>CM028132.1:772880000-775802500 GCA_016271365.2 Neoceratodus forsteri
ATTAATGGTTTCCCTTTTTCCCCCCATAGGGAAACTGTGGCGTCATTGCCGTGTGAAGGGTGTTCATACGGCAAACGCAGCATGGTTTCCCTCGGTAAGCATCATCGGCCGTGCCTCCTCACTTCACCAACATCTCTTGATCACAGAAGCACTAACGGAACAGCAAACCGCCACCCGGACTAGGCAGTAAGTAGGGAAAACAAACTGAAAATCTGCCTGAACATTTGAAATTAACCCGTCCCTCAGGGCTGCGCACCAGATAAAAAACATAATTACAAATCAAACTCCCTACTGTGACCATGCACTTCAACCTAACAGGACCGGGGCTGCACAGCAACATTTTATTTTATACAATTGTTGAGGCAAAAAATGGAAAACCTAGCAATTATATAAAATAAAATATGAGTCGGGCTGTGTAAACTCGAAGTTTACACACACCCGAGGGGTTAGAGGCTTGTCATAAAACCCCTCAACCCCATCTCAGGGTTTATGTAGCATCTAACCCCTTGGGTGTGTGTAAACTTCTCGTTACACACCTTGACCCATACTTTATTCTATATGTTATACACCACTACATCACCATATAAGATCACTATTCCGCTAATATATCGTCCAGTCCCTGATGGATATAACGAAGGCGCCCAATACCAAATGCCATCCTTGAACCAGCTTCAGGAAGTGTTTGTCAGACATATACCAAGCACTGCTCGGAGAACAAAACGCCCTACAACACATCCACGTTACATTTGCTTAGGAAAACAAAATCCAGGTCTCAAGTAACAGCACAGAAACTTTGATTTCAAAGAACTGTAAATCCCTGTGTGCCCAGTAGATTCCAAAAGATCTCTGGGCCTCAAATGCTTAAACATTAGGGACTCTTCAGTCCTCCAGGGTCATCAGGTCTGTGTCCAGGAGACTATGGGGTTTGGCCAACTGGTTGGAACCGGAGCGCACCTGGCAGCTGAGTGCCATTTCCCCCAGAGTTAGGACAGAACTGGTAAGGGCAGTGTGCTCAGAATGTCATCCAGGTCAGCACTGATTATTCCCCCGTCGTTGAAGGAAAAAAATCAGACTTTCTGAATTGTTGTGGTGGCAGCCATAACCCAGCAATGCCTGCTGGGACATTTGCTTATACCCATACAACTGGTAGGGCCAGTGATTCAGTTTTTCAATGGAAAACACTGATAAATGGAATTTCTCTTTTTTTTGTAAACCAGATTTTCGGCCCGACCTGGGCCGACAGACATGTGCGTGGAGGCACACATGCCAGGTACTGGCTCGGCCCCTTCCACCCCACCACTGGCAATTGCCGCCACCCCAACCCACTTATGCATCCCACTGGAACTCCACCCAATAGGAGCAGAACTATTGAAGGGCGGACAACTACCCCGGGAGGGGAGAGCTGTCTTTCAGCTGCTCAATCCCACCCCCCCCCCAAATATGTTGGCTCTCCGATGACCCATGGTTGTTTTTCGAACCCAGGTCACCAGCATGGCGTGAGCCAAGGCATCCAGCACCGCAGCCCTCTGCACCATTGGGCCGGCTGGAATTTGTCATTTTTAAACCAGCATCTGGAGGTTAATTTTGAATGAAAAACCCCACTTTGCACCAGCATTTTGGACAAACCCCTCCATTTTGAACGACAATTCTGTATATTCGGATTTTTCCTCAATGGGGGGGGGAGAGAAGAGATTAAGACTGACAAATGAACTGGTCATTTTTATTTTATGTTTTACAGTTACTATTTATGCCCCCTTCTGCACTGGCACTGGCACCGACCTCCGCTAACAACACAACCCACAGAGGACCCCCAATGCAGCCTTGGCTATCCCCCACAGGCAGGGACGTGGTGGGCTCCCCATTCAGCCCCCGGAACGTACCTTCAGCGCTTCATCAGGGTCCTTCTTGAGTGGGTCACAGCGCCAGTGGGTAAGAAACACATCCAGGCCCTCTCATCAGGGTCACGCCAGGAAACTTTCTTATGTGCCCCGGAGGCGTGACATGCACAAATGCCAAGGCCTTACACCAGCGTCCATCATGCCTCCTCCCCACTAAGTCAGACTGGCTCACTGTACCTCCACCGCCAGAGGCCAGGCAAGCAGAGTCGGTGCACCCCTCCCCCCTGGAGGAGCTGAGCAGTCCCTAGGATGCTCAAACCCTCCGATGATCATGGTTCGTTCCCAAACCCGCGTCACAAGCAGTAGCACTACCACTGCACTGGCAGGCTGGCACTGGTCGTTTCTGAAAACAGAAGAGAAAGAAGATTGTGAACTGTGTGTTCAAAAGACTACCTGAGCAGCAAACGGTGCTCCCCTTTATTGCACTAGGAAGAAGGTATGAACATGGTCTTTGAAAAATTTGTTTAATTTGGACTGGGACCCTTACCCTTATGGGGGCCAGCAAGGTTGAAAGTGGTTGATCAGGACCAGAGACAGCTGCGGTACCCCAGCAGGACCCATCCACTTAAGCCAACTAAATAAAAAGTGATGCTCTGAACCCTGAAGAAACTTATGTTACCTCATACTGGGAAACAAACAGAAAAAATATGCAATTCAGGATGCAGGCATAGAAGCTTCGGCAATTGCCCAAGGATGAGTTACCGTCATGCAGGGTTAGAGGCTGACACACACAATCTCTGGATTCCTGGCTACGGGTCCTGTGAAGGACAAAGTGGTCTTGGATCCTGTCAGACCGTGGGAAATGATGGACCAGGAGGCAGTTTGCAGGAGTAAATTCAAAGAAAATTATTTAAATAAAGAGCGAACTGAACACGGAAACAAAATAAAATAAGGATAAGATGCAACATATCCATAACAAGATATATACTAGTAAACTCTAGTACTTCAGAAGGCTCGAGACAGCACTTCCAGGTCTGACTCCTTTGAGTCAACTAACTCTTGTCCACTGATAACCAGGTTTTATATACTGTTCAGAAAACATGTGACCATTTTATCTCCTCCCTTAAGTCAATTTTATAATATAAATTCTTTAACTATAAGGAAAACAATCATTTTTAACATTCTATAGTTTTAATTTAACATAATATTGCACTTTAAGATTAACAGAAAAAAAAAACCTTACTTAAAGACAAAACAAATTAACAACTGCCACAGGAACCGCCCCCTTTTTGCAGTGTACAAAAACAGCTGCTCAAGGGCCAGCCAGCTCCCACAGGCATAATGATGAAGAGGCAGAAACAAGCAGGGTTTACTGGATACCAGCAGCACAATGAAATCCTTTGTTTTTATAAAGCCCAAATAACCAGACAAAACCTCACTATTCTACCTCCAGAAGGTATGCAGGGATTATTTTACAAATACTGTTATACACTTGTATACCTGATGTTTAGGAATGAAAATGTAAAGTAAAAGGAACCTGTAGTATGTTGTTTTGATTTTTCAAAAAGGAGGAGGATCATCTGATTATGATGTCACTCCCCAGAAATGTATAAAAGATTACCACTAGGGAGTTAAGATAGGACGACGTCAGTTGGAGCCGACTGCCAGAGGTGGTGGACCTCTAAAGTATATACGTTTGCAAGGAGATAGCCTGGTGGCACTGCTGGGCAGAGCAGTGGTCTCATCCTGAGTGTAGCTCATCTGTTCATTATTTTGTTGAGACTTTGAAAATGACTGAACTAACTTTATGTTCCTGATTTCTGTGAATCCTGAAGTCAACATTTCCTGACAAAAATAAAATAAGTGCCTTTCCAGCACTTTTTATGCACTAAGTTTGTGGGTCTGCATGATTTGTTATCCTGACTATCCCAACCCCGCTACAGATCCCCTGTTGTCGTTGTACTCCCCCCAGTTGTTTCCTGGAGCTGTGTATGAACAGAAACCCAAAACAGAAGTACGCTTTTTGATAAAAGATGTGTCCTCTAAAGTCTTTGCTTATGTGCCAGCTGCGTGCCGTGGGATAACTACAGAATAACTGCCACGGTAACAACGATATTTTATGACACCCCACACCCCACCACCCCAATAAACTGTGGACAGAAATAAACTATGCTGTTAAGTCACAAATTTGGACTAAGACAATATGACTTCTATAGATTTTTACAGCTGCGTTACTATTACAACAGAGTCTCCAGTTAGGACCGTGTCTCCTAGAAACCCATCACAGCTATTATAACCTCTCATTTCCACAATTCATACCGGAGACACAGGTCACTTATCTAATTTTTACAGGGCTTTGATTGGCACTACTGGTGACACGGCAGAATATGCGTTACCGATATGGAATGAGGAACTTGAACAGAACTAGAAATATGATGCTAAAAAAAATTAAAAACCCACATTTTACAATTGTTTACCTTCTTAAATTTATTGATGTTGCCAGCTGTTTTATGAACTCCAGAAACACCTCAAAACAGTGCAGCCACTCATGATGCAACAGTGTGCTCTACTCCTACTGCAAAATTAGTGGATAGGCTATTAGGAGAGTTCTTAAGTCCAGAAAAAGATGCAGTAGGAGTTTAATAATGTAAACCACCAAGTTTTAAATAAGCTGAAAAAACTGATTAGAATTTTCACGCATTAAACTGCTAATCAGCTGTGAAAATGCATAGCAGCACTTTGCACCAGATTAGTAAATTTTTTTTTTAAATGTATATAGTTTCATTAATGTTGTATAGAAATGTGTACTGTCACGTACTCACAAAAAATGGGTGGCAGTCTACTGCTAAGCATTTCTGAAAATGGTTAGAATTACCCCATTTTGCTATGCTTTACCAGCCGTTTAATACCCTGAAAGAACAGCCCCCAACTCCCTCACACCCTGGCCCTGGTTAGCCCTTGTCTGGCTGCTGCCCATCGCCTTCATCCCTTTAGGCCCTCACCTCTGAAGCTCCCACAGCTTACCCCCTGTGGCGGAGCTGCTGGGACCCCCACCCCACCCACTGACAAGATCTAGTTCAGGGTGTTGCCTCCGGGACAGAGCGCGACGGCGCGGCCATCAAGCCGCTACAACCAGCCACCAGGATACTTTTTCACTTTGTCCCCACAAGAGCCAGCATGCAATGACGCTGCGGCAGGCTCACACACCCACACACAACACTGCCAGCATCTGCCATGCTCTCGTCTCACAAAGTCTTTAAGCGGTGCGACATTGAGCCTCAGCCACGCCAAGTCAAGCGTGCACCGACGAGTGAACCCTCCTCCTCGGAGATGGGCGGCCTTGGACGCCTGATCCACCTCCTCCCGCTGACCACGCTCGTTCCCGAAAACTGGTCGCCAGCGTGGCACAAGGTGTGGCATCCAGCACCTCGACCCTCAGCTCCACCAGGCCAACGAACAGGTTTTTGAGTGGTGACACCAATATGATGGGCAGTTAAAAGAAAAAATCTGAATCAAACCACCAGCTACATCGGCAATCTCCAAAGAATGTGAGCAATCACAACATGCGTCTAGGGACACTGAGGCCTAGAGGGACTGAGTGTCCCTTTAACCCTGCAGCAGTGGTATGTTTCATGCAGCCTTGTTTCCAAAATTTCTAGCTAGCACCAATGATGGAAATATACCTGGAAACACTAGATACGACACTTGCATATCCCTGCGTTAACAGCTCACTACCACGCAACAAGGGATGCCTCATGTTGGAGACACTGTGGAAGTGATAATTCACAAACAATTTGGACATGCCCTAAACTACGCCCCTTCTTTGGCTCTCTTCAAGTGAAGCTTGAGAAATTTAGTAGGCCAGTGCTCCCAACTACAGAATTGTTTTTATTCTGTTACCATGAGGCCTTCGAGACAGTGATACATTATATGACGAGAATCCTACTTTTGGGGAATCAATAACCAGAGCTTCGATTACACAACAGGACCCCAATATGGCCAGCTGGAGGACAATAATCTCTTTCCCTTCCCTCCTTAGAGGACAGACAACTTATCCACTGTGCCAATTTCGTGGCTACGTTCTGGTCCCTGTCTCTGCCCTCCTACCTCCCTCTCCACCCATCCTGCTACCTCTTACTCGCTCAGGAACACTAACCCCCTCACCTTACCTGTCTTTCGGACCTCATCAACAGGTCAAGCTGCTTTTTCTTGTAGGTTCCCAAAGCTCTGGAACTCCCTCCCTTGACCCATTCATTTTGCTTCCTTCCTCTGTATCCATAATTCACTAAAAATAAAAAAATACTTTTCCATTCCCCCTCAACTTGCTTATAACCCCCCTGCCCCTACTTTCCTATTGTTTCGTGCTCACCCCTCCCTAATTTAGTAACCGCAGTGCACCTTCCTGCAGTAGCCCTGTAATTAACAGCTTAACTTCAATTCAGTTAGTTCAGTATTCTAATATTTCATCCGCAAGTATATTATCTAACTCAGGTTTATGTGTTACTTACACGCTATATTGTTTTATGTTATTGTCTCAATGCTCTCTCAAACTCTTTCAAATAATATTTGTTAATGCTGTAACGAAGTGTTTTTGCCTGTTGCTATACCATCTATTCCCCTTCCCCCAGATGCATCTGGAAACGAGCTCTTGCTCCTCAGCATGTTCTTCCGGGCAAAACTTCAATAAACAGTCAATCAGATTTACAGGATGGAAAGAATTACACAAGCACTAAATAGCAAGACTGAGTTATGTTCATCCAGATGGAATGGATTGATACTGCATGTGATGACCAAGGATCCAGATTTTGTCCCATTTTCACCCCGATTTCAAATTATAGTCTAATTACTAGATTAATGACCCTATGAAGGGTTGCTGGGCTTCTCTCTCTTTCCCCCTTTCTTTCCCACCCTCCTCCCACACAGACTATGTTATGATTGGCTTAGAGCCAGGATAATGCTTTTCATGTTGCTTAATAAGGGTGCAATTCCGCTCCCCGCACTGTCCCGGAGACATGGGATATAATAGAAAAATGCTCCACTGGCCTGGCCTGTAGTTGAATACCACTTAAAGTTCAAGTTTATTGGCAGAAAAATACTCCATTGAGCAGGCTAATTTACAAGCAGGCCCTGAACAGACAAATCGTATACACAAAGCATATGCAAGTATGATATGCAGACATATATAAAAAAAGTGCCAAAAAATATTTACAAATACTCAAATACTGCAGTGAAGGTAATACCCTGTAAAACACAGAACAGTCCGATACCACAATGTATTATATATGATTACAACATTGATCAGCAATAATTAGAAAGGTAGTCAAGACAAGTGTATGGCATGGCATTCGACTACAGTTTGAGAAGGGAGACACTGACGGAAGAGAAGAGGAAACGCGAGTGGAGTTGAGGGTAGGTGGACAGGAGATGGCTAGAAAATGAAGGTGATGCAGGGGGAGATTAGGGATAATGGGGAAAGGATAGGTAGATAAGGGTGAAGGTAATGGGTACAAAGGATGAGGGTAATGGAAAATACTGGGGGAGAGAGTGGGAGTATGTTACTTATTCAGGGAATAAAGAGCAAGGTGACGGACTCTTAGGCCCAGATATTCAAACTGCACCAGGCTGTGGCACAAGCCTGTGCGCTGCTCAAATCTGTTGTGCACGGGTGTGGCAAGGGCGATATTCAACGGAGTTGTGCTATGGCGCAGCTGCTTTGAATATCACACCCTGGCCACCCCCACTGTGCATGGCACAGTGGCACTGTGCCAGCGCAAGTGGTCAGAGTGGAGCATTGAGATTCGGTGGCGCACGTGCCATTGCGCCAGCACAGCACCTGCAATATTCAAAGGGGGACATGCAAATGGGGCCATAATTTATGCAAGGCGCACGGGGGGGGCTATTTGCATCCGATTACGGCCCCATATGCATGCTATTAACATGCAGGTGCACCGATCCCCGACGACTTGTACATGGCACCTGGCCAGGCAGCAGCCGCCGGGGACCAACGCCCCCTGCAGCCCGAACGCGGGACGTCCCGTACAGGACAAAGAATGTCCCCCTATCCCTGGTGGTCCGAGTGGACGCCGCGAACCGATCGCGGGCATTGGACACCCAAAGTCCAATATCCTGGTGGTCCAGTGGACCACAGAGCCTGATCGCAGGTGGCATTCCTCACCCCCAGTCTGATATCCCTGGTGATCTAGTGGACCACCCGCCCACTGAGCCCCACCACCCGTCTCCCCCATCAGCCAGCGGGCAGCAGCACCCACCTGCCTGCCCACTGACTGACAACTCAGTAGGGCTGCCGCCCACTGGTTCAGGCATGAGCCAATGGGCGTGCAGCCCATACTGCCTAGTCAGTCAGATATGGCAAATTCATTCACATATCTGGACTGACCAAACAGTATGGGCTGCACGCCATTGGCTCTGCTTGAACCAGTGGGCGAGCCTACCAAGCGTCGGGCCGGGCGGTGTGCTGCCGCCACCGCTGACGGGGGTGGTGGTGCTCAGTGGGCAGGTGGGTCCACTAGATCACCAGGGATATCGGACTTTGGGGGTAGTGTCTGATGCCCATGATTGAGCTCCGCGGTCCACTGGACCACCAGGGATATTGGACCTTGGGGTTGTCAGGATGCCCACGATCGAGCTCCGTGCGGTCCACTGGACCACCAGGGATATTGGACAGTGGGGGGGGGGGATGTCTGATGCCCACGATTGGGGCATGGGGTGCCGCCAGGTGCGGCAGGAACAGGTGATGGCCACCCACAGGTGGTAGCTGCAGTGTTGCGCCCAGCAATGTGGCAGCTCACCTGTGGGTAGCCCTTGACTTGTTCCTTCTTTTTCTAGGAGTAACTTTGTGCAGGCACAGATAGGGGTTGCACCTGCATAACTCTGCACGGCCCGGGCTGAATATCGGGCTGTGCAGTTTGCTCATGGAGTGCGCCCCTCTAACCTGTGCCTGCATACATTACTGATACACCCCAGCGCATCGGGAATTGTGTGGCACACTTTTCCTTTTTGAATAACGCACTGCGGCGCATCAGTGGTTGTGCATGGCACAACACTGTTGCACCATACGTAACCTTTTGAATATCTGGGCCTTAGTGTCATGCACAGGGGTCACAATCTGCTGTCAACAATTTTTTTTTTTTAAACTATTAAAGAGGATTAGATTTTGAAATTTAAGTCTAGTCTGGGCTTTGTTCCAAGCAGCCGGGAGGGCATGGCTTATAGCCATTCCTCCAAAGCAAGAGCATACGCTTGGGATAACTAGCATACTGTAAGTTACTACATAAGGTGTATAAGCAGGCAGTACACCAAGAGAGATTAGATATGTAGCGGGAACATTGTAGAGCCAGATGAGTATGGAGATGTCTAGTAGATAAGGAAGTCCAACCCAAGGAGCATATAGAGTGCAGTGATGCGTGCGACGGTGGGCATTAGAAATTAGTCGTATTCAGCAGCAGCTCTAGCCACAAATGGTTACCAGGGCACAGCTGGGGCACAACAGATGGCAGCCAGGGCACTGATATATTGGTACTATGGGGGAAGCTCTGCACCATAAGGGGCACTAAATTTTTTTTTTTTTTTTTTTTTTTTTTTTTAACTGGGACATGTGCTCTGGCGGGCTCTGGTGTAGAGCCACAACTGATCGTATTGTTCTGTGGTAGACTGTATCTAACTGGTCTAACAAGGAGTTTGAGCATTGACTATATATCAGCATAGTCAAGGCGTGGGGTGAAAGTTGTTTGGACCAATCGTAGCCTGGCTTCAGCAGTAAAAGGGTTATTCCTGTAAAAAGCCAATTCTTTGCCAGTCCCAAAGAGGCAGTATGTAAGCAAAGAACGTTCGGTGCAACAACCTAGGTATTTAAATGTGCTCGACTACCTCAAGTTAGTCAAGGACAGTTTTGAATGGGGGGGCAAGGAAACTAACATTTGCGATGACAGTGAGATGGTTGGAAGTGAAGTAAATAAATGCTAAAAAAAAAGTTGAGAAGCTTGGATTGTGCAAGGCTGCGTTGCAGAAGATCTATTTCTCACTGGAGCTCTCCGCTGCCTTCAGCTACTGAAGGTCTGGATATACATATTACTGTGTCATCCGTGAACAGGTGTAGTTTTGCTTTACAAATGTCATTTCCAATAGTATCTATCATAAATAGGAGAGGTTCAAGGATCAAGCCTTGTGGTACTCCCCTCACAAGCGGAAGGAGCAGGAAAGGGAAACATCCACTTTTACCTGTTGTAGTCCATTTGTCAGGTCACTAGCTGTTGAACCAGGCCAGCGCAGGCCCAGAGATGCCATGCCAATTTAGTGCATCGAGGAGCAAAACACGATAGACTGTGTCGAAAGCTTTGCCAAGGTCCAGGAAGACTGCCCCTTGACTTGTCTGTTGTCCATGGCAAGAATACAGTCATTTGTAACAGACGCTATGGCTGAAGTGGTGCTGTGGGCTGGTATGAATCCCAAATGGGCTGAGTTTACTACATCGGCTTTGATGAGATAGTCACTTATGTTGCGATTACACACTGTTCTTGTATATACAGCCAAAATGTTGTACCCATGATTCTTGCAGACTTTAAAAAAAGTGGAAAAACAGATTTATAAAAAATGAACTGTGCTCTTTGTTCTGCATTTGCATGGGGTGGGGGGAAGTAAAGTCATCATGCAGTGAAAACTGGGACTTTATAATGAAACTGAATTGGCCTGACTGCAGGCTGAATTAAAGAAACTGTTTAAATGTATTAATGATTTAGACTAGACCACCTTTGTAGACCTTCACATAATGCTCTGTGTATTGCTGCGGTAACTTCTGCATTTTACTGTTACCGCGACCCTTGTCAGCTGCCTGGGAGGTCACCTCAAGTTCCAAAAGGTGAATCAAGTGGTTCAGGTGGGTGTATGCTGCCCTCTCTGAAAACAGGATTTCAGCTCAACCCTTACAGGGCTGCCCACAGATTCCTAAAGATGCAAACTTAATTAAAATTATTTTCTGCAGCACTGCCCAGAGATGGTCTCAACTTAAAGGCAGTGCTCCAACTAGAATAATTTAGGGTATGCATGGTACACTCTTGTGCATGCATGCCTGCTGGCAGCTTTCTGTTCAGTCTCACAGTGGAAGGGGACGGGGATGATCCACATAAAAAAAAAATCATCGAACCGGGGGAGAGGGGGTAAGACAAGGCAATTCAGAGAGTAAACTGTCCTGAAAGGACTTGAGAATCTGAATCGGGTAAAGCTAAGGGACCAGAATGGGTACACCCAAGGGTGCTGAAGGAGTTCAGGGAGGTGCTGGCTGCACCACCAATTTCTCAAGAACTCAATGGAAAAAGGAGTGGTTCCAGAGGTCTGGAGGAGGGCAGGTGGAGTAGCCCTGCTTCATAAAAGTGGCAGCAGGGAGGAGGCAGGCAACTATACAGTCTGTCAGTGGCAGGAAGTTAAGACTTTTTTTTTTTTTTTAAACTTCCTCCTGGTCTCGGCCTGGAGGGACCCTACTTTCCTCTGGTCTTGTTGGCTGGGCCCAGACGTAGCGGGAAGCCAGTGTCATGATGCTTCTCTACCAGAGGGGAATAGCTTGAATCCAGCAGGTTACAAGGCCCAAGGCAACACAGATTCACAGGAGGAGGTCGTGTCAGACAAACCCGATTGATTTCTTCAAAGGGCAAGTACCAAAACAGAGCTAATTTCATTGTAATTAATAGGGGCAAGTGAAAATTCGGCTACAGTCATAGCTGGGCAAGTAATAAAAGTTTTGACTTGAACACCCGGGATCAGGCCTCTAATGCCTTTATAAGGGACATTACAGCCTCTTTGCAGAGGACTCCAAAATCTGCAATAGACACTCAAGAGAACGTGTAGAGACCCGAGAAAACTCTAGGAGTGGTCAAGGGTATGGCAGATGAGTTTCAATGTGACAAAGTGCAAAATCAAGTACCTAGGGCACAGAAACCCAGAAGTGGAGTTAAAAAAAGAAGAAAAAAAAAAACCAACAACTGAGAGGTACTGATGGTCACCGAATAGGAATGGGACCTTGGGGTAATCATACTGGATGACCTCAAACTGGTGAGGCAATGCAACAGGGCAGTGGGCAGGGCTAGAGGGATGGTCAGGTGCATATGGAGTGGTATTGCCAGAAGAGAGGTCATGTTACCCCTGTATAGTTCATTGGTGAGGCCACACCTGGAGTTCTGTGTCCAGTTCTAGAGACGTTTCAGGAAGGACACAGGCAAGGCTGAGACTGTCCAAAGGACAGCAACTAAAATAGTGTGAGGCTGTAGCGAAAGCCCTGTGAGGAGACTGAGGGATCTCAATACGTACAACACCCTGGAAAGGGTGGGGGGGAGAAGAGAGAGGAGAGAGAAGAGACATGATAGCAGCCTATAAATACCTCACAGGGATGAATAAGGTACTGGAGGAGTGTATTTTTTCCCCAGAGGTGGTGAACGAGAACAAGGGTGTATGCAATAAAACTCGAAGTGAGGAATGCTAAGTATTTCATTAAAATAGTGGCAGAGACCTGGAACAGTCTTCCACTCAAAATGGTGGGGACAAAAACAGTAGTGAACTTTCTCTGCCAACAAATCCTATGTTTCTAGAACCCCCTAGACCACAAAAGGGGGCTACAAAATGTTTTTCTTTTAGGTCCTGCCCTATAGGCTACATACATCATTTAAGTTACAAACTACTAACATATAAACACTAGCACTGCAGTAGATTACTTTTGGCAGCGTTAGATGCCCGATTTTAAAATACATATACAATGTCGGTTTCAAAATAGTCTATGCAACCTATACTATACCCCTAGACCTGCAACATGCTGCTCTTGCACTCGGGCCCGGTTGGCAATTCAGGTGTTGCACCTAAATGAGGCTACCACCAGTATAACACAGCAGTGATTTGAAGCGTCTCCGTCCTGTTATACCGACGTGTATTAAACGGACAAAAACACCACACTTGTCCACCGCCCCAAGACTTCCGAACGCCCTTCTCTATTGGTATGTACGACCATGAGGTCTCCACGTTGCGTCCCTGCGCAGCGAGCAGTTCAGTCACCAATACACAGAAATGCAGACCTTCCATAACTAGAACATGCCTCTTTTTCTTAACATAAACTTAAATTACGTGGGGTATATACGTGAAATACCCCTCAACAGCCACGTTATTATTCAGACTCAAATCTACAGTCACTGGTCAGCCGTCAAGATTTCCCTGAAACAAACGTGCCCAACAATGCAAGGCCAGAACCAACCAGTGGCTTCCTGTCCAAAGGTGAACACTTTGGTAATATAAAAGTATTATCGAGCAACAACTGAAATGAAGAAACTCCGAAGACTGCTCGCGTGAACTCCGGATCACCCCACACAACAGGGACCGAGCTACGTGCAAGTAACATGCAGGCAACCCATAATTTACCTGACAGCAAGATCACCAACTGAACTGGCACAGGGAACAGAAAAGCCGAACGCCGCCGCTCCACATTTAAAGACACAGCCCCCAAATCCCAGCAGCCTCTGCGACCAGAACGCCGGCCAGACGCAGAACTGAACTTGGAGTGGGACGACGCCAACGGTAGCAGCGGATGCGTTGGTGTGATGGCTGGCACCAACGGTAGCTGGAGATTGGTTTATGTGTGACACTGGTGATATATTTAGTGTTGAAGTCAAGTTTTATTGCTGCACAGATCAAGCTAAGGTTATGCTATGGCTGAGGAACAGATAACAGATGTGAGACATTAGTTATGAGTTTAGTTTATGTTAGTACTAGTTTAGTGGAAGACGCAAAAAAATCACGCTGTCTGTGTCGATGAATCGAGGTCAGATTGTTTGGTCGTTAAGCAATTACAGGGCCTACGTAGTAAATGCGGCCCATTCTACCGCACAGATTCTGCATCCCATCCCACTGTAAGACCTGGGGGCGGGGCCAGTGCGCCCAGACTGAGTTAACATTTTCCCCTGTAACACCAAGGCAATTTTCCTTTAGATTACATGAGTTCTTATGGAAGTTAAATTGCCCTGTTTTCCTGTATAACCAATGCAAATCTATGGGAAAAAATGTCCATGTAGATGGCACCTGCCACTCCAAATCCCTGTGAAATACAGGAATCCCTGTAGATTTAGTGGCCCTGTTACTCCAAACATGCTTTCTAGGGGGCTGGCCTAGGCATGAAATTGGGTAGTGCCTCCACGTGGCGTGTTCCCTAGGAAATAACCTGCCGACCCTCAGGACTGTGACTCCCAGGAATAAACTACTCCCCTGTACCACCCCACAGAACTGTACAATGCACAAACAGTACACCCCAAATAACCAGCAGCAATGCATATTAGTACAGTACCTCAAAGGTGTGTAGATTACTAGGGAAAACTGGAATTAGATGAAAGGGAATTTAAAAGGTAAAAATTATGTAAGGCAATAACAGTGAGTAACTGGTGATTTTTGACCTTTGCCGCCACTCACAGTCACTTTCATGGTGTGTAGCTAGCTACTGGTACACCTCAGTTATTTAGACCCACTTATACTTAGGAGCTCTTTATGCAGTTACTTGGTACCACAGCGCAGAATCATTGCAAGTCCGACGCTGGGTGTAGATAAAGATTTAGTGCATGCACAAACAGTTCAAACAATGGACAGTCATAATCCTGAACTTGATGGTCCGCAACAAACTTCTACCTGAGCTGCCCCCTGTCCTGACTCACTCAGGACTGTCTGTCACTCTACAGGCCCGAGCTACATAACTAGCTAGAAATAGAAAGTTTTCAGGATAGATACCCAATAGATTGACTAGTAACTGTTCTGTAGAAATCACAAGCCAGAAATCATATGAATCCTGATTCAGGTCCCTCTGGATGAGCACTGCTGTCACAGAGGGTCTTAATAGTTGACCCCCTGGGCGAACACTGCAGCAGGAGGGATCTGTGGTCAAGTGACTTCCCCTTCCTCAACGATTTTACTCCTACAGGGGGACTTGCCTCTTAACCCATTGGTAATGATTGCTTCTCCTCACCTGCCCTCCATAGAGACTTTCATGACAAAGCAGATGGTGGCTACTACTGGAATGGTTTACCTGATTCATTATTGGAGTAGTCCACCCAGAATTTGCAAAAACATATGTTGTGCAGAGTGTTTTGATCTGTTTGAAGTCCTATTGTGTCCTTTCCTCTGTGCTTTTAGGAGTTTTTCCTAAATTAGCCTGCTAGCTTTATGGTAGTTTTACATTCTCTGGGGATCTCCATCTGAGTTAAGTTTATTGTATTCCTTGTTCCTACAATGCATCCTGTCTCATGTGACAGAGATGTAGCCGAGCCCATAGATTCAGCAGAAAGCACTGCTTTACAGTCAGTTCATAACAGTAGAGATGTATATTTTAAAAACTATACAGTGTTCAGCTTGGTAAATACCCTCATTGTAAAGATCTTTTTGTTGTGAACAATCATGACACTTGTGTGTGTGTGTGTGTGTGTGTGTGTGTAACCTGTATGGTTTTCAAGATATTTACATTTGTTTGGCATGTCTACTAGAGTGTTCACTCAGAGAGGAAAAAAAAGTGGCTGCTGTTTGCAAGTGCATCTCTACACATGCCAAGCCTAAATATCTTGGAAACTTTACAAGCTACACAAAAATGACCAGCAGGAAAGTTGTTCAAAACAAAAAGACCTTTACAATGAGGGTAGTCGTTAAGCTGAACTCTGTATAGGTTTTAAAATATAGCCATCTAATTAACCAAATGTCCATTTTTTTTTTACTAAATATTTTAAAAACTGTAAGGAGTTCTGCTTAGTGACTACCCTTAATGTAAAATTATTTTTGTCCTGAACAACTTTGTGTTTTTTTTTGTGTGTGTAGCTTGTATAGTTTTCAAGATATTTAGATTTTTTAAGCATGTGTGTAGATACACTTGCAAATACCAGAAGCTTTATCTGTCTGAGTGAACACTCTAGTAGACATGCACTAGACAATAGAATTGCCTGTTTTCAGGCACAGCCCGGGAAGGTTATAGACATGGTGACAGAAGTCACATGGTGCCAATATATTTCAGAACACAATTCAGAGCAGAGCTTATGAGATTGGTAAAGTAATACATGGCCTCAAAATACATACGGAACAGAGCAATTAACTGTGGTACAGCAGTGCTATGGAAATACATTGCAGAGCAGAGAATTTAACTGTGGTACAGCATTACAGAAAGTTCTAAGGGCCAAAACAAGATGATACAATCAAAGTCCATAGGAGGACAGCAAAACAAGAATGATAAACAGGAAGGATACAATCAGGCCAAAGAGCAGGCAGACACAAACAGTTGCAATAAAGTGTATAGCAGTAGAACAAGTTTAGAGCACTTTGTCATGTGAAGGTAGGTAAGAGCAAATTATTGTAGGGGCTGGGCAGAGTCAGCCATAAGAGCATTTATCATTGCACATAAGGAACTTATGGAGTTCCTTCTTAAAGATCATGTACGATGGAGAGAGCCTTAGCTCTAGAGTGAGAGCATTCCAGAGTTTGGGAGCGAATGTTGAGAATGCATGTTCTCCCATTTCTGATGCACATTTGGGTATAGCCAAGAAGGACATGTTGTTTGATTAGATGGAATAGGCAGAAGTAGCCGGTTTGAACATGCATGGCCAAAGTTGCCGGTGTACCAGAGTTTGAGATCTTATAAATGAGGCAGCAAGTAGTGTATCTCCGAAATGATGAGGGTGAGAGCCATCCAAGACTGGAGTAAAGTGAGCAGTGGTGCATAATTTTGAGCATGAGTAAGTAAAATTGTATTTGTTTAGTGTCCAATCCCAGGAGTTCTGGGTGCTTTACATAGAGGTGCAAACATTTACAGTATAAAATCTGTCATAACAATAATTTAAGTCGGAGTCATTTGCATTTGCAAGCACTTAATAAATAATAAAACAAAACTCAAACCCCATTAAAATATTACTATTTTTATTTATTATAAAATCGGAATTACAGCCTTTGAGCTAAAAGCTCATTTACAGAGGGTTCTCGTCGAACAGAGGGCGGGGGAACATCAAGTACATGGACAGTGGAGAAAAACAGAAGCAGCTAGAAGGCATTGTCAGTTACACATCATTAAAAAGCTAAATAGCATTGCAAATAGAAGAATGGGGAGGGACAGAATACAATGCAAAAACCATCACCTAATTACGTAATACAGAGGAAAATAGTCCCATAACAGATTAGGTAAATAAAGTGCAGATTCCAACTATGTACAAAGTATGAGAATTCCCAGAATGCAGCTATAGAGCTTAGATAGGTTCCCGGAGGGAACACGTAATGTGACTACCGACAAGTACAGCCATTAAGGGAGAGTAGGCTACAGGCTAGATGGATGAGGTGGAGAGCACAATGGTGGGTGATAGCTTAAGGATCAGGGGGGCTAAGCAGATGTGGAGGTGGGGGATACAGAGGGTCAGGAGGGCTAAGTGGGTGGGGGAATGGTGGGGGACCAAAGGGTGGGTAGGTAGGTGGGGATTAGTGGGAGATTCTTAGGAGCCACGGGTCACCGCAGCCAAGCCATATTGTGTCAGGGAGCACCGGAAGGGCTAGAAATGGCTGTGGTGTTCTTTACAGCAACATTGTACTGGAGGGGAGATGGACTTCTGAATTTCAGATTTGAACTGGCCAAGGAGATTAAGGCCAGTAGTGGCCTGGGAGAGCTCATTTAGCCAGGTGGGGGCCCTTACTGCAAAGGCTCGCCTCCCCAAGGCAGTTCTTCTAAAAGGTACTGCTAGGGCATGTCTTGTAACACTTCCCAAGGAGTGCTCAGCCAGGTCTGGACAGAATAAGGCCTGTAGAAAGGGGGGGTGCAAGACCTAGAAGGGCCTTCTTCCCTAAAAGGCAGGAGTGGAGCTTGATTCGGTCCATGAGAGGAAGCCATCATGTCCCAATATAAAGGTTACATGTGTGCATAAGGCAGTCTGCGTCTAAAACATAGTGGCATGCTTTGTTGAGGGTAATATGGACCCTGCACAGGCTGGTTTCAGAGGCTGTGCCATATGCCACATTACCATAGTCCAGGATGGGTAGAACTGTCCCTCTTACTGCCTGGACCCTAGCCTCAGGTGTGAGGCAGAACTGAAGCCTATATAGGGCCCCTAACTTCCTATTGGCAGCAGTGGTAATATTTCGTATATGTTCATTGAAGGAGAGGGACTTGTCAATTGTAATCCCTAGGTACCGGAACGAGGGCACCTGCTCAAGGGTGGCGTGGGAGTTGCACAAAATTGAGAAGGGAGTGGTATACCTCCTCTTTTGGCTTCCGGCCAAGAGCCTTAACTTGTTTTTTTTTTGCTGTTGAGCACTAGTAGGCAATCTTTTTTTTTTACTTTATGTTTATTATCATTTTGAAAATGCATTTACATACAATTCAACACCTGCAAGGCATGACTTTTTAAATTCCAACATACATCCAATGTAATAGGAAATGGTACCCCTAACAGTCCGGTATAAAAAATATGGTGGAAAATCCCAATTGAGATAATAAAAGTCCATTATAAGTTCAAATAACTGCATCCTGCAAGGCTTCTGGAGGTCAAAATCCAAAATGAAGAGAGTCCAAACAACGTGTGAATCAGCACCCAGTGTTGATATGACCCCAGCTTGAAAAAGTAGAAAATGCAATCATGTGTAGCACATTAACAAAACACAGTTCCCCTGCTTTCATAAGCACATTAAGTATCTCCTTCTCCACTCGACTGTGCCGCAAGAAATTCAATGCAGTCAGGGCATGACTGCGAAGCTTGGGGATCAACCATTCCCTTTTGATGCCAGCCCGTTTGCACATCCATTATGGGGGCCGCACCTTCCAGTTTACAGACCCTGTTGAGGCGGGGAAGAAAGCTGAAACCATCGCTAGAGAATTTAAATCGATGGAGGGCCGCACCTTCCACTAACTTGTTTTTTTTCCTCTTTTAGATATTTCCTGAAGAAGACCTAAGGTCAAAACGTAGATTTTTAACTCTATTTTCTATTTTCAGTGTGCATTTAATGTAACCATTTTGTTTTGCTTTTAGACCACATGCTGACGCAGCGCCTTGTTTTTGTTTTTTTACAAAGTATTTTATAAACCAACTAACCCCACAATAGGTTATTAAGACATTTAAACATTTCTCTATATTAATAAAAACAAAGAATAGCAAACACGTTGTACTTTATAGTTTTGTATTTACAGTAAAATGTCCCCATTTCAGGTCTCTTCATCTGATTCCGATTCAGGCTGCTCCTCCATCGATTTAAATTCTCTAGCAATGGTTTCAGCTTTCTTCCCCGTCTCAACAGGGTCTGTAAACTGGAAGGTGCAGCCCCCATAACGGATGTGCAAACGGGCTGGCATCAAAAGGAAATGGTTGATCCCCAAGCTTCGCAGTCATGCCCTGACTGCATTGAATTTCTTGCGGCACAGTCGAGTGGAGAAGGAGAGGTCTGGAAACCAATGTAAGGTAGCTCCATCGTAGTTTAATTCCTCTGTTGATCTCGATGCTTGCAGCAAAACATCTCTTACTGCCGAGTTGTCTGTAACCAGCAGGATAGTACGGGGAAGCTCCCCTTTCGGCCCCACTGCTCTTGGAGTTATATGATAGACTTTACACATTTGGCCTGCAGTTGTATCCCGAGGTAAATTTAGAGCAGCAGGGAGTTATTCCTGGAGAAACCCCAGCAAGTCGCTTCCTTCAGAGCCTTCAAGTAACCCTATAATTCTCACATGGGAGGCCCGATTAGCATTCTGTAAGGCCTCCAACCTGTAATGTAGCTGCACGTTTTCTTGCGCCAATGTGGATGTGGTTGAGATGGCTTGTATGTCAGTTTTTTTGGCCAAGATCGCCATCTGAGACACTACCTCCAATTTAGCATCCTGATCTGCAAAACGCTGTAAGATCGACTCCACTTTTAAGTCAATTGCTTTCATCGAGATTTGAAGAGCTTTTAGAGGGGGTTCAGTCCCGGCTGTAGTCGTCGTGGTGGCAGTTGCGGCCTGGGTTTCTGCAGCTGGTGGATGTTTAGCGCTACTTCCACCCGCTTTTTGTGATCGACCCTTCGTGTTGTAAGGCTGCAGTCAACGCCAGAATACACCCTATTCAAGTAGGAGCAATTGTATTACTTTACTGTATAAAAAAACTAGGTTTTGAATAGATAGATAAAAACTTTTATTTTTTGACAGGAAAAATAACTTTTAGGACCAGAAGAGGCCCTGTTTATCAAAGTTGTCCTGTATTAGAATACAGTTTCAACAGATACAAAACATTATGTAATAAAATATATTTATTACAGGAATGGTCTTAAAAACATCACTCACTTAATTTCCCAGAATACATACAAAAGCAGCAATACACATCATACCATAAATCTGAATATAAATTTTGTACTAAAGAATAAATATAACCATTTAAAAAATGGGTAAAGCAGTATATATATGTATACAATTAATACAAGGCATTTTTCTAGGATTACAGGTCTAAGATAGGAAACGTAAAAAAAAAAAGAGAGAGAAGGGGGAGAGAGGAATAATAATATCATCCCATAATACTTCATAATACTCCAACACAGAAACAACGATAAAGCAGAAAGAGTTTAAGGGCAATCTACAGTCCAGGCAAGCAAGCAAATGGTAGTATCACTTGATAACACCATAGCAAGCACATCTGTCTCTCCAGATTAAATCTAGAGAGTGCTTAAATTTACCTAAACTATCAATAATCCTAATTTCTGGATCTATCTCATTCCATGTTTTTGGTAAATAGAAACATCTTTGCATTCTACCATAAATACTGTATTAATTTCTAGAGGGACTTTTAGACATCTATGTTTCAATTGCCTCAGATTATTCCTATAGGATGTAGAGACATCAAGGGAGTTCATTTCATACTTATCTTTGCCCCATACTCCATAAAGGCTTTATACCCTACACGTTTTTTTCTACGAATTGCAAGAGAATCCCAATCTAGATTTTGAAGTAGAATGCAATGATGAGTGGAAAAAGGGCATTTCTCCACATATCTTGCCATTCTATAATATGTTTTATCCAAACAGTTCAGTGATGTTTTATAAGCAAATTGGTATATTAAGCAACCATATTCTAATGTTGGTAAGAGTAACTGAACAGCCACTCTATTTCTTGATTTTCTCGAGAGAATCGATGTTTTCCGTCTTAGCACACCCAATCTAGAGTTAACCTTTTTAGCTACGTTTGTTATATGTATAGAAAAAGTAAGAGAGCTATCGATATAGACTCCTAAATACTTATAGGCCTGAGCCTGCTCTAACACTTGACCCTTTAGTTAGTATATATTTAATGTTCAGTTGTAAGGCAAGTTACCTTTTGAGTGAAAAAGCATTACCTGAGTTTTCTTTGTACTAAGAACCACTTTAGATTGTAATAACAAATTTTGTAAAATATCAAAATCAAATTGAAAAGTTTTTTGTAAATTAACTATATTTGTAGCTTTTCCTATGAGCGCCATATCATCGGCATACAGATAAATCTTGCTATATTTGATATATGATGGGAGAGGATTTATATAGATCAACAATAACAGAGGGCCCAGAATTGAACCTCGAGGGACACCCCTAAAAGTACCTTCCATATCTGACAATGTTTCATTTATACAGTCCTGTTGTGTACATTCGGTTAAATAAGATAGTAACCAGGTTTGAACAGGTTCAGACATGCCTATCTGAGCTAACCTCCCCAATAATATATTGAAGTCAACCAAATCCAAGGCCTTTGAGAGGTTGACGAACACCACTCCAACAGACTCCCGTGCCTCAAGTCCACTTGCCACAGAGTCCAAGAAGTTCATCAGGGCAGTGTCCGCTGACCTCCCAGGTCTGAAACCTACTTGACAATCTGTCAATAGTTTGTACTTCTCCAGATATTCATATAACAGGGCATAGACCAGACGCTCAAAGACCTTCGAAATGATTGTCAGCAAGGCTATCGGGCGATAATTTGATTGGTTATTTTTGTCCCCTCCCTTAAGTACAGGAATCACTTTAGAATTTTTCCAGAAGTCTGGGAAACTTTTTTGCTGTAAACTAAAATTAAAGAGGTTAGTCAGAATTGGGCTTATTTGTTCAGCTGAAGCTTTTAAGAAGATTGTCTCTATTTTGTCCATGCCAATTGCTTTCCATGGATTTAATTGCTTTATTTATTTCGTTACTTCACTAATTTTGATTACTTGAAAATAAAAGCATGGAATGTTCTCCCTATAATGTTTCTCCAATTGCTTAGTTTGTTGAAAAGCATATTTCCGTTTGCCGTCTTCCTGTTCCATTTCTGGGTCTGGGAGATAGCAGAAATATTGGTTCAAGCTATTTACTACTTGCGTTGTTGACATCTCCCCTCCCAACTCATCCTTAAAAGTTATACTCGAATGTTTCTTTCCCTTCCTTCCAAATCTTTAATTAGATTCCAGTACTGGGTTGGATTTTTTGTTTGGTTTACTTTGTTTTTATAATATTGTTTCCTTGCCTTTTTTATCATGCTTTTACTTTTATTCCTAATCTTTTTGAATAATTCCCAGTCTTCTACTTTTAGAAATCGGTTTGCCTTTTTCCATACCCTGTCTTTCCATCTTATTTGTTTTTCAATTGTTTCATTTACCTAGGGGTCATGTTTATATCTTTCTTTAGATTTTTTAAAAGTGGCATTTTCATCACATATATCTAGGTAAATCTTTGTAAACTCTCTAACTGCTATATCTACTTCTGGGATCAAATCTATACGAGCCCAGTTTACTTGTTCCATTTGAAACTGAAAAGAAGATTTATTAAAATGAGTGAAGTCTCAGACATACCGACATTTTAAGGTATCAGTATTTCCAGAGTTTTGTTTTATATTGCACTCAAGATAGCTATGATCTCCTAGATTCGGAGGACCCACTTTGTAATCTAACAGGTGTATACCATTTGTTATACATATCAAATCCAAGATATTCCCTATACTGGCATGGGTACTTCTACGTGTTGGAGTAGTTACTACTTGGTTGAGGCCCAGGGACTGAAATTCAGATTGAAGCTTAAAACCTCTTTCCACTCCCCATGCTGTGTTAAAGTCTCCAATCAAGAGTACTTCCCTTTGCCCCAACAACTCATTTAATCTTAAGGCCAACACCTCAAAAGCTGACGTTTTAATTCTTGGATGGGAATATATCACTCCAAAACACATTTTCAATCCAGTCATATATACCAGTATTATTTCAGTACCCTCAATATTTCCTGAAAAAAGCAACTGTACTTGTCCCAGATTATTTCTAATATAGAGTGCTACACCTCCTCCTCTAGTTGGCCTAGCGTACCTATAAAAATCATAATTTTCTTTTTGAAATTCAGAATCTGGATGCTTTTTTGAAAGCCATGTCTCCGTGATGCCTATAATATCATAACCATTTTTGGATACCCAGTGATCGAATAAAGACTGTTTTCCAGCAAAACTTCTGGCATTGTCATGAGCTATCCTGACAGTGTCAGTCCGGTTTACTGGACCTGAGTTTGGTTTAATATCCCCACTGGCCAGAGCAATGACGAGGAGAGATGTCAAACCCTTACTGGCCTTAGGGAGTGTAACACTTTAGCCTAATTTTTGTGCAGTGGGCCCAGTCTTACCCGTGTGACAACAAAGATGAAATGTATTTCTTCTACTGACCCCCTCTATGGGGGGAGTCATTTTTGTCATAACTACAGAGAAAGAACATGTCCTAATCTCTGGGTCCGACTGGAACCCAAAAATATGTTTATCCGAAAATGCCAGAACCAGCATTCCTAACAGAAAAGCAGAATAAGCCATACTTTATAGCTGCTAAGACTCAAAGAGTAATTTAAATAAGCTGGCTTAAAAGGCTTTCCTCGAGGTATCACAGAGAAACTATACTTGGGGAACACCCCAAGAGGAGAAAGCACAATGAATGAAATCACTCAAATGCACTATATAAACAATTAAAACTACTCAAGTTTACCTAAAAACATACAAGTTTAAAATTAGAGCATAGCTATACTGCAAGTGCCTTCAAATTCAGTTTTCAACAGTATCATATATACATACAGAGCAAGAGAACAAATCCACAAAACATGATTTTAAAGTTGAAAACTGGCAGAGCTGGTGTAATGTGCATCTTCCCTGTAGAAATGCTTAACAGTGCCCCCTAGCAGGCTATTTTTGAGCCAATCTTGTAGGAGGTCAAAGTTGTACTGCATGACCTTAGTGAGTGCATCTTGGCAAGAACCTCAAGAGAACACCACCGTGTCATCTGCATAGAGCAGTACCTTAAAGAAGGGGCACACTTCTGGAAGGTTGTTCACAAAGAGACTGAACAGGAGTGGGCCCAGGATGAATCCCTGCGGGACCCCCACTGTGACTTCACTGGTCTCGGAGAAGGCTCCGTTGATTTTCACCTGCTTAGAGCACCCAGACAGGTATCAGGAGAACCAACTGACCATGTCGGGGGGATGGTCCAAGGCAGTTTAGTCTGTGCAGCAGCAGCTGATGATTCACAAGGTCGAAAGCCTTAGTTAGGTCTATGAAGATTGCTCTGACCAGTTGGCCCTGGTCCAGTGCCTCGTGCACATAGTCTGTGAAGGCAGTTAGGGCAGTATTAGCGCTATGCATCTTGCGGAAGCCATGCTGTTGGGGGCAGAGGAGTTTATATTTATGCAGGTGGTCAGTGAGTTGGTTGGCTGTGATTCTCTCCTTTGCTTTGAAGAGTGGAGATAGAATTGAGATAGGTTGGTAGTTGGATACTAGTGCCTGATCACCTTCTCTGTGCACAGAAGTGACCAGAGCGGATTTCCAGGTAGAGGGGAAAGCAGACAGGCGGAGAGACAGGCTAATGGCATATGGACAAACCAGTGCAGTGTTAATAGGCGCGGTTAAGACGGCGCGGTCTGTATGTCGAAAAGGCATTCCGTCAACGAATTTTAGGCTGCAGACATTTCGGGACGTATCTTTTGAATAATCCTGTGACGAAAAACCTTCACTTCCTGTGTGGCCAGTTTCACATGCCAGCTTTGAACCCCCAGCTCCAAAACAAGTTTAGTTATCAGATGGACCCGACCTACAGCCCCAGACTGACTAAGTTATCTCCCAACCTCCCCCTTCAAAATAAATTTAAATATTGCCAGCTGCCTTGCATTCAGCCTGCTCCTACTTGGCTCAGCCTTTTCTCTGTTCCAAAGCCCTGCTCATGGCACATCCACTGCCTATTTGCTGCTCCTGTCCCTGTCCCTGTCCCCTGATATTTTCCTTGATATTGATAGCTGTCTTGAAGTGACTGCTGGATACTGATGGAGTAGGCAGCCCCCCCCCCCGAACAACAGCAGTAGATCCGAGGCAGGTTACTGTGTTTTCATGTATTTAACCTACCACAATAGTGCTTTTAAAATGAAAAGTGTGAGTTCAGCGTGGTGAGAAATTTATGTGGTGCATTTGATTAGGCACTGTCCCATTTGAAAAACTCAGACTCAAGAAGAGATGAGGTACGTGCTTAGCGGTGTGACTGGAGTTGAGGGACATGATTAGCAGCCCTGGTTAGCAGTGCAGTGTGAGACCGTGCTTGAGAATTAAAAAAAAAAAAAAAGCTGTTGTCAGTAGGAGGTGGGCTTTGAGCATGCTGGAGGATTAAAAAAAATAGCGTCAGTAGAAGGTGGGTTTTGTGTGAAAATGATTTCCCTTCAAACAGCCAGAATACTGATACTTTCATATGTTTATGCTGATATTTACAGAAGTGCGAAGCGACTGTTTGTCCGTTTCTCGACAAATTCAGTTCGCCCTTTGTTGGTCACGACCGCATTAAATATTGGCAAATTGTCAGGCGCCATTAAGTCCTTGCGACCAGTAGTCCGCTACAGATTGTCCGCTACGATTTGTCCGGCGGCAATACGTCCGCTCACGGGTTAAACAACTTGGTGATGGGAAAGACAACCTCTTTTAAGGCAATGGGAAATCAATTTCATATTGATTCCATCACCCCCCATCCTTGTTTTTACTAGGACACTTGCAAGGTAGTTTCTTGTCTCATTTACGGTCACCTGTCTGAACTGAAGTAAAAGCTTCAGCTGGGCTTAGCAGTGGTAGAGGAGGGCAATTGGCTGGAGGCTGGCATTCCATCAGGGTGTGTGGCAGAACTGGGAGGCAGGACTGTGCTGTAGTCAGAGAAAGTCTTATTAAAGATATTGGCCATGCCAGCATCATCAAGTATGATTTCGTCATTGTGGCGGAGCATGGTGGGGGGGGGGGTCCTGTTATCAGACCTGAGGAGGTTTTTAATTGAGTCCCAGAACTTCTTCCCGCTGCTTCAGCAGTGAGATTGCTGGTTCTTGTGGAATGATGCCTTGGTCTGTCGCATAGCCAAGGTACACCTGTTTCTGAGCACTTTGTAGTTTAGGATTTTTGTAGTTCTCCCCTGGCCCAGTGCCAAAGGAGATCCTGTTGCCACATCATACCGAGAAGCTCAAGGGTGACCCAGTCCATACTGCAACCTTTTATCATCTTGTTATGGTACGGGGCGAACTTGTCCGCAGCTGCATTGAAATGAGTGAGGAAGAGTTGGAGGGCAGTGTCAACAGAAGGACATAAGTCAAGGAAGATCCAGTCGATGCCTGAAAGGTGATTCCTGAAGTCGGTCATAGCACTATTTTTTATAACTCTGTTCCTCACCAATTTGGGTGGGGGTTGGCCCGTTTTGTCGACCACTCACATTGGATAGTTGAGTGGTCACTCAGAGTATCCGGGAGTACCTTGACATGAGTTAGCCTTTCTGGGTGAGTTGTTAGTACCTAGTCGATCAGAGTGCTTGTACCAGTGCAGTAGTTTGTTCTGGTGCAGCTCTTGACAGCCTACGTTAGGTAGAGTCCGGATACAAGATCTCTGTGTGCGACACTGGAGCTGGCAAGCCGGTTGGAGTTAAAATCCCTTTGTACAATATTCTCCTTGTGATGGCTAGCCTGGGTGTAAAGATTAGCAAAGGCTTCTAGCCCAGCTTGCTGCTGCCCTGGTGGGATGTAGACTGCCATAACGATCAGGCCTTTTTGCCCCTTGCCTGGTAGGATTTTTATTGCTAGGCATTCGCAGTCATTGTTGACAGTAGCCAGTTGAATTCTGTGGCACTGCAAGTGGTTCCAGGTGTACATTATGCAGCCACCACCTCTTTTTCTGGAGCGGTCCTGTCTATGAAGGTTGTATCCAGCGATGGAGACTACCGAGTTGGTTGTTCGCAGGGAGAGCCAGGTCTCTGTCAGAGCAATGACATCAGGCAGAGTATATGCCACCCAAGCGTCAAACTGCATTAGCTTGGCTAGGAGGCTGCCAGTGTTCAAGGCCACAGTCCTTAATTGCCTCGCAGGAATCGGGGTCTGACTGTGGGTTGGAATGGGGCCAGGATTAGGGTGAATGTTTCCAGAGATCAGCGGCAGTATTAGGATGAGTTTCCTACATATTTTTGGGAAGGTAGTCTTTACATTTGACTTCCAGGAATCCTGGTAGTCGTATTTAGTGTGTGGTGAACCAAGCGCAATGTTAAGTCCAGGAAAAAGACATATGGCTGGGGCAAAGATCCAGGTGACAGAAGGGGTCCAGGAGGGATGTTGCGTGGAGTGGGCAGATAGGGGCACTGTAGAGTTAGTCTCCCACTGAGCAGGTTTTCCACATTGTACGATAGGAAAGTCCTGGTGGCAGGCGGAGGTAGTTATTGGGCGGCTGTCTTAGTTTTAGGGCAAGCAGCAAGAGTAAGTGTATTTGAGTAGGTACACCTCCTGGTGCAGAGTTGACTCTGGAGTTCATTTTCGGGGGGAGACTACTAACTTTATGGTGAGCTGGGGACTGGGACTGATCTTTTAAGTTTGAGTCAGCCACTGAGAGTTATATGCCAATTGTGCAGTACAGTGAGGAACAAGGGAGTTGGGGTAGGTTGTTCCAGTGAGGGACTGTCTCCTGCGAATTAATTTGCCTTAGAGAAAAGCTTATAGGTATCGACCACTAGCAATTTAGGGTTGCTAACATTAAGTGGTACTTGCTACTTTAAGCGATACCATGTGCCTGGCTGGGGGTGGGGCAGGTTACTTCCTGCAGCAGGAGTATTTAATACTGGAAGGAGGTGGGGGACAGGGGGGTGGGCGCAAATTCAAGTGACGTGAGCAGAGTCTGGTTTGGCAGGCAAGTTAATTCAGCTCAGCAGACTCCTGTTTTGCTGGCAAAATAAAATAAGTAAATAAAATTCACTCCTGCCGGCAGACAGGCTCTGCTGCTGGAAGGGCTGCCCCTCTAAGTGAGAGCGAGCACCAGTCGGGAACTGCCTGAGCGGGTATGCGCCTGATTTAAAGACTCAGTTCAAGAAGGCTCTGTACCTGGATTCTGTGGGGAGCGGACAGGCGGCTGTGCCTTGGTTTCAGCTAAATCTTATTTTCTTACTATTTTTTTTCACCCGTAGTCAGCCTTATTCATGGGTTAGACAAATATTTCTAGACTGAGAGTCAGGCTAAACAGTGATAATGAATGGCCAGAGAGAATTACAGCTTCAATTTAATCACAACTCTAACACGCATGCAAATTCAAGTGAAGTGAGCAGAGTCTGGTTTTGTAGGCAAGTTAATTCAGCTCAGCAGACTCCTGTTTTGCTGGCAAAATAAAATAAGTAAATAAAATTAATTCCTGCCTGCAACCAGGTTCTGCTGCTGGAAGGGCTGCCTCTCTAAGTGAGAACGAGCACCAGTCGGGAACTGCCTGGGTGAGTAGGTACCAGATTCAAAGACTTAGTCCAAGAAGACTCCATACCTGGATTCTGTGGGGAGCGGAAAGGCCACTGCGCCTTGGTGCTTAGCTCGAACCATGGGCAGTTTGCTGGAGGATCCACTCGCCCGGTGGGGCTTGCAGTCTCCTGGATTCTGTGGGAAGCGGACAGGTGGCTGCGCCTTGGTGCTTAGCTCGAACTGTGGGCTGTTCGCTGGAGGATCCACTCGCCCGGTGTCTAAACAGGTGTGCTTTCAGTACACTTTTAAAGTTCTCCACAGAAGGAGCCTCTCTTACAGATCAAGGCAGCAAATTCCACAACATGGGCCCAGCTACTCCAAAGATGTTTTAAGCCACGTCCTTGGGACCATGACATAACTCTCCGTGAATGAGCAGAATGAGTGCTCTGGACATACAGGTGTCAGCAGGTCTGACAGATAACCAGGACCCGACCCGTATAGGGCCTTATATGAGAGCAAGACCACCGTGAAGGCAATCCTCCACCTGACCGGCAGCCAGTGCAGTTTGTGCAAAACCTGGGTTACAGGAGTGGTCCTCGGAAGGCCTGTCAACAACCTGGCTGCAGTGTTCTCCATCAGCTGCAGCTGGCAGAGGTTATCCCCACTGACTCCGAAGTAAAGAGCATTACAGGAATCAAGTCTGGACATGACAAAAGCATGCACCAGTGAGTGCAGGTCATCAGGTAGGATTACGGGTTTAATCCGGGCGACATTCTTCAAGTGGTAAAAACCACTTCGGACAATGAAAGACGCCTGAGCATCAGGTGTCTATCTGTCATCCAGGATGACGCCCAGATTTCACATCTTATTGGCCGCCACTTGCGAGGTGGCCCCCAGGAACAACCCTGTTCCTGACCCGGTGGTGACCGTATCCTGCCGAGGACCCGGCTCAATCACTAGCACCTCCGTGTTATCCAGGTTGAACCTCAGCTGGTTAGAGGTTATCCAGTACAGGATCTTGAATAGGCATTTATTTAGCATGTACACAGTGTCCAATGTTCCGGGTGCAAAAGACATATACAGCTGGGTATCATCTGCATAGCAGTGAAAACCCGGACCATATCATGTAATAATTTGCAGTGTCAGTGGCTCATTAGGTAGCACACTCGCCTCTGAGACCAGGAGATCAGAGGGCTGTGGGTTCAGTTCCCACATCTGGTACTTGGGTTAATATCCCAGTACTGACACTGTAGTGCAGCATGAGAGGGGTGCTGCACTTCTGAGGTGCCACCTTTCGGATGAGACGTTAAACCGAGGTTCCATCTGCCTGGATTGGTGGTAGTTCAGGTGGATGCTAAAGATCCCATGGCACGTATTGAAAAGAATAGGGGAATTTCCCCGGTGTCCTGGCCAAATTTCCCTCATTCACTAAAATACCACCAACAACTTAATCTGGTTCAAAGTCAGTTGGCTTTCATCTGTATCCACCTTCCCTGGGTCGTGACTGAAAATAGGCAGGGTTAGTCTAGTGCACTTACCCGGTCAACAAAAACTAAATAAAATAAATAAATAAATAATGTCACCCAGGGGCAGCATGTACACCACAAACAACATGGGTGACAGGATCGAGCCCTGAGGAGCTCCACAGGTCAGGGACTTTGGGCAGGAAGAGAAACTCCCCATCATTATCCATTGTTTTCTGCCTGACAAAATGGAATCAAACCAGCTGATGGCTTTGCCAGTGAGTCCACAGTCTCTAAGGTCTCCTCTAAGGCAGTCAAGTAGCACCATATGGTCTGTGGTGTCAGAAGCTGAGGAGAGATCTAGGAGGATGAGAACTGATCACCGTCCTCTATTTCTCACCCTGAGGAGATCATTTTGCACTCTAACTAACGCTGTTTCAGTGCTGTACTTTCTCCTGAACCTGAACTGGAGTGTCTTGTAGATGTCAAAGACCATCAGGTGGGCCTCGAGCTGTGAAGCCACCTCTTTCTCCACAACCTTCCCCAAGAATGGAAGTTGGAGACAGGTCAATAATTTGCTAAGATGTCAGGGTCTAGAGTTTTTTCAGTAGGGGGCCTCAGTGCCTCCTTCAAGACATTGGGGAGTAGCCCCTCTGAGAGCGAATACTGGACAATTTCAGTGAACACTTGACCAACGGACTCAACACATCCTACTAGTAGATGCATCGGGCCAGGGTCCAGTTCACAAAAAGTGGGTCGCAGCTTCAAGATTATCTTGATGACCTCAGACACCCCCACTAGCCGAAACTCCTCCCAGACAAACGGAGTGTCGCTGTACATACCAGACTCTATACTGTGGGAGTTATCATGTCCCACTAGAGAGATCCCAACCCTAACGGAGGACACTCTGTCAGGAAAGAACTGAGTGAACTCCTCACGCTGAGCGATTGAAACTGCTCTTTTTGGCTGTAGACAGACTGGATATAATAATCTGTCTACAGTATGAAAGAGCATAGCCAGCCTGTTCTTTCTGCAGCAATCTCCCTGGACAGGAACTCTGCCTTCTTATGGTTGATTGCTCTTTGATACTCACCATAGTGAGTTCTTAAAGCCAGTCTGTCCTGTACAGACCTGGTCCTTCTCCAGCAATGCTCCAGCTCAGTGGCGGAGCCAGGTTTGGGAGCATTTGGGAGCCGGGGGCCATTCAGTGAGTCACGGGCTCCACAATGGGCATTAAACAGTGAATAAAGATAGTGGTGGGGCACCACTGCTCACACTGGGGCAGCCAGGAGGGGCGACCATGCCCCCAGCCCACCTTCCAGCTCCGCCACTGCGCTTCTGACCCTTGGTCTTCAGCTTCTTGATAGCCCCATAAAACCACGGGGATCTCAAGTGAGAAAACCTGGGTCATATACAGATCGGTGCGATGGTGTCGAGCGCCTTGATGACCGCATCATTATATGCTGCCATTGCCTCGTCCAACCCCTCCGCACATGCAACACTCACACCAGAAAAATACGCTACAGCCAACAGTCCCTCTGGGGACAATCCCCTCAAAGGGCGGTAGTGGACCATCTCAACAAGGGAGGGACTAACAGGGGGCTGTGAACAAGAACTCCACCCTGCAGTGATCCGACCAAGAGACCGGATCAATCTTGAGATTCATAATCTCAAGCCCCAGTGAGAATACTAGTTCCAAGGCATGGCCATGATGGTGGGTTGCAGAAGCAACCACCTGTGCAGGGCCCATAGATGACATCACCTGGAGGAAGTCTTTTCCAAAATGCGAGAGTTTGTCGTCGACCCAGGCATTGAAGTCCCCCAGAATCAACCATCTGGGTGACTCGAACACCATATTGGCGACAAAGTCCACAAGTTTCCGCAGTAAATCCTCCTCGTGTCTCAGAGGACGATACATGAGGAGTATCCCGCAACCTGCACCTGGACCCCCAAGCGCTGCCTTGCGTTCAAACGACAAAGTAGATCCCACTGGATGCACAGCAAAGTTCAAGTTAGATCTAAAGCAGATGGCCACCCCCCCACCCCTGCGTTCCCGCCTCAGGCAGTGCAATATGGAGTACCTGGGTGGGATAGATGCCTCCAAAACTGGACCTGCATCATCTCCCAACCAGGTCTCCATAATGCAAGCAAGGTCAACCGAAGAAACCAAGTTCGCCATAATAGCGGTCTTGTTTCTCATCAACCTCGCTTTATATAGCACCACCCGAAGGGGACCAGTGGAGGTTGCTGGTCCCTTGGCTGCCTGCCCACTCAGTCTGGTGGGAACCCTGGGAATGGGAACCAAACACATCTGGCCTCTCTCATGGTACCATCTTGCCCCAGGGTGCCTCCTGGACCTGACCACCGTAATGCTACTAACCCAGGCTGTATCTTTAACCAGCTGCCACTTGCCCCCCACGCCCCCTTGCAATGCCTACTTCCTTACAGTGTCTCGATGCTGTTGCAGACACGGGAATGTCAGCAAAGGGGTGGAGGTCGCACAGTAAGGATGCTGAGTAAATGATCAGGCCACCACTAGTACCCATCACATCCTGTTTTACTCCATTCCTCTTTAAAACTAAAACCACTTAAATATTCTCCCTCCGACAACTAATATACACACAAAACCCACCCTTTAATAACCCACTTAGCTCACTATATTTTACAACCAATCACGGTCACTCAAACATAAAACCAAACATCCAACCTGTACACACTGCCCTCAAACTCACCTCCCAGTATACCCTCAATACAAAATTAAGTAGTTCAAATTTTTAACACATATGGAGAGTCCAAGCAAAGGACAGCAGAGAAAACTACCCTTTATGGTAAAGTTTGTAAATAGAGATCTTACTTCGAGAGGACTCTTGCAGTAGGTAATAACCTTGAGGACTGCACCCCTGGCGTCAGGACCACATGAAAACTTTAGCTAGCAGTGTCTGGCGAGGGACTGCCCACCCAACATCACACGACCAATGTCAGCGTGACACTATAAAGTGGACGATCCCCACGCCCACCTTCCAGTTCTTTCCCGCCATTGACCTGTGCACGTCAGACGTCGTGGAGATCGTTGCTCTTAGTCTGACCACATTTTTTTGGGATGAGTATCCTTCCTTTCTTTTCTATATTGTTACAATGCAATTTTGTGCATGTTTTCTCCATCTTCCATCAAGTTGCATAAAAATAAGTGCGATTTTTGTGGTACGCAGCTACCGCATAAGGATTCCCACTCCCTTTGCCTCTTCTGCTTGGGCTGGAGCACAGGACTGAGGATTATGAGGCCTGCCTGAGCTTCAACCAGGCCACACGGAAGCGCTGCCAGCAGGCCATCGAGGCCCATCTGCTCAAAAAGAAGATGGCCACAATGGAAAAGAGCTGCAGAATCTGAGGAGTGCTTCATCCTCTCCTAGGGATTCCCACAAGCACAAGGAGAAGAGGGACAAGGAGAAGCACAGGGACCAGAATAGGTTCCCCTCTCACCTGCAGCTGCCTTGGGGGCCCCTCGGGTGATCAGCATCCCACTTCCTCTGGGAAGACCATTGCTGCTGATAAGTCTGCCCCACCTTCCCAGGAGCAGCCCTTGGTTCCCCAGCCACCACTGGTCACAGTTGCCTTGGGCGCCACAGCCGAATCTGAGGTCTCTGCCACTCTTGGACGCATCTCCACCATGGGGTCTAAGCAGTTATGCGTGGTCAATAAGCCGCTCATCGTATCCCCCTGCAAATGCCCAGCCCAAGCTGATAAGTTGGGCACCAGGGACACTGGTGTCCGCACAGCCAAGGTTGATAAGCTGGTCATCACACCCTCTGACAACCGCCTGACCGACATGTTCATGTCGGGTTCCAGTGCAGGACCCGACGACATCCAGCCGGATGAGAGCCAGCTACCAGTGTTGATGCAGCCTTCACCAGTTACTCCCTCCTCTTCCTACGTGGAGCTTCCTCCACCCTCTCCAGATCAGCGGGGGTTTGGGGTGGTCCATCTGGTGACATTATTGCTGGGTCACCTCCGGACCTCACGTCGGACCTCCGTGGCAACCTCCTGGACCCCTCCCCAACACTACTCCTGGCGGGGCACGGCAGCATGGACGCCGGGCTTACCACTCGGTCCTGCACCTGACTCTGCCCTCACAGGTCCTCCTGGGCAGAGTTTCTGGCCCTCTCAGGGTCACCCATCGAGTCCCATGGCACCACCATCAGGGCTTCCATCAGGCTACCATCTGCCCGGTTACCTGGCACCTCATTTCTCTCCAGGTTACCCTCTGTCAGGCTACCCGACATCAAGCTTTTTGATGCTGTAGTATGCACCTTCGTACTTCTTTCCAGGTTACCCGACACGGGTACTATACGTTGAGGTACCCGATGCCAGTTTTCTCTTCTGGGTTTCTGCCTCTCTATCAGCCACCTCCTCAGCCGCAGACGGATTTCTGGGCCATCCTCCAGTCCTGGTGGTCAGAGACCAAGTCTCAGCTCGTCTTGGAGCTGAAGAGATGGCATCTGGCGAGAGCCTTTACCCCAGTTTACCCGGATCAGACTCCCAGGTCCTCCTTTCTGCTGGACCCATGCCAGTCTACGTCGGGCCTGAGGAAAGGTCCGTCGACTCGACTGGTGTCGGATTATATCCCTCCTAGGTCTCGGGAGGTTTCTCGTCCCATTGTCAGGTCTTCAGATTCCTCGGATTTGGAGTCCGGGTCCTCCTCCTCAGTTTCAGGTTTTGAGGCTTCCCAAGCCCAAGGAGTCTCTCAAATCGCCTGCTAAGGACCCTTCATTCGCAGACCTCCTGAAACAGATAGCTGAGGCCTATGATGAAAGACTGACGCACAGGATCCCAAGCATTCAGAGACTAGCTGAGTACCTGGATATACAGGCGACAGCACCCATCCTTACCCACCCCCAAGTGGTTAGAGGCTCACGAAGATCTGTCTTTCTATCATTTGGATGATGCCTTCCTTCATCACTGGAGTAGCAAAGAAGGCCGACAGGACATATTGAAAACCAGAGGGGAAGGATCACCACAGTATCCACCCAAAGGCAGACTCAGTGGTCATTATGGCCGCTCATGACAGGTCCACCAAGCTGAGACACATGAGCACCTCCCCTACTGACAAGGAGTCGAGGCAACTGGACCAGTATGGGAGGAAATTCTATTCTTCCACCACACTGGCCATGCACACCCTCAGTTATGTGGCGCACATGCTCGTCTACCAGAAGTCTCTTTTTCATGATCTGGAGCCTGTCATTGATGCAATGCCGGACTCTGCAGTCTGCCTCAGGAGATATTCCTGGCTAAGGGTGTCAGGCTTGGCACCTGTTGTCCAGGCGGCCATTCAAGATGCCCCCTTCCGAGGTTCTGTCCTCTTCGGGGGCGATGCCCAGGACATAATCACCATCCTTCAGGACAAGAGCAAAGCCTTTTGGTTTGTCCATACTATGTAACATCCGAGGTTTAAGACCATCAGCCATTTCGTCACCAGACCAAGCAGCGGGCAAAACAGCAAACAGCCAGACGCCATACCAAACATCGGGCACCTTGAGCCACAGCCACCTCTCCAGCCTAAGCTCAGAGGGCCTCAGGGGAAGCGCTAGCCAACCCTCCCTCCGCCTCTTGAGTCGCGGCCCGCCCCCCCCTTCCATCAGGGGAGCTAGTGGGCAGATGGTTCGCCAGTCACTTGCCGAGGTGGGAGGCAGTAACCACAGATATGTGGGTCCTTCAGCTGGTAAGTTAAGGCCACACATTAGAACTTCTGGAGAGACCCCCTATCAAACCACCGGGGGTATCTTACTGTCCAGAGGTGCACATCTCCCTCATAAGGGAGGAAATCGAGACTCTTTTGCAAAAGGACGCCATAGAGCCAGTTCCGGCAAACTAGGTAGGAAAGCAGTACTACTCCCACCTCTTCCTGGTGCCAACAACGACAGAAGATTTACATCCAATTCTGGATCTAAGCACTCTAAACCTATACATAGAATACAAATGGTTTCATATGCTGACTCTCCCAGGTCTGCTGCTCCTCCTGCACAAGGGACAGTGGCTCTGCACCCTGGACATGCAGGATGCCTACCTGCATATCTCATTTATTTCAGGCCCATCATCGCTATCTCAGGTTCTCCTTTCAGGGGAACATTGTTAGTTCAAGGCCCTCCCCTTCGGCCTGTCCTCAGCACCCCTGGTTTTTACCAAGTGCCACCCACTATATAGTGTCACGCTGACGTAGGTCACATGACATCAGGTGGGCAGTTCCCCGCCAGACACTGCTAGCTAAAGTTTCCATGTGGTCCTGACACCAGGGGGCGCAATCCTCAAAGTTATTACCTACTACAAGAGCCTCTCTCAAAGATCTACTGTTGCGGTAAGTTCTTGTGTAACTGTACTCTCTATGCTTAGAGCCAAGTCCCCTTTACAGCACTCTCATCACTGTAGGATCCCCTTAATCTGGCTGGTGATCTTGTAGTGCCATTGATCTCCATCAGGGGCTGCTAGGACACCAACATACCTCTCAACCTTTCTTCACCAAAATGTGTGACACGATGTGTGACAAATGAACAAAATGTGTGACATATTGTCGATCATGGCACTGGAAGCTCAGAACACTATAGCTATCAGTGCACTAATGTTCATAATGTTTTTGTATAACTAAGCATAATAGATTATTATGAATTTCTGCTTTAAAATCTCAGTGAGGAATGTGAATATCACCTTCCTTATGATGGACAAAGGGTTTCTAAGAGGTATAATGAGTGACGTACCTCATAATGTGTGACAGTTGAGAGGTATGGACGCCAAGCAGTCCCAGGATCCTTCCCAGGGAGAGGAGAGCAGTCCTCCGGACACTCAATTCTCTCCCTCTGCCACCAACCCCCGGCTCCCTGAGTCCCTCCCCGAACCCGGGTCGCTGGCGTGGCGCGAGGTGTGGCGTCCAGCACCTCAACCCTCAGCGCCACTGGGCCGGCAAGTCTTTCTTTATCTTCTTGGTTATTACATCTACATACTAATCCAAAACTGTATTAATATTCTTAGTTAAAAAAATACCTAGATATTTAATTTTGTTTGTCTTAACCATAACTTTGCTAAAGTCCAAGGGAGAAGCTTTGTTGGAATTGAGTATTAGTAATTCTGACTTCTTCCAGTTTACTTTATATCCTGAAAGTTTCCCAAATGAAAATATCATATCCATAATCTTAGGTAAAGTCACTTCCGGGTTAGCCTGCTATAACAAAATATCCTTAAAGCCATAAAGTACTAAGGTCATGAACGAGAATCCGCAGCACACTACCCCAGCGCTTCATGTCCTCTCCAGGACACTTCGTCAGGCAGCGGGGTTCTGGAACTTGAGATCTCTTTTTATTTTGGAGTATTTAAAGTGACAGTGCACAGTCTTATACATTCAATAGCAGAGCATCAGAAACCCATACTAAATCGTCCAAACACCAAGAAGTTTGTGTTATCATCTTAAACACATGTTATACAATGCCTAAACATGTGATTAATTAAAAAAAATATCAAAAAAGCACTCGGTAGCAGCAAAAACTGGGAGGTCAAGTATACCTGCAAAAGGACAAATTTAAAAAAATAAAAAAAATACTATACTAATGGATGAGAACAGAATAGATTCCTCAGACCTACAAAGTATATGTATAATAGTATCGAAAACCAGTAGAAAATTGTAAAAATAACCAGATTTCTTTATATTTTTGAAGAATTAGGATTGCTGCAATAAATATACATATTTACCACATAACAATAACAATAAATATTTTCAACGTGTTTAAATATCTTCAGATATGCCGCACTGGGACTAATGTAGAAAGACAAGTACTCTTTATAAGCCATACTGAAAGTTCAGAAAGTGCAATTTAAGTATTATTTGTAAAAAATAGATATAAAGAGAGGAATTGCCATTAGTTCCCTTGGGGAATATCAGAAAAAATGGTCAAAAAGACATAATATTCCATGAATCAACTACAGAAATGGGGGTGTTACACTCTGCCACCTGCTTAGTATTATATGTATAATATTCGTATTATAGATGAATGTGAATGTGATTGTCTGCCTTGGACACAGTCAGCAAGTGTAAGGAGGCTTGACCTTTGACCTCAAAAGTGTCAGCGTGACTGAAGCAGCAGGATGTCAAAAACTGGCCAGTGGAAAAGCACTAATTAAAGGTTTCCTCCCCTGTCTTACACACAGAAGCCAGGTGATAAGACAATGTGAAATATGCATTTTGAAAGCTAAAAGTTTGAGTTTTATGATCCTGAGGGAACAGAGAACTTTGTAGCAGACTAGTGAAAATGATAAAGCTGAAATCATTCTTGCAAAACAGGAAACCAGCAGAGAGATCAAAGGAGAGGCTTTGATGAAAGAGACTCATATTTCAAAAATTGCAGTTTATTTCCACAGTAGAAATTAAGTTTATGGCAGGATCTAACAAGGGTTGCCACCTGTCAGGTTTTTTTCCTGGTAGTCAGGTTTTCAGGGTCCTTATCAGGTAATCCGGTTTTGCTCTGTGCTGGTCAGGTTTTTGAGTCATTTTGAGTGCTCACATACTTCTGAAACGTATTTTGTCATCTCATTCATTGTTTTAACTACATGTCCAGTCCAGGTTATAAACAAGTTCTGTTGTCAGTATAGCCTTTTGTTGTGAAAGCAGTCAACCTGGGGGGTGTAAAGTATGGCCATTAACACCATTAGCACTTACTTAACCTAATCTTTTCCACTGTATCTTAAAGTGGCATAGCAGCAAAGCTGTCCCCACCTTTTGTAACACCAACACAGCCAGTTGTCTTCTACTTTCATTTGCTGGTAAACATTTTCATCTCTAACAGAATTTAGGCATTTTAAATGTTTTAAATAATGTTTTTCCTCAAGAAAAAAATGTGGCCATTTCTTTGACTTTGAAATATTACTGTGGACATGAAAAGGAAATGGAGCCAGAAAAATATACAGTACACATTATAGAAAAGTTCTTTATTATGTATTACTATACACTACCGGTCAAAAGTTTTAGAACACCCCCATTTTTCCAGTTTTTATTGAAATTTAAGCAATTCAAGTCCAGTGAATAACCTGAAATGATACAAAGGTAAGCGGTAAACTGCTAGAGGTTAAAAAAAAAGTTTAGGTTAGCAAAAACTGCTGTAGAGAAATTGCAAAGAAAGCCAAAGTGTCAGTGAGTACAGTTTCCTACACCATCAAAAGGCACTTGGAAACTGGAGGAAACTCTGACAGGAAGAGGTCTGGCAGCCCCAAAGCCACAACAGAATCTGAAGACAAGTTTCTGAGGAGTCAACAGCTTGTGTGATAGGCGGCTCACAGGACAACAGCACAGAGTGACTGGCACCTAGAACCAAAAGGGCTACCACAGCATTTGCAGCGCCATGCAATACCCTCTGGTCTACGCCTAGTTGGTCAGGGTTTCATCCTACAGCAAGATAATGACCCAAAACATACCTCCAGGCTATGTCAGAACTACCTTCGAGGAAAAGAACAAGAAGGTAGGCTTCAAATCATGGAATAGCCAGCACAGTCTCCAGACTTAAACCCCATCGAGCTGGTTTGGGATGAACTGGACAGAAGGGTGAAAGCAAAGCAACCTACAAGTGCAACACATTTGTGGAACTTCTGCAACAGTGTTGGGAAGAACTTCCAACAATATTTGATGTCCATTGTAGGAAGAATGCCACGAGTGTGTTCGTGATTTACAGTATATCTGCAAAGGTGGCTACTTTGATGAGTCAAAAATTTAGATTAAATTTTGTTAAACAAAATGATTCTATGATTTCTTTTTTATCTCCAATTGTTTATTTGTTCTATGCTTTAATTTCAGAGTACATTGAGACATTAACCTGCGTAAATTTCGATAAAAACTGGAAAAATGGGGGTGTTCTAAAACTTTTGACCGGTAGTGGTATAACAAGTATACTGTTGTATGCTATTTAAAGTATTTTCCTTGTCTCCCCATATCATATCTGTAAATGAGATTTATTTTATCTCTGTATGTTTAGCTGGTAAACTAATGTTAATAAATCAATCAATACATGCATAAGTAAATAAGTAGGAAGAACCTAGGAAAGTAACTTTAACAGGTACAGTACAGTACAGTATCTTAAGATTTTTGTTGAACTGCTTTAAGTGTTGTATTTTATTGATATAACCATTGGCTTTCTAGGAGGAGCAATGCATGATGAGTCATGAAAAGGGGTGGGGCTAGAGGCGGAGCTTAGGATCCGGTTTTTGCCTCATCCAAAGTTGGCAACCCTAGATGTAACAGTGACATGTATGCTGTGACATCACCAGGAGGTGGCGAAAACTGGCTTTTGAATATTGCCTGCATCTGAGAAGTTAGTGCAGAAGGACTCTCTGAAAATCTAAGACACACTTAGTCTGTGGACTGGTGACTAGGTACTTTAGAAAGATATAATTCAGCTGGAACTTTTAAGTATTTTGCAGGCATTTTGTTTGGTTTGTAATTTCCTAATTATTTTGTTGACTGTAAGTATTCATGTTATATGTTCTGTGTTTGGTGTTTTATCAATTTAAATTTTTAGTAAACACTATTTTCCTTGAAATACTGCTGGTGGCTTCTCAGTTTCTTTTGCATGTGATTGCTGGAACAGTGTTTAATTCCAACAGCTGTTAAGAGCTCAAAAGGGTGTGTTACTATCTTGCAAAAGGTAAGAATCCAGCCCTCAGGGACTTGTGCCTGAGCAGCGCTACTCTACATGGGCGGTACACCCCAGCCGTCTCTCCGGCCGCTGCTGCTTGACCTCACCCTCAAGCCCCAGCCAAGTCCCAGACTGCAGGAAGCAGATCCAGCCCTTAGGAACTCTCGCCTGAGCGGCGCTACTCTACACGGGCTGTGCGCCTCAGACGTCTCTGGGACGCCGCTGCTTGACCTCACCCTCAAGCCCCTGCCAAATCCCAGACCGCAGGTAGTGGATCCATCCCTCAGGGACTCGCGCCTGAGCACTTGAGCAGCGCTACTCTACACTGGCGGTGCGCCCCAGACGCCGCTGCTCGACCTCACCCTCAAGCCCCTGTCGAATCCCGGATCGCAGGAAGCGGGTCCAGCCCTCAGGGACTCACACCTGAGTGGCACTACTCTACATGGGCGGTGTACCCCAGCCGTCTCTCTGGGTGCTGCTGCTCGACCTCACCCTCAAGCCCCAGCCGAATCCTGAACCGCAGGAAGCGGATCCAGCCCTCTGGTACGGCTACTGAATTCATAGAAACATAGAAGTTGACAGCAGATAAGGACTGCAAGGCCCATCTAGTCTGCCCATTACTCATTAGTCAGTTCATCTTTGGAGCCGTCCCAGCTTGTTGAATCTGATTGGTGTGGCGCTGTTGCAGGCGGACACTGATTGGCCCGCCTGCTCCACTAGTCCACACCGATTGGTGCGCCTTTTGCCATAGACTTTAGCTGTGATTTTTGCTCACTTCTCTCCTTCTAATTACTGCTCATTTTTCAAAATGCCTGTACCTACTGCTATTATTTTACATGCCTAAGCTAAAAGTGTATGATTCTGAAGTATTGCGTAGAAGTATTGTGCAGAGTGTAGTTCAAATATGTGTCTAGGGCTCACTGTTAAAACCTGTTCACTAGAGTAGCCTGTTAGATCTTTTTTTATTACCGTGTTTTCATATTGAAAGTGCCTCATTATCTTACTCTTCCCCCTCTGCTTGGCTCTCTGTGACTAAAGTCTTTCCTGCTTTTTGAAATCCTTCATCTAAAACGTAAGCCTTGTCTGTTTTTACCTGTGTTCACTCCTCTTAGTAATCCCTTGTACCTCTTCCGTAGTGTAAGTCCTTCCCCTCTGCTACTCGCTTTTGTGTTTTTCCCTACTGCTATTACTCTATCGATTATCTGTGGCTCACCCCACCCCGTGTATATAATTGTTTACCTTTGTCTCTATTTCAAGCACCCCCACCCCCCGCTGACGGTCTGCTGCCCGCCTCCCAAACCCCTTCTGCCAGTATATTTAACCCTGTGCCTCTCCTTTTCCCCTCAGGGACTCACGCCTGAGCGGCGCTACTCTTCACGGGCAGTATGCCCCATCGTCTCTCCGTCTGCCACTGCTCGACCTCACCCTCAAGCCCCTGCTGAATCCCGGACCGCAGGAAGTGGATCCAGCCCACGGGTACGGCTGCTGAATTCATATTTGGAGCCGTCCCGGGTGGTTGAATCCGATTGGTGCGGCGCTCTTGCAGGTGGACACCGATTGGCCCGCCTGCTCCAGTAGTCCACACCAATTAGTGTGCCTTTTGCCATAGACTTTAGCTATAATTTTTGCTCACTTCTCTACTCCTAATTGCTGCTCATTTTTCTCCCACCCTCTCCCCCTCCCAGGCCTTTAAATACAGTCTCGCACCTCTCTCCCTGGTATCTGGCTGACCCATTGGTTTATTTTGACTTTGTCTACCTTCAGTCACAAGTAAAAGTAACAGGGCCATCCAGCTATTACCTAGTCTAGCTGCTCAGTTCCTCGCAGCCTGCTGTTGCTCCCCAGCAAACTTCTACCTCCTGTTTCTATTAACCGCTCTAGGAGTTATGGCTTATGTTATCTTTTTCAAACATGAAGTCTTGCTGTATTGTGACAATCTGCAGTTAGCCCCAGCCTTTAAACTGCCCCAAAGAGTATAGGGTTAATTTTCTATGCAGTGCATAGAACGTTGCGCTCGAGCTCGGTTGAGGTCTCTGTCTGCAGCACTTTGAAACCCAACCGACAGATTCTTTACTCCGTCTCACTGAACAGTCGCTCCGGAGATTTCTCCTTCTGCTCAGTTCAAAGTCAGTTAAAGTTGTCGGTTTTAATCCGAATTTAATTCTGTATTGTCGGTTCAGGCTCTGTCTGCAGTACCGTGAGTACTTAGATAGTTTGTCTGATTATTGTGTAAATTGTAAACTGCTATTTTGATCGGTTTGGCTGAACCGATCCCTTATATTGAATTCTCATGTACTTTATTAGTGTGGTGTTACCGGTCCTTATCGGTTTAAAAAAAACATGTTTTCAACGTTTTTCCGATACCATCTTCTGATTAGAAAGCCGATAAAGTCTTGCCTGGCGGTTGCCGAAAAAAAGAATAAGTTTGGTTAGGTTGGCCATATCTGAAACCCAAGAAAAAAGCAGGCCCACTGGGTTTCAACACTGCAGTGAGTGTGGGGAGGTCTTTGCTAAGGCCAATCCCCACACCACCTGTGTTTAGTGTCTGGGGTTTGACCACCTCGATACAGACTGCGAAATTTGTAAAAACTTTCCTAAGTCTACCCTGGAAAAAAGATTAGGTAGGCTTAAGGAAAAGGAAGCCGAGAAGTCCGCTGTCCCGGATGGCCAGCCCGGTTCGGTTCCAACTGAACCAGAAGGAGTGCCCTCTGACTAGGGCGATACTTCTTCAGGCAAGAGGAGAGCCAATCCTGAGGGATCGGTTCCTACAAAAAAGAAAACGCAAAGAGAAGTCGACCGGTTCGGATCCAGAGGTTCATGTTCCGACCGCCGAGGAACTGGCCAGAGGGATTCGGATTGTTGAATTGCGTCGCCCGGTTCCAACCGATCCGGTGCCTTTTGTCAGCAATTTAGTTCAGTCGGTTCCCCTGGTTCGAGATTATACCCCTGAAGAATTTTATGAACCGGAGTTTGAGGAGGAGGGGGATTTTGAGAATGATGGTGAAAGTCTGGATGTGCCTGTGGAACCAGACATCTCCCCAGACAGACCTTCTGGTGTTTCCCCTCCTAGGCTCTCTGAGTCCCCTTCCCACTATCTGTTTTACAGAAAAGTGGCTGAAACCCTCCATCTTCCTATGGAGGAGGCTGTGGAGGATCAGGAGGAGCCTGATTTTGTTGAAATGATGGACATCCCAGAGTCCAGAAGACTGTCTAGTCCCCTTCATAAGTCCTTTGGGAAGCAGACACAAAAAATCCTAAAGTCTCCTAATTCTGTACCTCCTGTGGACAGAAGGATGGATAAGAGGTACACCTTATCAGGCTCAGATGCAGAGTTTTTATATCAGTAATGCAGCCATGTTGGGGTAGTGCAGGCTGCAGCCTGTGACAAGGCAAATATTCCTTTGGCCTCACACTCCCCAGACAAAGACTCCAGGAAGATGGGTGCCATGGCTAAGAAACAGTACATGGCATCCTCCTTGGGACTCAGGCAGGCCAACTATATGGCCTATACAGCCAGGTACCAGAAGTCCAGGTGGGACACTGTACTGGCACTGGCTAAACAGGCCTCACCCCAGCTGGCCAAGGAGCTGGAGGAGGTGGCTGCTGATGGGATTGAGGCATCAAAGGTACAATTTCATACTGCTGTGGACTCCAGTGATGTGTCATTAAGAGTCATGGCTACATCTGTGGCTCTTCGGAGGATGGCTTGGCTTAGATGTACTAGCCTCTCACAGGACACCCAGGCTAAGGCCATGGATTTTCCTGTGGTGGGTAATTCTCTGTTTGGGGAGCAGACAGAGAATTATATGAAGAAGAAAATGGATGAGTACAGGACCACTTATAGCAGTGCTCAGGCCAAGGAAAGGCAGGCAGCTCCTCAAAGGCAGCAATCTAGGGGCAGGCCTTTTCATAGGCCTTTCTACCAAGCACAGGCGTCTTCTCCCTTTTCACAGAGGGGGTTCTTCGGAGGGGAGAGGCAGAATGGGGATGAGCAGGGCTGCATCCACTCCTCAGCCTAAGGCCCCTGCCAAGCAGACACCCTGATGGGTTTACCCGGGTCAACTCTCCTATCGCTGTAGGGGGCAGGCTGGCTTACTTCATCCAGGACTGGATGTCTGTTACTTCAGACAAGTGGGTCCTGGAAGTAGTAAGCCAGGGACTGGTTCTCAGCTTCAAAAAATTTCCGAAGATAAGAGCCAGATCTTTTCCACCTACAGGTCTCTCCGAAACCCTTGCCCTAGAGGCAGAGGTTTCATCTGTTCTGGCCTTAAGAGCCATAGAGAGAGTTCCTGCCCTACACTGGGGCAAAGGTCTGTACTCCAGGTACTTCCTTACCCCAAAAAATAGAGGGGAGTGGCGACCCATCCTAGATCTAAGATACCTGAACAAACATCATTTAAAACCAAGGTTCAAGATGGTGACTCAGGGAATAATTCTTCCCTCTCTAAGGCCAGGGAACTGGCTAGCCTCCCTGGACCTCAAGGATTCCTACTTTCACATCCCTATCAGGTGCTCCCACAGAAAGTACCTCAGGTTCAATTTGCCCTCAGGCCATTATTAGTTCAAAGCAATGCCCTTTGGTCTAACATTAGCTCCAAGGGTTTTCACAAAGTGCCTGGCAGTAGTAGTTGCCTTTTTAAGAAGGCAAAAGATTTCCATTTTTCCATATCTGGACGACTGGCTCCTAGTGGGTCAGTCTCCAGACTTAAGTCAAGTCAGACCTGCAAGTGACCCAGCAAGTGCTCACTTCCCTGGGATTTCCTCTCAACCTCCCCAAGTCAGTTCTCGAACCGGTGCAGCTTCTTACCTTCATAGGGGCAGAGCTTTATACTGTCAAAGCAAGAGCCTTTCTTCCCCTGGAAAGGGCAAGAGTTCTTATAGAACTGGCTTCCTCCTTCAGCCTTCAGGTGTTCTGACCAGCAAGGCATTTCCTTCAACTCTTGGGCCACATGGCAGCTTCTACAGCAGTGGTCCAAGGGGTAAGATTCCAGATGAGGGATATTCATTTCCATCTGAGGGCCTTTTGGTCCCAAAGGAAGGATCCTCTTACCAAACTGATTCCAGTGACTCGGACACTGATCCAAGCTCTTCAGTGGTGGCAGGATCAGGACAATTTAAGGCAAGGGGTCCCATTTGTTACTCAGTCTCATTCAGTGGTCCTTACCATGGATGCTTACCACGGATGCTTCCCTTTTGGGGTGGGGAGCCCATCTGGGGGCTCTCACAGCCCAGGGACTGTGGTCCCCTCAGGAATCCCTTCTTCATATCAATCTCCTAGAACTCAGGGCAGTTTTTCTGGCCCTGCAAGCTTTCTCTCAGTCGCTGCAGAACAAGGTGGTTCAGGTCAGAACAGACAACCCCACCACCATGTGGTACATCAACAAGCAGGGAGGCACTCGGTCCACGGCCTTGTGCACGGAAGCCATGAAATTGTGGTCTCTTGCTTATTCTCTGCAGACCTCTCTGATAGCAGTCTACCTTCCAGGGAAGGACAGTGTGCTAGCAGATGCACTGAGCTGGATCTCCCAGGGCCGTCACGAATGGACCCTGGACCCTCTGGTATTAAAAGTGATTTTCTCAAGGTGGGTCAGTCCAGAGATAGATCTCTTTGCAGCCCCAGACAATCACCAACTTCCTCTGTTTTGTTGCAGACCCCGGTCTTGGGCTCAGTCCCTCTGGATGCTCTGATGTTGAACTTGGAAGGGAAATTTCTCTATGCCTTCCCTCCCTTTTCTCTACTGTTCAAGGTTCTGGTCAAAGTGAGGTCACAACCCTGCAAAGTGATTCTAATTGCTCCAGATTGGGCCAGGCAGCCCTGGTATCCCCTCTTACTGTCCCTGGCAGTCTATTTTCCCCTGTCTCTTCCCAGGAATTACAACCTGTTAACCTCCTCTCAGGGGAGGATTTGGTACCCCAATCTTTGGTCCCTCAATCTCAAGGCATGGCTCTTGAAGAGCTAGAGTACGCAGATTTATATCTGTCCCAAGGGGTTCTGGATATTCTCAAAGCCTCTCGAAAGCCTGCCACCAGAAAGACTTATGACTCCGAATGGAAAAGATTCAACATTTGGTGTTCCAAGAAGCATATATCCCCAGACACTGCTGAATTGCCTACAGTTCTGGATTATTTGGTCCATCTTAATGGTCTAGGCCTCAGACCAGCTACTTTCAAAGTACACTTGTCAGCTGTTTCTGCTTTTCTGTCAGTGGGAAAGCCTTCCTCATTGTCATCTCACCCTGTATTTTGCAAGTTTTTCAAGGGATTGATTCATACCAATCCTCCCTTTAGGGATCCTGCCCCTGCCTGGGACTTAAATGTTTGCATTGCTCAACTTATGCAACCCCCATTTGAACCTATGTCTTCAGCAGAGCTTAAGTACTTGACTTGGAAAACTGTGTTTTTGGTAGCCATTATCTCTGCCAGACGTATCAGTGAATTGCAAGCCCTGTCAGTGGAACCTGATTTTATTTCATTCCATAGAGATAAAGTGGTCCTTAGAACCAATAGGAGATTCTTGCCCAAAGTGGTTTCAGACTTCTATTTGAATCAGTCCATGTCTCTCCCTGTTTTCTTCACTGATCATTCTTCCTGTCAGGGGAGAGGAGGCTACACAGTTTCAATGTTAAAAGAGCCCTTAGCTACTACATAGAGCGTACCAAGGGTCTCGGGTTTGATTCCCTTCTGTTGTTCCTCACTTATTGGGAAGTGGGAAAGGGCAAACCTGCCACCAAGAGAACTATTGCCAGGTGGATTGTTTCTTGTATAAAATTCTGCTATGAGAAACTGGAAAAAATTCCACCCTCAGGCCTGAGGGCTCATTCCACAGGAGGTACAGCTGCTTCCCTGGCTGCTGCCAGGGATATCCTTCTCCTAGAAATTTGTAAAGCAGCCACCTGGAAAACAGTCCATATCTTTACCAAGTATTACTCTCTGGATATCCAGGCTAGGAGTGATGCTCGGTTTGGCATAGCAGTACTTCAGAACCTATTCCCAAAGTAGTTCAGTCCCTCCTCCACAGAGGTGCTGCTTGGTAGTCTGCAGATTGTCAGAATACAGCAAGACTTCATGCTGTTTGAAGGAAAAATTACTCACCTTAGTAACTGTGTTTCTTCTAATGGAGTCTTGCTGTATTCTGACCTCCCTCCCTGCCTTCCCTCTCAGAACTTGTTTTTGGGAAGTGGGTGGGCAGGTGCAGTGTTGCACCCCAAGGGTGTCTTCAGCACACCCTCCTTTTTACTTGGGTGCTTATATTATAATCTTTATTTGGATAGGTTTTTGGTTTTGGGTTTTCTGACTTGTCTTCCTTTGGGAATCCAAATTTTTTTGTTGCCAGTTAGCTAGTTAAAAAATGTAACAATTTCCACATAGTTAGTCAATGAGTGTTTGCTCGTAAGAATCAGGCGGTTGGGTTTCAAAGTGTTGCAGACAGAGACCTCAAGCCGAGCTCAAGCTCAACGTTCTATGCACTGCATAGAAAATTAACCCTATACTCTCCGGGGCAGTTTAAAGGCTGGGGCTAACTACAGATTGTCAGAATACAGCAAGATTCCATTAGAAGAAACACAATTACTAAGGTGAGTAATTTTTTCATCCTGGTGATTGTATTAAACAGTATATTCAATGTAACAATACGGAAACGAAAAGTCAGGCCATTTAGTCCGGTCCTGGAACTCCCTTTCCCAACTTATACTGCTCCTACACACTGCACCTCCCTCCTTTGGCACCCCACCCCTTTTATTACACTCTACACTCTTCCACCTTCCCCATCTTACCCCCTTCGCCTGTGTCTATCCGAGCACTTTCCATCACATCATTATACAATCGAGTCAGCCTTTTCTTCCCTTTCACTAAACCTACGCCCCTGGCAATGCCCAGGGGGCGGTCACAAAGAAAAAAAGTGATTACATCCTTACTGAGCTCCTTAAAGAAATTGTTGTTTCTACTTCTCCTCTGCTCAGGTAACATGGAGTTAAATCCTGGCCCCCCTGTTACAGCTTACCTCTCTGACGAAATTTGCAGCTGCCTCCGGGCTTAAAATGATGCTGGTCAATATACTAAGCTTGACTAAAAAATTCGACCAGCTACAAGCATGGGATGCTCATACAGAACTAGATCTTATAATTATTACATGGTCTTGGCTCAAAAACGTCACTACTGACCAACAAATTACCCTTCCAGGCTACAAACTATACAGGGCAGATAGGGAATCTGGTGGGGGCGGCGTTGTTGTCTACTCTAAAACCAAGTATACAGTTAGTGATATCTCCTGTAAATCTAAACAGAAGGAATACAAGATTGCACCCCTGAAGCTTCACCTTCCCTCCACGGAATGCATCACTATTATAGGTGGTTACAGGCACCCGGCTGGTGGAACTGATATCCTCAATGTACTTAAAACTCTAATCACGGCTGCCAGTTCTGAGACAATAACCCTTGGGGATTTCAGTATGGACTGGCTTTCCTCAAAATCACACAGCGTGAACTCTCTCTGTGATGAGTTTGGCCTAGTACAGCTTGTTAGTGAACCAACAAGGAATAATGCATTGAACCGTGCCAGCAGTTCACTCCTAGATGTTATATTAACCACTCATCCGCATAAAATTCTATGCTCCGCGGTGTTCCATAATGACATGAGCGACCATGGGGTTATTGTCTGCATAAGATCGCATGCCAAGAATCGACACCAGCCCAAGTTCATAACTAAACGGTCTTTTCATAAATTTCAGGCAGTAAATTACCTGTCCGACTTAGGCAAAGTTAGATGGCAAGATCTTTCTCTTGCCAAAACAGCTGATGAGGCTGCCTCTGTCCTCAACAACAACTTGTCACACTGGCAAATAAGTATGCCCTCTTTATCGAGGTCAGGGTACTCCACACCTCTCACCCCTGGTTTACTCCAAGTCTAAAGGCTGCACTCACTAACAGGGACAAGTCCTGGGCTCTGGCCAGGCGTACCAAGAGCCCTGCAGATTGGCAGGCTTTTACAGCAGCTAGGAACGCGTGTGTAAATAGCATTCGCTCTGCCAAGGCAAACTACTATGTTTCCACCCTAGAACAGGCCAAAGGGAATTCACATAAAATTTAGAGGACACTCAAATCTATTGAAGGACAGCCTAGTGCCCCCTCCATTCCAGCCAAGATCCTTACCAACGGCAGGATTATTGAAAGTAATTCCCAAATCCTGGAAGAACTCAACTCCCTTTTTGTCACTGCTGGCTTAGCCTTTGACTCCTCGCCTTATGCAGCCTGAGGGATTAATCAAGTCAGTTCTGGCCCTACTCCCCGTACCTCGACTTGTCCATTTCAGCTGTGTACACTTAACTACAAAGAAGTAGAAGACTCACTACTCAACCTTGATACCAAGAAAAGCGCTGGGGTTGATGGTCTTGAACCTTTTTTCCTAAAACTAGGTTATGCCCATGTCACGGCCCGCTTTCTTCATATTCTCAATCTCTCCATCTCTTCCGCCATAGTTCCATCTTATTGGAAATCTGCCCACATCCTTCCCTTATTCAAATCAGGGGACCCATGCGATCTAAATAATTACAGGCCTATCTCAATCCTGCCCATTCCTTCTGAAGTTTCTGAAAAACTGATCTACAATCAATTAAAACTTCATATCGAAACCTTCTCACTTTTAAAGTCGGCACTATCCGGCTTCCGGCCTAAGCACAGCACTATCACAGCACTGGCTAAAGTCACTAATGACTGGATCTCTGCTATGGATACCAAAAAGATCACTTGTGCTGTCTTCTTAGATCTAAGTAAAGTATTTGACACCATTGACCACAATTTACTAGTCACCAGCCTTACTAAACTAGGTGCCACTCCCTCCACTACTCAGTGGTTCACCAGTTACCTAGAAGGGAGGACCCAGAAAGTTAAAGCCGATAGCCTAGTCTCAGCCTCCCTGCCGATTGCCAGGGGAGTCCCTCAAGGCTCCATCCTAGGCCCTATCCTCTTTTCCTTGTACATCAATGATCTTGACTCTTATATTACCAGATCCATCCTACACTTCTTTGCGGATGACATAGTACTGTACACCTCTGGCTTTACGTTGTCTGAAGTAAGGGACATGCTGCAAGCTGACTTTGCACAGCCAGAAAATAATCTCATTAATGCTAAGCTTCTTCTTAATGCCAAGAAAACTAAGGTTATGATTTTTACTCTTAGTAACTCATCTACCGCCTCCCCTGGTCTACCGAAGGACTTTGTTATCACCGCTCTAGGCAAACCCTTAGAAGTTGTCCCCAATTTAAATAGCTTGCCATTTGGTTAGATAACAAACTTCTTCCAATGACCATCTTGAAGACCTCTCCAGAATGCTAAAAGCCAGGTTAGGTTTCTTCTTCAGAAATAAGTCTCTCTTCCCGATATAAACTAGAACCAGGCTGGTGCAGGCCACATTCCTTCCCTTGCTTGATTATGGGGACCTAATTTACATCTCCTCTGCAATCTCAAACCTAAATAAGTTGAACGTACTTTACTACCGTGCCCTGCGGTTCATCACAAAATCCCTGTACCTAACCCACCACTGTGACCTTTACGCAGCTGTTGGCTGGACATTACTTACCACTAGACGATTGCGCCATGCTGGTATTTGGACTCTGAAGCTACTCCTGAGCAAACTTCCGAGCTAGCTAACATCTCTCATCTGCATTTCCCATAGTGCATACTCTCTTAGGAAATCTGACTTCATCTTTCTTAACGTGCCTAGGACTCTCACCACCTTTGGCAAATGTGCTATCTCATATGCTCTTCCAACTATCTGGAACAGACTCCAATCCACCCTTAAACTATCCAGTATGGTCTTGGTTAATTTCTTAAAAGAGTTAACCACATCCAAAATAAAAGATATTTGTAGCTGTTTTTAAGTCTCTTCCCTGCCCTTATATCCTTATGACTATCCACCTGGAACCAGCGCTCGTCAGGACATGAGACTATCCAGTTATTCTCAAAACCTTCTCCTACCCTTCCCTTCCCTTCTTTATCTATATCCTTGTCCCCCTACTCTTTTTAGCCCTCTTCCTCTACTCACCACTCATTTTCAACCCCTGCTTCTTATTCAACTACTCTCTCCTGTCATTTTCAACCCCTCCCTCTTACTTAATTACTCTCTCCTGTCACCATACACTCTCCACATTTACTGCTCCTCACCACCTTATGCTGATAATCCTACCTTAATTGAGCACTAGGTATTATGTGAACGATAACTGTACCATATTAATCGTATTAGTATATTGTTTCATTTTGCTTGTTATGTTGCCTTTTTATTCAATGTTTCTTGACTGTTTACATGATTTAGGACCTCCTTGTGAATGAGCTTGCTCAACAGAGTTTTCCTGCAATAAACTTGAACTTGAAGAATAAACCTAGTTCTCATATTGAGTCGTAAGGGTACATTTGGGAAACCTGGTTGGGTGCCACTGTGCGAAGGATTATATTTCATTTCCCAGAAAAGAATATGTATCTGAGCCTGTTAACTGGGTGTGCTAGCATAAGGTTCACATTTGACCCCCAGGACTCGAGGCTGGTAGGTGATTCGGACCCGAAACAGACAGGGGGGTTACCCCGTTTGTCTCCTGTTCACAGTATTGCACTTCAAGGTTGGCACTGTGGGAGCAGAGGGCCTGACCTGCGGGGCACGCTTGTGACAGATTTGGTTAGCAGCTGTGCGATTTAAAAGTATTTGGTAACACGAGCATTAGCAGTTCATTGTGTCAGATTAATATTGTACAGCTCACATGCAAAATAAGGCAGTAATTTTTAAAAAGTAAATAGAACTATACCATTGTGCTTACAGTCTAAGTTCCCTGCCTGTTTTATTTTGTTTTCGAGTGCAAGTTAGTGTAGCCGTAGTTAGGGAAGAAGATGGCTTCCAACTACAGCGAGCACACTGCAGACTACCTGAGGCAGTTGTGCCAAGAGAGAGGAGTCCAGCATGAGTGCCATGCCAAAAAGCAGCATCTCATGGAGGCTGTTGTGGCAGTTGATGCACAAGATCTCGAGTCATAGTCTGTGACTGGGAAGGACCAAACCTTGGGCATGGAGGGTCCAGGGTCCAGTGCAGTGTCCAGATCCGGTGAGGAGGACAGCAGGACCAGTGCAAGCCAAGGACCACAGCAGCAGGGGAAGGTCACCAGCATTCTGGAGCCAGAAGGGATCTGGCTGCAAACAGAGTTGCGGAGAATGGAGCTAGAGTTTGAACAGAAAAGGTTCAAAGCCCTGCAGCAAAGGGAGCTTGAACAGAGGAAGATGGAGATGGACAGAGAGAGAGAGAGAGAGAACAGAAGCAAGAGCAGCGAGAAACCGAGCGAGAACAGCATGAGCGCCTGAGGCAACATGAACTGGAGATGCTACGACTCCAAACACCAGCACCAGAGCAGGTAAGTGACCTGGGTTTAACTGGAACTACAGGACTGGGTTACAAATTAAATTCTAAATTGATAGCTGAATTTAAAGAGGAGGAAGATATGGATGCTTTTTCAAATTCCTTTGAAAAAGTATTCAGGCCAAAATTCCCAGACAGTCCTGGAGCTTCCAGCTATCCCCGCTACTTACCTGGAATACTCGGGATGCATTGAGTCAAATGGACAATGAGGACAGTATTGATTATAGTAAACTTAAAGCTGTACTTTTAAAAAAGTATGATTTAACTGCAGAAGCATACAGAGTTAAATTCTGTAAGCTCAGGAGAAGCTCTGACATGAGCTACGAGGAGCTAGCCACTAAACAACGTCAGTTTTTAAAATGGTGGGATGGGATTGAAGCAACCTCTGTAGAGAAAATTGAAAATGCTGTACTGTTAGAGCAGTATTTTTGGGTGTGCCCAGCAAAGCTGAAAACCTGGCTGGAGGACTGAGATCCAAAAACAATGCAAGAGGCTGTTGAACTCTCGGACCGCTATGCCAGGAGCAGACCTGCTCTGAGAGGGAATGGGGCGGGCATGGCAGCGCAGAAAGGGAAAGCGTGCCTTCAGGGCAGCTAAAACCATCCATGCCTCCACCAAAACCAGGTAGCCCCAGGTTACAAAGAAAAGGTTTACCTGAGAAAAGAAATGAATGTTGGGTTTGCAAAGAAACTGGACATATTGCAAGGCAGTGTCCAAAAAGGGTAAGCAGTGCACAAAGTGGTGCTAGGAAAGAAGTGAGTTGTTTGTGAGTTCCTGAAAGCATGCCAGTAAACATGAGAGAACACATACACCCAGTCACTGTGAATGGAGTACAGACACATGGGTTGAGGGACACGGGGGCGTCCCTGACTTTGGTAAAAGGGGATTTGGTAGGGCCTGATCAGCTTATACCCAATCAATTAGTGACTGTATGGGGATTCACTGGGGAGGAGACAACCCTACCACTTGTGAGTGTTCTCCTGGACTGGGGTGAGACAGGGGGGACTGTGCAAAAGGTTGCCATAGCAGAACATTTGGCTGTCAGTGTAATTATTGACAACAGTCTCAAACAGGATGGTGTGTGCAGTTACCCACAGCCAAGCAGCAAAAGTAAATTGTAGTTCCCTGGACATAGAAACATAGAATTTGACGGCAGATAAGGACCACTGGGCCCACCTAGTCTGCCCATTTCCCTACTTGATGTATAAGCTGCAGATTCTAGTTAATCAACAGCTTACTTCCTCCTACGCCCCACTAGAATTGCCTTATGTCTGTCCCATGCATTCTTGAACTCTCCCACTGTTCCTGACTCCACAACCCCATAGAAGCCCCTCTGGAAAACACTGGGAGGCTGGTTCCCCAGCCTGTGTCTCCTGATTTGGAGAATAATGAAAGGGGGGTAGAAATGCCCCAGGTAGCAGTTAACAGACCAGCTATAGAGGGTTACTCCGAGGAGGAAGGTGTGACCCATACTCAGAGGGTTAGGGATGGCAGTAATCCTGAACGCCCTGACACTAGAGCTAGGGACCCTAGTCTAGAAACTGAAGGTGACCTGTCCCATGCCCTGGGAATGTGTAAGGAGTTTGCAGCTGCTCAGAAAAGTGACCCTAGTCTAGAGAAGCTGAGGGCTTGGGCAGACTCTAACGGAGCACAGGGAGGTGACGGGAAACATAAAGTTTATTGGGACAGTGGACTGATGTATACGCAGGATGTAAAGACAGAGGGAGAGGTGATGGGCAGGCAGCTTGTCGTTCTCCAGGGGTACTGTGAGCAGTTGCTCAAGATTGCATGCGATACTCCCTTGTCTGGTCATCTGGGAATCGCACACACTATGCAGCGATTGGCCCAGAACTTCTATTGGCCCAGCTTCACCCAGCAGGTGAAGGAGTATTACAGGTCTTGTCACCGATGCCAGGAAATAGGGAAGGTAGGTAAGATTGCTAGTGCCTTTGGGGGGGGGGGGATTGTTTGGGACTGGAGAGAGCAGCATCAAAAGGAGCTGCTGCAGCATGCGGTTTTAGGCCCAACCACCCTGTTCCCTTCTCCCATTGAATGCCCGGTAACCACGCCCCTGAATAGACCAACACTAATTGGCGCTGGCTATAGGTGAGACCTTGGGCACCATAAAGTCTCTAATTTAACCTAAAATGGATATACTATTCAGCGCTGCAATTATAGCATATACTAAGTAATCTGATTGGACAAACAATATCAGCATAATTTGTTCCATCAGTTCCTACAGTACCCTGTGTTACAGCCATTAACTAGTAACAGAGAATACACAATATTTAAGGCAGTTTGTTTGGTGTAAGATATATCTTTGTTTTAAGAGGGCTGTACAGTTTGCTGAGGGGCTGGCATACCTTCACCTATATCTAGTGGGGCGTCGAGGGTCCACTGGCTTATATTTTTGACTACTCTAACAGCATTAGTATCCCTGTGAACTGTACTGTTTTATAATCCCCAATCTGTTACAGGTGACCTGCCTACCAACATAGCAGGGGTGCTCACCAACTTAGGGGCTTAGTTTGGTACTCTTGGAGGTATGAGCTCTGAACTGTTGTGGTGAGAATAGTTAGGTGGTAATAATAGGTAGGTACTGCCGAAAAACAGGGTGGTATCAGGTGTCTGGTAGTGATGTGGGAATCACCACTGGCCACGGAGTTGGGGCCAGTGACCAGCACTGATTTCTGGACCATTCCCCTCAGTCAGTCTTTCACTGGTATGAACATGGGGAACCCTCAGTACCTATTTAAGCAAATACTGTTGCATCCACTCGTGTGCACACTAGCCTGTGGTGTCCTCACTGTCCTTGGCATCCACTGGTATATTGGTGCAGATGTCCCTAGAGCGGGTGAACCATGGGGCACTTGCTCCCTACTGGAGGAAACTGATTTCACGTTCTCCAACCTATTAGCGGAAGGCAGACCCCCTCCCTGGGTTCTCTGCAGTCTTGACCTGAGGTGCTTTCGGTGCCATACAGGTCTGGTCAGGAGATATGGCCGCAGGGTGCACGCCAGGGATGGCTCCCCTTCCCTAAAACATCTCCTGTGGCTACTCCTGGTGACCCTAGCACTGTCAGATGACATCAAGCTAAACCCTGGCCCGCCTTGCCAAACGGCCCCTGCTGCTCTGGGTGGGATGGTGGTCAAAGGGCTGAAAATAGCCCATCTCAGTATTCGTAGCATCCTGCCCAACCTGGCGGAACTACTGGCTTGGATCACCCACCACACCCCTGACATCCTGGGAATAACAGAAACCTGGCTTAAACCCACCATACCAAATTCCACATGTGCCCTCCCGGGCTATGACCTCCTCAGGCTTGATCGCCCAGGAAAAAAGAGAGGGGGTGGCATCTTGGTCTACTATAAAAGCCATCTTAACTTGTCGGTGCTACCCTGTCCAAAACCTGTGTAGTCCCCTTGTGAGTTCCTGCACATGGTGCTGTTGCTCAGGATGACTAAAACGTTGCATGTTGTATTCACCTACAATCCCCCAAGGGGCGGCCTGGAGGGGCTGTCCATCCTCCTGGATACTGTAGGTGCTGTGACCCAACATAATGAACTTTTTATTCTAGGTGATCTCAACCTAAACTGGCTTGGTTGCAACTCCAAATCATATGAACCACTCCTTGCTGGTCTCTCCCTGCCGCAACTGATTAAGGAGCCTACTAGATGCCCACCCGATGGTGTAGGGAGCTCTCTCCTGGATTGGGTCATGACAAATCGACCAGAGAGGATTAGCTCATCGGACATCCTCTCTGACTCTATCTCTGACCACTCCCCTGTGTACAGGGTGTGGAAGATTCCTTCTCTGAAAATCCCACATAAAATTATCCAGGTCCGAGACTACTCAAGGTTTGATCTTGGCTACTACCATGCTGATTTCCAGCACGCTGACTGGTCAGCAGTAAGGAATGCACAGGACTCCTCATCAGCAGCCAGTCACTTCCTCACTGCGTTCAGGGTGCTGCAGGATAAACATGCTCCCCTCATCAGACGGAGGGTCAGGGGCTCGGCGACAAAGTGGCTGCAGGGCAGTCTGCTAACCCTTATAGTACAGAGATAAGTGCTGGGCAAATTCAAGGCCACGGTTGTAACAGGCCATATTTCTGCAGTACAGGATGCTCAGAATTCAGTGTAAGAAGCTATTAGGGTAGCCAAGGGAATTTTGCAAATCTGTGTGCTGCTATAAAGGACCCCAGAAGGTTCTGGAGAAACATTAAGAATATAGTCAGTGGGACCCGGCGGTGAGACCTCAGATATGATCATCGATGGTGCCAGTTGCAACAACTCCTGACCATCATAAATGCATTCAACCAATACTTCTCGGACCTATCTACCTTTACCTTGTCACTTCCCCGTGGGGGAGGGGAGGGGAGAAGGGTGAAAAATGGGCCGCACCATCCTCATCTTACCTTCCCCTTCTTTTTAAGGTGGTGGCGGTACAAGAGGTGCAGAGACTTCTCTCGGTTCTCTCCCACTTCTCGAGTGCTGGACATGATGGATTGGAGCCGAAACTTCTGAGTCTTGGTGCCAGTGAGATTGCCCCCATGGTAACCCATATCTTCAATCTGTCCCTGTCGTCAGGTGTCATTCCAGAAGTATGGAAAGTAGCCAGGGTGGTCCCAGTACTTAAACAAGGAAATCCCAAACTCATAGAAAATTACCATCCAATATCCATACTGTCAGCAGTCATCAAACTTCTCAAGAAGGTTGTGGCAGGGCAACTCTCATAGTACTTGCAGTCTCATGACCTGTTGTCCCCTGAGCAGCATGGCTTTAGGAAAGGGCACAGCACAACTTCTGCCCTTGTCACGGTCTCATCATGGATCAGTGCGGCTATGGACCAAGGCAAACTCTCTGGAGCCATCTTTATAGATCTCTCTAAGGCCTTTGATCTTGTTGATCACACCATGCTCTCCACCCAGCTCAGCTCCTGTGGTCTATCACCTGAGGTGCTCCGCTGGTTTTCCAACTATCTAAGCGGCAGACAACAACTTGTTAAGTATGGGAAGGAGTTCTCGGACACTATCCCTGTTACTATGGGTGTCCCACAAGGCTCGTCTTGGAGCCCTGCTTTTCTCCATATTTGTGAACAAACACCGGCTGCTGCTATCACTGCAAGCCTATCCTTTATGCAGATGTCTAGTCATCCTGACTCACTCCCCTGAGATAGGGGTCATAAATCACCACCTGGCGAGGACTTGAGGAACATCCAATCCTGGATATTGTCACATAAGTTGGTTCTAAATCTCAGGAAAACCCAGGCCATGCTCTTTGGGTCTCAGGCCAAGATTAAGGCCGCCCCTTCTCACTATGTGTTTCTGGTGTCGAGAGGTCAAGATCCCAGTTACTGACAACTTTAAATACCTTGGGGTGACGCTGGACCCGCAGCTTGACCTTGGCTGCCACATTCAGAATACTTGCAAGACTTTAAACTGCAAACTGGGTCTGGCATATAGAGCAAAAAGTAATCTTACTCCGGCAGCTCAGATTGCACTTGCCAGAGGGGTGCTCCTACCCTTGCTCTGCTATGGGCTCCTCTTGTTTGCCCGCTCATCCAAAGTCCACCTCACTAGGTGGTCCACTGCCTACAATAATGTCTGCCTTCACGCTGGTTCCCCCCATCACTCTGTTGGGCCCTCTTGGCAGGCTAAATTGGCTCTCACCCGCTAACCACATAGACTTCGTCTTAGGGTGCCTCACCGGAAAGGTCCATGGCACTGGCACTCCTCCAGGGCTTGTGAAATTTCTTGTCCCGTCCATCTCCTCCTCCTACTCCCTCAGGTCCCAGGGACAGGCCCTCCTCAAGACACTGGCTACACGGACTCAAATGGGTGGGCGGGACTTTGCTGCATTCACTCCCAGACTGTGGAATTCCTTCCCTGCCCAGGTCCATGCCGAGCACTCACAGATGTGTCTCCGTTCCTCCCTGTGGAACCATCTCAAACTTGTCTCAGCCTGTGGCTGCCCCAAACCCCCATGAATTGATCCATCACAGCACTCCTCTGCTCTGGAGCTACTCCTGGAGAAAAGACCAGACTCCAAGAGGTTGCTAAGCTGTATTTATAAAATGGGCATGCAAAAAGAAGCATTGTGATTGGCCAGAAATGAGGTGTCAAATATGTATTACACATACAGAAAAAAAAGAACAGGTAACTAAATCAATGCCCATGAATGGAATGTTCAGAGCTAGGCCTGGAATGTTGAGAAAAATGCAGTTAGCCATCTTGTTTTCAGCCTCCGTGTAAAGCACTTACAATCCCGACTCCACCATCTCACAGCAAACTGCGCTTCCGTCCCACTACAGTTAACTAAAAAAACAGAAAAAAATCTGCATCCGTTATTCGTTTTTTTTTTTTTTTGCGAAAATGGCGCAACCTGTCGGAGGGAACCTGTTACTTTTGCTCGCTCCATTCTGGTGCTCGGGCTGTCATGAGAATGGAGGAGCTACTTGACATTCAAAGAAAAAAGTATGTACATAGATAAACTTCTTGTTCTTCAATTGTTCTTTTAAAAGGACACAAACCTCTCCTAACCACACTTGTTCTCTCGATCGGGACGTGGGGGGGGCACTAGCATGAATGGAAGACAATGATGTCATCACCTAGTAGGCGGAAGGACTATTTTATTTCAAATTAACACATTGATTTCATTTTTTTTAGTTCAGTAATATTTTTTAAGATGAGAAAAATATGTTTAAAATAGGAAACCCATTTTATAAGCGCAATGAAACACTCCAAGGTGTGTGTTGAACAGATATTACCGCTCTTCTGGGGGCTGAAGGCACTTGGCCAGGCCTCGTGTCTTACTACGCCCCTCGGCGTGTGGTAATATCTGTTCAACACACACCCTGTCGTGTCTTATTGCTTACATAGTGTCACATCTGAAGGATTTCAATACTGTGCTTCTGGAACTGCTCTTGGCTTCCATAAGGTGTTTACGTTGTTATGTTAATACTGTATAATCTATGCCTTACCACGCTCGTACGCTGTGTTGAATCTGTAACATTACTGCTCTTATCTCCCATAAGGTGTTTATTTTTGTTATGTTAATACTGTATAATCTATGCCTTACCATGTTTCATATGCTGTGTTGAATCTGTATCCTCACATGAACTGTAACATGTCTAATTTGTACAATGTTGTTGTATGTACCTAAATCTATTATTCCTGTACTCTCCCGGGTCGTACTTGAACATAGGCAATTGTCTTGTCTAGTATACCTACCTGGTTAACAAAAGCTAAATAAATAAAGATAACCCAAGCCGCCCTAATTCCTTTGCCCATAGTGGAGGAATCATTCTAGAGGGTGGGTATGGATATTGTGGGGCCTCTAAATACCCCCAGCTCCTCCAGGAAGAGGTTCATCCTAACTGTGGTGGATTATGCCACCCGGTACCCAGAGGCTGTCGCCCTGTCCTCACTGAGGACAGACAAAGTGGCAGATGCCTTGCTAGGGACTTTCTCCCGTGTTGGGTTTTTGCAGGAGGTTATTACTGATCGAGGGGGTTCCTTCATGTCGGACCTGATGTAATGTTTGTGGGAGAAGTGTGGGGTGGTACAGAGACACACGACACCTTATCACCCGCAAGCCAGTGGGCTTGTGGAAAGATTTAATGATACCCTTAAGTCAATGCTCCAAGCATTTGCTGAACAGCATGGGAGGGACTGAGAGAAATACCTTCCCCGCTTGTTGTTGGCATATAGGGAGGTGCCCCAAGAGTCAATGGGGTTTTCCCCCTTCGAGCTCTTATATGGATGCATGGTACATGGGCCCCTAGACTTGATCTGGGAGGTAAGCAAACCACCCAGGGAACTCCCATAGTGGATTATGTCCTTAGGCTTAGGGAAAGGCTGAAGGATCTTATGGGGACAGCCCAGAGCAACCTGGCAGCTGCCCAACAAAAACAAAAGGTGTGGTACAACCGCAGAGCCAGAGCTCACTAGTACACTGTGGGTCATTAAGTCATGGTCCTAATCCCGGTCCGGAAAGACGAGCTGCAGGCCAAGTGGGCAGGACCATACAAAGTAGTTAGATGGGTAAATGATGCAAACTACCTTACAGAGCTACCTGACAGGAGACATACACAAAGAATGTACCATGTCAACATGATGAAGCCATATACTAATAGGGCTGACATGGTGTTTGCAGTGTGTAGTCCTGGGGAGGGGATGGACGAAGGAGACCCCAGCCCCTTCTGGACTTGCTGGAAGAAAGCAAGCGGGAGTCCTCTGTGGAGGCAATTAAAATGTCACCCTAGTTGACCCCAGACCAGACCCAGGAAGTAAGGGAGTTTTAGCAGACTATGCCCCATTGTTTAGCGCTAAGCCTGGACTAACCCCCTTAACGATGCACGATGTGGAGACAAGGACACAGGCGCCCATACAGAGGACAGCATATCAGGTGTCAGAGGCTGTCCAAAAGGACATTAGGAGGGAGGTGGAGGAAATGCTGGATTTAGGGGTAATCCAGAAATCCCACAGCCCCTGGGCCTCACCTGTAGCCCTTGTTCCCAAGCCAGATGACTCTACTCATGTTTGTGTGGACTGTCTTGGACTTAGTGCAGTCATGAAGTCAGACGCCCACCCAGTGCCATGGACGGAAGAACTCCTGAACAAGTTAGGAGAGGTGACATACCTTACAACTATTGACCTGTCAAAAGGGTATTGGCAGGTAGAGTTAACTGCCAGAGCTAGGGAGAGGTCGGCCATCATCACTCCGATAGGGTTATTTGAATTTAAAGTAATGCCTTTCGGAATGAATAATGCCCCTACCACTTTCCAAACCAGTGAACCAGGTGTTAAATTGTCCTGAGGAGTACGCCATGGCGTACCTGGATGACATTGCCATCTTTAGTGCCAGCTGGGAGGAACACCTGTCCCACCTTAGGGAAGTGCTGGGCAGGATACAGAGAGCTGGACTCATTGTAAAAACAGAGAAGTGTCAGGTGGCCATGGCTGAGGTGGCATATCTCAGGCACGTTGTAATCCAGGGACAGCTCCGTCCTAACCAGGTGAAAATAGAGGCAATCAAGGCATGGCCCAGACCGGAAACACAGAAGCAGGTCTGGAGTTGTCTAGGAATAGCAGGGTACTATAGGAAATTTGTACCAAATTACAGTGCCCTGGCCACTCCCCTATCTGGCCTGTTAAAGAAAAGGATGCCTAAGAAAGTTACCTGGGAACCAGCCTGTGAACAAGCCTTTACAAGACTGAAAGAGACACTGTGCAGTGCTCCTGTATTGACAAGTTCAGACTATAGTAGACCCTTTGTAGTTCAGACTGATGCCTCAGATGTAGGCAGTGCTGAGTCAGACGTCCAACCAAGGGAAAGATCACCCCATAGTGTACCTCAGTAAAAAGTTACTTCCCAGGGAGCAGGCTTACGCTACAGTGGAAAAGGAGTGTCTTGCCATGGTGTGGGCACTAAAGAAGTTAGAGCCATACCTATATGGGCAGCATTTTGAAGTACAAACCGACCACAACCCCCTGGTTTGGCTGGCCCAATGGGTAAAATGAATGGTAGGCTATTAAGATGGAGCCTTGCCTTGCAAGGTTATGAAATGCCTGTCTCACACAGGGCAGGGGCAGCCAATGAAAACACAGATAGACTTTCACATCAATTTGAGCAATGAACTGACTTTGAGGAGCTCATCCCATGCTGGGATAGAGCCCCCAGATTCGCTCTAGGTGCGGAGAGGTGTGACGCTCTGCCACCTGCTTATTATTGTATGTATAATATTTGTATTATAGAAAAATATGTATGTGATTGTCTGCCTTGGACATAGTCTGCCAGTATGAGGAGGCTTGACCTTTGACCTCAAAAGTGTCAGTGTGACTGAAGCAGCAGGATGTCAAAAACTGGCCAGTGGAGAAGCACTAATTAAAGGTTTTACTGCCCTGTCTTACACACAGGGCTTCCTGCCAGATGCCAGGTGATAAGACATCGTGAAATATGCCTTTTGAAAGCTAAAGAGTTTTATGATCCTGAGGGAACAGACAACTTTGTAGCAGACTCGTTTGAAAATGATAAAACTGAAATCATTCTTGCAAAACAGGAAACCAGCAGAGAGATCAAAGGAGAGGCTTTGATGAAAGAGGCTCGTGTTGAAAAAATTGCTAACTGTTAATTTCCACAGTAGAAATTAAGTTTATGGCAGGATCTAACAGTGACATGTATGCTGTGACATCACCAGGAGGTAGAGAAAACTAACTTTTGAATATTGCCTGTATCTGAGAAGTCAGTGCAGAAGTACTCTATGAAAATCTAAGACACACTTAGTATCTGGACTGGTAACTAGGCTCTTTAGAAAGATATAATTCAGCTGGAACTTTTAAGTATTTTGCAGGTGTTTTGTTTGATCTGTAATTTCCCAATTATTTTGTTGACTGTAAGTATTTATGTTATATGTTCTGTGTGTGGTATTTTATATATTTTAAATTTTTAGTAAACACTATTTTCCTTGAAATAGTGCCGGTGGCTTCTCAGTTTCTTTTGCATGTGAATGTTGGAACAGTGTTTAATTCCAACAGCTGTTAAAAGCTCAGAAGGGTGTGTTACTGTCTTGCAAAAGGTAAGAATATACCTAGGTCTCATATTGAATCATAAGGGTACATTTGGGAAACCTGGCTGGGTGCCACTGGGCGAAGGGTTATATTTCATTTCACCAAAGAGAATATATATCTGAGCCTGTAACTGGTTGTGCTAGCATAAGGTTCACATTTGACCCCCAGCACTCGAGGCTGGTAGATGATTCAGACCCAAAACAGACAGGAGAGTTACCCTATTTGTCTCCTGTTCACACTATTGCACTTTGAGGTTGGCACTGTGGGAGCAGAGGGCCTGATCTGCAGAGCGTGTGTGTGACATGGGGTAATATCTAAACACTGATTGAGGCCCATAGGGCACAGTAGCCTATAGTAATGAAGTAATATCTAAATACTCATTGAGGCCCATAGGGGACAGGGCCTCAAAGTGTGGATCCATTTTGATTCCTTTTGTAATAATACATTTAGCCTATCTCCACTTCTACTGTTGGCCGGTACATGTTCCAAACATAGAAAACCAAAGTTAGCTGGGTCTCCGCAATGGCAAGATGCGAAGTGTACACCAGTAGGTGTATCTGGTTCTGCTTTCAAAATAGCATGAATGTGCTCCTGCATTCTCTCTTTGAGGGGTCTCTTATTGCATCCCACATACAGCGTGGGACAAGTACATTGAACAATGTAAACAACATAACATGTTGTACAAGAGATAATTCCTTAATTAGGATTTTTTTATTAGAGACTGGATGCACAAAGGAGCCCCCGTAAATGCAATAGCAACACACATTGCATATGCCACAGCGGAAACTACCTGTTGGTTTTGGTGGCATCCATGTTGGACGGATGTTCTGGGTTGGTTTAGTGTATAGGCTATGAGTTAACATATCACCAGTGATTTTCCCTTCCCTGTATGTAATTTTCGGATTACTCCCAGGGGCTTTGAACAAAATTGGGTCCTCTTGTAGGACTGGCCAAAAATGCCTAACTATATTAGATATCTCTTGGGCCAAATGATTATATTAATGGACAAAATACACGGGTTGCTCATTTACTGTTTCTCTGGATCTGGGATTAAGTAATGTTTCAAATTCCAAATTCCTTGCTTTATTTAGAGCAGGAACCAGAATTTTTTATTATACCCTCTTTGCAGAAAATGTTCTTTGAGATCTAAAGCTTGTCTCTCAAAATCTGCTATAGACGAGCAGTTTTGTCTTAGGCAAACAAATTGGCCATATTGTATGGCATTTTTTAGGTGTTTGGCATGTGCACTCTTAGCATATTTCCAGATGTTGGTTTCCTAAACATTTCTGTTTTCACAAGTTGCCCATCTACCCCTGTTAATCTCAAATCTTAGAAGGAAATGGAATAGAGCTCCATACTAGAGGTAAATTGTAGTCCAAAATCATTTCTATTAAAAAAACACAAATAATGAAGCAGTATCTATACTGCCCCTCCAAATAATCAGGATATCATCCAAATAGCACTCCCATAGGTGGATATTGGGAAGAGATTTCTGCCAGGGTTGAACACCATGGTTCCCTCCCACCAAGCCAAAAAGAGGTTGACGTTAACAGGGGGCCATGGTGGTCTCCATGGCAGTCCCCTTTGTCTGGAGGTAGAACTTTTTATCAGAAATAAAACAGTTACTTGTCAAGATCAACTCAACTGCATCAGTAATGACATCCTTTGGAAAATTATAAGCCTTAGAATTCCTATTCAGATAGTAATCAGTAGCAGTGAGGCTTAGATCATGTCTTATGCTAGTATATAAACTAGTTACATCAATAATTAACCAAATAAATTCACTGGACCAGACCAGCACCTCTAGCTTGGACAAAATGTCCATGGAATGTGTACTATAGAAGGGTTGATCCACAACCAATTGTTTAAGGAAGTGGTCAACAAAAATTGACAATGTCTTACTTCGAGAGGGCTGTTGCAGTAGGTAATTACATATAGGACTGAAGCCGGCAGGCGTCAGGACCCCACGGAAAAATTTCTAGCTAGCAGTCTCTGGCGGGGGACCGCACCCACGTTAGGTGACCGACATCATGCGACGTCAGTATAAAGGGGCGGTCCTCCATACCCGCCTTCCAGTTCTTTCCCGCTGTTAGCTCGAGTAGCACCTCGCGGTTAAGTTCACTACTTTGCCAGTCTATCGTCGGTAGTTTTACTGTCTTTTCATCGAATTTTATTAGATTTTCTTCAGCATTTTCTCTTCAGTTGCCGTGTATGTCATCCCCTGCTCCTTCTAAGCACAAAAACAAGTGCGATTCCTGTGGTGCCCAGCTCCTGCACAAGGACGGACACTCCAGTGCCTTTTTTGGCTAGGCTCCGACCACCCCATGGAGAAGTGCCAGCACTGCCAGCAGTTGAATGCTGCCACCCGAAAGCGGAGGCAGCAGTCCCTGGAGGCCCACGTTTTAAAACTGAAGAAGTCCTCCATGGAAAAGGAGATGAAAAAACTTAGGCATGCCTCTACTTCCTCTGAGGGCCATCGCAAGAAGAAGCATCGGGACCGGGACTCCTCTACTATGGTCGCCGCGACTCCAGCTGGGGTCACAGTGCTGAAGGTAATGTCCCCTCCGGAGGATCCGTTCTGCGATAAGCCATCTTGGAGGCTTCAAGTGACGGCGACCATCCACGTCGGGCTCCACCTTGGGTGCCTTGGACCTCGGGTCAAAGAGTTGCCGCTCCGGTAAGCCCACCACCGCGTGGCTTCCCGTCCGAATAGCCCCAGTAAGCCGGACATCTGCTTCTCCAACGCCTGCCCGGGTAAGGCTAATAAGATGCTCGACCCTTCGGGGTAGCGCATGGCCTCCAAAGTGCCCGCCAAGGCCGCCACTCCCTTGTGGCCTTCATCAAGCATAGGGTCTGATAAGTCGGAAGCCGGCTCCTCCGATGTCAGCCAGGATCATGCCAGTAAGCTGGACATTGGCCCCTGTGACGCACGCACAGCATTAGAGCCGACACCAGACTCTTCTGACCTGTCCATCATCCCGGGCTTGCGACAACGCTCGTTGTACTCCGAGGCTCCAGCGTCTCCCTTGTTGGATCCTGAGGATGTTAGCCCCCCCCTTCCCCAGGTGACACTGAGGGTGTAGGCACGCTGCCGTCAGGTCTCCCTCCCGCTGGGCCGGATGACCGGCGGTCGAACTCTCAGACACTGGGTCCGACGCTAGCCTACCCAATGCAGAGTAACATTCCCTTGCCGGACGCTGTCCCTACACTGGGCCCGTTGCCCACTGGGCCTCTCGTTCCAGGCCCGCCCACTGGGCCATTCCCAGGGCCTTCTACTCCATCAGAGCCCCTGGTGCCTGGGTACCCAACTCCATTGTATCTGATGCCATCCAACCCAGGGCTGCAGTATCCGCGCCATCCCAGTACCCGACACCAGCCTACCCAACGCCGCAGTACCCGGTGCCCCAGTACCCGACACCGGGCTTCCTGCCATCAGGTTTTGGAGACTCGCCGTACGGATATCCCCATTATCCGTACTTCACTCCTCCTCCTCCACCGCCCCCTCAGCCGCTGGTGAATCTGAAGGAGACTCTGTCTTCCTGGTGGGCTGAGGCCAAGGCTCAGCTTACCAGGGAAGTAGAGAGCCGTCTTCCGACACCGGACCTGGTTCCGGACTCCCGTCATTGGAGGCGAGAGACTCCCTCCCCCATCCTGACACCAGGGGTGAGCCCTCCGGTTCCAGGGCAGGGGAGGACACGCATCCCCGCGGGTTTCCCAAGGGGTCCATTCCTCCCCTGTGCCAGGAGGGTCTTTCTCTCTTCTTCATCCTCTTCCAGGGCGTGGGACGAGGCTTTCGGCCCAGGCGCCGACCGGACTGACGAGCCACGCACTCCAGACAAGCCGAGGACTAGGACTCCTCCGAAGTTTCCTCCAGAGGATCCTTCCTTCCTGGAGTTGCTGCGTAAGATCCAGGCTGTTCATCAGTGACAATCTTTGGAGCCGGATCCACAGCGTAAAAAACTCACTGCACACCTGGATCTGCCCAAGACCACTCCAACTCTGATTCCACCCTGGATTGAGCCTCATGCCGACCTTGTTTCCACTATTTGGAAACAACCAGCGGCATTAGCCCCCCTTTCGAGGAAGGCGGACAGGCTGTACCAGTCTCTGGAGGGTGTCGATTCCCTGAATTCACACCCCAAAGCTGATTTGGTCATGATTAGCACCGCTCACGGCCGTATGGCTAACCCCAAGCATTTGAGCTCGACACCACCTGTCAAGGAATCCCGCCTTCTGGACCAGTATGGGAAGAAGGTCTATGCTTCTTCCACTTTGGGAATCAGGGCTCTGAACTACATTGCTCACATGGGGGATTACCAGAAGGTGATCCTTAGCGAGGTGGAAGCTAAATTGGACTCCCTTCCTGAGTCTCAGACTAAGCAGAAAGCTGCAGATCTGGTCCAGTCTGCCATTCAGCCAGTCGGCACATGCTTCGTGCCACGTACGACGCAGTGGACGCTGCTGGTTGGAGCTCAGCTTTCGCCGTGGGTTTGCGGCGTCATGCCTGGTTCCGGGTGTCAGGTTTGGTCCTGGAGTTGCAGTCTGCTATCCAGGATGCACCCTTCAGGGGTTCGGTGCTTTTCGGTGGCGATGTCAAGGACATCATCACTGATCTGCAAGAGAAGGGTACTGCACTAAAGTCTGTTGACTCCATGTACAGACCCACTCAGGGTCAGCGTCTCCCCTTTCGCAGACGTTCTCGTCCCAAAGCAAAACCTCAGGGGAAGCGGGCCAACAAACGTCGGGCCCCTCTGGCTGCCATGCCCCCCTGCACCAAAAAGCGTCGGGAGCTTCAGCCATGGCGCTGCCCCACACCTCCTGACTCTTCTTCTCTCCCACAGCCTCTGGGCCTCCCAGAGGAACCGGTAGGAGGGAGATTCTCCTTCCATCTACTTGGTTGGGGGAAGATCACTTCCGATACTTGGGTGCTCCAGCTGATAATAGAAGGACATTCAATAGAGTTTCTTCAGAAACCACCAAGGAAACCCCTCCCCCCAAGTCGTCTTATTCCCCGGAACATCTTCTTCTGATTCAGGAAGAAATATCATCCCTTCTTCTGAAGGCGGCAATAGAACCCGTCCCATCCCACCTTCAGGGGACGGGTTACTACTCCCATTTCTTCCTGGTTCCAAAGAAATCAGGAGATGTGAGGCCTATCCTAGACCTCAGCTCTCTCAACCTGCTCGTCGAGTACAAGCGGTCCAGAATGCTCTCTTTGCAGAGTCTTCTGCCCCTCCTTCAGCCAGGACAGTGGTAGTGCACTCTGGACATGCAAGATGCTTACCTGCATATCCCTATTCGCCCTTCCCACCGCAGATATCTTCGTTTTTCATTCTGGGGGACCACTACCAATTCAAGGCGCTCCCAGTTGGTCTTTCTTTGGCACCCTGAGTGTTTACTAAATGCCTTTCGGTGGTAGTGGCCTACCTGCGTACCCAGGGAGTTCAGGCTTTCCCGTACTTGGACGACTGGCTCCGGGCGGCCCCATCCGGGGAGGAGCTCCTGCGTTTCCTTTTCCTTACCCTGCAGGCTTTCACCAGCCTGGGTATTAACATCAACCAGGCCAAGTCCCATTTGATCCTGTCCCAGAGGCTCCAGTTCATCGAGGCGATCCTGGACACAACATCCAGCATGGCGTTCCTGCCACTGGACAGTATGGCCACCCTCCAGGCTCATGTCAGCTTGTTGTTCAATTGCAGGCGGGTCAGCGCCAGGTCAGTCCCTCGCCTCCTCGGGCTCATGGCAGCTGCCATTCCGACAGTCCCTCTCACTCGGCTTCACATGAGAATCTCTCAGTGGACGCTTCGGGCTGAGTGGGATCAATTGGTGGACGACCTAGATCTACAGGTCCTCATCTCCAATCCTGTGGTTCGGGACTTGCAGTGGTGGATGGTTCAGGAGAACCTTTGCTGGGGAGTTCCCTTCTGCCTCTCTCCCCCCTCCTAGACGCTGACAACAGATGCCTTGGGCGAGGGTTGGGGAGCCCACTTGGGGTCTCGCAGGACCCAGGGCTACTGGTCCAAGCTCAAACAGACTCTTTGCATAAATGTGCTTGAGCTCAGGGCCATGCTATATGCTCTACAAGCTCTGCATTTGTATCTGCTTTCATGTCATCTGGCTGTCCAGACGGACAACATGTGCCTAGTCTGGTACATCAACAAACAGGGAGGAACCTGTTCCTACCTTCTTTGCAGGGATGTGATGCGAGTTTGGGATTGGACAGTACAACGTAACTTTCACTTCACGGCTGTTCACGTTCCAGGGGTCGAGAACACGTTGGCAGACCACCTCAGTCAGTCGTCTGCCCAGGCTCACAAGTGGGAACTGGATCAGGGGGTAGCAGACAATATCTTGCTACACTGGGGAACACCTCAGGTAGACCTGTTTGCATCTCCTCACAACGCAAAACTTCCCGCCTTCTGCTCGCTTGCTCCAGGGCGAGGCATTTTTTGGAGAGATGCTTTGTCTCTAGACTGGGAGGGCAGATTCGTCTACGCCTTCCTCCCAATTCCCTTGATTCCGAGGGTCTTTCAAAAACTCAGCTCAGAAGGAGCTTGCATGATCCTAATCACTCCTTTCTGGCCCAGGCAAGTTTGGTTCTCTCTTCTGCAACAGTATTCAGAGGAACCTCCTCTTTCTCTGTCGCAACTTTTGCTGACCCAGGACCAGGGGACCCTGATCCATCCAGGCCTCAAGTCCCTTCAGTTGCACGCGTGGCTCCTGCAGACATAGCTCAAGCCCAATTTAAGGTTTCCCCGCTGGTGGCTGAGATTCTGGTGGAGGCCAGAAAGCCCTCCACTAGATCTGCCTATGCCATGAAATGGAAATGGTTCTCTATTTGGGCCTCTTCCAAAGATTTTGAGCCATTCTCTTGCTCTGTCAGGAGGCTTCTGGACTACATGCGCTATCTCTTTGATCTGGGTTTGTCATTCCTCTCTGAAGGTTCACATGGCGGCCATCTCCACTTACCATGTTCCTTTTGGGGACAGAACCTTTGCGCAGTTGGAAGTCTCTCTAAGACTTTTCTTAGAGGGGTTCTCCAGTTGAGATCCCCTATTCACGTTCCTGCCCCTCCTTGGGATTTGAATTTTATTCTTAAGAAGCTTACCTTGCCTCCTTTCAAGATGGCAGCCTCAGCAGACCTAAAGTTCCTTTCCTGGAAGACTCTCTTCCTAGTGGCCATTACTTCTGCTCGAAGGATTTCCGAGCTCCAGGCCTTGATGTGCAAAATCCCGTATTTGATTTTTCACAAGGAACATGTGGCTCTGTGTACCAACCCTAAGTTTCTCCCTAAGGTGGTAGCAGAATCTACGCTGAATCAATCCATGGAACTGCCTGCTTTCTTTACGCAACACTCCAATCAAGGGGAGTACCTCTTGCATACTTTGGATGTTCACCGAATTCTGAGATACTACACTACCAGGACGAAGGATCTCAGAAAGACTGATCAACTGTTTGTCTCTTTTGCTCACAAAAGAGAAGGCAATGCTGTCTCCAAGCAATGCCTATCTAAATGGTTGACTCATTGTATCACTTTCTGTTATGACACGTACCACAAGACCCTGCCGGGTCAAGTCAGAGGCCACTCCATTAGGGGTATCACGGCTTCTGCTGCTTGTTTGAAGAATGTGTCAGCGGCAGACATCTGTGCAGCCCCAACTTGGACTTCTGTCCATACCGTTACAAAACATTACAGTTTGGACATTGCCTCTCGCCATAGAGCTGGCTTCGGGTTGGCTGTGCTGCAAGGTCTTCTTTCCTAAGACCTTCACAGCCAGAGGGTCACAATTTGAGTAGTTTCCGCCTCCCGTTTTCTTCTCCTTGTTCCAGACTGCTTGGGACTCAGTCCTATGTGTAATTACCTACTGCAAGAGCCCTCTCGAAGTAAGATAGTACAGTTATATAAAAACTTACCGTAACAGTAGATCTTCAAGAGAGGCTCTTGCAGTAGGTAATAACTTCCTGCCCTCCATCCCCCTTAGCTTTTTCAGCTTCTTTTCCTGGAAGGGAAATATCCGCTTCTTTCTTGTCTTGCCTTTTTGGCCCTTGGCGGGAAAGAACTGGAAAGGAAGCAGGCGTGGGGGACCACCCCTTTATACTGACGTCACATGACGTCTGTCACCTGACGTGGGGGCGGTCCCCTGCCAGAGACTGCTAGCTAGAAATATTTCTGTGGGGTCCTGATGCCTGCCGGCTTCAGTCCTTTATGTAATTACCTACTGCAAGAGCCTCTCTCGAAGATCTACTGTTACGGTAAGTTCTTACGTAACTGTACTTTTTCTGTCAAGGACCTATTACTAGAAATAATGGGTCTCCCAGAGGAGTTCGGCTGGTCCTTGTGGAGTTTCAGTAAGACATATATTGTGGGAATTACAGAATGTTTTAACTTTCATATATAATGATTCCTTTTGTGCAGTTTCACCATAATATAGAGCAGTGTCCAAAAATGAATCAATTCTCTTTTTTAGGCCTTGTGTAGGGTCTTCATTCAGTCTCCTATAGCTTTCTTGGTCATCAAGCTGCCGGTAGATTTCAGCTTCATACAATGTTTTTCCATCACAACTATCCCCACCCCACCCCCCATCTTATCCATGCTTTTAAGTTCCTGGAGTGCTTTTACTTCTTTCTGCGATATATTAGAAATATGCCTATCCCATTTTGATGCAAATATTTTATTAAATTCATGCATAACCAGAGTCTAATAAGTTATCAAAGCTGGAGAAGTGCAGGATAAAGGATTAAAAATAGGTTTGGGTTTAAATGATGCAAGTCTAGCCAGAGCAAGTCTGCCTCTATATTCAAGATCCAGAGCAATCAGGAAGGATAAATCAGAGTCAGTCAAGGACCAGACCTACCACCCTGGGAGACCCAATATTTCTAGTAATGGGTCCTTGACAGAAAAATTGTCGATTTTTGTTGACCACTTCCTTAAACAATTGGTTGTGGACCAACCCTCCTATATTAGAGATTCTGTGGACATTTTTACATAGATACATAGACAGTGTCGGCAGACAAGGTCCTATGGCTCACCCAGTCTGCCCATTTGAGCTTGTAAGTTCAGTTTATGTTTTCCTAGAAGTCTGTTGTCCCTTACCCCTGACCTCCAGAATTCCTTTATGTCTATCCCATGCATTCTTAAATCCCGTGATTGTTTCAGACCCCACCACTTCCTCTGGCAGGGTATTCCACTTGTCCACCACCCGTTCTGTGAAGAAATTCTTCCTCACGTTTCCTCTGAATCATCCTCCCTCCTACTTCATCTCATGCCCTCTAGTCCTGGAACATCTTTCTCGCTTAAAAATAGTGTATTCCTGCACCCTGTTCCTCCCTGTAAGATACTTGTATGCCTCTATCATATCCCCCTCTCTCCCTCCTTTCCTCCAGGGAGTACATGTTCAGTTCCTTCAACCTGTCTTCATAGGACTTGTGATGCAATCCATGCACCATCTTTGTTGCCCTCCTTTGAACCTTCTCTACCCTGTCTATGTCCTTACGTAGGTAAGGTCTCCAGAACTGTACACTGTACTCCAGGTGGGGCCTCACTAGTGTCTTGTATAGTGGAATTATGACCTCCCTTTTCCTGCTGGTAATGCCTCTGCCTATGCATCCCAGCATCCTATTTGCTTTACCTGCTGCCTTGTCACACTGTTTCCCTACCTTGAGGTCATCAGACATGATAACCCCAAGATTCCTTTCCTGCTTGGTGCATGCTATATCCTCACCCCCCAACTGATATATTGTGCCAGGGTTTTTGTGCCCCGTATGCATTATCTTGCACTTCTTTGCATTGAATTTCAACTGCCAAACCCTGACCATTCTTCAAGTTTCTGCAGGTACCTTCTCATTCTGTCTACACCCTCTGGTGTGTCTACTCTGTTACAGAGCTTTGTGTCATCAGCGAACAGTGAAATTCTGCCTTCTAGGTCCTCGTGTTGTCACTGATGAAGATGTTGAATAGGACCAGTCCAAGCACTGATCCCTGTGGTACCCCACTGGTCACTCTTCCTCTGTGGAGTGACAGCTATTTACCACCACCCTCTGTGTCCTGCCACCCAGCCAGTTACCTACCCACTACACTACTGTCCTGCCCATACCCATATTCCCCAGTTTGTGTAATAGTCTTCTATGTGGCACAGTGTCAAAGGCCTTGCTGAAATCCAGATAGGCCATGTCCACTGCCCTCCCCTGATCCACCTCCCTAGTCACCCAGTCAAAAAATTAAACGAGATTGGTCTGACATGACCTCCCCTGAGTGAATCCATGCTGCCTAGGGTCCTGTAGTCCATTGACAGCCAGATGCTCCACCAATCTCTCCTTCAGTAGTGCTTCATGATCTTCCTCACTACTGAGGTGGGGGCTGGCTGGTCTGTAGTTCTCCACTTCCTCTTTGTTCCCACTTTTGTATAAGGGACTACATCTGCTGTCCTCCAGTCTTTGGGTACCTCCCCTGTTTCCAGTGATTGGCTAAACAGGATACCCAGAGGTTCAGCCACCACCTCTCTTAGTTCTTTAAGGACCCTGGGGTGCACCACATCTGGCCCATTGCTTTATCAACTCTTATTACTTCCAGTTCCTTCAGGACCCTTTCTCGTGTAAAGGGACTTGTGTCCATTTCTGCACCATTCTCTCCTTGTACTCCTTCAGACCCATTACCCTCCTCTTCCTCAGTAAAGACTGAGCAGAAATACATGTTCAATATGTCAGCTTTACTGTTGTCATCCTCCACGCAGCCCCCATCCTCCCCCTTCAGTCTCACTATCCCTCCCTTTGCCTTTCTTTTTTCCCTTACGTACCTGTAAAAGGTTTTGTCCTCTCTATCCACTGAGTTTGCATTGTGTTCTTCTGTCTGAGCTTTGGCTTCCCTTACTGACCTCCCTGCCTCCCTTTGCTTCTCCTGGTACTTCTCCCTATCCCCTTCCTCCTGTGTCTTTTTGTATTGCCTGAATGCAATCTTTTTGGCTTTCACTTTCTTTGCTACCTCTTTGGAAAACCATAATGGTCTCCTCTTCCTTTTCCTCTTGCTAACCTGCTTAATGCATAATTCTGTTGTTCTTGTAACCCCCATTTTAAATACTGCCCACTGTTCCTCAACCCCTGATTCCTGCCCCATTCCCCTTAATGCCTCTTTCAAGTATTTTGTCCGAACTAGAGGGGTTGGTCTGGTCTAATGAATTTATTTGGCTAACTGTTGATGTAGCTAGTTTATATACTAACATAAGACAGGATCTAGGCCTCGCTGCTATTGATTACCATCTGAATGAGAATTCTAAGCCTTATAATTTTCCAAAGGATTTCATTATTGATGCAAATGATTTGATCTTGACAAGTAACTATTTTATTTTTGATAAAAGAAAGTTCTACCTCCAGACAAAGGGGACTGCCATGGGGAACACCATGGCCCCTTCTTACACCAGCCTTTTTTTGGCTTGGTGGCAGGGGACCATGGTGTTCGACCCTGGCAGAAATCCCTTCCCAATATCCACCTATGGAGCGCTATTTGGTTGATATACTATTTGGAGGGACAGTATAGATACTGCTTCATTATTTGTGGATTTTTTGAATAGAAATGATTTGGGCCTACAATTTACCTCTAGTATGGAGCTCTATTCCATTTCCTTTTTAGATTTGAGGTTTACAGGGGTAGATGGGCAACCTGTGAAAACAGAAACGTTTAGGAAACCAACATTTGGAAATATGCTCTTACATGCTAAGAATGCACATCCCAAACACCTCAAAAATGCAATACCATATGGCCAATTTGTTCAGCTAAGATGAAATTGCTTGTCTATAGCAGATTTTGAGAGACAAGCTTTAGATCTCAAAGAACATTTTTTGCAGAAAGGGCATAATGAAAAAATTCTGATTTCTGCCCTAAATAAAGCAAGGAATTTGGAACGTGAAACATTACTTAATCCCAGATCCCGAGAAACAGTAAATGAGCAACCAGTGTTTTTTGTCAATGAATATAATCATTTGGCCCCAGAGATATCTGACATAGTTAGGCATTTTTGGCCAGCCCTACAAGGGGACCCACTTTTGTTCAAAGCCCTTGGGAACAATCTGAGAATTACATGCAGGAAAGGGAAAATCACTGGTGATATGTTAACTCATAGCCTATACACTAAACCAACCCAGAACATCCGTCCAACTTGGATGCCACCAAAACCAACAGGTAGTTTCCGCTGTGGCATGTGCAATGTGTGTTGTTATTGCACTCGGGGGATCCTTTGTGCATCCAGTCTCTAATAAAAAAATCCTAATTAAGAAATTTATCTCTTGTACAACATGCTATGTTGTTTACATTGTTCAATGTACTTGTCCCATGCTGTATGTGGGGCACACTAAGAAACCCCTCAAAGAGAGATTGGAGGAGCACATTCATGCTATTTTGAAAGCAGAACCAGATACACCTTCTGGTGTACATGGTGTACACTTTGCATCTTGCCATGGCAGAGACTCCGGTAACTCTGGTTTTCTAGGTCTGGAACATGTACCAGCCAACAGCAGAGGTGGAGATAGGCTAAATGTATTGTTACGAAAGGAATCAAAATGGATCTACGCTTTGAGGTCCCTGTCCCCTATGGGCCTCAATGAATGTTTAGATACTGCCCCATTTCTATAGGTCACTGTGCCCTATGGGCCTCAATCAGTGTTTAGATATTACCCCATTTCTGTAGTTGATTCATGGACTATTATGTCTTTTTGACCATTTTTTCTGATAGTCCCCAAGAGAACTGATGGCAGTTTTTTATTTATTTATTTTGACTAGGATTAATATCTTTGAGTCAAAGACTCATTTACAAACGATCCAAGTCAGGGACAAACAGAGTAATACAAATACAATACAATTAAGATAGCAGTGAAAAACATGGTAGGCCTCATGAAATCATTAAAATGTCACTTGAGGTTCAAGACTTGCTTGTTTCAGGTATATCTTAACAGTAGAATAAATTACATTACATCAAATTGTTGCAGGGTAGGGATACACTGGGAATAGTGAAACATGTCAGTAATATGGCCGTGTTAAATTTGGAGGATGATAGGGGAAGGGGTAAGCAGCCAGGTTGGCGTTGTCAAAGTAACTAGGGGTGGTGTGGGTTGGGAGTAAAGGGGAAATGTGGTTTAGGAGAGTGGTAAGTCGAAAGAGGGGGGAAATGGGATGGGGAAGAGGTGAAAGGTGGGGGATAAGGCAGGAGGAATATGTCGAATTATTTACTTGCACAGTTACAGGTGGTTACATTCTTAAGGTGGGACCGTAGCCCCCCTTTTGAACAGTCTCAGCTTTGTGTTTCCTGTCTGCGTGTCGGGCAGCTCATTAAACCATTTGGGGCCCTTAAAAGTAATGGATTTTTTGGCCAGTGATGTGCGCTTGAAAAGGACTTGTGGTCATCCTTTTGTCGCATTTCTTGTTTGTTTAGTATGCACAGCCGTCTTGAACAGACTGCTTATGGATTCCGGCATGAGGCCCAGTTGTTGTTTTTTTACGATCAGGCATGTTTGGTATTTGGCTCTTAGGTACAGTGGGAGCCAGCCCGTCTTGGAGTAGAGTGCACAGGTGTGAGTCCATCGATCTGCCCCAAGTGCCAGATGACAAGTCCTGTTCATGAGTTTTTGTATCCTGTTTAGGGCGGTGTCTGATCCTGCGATGTATATTGGTAAGCCATAATCAACGGGTGATAATACTGTGCTGCCTGTGGCTAATTTGAGGGCTGCAGGTGTCATCAAGTGCTTGTTTCTGTGGAGGATGCCCAGCTTCATGTTGGTGGTTTTGACAACTTGATCAACATGGTGGGATAAATTGAGAGTGTTAACAAGGTAAACACCCAGATATTTAAACAAGGAGACTTGTTCAAGTGTGTCACCCTTTAGGTTCAGAATTCGAAGGGGGCAGAAATTCCTTTTGTTCTGTGGGACCGAGAACAGCATGCTTTTGTTTTTTTTTGTGGTTTAGTAGCAGTTTATGTTGACAGAACTAGGTTTCAAGTTTGTAGAAACTATCGAGTAGGCCTTCCTCGATGGTCAAGTGGTCCTTACCTGGGACCGATATAACAACATCATCTGCATATAATATAATGCTAGCCCTGCAGGCTTCAGGGAGGCGGTTAATGAACAGGCTGAAAAGGAGCAGTCCAAGTATAGACCCTTGCGGTTCTCCAAGGGCCACTACCTTAGGGTCAGAGAGTGAGTCACCGATTCTAATGCATTGTGTTCTTTGCATCAGAGAGCTACGAAACCAGGTGACTGTATCAGGGGCCAGTCCCATGGAGAGCAGTGTGTTTAGTAATAGCTAGTGATTAACTGAGTCAAACGCTTTTGTAAGGTCAATGAAAACTGCCCCCACTGCCATCCCTTGGTCAAGGGCGTTGTAGAGCTGAGTGGTGTAATCCACCAGTGCGGTGATGGTAGTGTTTTTTGTGGAAACCGTGCTGATTGCTGCAGAGTAATTGGTGACTGTCCAGGAAGTTAGTAAGTTGTTCAGAGACTATTCTCTCTAGAGATTTGGAGAGGGATGGGAGGATGGATATTGGCCTATAGTTGGCAGTGAGTGTTTTATCCCCAGATTTGAAAACTAGTGTAACCAGGGCGGATTTCCAGGCGTCTTGGAGATTGGGGCTTCTAGTACATCAAGCGTAATGGCAACAAACTTCATATCTATCAGATCACTTCCCATTCTGGTCTTTCCGAGGACCCTGTTTACTTGCTTGATGGTTTCAGAGATTGAGACTTGCCTAAAATAAAAGAGTGGCAGCCCTTCTCTCTCTGATGAGGGTATGGTGTTTCCGTGAGGCTGGTTATTCATTGTGTTTAGGAACTCACTGGGAAGCACCCCTGATAGGTAGTGAACATGGTATTGAACTTGTTGGCAATCAGTAGGCATTCCTGGGGAGACCCATAACCAATGGTGAGAAGGTCTGGTGATGCCCTGGAGGACCTCCAGTTTTTGTTGAGGAGGTCCTTGAAATAGCTTGCTTTCCCCGAGCATATGAGCCTAGTACAGGAGTTCCTTGCAGCTTTGTATGCGGATACATCGTGCGGCTTTCCTGATTCCTTAGCTTTGTGCCACAGGTTGTCTCTATTACGCATGTGACCTAGGAGTGAGCTGTTAAGCCAGGGGGTGTGGGTTCCTTTGACTTTTTTGGTTTTTATGGGGGCAAAAATATTGCACGCCAGAGTAAACGAATTTCGGAAAAACTCAAAGGCGATGTTGCCATCAGTTGTAGTTCCTCTCTTTATATATATTTTTTACAAATAATATTTGAATTGCCTTTTCTGAACTTTCAGTATGGCTTATAAAGAGCACTTGATTTCGGCATTAGTCCTAGTGGGGCATATCTGAAAATATTTAAACACCCTGAAAATATTTATTGTTATTGTTATGTGGTAAATATGTATATTTATTGCAGCAATCCTAATTGTTCAAAAAGATAAAGAAATCCGGTTATTTATACAATTTTCCACTGGTTTTCGATACTACTGTATTATGTATTATACTTTCTAGGTCTGAGGTATCTATTATGTTCTCATCTATTAGTATAGTATTTTTATAATTTTATAAATTTGACCTTTTGCAGGCATACTTGATCTCCCAGTTTTTGCTGCTACCCGAGTGCTTTTTTTGATCATTTTTTTAATTAATCACATGTTTAGGCACTGCATAGTATGTATTTAAGATGATAACACAAACTTATTGGTGTTTATACGATTTATTATGGGTTTCTGATGCTCTAATATTGAATTTATAAGACTGTGCACTGTCACTTTAAATACTCCAAAATAAAAAGAGATCCTGAGCTCCAGAACCCTGCACCCTGAGAAAAAGTGTCCTAGAGAGGACACGAAGTGCTGGGGTAGTGTGCTGCGGATTCCCACTCCTGACCTTAATACTTTGTGGCTTTATTATTTTCCTTGGCAAGAGTGCTTTTCGTGTTCTTTCATTCGTATTTATTTTGGACTAGCATCCGCTCGTTCTGAGGTGCACGGGTGCCCTTGTGTTTCTTGTTCTTATGACAAACTATCATCTGCATAAAGGGAAGAGATAGTAGCCTTATGATTGAGAGTGTGGAGAATATTAAAACAGGGTATTAAATAAGCTGAAAACACTGATTAGCAGTTTTGCACACTAAAGTGCTAATCATCTGTGAAAATGCATAGCACCTGGTATAGAATAGTTAGTAAAATTTAAAATGATATATATAGTTCTAGGGACATGGATATGTTGTTCATCCACACTGTCTGGCAGGTTCCTTGCCGCTTTAAATCTTGCCGGAAGGTCTTCAAGCTGGCTCCTCCCACCCACCCGGGTGGTAAAACTCTCGGCTCCGCCCCATGACGACAGATCTTCCTTACCGCTTGGAAGCTCAGGTTCCCTCGTTAACACTCTGCATGATAGACTGGATCCTAACTCTTCGGTTCATCCGGAACTCGTTTTAAAATTCTCAAGACTTCTGTCTTCCTTTTCCCTCACGGCTGCGATGGACAAATCGACTCCCGGTTTTTGGCAGTGCCCTTGTGGGCAGAAGATGTCCAGGACAGATCCGCACTCCACGTGCGTCTACTGCCTTGGCCTACAACACGACCCACAGGCCTGTGAGTCATGCTGTTCATTCTCGGCTAACGTCTTGGAGGACCGAGCTGCCTGGTTGAAGCTTGGGCACCCCGAGAAGCGCTATCCGCGGTAAAGTCAAAAGAGGCCGGGTGAGGATTACAGCGGCTGGCTCGGCTGAGCAGCTCGAGCAGATGATCGCCCTCGAGGAGGAGGCGGCCCAGGCCGCATCTTCTCCTCGGTCGCGGCATTTATCCCGCTCTCTTTGGGTACCTCGTATTCTGCTTCGTTCAAGGAGCTTTGCCATTCCCTTTCCTCGAAGGGAGAGGGGCCATTGGGACATTCCTCTCGGTCCAAAAAGAAGGATCCCAAGGGTAAGTCCCATTGTCAGCGTTCATGGGAGCGGGAGAGGTCCACTTCCCCGGACAGCCGACCGTTGACTTCGGTCGAGGTTGCGGCTAAGGCCGCTGGCTTCAGGGCATCCCTGTCAGGTCAGCCGGCCGAGACACCTGTCGACGCGGTCGATATTTTTCTCGACCCGTCGGACGGATTGTCGACTGGTGAAGCCGACAACCCTTCTTCGCTGGTTCCCCCAGTGGAAACCGAGGATTTGCCTGCACCCTCGGTGCAGCAGTCCCCAGTTAAGGTGTCCGAGCCGAGGGAAGAGCGGGTGTCCCCTGCTCCCTCCCAGGCCCGCCCTCGGATACACCGAGGATCTCGGTCTCGGTCTCGGACCTCTTCTCGGTCCAGCCGATCCCACCGACATCGGCGGTCTCGGCACCGAGGTAAGCGGCAGCAGCATTCATCCTCGTCTTCCTCCTCGGATGAGGAGAGGCTTCGGCGCAAATTGCGTCGACGCTACGAGGAACTGATGTGGCAGCAGTTACTTTTGTCCAGGAGCAAGTCGACACCGACGCCTTCCCCGGCCATCAAGTGGCTGTCACCCGAACGGCTGAAACAGCCTCTCGCTGCAGTCGAGATGCCCAAACCTGGGCCAGTTGTTCGGCTGAAACCTGCTGCCCCACTGATTGTGGTGGAACCTCTGTTTCCACAACCGAAATCCGAGGCGCCGACCAAGGACTCTCGGTCGGGTCAAGGCCTGCCCCACAGATTGTCGGTCACCCTCACTCCCGACCATCCTTGGCAGGTGGAGGGTGGCTCAGGCCCTAGGCAGCTCTTCGCGGACTCCGACGACGACTCCTCCCTGTTCTCCAGGCTGGTTGACCTGGAGTCCTCCGGGGGTAAGTCACTGGATGAAAACCCATTGTCCTTCATGGGTCAGCTTCGGCTTATCTCGGAGTCCACCGGGATGCAGCTCGAGCCCGTATCCAAACAGGCCAAGTATCCCCTGACAGAGATACTGGACCGAGGGGATTCACCCACGGAGGCCTTTCCGGTGGCTGAGACCATTGTCAGCCCAGCCTTGGAGCTCTGGCAGCGGCCTGCTTCCTGTCCTGCGCCCCTCAGCCAGGATGGCCAGGAAGTATGCGGTCCCTACTGGCTCTTTGCCTGGGTTTTCGGAGCACCCCTCTGCCAAGGGGTTGGTCACCGACAGCGTTTTCCGGCGTTCCAGGAACACTAGGGATGTGGACAAGCCCCCCGGCAAGGAGTCCCAAAAGCTGGACTATGCCGGGCACAAGGTGTACGCTGCGTCCTCCCTTGGCCTCCGCCAGGCCAGCTTGGCCGTGCTGATGGCACACTTCTCCCACGCCCTCATGGGCTCCCTGGATGAGGTGATCCCTCATCTCCTGGCTGACCTGCAGACCACGGTCTGGCAGGTTTGGGACCAGGGTAGGGCGGTGGCAAAGCAGCAGCTCCAAACAGCTCTGGACATAGGGGACTCCTGTGCCAGATCGATTGCGGCCGCGGTGGCCATGCGCCACAGAGCATGGCTGAGGATATCCACCTTCATGGTTGATACCCAGCACAAGTTGGCGGACGTCCCCTTCTTGGGGACCAACCTCTTCGGCCCTGGAATGGAAGGCCACCTCCAGCGGATCGAAAAGTCCAGTGCCACTCTGGACTCGGTCACCTCCGCCCAGAAGGACAAAGGCCGCCGACAGCAGCAGCACAAGCCCTTTCGTCCTTCTGCGCCTGCGGCATGTCCGGCCCAACAGCACCAGCACCAGGGCCATCAGGCTCATGCTTGGCATCTCAAACCCAAGCCCGCGGCTTCCTCCAACAGGAAGCAGGGAGGTAAAGGCCCAGGAGGTCCCTCGGCCAGTCCCTCCTCCAAGCCTGCCCAGTGACGGGTTGAGGGGTGTCGCCCCCAGCCTCGTCACTCCCCCCTGGGTTCCCCCCGTAGGGGAACGGCTCCGCCACTTCCTTTCCGCCTGGTCCGCTATCACCACCAACCGCTGGGTGTTGGAGGTGGTAGGAAAGGACCTGCCTCTGGAGTTCGAGCAGACCCCACCCTTTCGAGCCGTCGCCCCTCGGGGGGCCACGGGGTCCACAGTGTCGCTGTCGGCCTGCCGAGCTGATATTGCCCTGCTCCTTGAAAAAGAGGTGATCAGGGAAGTGGCGGATCCTCCTCCAGACCCGGGGTTTGTGTCCAGGTATTTCCTGGTCCCAAAACGGATGGGGGGCTGGTGCCCCATTCTCGACCTGCACGACCTGAACAGGTTCCTAAGGTCTCAGACCTTCAGGATGGTCACTCTGGCTCAGATAATCCCATCCTTGGAACAAGACGTGTGGTTCTGTTCCCTGGACCTCCAGGACGCGTTCTTTCACGTCCCAATCTGTCCGTCTCATCAGAGATTCCTCCGCTTCAGAGCGGAGGGATCCCTTTACCAGTTCCGGGCCATGCCCTTCGGCCTCTCCTCTAGCTCCCAGGGTCTTCACCAAATGCATGGCAGTGGTGACAGCATTCCTGCGGCGCCGAAGGATCCGGGTGTACCCCTACCTGGATGACTGGCTGATTGCAGCCCCCTCCAGAGCGGAGGTGGAGCGGTTCAGAGATCTGGCCCTCCAGGTTTGCTATCAGATTGGCCTCCTCATCAATGAGGCCAAGTCGGAACTCGTGCCAAAGCAGGTGATACATTTCATTGGGGCAGAGCTTGACTCTCTTCGAGCCAGAGCACAGTTCCCGGTGGACATGGCCGAGGTTCTTTCCTCCTTTGCCCAATCATTTCAGGTTGGGCAATCGCGCCCTGACCGGGACTTCCTGCACCTCCTGGGCCTCATGGCGGCCTGAACCAGCGTGGTCCAATGGGCCCGCCGGTACATGCGTCCCCTTCAATGGGGACTGGCCAGCCAGTGGTCACAGCACTTTGATCCGTTGGATCAGCTAGTGACAGTGACCCAGGGGATGTGGAACGCTCTCCAGTCGTGGACCATTCCGGCACATCTGCAGGAGGGCATCCCGTTTGTCCACCTCGAGCCGACGGTCTCTGTATCGACCGATGCCTCTCTGATGGGTTGGGGTGTCCATCTGGGGGAGCACAGAGCGCACGGCCTCTGGTCCCCTCAGGAGTCCTGATGCCACATCAACCTGCTGGAGCTTCGAGCGGTTCATCTAGCCCTCACCGCCTTCGCTCCGTTTCTGCGGGGTCAAGTGGTTCAGGTCCAGACGGACAATACCACGACCATATACTGCCTAAACCGCCAGGGCGGGACGTGCTCCATGCCTCTGTGCAGGGAAGCTCTCCGCATTTGGTCTCTCGTGAGCAGCCTGGAGGCGGATCTCCTAGCCATTCTCGTGGCAGGAGCCTCCAATACCCTGGCCGATGCCCTAAGCCGGATAGGGGCTGCGTCTCACGAGTGGTCTCTCCTGCTGGAGGTAGTACAAGATCTCTTCTTTCACTTGGGCATGCCTCAGGCGGACCTGTTTGCCTCCAAGGAGAATGCGAAGCTGCAGGGGGATGCCTTTTCAAGGCCGTGGACCCCGGGCCTCTTCTACACCTTTCCCCCATTTCCCTTGATCCACAAGGTGCTTCTCAAGGCGAGGAGGGACAAGGCGCAGGTGATTCTGGTAGCCCCAGACTGGCCCCGTCAGTTCTGGTATCCAGATCTCCTCAGTCTCAGCTCCAGGCTCCCGAGGCTTCCAGCCCGCCTGGACCTGATCTCAGTCAATCAGGGAAGGTTTTCCATCCGGACCTTCAATCCCTGCACCTGATGGCCCAGGTTCCTGAGCGGCCAGAGTTCCAGGCCTTGGGTCTTTCCGACGAGGTCCTCAACGCCGCTGAGGCATCCGGTAAGGAGTCGACCAGGAAATGGTACGCCTTCAAATGGAAGAGATTCTCCATTTGGTGTCAGGGCATGGGCCTGGACCCTTCCTCCTGTTCCTTGGCAAGCATTCTGGACTGCCTGTGGTCCCTTTCTCAGCTAGGGCTTCGGTTGATGACCCTTAAGATGCACCTGGCAGCCATCTCTGCTTACCGGGCATGGGCTGGAAAGCAGTCGGTGGCGCAGGAGAAGGAGGTCGGGTGCTTTTTCAAAGGCCTTGACCACATATCCCCTCTGGTGCAAGAACCTCCACCTCCGTGGGATCTACTGCTGGTATTGGCTAAGCTCATGGGCAGGCCAGTCGAACCGATGGACAGGTGTGACATCTCTCACCTGTTGTGGAAGACCGCCTTCTTGGTGGCTATCACGTCAGCCAGAAGGATGGGAGAGCTCCAGGTGCTTTTCATCAAGTCTCCTTATCTGGTCTTCCACAGGGACAAGGTTGTCCTGCGCCCCCCCACCCGAAATTCCTTCCGAAGGTGGTGTCGGAGTTTCACCTTAACCAGGTGTTGACTCTGCTGATGTTCTACCCCAATCACACCTCGGAGGTCGAATATAGGCTCCATACTTTGGACCCTAGAAGAGCGCTTGCTTATTATAAGGAGCGGATGGCTGAAGTTTGGGGAGAGGTCCGCCAGCTGTTTGTCACCTATGCTGAAGCTGCACCTGGCAGACCTGCAGCCAAGCGGGCGATAGGCAGGTGGGTCACTTCCTGCATAGATCTCTGCTATAGGTTGGCGGGCATGGAGCCTCCCAGAGGGATAACAGATCATCCTACCCACCATACCGCTGCATCGGTAGCTGCTTCCAGGGATGTTCCTATCCAGGAAATCTGCAGGGCTGCTACCTGGAAGTCAGCACCTACCTTCATCACCCATTACCACATCGACCTTGAGTCACGCTGGGATGCTGGTTTTGGGGCCTCGGTTCTCCAGTCATTATTCCCTAAGTAGGGGGTGTGCGCCTTGCCTCCCTCCTCCCGGAGAACTGCTAGGAGTCTGCCAGACAGTGTGGATGAACAACATATCCATGTCCCTAGAAATACAGGTTACTCACCTGTAACAGGAGTTCTAGGAATGGTATATGTTGTTCATCCACACGACCCACCCGACCTCCTCGATCGACGCACAACCTGGCTTCCAGCGGACTACATCTGGCGTCATGGGGCGGAGCCGAGAGTTTTACCACACGGGTGGGTGGGAGGAGCCAGCTTGAAGACCTTCCGGCAAGATTTAAAGCGGCAAGGAACCTGCCAGACAGTGTGGATGAACAACATATACCATTCCTAGAACTCCTGTTACAGGTGAGTAACCTGTATTTTCCAATTGTTGAAGTGTGCTGAGGTGTTTACCAAGTCAAATAAGCATGATCTTTGCTTGATCTGCCTTTGGCAACAACAATTTTATGAAGATCGTGATAGATGTAAGTCTTTCCCTGGTAAAACAGCAGGAAAAATGCAGGGAGAGGTTTAAAAGGAAACTAGAGGAGGGGTCCCTGGGCTCTAACCAGTCCACCCCCTCCATGAATGTGGCAAGTCCTTCCAGAGCCTCTAATTCCACCCCTGATACGGGTGAGGGCTCTGGCTTGAGGAGGGGTCCCTGGGCTCTAACCAGTCCACCCCCTCCATGAATGTGGCAAGTCCTTCCAGAACCTCTTAATTCCACCCCTGATATGGGTGAGGGCTCTGGCAAGAGAGGCAATCAGCTGACTGACTCTCTGGATGAATGCCTGCCAAAAGAAAGAAAAAGAAAACAAAAAACCTTAAGAAAACAAAGCACTCTGACACCCCGGCTGAAATGCCTCAAGGGGTCCCTCAGGTGCCTATTAAAGCTCCCTCTTCTGCTGATCTAACACAGGCCTTAGCTTTACTCCAGGTGCTGCAGGGGTTATTTCCACCTCAGCAGCCTGTGATTACTCCTGCTGAAAAAGCAGCTGTTGTTCCCCCTTCTGGTGCCCACTGCTACTTTGGCATATGGTGATGATGATGACAGTTATGACCAGGATGAGAAGGGAATTAAACCTGAGGTGTCACCAGAACAGGATTTTGGTTACCCCCCCGACCCACAGAAGACTTCTTTCCCATTTCTGTTTTGTGAAGGAAATGGTAGATCCCCTGGATCTGCAAACAGCTGAAGAGATCCATGATGAAGAGGAGGCACAATATATGGAGCTTATGGGGCTGACACCCTCAAAAAGACTCCTTTACCTATCTATAAATTAAAATAAATTAAAATAAATAAAATTAAAATAGATGCGTTAGAAATCCTTAAGGCTGCTAATTCAGCAGTATGGTTAAAAAGGGATACCTTTCGGTATCCCTGTTAATCTGGCAAGCTTGTTAACAGGCCTATGCAGCCCTCTACCGGAAAGTTCTGTGGCCTTCAGTTGTCAACAATGCTGAGGCTAACCCCTCTTTAACTGTGTCAGAGCTATTGGATACCCCAAAATTGGGTTTGGAGGCTTCCAAATACCAATTTCAAATGGCAGCTGACACTAATTATACTGCTGCAAGATGGATGGCTGGTGCAATAACCCTGAGGAGATTTGCCCGGCTGAGGGCTGCCAGCCTCATCCAGAATACACAAGCTAAGGCAGTGGATTTTCCTGTCGAGGGCCACTCTCTTTTTGCTGCCCAGACTGAAGCTTTAAAAAAAAAAGATGAATATTAAGCTACTTTTAAAAGTAACTCGACTAGAGACAGACCCTCTCCTTCGACTTCTTATTCTAGGGGAGGCAGGGGGCAGGTCTTCCTTTAGGAGACCTTTCTTATGGGTATAGGCTGTCACTTAGCAGCAGTACTAACCACAGAAGACAGAATCCCTGCCTTTTTTCCCTTTAGGCTGCTTCTCCCCATCCTGTAGGGGGCAGACTCACCCACTATTTCCATGAATGATCAAACTTAACAAATGGGTTCTGGAAATAATGAGTCAGGGTCTCTCCCTTTGTTTCAAGTCCCTTCCTCCTCCAAGGTTGAAACAGTTTGCACCAGCTCCCTTCTCAGAAAGAGAATTGCTGGAGCAAGAGGTACAGTCCTTATTACGGGCAAAAGCAGTCAAGCTTATTCCCCACAACCAAAGAGGACAAGGGTTCTATTCCAGATATTTCCTAGCAACGAAAGTATCTCGGATTCAGACTCCCCTCAGGCCAGTACTAGTTCTCAACACTGCCTTTCGGTCTCACCTCTGCACCAAGGGTTTTTACCAAGTGCATAGCAGCGATAGTGGCACACATTAGAAGAACTGATGTTAGTCTTTCCTTATCTGGACGATTGGCTAATCGTAAGGAAATCCCACCAACAGGTGTCAGACCACCTACAGGTAACCCGGGATATGCTGCTATCCCTGGGATTCCTTCTCAGTACCAAAAAGTCACTGCTGACCCTGTGCAAGTTCTGCAGTTCATAGGGGCAGAACTGGGTACAGTAGTGGGAACAGTTTTTCTCCCTCAAGAGAGGGCAGAAGCTATTCTGCTCTTGGCAGGCTCATTCGCCCTGAGCAGGCTAAAGCCAAGAAAACATTTCCTTCAACTATAGGGTCACATGGCTTCTGCAGCAAGCACAGTCATAGGTGCCAGATTTTAGATGAGAGATATCCAGTTCCACCTCAGAGCACACTTGTGCCAGAGGCAAGATCCACTCTCAAAGCCAGTACCAGTAACAAAAACCTTGTTACAAGCCCTCCAAGGGTGGAGGGAACTAGAAAACGTAAGGGAAGGGGTTCAGTTTTTGCAGGAGCCTCCTTCTCGGGTTCTCACAACCAATGCTTCCGTGTTAGGATGGGGTGCCCACTTGGGGGGGGGGAGGGTCACACCATTCATGGCTTCTGGGACAGTGCAGACTCACTCCTGCACATAAATCTGCTGGCGCTGAGGGCTGTATACCTGGCCCTTCAGGTTTTCTCTCATCGTCTTCTGGAAAAGGTGGTACAAATCAGATCAGACAATACCACAACAATATACTACATCAACAAACAAGGAGGGACAAGGTCCACCCCTCTTTGTGCAGAGGTAGTGAAGATATGGAGCCTTGTTTACTCCCTAAACACCTCTCTACAAGCAATTCATCTGCCTGGCAAGAACGACACCCTGACAGATGCCTTGAAAAGGATAATTCAGGCCCATCATGAATGGGCATTGAACAGGCAAGTGGTGAATGCTGTATTCAGGAAGTGGGGGATCCTAGAAATAGACCTTTTTGCTTCTCACCAAAATCATCACTTGCCTCCCTATTGTTGCAGGGCCCCAGTGAAAGGGATCATTCCCATGGCTGCCCTGATTCTTGATTGGACAGGCAGATACCTTTATGCCTTTCCTCCCTTTCCACTGATTTTCAGGGTTCTCATCAAGCCCAGGTCATAACCAGCTCGATGATCATGGTAGCACTAGACTGGGTAAGGCAGCCATGGGACTCACTATGCTTTTAATGCCCGTGAGTAAGCAGTTTCACCTTCCTCAGAGGTACAATCTACTGACTTCCTTTCAGGGGAAGGTAGCGTTTCTCAACCTCAGGTCTCTCAAGCTCAAGGCATGGCTCTTGAGAACTTAGAATATGCAGACTGCCAATTCTCTGAAAGTTTGGGAAGTCTTTAGGGGTTACAGGAAACCTTCCACTAAGGAAACCTGTGCCTCAAAATGGAAAAGATGTTTCCATCGGGTACAATGATATGGGTGTAGCCCCAGGCTGGGATCCCAACCATTCTGTATTATTTGTCTGATCTGCACTCCTTGGGGCTGCAGCACTAGACTCTGGAAGTGCACCTGACTTCAGTTTCAGCGTACCTCTCACCTAAAAAGATACCTCAATGGCATTGAATCCCATACTCAAGAGGTTCTTTAAGGGGCTGTCTCACTTGTTTCCCCTTCACAGGGAACCAGTGCCACCATGGGATCTTAATGTTTGCATTGCCCAGCTTATGCTTCCGCCCTTTGAGCCTATGGCATCTGCAGAGCTTAAATTTGTTACCTGGAAGGTAGTCTTTTTTCTGGTAGCAATCACTTCTGACAGGAGGATTAGTGAAGTACAGGTCTTTTGTGTGGAAAAGGACTACGTTTCTTTTCACAGGAATAAGGTAGTGTTGGGGACTAATAGGAAGTTCCTCACCAAGGTGGTCCGTGACTTCCACTTGAACCAGTCAATAACATTGCCAGTTTCTTTACTGAACACCCCAGCTCAGGTGAGTGTAGACTACACAACCTGGATGTCAAAAGAGCACTGAGTAACTATATGACTCATGCCATAGACCATAGGTAAAACAGATGTAACCCCCAGGTGGCGCTATCCCAAGGGCTACTAACCCTGCCTGCTTGGCTAGTAGCAGGTTAAGGGGCCTGAGTTCTGAAATGGGTGCCTCCACCCAGAGATCAGGGTTGGTAGTGGTCAAGCTAACCTGGGCACAGCCCTCTGGGATACTGTAACCCCCCTCTTTCCCCTCTAGTGGCCTGAACACTGTACAATAATCACTTTCACAATACCCCGGTACATCATACAAGTACCCACACTGTTTGCATTTACCATCAGGGCAGGTTCCTCTAGCTCGAACCCTGGGGAACCCCTGTAAAACAAGGTTATGCACAGCAAATAGCAACAGTACAGTACTTTGAGCACAAACTGGAACCACAGTCAGATTACATGCAGAAAAAGTTAGATCTGATTTATTCAGGCGTCTTGAACAAGGGAGGGGCAAAATCAGGTTAATTAGCTTAAAGGTTATATCAGTCAATCAGTTATGCATGCGCTTTGAGTCCCCCCCACATAGTCACACCTTTGGGTATCCAGGTGGAGAAGAGATGGGCTAGCCAGGACTGTTGCCCGGGGTTGGCCGGCGTCGCAGCTGGTTGGGGCCCTGTGATGGAAAACACAACATGCACAGTACACAATATTTGTAACCGAGCCAGAGGGCTCAGTTCAGAAAGGAAACGAAACAACAAGACAATCAGATGGCATACTCAGATTAAGCTGTTGTTGCAGGAGCTACCTGGTATTTCACCATACCCAAGACTGGCCACAGGCTGGACGAAATCGAGACTACAGGTGGTTGATCTGGAATGCCAGAGGAAGCAGGGCCCACACGAGCTCAGGAGGCGCTGCCCTGTTCAAGCGTGAGCAGGGGCTTATCCCCAGGCAGGTCCTCGTCGATGACTTGTCTGTGCAGTGGGTAGTCTGGCTGGGCCAGTCTGGCAAGGCCCAGACCGCATGGAGACAAATTCGGATGCAGTCCATTTTGGGCTGGATACAGCTTCCAGCAAGCAGAACACAGTTCACACAGTGGGGGACTAACTCATGACCCACTAGCAGCTCATAGCACATTTACATGTAAGGGAATTCTACTGTACCAGGCAGAGTACTCCCCGGTCACAATCGCAAAGTCTCTGCACACACCGGGAGCTTAGGGTTAGCTGGAACTCCTGACAGGCCGATCGCATTCAGCAAAATCTTCAGTCTTCTTCAGATTGAGCCTGGCCCACTTCAGTAGCTTACTTTAGTCACACAAACTTGGATTTTGTCCAAAATAATTCTCTTTTCTCCCTCTCAGAAGCAGCACACTGACGTGCAGGACAAAAACTTAGCCTTTTCAGAGTTCTCCCATGCGAATCCACTCAGGATTGCTGCTCAGAATCCTTCAGCTCCTTCTTGTTCAGCTTCCAGCTTAGATCTAACTGAAAACTGCAAGCAACCTGGGACTTCCCCAAGATCCAAAAGATTTGGTTGGCTGATTTGGCTGTTAGTCAAATCAAGAGCTCTCCCTTCAGTTGCAAAAAATGCATCAAAAGTTCAAACTATAGTTCCTGCAGATTTTGAATTCAGACAGCTCCTGTAGTCCGGCTACATTTTAGGTCCCACCAGTACTGTTTGGTTCAATTTGCAATCCAGGACTAAGATAGTGGAGATGAACAAAACAGTCCTTGCTACAAAGAAAGCAGGTTAGACAAACTACATTATCATTATCTCTCTAAATGATTTTCAGTAAATAGTTACATCTTTCAACAGAGTTCCCTCTCCGATTACTTAAGCTGCAATTAGGCAGCTCTTAAAGAGACAGTACACAGAGGCTATACAGGCTCTGGTAATCACATTTAAACTGTTCAAACACAGGACACCAGCCTGACAGTGAGCATTTAGGCAAGCTCAAGGAAGACGTTTTGGGAACCCCCATTTGTAGGGGGGGGTTACACCCTTTTCTTCCTGGGAAAACTTGGCATCCGTGTCAAGTCTGTACCATCATAACATTGAAAATGCAACAAGTACAAGATATTTATACCATTAGCATGCTATACAAGTACTATCTGATTCATCAATTGGCAACTTGTCACTTTATTATACATTTCAATGTACTCCACTATATCATTTCCATTCTGACAATACATTATGCATATTTCGAACAGGTAAATTGAACATTACTATACAGAATCATGTAATAATTTCTTGTACTCTAAACAGCCCTTCGCTATCACCTAACTTGGGGCTGGATGGGGCAGGGGCACCATGGTGAGAGGGCAGAACAAGTAACCTGGAATGGACCGTCAAGCTCAATTTGGGCAGTGAGCTCTGAGAGACATAAACACCTTTGTGGACTACATTGAGAGGCAAATCCACTGGCCTCCCGGTGGAATCATAACTGAAGCGCACCACTGGCTTGACAGCTCAGCCAGTCTTTCTGGGGTGAACAACCACAGTCTCTGTACTTTCAACAATGGTCTTGGAGCTTTCATCACTTGTGAGGGGTACCTCTGCATGAAGGGGAATGTCCAAGCTGGGAGCACTGTCAGCCCCTTGCTCTGTAGTTTGGCTCATTTTGAAGACACTCTGGCACTGAAGTGGGGTTGTCAGCACTCTCATAGTGTTCCTCAAGTTCTGGCATGTCGCCAGAAAGACTCATACCATCAGCCTCTCCTTCAGGCAAATCATACAGTTCCACGATACACAAAGACTCAGCATCCTCGGACGTGATACTTTGCACTTCACTTTCAGGGAGCATTGGCTCCAAGGATGATGCTGGGGCATTAGGCAGTCCAGAAGGGCCAGCTTCATCCCCATAATTCAACATAGGATTTCCACGAAACAACTGACTCAGTTCATATGAGGGGTAATAGGCATTATCACACTCACTGTCATCCGAGTTAGACTGGCAGTCACTATCATTCTGGGCCCATGCGGGAAGTCTTAAATCGGCACCCACGGGCAGGCTGGACTTGCTTCTTTCTTGCAGCAGCACAAGTCACTGGTCCAGGGAATCAATCTTGGCGGGTTCAGCCTCAGTTATAACTTGACCAATAGGTAGCAAGTGGTTACAGTGCATGGTCTTGACAGCTTTGGAGTTATTCTCTGGGCGCACTTTGTACACTGGCAAATCATCCAACTTTCCAACTATGACATGGGGAAGATGGTGCCATCGATCAGCAATTTTGTGTTTATCATGCAGTCCTAAATTTCACAACAACACATGGTCTCTAGGCCTAAGCTCTTGAGCCTTTACTTTTCTATCATGTCTCTCTTTGTTGGCTAGATTTCTTTTGGCGGCCATTGTGTGGGACAGTTGATAGGCATGGTTCAATTGAGCTTTCAGTTTTTGTACATATTGCAGGTAATCTTCGGCTTGGACCCCATCAGGAGAAGCCCCAAAACAGACATCAACAGGCAGCCCCTCTCTCCTGAACATGAGGCAGTAGGGAGAGAACCCGGTAGCATCATTTTTCGTGCAATTGTATCCGTGTACCAAGGTGCTAATCTGCTGGCTTCATTTATGCTTATCTTTTGGGTGGAGGGTGCCTAGCATGTCTAGCAGGGTGCGGTTAAAGCGTTCTGGTTGAGGATCCCCCTGCGGGTGATAAGGGGTGGTTCTTGACTTTCGCACCCCCATAGAGAGCATTTCTTTTGATTAGCGACTCAAAGTCCCAGCCCTGATCAGAGTGGAATTATGAGGCACCATAGTGGCCGAAGAAATTTTCCACTTGCACCTTGGCTACGGTAAATGCTTATTGATCTTTGGTGGGAAAAGCTTGTGCATACCGTATAAAATGGTCCGTAACCACTAACACATTGCCAGTGTTTCGCTGATCAGGCTCTAAACTCAAGAAGTCTATGCAGACTAGTTCCACTGGGGTGCTGATAGTAATGTTGACAAGGGAGGCAGCCCTCTGAAGCAGGGCTTTTCTCTGTAGGCAGCAACTACAAGTCCTTACATGGTGCTCAACATCGGCCCCCATCTTGGGCCAGTAGAATCGAGATCGTACTAGGTCAAGGGTCCGGTCGATACTGAGGTGGCCCATATGATTGTGGAGAGACCTCAGTACCAAATCTTTGAAAGCTGTGGGCAGGACCAATTGTTGCTTGTCTATCTGGCCACCCCGATCTACAGTCTCTCTATACAACAACGGATTAAGCAGTTTCAACCTGGGGCCTTCTTTAAACAGTAAAGCGGTTCGCAGATCAGAGGAATGCAACTTGGACACATCTTTTCCTGCACGAAGGGCATCAAGTGCTGGCTGAATCATAGGATCTCGGGATTGAGCCAATTCAATGCTGTCATTGTCAAACTGAGGTAGTGCACTAATATCTAGAGCAGAGAAGTGGCAATTCGCAGTCGATTTGCAGGTGTCAGAGGGGCCCAAGCAATCTACTAAGCAGTCCGCTGTATCCGTAGATATCTGTTCATTTCTATTAAACTTTCTGCACAATGCTCGGATGTCAGGTTCAGACAGCCTGACCCAGTTGCACTTGGAAATGGGCCTCCGGGATAGGGCATCAGCATCAGTATGATTCAGGCCTGGTCTGTATTCGACAGCATAATCATATGTTGACAGTGCAGAAAGCCACCGGTGCCCCATGGCATCTAACTTAGCTGAAGTCTGTACATTGGTCAACGGGTTATTGTCAGTCCTCACCAATATTTTCGCCCCATAGAGGTAATCATGAAACTGGTTAACAGTGGCCCATTTTAACGCAAGGAACTCCAACTCCAACGCAGGGTAGTTTCGCTCTGACATGGTCAAGCTTCTGCTGGCGAATGCCACTGGTCTCAAACCATCCTCATGGTCCTGATACAGTACAGCTCCTAGGCCCTGCAGACTGGTGTCAGTATGCAGCACATAGGGTTTGGTGGGATCAGCATAAGCGAGGATGGGGGCATGGGTGAGCTGGTATATGACTTCGTGGAAAGCTGCTTCACAGTCAGGCGTCCAACGGGACCCAAAAAGTTCACCTGGGCGGAAAAATGCTTTGGTTCTTTGATGGCCCCTTTTTTGTATTTTTGATTGGTAGGAGGGTAACCCTGGGTAAGATTCAAGAGTGGCCGAATCACTTTGGAATAGTCCTTTATGAACCGGCAAAAGTAGCCACTGAATCCCAGGAAACGTTGTAGTTCTTTCAAATTGTGGGGCTGGGGCCAAGTAGTCAAGGCCTCAACTTTACTAGGATCAGTCTCTATCCCCTCTGTAGACACTGTGCGCCCCACATACTTCACAGAGGTTTGGAAAAACTGGCACTTGTCAATGGACAGCTTGAGGCCGAAATCTTCCAGTCGGTCTAGTACTTTGAACAGTCGACTCTCATGTTCCTGTAGGGAGCTCCCAAACACAATGGCATTTTCCAAATACACCAGGCATTACAGCAAATTCATGTCTTCCACCGCTCGTTCCGTCAATCGCTGGAAAGTGGCTGGGGCGCTCGATATCCCCTGTGGCATTCTCAGGAATTCGTAGAACCCCAAAGAACAGATAAAGGCTGTCTTCTCACAGTCCTCTGGAGCCATCGGAATCTGGTAATATCCACTGCGAAGATCCAACACCGAGAACCATTTGCTCCCATTTAAACAATCCAGAGCATCTTATATACGGGGCATGGTGTATTGATCAGGAATGATCTGCCTGTTGAGGGTCCGATAATCCACACACATTTCGTACCATTCCATTCTTCTTATGCACAACCACAATGGGAGAAGCATATGGGCTCCTGGATTCTTGTATTACACCAGCCGCGAGCATTTCCTGCAAGCGCCTTCTCACATTGACTATGTCTGCAGGAGCTAGGCATCGAGACCTCTCTCGAAATGGCCATTCACTGTGCAGGCGTATGTGATGCTCCACACCATGGACACATCCCACGTCCCATCCTTCAATGAAAACACTTAATCTCTCTGGGAAAGTTTCTGGCTTATTCTAGTTTTCCATTCAGCTGGCAACGGGGAGTCACCAAAATCAAACAAGTTGGGAGTCACTCTATCTGTCTTGTCAAGAGGCTTGTTGGTGGGCAACACTGCAGTGTCTGCGCAGTGTACCATAGCTAGGGTGCATCTTCTGTTCACCCGGATCTCCCGATCTGACACATTATGAATCTGGACCATCACTTGTCGTGCATAGGCATGAGTGTGAGCTGGCAAGATGCTGGGCTTAACCAATAATCCTTCCGGCAATTTTCCATCACCTGGCACGTCCAACATCAGTATTTTGTTCTTGACATCTTTGCGGAGGCAGACCTCTCCTTGAACGGTACACTGAGCATTAGGGGCCAGTACCATTGAATCGGGATCCTTCTTCCACATGACCCCTACCGATTCATCCTGGTCCACTCCCTTGGGGTTCTGTTGCAAATCACAGGCCCTCTTGATCAGAGCGGGAATTCTTAGGGCCCTCCCAGTCAGTCGCCCTTGTTTCTTGTGACAGAGTTGTGCCAGTCTCCCAAACATATGGGCGCTGGTCACAATTAACAGGGGAATCCCATCATACAGTCGAGTAGGGGGACACACTAAGGCCAGTGTCTCGATTTGCTCCTCTACACCAGTTACAGCTGCAGGAAATGACAACCAGAGGTGGACATATCCTAGGTAGGGATAAGACTTGTCACTCAGTCCCCACATATGTAGGCTTTCCAGGAATTGTAAGGGCACAGCAGACAAGTGTTTGTCATACCAGTCCTTAAATACAATACAAAATCACACATGCCCACACAATACAAAGCATCATGGGCTGCATATGCAAATCACCACAGAATGTTATGCTGGTTCAACTTTAAGCAAAATTGCATGATGCCGAAAGGCCTCTCACACAGTTTGCAAAGGGTGCTAACAGATGACGTGTTTCGTCCTACCAGGACTCATCAGTATGCCTCGTCTGTTTGACACCCCAGTGAAATGAACCAGTTACCCTAAGACGGTCTGTCTGGGTTATGTTGTGGTGAACCCATTAAAATAAAAAACTATTTAAAAGACAAAGAACCTCTGTGCGCAAACACTGGGACAAGGGTTACCCCAAAGGGCATTTGGCTGGGAAGCCAAGTTTTAAGAAAATACAAAATCACACATGCCCGCACAATGCAAAGCATCATGGGCTGCATATGCAAATCACCACAGAATGTTATGCTGGTTCAACTTTAAGCAAAATTGCATGGTGCCGGAAGGCATCTCACACAGTTTGCAAAGGGTCCTACCAGGACTTATCAGTATGCCTCTTCTGTTTGACACCCCAGTGAAATGAACCAGCTACCCTAAGACGGTCTGTCTGGGTTATGTTGTGGTGAATCCATTAAAATAAAAAGCTATTTAAAAGACAAAGAACCTCTGTGTGCAAACACTGAGGCAAGGGTTACCCCAAAGGGCATTTGGCTGGGAAATCAAGTTTTAAGAAAATACAAAATCACACATGCCCACACAATGCAACGCATCATGGGCTGCATATGCAGATCACCACAGAATTTTATGCAGGTTCAACTTTAAGCAAAATTGCATGGTGCCGAAAGGCCTCTCACACAGTTTGCAAAGGGTGCTAACAGATGACATAGACACGTCTTTCGTCCTACCAGGACTCATCAGTATGCCTCGTCTGTTTGACACCCCAGTGAAATGAACCAGCTACCCTAAGACGGTCTGTCTGGGTTATGTTGTGGTGAACCCATTAAAATAAAAAACTATTTAAAAGACAAAGAACCTCTGTGCGCAAACACTGAGACAAGGGTTACCCCAAAGGGCATTTGGCTGGGAAGCCAGGTTTTAAGAAAATACAAAATCACACATGCCCACACAATGCAAAGCATCATGGGCTGCATATGCAAATCACCACAGAATGTTATGCTGGTTCAACTTTAAGCAAAATTGCTTGGTGCCGAAAGGCCTCTCACACAGTTGAGGCATACTGATGATCAGCCCCAAGGGTGTTCACAAAGTGCCTGGCAGTAGTGGTTGCTTTCCTAAGGAGAAAAAAGATCTCCATCTTTCCATACCTGGACGACTGGCTCATAGTGGGTCAGTCTCCAGACCAAGTCAAGTCACATCTTCAGATAACTCAGCAACTGCTCATTTCCTTAGGATTCCTCCTAAACCTTCCAAAGTCAGTTCTAGAGCCAGTGCAGCTAGAGCAAAGGGCCTTCCTTCCCCTGGACAGGGCAAGGACACTAATAGAACTGGCCTCTTCTTTCACCCTTCAGGTGTCTCGGCCAACAAGGCACTTCTTGCAGCTCTTGGGCCACATGGCAGCAGTGGTCCAGGGGACAAGATTTCAGATGAGGGACATTCAGTTCCACTTGAGAGCCTTCTGGTCCCAGACGAAGGATTTCCTTACCAAACTAGTCCCAGTGACTCGAACCTTGATCCAGGCTTTGCAATGGTGGCAGGATCAGGACAATTTAAGGCAGCGAGTTCCTTTTGTCACTCTGTCTCATTCTCTAATCCTCACCACAGACGCCTCCCTCTTGGGCTGGGGAGCCCACTTGGGGGATCTTACCACCCAAGGGCTGTGGTCACCTCAAGAATCTCTGCTTCACATCAATCTCTTGGAACTCAGAGCAGTGTTTCTGGCACTACAAGCTTTTTCCAAGTCTGTTCAGAACAAAGTAGTCCAGATCAGAACAGACAATACCACCACAATGTGGTACATCAACAAGCAAGGGGGCACTCGGTCTACGGCCTTGTGCACAGAAGCAGTGAAGTTGTGGTCTCTGGCCTGTTCCCTGCAAACTTCTCTGACAGCAGTTCACCTCCCAGGCAAGGACAATGTCCTAACAGATGCTCTCAGCAGGATATCTCAGGGCCACCACAAATGGTTCCTAGATCCCCTAATTTTGAAAGTGATTTTCTCCAGATGGGGCACTCCACAGATAGATCTTTTTGCAGCCCCAGACAATCACCAACTTTCTCTCTTTTGCTGCAGACCCCCAGTATTGGGCTCAGTCCCCCTGGATGCTCTGGTCCTCAATTGGGAAGGGAAGTTCCTGTATGCTTCCCCCCCTCCCTCTCCTGTTCAAGGTGCTAGTCAAGATCAGATCTCAACCCTGCAAAGTGATTCTGATTGCTCCAGACTGGGCCAGACAACCCTGGTACCCACTGTTGCTGTCCTTAGCAGTCCACCTTCCCCTGTCTCTTCCCAGGAATTACAACCTGCTGACATCCTCTCAGGGAAGGGTTTGGTATCCGAATCTCAAATCTCTCAATCTCAAGCCCTGGCTCTTGAAGAGTTAGAGTTTGCTGATCTGCACCTCTCTCAAGGTGTTCTGGATATTCTAAAGGCTTCTCGAAAGCCTTCCACCAGAAAGACTTACAACTCCAAATGGAAAAGGTTCACTATTTGGTGCTCTGGTAAGCACATTTCTCCAGAATCTGCTGGGTTGCCTACAGTCCTGGACTGTATGGTTCATCTTAATGGCTTGGGACTCAGACCAGCTACACTCAAAGTACATTTAGCAGCTGTTTCTGCTTTTTTGTCAGTAGGCAAGCCCTCTTCTCTTTTAGCCCATCCTGTATTTTGCAAATTCTTCAAAGGATTGTTGCACACCAATCCTTCCTTCAGGGACCCTGCTCCTGCTTGGGACCTTAATGTTTGCATTGCTCAGCTTGTGCAACCCCCCCTTTGAGCCTTTGTCCTCTGCAGACCTTAAGTACTTGACTTGGAAAACTGTGTTTTTGGTAGCCATTACCTCTGCCAGGCGCATCAGTGAATTGCAAGCCCTGTCAGTGGAGCCTGATTTCATCTCTTTCCATAGAGATAAAGTGGTCCTAAGGACTAACAGGAAGTTTTTGCCTAAGGTGGTTTCAGATTTCAACCTTAATCAGTCTGTGTCTCTCCCTGTTTTCTTCACTGACCACTCCTCCTCTGGAGAGAGGAGGTTGCACAGCCTGGGCATAAAAAGGGCCCTTAGCTACTACATAGAGTGCACCAAGGATCACAGGTTTGACTCCCTCCAGTTGTTCCTCACTTATGGAGAGGTCGGTAAGGGCAAACCTGCCACTAGAAGATCTATTGCCAGGTGGATTGTCTCTTGTATACAATTCTGCTACAAACAATTGGGTAGAATCCCACCCTCAGGCCTGAGGGCTCACTCTACTAGAGGTACAGCTGCTTCCCTGGCTGCTGCCAGGGATATTCCTATCTTAGAAATCTGTCAAGCAGCCACCTGGAAAACAATCCATACATTCACCAAGCATTACTCTCTGGATATCCAGGCTAGGAGTGATGCTCGGTTTGGCACAGCAGTGCTTCAGAGCCTATTCCTAAAGTAGGTTTTGTCCCTCCTCCTCCTTGGAGTTACTGCTTGGTAGTCTGCATATATCAGAATACTGCAAGACTTCATGTTGTTTGAAGAAAAAATTACTCACCTTAGTAATGTTGTTTCTTCTAATGGAGTCTTGCTGTATTCTGACCTCCCCCCCCGCCTTCCCTCTCAGAACCTGTTTTTTGGGATGTGGGTGGGCAGGAGCAGTGTTGGCACCTAGAGGTGCCCCCTTTTTCTCACCCTCCTTTATTTTGGGTGTGTTTTGTTTTTTGGGTTTCCTGACTTGAGTCTTTGCTTTGAAACCAAAAAAAAACCTTTTATCAAATTTAGTTGCCAGTTGGCTAGTGTGAGTTTACAGTTTCCACACAGAACGCCCAGAGACTATAGCTCGTAAAGATCTGACAGTTGGGGTTTAAACAACAGCAGACATAGGCTTCAACCAAGCTCGAGCTCAGCGTTCCATGCCCTGCCTGGAAAGTTAACTCTTTGTTCTCCGGGGCAGTTCAAAGGTTGGTGATCACTGCATATGTCAGAATACAGCAAGACTCCATTAGAAGAAACAACATTACTAAGATGAGTAATTTTTTCTTCCCTTGCCATTGTTTTGTACCTTGAAATTTACACATCAAGTTCTCCCCTGTCTCAGTGCTCCTAAAATTGCCTTCGAGTGCAGATAGGTACTTCTGGGCAGATGCATCAGGGTTTGTGGACCTCAGAAATTTAATGGCCTCTAGGGTGGGACCCCTCAAACTTTCTGTGATCCTTTTCCGTTTCTCAGCCTCCGCACACTGCCATTCAGGTACCAAAGGGACAACACAATCTATCCAGGTCTCCCAATCATCTTCCCCTTGGGGGATGGGGAGGCTGCCAGAGAAGATTCTCAACCTTCGGTAAGAGTCATGACTAATGGCAGGTACACACATAGGAGCCAGTATTGTCACAGGCATAGAAGGAGGGGCAATAATGGGTGCTGGAGCGGGAGGGGGTGTTGGTGGAGGAACACCACCAGGTGGCAGGAATAGTTTCTTTAAGTCCTCCACAGTTTTCCCTTCCTCCAGCAACAACTTAGCAAATTTCTCCTCAAAGGTCTCAAATAGTGGGGGGGGGGGCTCATTCTCCCCGGGGTCTTTATTGTCTTTAGTTATCACTCTCCAGGCAGTGAGGGCTCCTTCAGGGGTGATAGTCCTTGGCACTTTGGAACTGTCTACTGGGTCTTTACACTCTACTAACGCCATGAAACTTTGGGTGAGCAGATTAGCCTGTCGACCCACCACCATAGGCTTTTGTAAACATTCAACCTTGGAAAGTACTCTCTCTACAGTGTCCTTATTGGTACCCAGGTGAATATCCAGGATAAGTATAGCATTTTGGGGGTCGATCTCCTGCCCAGTACACCACCCCACCAACTGGTGTACAGCCACTTCTGTTGGGATAGCCATTTATTTTTAACAGCAATTCGTAAATTTGGCCACTAGAAGACACAAAATCCCAGCAGCGAGCCTCCAAGATGTAACCCCTAGGTGGCGCTATCCCAAGGACTACTTCCCCTGCCTGCTTGGCTAGTAGCAGGTTAAGGGGCCTGAGTTCTGAAATGGGTGCCTCCACCTGGAGATCGGGGTTGGTAGTGGTTAAGCTAACCTGGGCACAGCCCTCCGGGCCACTGTAACCCCCCTCTTTCCCCTCTAGTGGCCTGAACACTGTACAGTAATCACTTTCACAATACCCCTGGTACACCACACAAGTACTCACACTGTTTGCACTTATCGCCAGGGCTGATTCCTCTGGTTTGACCCTGGGGAACCCCTGTAAAACAAGGTTATGCACAGCAAATAGCAACAGTACAGTACTTTGAGCACAAACTGGAACCACAGTCAGATTACACGCAGAAAAAGTTAGATCTGATTTATTCAGGGGACTTGAACAAGGGAGGGGCAAAATCAGGTTAATTAGCTTAAAGGTTATATCAATCAAGCAGTTATGTATGCGCTTTGAGTCCCCCCACACAGTCACGCCTTTGGGTACCCAGGTGGAGAAGAGATGGGCTAGCCAGGACTGTTGCCTGGGGTTGGCTGGCATCACAGCTGGTTGGGGCCCTGTGATGGAAAACACAACAAGCACAGTACACAATATTTGTAATTCGGAGCCAGAGGGCTCAGTTCGTAAAGGAAACGAAACAACAAGACAATCAGATGACACACTCAGATTAAGCTGTTGTTGCAGGGAGCTACCTTGGTATTTACTCACGATACCCAAGGCTGGACGAAAATCGAGACTGCAGGTGGTTGATCTGGAATGCCAGGAGAAGCAGGGCCCATACGAGTCGCAGAGGCGTCGTTCCTGTTCAAGCGTGGAGCATGGGGCTGATCCCCAGGCAGGTCTCTCGTCGATGGCTTCTCTGTGCAGTGGGTAGTCTGGCTGGGCCAGTCTGGCAAGGCCCAGACCGCATGGAGACAAATTCGGATGCAGTCCATTTTGGGCTGGATACAGCTTTCAGCAAGCAGAACACAGTTCACACAGTAGGGGACTAGCTCATGACCCACTAGCAGCTCATAACACATTTACATGTAAGGGAATTCTACTGTACCAGGCAGAGCACTCCCCGGTCACAATCGCAAAGTCTCTGCACACACCGGGAGCTTAGGGGTAGCTGAAACTCCTGACAGACCGATCGCATTCAGCAAAATCTTCGGTTCTCTTCAGGTTGAGCCTGGCCCACTTTAGTAGCTTACTTTAGTCACACAAACTTGAAGTTTGTCCAAAATAATTCTCTTCTCTCCCTCTCAAGAGCAGCACACTGACGTGCAGGACAAAAACTTAGCCTTTTCAGAATTCTCCCATGCGAATCCACTCAGGATTGCTGCTCAGAATCCTTCGGCTCCTTCTTGTTCAACTTCCAGCTTAGATGTAACTGAAAACTGCAAGCAGCCCGGGACTTCCCCTAGATCCAAAAGATTTGGTTGGCTGATTTGGCTGTCAGTCAAAGCAAGAGCTCCCCCTTCAGTTGCAAAAAAGGCGTAAAAGTTCAAACTACAGTTCCTACAGATTTTGAATTCAGACAGCTCCTGTAGTCCGGCTACATTTTAGGTCCCATCAGTACTGTTTGGTCCAATTTGCAGTCCAGGACCAAGATAGTGGAGACAAACAAAACAGTCCTTGCTACAAAGAAAGCAGGTTAGACAAACTACATTATCATTATCACTCTAAATGATTTTCAGTAAATAGTTGCATCTTTCAACAGAGCTCCCTCTCAGATTACTTAAGCTGCAGTTAGGCAGCTGTTAAAGAGACAGTACGCGGAGGCTATACAGGCTCTGGTAATCACATTTAAACTGCTAAAATACAGGACATCAGCCTGGGAGTGAGCATTTAGGCAAGCTCAAGGAAGAAGTTTTGGGAACCCCCATTTGTAGGGGGATTACACAGATAACAGCTGTTCCTCACATATGGGGAAGTAGGTAAAGGTACTCCTGCTTCGAAAAGGACTTTATTTAGATGGATAGTCCAATGTATTCTGTTTTGTTACTTAAAAGCAGGCAAGGTTCCTACTTTTTGTCTCAGAGCCCACTCTACAAGGGACACAGCTGCCACTATTGCTGCTGCCCGAGAGGTACCTCTATTGGAAATATGTAAAGCAGCTATCTGGAGGTCAGCCCACACCTTCACTAAACACTATAGTCTGGATAACCAGCCTAGAAGTGATGCCAGTTTTGGCAAAGCTGTTTTGCAGAGTCTTTTTCCTAAATCGATTGTGCCCACCTCCTAGTGGTGCTACATAGTCTGCAAAGAGTAATAATATTAGTGGATTCCTGGGGCTAGAAGGAAAAATTACTCATCTGTTTTTTGGTCAGAGACCATACGGAAGGTAAAGCTCCAACTCTTTTCTATTTTGGCTCACACCTTGTTTACCCCTTAAGTTTTGTTTACTCTTTCATTTCTAATATAACCAAATGAGTAATTTCCTCTTCTCAGTTAACTCCTCCTTCTTTAATTAAATTTTCTTCCCTTCAGATCTTTAGTAGTTGTTTGATCATCATCCCCCCCCCGGCGTTACCTTCCCCACCAACTCCACCAAACTTAAGGACAGGAGTGTGGATCCACCTCAGTATGATAGAGAACCCACTTCTGCCATCTCATCATATATGTTGGAGCTATACCCTGAATTTTAGCATTAAGATTTTCTATTTCATATAATTCAGACATGGTGGATCTCCATTCTACTACTGTTGGAATTATACTGGTCATCCATCTACGAGTAATGGACTTTTTGGCCGGCAAAAGACTGGGAGGCAAAAGAGTTTCAAACAACATGAAGTCTTGCTGTATTCTGACAAATTGCAGTGAGGTCCAACCTTCGAACTGCCCCGGAGATGAAAGAGTTAACTTTCCATGCCAGGCATGGAACGTTGAGCTTGAGCTCGGTTGACACTCTGTCTGTTGCTGTTTGAACTCAAACCATCAGATTCTTTATTCCGCCTCACTGAACAGTCGCTCCGGAGATTCCTCCTTTGGTCGGTTCAATTTGTCGGTTAAAGTACCGTTTTTCTCGGTTTTCAACCGAATTTAAACCACAACCTATCGGTTCAGTCTCTGTCTGGGGTATTCGTGAGTACTAGATAGGTTTATATTGTTTTCTATTCTGTGTGGAACTTATAAACGTGTCATCGGTTCGGTTTGAACCGATCAGGTTGTTTAAAAATCTTTACTTCTACTTTTAGAGTGTGGTTACCGGTTCTAAAAAAACGGATTTTATTACGGTTTTTTCCATGACCCGTAACACGGTCAGGAACCGATAAGACTGTCTTGCCTGGCGGATTGCCATAAAAAAGGTAAGTTTGTTTAGGACTGGCCATGTCTGAGAAACCCAAAAGAAAAACCGGGCCCACTGGGTTTCAACACTGTAGTGTGTGTGGGGAAGTCTTTGCTAAGGCTGACCCCCACACCACCTGTGTTTATTGTCTGGGGTTTGACCACCTCGATTCAGACTGCCAGATTTGTAAAAATTTTCCTGCAGCTACCCTAGAAAAAAGAGTTGGTAGGCTCAGGGAAAGGGAGGCCAAAAAGTCCGCTGACCCGGATGGCCAGCCCGGTTCAGTTCAAACCAAATCAGAAGGAGTGCGCTCTGACCAGGGCGAAACTTCTTCGTGCAAAAGGAGAACCGATTCCGAGGAGTTGGTTCCGGTTAAGAAAACAAGAAGGGATAAATCAGTCGGTGTGGATCCACAAGTTTCTTCTCCAACCGCTGATGAAATAGCTAAAGCGATAAAAATTGTTCAGTCGCTATCCCCGGTTCCGACCGAACCGGCACCATCAGGAAGGCGCTCAGTTCGGCCGGTTCCACCAGTTCTGGATTATGATTTGGAGAAATTTTATGAACCGGAGGAGGAGGAAGGAGAGTATGAGGAAAGTGAATGTGATTATGAAAGTCTGGATGTGCCCATTGACCCGGACATCTCCCCAGACAGACCTTCAGGAGTGTCTCCTCCTAGACTTTCTGAGTCCCCCTCTCATTTCATGTTTTACAAGAAAGTGGTTGAAACCCTTCAGCTTCCTATGGAAGAAGCTGTGGATGACCAGGAGGAGCCTGACTATGTTGAAATGATGGATATCCCAGAGTCTAGGAGGCTGTCTATTCTCCTTCACAAGTCTTTTGGGAAACAGACAATAAAGATTTTAAAGACTCCTAATTCTATACCTCTTATGGATAAGAGAATGGACAAGAGGTATACTCTTTCAGCCTCGGATACAGAGTTCCTTACCCAGCAATGCAGCCATGTTGGGGTAGTGCAGGCTGCTGCCTGTGATAAGGCAAACATACCCTTGGCTTCACACCCCCCAGATAAGGACTCTAGGAGGATTGATGCCATGGCAAAGAAACAGTACATGGCAGTATCCTTGGGACTCAGGCAGGCCAATTATATGGCCTATGCAGCTAGATATCAGAAATCTAGATGGGACACTGTAATGGCTTTCGCTAAACAGGTCCCTGGCCAGCTTGCCAAGGAGCTGGAGCAGGTAGCTGCGGATGGTATTGAGGCATCCAAGGTGCAATTCCATGCTGCAGTGGACTCCAATGATGTTTCATCTAGAGTCATGGCTACATCTGTGGATCTTCGCAGGATGGCTTGGCTCAAATGTACTAGCCTGTCTCAGGATACCGAGACTAAGGCCATGGATTTTCCTGTTTTGGGTAATTCTCTATTTGAGGAGAAAACAGAGAACTACATGAAGAAAATGGATGAATACAGGACCACCTATAGTAGTGCTCAGGCCAAGGAAAGGCAAGCCACTCCTCAGAGGCAGCATCCCAGGGGCAGGGGCAGGCCTTTTCATAGGCCTTTCTACCAAGCCCAGGCCTCCTCTTCTGCTTATGCCCAGAGGGGGTTCTTTAGAGGGAGAGGCAGACGGGGTACAAGCAGGCCTGCTTCCACCCCTCAGCCTAAACCCCCTGCCAAACAGGCACCCTGATGGGTTTGCCAGGGCCGATTCTCCACCACCTGTAGGGGGCAGGCTGGCTTACTTTGTCCAGGACTGGATGTCTTTAACATCAGACAAATGGGTCCTGGAAGTAGTAAGCCAGGGACTGGTTCTCAGCTTCAAAAAATTTCCAAAGATGAGAACCAGATCCTTTCCACCTGCAAATCCTTCAGAGACACTTGCAGTAGAGGCAGAGGTCTCTTCCCTCTTGGATCTCAGAGCTGTAGAAAGGGTTCCACCCCTACACAAAGGGAAAGGATTGTACTCCAGGTACTTCCTCACCCCCAAAAAGACAGGAGAATGGCGGCCCATCCTGGATCTCAGATATTTAAACAAGCACCTTTTAAAGCCAAAGTTCAAAATGGTGACTCTGGGAATAATTCTACCCTCTCTAAGGCCATGGAACTGGCTAGTCTCCCTGGACCTCAAGGATGCCTATTTCCATATTCTCATCAGAAGCTCCCATCGAAAATATCTCAGGTTCGAGCTGCCCTTAGGCCATTACCAATTCAGAGCAATGCCCTTCGGCCTAACCTCTGCTCCAAGGGTGTTCACAAAATGCCTGGCAGTAGTAGTTGCTTTCCTAAGAAGGAAAAGGATTTCCATCTTCCCATACCTGAACGACTGGCTCATAGTAGGCCAGTCCCCAGACCAAGTCAAGTCACACCTTCAGATAACTCAGCAACTGCTCACTTCTCAAGGTTTCCTTCTGAATCTTTCAAAGTCAATTCTAGAGCGTGTACAGCTTCTCACCTTCATAGGCGTAGAACTAGATACAGAAAAGGCAAGAGCCTTCCTTCCCCTGGACAGGGCAAGGACCCTTATCACACTGGCCTCTTCATTCACCCTACAGGTGTCTCGACCAGCAAGGCATTTTCTGCAGCTCCTGGGGCACATGGCTGCTTCTACAGCAATGGTGCAGGGAGCAAGATTTCAGATGAGGGACATTCAGTTCCACTTGAGAGCCTTTTGGTCTCAGAATATGGATCCTCTGACCAAACTGATCCCAGTGACTCGAACCCTGATCCTCCAGGCGTTGCAGTGGTGGCAGGATCAGGACAATCTAAGACAGGGAGTTCCTTTTGTCACTCAGTCTCACTCTTTAATCCTTACTACAGATGCCTCCCTCTTGGGGTGGGGGGCCCACTTGGGAGACCTGACCACCCAAGGGTTGTGGTCTCCTCAGGAATCTCTGCTTCACATCAGTCTATTAGAACTCAGAGCAGGGTTTCTAGCACTTCAAGCTTTTTCCAAGTCTGTTCAGAACAAAGTAGTTCAGATCAGGACAGACAATACCACCACAATGTGGTATATCAACAAGCAAGGGGGCACTCGGTCTACGGCCTTGTGCACAGAAGCAATGAAGTTGTGGTCTCTGGCCTATTCCCTGAACACCTCTCTTACAGCAGTACACCTCCCAGGCAAGGACAATGTCCTGGCAGATTCCTTCAGCAGGATATCTCAGGGCCATCATGAATGGTCACTGGATCCCCTGGTTTTGGAGGTGATCTTCTCCAGATGGGGCACCCCACAGATAGATCTTTTTGCAGCCCCAGACAATCACCAACTTCCCCTCTTTTGCTGCAGGCCCCCAGTGTTGGGCTCAGTCCCCCTGGATGCCCTGGTTCTCAATTGGGAAGGGAAGTTCCTATATGCTTTTCCCCCCTTCCCTCTCCTGTTCAAGGTGCTGGTCAAAATCAGGTCTCAGCCCTGCAAGATGATTCTGATTGCTCCAGACTGGGCCAGACAGCCCTGGTACCCTCTCTTGTTGTCCTTAGCAGTCCACCTTCCCTTGTCTCTTCCCAGGAATTACAACCTGCTAACCTGTGCTCAGGGGAGGGTTTGGTACCGAATCTCAAATCTCTCACCCTCAAGGCCTGGCTCTTGAAGAGTTAGAGTTTGCTGATTACACCTCTCTCAAGGTGTTATGGATATAAGTAAAAGGCTTCTGAGTAAGCCTTCCACCAAACCACTTATAATTCCAAATGGAAAGATTCTCCATATGGTGCTCTGGGAAGCATATTTCTCCAGAGTCTGCTGGTCTGCCCACAGTCCTTGACTATATGGTTCATCTGAATAGCTTGGGACTCAGACCAGCTACACTAAGAGTGCATCTGGCAGCTGTCTCTGCTTTTCTTTCAGCAGGTAAGCCTTCTTCCCTTTCAGCTCATCCTGTATTCTCCAAGTTTTTCAAGGGATTGCTTCATACCAATCCACCATTCAGGGACCCTGCCCCTGCTTGGGACCTTAATGTTTGCATTTCTCAGCTTATGCAACCCCCTTTTGAGCCCTTGTCCTCAGCAGAGCTTAAGTACTTGACTTGGAAAACTGTTTTCTTGGTGGCCATCATTTCTGCCAGGCGCATAAGCGAGTTACAAGCCCTGTCAGTGGAGCCTGATTTTATCTCTTTCCATAGAGATAAGGTGGTCCTCAGGACTAACAGGAAGTTTTTACCTAAGGTGGTTTCAGACTTCCACCTTAACCAATCTATGTCTCTTCCTGTGTTCTTCACTGACCATTCCTCCTCTGGTGAGAGGAGGCTGCACAGTTTCGATGTGAAAAGAGCACTTAGCTACTATATAGAGCGTACCCAGGGTCACAGGCTTGACTCCCTCCAACTGTTCCTCACTTATGGTGAGGGTGGTAAGGGAAAACCTGCCACTAAAAGATCCATTGCCAGGTGGATTGTCTCTTGCATTCAATTTTGCTATGAAAAACTAGGTAGGATTCCACCCTCAGGCCTGAGGGCTCACTCTACCAGAGGTACAGCTGCTTCCCTGGCAGGTGCCAGGGATATTCCTATCTTAGAGATATGTCAAGCAGCTACCTGGAAAACAATTCACACTTTTACCAAGCATTACTCTCTGGATATCCAGGCTAGGAGTGATGCTCGGTTTGGCACAGCGGTGCCTCAGATCCTATTTCCTAAGTAGGTTCTGTCCCTCCTCCATGGAGGTACTGCTTGGTAGTCTGCAGTTTGTCAGAATACAGCAAGACTTCATGTTGTTTGAAGAAAAAATTACTCACCTTAGTAATGTTGTTTCTTCTAATGGAGTCTTGCTGTATTCTGACCTCCCCCCCGCCTTCTTCTCTCAGAACCTTTGTTTTTGGGATGTGGGTGGGCAGTAGCAGTGTTGGCACTCAGGAGGTGCCCCACCTTTTTATTATCACCCCTTTTTCTTTGGGTGAATGAGTGTTGTGTTTATTTCATTTTTTGGGTTTCCTGACTTGAGTCTTTGTTTTTTGACCAAAAAATCTGTTTATTATATTTGGTAGTCAGTTGGCTAGTGTAGGTTTACAGCTTCCACACAGGACACTCAGTGAGTTTAGCTCGTAAAGATCTGACGGTTTGAGTTCAAACAGCAACAGACAGAGTCTCAACCGAGCTCGAGCGCAGCGTTCCATGCCTGGCATGGAAAGTTAACTCTTTCATCTCCGGGGCAGTTCGAAGGTTGGACCTCACTGCAATTTGTCAGAATACAGCAAGACTCCATTAGAAGAAACAACATTACTAAGGTGAGTATTTTTTTCTTTTTTTCCCATGGAGGGGAATGGTCTGGAAAGATCCCTAACAGAACCTGTTCAGCTGTCAGTTCTATCCCTTGTTCTGTTAATTTGGTTAATTCTATTTGTAAGGATAGCCAAAAGGGCATCAAACAAGGACACTCCCAGAATACGTGTCCCATTGTCGCCCTCGGACATCCACACTTTTGCCAGCATACTCTGTACTCTTCCGGAAGGAATTTGATCAGGACTACCGGGGCTCTAAAAAGGCAGGAATGACACTTCCATGCAAATTCTCTCCAAAATGGAGAGGAAGTGATCTTTACCGCACTCACAGCTGATCCCCTTCATTCCTCCATCGTTATTTCTAGGTGGAGATCTTTGTTCCATTCCTGTAATATGGATTCAGTTGATTCCTTTATTTAGTTTCTCAATTCCCTATATATTGTACCTATTAAATGCTTACCCAAGTTCCCCTGTTTGGCTTCCATAAATAATTTGAGTAATTCTGGAGTTGGATCTTGAATTTTGGGTTGAATTGTTCGATTTCTGAGTATATGGTTACTGACCTGGAAATAACGGAATAAATCTGATCTGCTAAGGCCATATTGGGACAGTAATTTTTCAAAGGGGAGTATCCCCTGGGGACAAAAAGTGGAAAAGATGTGAAAGGCCTAATCTTCTCCATTCCCAGAATGTGGAGTCCGTATATATGGGTGTAAATGAATCATCTTCTGATAATAATTCAGTATATTCGTATATAATACATAGTGGTCCCGTTTGCCTCAAGCTTCTCCAACATTTATAAATTTGAGCTGTAATACCTGTTAGGGTAGCAGGTAACAGAGACCTTTCAGCAGAAGAGAGAATAATTTTTTTGATATCAAATAAATCATTAAGATGAAATTCAATATCCTTCCAAGGGGTCAAATAGGATTCCGTCATCCAGATCAGGACTATCCTAAGGAAAGACACCCTAGAGTATAATTTAAAGTCTGGAAGGTTAAATCCCCCCTGAGCCAGGGACAATTTAAGAACCGATAGTCGTATCCTAGGATGTCCTTTACCCCAAATGAACATGGAAATTAACTTGTCCTATGATTTAAAATATTAAGTTGCTGGTAAATAGGGTACATTCTGAATTAGATAACGTAATCTTGGTAGTATATTCATTCGCACTATTTTTGTCCATTGGTGGAAGGGGGTAAGAAAGATGGACCATCTTTCCAGGTCATTTTGGATTATAGTTGTGAGGGGTTCATAATTTAAAATCTCCAATACTTCTGGGTTAAGAGGAATGTTAATTCTTAAGTATTTTATTTTGGTAGTGTGCCATTTAAATGGGTATTCTTTTTTTCAGTCTTTGGGTGGGGAAAAATTAAAGGCCAGGATCTCTGTTTTTGTAGTATTTTACTTAAATCCCACCAGTTTCTCATATTGTTTCAATATTTGCCAAGCTGCCAGAATTGATTGAGATGGGGACAACAGGGTCAAGAGAATATCATCTGCAAACATATTTATTTTATGTTCTTGTTGTGCTATAGGAATCCCCTCTGCAGAGCTTACTTTCCTCAATCTTGCCGCTAGTGGTTCCAAATATAATGCAAATAGGTACGGTGATAGGGGACACCCCTGCCTTGTGCCTCAACTAAATTTGAACGGTGAGGATGGGTTTCCATTAACCCTCATGTAGGCCCTTGGGGAACTATATAGCTTGTTAAGAGTAGTGATAAATAGAGCCGGAAAGTGAAAGGCCTCAAGAGTGTTCCACAGAAATGGCAAATAGACTCGATCAAAAGCCTTTTCGGCATCTAAACTAATGAAAACAGATGCAATTTTCCTGGTCTTCATATATTCCTGTAATAGTACAGTCCTGCGGATATTATCCGTAGTATTCCTGTTTTTAGTAAACCCTGATTGGTCAGATGATATAATCGTTGGCATTATTGATTCTAATCTAAACGCCCAAATAGCTGTATAAATCTTATAATTAACATTTAAAATGGAAATAGGTCTGTAAGATGTCGGGTCCAAATTATCTTTATTTGGTTTAGGTATTGGAGCAATGGTGGCGTAATCCCACGATGGTGGAGGAGCTCCCTCTTGGGCTATCTCAGCAAACAAAATGTGTAATTTTGGGGTGAGCTCTTTTTTAAGTATCTCATACCACTCGGGTATAAAGCCATCAGGTCCTGGACATCTTCCCGAGTTCGGATTCGTGATAGCTCCCTGAATTTCCAGTTGTGTTATGGGAGCCTCTAAACTACGAATTTGAGTAGAGGTGAGGGTAGGCGAGATCACTTGGTCCAGAAAATTTGATATTTCTGACTGGGAGTTCTTTCCAGTGAATATAGACTAGTGTAGTACTGTGAGAAAGTCTGCAAGATATGAACATCTGAATGGTGTGTTATACCAGTATATGGATTTCGTAGTTTCAATATTGTGGATGTATTTTTCCTAGCTCTGTGTTTCTGGGCCAATCTCTGAGCCCACCTAGCACCCCCCCCCATGGACCCTTTGTCTTAAATATATTAATGATTGTTGTATTTTGTTATCTATAATTTTCTGTAGTTCCTCCTTTGTATCTTTAATTTTTTGGTATAATTCTGAGTCTCCTTCTCTATATAACATCTGATAGTTCAGCAGCTGTTCAGATAATTCAAGTTGTTTCGCCTTCCTCCAATTTTTTTTTTTTTTTAGGTATACGCTATAATCCTCCCCCCCCCCCCCATCGTTGCCTTCATGGCAACCCATTGTATTGCCTCCGAGATGTGCTGTGATTCAATTTCTATATAAAATTGTATTCTTTTTTTTAACTGTCTCCCGGATTTCTTTATCTTTTAATGTTAATGGGTTTAACCTCCATAGGCTCCTCTTCCTTTCCCGGCCCAAATCTATTTTCAAGATTAAGGGATGGTGGTCAGAGAGTAATTTTAAACCTATTGTCATATGCTGGACTGATGTGAAATGCTCACATGTCATCATAACGTAATCTAGTCGGGAGTATGATTTAAACCGTGGAGAATAGTATGTATAACCAGAAGTAGAGGGAAATAAGCATCTCCACACATCTATGATACCCAGGTGTTCTAGAGTTGTTGTGTTTTTTTTAATTTTAAGTGTATAATTTTTCCTATAAGTTTGGTGATTAGAGCTATCTAAATGTGGTGATAAGATCATATTGAAATCCCCTCCCATGATTAATTGACCCTGAAGGTTATGTAATAATGTGGACATAAAGCCCTTCAGTATTGGGAATCTTGTCTGAGGAGGAAAATAAACACTAGCCAAGGTAATTCTACGGCCATACAGAATTCCTTGTACAATTACATAACGACCCTGGGCATCTGTATGGGTTTTTTGTACTTCCGAGGGAGTTGTTGCTGGGATTAGAATTATTGGCCCCCCCCCCCCATTTCCTACCCCTTGGGTGGCAGGAGACTATGACCTTATATCCATCACCCCAAGCCAGTTTCTTGTGCTCTAGTTCTGAGAGATGGGTCTCCTGTAGGTAGATGAGGTCTGCCTTCTGTTTGTTCAGGTATTGTTTAAGGCAGGACCTTTTTATAGGGTGATGGAGCCCGTTTATATTTAATGAAATAATCTTGATTGGGTCAACTGACATCTTTATTTCTTTGGAACTTAACTGTCTGTTTTCTCCCTTCCTCTAGGTGGTAGAAGATTTATATTTTCCAGACCATTCCCTTGCAAGGGTCAGCAGTCCAAAAACTAAAGTGTAATTTCAGCTGTCCTGTATATATGCAGTATAGTATTAAACATCTTCTATTCTGGATAAACTCTTGACTCGTGTATTTTTTATCCCTTCTCCCAACCCTCTCCCCTATGTGGTATCCAGCCTTCCAATCATCCCTTATTAAGCATGTTTTTCCTAAAGCATACCAAATTACCATATCACATGTCCATTGAATTAACCAACTTATGAATAGGTTGTTCAGCAATATAGTAACATATGATCGGTAACTGGGAGCCAGAATGCCCCCTTCCCCATAGGGAGGGGCATCACAAGTAGAAAAAGGGAAGTGGTTATCCCTCTGTACAAACAGTTGGTGAAACCCCATCTGGAGTACTACGTGCAGTTTTGGAGACCTGATCTGCGCAAGGACATAGACAGGATGGAAGCAGTCCAGAGGAGGGCAACTAAAATGGTGTAGGTCTACATCAGAAACCATATGAAGAGAGACTGAGAGAGCTTAATATGTATACCCTTGATGAAAGGAGGGATGGGGGGACATGATAGAAACTTTTAAGTACCTGAAGGGAATCAACAAAGTTCAGGAGGGTAGCATCTTTCAGAAAAAGAGATGTGTAAGAACAAGGGGACACAATTTAAAGTTAGAGTGGGGTTGGCTCAGGGGTAATGTGAGGAAGTTCTTTTTCACGAAGAGAGTGGTGGACGCATGGAACCGTCTTCCTGGAGAGGTTGTGGGGTCTAAAACAGTGGGGGAATTCAAACATGCATGAGACAGACATAAGGCAATTATAGTGGGGGGTTGCAGGAAGTAGGCTGTTGGTTAACTAGAATCTGCAACTTATCCAATAGGTAGGGAAATGGGTAGACTGGGTGGGCCAAGTGGTCCTTATCTGCTGTCAAAGTCTATGTTTCTGTGTTTCTATTATCTCCCTTACTAAAGTAACATTTCTGAACTATTAGTACATAATGGTTGTACTTAAACCTGTTAACTTTAAAAAGAACTTTGTACAAAATGACTCCCATTTGGGAGGTGCTCAACAGGAGTTCCCCCTGAAATTTCTTGTCCTTGTCTTCATTCGAAGCAGGAGAAGAGTTTGGAGCGTTATAACCCATCTGGGCAAGAGTAGTACCCAGAATGAGCACTATAGCCCCAAGCAGAATGGAGTTAAATCCGTTCCGTGGAGGTACCAGTGTGTCTGATGGCATTTTCATGACTTATCTGAGAAGCTTCCCATCTAATGAACTAATTATATGGCTTTATGTTACTCTTTTGCCTTAAGAAAGAGGGAAGACGACATCTAGTGGGCATTGTCTGAATTGCAGCCCATTTTAGGTTTATTTATTTATTTAGTTTTTGTTAACCGTGTAAGCATCATAGCCAAGACACGACTATTTTCAGACACGACTCGGGAGGTTACAGTGGGTAGGAGAACTTTGAGAAACATACATTTGAAACATATATTTGCCATACATACATTTTGCCAAAACAGGGAAATGACTACATTTAATACAGCACAAGAAACAAAATTACACAATATAAGCAGGAAGAATACATACATTTTGATTTTAGAGGTTCTTCAAAGACGCAGAGATTTCACAACTGGCTGGCATGCGTGACCAAAAGGAATAACAGTAATATGTCCTAGTGACTAAACTTATTCCTTTTATCAAAGCACTGGATTGAGAGCAGTTTGACACAGATAACAAAGCATACCACATAAGAGCTTATCGTCTGAGCTAGAAGAGGTAGACAGCGAAATAGTGTATAGCAGTTAGGGGTATGAAGGAGAGGGAGATTTATGCTGGGTTCAAGGGGGTTTTATAGCTGGTACAGGAGACATGGTTAAATAGGAAGGAGCGAAGATTACTTTTAAACAGGGTATGTGTAGAGGTTTGGCAAATCTCAGGAGGCAGGGAGTTCCATAATTTAACTGCCGAGTAAGAAAAGGCAAGTGTGCCTTTGTTGGATTTACATCTTGGTATTTTCAACAATCCTTTATTGGCTGAGCGGAGGCCATGGGAGGGGGCAGCGGAGTTAATGGAGAGGCCAGCGAGACCGGGATGCTGGTTCTGATGATATTATCAGTCAGAGATCCAAGAGTGAGAGTACGAGCATCAGAAGGGGGCAGCCAGTTCAGATCAGCGTTCATTCATTATCTAATCTTTTAAACCAAATCTCTATCTTCCCCCAACATTTCGTTTGAAGTAGATCAATACTATAATTTAACAGATTCCCCAACTATTAGGTTCCATAATCCAAAATTAAATCCCCTCCTCCAAATAACCCTGTGTGGTATGAGGACTTCCGGTGATGAGCACCTCTTAATGGTGGCTTAGTTTGCGAGCACCCAGACCGACCAAAGAAAGATCCACTTGCATCGCCTAAATTGAGCCCTCACCCTGTCTATCAAACGAAGTATAACGGCATACTTGATGGCCCCGAAACAACGCTAGAAAGAAAATCCGACGAATGGTAGTGGAAAATCAAATAAAAACAATGTAGATGGGGCACAACCAGGAAAGGCCTGTGGGACCTGGGAATCGGCTACAGGCACGCAATCCGTAGATCTCTCATCTGAGGAGGTCGATTGAGCCATTACTTCACGCCAGCCTTGCCAGGCTCTTAAGCAAATGACCGAAAGGCTACAGTGCCTGGAAGCCAAGGTTTCTGACCATCGGAAGGAAATTGAGGGGCTGGAACAACGCACGGGTGATCTGGAAACCACACTTACAGATTATACCCAAACCACTGATGTGCATAACTTGGCTCTCCTTGAGCTCAACCACTGCACCTCTACCTGGAGCAATGATTAGAGGAGATGGAGAACCGCAATCGCTGAAACAATATCAGGATTCACGGATTATGTGAAGGCACAGAAACTGGCAATGTGCTAACCTTTATAGACTCGTTCCTGCATGAAATTTTAAACCTACCAAAAGAAAAAGTATTGGACATGATCCATGCACATCGCTCCCTTGTTCCAAGAACCTGAGATCCGAAAGCCGGACCTAGATCTGTGGTCCTTGCCTTCCTCGACTACAGAGTCAAAGAGGAGATTCTTACCTTGGCTTGGTCTAAGAAAAGTGTTCCATTTGGTGATACTAGGATGTTTCAAACAACATGAAGTCTTGCTGTATTCTGACAATTGCAGTTAGGTCCATCCTTTCAACTGCCCCGGAAAACATAGAGTTAACTTTTCTATGCATGGCATAGAATGTTCATCTCGAGCTCGGTTGAAGCCTCTGCCTGTTGTTATTCGAACTGCAACCGTCAAATTCTTTACTCCGCCTCCCTGAACAGTCGCTCCAGAGGTTTCTCCTGCTGCTCAGTTCAAAGTCGGTTGAAGTGTCGGTTTTCAGTCGTTTTTTTCTTCCGAAACTGTTGTTTCCGCATAGTTGGTTCAAGTCTCTGTCTGTGGTACCGTGAGTACTAGATAGGTTTTGTTCTGTTTTCTGTGTGGAACTTGTAAAGCTGTGGATCGGTCCGGCTGAACTGATCATTTTGAGGTAAAATTAGTACTTTAGTATGGGTTTTAGTACGTTTTTTTCCAAGACCCATGACGTGGTCAGGAACTGATAGGGGAGTCTTGCCTGGCGGATTGCCGAAAAAAGGGTAAGTTTGGTTAAGTTGGCCATGTCTGAGAAACCAAAGGAAAAAAACGGGCCCACTGGGTTTCAACACTGCATTGTGTGTGGGGAGGTCTTTGCTAAGGCTGATCCCCACACCACCTGTGTTTATTGTCTGGGGTTTGACCACCTTGATTCAGACTGCCAAATTTGCAGACATTTTCCCAAATCTGCCCTTGAAAAGAGATTAGGTAGACTGAGGGAAAGGGAGGCCGAGAAGTCCACTGACCTGGATGGCCAGCTGGGTTTGGTTCCGACCGAACCAGAAAGAGTGCCCTCTGACCAGAGCGATACTTCTTCAGGCAAAAGGAGAGCCAATTCTGAGGAATCGGTTCCGGCCAAAAGAAAAAGAAAAGACAAGTCGACCGGTTTGGATCCAGAATCTCGAACTCCGACCGCCGATGAAATAGCCAAAGTGTTTCATATTGTGGAATCGCTTCGATCGGTTCCGACTGAACCAGCACCTTTTGGCAGGGGCTCGGTTCAGTCGGTTCCCCCGGTTCCAGATTATACCCTGGAAGAATTTTATGAATTGGAGTTTGAGGAGGAAGGAGAGTTGGAAGATGATTATGGTGATGGTGAAAGTCTGGATGTGCCATTGGACCCGGACATCTCCCCAGACAGACCTTCAGGTGTTTCTCTTCCTTGGCTTTCTGAGTCCCCTTCACACTACACGTTTTACAGAAAGGTGGCTGATACCCTCCAGCTTCCTGTGGAGGATCAGGAAGAGCCTGACTATGTAGAGATGATGGACATCCCAGAGTCCAGGAGACTGTTTATTCCCCTCCACAAATCTTTTGGGAAACGGACACAAAAAATTCTTAAGTCTTCCAATTCCATACCTCCTGTGGACAGAAGAATGGACAAGAGGTATACTCTTTCAGGCTCAGATATGGAGTTCCTCTATCAGCAATGCAGCCATGTTGGGGTTGTACAAGTTGTTGCCTGTGATAAGGCAAGCATTCCCTTGGCATCACACCCCCCAGACAAGGACTCCAGGAAGATTGATACCATGGCAGAGAAGCAGTACATGGCATCATCCTTAGGACTCAGGCAGGCTAATTATATGGCCTATGCAGCCAGGTACCAGAAGTCCAGGTGGGACACTGTACTGGTACTGGCTAAACATGCTTCACCCCAGCTTGCCAAGGAGCTGGAGGAGGTGGCTGCAGATGGGATTGAGGCATCAAAAGTTCAGTTTCATGCTGCTGTAGACTCCAATGATGTATCATCAAGAGTCATGGCTACATCTGTGTCTCTTTGGAGAATGGCTTGGCTCAGATGTACTAGCCTCTCACAGGATACCCAGGCTAAGGACATGGATTTTCCTGTAGTGGGTAATTCTCTATTTGGGGAGCAGACAGAGAATTACATGAAGAAAATGGATGAATACAGGACCACTTACAGGAGTGCTCAGGCCAAAGAAAGGCAAGCAGCTCCTCAGTGGCAGCAGTCGAGGAGCAGGGACAGGCCTTTCCAAAGGCCTTTTTACCAAGCACAGGCCTCTTCTTCCTTTTCACAGAGGGGGTTCTTCAGAGGGAGAGGCAGAATGGGAATGAGCAGGCCTGCATCCACCCCTCAGCCTAAAGCCCCTGCCAAGCAGACACCCTGATGGGTCTGCCCGGGTCGATTCTCCTATCCCAGTAGGGGGCAGGCTGGCTTACTTGTCCAGGACTGGATGTCTCTTACATCAGACAGGTGGGTCCCTGGAAGTAGTTAGGGTCTGTCCTCAGCTTCAAAAATTTCCCAAGCTGAGACCCAGATCTTTTCCACCTGCATATCTCTCAGAAACCCTTGCCCTAGAGGCAGAGGTTTCTTTTCTCCTAGCTCTCAGAGCTATAGAGAGAATACCTACCTTACACTGGGGCAAAAGGATTGTACTCCAGGTACTTCCTAACCCCCAAAAAGACAGGAGAGAGGCAACCCATCCTGGACCTAAGATACCTGAACAAACATCTTTTAAAGCCAAAGTTCAAGATGATAACTCTGGGAATTATCCTTCCCTCTCTAAGACCAGGGGACCGGCTAGCCTCCCTGGACCTCAAAGATACTTACTTTTGCATTCCCATCAGGTGCTTCCACAGAAAGTACCTTAGGTTCAAGTTGCCCTCAGGCCACTATCAGTTCAGAGCAATGCCCTTTGGCCTAACATCAGCCCCAAGGGTTTCACAAAGTGCCTGGCAGTGCTGTTGCCTTCCAAGAAGACAAAGATTTCCATTTTTCCATACTTGGATGACTGGCTCATAGTGGACAGTCTCCAGACCAAATCAAGTCACACCTGCAAGTGACCCAGCAAGTGCTCACTTTGGGATTTCTTTTCAACCCAACAAAGCCGTTCTCAGAACCAGTGCAGCTCCTCACCTTCATAGGGGCAGAGCTGATACGGTAAAAAGCAAGAGCCTTCCTTCCTTGGAAAGGGCAGTGACCTCGCTGGAACTGGCCTAATCGGTCTCAGCCTTCAGGTGTCTCTTGACCAGCAGCTTCACTTCAGCCACTGGGCCACATGGAAGCTTCTACAGCAGTGGTCCAAGGTGCAAGATTCCAAATGAGGGACATTCAGTTCCACTTAAGAGCTTTTTTGTCCCAAAGAAAGGATTCCTTGTATCGAACTAATTCCAGTGACTAACTTGATCCAAGCCCTGCAATGGTGGCAGGATCAGGACAGTTTGAGGCAAGTGTTCCATTGTCACCAGTCTCATTCAGTGGTCCTCACCACAGATGCTACCCTGCTGGGCTGGGAGTTTCATTGGGGAACTTACTACCCAGGGACTGTGGTCACCTTAGGAATTTCTGTTACATCAATCTCTTAGAACTCTAGAGAAGTGTTTCTGGCACTGCAAGCTTTTTCCAAATTCAGGGCAGAACAAGGTGGTTCAGGTCAGAACAGACCACACCACCACCACCATGTGGTACATCAGCAAGCAAGGAGGCACTCAGTCTGATGGCCTTGTGCAGAAGTAATGAAGTTGTGGTCCCTGGTCTATTCCTGCAAACCTCTGATAGCAGTTCTACCTTTCAGGAAGCGACGTTCCAGCATATAATCGAGCAGCAATATCCCAGGCCATCACTAATGGGCCCTAGATCCTTGGTGTTGAAAGGATTTTTCTGCAAGATTGGGTACTCCAGAGATAGATCTTTTTGCAGCCCCAGACAATCACCAACTTCTCTTTTTGTTGCAGACCTCTAATCTTGGGCTCAGTCCCCTGGATGCGCTTGATCCTGAACTGGAAGGGAAATTTCTGTATGTTTTTCTCCTTCCCTCTCCTGTTCAGTGCTTGTCAAGATAAGGTCACAACCATGCAAAGTGATTCTGATTGCTCCAGACTGGGCCAGGCAGCCATCGTGCCCCTTTCTTTGCTGTCCCTAGCAGTCCATCTTCCCTGTTTCTTCCTTAGGAATTACAACCTGTTAACATCCTCTCAGGAGGATTTGGTACCCCAATCTTCTGTCTCAATCTCAAGGCTTGGCTCTTGAAGAGTTAGAGTTTGCAGATCTGCATTTTTCCAAGGGGTTCTGGATATCCTTAAGGTCTTCTTGCTTCCACCAGAAAGACATACAACTCAAATGGAAAGATTCAGCATTTGGTGTTCTAAGAAGAATATTTTCCAGACTTTGCTGAATTGCCTACGGGTTCTATAGATTATGGTCCATCTTAATGGTTTTAGGTCTCAGACCAGCTACTCCTGGGGTACACTTGGCAGCTGTTTCTGCTTTCTCCTGTCTGTAGGCAAGTCTTCCTCTGTGTCATCCCATCCTGTATTCTTAGAAATCCAGGGATTGCTCACACCAATCCCCTTTGAGATCCTGCTCCTGCTTGGGGATCTCATCGTTTGCATTGCTCAGCTTATGCAAACCCCTTGAGCCTTTTGTCCTCAGCAGAGCTAAGTACTTGACTTGGAAACTGTGTTTTGGTAACCATTACTCCTCTGCCAGACGGTGACAGTGAATTGCAAGCCTTGTTGTGGAATTTGATTTACCTCTTTCACAGAGATAATGTGGTCCTTAGAACTAACAGAAAGTTCTTGCCTAAAGTGGTTTCAGATTTCCACTCCTGTTAGTCTTATATCTCTCCCTGTTTTCTTCACTGATCATTCTTCCTCGTGAGAGAGGAGGCTACACAGTTTGATGTTAAAAGAGCCCTTAGCTACTACATAGAGCTGCACTACTGGTCACAGGTTTGAATCCCTCCAGTTGTTCACTTATGGAGAAGGGGAAGGGCAACCTGCCACCAAGAGATCTGCTGCTATGATGGATTGTTTTTGCACAATTCTGCTATGAAAACTGGGTAGAACTCCACCCTCAGGCATAAGGCTCTATCTCCACAAGAGGTAATAGCTACTTCCCTGGCTGCTGCCAGGGATATCCCTCTCTTAGAAATTTGTCAAGCAGCCACCTGGAAAACAGTACATACTTTTACCAAGCATTACTCTCTGGATATCCAGGCTAGGAGTGATGCTCGGTTTACACAGCAGTGCTTAGAGCCTGTTTCAAAGTAGGTTCTCTCCCTCCTCCATGGAGGTACTGCTTGGTAGTCTGCAATTGTCAGAATACAGCAAGACTTCATGTTGTTTGAAGAAAAAATTACTCACCTTAGTAATTATGTTTCTTCTAGTGGAGTCTTGCTGTATTCTGACCTCCCCCGCCTCCCCTCTCAGAACCTAGATTTTTGGGATGTGGGTGGGCAGGTGCAGTGTTGGCACCCTAGAGGTGCCCCCCTTTTACACCCTCTTTTTTCTTTGAGTGGAGTGTTGTTCATTTGATTGGTTTTTGTTTTGGGGTTTCCTGACTTGAGTCTTCCTTTGAGAACCAAAAACATTATATTTCTGCCAGTTGGCTAGTTAAAAATTTTACAATTTCCACACGGAACACCTAGTAAGTTTTTGCTTGTAAAGATCTGATGGTTGCAGTTCGAATAACAACAGGCAGAGGCTTCAACCAAGCTCGAGATGAACATTCTATGCCATGCATAGAAAAGTTAACCCTATTTTCTCTGGGGCAGTTGAAAGGCTGGACCTAACTGCAATTGTCAGAATACAGCAAGACTCCACTAGAAGAAACATAATTACTAAGGTGAGTAATTTTTTCTTCCTGACCATGGATATACTAAAGTAAAAATTTCTCAACAAAATGTTTTTAAATAAAGAGTTTCACTCACAGCAGCAGAAGAAGAATGTTGGCATTAAAAGCTTAGTGGCATGGATGTAGAGGCACCAGTATTTAAGCATGACTTTGGAAGAGGATTAATCGTGACTGGTGGTGAGGGAGGGAGTGAGTCTTGATATTTGTAGCATAATGGTTTTCTGAAACTTCAGCCTTCAAGAGGTTAGACTCTGCAGCCATCTGTATAGTATATCACTAAGCCATATGCAGTGTGCTATGGGTAAAACCCAGATCACCAGACCAGGACCAGTGCTGTAAAATCTGCACTGGGCACAGCTTGAGCAAATATTGCTGATCCAGTGGATCAAATAAATACGTGCAAATAAATAAATACTCGGCTTCACATTGTGCTTCAACCCACCCCAGGAGTGATGTTATTACATGATAACACACACCCTGCCATGCCTTATTGCTTAAATATGCCCTTCTCAATGTACTATACTTTGATTCAGTTAGCGATGCAACAGCCTTCATGTGAACACTCTGGGCTTCTCTTTGACTCCTGATGTCTATTTGCTTTAGCTATTGTATATTGTTTGAACTGCGTTGGTCTTCTTGATGTAGTGCCTGTGTGCCTAAACTGTGTAATCTGTTTATCTACTGTTACCAATTTATCTCCAGTGAATGATTGTTATAATGGTCTGCTCTCCGAGCCATTGTTTTTGGACTTGTTAACTGTATTGTCTTTGTATTACTTTCAACGAGGTGCCTTTGTAAATGAGTCTCTGACTCAAAGGTTTGTAAATCTGATATTTTTTTAAATAAATAAATGTTTATGTTTAAGCCCATGAAACACCCTGATCTAGTTAATGCATTCACAGTCGTAGTGGCTCTGCCAGAGTTTGTTTTACATCCAGTAGCTACCAAGCAGTGGAGAGAGAGGGTATGGGAGGAGCTAAGATGTATTTAATTAAGGCCGGGGTGGGGGATGGGCAGGAAATTTCAAACAGGGCAAGAGCCATGGCAGGAAAAAAATGGTGCAGGAGAAGAGGGCCAATCGGCGCAAAAGTCATAAGTCAGCAGCCAGTGGAGAGAGAGTTTTTGCAGACTGTGGCCAATGGGAGCCCCAAAGTGTGGTCCCGACCAGGTCCAGATGTTTACCCAGCTAGGAGGTCTCGGAGGTGGGTAGCAGAGGTGGTGAAACCGGCTGGCTTCTCCAGCCACGGCCGCAGGTCACAAGTGTAGCAGCCCGGTCAGGGGCTGTGCCAGCTAGGAGGTCTCGAAGGCGGGTAGCGGAGGTGGTGCAGCCAGCTGGCTTCTCCAGTCACAGCCGCAGGTCACAAATGTAGCAACCAGGTCAGGGGCTGTCCCAGCTAGGAGGTGTTGGAGTTGGGTAGTGGAGATGGTGTGGCCGGCTAGCTTCTCCAGCCACAGCCACAGGTCACAAGTGTAGCAACCCGGTCAGGGGCTGTCCCAGCTAGGAAGTCTCGGAGGCAGGTAGCAGAGGTGGCGCATCCGGCTTGCTTCTCCAGCAATGGCCGCAGGTCACAAGTGTAGCAACCTGGTCAGGGGCTGCCCAGCTAGGAGGTCTTGGAGGCATGTAGCGGAGGTGGCGCAGCTGGCTGGCTTCTCCAGCCACGGCCGCAGGTCACAAGTGTAGCAACCCGGTCAGGGGCTGTCCCAGCTAGGACGTCTCGAAGGCAGGTAGTGGAAGTGGCATGGCCAGCTGGCTTCTCCAGCCACGGCCACAGGTCACAAGTGTAGCAACCTGGTCAGGGGCTGTCCCAGCTAGGAGGTGTTGGAGGTGGGTAGCGGAGATGGTGCGGCCAGCTGGCTTCTCCAGCCACAGGTCACAAGTGTAGCAACCCGGTCAGGGGCTGTCCCAGCTAGGAAGTCTTGGAGGTGGGTAGCAGAGATGGCGTGGCTGGCTGGCTTCTCCAGCCACGTCTGCAGGTCACAAGTGTAGCAACCCTGTCAGGGGCTGTCCCAGCTAGGAGGTCTCAGAGGCGGGTAGCAGAGGTGGCGTGGCTGGCTGGCTTCTCCAGCCATGACCGCAGGTCACAGGTGTAGCAACCCGGTCAGGGCTGTCCCAGCTAGGAGATCTCGGAGGCGGGTAGTGGAGGTGGTGCAGTCGGCTGGCTTTGACTTTGGCACTGCGACCCCCAGGCTACTGTTATAACCCTTTTCGCCTACTACATTATTTGAGTTACCATAACAGAGATTTGAAAAATAGCATCCCGTATTCACAATACATCAGGGTGAAAAGAAACTGTAGTAGGGAGGCAGACTGTGATAAAGTGGTCCTTAGAACTAACAGAAAGTTCTTGCCCAAAGTGGTTTCAGATTTCCATTTCAATCAGTCTATATCTCTCTCCCTGTTTTCTTCACTGATCATTCTTCCTCAGGAGAGAGGAGGCTACACAGTTTGGATGTTAGAAGAGGTTTGAATCCCTCCAGTTGTTCCTCACTTGTGGAGAAGTTGGGAATGGCAAACCTGCCACTAAGAGATCTATTGCCAGGTAGATTGTTTCTTGTATACAATTCTGCTATGAAAAACTGGATAGAATTCCACCCTCAGGCCTGAGGGCTCATTCCACAAGAGGTACAGCTGCTTCCCTGGCTGCTGCCAGGGATATCCCTCTCTTAGAAATCTGTCAAGCAGCCACCTGGAAAACAGTCCATACTTTTACCAAGCATTACTCTCTGGATATCCAGGCTAGGAGTGATGCTCAGTTTGGCACAGCAGTACTTCAGAGCCTGTTTCCAATGTAGGTTCTGTCCCTCCTCCATGGAGGTACTGCTTGGTAGTCTACATTTGTCAGAATACAGCAAGACTTCATGTTGTTTGAAGAAAAAATTACCTCAGTAATTATGTTTCTTCTAGTGGAGTCTTGCTGTATTCTGACCTCCTCCCCTGCCTCCCCTCTCAGAACCTAGATTTTTGGGATGTGGGTGGGCAGGTGCAGTGTTGGCACCCTAGAGGCGCCCCCCCTTTTACACCCTCTTTTTCTTTGGGTGGAATGTTGTTCATTTGATTGGTTTTTGTTTTTGGGTTTCCTGACTTGAGTCTTCCTTTGAGAACCAAAAACATTATATTTTTGCCAGTTGTCTAGTAAAAATGTTACAGTTTCCACACTGAACACCTAGTGAGTTTTTGCTCGTAAAGATCAGACGGTTGCAGTTCGAATAACAACAGGCAGAGGCTTCAACCGAGCTCGAGATGAACATTCTATGCCATGCATAGAAAAGTTAACCCTATGTTCTCCGGGGCAGTTGAAAGGCAGGACCTAACTGCATTTGTCAGAATACAGCAAGACTCCACTAGAAGAAACGTAATTACTAAGGTGAGTGATTTTTTCATAATGCCTCACCCACTGGTATAGTATAAACCTTTTTAGTGGAGACAGAACACAGTCCACAAGAAATCTTTGCCCAATATATTTGCAAAGGGCTGCAATTTTATTCTAAGTAAAGTCTTCCACGATAAAAAAATAAGAATTAACAAACAGTGAGTAGGAACTCTGCAAGACAGACAAACACCCCTAGCGCTGCAATGCTCTTCAGGTAATACGCAGCATGACAGGAGTTGCAGTAATTACCTTACTGCTATTATACCCCTGTTGCTGAAAATCCTGTCTTGCTTTGCACAGCGTGGTTCTTGCAGCATTCTTCTTGGTGTGCTGTTTTGACCCAGTACCCAGGGGAGGTGATTTCAATAAGGTTTTGGAGAGAATCAAGATGAATACATAGATACATAGACAGTGTCGGCAGATAGGGGCCTATGGCCCACCCAGTCTGCCCATTTAAGTTTGTAAGTTCAGTTTATGTTTTCCAGGAAGTCTGTTGCCCCTTACCCCTGACCTCCAGAATTCCTTTATGTCTATCCCATGCATTCTTAAATCCCGTGATTGTTTCAGCCCCCACCACTTCCTCTGGCAGGGTGTTCCACTTGTCCACCACCCGTTCTGTGAAGAAATTCTTCCTCACGTTTCCTCTGAATCGTCCTCCCTCCAACTTCATCCCATGCCCTCTAGTCCTGGAACATCTTTTTCGCTTAAAAATAGTGCATTCCTGCACCCTGTTCCTCCCTGTAAGATACTTGTATGTCTCTATTATATCCCCTCTCTCCCTCCTCTCCTCCAAGGAGTACATGTTCAGTGCCTTCAACCTGTCCTCATAGGCGTATTGACGGAAGGAGAAAGGATGAATGAAGAGGTAAATTGGACAGTATATTGGTGATTTTCTTCATCACATGCAGTTTTATGTAAGGTATAATACTTTGAGGGAAGTGAAAAATACACATAGTTAAATTCAAACGTCTACTGTGAGGCATCTGATCGAGCAGGGAGAAATATCAGAGTGGGTAATGCAGATAAATGAGAGTCCTTGCCTTTGGAGGGTTCCTTCCCCCTATCTTGAACTCTGCAGAGTGGCATATTCAGTATGTGTACACATGTAAGGTGGTGTATGTTCACATATATACTTTTATTCATATACAGTAATTAGCAAATGTTACAGGGACTATACGTAGTTCTACAGGAGTGCAGATTTGGGAGCTGGGAGAATACAGACCGGTATTAGCAGGAGAATGTTGGTACCTAGGAGGATGATTATTGACCCGCCATTAGACACATTAAAATGGCTTATTCACAGCTTGAAAAACACAATTCTTGATAAACATTTAAGTTTTAAATGTGAACATAATCAAATTTGGGTAGGGTTTGCTTATCAATACTTGTTGCAGGGAATACACATAGTCCCAAAGGTACAGATATGAGAGCTGGGGTAATATAGATTTGTATTTCTCTGAGAAGTACTGATCCTTATAAGACCAATTAATGTCCCACTATTAGATACATTAAAGTAGCTTATTTAGTACTTACAAAAAGACACATATCTGAGCGATAAATGCAAAATAAACAATTTTGGGTGGGGTTCGCTGTTACCATATTCATTCTAATGGCTGATAGGGATGTAGAGAATTATGCCAAAATCATTCTGTTAATACAGATGGGAAAACAAAGAGAAAAGACAGGGGCACCAAAATAGTGTGGCTGGTGAAGCTTTTGAAAAGTCACATGAGAGTAATGTTAGATTCTCACCTCGGGAATTCTTTAGCATCTATTGACAGGTGCAGTATGCCAGCTTGGTTCAGCTGCCCCGGAGAGGAGGAGTCAGTACAAATGAGGAAGGCATTGGACAATCAGAATACAGTTAGAGTAGAGTGCTGCCCTTCAGTCAGCCTGAGGGACCTCAGAACTTTTACTCCGCTGAACTGGCAACACTGCCTCTGAGCTCTCCTCTTCAGAGATCTTCCTGTACCATTTTCTTTCTTTTTGAGTGCTGCTTTTAAGGTTTTTGTATATTTTCTTTATTTTATCTATTTTTACCACACCTGCGCTGGGTTCTGCGCAGTCACGTTTTTTTTTTATGTTGTTCCCAATTCTGCGTTTTTTCTCTGAAGTAAAAGTCGCCTGCATGCGTGGTAAATTGCATCGTTTTTATTTAATTTGTTCGTTTTTAGTATTTATCGGTGGTTTTTAATGCTTTTGCGCTAAAATCATCGATTTGTTTTTTCGCGCGCGTGCGCAGTTTTTCTGTTGCGCACCAGTGCGAATTCTTGGAACCCTTTTTTCTCTATTTAAATTCAAAATGGTTGATATTTGAAGGGTAATCCCCTCTCTTTTGGGTTGAGACTCTCTTGTTTGCCGTGCAGTGGGCTTTGTTGACAAGAGGTGTGGAGGTGGTTCTGTTTTTTCCTCTTTGTAAAAAAAATAAATCTCAAAGTTGATTCTGATTTGTTTAACCTTTGGCCTATCTATTATTATCTTGGCCTTCAGTCTACCTCCTCCTCTAAAAGCGCTTAGGAGGGTACCTCAGGTTAACACAAAAAGAAATGACAAGTCCCCTTGGGACTTTTATTATTATTAAGTCTGGTACTGTAGTAATATTTATTCTGTCCAAGCCTTTAAATTAAAGATTAGCAGGGTGTTTTCCACTCCTGCACAAAGATAGAGATTATTCTCCTCTGACCCTCCCTCCTGAAGGACTTAGGGAGACATCAGTGGTTGATGAAATTCAAACAACATGAAGTCTTGCTGTATTCTGACAATTGCAGTGATTCTCAACCTTTGAACTGCCCTGGAGAACTAAGGGTTTGCTTTCCATGCAGGGCGTGGAACGCTGAGCTCAAGCTCAGTTGAAGTCTCTGTCTGGAGTGTTTTGAACTCAAACAGTCAGATTCTTTACTGCGCCTCACTGAATGGTCGCTCCGGAGAGTTCTCCTTCAGCTCGGTTCAAAGTCGGTTAAAGTTTTCAGTTTTTCGTCGGTTTAAACCGAAAAAAAGTATCTGCATAGTCGGTTCAGTCTCCGTCTGTGGTGCCGTGAGTACTAGATAAGAATTGTTCTATATTTCTGTGTGGAACTTGTAAAAGTGCGGGCAGTTCGGCTGAACCGACCATTTGATTGTGATTTTTGCTATATTTAGTGTGTGGTTACCGGTTTTTTTCCAATACCCATGACATGGTTAGGAACCGATAAGGGAGTCTTGCCTGGCGGTTGCCGAAAAAAGGTAAGTTTGGTTAGGTTGGCCATGTCTGAGAAACCCAAGAAAAAAAACGGGCCCACTGGGTTTCAACACTGCAGTGAGTGTGGGGAGGTCTTTGCCAAGGCCGATCCCCACACTATCTGTGTTTATTGTCTGGGGTTTGACCACCTCGATTCAGACTGCCAAATGTGTAAAAATTTTCCCAAATCTACCCTTGAGAAGAGATTAAGTAGACTGAGGGAAAAGGAGGCTGAGAAGTCCGCTGACCCGGATGGCCAGCCCGGTACGGTTTCGACCGAACCAGAAAGAGTGCCCTCTGACCAGGGCGATACTTCTTCGGGCAAAAGGAGAGCCGATTCTGAGGGATCGGTTCCGACAAAAAGAAAGCGCCAAGATAAATCGACTGGTTCGGATCCAGAGGTTCATGTTCCAATCGCCGAAGAGATAGCCAGGGTGATTCAGATTGTGGAATTACTCCATCCGGTTCCGACCAATCCGGTTCCTTCTGGCATAGGTTCAGTTTGGTTGGTTCCCCTGGTTCAAGAGTATACCCTTGAAGATTTTTATGAACCGGAGTTTGAAGAGGAAGGGGAATTTGAGGATTATGATGCAAGTGAAGGTCTGGATGTGCCTGTGGAACCAAACGTCTCCCCAGACAGACCATCAGGTGTTTCCCCTCTTAGGCTTTCCGAGTCCCCTTCCCATTTTATGTTTTACAGGAAAGTGGCTAAAACCCTTCAGCTTCCTATGGAGGAGGCTGTGGAAGATCAAGAAGAGCCTGATTTATGTAGAGATGATGGATATCCCAGAGTCCAAGAGACTGTCTATTCCCCTCCATAAATGTTTTGGGAAACAGACACTAAAAATCTTAAAGTCTCCTAGCACCTTACCTCCTGTGGATAGAAGAATGGACAAGAGGTATACACTGTCAGGCTTAGACACGGAGTTCTTATATCAGCAATGCAGCCATGTTGGGGTAGTGCAGGCTGCTGCCTGTGACAAGGCAAATATTCCCTTGGCTTCACACACCCCTGACAAGGACTCCAGGAAGATTGATGCCATGGCAAAGAAGCAGTACATGGCATCTTCTTCGGGACTCAGGCAGGCGAATTATATCGCCTATACAGCCAGGTACCAGAAGTCCAGGTGGGACACTGTACTGGCACTGGCTAAACAGGCCTCCCCCCAGCTAGCCAAGGAGCTGGAGTAGGTGGCTGCAGATGGGATTGAGGCATCTAAGGTACAATATCATGCTGCTGTGGACTCTAATGATGTCTCATCAAGAATCATGGCTACATCTGTGGCTCTTCGGAGGATGGTTTGGCTCAGATGTACTAGCCTTTCGCAGGATACCCAGGCTAAGGCTATGGATTTTCCTGTAGTAGGTGATTCTCTGTTTGGAGAGCAAACAGAGAATTACATGAAGAAAATGGATGCGTACAGGACCACTTACAGGAGTGCTCAGGCAAGGAAAGGCAGGCAACTCCTCAAAGGCAGCAATCTAGGGGCAGGGGCAGGCCTTTTCAAATGCCTTTTTACCAAGCACAGGCCTCTTCTTCCTTTTCACAGAGGGGGTTCTTCAGAGGGAGAGGCAGAAGGGGATGAGCAGGCCTGCATCCACCCCTCAGCCTAGAGCGCCTGCCAAGCAGACACCCTGATGGGTCTGCCCGGGTCGACTGTTCTATTCCAGTAGGGGGCAGGCTGGCTTACTTTGTCCAGGACTGGATGTCTATTTCATCAGACAAGTGGGTCCTGGAAGTAGTAAGCCAGGGACTGGTTCTCAGCTTCAAAAAAATGTCCAAAGATGAGAGCCATATCTTTTCCACCTGCAAATCCTTCGGAAACCCTTGCCCTAGATGCAGAGGTTTCTTCTCTCCTAGCTTTAAAAGCTATAGAGAGAGTACCTACCCTACACTGGGGCAAAGGACTGTACTCCAGGTACTTCCTGGCCCCCTAAAAAGACAGGGGGGTGGCGACCCATCCTAGACCTAAGATATCTGAACAAACATCTTTTAAAATCAAAGTTCGAGATGATAACTCTGGGAATAATCCTTCCCTCTCTAAGGCCAGGGGGACTGGCTAGCCTCCCTGGACCTCAGAGATGCCTACTTTCACATTCCCATCAGGTGCTCCCACAGAAAGTACCTCAGGTTCGAGTTGCCCTCAGGCCACTATCAGTTCAGAGCAATGCCCTTTGGCCTAACCTCAGTTCCAAGGGTTTTCACAAAGTGCCTGGCAGTAATAGTAGCCTTTCTGAGAAGGCAAAAGATTTCCATATTTCCTTATCTGGACGATTGGCTATTAGTGGGTCTGTCTCCAGACTAAGTCAAATCACACCTGCAAGTGACCCAGCAAGTGCTCACTTCCCTAGGATTTCTTCTCAACCTTCCCAAGTCAGTTCTCAAACCAGTCCAGCTCCTTACCTTTATAGGGGTGGAACTGGACACACTCAGAACAAGAGCCTTTCTTCCTCTAGAAAAGGCAAGGGCTCTTATGGAACTAGCTTCTTCCTTCAGCCTTTAGGTATCTCGACCAGCAAGGCATTTCCTCCAGCTCTTGGGCCACATGGCAGCTTCAACAGCAGTGGTCCAAGGGGCAAGATTCCAGATGAGGGATATTCATTTCCACCTGAGGGCTTACTGGTCTCAGAGAAAGGACTCCCTTACCAAACTGATTCCAGTGACTCTGACCTTGATCCAGGCCCTCCAGTGGTGGCAGGATCAGGACAATTTAAAGCAAGGTGTGTTCCTTTTGTTGCTCAGCCTTATTCAGTGGTCCTTACCACAGATGCTTCTCTTCTAGGCTGGGGAGCCCACCTGGGGTCCCTCACTGCCAAGGGCCTGTGGTCCCCCCAAGAATCCCTTCTCCACATCAATCTTCTAGAGCTCAGGGCAATTTTTCTAGCTCTAAAAGCATTCTCACAGTCAGTTCAGAGCAAGGTGGTTCAAGTCAGAACAGACAACACTACCACCATGTGGTACATCAACAAGCAGGGAGGCCCTCGGCCTTGTGCACAGAAGCCGTGAAGTTGTGGTCCCAGGCTTATTCCCTGCAAGCCTCTCTTGTAGCAGTTCACCTTCCAGGCAAGGACAATGTGCTAGCAGATGCACTGAGCAGGATTTCTCAGGGCCATCACGAATGGTCCCTGGACCCTCAGGTGTTGAAAGTGATTTTTTCAAGGTGGGGCACTCCAGAGATAGATCCCTTTGCAGCCCCAGACAATCACCAACTCCCTCTCTTTTGCTGCAGACCTCCAGTCTAGGGCTCAGTCTCCCTGGACGCCCTGGTTCTGAATTGGGAAGGGAAGTTTCTGTATGCCTTCCCCCCCTTCCCACTCCTGTTCAAAGTTTTAGTCAAAATAAGGTCTCAACCTTGCAAGGTGATCCTGGTTGCTCCAGATCGGGCCAGAGAGCCCTGGTACCCCCGTTGCTGTCCCTAGCAGTCCGTCTTCCCCTGTCTCTTCCCAGGAATTACAACCTGTTAACACCCTCTCAGGGGAGGATTTGGTACCCCAATCTTCAGTCTCTCAATCTCAAAGCATGGCTCTTGAAGAGTTAAGACTTTGCAGATCTGCATCTTTCCCAAGGGGTTCTGGACATCCTCAAGGCTTCTCAAAAGCCCTCCACCAGAAAGACTTACAACTCCAAATGGAAAAGATTCAGCATTTGGTGTTCTAAGAAGAATATTTCTCCAGACACTGCTGAATTACCTACGGTTCTGGATTATATGGTCCATCTTAATGGCATAGGCCTCAGACCAGCTACTCTCAAGGTACACTTGTCAGCTGTTTCTGCATTTTTGTCTGTGGGGAAGCCTACCTCACTATCTTCTCATCCTGTGTTCTGTAAATTTTTTAAAGGATTGTTTCACACCAATCCCCCTTTTAGAGACCCTGCTCCTGCCTGGGATTTGAATGTTTGCATTGCTCAGCTTATGCAACCCCCCCCTTTGAGCCTATGTTTTCAGCAGAGCTTAAGTACTTGACTTGGAAAACTGTGTTCTTGGTAGCCATTACCTTTGCCAGGCCTATCAGTGAATTGCAAGCCCTGTCAGTGGACCTTGATTTTGTCTCCTTTCATAGGGGTGAAGTGGTCCTTAGAACCAATAGAAGGTTCTTGCCCAAAGAGATTTCAGACTTCCATTAAAACCAGTCTGTGTCTCTCCCTGTTTTCTTCACTGATCATTCTTCCTCAGGAGAGAGGAGGCTACACAGTTTAGATGTCAAAAGAGCCCTTAGTTACTACATAGAGCGTACTAAGGGTCACAGGTTTGACTCCCTCCAGTTGTTCCTCACTTATGGAGAAGTGGGAAAGGGTAAATCTGCCACCAAAAGATCTATTTCCAGGTGGACTGTGTCTTGTATACAGTTCTGCTACGAAAAACTGGAAAATACTCCACCCTCAGGCCTGAGGGCTCATTCCACAAGAGGTACAGCTGCTTCCCTTGCTGCGGCCAGGGATATCCCTCTCCTAGAAATTTGTCAAGCAGCCACCTGGAAAACAGTCCATACCTTTACCAAGCATTACTCTCTGGATATTTAGGCTAGGAGTGATGCTCAGTTTGACACAGCAGTACTTCAGAGCCTATTCCCAAAGTAGGTTCTGTCCCTCCTCCTTGGAGGTACTGCTTGGTAGTCTGCAATTGTCAGAATACAGCAAGACTTCATGTTGTTTGAAGAAAAAATTACTCACCTTAGTAATTATATTTCTTCTAATGGAGTTTTGCTGTATTCTGACCTCCCTCCCTCCCTGCCTCCCCTCTCAGAACCTGTTTTTGGGAAGTGTGTGGGCAGGTGCAGTATTGCACCCCAAGGGTGTATTGGCTGGCACCCTCCTCCCTTTTGTTTGGGTACTTAGTTATTATTGTTATTTTTTGAGTACATTGGGTTTAGTTTTTGGGTTTTCTGACTTGAGTCTTCCTTGAGAATCCAAAAGTTTTTCAGCCAGTTGGCTAGTAGAATTTTTACAATTTCCACATAGAATTTTTAGTTTAGTTGGGCTCGTAAGAATCTGATGGTTTGTGTTCAAAACATTCCAGACAGAGACTTCAACCGAGCTCGAGCTCAGCGTTCCATGCCCTGCATGGAAAGTTAACCCTTAGTTCTCGGGGGCAGTTCAAAGGTTGGGAATCACTGCAATTGTCAGACTACAGCAAGACTCCATTAGAAGAAATACATTTACTAAGGTGAGTCATTTTTTCTTATGCCCTCTGCAACTGTATTTTTTAGAGCTTTATTGCAGACTTTACATTTCTTGGTGTGTTCTCAGCTCCTTTGGGTCCAAGTAATCCTCTCCATGTTAATCCTTACGCCCAAGGATATTATTGTTATTATTATTATTATTAATTTGAGGAGAGGATTTTCTATTATGAACTCCTCTCGGGACCTACTAATTCCAGTCGGTCACGCTGGGGGTTGGTTCAGGCTATGGTATTGATGAGGTCTCTTTCTGTCTCACATCTACATTCAACTGGTGGACACCCTGGACTCTCCCTCCAGGATGACACCAATCAAACAGTGGAGGATGATGACTTCATAGAGCTGGTATGTTGCTCTCCTCCAAAGAAATTGACTTCTCTCTGAAGAGACCTACAGGTAGATTCTAGAAACCCCTTCCTCTTCTTCTGGGGTTGACAGAAGCATTGAGAGGAAATACCAACTTGGTGAGTGTTCTGCTGTTTTTCTCTGTCACTGACAGATTAGACTTAGGGCAAGCAGCAGCCTGCTTCTCAGCCTTGGCGCCACTGTCTACTATCCATTCAGGATAGACTCTAGACAGTCAGATACTATGAGTAAGAAATGTTATGATAAATTTTCTTCCTGTTGTATTTGGCTACCTTTACAGCACACAATCTTAGATTTTAAGAGTTTGATGTATTCTGACCTTGCCATAGTGCTACAGCTATGGAGCATTATACACAGGGGGCCGGATATTCAGAAAGGTTGCGCCATGCACAACCCACTGATGCATCCCAGCGCGATATTCAAAAGGGGAATGTGCCTGGCACAAATCCCAATGCACCAGAGCACATCAGTAATGTATGCGCCACAAGTGGGGGGGGCGTGCCCATGCATACTCCGCGCATCCCGATATTCAGCCTGGGATGTGCTGAGCCCATTCATGTGCAACCCCTACTTGAGCTGCACACAAGTGAGCCCCAAAAAAAGGAGCAACAGCTGGCCACCCACAGGGCGCAACACGGCAGCTGCCACCTGTGGGTGGCCACCCGAGCCCTGGTGGCACCTTCATGGTGGCGCCCCCCCATGCCCAATCACGGGCATATGTTATATATCGTAGTCCAATATCCCTGGTGTTCCAGTGGACCACTCGTAGCCCGATTGCGGGCATATGTTGAAATATAATAGTCCTATATCCCTGGTGGTCCAGTGGACCACTCGCAACCCGATCGCGGGCATCAGTAATATATTACGACACATATCTGGACTGTGTAGTACAGTGCGGGCTGCCGCCCATTAGCTCACGCTGTGGACCAATGGAGTACAGCCCCATTAAAGTCGTAGTCGGGGGTGGCGGGTGGCAAGCAGGTGGGGAGCTGCCACCTGCCGCTGACCAGGGGGAGTGGGGCTCAGTGGGTGGATGGGGAGGGGTGTACCGCTGGACCACCAGGGTTGGATTGGTGTGTCATAACGTATTACTGAAGCCCGTGCTCGGGCTACGAGCGGTCCACTGGACCACCAGGGATATAGGACTATAATATTTCAACATATGCCCGCGATCAGGCTGCGAGCGGTCCACTGGACCACCAGGGATATGGGACGTTTACATTTTATTCATATGCCCGCGATCAGGCGTCAGAGCGTGTTGCTGCTTGTGCAGGGGGCGTCGGTCCCCGACGGCTGCAGCCTGGCAGGGCCCCAGGCGCAAGTCGCCAGGGATCAGTGCACCTGTATGCAAATGGGGCCATAATGACATTCAAATGGCCCCATTTGTGCCTTGCATACATTATGGCCCCATTTGCATGTGCACTTTTGAATATCTTGGTGGTTGCGCCTATTGCAGTGGCACCACTGCGGGTGGCCAAGGAGCGATTTTCAACGATGCTGTACCATGGTGCTGCTCTGTTGAATATCACCCTGACCATGCCCCTGTGCATCCCAGTTGCACTGCGCCCAGGCTTGCGCCACAGCCTGGTGCAGTCTGAATATCCTGCCCAAGGAGTTTTTCTGAAATACCCAAGTGGCATATGGAAGCAATATGCTTTCATAGCCTTAAGTCATAACGATGCACTTTCTAGAGTCTTGGTGTAGGCTCAGGCTTTGCCTGTCTGAGAAATCCTAGCCTTTTTGGGCTATGCTTCGGTGCACATTTTGATTTGTGTTTATGGTAACATCTCCCATTTTGGAGTTCAAACTGAAGCTGACAGGCACGAATAGACGAGTTTAATTCTCATAGTAATTCAGTTAAAGATGGGCTTTCCTTTTCCCAGAAGTCTCAGGGTAAAGGGGGCTACGGGTCGGGATTATTTTCCCTTTAACCTTGTTTCCTTATGCCAATACATTCGGAATTCTCCAAATGGGAGTTTTTATTTCCAGGGGGCTCTTTTCCTCTCTTGGTATCTCTTCTCCATTTACCTTTCTTTTTGATTCAGTTTTTAACCCTTCTTCGGTTGGTGTAAACAAACAAAAAAAAGGTGTGTATATATATATATATATATATATATATATATATATATATATATATATATATATATATATATCTATTATAGATAACCCACTCTTATGTGTGCTGTCATTGCTCTGATATCATAGCCTTGGTATGCGTTATTGGCCAAATCGTCAACCACCCTTGACATCGTATATCAGAGCACGACCGCACACTGTAGAGTGGGTTATCTATCGCATAAAATGGCAAAATTGTTTTTTTAGAGGGGGTAAAAGTGCAGATGTGTGGTCGCGCTTTGATATACGCATGGTCATGTGATGTGTTTTGTACAATTAGAAGATTGAATTTGGAGCTACTAGATTTATCCATTTTATAAATATATATATAAATCTCTGCATGATAAGTAAATAACTAAAATTTACCTCCACTTGATGCAGTCTCTGTCTCTCTGTCTCTCTCCAGTAGATTGTCAGCAGTGGGAATTAGAGCACTGGACTCTGGTCAGGGTCAAAGACTTGAAAGGGTCCCCCTCTCTTTGGGTGGTTGGACCTTTTTGTCCTGATATTACCTTAATTTAAAAGGAAAATGTGCATCTTAGACTGGTCGTGGAAGTTTTCTTCCTTCCATTTTGTGTTCCTCTTATTTTCAAAGTACTTCTCTAGTTAAGGAGCTCTCCAGCCACTATGGACCCGGTGGCTCTGGATGAGATGGAACAGCCTTCGTATTTTTTGTTCAAAATGTTTTCAGTTAAACAGCCTTCAAGCTGCTCTCGTTGCCTCAGGCTACTTCCCTTCTCAAACAGGAGTAGTGTTTTTAACCTTCCAGTTTTTCTGCCTCAAATCCTGGTTCTTGAGAGCCTAGAACTCCTTAGAGTCCTTTATCCACACAAGGCCTGGAAAGCCTATGGGGAAAAAAAAAGGAAACAAATTAGTACCACGGAAACCTCAGTTTCCTAGTGGAAGTGTTTTTTTTTCCCTTGGTACAAGGACAATACCCTCGATTTTTTTCATTTCTTCTTTCTCTCATGACTGAAATATTGAGTTCATATCCAGGCATTAGTGTCTTGTAAACAGAGCTAGTTTGGCCCTTGTGACTTGTTTCCTGTATAAAGATAAAGGTTTTACTATCTTACTTTCAGTAGGGCATTGGGCCTCATCCTTCGGAGTACACCTAGCAGTTACTCAGCCTTTTTTTTTTCCGTTAGGCAAGAGAAATCTCATTTCTCAGACCATTGCAAGGAGTTCTGCAAAGGACCCTTTTTCACTTCCAGATCCTTTACGGGGCTGGTTTTTTTTTTTTTCCCCTTGGAACACAAACCTCTGCATTGTGAATTCAGGGTTTTTTCCTTTGAACCTATGACAATGCTGTCCTAAAGTGAGTAACATCGAAGTCAACCTTTCTGCTAGTCTTTTTCTCTGTCAGATGGGTTTCAGACTTTCAAGTCCTTCATTCAGGCCTTATCCTCTCAGTCTCCTTAAGGACAAATTAGTCCTCTGGATGGATAGGAAATCCTTTCCCGAGATGTTCTTCCAGTTCCACCTTATTCAATCCTTTTCTCTGCCTGTACTGTCCTCAGGCAAGTTCTGTCTAGGCTATTTCAAGCTGCTTAGACTGGGCATAAGATTTTCCTGTCGGTCTGTTTCAGCACTCCTAGCAGTTCAGGTACTGCCATTACTATCTCTTCCTTTCCTGCGTTGTCACAGAAAAGGAGAATCCGGTGACCAAGAGTATTTTTCCTCAGGACTCAGGAATGTTGCAAATAATGATTGCTTACATTACTCTCCCATTAAAACTTCATTTGAGCAATTTGTGAAGGCTGGAGAGATAACTAGTGACTGGAAAATGGCCCACATTGTTCCCATGTATAAGAAAGGGGGCAAATCAAATGTTAAGAACTAAAGACCTATTAGTCTGACTTGTCTAATTTGCAAGATAATGGAGGGGCTGGTTAGGGATGCATTATTCTCTTCATTCGACCTAATAGATTCTGAGCAACATGGTTTTAAAAAGGGCAGGAGCTATACTACAGACTTGTTGTGTTTCTATGAAAATGTGAGCAAATCATTGGATAATGGGGTACCATGTGATGTGATTTTTTTTTTTACTTCAGCAGAGCCTTTGATTTGACGCCACACGGTGCCATTATAGATAAACTAAAACTGTTAAAGGCTAATCCTTATTTAACACACTGGATAGATGAGTGGCTGATGGATAGGAAGCAGAGGGTTCAGATAAATGGACACCAATCAGATATTGGCATGGTGTCAAGTGGGGTCCCACAGGGTTCTGTGCTGGGGCCTGCACTGTTTCAGATATTTATTTCTGATTTAACAGATAAGTTGAATGGTTGGGCGACAAAATATGCAGACAACACAAAAATAGGTAGGCATTGTAGCACTCAGGAGGAGGCAAAATAATTCAACAGGGCTTGGATAGTGTTACTAATTGGGTCAATAAATGGGACATGTCCTTTAATATGGATAAGTGTAAGGTTATTCACTTGGGAAAGCATAACAGAAGAGTAATTTACACATTGTGTGGACATAATCTACACTATTGTTCATTTGAGAAGGACTTGGGTTACTATGCATCGGATAATTTAGATACCAATGAACACACTCAAAAAGCCATTAAAAATGCAATATTATCATTTGGGCAGTTAAAAGAAATATAGCCAGTAGGGAAAGCAATATAATGATGCCCTTGTTCCGAGCATATGTTCGCCCACAACTGGAATATGCATCACAGATATGGTTTCCATCAAAAAAACAAGAAAGACAAAAATTAGAACAGGTACAGAGGAAATTTACCAAAAGCATTGTAGAAATGTCAGATTTTGATTATCAAGAAAGATTGCAAAAGCTGAACCTAATGGCCCAGATATTCAAAAGGGTTGAGCCACGCGCAACAGGGTTGTGCATGCGCAAGTCCTACATTGCGCCATTCTGCGATATTCAGCAGGAGGCAGTTGCGCCACTGAAAACAGGTTGAGCAACAGCGCAATGCAAATGAATGCATGCTCAACAGGAGGGGGAGGAACCATGCATAAACTGCACACCCGATATTCAGTCGGGTTGTGCAGAGGTGTCTGGCGCAGCCCCAACCTGCGCCTGCACAACTTTGAGTCAAAAAAAGGATCAAGTTGAGGGCCACCCACAGGTGAGCTGCTGTATTGCAGGAGCAACACAGCAGCTGCCACCCGTGGCTGGCCCCAACTCAGTCCTGTGCCCCCCACCTGCCCGATTGCGGGCAGAGCGTGAAAAGAACCCCCGCCCAAACATCTCCCTAATGCCCGATCGCGGGCAGAATGTATACTGACAACCCCCTCCAGTGCCCGATCGCGGGCAGAATGTATACTGACACCCCCAGTGCCCGATTGCGGGCAGAATGTATACTGACAACCCCCAGTGCCCGATCGGGCCAGAATCTATGCAAACAACCCCCAGTGCCCGATCGCGGGCAGATGTATACTGACAACCCCCAGTGCCCGATCGCGGGCAGAGAGTATACTGAACAACCCCCTTGCCCGATCGTGGGCAGATATGTACTGACAACCCCCAGTGCCCGATCGCGGGCAGTATGTATAATAAACAACCCCCAAACATCTCCAATACCCAATCGCTGGGCAGTATGTATAATAACCCCCAAACATCTCCCAATGCCCGATCGCGGGCAGAATGTAAAGACCCCCAAACCGAATATCTCCCTGGTGGTCCAGTGGACCGTAATCCAGATCGCGGGCAGAATGTCCAGTGACAACCCCCAAACATCTCCCTGGTGTCTAGTGTCCCCACCCACCCACCCACGACCCCACCACCAGCTCCCCGGCGGCGGTAGGGGCAGCATCCACCCGCCTGCCGCCCGCCCATCGCCGACTGACTGTCCGGTAGGGCTGCCGCCCATGGTGCAGAGCTAGAGCCAATGGGCGTCCATCCCTCCAGCCATGACAATCGATTTGTGAATGAACATCATTCACAAATCTGAACTATCATATGCGGTATAGGCTTCTGCGCCCGTGGCACCGTAACTGCACCAATGGCGATAACCACGGACAATCAATCGGCGGTAGCGGCAGGCAAGTGATCAATACCGCCCGCAACAAAGCCGTAAATGAAACAGATAGGAAGAGACACTGAACACCAGTGAAGAGAAGGATCACTGAACGTTCACTATCAGAGCATTACGTCACTAATTTCCTGAAGATATTCGAGATGAAAAAGTCTTTACATTCTGCCAGCAGATCAAGCACTGGGGGGTTGTTCACATTCTGCCTGCGACTGGGCGTAGAGAAAATGTTTGAAAGATTATCGTATACATACTGCCGCGCGATAAACGTAGAAGATATTTAGGGGATTTGTTTCACATTCTGCCAGCGATCGCGCTACAGGCTGCGTTGGCCCCGGCGGCTGCTGCCTGGCAGGGTGACCGGCGCCAAGTCCTCGAGGATCATAGCACCTACATGCTAATGGCATGCAAATGAGGCCATAATCAGATGCAATGGCCCCTGTACCTTGCGAATTATAGCTTACATTTGCACCATCACCTTTTGAATATCGGAAATTTGCACACGGCGCAATGGTACCTTGCGCCACCGCCAATTTAATGCTCAACTCTGACAACTTGCGTTGGCGCCAAGTTCCACTCACCATGCACAGTGGCTGTGGCTGGGGTGATATTCAAAGTTGCTCAATAGCACAACTCCTTTGAATATACGCTCAACCACCCCTGCACAACTATTTTGAGCAGCGCAAAACTGCGCCTCAGAGAATGGCACATTTGAATATCAAGACCAATGTCTATAAAACAGAAGGTTAAGGCAAATCTTCTTTTGACAATACATACAGGATTACAGACTGCTAAATGATACAAGGATCACATTTAAACAGGATAGAGCAAATACTAGAAGAACCTTTTACAGTTACAAGGGCAAGGTTTCTGACAAATAAGAAAATATTTATCAACAACGATTGTCAATCCTTGGAATCGTTACCTGAAAATACAAGCATAACTTCAGCGTACAGGCTGCGTTGGTCCCGGTGACTGCTGCCTGGCAGGGTGGCCAGGCGCAAGTCCTCGGGGATCATCGCACCTACATGCTAATGGCATGCAAATGGGGCCATAATCAGATGCAAATGGCCCCCCCTGTGCCTTGCATGAATTATGGCCCCATTTGCATGTCACCTTTTGAATATCGGAAATTTGCACATGGCGCAATGGTACTTGCGCCACCGCAAGTCTAATGCTCAACTCTGACAACTTGCGTTGGCGCAAGTTCCACTGCGCCATGCACAGTGGCTGTGGCTGGGGGGTGATATTCAAAGGAGTTGCTCAATAGCACAACTCCTTTGAATATCGCCCCGGCCACACCCCTGCGCAACTATTTTGAGCAGCGCAAGGGCTTGCGCCTCAGAATGGCACAGTTTGAATATCCGGGCCAATGTCTATAGAAACCAGAAGGTTAAGAGCAAATCTTCTTTTTATGTACAATACTATGCAGGATTACAGACTGCTAAATGATTTAGGGATCACATTTAAACAGGATAGATGTAATACTAGAAGACATCTTTTACAGTTACAAGGGCAAAGGTTTCTGACAAATAAGAGAAAATATTTCTATACAACAACGATTGTCAATCCTTGGAATGCGTTACCTGAAAATATAATCATAAGTAAAAATAAATTTATTTTTAAATCGAGATTGGATCAATATCTGCTGAATGGGAACATCCCAAAATATTATTAGATGTATATAAGGAGCACATATGGACAATTGCTTACTGGCTCCAAGTCTTCCTCAGTATGACTGTTTTTTCTGTATTTCAGTTCTGTTACAGCAAGGCTGACAATCAGCCCCTCCTGGGCTTAGAGCCTACCTCATTGAGAACAGTTGCCTCCTGGGCAGCGTTCATGGCTATATCCTTACTAGAAGTGTGCAGACCAGTTATTTGAAATGTGATTCTCACATTCAATAAGCTTTTTTACTTGGATGTGTAGTCTTATAGGATGCCAAATCTGGCAGGCCAGTACTTCAGAGCCTCCTCTCAAAGTAGGTTTATGTGCCCTTCTCCCAACTACACTGCTTTAAAGTCTGCACCTGTCAATAGATGCTAAAGAATTCCTGGGGTGAGAAGAAAACATTACTCACCAAAGTAATATTATTTCTTCCAGGGGATTCTTTAGCATTATTGACACTCCCACCCTTCCTCCCCTGGAAACCTTTTCAAAAGGCTCTGCTATGGGATTTAGCCAGATTTGATGATTGTTATTCATTCGTGTGATAAAATGTATTTTACAGTAGTGGGTTAGAATAGATGGTTGTTTTTTGCGAACAGTTTTTTTGCCCCTGTTGGGCACAGTTTTTGTTCTTTTTCAGCTCCGAAATGCGTTCTGAGGTGTCAGGCTGACTGCAGGCAGCACTCTGCTCTAACTGTATTGTGATTGGCCAATGCCTTCCTCATTTGCATTGACTCCTCCTCCTCTCCGGGCAGCTGAACTCAGCTGGCATACTGCACCTGTCAATAATGCTAAAGAATCCCCTGGAAGAAGTAATATTTTCTTCGGTGAGTAATTTTTTCTTATGGTGCTGTCACATACCAGGGAGTACTGGTATAAAAGGGAGCACAATGTGTGCAGCCAGTGCTGCACACCAGAGAATGTGGCAGCCAGAAGACGCTGAGTAAGTCAGTTTAGACTTATTTCTCAAATAACTAGAAGAACATTAAGAGACACTGTACATAGGTATTACAAGCTAAATCTCTTAATTTGTAGGCCTAAGAGCTGAAACTAAGGGGCAACAGCAGGACCAGTTACAGTTAACACAGAGTCATGGTACTTGTTTTCATGGCAGTTACCAGCATGCAGACAGGTACAAATGGCACTGTAGTTCATAACGTTTTAATAAGACTGTGCATAGTCTGATTAGCAAATAACAATAAATGGTGCCTAGCATTGAGAAAATATTAACACCAAACGTCATGGATAAGAGTTATTTGGTTATAAATTTTATTAACTCTCTCACCAAAAGATTGTTGCTGACTTGTACTCAAATTAGCTCAGAGTATATGTGTTGAAGTCATACCAGACATATCCCCAATTTTATATTTAGAAGTAAAATAATGTGAGTCTGACATAACGTTTGCAAGACCCTGGCTGACAACAGATTTGTTGGTGGGAGATATCCATGGTTTAAAGATGTACAGTACAGTAGTGCAGTATAGATCTGTTTGGATGTTTAAACAAAAAACGGTATACTGTTCATTTCTCTGTATAGTGTTCTTTTTATTGCTTGTTCAAGGGACATCTTTGCAAATGAGCTTGCTCAACGGATATTATCCCTCCACAATAAACTAAACAATAAACTAGAACTTAACATACCTTCCTAATCATGGTATGGTATCCTAGTCTGGCATGGCCTACACAGATGAATTTCACCACCCTTTAGCCCTGCCTTTACAGGTGGTGATACAATTTTTCGACCCTGCTCATATCTAGCAGGGTAAATATGAATATGTTTCTAGTTTAGAAGGGCCGGCCAGCCAGGCTAGGATACAAGAGGTTCAGCTACCAATTTATTCAGTAATATATTGAAAAACTTGATGTACATATTGTCCCGGATATTCAGACTGTGCCTGTCAGTGGCGCAAGCCTGGGCGCAGTGCAACTGGGATGCGCCAGGACCAGGTGATATTCAGCGGTGATGCGCCATGGTGCAGTACCATTGAATATGGCACGGACTGCACCGGTGCAAGCCTCAGCCAGGGAGCACGGAGATGCACCAGCGCAAACACAGTTGTGCTGGGTGCATCGCCCGCGACCTCAGCTGAAGTCTCGTGCAATGAGGCCATAATATATACAAGCTGCAAATAGGGCCATTGCATGTCATTATAGCCCCATTGCATGCTGCGTAGGGTAGCCTGGCGACTTTATGCAAAGCCCTGCACACATGACATGTGCAGTGGGGATCCTGGGCATCCCTGCCCGTAGCCGCGATCACGGTATTACACCCTGCACAACTCCCTGGTAGTCCAGTGGAACCCCTCCCTCCCAATTCCCTGAGCGCTGTAAATGTCTAAGACAGCAATCCCTGGTAGTCTAATGGACCCCCCTTCCTCTCCATACCCCGATAGCAGGTAACTGTAGTGTAAAGTAATCCCTGGTAGTCTAGCGGTACCCCCTCCCTCCGTTGCCGCGATCACTGGTTAACACTGTACAAAATCCCTGGTAGTCCAGTGGCACCCGGCCCTAGCCCCGATTGCGGTACAGTGTATACTCCCTGGTAGTCTTGTGGCCCTTCATCCCCAATTCTCATACCCCCACAACACAACCAGTTGCCATTCCAGAGTGGCAACATGCTCCGGTAACCTAAGCTATTAGACACAGTTATTTACCCCCCAGGCCTACTCCCACATAGCCAACTCCATCTGCCCGATCAACAAAGAAGAAATAAATAAAGGCAGTGAAGCACAATAGCCTTGGCTTCAAGTAGCCAGTTTCATCAGGTTATTTAACCCCTATCTAATTTACACACAATTAACCCAACTGTAGAGCTAAGTAAAAGTTCTTGAGACCTAAATTTAAAAAGAATCATCTGGCTCCTAAGGTTAAACTGGATTCCCTTCTACCCCTAAGTTATATACTGTATTTTTGCTTAGCTCATGAAGTACATTATTCCGCATACTGCCCCCCCCCCCCATACTGGCACAATTTAAAAAACTGCATCTTTACAAATTGCTAACTATACATCCTCAAATTACACAACAGTCACTTCTCTTGCAGTATGAAATTTACTTGCAAACTCTTAATTGTAAGATCTCTTTCAGAAAACTCAGTTGTTAACACCCAAGTCCTCACCACGTGAGCCACTAACTCCAATCATAAAATGTTTTGGTTTGTTTTAAATTAGGGACAGTTTATTTGAGGTCTAGGAACTGTGTCCCCTTAAAAAGAACCTGACAGCGTGAAGGAAAAGAACCTCATTCAAATTTGTGCCTCTCATGCTATGTGAGAAATAAAATTGTGAAAAAGGGTGTGATAACTTTAAGTCTGAGGTTCCTGCCAGACAACCTATGGGACCCTCACAAAATTAAAAAGTTACAAAAAGCTCAAGGTGCTTCATTTGGCATGAGGTATATCAGATACATATCTCTCTGCTCATTTCTGTGAAAGTTTGATGGACTGGAAATAAAATTAACTCATTGGCTCAGAGACAGCTGTTTTGCATCAAGGTTAAGTGATGGAATCTTCGGACTTCAAAAAATGCTTCTGGAGTGGTGAGTTAAGGGCATGCATACATTTACCTATATTTTGTATAACACCTTTCACTCACACTGTACTGTATCTCAAAACAGTTTGCAAAGCAAAGACTATAAAATATGAGTCAGAGCTAGAAATTTGTTTTAAAAAGTGTTGTACTGCATGGATTACCAGTTCCCCAGATTTGGTATTCTGTCCCAGAAAGTGGTATGCCACCCCCTTTTTTGTATACTGCTATCAAAATGTCACCAACCATTGGTGCATGCTTGTTTGACTAAAAGGTAATAAAAGGCAAAAAACAAGTTCTAAAAATTCTCCATTCATTTATTTTTCTTTCTTTCTTTCTCTTTACCTTATTTTAATAGGTAAGGTGTTGAACTTCCACTTTTTTTGTGCATGTACAGAAAGATGATGCACAGAATGAATAGCAGCCAGGCATTTACATACTTTTTCAACATGCTTTTGCAGAACTGACTGACAGCAGTCTCATCACAGTTGACAATAATTGACACAAGCAGTGAAAAACAGAAAGTCTCTCTGAAATCCATGGCAGTATAGACACTCACAGTAAGTTGTGTGTGGTGCAATTTAACCCCAAAATGTAGCACAAAACCTTGGACAGTCATTTTGCTATCAGTGACGACAGTGAGCTTGTGCACAGCTAAAATGTTCAAGCAGCAATTGACATTATGAGGAGTATCTTTTTGTCTTCTCGCTTTTTGTCTACCACATCATGAGAGGCTACGAAAAAATTAATCTGGCCAATGTAAACAGAAGCTCGTGATTCAGTTATCCGACATGATTTGTTACAGCACGTGACATTACGTGATCATTTTATTACCGTGACGTGACCAGTTGGCCAGATTTTACAAATTTAAATACCCCACTCCTAATCATGATAGATTTATGTGATTTTTTTCATGAAATCCAATTTGGCCAGAATGTTACTGTACTGTTCAGTTATCAGATTTGCTGTGCTGAGTGGTCCAATGAGCCACGTCTCATGTCAGTGTGTGAACTATCCGTGATTATTTTATTTTAGGGAGTCAGGGCTACTAAGAAGAAGGGAAGAACAATGATGAAGACTGAAAGATACTCTGTTCACATACCCAAATCTGGACTACGTGGTGCTCAGCTGCCTCCCTCAGATAAATTCCAGGCACACTTAATTGTAAGATAAAACAGTACCCGATATGGTGCATTATTCTCAGCTGCCTCACCGACTTGCACTTGACTGCTGATGGACTGCGCTAGGACTGGCTATCTGTGCTGCAGCTCAACAAGTTAGCATTAGTCTACGCATCTCTGTTATAACAAAACTGAAATTAGTAGAACATGGACTGAGAGCTCACATATTTGACAAATTAGACTGTACTGATCTACTTTAAACCTACTGACTTGTAAATCTGGCACCGTGACCAGGCAATTATTTTGCCACCAAAAACCTGTAGTGACACATTTTAACAACTGATTGCTAATATAGCAATATTGAACTGTTTTGTAGGAAAAATGAAGACTTAGTCCAAGCAGGACTCAACTGTTGGGTGGCAAAGAAAGGCCAAACCTTAAATCTGGGACATGATCACATCATGTCATCGTCTGACAAGACTCAGTGGCGCAAAGAATCCCCCTCCCCCCGTCCCACAGTTAACAGTTTCCTGCGAACTAGTACTAGGGCACGGCACTGACATGGGAGTACATTCAAGTTCTTCATCAGATATAACATGAGAATCATCATCAGACAAAAGTTTTTTCAGAATAAGTTTCAGATATGAAAGATTCATCTAACTCTACTTCTGACTCTGAGCTGTCTCCCTCTTCTTCCTCCTGCTCATTGCTTTGTTTTTTGTTCCATGGACCATATGGCTGCAAAGAAGGCATTTTTTTTCTGTCTACCACTTCTTAACCAGTACTCAATGACTGGAACTGGATCAAATTCCTGTTCACATGGTGTATGTAATGAGATCCGTATTAAGTCTATCAGACTGTCCTTTCCTAATGAACTTCACCAGTCGGATTTTATTCCTTTCATTGGGCTAAACCCACATTAACAAACAGCTGTATTTGCTGGTAGAGTACGAATTAAGGTTACTAGTCCCAAAATGTTGTGGCATTTTTCTTGACAAACCTGATGAATATCTGCCCACTTTGCTTCTACAGCATTGGCATACCTTTGGGGGGGGGACATGATGTACCCTGACCAGACCTGACCTGCGGCCTGACAGTACATTGAGAATTTGCTGATTGTTAGTGGTAAGAGAAGAAATTCACCTTCTCTTTATGTGATTTATTTAGTTTGGCCCACTCTGCTACACACATGTCTGGATCTGTATTGTGTTCTATGAGGACTGGTCTGAACTCCTCTACAACACCAGCTACTGCATTCTCCACATAATCTGAAACAAACTGGAAAAAAACTTTCTCACCTCCACCTCGCTAAGCTAAAAATGATTCTCCCAGTGCCACCCAGTCAGAGTTATTTGCCCACCCTAACACACCTGTCAAGTCCACATGGCTTGTTGGCCACTTTTTAAAGTTCACAGTGTGGTTCATGGCCAGCATAATGGAGTCCAGCTGGTGCATGTCTTCAAACCTGTTCATAACATTTAGGGTCATGGCTGTCAGTAGTGCCTCTCTGTCAACGGAAAACTGGTCTGCTTTGTCAAGAGATAGAGTGTGTCCATTGAATTCAGTTCCCTCCAAGGCATCGAAATTTTGCAAGTGCTTTCCAGGTCTAGAAAACAAGAACAAAAGGAAAAACACACTTATCCTCCAGCCTGATCTAACTTGTCCTGACAGAGAGAGAATAATAAAAAAAAAAAATTCTGGCTAGGGTGGAGGGAAATAGTCTAGCTAAAATATCATCATTCTGGAATACAAAATTACCTTGTTTTCAGCTTTACAAGGCAGTCCATCAGGCCCTAAAGTGATTCAAACACCTCTCTCACTGAAATATCATTTGTTTGAAGAAGCAGGCTGACTTTTGTGAACTCTTCCAGGATGTCTGCCATCAGGTGAATGTAGCATAGACATCTCCAGATCTACATGGTCTTCAGGTAGCCCTTGGCCTTCGCTGCTTGGTCCCCTCAGGATCTGCCATGTTGCATCTGAGAAGACAAAAAATGGCACAGATTCCTTTAGTAGTTCCAATTTTAAAACAAATCTAGAGGACTGTGCTTAAAATGGAGTGGGACTCTAGTACATACCTGTTGGAAGTGCAGCAGGATCCTGGGGTAGTCCATGATGAGCACTTTCAGTGCTGTTAGTGTGTGTTGTGCCCATCTGGCTCCTTCCACTCTGGTTGGAATAAGGCATCTTATTCCCGCTGCCTGACAGGACTCTCTCAAATTTTTACAGTTTAGTGGTGAAAAATGATAAAACAGATAGATCCCTAGCATTAGTCGGTCTATTTTTTTTATGATATATGTTTTGTAAGACATCCTTCAGGGCTAACTCCAGCCTATATGCATTGCAGTGGATCGTGACTAGATGAGGACGATCCTTTTTCAGTAGTGCAGCCATCCCCCTCTTCTGCCAGTCATCACTGCTGCCCCATCAGTGGTAAGCCCTACCAGTTTTTTCCTTCCACTCTGCTGACTCTGTCTGTGACAGCATGGCCTGATCGATGCTTGCTGTGATTGATGCTGTATCAGCAGGCATGTGCATTTAGAATTAAGAGCTGCACACGACGTGCCACATTGGAATTCAGCATTTTGATTGCTCTGTCAACAGCAGATGCCAGCTGGGATTCGGCTTCAAATCGGGCATCAGCAAGAGAGTGCTTCTTAGACTTGACATGTTTTTGTAAAGACTGCTCAGTGAAATTATTGCAGCCCCCTTCGTAATATGCTGATGTTGTATCTGCAATGTCTGGGAATTTCCTACATGATTTACAAGGCATTAAGTTTTTCTCAGGGTCAAGCTCAACCCAAGCATTTCTCGTTACCCAGTGTTCTTGAAAAGTATGCAGATGTTTACTTTTGTCATAAGCAACATCTCCTTTTTCCTAAGAGCCTCCTTCTCTGCTGCTATGGTCTTAGGGTTCTTTACTCCATTCCAGAAATGCCACATCTTGGCAGTTCTGGCAATTTCTTATTAATTTTGCCACCGGGGAAGCACCTAACCAAACAGGCAAGGGCCAATGGATGCAGAACTGACTAACTGGGATAAATCCACCCCATGACACCCCAGAGAGAGATATGGGTCCCCGCAGCAATTGAGAATTTTCTGTTCAAGGTGAGTGTCAAGCAGACTTATTCGATCATATCAATATTTTTAGCCCTGGGCCTCGCTAAAATGTTTTTGCTGTGTTTGTGATTCAACCGCAGGCAGATGTGAGGGGAGTGACAGTGTCAGGTTTTGTTATTCGTCCTCAGACCAGGTAAGAAAATTTATATATTCTTGGCCAATTGCAAATTTGTTAACTGCCCAGGGTCTAATTTTCTTTTTCCTTTTTTGTCACAGGGTGAAGTCTCCCAGAATTAGTAAGCTGCACAAAAATAAGCCGCTTCAGTGAAATACCTTACAGCTTAATGTATTTTTTCAATAAACAATTTAAAAGAAATGTCTGGTGTCTTTTTTGGGGTTTCCCAAAAACAAGGGAAAATATCAGGACTTTTTGCCTCATCAAATCAGGGAGATTGGGGCATGATTGTTGTACCAAGGCAATCCTTGTTGTTGCCATCAGTTATTTTGTGGCACAGTGCCCCTTCCTGAAACTGGGCAATAACTCTGTCTCTGGGCTGGCAAATTAATGCCCTGAGTACTAAGGCAAAGGTTGTTTTCCCTTGGCTTTTGTTTCCCTTCTTAGAAACATAGAAGTTGGCGGCAGATAAGGACCGCAAGGCCCATCCAGTCTGCCCATTTATTTTTCTACCTTACAAATGTGCCATCAGCCTTTGCTCTGTCAATGGCCTATCTATTCATACTCATTTTTATTGCTCCCTTATGCCTATCCCATGCTTGTTTGAAGCCCTGCACTGTATTCATAGCCACCACTTCCTGAGGTAGGCTGTTTCATGCATCTGCCACCCTTTCTGTGAAAAAGAACTTCCTCACATTAGCCCTTAATCGGCCTCCCTCTAATCTCATGCTGTGTCCTCTTGTCCTGCTCTTTTTCTTATATTGAAACACGTTAGACTCTTTCACCTTGTCAATGCCCTTAAAGATGTTTGAATGTTTCGATCATATCACCTCTCCCTCCTTTGCTCTAGGGTATACATATTGAGCTCCGTTAATCTGTCCTCATATGTTTTCTGATGCAGTCCCTGCACCATTTTGGTTGCCCTTCTCTGGACTGCCTTAATTTGGTTAATGTCCTTGTGAAGGTGTGGCCTCCAGTACTGCACGCAGTAGTCCAGATGGGGCCTAACCAGTGTCTTGTAAAGAGGGATTATTACCTCCCTCTTCTGACTTGTGATACCCCTACTAATAATACACCCTAACATCCCCCTAGCCTTACCTACTGCTTTAGTGGTATGCTTGGATGATTTCAGGTCATCGGTGATGATGATGCCCAAGTCTTTCTTCCCTTGTGACTGCCAGCAACTCCCCTCCCAGCCTATAGGTGGCTTCAGGGTTTCTCTTTCCTATGTGCATAATCTTGCACTTCTTTGCGTTAAACCCCAGTTGCCACTCTTCTGACCATTTTGCTAGTTTATCCAGATCTCTTCTCATTCTGCCCAGCCCATCTGGATCATCTACTCTGTTGCAGATCTTGGTGTCATCTGCAAACAGACAAACCTTACCCTCCAGTCCATCTGCAGTGCCACTGATGAAGATATTGAAGAGGACTGGCCCCAGGACTAATCCCTTAGGTACCCCACTTGTGACCTGCATCTCTTCTGACTGTATACCGTTTACTACCACTCTCTGTTTTCTGCCTGTCAACCAGTTTGCCACCCAGTTGACCGACTTCTGACCTACCCTGAACCTACCCAGCTTATTAATCAATCTTCTATGTGGAACAGTATCGAAAGCTTTGCTGAAGTCAAGATAGGCGACATCAACTGCTCCCCCCCTTGGTCCACCGTTCTGGTTACCCAGTCAAAGAAATCTATGAGATTAATTTGACAGGACCTTCCTTTTGTTAACCCATGCTGTCTTGGATCCTGTGCTCCTATGGATTCCAGGTGTTGCACTATCCTTTCCTTAAGGAGTGCCTCCATAATCTTGCCCACTACTGAGGTAAGACTGACTGGTCTGTGGTTCCCTGCCTCTTCCCTGCTACCACTCTTGTGGAGCGGGATCACATGAGCCCTTCTTCAGTCTTCTGGGACTTCTCCTGTGCTCAGAGACTCACTAAACAGTTCTTTTTTTTTTTTTGCTCCCCTCCTCCTCGCAGCCCCCATCTCTTCGGGAGTCACCTACGGCCTTTTCAGCCCTCACTCACCTACCTGGTGACCAGTGCAGTCCATCCCCCATGGAGCCGTGGTTATACCCCTCAAGCGGTGTACAGGGTGGGGGCCCATACACCCCGATGCATCTGTCTTTCGTCGGGATGCTGTCTCTGGGTAGGTAGGGGCATTGAGGTTCGGGGCCTGGTGCTCCGTCTACAAAGAGGCTGCAAGGTGTTTTTTTCTGGTGTTCTCGCAATGTACCATGTTCCCGACATCTGGCACATCACCCCCCGTTAGGCATCGGGCTTGTTGTCCTCAGGTCTCACCGGGGCTAGGCAAGAGCCGAGCTCTGGTTCCCCAGGAAGGGCAGGCAGTCCCTGGGATGCTCAAGCCCTCCCCCGGCCAGCCCTCAGCTTCCTGAGGCTCGTTCCGAACCTGGTCGCTGTCGTCCATGGCCAATCCAACATGGCCTGGCTGGGCCAGACCTTCACTAAACAGTTCTGATAATGGCTCTTCTAGTTCCACCCTTAGCTCCTTTAGTACCCTGGGATGTATGCCATTAGGTCCCATTGCCTTGTCCACCCTGAGCTTAGCGAGCTCTTGTACGACCCTTTCTTTTGTGACGGGACTAGTGCACACCTCCCTCTCCCGTGTCCATGGTGCTGAGCTGTGGGCCCTGCTCTACCTTCTCTTCAGTAAATACTGAGCAGAAGTATCTATTTAGGCTAGATGCTTTTACATGGTCCTCCTCCTCACGTGCCCCCTTATCCCGTTTGAGCTTAGCAATACCCCCTCTGGACTTTCTCCTTTCACTAATGTATCTATAGAAAGTCTTGTCACCTTTTTACTGTTTGTGCTAGTGTTTCCTTGGTTTGGGCCTTTGCCTGCCTTACTGCCTTCCCTGCTTCCCTTGGGAAGTTTGTATGCCTCCCCTATCTTCATCCTGCTGCGTCCCTTATATTTCCTGAAGGCCAGCCTTTTGGCTCTGACCTTTTCTGCTACTGTTTTTGAGAACCAAAGTGGTTTCCTTCTTCTTTTGCACTTCCTTTTCTCTCTAACCCAATGGGATATTGCTTCAAGTATTGCATCCTTAATGCTTTCCCACGTTGCCTATACCCCCTCACCTGTATTTCTTTTTGCCAGGGCTAGCTTAACTCTGTTGGCCATCTTATCAAAGTTAGCTCCTCTGAAGTCCCATATTTTTGTCTTGGAATGGGATGATTTAGTTGTAGTGGCCAAACTGAACCATACCATGTGATGGTCACTGGTCCCCAGGTGACCTTCTACCTGGAGATCTGTGACCCTTTCCCTGTAAATCAGTACTATATCTAGGATAGCCCTGTCTCTTGTGGGTTGTTGTACCAGTTGTTTGAGGCCCTCCCCCTGCAGGGAATCCACCATGTGTTTAGTTCTGGCAGATGTTCCTGCTGGTATTGACCAATATGTATCTGGCATGTTGAAGTCTTCCATTATCAGAACCTCATCTTTAGCTGTTATGTTTTGTATATCTTCTAACAGTAATGTGTCTGTGTCCTCTCCCTGGTCTGGGGGCCTGTACGCAACCCTAGTTTGTATGGCTGTCCCATTTCCTGTTTCCAGATTGACCCACAGTTCTTCTGGCTCCTTATGTGTATTCTGAATTTCTGTAGCTTTGATATTTTCATTGACATACAGGGCCACTCCACCCCCCCCTTTGCACCTTGGTCTCTTCTGAACAGTACATAGCCAGGTACTAAAGTCTCCCAAGTGTGGTTACTGGTAAACCATGTCTCGCTAATGGCTACTATGTCGAGTTTAGCCTCTGTCATTATTGCCTGCAGGTCTGGGATTTTGTTGTCCAGACAGCGAGCATTTGTATAAATGATTTTCCATTGGCCAGATTTCGGTGTGTTAGTTGTTAGGTGAGATCCGGTGTTTCTCCTGTGCGTCGTATGGGAAGCCAGTCCTTTTTCCTTACCTGGTGATGCAAATGAACTGCAAACATGCTGAACTCCTGTTTGACCACTAGCTGAGGGGGAAGGGATGTTCTTCCCATTTGACATATGGGTTGCTGCACCCCTCTCCCCATTTGCTAGTTTAAATATTCTGCAAATATGTCAAACTTCTACCTCAATGCACAGACTCCCTCCTTAGTCAGATGTAGCCTATCAAATTTAAAGAACTTTCGCTCCCAAAACTGTTACTAGTTCCCTACAAATTTGTATCCTTTTCCCTGGGACCAGCTCTTGAGCCACATGTTTGGCTTCCCTATCTCCCCTTCTGTGACCTTCCGTACATCTGCCCCCCTCTCCCAGACTGGCAGGATCTCTGAGAAGGAGATGCTGGATGAAATGGATAATAGTTTGTTACCCAGCCTGGTCAGGTGTTCTTGATCCACATAACTGACCAGCTGACGAGATTGTTAGTCCCTATGTGTACCAGGATGTCAATGTTTTCTCCTGCTTCCTGAACAGTTTTAGCAATGTATTGTTTTTCCATGCTGATGTACCTGGGAGACATCTGACCATTACCCCTGGCTGGAGATACGCATCAACTCCCCGAATCATGGAGTCTTCTATGATCAGAAGTTTTTTGGATTTCCTTTTTGCTTTTTTTGTTTTTGTTTTGGGTGAGTTTTGTTGTGCTAGCTCCTGTGCTGCAGTGTCCTGCTCTGCAGTGTCCTCTGCCCCTTTGTTTGATTTCAGAGATAGAGGCAGATACCTGTTTGTATTTTTTATATGGTTTGTGGAGGTGACATGTTGGAAGCACCGGTTTGCCCCTCCTAACCATCTGCCAACCTCCCGGACCAACTACCCTCTGTGGTTGAGTGCTTCTGTTGGATGTTGGGGAAATAGCGGGTGGTTCTTATAATATATTTCCTCTTGAATATGCAATTTGAGTGCATAATCTCTGCCCATGCTGCCTGGGCTGAGGCTTTAGATCTCAATGGCCCAGCATGTTGGACAGTGTCCTAAATCCTGTAAAACTGCCCTTCTGAAAAGTGTTCCACAGTACCTACAGTTAATGATATCCATTCCAGATAAGCTGCTGGGTTTATAACCTAGTCAGAGCAATTAGAAGGAAGAAGATGAAAGCAAAAGTTTGATTCTGTGTTTTGTTTGTTTCTGTATAACTTGTTATAACAAGTTAAATTACTAGTGCCCCTGTAAATGAGGTCACTGTGTGCATACCTCTCTGATCCGCCCCTTCCTGCTTTGCTACAGAAAATGTCACGACTGTGCTACCCTATAAAAGGAGTGTAGTGTGGGGTGGTTGGGGATGGGGGTGGGTGGCTGGGCCCTGCCGAAAAAGAAGAACCACGGACAAAAGAAACGAGGTAAGAGCAGAAAACAATCAGCCAGCAACAAATGCAGTAGCCCTGAAAGCTTATCCTAATGATAGATACAACTGTAAAACCTGTAAAGCACCACCTGTAATGATTTCACAGAAGATATACCCTGTAAGAAACACTTTGCTACAGAGAAAAATAAAGCAGTAACAGAAGATATACCTTGCAAAAGACAATTTGAATCAGAAGATTACAGCAGTAATCTGTAAGCACACACCTGTAGGCAAACCCGTAATAATGCAGCAGATGGTATACCGAGCAACAACAATTTGAATCAGAAAAATAAAGCAATAAAATGTTAGAAACAAACAGCAACAATCCCTGTGAGTACAAAATAAAAATAACAACACACAGTAAATCTGCCTAGCCAAAAGAAGCCTTAATCCTTTTCCTTGCTCTGGTAAGGTTATTTGCTCTGTCCTTTCAAGCAATCTAGAAGAAAGAGCTCAGGTGAAGCTAGGTGCCTTGGTCAGCAAACCTTGTCTTCCACCTCATTACTGAACCTGGGTCATCAGCATTGCAAGCTGTATCACTAATGCTGTACCTGGTGGGCTGGCTGACTTTTGATTTATTTGGGGGGGGGGAGAGGTGACCTCTGAATCAATCAGCAATATGATGAGATGCTCAGGCATCACAAGAGCAGATATTAGAAGTCCATTGGATTTGCAAGGAAAAAAACACGATTACAAGGTGGGAGATGGTACAAAACCAGGGGGAAGAAGAAGAATGACAGAAGGAACTGCCTCACCCATGTCCACTGGACACGCAGAAGAGCAGCTCTGCCATTGTCCATGACTCATTTCTCTTGTACTCTACCCCAGAGTATGCTAAAAAAGGGGAAGTTAAAAATGGGTTAGTGGGCAAGCAGTTGTGGATGAAGGAAGTATCGAAGCAACTAAGAGGAGACTCTAGATGGGAGCTGGTGCAAGGAACCATCAAGAGGTAAGCACAACAGAAATAAACAGTGTATTAAAAGAAGCTGTGATCAGCTGTTTCCTGGTCCCTTTCCTTTGCGATATCTGCGTCCAAAACTTAGAGCTCCCTTCCTCTAAATGTCAAACTTTCCAAATCTTATAAAGCTTTTAAAAAGGGTCTTCAATCCTTCCTTAGGGACTCTGACATCTGCTCCTGCTCTAACATTCTTGTGCCCCCCAACTAGTTGCTATACCTGCTCCACTAAATGGCACTTACTTTCATATCTGCAATTGTATCACCTGCCTGAGTACTGCCTCCTCAATATTATATCAAAATGTTATTTGACCCACTGAATAGACTATCTTGTGGACCCACTGCTGCACAGATCAGTTTGTGACTTGGATACTGTACTCCTGCCAGTACCGCTGCATACCACTATCCCTGGTTGTTGTCTGAAAATTTTTAGCATTCTTGTCTAGTGCACTTAATTAATGTATTTTCTAGGATCATGGATATGTTGTTCATCCACACTCTTTGGCATGTCCCTTTCTCCTTTAAGGATCACCAGAAGTCTTCAAGCTGGCTCCTCCCACCCAGCCGGGTGGGGTAACCCTCGGATCCTCCCCATGACGTCAGCTCTTCCTTTCCACTGGAAGATTCAGGTTGCGTCCTTCCGTGCTCCCGCATTTTGTAGGCCTGGCTTCAAAACCAGTTATTCAAAACTTTGTCTAGTTTGCATTAGCGATGCGACTACTTACCTTGATTATGGAAGACAAGTCTTCCTCTGGATTTCGCCGGTGTAAATGCGGCTAGAAAATGTCGCATACAAATCCCACAGTGCGTGTGTCTGTTGCCTGGAGTGCGATTTTAGTCTTGCATTTCACCTAACATCTCGATGACCATCTCACATGCCTGAAGTTGGGCAGGCCAGAAAACGGAACCCTCGGTGAAATCAAAGGAAGCTCGGTGGGCGGTTTCCAGCGGCCGCATGATCCGTCCGAGCAATTGGAATGCATGCAAGCCTTCAAGGAGGAAGCAGCTCGTGCAGGAATCCTCCTCTCAGAGTTTCTTTGTTCTGCTCAACCTGGGCTCCACCTTCTCTGGTTCTTTCTGAGAGTTGTGCCAGTCTCTCCTGACTAAGGGGAGGGTCCTGCGGACACGCACTCCTCTCGGTCCCGTAAGGGAAAGACGAACAGGATCATCTTTATCTCGTCAAAGCTGTTCTTGAGATCGGTCGAAATTGCTTCTTTGGCTGTTGGCTTCTTGGCTTTGCCATCTGGCCAGTTGACCAAAGTGTCAGTTGATGAGATTGAAATAATCTTCAACCAGCTGACCGGCCCATTCGCCGACTCTGGTTGGCGATTCTCTCAGTCGGACTCCTGTCCTTTCTTTCCCTAACGAGGAGACCCAGCCCCCGCGAATCCCATCGAGAAGTGGTCCGCGACCCTGGGAAATCACCGGGTCCTGTAGGTGTCTCCTGAGCGACCGAGTCGGCCTGTCCAATCTCGATCGAGGGTCCAGGACCCCCTCAGCCGAAAGGCTGAAGAAGAGCCACAAGTGCTGTAAAAGAGCCGCCATCGGTCATCCTCGTCCTCCTCAGATGAGGAGGCTCCACAGAAACTCCTTCGGCTCTATGAGACCCTCATGTGGCAACAGCTGATTTTGACTGGGCACAAGCTGACACTGGCTCCCACCCAGGCCATTACTTGGCTTTTTGCCTCCCAGGCGAAGCCGACTCCTTGAACTGATTAAGTCAGTTTCGCCCATGAGCTGATGAAATCTCTGGTTTGGCCAAAACCGGTCTCTCCGCTGATAGTGGTGGAACCACCGCCCAAGCAGTTTATGGGATGGACTCCTTCTAAGGAAGATACACTGGGCTTCTCCGGCATCTTTTGGTCACTGTCACCCCAGACTGCCCTAGGCGGGTTGAAGATGACCTGGACGGCCGACCGTTGTATCCGGATTCCTCGTATTCGGATGAGATGGGCCTGCATTCTCATCCCAGGGATAATGAATCAGCCGGTGGGTTAGAGACAGATGAAGGTTCTTCATCCTTTCAGGGCATTCTTCTCCTCACCTCTGAGTCTACAGGGATGCCCTGGAACCCATTCAAAAAAAGGTGGAGTACCCTCTCACAGACATCCTCAAGAGAGGGGATACGCCGACGGGAGCCTTTCCTGTGGCCAAGGCCATAGTTGGCCAGGCCTTAGAACTTTGGCAGCGCCCTGCCTCCTGTCCAGCTCCATATACCTGCATGACCCATGAAGTATGTGGTCCCCGTATAGTCCCTTTCAGGGTTCTACAGAGCACCCTTCGACCCGAAAGCCTGGTGACTGCCTCTGTGTTCTGGCGTACTGGCAGTTCTGTCGACACTGACTGACCTCCCGGAAAAGAATCCAAACTCTTGGATCATTCGGCTCGAAAGATCTGTACGGCCTCATCTTTCAAATAACATGAAGTCTTGCTGTAGTCTGACAATATACAGTTAGCCCCAGCACTTGAACTGCCTCGGAGAGGAAATAGTTAACTCTATGTAGAAGCATAGAATGTTGAGCTTGAGCTTGGTTTTCAAACCTCTGTCTCTGGTACTAACCAGTGTAACCATCAGATTCTTTACTCCGCCTAACAGTGAAGCTCCGGAGATTTCTCCTCTGCTCAGTTCAGTAGAGTTTGAATTAGCGTTTGGTTTTTAAATCGGTTTATTATTTTTTCGGATTTCCAGCCTCTGTCTATGGTACAGCTAGTGTGGTAGATAGTGACTTGTGTTTTATTTAATTTTCTGTGGAAATTGTTTTTGTCTCGGTTTCGGTTTCTTAACGATTGGTCTGGTTAGGAACCAACCTTATTGCTTGTATTTTATTATTTGTATTTTTTCTGGGATTTAGTGTGGTGTTCTGGTTCCAATCGGTTTCAAAAGAACCGGACTTTTTTCTGGTTCTTTTACAAAACCCATAACACAGTTTGTAACCTATCGGGGATTTACTATCTGGCTTAAAAGCTTTCAAGGGTAATTGTTTAGGTTGGCCATGTCAGAGAAACCAAGGAAAAAACGGTCCCACTGGGTTTCAACACTGTACTGAGTGTGGAGAGGCCTTTGCAAGGCTGACCCCACCTCATCGTGTTTACTGTTTGGGGTTTGACCACCTTAAATCAGACTGCCAGATTTGCAAGAATTTTCCTAAGTCACTGTGGAAAAAGATCGAGTAGGCTGAAGGAAAGGGAGGCTGAGAAGTCCGTGAATCCGGATGACCAGCCTGGTTCAGTTTTGGACGTACCTGAGGGTGCCTACTGACTGGCGGTACCTCCTCCGGGTAAGAGAGTCCAACTCTGAGGGTTGGTTCTGTCGAAAAGGAAAGAAAGCCGGTTCGGATCCAGCACCCCATACTCCAACCACTGAGGAGATAGCTAAAGTGATTAGCATAGTTCAGTCACTCCATGAGTTCTGTCTGAAACAGTACCGCGGTTAGTGTCGGTTTAGTCAGATCCAACTCCATCGGATTACGATCCAGATGCTTACTATGATGTGGAGTGGGAGGGAGACAAAGAGTATCCAGGATTAGGATGAAGATAACGACTTTGAAGGTCTGGATGTGCCATTAAACCGGACATCTCCCCAGACAAACCCTCCAATGTCTCCCTCCCAAGTTTCCTGAGTCCCTTCACACTTCTTGTTTTACAAGAAGGTGGCTGAAGCCTCCAGCTCCCAATGGTCAAAGCTGCTGAGGAGGAAGAGACCTGATTTTGTTGAGATGATGGACATCCCAGAGTCCAAAAGATGGTCTATCCCTCTTCACAAGTCCTTGGGGAGACAGACAAAAAAGACTTTACAGACACCTAATTCCTTATCTCTTGTAGATAAGAGAATGGACAGGCGGTATATGCTAGCAGGCTCAGGTACAGAGTTTTTATATAGTCATTGCAGCCATGTTGGGTTAGTGCAGGCTGCAGGCTGTGACAGGGCTAACATTCCTTTGGCTTCACACCCCCCAGACAAAGACTCTAGGAAGGTTGATGCAATGGCCAAAAAACAGTATTTGGCATCTTTTTTTGGGACTCAGGCAGGCTAACTGTATGGCCTACACAGCGAGGTACCAGAAGTCCAGGTGGGATACGGTTCTGGAACTTGCTAAACAGGCCTCCCCCAGCTAGCCAAAGAGCTGGAGGAGGTGACTGCTGATGGAATTGAGGCATCTAGAGTACAATTCCATGCTGCTGTGGACTTCAGTGATATGGCATCAAGAGTCATGGCTACATCTGGGTCTCTCAGGAGACATGCTTGACTCAGATGCACTAGCCTTTCATAGGATACCCAGGCTAAGGCTATGGATTTCCCTGTAATGGGTAACTCTCTGGGGAGCAGACAGAGGCTTACAATTACATGAAGAAAGTGGATGAGTAAGGACCACCTACAGGTGCACAGGCCAAAGAGGCAAGACACTCCTCAGAAGCAGCAGTCTAGGGGCAGGCCTTTCCATGGGCCTTTCTACAAGCTCAGGCTTCCTCTTCCTTCCCACAGAGGGAGTTCTTTTGAGGGAGAGGCAGAAGGGGGATGAGCAGGGCTGCATTCTCTTCCAAGTCCAAGGATCCTGCCAAGCACACATCCTAATGGGTCAGTCCGGGTTGACTCCCCCATTCTAGCAGGAGGCAGGCTGGCTTACTACTTCCAGGCCTGGAAGTCTGCTACATCAGACAAGTGGGTCCTGGAGGTAGTAAGCCAGGGATGGGCCCTCAGCTTCAAAAGGTTCTCAAAACTGAGGGTCAGGTCTTTTCCACCTGCATCCATCTCAGAAACCCTTGATCTAGAGGCAGAGGTTTCTTCTCCGCTGGCTCTCAGAGCTGTAGAGAAAGTTCCTACTCAGTATAGGGGCAAAGGTCTGTACTCCAGGTACTTCCTTACCCCGAAAAAGACAGGGGAGTGGCAACCCATCCTTGACCTAAGGTATTTGAACAAACACATCACAAAACCAAAATTCAAAATGGTGACTCCGGGAATAATTCTTCCCTCTCTAAGGCCTGGAAATTGGCTAGCATCCCTAGACCTCAAGGATGCCTATTTCCATATTCCTGTCCGGTGCTCCCACAGAAAGTACCTCAGGTTCGAGTTGCCTTCAGGCCATTATCAGTTCAGAGCCATGCCCTTCGGCATAACATCAGCTCCAAGGGTGTTTACAAAGTGCCTTGCAGTAGTAGTTGCCTTTCTCAAAAGGCAGGGTATTTCCATCTTCCCATATCTGGATGACTGGCCAATCGTAGGTCAGTCCTCTGACCAGGTCAAGTCAGCTCTACAAATCATTCAAGACTTGCTCACTTCTCTGGGGTTTCTCCTCAGTCTTCCAAAGTTGGTTCTTGAGCCAGTACAACTTCTTACTTTCATAGGAATAGAGTTGGATACTATCCAAGCAAAGGCCTCCCTCCCATTGGTAAGGGTAATGGCCCTCACATATCTTGCTTCCTCTTTTCGACCTCTGGTTTCTCGCCCAGAAAGGCAGTTTCTTCAACTCCTGGGCCACATGGCAGCTTCCACTGCAGAGGTGCAAGGAGCCATATTTCAGATGAGGGACAGTCAGTTCCACCTAAGGTCCTTTTGGTCTCAGAAAAGACTCTCTCACCAAACTGGTTCCAGTGACTCAGGCTCTGGTCCAAGCTCTCCAGTGGTGGCTGGACCAGGACAACCTCAGACAAGGTGTTTCATTTCTCTCTCAAGTCCCCTTAGTAGTCCTAACTACAGATGCTTCTCTCCTAGGCTGGGGAGCCCATTTGGGAGCCCTCACGGCTCAGGGGGTCTTTCCTTCATATCAATCTGCTGGAACTCAGGGCAGTCTTCTTGGCCCTTCAGGTCTTCTTGGAATCATTCAGGGGCAAGGTGGTGCAGGTCAGGACAGCATCACCACAGTGTGGTACATCAACAAGCAGGGAGGCACTCAGTCCATGGCCTTGTGCACAGAGGCCATGAAACTGTGGTCTCTAGCCTATTCCCTTCAGACTTGCCTGACAGCAGTTCATCTCCCAGGAAAAAACAATGTACTGGCAGATGCTCTGAGCAGAATCTCCCAGGGACATCACGAATGGTCCCTGGACTCTTCCATCCTACCAGTCATCTTCACCAGATGGGGCACTCCAGAGATAGATCTCTTTGCAGCCCTGGACAATCACCAGCTTCCTCTGTTTTGTTGCAAACCTCCAGTCCTGGGTACTAGATGATGTCATTCTGGATTGGAAGGCAGGTTTCTGCATGCCTTACCTCTCTTCCCTCTTTGTTCAGAGTCCTGATCAAAATCAGATCTCAACCCTGCACAGTGATACTGGTGGCTCCAGATTGGCCAGACAGCCTTGGTATCCCCTGCTGCTGTCTCTGGCAGTGTTATGTCCCTGTCTCTTCCCAAGAGATACAATCTCTAACCTCCTCTCGGGAGGATCTGGTACCCCAGTCTCCAGTCTCTCAACCTCAAGGCCTGGCTCTTGAAGCCTGCATCTTTCTCAGGGAGTTCTGGATATTTTGAAGGTTTCAGGAAACCTTCCACTAAACGTATAATTCCAAATGGAAGATTCAGCATCTGGTGTTCTCAGAAGGGTATTTTGCCTGATTCTGTAGACACTGCTGCAACCTTAGATTATCTGGTTCACCTTAATAGTCTGGCCTTAGGCCTGCAACTCTGAAGGTTCACCTAGCAGCTGTATCTGAATTCCTTTCAGCAGGGAAGGACTCTTCCCTGGCATCTCATCCTGTTTTCAGTAAGTTCTTCAAAGGTCTGGTTCATATTAACCCTCCCTTTCGAGAGCCTACTCCAGCTTGGGATCTTAGTGTCTGCATTGCTCATCTTATGCAGCCACCCTTTAAACCTCTGGCTTCAGCTGAGCTTAAGTACTTCACCTGGAAAACTGTGTTCCTGGTAGCTATTACTTCTGCCAGGCAGATTAGTGAATTACAGGCCCTGTCAGTCAGACCTGACTTCATCTCCTTCCATAGGGATAAGGTGGTCCTAAGAACCAATAGGAGGTTCTTACCCAAAGAGGTGTCAGATTTTCATCTGAACCAGTCCGTGTCTCTTCCTGTGTTTTTTACTGACCACTCTTCGGGGGAAAGAAGGTTACACAGTTTGGATGTTAAAAGGGCTATTAGCTACTACTACTAAGGCACACAGGCATGACTGTCTTCAATTGTTTCTCACTTATGGTGAAGTGGGGAAAGGAAAGCCTGCTACTCAAAGCACTATTGCCAGGTGGATTGTCTGTTGTATACAGTTATGCTATGACAAACTGGGCAAAACACCCTCTCCAGGCCTGAGGGCTCACTCAACTAGGGGTACAGCTGCCACTCTCGCTGCGGCCAGAGATATACCCTTGCTAGAAATCTGTAAAGCAGCCACCTGGAAAACAGTCCATACATTCACTAAGCTTTACGCTTTGGACATCCAGGCTAGGAGTGATGCTAGGTTTGGCACAGCAGTACTGCAGAGCCTGTTCCCAAAGTAGGTTCTGCAGTCCCTCCTTTTGGGGGAACTGCTTGGTAGTCTGCGTATTGTCAGAATACAGCAAGACTTCATGTTATTTGAAGAAAACATTACTCACCATAGTAATGTTGTTTCTTCTAATGGAGTCTTGCTGTATTCTGACCTCTCTCCCTGCCTCCCCTCTCAGAACCTAGTTTTTGGGAAGTGGGCTGGCAGGTACAGTGTTGCACCTCATGGATGTACCTTGTACCCCATCCCTCCTTTTAAGGGTGGGGTAGTTGTTCTATTTGCTGTTCTGTTTATATATTATTATATTATCACTACTTTTTTTCTTGGGTTCACAACTTGAGTCTTTTGGGACCCAAATTGTTGTACTGGCTTTAAGTAAACAATTCCATGTTTAGCACTGGTTAGTTAGTTTGCTCGTAAGAATCAGCGGTTACACTAGTAAGTACCAGAGACAGAGGTTTGAAAACTAAGCTCGAGCTCAATGTTCTATGCTTCTGCATAGAGTTAGCTTTTTCCTCTCTGGGGCAGTTCAAGTGCTGGGGCTAACTGCATATTGTCAGAATACAGCAAGGCTCCATTAGAAGAAGCAACATTACTATGGTGAGTAATTTTTTCTTAGGTCTTCATCGGGCAAGTTCGGCTATCATCATGGCACACATCTCCCATGCCCTCTTGGGATCTTTGGATGAAGTCCTCCCACACCTCCCCGTGGACATACAGACCACGGTCAAGCAGGGCCAGGATCAGGGCCAGGCTGTTGCCAAACAGCAGCTTCAGACAGTCCTGGACATTGGGGATTCTTGGGCTCGCTCGATGGCAGCTGCAGTTGCCTCTCATCACAGGGCTTGACTGAGACTCTCCTCTTTTCCAGCAGATACTCCGCACAAACTAGCTGATGTGCTTTTCCTGGGCGCCAACATTTTTGGCCCAGATGTGGTTGGTCACCTTCAGCGTATTGAGCAGTCCAATACCACCTTGGACGCTACTTCTGCTAAAGGTTCTTCGGGCAAGAAACAGCAAAAGAAGAAGAAGAAGTCTTTTCAGCATTCTTCCTCTGCGTACACGAACCCTTTTTTCAAGGAGGACAGCAGCAGCAGGCTCAAGCTTGGCACCCCCAGCCCAAGCCCTCCCAGGCACGTAAAGGAGGTCGAGGTTCAGGTCCTGGATCTTCCTTCTCCAAGCCTGCTCAATGACAGGGTGGGGGCTGCCTCCCCCTCTCCCGTCACACCAGCTCTGGGTCCTCCCGTGGAGGGCCGGCTCTGCCACTTCCTTTCTGCCTTGTCCGCTGTCACCACAGACAGATGGGTTCTCGAGGTGGTCGGTCAGGGACTGCCTCTGGAATTCGAGCAGTACCCTTCAAGCCGAACCCACGCCCCTCGGGAGGAAAGAGTATCCGTCCAGACTCAGTCGGCTGTCCGAGACGACATTGCTCAGCTCCTCCTCCTGGAGGCAGTAGCTCCAGTGGCAGATCCTCCAGCAAACCCAGGCTTTGTTTCCAGGTACTTCCTGGTGCCCAAGCGGACCTGGGGCTGGTGCCCCATTCTAAATCTGTATGACCCGAATCAATATCTCAGGTCATGCACCTTTTGGATGGTAACTCTTTCCCAGATCATACCATTCTTGGAGCGAAACATGTCCTGTTCACTGGGTCTGCAGGACCCATTCTTTCACATCCCAATCCGTCCGTCTTATCAGCGGTTCCTCCACTTCTGAGCTGAAGAGACCCTATACGAGTTTCAAGCCATGCCGTTCGGCCTGTTATCGACCCCACTGGCCTTCTCCAAATGTATTGCAATGGTGGCAGCCCATCTCAGGCATCGGGGGGGAGGTTCATCAGGATTTAACCCTACCTCGATGATTGGCTCATAGCAGGTCCCACCCAACAGGAGGTGGAGAGGTCCAGGGACCTGGCCGTCCAGACCTGCTCCCGGCTCGGCCTCCTGATCAACGAAGCCAAGTTGAAACTTGTGCCTTCCCAGGTGATGTGCTTCATCAGGGCAGAGCGCAACTCTCGTCAAGCCAGAACTCGGTTCCCGTTCTCTCCTCCTTTGCCCAGTCTCTTTCGGTTGGGCAATTGTGCCCTGCTCGGGACTTTCTGTGCCTTCTGGGTTACATGGTGGTGTGCATCTCAGTGGTCCGTTGGGCCCAGTTGCACAGGCGCCCCCTCCAAAGGGAGCTGGCCGCCCAGTGGACTCAACGCCATGGTCATTTTGACCAGCTGGTCACTGTAACCCAGAAGATGTGGGATGCTCTCCAATGGTGGACCACCCCAGACCAGTTGCAGGAAGGGGTCCTGTTTGTCCACCCCGAGCCAATGGCCATCCTCATGACCAGTGCCTCTCTCATGGGCTGAGGAGCCCACATGGGGGACAAAATGGCCCATGGGTTCTGGAACCCCGAGGAGTCCCGATACCACATCAACCTGTTGGAGCTCAGCGCAGTCAGACTGGAACTGTCAGCTTTCGCTCCTCAGCTCTGGGGTCAAATGGTTCAAGTCCAGACAGACAATACCACAACCATGTACTACCTCAACAAACAGGGTGACATGCATTCCCGTCTGCTTTGCAGAGAGGCGCTCTGCATCTGGACTCTCATCAGCCATTTGGAGGTGGATCTCCTAGCCATCCATGTGACAGGAGACTCAAACCATCTGGCAGATGTTCTCAGCCGCTTAGGCGAGACATCCCATAAGTGGTCTCTCCATCCAGAGGTAGCTTACAGACTGTTCTCATACTGGAACAAACCAATGGTGGACCTGTTTGCCTCAGGAAACACCAAGCTGAAGCTGTTTCATGCCCGCCCCCTCAGCAGGGGCTCGCTGCAGAGGATGCCTTCTCAAGGCCATGGACCCCAGGCCTCCTCTGTGCCTTCCCTTCATTTCCTTTGATCCACAAGGTGCTCCTCAAGGTGAGGAGGGACAAGGCGAAGGTGATTCTGGTAGCCCCAGACTGGCCGTGCCAGTTCTGGTATCCAGATCTCCTCAGCCTCAGCTGCAGGCCCCTGGAGTGGCTTCCAGCATGCCCAGACCTAATATCTCTCACTCGGGAAGGTATACCATCCGGACCTTCGATCCCTGCACCTCACAGCCTGATACCTGAGCGACTAGAGTTCCAGGCTTTGGGTCTTTCCGAGGATGTCCTCACCGTGGTGGAGGCATCCAGAAAGAAATCGACTGGGAAATGTTATGCCTTCAGATGGAAATGTTTTCCATTTGGTGTCAGGGCAAGGGCCTGGACCCTCTGTCCTGTCCAGTTGCTAACAGTCTTGACTACCTTTGGTCTCTGTCCAAAGGGGGTCTTCGATCATCGACCCTTAGGGTGCCCTGGCAGCCATCTCTGCTTACAGGTGCAGGAGACAGTGGTTGGGCACTTTTAAAGGCCTGGATCACATAACTCCTCGGTGGGTGAACCTCTACCTCTATGGGATCTACTGCTGGTACTGACAAAGCTCATGGATAAGCCATCCAAACCAAAGCACAAGTGAGCCTTGTCATACTTGGTGTGGAAGACAGTCTTCCTGGTGGCTAGCACATCTGCCAGAAGGACAGAGGAGCTCCAGGCACTTTCAGTGGACTACTCTTATCTGGTCTTCCACAGGGGCAAGGTTGTCCTACGCCCCCACCTGAAATTCCATCCGAAGGTGGTGTCAGAGTTTCACCTTAACCAGGTGTTAACTCTGCTCGTATATTACCTTAATTACACCTCAGAGGCTGAGTACAGGCTCCATATTTTGGACCTGAGATGAGCTCTCTCCTGTTACAAGGAGAGGATGGCGGAAATTCAGGGAGAGGTTCACCAGCTGTTTGTCACCTACGCTGAAGCCGCTTCTGGCAGACCTGCAGCAAAATGGACAATTGCAAGGTGGATTGCATCATTCTGTGTTATGAGTTGGCGGGCATGGAGCCTCCCAAAGGGATAAAGGCTCATTCTACCCACCATACCGCTGCATCGGTGGCTGCTTCCAGGGACATCCCTATCCAGGAAATCTTCCGGGCTGCTACCTGGAAGTCAGCAAACACCTTCATTACCCATTACCACATCAACCTTGAATCATGCCGGGATGCTGGTTTTGGGGCCTCAGTTCTCCAATCTCTGTTTCCTAAGTAGGGTGTGTGCGCCTTGCCTCCCTCCTCCCGGAGAACTGCTAGAGTCTGCCAAAGAGTGTGGATGAACAACATATCCATGATCTTAGAAGAACAGGTTACTGACCTGTAACAGTAACCGTAGATCTTACTTCGAGAGGGCTCTTGCAGTAGGTAATTACATATGGGACTGGCGTGACAGGCGGCGGGACCCAGGAAAAATTTCTAGTATGGGTCCCTGAGGCGACCGCCCCACGATCAGGTGACCGGCATCAGACTGCGTCGGTATAAAGGCGGTCCCGGACGCCGCCTTCAGATCTTTCCCGCCCGTCCCAGCTTGTGCAGCGCCTCGCAGTGAAGTTCATGCTCAGCCCTGTTACTTCATCAGTTTTTTACCGAAAGTTATCAGTATTTTGGTACTTTTTGTCAGGTGAACATTGGTTTATGTAGGTCCCCTTCAAAAATAAGTGTGACTTGTGCGGCGCCAGCTGCCTCACAGAGCGGTCCTCCCTCTGCCTTTTGTAGGCCTCGACCATGCGGTCAAAAAGTGCCGCGTGCCTGCATTTCAGCCTTAACCACACACCAGCAGAGTCATGGAAGCCCATCTCCTTAAAGAAGATGTCTGCAATGGAGAAGAGTTGAAGAAGCAGGCAGGCATCAACCTCCCCAGAAGGACTGAAAGTACAGGACAAAGAAGGCACCAGGAGAAGGCCTCCTCCTCCATAGCTTACGGCTGGAGCCACGGCTCAGGTAGCGTCCCTCCGGGGATCACTCCAGCGCAGCCTCAAGGCTTTGGAGGGAGCATCAAGACTCACGTTCGGACCTTGCGGGCACCTCCAGGCAAAGGAGCTTCTTCCCCAGTACTGCCGCAGGCTGCGGCCCTACTGGCATGGGTGCCTCCCATAAGCAGACGTCGGCTCCTCCGACATCTGCCGGGAGAAGGCCACTAAGACACCCGACCATCCGGCGCACGCACGATGTCCCCTCGAGACCCGGGCGCTCCCCACCTTAGCCCAGCCTCTGATGAGGACCCCTTAAGTCGAGGGCCCGGCTCCTCTGGCATCCGCGGAGTTCAACCCCTAAGTCACACATCGGCTCCTCTGGCGTGCGCCGAGCGTCGGAGCCTAAAGCGAACCCTCCATCGTCTGTCATCCCAGGTTCCCGCGGCCTTCACTGCCATCCGGGGGCCGAGTCCCCTGCCTGACCCGGGGACTTTTCCCTCCATCCCGGGTGATGCTGGGATGCTTTCTGCTTTCAGACCCTCCTCCCACTGGAGCCGGATCTGGCGCCGGCCCTGAGCGCCAGCTCTGCAGCCGGCTCCGACACGGCCCCTCCGGCCCGGCCCTCCGATGCTGGCGGGATATTCCTCTTCCATTGCTCCCCCCACGGGCCTATCACTGTTGATCGCCCATGGGGCTCCCTGCAAGCCGTCTGCTCCGGCAGCTCCTCCGGTACCTGGGTATCCACTGTCGTATCCGGCCTTGGCCTACCGGGTCCACAGTATCCTGCCCGCCAGTACCAGCAGCTGCAATACCCGGCTCGGTATTCCCCAGGCAGTTACGGATCTCGCCTTACGGATATAATCCGTATAACTATCCCCTCCTCCTCCTCCACGCCCCTAGGCTGCGGTGGATCTTCGAAGACTCTGGCCTCCTGGTGGGCTGAGCCAAGGCTCAGTTCACCAAGGAAGTCGAGCCGCCTTACGGCGATGGTGCCACCTCCGGTCCCCGTACGCCCCAGACGGCACACTCCCTCTCCGCCTCCGGATTCCCGAGCTCTTCCCTCTGGATCCAGAGAGGGGCAGGACACGCATCCAGGGATTCCCCCTAAGGAACCTGTTCCTCCCCCTAGACGAGTCAGGGAGTCTTACTCTGCTTCCAATTCTTCTTATTCTTCTCTCTCGGACTCCTCGGATTCCTCTGACGGATGCTCCGAGAAAGACGACGAGCCTCGCTCTCCGTCCAAGCTCCGGCCGAGGACTCCTCCGAAGTCTCCTCTGGAGGATTCTTCCTTCACGGAGTTGCTCAGGAAGATCCAGGAAGTACATCAGTGGCGTTCCTTAGAGCCAGATCCTCAGCGGGTTACACTGCTCGAACATCTGGACTTGCCCTTACGGCTCCTACTCTGGTGCCACCTGGATCGGGCCTCATGCCCACCTTGTTTCCACTATTTGGAAACAACCGTCATTAGCCCACTTCCCTCGGAAGTCCAACAGGCTATACCAGGCTCCGGAGGTGTGGGCTTTTCAGATTCTCACCCCGTGCAGACTCGGTTGTGATCAGCGCGCTCCTACGGCGGTGCACACCCTAAACATCTGAGCTCGTCTCCTCCGGATAAGGAATCTGCCTTCTGGATCAGTATGGAAGAAGCTATACTTCTTCCACACTGGGGATCAGGGCCTAAATTATGTAGCACATGAGGGGATTACCAAGCTGTCCTTACCCAGGCAGAAATCTAGATTGACTCCTTGCCTGACTCCCAAGTCAAGCAGGAGTTAGCTGACCTATCCGTTCTGCTCGTTCGGCCAGTCGTCACATTCTGAGGACGACCTACGACGCAGTGGACACCACAGGGCGGAGCTCTGCATTCACAATAAGTCTTCGACGTCACGCCTGGCTCCGAGTGTCAGGTTTGGTCCCGGAGGTGCAGTCAGCAATTCAGGAAGCACCTTTCAGGGGTTCGGTGCTTTTCGGTGGTGATGTCAAGGACATCATCACCGACTTGCAGGAGAAGGGGACGGCCCTGAAATCTGTGGATTCCATGTACCATCCCCATCCCTCACAGTGCCATCCTTTTCGCAGACGCAGCCGGCCTCAAGCGAAACCCCAAGGAAGGCGGGCCACCAAACGCCGGGCCCCCACAGCTGCCAGGCCCCATACCAAAAGCAGCAGGTGCCCCAGCTGTGGCGCTGCCCACCACTGACTCCTTTCCTCTCCCACCACCTCCGGACTCCCCGGAGGAACCGGTAGGAGGGAGATTCTCCCTCCACCTTCCTGGTTGAGAGAGGATAACATTGGATTCATAGGTGCTTCAGATTATCGCAGAGGGGCACTCCATAGAGTTTCTACAGAAACCTCCACGCCACTCCCCTCTGAAGTCCTCTTACTCAAGGGACCATCTTCCTTTGGTCAGGGAAGAAATATCTGCTCTCCTCGCGAAGCAGGCCATAGAACCTGTCCCTCCTCACCTCCATGGGACGGGTTACTATTCCCATTTCTTCCTTGTACCAAAGAAGACGAGAGATCTCAGACCCATTCTCGATCTCAGCTCCCTGAACTTCTATGTAGAATACAAGAAGTTCAGGATGCTCTCCTTCAAACCCTTCTGCCCCTTCTTCGGCCGGGCCAATGGCTTTGTGCACTGGATATGCAGGATGCATGCACATCCCATTCATCCCTCGTACCGAAAGTACCTCCAGTTTGCTTTCCAAGGGGACCATTACCAATTCTGGGCGCTCCCTTTTGGTCTTTCCTCGGCTCCCTGAGTTTTTACCAAATGCCTGGCGGTGGTAGCGGCCCACCTGTGTACCTTGGGAGTTCAGGTGTTTCCCTACCTGGACAATTGGCTCCTGGCAGCCTCGTCCAGGGAGGAACTCCTGCATTTTCTCTCCCTCACCCAGCAGGTTTTCACTTGTCTGGGTATCACCATCAACCATTCCAAGTCTCATCTGGACCCTTCCCAGAGACTCCAGTTCATTGGGGCAATCCTCGATACGACAGTGTTCAAGGCCTTCCTGCCTTCGGACAGGGGAGCCTCCCTCCAGTCACAGATTTCCCTACTTTCAGAATGCAGGAAGGTTCCGGCGAGGTCAGTGCTCCGTCTTTTGGGGCTTATGGCGGCCACCATCCCGACAGTTCCGCACGCGCGTCTCCACATGAGGATCTCTCAGTGGACTCTCCGCTCTCAGTGGGATCAACTTGTAGACTTGCAATGGTGGATGGTTTGAGAGAACCTGTTCTGGGGGGGTCCCCTTTTTTCATCCTCCCCCCTCCCAGACTCTGACCACGGATGCATCAGGCGAAGGTTGGGGAGCCCATCTGGGTCCTCACCGACCCCAGGGTTTATGGTCCAGATTGGAATTAGCCCTCCACATCAGTGTGCTCGAGCTACGAGCAGTTCTGTATGCTCTCCAAGCCCTTCACCAATACATCCTTCCCGGTCACCTAGCTGTCCAAATGGACAGTATGTGAGTGGTGTGGTACATCAACAAGCAGGGAGGGACTTGATCCTACCCGCTGTGCAGGGAAGCAATGAGGGGTTGGGAATGGGCAACGCTTCACAACCTTCACCTCACGGCGATCCATGTTCCAGGAGTCGACAATATCCTGGCAGACAAGCTAAGTCGTTCCTCGGCTCTGCCACATGAGTGGGAACTGGACCAAAAGGTTCTAAATGGCATCTTCCAGCTTTGGGGGACTCCACAGGTAGACCTGTTCGCCTCTTCCCAAAATGCAAAACTTCCCACCTTTTGCTCTCTCGCTCCAGAGCAAGGCGCTTTCTGGAGTGACGCTCTGTCTCTAAGCTGGAAGGACAGATTCGTCTATGCTTTTCCCCCAATTCCTCTGGTCCCTCATGTGCTGCAGAAACTTGCATTGGAAGGAGCGAGAATGATTCTGATCGCTCCTTTCTGGCCCAGGCAAATCTGGTTCTCTCTTCTACAACAATACTCAGAGGTTCCTCCTCTTCCTCTTCCTCTTCCTTTATCTCGAGGATTGCTGACCCAGGATCAGGGGACCCTGGTCCACCCAGGACTCAAGTCTCTCAAACTTCTTGCATGGCTCCTGCAGACCTAGCCCAATCTCGTTTTGGCGTCTCTCCTAAGGTGGCCGAGCTTCTAGTGGAGGCTAGAAAACCCTCCACTAGGTCCGCCTACGCTATGAAATGGAAACGATTTTCCATTTGGGCTGCCTCCAGGAAAGTGGAGCCTTTCTCCTGTCCTGTGGCCATTCTGCTCAATTATTTGCGTCATCTTTTCGACCTGGGTCTCAGTCACTCCTCTTTGAAGGTTCACATGGCTGCTATTTCAGCCTACCGTGTTCCTTTTGCTGATAAAGCCTTTGCCCAATTAGAGTTATCCAAGACCTTTCTCAGGCCCCCTGTTCGGACTCCTGCTCCCCCTTGGGATATGAACTTTGTTCTTGAGAAACTTACCCTTCCTCCTTTTGAGCCTGCGGCTTCCGCAGACTTGAAGTTTTTATCGTGGAAGATGCTCTTCTTGGTGGCCATTACTTCTGCTTGAAGAATTTCCAAGCTCCAGGCCCTTATGTGTAAAGTTCCCTATCTGATTTTTCACAAAGAACGAGTAGCTCTTCGCACGAACCCTAAGTTTCTTCCGGAAGTGGTAGCGGAGTCTACCTTAAATCAGTCTATTGAGTTACCTGCCTTTTTCACGCAGTACTCCAACCAGGAGAATACTTGCTCCATACCATGGATGTCCACAGGATTCTGAGATACTACACCGATAGGACAAAGGATCTCAGAAAGACTGATCAGTTGTTCATCTCTTTTGCTCACAAGGGAAGGCAATGCTGTCTCCAAGCAATGCCTGTCAAAGTGGTTGGCTCATTGCATCACTTCCTGTTGTAATAAAGTACACAAGACCCTACCCGGGTCAAGTCAGAGAATCACTCCCTCGTGGAGTAGCAGCCTCTGCGGCATTGTTTCAAGAATGTGTCTGCGGCAGATATCTGTGCTGCCGCCACCTGGACTTCGATCTATACCTTTACAAAACATTATAGTTTGGACATTGCCTCTCGCCGTAGAGCAGGCTTCGGCTTAGCTGTCTTGCAAGGCCTCCTATCTTTTGAGGTTTGCAAGGTTGTTTGCTACTTCTTGGAGTAGTTCCTCCTCCTGGTGCCTTTCATTTGTTCCAGACTGCTTGGGATTCTGTCCTATATGTAATTACCTACTGCAGAGCCCTCTCGAAGTAAGATAGTACAGTTATGTAAGAACTTACGTAACAGTAGATCTTGAGAGAGGCTCTTCAGATAAATACTACCCGCACTCCATCCCCTAGGCTTTTCAGCTCCTTTTCCATTGAGAATATCTGCTCTCTCTCATCCAGGCCTTCCGGGCCTGTGGCGAGAAAAGAACTGGAAGGCGGGCGTCCCGGGACCGCCCCTTTATACCGGCGTCATCTGGCGGTCACCTGGCGATGGGGGCAGTCCCTCGCCAGGGACTGCTACTAAAATTTTCCGTGGGGTCCTGCCGCCTGCTGGCGTCAGTCCTATATGTAATTACCTACTGCAAGAGCCTCTCTCGAAGATCTACTGTTACGGTAAGTTCTTATGTAACTGTACTTTCTAGGAGTGGTATATGTTGTTCATCCACACGGACCTACCCGACCTGCCCGGCTGTGGACGCACAACACCTGGCTTCCAGTGGGCTAAGATCTGGTGTCATGGGGCGGAGCCGAGGGTTATACCACCCGGGTGGATGGGAGGAGCCAGCTTGAAGACTTCAGCGATCCTGAAAGGGGAAAGGGGTATGCCAAAGAGTGTGGATGAACAACATATACCACTCCTAGAACTACTGTTACAGGTGAGTAACCTGTTCTTTTTGTTCTTTTTGCCACTTTAAGTGTCTTTGTTCCAGTTGTAAACACTGCTTTGTTGTTAAAATTTTGCTTCATTCCTTTTGTGATATGCCCATTGTATTTCCTGTCTATACAATGTTCCATTGTTTGTAACTCTCCTGGGTCGTGCCTGAAAATATGCAACATTCTTGTTTAGTGCACTTACCTGGTAAACAAAAACTAAAAAAATATTGTCCTGTGTCCAACTACATGTCATGCAAGTCCTGTTCCAGGTAATCCCAAGCATCTGGTGGCTCCCCCTCCCTGCCCTGCAGTATAAAGCAAGATCCAGGTCCTACACCAGTAGGCAGATTAAATTATGGAGGTGGCTGCAGTGAGAGGCAGCAGCTGAAAAAAGGGCCCAAGAACAGGTAATGTGGGGTTACCATGTGTGATGATGGAGGAGGTGCTAGGGGAGCTGGGGATGGGGAAAGGGAGGTAGGTAATCCTGTTGTGGGAGGGTGGGAAACATCATAGAGAAGTCAGGAGGGACAGGGGCTGTTAAGAAATACTGTGCAGGGAGTTGATACTGAGGAAGTGTCAGCTATTGGAGGGTAGGGTAGGGATGTGTGTCGAAAGAAGTTATGAGGTGGAGGAAGGAGATGATTGGCAAGGTGGGGGAATGGCAGCTAATACTGAGGAGGGGCAGATAACATAGAAGGGCAGGTAGTATATGGGGATAAGGTTAGAGGCATATACAAGTGGGGACAGGGGCTGGCAATGGAAGGAGGGCCTCAGTAATGTATTAGTTTGTATCTACAGAATATCCTTTAGCAAATGAATGTTTATTAGTAATTCTACCTCTGAGCAGGGTTTGTTCCTTAGTACCATTTGAAAACAAGTAAAGCAGTATTCACCAGAATAATTATCGTAATAAGACTGCAAATCTTTGAAGAGGTCAGAGCGATGCAGAACATTCCCATTCCTTGTGTGTTGCTTCTCCAGTGAAAAAAGTTGGCACAATTTTTTTTTCAGCATGAGCCATCAGTTCACAGTCAACTGATCCTTTGAGGCTGACTTGGTATGTAACCAATGTATCATATTGCTTAGCAACAGATAAACACACATTTTAACTTCTTCAATTGATGTCCTCTTACCAGTTAAACTCAGCCAGTACCTTTTATATTTGAAACCGACCAAGAATCTTTTTTATTTAAAGGTTTTTATCCTCCAGGCCTAAGCCGTTGGACTGTCAATCCTGTCCCTACCAGCCTTTGACTAGCAACAACCTCTACCTAGGGCTGGCCCAAGCTAGAGTTCCCCATGGATTGGCCCCATCCCCAATGGCAGGGCCTGGAGGGAGGTTCTGTCCCCTTTTCTCAGAGACTCCGGCCCTTAATCATTGGGCAGTGGTGCAGGCTGCAGTCAGTGGCCAGGCCTTCACAAAGCCCACTCAGTCTATAGTATTTTCTACATTTCTTACTCTCTCAACCCCTTCCGTGGCTAGCGGACGACAGTGCCTGCTGTGTGGAGATACACACACACACTGCGTCAGACCACAGCCTCTCTCTTTATGCCTTCCTGCTTGCACTGCCACCAGGTCTCCACGTGGTGGCAGTCTACAGAGGACCAACAAAGCCTCCCACTCCCAGGAGAGGAAGGCTACCTCGGGACACGCAATCCTGACCCCCCCCCGTTGACCCTCAGGGACCTGAGTCCATTCCCAATCCCAGGTCACCAGCGTGGCAGCAGGTAAGACGCACGGTGCCTCAGCCTTTCACACCAGCTAGCGAACTAGGCTAAAAATTTTAATTACATAATGGGCATAATCTGTAAATACAAACAACATTTTTTAAGTAGCAATTATATATTCACACATAGGCATAACAGTATTTTCCCATTAACTGTATATAACAAACTCACATGGATCAAACAATCAAAAGAATCAAGCAAATGCATCTCTACAGACTGCAGGCCTACAACCTTACTACCTTGGAACCTGATCCTGATAGATCTCAGAAACTAAGCAGGATGGGGTGAGGCCTGATCAGCAGTGGAATGGGAGACTGCCAATGAACACCAAGTGCTACAGGTAGTGGTGTTGGTAACTCTACAGGGAGCACTCTCCCCTTGGTTAAAATAACCATAATGATGCCTCAGCATAGTGTTCAAGGGACACTGTATTGTCGGGGCTACTGCCTTTCGGATGAGGCTCCCGTCTGGCTGTTCCAGTGGACATTTAAGGTTCCATGGCAATCTCAAATAGAGTAAGGACATTGTCACTGGGTAAAACAGATAAAACAGTACATCAACCAAAACTCAGTTCATCAGTGCAAACTCAACATAAACAAGAAACAAAAAGGATCAAAGACAAAATCAGAACAATAACAAATTAAAACATGAGGACCAAAGTAAAAGACTCATAACTCCACAAACCCTTGTAGAAAGTGAAGAGGACTGCACTTAGCTCTGGGAGAACAGTGGGAATGGCAGACATCTGATCTGAGCTTTTAAAAACTCTTAACACGCCTTACAAGCTATTGAAACTCCCACTGCTGCAGCCCTGCTGTAATATCGTCTGCATGTGGAATCTGGGATTTGTGGTTACAACAGATGTCAGCTAGGAAGTCAGCAGAGTCAGTTTGATACAATGTATTAAACAGCAGTAGTTAGTAATTAAAAAAAGGTTTTGTACCTGAAGTGCAAATTGGGACCAGTGCTAGATTGTTCCCCTTAAAACAGCAGAATTGGAAGTAACTTTAAATAACTGAGTGAATTGCAGTCTCTTATTTACAGTGACTTGAGATAAATTTGAATAAACTACAAACTACATAGTTAACATATTTAGATTTAGGTATCCTTAAAATGATTTTCATTTGACTTTAGTCTTTTTTCCCCCCATCATTTTCTAAGCAAGATAACACACAAAGTTGTGCAGTTATGCTGTAATAACCACACTTCCTGAGTGGTTGAAAGCACTTTGCTGCCCCTCATGCCTCAAAAGCATTCCATCTGGGACATGCAGTCATTACAGCATAATTAGTGCACACCCTTATCATGTGTTCTGTCTTACCGAAGAGGATCAGTAATGACAGAAACATTGTAAAGTTCCACCTGCTGTGTTTTTTATTTTGTACTAATGGTTCCCTGTTATGTGCAGTTTTACTTCTAACTTCCCTACTGATGTCTTTTTCTAACTGAGTTTTACTGTTACTGTACTGATGATGTAACAGGATGTATGTTTCGTTATTTTCCTGGTCGTGCCTGGAAATTGGCATATGTACTCCTTGTGGATCTTACTTGATATCAAAAACATAAATAAACAAATTTGAAAGACAGTGGAAGTGAAGCAAAAGGGCCATATCTGGGGTAAGATACCCCAACTCCGGGAAAAGTTCCAGCACCACTTGGGTCACCTCCCTCCAGAAAGTTTTCAGCACCGGACAGAACCAGAACACATGAGCGTGAGTGGCCACCTCACACCCATATTTCCACCAGCAGGAGGAGTCCCCCGGAGCACTATATTTTGCAGTGATCTGGGTGTGTGTGGAAAAAGAGGGACAACTTCCTGTTTTCTACTGGTGATGCCTCTCCCTATGCATCCCAGTATCCCCCAGCCCTCCTTACTGCCTTCTCACATTGCTTGCCCACCTTTAGGTTCATCTGATATAACTACCCCAGGACCCTTTCCATTTTTGTTGTCAGTATCTCACCCTCCATTGTGTACTATTCCCCTGGGTTTTTGTTTCCCAGGTGCATACATAGATACATAGATTTTGACAGCAGATAAGGACCGCTTGGCCCACCCAGTCTGCCCATTTCCCTACCTAATGGATAAGCTGCAGATCCTAGTTAACCAGCAGCCTACTTCTTCCTACCCCACCCCTAGAATTGCCTTATGACTGTCCCATACATGCTTGAATTCCACCACTGTTTTGACTCCACAACCTCCTCCAGGCCGTTCCATGCCATCCACAACCCTCTCTGTGAAAAAATACTTACTTAAATTACCTCTGAGCCGCCCCTTCTATCTTCAAATTGTGCCTTGTTCTTGCACCTCTTTTTTGAAAGATGTTACCCTCTTGGACTTTGTTGATTCCTTGAGGTACTTGAAAGTTTCTATCATGTCCCCCTCTCCTCCTTTCCTCGAGGCTATACATATTAGCTCCTTAAGTCTCTCTTCATATGTCTTCCGGTGCAGACCCTGCACCATTTGAGTGCCCTCCTCTGGACAGCCTCCATCCTGTCTGTCTTTACTTGGGAGATTGGGTCTCCCAGAACTGCCATGAGTACTCAGATGGGGTCTCACCAACTGTCTGTACAGAGGGATAATAACTTCCTATTTTCTACTGGTGATGCCTCTCCCTATGCATCCCAGTATCCCCCCAGCCCTCCTTGCAGCCCTCTCACATTACTTGCCCACCTTTAGGTCATCTGATATGACTACCCCAGGTCCCTTTCCATTTTTGTTGTTGTTAGTATCTCACCCCCCATTGTATACTCTTCACCTCGGTTTTTGTTTCCCAGGTGCATTACCTTGCACTTCTTAGCATTGAATCTAAGCTGCCATACATTTTGACCATTCCTCTAACCTTGCCAAGTCCTTCTCATCCTTCCACCCACCTTGTGCATCAACTCTGTTGCAGATCTTTGTGTCATCTGCAAAGAAACATACTTTTCCTTCAGTCCTCTGCAAGTATAACTATAAAGACATTGAAGAGGACCGATCTAATACTGAACCCTCGATGTCCCACTAGTAACCCCCTTTCTTCATTTACTATTACTCTCTGTGTCCTATTCTCCAGCCAATTCTTTACCCAGGCTGTCATCTTGGGACCCACTCCCAAGCTGGCTAACGTATATTAATCTTTTGTGGGACTGTGTCAAATGCCTTGCTAAAGTCTAGGTAGGCCATGTCACAGCCCCTCCCTGATCTACTACTTTAGTCACCCAGTCAAAGAAATCTATCAGATTTGTCTGGCATGACCTTCCCGCTGTGAATCCATGCTGCCTTGAGTCCTGAGCCCCTCTGGCCTCTAGATACTCAACAATTCTTTCCTTCAGAAGAGATTCCATCATTTTCCCTACCACTGAGGTTAAACTAACAGGTCTGTAGTTTTCTGCTTCTGCCTTTACTTTGCACTTCTTTGCGTTGAATCTAAGCTGCCATACATTTGACCATTCCTCCAATTTTGTCAAGTCCCTTCAAACAACATGAAGTCTTGCTGTATTCTAACATTATGCAGTTAGCCCCAGCACTTGAACTGCTCCGCAGAGGAAAAAGGTTAACTCTATGCCAGAGCATAGAATGTTGAACTTGAGCTCGGTTCAAACCGCCGTCTGCTGCACTTTCAAGTGTGACCATCAGATTCTTTACTCCGCCTAACTGAACAGTTGCTCTGGAGAAATCTCCTCCACTTGTCGGCTCTGTCTCAGTAAAATGGTTTTCAACCGCAAATTTTATTGTTTTTTCGGTTCAGATCCCTGTCTGCGGTACAGTAAGTGTTGTAGGTAGTGGACATTAGTTTTATTTTCTGTGTGTGGAAATTGTAAAAACTTTTCAATCGGTCCAGCTGAAAGAGATTGGTTTTTCTTTCTTTATTCTGTAAAGTCTTTGGTTTATTTGTATTAGTGTGAGGTACCGGTCCTTATCGGTTTCAAAAATATGAATTTTTTGATGTTTTTTTCCACAGCCCGTAACAAGTTAGTAACTGATAAGGGGGTCTTGCCTGGCTTTAACGCTGCTAAAGGGTAAGTGGATAGGATGGCTACGTCTGAGAAACCCAAAAGAAAAACCGGGCCCACTGGGTTTCAGCACTGTAGTGCGTGTGGGGATGCCTTTGCCAAGGCAGACCCTCACACCACCTGTGTGTATTGTCTGGGGTTCGACCACCTCAATTCAGACGGCCAAATATGCAAGAATTTCCTGAAGGCTACCCTGGAGAAGAGATAGGGTAGGCTGAGGGAAAAGAGGCAGAGAAGTCCGCTGATCCGGATGGCCAGCCCGGTTCGGTTCCGACTGAACCTGAGGGAGTGCCCACTGACCAGGGTGATACTTTCACGGGCAAAAGGAGAGCTGATCCTGAGGGGTTGGTTCCATCTAAAAGAAATCGTCCAGTTCAGATCCAGAACTGTCAGGTCCAACCGCCGAAGAAATTGCCAGGGTGATTAGCATAGTAGAATCGCTCTGTTCGGTTCCGGCAGATCCGGCTCCTCCAGGTAGGCCCTCGGTTCGGTCGGTTCCTCCGGTTCCGGAATATTTTCCAGATGATTACTATGTACCAGATTTGGAGGGGGAAGAAGGGTTCGACGATGATGATGGTGTGAAAGGCCTGGATGAGCCCATTGAACCGGACATCTTCCCAAACAGGCCTTCCAATGTTTCCCCTCCCAGGCTTTCTGAGTCCCCTTCCCACTATTTGTTTTACAAAAAAGTGGCAGAGACCCTCCAGCTCCCTCTGGTTGAAGCTGTTGAGGAACAAGAAGAGCCTGACTATGTAGAGATGATGGACGTCCCAGAGTCCAAAAGGCTGTCTATTCCTCTCCATAAATCTTTTGGGAAACAGACACAAAAAATTCCTCAGACACCAAATTCATTGCCTCCTGTGGACAAGAGAATGAACAGGAGGTATATGCTGTCAGGCTCAGGTACAGAGTACTTGTTCCAACAATGCAGCCATGTTGGGGTCGTGCAGACTGCAGCCTGTGACAAGACTAATATACCTTTGGCTTCACACCCCCCCAGATAAAGACTCTAGGAAGGTGGATGCTATGGCCAAGAAACAGTACTTGGCATCTTCCTTGGGAATCAGGCAGGCAAACTATATGGCCTACACAGCCAGATACCAGAAGTCCAGGTGGGGTACTGTTCTGGAGCTGGCTAAGAGAGCTGGAGGAGGTGGCTGCTGATGGGATTGAGGCATCCAAAATCAATTTCATGCTGCTGTGGACTCTAATGATGTTTCATCACGAGTCATGGCTACATCTGTGTCTCTTAGGAGATTTGCTTGGCTCAGATGTACTAGCCTCTCATAGGACACCCAGGCTAAGGCCATGGATTTCCCTGTGGTGGGTAATTCTTTGTTTGAGGAGCAGACAGAGAATTACATGAAAAAGATGGATGAGTATAGGACCACCTACAGGAGTGCACATGCCAAGGAAAGGCAGGCAACTCCTCAAAAGCAGCAATCTAGGGGCAGGGACAGGCCTTTCTACCAGGCACAGGCCTTCTCTCCTTTTCCTCAGAGGAGGTTCTTCAGAGGGAGAGACAGAAGGGGAGGAGCAGGGCTACATCCTCCTTTCAATCCAAGGCTCCTGCCAAGCAGACACCCTGATGTGTCAGCCCGGGTCGGCTCCCCCTTTCCAGTAGGAGGCAGGCTGGCTTACTACTTCCAGGCCTGGAAGTCTGTTACCTCAGACAAGTGGGTCCTGGAGGTAGTAAGCCAGGGACTGGCTCTCAGCTTAAAAAAATTTCCAAAGCTGAGGGCCAGGTCTTTTCCACTTGCAAACATCTCGAAACCATTGCTCTAGAGGCAGAGGTTTCCTCTCTGCTGGCTCTCAGAGCCATAGAAAGAGTTCCTGCTACACGCAGGAGCAAAGGTCTGTACTCCAGATACTTCCTTACCCAGAAAAAGACAGGGGAGTGGTGGTCCATCCTAGATCTAAGATACTTAAACAAGCACTTAGTCAAGCCAAAATTCAAAATGGTGACTCTGGGAATAATTCTTCCCTCTCTGAGGCCAGGGGATTGGTTAGCCTCCCTGGACCTCAAGGATGCCTATTTTCACATTCCCATCAGGTGCTCCCACAGAAAGTACCTCAGGTTCGAACTGCCTTCAGGCCATTATCAGTTCAGAGCAATGCCCTTCAGACTAACATCAGCACCAAGGGTGTTCACAAAATGCCTAGCAGTAGTAGTGGCCTTTCTAAGGAGACAAAACATTTCCATATTTCCATACCTAGACGACTGGCTCATTGTGGGGCAGTCTGCAGACCAAGTCAAGTCAAACCTGCAAGTGACCCAACAGTTGCTCACTTCTCTGGGATTCCTCCTCAATCTTCCAAAGTCAGTTCTCGAACCAGTGCAACTCCTGACCTTCATAGGGGTAGAGTTGGACACTGTCCAAGCAAAGGCTTTTCTTCCTCTGGCAAGGGTAAAGGCCCTTACAGATCTGGCTTCTTCTTTTTGCCTTCTGGTGTCTCGACCAGCAAGACATTTTCTTCAACTCCTGGGCCACATGGCAGCTTCCACTGCAGTGGTACAAGGGGCCAGATTTCAGATGAGGGACATCCAGCTCCACTTGAGGGCTTTTTGGTCTCAATAAAAAGATCCTCTAACCAAACTGATTCCAGTGACTCATACTCTGATCCAGGCTCTCCAGTGGTGGTTGGATCAGGACAGCCTCAGACAAGGAGTCCCATTCATCACCCAGACTCATTCTGTGGTACTAACCACAGATGCTTCTCTCCTGGGGTGGGAAGCTCACTTGGGAGTTCTCACAGCACAGGGAGTGTGGTCCCCTCAGAGTCTGTGCTCCGTATCAGTCTTCTGGAGCTCAGGGCAATATGCCTGGCTCTACAAGCTTTCTCAGACTCAGTACAGAACAAGGTGGTTCAGGTCAGGACAGACAACACCACCACCACCATGTGGTACATCAACACGCTGAGAGGCACTCAGTCTACGGCCTTGTGCATGGAAGCCATGAAATTGTGGTCCCTGGCTTATTCTCTACAGACATATCTGGCAGCAGTCCACCTTCCAGGGAAGGACAATGTGCTGCTAGATGCTCTGAGCAGGATATCCCAGGGCCATCACAGAATGGTCCCTGGATCCCTAGTGTTAAAAGTGATTTTTTAGATGGGGCACTCCAGAGATAGATCTTATTGCAGCCCCAGACAATCATCAACTTCCTTTCTTCTGTTGCAGACCCCAGTCTTGGGCTCAGTCCCCTGGATGCTCTACTTCTGGATTGCGAGGAAATTTCTGTATGCCTTTCCTCTGTTGTTCAAGGTTCTGGTCAAGATAAGGTCACAATCTTGCAAAGTGATCCTGATTGCTCAGACTGGGCCAGGCAGCCTTGGTATCCTCTGTTGCTGTTCCTAGCAGTCCATCTTCCCTGTCTGTCCCAAAATTACAATCTGTTAACCTCCTCTCAGGGGAGGATTTGGTTCCCCAACCTGCGGTCTCTCAACCTCAAGGTGTGGCTCTTGAAGGTTAGAATATGCAAGACTGCATCTGTCCTAGGGGGTTCTGGAAATTCCCAAAACTCTCTCGAAAGCCTGCCACCAGAAAAACCTATAATTCCAAATGGAAAAGATTCATCATTTGGTGTTCCAATAAGCGGATATCTTCAGATACTGCTAATTTGGCTACAGTTCTGGATTATATGGTTCATCTTAATGGCTTAGGCCTCAGAGCAGCTACCCTGAAAGTACACTTGGCAGCTGTTTCTGCATTTCTGTCAGTGGGGAAGGCTTCTTCATTGGCATCTCATCCTGTTTTCTGTAAATTCTTTAAAGTTGCTCCATACCAATCCTCCTTTTAAGGATCCTACTCCTGCTTGGGATCTTAATGTTTGCATTGCTCAGCTTATGCAACCCCCTTTTAAGCCTTTGGCCTCAGCAGAACTTAAGTACTTGACTTGGAAAGCTGTGTTCCTGGTAGCTGTTAACTCTGCTAGGCGTATCAGTGACTTACAAGCTCTGTCAGTGGAGCCTGATTTTATCTCATTCCATAGTGATAAGGTGGTCCTTAGAACTAACAGGAGGTTCTTACCCAAAGTGGTTTCAGATTTTCATCTGAACCAGTCCATGTCTCTTCCTGTCTTCTTCACTGATCATTCTTCTTCAGGGGAGAGAAGGTCACACAGCTTGGATGTTAAGAGGGCACTTAGCTACTACATTGAGCACACTAAGGCACTTAGGTTTGACTGTCTTCAGTTGTTTCTCACTTATGGTGAAGTGGGAAAGGGCAAACCTGCTACTAAGAAGACTATTGCCAGGTGGATTGTCTCTTGTATACAGTTCTGCTATGAGAAGCTGGGCAAAATACCCCCTTCAGGCCGAGGGCTCATTCGAATAGAGGTACAGCTGCTTCTCTGACTGCTGCCAAAGATATACCATTACTAGAAATATGCAAAGCAGCCAGCCACCTGGAAAACAGTCTATACATTCACAAGCATTAATCCCTGGATATCCAGGCTAGGAGTGATGCTAGGTTTGAATACAACAGTACTGCAGAGCCTATTCCCAAAATAGGTTTGTCCCTCCTCCATGGAGGTACTGCTAGTAGTCTATAGCTATATGAATACAGCAAGACTTCATGTTTGAAAAAAATTACTTTAGTAATTGTGTTTCTTCTAATGAGTCTTGCTGTATTCTAACCTCTCCTGCCTCCCTCTCAGAACCTGTTTTTTTGGTAAGTGGGCTGGCAGGTACAGTGCTGCACCTCAGGGGTGCACTTAGCACTCCCCCCTGTATAGAGAGGGGGAGTGGGTTATGTTTATATTGCTTTTTATGGCTATGTTGTTCACTACCTAGTTTTTGTTTTGGAGTTCTCGACTTGAGTCTTTTGGGGACCCAAAACATTTGGTTGCCTTTTGACTAGTAGATTTACAATTTCCACCTAGCAGGTGTAGTTAGTATTAGCTCATAAGAATCTGACGGTTACACTTGAAAGTGCAGCAGACAGAGGTTTGAACCGAGCTCGAGCTCAATGTTCTATGATCTGGCATAGAGTTAACTCTTTCCTCTCCGGAGCAGTTCAAGTGCTGGGGCTAATTGCATAATGTCAGAATACAGCAAGACTCCATTAAAAGAAACACAATTACTAAGATGAGTAATTTTTTTCTTCTCATCCTTTCCACCCCACCTTGTGTATCAACCCTGTTGCAGATCTTTGTGTTGTCTGGAGGACATACTTTTCCTTCAGTCCCTCTGCAATGTCACTTATAAAGACATTAAAGGACGGACCCAGTACTGAACCCTGCGGTATCCACTAGTAACCCCCTTTCTTCACTGTGGACTCTGTTTACTATTACCTTCTGTCCTGTTGTCCAGTCAGTGTTTGCAGGCTACCACCTGGGATCAACTCAAAGGCTGGCTAATTTGTTTATTAATCTTTTGTGGGACTGTGTCAAATGCCTTGCTAGATTCATCTGACATGACCTTCCGCTGTGAATCCATGCTGCCTTGGGTCCTGTGCCCACTGGCCTCTAGGTACTCAACAGTTCTTTCCTTCAGAAGTGATTCCATCATTTTCCCTACCACTGAGGTCAAACTGATAGGTCTGTAGTTTCCCGCCTCTGTCTTGCTCCCACTTTTGTGAAGGGGAATCACATCCGCCCTCCTCCAGTCCTCGGGTACCACACCATCCTCCCATGATTTGTTAAAAAGGGCAGTCAGTGGTGTTACTAGTTTTCCCCTTAGTTCTTTTAGAATTATGGGGTGAATCCCATCAGGCCCTATTGCTTTTCCACCTTCAGTTTTAGGAGTTCTTTGGAACCCTTTCTTCTGTGAAAAGAACTGATATCGACCCCCATCCAGAGTGCTTCTATTGACTGGATTAGGTACCTCCTGCTTCTCTTCTTTGGTGAATACTGAGCAGAAGTATTCATTCGGTATCCCTGCTTTTTCACTCTTCCTCTCTGCCCACCCACCCTCCTCTTTATTCAGCCTCATTATCCCTCCCTTTGTCTTTCTTCGCTCCCTAACAAAACCTTTTATAGGTACATCCCCTTCTTAACCAAGTTGGCTGTCATTTCCTCAGTTGGGGCCTTTGCTATTCTGACTGCCTTCCCCGCTTCCTTCTGCTTTAACTGGTACAGTTCTCTGTCCTGCTCCTTTTGTGTTTCTTTATGCTTCCTGAATGCTGTTTTTCTCCCTAACCTTCCCCGCCACCTCTTTTGAGAACCATGGTGATATTTTCTTTCGTTTTGATTTATTTGCTTCACACAAAGGCTTGTTGCCTCTGTGATGGCAGTTTTGATGTTTCCCCATTGTTGCTCCACCCCTCCTTCTTGCCTGTTTGTTAGTGCTTTTCTGAGGCACTCTCCCATTTTGACAAAATCAGCCCTCCTGAAGTCCAGTACCTTCACTTTTGTGTGGCTTGACTCTACAGCTCAGTTTATCATGAACCACACTGTTTGGTGGTCACTTGTTCCCAGATGGCTACTCACTTCTACATCTGAGATCCTCTCCATCCCTATTTGAGAGTACCAGGTCTAGATTACTCCTTCCAGTGGGTTCCAACACTAACTGTCTGGCGTGCCCCAGTAGGGCATCGAGAATGGCCTTGCTCTTGGATATGGCTGCAGCAAAGGTGCTCCAGTTAACATCTGGCATATTCAGGTCCCCCATCAGCAATATCTCCCCTTTCTCTGCCATCCTAAGGATGCCTTCTATCATTTCCTTGTCCATTTCCTCCCCCTGAGATGGGGGGTCTGTATACAAGCCCGGTGCGGATTGTGGTGTCATTTCCAGTCTCCAGGGTGACCCACAGTGCCTCCTCTCCTCCCTGCTTACCTTTTATTTCTGTTGCTTTGATCCCTTCCCTTACATAGAGAGCCACTCCTCCTCCTCATCTACCCTTCCTGTCCCTCCTGTAGATTGTGTACCCTGGTATGTTGACATCCCAGTCATGGTTCTCTGTGTAAAATGTTTCTGTGACTGCCACGATATCCAGGCATCCCTCTTCCATCAAGGCCACCAGTTCAGGGAGCTTGTTACCTAGACTACGGGCATTGGTACTCATTACCCTCCATTTTATGATGGCCTTACCCTTTTGCCTCATCCTGTCCTTCTACTTTGTCTTTTCTCCATTTACCCTGCCCTTCTCCCTATAAACTTCTGTATCTCAGTGTTTACCTCACTAACTACCAGTTTTTTTGGGGGGGGCCTAGGATTTCCATTCTCCTTTTCAGTGCCTCCCCCCTTGGCTAGTTTAAATGCTTGCCAGTGAAGCATTTAAACCTATAACCTAGGATCCTGGTTCCCCTTCCTCCAGGTGGACCCCTAGTCCCCAATTAAGCCAAAACCCTGAGCTCTGCACCAGTTTTTCAACCACTGATCGAATCCCTTGGAGCAGAGCACCCTAGCATCACCCATGCCATAGACAGGCAGCACCGCCGAGAAGGTTACCATGCATGCTACTTGTCTAAGGCCCCCCCAACTCCACAAACTCCTACTGCACTGCTCTGATCCCTTTCTCAGCCAGATCATTTGCCCTAGGTGAATAGTGACATCCAGCTCCCTCCCCCATGCAGCTGCTCTCGCGATCCTGAGGATTAGCTCCCTGTCCCTCAAGCCATGGCACCAGGCAGGCACCTTACCTCCCTCTCCCTTCCTCCCAGTTCTACCCCTCCTAACAATGAGTCCCCACCAGGGTTGTTTCCTTTCCTGTGGGGTCCCATCCCACCCTCCTGTGGGTCTCCTTTGTGGAGTTCCCAGCATCCTCCTTGGTCTCCACTGCAGGTGCCTCCATAGAGGAACCACACTCTGCCAGAACAGCATATGAATTGTGGAAAGGTACAGCTGGAGGATGCACTCTGTTCCACCACCTTCACCTCCCTGGGCCCACTGCGGTCCAACCGCTGCTCTTTCAAACAACATGAAGTCTTACTGTATTCTGACAATATGCAGTTAGACTGACCGGTTCAACTTCTCCAGAGAACCAAAAGTTAAACTCTATGCAAATGCATAGAACGTTGAGCTCAAGCTCAGTTTTCAAACCACTGTCCTCAGTACGTTCTGGTAACTGATCAGATTCTTTACTCCAGCTCACCAATGAAGGCGCTGGAGATTTCTCCTCACTGCTTTTGGTCTAAGCGTGGTTTAGTCGGTTTATTTCAAGCAGCTTTGTTGTTTTAATTTAGTATGTTCTCAAACCGCTGTCTTGGTATAGCTCATATTTCCTAGATTGGGTAAGTGTTCGGTTTCCAATCAGTTCCGTGACCATGAGGGGCCAAACTTCTAAATTTCTTCTTCTATCTAAATTTTCACTGTATTGGGACACCGGCGTAAAGTCCTGACCAGAACTGAGGGCTCTTGGTTGATTTTTTTTTGGCTGGTGCTAAACCGTTGGCCGGTTCAGACTTTGTTTTCTCGATTACCCTGCCTAACTAAGCCTTTGGGGTAATTTTCTAATTTCTTCATTCTTTATCCTGGCCTAACTAAGCCACTACGGATAAAGTAGGGATTTGATTCTTGCTTAACCGGCCTAACTAAGCCACTGGGTTAAGCTCCAGATTTTAGGGTTATGTCACAGAAACCCAAGAGAAAAACTGGTCCCACTGGGTTTCAGCGTTGTACTGAGTGTGGGGAGCAATTTGCAAAAGCTGATCCACATTTGGTTTGTCTGTATTGTTTGGGTTTTAACCACTTACAAACAGACTGTGATATTTGTAAGAATTTCCCTCAGTCTACTTTAGATAGATGCCTTGGTAAACTGAAGGAAAAAATGGACAAGACTGCTGAGGTCGGTTCCGGTTCTACCGAACCTTCAGATCCTATAACTGACCTTTCTAGCCAGGGTGAACCGTCGACAGCTAAACGACGCTCGGAGTCAGCTTCCATACCTGCACCGAAGAAAACCAAACGCTCCGGTTCGGAACTGCATAAGAAATCGGTCTCGGTTCCAACTGCGGATGAAATTGCAAAGGCCATCCGAATAGTGCAGTCTTTGCAGTCTGGTTTTGGCGAACCGTCACAGGTACCGTCTGGACAGCCAACGGTACCGGATATCGGTTTGACTTCTTCAGGACACATTGATCCTGAGTGTATTACTTTTCTGAATAGGAGGAGGAACAGGATGAAGGGGGCTCATTGACCTGAGGGTCTCCCTGACCATCCTCAGTGCAGATCCCCTCCTAGGTCTGTCTCCGAGGCTACCTCCCATTTTGCTTTTATGGGGCAGGTGGCTGAGACCCTGCAGCTCTCTGTACAGAGGCCAGGCAGGAGGATGATGAGAAGAGGATTACAAGGAGATGATGGATCTTCCTGTATCCCAGGAACTTTCGATTCCCATTCATAAGTCCCTTAAGAAGCAGACTTTAAAGATCCTCCAAACCCCGAGTTCTGTCCATTCTTTAGATAAGAAGATGGACAGGAAGTACCTTCTGGCTGGCAATGGCACTGACTTTTTAGCTAGTCATTGTAGCCATGTAGGGGTAGTTCAAACTGCAGCCTGTGAGAAGGCTGGCATTCCTCTGGCCTCTCAACCCCCCCCGACAAGGATTCCAGGAAGGTGGATTCTCTTGCCAAGAAAGGGTACCTGGCATCGTCCTTAGGCATCAGGCAAGCCTCCTATATGGCTTATGCCTCCAAGTACCAGAAATCCCTTTGGGAGGCTGTCGAACAACTAGCTAAAAAGGCACTTCCTGAGCTTTCTGCTGACCTTCAGGAGTTAGTCAATAATGGGGTACAAGCATCTAAGTCCCAGTTCCACATGGCTGTGGACTCCAATGATGCAGCTTCCAGGGCTATGGCTTCTGCTGTATCCCTCAGGCGTTTTTCTGGCTCAGGTGTACTAACCTGTCCCAGGACAAGTAGAATAATGCCATGGATTTTCCCCTTGTCCAGAACTCTCTGGGGAACAGACTGAGGCATATATGAAGAAAATGAATGAGTACAGAGTGGCATACAGGAGTGCTTCAGCAAAAGAGGAAGCTGCCACTCCTCAGAAGCAGCAGGCCAGGGGCAGGGGTAGACCTTACCCCAGGCCTTTCCACCAGACCCAAGCTTTCCCTCTTATCCGCAGCAGGGGTTCTTTAGAGGGAGGGGAGGAGGGTGCTGGCAGGACTGCCTCCACCCCCAGTCTGCTACCCCAGCGAAACAGACACCCTAAAGCTCTGATAGGGCCACCTCCCTTACCCTGTTGAGGGCAGGCTGACTTACTATCTCCAGGCTTGGCATTCTATCACTTCAGACAAATGGGTCCTGAAGATAGTGGGTCAGGGACTTGCTCTCACTTTCAAGGTGCCTCCAAAACTGCCTGCAAGAATTTTCAGACCTTCCAGCACTGCAGAAACAGCCCAGCTGGAGGCAGAGGTTTCCACACTCTTCAGTCAAGAGCAGTGGAACCCTGTGCCACATTAGCACAGGGAAAGGACTATACCCAAGGTACTTCCTGGCACCAAAGAAAAATGGGGAGTGGCGCCCATTCTGGATCTCAGATTCCTGAACAGGCATCTTACAAAGACAAAATTCAAAATGACAACTTTGGCTACCATTCTACCTACTCTCAAGCAAGGGGACTGGCTGACATCCCTAGACCTAAAGGATGCTTACTTCACGTCCCCATCAGACAGTCTCACAGAAAATATCTCAAGATTGACCGCCTTCAGGCCATTACCAATTCAGGGCTATGGCCTTCAGCCTGATGTCTGCACCAAGAGTGTTTACAGAATGTCTAGCAGTAGTGGTGGCATTCCTCAGAAGGCAAGGGGTTTCAGTTTACCCCTATCTGGATGACTGGCTGTTGGTGGGTCAATCCCCCCAGCAGGTCATAGAAGCTCTAAAACTCACCCAAGATACTCTACTCTCTCTGGGGTTTTTGGTAAATCTTCAAAAGTCTGTCTTAAACCCAATGATTGCATTGAACTTATGCCATGTATTCGATACAATGGAAAGTAAACTGAAATTTATTTACAGTTTATTTATTTACAGTTTGATCTATATTCTGTTAGACATGTCTGTACAAATTTATGCTTACTAAAACTATATTTCATTTAGATATGGAATAATAATATATTTATATGTTTTTTTTCTATGGTGCAAAGGAGTATCTTGATATCTCAAGCACCTTCTGTTGAATTTAAGGACAAACTGATATAGCACTGTATTGCGATCCATTCTTGAAATAAGTAGAACTAAATATGTTTATAAATATAATTATTAAATCTAATTAGAATAACCTGTTTCCCTGAGATTGGTAACACTAAAATGGATCTAATTATGTGTTAAAAGTTTTTAAACTGATAAAAATGATGTAGTTGAATGTATTTATATAGGGTATTGTCACTTTTAAGTAATTTTGGTGTGTGCGTATATAAGGGTCCACGTCAGATGCAATGGTCACCTCCTGATGATGCAACTTTTGTGAAACCGGTAGAGATAGTCTGGAGGCGGATGCTGTTTGGCATGCTTTTTAAAACATTAAAGCTGCTTTTTGTATTTCAAGCTTTGTGATGCGGAGGTTTGTTGCAAACCCTGTACAAGTACTAGACTTTATAGGGGCAGAACTGAATACCATTCAGGCAAGGGCCTTCTTGCCTGTGTGAGGCACAGACCCTCATAGAATTAGCAAAATCCTTTCAGGCCGAGTTCCTCAGCCAGCAAGGTACTTCTTAGAGCTCCTAGGACATATTGCCTCCACCACAACTGTGGTCCTGGGAGCCAGGTTCCAAATGAGGGACATTCAGTTCCACCTCAGATACTTCTGGTCTCAGAAAAAGGATTCTCTGTCCAAACTGATTCCAGTGTCTCCCACCCTTTTGTTAGCTCTTCAGTGGTGGCAGGAGATGGGCAACCTTAGAGTGGGGGTTCCCTTTCTCCCTCAGCTGCCCTCTCTGGTACTGACTACGGATACTTCTTTCCTGGGCTGGGGTGCCCTTCTGGGGGATCATACAGCACACGGTATGTGGCTCCCTCAGGAGTCTCTCTTGAACATCAATCTTCTGGAGCTCAGGCAGTGCTCCTGGCTATTCAGAAGTTTGCCAGTCTCTTAAGGGCAAGGTGGTACAGGTCAGGACAGACAACACCACCGCCATGTACCTACATCAACAAACAGGAGGAACAAGATCCTCCCTGCTTTGCATGGAATCCATGAAGATTTGGAAACTGGCATATTCTCTCAACATGCCACTATTAGCAGTTCACTTGCCAGGCAAGGACAATGTTCTGGCAGACGCTCTCAGCAGAATCAGCCAAGGCCATCACAAATGGTCCTTGAACAAGCAGGTCCTTCTTTCAGTTTTCAGGAGATGGGGGGGTTCCAGAGATAGATCTCTTTGCAGCACCAGACAATCACCAGTTACTTCTGTATTGTTGCAGGCCTCCACTCCAGGGCTCAGTGCCACTGGAGGCTCTCCTCGTGGACTGGTCAAACAGGTTCCTTTATGCTTTTCCTCCCTTTCCTCTGATAGCCAGAGTCCTGGTCAAGTTGAGGTCTCAGTCTGCCACAATGATTCTCATAGCCCCAGACTGGGCCAGACAGCCATGGTACTCACCGTTGTCACTGTCAGTGACCAAACCGATTTCTCTGCCCAGGAGGTACAACCTGCTGACATCCTCTCAGGGCAGGATAATGTACCCCAGTCTTCAGTCCCTTCACCTCAGGGCTTGGCTGTTGAAGACCTAGAATATGCAGATTTACAATTGTCTCAATCTGTCCTGGATATTCTGAAAGGTGCCAGAAAGCCTGCTACCAGAAAAACGTATTCCTCCAAATGGAAAAGATTTTCCATCTGGTGTGCACAGAAGGATTTGGATCCACAGCAAGCTGCAGTACTACAGCTTCTGGACTATCTGGTCCACCTTCAGTCTCTGCATTTACAGCCATCTACCCTGAAGGTACACCTTTCTGCTGTCTGCTTATCTTTCAGCAGGTAAGGCATCTTCTCTGGCTGCCCACCCAGTTTTCAAAAGTGTTTCAAGGGATTGTTGCATCTTCATCCCCCACATAGGGAACCTATCCCTGCATGGGACCTGAACCTATGTATAGGTCTGCTTATGCAGCCTCCTTTCGAACCTATGTTTTCTTCAGAACTCAAGTTTCTCACTTGGAAAACTGTTTTTCTAGTGGCTATCACTTCTGCTAGAAGAATCAGTGAACTTCAAGCCTTGTCTGTGGAGCCCAACTATATTTCACCTCACAGGGACAAGATTGTGCTCTGAACCAACAGGAAATTTCTCCCTAAGGTGGTTTCTGATTGTCTTCTGAACCAATCCGTTACTTTGCCTGTATTTTTTCTCAGATCATTCTAGTTCAGGTGAACGCAGGCTGCATAGCCTGGATGTTAAAGAGCTATTAGCTATTATATAGACAGGACAAAGAGCTAAGGAAGATTGTTCCCAGCTGTCTCTTATGGGAATTGTGGCCTGTATCCAGTTCTGCTACAGTAAGCTGGGTAAGGACCCAACAGCAGGTCTTAGGGCCCACTCTACCAGAGGCACTGCATCCTCCCTGGCGGCTGCCAGGGAAGTCCCCTTGCTTGAGATATGTAAGGCTGCCACCTGGAAGTCTGTCCATACATTTACTAAGCATTACAGCCTGGATATTCAGGCAAGGAGTGATGCCAGGTTTGGTACAGCAGTACTGCAGAGCCTATTCCCCAAATAGGTTCTGTGCCCTCCTCCTGGGGACACTGCTTTATAGTCTGCATATTGTCAGAATACAGCAAGACTTCATGTTGTTTGAAGAAAAAATTACTTACCATAGTAATGTTGTTTTCTAGCAGATCTTGCTGTATTCTGACCTCCTACCTCCCTTCAGAACCTAGGGGATGGGTGACTCTCCTGCAGCATCTTTGAAACCATTAGTGGTAGTGGTAATGGTTTTTCTCTGGGCATCTGTGACCCGAGTCTTTTATATGCCCTTTTGTTTTGTTTCCTTATGTCGCCCCTGTTGGGGTCCTGTTTAGGCTTAGTTTTGGCCATTACATACATATTTGACTAGTTTGCTTCATAGAATCAGATCAGTTACTAGAACGTACCGAGGACAGTGGTTTGAAAACCGAACTCAAGCTCAACGTTCTATGCATTTGCATAGAGTTTAACTTTTGGTTCTCCGGGGCAGTTGAACCGGTCGGTCTAACTGCATATTGTCAGAATACAGCAAGACTCCATTAGAAGAAACAACATTACTATGGTAAGCAATTTTTTCTTCTCCTTGGCTCTGAACAGCAGTCACAATGAAGAACAGTTACTGAATTTATTAAGTGACTTAACAACTGTCTGGAGAGCAGACACTACAGCTTTAGGTGCTAGGTGGTCACGGGCCAAAACGGCTCATAGTCCATGAGTTAGACACCCCCACAGGACCGACTGTGCATGCCATTGGCTGGGGCTCCAGCCGGCTTGAGTGCAGTCCTGTTCTCACTACAGTTTTTAATTTTGCCTCTTTGGCTCATAGTTATATAGTTCGTGTTATTACTTATAAGTGTTATCAGAGTAAGTAGACAAATACTTACAGTCCCCTGTCCACTAGGGGTAGGGGGACTAACATACTAAAATGCCAGCAGAATAGACCTAACGGTCTCTCGAGTCTGCTCAATTTTCAGAACCATGCCGCACTACATCACTTTGTTTTCTGGGACCCCAGGTACATGGGTATTGACCCCTGGTTAAGGACATAACTCTGGATTACACACTCCCCCCCTGCACCTAGCCTGAGGCATTATGAGGTAGGTTTATTATATCCACACTCTCCAAAATGGCTGAGATCCCTTTCCACACATGGAATGTCAGGGCTTAACTCCCCCATAAAAATAAAAAATCCTCTCCATCTTAAACATCTGAAATCCAAAGTGGCCTTCCTGCAGGAGACCAAATTGACCTAAACCGACAACGCCATAATGTTGAAAGACTGGGTAGGACAAAAGACCCACTCAAATGTCCCCATAAAGAAGCACAGAGTGATTATCCTCATACATAAATAACTGCAGTGGAATCTGCTGCTGACCAGGATGGCAGATGGGTAATGGGTAACTACCCCACAGGCCCTATTGCACTGTGCAATGTATATGCCCCTAACACTGGTGACCCTCACTGTTTTCTTTTTTTTTTTTTAAATTTCTATTTTTCCCCTCCTATTGCCTCACAGAGCCACATCCTTCAGGAATTGCCCATTAAGCCTGCCCCTGCCAGCTCCTACCTTGCAACCTCCGGTCCCTCCATCCAGCCACGGAAACCCCCGGGCGGGCGACACCCTGAATCTTGAAATCTCGTCAGGGTCCTGGGTCGCAGGCAGGTGTTGGCACATCGGGACCCGGCTCGGCATTCTTTCATCCAGGCTCTGAGGTTTTTTTTTCCCATGTTCCTCATGGGACGCTACGTGCCCATGTATCAAGGTGTCTGCCGGCATCCGCAATGTCCCCCCCTTCCACAAAGGAGTAGCCCCCGAGGCTGATTGGCTGCCGGCCTAGGCCTACAACCAATCATACCCCTGAGACTCCAGCTTGCTGTCACTTCCCCCAGCCTCCGCCAGGGGTTGCCGCTTGCCGGGTTGGAAGTCCCCCCTCCCTCCAGAGAAGGCGAGCTGTCCCCAGACACTCCAGCCTATCTCCCCCCCCCCAGCCAACCCCTGATGACCCGAGCTCACTCCCGAACCCAGGTCACCGGCGTGGTGTGAGGTGTGGCATCCACCGCCTCAACCTTCAGCGCCACTGAGTTGGCTGACCCTCACTTTTTTCATGTCCTGGCTGAAGGTATCTCAACCTTTCTGCCACCTAACTGCCCTCTTCTTATTGGGGGGGACTTTAATCTCACTTTAGTCCCCACCATGGACAGAAACGATAATGGGAAAGAAACCCATAAGAGAGGCGCTGGAGCACTCCAACAGCTGATAACAGACCAGGGCTTCACGGATGTTTGGAGACTCTTCCACCCCCGGGTTAGAGATTACACCTACCATTCAGAACCTAACTCTTCTTACAGTAGACTGGACTACTTTCTGATGTCCCCATCCATATTGCACAATGCCCTTGATGTAACCATCCTTCCCTGGGTAATTTCAGATCATGCCCCCGTTGAGTTGCTATTACAATGTGGCAACTCCCTCTCCCTGACCCATCAGTGAAGATTGGACCCTCTCCTTATGAGAGATCCAGAATTTCTACCATGGGCAAAAAATGAGGCCTCCCTCTTCTTAGAAAATAACCCCCCCTTCCCCGATGACACCTCAGCAGAAAACACATGAGAGGCACTTAAGGCCACCATGAGAGGTAGTATTATGGGATACGCTGCAGCCAAGAGGAGGGAACATGAGCGACAGCTACTAGAACTGGAATGGCAGCTTGCACAGGCAGAGAAAGCATTTAAAACACTACCTTCCCCCTCTTCCAGTTCTCCTCTCGGTAGGTCCATTTTGAGCCTGTGCTTCAAAATTAATCGCATGCTGAACAGGAAGGCAGAGGTGGCTATCCTCTAGCTTTGGCACACTTTTGGGAAGGGGATGATAAAGGAGGGGTGCTAGCCTACCAACTGAGGCATCAGCAGGCCAGTCGGCACATCCCAGGACTGAAGGACACACTAGGGAACGTGGCTACTACACTGCAGATGATAAATGAGATTATAGCTACCTTCTATGGGAAATTATACTCTACCACACACACGGAGGCAGTAACTGGCACTCAGTCTTTTTTAGATGGGTTGTACCTCCCCAAACTGTCGATCTTACAGACCCTGGACCTGGAGGCCCCATTCACACAGCAAAAAGTGATCACTGCAATTAGAAGTCCCTCCTCCCTTGGTAAATCCCCTGGCAGTGATGGCTACCCTACAGACTTCTACCAAGCCTTAGCTCCAGTAATTACCCCACTTCTCACAGGAGGCTGAACTGAAGGGGACTCTTCCACCCACTCTCCGAGAAGCTACAATAGTGGTCATCCCAAAGAAGGACAAAGACCCCACAAACCCAGCTAACTACCCAATATCCCTGATAAACCTTGACAGTAAAATATATGCCACAGTTTTGGCTACTTGAGTGAGCCTGCTTCTCTCTCACCTTATCCATCCCTCCCAGATTGGTTTTGTTCTGGCAGGCACAGTACAGACCACCTCAGAACTTTGGTGAACCTGATATACATTTCCCATAAGATCCCTACCCCTGCAGCAGCCATAGCAGTAGACTTTGAGAAGGCATTTGATTCCCTTGAATGGGATTACCTCTGTGTGGTTCTGGCCCACCTGGGGGTGGGGGGACAGGTTTAAAATGAGGGTACAGGCTATTTATGCCAACCCAACAGCCCGAGTCACCACTAACTCCATGCTCTCCCCACATTTTCTACTAGAAAGAGGGACAAGACAAGGTTGCCCCCATCACCCCTTTTATTTGTCCTGGCGGTAGAACCACTTGCCACAGCTATACAGCAACACCCACATATCGATGGGATCCTAGTGGAGGACATAGCCTACCCCACACTTATGTACACCAACGACTTACTCCTCCCCCTGCCTGAAGCACAGACAGCGGTGCCCCACCTACTGACCCTACTTGATGCCTTTGCTAAATACTAGAGCCTGAAGCTCAATCTGTCCAAGACTGAAATGCTCCCTTTCAATGACCACTGCCCCCAGCATATAGCACAGACCTCTGGACTGCTCTGGGCCCCTTCTGGCATTACTTACCTGGGCATTAAAATCACCCCCAAATTAGAAAACCTCTGGAACTCCAATACACACCTCTTACTGCTGTCCACCAAGACCGAATTCGACAGGTGGAGGATGCACACACTTACCATTGTAAGGAAGATTGCGGCTATAAAGATGGTTTCTGCTTCCAGGTTCCATTACCTCCTGGCTTATATACCCATTTCCATCCCTAAGCAGTGGTTCCAGCCAATTGACAAACTGTTTGGAGACTTCCTCTGGAAGGACCAAACCCAGATTCAACCTCTCTAAGCTAAGAGCCCACTGGGACATTGGAGGTTGGAACCTCCCTTGGTTGGAGGATACAAATGGGCATTTCAAGTAACACAAACAGTACATTGGTTCCCCACTTACACTCTCTCCCCACAGTGGGTCTACATTGAACAACGTGACAAAAACATTTTACCCTTCCTCCTACTTTTCCCACCCGAAGGGCCCAGTCCTTCTTACATAGCCTCACCTCCTGGAACACCATCCTCCTCTACCATAGATGCATCCATAAAAAGCTGGTACCACGTGCATCACAGACTAGCCCTGGACCCACTTCCTCTCTCAAAGGCCCCTTTGTGGCAGAACCCAAATATTACTATAAATAGGAAGAGGGTGCTTTGGAAGCAGTGGCACGAGAAGGGCATTCATACACGTAGGGGATTTCTGTGACTCTGGCATATATAGAGCTGCCACTTTTCAAACATTATAGGAAAAATGGAACCTATCTCCAGAGGATTTTTGGAGATATCTCCAGATCAGGACAGCTCTTAAACCCCTCCTTGAAACTCCTAGAGACAGTTCTAAATCTGATGTCCTTCAGTCCTGGATAGATAGCCTAAGGGCCTTGCAGGGAGAATATATACTGTACTAGGGACATGCTTCCCTCTCAGTCTGAAGACTCTAAGACTGAATGGGAGAAAATGCTTCAGTGCTCCATATCCACCCAACAATGGGGGCCTGGCCTAGAAGGATAGTCACAGATGGTACCGGGACGCTAGGGCTCCGCTAATTCAGAATAAAATTTCCCACTCAAGGTACAGGACCCCTGATGTTCTATGTAAAGCCAAACTCACTGAGTCAGACAATTGCTGGAGATGCCAAGGGAGGGGTACCGATTTAGTCCATATTCTTTGGTCCTGCCCCAAAATACAGAGATTGTGGAAATTAATGTGCTCAATTACCTCGAAGGTGCTACAGGAACTAATTCCTCAGTTGCCCAGGTTCCTTATTCTGGGGATCAGAGTAGACATGCCACTATTAACCCAACTCAAATACAGATGGTTGGCACTACTAGCCCTACAAACCAAATGGGCCCTTCTGTGTAAATGGTGCACACCTTCCATTCCCACCCTTGCTGAGGTGATGGTTTCTCTCTCAACCCTGGCCATACTGGACAGGCTCGCCCATCTTTGTATCTACCAACTGGCCAAATTCCAGAGATGCTGGGCCCCCTAGCTACAATATGCCAGCCCCCCTGAAGGAGTAGGTTGAACCATACCCAGATGGCGAGACACAGCTGGCTCTTTTTCCTCATTTTCCTTCTGTCAGTGTTTTGATAGGAGGATGGTGGTGCACTCTACTCCAATGGGACACTAACACCCAATAGATAACCTCCACTCCTCTCTAGAGCACATCTCCTGTTTTGTACTGCTGAGGGGTTTGGATTTCCAGGCTAAAAGGTACTTGGCTAGGAGGCTTCTTTCTTTTTGCCCATTGCTCTGCCACAGGTTTGATGGCCCAGTAATACTTGAGCTCAGATTCTTTGTGTATACCTCTGCTCTGTTTAGGGGAACTATCCTTGGTACTTGTTGTATGGACCACATTCATATGGCCTCCCGAGATACGTAACAGAGTGCTGTACCTTGAAGATGACAAATGGGGCTAGGTTTCCATATCCAAAAATTGGTAAGGACCCTTGCATGGTGAGTAACCTGTCTGCTTACACTTAGATTATAGACTCCTTCTCTAAACCTGCCATATTACCTTGGCTCCCCCCACGGTTGTCTACATGGGTACTGAGTAAAACTGAAGACGTACAGACAAGCCTATGTTAGTGGAAAGGACTGTTGTAATAGTTCAATGTTATAGAAACCAGATGTCTACCCTTACTGTATAATATTATAATAAAGTTAATAGACTACACCCTTGTAACTATCATTATGTTGTGTTCAGTAATGCTTTCCCTTCTCTTCCAATATTTCCCCCTCCCTCCCCTCCCCTCATATTCCTCACCCCTTTTCTGTAACAGTGAATACCCTGTATTTTGTACTGACATGTACTGTAGTTTATTTTGAGAAAAAATAAAAAATTTACAACAAAATAATAACATAGTCATAGTAAATAGTCAATAGTCATAATTTATTAAGTTACGGTATTTAAAAAAAATAGTTGTAATTTTAAAATCATTATTCTGGAGCTTTAGATTTGCTGCTGGCTCAGTAAAAGTAGCTTGTTGCACACTCAGGGCACTTTTCAGCTCCTGTACTTTGACTTTTCTCAAATTTAAAAGACTGTGACATGTACTTGACATGTAATTGACAAACCCCTCTGATGAAGCCTCCTATTGGCGGAGGTGAAATGTAAGGAGGTGGTGGTTCTACCACCACCTTTGCTCCTGCTCACATTTGCTCATTTCACATGTGGTGATTTTTGCTAAAATAAAGGAGTTTTCCTTTTAAATCCACAAGTGATCCATTTCTAATGTGGAGGATGAGTGCAGCCGTTTACTTCTAACTAATTATTAGAATGATTTGCTTTGACTGGATTAATAGTCAATAGTCACATGGTGCAATTAACTGATGTATTTATTGCTGCTTGAAATATATGACTCCACCCCACCCCAATGAAGGGTTGATACTCGAGCGCTTGAGAACCATTAGTATATTCACTTCTAAATAAATTCTTGAAGTTATATTTTTTCGTGCATTGCTGTTTTTGTGTTCTTGAGACAGGCTTTTACATCCAGTCTGTCTGCAGCTGAAAAAAGCTTTTTCTGTCACTTTGTGTGATGAGTTTGGTCGGTTCTTAACTGACAGGGTGTCTCTATCCAGCAGGGAATCCCACCTGTGAGCCATATGACGACTCACAGTGATGGCCTTAGATGTAGTAGAGGCACTCCGCCTGTCTGGGGGGAGTTTAAACTGGTGGAGGTGGCTGAGATCATTGAGGTTGCCTCGAAGCTGAAGCACACATATTGCGAACTGCACCCGGTTCTGATGCGTTTCTTAATGGGATGCGTTAGTTCGTGGAACTTGGGCTCGGGTCCCCCTTGTGAAAGTGAGTAGGGCAACTGGCTGTCTCCCAACATTTCCAGGATTCTGCTGATTTTTTCTGTGCGTGCACATAGCTGTGTGAGTATGTAAAAGCAAACCTAATTGTAAAATAGAAAAATCACAACTGCAGCACTGTTTTTTGTTTAGGAACATTTTCTAATGTTTCATAATATTAGAACATTTCAAAAGGCCTATCTTCAGGGATATCTCTGTCATCAGGTCACACCTATGGAACTCAGCCGTCAGGCGTCAGGATCCCATGGCAGCTTTTTCTACAGCAGTCTATTGGGGCAGCCCATGCTGACATCAGGTTCCATCACACACCATATGTAAGTGCGTATGGCTCTGCTTCCTCATCAGTTCTTTCCCGCCATCAACCATTCACACAAGGTCTCCGTGGAAGTTTTGTCGCTTAGTTCAACTGCCTCTTTTTTTTTACTTACCTTTTTTATTTTAACTACCATAGAATCACTTGTGTTTAAAATGATTCCTTTATTCTTTATTTAAGAATGACTCCTTCGTCAGCTCTTCCATCGCTGTCACTGCACAAAGAAGATCTCTTCCACCGATGAACACAAGCTCTGTGTCTACTGTCTTGGGCCTAGCCACAATGTCCTTGCCTGTGAGTCCTACAAGAAGTTCAATCTCACCACCAGGCGCCGACACAAGAAAGCCCTACAGAAGTTCCTTATGGAGCACCAGGCAGCCAGCAGAGAGCAGGGGTCCTCCAGAGCCCCCCCACCCAGTTGCCGGTGTCTTCTTCGACCTCTCAGACCACCAAGTAACAGTCTAAGGACCTCTTCCCCCCATTGGCGGTCCAAGTCCCCGCTGGATTCCTCTTCTTCCTGTCCTGGGATCACCCTGTTAACTGCTTCAAACAACATGAAGTCTTGCTGTATTCTGATTATATGCAGTTAGCCCCAGCACTTCAACTGCTCCGGAGAGGAAAGAGTTAACTCTACGCAGAAGCATAGAGCATTGAGCTTGAGCTCTGTTTTCAAACCTCTGTCTGTGGTACTCTGCAGAGTAACTGTCATATTTCTTACTCCGCCTAACTGTGAAGTCGCTCCAGATATCCCTCCTGCGCTCCATTTCGGTTCTAGTTTGAATCATCATTTTTTTCAACCGCAGTCCTCATCCTATCGGTATTCTTACCTCTGTCTCAGTAACAGTAAGTGGGAGTAGTAGGTAATGTGATTTTTGTGTTAATTTGACCAGAAATTGTTTTTGTTTTCTGGTCAGTCCAGTTTAGAACTGAAATCAATTGTAATTGGTATTTATTTGTGTTTATTTTGTGTGACACGGTTGGAATCGATAAGTTTTTCAGTTGCCTGGCTTAACGCTGTATAGGGTGACTTTTTGGAAATACTAGGCATGTCTGAGAAACCCATAAAGAAAACTGGTCCCACTGGGTTTCAGCACTGTACCGAGTGTAAGGAGGCCTTTGCTAAGGACGATCCTCACCTTGTCTGTGTATATTGTCTGGGGTTTGACCACCTCAAAGAAGACTGCCAGATTTGTAAGAACTTTCCCAAAGCCACTCTTGAAAAACATTTGAGTAGGCTGAGGGAGAGGGAGGCCGAGAAGTCCGCGGACCCGGATGGCCAGCCCGGTTCGGTTGCGACTGAACCTGAGGAGGTGCCCACTGACCTGGGCGATACCTCTTCGGGCAAGAGGAGAGCTGACTCTGTGGAGTTGGTTCCTACTAAGGGAAAAAGGAAATCAGCTGGTTCGGATCGAAAAACCCATGTTCCGACCACTGAGGAGATAGCGAAAGCGATTTCTATTGTGCAGTCGCTTTGCCCGGTTCTGACCGAACCGACATCGGTTGAAACGTGATCGTTTTGTTAGAAGTTGGTGCCTCAGAAATTGACACAGAGGCATATTATGAGGGCGATTGGGAGGAGGAGGAAGAAGATGACGGAGAGTTTGCAGGCCTAGATGAGCCAGTAGAGCCTGACATCTCCCCAGACAGGCCTTCCAGTGTTTCCCCTCCCAGGCTTTCTGAGTCCCCCTCCCACTTCTTGTTTTACAAGGAGGTGGATGAGACTCTTCAGCTTCTTATGGAGGAAGCTGATCAGGATCAGGAGGAACCTGATTATATGTAAATGATGGAAGTTCCAGAGTCAAAGAGAGTGTCTATCCCTTTGCATAAATCCCTGGGGAAACAGACACAGAAAATAATGCAATTTTCTACTTCCATTCCTCCTGTGGATAAAAAAATGGACAGGAGGTATGCCCTATCAGGTTCTGGTATGGAATTCCTTACAGCACATTGCAGCCATGTTGGGGTAGTGCAAGCTGCAGCCTGTGACAAGGCTAATATTCCCCTGGCATCTCACCCCCCAGATAAGGATTCCAGGAAAGTGGACGCCATGGCCAAGAAACAGTACTTGGCATCCTTTTTGGGGCTCAGGCAATCAAATTACATGGTATATACAGCCAGGTACCAAAAATCGATGTGGGATATGGTTCTGGAGTTGGCTAGGAATGCCCCTCCCCAGCTAGCCAAGGAGCTGGAGCAGGTGGCTGTAAATGGTATAGAGGCATCCAAAGTTCAGTTTCATGCTGCTGTGGACTCGAATGATGTCCATTCTAGAGTAATGGCTACATCTATCTCCATGAGGAGGTTGGCTTGGCTTAGATGTACCAATCTTTCACAGGATACCCAGACTAAGGCCATGGATTTCCTGTAACTGGTAATTCTCTGTTTAGTGAGCAAACAGAGAACTACATGAAGAAAATGAACGAATATAGACCACCTACAGGAGTGCTGCAGCCAAAGAAAAGCAGACTACTCCTCAGAGGCAGCAATTTAGGGGCAGGGGTGGGCCCATAGGCTTTTTTACCAAGCTCAGGCCTCCTCCTCTTCTTTCCAACAGAAGGGGTTCTTTAGGGTGAGGGGCAGGCGTGGGATGACTAGGACCCCATCATCCACGCGGTCTAAGCCCCCTACCAAGCAGACACCCTGAGGCGTCAGTCAGGATCGCCTCCCCAGTTCCAGTAGGGGTAGGCTGGCTCACTATTCCCAGGCTTGGGAGTCTATTACTTCAGACAAATGGGTCTTTGAAGTAGCTAGCGAGGGACTTGTTCTCAGTTTCAAAAGGTTCCCAAAGATGAGAGCAAGGTCCTTCAGTCCTCCCTCTCCCTTGGAGACAAAGGACTTAGAGGCAGAAGTCTCACCTCTTCTGCTTCTGCAAGCAGTAGAGAAGGTACCTCTTTGTCACAGGGGGAAAAGGACTGCATTCCTGATACTTCCTTACCCCAAAAAAGACAGGGGAGTGGCGACTCATCCTAGATTTAAGGTACCTGAACAAACATCTGACAAAACCAAAATTCAAGATGGTGACTCTGGGAGTAATTCTTCCCTCTCTGAGACCAGGAAACTGGCTAGCTTCTCTGGATTTCAAGGATGCCTACTTCCATATACCTATCAGACATTCCTGCAGAAAGTACCTCAGGTTTGAGTTGCCCTCAGGCCACTACCAATTCAGAGCTATGCCTTTCAGCCTAACATCTGCTCCAAGGGTGTTCACCAAGTGTCTTGCAGTAGTGGTGGCATTCCTCAGGAGACAGGGTATCCTTCTGTTTCCTTACCTGGACGATTGGCTACTAGTGGGCCAGTCCTCAAATCAAGTCAAGTCAGCCTTAGAGCTCCTCTCAGAGACTTCCAGAATCCTTGGGCTTTATTCTGAACCTAGAAAAGTCTGTTCTGGAACCAGCCCAGCTTCTCACTTTCATGGGGTGGAAATGGACACTATTCAGGCAAAGGCATTTCTCCCTTGCTCAAGGGTTCAGTCCCTGGTCACTCTGGCTTCCTCTTTTTGTCCTCTAGTTTCTCGTCCAGCCAGACACTTTCTACAGTTGCTGGGCCACATGGCAGCATCCACAGCTGTGGTCCAGGGAGCAAGGTTTCGGATGAGAGATACTCAGTTTCATCTCAGATCTTATTGGTCTCAGAAAAGAGACCCTCTCTCCAAATTGGTTCCAGTGTCTCACTCTACTCCAGGCCCTTCAGTGGTAGCTGGAGGAGGACAGTCTTCGACAGGGTGTCCCATTTATCAGGCTCCTTCAGTGATTCTCACCACAGATGCCTCTCTACTAGGTTGGGGCTCACCTAGATCAGCTTACAGCTCAAGGAACCTGGTCCACCGGAGTCCCTTCTGCACATAAACCTTCTCAAACTGAGAGCTGTCCTTCTAGCACTTCAGACATTCTCAACTGTGGTTCAAGGAAAGTGGTGCAGATCAGGACAGACATTACCACAACCATGGGTACATCAACAAGCTGGGAGGCACTTGGTCCTCGGCCTTGTGCACAGAGGCCATGAGATATGGTCTCTGGATTATTCCTTCAGGCTTCCCTTATGGCTGTGCATCTCCCAGTGAAGGACAACATTTGTCAGATGCTCTCAGCAGGATTTCTCAGGGTCATCACGAATGGACCCTGAATCCACTTAATTCTTCAGGTCATTTTCAAGAGGTGGGGCACTCCAGAGATAGATCTCTTTGCAGCCACGGACAATCACCAACTTCTTCTCTTTTGTTGCAGACCGCCTCTTCTGGGTTCTGTCCATCAGGGTGCTCTCTCGTTGAATTGGACAGGCAGGTTTCTGTATGCATTCCCCCCTTTTCCTCTGATATTCAGGGTTCTGATCAAGATTAGGTCTCAGCCCTGCAGGGTGATTCTAGTGGCTCCAGACTGGGCCAGACAGCCTTGGTACCCTCTTCTTTTGTCACTGTCAGTAACAATGCCTCTGTGCCTTCCCAGACAGTTCAATCTTCTTACCTCCTCACAAGGGAGGATCCTTTACCCCCAATCTTCAGACTCTCAGGCTCAAGGCCTGGCTTTTGAAGAGCTAGAATATGCAAGTCTAAACCTTCCTCAATCAGTCTTGGACATTCTAAAGGTTAGCAGGAAACCTGCTACCAGAAAGACTTACAACTCCAAATGGAAAAGATTTGGGTTTTGGTGTTCCTAGAAACCTGTTCTGTCAGAGTTGGCTGATATTGCTACTGTACTGGACTATCTGGTGCACCCTAAAAGCTTAGGCCTCTGGCCTACTACTCTCAAGGGTACATTTGGCAGCTGTGTCTGCCTTCCTTTCCACTAGTAAGGGCTCTTCCCTAGCCTCTCATCCAGTTTTCAAGAAATTGTTCAAGGGTTTAGTACATGTTAACACTCCCTTTAGGGAGCCTACCCATTCTTGGGATCTGAATATCTGTATGGCACAGCTTATGCAACCTTTTGAGCCTTTATCCTCTGCTGAGCTGAAATACTTGTCTTGGAATACTGTATTCCTGGTAGCCATTACCTCTGCCAGGAGAATCAGTGAATTACAGGCTTTATCAGTGGAACCTAATTTCATTTCATTTCATTTCACAAGGATAAGGTAGTCCTTCGCACCAACAATAAAGTTTCTCCCTAAGGTGGTGTCAGACTTTCATTTGAATCAGTCTATGTCATTGCCTGTATTTTTTGTTGATCATTCTTCCTCTGGAGAGAGAAGATTACACAGTCATGATGTAAAGAGGGCTCTTAGTTTTATTTTATTTTATTTTATTGAAGTTTCGGAAAAGTGCCTTTGAGTCAGAGACTCCTTTACAAAGGTTCCACGTCACAGAAGTCAGATACAAAACAGACCATACCTGGTAATTCATCTTCACAGGGTACAAGTAAGTATAGACATAGATCAGTGAGAAGACTAACAGTTTGATACTAGGAATAATAAGCACAGTTCTTAAACAATACGTTAATACTGCTCTGCAGAACCAGCTGAGCCTGACGGATCTAGGCAGGAGACTCAATAGGGGTGGACATAATCCGGCCAGGGGCCTTAGTCAGAGAGGGAAAGGTAATCAGTGGCAATCACAGTTATTAGAGGACTGGAGGTGTTTCTTAAGCTGAGTTTTGAAGGTGCTGATACGGTTTTCGTTAGTAAGGGAGGTGGGTAGGCCATTCATCCAGGAGGGGGCTCTATAGATAAAGGACCTTTGGAATTGGGAAGTATGGCAGTGGGGTACTGTGAGGAGCTGCTTAGTAGAGCTTCGGGTGCGCTTAAGTGCTGGGGCCGAGCGGATTAGAGGGGTGAGTCCGGGGGGAGGGCCAAGGGTAACTTTTTGCCATGAGACAGGTGTAGTACCTGATTCTGTTTTGAGGTTGAGCCAGTGGGTGGTAATGTATAGAGCAAGTGTGGATGAGATGGTGACAACCCAAGGTAAGGCGGCATGCTTTATTAAGGGCAAGGTGTATTCTGGATAAGGCTGAGGTGCTTGCAGCACCATATATAAGTAAGCCATAGTAAAGTAGGGAGAGGACCAAAGAGGAGACAGCGAGCCTAAGGGCATCTTGAGTGAGGCAGTGTTTGAAGTGATGCAGTATCCCAAGACAGATGTTGAGGGTGGTGGATAGAAGGTGTATATGCTGGTGGAAGCTCAGTGCTGGGTCTAAGGTAATGCCCAGGTATTTAAAGGAGTCCACTCGTTCGAGAGGGGAATGATTGACAGTAGAGGGGGCCAGTGTTCCCTCTGGGAGTTCTGTGGGTAGGAGAAGATCATAACTTTCATCTTCTTATAGTTCAGTGTGAGGCGCTGTGAGGAGAACCAGTTTTCAGCATCACTAAAGGAGGTTTGAAGGGAGTGGTGGAGTTGAAGGGGGTCAGAATTGGAGGAGTATAGGACAACATTGTCCACGTAAAGTAGCAGGTTTTCTGTGCAGGACATGGGGAGAGAGTTAAGGAAGAGGCTGAACAGCAGTGGTCCGAGAATGGACCCCTGAGGGCGCTGGAGAGAATGGGCAGTCTACCGGATAAGGTGTTACCTATCCTGACCTGCTGGAATCTGTTTGAGAGATAGTCAATGAACCAGCAGAGGGCCCTAGGAGAAGCTGAAGTTAGAAAGTGTGGTTAGTAAGAGAGAGTGGTTGGCGGTGTCAAGCGCCATGAGGTCAATGAAGGCGGCACCAGTGATATGGCCCTGTCTAAGGCAGAGTGAGCGTGGGCAGTGAACTCCAGGAGGGCAGCAGTGGTACTGTGCCTGCGAGAAGCCATGTTGCTGTTTGCAGAGGAGGTTGTATTTGTTGAGGAGGTGGTGAGCTGATCAGAGACAATCCGCTCTAGGGCCTTGGGGAGGTAGGATGGAGATGGGCGATAGTTGTTGGTGCTGGTATGGTCCCCAATTTTAAATACTGGAGTAATGGAAGCAGATTTACACCGGGAGGAATTTACCCTGGCACAAGGAGCTATTTAGAATATGTGTGAGGGGTTGAGTACTTCCTGTAAGGTGAGCCGGAGGAGTTTCAGATCTAAGGTCACTGCTATAGCAGGAGTGGCTGAGGCTTTCTAAGGTATGGCTCTGCTGACTTTGGAGTAATGCAGCGCAGCTGGAAGGGGTGGCTTCTGTGGGGGAAAGGAGGTGTGAGTTGAGGTGGGTCAAAGAAATTAGGGAGGTAGGACCTGGCTGACGCTTAGTAAAGTGTCATTGAAGGCTGTAGCTATATGTGTAGCATCAGTGGTCAGACACCGATCAACTACAATCTGTTTGGGAATAATGTTTGGGACTTTGCCACAGATATTCTTAATGTTGTTCCAGAATTTCTGCCCCGAGCCCCAGGTGGAGGTGAGGGAGGATTTAAAATAATCAGCTTTGGCTCTGCCCAAAGCCCACATGCATTTATTTCCGGCCTCCCTGTATTTCTGTCTGTCGGTCAACAGTTGGGACTCATTGGAGAGGTCCCAGAGAAAGTCTCTAGTCCTCATCAGAGTCAGGAGGTGGCCCGAGATCCAAGGTATGGGGTTCCCTTTGACTTTTCTTTTAGTGAATGGGGCAAACTTGTCACATATAGTATTGAAGGAGTGAATGAAGAGGTCAAGGGCTCTGTCAGGGTCAAGGGTATTCATTACGAAGGACCAGTTCATATTACCGAGATGCGCTTTAAGGAGGGCCAGTTTGCCAGGGTCAAGTTGGCGTAGATGTATTATAGTGGGAAGAGATTTAGGTGCTTTGCTGGTCCAGGTGCAGAGCACTGGAGAGTGGTCACTAAGGGCATTTGGGAGGATGGAGTTGCTAGAGACCTTGTGAGGTAAGTTGGTGAAGACTAGGTTCAGCAACGAGGAAGACCCTGTGCTTTGGTTCAGTCGGGTGGGGAATGTGACTACTTGCGTAAGGTCATGGGCAGTGGCCGCATCGATGAAAGGCGCAGCGGTTTTTCCTAGCCAATTAATATTGAAGTCCCCTTACTATGTGAGGCATACTAAGACCCATAGGAACGACTGTTCTCAGTTGTTTTTCACTTATGGAGAAGTGAGACAGGGTAAACCTGCTACCAAGAGAACAATTGCCAGGTGGATTGTCTCCTGTATCCAGTTCTGCTATTCAAAACTTGGAAAAGAGCCTCCCTCAGGCCTGAGGGTTCATTCTACCAGAGGTACAGCTGTTTCGGTCGCAGCAGCTAGAGATATACCTTTAGTGGACATCTGTAAAGCAGCCACCCGGAAATCTGTTCACACATTTACCAAGCATTATTCTTTGGACATTCAGTCACGAAGCGATGCTAGGTTTGGCACGGCTGTGCTGCAGATCCTGTTCCCAAAATAGGTTCTGTGACTCCCTCCTCCAAAGGGATACTGCTTGGTAGTCTGCATATAGTCAGACTACAGCAAGACTTCATGTTGTTTGAAGAAAAAATTACTCACCATAGTAATGTTTCTTCTGATGGAGTCTTGCTGTATTCTGACCTCCCTCCCTGCCTCTCCTCCTGGAACCTAGTAGTTTTGGGAAGTGGTTTGCAGGCACAGTGCTGCACCCCAGAGGTGTACTTGGCATGCCCTTATCTTATTAAGGGTTTTTCTGTTTTTTTATTACGAATGTTTATGGTTGTTTCACTACCTGCTTATACTCTTTTTGTGGTTCTTGACTTGAGTCTTTTGACCCTAAAATCTGTTATTGCCATTTGGCACAAAATTTTAAAATCAATTTCTACCTATTGAGTTAGTTAGTTTAGTGCTCATAAGAATCGGATGGTTACACTGCAGAGTACCAGAGACAGAGGTTTGAAAACCGAGCTCGAGCTCAATGTTCTATGCTTCTGCATAGAGTTAACTCTTTCCCCTTCGGAGCAGTTCAAGTGCTGGGGCTAACTACATATAGTCAGAGTACAGCAAGACTCCATTAGAAGAAACAACATTACTATGGTGAGTAATTTTCAAACAACATGAAGTCTTGCTATATTCTGACTAACTGCAGTTAGCTCCAGCCTTTAAACTGCCCAGGAGAACAAAGGGTTAACTTTCTATACCTAGCATAGAATGCTGAGCTCGAGCTTGTTGAAGCCTCTGTCTGCAGCCCTTTGAAACTCAACTGTCAGATTCTTTACTCCGCCTCACTGAACAGTCACTCTGGAGATTTCTCCTTCAGCTCGGCTCGAAAGTCGGTTAAAGTTGTCGGTTTTAAACCAAATTTGTTCTGCCTAGTCGATTCAGTCTCTGTCTCGGTTCCGTGAGTACTAGATAGTTTTTGTCTGAGTTCTGTGTGGAAATTTAAACTGTTTGATTGATTCAGCTGAACCAATCACTTTTATTGAATTTTGTTATTTTACTTTAGAGTGTGGTTACCGGTCCTTATCAGTTCTGAAAAAAATGTGTTTTGAAGTTTTTTTTACAATACCCGTGACACGGTTAGGAACCGATAAGGGAGTCTTGCCTGGCGGTTGCCATAAAAAGGGTAAGTTTGGTTAGGTTGGCCATGTCTGAGAAACCCAAAAAGAAAACTGGGCCCACTGGGTTTCAACACTGCAGTGAGTGTGGGGAGGTCTTTGCTAAGGCCGATCCCCACACCACCTGTGTTTATTGTCTGGGTTTTGAACACCTCGATACAGAGTGCCAAATTTGTAAAAATTTTCCTAAATCTACCCTTGAGAAGAGATTAGGTAGACTTAGGGAAAAGGAGGCCGAGAAGCCCGCTGACCCGGATGACCAGCCTGGTTCGGTTCCGACCGAACCAGAAGGAGTGCCCTCTGACTAGGGCGATACTTCTTCGGGCAAGAGGAGAGCCGATCCTGAGGGGTCAGTTCCTACAAAAAGAAAATGCAAAGAAAAATCAACTGGTTCGGATCCAGAGGTTCATGTACCGACCACCGAGGAAATAGCCAGAGTGATTCGGATTGTGGAATCGCTTCGCCCGGTTCCGACCGATCTTGCTCCATTTGGCAGGGGTTCGGTTCGGTCATTTCCCCCGGTTCAAGATTATACCCCTGAAGATTTTTATGAACTGGAGTTTGAAGAGGAGGGGGAGTTCGAAGATGATGGTGATGGTGAAAGTCTGGATGTGCCTGTGGAACCAGACATCTCCCCAGACAGACCTTCTGGTGTTTCCCCTCCTACGCTTTCTGAGTCCCCTTCCCACTATCTGTTTTACAGAAAGGTGGCTGAAACCCTCCAGCTTCCAATGGAGGATCAAGAGGAGCCTGATTATCTGGAAATGATGGACATCCCAGAGTCCAGGAGACTGTCTATTCCCATTCACAAATCCTTTGGGAAGCAGACACAGAAAATCCTAAAGTCTCCCAATTCTGTACCTCCTGTTGACAGAAGGATGGACAAAGTACACACTATCAGGCTCAGATATGGGTTTATATGCCAACAATTCAGCCATGTTGGGGTAGTGCAGGCTGCTGCCTGTGACAAGGCAAATATTACCTTGGCTTCACACCCCCAGACAAAGACTCCAGGAAGATTGATGCCATGGCAAAAAAGCAGTACATGGCATCTTCCTTGGGACTCAGGCAGGCGAACTATATGGCCTACACAGCCAGGTACCAGAAGTCCAGGTGGGACACTGTACTGGCACTGGCTAAACAGGCTTCCCCCCAGCTGGCCAAGGAGCTGGAGGAGGTGGCTGCTGATGGGATTGAGGCATCAAAGGTACAATTTCATGCTGCTCTGGACTCCAATGATGTGTCATCAAGAGTCATGGCTACATCTGTGGCTCTTCGGAGGATGGCTTGGCTCAGATGTACTAGCCTCTCACACCCAGACACCCAGGCTAAGGCCATGGATTTTCCCGTGGTGGGTAGTTCTCTGTTTGGGGAGCAGATAGAGAATTACATGAAGAAAATGGATGAGTACAGGACCACTTATAGGAGTGCTCAGGCCAAGGAGAGGCAGGTAACTCCTCAAAGGCAGCAATCTAGGGTCAGGGGCAGGCCTTTTCAGAGGCCTTTTTACCAAGCACAGGCCTCTTCTCCCTTTTCACAGAGGGGGTTCTTCAGAGGGAGAGGCAGAAGGGGGATGAGCAGGGCTGCATCCACTCCTCAGCCTAAGGCTCCGCCAAACAGACACACTGATGGGTCTGCCGGGTTGACTGTCCTATTCCTATTCCTGTAGGGGCAGGCTGACTTACTTTGTCCAGGACTGGATGTCTATTACCTCCGACAAGTGGGTTTGGAAGTAGTAAGCCAGGGACTGGTTCTCAGCTTCAATTTCCAAAGATGAGCCAGATCCTTTCCATCTGCAGGTCTCTCTGAAACCCTTGCCCTAGAGGCAGAGCTTATCTCCTCTGGCCTTAAGGGCCATAGAGAGAGTTCCTTCTACACTGGGGAAAGGTCTGTACCCAGGTACTTCCTTACCCAAAAAGACAGGGAGTGGTGACCCATCCTAGATCTGAGATACCTAAACAAACATATTTTAAAACCAAAGTTCAAGATGGTGACTATGGGAATAATTCTTCCCTCTCTAAGGCCAGGGGACTGGCTAGCCTCCCTGGACCTCAAAGATGCCTACTTTCACATTCCCATCAGGTGCTCCCACAGAAAGTACCTCAGGTTCAAGTTGCCCTCAGGCCATTACCAGTTCAAAGCAATGCCCTTTGGTCTAACATCAGCCCCAAGAGTTTTCACAAAGTGCCTGGCAGTAGTTGTTGCCTTTCTACGAAGGCAAAGGATTTCCATTTTTCCATATCTGGACGACTGGCTCATAGTGGGTCAGTCTCCAGGCCAAGTCAAGTCAGACTTGCAAGTGACTCAGCAAGTGCTCACTTCTCTAGGATTTCTTCTCAACCTCCCCAAGTCAGTTCTGGAACCAGTGCAGCTTCTTACCTTCATAAGGGCAGAGCTGGATACTGTCAAAGCAAGAGTCTTTCTTCCCTTGGAAAGGGCAAGAGTTCTTATAGAACTGTCTTCTTCCTTCAGTCTTCAGGTATCCCAACCAGCAAAGCAATTCCTTCAGCTCTTGGGCCATATGGAAGCTTCTACAGCAGTGGTCAAGGGGCAAGATTTCAGATGAGGGACATTCAGTTCCATTTGAGGGCCTTTTGGTCCCAAGGAAAGATCCTTAGCAAACTAATTCCAGTGACTGGACTCTGATCCAAGCTCTTCAATGGTGGCAGGATCAGGACAGTCTAAGGCAAGGGGTTCCATTTGTTACTCAGTCTTATTCGGTTGTCCTTACGGCCCAGGGCTGTGGTCCCTAGGAATCCCTTCTCCATATCAATCTTCTGGAACTCAGGGCAGTTTTTCTGGCCCTGCAAGCTTTCTCTCAGTCAGTGCAGAACAAGGTGGTTCAGGTCAGAACAGACAATACCACCACCATGTGGTACATCAACAAGCAGGGAGGCACTCGGTCCATGGCCCTGTGCATGGAAGCCATGAAATTGTGGTCTCTGGCTTATTCCTTGCAGACCTCTCTGATAGCAGTGCAGCTCCCAGGGAAGGACATTGTGCTGGCAGATGCACTGAGCAGGATCTCGGGCCATCACAAATGGTCCCTGGACCCTCTGTGTTGAAAGTGATTTTTCAGGTAGGGCACTCCACAGATAGATCTCTTCACAGCCCCAGACAAGCACCAACTTTCTCTCTTTGTTGCAGACTGCCAGTCTTGGGCTCAGTCCTCTGGATGCTCTGATTCTGAACTGGGAAGGAAATTTCATGCCTTCCCCCCATTTCCTCTACTGTTCAGTTGTTTCTTTAGCCCTGGTGGAGAAAGCAATCCAGTTTCAAAACAGTGCTTGTCCCAATGGTTGGCCAACTGTATTACTTTTTGTTAGAGGAAATATGGTAAGTAACTTCCTGAAGTTTTAAAGGCCATTCCACCAGGGGTATGGCCACTTCTCTTGCCTGTTTCAGGGGTATGTCTGCAGCTGAGATCTGCACTGCTGCCACTTGGACTACTGTCCACACATTCAACAAGAAATACTGTCTGGACATTGCTTCTAGAAGGGCACACTTTGGCCTAGCCATGCTTCAGGGCCTTCTTTCTTAGGCCTCTGGCCTCTGCCACCCAGACTGTCCTTACTCTCAGCACTGCTTGGGACTCATTCTATAGGTGTGATCTGATGACCAGATATCCACAAAGAAGATAGAACAGTTAGTAAGAACTTACCATAATAGTAGATCTTCGAATGAATCTCTGTCATCAATCCATACTGTCCACCCCTCCGTCTCCTTTTTCTCTCCCTCTACAGCTCAGCTGTCCTGTTGCTCCAGCCTTTCTGCTAGCTGGGTACCTTTTCTCTCTCTTCTCGGTTCCCTGGTGGGACTCCTGTCTCTCAAAGCTAGGAAAGAACTGAGGAGAGAGTGGGGCCACCCGTGCTTATATAGGGTGTGAAACGTTAGAGTCTGGTGTCGGCATGGGTGGCCCCTAATAGACTGCTGCAGAAAAAAACTCCATGGGATCCTGACGTCTGATAGCCGAGTTCCATAGGTGTGACCTGATAACAGAGATTCCCTTGAAGATCTACTGTTACGTGAAGTTCTTACATAGCTGTTCTTTTTTCAGACTTTTTGTGTATTATATACTGACTGACTTGCTCAGCTCACAGCTCCAGTCCCACTTATGAAACTGCTTATGGCTATTGGCTGACTCCTAACACTTCTGGGCATTTGACATTTTTCTCTGTGTATTGTGTGCATATGTGAAACCCTTCTCAGTGTCGTATTCATTCAGTTGTTTGGCAATACAATGGCAGATAGAGGAGTTAGACAACATTCTTGGTCTAGCCTCAACAAACTTGCAATTGAACAACAAGTGGGTGAAGGTGAAAGTGCTGTTGACCAATGGTCATGGAACATTCTAAGGGCCAAATTATTTGTTACTCTTGTGAAGTCTGCTGCTTTCAGCAGTAGCAGTATAGGTGGCACTGGGGAAGTAAGTCAAAATGGTAGTACTCTTAGGACAGTGTCCTTACTGATTCCCATTGATACCACCAAAGTGCCTTTTAACTTCATCCCTTGGTAGTGTCACTGCCACCCATACCACTGTCACCTCAGCCTTAACCACCACAGCTGTGACATTTACAGCTACCACTAGCACCCCAGCTACTGCTGCCACTGTGGCCTTGGCAGCCACTCCTGCTACTGGGACCCAGACCACTTCTGCCTGTGTGAACCAGACCAGTCCTGCCTCTGTGACCTAGATCACTCCTGCCACTGCGACCCAGACATCTACTGCAAATACTCTGATCACAGCAACAGATGCTACTATAACTGTGTTGGCCAGCATTGTTACTGTGACACTGACCATTCCTACCAGTGTGGACCCAGTCATAGTGCCTTAGTGTCTACCTCTTCCTTGAACCTTCCTGTTTCTTGGCATGTCTCCACTCTAGAACATGATAGTGAGGATGAGGATGAGGAGCACTTATCTGTGTCTGAGTACATCCCGACACCACAAGATTTACAGAGTGACACATCATCTGTTGAGGCAAACCTAAGCAGTTTTGTGGATGAGGTGGACTATGGGCATTACATTGACTGCCGTAAACTAAGAAAGACATGTGGCAAAAAAGCTTGACATGTAGAAGAGGCACTAGTGGCAGCAGAGAGAAGCATATGGGTCCTCCTCCCTTAAAAAAAAAAATTAGCAAGCTACCCTGCAGCAATTTGTTCAGCAGAGTGGGGCAGAGACACTATAAGTGGTGACAAGGGGAAAACCTGCAACAGGTTTAAAAAGCAAACCCTGGTGGGGTAAAAAGAGTGGTGGTGCGAATGGCAGTACTACCCAAATGAGTGCTGTCCATAGTGGTAAGAGTGTGGTGTGTGTTGTGGATGTGTTTTACATTGGTAAAAGAGGACAGCAGAAATGCAGTGTGTACATTATAAGGAGGGGGAAATCTCAGTCAGACTTAACCACCACTTTGTTAGTGAACTACCTAAAGCTAAAGCCTTTCAACTTTCCTATAGCTTCATTGGGGTCTGGCGCTGTGGTTCCGTTAGAGCCATCTCACGTTGATGATGCCGGCAGTGGTGCTTGTGGCAATGCTACAGACTGTTCATATTGTGAGACAAATGATGGCAGTGGCACTCCTTCCCCCTCAATACCAGTGAGTCCTGCCACCCCAAGAAATAGTGAATCAAGTGATCCCCCAGGTCTAGCTGGTCCTCTGCTGTTTTCACACCATCTGGCAAGCATGCCGCATTCCGAAGTAAAAAATGATAGAGCTACTCCTGCAAAGTCTATTTCATAAATCCATTTTTATTATTCTGCCCCCCCCAAAAATCTGATGTATCATGACTAACATCACTTCATCAGGCAATACAGTGGTTTTATTTCACTAAGATGCAGTTTAAGCTAAGTAAGAACCTGTCCCAGACCAGTCTTACATGGTATCCTGGCTTACCTGGCCCACCTCCTTCTGTAATGCTGACTTTGAAACGTCATTCCATATCTTTTGCTTTACAAAGCTATAGACTTTAGGTGCAGCCCACTCCCTGGCAACTTGGAGCAGCTAAGAATGATGCCTTGATATCCCCCATCCACAGTCAATGTGAATAATGGAGCGTTTCAAGGAAAAACAAAATATCAGTCTTCATGGCTGGCCGGTGATGCTGAGTTGAGGCTCTGGACGCCATACCTGCACCATGCCGCAGCCAGGTTCGGGAATGGACTTGGGCCGCCAGGGGTTGGAAGGAGAGGAGAGGATTAAGCATCGGAGGACTGCTCTCCTCTCCTGGGGTGAGTGACTAGAGCTCCTCACCACTCTTGTGGCTCCCAGTGGAGGCTGGGAGATTGCAGCTGATGTGGAGCATGCTTTGGGTAGGGGAGTGATGGTGGACGTCCTGTGGGCGGGTGCGGGAGTGTGCCCGCATTGTGCTGGATGTCACTGCATGTCCGCGCTCCCAGGGAAACCGACAAAAGAAAATCCCTGGCACCCGGGAAGGTAATGGTGGGTCTAGCAGTCGGCACCCACACTCACAGCTGGGTCTGCTCCAAGCCTGCTTCCAGATCTCCTCCTCACCTCAGACACCCCTGCTAGATCCTAGATAGAGCACCAGCAGGAGGTAAGGCGGTACCACCTCGGGGGGCTCAGAACCAAGGGATTCAGTGGTGAGGTTGGCAGTACTCCTGGGACAGAGGCACAATGCAGAGAGACTTCAGGTGGAGCAGGAAGTGTTCGGTCCCCGCGACTACACCGGTGAGAGTCGTAAAGGACCAGCTTAATAAGGATAAATAAAGTCTACAAAAAAAATAAAATATCAGGCTTCCTATCCAACAGCTCAGCATATTACACAGCACACAGCTAACTGGTGAGAAGATGGCTTTGGATCTTCAACCATTCTCAGTCGAGGAAGATGCTGGTGTCTGCAGGCTTCTCCACTACTTGCAGCCTTGGTTCCAGGTCCCATCATGTTCCACATTTTCCCAGACTGTGCTGTAATGGATGTGGCCACCAGTTACAGTCAACCCACCAAAATAATAAGTAAAACAGAGGGACTTACCTGCCACAGGGTGCCAGGGTAGGAGTCTGAAGGGGTGACGCCTGTGTACCTGTAAAAATAAAGATAGAAAAGGGGTCACAAAGGATCCACCACTCTTAAGGGGTCCAGCGGGGCAGAAGGGACAGGATAGAAATAAAAGTAATACTTATCTGATAGGTAGGAGCCCTCATCCTGTCAGACCTGTGGAAATAAAAGAAGAGAGGTTAGAAGTAAAAAGAAACAGTAAAAAAAAAAAAAGTAAGAAACAGAAGAAAGGGAGAGAGGTTTGGGGGAGTGGGTGACAAAATCCCTGTGCTCAATGGTGGCAAAGTAGCTAGTATTTTAGTTAGTAGCCCAAGTGGGCTAGTGGGGGCTAATATCCCTTTTTTATAAAATAATATGCCCTGGTGGTCTAGTGGGCTAGTTCCCGAGGTGCAGGATGCCAGCGTTTGTTTTAAATAAATTTTAAATCCTCCCTGAGGTTTAATGGGGGCTTCCCTGAGCCCGTTTTATGCTGTGGGCACTGCTTGAAGCTGGCAAAAGGAGGAGCAAGTTGGGCTGCAAGTGGCAGCCTGCTGATAGCACAACTGCACTACAGAGAGTGCTTGGGATACTCAGGAACTCCCAGCCACATAGGCGCATGCTGCGGCTACTCCGCTGCAGTGGGAGTCAGGAGGCAAGCGGGTCAGCAGGAGGTGGAGAGGCATGTCAAAGAAGCACCTCCCCCCACCTTTCCGATTGCCACTCTGGTGGCAGTGTTTTAATTGTTTATGCCCTACGGGGCTTAAGGCAGCTGGGAGCAGCAGACAGCAGCAAGGAAGCTGCTGTTTTGTGAAGTCACTTCGTGACATTTAGTGAGAGCTGGGGGGGTTCCCAGAGAGTGAATGGGTGGCAGAAGCTGCCAGAATTGGTAGCCATACCACGGTAATGTGTAAGCCTCGGGGGGAGGGTATGAGAGAGAGAAGGAGAGAGGTGAGCAGCAGCAAGTGCCATTAAAGTTGGGTAAACACGTGACCTGTCAGGTGAATGTCTGAGGGACCAATGTTTTAAAAGTAAAGCCTGCAAGGCACAGGCAACAAAAGGGCAGAGTGCTCCCTGAGGGGAGAAAATAAAGAGCCGCACGGCAGCTGGTGTGAAAGTCCCAAGGGGCTGTAAATGTAAACTGGGGGGGGTGAGAGAGAGTGATCAGGCTAAAAGAGCCCACACACGCAACTAGTGCAGCAGCAGCGAAGCCCAAAAGGGGCTAAACACATTAAATAACTATATATTTAAAAAATAAGTGGCTACGGGGGCAGAAGCAAGCAGTCCTCCAGGTAGCATTAGGCAGCATGTTTTTTGTGAACATGCTGGCTGACACGGATGTCACTAGGATGTCCTGATGTCAGTAATGGAAGCAGGATCAGCCAGAGATGAAATAAAGCTGGGGGGCTGCATTTCAGCAGCTTCTGACAGCCAAACAATTTAAATTAAAAAAGTGTGAGGTGGGGTAGCTGGGGAATCAATCACCAGACATATCTACCCACACCATGGTTTGATAGTGTTGCATCAGGAAGGAGTAAATAAGAGACTTCAAAGTGGGGCAAGGACAGCAGTTGGGAGGAGCAGCTCGAGATGCTCCCGCCTCTAGGGGAGCTCGAGCTCACTCCTGATTGGCTGCCAGAGGCCTTGGTAACTAAAAGCACCAATTGGGTGCCGAGTAGGGTGGGCTAAAGGTCTGAGGAGTAGCTCAAGGGTCTTTCTCTCTTCCTCAAGAAGCTGACAGGAGTACTACGGAAGGGCTCTGCCACAGGCAACTCCTCTGAAGAAAAAGAAAAAAAGGAAAAGTTTAAAGTGATAGGATAGTGAGATAGGGGGCTATCTCTGCCAAGGTAGGAAAAAGTATTTAGACAGGAAAAGTTAGTCAGATTAAGTGATTTACAGAGCTGTTGGACCTTGACAGTCTAACCTAAGGAGAGGTGAGAGGATGTTCCATTTATTTTTTCAGTTAACTGCCAAGACACTTCAGAGAGTTTGTTATTTTATAGTTTAAAGTTGTAGGGAGGGTTCACCTGTCGACGGAGGACCAGAGGTACAGCCAAGTGGAACCAGGACTGAAGAGGACCAAGGGTGCAGCGGATTCATCACGGGACTTAAGGAAGATAACGCCTCATCAATCCCTGGCCAGGATAGCACATCAAAGAGCTTAATCATCCTTACAGACTTCACCTTTTGGATTGAGGTATCACAAACTGTGACTGCTAAAAGAGACTGAAATGTGTCCAGAACATTTACTGTTTATCTCGGGGGTTGGGGTGAAAAATGTGTGGTACAAAAAGTTCTAGATGTTTTGTCAAGGAAAAGAAACTGATACTCATTTGTGCAAATGTTATTTCACTGTTTAGGCTGTACATCCATTTTCCTAGTCATTGATAGAGCCATTGCTGAAATAAGGAATAACAGTTATTTATAGTCTGCTAAATAAACTGGTTCTAATTTTGAAAAGAGATTTCTGCCTCTGTGGTATTTCCTGTAGCACTGTTGTTTATTGTTAGAATTTGTTTTAACCCCAGTTAATATCTGCCAGCCTTGTAACTAACCTTCCTTGCAGCTCTATCACCCAGGTAGGTGAAAGCAGGGTATGGGCAGGTGTGATAGTGCTGCAAAGGATCTGTAATGGTGGGAAAATGTCATTTGCCATACTACATAGAAACATAGAAGTTGACAGCAGATAAGGACTACAAGGCCCATCCAGTCTGCCCATTTCTTTTTTCTACCTTATAAATGTGCCATCGGCCTTTGCTGTCAATGGCCTATCTATTCATACTGATCTGTACTGCTCCTTATGTCTATCCATGCCTGTTTGAAGCCCTGCACTGTATTCATATCCACCACTTCCTGAGGTAGGCCGTTCCATCCATCCATCCACCACCCTTTCTGTGAAAAAGAACTTCCTCACATTACCCCTTAATCAGCCTCCCTCTAATCTCATGCTGTGTCCTCTTGTCCTGCTATTTTTCTTATATTGAAACATGTTAGACTCTTTCACCTTGTTAGTGGTTAATGATTCCCACCACCCTTTCCCCAGGTGCAGTGCAGGAGGCAGGCAACTTGTTGTTCAGTGTACCTTACCTGGTGAAACTTTTCAATAAATAAATAAATAAAATAATGCCCTTAAGGTGTTTGAATGTTTCGATCATATCATCTCTCTCCTCCTTTGCTCTAGGGTATACATATTGAGCTCCATTAATCTGTCCTCATATTTTTTCTGATGCAGTCCCTGCACCATTTTGGTTGCCCTTCTCTGGACTGACTCAATTTGGTTAATGTCCTTGTGAAGGTGTGGCCTCCAGTACTGCACGCAGTACTCCAGATGGGGCCTAACCAGTGCCTTGTAAAGAGGGATTATTACCTCCCTCTTCCAACTTGTGATACGGTTTACCCCTACTAATACACCCTAACATCCCCCTAGCCTTACCTACTGCTTTAGTGGTCTGCTTGGATGATCTCAGGTCATCGGTGGTGATGATGATGCCCAAATCTCTTGCTTCCCTTGTGACTGTCAGCAACTCCCTCCCGCCTATAGGTGGCTTCAGGGTTTCTCTTCCCTATGTGCATGATCTTGCACTTCTTTACATTAAACCCCAGTTGCCACTCTTCTGACCATTTTGCTGGTTTATCCAGATCTCTTCTCATTCTGCCCACACCATCTGGGTCATCTACTCTGTTGCTGATCTTGGTGTCATCTGCAAACAGACAAACCTTACCCTCCAGTCCATCTGCAATGTCACTTATGAAGATATTGAAGAGGACTGGCCTCAGGACTGATCCCAGAGGTACCCTACTTGTGACTTGCATCTCTTCTGACTGTATACTGTTTACCACCACTCTCTGTTTTCTGCCCATCAACCAGTTTGCCACCCAGTTGACCAACTTCTGACCCACCCCGAGCCTACCCAGCTTATTAATCAATCTTCTATGTAGAACAGTATCGGAAGCTTTGCTGAAGTCAAGGTAGGCAACATCAACTGCTCCCCCTTGGTCCACCACTCTGGTTATCCAGTCAAAGAAATCTATGAGATTAGTTTGACAAGACCTTCCTTTTGTAAACCCATGCTGTCTTGGATCCTGTGCTCCTATTGATTCCAGGTGTTGCGCTATCCTTTCCTTAAGAAGTGCCTCTATAATCTCGCCTACTACTGAGGTAACACTGACTGGTCTGTAGTTCTCTGCCTCCTCCCTGCTACCACTCTTGTGTAGCGGGATCACATGAGCCCTTCTTCAGTCTTCTTGGACCTCTCCTGTGCTCAAAGACTCACTAAACAGTTCTGATAATGGCTCTGCTAGTTCCACCCTACTACTTTGGGAGGATGGAGTAGGAGTTAAGAGAAGTCAATGAACTGAAAAAACAAGTGGAATTTCACATTGAATTGTGAAAACTAGAGCAGTTTGTTCATAAAACCAGTATGCTGCTGGAGGGGAATGAACAGGCAGTAACTGATCTGAATAAAGAAAATGAGTAGAGAGAGTTCAGGGTTGCAGGAGAAAAAAGGAAAATTGGGGATGAATCTGAGGAAAGTAGCTTTGATCATACCGATAATGACTGGTGCTTGGTGGTGGTGGTGGGGGGGGGGCCAAAGAAGCCGCAGTGAGGTATGAGAAGGGGGCAGATATTTTAGAATTAAGAAATGCTTTCTTGGTCTTATCTGATGAAGGTCAGGGTGCAGGAGAATTATTAGTTTCACCAAAAGAGGTGGAAAACTGCTGAAAAACAACCAGAGCAGAATGTGGGTAGAGTTAATCATAATTAAACAGCAAGTAAGGAAATAGGCCTGGTGCATTCAAATGCTAATGGAATACATAGTAGGTCACATAAGGAGATATTTTAAAGCTGCATTAGACAAGCAAAATAACAGTTCAAGGGAAAAGGGACATAGTAGTGTTAGGTGATTCAGTCTTGAAACACACGGACAGGATTATTTGCAGGGGAAGGAAGGAAAACTGTGGTGAGTCATCTCCCGGGGGCAGGAATAAAAGATATAAGTAAAAATTTAGATGGATTACTAGAAGATACAAACCAGCCATTGGTCATAATACATGCTGGGACTAATGATATAGGTAAATTTTCAGAGATGGCTTTACATTATTTGAATTTGAAGAATGAGGAAGAAGACTGAAATCTAAGAAACGTGCTATGATCATTTTGGAGATATTACCTGTACCAAGACCAGGAGAAAGAAAAATACAGTGGAACCCTCTTATAACAGACACGTTTGTGCAAGCAGGTTTTGTCCGTTATAGAGGGTGTCTGCTATATCCTAAAATCTTAAAATATGAATTCCACCACAGCTCAAACACAGGTATTAAAAGGAGAACATGCCCTCTCCTCTGCCAAACAGAGGTACGGGGAACTGCTATTTGAAGCTGATTGGGAACTGAGCAGTAAATAAGATTGGAAATATTTTGCTGTACAGTACCTGTGCTCATTGGGGTCAGGGGGCTGAGCAGTAAACATGATTGATAAGAGTTTGCTGTACAGAACCTGAGTTGATTGGGGGGATCTGGAGTGTACAGGAGTAACTCCCTGGAGTAAGGTGTCCGGTATCAGGCTTTCAGTGAGGTGAGCAATGTCTTTATAGTGCCAGACAAACCAGCTGAATAAAAAGGTGAAATTTAGCAGGCAATTTGCAGCATGTAATGGGATACAGAGGACCTCACAGTGTCCACTATACAGGGGTTGCAGAGTATGGTATTAATGGGAATTTTAACATTACTGGCATAGCTTTTGACTTTTGACAAGACAGATCTGTCTGTTATAAGTGAGTGTCTGCTATAAGGGTGTCCGTTATAAGTGGGTTCCACTGTAATTGAAATAAAGCAGCACAATGGGTGACTAAGAAGATGGTGCTTTAGAGGGCTTTCATTTTTATAGAAATTGGGAAGATTCGACAGAAATAGGACTATATTATTCAGATGGTTTACACCTGAACAGGGAAGGAACCAAAGCACTGGGCATAAGGATCAATCATGGCATTTAATACCATTTAAACAAAGCTAATTTAAACTAACTGGTAAAGGGAGAGTAGATAGACCGGTTATAGTACAGAAAATGAAAGAAAAGGGACAAACATAAGGAACTAGTGGAGGACTGGAATGTCTTACTGGTAAATGTCAGAAGCCTGGTGAACAAAAGGGAAGATGAAGTCCAAGAGGGTAGCATCTTTCAGAAAAAGAGATGTGCAAGAACAAGGGGGCACAGTTTGAAGAAAGGGGGGATGGCTCAGGGGAAACATGAGGAAGTATTTTTTCACAGAGAGGGTGGTAGATGCATGGAACGGCATTCCTGAGGGGTTTGTGGGGTCAAAAACGCGGGAATTCAAGAATGCATGGGACAGACATAAGGCAATTATAGTGGGGGGTAGGAGGAAGTAGACTGTTGGTTAACTAGGATCTGCAGCCTATCCAGTACGTAGGGAAATGGGCAAACTGGGTGGGCCAAGCGGTCCTTATCTGCCATCAAAGTCTATGTTTCTATGAAGAATTACACTAAATTTTAGCAAAAGAGAATAACATTACCAAGTTTTGGTTAACTCCAACTGTCACCCCTATACAACAGTGGAGACATAATCTGTACTATCTACTACATGGAGAAACTTACTGAGTAATCTGAACAACTGTTATCCTAAATTTGAGTTGCTGTGGAGACACAGGGTCATGTTTGTGATGACCAAGAGTTCGGTTGTGCCACAAGGAGGCTCTGGTTTGGGGGTGATCTGTTCATCACAAGACAGGCACTGTACAGAATTTTTGGAAGAATAAACAGGCCTAAGGGACATGGTGCTGTGTGTTGCTGGATCTACCTCTGCCCTAATTCCCCACCGCCAGACTAGCTTAGGTACTTGGCTACTGGAGATTACTGTATATAAGTCATGATGCTGTTTTGTTACATACTGGAATTAAGCATTGTTTCTGATTAACAGCAACGCATGTTTTGTTTTTCATCACTGTTCATGATGTCTTGTCCTATTGTGGAACTCAGTAAATAAATAAATAAAATAAAAGGAAATATCCACATCTGTGCAATAATTGAAATTTGGTGGCAGGAAAGTGATACATGGTGCATGGAAATAGAAATTTATAGAGTATTTCATAGGGACAGGAAATCCCAAAGAGGTGGTGGTGTAGTGGTATACATAAGGAATAATATAGACATTATTGAAGACAAAAGTTTAGACAATGACTTGTTAAAATAAATATGAATAAAAATATAAAACGAAGGGCCAGCCGTGGTGCTGAGGGTTGAGGTGCTGGATGCCACACCGGCGACCTAAGTTCAGGAACAAGCTCGGGTCATCAGAGGTTGGCAGGGACAGGAGAGGATCAATTGTCCGGAGGACTGCTCTCCTCTCCTGGGGAGGGGTGGGTATGAGTGCCACAGTACCAGTGGCCCCTGGTAGAGACTGAGGGTAGCACTACTCATGGCGCGCGCTTCAAGGTTGGGGGTGTCGGCAGACATCTTACGCATGGGAGCGGAAACACTCCCGTCATGTGCAGGACATCATGGCACGTCTACATCCCTGGGGGAAACTAGAAAAGCGGATACCCCTGGCACCCAGACAGGCAAAGGTGGGCCCAGAGTACTGCCCCATGCTCAACGCCAGATCCATCCTGGCTGGTCGCTGGTTTCCCTCCATTCCCCGGCAGCCCTTCTAGACTATAGATAGAGCACCCTAGAAGTATGGCAGTCCCACCCGGGGCTCAGGCAGGGGCAAGGACGTCGGAGGAGTTGGAGGGGAGGTTCTGGTGACAGCAGACCAGTCCCAGGAGGACTTCATGCAGGGTGGGATAGGCAGGTTCCAAGCAACCTCACTGGAGAGAAGTCTATGGGGCCAGAGAAAGGAGAATATGGAGAGTTGGAAAAAAAAAAATGAAAGAAGATAATAATGGGAATTACTTATAGACTGCCAGCACAGGACACTACTATAAATGAAGAATAAGAAAAAAGACTTGCACTCAAGAGTTCTGAATTTAAGGCAAAGAAGTGCTGAAGTTTATTCGGATATGCTCCCTTAGGAAGACCCAGATTGGGGTCGAAGCACAAGAGGTCTGGTATGCTGGGCACCCTGCACGAATAAACTTCAGCACTTCTTTGCCTTAAATTCAGAACTCTCGAGTGTGAGTCTCTTATTTTCTTTGGACTTTTAGCTGGCTTCTTTTCATTCGCACCGCATCTCCTGTGCGCACTTAAAACTTTCTTTTGCATTATAAATGAGGAATGGCTGAAAACAGGTAGATTAGAAAAGGAGGACAGAATAATAATGGTATGTGATTACAGCTTGCTGGATGTTAACTGGAGTTGTAGGGAAGGAGAAACCACTTTAGAAAAGTATTTTATAGGTGCAATAACACCTCTAAACCTAGAACAGCATGTAGAACAGGCAACAAGAGGTGCTGATATACTGGATTTGGTCTTAAGTAACCTGGAAACTCAAATTAATAGGTGCAAAGTATTGGAATCACTGGGAAATAGTGACCACTGTATGGTCAATTTCACAATTAAAAACAGCAGTAGTAAAATTAGTGGGGTAACAAAAGTCAAGTACTTCAACAAAGCAGATTACCAAAAAATTAGAAATAGCCTTAGACAGTTTGAATGGCATACCTTGTTTTCTAACAAGACTCTGGATGAGATGTGGGACTGTATAGGTAAAACAATTATAGATTTGGTAAATAGTTATGTTCCCAAGAGAATTAAATAAAATAACACACGCAAGATACCAACCCTCATAATAGGACTGCTTTAAGTAGTCTCGACTTTTCTGTCTATCTTCTGTATATCTTGGCCTAGATATTCAATCTGTGCCAGAGCTGTGAGAGCAAAGCCTGGCGCAGCTCATTTTAGCTGCGCTGGGGCATGGACTGGGTGATATTCAGCGGGCTGTGCCATGGCTCAGCAGCATTGAAAAATCACACCCTGGCCGCCACTGATCGCGTAAGCGCCAGTGGCGCTGCACCAGCGCCATTAGCCGAAGTGAACGTAGGGATGCACTAGTGCAAGTTCCCTTGCGCTAGGCGCAACAACCGCAATATTCAAAAGTGGACATGCAAATGGGGCCATAATGTAAGCAAGGCGCAAATGGGGCCATTTGCATGTCATTATGGCCCCATTTGCATGCAGGTGCGCCAATCCCTGACGACTTGCACCTGGCACCCTGCCAGGCAGCAGCCGTCAGGGACCGACACCCTGCAGCACAGCAATGTGCCCCAAAGCCTGATTGCAGGCATTAGTACAATAAATAAAACCCTATATCCCTGGTGGTCCAGTGGACGCTGTCTGCCCGATCACAGGATAAAATATATTTATTGCGAATCCTATATCCCTGGTGGTCAGTGGACTGCTGTCTGCCCGATCGCGGATAAAAATATATTTATTGCCAAATCCTATATCCCTGGTGATCCAGTGGACCACTGACAGCCCGATCACGGGCTTAAGTAAAAAAGAAATCAACCTATATCCCTGGTGGTCCAGTGGACCTCTGACAGCCCAATCGTGGGCTTAAGTAAAAAAGAAATCAACCTATATCCCTGGTGGTCCAGTGGACCGTTGACAGCCCGATTGTGGGCTTAAGTAAATAATAAAGAAACCTATATCCCTGGTGGTCCAGTGGACCACTGACAGCCCGATCGCGGGCTTAAGTAAAGAATAAAGAAACACATATCCCTGGTGTACTAGTGGACCTCCCTCCCCACCTGCCCACTGATCCCCACCGCCCCGCCCCCCCAGTCAGCGGTGGGCGGCAACATCCCACCCGCCTGCCGCCCGCCGACTGACACCATAGATAGGGCTGCATGCCGATTGGTCCACAGCGTGAGCCAACAGGCGTAGAAGCCAATTCCACTATACACATCCATGATATGTGAACGGATCCGATTCACATATCTGGTTGCCAAGTAAGGTATACTGCACGTCATCTGGCTGCAGCCGTTTGAAACCGTAACGGACCAATGGTGTCGGTCGGTGGGTGTGGTGAGTGGTGCTGCCGCCCACTGCGCTGATGCCGAGAGGTGAGGCTGATGGTGGGGACCAGTGGGAGGGGGTCCATACACCAGGAATATGGTTTTATTCTTTACTTGAGCCCGCAATCGGGATGTCAACGATCCACTGGACCACCAGGGATATAGGATTCTGCAATAAATATATTTTTATCCTGTGATCGGGCAGACAGCGGTCCACTGGATCACCAGGCATTTAGGATTAATCTTTTGTTTACTTAAGCTGTGATTGGGCATGGGGGGCACCGCCACTGAGGTGCAGCCGGAACTCGGGTGGCCACCCACAGGTGGCAGCTGCCGTTTACCTGCACTACGGCAGCTCACCTGTGGGTGGGCCAGCCATTGCTCCTTTTTTTGGATCAACTTTTGCAGCGCAAGTGAGGGTTGCACATGCATGGCTCGCACATCCCAGGCTGAATATCGGACTGTGCAGAGTATGCATAGGTATGCCCACCCTACCTGCCTGCATACATTACTGATGCACTCCAGCGCATCGGGATTTGTGCCAGGCGCAATCCGCTTGAATATCGCACCGGCACATCAGTGGGTTGCGCATCTAACCTCAGTTATCACTGTTTTGTCCTTGAGCAGGAAGTCATTCAGTCTCCATTGTGTTTTTTTCCTAGGTAGTTGAAGTTCTGCCTCCAATAAAATGGGTTGGTGATCTGAGTGGGTGGCCGTGCCAACCCACATTGTGGGAAACAGGGACAGGTCCTTGGTGAACATCATGAACATATCTAACCTAGAATAGGTCTTAAAATGAGGGGAGTAGTATGTGTAATCTTTTGCTTGTGGATATTCGGCCCTCCATTTGTCCACCATGCCCAATTCCTTAAGCAATTTCTGGAAGAGCCATAGTGTCCTATCTCTGGAGCTCAGAATCTGTGAGGTAGAATCCAAGTCTCTGTTAAGTGTTATATTCCAGTCCCCTCCCATTATTAACTGGCCTTTAGATTTTCAGCCACTATTTTAAGTAGTTTGTATTGAACTCAATGTGTGAGCCTGGAGGGCTTACACATTAACAAAGTGTGATCATGGTTTCTTGAATTTTCCCTATTACTACTATGTATCTAGCTCCTGGTCAGCTATGAACTCCTCCTCCTCCTCAAAGAGTATTGAGCCTGATGGAACTATTACAACCCCTCGTTTTCTACCCTCTCCAAGGATCGTGATATAGTGTGGGGCATGTTTTGTTCTCAACTTTGAGGCCTCCCGGCCAAAGTTGTTTCCTGCAGGAAGTTGATGTCTCATTTCTGGGAGGCAACAAACTTAAGAATATGTTTCCTTTTAATAGGACTGGTAATACTGTTTACATTATAAAAAAATTTTAGTTGCAGTATTCAACATTATTGGATAGCAAATTGAGATAAATTATCTCTTTTCCAATTGTATCCAACAATCAACATAACATAACCATTTTAAACCATAATATGTCATTAAGGTGAGTTAATACCATTTTGCAAGATGTGTAAGTCCATTAGTTTCAAACACTAAAATATCCTGTGTACCTTTTAATAACATTCAATTGTCCATAAACAACCTTAACTAAGACAAAATACATAACCTTATATTCTAACCAGTGTATTACCAACAGTATGCAGGTGAAAGCGTCCTGCCAAACATTTAGATTTGTTGTGGCCCAAACCTTGGGCCTTAGCATGGTTGGAGGGGTGTCTGAAATTCTCCTCCTCCTTCAGAAAGCAGATCGGCTTCCTAGGTTAGTCATGGGCATAGAATCCTGACTGGAGTGTGTCACAAGTTCACTCTACTGGTCAGCCCTCTACTCCCAAAGTGCCAACCTCTGAGCATATGATTTGTGGACAGTGAACAGTACAAGGTAACCCTCTTGTCTGTTTTGTGGGTTCGAGTCACCTTAGTCTCAAGTTCTGGAGGGATCCAAACTGATAACCTCTTATTAGCATACCCAATTATCAGGCTCAGATAATTCTGTCTTCGGGGGGCCAGATATCTTTGCCTATGGGCACCTGACCAGATCTACAAAATGAACCCTTAGAACTCTGTGCAAGACCTTAGAGAACTGTATCCGTTTCCCAGTTTGGTATCAAATAAGCTCTTACACAGTTTCAACTATAACCTTTAAAGCTTTCCTAAATAAAAGAAATGTCAAGGCACTCCAGGCAGTTTCCGTTCTAAAATATATATCTTTACTTTCAAATAGATAAAATAGGAAAACAGTAAAATTACAGAACAAAATATCCCCACACATACATTCTTAAAACAAACAGGTTTAAAAGTATGGATTTCTACAAATAATAACACTCAGACTAGTCTTGCCTAAGGTCCTTACTTCTTAATCTTTCAGTGCTTTGATGTCCCTCTGCTGTCAGTCAGAAATATGAAAGTGTGTCTGTCAAGCTCTTCTCAGTATGTTAAAACAGTCCTGAGCCAGCCTTCTCTCTGAGGTCACCAAACTCCACCTTGGTGTAACAAAATCTATATTTTATAACACCAAGATGGCGTACTAAGGTATTTAAAAAAAATAAGAGGTGTCATAATGAATTTCCTCTTCTTATGTTTGACTGGTCGGAACCCAGTCTGTGCTTTGCTTCACACACACATCAAAAGTCTCTTTGATATAAGTCACTGTATTCAAAGCAAAAGTGTATTTGACTCCTTCATTCCATCTGGCCTTGGTATCTACACATCAAAGGTCTCTTTGATGAAGTGAGCTGGTTTCCTGGGAGGTTATTCATAACACTGGCCAGTGGCTCTTTTCTCAGGACATCTAGTGCAGATCAAAGGATTTCCCTGAGGACATCATGAATGGCTAATTTTATTTCCTGGGATCAAAGCACATTGACAAGATAATTGCACCCCAGATATCTGCAGTGTAACAATGTCCTGTCCTTTGAACTTATCCCGGGGGGGGGTTGAAGTGTAAGTTTCAGCAACCAGCATTTCCATCTGCCACAGTCCATCGTACATTAATTTTTTATATTCACAACAAAAAAATTATACAGAGATCAGAACCAGCTGTCCAGGTTTGACAATTCCTCCCCACCTAGACTGAATTTGGGAGGGGGTCTATCCCCTGCATGGGATGAGCTTCCCAAATCAGTTCACTCCTCATACACCCTGGACAACCCATCTGAGTTCAGATTGGTCTCTCCGGCCCTATGTAGAATGGTCATATCATATCCTTGCAAGCAAGACTCCATCTTAATGTCGACCATTATTTTTTCCCCATCTCGTCAACCAAACTAGGGTTGTGGTCAGTCTGCATCACAAAATGCTACACATACAAGTATGGCTCCAATTTCTTTAGGGCCCACACTATGGCAAGACACTCCTTTTCCACCGTGGAGTAGGACTGCTCCCTGGGAAGCAACTTTTTACTCAGGTAGGCTGTGGGGTGGTCCCTCCCTTCGCTGGATGTCTGGCTCAGTACTGCCCCAATACCCATGTCTGAGGCATCAGTCTGAACTATAAAGACTTTACTATAGTCAGGACTTGTCAAAACAGGAGCACTGCACTGTGCCTCCTTTAGTTTGGAAAAGGCTTCCTCACAGACTGGACCCCAGGTAATCTTCTTAGGCATCCTTTTCTTTGTCAGGTCAGATGGGGGGCAGCCAGGGCACTGCAATTGGGTACACATTTTCTTCAGTGCCCTGCTGTCTCAAGAACTCCTGACCTGCTTCTGAGTTTCTGTACTGGGCCATGCCTGGATTACCTCTATTTTATTTGGTGAGGACAGAGATGTCCCTGGCCTACCACATGCCGAGGGTATGCCATCTCTCCCATGGCCACCTGGCACTTCTCAGCTTTGACAGTGAGCCCGGCCCTCTGTATCCTGTCCAGCACTTCCCTAAGGTGTGAAAGATGTTCCTAGAAGCTGGTACTAAAGATGGCAATGTCATCCAGGTACGCCACGGCGTACTCCTCAGCACCATTTAACACCTGGTTCACCAACCTTTGGAAAGTGGACGGGGCATTCTTCATTCCGGAAGGCATTACTTTGAACTCAAATAAGCCTATTGGAGTGATGAAGGCCGACCTCTCCCTAGCTCTGTCCATCAACCCTACCTGCCAATACCCCTTTGTCAGGTCAATGGTCGTAAGGTAGGTCGCCCCTCCCAACTTGTCCAGGAGTTCATCCGTCTGGGGCATCGGGTGGGCTTCTGACTTCGTGACTGCATTCAGTTCACGATAGTCTACACAGAAACAAGTCAAGCCATCTGGCTTGGGTACAAGGACTACGGGTGAGGCCCAGGGACTGTGGGATCTCTGGATTACCTCTAAATCCAGCATCTCCTCCACTTCCCACCTAATGTCCTTTTGGACAGCCTCTGACACCAGATATGCTGTCTGCCGTATGGGCATCTGTGTCCCTGTCTGCACATCGTGTGTTGTTAAGGGGGTTAGTCCAGGCTTGGCACTAAACAAGGGGGCAAAATCTGCTAAAACCTCCCTTAATTTCTGGATCTTGCCCAGAGTCAGCTGGGGAGACAATTTTACTGCCTCCAGAGAGGACTCCCGCTTACTCTCTTCCAGTAAGTCCAGAAGAGGGTCTCCTTTGTCCGTCCCCTCCCCATGACTACACACTGCGAACATCATGTCGGCCTTATTTGCATATGGCTTCATCATGTTGTCATGGTACATCCTTTCTGTCTGTCTATGGTCAGGTAACTCCACAATGTAGTTCACATCATTTACCCTTCTAACCACTTTGTACGGTCCTGCCCACTCAGCTTGCAGCTTGTCTTTCCGGACCATGACTTCCTGACCCACCATGTACGAGCGAGCTCTGGCTCTGCGGTCGTACCATACCTTTTGTTTCTGTTGGGCAGCTGCCAGGTTGCTCTGGGCTGTCCCCATAAGCTCCTTCAGCCTTTCCCTAAACCTAAGGATGTAATCCACAATGGGAGTTCCCTGGGTGGCGTGCTTGCCTTCCCAGTCCTCCCGGATCAAGTCTAGGGGCCCACGTACCTGGCGTCCATATAAGAGTTCAAAGGGAGAAAATCCTGTCGACTCTTGGGGCACCTCCCTGTATGCAAACAACAGGTGGGGAAGGTATTTTTCCCAGTACCTCCCATGCTGTTCAGCAAATGCACAAAGCATTGATTTTAGGGTACTATTGAATCGTTCCACAAGTCCATTGGCTTGTGGGTGATACGGTGTTGTGCATGTCTACACCACCCCACACTTCTCCCATAAACATTTCATCAGGTCCGACATGAAGGAACCCCCTCGATCGGTGATTACCTCCTACGGGAACCCAACACAGGAGAAAATCCCAAGCAAGGCATCTGCCACTTTATCTGTCCTCAGAGAGGATAGGGCAACTGCCTCTGGGTACCGGGTGGCATAATCCACCACAGTCATGATGAATCTCTTCCCTGAGGAGCTGGGGGTATTTAAAGGCCCCACAATATCCATTCCCACCCTCTGGAATGGCTCCTCCACTATGGACAAGGGGGTCAGGGTGGCTTGGGTTTTCTTGCCCATCTTCCCTATTTCTTGGCACTGGTGATGAGACCTGCAATATTCCTTCACCTGCTGGGTGAAGTTAGGCCAGTAGAAATTCTGGGCCAACCGCTGCATAGTTCGTGTGATTCCCAGATGACCAGATAAAGGAATATCATGGGCAACCTTGAGCAACTGCTCACGATATCCCTGGGGAACAACAAGCTGCCTGCCTAGCATCCCTTCCTCTGTCTGTACTGCCTGTGTTTACATAAGTCCATTTTCCCAATAAACCATATGTCTGCCGTCACCTCCCTGTGTGCCTTCTGAGTCTGCCCAAGCCCTCAGCTTCTCTAAACTAGGGTCGCCCCTCTGAGCAGCTGCAAACCCCTCACACAGTCCTGAGGCATGGGGCAGGTCCCCTTCAGTCGTTAAACTAGGGTCCCTAGCACTAGCGTCAGGGCCCTCAGGGTCACTGTGAATCCCAATCCTCTGACAAGGGGTCACCCCTCCCTCTTCGGAGTAACCCTCTGTAGCTGTGTGGTTACTTGCTACTGGGGAAATTTCTACTCCCTTTTTATTAGTCTCCCCATCTGGAGACACAGGCTGGGGAACCAGCCTGTCAGTGGTTTCCACACTGGTTTCTGTGGGGTTCAGGGAACTACTATTTTCCCTTGCTGCTTGGCTACGCATAACTGCACATACCACTCCCAGCTGGAGACTGTTACCCAGGATCACATCCACTGCTAATGCGTTGACTACAACCACCTGTTGCACAGTTCCCCCATTTCACTCCAGTCCAGGAGAACACTAGTGAGTGGCAATATTTTCTCTTCATCAGTAAACCCTTGTACAGTTACATATTTATTGGGTATAAGCTGACCAGGCTATACCAGATCCCCCTTTACCAATGTCAGGGATGCCCCTGTGTCCCTTAACCCCTGCATCTGTACACCATTTACTATGACTGGGTGTATGTGTTCCCTCATATTTACTGGCATGCTCCCAGGGACACACAAACAACCCACTTCTTTTCTAGCACCCTGTTGTGTATTTTGGCTCACCTTTTGGGGGCACTGTCTGGCAATATGCCCAGTTTCCTTACATAGCCAGCATGTATTTCTTACTTCAGATAAATCTTGTCATTGAAACCTGGGGCTAACTGGTTTTGGTGGAGGCAGTGAGGGTTTTAGCTGCCCTGAAGGCATGCTTTTCCCTTTCTGTGCTGCCACACTAGCCCCATTCACTCTCAGAGCATGTCTGCTCTTGGCATAGCGGTCCGAGAGTTCAGCAGCCTCCTGCACTGTTTTTGGATCTCGGTCCTCTAACCAGGTTTTTAGCTCTGCTGGGCATGCCCAATAAAACTGTTCTATATCACATTTTCAATTTTATCAACAGAGTTTGCCTCAATTCCTTCCCACCAACGTTTTAAAAACTGAAGTTTCGTGGCTAGCTCCTCATAGCTCATATCAGGGCTTCTGAGCTTATGAAATTTAGCTCTGTATGATTCAGCAGTTAATTCAAATTTTTTAACAGGGCAGCTTTTAACTTGCTGTAATCATCACTGTCCTCATTGTTCATTTGACCCAATGCATCCTGAGCTTTCCCGTAAATAGCAGGGATAGCTGGAAGCTCAGGACTCTCTAGGAATTTTAGCCTGAATACAAACTTTTTCAAAGAATTTAAAAGGCATCCATGTCCTCCTCTTCCTTAAACTCGGCTATTAATTTGGAGTTCAATTTGTAACCCTGTCCTGCAGTCCCATTTAAACCCAAGCCACTTACCTACTCTGGTGCCGCTGGTCAGAGTCGTAGCTTCTCCAGTTCATGTTGCCACTGGCGCGCCTCTCTCCTCTCCTCTGCCTCTTTGCATTCTCACTCTCTCTTCTCCTCTGCAGCTCACTGGCGCTCACGCTCTTCACAGTCTGCCTCCCTCTGTTGTTGCTCTGCCTCACGGTCTGCCTCCCTCTGTTCTCACTCTCTCTTCTCCTCTGCAGCTCACTGGCTCACATGCTCCTCACGGTCTGCCTCCCTCTGTTGTTGCTCTGCCTCCAGTTCCATCCTTCGCAACTCAATTTGCAGCCTGAGTACTTCTGGATTCAGGATACTGGTGACCTTCCCCTGCTGCTGTGGCCCTTCACTGACAGTGGCCCTGCTGTCCTCCTCATTGGCTTGGGACCCCTCACTGGCTGCTAGTCCTGCCACACTTGAGGTCTGGTCCCTTTCAGTCATGGTCTGTGATTCTCTGCTTTGGGTATCTGCTACCATCAGGGCCTCTATGAGGTTCTGCTTTCTGGCTGTCACCTCAAACAGAACTCCTCTGTCCCTCGCACAACTGTTTCTGATCTACAGTGTGCCTGCTGTAATCCAAGTAATCTTCCTCACAACTCGCTAATCTGACTAGCACTTTAGAAAAATAAATAAAATGGGAAGGAACTTTGACTGTAAGCCAAGGGATATAGTTCTGTTTCCTTTTTAAATAAAACATTGCCTTTCTTTTTTCAAAGTAGGCTGAGCGGTCTCAAGCGACACACTGAACAATGAAGCTTATACCACCAAACTTTTTATGCCACCACTGCAACAATCTATCACAAATTTGCTCTACCAGTCAGCCCTCTACTCCCAAAGTGCCAACCTCTGAGTGTATGATTTGTGGACAGTGAACAGTACAAGGTATCCCTCTTGTCTGTTTTGTGGGTTCGAGTCACCTTAGTCTCAAGTTCTGGAGGGATCCAAACTGATAACCTCTTGTTAGCATACCCAATTATCAGGCTCAGATAATTCTGTCTTCGGGGGGCCAGATATCTTTGCCTATGGGCACCTAACCAGGTCTACAAAATGAACCCTTAGAACTCTATGCAAGACCTTAGAGAACTGTATCCGTTTCCCAGTTTGGTATCAAAATAAGCTCTTACACAGTATCAACTATAACCTTTAAAAGCTTCCCTTAAATAAAAAGAAATGTCAAGGCACTTCAGGCAGTTTCTGTTTTAAAATATATATCTTTACTTTCAAATAGATAAAATAGGAAAACAGTAAAATTACAGAACAAAATATCCCCACACATACATTCTTAAAACAAACAGGTTTAAAAGTGCAGATTTCTACAAATAATAACACTCAGACTAGTCTTGCCTAAGGTCCTTACTTCTTAATCTTTCAGCGCATTGATGTCCCTCTGCTGTCAGTCAGAAATATGAAAGTGTGTCTGTCAAGCTCTTCTCAGTATGTTAAAACAGTCCTGAGCCGGCCTTCTCTCTGAGGTCACCAAACTCCGCCTTGGTGTAACAAAATCTATATTTTATAACACCAAGATGGCGTACTAAGGTATTTAAAAAAATAAGAGATGACATAATGAATTTCCTCTTCTTATGTTTGACTGGTCGGAACCAGTCTGTGCTTTGCTTCACACAAACATCAAAAGTCTCTTTGATATAAGTCACTGTATGCAAAGCAAAAGTATATTTGACTCCTTAATTCCATCTGGCCTTGGTATCTTCACATCAAAGGTCTCTTTGATGAAATGAGCTGGTTTACTGGAAGGTTATTCATAACACTGGCCAGTGGCCCTTTTCTCAGGACATCTAGTGCAGATCAAAGGATTTCCCTGAGGACATCATGAATGGCTAATTTTATTTCCTGGGATCAAAGCAAATTGACAAGATAATTGCACCCCAGATATCTGCAATTTAACAATGTCCTATCCTTTGAACTTATCCCTGGGAGGTTTGAAGTGTCAGTTTCAGCAACCAGCATTTCCTTTTGCCACAGTCCATCATACATTAAGTTTTTTATATTCACAACAAAAAAATTATACAGGGATCAGAACCAGCTGTCCAGGTGTGACAGAGTGCACTATACTTACAGTGCTATGGATCTCACTATAACTAGTAAGAATCCAGAAGAGTAGGCTCTAGCTAAATCACATTATGCCTCTGTGTGATCAACGTCAGTTTCTTGGTTCAGGTGTATTGTTAACCAAGCTTCTTAGTGCCCCCCGACCTCTTACTTTTCTTATGTAGTTGAAAGTCAGCGTTTTCCATATTATTTGTTACGTTCTCCTTAGTTGGGCAATTGTTTGCACATATCTGTGTAATTCTGTTGCCCCTCTTTTTGTATTATGACTCTCGTTATTTCTGTGTTCTTACCACTTTTTATTTATGTGGTTGGGGCTAGGTTTGTCAGTAGGTCAGGTTATATGGCACCAAGGTGGAGCAATTCCCCTGATTGGGTTTTGTACAGGGCTCCTGAGGGTCTGTTTAAGTGTCACCACATCGGGACACGAGGAATAATAAGGCTTCTAATGCCTGTTCCTGTCCTCTCCCTAGGTTGAGTGTTGTTGGGTCCTGTCTGTGATCAGCCTTCTCCCTTAATGAGCCCCAAGCCTCACCTCCCCTTTCTGTCCCAGCCTCCCCTCCCCTCGGCCCGCCCTGTAAACAGCACCCACATCTATTCGTTATCATCTCAAAATGGTACAACCAGTTTATTTCTTGATATATGGGTTCGTCTCTGGGGTCTGAGGATATAAAATCAATACATATCATGTATCTATTGTCTTAGTTATGGTGCTAGTGAGGGCGCCATTTTCTGATGTTCACTGTGTCATGATTCCATTATACTCACTACTTAATGACGATGAGACAGTCAAGATGTATTGGTAGTATTTATCGGTGCTCTTCTTCACTAGTCCCAGGAGATGGGAAGGAAAGGAGGGTACAAGATGGGAAGTGTTCATCAGGTGGGTAACATCTGGGCACATGGGTCACAAAAAGAACAGTGAAGTCCCCTAGAGTCTACCCTCAGGGTGTATGCAGGAGCTTCAGAGTCTTCCTTTGTAGCATGCACTATGTCCTCTTCTGTCTCTTGTAAATCAGGCGCTGTTTTATCCATCTTGCTGGAGTCCCCATAGGTCCATACAAGAGAGCCTATGTCAGCCCGAAGGTTAGTGGCTGGAGCTCCTTGCCATTGTCCAGAGTGGGTACAGCCTTTGTGTGCAATAGTGCAGGCCGAGTCCATCAGGTCTTTTTCCAGCCACTCCCTTAGTCAGGGGTGGGACTGTAATGCCAAGGTCCTGTAGGTAGGATGTTGCAGCAAGCAGGTCTGCAAAGGTTTTAGATCCTTTTCCTGTGTCAGTCATGAGCCTTGCTGGGTACAGTATCTGTGCCTTAATGTTCCTTACTTTTAACTGCTTTAGGATCATCCAGACTAACTTTCTCTGCTCTTGTACAGCAGTGGTAAAATCATTGTCCAGTGACACTCTGCTTTTTTGAAATAGGGTTTCACTGCTTCTCCAGGCCCTCTGGAGCAGCTCCTCTTTGGTTGCGTTGTTCGTGAGTTTTGCCACGAAGGACCTGGGGCACGCTCCAGTATTGGTGGATTTCGACCCAAGGGACCTGTGGGCCAATCCATTGAGAGTTCCATATTGTCAGGTAGGTGTAATATGTCTTTTAGGGCTTTTTGTAGGAATAATATGATACTGGGGTACCCTGTTTCTGACCCCTCAGGTATACCATAGATTCTAATGTTCTGCCGGTGGCTTCTTCCCTCTAGATCATCAAGTCTACATGTCAGCATGTGGTCTCTGGCAAGCAAGTAGAGGAGCAGCCTATCCTGTCTGTCCCCCTGCGCTACAACATTATAGTATATGGTTAGGGCTTATTGTTGAAGAAAACCAGTGGCTTTCTAAATCTCGTTGTAGGGCAGTTCAAAGGTCAAAAAAGTTGTTGTACTATCGACGTGACGTCAGAACGATAGTACAACAGCTTTTAGCTTTGAACTGCCTTCTGATTGGCTTATACCAACAAGTTCGACATAAAAAAATACTGGAAACATGGCGGCGGCAGTTTAGCGAGTGGCAAGTAGAAGACTCTGACCGTTTTGACACGAGGAGCTACCATCGCTCCGTGTCACAAAAGTGATTTTTTTTTATTTTAAAAAGTACTAATGGCGACACCGGAGGGAGCAGAAGTGGTGACAAGAGAAACAAGCGCCAGTGGGAGCAGAGAGAAGCAGGAGTGAGTGGCAGCAAGAGCGGGACAAATTTGAAGGGAGTGGGAGCGGGGAGATGCTCGAGTGAGAAATATGACGGTAAAACAAGCCAGCAACGGAAACAAAAAATGTTCATCAACAATAAGCCTAAACCATATACTATATAAAACAGTAGATGGTAAGCCCATCACAACTAACTGTGTTCCTCTCGAGTTGATGACATCAGGGAGACCTCTCGAGCCGCTCTCGAATCTCGATGATCTCAACTCCCTCGAGCAACAGTTCTGTTGTGATGGGCGACCATCCACTATTGTATATGTTGACACCGAGCTCTAGCTGATTTGCCTTGTGGTCAATTTTATTTATGTCCAATCTGAGTTCTGTAAGTGTGTTGTCTATTTTGATTACCGTTTTCATGGTCTGTAGAATGGAGGCAATAAGGTTGTCTGGATCCGCATGGCCCGCTCCTGCCTCTGCCGCACTGTTGGCCGAGCCCACTGGCATGTTTAAATGCTGCTTTTCATGCAAAATGAGGTCTTTGAGTTTTTGAGTCAGTGTCCCCAAATTCCGTGTTAGTATGGCTTTCGCTCTGGTGATCTTAGCGGGGAAATCCATCTGTTTTACTGCTGCTATGTTGAATTTAGATCGAGAGTTGCGGAGAGCCTGCATTTCAGGCGGCCATTAGGGTTCCGATGTCACCGGAAGTCCCTAAGATTGCTTTTGAACCTACCTCCCATCATATGCAAGTTGTGCCCTCTTGTTCATGCAGCCCTGTTTCCCTGGAAGAGGTTTTCTGCCTGAGTTGTGTTACTCCCCTTAACATATTTAAATGTTTTTATCATGTCCCCTCTATTGCTTTTTTGCCCCAGACAGTATAAATTCAACTGCTTAAGTCTTGTTTCGTAAATTCAGGATGGCGCAGGGGGAAGAGAGTGGTGGGGGGTGGAGGCAAAGAAGAAGGGGACATCAAGGAGAGGACTGGTGGCAGGGGAGAGTGGAGTTACACTGGAAGGAGGAAGAAGGTAGAAGGCATGGAGGGGACAGAATAGTAGGGTGTAATAGATGTGGTGCGGCTGTATATCTGAGCGCTGTATGGAGGTGGGGAGAGTGCTCAGTTTGCCAGAAATCGGGGGAGCTGGAAGCTGAGCTGGTATGGCTAAAAAGGGAAATGGGAAGGAGAGCAGGTAAAGGCCACGAGGATGGAGAAATGAGGCAGAAAAGCAGGAAGGACAAGAGGATGGAAGGATATGGAAGGGAGAGAGCCAGAATGGGGAAAAGGGAGGGAGGAGCATGGGGAAGGAGAGAAGCATAGGGGTACTCAGGGAATAGCAACAGTGAAGGAAGATATAATGGGGGATCAAACAGGTGCTGGCCCATAACTGGATTGCAGGAACAAAAGGTGGGAAGGGGGGAAAGGAACAGAGGAAAACAGGGGCAAGCTGCAACAGAGGGAAGCAGGGTCAAGCAACAATGGAAGGAGTAAGCAGGGGGTGGAAGTGGGGGAAGCAGGGTCGAGCAACATTGAAAGAAGAAGTAAGCAGGAGGTGGAACGGGGATGGGAGAAAAAGAAAGTGGAGGGCTGAAGCATGGTAAACATAGCTATATTACAGGTATTGGCCATTATTCAGGATCTAACAGGTATTGGCCCTTAGTCAAAGTGCAGGAATAGGAGGTGAATGGGGGGACAGGAGCAGAGGAAAAAAGTGAAATGAGACACAGAATGCTAAGAGGTCTTAAGGTAAAGGAAATGCCCACAGAGAGAGTACATGGGAAGAGTGACTTCAGGAGGGAAGACTTCACAAAAATGAAGGCCTGCCTGAGAAACAACCTTAGTAACTCGACAGAAAGGAGCATTAAGGAATGTTGGACAGGGCTGAAGGATGCAATAACCATGGTCACATCACAGTGTGCCTGTAAGGTTAGTAAGAACAAAAGGAGGAAAAACCCACTATGGTTTTCCAAGGAGGTGGCAACCATGGTGAGAGAGAAGCGCATAGCCTTCAGGTAGTTCAAAGAGTCAGGGAATGAGGCGGACAAAACAGAATATAAACAGAAACTAAAAGAGCCAGGGAAAGTGATAAGAAATGCAAAGGCCCAAACAGAGGTTAGGATAGCTCAGAAAGTAAAAAAAGAGTAACAAAACCTTCTACAGGTACATACATGAAAAAAGGAAGACCAAATGGGGCATTGTTAGAATCACAAAAAAGGAACTACAAACTATAGTGCAAGACGGGGAGAAGGCAGTGGCACTCAATGAGTACTGCTCAGTTTTCACACAGGAAGCAGATGGTAATGGAAAAACAATATTCATAAAGAAATGTCCGATTGAAGGAATAGACACGGGTCTCTTCACAGAGGAAAGGTTCCTGGAGGAAATAGACAAGTTAAAGGTAGATAAAGCTATGGGGCCAGATGGGATACACCCAAGAATACTTAAAGAACTAGGAAGTGAACTGGCAGCCTCCTTAGCAGTGCTCTTCAACAAATCATTAAGGAGCGGGGAGGTGCCGGAGGATTGTAAGAGTGCAACAGTAGTACCACTCCACAAGAGTGGAAGCAAGGAATAGCCAGGAAACTACCGTCCGGTTAGTCTAACATCAGTCATGGGAAAACTGATGGAGTCCCTGCTGAAGGAAAGAATCATAGCTTTTTTTGAGCAAACTAGTCAGCTTGACAAAAATCAACACAGTTTCATGGCAGGGAGGTCGTGCCAGACAAACCTGGTTGATTTTTTCAACTGGGTCACCAAAACAGTGGATCAGGGTGGAGCAGTGGATGTGGTTTACCTGGAATTCAGCAAAGCTTTTGACTTTGTTCCACACAGGAGACTAATAAAGAAACTGGAGAACGTGGGGGTCGGGCCCGAGGTAGCTAACTGGGTCAGAAACTGGTTACATGGGAGAAGTCAGACAGTATTAGTGAATAGCACTCGGTCTGTGGAGGGGAAGGGAGGGTGACTAGCGGGGACCCGCAGGGCTCGGTTCTGGGACCAATCCTCTTCAACATATTCATCAGCGACATTGCTGATGAACTGAAGGGAAAGGTGTGCCTGTTTGCAGATGACACCAAAATTGGCAACTGGGTGGACACAACAGAGGGACGGCATAGCATAGAAGCTGATCTCCGAAAACTGGAGGAGTGGTCCAGGACCTGGCAATTGAACTTCAGTGCCAAAAAATGCAAGGTCATGCAACTGGGAAAGAGTAACCCAGGGAAACTGTACTCAAAGGGAGGAGAGCTGCTGGTGGCTACCAGGCAGGAGCAAGACCTAGGGGTGATCATATCAGATGATCTCAAGGTCAGTAAACAATGTAAAAAGGCAGCACTAAAGGCTAGTGGTATCCTGGGATGTATAGGGAGGGGCATCACAAGCACAAGGCATGAAGTAATCATGCCTCTGTATCAGTCCCTGGTCAGGCCTCACCTGGAGTACTGTGTCCAATTCTGGAGGCCACACCTCAGGAAGGACATAGATACTGTAGGCTGGACACGGTACAGAGAAGAGCAATAAAGTTGGTGCAGGGCTTGCATCAGAAACGGTATGAGGCAAGACTAGATGACCTCAAATTATACTCCCTACAACAACAACGCAGGAATTGTGGGGACATGATAGAAACATTCAAATATCTTAAAGACAACAACAGGGTGCACATGCAGAACCTTTTTTAGGTAAAGGACTAGAGGACACAACCTTTGACTTGAGGGAGGAAAGTTCAGAAGCAATATGAAGAAATTATTTTTCACAGAGTGAGTTGTGGAACAATGGAATAGCCTGTCGGAGGCGGTGGTGGGAGCCAAGACAGTGGGGGAATTCAAGCGGGCATGGGACAGACAATGTGGGATACACAAACAGGCAACTAAGTAAAGGGGGGGGGGTAGGAAGCCAAGGGCAGACTTGGTGGATCGTACGGTCCCCATCTGCCAACAACTTCAATGTTTCTATTAGTGCAGAGGGAGGCACAGGAGTAGAGGGAGAAGATAAGGGGGGGGTGTTAATGAGAGCAGGAAGGCAGGGTATTAAATAAGCCGAAAAAATTGATTAGTTGTTTTACAAGTGAAAGTGCTAATCAGCTGTAAAGTACACAGTGCTTGACACAGAATGGTTAGCAAAGTTTAAAAATATAACATTTTATTAATTTTGTCTACTATGCCATAGACTCACTGGAAAAAAATGGTTAGCAGTCTACTGCTATGCATTTCTGGAAATGGTTAGCATTACCCACTGTTTTGCGTAGTGTTTTGCTATGCTATACCAGCTATTTAAAACCCTGGGAAGGAGAGAGGCAGTAGGGCAGACATGGAAGCTGCAGGGGCGGCAGGGGATGGTCAACATCATTAGGGAAAGTAAGGATAGTACAGGAGGGAAGGAAGGGGGAGATGGTAATAGCATAGTGGGGGGTCAAAGAAGAGAAGGTGACATGATGGGACAGCAAGAAGAAAGACAGGGGGTTACAGGGAGGGAGTCTGCAGAGGTGGAAAACTAGGGAGACCAGTACAGAAGTGTAAAGAAAGCAAGAGAAAGGAGGCAGAGAAGTGTTTTGGAGGTATATTCTGAGATAGAAAAAGAAAAATCAGTTATAGTTTATGGGGACTCAATCATAAAGGGGATCCACTGGTTGAAGAAGAAGAAGGTGGCATATAAAGGGAGATCAGTTTTTTGTGACCCGGGGATGGAGGCAAGCAGGGCATTACCAAGAATCAGGGACAACATTAGTCTAATAGGAGGTAAACCACACCTAGTCCTGCACCTCAGAACTAATGACCTGGCAGAGGAGGGGGTGGAGGAGGTACAAAGGAGATTCAGGGAGTTAGCCAGAGAGTGTAAGGGCTTAGTCAGCTCCCTGGCTTTTTCTGAAGTCCTGCCAGTACACTGTGCAAGTACAGCCAGGCAGTTAAGAATCAGAGATTTTAATCACTGGCTAAGGCAGTGGTGCAGAAGGGAGGGTCATGCATGCATAGGGGAATGGGGAGACACGTGGGCAGACGTACACCTGTATGCAAGGGACAGACTGCATATAAATGACGAAGAAGCTGGACTGCTACGTGGGAAGCTGCAGGGGTATATAGATGAACAACTAGGGAATGATTTAAACTAGGGAGGGGGGAGTGCGAAGCTAGGGATGGACTAGAAAAAGTTGCTAGTGGGACTTGCCTTACTGGGCATGGGGGCAGGGGACGATAAAAAGAAAGCAAACGGAGGAGGGGGATAGATGGAAGGGTCTGCTAGCAAATGTTAGGAGTCTGGGGAATAAGATGGGGGACCTGGATGTAGTATTGGGGGCGGAAGATCTAGACCTGATAGCAGTAACTGAGACGTGGTGGACTGATAACCACAGTTGGGAAGTGGAAATACCAGGATATAATCTCTACAGGAGGGACAAGAGAGGGAGAAGGGGGGAAGGGTAGCCCTTTAAGTAAGAGATGGGATAAGAGCAACGGTGAGTGGGGAGGGACAGGGTTCAGCAGAGATCCTCTGGGTCATGATAACTACGAGGACCAGGGAGGTAGTAAGGATAGGGGTGGCATATCGACCACCGAACCAGGGGAGGAGGGCAATAGGGAGCTGACTAAGAAAATACAAAAAATGGCAGGCAAAGGAGAAATTGTGGTGGTTGGGGATCTAAATTTTCCTGATGTGAACTGGGAGGTCCCAACAGAAACATCTGAAAGAAGCAGGGAGCTGTTGGAGTCAGTACAGAAGACATTTATTCAACAGTTGGTCAGGGAACCTACATGGGGAGGGGCCATACTTGACCTGGTAATGACCAATGGGGATAGTGTCGTGGATGTGGTGGTTGGAGAAAATCTGGGAGATAATGACCACAGGATGGTAAGGTTTAGTCTTTAGACTGGGACGGATAAGAATAGGTCCTTCACTAGGGTACTAGACTTCAGGAATGTGGATTTTTTTTTAAATGGAAGAAATTTTCAAAACAGAAACAGACGGGAAAGAGAATCTAGAGGGAGTTGAGGAATTATGGGGAGCAATAAAGAGGGGAATTCTGATGGCGACAGAGCAATGCATCAAGAGTGTAAACAAACGTAAGAGAGGGAGGAGTCAGGGAAAAAAGAATGCGTTCAGGACCTACGAAGCTTCACAGGGGATAGAAGATAAGGGAAGTTTATAAGGAGAAGCTAAAGGAAGCAGGTAAAATAGGAGAGCAAAAGAGAATACAGAAGAGAAAATAGCAAGGAAGGCCAAAAGAGGAGACAAGAAAACAGTATGTAAGGGAACGCAAGAAAAATAAACGGGATTATGAGGTTAAAAGGGGAAGGGGGAGTTCTAATAGAGGAAGATGAAAAGAAAGAAAATCTGCTGAATTAGTACTTTTCCTCAGTCTTTATGATTGAGGAAGAAGGAAAGGGGCCAGTGCTGAACAACAAGGGAAGGGTGGGCAGGGAGGTGGACACAAGCCCATTTTCAGAGGGTAGGGTGTTAGAGGAGTTAGGAAAATTGCGGACGGACAAGGCAGTGGGTCCCGATGAAATCCACCCCAGGGTGCTCAAGAAGTTAAGGGAGGTGTTAGCGGCACCACGCACAAGATTATTTAACATGTCTGTAGACAAGGGAAGAGTCCTGGAGGATTGGAAAAAGGCTGATGTGGTGCTGTTGCATAAAGAGGGAGGAAAGGAAGAGACGGGCAACTATCATCAGTCAGCCTTACATCCGTGGTGGGGAAGCTGATGGAGGCATTTATAAAGGAAAGGCTGGCACAATATTTGGGTGAGAAGGGGCTCGTTGATGAGAACCAGCACGGTTTCACAAGGGGATGGTCATGTCAGACCAACCTAATTGAATTCTTTGATGAAGTGACGGTGATGTGTGATCAGGAAGGGGCAGTGGACGTGGCCTATCTTGACCAGAAAGTTCTTCTACACGGTCCCTCACAGGTGACTGATAAACAAGTTGGGTAGCTTAGGGGTGGGGAGCAAAATTACAAACTGGGTGGAGAATTGGTTGAAGGGTAGAACTCAGAGGGTGGTAGTAAATGGGGTGCACTCAACAGAGAGATGGGTGATAAGTGGGGTTCCTCAGAGGTCAGTGTTGGGTTCCATACTATTCAACATATACACTGGGGACATCTCAGAAGGCCTAAATGGGAAGGTGTCACTGTTCGCAGATGACACGAAGATCTGTAACGGAGTGAACACAATGGAAGGGGTAGCAAAAATGAGGGAGGACCTGGCTAGAGGCACTTACAATTCAACGCAAAAAATGTTTAAATTATGCACATAGGGAATAGAAATGCAAGGACAAAATACTGTCTGGTGGGGGAGGAACTTGAGATAACAGAGTAGGAAAGGGACCTGGGGATCATCATTTCTAAGGTGGGGAGCCAATGCAACAAGGCAATGGGGAAGGTAAACAGAACGTTGGCATGCATAGGGAGGGGCTTTAAAAGCAGGAGGAAAGAGGTCATCATGCCACTATACAAAACTATGGTCAGACCACACCTGGAATATGGGGTCCAGTTCTGGAGGCCACACAGGTTGACAAAGACAGGTTGGAAAGGGTCCAGAGAAGGGCAAGCAAGATGGTTCAGGGGCTGTATAGGAGATCATACGAAGAGCAGTTAGAGGAACTAAACCTATACTCACTGGAGATGAGGGAGAGGGGGATATGGTTGAAACCTTCAAATATCTGACGGGAATAAACAGGGTGAGGGAGGGTAGCATATTCAGGATTAAAGACAACAAATCAACTAGAGGACACTCATTCAAGCTGGAGGGGGGCAGATCTGGAGGAAATGTGAGGGGGAAATTCTTCACTGAGAGAGTGGTGGGTCCTTGGAATAGACTGCCAGAATTGGGTGGTGGTTGTTAATTCAGTGGACAAATTCAAGAGGGCTTGGGACAACTACATGGGGTTAAATAAAAGAATAAATGCAATGGAAGGGAAGGGGTAACTATAATATAACCAGACAGGGGGGTATGGGGCAGACTGTGGGTGCCGGCAAATTTCTATGTTTCTATGTATGGCTTATAATGCAGCCTCTGCACCATCTTTGTAGCCCTTCTCTATACCGTCTCTAAACGGGCAATGTCCTTTTTCAGGTGAGGCCTCCAGAACTGGCCCCAGACACCTAAGTGGGGCATTTTCATAAAGGATACTGAATGTATGGAATGTGTTACCACAAGAAACAGCTTATTGTAAAGCTAAGGACGCATTTAAAAGGGCCTTAAATGAATACTGTAAAAATAAACATATACATGGTTATTACCATTGAGAAATGGCAAGCCAATATAGGTGTAACCCCCTACAAATGGAGGTTTCCGAAAGTCTTCCTTGGGTGTGCCTAAATGCCCACTGCCAGGCTGGTGTCCTGTGTCTTAGCATTTTAAAAGTGTTTGTATGAGAGTGCCTTAATGCCTCTGTGCTCTGTCTCTTTAAGAGCTGCCTATTTGTGCTAAAAACTAATCTGGGTAGGGGCCAAGTAGTTTCAGGCTCGAGTCCCGCCTGGAATACCAGATAATCGCTCCGTTCTGCCATCACTAGTTGCGCAGAGGGAGCTCTGTCAGAAGCTGTACTTATTTGCTGATTATCTATTGTAATAGTAATGGTATTGTAGTTTGTCTAACCTGCCTTCTTTGCAGCATGGGCAGTTCTGTTTATCACCACCATCTTGGTCCTGGAATGCTAGAATGGGCCAATCAGTACTTTTGGGGACTCTAAAATGGAGTCTGTCCCCAAGGGTCTTGTGGGAGTGAATTTCTGTAGGAATTGTAGTTTTGAGACGTTGGCGCCTAAATGCACCTGGAGGGGGAGCCCTTGCTTTTTGACAGGCAGATGAACCAACAAATCGAACCTTTTGGACCGAAGGGAAGTTCCCAAGCTGCCTGCTGCAGTGAGTCACTCGAGGTAGAGTGAACAACTCGAGTGATTCGAGCAGCTGCTTCTGCGTAGTTCGAGCGGGAGACTGGTGGAAAGGCTGAGTTTGGCCTGTCTGCCTGCTGTCCCTTGAGAGGGAATCCTTTGAAACATAGAAACATAGAATTTGACGGCAGATAAGGACCGCTTGGCCCACCTAGTCTGCCCATTTCCCTACCTGATGGATAAGCTGCAGGTTCTAGTTAATCAACAGCTTACTTCCTCCTACCCCCCCACTAGAATTGCCTTATGTCTGTCCCATGCATTCTTGAATTCTCCCACTGTTCCTGACTCCACAACCTCCTCAGGAAGGCTGTTCCACACATCCACAACCCTCTCTGTGAAAAAATACTTTCTAACATTACCTCTGAGCCGTCCCCCCTCTATCTTCAAATTATGCCCCCTTGTTCTTGCACATCTCTTTTTCTGAAAGATGCTACCCTCTTATACTTTAATTCTTTTGAGATACTTGAAAGTTTCTATCATGTCCCCCCTCTCCCTCCTTTCCTTAAAGATATACATATTAAGCTGCTTTAGTCTCTCCCCGTATGTCTTCTGGTGTAGACCCTGCACCATTTTGGTTGCCCTCTCTGAACAGCCTCCACTCTGTTTATGTCTTTGCGAAGATGGGGTCTCCAGAATTGCACGCAGTACTCCAGATGGGGTCTCACCAACTGTCTGTACAGAGGGAAAACAACTTCCTGTTTTCTACTGTTGATGCCTCTACCTATGCATCCCAGTATCCCCCCAGCCCTCCTTACTGCCTTCTCACATTGCTTGCCCACCTTTAGGTCATCTGTTATAATTGCTCCTAGGTCTCTTTCAGTTTTTGTTGTTGATATTAACTCACCCCCATTGTGTACTCTTCCCCTGGGTTTTTGTTTCCCAGATACATTACTTTGCAATTCTTTGCATTGAATCTGAGCTGCCACATATTTGACCATTCCTCCAACCTTGCCAAGTCCCTTTTCATCCTTTCCACCCCACCTTGTTTATCAACCCTGTTGCAGATCTTTGTGTCATCTTCAAAGAGACATACTTTTCCTTCCAGGTGCTCTCCAATGTCACTTATAAAGACATTAAAGGGGAACGGTCCCAGTACAGAACCCTGCGGTACCCCGCTAGTTACCATCCTTTCTTCACTGTGGACTCCGTTTACTATTACCCTTTGCGTCCTGTTGTCCAGCTAATTTTTTTTCCAGGCTACCACCTTGGGACTCACTCTAAGGATGGCTAACTTATATATTAATCTTTTGTGTGAAACTGTGTCAAATGCCTTGCTAAAATTAAGCCCTAATTTGTCTTGCAATTGTGTTATTTACACATACCTGTGATACTGTATTACCTATGTTGCTACCTGCTTGTATGTACCCATTACTTTGACTACTTCTAAAAATGTACTGTTACTGTAGTTCCAGAAGTTTGTTTTGTATTCTCTTGGGTTGTGCCTGAAAACAGTCATTGTTATGGCTAATGCACCTACCCGGTAAACAAAAAATAAATAAAATTAATAAACTCTAGGTAGGCCATATCCAAAGCCCCTCACTGGTCTACTACTTTGGTCACCCAGTCAAAGAAATCTATTAGGTTCGTCTGACATGACCTTCCTGCTGTGAAACCATGCTGCCTTGGGTCCTGTGCTCTACTGGTCTCTAGGTGCTCAACAATTCTTTCCTTCAGAAGTGATTCCATCATTTTCCCTACCACTGAGGTCAAACTAACTGGTCTGTAGTTTCCTGCCTCTACCCTGCTCCCACTTTTGTGAAGTGGAATCACACCTGCCCTCCTCCAGTCCTCAGGTACCACCCCAACTGCCCATGATTTGTTAAAGAGAGTAGTCAGTGGTGCTACTAGTTCTACCCTTAGTTCTTTCAGAATTATGGGCTGAATCCCATCAGGCCCCATTGCTTTGTCCACCCTCAGTTTCAAGAGTTCTTTCAAAACCTTTTTTTCTGTGAATGGACTGGTATTGACCACCCTATTCAGAGTGTTTCTCTTGTTTGGTTTAGGTACCTCCCCCTCCTCTTCTGTTGTGAATACTGAGCAGAAATATTCATTTAGTATCCTTTACACTTAGCCTAGTAGGCTTAGTAATCGAACTGTATCCAAATTGGAGTGTGACAAAGCCACCGAAGAGTGACCAGATTTAAACCTGAAGAAGGCCGAAGATTTGCTGTACTCGATCGGCCTGTCTGGACATCCATTCACCATAGAACTCCCAGTTTTGCTCAGAGATACCGATATTGTGATCAGACTGCTATCCGTTTGGTGGTATGGTGATTGCTTTACTATAAATGTGCTGTTTGCTATTAGTGGGTCACGATTTGGTTCCCCACTGTTTAATTGTGCCTTGCTTGCTGGAAGCTGCATTCAGCACCTACCGGACTGAATCCGTATTCATCTCCAGTTGGTCTGGGCCTCCACACTTTGGCCCAGCCAGATACTCACGCCACAGAGAAGACCATCGACGAGAGACCTTCCAGGGGATCAGCCCCCTGCTCAGCATCATGAACAGGAACGACACCACGGTGAATCATGTGGGTCCTGCTTCTCCTGGCAAATCAGCAAGTCATCTTGTAGTTTCCATTTCATCCATCCTGTGTCCTGAACTGGGTAGTGTGAGTAAACACCAGGGTAGCTCCCTGCAACAACAGCTCAATCAAAGTGTGTCATCTGATTTAATTGTTTTGTCTAAGCATCACGAACTGAGCCTGCTGGCTCCAGATTACAAATTGTGTGTGGTTTTGCATGCCTTTTCTTTTCATCACAGGGCCCCAACCAGCTGCGACGCCAGCCTACCCCAGGCAACGCATCAGGCTAGCCTGTCTCACCAACTGGGTACCCAGCATGTGTGTGACTGTGTTAGGGACTAAAAAGTGCATGCATAATTGCCTGACTAGATCGGTTATAGAATCAATCAACCTGATTATGCCCCTCTCTTGTTCCAAGTCCCCTGAATAAATCAGATCTAACTCTTTTTGCATCTAATTTGACTGTGGTTCTAGTTTGTACCAAAAGCACTGTACTGTTGTTATTTGCTGTGCCTAACCTTGTTTTACAGGAGGTCTCCAGGGTCGAACTGGTGTGGTCAGCCCTGGTGGTAAGTGCAAACACTGTGGGGGTTTGTATGCTGAATAGGGGCTACTGTGAAAGTGTTTGTTGCATATTGTCTAGGCCACTAGAGGGGAAAGAGGGGGGTTACAGTGTCCCGGAGGACTGTACCCAGGTTATCCTTGCTACTAACAACCCTGTCCTCCGGGTGGAGGCACCCGTTTCAGTACCCAGGGCCCTTAACCTGCTACTTGCCAAGCAGGCAGGGGTAGTAGCCTTTGGGATAGCGCCACCTAGGAGTTACATCTTGGAGGCACCAACGCTGGGATTTGCACCCTCTAGTGGTCAGAAGTGGGTTTTACAACCCCATGCTTAAAAATTGTGGTAAAATGGAAGCGCTCACTACGCCCAAATTTAAACTTGCCTCCCACAAGCTGCTAGTGCACCATATGATGGGGTGGAGTGAGGCAGAGGGGGTGGACCCCCGGCAAGCTCTGCTATTAATGGACGTCCCCTTGGGGACTGATAATGCCACTAATGTGGAAGTGGTCGAATGAATTAAGTGTTTGGGGAAGGCTGAAGTAAGGGGAAGGGATTCCGACCTGTTTGATCAAACTATGGTGGCCCTACTCTCCTGCAGCCTGCCCATTGAACCAGAGAAGGTGCCCCCTGTCATTTTGCTTGAAGGGTCCCAAAAGGGGTGGAGGATCATTCACTTACATAGTGACCCGGCTGCTCCTTGGGGATCCACCCACATAGAGGGGTTCAAAGACAAGCTGTTTAAACTGTTAGCCTCTGAGGGGCGCTGTGCTATAGAGCTAGTGAAAATGTTAGAGCTTTTTGAGGATGTCATTCCCATGCTGTCCCTCATAGCCTCTCCCATCACCCCTACAGTTGCTTCCCCCATAGTGATACCTACTATACATTTGAACTCATACCACAGACTTAGGCTCTTTTCGGGCATGGTCCGGGTGCCCGTGGGGGAGGAAGATCTGGGAATGTGGATGAACTATGCCACCCCATTGGTCCAAGAATGGCAGTGTGTTGAGGGGGAAAAGAGGAAGAGGCTCATGGAGAGCTTGAGGGGCCCTGCATTGGAGGCCATTCGCTTCCTGCAAACCACCAGCCCGGAGGCCATGGCCGCTGAATACCTCTCTGCCTTGGAGGGAGTATTTGGTAGCACCGAGTCAGGGGATGATCTGATGTGAAAGTTTAAATCTGCAAAACAGTGGAAAAATGAAAAGTTATCAATGTTTGTCACCAGAATTGAGTGAGCTTTGCAGCGGGCTTACAGGAAAGGAGAGGTGCCCACCAGTGAATTGAACAGGGTCAGGCTAGATCACATCTTAAAGTCAGCAAGGCACTCTAGTGTGATGTTGTTAAAACTTAAACTGCAGGATAGAAGGGGCAACCCCCCCCCCCGAATATTGCTATCTAATGAAAGAGATCTGTGAGGCTGAGAGTGATGAGGAAGGATGGGAGCCCGATGCTGGGGTTGCCTGCATCTGCCAAGCCCCTGAGAGAGGTGAGGAGGCCGAACTGCAACAGATGAGAGAACTGATCCAGCAGTTAACTGAGTTGAGAGACAGTCAGCAAGCTGCTGAGGCAGCCAAAGATGCTAATTCCTGTCCAACTACCCCTGAGACAAAGAGGGAAGTCCTGCCGGGAGGAGTGGAGGTACACGTCATTTCCTCTGAAACCTGGCCTGAAGACAACCTGCAGGAAGAGATACAAGAACTGAGAGTTTTGGTGGGAGACCTGCTCCGAGCTACCCTTGGGGAAGCTCAGAAAGTCAAGAGAGTAAACCCCCGACCAGAGAGAGACTCCAAGACTCCCCCACTATGTTCAAGCAGGGGAACAGCTCCTCTTCCCCTAGAGACTATAGAACCTGTTTTCTGTTACCACTGCGGAGAGGATGGGCACATCTGGTTCACCTGCCATTCGCCTGAAAATCTGAGAAAAGTTACTACTAGACTGCTGGCATTGATTCGATGGAGCAACATACGACCGCAAGGTGGGGCTGACCGAAAAAGCTATTCATCCAAGGCAGCTGTACAGCTGACATCCAAGTCCATGTTGCCTAAGTGGTCCGAGGTGGTGGGCCCCTCAATGGAGACTACAGTGACGGTGAACGGTGTGTCTGCCTGGGCCATGCTTGACAGTGGATCTCAAGTAACCGTAGTATTTCAAGATTGGTATCAGAAGCATCTGCCTCATGTGCCCCTACAAGCCTTGGAAGGTTTGCACTTGTGGGGGTTGAGTGAGAAGTCCTATCCATACTCTGGGTATATCCAGATCTGGCTATCATTCTCTACTGCCGTGGCTGCGGTAGATGAACAAGTTGAGACACTTGCCCTAGTGTGTCCCCCCACCGGACTGTATGATGGGGTTCCCCTGTTAATTGGAACAAATGCCCACATGTTTGGGAGACTAACACAACTCTGCCATGAGCAACAAGGGCAACGGATTGGATGGGCCCTAAGAATTCCAGCATTAATCAAAAGGGCTTATGACTTACAACAGAGACCCGATGAAGTGGACCGAGATGAGCCAGTGGGGATAATGTGGAAAAAGGATCCTGACTCTTTGGTGTTGGCTCCCAATGCCCAGTGTACAATCCATGGAGAAGTCCGCCTAAGGAGAGATGTAAAGAACAAAATATTGATGGTAGACGCCCCTGGTTAAGGGAAGCTGCCAGAGGGGTTGATGGTTAAGCCCAGTATACTACCTGCAAGTGCCCGTGCCTATGCCCGTCGAGTGATGGTGCAAGTGAGAAACATGTCGGACAAGGAAGTTCATGCGAACCAGGGATGTACGCTGGCTACAGTACACTGTGCAGCACTGCAGTATTACCTAGTAACAAGTACTCTGGTGAAAGAGAGAAAGTGACCCCAGATTTATTTGACTTCGGTGATTCCCCCTTGCCGCCGAATGGAAAACTCAAATTAGCAGGAAACTTGCTCAGAGAGACCAAGTGTTCTCACTAAAAGAGTGGGACGTGGGGTGTGTCCATGGTGCCAAGCATAACATATGCCTGCATGATAACCGACCATTTCGAGAGAGGTCCAGACGCCTTGCCCCAGCGGACATAGACGATGTTAGGAGGCACCTACAGGAATTGCTCGCTGCTGGCATTATTCAAGAATCAAGAAGCCCAAATTCATCCCCCATCATAGTGGTGCATAAAAAGAACAGATCCGTGAGGATGTGTGTGGACTATCGGACCCTCAGCCAATGGACTATCCCAGATCAATACACCATGCCACGCATACAGGATGCCCTGGATTGCCTGACGTGGGGTCAGTGGTTCTCAGTACTGGATCTCCGCAGCAGATAGTATCAGATTCCAATGGCCCCTGGGGACCGTGAGAAAACAGCCTTCATCTGTCCTTTGGGGTTCTACGAATTCCTGAGGATGCCACAGGGGATTTCGAGTGCCCCCGCCACCTTCCAGAGATTGATGGAACATGCGGTGGGAGACATGAACTTGCTGGAATGTTTAGTGTACTTGGATGATGTCATTGTTTTCGGACGCATGCTAGAGGAACATGAGACCAGACTGTTCAACGTGCCCGATCGTTTGGAAAAATTCAGCCTCAAGTTATCCATAGACAAGTGCCAGTTTTTTCAAACATCTGTGAAATATGTGGGACATATAGTGTCTGCGGAAGGGATACAGACAGATCCCAGTAAAGTTGAATCTTTGATCACTTGGCCCCAGCCCAATAACCTAAAAGGGCTACAGTGTTTTCTGGGGTTCTGTGGCTACTACCACAGGTTCATCAAAGTCCACTGAAAGGTGATTCGACCGCTCGTTAATCTTACCCAAGGCTACCCCCCTACCAACAGCAAGTACAAAAAGGGGGCTATCAAAGACCAAGAGAAAGTGTATTTTCGAACAGGTGAGCCTTTTGGGATGCAGTGGACACCCGAATGTGAAGCAGCGCTCTTTGAAGTCATATACTAGCTCACCCACGCCCCAGTCCTTGCCTATGCTGATCCTACCAAGCCTTATGCCCTGCATACGGATGCTAGTTTGCAGGACCTTGGGGCTGTGCTATATCAAGACTATGAAGATGGCTTGAGACCTGTAGCTTTCGCCAGTAGGAGCTTGACCCCATCAGAGCGTAACTATCCGGTCCACAAGTTGGAATTCCTCACCTTAAAATGGGCCATAGTTGACCAGTTTCATGAGTACCTCTATGGGGCAAAGATATAAGTGAAGACTGACAATAACCCACTGACCTATGTGCAGACTTCAGCTAAATTGGATGCCACTGGGCACCATTGGTTTTTTTGCCTTATCGACTTATGATTATGCTGTTGAATACAGACCGGGACTAAACCACATTGTTGCTGACACCCTGTCGTGAAGGCCAGCTTCTAAGAACAATGGGATCAGATTGTCTGAACCTGACATCAAAGCATTATGCCAAAAGTTTGATAAAGATGAACAAATGTCTGCAGACACAGTGGACTGCCTAGTAGATTGCTTGGGCCCTCCTGATACCTGCATACCGACTGCCTATTGTCATTTCTCTGCATTAGATATTAGTGCACTACCTCAGTTCGATCATGACAGTATTCAGTGGGCTCAATCCCAAGATCCCATGATTCAACCAGCACTTGACGTCCTGCGTGCAGGGAAAGATGTGTCCAAGTTGCATTCCCCTGATTTGCGAACTGTTCTATTGTTCAAGGAAGGCCCCAGGTTAAAGTTACATGACCAATTGTTATACAGAGAGACAGTGAATCATTGTGGTCAAGTAGACAAGCAACAGTTGGTCCTACCCACAGCCTTTAAACAGCTGGTACTGAGGTCCCTCCACAATCACATGGGGCATCTCGGTATTGACTGAACTCTCAACTTGGTACGATCCTGATTCTACTGGCCAGAGATGGGCACAGATGTCGATCGTTATGTAAAGACCTGCAGTCGTTGCCTCCGAAGAAAAGCCCTGCCTCAGAAGGCTGCCCCCTTGTCAATACCACTACCAGCGCCCCTCTAGAATTGGTCTACATAGACTTCTTGTGCTTAGAACCCAACCAAAAGAACACTGGCAATGTGTTGGTAGTTACTGATCATTTTACACAGTACGCACAAGCCTTCTCAACTAAAGATCAAAAGGCCTCTACTGTGGCCAAGGTGCTAGTGGAAAAATTCTTTGTCCACTATGGTGCCCCCCAGCAGATCCATTCTGACCAAGGCAGAGACTTTGAAAGTAGGTTAATCAAAGAAATGCTCTCTCTGTAGGGGGTGCGGAAGTCAAGAACCACCCCCTATCACCCACAGGGGGACCCTCAACCTGAACACTTTAACCGTACCCTTCTGGACGTGCTGGGCACCCTCCATCCAAAAGACAAGCATAAGTGGAGCCAGCAGATTAGCACCTTGGTACACACGTACAATTGCACCGAAAGTGACACTGCTAGGTTCTCCCCCTACCATCTTATGTTCGGGAGGGAGGCCTGACTGTCAGTTGATGTCTGCTTTGGGGTCTCTCCAGATGGGGTCTGAGCCAAAAACTACTTGCAGTATGTACAGAAATTGAAAGATCAATCAGTCAATCAAAACTTTATTTAACCAGGCATAACACCATTGAGCAAGCTCATTTTCAAAGTGGTCCTGGACAGTAAGGACAAATGCAGAATGAGACAGGAGTTAATAAACAATCAGATAACTAGATTAAGTGCATCAGTCTGTAAGATCAGTTGAATCATGCCTATCAACTAGCTCAAACTAAGGGTGCTAAGCGAAATCTTGCCAACAAAGAAAGACATGATCGATGAGTAAAAGTCCAGGAGTTGTTGTCCGGATATAGGGTACTAATACGCAATTTGGGACTGCATGGAAAACACTAAATTGCTGACAGATGGCACCATCTTCCTCACGTAGTAGTTGGTAAATTGGATGATTTGCCGGTCAGTATACTAGGTGCACCCAGAAAATAATTCCAAAGCTGTTAAGACCATGCACCGCAATCACTTGCTGCCCATCGGCCAAGTTGTTATTGATGCTGAACCAACACTTGACACTTCTCCTGGGCCAGTGACTCATGCTGCTGCAAAGAGGAAACAGAGCCAACCTGTCCATGTTGTTCCAGAACTAAGGCCTTCCCCTCAGCAGGCCCGGAGTAATAGTGATGACTGCTCGTCTGTCTCTGATGAGAGTGACTGTGATAATGCCTATTATCCTTCATGTGTACTGAGTCAGTCATTTTGAGGCAATCCTCTGCAGAATCGTGGGGATGAATCTAGGTCTTCGGAACTGCTAACTCCCCAGCTTCTTCCCTGGACCCAATGCCCCCTGAAAGTGAGGTGCAAAGTATCACATCTAAGCTTGCAGACTCTCTGTGTTTTGTAGAACTGTTTGACTTGCCCGAAGAAGGGGCTGATGTTCTGAGTCTTCCTGGTAACACACCAGAACTAACAGAGCCAAGAGAAAGTGAGGACAGTGCCCTTTCTGCGCCACAAAACTCGGGTGTGTCCAGGTGTCCTGAGGATGACCAGTCAGGGCATTCTGCAACAAACCTTAATGACCAAAGTACTTTGGAAACAGAAGCTACTGAGCCCAGAGCTGCCAGTGCTCCCAACATGAACTTCTCATCCAGTGCAAAGGCCCCCCTCCTGAAAGAAGAAAAGGAAGTGTCCAATGCCCGTGATGACAAGCCAGAGTCAGTGTCTGTACCCCCAGAAGGACTGGGAGATCTGTTAAGCCAGTGCTACGTATTAGTTATGATTCCCCTGGGAGGCCTGCGGACTTGCCTCTCTCCATGTGGTCCATAAAGGTGTTTATATTTCCAAGAGCTCACTGCCCAAACTGAGCTTGACTGCCACCTCCCGATTAATTGTTCTTCCCTCAGAACATGGTGTCTCTGTCCTATCTAGCCCCAAGTTAGCTGATAGGGAAAGGCCCCCTTCTACATTGTTTACTGTACAAGAAGTTATAACGTGAAGTCATAGGTAACTGTCCATAGTATGTTAGTCATAATAGCATCAGTATAGGATGTATGAAACATGCATAAGTATTGTCAATGAAGATATGGTATAGTGAAATATAATGAAATGTATAGTAATGTGATAAGTTTGTGTTAACTGATGCATCAGATATTATCTACATAGTATGCTAATGTCACGTATGTCTCGTATATATTGCTTCTTCAATATTGTGATGGTGTAGACTTGATGTGGATGCCAAGTTTTTCCAGGCAGACAAGGGTGTAACCCCCTACAAATGGGGATTCCTGAAAGTCTTCCTTGGGTGTGCCTAAATGCCCATGGCCAGGCTGGTATCCTGTGTCTTAGCGTTTTAAAAGTGTTAGTGTGAAGGTGCCTTAATGCCTCTGTGCTCTATATCTTTAAGAGCTGCCTATTTGTGGTGTAAAACTAATCTGGGTAGGGGCCGAGTAGTTTCAGGCTCGAGTCCCACCCAGGCTGCCAGATAATCGCTCCGTTCTGCCATCACTAGTTGCACAGAGGGAGTTCTGTTAGAAGCTGTACTTATTTGCTGATTATCTGTTGTAATAGTAATGATATTGTAGTTTGTCTAACCTGCCTTCTTTTCAGCATGGACAGTTCTGTTTATCACCACCATCTTGGTCCTGGACTGCTAGAATGGGCCAATCAGTACCTTTGGGGGCCCTAAAATGGAGTCTGTCCCCAGGGGTCTTGTGGGAGTGAATTTCTGTAGGAATTGTAGTTTTGAGACTTTGGCGCCTAAATGCACCTGGAGGGGGAGCCCTTGCTTTCTGACAGACAGACGAATCAACTAATCCAACCTTTTGGACCTAAGGGAAATTCCCAAGCTGCCTGCTGCAGTGAGTCAGTCTGGAGGTAGAATTTGGAGAGTAAACAGCTCAAGTGATTCGAGCAGCTGCTTCTGCGTAGTTCGCGCTGGAGACTGGTGGAAAGGCTGAGTTTGGCCTGTCTGCCTGCTGTCCCTCGAGAGGGAATCCTTTGAAAGGCTTAGTAATCAGACCGTATCCAAACTACAGTGTGACAAAGCCACTGAAGAGTGACCAGATTTAAACCTGAAGAAAACCGAAGATTTGCTGTAGGCGATCGGCCTGTCAGGACATCCATTCACCATAGAACTCCCGGCTTTGCTCAGAAACACTGATTTTGTGACCGGACTGCTATCCGTTTGGTGGTATGGTGATTGCTTTACTATAAATGTGCTGTTTGCTATTAGTGGGTCGTGATTTAGTTCCCCACTGTTTAAATGTTCCTTACTTGCTGGAAGCTGCATTCAGCACCTACCGGACTGAATCCGCATTCATCTCCAGTTGGTCTGAGCCTCTACACTTTGGCCCAGCTAGCTACTCTCGCCACAGAGAAGACCATCAACAAGAGATCTGCCTAGGGATAAGCCACTTGCTCAACATCACGAACAGGAACGACACCACGGTGAATCGTGTGGGCTGTGCTTCTCCTGGCAAACCAGCAAGTCATCCTGCAGTCTCCATTTCGCCCATCTTGTGTCCTGTACTGGGTAGCATGAGTAAACACCAGGGTAGCTCCCTTCAACAATAGCTCAATCAAAGTGTGTCATCTGATTTAATTGTTTTGCCTAATCATCACGAACTGAGCCTCCTGGCTCCAGATTGCAAATTTTGTGTGGTTGTGCATGCCTTTTCTTTTCATCACAGGGCCCCAACCAGCTGCGATGCCAGCCTACCCTGGGCAACGCATCAGGCTAGCCTATTACACCAACTGGGTACCCAGCATGTGTGTGACTGTGTTTAGGGACTAAAAAGTGCATGCATAATTGCCTGACTAGATCGGTTATAGAATCAATCAACCTGATTACGCCCCTCCCTTGTTCAAGTCCCCCATATAAATCAGATCTAACTCTTTTTGCATCTAATTTGACTGTGGTTCTAGTTTGTACCAAAAACACTGTACTGTTGTTACTAACCTTGTTTTATAGGAGGTCTCCAGGGTCGAACTGGTGGGGCCAGCCCTGGTGGTAAGTGCAAACACTGTGGGGATTTGTATGCTGAATGGGGCTACTATGAAATTGTTTGTTGCATATTGTCTAGGCCACTAGAGAGGAAAGAGTGGGGTTACAGTGTCTTGGAGGGCTGTACCCAGGTTATCCTTGCTACTAACAACCCTGTCCTCTGGGTGGAGGCACCCGTTTCAGTACCCAGGCCCCTTAACTTGCTACTAGCCAAGCAGGCAAGGGTAGTAGCCCTTGGGATAGTGCCACCTAGGGGTTACATAGGCAAACTGTCTTCTGGCTTGTATAATTCCTGATTCCTGTGATGTCAGACATCTGAACCAGTACAAACTCTGTGCATGCTTATCTCTCCTTGACTACATACTGGTGTGTGCAAAAGCCTGTTGCTGTTGTTGTGGGTTCCTCCTCCTTCTCACCCTGCAGCATAATTTTTCTCCCTCCACAGTTTGACAGTCACTACAGGGCTGCTTTGCTTAATGTGGGGCTGACAGAGAATGAACGCAACTTACGTTACATTCTGATCTTCTTTCAATATATGTTGTACTTTCGAACAGTTGGTACCAATCTGAATGTTTTTTTTTTGTTACAACAGAGCAAACGTAAAAGCAGTAAGAGATAGGAATTTGTCGTTTCGCTCAGATATTAATTGCAGTGGTCATATCTGCACTACATAACACTGCTGAGGCTAGCAAGACTGTGTCAACTTTGTCGTTATTTTTACTGCTCCATGAAAGACAGTAACCAGCTGAGAGAAGTGCAAGGCAGCATTGGTCTGTGCCAGCATTGACTGATACATTTAATATTATTATTATTGATTGATACAGGATGTTATTATACTGTAGAATTCATCTTACCTAATGCTTTCCATACTCCTCGAGCAGAAGCAGGCACTGCATGAAATTGCAATGGAGTAAGACATTGGAGGAGTCCTAGGCCACCATAAGTGGTCAGTCATTGATGCCATGGTAATGGTACTTGTCCCCTTTGAGAGGAGTATCAGTGATCTAAGTGCTTCCACTGCCTTGCTAAATCAAGTGATCCCAACAGTGTGAATATGTGGCACTAAACAAACTCCCAGCTGTCTGCACTTCGATCGCCTCATGTTTGATTATTTCCCGTCTCCTGCTAAATCAGTGTTCTACCATTCACATCTTTCCACATGGGGAACATGTGGTGATCAGAGTTCCAGCAGATATTATTCAGCAAAGATTACACTGGAGAGTTTAACCACATGGCCTGAATGTGTCTATTTCTTTTTATTCATATAATTACCTGTTTAAAACCTGAAATATTCTTAACGTTATTGTAACTCCCCCCTCGGCCTAGGGGTATGCTTTCTGACTCGTTCCATGGGAAGGGAGCCCATGAAATAAAAACTGACCTATTGACCTCCTGGGTGCAGGGACAGCTTCTTGACTGCTGAGTGCTGCAAATCAACTTTTTTTAAGGTAAACACTTTGTTAACTAATAACTGATTGTCCAAACCACTCATGAAGTCCAAAATAATGTATTTTAATAAAAGTAAAAGCTCAAGAGCATACTATTACACAGGAGAACATCTTAAGTCCCAGTGTGAAGTACACTTTCAAGAACTTAAGTGTCCTATTCCAGGATGCATGTTGTCAGGGCACAGGCCTTCTGCTAGGCATATTCACTTCTTCTTCCGGAGTTGTGGACAACCCTTACCTTGAGGTATTTAGAACATTAATTGAACTAGACTTACTCAAACTCCAGGCAGAGATTTTGAACAGCACCAGCACTGAAATATGGATGTAGCTACAGGGCATTTTGCCCAAAGGCTACTTGGGGAGTCCATTCTTCCAACTTCCCTTAGGCCCTGTCCACACTACCCCTCTGTAATGTTACAGAGTGTCCAGACCGTTACCGCAAAGGTTTGCGTTTACACCTGTAACGTTACAGAAGGCGTTTTTGTAACCGTTGTTGAAACCACATATGAGGTGGTTTCAACAACGGTTATGAAACCGGTTATACCTCTGTAACATTACCGGGTGTAGTGTGGACGCGTGGCACCAGTCCCCTAGTGCAACGCGAGCTGCATTTTGGGATCGGGTGCCACGGTAATGGTCGCCCGGCTCCCGAAATGTGGACCGGCGGTGCTGGTCCCGTAACGGACACTGCGGCAGTCTGGATACACTGCACCGCTCCCCGGTTCTAATGGTTTCTATCCGTTACGGGGTCTGAGCGGTGCAGTGTGGATGGGGCCTTAGACACAGTACTCACTTTGCCGCTGCCCCCAAGTGAGACTCCACCATAACCTGAGGGTTCTGGCATGTCCACCTCCCTGTGGAATTATGGTAGCCAACCCAGAGGCCCTGGAGCATACATAATCTCCACCTGTTCCAGACTATTGTCCCATGGGTTAAAGGAAAACTACACCCAAAACTTGAAAAAATATATGTTGTGCAGAGTGTTTTTAATCTGTATGTGAAGTTCTAGTGTTTCCTTCCCTCTGACTGGTATTAGGAGTTTTTCCCAAATTAGCCTGCTAGCTTTATGCTAGTTTTACGACCCCTGGGGATCTTCATACCTGATAGCGTAATTGTATTTCTTGTTCCCACAGTGCATCTTGTCTCATGTGACTGTGATGTAAGAGAGACCCAACATTCACCACACACATGCCAAACAAACTAAATATCTTGGAAGCTTTACAAGCTGCACAAAAATTACCAGCAGCAAAGTTTTTCAGGACAGTAAAACCTTTAGGATGAGGGTGGTCACCAAGCTGAATTCTACAGATTTTCAAATATAACCATCTCTATTGTTGTGAACTGATTGTAATGCAATGCTTTCTGCTGGATTTATGGGCTCTGCTACATCACCATTACATGAAACAAGGTGCATTGTAGGACAAAGAAATGCAATAAAGCTATTTGATATGGTGATCTCCAGGGGTCGTAAAACTACCCTAAAGCTAGCAGGCTAATTTAGGAAAAACTCCTAATACCAGTCAAAGGGAAGGAAACAGTAGAACTTCACATACAAATTAAAACACTCTGCACAGCATATATTTTTTCAAGTTTTGGGTGTAGTTTTCCTTTAAGGAGGCATTATAGTTCTGTGGTTTAGGGCACTGAACTAGAAATCTGGAAACCTGGGTTTGAATCCCACAGTCCCCACTTGCATACTGTGTGACCCTGAGCAGGTCACTTAAATTCTCTGTGCTCCCAGGTTACACCTGGAAACAAGCTTTGGCTTAGTGTGCCTTTCCTGGTTAAACAGTTTCCCCTTCCTCCCTCTCCCGTTAAAGGAGAAGTGGAGATTTGCCCTCTAGTTTGCACATGGCAAGAGAGGCCATATACCTCTTAGGGTCACAGTTGCCACAGATTTGGCCTGTCACCCTCTCTCAAGTTTCTGACCCACTGGTACAGAAGATCCCTCTGGGGGTCCCACTTACCACAGCTCCTGCCCCTCACCCTCTCCCAAGCGTGACCCCCATGGTGCAGAAGGTCCATAACTGAATTTTCCACTCCCCCATTACAGGAGATCCCCCCTGCTACCCAGCATGGGGGAGGTACCAAGACGCCTTAGTGTATCTACTTTTCTTGTCCAGAACAATCATATTTTCTACCACAGAAGATGCAAGCTTAGTGTAAATAACTTCCCTTGAGAATCAGCATACAGGAGGGTGTCACCCCAATGGGGGTCTCCATGGTAGATGGTTGCTGCCAAGATCCCAGGCTTAGGTGGGTTCCACATCCAGCAAGGTCTTTAGCTCCCTTTGCTGCAGACAGCAGTTCTTCTCTGCTCCCCTGCTGGAAGTGAACTGAGTAAACAGCCACACCCAATGACTCACCAGCCACTAGGAGCAAGTCACACCCCCTGAAAACTCCCATCCAATCCAGCTTTCATGGAGTCTCCAGGCTGGCTAGAGTTAACCCTTTGTGGTCCATGAACTTATTGGTTGTCCAGAGCCAACCGGTACTTACATAGAGAATAAAGGATGAGGTAGTGTGTGATATGAGAATTTAATGCACACCCGAGGTGTGGAGTGTTTTTATAAACCCCTCCTAGCATCCCACACCTCGGGTGTGCATTAAATTCTCATATGCGCACTTCCCCATCCTTTTTTCTTCTTTGATTTCTTTGACCATGTGTCTCACAGAAACACACACACACACACACTGTGTGTGTCTCTGTCACCCTCCCTGCCATTTGTGAATGAGGATTTTGTTCTTTCTTACTTTTTTTTTAACTTACAGTTTGCATTCGCACTTCAGTCAGCCATGGCGCCATTTGGGCTCGCAGTAGTTATGTCCAAAAGTGGATGAAGAGTGGGATCAACCAGATACATGTTTTTTTTTTCCAGGTAAAAGCAGGATCAGCCAGATAGAAAATAATAAAAAAAAAATTTAGAGAGAGAGGGACGAGCCCGGCAGATGAGTCTTGTGGCGGCTCCTTGCTAACTGAGGGATGGAGCAGCCATGTTTGTGGAACTATTCCTCCCGCTCATACAGAGAGCGTGAGCCAGTGAGGGAGCACTAAGTTTTTTGTCTTTTAACCTTATATGTATGCACGCTACTTGCCTCCTCTCTCCACTCTCTCAGACATCCTCTTCTGCAGGCTCCACCCTCATCATGATCTGCCCCTAGAGCACCTGGTTCCACCCTAATTACCCCTGGTATACCCTCCGGGTAGGGGTGAGAAGGGACCTCCCACGCTTACCTCCCCAAACCAACATACTGTGTATGGAATTAGTACAGCGAAGTCTGTCTGATGAGCCTGGAGATCCCCCAGAGAGATGATGGAGTTGCCGGAGGAGAGCCGAGGTGTTTCACCTTGTCTTTCCCCAGACGCCAAGTGCAATGGGGCAAATGAGCTAGGATGCTCGCTGAGATGTGCCCTCCTGCTCCGCCTCTGTGCCAACATCTGCCCAATACCTTACCTGCTTCTACACCTGCCTTCCACCTGGGCTCCCCAGATGGCGGTGTGCAATGAGGAGCATGCAGCTAACCCCAGAGAAGGAGAGCAGCCGCTGGGCACTCTATCCTTCTCCTCCCAGCTTGACCCCAGCCATGCTGGATTCCTGAACCCGGGTCGCGGTAGTGCAGGTAAGGCGTCCAGCGCCTCAGCCCTCAGCGCCACCGGGCCGGCCAGAGCACTACGTTTTGAGAGGCATAGTGCGTGACTGCTGTAATAACTCACAGGTTATTATGGTGAATAACAACTTACTCAGGCCATAGAAAAAACTGCTCCCAGTAATTATACTATGATAGTATTTTGTTGATTTTGTGCCTGTAGAGTGTTTGTATGAGTATTTTAAGACGTGTTTCTGGAGTGGGATTCTATGGCTGTTAGTCCCAGTCACCATCTTTGTTTGTCTTAGTCTCTGACCCCCGTTCTGTTCCTGCCCTACCCCTGCATTTCTTTGTGTTGCTCCAGTGACCTACTAATCCCTCACCATTTATTTGTTTTTCCTTGCCTCCCCAGGAACAGACTACAGAGCCACGCTCCAGGGCTCCCTGCCGGCGACTTCAGCCCTCCCTCCCTCCCACTGTAGGTAAACAGCAGTTTCAGTTAGCGGACCTGTGTTAGCCCATCACCGCTGCTGCGACAACTGCCCCACCCAACCTGGGCGGTCACCACCTTTATAGGTAGTTTAGGTCATGTGACTGATCACATGACCAGCCGTTCCAGAAACTATACCTAATTTCCATGCTGCAGCTTATACTTCATGGGCACTAGGAGTCACTGCTGCTTCTGTTAGTTCCTCCTTACACCCCTAACATAAATAACCTCAACAGTCCAAGTGAAAGGCTCCTATTCTATCCCTCCCTAATCAGCCCACCTCAAGTGATTATCCCACCCTTCCTGTCCAGTGTACGACCTGGGAATTGAACCCCTGACTCTTCACACCAGAGTCGGTAATCCTCACCACTAGGCTATCTCAGCGGTCACAATTTGACATACATTGATCTGACCCATTAACTTCATGGGCACCCTTCTCACTGCACAAGGGGCACAGCCACCCTCTCTCTCTCTCTGCCCCTTAGAGTCCCCAGGAGCTACACACAGTGTTGTATGGTTCTGCCCTGCCACCCGTCCCCCACCCAAAGCTCCAGACCATTTCTGCTACCCCCACCACTAAGTAGTAGTGGTTGTACCTGACCTTCCCCCCTCTTTTCCCTTACACTAGTCAGTTCCAACCATTAACCCCCTCACCACTCTACAAACACCAGTGAATTCAACTGGCCCCATTTATGCAGGATAAACCACTTGGAGCCCACACCATGCTCCACAGCTATTTATTGACCATGAGGGCCCATAAATGCCTGGCCTCCCTAGTCCTACTGATAGTTACTATAACTCCGGCAAGCCCAGATAAGCACTAGCCTGTAAGCAATTACCCCCCCATCCCTCAAAACTGTATTAACTCCAGGACCTGGTACAATAAGCAGTATAACTGGGATCTACCTCAGACCCACTAACCTGTGCAATTGTTCAGTCTGAGTTTTTAACACACGTACCCGTTCCCTACTACCACATCTCACCGTGTCACTGTATTATAAAAAGAGTGGACAACTTAGCAGGTGAAAAACACTGGCTATTCTTAAGCAACTCAAGCCTCGCTGCTGAGGCTGACCCTGCTGCTTCTCCTCCTATCGGGCAACATCCACCCTAACCGTGGCTTAGTGCAACAGATACACTACCGCAGAAACAACCACGGAACCTTAATATAGGCATCCATCAATATTTGTAGCCTGATGTCCAAATTCGATGATCTCCAAGTGTGCGTAACCCAGCACAGACATGACATGCTATCTGTGGTGGAGACCTGGTTTACACCAAAGATTCCCAACACAGCTATCTCCCTTAATGGTTACACCCCATTTTAGACAGGGTAGACTAGGCAAAAGAGGCAGAGGCTGTGCAATTTACCTTAAGGATACCCTGCGGGGCCATGCCCTCCGTAAATTAGACACCGGGAAAAATGTCCAGGCCCTTGCCATCAGGATTCTCTTAGGATCCCACAACAAATCACTCACCGCAGTCTCAGTCTACATCCCACTGTGAGACCAGGCCAGCGGGTTCAGTATGGTCATTGACTATTTACCTAACCTGAACCAAAACTCTGAAGTGATGCTTCTAGCTGATTTTAATGTAAATTGGATGGCCCCCGAGGCAGACCCAAGGACGGCATCTCCACCATCAGTGTATCCCAAATGGTAGACTTTCCCACCAGGGTAAATTACCGGACTGGTTCTAGCACACTGCTGGACTGGACACTTACTAATCACCCATAGAGAATCTCCAACACCACCATTCTTCCTGACTCAATTAGTGACCACTCCTCCATTCTATGCCACTGGTCAAATAGAGCCCCCAAGTCATCCAATAAAATGGCAATATATCGTGTCCTGAAGAGAGGGCAGCTCCAACACCTCAAGGCTTATCTCAAGCAAACTGATTGGTCACCCATTGACTCAGCTCAAAACATGGACCAAGCACTAGAGTTCTTTATCTCTAAATTTAAAATGGCCTGTGACATCCACTCCTCCTAGAGAAAGTGCAAGATTAAGAGTGCAAATAATCCCTGGATTACCCCACCCCCACTTAACCGCATGGCTATTAGGGACAATCTGTGGCATCGAGCTCAAGCCACTGGTAAACAGGCAGACATTCAGCTTTACAAAGTGGCTAGGAATGCCTGTACTAGTGAAGTCCACCTCGCTAAAGTCCGACACTTCAAGGAATGAGCTCACAAACTCCTGGGGGGATGGCAGGAAATTTTGGGACAACCTTAAAGACCTGACGGGCAAAACTAACAAAACGTCACCCTCTATGTTGGATGTCAATGGTGAAACTCCCCAGGACCCCATGCAAATTGCCGATACTTTCAGTGCTGACTTCTCAGACCTTAGTGGCATTCTTCCCCCTGACTTGTTTGACGTTCCTGCTAACGATGTCGAGGTCAGTAGGGTTAGTCCTCCTCAACACCCCCCTCCTTTATATTTCAAGACAGTCATCTTGTCAGAGGCCAAAAAGTATCTGTAACAGGTGCTAGGAAAATCAAGATACAGCAGTGACCCTCTTGACCTTAAACTTATTTCCCTAACTCTTGATGCAGTCCTATCTCCATTTACTAAACTACTAAATCTATCTCTACACCTTGAACAGTTCCCCCAGAGGTGGAAAGTAGCTGTGGTTACACCCGTTCACAAAAGTGGTGATCTAGCCCAGCACACTAATTGCCACCCTATATCAAACCTTCCCCACTTCGAAGGCGTTGGAGTGTATTGTAGCGGACCAACTAACAGAGTACCTTGAGAAATACCAGCTCCAATGCCCACAACAACATGGATTTTGCAAGTCCCACAGTACCACCATAGTTCTGCTAGAATATATTGGATTCATACATAATGTACTTGACTGGGATCACATAGTGGGGGCAATATACAGTGACCTCACTAAAGTCTTTTACATGGTAAACCACACCATACTGCTAAACACACTCTCCGCCTCTGGACTATCTAATGATGTAGTCGGGTGATTTAAAAGCTACCTCGGCTGCAGGTCAAAATAAATGGTATTCTATCAGACAGCCGACAAGTGCGCTCCGGTATCCCGCAAGGCTCAATCCTTGGCCCCTTACTATTCAGTCTGTTCCTCAACGACCTCCCCTGGCCTGTACCAATAACATACTACTCTATGCAGATGATGCCATTATCTTAACTTGAATCCGCACAGGGGTTGTATACGGACCCCCATCTCAGGGGGGAGGGAATGGATAAGGATATGATAGAAGGCATCCTTAGGATGGCAGAGAAAGGGGAAATACTGTTGATGGGGGACCTGAATATGCCAGATGTTAACTGGAGCACCTTTTGCTGCAGCCACATCCAAGAGCAGGGCCATTCTCGATGCCCTACGGGGGCATACCTCAGACAGCTAGTTTTGGAACCCACTTGTGAGGGAGCAATCTTAGACCTCATACTCTCAAATAGGGACAGTGAGAAGATCTCAGATCTAGAAGTGGGTAGCCATCTGGGAACAAGTGACCACCAAACAGTGTGGTTCAAGATAAACTCAGCTACGGAGTCAAGCCATACAAAAGTGAGGGTACTGGACTTCAGGAGGGCTGACTTTGGCAAGATGGGAGAGTGCCTTAGAAAAGCACTAGCAAACAGGCAAGAAAGAGGGGTGGAGCCATAATGGGGAAACATCAAAATTGCCATCACAGTGGCAACAAGCCTTTGTGTGAACCAAATAAACAAATCAAAACAAAAGAAAAATCCACTATGGTTCTCAAAAGAGGTGGCGGGGAAGGTTAGGGAGAAAAACATAGCATTTAGGAAGTATAAGGAACGCAGAAGGAGCAGGGCAGAGAACTGTACCAGTTAAGGCAGAAGGAAGCAGGAGGAAGTCAGAATAGCAAAGGCCCAAACTGATGAAAAGATAGCCAACTCAGTTAAGAAGGGGATAAAACCTTTATAGGTACATCAGGGAGCCGTAGAAAGACAAAGAGAGGGATAGTGAGACTGAATAGAATGGACGGTGGGTGGGCAGAGAGGGGCAGTGAAAAAGCAGGGATACTGAATGAATACTTCTGCTCAGTGTTCACAAAAGAGGAGGAGGGGGAGGTACCTAATCCAATTAACAGAAGCACTCTGGATAGGGGGGTCGATCCCAGTCCTTTCACAGAAGAAAGGGGTCTGAAGGAACTCCTAAAACTGAAGGTGGACAAAACATTAGGCCTGACGGGATTCACCCCAGAATTCTAAAAGAATTAAGGGGAGAACTAGTGACACCACTGACTACTTTTTTTAACAAATCATGGGAGGATGGTGTGGTACCTGAGGACTGGAGGATGGTGAATGTGATTCCCCTTCACAAAAATGGGAGCAAGACAGAGGCAGGAAACTACAGACCTGTCAGTTTGACCTCTGTGGTAGGGAAAGTAATGGAATCGCTTATGAAGGAAAGAATTGTTGAGTACCTAGAGGCCAGTGGGGCACAGGACTCAAGGCAGCATGGGTTCACAGCGGAGAAGATCATGTCAGGCAGATCTAATCGATTTCTTTGACTGGGTGACCAAAGTAGTAGACCAGGGAGGGCTGTGGACATGGCCTACTTAGACTTTAGCAAAGCATTTGACACAGTCCCACACAAAAGATTAATAAATAAATTAACCAGCCTGGGAGTGTGTCCCAGGGTGGTAGCCTGGGTAAAACATTGGCTGGACAACAGGACACAGAAGGTAATTGTAAACGGAGTCCACGCTGAAGAAGGGGGGTTACTAGTGGGGTACTGCAGGGTTCAGTACTGGGTCCAGTCCCTTTTAATGTCTTTATAAGTGACATTGCAGAGGGACTGGAAGGAAAAGTATGCCTCTTTGCAGAAGACACAAAGATCTGCAACAGGGTTGATACACACGGAGACGTGCAAAGGATGAGGAGGGACCTGGCAAGGTTGGAGTAAATGGTCAGAAGTATGGCAGCTTGGATTCAATGCAAAGAAGTGCAAAATAATGCACCTGGGAAACAAAAACCCAGGGGAAGAGTACACAATTGGGGGGGGAGGTAGTAACAACAACAAAAATGGAAAGGGACCTGGGGGTAATCATATCAGATGACTTTAAGGTTGGCAAGCAATGTGAGAAGGCAGTAAGGAGGGCTTGGGGATACTGGGATGTATAGGGAGAGGCATCACCAGCAGAAAACAGGAAGTTGTTATCCCTCTGTATAGAACAGTTGGTGAGACTCCATCTGGAGTACTGCGGCCAGTTCTGGAGACCCCATCTCCGCAAGAACATAGACAGGATGGAGGCAGTCCAGAGGAGGGCAACTAAAATGGTGCGGGGTCTGCAAGAGAAGCCATATGAGGAGAAGCTAAAGGGCTTAACATGTATACCCTTGAGGAAAAGAGGTAGAGGGGGAACAAGATAGAAACTTTGAAGTACCTCAGTGGAATCAACAAAGTCCAAGAGGGTAGCATCTTTCAGAAAAAGAGATGTGCAACAACAAGGGGACACAATTTGAAGATAGAAGGGGGACGGCTTAGGGGCAATGTCAGGAAGTATTTTTTCACAGAGAGGCTGGTGGATGCATGGAATAGCCTTCCTGAGGAGGTTGTGGGATCTAAAACTGTGGGAGAATTTAAGAATGCATGGGACAGACAAAAGGCAATTCTCATGGGGGGTAGGAAGAAATAAGCTGTTGGTTAACTTGGATCTGCAGCTTATCTTGTAGGTAGGGAAATTGGCAGACTAGGTGGGCCAAGTGGTCCTTATCTGCCGTCAAAGTCTATGTTTCTATGTTTGAATCGCAATTCCAGCACAGCTTCTCAGCTGTTAAGGTTTGGTTCGCTAAGCACAAACTCCGTAATGAATTACAAGAAGACGAATGCCTACTGTTCACAAACCTGCACAACACACAAAACACACTGATTAACCATTCTAAACAGACATGGCACCCCACTAGATCACGTCCAGTTCTTCAAATATCTAGGAATAACTCTCAACTGCTCCCTGTCCTACGCCATCCACTTGAATAATGTCACAAAGGTGGTCAATACCAGGATTGGTCTCCTATATAGACACACACACTGTTTGACCCCAGACATGCTCCAACTTGCTGTCAATAGCACTGTAATATCCATTGTTGACTATGGGTTAATTGTCTACAGTGCAGCTACAGACACTACTCTTAAAGGTTTTATGTGATATGGGCGACAGTGAAAGGGTGACCCGAAGAAGAGTGACGTCAGGGCAGTGCAAACAATTTCATCACCTAACCCAACCCCGGCATGGAAAAATGATGCGGGGACTAAGAAATACTTCTCACACGGGGGCTTTGCCTCATGTACACCCCACTTAAGGATTCTTAACCCAGGGTGTATGTCGGTGTAAAAGGAAAGTAAAAATATGATTTTGGGCCAGGCAAGAAAAGCACAGTAGCGCCCAGACCCAGACCCGAACCCAGAACCCCAGCACCACAAGCGGAGTCAACCCCGACTCCATGGCACAGCTCGGTAGCCAACCACAGCGCCATCCCTCTACCCCTCCAAGGCCCGCTCGCTGTGCTCACTCCCCCGTGCACTACACATAGCAAAATCCTGTAGCTAGAGTCGCCACACCCCACCCACATCCAGCTGCCCTCCCTGCCCCTTGCTGGCTGCCTATACCGCATCACCGTTTCGGACGACGCTGTGATTCAGGCTCGCCACCTCACATGCTACCCTCTTAAAAGGATCAGTAGAATACAGCCCAAAATAAGTCATGTAGGGTGATCACAGGAGCCCACAGACTAACCCACACATGCGACCTGTATGTGCAGACTGAATGGCTGCACCTTAAAGGTAGGTTAAAGTACTAGACCTGTCTCCTAGACAAGAAAACCTGCCTTGGCCAAACCCCCCTGGTCATCCAGAAGCTCCTTAACCTGGCAACTAACCCACATCGGACTCGTGGCATGGCAAGAGAGCTGTATCAAGTCCTTTTCTGCCGTACTTCTAGGCGCAGTGTTCATTTGTATACCGGGCACCCAAATGGCTAAATGACCTACCCTCTGCAATCCTGGCCAAGACAAAGGTTGGCCCTTTTAAGTGCAAACTCAACCAACACCTCTCTGCACTTAGCAGTTGCGACTGCCATTCCTAAGTTGTCTGACCCCTGAGCCCTGCAATGCCCTCCACTGTCAGACCTCTTGCCTTCCCCTTCCCCGACACCCCCCATCTCCTTATTGGAGCAGTTTTGGCTACCGTCTCTAGTAACCCCCAGTACACCCCCTCCGCTCCATAGCAGCTTGACTGCATTCACTATCAACCCGTGCCTCCTCATCACCTGCCATAGCCCCCTTCTACACACCCTCTCCCCCACATATGCCAACCGCCATCAGTAACAAAGCCAACCTCTGGCTGCTTTATGACTGCCTACTATTCTGCAAATTGCTACTTCATCAGAATTTAATGCTTCAGTGTACTTAACTCTGTTATTGAATGTCTCAGTCTGATTGATATGTAAACTGTTATGTATACTTGATATGTAAACTTTTTCTCAAATGCACCTTGATATGCAGACTGTTGTGTCTACTTTCTGACATGGAGCCTCTGTAAAAGCGCCTCTGGCTCAAAGGTATTGTAATCCAATAAATAAATAAATAAATAAAAACAAAATAGTAGCGTCATAGAAGGTTGATTACTGTTTAGGGTAAATTTGGTAAACTGTGTAGTTTTTCAGCTATTATAACAGCAGATTGATGAAAGTTCTGGAACCAGGAGTGTGCTATTTCTTGTAATGATATATAGAGAAATATATCCAGGTTGGTCAAATGTTGTTAGATATATAAGCCTATAGTGTTCTGTCAGTATCTGTGATTATGTACTTGTTTATGTAACTTTTTGCTAGAAGAGCAATCACTGCTTGCACAATTTTTAATCAGTAAAGATTCCATTGCTGAGACTCGACACATAGCCTGAATGTGTCTTTATTTAATTTTATTCAGGTCGTAACATGTATCCCCAAAAGTCCTTGGATAGATTTCTGGATGAACTCAGTGGGACTGCGGAAGGGATCGGTGTGCTCATTCATCACCTCCAAGCTGAACTACTGGATCCTTGTTTGTGAAAGTGATGGATAACAGCAACCACATATTTGCAACCATACTGGGCTCTCAATTTAAATAGAAGTCCTTCATATAGCCATGGACAGCCACAGGACGAGTCAACTTCAGCAAAAACTGTGTGAGGAGCTGAGTGGTTGCATGGTTGGGACTGATGCAACCCTCTGTAGATAAAGCAGATGAGAGGGAAGGACAGCTATTTGGCAGCTCAGGTGCTGCTGGTGAGGAATGGGGAAATACTTAATACTAGCAGTACTGATGACAATGAGTAGGCACTGCTCAGCACATTCTTACATAAAGAGCAATGGAAGAGGATGCAGTTAGAGCTTTTTTCTGCAGAAAACATATTGAATTGCTGTTTTGTCCCTTGAGCCTTTTAGGTTGATCTGCTGGGCTGCTAGACTCAGAAGACGCATTAATCCTCAACTTGGTGCAACTGGCTCTAAGATACATCAGTTGCCCCCCTACAGGTGTACCATATGAGAGTATGCATAGCAGAGCTGGTGATGTTGAGCTAGGCACAACAAAAGAAAGCGGTTCACTCAGGAGTCCCATTGCAATGAAAAAGGTATTTTCATGAGCCACAGAATGCATAGAAGCTAGTGCAAGTACAAACTGACAAACTGTTGCCCACACAGCTACCCCGTGTGCATTTGAAACTAAAAGTTTCTTCCTCAGGGGTGGAGTTTGTATGCTACCACTCTGGTGATAAGGGGGACAGAGTAGCATATTCAATAATATTTAAAAATATTTAAATATCAAACCTGTTGTTTGTCAGTACATCTCTTAAGGAAACACTAACTTCTAAATAATCACACGGTGTCAGCATTATGTAGCTCACAGCTGCACAAAAACCTGATCCCCCAATACAACCTGATGGCTTCATACAAAGTGAAAAACAGTGAAGGTGTATAATAGAGATTTAAAAACATGAAACATCTGCTTTTTGAAAACATCTTGGTTAAGAAGCATATTAAACAAAATAATGATCTTCGGGGGTATCACAGTCATCAGGCCACACCATAGGAACTTCACCGTCGCTGAAGCAGGAGCCACACAGAAGATTTTCAGCAGTAGAAGTGGGTCTGCCACGCTGATGTCACCAACCCTATAAGGGTGTGAGCGGCCCCACTCCCTCCTTAGTTCTTTCCCGCCATTGACTTGTTCACATGGGTCTCCTTGGAAGCGTCAAATTTCGCGCCATTTTTCATCTATGTTTTTTTCCTACCTATTATAATTTCTTTTTATAAGAGATTCCTTTATTTTCTTTATGTCAAGAGTTAATCCTTAAGTTTCTCTCTTCCATCGCTGCCACTGCAGAAAGAAGATTGCCTCTACAGATGAACACTCTGTCTGTGTCTGCTGTCACGGGCCTGACCATGAAGTCTCAGACTATGAGCTCTGCCAGAAGTTTAATCAAACAACCCTCAGACGATGCAAAAAAGCACTTAAAAATGTCCTCATGGATTAACAGGTAGCCAGTTTTGGGCAGGGGCTCTCCAGGGTCCCTGCTTCTCAATCGCCAGCAGGGCCGTCGAGCTACCAGGCCACGAAGGCCTAAGAAAGGTCATCAGGGAAGAGTCATAAGAAAGACAGATATTGGGACTGCTACCCCCAGTGGTGGTCTCGCTCCCCAATGGCCTCTTTTTCTTCAGCCAGGGGTACTCTGTTGACTGCAGCAGCATCGACGCATAAATCTGCTGTCCAGGTCTCTATCCCTACCAGATCCATACCGACAGTGCTGCTGCCCGACCTTCAGGGTGGCCGGTCATCAGCCTCCGGGTCATTGGCCCATTCTTCATCGACAACGAGGTCATCATCAATGGCCCTCCCATCGAAGCCTGATGCTTCCCCAGGCTTTGGGCTACGGGCTGTTTAGGCTCTCAGGGCCCCTCTGGCGGGTTGTCACTCCCTGTGCAACTGACCTCTCCTCCATTGACATGGCCTTCAACGGTTGTCAACCTCAATGAAATCTTGACTAAATTTACTTTGGTGATAGTCCACCAGTTAGACACATATAGGCCTACTTTGCCTGCACCGTCAACAGCACCATTGTCATCAACTCCACCTCAGTGGTCAAGGGCCATCCCCTGAGGACCATCGGTTCCACACATGTTAGACCTTGATCTGGAAGTGGTCAACATCGAGGAGGAGTACCATCCTGACCTTATCCTTCCTGATGAGAAAGAGGAGGAGGAGGAAGACCCCTCTCCTAAGACAGATCCACAACTTCCTTGGTGAGTGAGGATTCTTTCAAGCATAATCCTAGGTCTCCTCCTGAGGACTTTACCTTCTTCAATAAGCACATCTTCTTGACCTGGAAGGGCACTACTTCTTTATTCAGCTGTGAGCTGTGTGGGAAATGCTATATTGCACCTGATATCTGCAACAACGTGCACTTTTGCTCAATTCTGTGGGAGGAGAAACTAACTACCCTTGGTAATTGCCTTTGGTAATTGCTTTTTATTTACATATTTATTTAGTGTTTAACCAAGAAGGGGCTTGCAAACTCTGTTTATCTTGTGAGTAACTTCAGAATGATTTAAATACTGGATTTGGGTAGACCCCTGGAGGTAGCTAGATTGTCTACTAGGATTTTCTGACAGCTAAACTATTTTTAAATAAATTACAGGTGACTGAGGAGTTGAAAAAGGAGCTTGCAAACTCTGCTTATCTTGGAAGTAACTTCACAAGGGTTTGAATACTGCATTTTGGTTGTCGCTTGGGGGTAGCTGGATTGACTACTAGGATTTTGGGACAGAACTATTTTTAAATAATTTACTGGTGCGTAGGATTTTGTGATAGCTAAACTATTTTTAAATAAGTTACTGTGGTTAAGGAGTTGTCATAGCAAAACCTGCAGTGTGAATTGAAACACAGACAGCCTCAGGTGCAGGAAATTGTTTCCCTCATTGCTTTCAGACCACAAAGTGTTATATTGGATCAGGAAAGGTTGCATTATAACCATTGTCAACCAATTGCCCTGGGTGGAGACTTGATCAGATTACCATAAGCTAATGGTGGCTACAATATTTAGAGACACAAAGCACATCTTCTTGACCTGGAAGGACACTACTTCTTTATTCAGCTGTGAGCTGTGTGGGAAATTCTATATTGCACTTGATATCTGCAACAACGTGCACTTTTGCTCAATTCTGTGGGAGGTGAAACTAACTATCTTTGGTAATTGCATTTTATTTACATATTTATTTAGTGTTTAACCAAGAAGGGGCTTGTAAACTCTGTTTATCTTGTGAGTAACTTCAGAAGGATTTAAATACTGGATTTGGGTAGACCCCTGGAGATAGCTAGATTGTCTACTAGGATTTTCTGACAGTTAAACTATTTTTAAATAAATTACAGGTGACTGAGGAGTTGAAAAAGGAGCTTGCAAACTCTGCTTATCTTGGAAGTAACTTCACAAGGGTTTGAATACTGCATTTTGGTTGTCCCTTGGGGGGCAGCTGGATTGACTACTAGGATTTTGGGACAGAAACTATTTTTAAATAATTTACTGGTGCGTAGGATTTTGTGATAGTTAAACTATTTTTAAATAAGTTACTGGAGGTTAGTTAAATTATTATAAAGGCAGTGCTCACCAGGGTGGTGGAGCAGTGGTGTATTTTATTGTTTCTAACAGTCACATGTGGTTGTGGACTACCCCCCTTCCCCATACCCCCCTCAGGTGTGGCATTTCCTTTATAGTCAAAGTTCCGACATCACTTCCTCAACAGGTCTTGGGGCAGAACTGTCATATTCTTAATAACCCATCACAGTGCGTAAAGGGTAAGTACACACCACCAAAAAAAAAAAAATTATATATATTACATATTGTATATTATAAGGGAAGGGGACATGTGGGGAGTGGTGCAATGCACTGGCTGTGGGGCAGCAGATTTCCAGGAGACATTCTGGAAACGGCATTGCTGTCCTATTTGCAGGCAACTGTCAGCTCTGAGGGAGGAGATTGCCCACCTCCAGGCTGAACTGGCAAGGACTAAGGAGGCCTCCCCCACCCAAAGAGCACCACTGCCACAACCACTGCCTCAGAGGTTGCCAAGTATGAAGAGCAGTTGAACCACAGTGGGTTCTGGAAGGGTGTGGGTGGTGGAACAGAGGCAAAGCCCCCTAGTTGTACCTCTACACAAATCATATGCCAGTCTGGCAGAGCAAGGTTCCTCTATGTGGCACCCTCAGTGGAGACCAAGAAGAATGCTGAGGACACGCACAAGGGAGACCCACAAAAGGGTGGCAAGGGACACCGCAGGGGAAGGAAACAGCTTCTGATAGGGGACTCAATTGTTAGGGGGGTAGAACTGGGGAAGGGAGAGGAGAGGAGAGGGAAGTATGGTGCCTGCCTGGTGCCGTAGCTTGGAGGGACAAGAAGCAAATCCTCAGGATTGCAGAAGCAGCATCACAGGAGAGGGAACTAGATATCATTGTCCACCTTGGGACAAATGACCTAGCTAGGCATGGAATCAGTGCAGTGCAGGATGAATTTGTGGAGTTGGGGAGGGTCCTCAGACAGGTAGCAAGCACGGTTACCGTCTCAGAGGTGCTGCCAGTCCATGGCAGGGGTGAGGCTAGGGTACTTCACACCATGCAGTTTAATGAATGGTTGCAAAACTGGTGTAGAGCACAGGGCTTTGGCTTCATTGGGGACTGGGGGTACACCTGGAGAGATGAAGGTCTATACTGGCATGATGGTCTGCATCTGTCCACGAAGGGAACCAAGCTCCTAAGTGACAGGTTTAAATGCTTCCTTGGCAAGCTTTTAAACTAGCCAAGGGGGGAGGTGCTGATAAGAGGCAGGAAATTTCAAGCTTCCCCCCACAAAACATGGCAGGTAGTAAGGTAAACACTGAGGTACAGAGCTCAACAGAGGGCAGGACAGGGGTAAATGGAAAAATAGACAAGGACAATAAGAGCAGGGATGGGGGAGAAAAAAGGATAAAGCCAGCACTAAATGGAAGGCAATGAGTACCAATGCCCATAGTCTGGGAAACAAGCTTCCTGAGCTAGTAGCCCTGATGGAAGATGAACAATTGGATATTGTGGCAGTCACAGAAACATGGTACATGGAGAACCGTGACTGGGATGTCAACATACCAGGGTACACAGTCTACAGAAGGGACAGGGAGGGTAAAAGAGGAGGTGGAGTTGCTCTATACATAAGGGAAGGGATCAAAGCTACAGAACTAAAAAGTAAAGGGGGAGGACAAGAGGCACTCTGGGTCACCTTGGAGACAGGGAATGGCATCACAGTCCACACAGGGGTTGTATGCAGACCCCCATCTCAAGCTGAGGAAATGGACAAGAAAATGATAGAGGACATTCTCAAAATGGCTGAAAAAGGGGAGATACTGTTGATGGGGGACCTGAATATGCCAGATGTTAACTGGATGACATGTACTGCAGCCATGTCCAAGAGCAGGGTCATTCTTGATGCCCTGCAGGGGGCAGGCCTTAGACAGCTAGTGTTGGAACCCACTCGGGAGGGAGCAATACTAGACCTGGTACTCTCAAATGGAGAGAGGATCACAAATTTAGAAGTCAATAGACATCTGGGAACAAGTAACCACTGCACAGTGTGCTTCACAATAAGCACAACCATGGAGACAAGCCATACAAGAACAAGGATACTGGACTTTAGAAGGGCTGACTTTGGCAAAATGGGTGAATACCTGAGGAATGCACTTGCAAATGGCCAAAAAGGAGGGGGTGGAAGAACAATGGAGAAAACCAAACTGCTATCATAGAGGCAACAAGCCTTTGTGTGAAACAAATAAAGAAAAAAAAGCAGAGTAAAAAACCACTATGGTTTTCAAAAGAGGTAGCAGGGAAGGTTAAGGAGAAAAAGGCTGCATTCAAAAAGTATAAGGAATCACAGAAGGAGCACGACAGGGAACTGTATCAATTAAAGCACAAGGAAGTGGGGAAGGCAGTCAGAATAGCAAAGGCCCATACAGAGGAAAAAATAGCCAACTCAGTTAAGAAGGGGGATAAAACCTTTTATAGGTACATTAGGGAGCATAGAAAGGTTAAGGGAGGAATAGTGAAGATTAATAAAGGAGAGGGGAGGTGGGCAGAGGGAGACAGTGAAAAGGCAGAGATACTGAATAGATACTTTTGCTCAGTATTCACAAAGAAGATGAGGAGGAGTTACCTAAACCAGACAATAGAAGCACTCTGGGTGGGGGTTGACACTAGTCCATTTACAGAAGAAAAGAGTCCTGAAAGAACTCCCTAAAACTCAAGGTGGACAAAGCAATGGGGCCTGATGAGATTCACCCCAGAATCTAAAAGAATAAGGGAGGACCTAGTGACACCACTGGCCACACTTTTAACAAATCATGGGAGGATGGGGTGGTAACTGAGGGACTGGAGGTGGGCAGATGTGATTCCCTTCACAAAAGTGGAAGCAAGGCAGAAGCAGGAAACTACAGACCTGTAAGTTTGACCTCAGTGGTAGGAAAATGATGGAATCACTTCTGAAAGAAGAATTGTTTGGTACCTAGAGGCCAGCGGGGCATAGGACCCAAAGCAGCATGGATTTACAGCAGGAAGGTCATGTCAGATGAATCTAATTGATTTCTTTGACTGGGTGACCAAAATAATAGACCAAGGAGGGGCTGTGGATATGGCCTACCTAGACTTTAGCAAGGCATTTGACACAGTCCCGCACAAAAGACTAATAAGTAAGTTAGCCAGCCTGGGAGTGGGTTCCAGGGTGGTAGCCTGGGTAGCAAACTGGCTGCACAACAGGACACAGAAGGTAATAGTGAATGGAACACATTTTGAAGAAAGGGGAGTTACTAGTGGAGTACCTCAGGGCTCAGTACTGGGTCCAGTCCTCTTTAACATCTTTATAGGTGACATTGCAGAGGGTCTGGAGGGAAAGGTATGCCTCTTTGCAGATGACACAAAGATCTGTAACAGAGTTGATACACAAGGGGGGGTAGAAAGGATGAGAAGGGACTTGGCAAGGTTGGAGGAATGGTCAGACATATGGCAACTTAGATTCAGCGCAAAGGAGTGCAAAGTAATGCACCTGGGAAGCGAAAACCCAGGAGAAGAGTACACAATAGCAGGGAGGTACTAACAACAACAAAATGGAAAGGGACTTGGGGGTAGTCATATCAGATGACCTAAGGTGAGTAAGCAATGTGAGAAGTCAGTAAGGAGAGCCAGGGGGATACTGGGATACATAGGAAGAGGCATCACAAGTAGAAAAAGGGAAGTGGTTATCCCTCTATACAGACAGTTGGTGAGACCCCATCTGGAATACTGTGTGCAGATTTGGAGACCCCATCTACGCAAGGACATAGACAGGATGGAAGCAGTCCAGAGGAGGGCAACTAAAATGGTGCAGGGTCTGCATCAGAAACCATATGAAGAGAGACTGAGAGAGCTTAATATGTATACCCTTGATGAGAAAGGAGGGACAGGGGACATGATAGAAACTTTCAAGTACCTCAAGGAATCAACAAAGTCCAGGAGGGTAGCATCTTTCAGAAAAGAGATGTGTAAGAACAAGGCGGCACAATTTAAAGATGGGGGGGGGGACAGCTCAGGGTAATGTGAGGAAATTTTTTTTCACGGAGAGAGTGGTAGATGCATGGAACCGCCTTCCTGGGGAGGTTGTTGGGTCTAAAACAGTGGGGGAATTCAAACATGCATGGGACAGACATAAGGCAATTGTAGTGGGGAGTTACAGGAAGTAGGCTGTTGGTTAACTAGAATCTGTAGCTTATCCAATAGGAAGGGGAATGGGCAGACTGGGTGGGCCAAGTGGTCCTTATCTGCTGTCAAAGTCTATGTTTCTATGACCACCAAACAGTGTGGTTCACGATAAACTTAGCTGTAGAGTCAAGCCACACAAAAGTGAAGGTACTGGACTTCAGGAGGGCTAATTTTGTCAAAATGGGAGAGTGCCTCAGAAAAGCACTAGCAAACAGGCAAGAAGGTGGGATGGAGCAACAAAGGGGAAACATCAAAACCGCCATCACAGAGGCAACAAGTCTTTGTGTGAAGCAAATAAACAAATCAAAATGAAAGAAAAAAAACACTATGGTTCTCAAAAGAAGTGGCGGGGAAGGTAAGGGAAAAAAAGATAGCATTCAGGAAGTATAAGGAAACACAGAAGGAGCAGGACAGAGAACTGTACCAGTTAAAGCAGAAGGAAGCGGGTAAGGCAGTCAGAATAGCAAAGGCCTAAACTGAGGAAAAGATAGCCAACTCGGTTAAGAAAGGGGATAAAACATTTTATAGGTACATTAGGGAGAAAAGAGAGACTAAGGCAGGGATACTGAGGCTGAACAAAGAGGAAAGTGGTTGGGCAGACAGCGACAGTGAAAAAGCGGGGATACTGAACGAATACTTCTGCTCAGTATTCACAATGGAAAAGCAGGGGGAAATACCTAATCTGGTCAATAGAAGCACTCTGGATAGGGGGGTTGATATTAGTCCTTTCACAGAAGAAAGGGTTCTGAAAGAACTCTTAAAACTGAAGGTGGATAAAGCAATGGGGCCTGATGGGATTCACCCCAGAATTTTAAAAGAACTAAGGAAAGAACTAGTAACACCACGGACTACCCTTTTTAATAAATCATGGGAGGATGGGGTAGTACTTGAGGACTGGAGGAGTGCGGATATGATTCCCCTTCACAAAAGTGGGAGCAAGACAGAGGCAGGAAACTACAGACCTGTCAGTTTGACCTCACTGGTAGAGAAAATGATGGAATCACTTCTGAAGGAAAGAATTGTTGAGTACCTTGAGGCCAGTGGGGCTGGGACCCAAGGCAGCATGGATTCACAGTGGGAAGGTCATGTCAGACAAATCTAATTTATTTCTTTGACTGGGTGACCAAAGCAGTAGACCAGGGAGGGCTGTGGACATGGCCTACCTAGACTTTAGCAAGGCATTTGACACAGTCCCACACAAAAGATTAATAAACAAATTAGCCAGCCTGGGAGTGGGTCCTAGGGTGGTAGCCTGGGTAAAACACTGGTTGGACAACAGGGCACAGCGGGTAATAGTAAATGGAGTCCACAGTGAAGAAAGGAAGGTTACTAGTGTGGTACCACAGGGTTCAGTACTGGGGCCGGTCCTTTTTAATGTCTTTATAAGTGACATTGCAGAGGGACTGGAAGGGAAAGTATGTCTCTTTGCAGATGACACAAAGATCTGCAACAGGGTTGACACACAAGGTGGGGTGGAAAGGATGAAAAGGGACTTGGCAAGGTTGGAGGAATGGTCATGGCAGGTATGGCAGCTTAGATTCAGTGCAAAGAAATGCAAAGTAATGCACCTTGGAAACAAAAACCCAGGGGAGGAGTACACAATGGGGGGTGAGATGCTGACAACAACAACAAAAATGGAAAGGGACCTGGGGGTAGTCATATCAGACGACCTAAAGGTGGGCCAGCAATGTGAGAAGGCAGTAAGGAGGGCTGGAGGGATACTGGGATGCACAGGGAGAGGCATCACCAGTAGAAAACAGGAAGTTGTTGGACCTCTGTACAGACAGTTAGTAAGACCACATCTGGAGTACTGTGTACAGTTCTGGAGACTCCATCTCCGCAAAGATGTAGACAGGGTGGAGGCTGTCCAGAGGAGCAACCAAAATGATGCAGTGTCTGCATCAGAAGACATATGAAAAAAACTAAAGGAATTAAAGATGTATAGCCATGAGGAAAGGAGGGAGAAGGGGGACATGATAGAAACTTTCAAATACCTCAAGGGAATCAACAAAGTCCAAGAGGGTAGCATCTTTCAGAAAAAGAGATGTGCAAAAACAAGGGGGCACAATTTAAAGATGGGGGGACGGCTTAGAGGTAATGTGAGGAAGTATTTCTTCACAGAGAGAGTTATGGATACATGGAACAGCCTTTCTGAAGAGGTCGTAGAGTCAAAAACAGTGGGGGAATTCAAGAATGCATGGGACAGACATAAGGCAATTGTAGTGAGGAGTTACAGGAAGTAGGCTGTTGGTTAACTAGAATCTGCAGCTTATCCAATAGGAAGGGAAATGGGCAGACTGGGTGGGCCAAGTGGTCCTTATCTGCTGTCAAGGTCTATGTTTCTATGACCACCAAACAGTGTGGTTCACGATAAACTTAGCTGTAGAGTCAAGCCACACAAAAGTGTAGGTACTGGACTTCAGGAGGGCTGATTTTGTCAAAATGGGAGAGTGCCTCAGAAAAGCACTAGCAAACAGGCAAGAAGGTGGGATGAAGCAACAAAGGGGAAACATCAAAACCGCCATCACAGAGGCAACAAGTCTTTGTGTGAAGCAAATAAACAAATCAAAATGAAAGAAAAAACACTATGGTTCTCAAAAGAAGTGGCAGGGAAGGTAAGGGGAAAAAAGATAGCATTCAGGAAGTATAAGGAACACAGAAGGAGCAGGACAGAGAACTGTACCAGTTAAAGCAGAAAGAAGCGGGTAAGGCAGTCAGAATAGCAAAGGCCTAAACTGAGGAAAAGATAGCCAACTCGGTTAAGAAAGAGGATAAAACATTTTATAGGTACATTAGGGAGCAAAGAGAGACTAAGGCAGGGATACTGACGCTGAACAAAGAGGAAAGTGGTTGGGCAGAGAGCGACAGTGAAAAAGCGAGGATACTGAACGAATACTTCTGCTCAGTATTCACAATGGAAAAGCAGGGGGAAATACCTAATCTGGTCAATAGAAGCACTCTGGATAGGGGGGTTGATATTAGTTCTTTCACAGAAGAAAGGGTTCTGAAAGAACTCTTAAAACTGAAGGTGGATAAAGCAATGGGGCCTGATGGGATTCACCCCAGAATTTTAAAAGAACTAAGGAAAGAACTAGTAACACCACTGACTACCCTTTTTAATAAATCATGGGAGGATGGGGTAGTATCTGAGGACTGGAGGAGTGCGGATATGATTCCCCTTCACAAAAGTGGGAGCAAGACAGAGGCAGGAAACTACAGACCTGTCAGTTTGACCTCACTGGTAGAGAAAATGATGGAATCACTTCTGAAGGAAAGAATTGTTGAGTACCTAGAGGCCAGTGGGGTACAGGACCCAAGGCAGCATGGATTCACAGCGGGAAGGTCATGTCAGACAAATCTAATTGATTTGTTTGACTGGGTGACCAAAGCAGTAGACCAGGGAGGGGCTGTGGACATGACCTACCTAGACTTTAGCAAGGCATTTGACACAGTCCCACACAAAAGATTAATAAACAAATTAGCCAGCCTGGGAGTGGATCCTAGGGTGGTAGCCTGGGTAAAACACTGGTTGGACAACAGGCACAGCGGGTAATAGTAAATGGAGTCCACAGTGAAGAAAGGAGGGTTACTAGTGTGGTACCGCAGGGTTCAGTACTGGGGCCGGTCCTTTTTAATGTCTTTATAAGTGACATTGCAGAGGGACTGGAAGGGAAAGTATGTCTCTTTGCAGATGACACAAAGATCTGCAACAGGGTTGATACACAAGGTGGGGTGGAAAGGATGAAAAGGGACTTGGCAAGGTTGGAGGAATGGTCAAATGTATGGCAGCTTAGATTCAGTGAAAAGAAATGCAAAGTAATGCACCTGGGAAACAAAAACCCAGGGGAAGAGTACACAATGAGGGTGAGATACTGACAACAACAAAAATGGAAAGGGACCTGGGGGTAGTCATATCAGATGACTTAAAGGTGGGCCAGCAATGTGAGAAGGCAGTAAGGAGGGCTGGAGGGATACTGGGATGCATAGGGAGAGGCATCACCAGTAGAAAACAGGAAGTTGTTGGCCCTCTGTACAGACAGTTAGTAAGACCACATCTGGAGTACTGTGTACAGTTCTGGAGACTCCATCTCCGCAAAGATGTAGACAGGGTGGAGGCTGTCCAGAGGAGGGCAACCAAAATGATGCAGTGTCTGCATCAGAAGACATATGAAAAAAAAACTAAAGGAATTAAAGATGTATAGCCACGAGGAAAGGAGGGAGAGGGGGGACATGATAGAAACTTTCAAATACCTCAAGGGAATCAACAAAGTCCAAGAAGGTAGCATCTTTCAGAAAAAGAGATGTGCAAAAACAAGGGGGCACAATTTAAAGATGGGGGGACGGCTTAGAGGTAATGTGAGGAAGTATTTCTTTACAGAGAGAGTTATGGATACATGGAACAGCCTTCCTGAAGAGGTCGTAGAGTCAAAAACAGTGGGGGAATTCAAGAATGCATGGGACAGACATAAGGCAATTCTAGTGGGGGGTAGGAGGAAGTAGGCTGTTGGTTAACTAGGATCTGCAGCTTATCCATTAGGTAGGGAAATGGGCAGACTAGGTGGGTCAAGCGGTCCTTATCTGCCATCAAATTCTGTTTCAATATCATGAAGCAGTTGTCTTCAGCCATGGGCTTCCATACCAAGGAAGAGGATGCCACTAGAAAAGATTTGGTGGACTTCCTGGATATCCTGAAGTCTCCACCCAAGATCATTCCTCCTATTCTGCCAGCTTTGAGGAATGTTACTGCTGCAGCCTGGCACAGGCATGATATTGTGCCAGCTATGCCCCACAGGGCAGACAAACATTATCATGCCCTGCAAGGGTTTCTGCATTACGCTGTCCATCCTAAAACAGTTTCTGTGGTCATAAAGGCAGTTCCTGACAGGTCTAAGGTGCCCATGCACTTTAATTCCCTCCCCCCAGGCAAAGAGTCATGCAGAATTGATCTTTGGGACAAGAAGGTTTATGCCTCCTCCACCCTTGGGTTGAGGATTGCTAACTACATGTCTCACATGGTAAGATACCAGAATACCAATTGGAAGAAGGGTAAGGCCATGGCTCAGGCCCTTTCAGAGTGTATCGGTATCGTGTTCTGCAGGAAATGGCCCCTCCCCTTTTTTCCCTTCCAGAGTGTATCTAGAACAGGGGGTTCTCACTTGGTTGCAGGCCACTGAGGATGTTAGGAAGCACCTCCTACGGGCCCTCTATGATCTCTCGGATACCATTGCCAGGACTGCTGCCACTGGCATTTGCCTACATAGGCACTCCTGGCTGAGGGTCTCAGGCTTTGCTGTGGACGTCCAGCAGAAGGTGCTGAATGCCCTTTTCAATGGCTCAAAACTGTTTGGGCCAGATGCCCAGGACATCATTAATGATTTGCAGGCATCTGGCATGGCTATCAAGTCTGTCCACTCACTCTACCATACACAACCGAAGAGCAGACAGCGCCCTCCTTTTCACAAGGGGCCCAATAGTCAGGAAGCAGCCTCTTGGCCCCAAGGCAAATGCAGAGCCTCTGCCATCCTACCCGTCCCCTCCACTACAGAGGCTGTTGCCAAGCGCCCTAGAAGTGATGGACCAGTCCCAGCAGCTGAATTTGCCTCCACTTGACTCCTTGCTAGACCCCCTCTTTCGGTCCCCAACCAAGAGGTGGTGGCTGGAGATCAGTTCTCCTTCCATCTCAATCAATGAAGAACCATCACATCTGATGCCTGGATTCTTCTAATCATAGAAAGAGGTCACACTCTGGAGCTTATTAACCAACCCCCAGAAACTCCTCCTCTGCCCCTCCAACTACCCGCTGGCCCACATGGCTCTTCTCTGGGAGCAGATGCAGTCCCTTCTGCATAAATAGGCCATCAAGCTAGTGCCCAGGTGTCAGAGAAATAAGGGGTTCTATTACAGATTCTTCATGGTCCCCAAAAAGACTAGAGATTTGAGGCCCATCTTAGACCTAAAGGACCTCAAGCTGTACGTCCAGTACAAAAAGTTCAGGATGATTACTTTGCCAGGTCTACTGTCCCTTCTCAAGGAAGATGACTGGCTGTGTTCTCTGGACATGCAGAATGCTTACCTGCACATGTCAGTGTTCCCTCCCCACAGGAGATTCCTTCGGTTTCTCATCCGAGGTGAACATTGCCAATTCAAAATGCTGCCCTTTGACTTGTCCTCTACACTGCTGGTCTTTACCAAGTGCTTAGCAGCAGTAGCTGCAGCTCTCGGAAGGTAGGGGCTGTACATTTTCCCTTATCTAGACAATTGGCTATTGAAGGTCCCATCCAGAGAACAGCTCCTGCGGACTCTGGAGAGGACTCTTCAGTTGTTTCTCTCCTTGGGCATTATGGTCAATTTGCCCAAGTCGGTCCTAGTCCCATCCCAAAGACTGCAGTACATAGTGGAGGTTCTAAACTCAGCACAAGGAAAGGCCTTCCTGCCTCAAAACAGGGTGGAGGGCCTAATTGCCCAGGCTCAGGAGGTCATCCAGAGCCATTATGTCCCTGCAAGGCTGTACTTGAGGCTGTTGGGGCTGATGAATGCAGTCATCCTCACTGTCCCACTGGCCGGCTCCACATGTGCATCTTCCAGTGGACTCTCCGAGTACAATGGGACCAGCACAAGGACGAATTGGATCAGTTGGTGCTGGTCTCCTCCCCGATCTGCAAGGTGCTTCAGTGGTGGATGGACCCCCTGAATCTGCTGCAAGGGGTCCACTTCCAGATCTCCCCCCAGCAGATTCTCACCACGAATGCCTCCAGTTTGGGCTGGAGGGTCTCATCTGTGCCTCTTTCAAACTCAGGGCTCTTGGTCCCAGATCGAAACCTCCCTGCACATCAATGTCCTGGAGATGGGGACAGTCCTGTGTGACATACAGGCCTTTCAGAATCTTATTTCCTCCTGAGCCAGCTGTTGATTCAGTTTGACAACCTCAGTGTCGTATACTACATCAACAAACAAGGTGGAGGGGACACATTTGTATCCCTGTGCAGGGAGGCCTTGAGAGTGTGCTAGATCAAGGTCTGACTGTCTCAATGGTTCATGTCCCAGGAGTGCTAAACACCCTGGTGGACAGCCTCAGCCAGACGCAGTCCAGCATGCACAAGTGGGAGCTTCTCTCATCCAGAAAATCTATTCGACAGATGGGGTCATCCAGAGTTGGACCTTTTTGCATTCCCACTCAACTCAAAACTGACCAATTTCTGCTTGCTCAATCCAGGGCCTGGAGTTTTCTGGTGAGATGTGTTGTCCCTCTGCTGGAGTGGGAGGTTTCTTTATGCCTTCCCTCCTTTTCCTCTGATTCAGAGGGTGCTAATCAAACTTCAGATGGAGGGGGCCAGCATGATTCTGGTAGCTCCATTCTGGCCTCACCAGATATGGTTCTCATTACTACAGCAGCTGGTGGAGGAGCCTCCTGTCCCTCTTCCTCTCTGCAGGAATATGTTGACCCAAGCTCAAGGGACAGTGATCCATCCCAACCTCAAGTCTTTCCATCTGCATGCTTGGCTCCTGAGAATGTAGCCATCGGCAGATTTGGAGTTTCCGGTAGGGTAGTGGATGTTCTAGTGGCCGCTAGAAAACCCTCCAGTCGAGCCACTTTTGCCTTGAAGAGGTTTGCCATATGGGCTGCCAAACATACTCTGGACCCCTTAACTTGTCCAGTGATCCACATTCTGGACTACCTGTTACCGCTGTCTGACTGGGGCCTCCAGTACTCCTCCCACAAGGTGTACCTTTCAGCTATTTCAGCCTTTCATGAGCCAGCTGAATGTTTTCCGTACTTTCCTGAGTGGCATCCTGCATCTGAAATCCCCAATCTGTTCTCCTGTCCTGGATCTGAATTTTGTTTTGGAGAAGTTGACTCTGTCTCCTTTTGAACCAGCCGCAACTTGCGAGCTACGCTTCCTTTCTTGGAAAGCATTATTTTTGGTTGCTATTACTTCTGCTTGAAGGATTTCTGAGCTTCAGGCCCTGTGGTGCGAGGAGCATTATTTGATTTTTCACAAAGTGTCTTTGATAACAAATTCTGAGTTTCTAGGGATGTGGATATGATGTTCTATCCACACTGTCTGGCAGTTGCCTTTCCCTTTAAGAATCGCCGGAAATGTCTTCAAGCTGGCTCCTCCCACCCACCCAGGTGGTAACTCCTGTGGCTCTGCCCCATGATGCCAGATCTTCCTTTCCGCTGGAAGAAGCAGGTTCCCTCTTTACCGCTGCCACATTGAGTAGGCCCTGGCGCTTAAATCTTCGGGTTTACTTCCTAAAGTTAAACAAACTCATTGGAGTTTCGTCTTCATCTCGATCTTCTATCACAACCGCGATGAAGGACAAATCCTTGCCTGGATTTCACCGATGCCCATGTGGGCAGAAGATGTCACTCACTGACCCCCATGCCATGTGTGTGTTTATTATCTAGGCCACGATCATGATCCACAGGCCTGCGACTTTTGTCAGGCGTTTCATCCATCGGTCTTCAATGATTGCACTGCCCGCCTGAAGTTGGGCCGCCCAGAGAAACAGTATCCGCCAGTTAAATCTAAGGATGCCCACTGGGTGGTCTCTGCAGCCGTAAGGTTTACTGAGCAATTGGAACAGCTCAAGGCCTTTGGGGAGGAGGCAGCCAAGGCTGCCGTGCAGTCCTCTTCTCCCTCGGCATTCGTTCTGCTCCATTTGGGCTTCACTTACTCAGCCTCCTTCATGGAGCTTTGAAAGTCCCTACCAGCCAAGGGAAAAGGGCCCGCAGTGGCTACTACACCAGAAGAAGTCCAAGAAGGAAAATGAGAAGACTCATCATTGTCGATCATGGGACCAAGAACATTCCTGCTGTCAGAAATCTTCGGTTTTGACTACGATTGAAGCCATGGCCGCTGGCTTCATGGACACCCCGTCAGGCCAGTCGGCTGAGATGCCGGTTAACGACATGGCCAAGATTTTTCTCAAACCAGTCTACCAGTTGTTGTCTGAAGAAGCCAACAACTCTCTTTTTAGGATCCTGATCTTACTGGAGACCACAGACAGGTTGGCCCAGCCCGCTGAGCCAGACTTGCTGGTCATTGACTCAGACCAGGAGGAGCCACAGCACTCCCTGGCTCCCTCCGAGGCCCCCCATTGGCACCACTGATGGCCGAGGTCGAGCAGGTCCCACTGACATCGGCGATCATGTTCTTGGCATCATGGGAAGCGGTGCTACCATTTCTCATCGCCATCCTACTCGGGTGAGGAAAAGCTTTGGTGTAAATTGCGTCAGTGCTATGAAGGCCTCATGTGGCAACAGTTAGTTCTGTCTGGGCCAGAGTCGACACTGGCTACCATCCTGGCCATTACCTGGCTGTCATTTGAAAGGCCAACACCAATTCTCCTGGTGGGGCCAGTTGACACCGTTCCTCCCCCAGTGGAAATGGTTCAGACCACATTGGCTCAGCCGAAGCAGGTTTCTCCGCCGATCGTGGTGGAGTCGCCACCTAAACAGCCAATGACTGGGACTCTGACTAGGGAGTCTTGGCTGGTCAAGGGGCTTCCCTATCAGCTGTCAGTCACTCTTATTCCTGACCATCTGCAGTGGGTCAAGGGTGACACAGTTGGCTGCCCGCTTTATGCAGACTCCTTGTAGTCTGAGGATTCCTTCTTGCACTCCTGTCCACTGGACACGGAGTCGATCGGGGATATTTCCACAGACAAAGGCCCTAGTTCATTCATGGGCATTCTTTGCCTCATCTCTGAGTCTACAAGGATGAAGCTGGAGCCCGTACAAAAGCGGGCTCGATATCCCCTCACAGAAATTCTGGACAAATGGGACTCTCCAACAGAGGCCTTCCCAGTGGCCGAAGCCATTGTTGGTCCTGCCTTGGAGCTTTGGCAGCACCCTGCTTCTTGCCCTTGGCTCAGATGGCCCGCAAGTGTGTGGTACCCACAGTACCTTTTGAAGGTTCACGGCACATCCCTCGGCTGAGGGGTTGGTGGCTGACTCCATGTTTTGGTGCTTGGGCAATACCAGGAATAGACCACCAAACACAGAGTCCAAGAAATCCAGAAAGGTCTATGCTGCCTCTTCGCTGGGCCTCTGCCAGGCAAGTTCAGCCATCCTGATGACACACTTCTCTCATGCCCTATTAGGCTCCCTGGATGAGGTGATCCCTCACCTTCCTGTGGACCTTCAGACCACTGTCAAACAGGTCCAAGACCAGGGTAGGGCAGTGGCGAAACAGCAGCTCCAAATGGCTCTGGATATTGGTGATTCCTGTGCCCGCTTGGTGGCAGCTGTGGTTGCCATGCACAGTAGGGCTTGGCTATGGATCTCGACATTCATGGCAGATACCCAGCACAAGCTGGCGGATGTCCCCTTTTTGGGCACCAGCCTGTTTCGCCCTGGTGTGGAGGGTCACCTTCAGTGCACTGAAATGTCCAGTGCCACCCTGGACTTTGTGACATCCCCCCAGAAGGACAACAAGAGCTCCAAGCAGCAGAAGTGCAAGCCCTTTCAGTCCTCCACCCTTGTGGCAAAACCAGCCCAGCATCAATCTGGTCAGCAGGCTCATTCCTGGCGACCTCGGGCCAAGTCCATGGCCTCAGTGGTCCGAAAGCCCAGAAAAAAGGGACCCAGTGGCTCCTCAGCTGGATCCTCCTCCTCCAAGCCTGCTCAGTGACGGGATGGTGGTTGCCACCCTCATGCCTGTCACACCTCTTGTGAGGGGCCGGCTCTGCCACTTCCTTTCTGCCTGGTCCGCTATTACCATGAACAGGTGGGTTCTAGAAGTGGTCGGTCAGGGTCTGCCTCTAGAATTCGAGCAGTACCATCCAAGCTGAGCCCACGCACCATGAGAGGACTTGGTATCCGCAGACACTCAGTCGGCTCTTTGAGATGACATAGCACAGTTCCCCTGGAAGGAGGTCATGGTCAGAGTTGTGGATCTTCCAGAATACCCAGTGTTTGTCTCCAGGTACTTCCTGGTGCCAAAACGAATGGGGGGCTGGCACCCCATTCTAGATCTGCATGATCTGAACAAATTCCTCAGGTCCCGCACCTTCAGGATGGTAACTCTGTCCCAGATCATACCATCTCTGGAGCAAAACATGTGGTTTTGCACTCTCAATCTTCAGGACGCGTTCTTTCACATCCGAATCTGTCTGTCTCACCGAAAGTTCCTCCGCTTCCGAGCAGAGGGAGCCTTTATGAGTTCCAAGCCATGCCTTTCGACCTCTCCTCAGCCCCCAGGGTCTTCACCAAATGCATAGCAGTTGTGGCAGCTTACCTGAGGTGCCGAGGGGTCCAGATGTACCCCTACCTGGATGACTAGCTGATAGCAGGTTCCTCCAGACAGGAGGCGGAGCAGTCCAGGGACCTGGCCCTCCAGACCTACATCAACCTTGGCCTCTTGGTCAATGAGGCCAAGTTGGAACTTGTGCCTTCGCGGGTGATCAGCTTCATCGGGGCAGAGCTCGACTCATGCCGGGCCAGAGCTCGGCTCCCAGTGGACAGGGTGAAGGTTCTCTCCTGCTTTGCCCAGTCAATTCTGGTTGGGAACTTGCACTTTGCCTGGGACTTCCTGCACCTTCTGGGTTACATGGTGGCCTGCACCACCGTGGTCTGATAGGCCCGTTGGCATATGCACTCCCTGCAATGGGAGCTGGCCAGCCAGTGGTCTCAGCGCAAAGATCACTTTGACCAGCTGGTCACTGTGACCCAGAGGATGTGGGATGCCCTCCAGTGGTGGCTTGTCCCAGAGCATCTACAGGAAGGGATCCCGTTTGTCCGCCACCTAGCCAACAGTCATCCTGATGACCGATGCCTCTCTCATGGGCTGGGGTGCCCACCCCACCCCAGGTGGGCTGGGGTGCCCACCTGGGGGAACACACAGTCCACGGGCTCTGGACCCCCCCCGGGAGTTCTGATGCCACATCAGCCTGATGGAGCTCTAAGCAGTTCAGCTAGCCCTGACCACATTCACTTAGTTTGTTCATAGAAGCATAGAGTTTGACGGCAGATAAGGATTGCTTGGCCCACCTAGTCTGCCCATTTCCCCTACCTGTTGGATAAGCTGCATATCCTAGTTAACCAACAGTCTACTTCTTCCTACCCCCCCACCAGAATTGCCTTATGTCTGTCTCATGCATTCTTGAATTCCTCCACTGCTTTTGTTCAGGGTCAAGTGGTCCCTGCATGCAGAGGTAGTTCACAGTCTGTTCTCCCAGTGCGGCACCCCTCAGGTGGACCTGGTGGCCTCCGGGGAGATCGCAAAGCTGAGGCTGTTTTGTGCCTTCCCTATCAGCTTGGCTCACTACAGCAGGATGCCTTCTTGAGGCCGTGGACCCCAGGCCTCTTCTATGCCTTCCCTCCACTTCACTTGATCCACAAAGTGCTCCTCAAGGTCAGGGGGGACAAGGCACAGGTGATCCTGGTGGCTCCAGACTGGCCCCACCAATTTTGGTACCCTGATCTCCTCAGCCTCAGCAACAGGCTCTCGAGGTGTCTTCCAGCATGCCCAGACCTGCTTTCCATCAGTCAGGGGAAGGTACTCCACCCAGACCTTCCATCCCTGCACCTGACAGCCTGGTTCCTGAGTGGCTAGAGTTCCAGGCTTTGGGTCTCTCTGAATATGTCCTCACCGTGGTGGAGGCATCTAGAAAGGAATTGTCCAGAAAATGCTATGCCTTCAAATGTAAGAGATTCTCCATTTCGTGTCAGGGCAAGGGGTTGGACCCCTCAACCTGTCCTGTGGCTAGCATTTTGGACTATCTGTGGTCTCTCTCCCAAGGTGGACTTCGGTTGACGACCCTTAAGGTGCACCTGGCAGCCATCTCTGCTTACCGGGCGTGGGCTGGTCAGCAGTCAGTGGCACAGGATAAGGTGGTCTGGTGCTTTTTCAAAGGCCTTGACCACATTTCCCCTCTGGTACATGAACCACCACCACCATGGGACTTGTTGCTGGTTTTGGCAAAGTTCATGGGCAAGCCATTCGAACAGATGCACAGGTGTGAGATGTCTCACTTGTTGTGGAAGACTGCCTTCCTGGTGGCTATCACCTCAGCCAGAAGGATCAGTGAGCTCCAGGCGCTGTCGGTGGAGTCTCCTTACCTGGTCTTCCACAGGGACAAGGTTGTCCTGCGGCCCAACTTGAAGTTCCTCCCGAAGATTGTGTCAGAGTTTCACCTGAACCAGGTGATGACTCTGCTGGTGTTTTTCACCAATCATGCCTCAGAGGCTGAACATAGGCTCCATACTCTGGACCTGAGGTGAGCGCTCGCTTATTACAAAGAGCGCACGGCTGGAGTTCAGGGAGAAGTTCTCCAGCTATTTATCACCTACACTGAAGCTGCACCTGGCAGACCTGCAGCCAAGTGGATGATTGGCAGGTGGATCATATCCTGCATTGATCTCTGTTATAGGTTGGCAGGTAGGGAGCTTCCCAGAGGGCTAAGGGCTCATTCCACCCGCCATACCACTGCATTGGTGGCTGCTTCTAGGGATGTCCCTATCCAGGAAATCTGTAGGGCTGCTACCTGGAAGTCAGCACACACCTTCATTTCCCATTACCACATTGACCTTGAGTCACGCCGAGATGCTGGTTTGGGGTCTCAGTTCTCCAATCTCTGTTCCCGAAGTAGGGGGTGTGCGCCTTGCCTCCCTCCTCCCGGAGAACTGCTAGGAGTCTGCCAGACGATGTGAATAGAACAACATATCCACATCCCTAGAAACACAGGTTACTCACCTATAACAGTAGTTCTAGGAGTGGTATATGATGTTCATCCACACAGACCCACCTGACCTCCCCAGCTCCGGCGCAGAAACTCTGCTACCAGTGGTCAAGATCTGGCGTCATGGGGCGAAGCCATGGGAGTTACCACCCAGGTGGGAGGAGCCAGCTTGAAGACGTTTCCGGCAATCCTTAAAGGGAAAGACAACTGCCAGACAGTGTGGATAAACATCATATACCACTCCTAGAACTAATGTTACAGGCGAGTAACCTGTGTTTCTTCCCAAGGCGGTGTCTGAGTTTACCCTCAATCAATCCATCCACCTTTCTGTGTATTTTCCTGAGTGTGCAATCCAGGGGAAGCACTGCTCCATATGTAACCCCCTTGCAAATGGGGGTTCCTAGAAATGCCAGTCTGGGTTTACCTTAGCCCGGTTTGTTCTGTCCTTCTCCCGCTGTCTCTCAGGCTTCTCCTGACTTGGCCTCTAATTTTTCTGGCTTCCCAGGTCCTGTTTGCCCTTGTGTGTGCCCCAGTGCAGTCAAATGAAAATCTAGCCCCTCGGGGCTTAAACTGCTGACTGCGGGCTCCTGCTGCAAAAGCACTGCCTCCAGAGCAGTGGGAGTCATGTTGGCGCGCAAAGCGCCTTTGATGTGGAGCCACTTGTTTTGCGATCGCCTCGGGGACTGTGCCATGGGTCCCGGGATCCCTTCCACCTATTTGGGACCCAGTGACCACAGAAAGCCTGCTGGGGGACCACTCAGATGGGAATTAAAGGAGTTCTGACCGGGGCTCATTTGAGTATGCCTGGGCAGGGCCCCGGTCATCTGAATAATGCATAACATTGTGTCTGGCTGCCTCCAGGGTAGCTATGTTCAGCTCCTGTCGAAAAGTAAAGAATTCAAATGTTTTAAATAATGGAACTGTTGCTGCTTGTTGGGAATATACTGTGCATGTGGGAAAAAGTGCTTAAAGTTAAAATGAGTACTGTTTCCCTGGCATTCCAGTATCTGGAACTCTGTGTGTCAGCCTGTCAGCTGCTGCAAGGGGAGCTTGCATAAGTGCAGTAGCGACAGGAAAAGTAAAAGAGCCATGTTTTTCATCTGTACAGTGACTGCAAGTACAGCCTTTAAGCTATAGAACAGTGAGGCATGTGGGTCAAATAATTACTTATTTCTGGCTGCACCAGGACATTATTCAGGACTTTATCTAATCTGTTATAAGGGACAGTGGGTTAAGCAGCCATTGCCAGCAGTACAGCCGATTGGAATTGCAGCAATAGAAAGCCAGGACTTGTGGGACATTTACTGAATCTCATGGGTAAGCACCCAAGTGCTTATGGGGGCTTACAGGGACATTGTTTTAGGCGCAAATTCCACAACCCAATTGTGCCTCAAGTGTTCTGATTGACTGGTCCTTCAGCAACTTGGAGACATGTCACCTCATCCCTGCTACCAATCAGGAGTTGAGCTAGGAGCTCTATAAAGAGACAATGTTGCCAGTTTGTCTGGAGTTTTTCAGAGATTCAGAGAGAGAGTTGGAGAGAGAGCAACAGAGCAGGCTCCAGCCTGCTGGGAGCCCCCCATGGGGGAGGGACTCAGGCTCCAGCCATGCCTTCAGGCCTGGGCCACTTGATTCAAGCCCTTTCAGTCTTTAGGGGGCATTTGTTATTTTCTTCAGTTAAAAGTTAACTAGTTACAGCAATTGTACTTTCTGCAACAGCTAGTCTGGAGGTTGCCAATACTGTCCTCCAGAGGCTAGCCTTCCCTCCCACATCGGGTAAAGATGTGGACCGAAGAATCAGATGTCCAGCAGCGGTGAGAACGTTGACCAGACCAGATGACATCATGCAGTGGTGAGAGCGCTGACCAAGTACCTCAGCGGTGAGAGAGTTGAAGAAGACTTCAGGATGCCTTCGATTGCGGATGAGACCCGTGGAGGACCTGAGTAAGTACCCTCATACCCCAAGGTGCGAGGGAGAAGCTAAGCAAGTAATCTTGGGGGCTCCGTGCCCCATTAAGAAATGTGTGCTGTTAAGTGTGAAGTATTGAAGTTATCAATCTGGGCTACTAACCCCATAAGAGACTGCCTAGTTCAAGTAATGGATGCATCTTGTCTGTGGCCCAAATGGCTAAGTTGCAGGTGTAGCAAGATGCTGGGCTTAGTGAATCATATAAATGTGTAGCTATGGGTTAGAGTCCTGCCATCGTGGAGCTGTCTGCCAAGACGCGATTGGCACTTCATGAGACAGGAAGCCCTAGAGCATATTAATGTCTAAGATACCTTAAAGTGAATGTACCTGTGTCTGCACAGAATTTCGTCTAAGAGCACTTGGTATAAGTGTTAAATGGCTAGACGTGCTGGATAGGACTCCGCTTGTGGATAATGTTCTTGGTATATAGAATGTACTGGATGTGACTGCCTGTGACTAAAGTATGGATGCTTGATAAAGTGTCGTTGCCAACTTACTCTGGATGGATGCCTTTTGGTATATAAAGTACTGGATGTGACCGTGTTTAAACTACGTTTAGGATGCTTGACAGAAGCATCACTCTCATTGCATTGGATGGGACTTTCAAATATTGTGCTGAATGTTCTGGATGTAAGATCCACATAGTTTGTTCTGGAATGTTCAGAAGTCTGCGAGTGCAGGGCAATCCCTGCTTTGTCTGCTAAAATGCAGAGCAATCCATGCTGTGGTTGTAAATAGTAATTGTCTGCTTTGCAAAAATCTGTTTCAAAGTTGCCCCCACCCTCAAATTAATAGCTGGCCACCTCGACCAGCTGCAACTCCCATCAGGCCTGCAACATCTTGGACTGTGTTTAACCAGTATGGTATGAGATTGCGGGGTTTCTACTGTATCTGGGACTGGTACCAGTGTGGGTAATATTAATAATTATGTTTAACATCTGATTTATCAGCAGCTAGATAGCCAGGGCTCTGGATGTCTTAAGTCGAATGGTAAAATGTGATTTATGTCTTCCAGTTAATATGTAGCCACCCAACTGGAGGGTTCACCAGCAAAATCCCAAAATGATCTCTGTACATGTGTAACTATGGTAAGCTATCCTCTACTCCTCCTGTTTCCCTTTCCTAGCTCCTCTATTACCCCCGAAATAAATATCTTGTTGTTGTTTGAAATCCTGTGTGAGCATATTATTAGAGAGAGCCTTTAATTCAAAATGTTGAAATTTGGGGAGCTGTGTATTGGGGCATGTCTGGGGAGGGTAACTGGTCACTGTGGGTGGTGTAGCAGCTCAGGGGGCTACACCCAGTACCATCTTACCCATATAAAGCACCCTGAGTGGAGGCACTGTGCAAAGGTTTTAAAAAATGTTATAAGTTAGCGAACCCAACCCCCTTAGCATATGTCCAGGGTAGTAGGCAGGGGTGTAACACTGGGGGGTGGCGCTGTCCAGGGGTTACACATGTGTTAGATGTGCGCATAACTTTGAAATACTACCTGCTTCGTACTAAGGAAAGTAGAAGGTCGAAGCAGCTGTTTGTTTCTTTCACCCCAGGTAGAGAGAGTGATCAGGTTTCTAAACAATGTTTATTTAAATGGTTGGCTAACTGCATTGTGTTCTGCTACAACAAGTATGGCAAAGAGTTGCCTGGAGCTGTAAAAGCTCATTCCACAAGAGGCATGGCTACCTCTGTGGCTTGTTTTCGAATTGTCTGAACCGCTGACATTTGTGCAGCTGCCATCTGGAGTACTGTCCATATTTTCACCAAGCACTACAGTCTGGACATTGCCTCAAGAGCCTGTGCTAGTTTTGGAAGGGCTGTGCTGTAGGGCCTCCTGTCTTAAGTTTAAGGTGGCCTTCTTCCCAGACTGTCCTGTTGCGCCTGTAACTGCTTGGGACTCAATCCTATGGTGTGACCTGATGGCTGAGATACCCCTGAAGAAGATACAACAGTTATATAAGAACTTACCGTAACAGTAGATCTTGGAAGGGATCTCAGTCATTGGGCCAATCTTCCCTCCCACCATCCCCGTCTTTTTTGGGGAACTCTTTCCTGGAACTGGCTATCTGGTGTATCCAGCTTTTCATACAGGCCTGAGCACCTCTCTCTCTCTCTCTCTCTCTCCTCATTTCCCCATGGCTAGAGCTATGCACCCTTTGTCTCTGAGGGGGGGAGAGAACTGAGGAGGGAGCAAGGCCACTCATGACTTAATAGGGTTGATGACATTGTCACATGATGTCAACGAGGGCAGCCCCAGTTGTACTGCTGAAAATCTTCCATGTGGATCCTGCTTCACTGACGGTGAAGTTCTTACTGTGTGACTTGATGACTGAGATCCCCTCAAAGATCTACTGTTATGGTAAGCTCTTACATAGCTGTTCTTTATTACATTACAATAACATATTCTTAGTTAAAAAGGCTGTTATATATTATTATTTAAGGATAGAGTTCATGAAAGTTTGTGGATTTCCCAAAAATGTTTTTCATCTTTTTGAATAGAAATTGGGAATATATACATCTGCAAAAGAGTTTAAAATGTTAGTCATATTGAGTTAAAGATCATGTGCATCGGTTTTTACATATTTTTTATAAAAGCTTGAAAAGCTGAAATTCAAGTCCCTGTGTCACAATTAGTGTTTCCTGAAAATTTCATGCTGTTTGATTTTGTGGTTTTCTTTAAATCAGCATTTGTTAATTTGCTCTATAGTGGCTGAAAACAGTGGAGTTATTTCTGTCCTCTCAGTCAAACTTAGAGTGTGATGACATAATTTTGGAGTAGCTTACTGTTTCAGATTCCTAATCGGAGCAGTACTTTGTAGAGTTAATGGTTTGCTGAGCTCTCCAAGTTTCTTACAAACCCAGTCTCTTGTTTGTGTTTAGATAGATCAACTTAAAACATATCATTATCTTCTGATAAAAAGCTGATCATGTCAGTTTCAATGCTGAATTGAAGTAGTGGAAATCTTTCTCTGTGAGAAATCAGCTTGTCTGTATCACAGCTTTCAGCTCTTTCTAATCAAAATCTGATTTTTTTTCTAACTATATAGCACAGGGCTGTTTAATGAAAATAAAATAAATCTAAATTTTGTTCATTCACAGAAACAGTTTGTCTTTGATGTGACCTTCATAATTATGTTCATGTAAGAACATTTTTTATGTCAGATTGACAAGCATTACATGTGCTTGAAATGCTGTAGCAGAGTGTGACAGGCACCTGTCTGAACTTACAAATTTCAGTTATTTGGTGGTTTCTGTGTGAAAATATATCATGTACGTGTACAACTAGAAACACTATGTGGCATCCCGATGCACCGTGTCTCTGCCCCACAGTTGAGGCAGCTACAGTCTACTGCCACCTGTCCCTGCCCCACAAGCCCCCTGCCTTCTGCTCCACATGCAAGACTGCTGCATCCTGTTGCCCACTGTCTTCTCCCTCACAGTCAGGGATTGTTCACCCTGCTGCCTCCATCCCCTGCCTAAAGAATCAGGGCTGCTGCACCCTGCCACCCCCTGCCCAAACAGTTGGGGATGACACACCCTGCTGCCCTCTCTCCCTCACCCTCACAGTTAGGGAAGCTGCACCTGTTGACCCCTGTTCCTGTCTCCACAGTCAGGACTGCTGTGCCGTGTTAAGCCCTAGTGTGCCAGGTCCCCTGCCTCCACAGCTGGGGCTGCTGTACCATGCTGCCCTAGTCACCAGAAGTGGGGCTTTTGCTACACCCTGCTACCCCCTTCCATTTCCCCAAATGGGCAGGGCTGCTGCACCATCTGTACCCATCTCATAGTCAGGGCTGCTGTACCCTGATGCCCCCTGTGTTCTACACCACAGTCGAAACTTCTGCATCATGCTGTCCTCTATCCCTTGTCACCAGAGACAGGGCTGCTGCACCCTGCTCCTTTCTACACAGTTAGGGTTGCGGCCTGCTGTGCTCTAGTTCCCCATGCTGCTGCAGTTTGGGCTGCTGCACCATGCTGCCACTTGCCACAAGATGCAGGGCATTTGCTGTGCCCTGTTGCATGCCTCCACAGTTGAGGCACTTGCACCCTGCTGTCCCCTGCCACCAGAGTCAGATCCTTTGCTATACCCTGCTGCCCACATCCCTTGTCCCAGACAGGCATGGCTGCTGCACCCTGTCCCACAGTTTGGGCTGCTGTAACCTGACGCCACCCCTATCTCCTGTCTGAACATTCAGGGCTGCTACACCCTGCTGCCCTCTGTCCCCACACTCACAGTCAGGGCCATGGCACCCTGTTGCCCCCTGTCTCTGTCTCCACAGTCAGGGGTGCTGTGCGGTGCTACACCCTAGAGTCTCATGCCGCCAGCATCCACATTTGGGGCTGCTGAGCCCTGCTACACATTTCCATTGCCCCAAATGGACTGGGCTGCTGCATAATGTACTCCCTGTACCACTGTCAGGGCTGCTGTATCCTGATGCACACCTGTGCCATGCCCCACAGTCAAGGTTTCTGCACCATTTTGTCCTTTGTCCCCTGCCACCATTGTGTCCTGCTGCACCACACAGCCCCTTACCTCCACAGGTAGGGGACAGGGCGCAGTAAATTCCCTTCCTCTTGTGCTTCACCCTTTCCAAACAGTTGGGGTTGCTGCACCCTGCTACCCTCTCTCTCTCTCTCTCTCCCTCCCTCCCTCTCTCTCTCTCTCATAGTCAGGGACACTGCACATGTTGCCCCCTGTTCCTGTCTCAGCAGAGTGTAGCCAAGGATCTGACTCCAGTGGCAGGAGGACAGCAGGGTGCAAGTGCCTCAATTGTGTAGGCATGCAACAGGGTGCAGCAAATGCCCTGAATCTTGTGACAAGTGGCAGCATGGTGCAGCAGCCCTAACTGCAGAGGCATGGTGCTCTAGAACACAGCAGGCCACAGCAACCACAACTGTGTAGAAAGGAGCAGGGTGCAGCAGCCCTGTCTGTGGTGATAGGTGATAGAAAACAGCATGGTGCAGAAGCCTCAACTGTGGGGCAGGACACACGGGGCATCAGGGTACAGCAGCCTTGACTGTGAGATGGGGTACATGTGGTGCAGCAGCCCTGCCCATGGAGGCAGGGAACATGGCACTTTAGGGCCTAGTGCAGCACAGCAACCTTGATTGTGGAGACAGGAACAGGGGGCAACAGGTGCAGCTTCCCTAACTGTGAGGGTGGGGGAGATAGGGCAGCAGGGTTCAGCAACCCCAACTGTTGGGCAGGGATCAGCAGTGTGCAGTAGTCCTGATTCTTTAGGCAGGGGATGGATGCAGCAGGGTGCACAATCCATGACTGTGTGGGAGAAGACAGTGGGCAGCAAGGTGCAGCAGCCTCGAATGTGGAGCAGAAGGGAAAGGCAGGGGGCTTGTGGGACAAGGGACTGGTGGCAGTAGACTGCAGCTGCCTCAACTGTGAGGCAGAGACACAGTGCATCAGGATGCCACATAGTGGTTCTAGTTGTACATAACATGTACATGATGTATTTTCACACAGAAACCACCAATGAGCTTACATTTGTGAGTTCTGACAGTACATGTACTTGAAATACTGTAGCAGAGTGTGACAATCATCTGTTTGTCAATCTGACATTAGAAAAAAAATGTTCTTACATGATTGTATTTATGAAGGCCACATCAAAGACAAACTGTTTCTGTGAATGAACAAAATTTAGATTTATTTTATATTCATTAAAAAGCCCTGTGTTATATAGTTAGAAAAAAATGGAGGTTTGATTAGAAAGAACAGAGCTGTGATACAGACAAGCTGATTTCTCACAGAAAAAAGATTTCCACTACTTCAATTCAGCATTGGAACAGAAATGATCAGCTTTGTAAAGGAAGAGAATGATATTTTTTAAGCTGGTCAATCTAAACACAAACCAGAGACTGGGGTTGAAGGAACCTGGAGAGCTCAGCAAACCATACACTCTACAGAGTGCTGCTCTGGTTGGGATTCTGAAACAGCAAGCTACTCCAAAATGATGTCATCGCACTCGCACAAGTTTGACTGTGAGGACAGAAATAACTCCACTGTTATCAGCCACTGTAGAGCAAGTTATCACATGCTGATGTAAAGAAAACCACAAAACCAAACAGCATGAAATTTTCAGGAAACACTAATCATGACACAAGGACTTGAATTTAAGCTTTAAAAGCTTTTATTAAAAATATGCAAAAAAACGGTGCACATGATCTTCAAGCCTAATTCAAATTACATAATTGCATAAAATGATCAGATACTGTCTCAACATTTTTTTATGAAATCTAAGTTCTTAGACAATCTAATTACAGTAATACACCTACCTTTAACAGTCTTATCTTAGAACTTATAAGAAAGATGTATAATCTGTGAGTTCATTCAGTTCCTGTGGGGAAAGACTCCAGAGGTGAAAGGTTCACCATGTCTCCCTTCTAAGTAATGTATTCAGTCTTGTCAAACAAATAAATGTTACAATTGGTAATGCTCAAAATCCTATATAAGGATCTATAGGGACTGGTGCCAGATAGCAGGGTATAGTTAATAATGGGGGGGCACTGAGGATGGAGTTATTACTACTCCGAAGCATCAGCACATTATTCCGAGTCACCACACCTGATAGAAGGTGTGTTTGGGAACGGCTCCACACAGAAAATTTCCAGAGGGAACTGCATAGTGGAATGGCCGCCTAAAAAGCAGTGCAGCGCAGATCTCCATATCAAAAAAGTGACTGCAAACCAAACCTAAAAATGGATTAGGCAACTGAGCCAAGAATGAACATGGACTGCTAACAGAGACTTGGTGCCTGGATAAGTAAACTTTTTTCAAAACTACGCTGAAATTGCAAAATATGTAAAAAAGGAAAGGGTTTTGAAGATGTCTGCATATAAATAAACAACTATTTGTTTAAATTGATGGTGTAAAAATGATTTTTTTCTGAGTGCAGATAGACCCTACTGCTGTTGGTGGTGCCCCTCCTCCCATTAATGTATTCAGTCTGTCCCCACCCCCCACACAATTTTGAAATACTTTCTAGTGCCAGAAATTTCAAACAGCTAGGATTCTGGCTGTAACATTCCCTTCAGTGGGCACCACATGAATTCCTCCCATCTCCATTCTTAATCACAGAAATGTGCTCCAACATCTTGATTTTCAGTTGCCTGGTGGTCCTGCCAACAGAATTCTTTGGTAGGAGCACCAGGCAGCGTATATCACAAATTCAGTAAAAGCACTGACGAAGTGTCGTACCTCATTGGTTCTCTGTTACCCACCTTGATTTGTTTATCTTGTATTAGGTGTTTTTGCAGACCATACATTTTGTACAGGGGAAATAGCCAATAGGTTTATTTTGTAACCCCTTATAAACTGGGGTCTCCACACAGTGGCTATTTTGCAAGCGGTCCCCCAAATTTTGGCCTCTTGCATAAGAGATGTGTGGGTTTTCACTAACTGCTTCTCTTATCATGGGGTCCAGAAGAGACATCTTCAAGATTTTTAGTACTATCTCTCTAACCTTTGAGGTGAGAGCAGTGTACCTTGTCACAAAAGTGACCTTATTCTCTCTTTGAGTCAGTCTTATTTTAGGTGCTAGACGTGTATTGGAGTATGTATTGCTCTCCTGTATGCCTTAATCAGAACATTAGTTGAAGACCCACATTCTCTGAATCTTTACTTTAATTCATGTGCTTGTGCCTCAAACCCATCCTCTGTGAAACAGTTTCTCCTAATCTTTTATTTATTTATTTATTTGGTAACCAAGTAAGTACACTGATCCCAGGGACCATTTTCAGGCACAACCCGGGCCATACAGATGGCACAAAGGTGCATGAGATTACATTAACAGCAGTGAGCATATTCTAGAACATAACATAGTCTAGGACATTAGTACATTTATACAGGTATTATACAACAATATGATAGTAAGACAATATAATGTAACTTGGGGACTCATTACGTACTATTCGTTTCTGTGCACTTGGGATTAGATGATGCCACTTAGAAAGGATCTAGAAGGTTAGACGATCTCAGTAGGTGAACTATGAAAGAGGTTTTAATCTACACAATTACAGAGTGTATTTGTTGAGAGTAACTCTTGGTAGTGCTTTTTAAAGATAACAGGTGAGGCCAGTGAATGGAGACCGTCTGTGAGGGAATTCCAGAGCTTGGGTGCAGCATAGGAGAATGCCCTCCTGCCCATTTCAGTGATTATCCTTGGAGAATCAAGTAGGTGGCTGTCTGAGGACCATAGCGATAGCGCATCCCTATTGACTTTGCTGTAGCATGCTAAGCAGAGGAGATTTTGTGCCTGTGTATAGGGTTTTATACATGAAGGAGGCCAACAGCAGTTTCCTACAATCTTGAGGGGAGAGCCAACCAATAGATTGATATAGTTGGCAATGGTGGGTGCGGAAAGGGGCTTGGGTGACAACTCTGCAAATGTTATTGTACGTAGTGTTTAACTGACTAAAGAGCTGGAGAGATGCTAGGGATATTATAGGGGCACATTATTCTAGAATAGGAAGTATGGTACCCCTTCTTATGGCTAGTCTAGCTTTGTGGGATAAGAGGTGTTTTAGCCGGTAGTATACCCCTGGTCACTGGTTAGCCTTTTTTATTGCCAGTGCAATGTGAGTTAAGGAGGTTAACGAGGGATCAAGCATGACACCAAGATATCTGAATTCTCTGACTTGCTCTAGCAAGGATTCATCTGAGGATTGAATATTGAAAGAGTCTAGTTGGGATAAAAAGCATTTAGATAGTCAATGTTTTGATCCAAATAGCATACTCTTTGTTTTTCTGGCATTTACAAGTAGTCTTTGTTTTGCAAATCATTGGGTAGCAAAGGAGACATCTTTATTCAATGTACAGACAGGTAGGTGGGAATTTTATCACTGTGAAATAGAATCAAATCATCTGCATACATGATAGTTTTGCTGGTGTGTTTCTTCTTTAATAGAGGGTTAACAAAAATTGAGTAGAGGAGTGGACCCAATATAGACCTTTGTGATACTTCTGAGTGTACTTGAAGTGGGTTAGATAGGGTGTCTCCTATGCGTACCATTTGAGTTCTATTTGTTAGGTAGCTTTTCATCCAATTTACTGTGTTTGTAGGTAAACCTAAGGAGCTTAGTTCTCTTAGTAGAAGCACATAATTGACCATGTCAAAAGCTTTAGAGAGATGTACGAATATGGCATCTGTGATGTTTCCCTTGCCAGCTTCCTGTAGTATATGGTCTGTAAATTTTGCCAGATCAGTAGTTGTACTAAATCCTCTCCTGAAACCATGCTGGTCAGGGAAGAGCAAGCCATTTTGTTCAAGGTGTGTAGCTAACAGTTGACAAATTATTTTTTCAAGGATTGTCCCCATGTGAGATAGTAAGGACCCTGGCCTGTAGTTTTCGGTTAGTTGAACATTCCCTGATTTAAAAATAGGGACTATCCTTGCCTCCTTCCATATGGATGGCACAGTTGATGTGGTCAATGATTAATTACAAATGAGAGCGGTTTGGCAATTGAGGCAGCTGTCATTTTAAGACATCTGGGGGAGAGCCCATCACTACCTGCACTACCAGAGTTAGGTATGCTATCAGATGTCTATATATTTCAGCATGGGATATAATTTTGAGGTAAAAGGGTGGGCAGTTGGCTACGTTAAGTGTGGTATCAGAATCTTGTGTTGCAGAGGGAAGCTGGGCTACATATGCTTGGAGATTTGTGAATTTGTCATTGAAGATGTTTGCCACGGTTACAGGATCAGATTGAAGGCCAGAATCAGTGCTTAGGACTATAGACCTGGCCTGTATATTTGGGTTTAGAACCGAGTTCACTGCTGACCAGAAACTGTAGGGGTTGCCTAGGTTTTGTATTTGCTGTGCACTGTAATGCGCATGACCAGATTTTTGTCAGCTGGATGTCTGTGTGCCTGGTTGGGAGGGAGGGAGGGGGGAGCTGCCGCTGCAATGATGAAACTGTCCCTGATTGCAGTGGCAGATTTCTTTCAAGTGCGGCTCTCGCTCTGAAACTGCTGTCATCAGCAGCTTCCCGGTTGATTGGTGGCCGAGTGATGCGCCCATTAGAGCATCCGCTGCATTGGCCACAACACGGACACACCTCCGTAATGCTGTACTATCTCAATATGTTTCTTCTGCGCGTGCAAGCAAACATAAAAATCAATTGTTCCTCCTATCAGGCTAAGTACAGATTTGCAAAGGATGGGGTCATTGTAGCCCCCATTGCTGTTCCTTGGACCTGGTGTTAGACCACTCCATCAAAAACAAAATAGTTATGATTCAGAATATAATCCACAGTCCAGAAGAGAAAGTCAGATGGCACCACTGGGGTGTAACCTTGGGTTTTCAGGAGCAAGGAGGATGTTGTTGGCTGCATTGTTCAACATTAGACCCTGAACACATCCAACAGTTCATATTCATCAAACTTAACTTACCATTGCTTGAGTAAAAATATGATATACTCACATGATCTGTATAGTTTACTTCGTCTATTTTTTTCCATAAAATTTGCCCGGGTATTTCTGCATGCTTCCTGCACTGCTGCAGTCTCATTACGATACATAAACTTCTACTAAACCAAATCTCAGTTGTTCTTGTTGTTGTAATACATGTCATTATCATACTTTCGTAAACAAGAAACATACTGAATACTGAATGTTGCCTCAAGTAACAGTAACATGAAAAAACAATGGAAGATTCCCCATTACAACTTCTTAACAATGAGATAGTGATTTGAAATGGATGTAGGCCACTCACTCAGCTTTTGCACAAAACCAAAAACTTCAAAAATTGTTTTTATATTTTTATTCAAAAAACCCCACATAGCCTCAACATTTCACCTATAGGACTTATTGGAAGGGTACCATGTCAATACCATGCAAGAAAAACAACATGGTATTGACCGCACTGTGTAGAGAGCACATGGCTTTACAGTGACAGGGTTAGAACAGTGGTAGGGAGTTACCACTAACCCTGTCACTGTACACTATTCTGGAAAGGGATCAAGTTGCCATGTGCTGGGTGCCTGGTCTAGCCGCTCCCGTGCTGGAGTGGCTAAGGCACCAGCACAAGACAGAATGGGAGACCTAGGACCTGGGTTCATTTCCACCCAGGTCTTCCTGTGCTACAATGTTTTGCAGCTTTTTTTGTTTAAAAAACCAAAGTTCCCCCCCTCCTGAGTTAATTCCCATCCTCGAAGTCCATTCTCCACTGGAGTTTGTTATATTAGTTCCAGAGGGTGTGGGAGGCAAAGCCCCCCTCTTCGTGGGGGTGTGGGTGGTGATGTCCCCTGCAAAAAAAAAAAGGAAGCCCTTTATTTTAAAGGGCATGCGCTGTTTGTGTCAGGTCAGTGTTTTACCCAACAATATTGCAGCGCTCACCCTTTTGCTTGCAGCATTGCTTGCCATACAGTTTTTGTTTTAGGCGGAATGACTCCATGCCTATTAGAAGATGCTTCCCTGACCTTTATTGAGGGTGTCTCCTCCACTTGGCCACACCTTTGGAACTGTAAGTCATCAGCGTCAGGACGACTCCAAAACTTTTGCTAGCCAAGGGCTGCCCATGATGACGCGCAGTGTGTCGGTGCCTACATAGTGTATAGTACAGCGTTTTTCTGTATAGAATTCTATCCCTTTCAAGATGCTTTGTACCACATTTCAAAGGTTATGGAATGTGATTGTACCCTTCTATGGTACAATAGTATTCTGAAACCTCTACAGACTGCATAAGTCTGTTTTATTCTGAAAGCGAAGGAACCGCCGTGCACACATTTCATATAATACTATATACTATAAAAAAGACAGGATGAGCAATTTATACACAAACAGTGTGTTCTGCCTTCTAAGGGTTCTGATGCTTTAGCCCCATCGCTCTTTAGTTCTTTCTTCCACCACTGATTGCTTATCAGACCTGCAGGGAAACAAGTCCATTGTTTCTTCAGTTTTATTTTTCTAATTTAACTTATCTTGTTGATGTTGTCCCTGTATGCCACCATCAACGGAACCTTTACGTTTTCCAACTGCAGTTACAAGATCTACACAGACAACATTCCCACTGTTTGTGTTTGCTGCTTGGGCCTGCCCTACAATGTAAGGGCTTTTGAGATCTGACAGGGATTCAATCAAGACACAAGTAGATGCCGAAGGAAGGCACTAGAAACCTGCATCGCTGTTATTGCAATGGAAGCTCAAACCAAGGCCAGGGGCTCCAAGCCAGCTTCTCCCTCATTCTTGACTGCAACCAGGAAGGAAACTCCCAGGTATTTGGCAATACTGTTGCTGTGGTCTTCGAGGACTTACTGTAGAACAAGGGAAAGGATAAGTTGTCATCAAAGCCCTCCTCATTCAACCATCACCACAATCATATGGATACAATTCCTGCTTTGCTAGTGAGGTTGAGGTCTTCATTAAAGGAGAGTAATTCCTCATCATCATTCACACTAGCGGTAGTGACTACAGCCCCCCCCCACCCGACCGTAATTGAGATACATAGGTCGGAGCTGGGGTCTGACTATGGTGCTGCCATACTTACTATGAACAGTAAGCAGCCCCCGTCATCACCCTTTACTGGGCCCTGCCAACTCACCGGTTGTGCTGGCATTGTTCTCTGAACTAATCAGATGCCTGTTACTATGGCTTCTATGATAATTTTATTTATTTAAAAGTTTTACCAGGAAGGCATACTGAGCAGAAACACTGCTTGATTCCAGATGCGTCCTAGGGGTAGGGTAGGATACAGGGAGTATGAGACAGGCCCAACATACAGTGCATACAAAATACATACAATATAGAAGTACCAGGACAGTGTTACATAAGTCAGTGCAGCACCATGTGCAGGTGTAGAGAAATTAAGACTGATGGAAGTAGTTGGGACTGGCTAGGTTGTTAGCATACATTCTAGTAATGATTGGTCTGTACATTTTGACAATTTGAATTTATATTTTATTCAGTTTTTAAAAATAATACTTTGCATACATATACAATGTCCCTTGCAAGGAACAACATTGGGATGGAAAAACCTATGTGTCCCGCCCCCGTGTTGCCATAAGTGACAGCCCTCAGGGGACTCCCGGGTCCTGCTTCTGTGTATATCCCTGCTTGTGTGACAGGAGAGTGAGCAATGGTACTGGGGGACCCTTGGTGGTGCAGGTGGCAGCGTGCGGGCAAAAAGCTGTATAAAGAAAAAAGGCAGGAGTCATGGGTAGGTCCTGTGGCAGGGAATGCTTGCCCAGAGCCTGGACAGGCTATTGGCATACGTGATATTTCAGGTATCAAGATTTCCGTGGAAGTAATAAAATAAGTAAATTAGGTTACTGCCACTGCTGCTACAATAAGGGTAGTAGCATTAGAGACATCACAAAAGGGTGGATTACCCATAACTACTTGCACCCGCTGCATCAAGACCCGGACAGCTCTTCCATGTTCGCCAAAAAGTTTCGGCATTTTGTTTAAATATGTGGATTGCATCAAAAATTATGTTTGTAGCAGCCGGACTCCCGCTGCTGTTTTTAAAGGTAGGTGAGGATGGGAGCAGGCTGGGATTTGTCTTTGCAGGTCACTTTTAAATACTTTCTGATAAATGAATTAATGGGAGGCTGAATTCCAATGAACATCAAATGGTAGGTTGATGATGATAAAATTGGTCTAATGTCCAAAATGTTTCGGGTGTTGAAGGGTGTGCATGACCAGAAGACATCTGTTTAATAAAAGGAGGCTGTTTGGATTTGTAAATTTGGTTTAACGTCACAATATTTTGTTGAATGAGACTGCAGGGGCAAAACCTTCATGCTATAAAATGCTTCATTTGATAAATCACACATTTAGATGGAGAGTTGAAGAACTTTTTGTGGTTAGTTGTTTACCAGACAGCAAGGTTGAGATCAGGCATTGGTATTGATGGAACAGGGTTGACTGCCTTGACCACTCATGTGGGTCGGCAAACCACAAATGCAGTGGGGTTGGCCGATTATTGGCATCTTATAACTCAAGTTGATTGGGTAATAATATACTGGATGGCTTCCTCTCATCAGCCGGATACAATATCAAACCTGCCTCTTAGCCAAAAAAGTCCTCCTCAGGGTCATGTCCCTGGGCATTGAAAAGCTCCTCACTGACCACCACAGCACCCAGCAAACTAAAAGTTCACAGCAACTAACCTTCCTTGTCTCCAGATGCCGGACTACCATGGGCCAGAGGGCCTTTGCCTACAGAGCACCACAGTGGTACAATATTCTCAACAAAGAAACTCTTACTGCTGCTGCTCTTGGCCCTTTTAAGAGACAACTCCGACTTCATCTCATCTCAACTAGTCATTGTGACTGCCTCGCCTAATCGGGGGCCCACCACTCACTGCCCTCCACTTCAGTCTTGACAGCTATCTCGCCCCGCCTTGGCCCCTTCTACCTGCCTACTCCCTTGCCCCCTCTCCTTTCCTCCCCCCCAGGCATTTCCTGACTTTTATCCCTCCCTTTAGAGCTCTTACCCTCCCCTCTGCCCTCCGACAATGGCCTTCCTGCCTGCATACCCCTTCCTCTCACATGCAGTGCTTATTTCCAAGATTGCCCTTGGCTGGTTATGTCATGCTACCTAACATTTGGCACATTTTGAATTATATTACTATGTTGACCTTTGTATGTATGTATACCCCCCATTCCTTCGACGTGGAACCTTTGTAAACGAGCAGTTCCTGTTCAAAGGTATTTGTAATCCTAGATTTCAATAAAATAAAAAAATAAAAATAAATACTGTCTCATGTTTATTAGTGGGAAGTCCCTCACTGGTATTTTGAGGAGGTCACACTCTATGACTCATGAGGCCACAGTCTGTCTGAAGATTTACACATCTATCGTCAGTATTTTACTTGAAAATATATGACAAGTAAAAACTCAGTACACAAGCTTCACACTTTGTGGATGCTTAACAGAAAAACTAAGTACCTAAATTTCAAACTTTGAAAGATACAATGTACCAGATCCTAAACTATTAAGCAGTTCATTTGCACACACTAAAATCCATTAGTAATTATTATCAGTTAACAGAAATTTGTACACATAAAAATGCATTTTTATTGTTAAGCAGAAATTAGGAAGCAGATGCTTAAGCCTGAGTGGCTTAACTGTATTGTTAGGATCTGCTGAGTGGAAGATCATCATGACTCCATCTAGCTGTTAATTCCTCAATCTCTGGGTCCAGTTCCTCCCTACTGGGGGCAATGGGATAGGTAGAGCCCATGAGGGTGCAGGGGATTCCTGCTGGGGGGTATAAAAGCTGAAAGGCATGGGTGAATTTGGTGGAGCAAGTAAATGAGATAAGTCAGGCAATGGCCATCCTGATAATGGGGCATGGGGAGCCAAAGTCAGTGATGGACAAATTAGCCATGTTAGCCCCAGGGCAGAAGGTATTGGTAACTGAGCAGACTCAGTTTGGCCCGGAAATGGGTGAGTCTGGGGCAGCTGATTCAGCAATGGGATAGAGCTGGTTGAAGAGATGGCCCAATCTAATGGGGCAGATGGACCTGGAGCCTGGAAGGGCTGCTCGTGTGGTGGAATAGACCCGTTTGGTGGATTTGGTACTAGGGGCCGGCCTGATGAGGCCTGCAGGATAGGACTGCATGCAGAGCACAGTGATGCCAATGGCTGAGCTGCGCATGCGTCTGTCATCACCCAGTGTGGTCTGGGTGTGCAGCTCCCAGCCACCACTAGGGGGCCAGGCCCAACCTAAGTAACTGTCTTCCCCCTCTTCCCCCAGAGGAGGAAAGCAGTCACTTGGAGGCTTAATTCCCCTCCCCCCCCGGGCTGGCCCTCCCAACTCCCGAGCTCGCCTCTGAACTCTGGTCGTTGGCATTGCAAGCAGTAGCACTACCGCTGCATGGGCAGGCTGGCCTAGAACTTCTCATTAAACACATCCATAAGATAAATCTTCATATTTTGTTTAAAAATACAGTAAGTACTACAGCTTAAAATAAACTGGGGACAGGAGTTCCAAAATCTGACTGCGTGAAAACAAAAAGACTGCTGGCCTCAAGGTAGACTTTCTCAAAGGAAGTACGAGCTTATTCAATGTAGTGGATCCGGTATTATGGTTTGAATTTACCCTCTCCATACATGCAGAGAGGGCACTCTGTGCCGGCATAAAGCCCCCCACGTTTGTCACAGGCTTTGTGGATTGACCCCTTTATAATTTATTTCACTAAAAATACCACCAACAGCTTAATCTGGTCAGTTGGCATTCATCTGTATCCCCCTCCCCGGGTCGTGCCTGAAAATAGACAGGATTTGTCTAGTGCACTTACCCGGTCAACAAAAACTAAATAAATAAAATATGTGTTTCATTCTTACAGAAGACAACTCTTCATTATATACAGGATTTAGCGTCCCTTGCTTAAAACTAACTCTGGGAGAGCTAACAAGATGTCTGAATATATTTTTACCCAACATTTATACTTAATATTGTGGGAAAACAGCCCATGAGCACATGGTATTATCCCTTTAAATACTTTCTTAGCATGTGAAGTTACTTCTCCATTGCCTAGAAGGGCTATTGGTACCATGTTTACCCTACATGCTATACAAACATTTTTATCTTTACTCAGTCATTGGGTTTTACCGTTATTAAACTGCTGAGACTTATCAACATAAAGAGTGCCTCATGTATTTCCATACCTTATTTAAGCATAAGTGCACCCTAGTAACTTAGGTATCTTACTGTATATTGTTGTACTAATGCAAACTATATTGCATCCACTTAAACAGTCTTCCTGATGTACAACTATTACAATTTCCAACTTGGAGATATTTTAGAGATAAGAGAACTTAAATCATAAACCATCCTAACCATACTGTTATATGTGTATTATAACAGGTTCAAAATTGAGCTGTCCAAGTTACATGCAGATTTAGTGCATCTAGCCGTGTAACTGCTTTATAGGGAAGGAAAAAGATAAAGGTCCCACTTTTCAGGTGCCTTCTTCTTCTCCTTTGTTCATCTGTGCTTCACTCGTGGCGTTCCTGGCAGCTGCCATCTTTGCTGCACACTTCTCCGCATCTGATGGGTCTATAAATATGTAGACCTTACTGTCTTGAACAATTCTGATTTTAGCAGGGAACTGTATTGTATGGGTATGTTCAAGTCTCTAAGTGTCTTCCTCACCCTGACAAAATTTTTTCCTTCTGAGTCACGTGGCATAAGCGATGTCCAGAAATATGTGAACCAGGGTGCTTTCATAGGATAGTGGTCCATGTCTCTTGGCCCAGTTTAACAACTTATCTCTGGTGGCCATACTATCCAGGACAACCATTAGGACCCTAGGAAGCTTTGTCAGTGTTTTAGCTCTATGTGGCAATCGGTAGGCTTTAATGATGTGTATATCCTCCCCAGTTAGTTGCTCCTGAAATTGTTCTGTCAACCAGTCCTTTACAAACAAATGAGCAGAGTCTCCTTCTGCCTCCTCTGATAGGCTCACCAATCGTAAATTTTGACTTCTGATCTGGTTTTCCAATATTTACAAATAGTTGTTTGTGTGCTGCTGTTCTTTTTCACCCTGTAGAGTGGTGCTTTGGCATACTGTGATGTGCCGTTTCAACTCATCTGAGTCTCCCTGTAGGGTATCGACTGCTGTCTCCACTGTGGCAATTCTGCCCACCACGAGGTCCAGCTTGGAATTGGTGGATGCCGAAGAAGCCAAGAGCTGCCGCATCATGCGGCCAAGGGATTGCAGTGTTTCCTCCGAGTTCTCCCCCTCCATCGTACCTCCTGGGATAGATCTAGTGGTAAGGCCTGCTGGCAAGCCTTTCCCTCTGTCTTTTTTCCCCTCTCCCGGCTGCAGATTCTTGAGAGGCCTTCCCATCTTGTTCTCCAAACTTTCTCCTGCAAATGTAGTTTAGGATGTACTTTTTAGTGCTCGGAAAGTATTATTTATTTAAATTGTAAAATAATCATCTCAGGAGCCGATGTAACCAACGACTGTTCAGCTCGGGCTCCACAGCACCCCCCCACACACATTTTGACAATTTGGAGGGGCTGGTATTAGGGTGGGCAAAATAACTGATTGCAGGCCACAGGTGGAGGAGAAGTGAGCTTTGAGGAGTGAGTTTATGTATTAGGTGGGGATGAATTTAAGGTAAATCATGTCCCTGAACCTGCCAGGGGGCATGGTAGAGGCTCATTTGTTAGGCCTGTGGCCCAAGGTGGCCATGCCTCCCTTCAGCAGTTCCGTGGTCATAGAGGTGGCCCTCTTCTGGGTCCCCTCCCCCATGGTGCCTTACCACCCTGGGTACCGTCTGTCTCTAAACTTCCTCCCACTCCCCTATAGCCTCCCGGGGTGCAAGTGGTGGAGGGGGGGAATCTCTCTTCATCTGTCAAAATGGAAGAAGATCACAACAGACAGACATTGGAAAAGTGGCACGCTCTGAAGTTTTGTTCACCTCTCTGGTTCATCCCCTGGTTCCCAAGTGGACAGGAGATCTGCATCCTTCACTGGACCTCAGAGACTTGAACCGGTTCATCGAATACAAAAGGTTTTGAATGGTGTTTCTTCAGGTATCCTTCCCGCTGCAAAACAAGGATTAGCTCTGTGCCCTGGGCATGAAGGATGCAAACCTTCATGTCAAGATTCAAAAGTGCAATAGGCAGTATCTGCACTGTGTGCAGGAGGGCAGTCATTATCAGTTTCAAGTCTTGCCCTTTGGCTTATCCTTAGCACCACAGGAATTTACCAAATGCTTAGCAGCTGTAGCAGCAGCCCTTCAGAGGGAAGGGTTTTATGTCTGGAAGACTGGCTCCTGAAGGCCGTGTCCAGTGAAGAGGTTCAGTACGCATTGTCCAGGGAAAAGGTTCAGTGCACATTGTCCAAAATGAAACAATTGTTCAAGGAACTGGGTGTTATGATAAAAATACCAAAATCCATATTAGTTCCTTGTCAGCACTTCCAATATATTGGTGCACTGCTATACACTGCAGTGCGCAGTGCCTTCCTGCCTACAGGCAGGGCAGAGGCTCTTGTTGCCCAGGACCAGCTGATATATAGGAGTCATTACTTGTCCACTCGGTCGATGCTACATCCCCTTTGGCAGCTCTGTGGTCGTAGAAGTGGCCCCGTTCTGGGTCCCCTCCCCACTGATGCCCATACAAAGGCATCCAACGGTATTAGTTTGGGTGGCTCTGCCTCCCCAGTACTGTCAGACTCTCCACTTCCTCCCATTCACTGTTGCCTCCCAGGGTCCAAGTGGGGGGGGGATCTCCCTTCAACTGTCAAAATGGAAAGAGATCATGACAGACAGACATTGAAAAAGGGCATGCTCTGAAGTTGCTGTTCACCTGTCTTGCTCATCCCCTGATTCCCAAGTGGACAGTAGATCTACATCCTTCACTGGACTTCAGAAACCTAAACTGGTTCATCAAATACAAAAAGTTTTGAATAGTGTCTCTTCAGGGTCTCCTCCCTGTTGCAAAAGGAGGATTGGCTCTGTGCCCTGGGCATGAAGGATGCATGCCTACATGTCAAGATTCAAAAGTGCAACAGGCAGTATCTGCACTGTATGCAGGAGGGCTGACATTGTTAGTTCCAAGTCTTGCCCTTTGGCTTATCCTTAGCACCACAGGAATTTACCAAATGCTTAGCAGCTATAGCAGCAGCCCTTCAGAGGGAAGGGCTTTATGTTTGGAAGACTGGCTCCTGAAGGCTCTATACAGGGAAAAGGTTCAGTACACATTGTCCAGAATGAAACTATCATTCAAGGAACTGGGTGTTATGATAAATATACCGAAATCCATATTAGTTCCTTGACAGTACGTCCAATACATTGTTGCAGTGCTATGCACAGGCATGTGCTGTTGTCAGTGTCAGTGGCTCAGTAGGTAGCACACTCGCCTCTGAGGCCAGGAGATCAGAGGGCTGTGGGTTCAGTTCCCACATCTGGCACTTGGGTTAATATCCCAGTACTGACACTGTAATGCAGCATGAGAGGGGTGCTGCATTTCTGAGGTGCCGTCTTTCAGATGAGATGTTAAACCGAGGTCCCATCTGCCTGGATTGGTGGTAGTTCAGGTGGATGTTAAAGATCCCATGGCACTTATCGAAAAGAGTAGGGGAATTTCCCTTGTGTCCTGGCCAAATTTCCCTCATTCACTAAAAATACCACCAACAGCTTAATCTGATTCAAGGTCAGTTGGCATTCATCTGTATCCCCCTCCCCGGGTCGTGCCTGAAAATAGGCAGGATTTGTCTAGTGCACTTACCCGGTCAACAAAAGCAAAATAAAATAAATAAATAAATAAATGTGCACTGGCTTCCTGCCTGCAGATGGTGCAGAGGCCAGTACCCGTGCACAAAACTCCTGGCTTAGATTATGCATGGCATACATCCCACTGCTAACACCATCTGTTGTCGAGGCACAGGTCAGAAAGCATAAGAAAAAACAGAAGCAGTTGTAGAATTCACAAAAAGTGTTTATTAGCACTAGCAGTAACATAAAAAAATTTGTTCAGAATAACTATTTACAAAGGCAGAATAAACAGAGAAGATCCATCTGAGTTTTCCTTCAATCTCTGTATCTCCCAAAACATTGCAGCTCTCTCTTATAAGGTCTTGCAACCCCCCTCCTTAACAAGCATTCTGTTGGTTTTTTTTAAATGTTCTTGTAAATTTCAGGCAGGTGCAGCAAGAACACAATGTCCCAGAACTGAGGCCCCTTCGCCACAGCTTCTGAAAAAGGGCTTAAAAACTGCTCTCAGAGCCAGCCCAGTGGCATAGAGGACTGAGGCACTGGCATCTTACCTCGACTCACTCCAGTGAACCGGGTTTGGGAATGAGCCCAGATCACCAGAGGTCGGCATGGGGAGGAGGGTGGAGCTGGCTGGAGCTGTCAGCAGGCAGCTCTCCTCTCTGGAGTTGGGGGAAGCAGCATCCCTCAGCAGTGGCTTCCCCCTGGTGGAGGCCAGGAGACAGTGCAGGCTACAGGGTGCCCAGCATTAGGCCAATGGGGTGGGTGGAAGGGGGTCATTACCAGGGCTAAAGATGCATACAAGCCTCCAAACGCATGTGCCATTCTCCTGGGGCCCTCGGGAGAAAATGGAGGATGAAAATGCTGGCGGCAGGATGAGAACTGACTCCCCACAGGTGCTGCACCCAGGCCAGGCAAAGGTAAGCCCCGGTAATTCCAAGTGAAGGGGCTGGGGAAGTCGGTTGGATGGGGGCCGTCCAAGGGTGAAAAAATCTGACATGATAAAAAAAAACTGCTCTCAGGTTAACCCCTTGAGTTCCCAATTGCTTTTTGCAATCATCTCAAACTATAATCATATGCATTTCAACAGTAACACTATATAATTTCTAAACAAAATGATCCCAATATCAGTTACATTTCCACATAATTATTTGCATATATGTTTATACCATCAGCTATGCAAGGGAGGAAGACAGAAACAGCAAAGGAAGACAGAGACAGTGAGAGACAGAGAATTGCGAGACTGTTGGGGTGATCAAATCCTAGATCTCACAGGAAAATGTGGTTGCGCAACCAGACAGACAAGAGACAGGAAAGGAAAGAACAGAACAGATCCCTGCATTCAAACTTTCCATAACAACTGGGACAGGGTCATATTCAACCCTGTCACATACTGTTTCTATTGTTAAGTCAGAAGACCTTTAATATGACATGGTAGCAACCATAGTGTCATTGCTGCAGTACCTTGTACACAAAATGCTCTCATTCAGTCAAATAACACTTATTCTGGCTCATTCCAATAATCAAGGGCTTTTGTGGGCAGCTACAAAAATCTCTGAAATATGCAACGTTTCTCCAGTCATAAAATAGCAAGCTAACATTGTCCAACCCCCAACTGCAAAACCAAGGTCCACCCACTTACTCCCTTCTTCCCCTTTTGGGTATTCACATAACCCTCTCCATTTCCCACCCTCTAGTGAATAAATATTTTGTCCCCCCAAACACCCCAGACCCCAGTTTCAGGTGCCGAAAATCCTGGCAGTATGGAAGAAAACCATCCCGAGGCAGAGTGAACATCTTTGCTCTTCAGTGTCTGAGTCAGAATGAATGGTGATTGATGTCTATCCTGGTAGTCATACCTGATTGGCTGGTTATCAGCTGCCATCTGTTACCAGTTATCCTGATCTTAGGGCTCTGTTTAAATTGGCCATCTCCAGGGAATTCTTTGAGAACTGAGGGCTTCCAACAAGTGGCAATGGCTGGTCATGGAAATAGGAGAGCATGTGGGCTTGGCAGTAGTGCACTTAAAGCACTTTTTAGAAAACAGGACATGAGCTGTATTCTGTCCAGCCTGTCTGGAGGACTTGGAACTGGGAGGGGTCTATAGGGGCTGGGGGAGTCAGGCTAAGGGGCACAGTAGACTATTTTGGGGGTGTGCTCTTTGACTAGGGATTTGTGGGGGAAGATATTTAGAAAATGATTGTGGACAATTAATGCTTCAGTAACTGAATGAGAAGAATACTAGAAAAACTAAAACTGCCACCCTACCGACCTTAACTGTCTCCTCTACTACAGCCACCTGACTCTCCTGATCTCTCAAGGACTTCCAGTTCCACCACGGATTAAGCAGCAGCCTATACCTTGTGCTCCCTCCTCTCTGGAGAATATATCTCCCTATTCTACATTCTTTGGTCAACTCAGCACGGACAAAATGCCACCAAAGGGAAAGGGAGAAAGTAAAGCAATCAGGTCCAGCATGGAAAAGGGTCAAACAACCATAGGTGGATCCCAATATCATGTATTGGCCCAGAGCTGGAGCCACAGCCAGTCTCCTCCATGCCAAAGTATGCCATCTATAGAAGCAGATGACGGGGATGAAAAACGAATGAAATCCTGGTTTGATACTCTGCTTCAAGAAATTAAAACCTCCAGTAAAGACCATAAGATGGACTTCCAAAAAATACACACCAAACTGGCTGAATTTGATTCCTGCATTCAGGACGTGGACATACAGGTCGGCAAGCTTGAGACTGAACACAAAACTTTTGGCACTACTCTCCATACTCTCATCTCCTACACGGAGGCTTTGCAGGATAAGTGTACCAATTTGGAGGTGAGGTCTCAGCGTGATAACTTGCACCTATCTGGACTGCCCGAGGGAACCGAGACAAGCAATATGGCACTTTTCATACAAGATCTCTTCAGAGAAGTACTAGATCTCCCTGCTACAATGGAGGTCTGCATTGAAAGGGTACATAGATCGCTACAACCAAAGCCACAATATCCCTTAGCATGCCCTAGGCCTATCATAATGAAATTCTCCTGCTACATGGTGAAGGAGGAGGTGCTGAGACAGGCCTGGAGGCAGGGGGAGATTAAATACAATGGAGCACATCTGTTCCTGGATCAAGATTACCCACCTGAAATCCAGTGACTTCGGCTTCAATACCGCCCTATAATGAAAGCCCTGAAGAATAAGTGCATCAGATTTCAGATGCCTTATCCTGCTTGGATTCAAATTTTTGAGAAGAAGGCCCACAGGTTTACTCGTCACCACAGGAGGCAGAGGAAGTGTTAAAGGCTTGTGGGGGTTCCATTAGAGAAGAGATCTACTCCTTTGGTCAGTTCAGCAGTGAGGAAGTACGCATCAACGGAACAGTTCTCCAGGGGCAACAACAGAGAGGCATGCCGCGACGACGCTTGACAGACCCTGACAGAAATCTGGTCCCTACTGCAGACCAGACAGCTGACCAGAGAGAATAAGGAATGCACATCGCAGTAACCTGAAGGTTGACAAGTGGAGGATGCTGTGGTGAACTTTTTGCTGTCTGGCTATACCAGCAACAAGTGACTCCCTGCTGGGGTAAGGGCCTAGTGAGGACATCATAAAACATCTGACATTGGACTATTGCACCAACAAGCAGGGGAAGCTGAAGAAGCTGGAACTATACAATGTGGGGAAGTGGAAGAACTTTCTTACTCTATTTTGGGATGCCATATGCATTTCTGGGGTGTATTAATAGCATTAGTCAACATACTGTCTCGATTAGTTTAGGGGCCTCCTCCCCATGCAAGACCTGGAGTGATCCTAACCTAAAAAATTTTGGCCAATGGGGGGAGAACCCCTCAATAGACCAAAGGAGAATAACCCTTCAATAGACTCACAGAGATGCATTTTGGGAGAGCCTGAATATGGGTTCATACTGCTAGAGATGATTTTTAAAATTGCTAGCAAAAGGCTACATATCTCTCTGAGGAGTCTAGTTTTTGTGCTAGACATCAGTAGCCTCCTAACTGCTATCTGTTGGGTTTTGAAGGGTTCTGGGGTTGGGAATTGTAAATTTATACTGGGATTAATGGTTGGTTGGGTGGGGGAGACCCAGAGTGTGCTCTGGGTCTGCGGTCCTAGGCAGGATATAATACATTAAGGTAAAATGTTTTCACAGTATAGTTAAATCTACACCCTAGCAAAGGTAATATTAATAATAAAGGGATGGAAAGGTGGAGAGGAATCGGAGGGACCTGATCTGCAGCAAGACCATGTATATAGGTCCCCAGAGGATGGAATGGGATGTGTACATAGAGACGCTAGAGGAGCTGTCTCGATTGTGGCTCAGGTTAACACCTTTATTCTCAGACTGTAGCCAGAGCTTGGCAGTAGACTATAGTCCTTGTAGTGTCCCTTACAAACAAGGGAAACAAAACTACTACAGCTCTGCTAGGTGGGAGGTTTTTACCACCCCTTAGTGGGGATAGGGAACACACAGTGGTGTTTCCGAGCCTTGGAAATACAACAGTTCATGTTTTGGTTGAAATATTGTTCATGTTACTTAGTTATTCTGTTTACTTATTTGGGGCAAGATATTATGTGGCTCTTGAGAACACGTTGTTTGGGGGTGGAGAATCTCCCTACTGGAGGGGCTTGCACTATACACAAGAGTGAGAAGTAATGACCACAATTATGGATTCTAAAGTTCTCATATATAATGTGAATGGCTTAATAAGCCCAATCAAAAGGAAAAAGATAATGACGTATATGAAACAGGCAGGGGTGGATTTTGTATTCCTCCAAGAGACCCATCTTTCAGATGGGGAGCACCAGAAACTGCTGGGATTTGGACCGTGAGTACTAGATAGGTTTTCTGTTTAGTTTCTGTGTGGAACTTGTAAATTGTGGATCGGTTTGGCTGAACTGATCAGTATGAGGTAAAAAGTTTGTGCTTGTTTTAGAGTGTGGTAACCGGTCCGTATCGGTTCTAAAAAAACCGGATTTTATTACGTTTTTTTCCAAGAGCCATGACACGGTCAGGAACTGATAGAGGAGTCTTGCCTGGCAGATTGCCAAAAAAAGGATATGTTTTGGATAGGATTGGTCATGTCTGAGAAACCCAAGAAAAAAACCCACTGGGTTTCAACACTGCAGTGTGTGTGGGGAAGTCTTTGCCAAGGCTGATCCCCACACCACCTGTGTTTATTGTCTGGGGTTTGACCACCTCGATTCAGACTGCCAAATATGTAAGAATATGTAAGGGAACTGAGGGAAAGAGAGGCTGAGAAGTCCGCTGGCCCGGATGGCCAGCCCGGTTCGGTTCCAACCGAACCAGAAGGAGTGCCCTCTGACCAGGGCGATACTTCTTCGGGCAAAAGGAGAGCCGATTCTGAGGAGTCGGTTCCGGTGAAAAGGAAGAGAAAAGATAAATCGTCCCATTCGGATCCAGAAATTCATACTCGACCACCATGAGATAGCCGGCGCGATAAGGATAGTGCAATCGCTTGACCAGTCTGACCAACCGCACATCTGGTAGGGGTTCGGTTCGGTCGGTTTCACTGGTTCCGGATTACACTTTGGAAGAATTTTATGAACTGGAGGAGGAGGAAAGAGAGTATGAGGATGATTATGGTGATTATGAAAGTCTGGATGTGCTTATTGACCCGGACATCTTCCCAGACAGACCTTCAGGTGTTTCTCCTCCTAGGCTTTCTGAGTCCCCTTCTCACTATATGTTTTGCAAAAAAGTGGCTGAGACCCTCCAGCTTCCTGTGGAGGAAGCAGTAGAGGATCAGGAGGAGCCTGATTTTGTTGAGATGATGGACATCCCAGAGTCCAGGAGACTGTCTATTCCCCTCCACAAATCCTTTGGGAAACAGACACATACAATTCTTAGGTCTCCTAATTCTATACCTCCTGTGGACAGACGAATGGACAAGAGGTACACTCTGTCAGGCTCATACACGGAGTTCCTTTTCCAGCAATGCAGCCATGTTGGGGTAGTGCAGGCTGCTGCCTGTGATAAGGCAAATATCCCCTTTGCATCACACCCCCCCAGCCAAGGACTCCAGGAAGATTGATGCCATGGCAAAGAAACAATACATGGCATCATCTTTGGGACTCAGGCAGGCTAACTATATGGTCTATACAGCTAGATACCAGAAGTCCAGGTGGAACACTGTGCTGGCTCTGGCTAAATGGGCCCCTGACCAGCTTGCCAAGGAGCTGGAGCAGGTGGCTGCAGATGGGACTGAGGCATCTAAAGTACAGTTTCATGCTGCTGTGAACTCCAATGATGTTTCATCAAGAGTCATGGCTACATCTGTGGCTCTTCGGAGGATGGCTTGGCTCAGATGTACTAGCCTCTCACAGGATACCCAGGCAAAGGCCATGGATTTTCCTGTAATTGGTAATTCTCTGTTTGGGGAGCAGACAGAGAACTACATGAAAAAGATGGATGAGTACAGGACCACTTACAGGAGTGCTCAGGCCAAAGAAAGGCAAGCAACTCCTCAAAGGCAGCAGTCCAGGGACAGGAGCAGGCCTTTCCAAAGGCCTTTTTACCAAGCTCAGGCCTCCTGTTCTTTCTCTCAGAGGGGGTTCTTTAGAGCGAGAGGCAGACGGGAGATGAGCAGGCCTGCATCCACCCCTCAGTCTAAAGCCCCTGCCAAGCAGACACCCTGATGGGTCTGCCCAGGCCGATTCTCCCATACCAGTAGGGGGCAGACTGGCTTGCTTTGTCCAGGACTGGAAGTCTCTAACATCAGACAAGTGGGTCCTGGAAGTAGTAAGCCAGGGACTGGTTCTCAGCTTCCAAAACATTTCCCAAGATGAGAACCAGATCCTTTCCACCTGCGAATCTGTCAGAGACCCTTGCCCTAGAGGCAGAGGTTTCTTCTCTCCTAGCTCTCAGCGCTATAGGGAGGGTTCCCACCCTATACAAGGGCAAAGGATTGTACTCCAGGTACTTCCTAACCCCCAAAAAGACAGGAGAATGGCGGCCCATCCTGGACCTAAGATATCTGAACAAACATCTTTTAAAGCCAAAGTTCAAAATGGTGACTCTGGAAATTATCCTTCCCTCTCTAAGACCAGGGGACTGGCTAGCCTCCCTGGACCTCAAAGATGCCTACTTTCACATTCCCATCAGGTGCTCCCACAGAAAGTACCTCAGGTTCGAGTTGCCCTCAGGCCACTATCAATTCAGAGCAATGCCCTTTGGCCTAACATCAGCCCCAAGGGTTTTCACAAAGTGCCTGGCAGTAGTGGTTGCTTTCCTAAGGAGAAAAAATATCTCTATCTTCCCATACTTGGACGACTGGCTCATAGTAGGTCAGTCTCCAGACCAAGTCAAGTCACATTTGCAAGTGACCCAGCAAGTGCTCACTTCCTTAGGATTCCTTCTCAACCTTCCAAAGTCAGTTCTTGAACCAGTACAGTTCCTCACCTTCATAGATGCAGAGCTAGATATAGTAAAGGCAAGAGCCTTCCTTCCCCTGGAAAGGGCAAGGACCCTCATGGAACTGGCCTCTTCATTCACCCCTCAGGTGTCTCGACCAGCAAGACATTTCCTTCAGCTTCTGGGCCACATGGCAGCTTCCACAGCAGTGGTCCAAGCAGCAAGATTCCAGATGAGGGACATTCAGTTCCACTTAAGAGCCTTCTGGTCCCAAAGAAAGGATTCCCTTACCAAACTAGTCCCAGTGATTCAAACCCTGATCCATGCCTTGCAGTGGTGGCAGGATCAGGACAATGTGAGACAAGGGGTTCCTTTTGTCACTCAGTCTCATTCAGTGATACTCACCACAGATGCTTCCCTGCTGGGCTGGGGAGCCCATTTGGGAGATCTTACCACCCAAGGACTGTGGTCACCTCAGGAATCTCTGCTTCACATCAAACTCAGAGCAGTGTTTCTGGCATTGCAAGCTTTTTCCAAGTCTGTACAGAACAAGGTGGTCCAGGTCAGAACAGACAACACCACCACCATGTGGTACATCAACAAGCAGGGAGGCACTCGGTCTATGGCCTAGTGCACAGAAGCAATGAAGTTGTGGTCCCTGGCCTATTCCCTGCAAACCTCTCTGATAGCAGTTCACCTCCCAGGGAAGGACAATGTCCTAGCAGATGCTCTGAGCAGAATATCCCAGGGCTATCACGAATGGACCCTAGATCCTCTAGTTTTGAAAGTGATTTTCTCGAGATGGGGCACTCCACAGATAGATCTTTTTGCAGCCCCAGACAATCACCAGCTTCCTCTGTTTTGTTGCAGACCCCCCAGTCTTGAGCTCAGTCCACCTGGATGCTCTGATTCTGAACTGGGAAGGGAAATTTCTGTATGCTTTTCCCCCCTTCCCTCTCCTGTTCAAAGTGTTAGTCAAGATAAGGTCACAACCATGCAAAGTGATTATGATTGCTCCAGACTGGGCCAGACAGCTCTAGTATCCCCTGTTGCTGTCCCTAGCACTCCACCTTCCCCTGTCTCTTCCCAGGAATTACAGCCTGTTGACATCCTCTCAGGGGAGGATTTGGTACCCAAATCTTCGGTCTCTCAATCTCAAGGCATGGCTCTTGAAGAGTTAGAGTTTGCAGATCTGCTTCTTTCCCAGGGGGTTCTGGATATCCTTAAGGCTTCTCGAAAGCCTTCCACCAGAAAGACTTACAACTCCAAATGGAAAAGGTTCAGCATTTGGTGTTCTAAGAAGAATATTTCTCCAGACTCTGCTGAGTTGCCTCACGGTTCTGGACTATATGGTCCATCTTAATGGTTCAGGGCCTCAGACCAGCTACCCTTAAAGTACACTTGGCAGCTGTTTCTGCTTTCTGTCAGTAGGCAAGCCTTCCTCTCTATCATCCCATCCTGTGTTTTGTAAATTTTTCAAGGGATTGCTTCACATCAATCCCCCCCTTTAGGGATCCTGCTCCTGCTTGGGACCTCAATGTTTGCATTGCTCAGCTTATGCAACCCCCCTTTGACCCTTTGTCCTCTGCAGAGCTTAAGTACTTGACTTGGAAAACTGTGTTTTTGGTAGCCATTATTTCTGCCAGGCGTATCAGTGAATTGCAAGCCCTGTCAGTGGAATCTGATTTCATCTCTTTCCATAAAGTTGAAGTGGTCCTAAGAACTAACAGAAAGTTTTTACCTAAAGTGGTTTCAGATTTCCACCTCAACCAGTCTATATCTCTCCCTGTTTTCTTCACTGACCATTCCTCCTCTGGAGAGAGGAGGCTACACAGCTTGGATGTTAAAAGAGCCCTTAGCTACTACATAGAGCGTACCAAGGGTCACAGGTTTGACTCCCTCCAGTTGTTCCTTATGTATGGAGAAGTTGGCAAGGGCAAACCTGCCACTAAGAGATCTGTTGTCAGGTGGATTGTTTCTTGTATACAATTCTGCTATGAAAAACTGGGTAGAACTCCACCCTTAGGCCTGAGGGCTCATTTTGCTAGAGGTACAGCTGATTCCCTGGCTGCTGCCAGGGATATTCCTCTCTTAGAAATTTGTCAAGCAGCCACCTGGAAAACAGTCCATACTTTCACCAAGCATTACTCTCTGGATATCCAGGCGAGGAGTGATGCTTTGGTTTGGCACAGCAGTACTTCAGAGCCTGTTTCAAAGTAGGTTCTGTCTCCTCTATGGAGGTACTGCTGGGTAGTTCTATAGAGAGACAGAATACAGCAAGACTTCATGTTGTTTGAAGAAAAATTACTCACCTTAGTAATGTTGTTTCTTCTAATGGAGTCTTGCTGTATTCTGATTCCCTCCCTGCCTCCCCTCTCAGAACCTAGATTTTGGGATGTGGGTCGGCAGGAGCAGTGTTGGCACCCTAGGGGTGTCCTTTTTTCACCCTCTTTTAGTTTGGGTGAATGGTTGTGTTTTGGATGTGTTTTGTTTTTGGGTTTCCTGACTTGAGTCTTCCATTTGAAACCAAAAACCCTTTTATTTAGATGTAGTTGCCAGTTGGCTAGTATGAGTTTTACAGTTTCCACACAGAACTTCTAGTGAGTATTGCTCGTAAAGATCTGACGGTTGCAGTTTAAACAACAGCAAACAGGGGCTTAAACTGAGCTCGTGGTGAACATTCCATGCTGGCCATGGAAAGTTTAACTCTGTTCTCCAGGGCAGTTGAAAGGCAGGACCTAACTGCATATGTCAGAATACAGCAATACTCCATTAGAAGAAACAACATTACTAAGGTGAGTAATTTTTTCTTTCATCCTAATAAAATGGGGAGGCGGAGGGGGCTGGCGGTCCTAATTCCCAACCACGTGCCATTTGAGGTAACTGACAATAAAAGATGCAGACGGGAGATATGTTCTTAAGGGTATCTTAAATGGTCAACTGCTCACTCTGGCTTCGGTGTATGCTCCCCCCCCCCCAGACTTCTCATACAAGTTTTACTGCAAGATATTAATGCCGATCTCTGAAAAAGTTGAAGGTATGCTTATTTGTGCAGGAGACTGGAACATAACATTGGATCCAAAGTTAGACACAAGCTCGGGGATTCCTAGGAATTTCCATAAATTAGTGAAGCGAGTAAAGGCCGTATTGGACAAATTAGAGTTGCAGGATGCCCGGAGGTTTCTGAAGGGCTCTTCCAAAGGGTATACATACTACTCTCCTGTGCATCATATGTACTCCAGGCTGGACGACTTCTTTTTATCTAGAGAAACGGGGGGCAGGTAGAAATGTATAATTGGCCTGATTGGTCTATCGGATCATTCGCCACTTACATTATATGTAAATCTAGCACTACCTTAAAAACAAATGTTTTGGAGGCTCAACCTTTCCCTTTTAAATGATCAGAAAGTTTTAGAATAGATCCCGCAATTCATCACACAAGCTGTTCAGGATAACTCAGCCTCGGAGGTCAACAAAGGGGTTATGGGGGACACAATAAAAACAATAATACGCGACAAATTAATAGATATTGCAGTGGCTAGGAAAAAGACAGCGACAGGAGAAACAGAAACAATTAGAAACTCAAATACAGACCTTAGAGAAGCTACAACAAGAAAAAATGCCTAAACATAAGGAAAATGATTTAATAAACCTCAGAAAAGCACTCAATCAGCTGCTGAACCTTAGGGTGGAACGCAACTTGCAATTTGTAAAGCAAAGATATTACGAAAGGGGGCCCCACTCAGTAAAATTGTTAGCACTTCGCCTACAGGTGAGAAGGGCCAGAGCCCACATACCTTGAATAGCTCATCCTCAGACAAATGTAAGAGTTAGTCGACTAGATGAGATCTCTGAGGCCTTCACAGCATACTACACTAAGTTATATACACAGCAACAGAGACTGGATGCTGAGCAGATCCAATCCTTTTTACACCAATAGAACTTACCTAAGATATCTGAGACACAGAATACAGCCCTAGTGAGCCCAGTCATGGTGGCGGAGATCCATGCAGCCATAGGCTCCAGTAAGACTGGGAAGAACCCTGGTAAGGATGGACTCCCGGCCGAATTCCATAAAAAATTTAAGGACAGCATGGTGCCCTTGTTGCAGCACACCTTTCAGGAGATCTTAGAGGGCGATGCTGAATTACCACCATCTTGGAGACAGGTGGTGATTTCGGTTTTGCCTAAGCCCAGCAAGGACCCTATCCTTTGCTCCTCATATAGACCTATCTCTGTTCTTAATGTGGACTATAAATTTCTAACTACTATTCTAGCTAAAAGATTGGAACATATTATTCCCAAAATAGTTCACAGGGATAAGACAGGGTTCATGGCAGGGCAGAGTCCACAGATAGCTTACGCCATACCATTAATATATAGGCCTTGATGGTACATGTGGATGCTGACAAAGCATTTGATCAAGTTGCTTCAGAATTTTTGCCTGGAGTCCTTGACGGGTTAGGGTTCTCGGGGAAGTTTGTGGACACCATTAAAAGGTTATACACAGGCCCTCAGGCCTACATCCGTGCCAATGGCACTATATCAACAGGGCTTCAGTTGGGTAGGAGCACCCGACAGGGATGCCCACTGTCTCTCCTGCTGTTCGCTATATATATTGAGCCCCGGACACAGCAAATTAGACAAGATCAGGGGATTCGGGGGGTAATGCTTGGCACACAGGAGTACAAGGTTGCCCTGTACAAGGATGATATTCTTCTCTATCTTAGTAAGCCTGAGAAATCCTTTCCTAGAGTGATGCAGCTGATAGACGAGTTTTCTAGTATCTCAGGATATACACTCAATTCTACAAAAACAGAAATACTAAGATTTCAGTATAACCCCAGACCAAGTTTCAGGCAGAAATATCCGATGAAATGAGAAATGGTGGTTCTTAAATATTTAGGTATTAGGTTGAGATCCTTGAACAGATATTTGTATATAGATAATTATGCCCCTCTAATCAAACAAGCTGAAGAAGATATAAAAAGATAGTTGCTACTGCCCCTCCCATTGTATGCTCAGATGCAAACAGTTCAAATGAATCTCCTCTCTAGGTTTTTATATATATATATTTTTCAATGTGCTTCTCCCATATTGACTCAGAGGTGGTTTGCTGAGACACAGAGGAAGATTGTGAGATTTATCTGGGCAAAGAAAAAGCCACAAATTTAAAAAATGCTCCTACTTGCTAACAAGGAATGGGGAGAAGGGCGGTCCCCAATTTATATGAATATTGGTTAGCTGTTCAGATCAAATGGACCCTATTGTGGAACTCTTCTCACCTTACTGCACATTGGCACAACATGGAAAAGGGCTTTGGCCCAGATTGACCAATTGGCTCCTACTTATTTGATCCCCCCAAGGGAGACCTAGTACCCAAGGCTACTATTTGGCAGTTCAGGTAACACTGCAGGCTTGGGATCAATTTAGAAAGTTTCCCAGGGTCAGGGAGGATATATGGCGCTACTGCTGGTTTACTAGAGCCAGGGATTTTCCTCCAGTGGTCAATGACAATTGTAAACGCAGAAGGCCAGGTTGGGGTTGCACCGTCTGGCTCAAATAATGAAAGAGGATGCTATTCTGTCATTTGTGGAGTGTTCTGGGGCATTTGGGTGGACTAGTAAAGATATACTTCATTATCTTCAAATACAAGATTATATCCAGACCAAAATGAGGCAACAAAGTAGGAGTAGTCTACTGGACACACCAGGCCCCCACTTGACAGATATACTGTCATTATAGATCCCCAAGAAAGCTATATTACTAATTTATTCCTTTTTAAATATACATTGGGTGGATGCTACTGATCCTATCGTAGCCAAATGTGGGAGTGAGGCAGGACTTCGCCTTTCACAAACTTAATGGAGGAAGATCTGGAAGGCCTCCTCAAGGGTGACCTCCTCTCTGCTGTGGAAAGAATATATGTGGCGAGTCCAGGTCAGATTTTTTCTCGCCACTAGAATGCAGGCTAGATGGGATCTGGAGGTATCCCCCCGATGTGCGAAACAGGCTGCTTCACATTCCCATTTATTTTATTTATGTCCAGCCCTGGAAGAATTTAAACATGACGTCTTTACAGATATAAAGATGTTGTTTGATATCCCTCACCCAATCCTCCTTCAAAATGCTGTCCTGGGATTGCTGCCTGTGGGGGTTAGAAACATAGACATTGATGGCAGATAAGGACCGCAGGGCCCATCCAGTCTGCCCATTTTTTCTACTTTATGAATATGCCATAGGCCTTTACTCTGTCAATGGCCTATCTAGTCATACTCATCTGTCTTGCTCCCTTATGCCTATCCCATGCCTGTTTAAAGCACTGCACTATATTCATATCTAACACTTCCTGAGGTAGGCCATTCTATGCATCCACCGCCCTTTCTGTGAAAAAGAACTTCCTCGCATTACTCCTTAATCGTCCCCTCTCTAATCTCATGCTGTGTCCTCTTGTCCTGCTACTTTACTTATATCGAAATATGTTAGACTCTTTCACCTTGTTAATGCCCTTAAGATGTTTGAATGTTTCGATCATATCACCTCTCTCCCTCCTTTGCTCTAGGGTATACATATTGAGCTCCATTAATCTGCCCTCATATGTTTACTGATGCAGTCCCTGCACCATTTTGGTTGCCCTTCTCTGGACTGCCTTTATTTTGTTAATGTCCTTGTGCAGGTACGGTCTCCATTACTGCACGCAGTACTCCAGATGGGGTCTAACCAGTGTCGTGTAAAGAGGGATTGTTACCTCCCTCTTATGACTTGTGATACCCCTACTAATACACCCCAACATCCCTCTAGCCTTACCTACTGCTTTAGTGGCCTGCTTGGATGATTTCAGGTCATCTGTGATGATGATGTCCAAGTCTGTTTTTTCCCTTGTGATTGCCAGCAACTCCCCTCCCAACCTATAGGTGGCTTCAGGGTTTCTCTTCCTTATTTGCGTGATCTTGCACTTCTTTGTGTTAAACCCCAGTTGCCACTCTTCTGAACATTTTGCCAGTTTATCCAGATCTCTTCTTATTCTGCCCTCCCCATCTGGATCATCTACTGTGTTACAGATCTTGGTGTCATCTGCAAACAGACAAACCTTACTCTCCAGTCCATCTGCAGTGTCATTGATGAAGATATTGAAGAGGACTGGCCCCAGGACTGATCCCTGAGGTACCCCACTTGTGACTTGTATCTCTTCTGACCGTATACCGTTTACCACCACTCTCTGTTTTTTGCCCGCCAACCAGTTTGCCACCCAGTTAACCAACCTCTGACCCATTCTGAGCCTACCCAGCTTATTAATGAACCTTCTATGTGCAACAGTATCGAAAGCTTCGATGAGGTCAAGGTAGGAGACATCAACTGCACCCTCTTGATTCACCACTCTGGTTACCCAGTCAAAGAAATCTATGAGATTAGTTTGACAGGATCTTCCTGTTGTAAACCCATGCTGTTTTGGATCCTATGCACCTGTGGATTCCAGGTGTTGCACTATCCTTTCCTTAAGGAGTGCCTCCATAATCTTGCCCACTACTGAGGTAAGACTGACTGGTCTATAGTTTCCTGCCTCAGATCCCTGCTGCCACTCTTGTGGGACGAGATCACACAAGCCCTTCTCCAGTCTTCTGAGACCTCTCCTGGGCTCAGAGACTCACTAAACAGTTCTTTTTTATTTATACTTTTTTGCCTGCCACTGAATGTCTGGGCTCTGCCTTGGTCATGGTGCCACTGTACCTCCACCACCCATAGTGCTTGCGCTCTTCCCTGTTACCTCTGACTTGCCCCTCCAAGGGCGGGGTAATGGCACCGTAAGGGCGCCGGTGCCACGATCCTAGTATCTAGTCAGGAGAGCCGGCTGGGTGGCTAATTGAGGCCAGGGGGCAGGGCATCATGGAGATGTTTGGGGCAATGTTTTTCTCCCTTTTGAGCTGAGGCAGTGATGTGCAATGACATCCTGCGTCTGTCCTGCCCCAGAAGTGTTTTCCATGCATTGGTGCATGACGTCAAGCTGGCCTCCACCAGGTGTCACTCCTGCACCAATCACAGTGCCCCCCTGGAGAAGGAGAGCAGTCCTGGGGATGCTCAATCCTTCTCCCCTGTCCAGCCCTCTAATGATCTGGATCCATTCCCGAACCCGGGTCGCCAGCGTAGCAAGCGGAAATCCAACTGCTGTGCTGATGGGCCAACAGCTCACTAAACAGTTCTGATAATGGCTCTGCTAGTTCCACCCTTAGCTCCTTTAGTACCCTAGGATGTATGCCATCAGCTCCTATTGCCTTGTCCACCCTGAGCTTAGCGAGCTCTTGTAGGACCTTTTCTTTTGTGAAGGGACTTGTGCACACCTCCCTCCCTCCCCATGTCCATGGTGCTGAACTGTTGCCCTGTCCTACCTTCTCCTCATTAAATACTGAGCAGAAGTATCTGTTTAGGATAGATGCTTTTCCTTGGTCCTCCTCTACACACTTCCCCTTATCCCCTTTGATCTTAGCAATATCCCCTCTGGACTTTCTCCTTTAAATAATGTATCTATAGAAAGTCTTGTCCCCTTCTTTTACTATTCATGCTAGTGTTTCCTCGGTTGAGCCTTTACCTACCTTACTGCCTCCCCTGCTTCCCTTAGGGAAGTTTGATGTGCCTCCCTATCTTCGTTCTGCTGCATTCCCTTATATTTCCTGAAGGCCAACCTTTTGGCTCTGATCTTTTCTGCTACTGTTTTTAAGAACCAAAGTGGTTTCCTCCTTCTTTTGCTCCTGCTTTTCTCCTAACACAATGGGATGTTGCTTCAAGTATTGCATCCTTAATGCTTGCCCACTTTGCCTGTACCCCCTCACCTGTATTTCTTCTTGCCAGGGCTAACTTAACTCTGTTTGCCATCTTATCAAAGTCAGCTCCTCTGAAGCCCCATATTTTTGCCTTGGAATGGGATGATTTAGTTCTAGCGGCCAAACTGAACCATATCATGTGATGGTCACTGGCCCCAAGGTGACCTTCTACCTGGAGATCTCTGCTCCTTTCCCCATTAGTCAGTACTAGATCCAGGATAGCCCTGTCTCTTGTGGGTTGTTGTACCAGTTGTATGAGGCACTCACCCTGCAGGGAATCCACAATGTGTCTAGTTCTGGCAGATGTTCCTGCTGGTATTGACCAATCTGTATCTGGCATGTTGAAGTCTCCCACTATCGAAACCTCCCCTTTAGCTGTCATGTTTTCTATATCTTCTAACAGTAATGTGTCTCTGTCTTCCTCCTGGTCTGGAGGCCTGTAGACAACCCCAGCTCATATGGTTGTCCCATTTCCTGTTTCCAGGGTGACCCACAGTTCTTCTGGCTCCTTATATGTATTCTGAAGTTCTGTAGCTTTGATATTTTCATTGACATAAAAAGGCCACTCCCCCCCCCCCTTTTTGCACCTTGGTCTCTTCTGAACAGTACATAGCCAGGTACTGAAGTCTCCCAATTGTGGTTAATTAGAGGAGCTAATGCCCTCTATCTTTGGTACATCTGTGTGGCAGCCTATAACAAGGCGATTACACAGAGGTGGCCGAGGATAAAACCTCCTGAGAAGACCGATTGGAAGCAAATTATTGGTGAAATACAAGAAATGGAGCAATTAACATACCAAGTGCAGAACAGAAGGGAGACATTTATTGAATGCTGGTCTAGATGGGTGATACTTATGGGAGAGTAAGGAAGAGGTATCAACAGATTAATTCCTAGCCCCGACGAGGGGGAAATATTTGTTATGCCGCATAGGAGATTTGCAAATATAGTGCATGTTTTTGAAGGTTCACATAAAGAACATGGGAAAGCTTAGCCTCTACCAATGGTGGGTCTCTAAGTTTTCAGAGTCACATGGTTTAGTTTATCTTGCCCAAGTTCTAAAGTTTTTATATCATGTAATGCTTGAATGCCCGATAACAAATAATCATGGATAGCAACTCGTAAAGCTATATGAGACACTGTCTCCTTTGCCACTGTTTTCAGTGACATTTTCAGATGTGGGACTCTTACCGGAAAGGTGACAGACTGTATGGATAATGGATATTTATATTTTTTTGTGTACCAGTGGCTATACAAGGAAAGGATTGTAATTTGCATATTTTATTGAATAATAGAGAAAGCATAAAAAAAAAAAAAAGAGTCTCCTAATCTCCACGAACCCATCCCAGCAGCCGCTCATTGCATAAACGTAAGGGGAGGAGGCAGGGAGACAGGCTTTTTGCTGGTACCCTGGCAGCAATAAATTATCGATTAGTATAGATGCAGAGTTGGAGTTGGATTACGAACTTCCAATTCTGTCTCTGATTCTGTTGTTGTGCCTTAATCAAAGGTGGAATGAAACTGGACTTGGAATCAGAAATTCCAACTTGGTACTGATGGAATGGATTCCAGAAAATCTCAGAAACCCTAGCTTAAACATGCATAATTTATAATATGTGCATTTATTTTAAAAACTGACACAAATAGGTACCTATTGCAAGTTAGACGAAATGTTAGCAAACTGCCAAATTTAAATTTACAAAGTCTAATAAACCCATTAACCTATTAACTATTGAGAAGTAGGCTAATGTCCACAAACAGTGCAAATTTAGAATGATAAAGAGGTATATTACTTTCTGTAGTACATATTTATCATTTTTGACTCTTTGATGTCATCATTCTGCACATTTAATGATATCTTAGGGTTAGTTCATGCCGCAAGTTTTCAAAAAAGAGGCTATTTATTTACATTTAGACATCTTATGAAACCACATTCAACACAGATTTAGAAGGTTTACAGTTGTATCAATCAACATGATTCATTTTAATGTATAGCCTATTGAGAACCATTTCCAAAATGGCATACTGCTATTTTTAGTGGTTTATGTTCCCTTTAAAGGGAATCTGTACATTTCCTTATGAAATTATTGTAAAGGTTACTATGAGGATCCAGTATGTCAATTGCTAGGTTATATTTAGAAAATGTTTTCCGTAAGACAGAAAAATGCTTTTTAAATAGGGATGTGGAGGCATCCATTTTGTGGACAGGAAGGGTGTTGTGATGTTGTCACTGCCTCACCAGTGTTAACAGTGTGCAGTGCAGCAGGTGAGAACAGTTAGACTGTGCTGTCAGGGATTCTATTATATTCTGAGAAACACTCAGGATTTTATGTTTGGCAGTGTGCAAGAAAATAAACCAGTGCTTCTCTTCATGATAGAACAGGATCCCAGTCTGTAGGAGCAGTTTGTTTTAACCTGCTTAATTGCATACTGTTAGAGCTGGTAAAGCAGAGACATCACGCAGCACCCTTCCTGTCCACAAAATGGATACCTCCACATCACAATTTTAAATATATTTTTCTGTCTTACTGAAAACATTTTCTAAATATAACCTAGCAATTTACATACTGGATCCCCATAGTAACCTTCACTATAATTTCATAAGGAAACATATGGATTCCCTTCAAGTGTTTAGTATTGGCTGTTTTGTTTTAGTTTTTAATTTAACCTGATTATTTGTTCCCTTACGCTTCTACCTTCATTGCTTGCTTTCATGCCAGTGCTGCTGTGGTGCCATATGTTTCTTCTCTTCCATCAGATTCTTGCTAGTCTTTTTTACATTTGTGTGCACATGCATACGCTGCAAACATTTTGCACTATTTTATTATCAAGAATAGCATTTCAGAGGTGTGTCACTGGTGAGTTCATTGCAGCTCAAGATGCAGTGAGCTCACCAATCACAGACCAATGACTAGGCACTCATGTCATAACACTACTCACTGCTTGATGGGAGGAAACTGCATGTAGTTGAAAGAAGCCAGCTGCTCCTATCAGACAACAGCTGGCTCATTTCATCTACATAATTCTTCTGCACTGTTTCATGCTCCACCTGGGTTTCTTCTAAGTTGGATTATGGATGGAGATATTTGTACTGAAATTCCCTGCAAGCAAAACATCAGTATAATGATTTGTTCTCTATCTAGCTCTGTGGGAGAGTGGACACAGCTGAAGGGATACAGGCCCTACAAAAAGATCAGGAAAAGCTGGGGAAGTGGTCCAAGATCTGGCAGCTTGGCTTCAATGCCAAGAAAGGCAAAGTTACGCATATTGGAGCCAAGCATTCCAAGACAGAGTACTACCTGGGTGGAGTCCAACTATCTGCATCAGAGGAGGAGAAGGACCTGGAAGTGATGATCACTAGTAACCTGAAGCACTCCACACAGTGCAAGAAAGCAGCGGCAAAGCCAAACAAGATGCTGGGATGCATATCTAGGGGGATCAGTAGTAGGAGAAAGGAGGTTATACTGCCCTTGTACGGGTCACTGGTAAGGTCGCATCTAGAGTACGGCATTCAGTACTGGTGCCCACACCTCAAAACGGACATTAACCTGCTGGAGAAGGTCCAGAGGAGGGCTACAAAGATGATAGCAGGTCAGCAGGGTAAGGCATGCGAGGAGAGATTGAGGGCACTGAACATGTACTCCTTGGAAGACAGGAGAGAGAGAGAGGGGGGACATGATTGGGACCTTCAAGTACTTGAAAGGAATAAATAAGGTTGATAAGGAGAGTCTCTTTAAGCTGAGTGGCAACCGTAACACGAGGGGGCCCAGTCTTAAGCTGGAGGGTGGGAGATTTAGTAGGGAGGTCAGGAAGCACTTCTTCAGAGAGAGGGTGGTGTACACTTGAAACACACTGCTGGAAGAGGCCATCTCATTGAAGACAGTGGGCAGCTTTAAGAAAGGCTGGGATAGGCATAGGGGGAAGGTAAGGATCAAGGGTAGAGAGGATGGGAGGAGTGGGAAGGGAGGCAGGGTAGGGACATTAGCCCAAGCTGTGGACCCTGCAATACGAGCAGACTTGATAGACCAAATGGCCTTCTTCTTTTGGCTTCTTCATATGTTCGTATGTTCATATCTACCTAATGCAAATTCGTCAGCTGACCCACAGTAAAAAAGCACACAGAGCATTCAAAATGGAAACTGCACTTTTTCAAGCTCCATAGATACATAGATACATAGACAGTGTCGGCAGATAAGGGCCTATGGCCCACCCAGTCTGCCCATTTGAGCTTGTAAGTTCAATTTGTTTTCCTAGAAGTCTGTTGCCCCTTACCCCTGACCTCCAGAATTCCTTTATGTCTATCCCATGCATTCTTAAATCCCGTGATTGTTTCAGCCCCCACCACTTCCTCTGGCAGGGTGTTCCACTTGTCCACCACCCGTTCTGTGAAGAAATTCTTTCTCATGTTTCCTCTGAATCGTCCTCCCTCCAACTTCATCCCATGCCCTCTAGTCCTGGAACATCTTTTTCGCTTAAAAATAGTGTTTTCCTGCACCCTGTTCCTCCCTGTAAGATACTTGTATGTCTCTATCATATCCCCTCTCTCCCTCCTCTCCTCCAGGGAGTACATGTTCAGTTCCTTCAACCTGTCTTCATAGGACTTGTGATGCAATCCATGCACCATCTTTGTTGCCCTCCTCTGAACCTTCTCTACCCTGTCTATGTCCTTACGTAGGTATGGTCTCCAGAACTGTACACTGTACTCCAGGTGGGGCCTCACTAGTGTCTTGTATAGCAGAATTATGACCTCCTTTTCCTGCTGGTGATGCCCTGCCTATACATCCCAGCATCCTATTTGCTTTACCTGCTGCCTTGTCACACTGTTTCCCTACCTTGAGGTCATCAGAGATGATAACCCAAGATCCCTTTCCTGCTTGGTGCATGCTATATCCTCACCCCCAACTGATATATTGTGCCAGGGTTTTGTGCCCATATGCATTATCTTGCACTTCTTTGCATTGAATTTCAACTGCCAAACCCCTGACCATTCTTCAAGTTTCTGCAGGTCGCTTCTCATTCTGTCTACACCCTCTGGTGTGTCTACTCTGTTACAGAGCTTTGTGTCATCAGCAACAGTGAAATTCTGCCTTCTAGGTCCTCAAGAATGTCACTGATGAAGATGTTGAATAGGACCGGTCCCAGCACTGATCCCTGTGGTACCCCACTGGTTACTCTTCTCTCTGTGGAGTGACAGCCATTTACCACCACCCTCTGTGTCCTGCTACCCAGCCAGTTACCTACCCACCACACTACTGTCCTTCCCACACCCATATTCCCCAGTTTGTGTAATAGTCTTCTATGTGGCACAGTGTCAAAGGCCTTGCTGAAGTCCAGATAGGCCATGTCCACCGCCCTTCCCTGATCCACCTCCCTAGTCACCCAGTCAAAAAATTCAACGAGGTTGGTCTGACATGACCTCCCCATGGTGAAACCATGCTGCCTTGGGTCCTGTAGTCCATTGACAACCAGATGTTCTACCAACTCTCTTTCAGTAAAAAGCTCCATGATCTTTCCCTACTACTTGCAGAGGCTGACTGGTCTGTAGTTCCCTCGCTTCCTCTTTGTTCCCACTTTTGTATAAGGGACTACATCTGCTGTCCTCCAGTCTTTGGGTACCTCCCTGTTTCCAGTGATCGGCTAAACAGGATAGCCAGAGGTTCAGCCACCACCTCTCTTAGTTCTTTAAGGACCCTGGGGTGCACCCCATCTGGCCCCATTGCTTTATCAACTTTTATTACTTCCAGTTCCTTCAGTACCCTTTCTCATGTAAAGGGACTTGTGTCCATTTCTGCACCATTCTCACCCCTTGTACTCCCTTCAGACCCATTGCCCTCCTCTTCCTCAGTAAAGACTGAGCAGAAATACCTGTTCAATATGTCAGATTTACTGTTGTCATCCTCCACGTGGCCCCCATCCTCCCCCTTCAGTCTCACTATCCCTCCCTTTGTCTTTCTTTTTTCACTTATGTACCTATAAAAGGTTTTGTCCCCTCTACCCAGTGATTTTGCAATGTGCTCTTCTGTCTGAGCTTTGGCTTCCCTTACTGACCTCCCTCGCCTCCCTTTGCTTCTCCTGGTACTTCTCCCTATCCCTTCTGCCTGCATCTTTTGTATTGCCTGAATGCAATCTTTTGGCTTTCACTTCCTTTGCTACCTCTTTGGAAAACCATAATGGTCTCCTCTTCCTTTTCCTCTTGCTAACCTGCTTAATGCATAATTCTGTTGTTCTTGTAATCCCATTTTAAATACTGCCCACTGTTCCTCAGCCCTGATTCCTGTCCCATTCCCTTAATGCCTCTTTCAAGTATCTCCCATTTTCCCAAAGTCTACCCCCTAAAATCTAGGATACGTGTTTTTGTGTGGTTTGGTTCTGCTCTTTCTGTGATTTCAAACCACAATGACTGGTGGTCACTGTTTCCCAGGTGCTCCCCCACTGTTACCCCCATCACACTGTCCCTGTTTGTGAGCACAAGGTCCAGTATTGCCTTCTGCCGAGTTGGTTCCATGACCAGTTGCTTGAGGAAGGCACCCTGAAGGAGTCCAGGATAAATCTGCTCCTAGTTGATGCTGCTGCTGGGATGCTCCAGTCCAAGTCTGGAATATTAGAGTCTCCAACCAGTACTACCTCACCTTGTCTGCCATCCTTTGGATGGCTAGCATCAGCTCCTATCTGTTTCTTCCTCCTGTGCTGGTGGTCTATAGACCACACCTGTCAGCGGATGGCTGTCCCCATTTTCCTTTCCAGCTTAACCCACAGTATCTCTCCCCCATTTTGTTCCTCCTGGATCTCTGTGGCCCTTATGTCATTTTTCACATACAGTGCCACTCCTCCTCCCTTTCTGCCTGCTCTGTCTCTTCTAAATATGTTGTAGCCAGGTATGGCCATCTCCCAGTCGTGGTTATCATTACACCAGGTTTCAGTGATGGCCACAATGTCCAGGTCTGACTGCACCATGACAGCCTCCAGATCTTCCATCTTGTTGCTAAGGCTCCTGGCATTTGCACACATGGCTTTCCATGATTTGACCTCCTAGACTGTTTCACAGTTCTAGTCCAGCCCTTCCTTGGTTGTCATTTATCCCTGGTTCTCCTTGCTGTCTGCCCTTCTGCTGAATTTTGCCCTTTCTGCTTATCCACCTCTTGGGCACTAATCTCCATCTTTTGCACATTGCTTTGCAGAGATAGCCACTCCTCTGGTTCATTGGTTCCACTGCTAGCTGTGGGGGGTGAGCAAGTAGGTACCCCTCCTTGCTGGCCTGCCACCCCTTGCTAGTTTAAATGCTTGTCAATGTAGCATTTAAACTTATCATTGAGTGCTTGGATTCCCTCAGGATGGATGCAGGCCGTCAGGCTTGAACAAACCTCCATCCCTCCAGGTGGGTCCCCAGTCACCAATGAATCAAACCCTTCCTCACAGCACCAGTTCTTCAACCATGAGTTAAAGTTCTGGTGCATGCACTCTATGCTCTGCCTCTCACAGGTAGTACTTCTGAAAGTGACAGAAGTAGCTACTTGCTTGAGACCCTCCCCAGTTTCCTAAACTCTTCCTGAACTTCCTTTGGCTCCCCATTTGCCAGGTCATTAGTACCTAGGTGGATAATGACATCCAGCTCACCCTCCTGTCTTGCCTTCCCAGTGATCCCCAGGATCTTCCTTCCATCCTCCATGCCGTGGCACCTGGTGAGGCACCTCACCTCCCTGTCCTCCCCTCCTGTGTCCCTAGCTGGATCCCTCTTATGATGGAGTCCCCACCAGGATTCGCTTCCTCCTCCTCTGGGGTCCACTGCTTTCCGCTGAGGTCACCTCCTGGCTAACCTCCACATCCTTTCCTTCCACTTCTCTGTACCTCTATTTGGTTGTCCTCATTTGCCAGTGTGGCATATGAGTTCTTGAGTGGAATAGGATCTGGGATGTGCCTCTGCCTGACCACTCTAACCCTCCCTGAGCCCACTGTCATCCAAGTGCTCCTCGTCTCAGCATCCTTTGAGGCAGTTGCATTGGACTGGGTGGTCCCTGGATAGGGGTGATGGTACTCCTGACCCAGTTTACTTCCGATCTGAGTCTGGCTACCTCCTCCCGCAGTCCAGAGAGATGCATGCAGATAGGGCAGCACCTCAGTGTCCAGAAGGTCTGCCTGAATATGGTTGCCCCACAGCCACTGCATTGCACCACTCCCCACATTATACTGCAGTTCCACTATTTGTCTGCTACTGAAGCTCTCCTAGTTCCCTTTTTATTAATTTACTGTCCTAAAAATCCTGCCACTGATCCTCAGATAATTTTTTTTAAAGAAAGAAAATAAATAAATAAATGAATCAAAACACTTGTCGTGCTGAGGGTGGGCTTCTTCCCCCTCATGCCCCTCCTACTTCACACCCCTTACTATACCCTGTGTTTAGCTCCTGTCAATCTGATTTAACAGGGCATATAATTAAGAGTTGGGGGAAGGGGAGGGATTAAAGCAATTAAAGACAGCACAGAATTACACCACCACTATGTTTTAAATTTTCAACAGCCCAAAAACAATTATAAGTAAAGACAACAAAGAAATTATAGTGTCACTAAAAGCCCTCAATCTAAGTTTAAAAGAAAAATAGCAATTTCCAGTTACTCTAAAGCACTGAATTGAATATGTTTCCTTCCTTCCCCTTCTGGCTTCTTGGTTTTATTCTATCTGCCAACTGTTTACATTTCTAACCTTCACAATCTTTTATTTATACCCACTTTATAAAAGGCATAGTCCTTCCAGAAGAAATCCACGAGAAAGTATGCAGAAGCATAAGAAATCAAAACGGCATCACACTGCCTGCAGTTTTACAGACCTCCACGTGGCATCATTCTATTTTTAGAGCTTGCAGTAGTTCCATGTGAGCAGTTGCTGCCTGACAGTATCTACAGAGTGAGCTCCTGGGTGTGCCTTAGACATGCTCTTCTCCATCCATTTCCTTTCTCCCACCTCCATCTCTAGCAGCTGTACTTCAACCTGTTCTAGGTGTATAGTAGATGAGTTCTCCTTTCAAGCAATCGAAACATGTTCATGCTGTAAGCTCTCAATACATGTTTTACTTTTACATTATGCTTTTCCTTAGGTTTGCATGTGCATGCATGCGTAGCAAACATTTGGTTATGAAGAACTGCATTTCAGAGGTGTATCACTGCCGAGCCCATTGCAGCTCAAGCTGACAGACTAGTGACCAAGCACTCTGGTCATGACACTACTCACTGCATGGCCGGCAGAAACTGTGTGCATTGCCTGCATTTTTACAGACATCCATGTGACCTCACTTTGTTCATAAAGCCTGCGGTAGTTCCATGTGAGCTGTTGCTTCTCTGACAGTATCCGACTACAGAGTGAGCTGCCGAGTTTGCCTTAGACATGCCCTTCCCTCTCCAGTTCCTCCCTCCCACCCCCATCTCTGGCAGCAGTACTTCAGCTTGTTGGAGGTGCATGATAGATGAGTGTTCCTTTCAAGCATTCTAAACAAACTCACACTGTAAGTTCTCAATACAGCTGTTTTATTTCAAATTATGCTTTTTATTATGTTTCTGTGTGCATGTGTGTGCAGCAACCATTTTTTATGAAGAATGGCATTTCAGCGGTGTGTCACTCCCATGCCCATTGCAGCTGAAGCTGCAGTAGCTCACCAGTAACAGACTAATGACCAAGCATTCTGGTCATGACACTACTCACAGCTTGGTGGGTGGAAACTGCATAGCTGAACGGAGCCAGACACTCCTAACAGACTGGCTGTCTTGTTTCATCTGTATAATACTGCCCAGCAACCAGCTAAGCAGTGTGAGCAGGGGCTGCTCTTTCTATACCATTGTGCTGCATTATATTGATTGACATCATCCAATCATGCGTCACTGCTATTGCCATTTTCCGACACCACGGTGACCAGTTTCCAGTGTTGGTACCTCAAATAAAGAAAACCGCCTCTCGTAGTGTTTCTTTGTTTTTTTTTAAATTCCTGTTCTGACACCAGGGTGCCAAATCCCTGGTGCTGGAATTACCCCAGCCCCCACCCAGCCCATTTTCACTGTGCGACAGAGGGGAACCAACCCCTGGTGCCGCCAAACATGACACCAACAGTGGGGTGCCCAATCCCCAGTGTCGGTATGTCTAATAAACAAAAATATCCCTCATAGTCTTTTTTAATTTTTAACAAATCCCTGTAAAAAAAACCAAAAAACGGTCCATTGGAATCTGTTGCTGCTGCGTTACTCTCCCCCACCTGACCTTATACTCAGCACCTACCACCCCACCCCTTATTTACCTACCAGGGTTACAATGCTGTGATCCTCTCTGGACTGGAGGGAGATACATCTTCACTCTTTTATCATCGGACCGGGAACTGAGGAAATCAGGTATGCAGTCAATGCATTTCTTTGCATTTTGAAATTGTACTCATAACTTGCTCTTTTTTGTAATATTTTTCCCCAAAATTTTCAACATGTTCTTTTTGAGATTCTACCTCATGAACAAGTAGGTGAAATTTTTCAGCTCCGAGACAAAAGGTGATTTTTGCAGCTGCTCCATGAAATCAGCTTTCAGGCGGGATGAATATTTTAAAGTACTGGGTCCATGAAGTAGGGTCATAAGAAGGCTGTCATTAAAATTTGGGGTACAAATATTTAAAAATAACAAAGTTATGAACATACGTTGAAGTTTTTCAATGCTCACTCGTAAGTTTGGCAATTTTCAATATTTTGTCTACAAATTTTCAACATAGCAATTTTTCCATACCACCTCATGAACTTTAACAGCTGTCATTTTTCAAATCCTGGCCAAAATGTGTTTTTGCACCTGTGGCACAAAATGACGTTTCGGCTGGGATTTGATAATTTTCAACTACCAGGTTCATGAGGTGGTGTCATAAAAAAACTAGATTGAAAATTTGGTATCAAAGTATTAAAAAAGCAAAGTTATGAAAGTATGTTGCCCTTTTTAATGTTCGCTCATAACTTTGGTAATTTTCACTATTTTAACCTCAAATTTTAGGAATGCAGTATAGTGCAGTGGTTTAAGGCTCAGAGCTGCAAATCTGGAGACCTGGGTTTGAATTCCACAGCCCCCACTTGCATACTGTGTGACCCCAAGCAAGTCACTTAACTTTCCTGTGCTTCCAGGTTGCAACTGTAAACAAGCTTTCAACTTAATGTGTCTCACCTGGTTAAACAATTGAAAAACAAAAATACAAATTTCAACATAGCCATTTTTTCACACCACCTCATGAACCCGAGTCAAAACTGTTACAAAAAAATGATAAAGTAATGTTTTTTCCAGGAAAGGCTGTTGGCCCATTGTGGACCATGTTGCCTTCCCGTGACAGTGATCTAAGTTGGATGCGAGCTTAGTGAGCTGGCTGAATGGTTTGAGGCTGGGGGAAAGGCACTGCAGTGCATGGCACTGGTCCCAGCCTGGGGAGGGTCAGAGCTGTGTTCTAGCATACACACTACGCCTTGTGGCAGGCCAGGGAGCTTTCCTTCACAAGGGGTTGATGTGCATGCCGAGGCCTGATGGTCCCATGCACTGTGTCTGGATAAGTAGGTTAACCTGACAGTTTTAAATGACAGGACAGGCACAAATCTACAGTTAATAGGAAGTCAGGATCCACCACAAATTACTTATCTCATTACACATGCCTGCCACACACACACCATACACACAAACCTTCAGCATTGAGAAATGCTTGTTATGCTATAGATGCAACATCTGTCACAACACACTCCAGTTCATCAAACCAAAATTGCAGCCACTCCAGGCCTGCTAGTATGTGCAGAAATAAATGCTCATGTTTTATATTATTTGGTAGCCTGGGCCAAGCAGTTCACATTGGCCATCTTCTCTCAGCTGATCGCAGGTGGTTTGTCATTACTTGGTATTATAAAATGGGTAAAAGAAATCCTTCACCCTGATTGGTCAAAAGGCGTGTCCTTACCTGTCAACAAACTGAAAGGTGGCACTGCTTTCCTAATACCTTAACCTCCATAGGTGAAAGGGCAGCAATATCATTGAGCAACAGATGTCTTCCATCAGTCCCTCTACAACCAGAACTGATCTTCCATTACAAACATGGCTGCTACCTTTACACTGCAAAAACCTTCAACTGGGCCCTAAAAATAAAACTACCTTACATAAAAAATAAAACAAATTAATTAAACATTTCCCTGATCATCACACTCTCCTTACACGCATAAACAAATTAGAAACATTAAGTATTGTTTATAGTTTTCATTACAACTGTTTCTTTACTAATAGTGAAAAATCTCCCTTCTGTCTTTACCTGCTCATCAGGGAAATCTCTTCTGCTTCCCTTGACAGTGAGATAATTGAGTCACTGGCTCTAAAACAGGCCTTTGTTGTCTGTGTGTACAGTATGTTGGGAGAGTAACATTCTACCAGCAGAACTGAACAGAATGTTGAATCCCTGTATTCCATGGTAAACATTCCATGATAAACATTCGGTGCCTTGAATGTGGGAAAAAATAGAAAAAAAAAAAACCAGGATGAAGAAAGTAGGCAATACAGTAATCCTTTATAAACAAAAAGAAAAGGTGGGAAAACACAATTACAGAGACAGACCCATTGCTGTCCCTCCAACTCACTGGTTTAACATTTTTTAGTGAGTTGCTGTTCAATCAATTTTACCACTCCTCCACCCAAGTCTGGGGACTATTTTTTCACCACATTTAAATAAAATGACATACTACTATTAAATCTTTAATAATGCATCCAGAATTTTGTTTGACTGTTATGGAAATAGTTGTTACTCATTTTATAACAGCAATAAGATACTTCAGGGTGTGGGTTGTTGATTGATGAGAGCACTACCCAGCTGCTGTAGTCACTCGGCACAAGTGCCTTGTGCCTAACAACGCACCTGGGGGCGTGCTCTTATCAATCAACAACCCACGCCCTGTTGTGTCTTTTTGCTTTCTTGTACTTGACACTGTGCTGTGAGATGCAACATCATTTGAGACCTCTGAGGTCCAATATTGGGAGTGACAACAGTATCAAACACTCGCAAAGATTCCTTTCACTGAAGCAAAATACAGTCTGCAGAAGCAGCCATCAACATCAGCAGCATGAAGGTCACCTACATCCTGGAGCTTAGGGCTTCAGGGCATTATCTTATGTGCCTCACCAATATCTAACCATGTTAGTATTCATGGAATCTTTGATATCAAATGCAAAAAAAAGACCAACCTGCAGTATATAACATTGGAAAAGAATAAGTTTTACATATAAGTTATCAAATTTACATTCACAAATACATTCTGGCAATTCTGGCAATGTTGCCACAGTAAGCAGATTTGTTATTTTTATTTTTACAATTTATTTACTTAGGACAGCACAGCCAAGGTGCAACATCTCATATTTTGTGGGGTCCTGCTTCCACCCCTTTCTGTTGCAGGGTGAACTTGAACACTGGGAGGTTAAGTGACTCACTCCAGAGCACACAGTATGGCTTGCATTAACACTAGTAAAAAGAAAAGGTCAGTTTGACCATCCACTTCCAGTACTGGGGATCAGCCAGATAAATGTCAGGGTCAGAAATTTACTGGTGTGTCTGTCTACTACATTATGCAACACTTTTTTGGGTAATAATACAGTCTCAAACTTTTCAATATACAGGATTAGTACTGAAGTACCGCTTTTATTTGTGTGCTTTAAAGTCTTCCGAAATCCTGTTTGCAGAATTGAGTAGGAGTTAACACAAGCCTGACACACTGAGTATTTGGTTCTAGTGGGGGTTTGAATCTCTGATCACATGCTTCCTAAGCCAGTGCCATAACCACAAGACCACACTGCCTCCTATAAATCATTATACAAAATGCATGAAAAGTCAGGATGTTGCATATATAATGTTAGGCTGTACTTTGCTGCCACATACCTTTTGACTACCACGCAACCCTCCATTGTTCAGAATCATTCAGAAAACCTTACTCAATTGTTCTCACACTGACATTTATCCAGATTGCTCATTTATTAACTCTGGAAAACACACAGCCATATTCAGAAGGAAGTGCCAAATACCTTTACTAAACAACTGCATCTGTTCACCAAGACCTGTCACAGTTTACCTAGTCAGCTTAGTAGTACTTGTGCAAAATGCATAATTTCTGAGATGGCCTACAGGCAGTAGCTGGCTACCAATCTGTAATGGTTTGGGTACTATATATTTTTATTTTCACCTTTTTATTAGGCGTCCAGTTCTGGAGACCCCATCTCCGCAAGGACATAGACAGGATAGAGGCAGTCCAGAGGAGGGCAACTAAAATGGTGCAGGGTCTGCAAGAGAAGCCATATGAGGAGAGGCTAAAGGAGTTTAATATGTATACCCTTGAGGAAAGAAGGGAGAGGGACATGATAGAAACTTTTAAGTACCTCGGTGGAATCAACAAAGTCCAAGAGGGTAGCATCTTTCAGAAAAAGAGACGTGCAAGAACAAGGGGACACAATTTAAAGATAGAGGGGAGGTCAGGGGCAATGTGAGGAAGTATTATTTCACAGAGAGGGTAGTGGATGCATGGAACAGCCTTCCTGAGGAGGTCATGGGGTCTAAAACTGTGGGAGAATTCAAAAATGCATGGGACAGACATAAGGCAATTCTTGTGGGGGTAGGAAGAAATAGGCTGTTGGTTAACTAGGATCTGCGGCCTATCCTGTAGGTAGGGAAATGGGCAGACTAGATGGGCCAAGCGGTCCTTATCTGCCGACAAAGTCTATGTTTCTATGTTTCTTAGATACAAAGTTTAAGCATTGTGCTCTAATGGTTGGAGCTCATGCCTGGGAAGCAGAAGGCTCAGATTCAGATCCCACCAGAGCCTCTATCTCTGTAAGTGACCTGCAGCAAGTCACTTAATCTTGTTCTGCTTCAGTTCTCCAAGCAGTATGAACATACGAAATTTGCCAACAGATAAAGGCCTAGAGGTCTATCAAGTCTGCTCAAATGTGCAGCTAGCATCCCTTATTCTGCAGCTGCCCATCCCTTCCACCCTTCCCCTTCATTAACCCTCCCCCTTGTCCTGTCCTGTCCCATCCTCATTTGAAGCAGTCCACTGTTCTACTGCATACCGCTTCAGCAGGTAACGCATTCCACCCAGCCACCACCCTCTCTGTAAAACAGTGTCTCCTCATCTCCCTCCTGAACCTTCCTCGCTCCAGTCTCATATCAGTAGAAAGAGACTCCCACTGAAAATAAGATGTTGCATCTCACCTGAGCTGTCCTGGGGCAATATATTGTTTAAACAACATTGACCTTGTAGCCAGTCATTTTCTGGGGATTAACGATTGGCTGGGGGGGAGACCAATCCCCCGGATGGTCATTAATCTCCAGAAAATGACTGGCTATGAGGTCATTATTGCAATTTTTTTTTAAGTCTTTGGTAACCGGGTAAGTCCCACTAGGCACAAGTGCCTGTTTTTAAGGGCAACCTGGGAGCACTGGGCTGTTAAGTGACTTGCTCAAAGTCACACAGTATACAAGTGGAGGTTGTGAGAATCAAATCCAGGTCTGGTGTACTGGATGTACCAAGCTCGTTCACAGCTCGTTACTCTAACCTCTAGGCTATACTGCCAGCCCAATTACAAGTCTAATCACAATAATGAGAGTTTTTTTTACAGGTTTTAGCACCAAAAACAGTTCTTGTTTTATTGCTGCTGCTGTCAGTGTACAGCGTGAGATCAGCTGAGTGTCACTGTGGCATTTCTAAGAGATTTCAGACTTGCACGGCAGCCAATCAGTGAGCTACTTTAGCTGATGAATAATTTAATTTTGTATTTTATTTATTTATTTAGTTTTTGTTGACCGGGTAAGTGCACTAGACAAATCCTGCCTATTTTCAGGCATGGTCCAGGGGAAGGGGATACAGATGAATGCCAACTGGCCTTGAACCAGATTAAGCTGCTGGTGGTATTTTTAGTGAATGAGGGAAATTTGGCCAGGACACCGGGGAAATGCCCCTACTCTTTTCGATAAATGCCATGGGATCTTTAACCGGCCTCAGAGGCGAGTGTGCTACATACTGAGTCACTGACACTATATTAATGTAATTAATGTAATTAATTAGACTTATAATAAACAATAATGTTTTTAAGATTTTTTTTAATCAAGTTAAGATGATTTCTATGGTATTTGTAAGTAAATAAAGAAGGTTTGTATGATATTTGTAAATATTCAAACACATAACATATTTAAGATGCAAATAGCCAAACCTGCGGGGAGTGCCATTACAGACTAAAGTGTCGTGGGTTGCACTGTAGGGGTAATCACAGGCCTACTCAGTTTCTTTATATTAGCAAACATATTTAAGTACAGCCCTGTATTTACTCTCCTGAATGCATCACCAGGTTGTTCTGCCCTTCTGAGTGAATGTGTCGCTGAGGACATACAGTGTTGATTAAAAACACAAAATGGCTGTGTTATTGCTTTCTCTGGTGGCAGCAGACAGGGTAGGCAGCACTGACTATCTGAATTGTACCCCGATCCAACAATAAAACATTACAAATAGCAACCGCTACCTGATCCTCATGAATGTCTGAGGTCATTTTCCCCCTTTGTTTTCATATAACTTTTTCTGTCCCTGGCTGGTAGCATGTCTTCAGGGATATATACCCTGTTCACAGGAATATACCCTGATCAGGCCAAACTCAGCCTTCATGTAGATGGCTACCAGTTTTTTTTCCCCTTCATTTCCCACTCCCCTGCTGGGGCAAAGCCTCTGATGAACTTGTACAGCACTAGCCCGGCCTGTGGCTGGCGCAAGCACCCTGGCTGCGCCTTAGGGGTTGCTGTGATGGTGGAATCCACCTCCAACTCTCCCTGGCTGAGACACACAGCCAAGCAGCAGCAATCTCAGCCTTGACCTGCCTCTAGACGTGACTTCCTGAGCTCACTCCCGAGCTCGCACTGCCACTGGACCATCAGGGCGGGCAATTTTTCTCATTTTTTTGCCTGACATTCATAATCTACTCAAGATTATAGACATTGTGCAAAGAATTTAAGATGTTACCACCCTGTGCATCACGATCAAGTAGTGGTTATCATCCATGTAATTCATAGAATACTAGAGCCTGGATTATTAACCCAAGGAGTGCTTCATACCTATGAACAGCAAAGAGGTACCGTACATTATGATACAATCTGTTATGATTTTTCCTGTCTCAGTCACATGAAAAGTTTGTCATCCTTTAGAAAATCATTAAAATAAAACAGAAACATATATATAAACCTGGCTCATAATAGTGCTAATTAAAAATAATTAAAAATTTGTTTCCATTAAATAAGCAGATAAATATTTGTTTGTTTTTTTAAATTGTTCCCCTGTATTTTGAACAGTGTTGCCAACTTGCCATTCCTCTTTCTCCAAACAGAGAAGCAGTACAGCAGCAAAATATCTTGGAGTGACTGACTGGCTGTCAAATCACACCTGTAGTAGAAAATTCTTCATTGTGTAGGAAATCACTCTGTGCTGTAATAACAACACAATGCTGGTGGTTCTAATCAGTGAAAGAAAGCAGCTTTGCTCAGTATTAGTCAGCAGTGCCGGGCTGGCACTAAACGTTAATACATTGCCTTTGACATCTGCTACACACCGTACACACAGACACAGCCATGTGAACGCATTGCACTAGGTAGGTTGCCCACAATTTCCCATTTGTCTTGTTCAAAATCATATTTCTCAATGCTCTGAAGGTACGTTCCTTTTGAGTAGGAGTATCCGCCTGTGATATAGATGCATCCATTCATGACTACTGCTCCACATTCCATTCGCCTCTCGATCATCTGTGCCATCTGTCTCCATTCATTTTTCTCGGGGTCATAGCAGTCTGTGATGGTCGTCTGTCCGCCCACAAGGTACAGCTTGTTGTTTAAAGCAACAGAACATAAGCCGTATTCTGGAGACAAAGTATAAGTTACATCAGTAAAGCTGTATAATGGAACAGTGTACTAAATATGAAATGGAAAAACCCTAGCTGTTGTAATAAAGGCAGTTAGAAGTCTGCGTAAACCCCAATAGCTATCTTACTGTTGTTTATATTTGTACATTACATAGAAGTCTGTCTATCTGCCTGTCTGTCTGTCTGTCTATATCTATCTATCTGTCTGTATGTTTGTCTATATGTCTATCTACATATCTAGCTAACTAGCTAGCTAGCTATTATGTGATGCAGTGGCTTTGTAAATAAAAGTCACAAAAAATCAAGGTTATTTAAGCAATAAGACACTCCAAGGTGTGCTTTGTGGTGGGATAACAGCACACCATAGGAGTGTTGTGATGCAGAGTGCCTTCAACCACCTGAGAAGTGACGTTTTCCTACCACAAAGCATACCCCGGAGTGTTTTATTACGATCATAAAATGGGTCCATTATTTGTTTGGGAGGGGAGTGGGGAGCACAAACAAAAATATTCCATCTGCTCCAGCAAAATAGTCCCAACACATCCCAGCATTGACATGCCACCTCAGGCTCAAATATTCTGAACAGCAAAAATATATTTATTTTTTATTAGCAGTTAAACCCTCTATTTTCCCCAGTCCACACCCTTTTACCCAATTCCTCACCTTTCTTTCTTCTTTATATTATTCCTCCCTTTCCCCACCTTGTTTCTTTTCTGGCTTTCTTACATTCAGGAGATGAAATGTTTACTGTGGGTGGAATACAAGAATTCAAATCTTGGCTCAGTTCTACGCAAGTAATAATACCTGACAGGGTGGGTGGTATTGAGCAATATGAACCACCCAGGGGCATAATGAGGCCTGACGCCACAGGCGGAGAGCCTTATAGCCCCTGGAAGTTCTGTTATTGCCCATATCGCCCATCCTGGAGGGTATTATTGCGAGTTAGAAAATGGACTCCCTGTGTCACTTTTATGTGTGATTTTTAAAAGTTAAAGAACCAATTTTAAAAAATAAAGTGAAAATGAAGCTTAACTGTTTCTCTTACAAAGTAGTCCCTCCATTTCTGTTTTATTCCAGCTCCTGTTGGCAGTCCCAGAGAGTCATTCTCTTGTACCCCCCCCCCCCCCCCGAAACAAGACACAGAATGTTTTGTAAAGGTTTTCCCCAGCAGTCTGTCAGGATCCATATTTTACTATACAAACAAAAAAAAGGTTTTAGCCCTACTTGCACAAGTCTTTTTTACTCATGAGAAGTTGCTTCTGATGCCGATCCACGTTGCTGACACGGAAGCACTTGTGGCGAACAGCATATCTCTCAACTGTCCCTGATTTTCAGGGATGTCCCTGATTTGGCCTCAAAATTTTCCTCTGTCCTTCGTAAAATGTGTGTTTTTGTGACAGAACAGTGGGGATTAAAAGTGCAAGATAATATCAAACATTGAAGTTATAGACTTGTTCTTCTTCAGAAAATGCATCTTAACACAAATCCCTTTATTCTGTTACCTTTCTGAGTGAATAGTACCAGTTTTTAAGATGTGTCCCTGATTTAGGGTCATTGTCCCTGATTTTTTTTAAGCCTTGTCCCTGATTCATGAGGCAAGAGGTTGAGAGGTATGGCGAACAGGCTGTCTCATTTGTATGAATGCAGCGCGAACAGTCGGGTGCCATCACCATCAATGGAGTTGTTGCGGTCTCAAACAGAAACAAATGCAAAGAAAATGTGAATGTCCTGTTTCTGAATTAAAAAAATGTATTTATGTAATATGTATTATGTATTTAATGGAAATGGAGGCAGATTGGGGGGGGCGCTTGCTGCTGCACATTCAGGGAAGTCGAGCAACCAGGCAGCAAAAAACAAATGTTCTTGCTAAATATAAAATGGGCAAAGAAATCCCTGTGTCCTGATTGGCTGAGACTTGGTTCTAGCCATTGCAGTAAAAGAGTGCCACCATTGGCTAAAACAAGTTCTTGCCAACCAGGGTAACTCACAGAATTCATAAGCCACCTATTTCCTAGTTTCCATCACAAACATGGCTACAGCCTTTACTCATATATAAAAGAATTAAACTAGGCCCTAAAAATAAAAGTCCATTAAAATAAAGTAAGTAAATAATTTAATGTTATTTACACTCATGAGCACCCCCTACCACACATACACACATTTTTTTTTATGCTCCCACCCCGCACACTAGTCGATCCCTCATTCGGGCCACTCACGGACCTATTCTTGCCCTGGCTGCCCCCAACCCCCACTGCTTCACATCGCAGCCACCCCAGGGTACCCCGATGTATCCCTTCATTGGGCAGGTCCCCTACCTATGTAGGAAATGAGCCTTACCGGCCTTCCAGATGGTCCTGGTTGCTACTGAGGTGGCTGATGGAGGTTCAGGAGCTCTGGTGGTGAGGATCCAGGAGGCCATCACCCAATCGACCAGTGCACCATTTTCACTTTTTCTCCTGCAGGAGCATGATGTGCAGGATGCAAGGCAGATGCCAGCATCTGTCACGCTCTTTAGATAATGGGACCAGGTGCACTGCTGTACCCCCAGCCTCCACCAGGGGTCAGTAAGCACCGGTCCTCTACCCCAACCTCCCCTCGAGAGAAGGCAAGCAGTCAGCAGATGCTCAAGCCTTCTCTCCCCGGGTGGCCCTCCGACGCCCGAGTCCATTCCTGAACCCAGGTCTCCGGCATTGCAGCGGTGAATCTTTCTGCTGTGCCAGCAGGCCGGCCAAACATACACAAATTTAAAAACTCAAGTACTATTCAGAGTTTGCATTGCTGGTGTTTCTTTGATGACCATGAAAAATTCCCCACCTAGCCCTACCACTTTGCCAAAGAACTCCCTGCTGCTTACCTGGCAACAGATAAAATTGAGGTTCTGGCTCCACTTCAGGCCTGTGTGTGTGTGTCTTTATTTGTATGTCAGTTGAGCTCTGAAGAAAGTTTAATTCATGTATTCCATGTTACCATTCTGTGTGCGTGTGTGTGTGTGTGTGGGGGGGGCGGGGGCATTCTACTACTGAAATAATGCAGAGCTTTGAATTCTTCTATTCCTTGGTAAACAATCACACAGTGTATTGAGTGTGAAGAAAGACAGATGACTGACAGGTGAAAAACATCTGTGGAAGGACTATTTTACATTATTTAGCATCATTTTAGTATATTTGTTTGCGTCTTTGAAAACTTTTAGAATGTTCTTTTTTTCAAAGTTACCTATGGGCCCATTTTATATAAGCAATAAGACATGGCTGGGTGTTGGTAGTACTGAGATACCCATACACCCACAGGCTGAAGGCATTCGACCTGCGGTCTCATGCCTAACTACGCCTCTGGGTGTGTGGGTATCTCAGTACTAACAACGCCCAGCTATGCCTTATTGCTTATGCGAGACTCAGAAAAATGGCAGCTGGAGGGCGAAGGAGGGAGCGCACTCTCATAGACAAGGTATCGTAAAGAAAAGGAAAAGAAAAAGAAAAGAAATGTTGCTAGAAATGAACCCAGCTGAGGTTGTGTGCCAAATGGTTATAGGCAGCTGGTATTGGGAGGCACTACCTCTCGCTAAGCATGAGAAAAAAATGGCGGCGATTTTAAATTGAAAGGAGGTGCTTTAGCCAATGACAGAGGAAGATAGGCAGCATGATACTTCACCTTGATTGGCATGGCTGGCACTTTTTACTTATAGGGCTCTCACTGTAAGTTAATGTGCCCCTGCCAGCCAATCAGATTTCTTGCATTTTTAAGCCTATTTTCTAATGGTAGAATGTTTACTCCCACAAGCAGACAACAGAAGGCCTCAAATGGAACCAGGGCTTTTTTATCTGTAGCAGGTTAAACAGCAGAGATTTCCCTATTAAGCAGGTATGGATAGGAGGGGGATTTGTCGTGGTCAGCAAAGAAACATCAGAAATTAAAAATTGTTAGTACTGTAGTAGTTCATTTTTTAAATTTATGTATGCAAGGCAAGGCAATTTTATTTATAAGGAGCCCATTCCCGGAGGCTCAGGTTGCCTAACAATCACAAATACACAGAAACAAAGATTAAAATACAATAAAATTAAAACAATAAAATTCAGTCAGTTAGCAGAACCTTTTTTCTTTTTACAGTATGCTTCTGGTTGCTGGGAAAATGAACTAATGGTCCAGACCCAAATCAGCAGGCTTCAAAAGCCTAGCAGAAGAGGCGAGCCTTCAGCCTCAGCTTGAACACCTCAATCGAGGGAGCCTCCCGGATCGCAGGTGGAAACAAGTTCCACAGGGTCGGCCTCGTGAAGCTGAATGCACGATCATCAGAAGAGAATTATGAGGGCACATAACATTTAATAATTATTTATTAAATTAAAAAAGCAATTGTTTTTTAGGGCCTGGTTGAAGGTTTTTAGTGAGTAAACGTGACAGCCATGTGGGGGCAATGGTTGGACATCTGCGGGGAATGGTGTGGGAGCGCACCTGCCCCGCGCTGGATATCATTGCATGTCCGCGCCCTTGGGGAGGAAACAAGCAGGAAAAACCCCACCGCTGGGGAGATAGACGTCGGTTACCTCTACGTCCAATGCCAGATCTTGCCCTCTAGGGACCTGCCAACCTGCGATCTTCACCTCTGCCTAGGGGCCTGATTGATATGGTAAGTGCTAAGGAGCTGTAGGTGGCCCCACCCTAGGGGGTCATGATTGGGGGTTACCCTGATGGTGTGTGTCACGGGTGGTTCCAGGGAGCGGGTCCACTGGTAGGGAAGGTCTCTGCAGATGGGACACAGCAGTCCAGCTCAAGGGGCCCCAGGTACTGGTGATCAGAGGAAAATAGAGTGTAAAAAACCAAGGTGACAGCCACGTTTGTGATGGCAATCAGGGACGTGTCATTTGTACTAATTTTAGTGTGAAGAGGCTACTGGATCTTTATCCAGTGCTGTTGTGCTGAGATAACAGCACTGGTAAGGATGGCCCTCAGTCAATCAGGTTTCACGTTTTTTAAAACCCATTTTATAATTAAGCAGTAACACATGACAGGGCATGCTTTATCATAGGATATCAGTATGCCTTGGGTGCGTTGTGAGGCACAAGGCAAAGAAAAGTGCCTTACACACCTGAGAAGTGCTGATATCCTTCTTTTAAATTTTTTTTTAATTTTCAGAAATATGTAATGACAATATATTACATCATAATACAATAACGATTTCTACTAGTCTAACACCCTCCCTCTACTGACCATGAGAAAAAGAATGACCAGTAAACCTCATGCTGTACCTAAAAAGACAATACAGTATAGAACACTTTTATCAAATGTCTCAATTAATATTGGTATATCTATACCACTACCAGCAAATTTAACCTTGTACTTAACTAGATCTAGCATTATTGCCCAATACCTCTTCCCTCTCAAAAAGAGGGGGAAAGGAAGAAACAGCCTAGGGGTCTCAAAAATTACCCAATTCTATAGCTTTTTGTGTTAGCAACCATTTTTGATTATAATTTTTTAATTGTTTTTTTTTGTATGATGATAACCTCTTTCTAAGCTCATAGTTTCTAAAAAAAAAAAAAGGTTTCTCCATAATTGTATTGATGGTACTTCTACATCCTTCCACATCCTAGTTATACATCTTTTAACCATCAGTATGAACCACAGCTCTCCTATTTAGGGGAACAAATTGAAATGCCGAGACATCTAATAAACAGATTTCTGCTCTGAACCTTAAATTTATGTGCAGTGATCTGTTCAGAATTTCAATAACCCTTTTCCAGATCTCTTGAATATATGGACACAAAACCAAAACATGGGTTGCATTTGCCACTTCTCCACACCCCTATTACATAAAGGGGAAATGGATGCCTCAAATTTATTTCATCATCATCAATTTATTGGAAAGCAAAACTGAGAGAAAATCTCTCTTGTACAATTGCATCCATCAGAATAAAACATACATACATATACATACATTATTTAATAAGTAAGGTGAATAATAAATCCTATGCAGTGAGTAGAATTGTACCTAATTTAATCTATTACTTAATGCACTGTTCCAAGTATTACATATTTTATCCCATTGTTTGTCTGTTATGGAAATGTTCAGATCCCTTTCCCATTTATTTTTTAAAACAGTATCCATATTATTCCTACTGCCTTTAAATATTGTGTATAATTTTGAGATCAGTTTCTTCCTGTCTCTTGCCTCAATCAAGGTTTCCAACATATGATTCTCTAGCACCAAATTCCCCTTTCTAGTTAATTCTGTAAGTACACTTCTAATCTGTAAATAGGAATAAAACATATTCTTATGAACACCATATTCTTCCCATAATTGCGAAAAGGATTTCAAGTTCATTCCCACATAGAGATCTCCGATATTCACTACCCCCCTATTATTCCATCTTTTTAACTCTTGCAGGGCCATGGACTGATATATCAGTCCAAAATTCCTATACGTTCTAATTCTGTTGGCAACCTAAGGGTTAATATTAGTGTATCAAAATACTGGTGGAACTTATTTTGATACAGAGGTGTAGTTCCACAGGTCTTATTTCTCCCCCAATACACCCAAAACTTTATGCCAGACTTGAAGTACCAATATGCTATGATAAAGCATGCCTTGGAGTGTGTTATTATGATTATGCACAGGATCCCTCAGTAAAGTAAAAAAAAAAAAAAAGACACAAACAAAGGTGTAACAATTTTGTTAGTATTTTTGAACTGTTGCAGTATATTACTACATAAAATAGTACAATGGGGGAGTCATTAATCATGTAACTGTAGTGAGTTTGCTAATAATTGATACATTAGAATCAATCAGTTTTGTGTAGCTTTAATACCAGTTTCTGTTTACCAAGAGAAAAAAAAATCTAACTGCTTTGAATGCCCCAGTAGGTTTTAATACCATTTAAGTAATTACTTCGGGACAACTAGTGTCCAAGAAACTCCAGGCAGCAAAAGCATGTCTTTAACACAAAGGTGTCTCTGGAATGTCACCGACACAAATCCTAAACTGGTTTATGGCTGTTTTTGCTTGTGTGAAACTAGTTAAAGTTAAGACCGTGTTACAATAGTTTGTTTTATTCTGAACTCATAGAGGTCTGTATGATCAGAAAATGCACACCTGAAAGGCATTAAAAGCAGCTCTGTAAAAACTCAGCTGAAATCCAAGCATGTGCATCAGTGGAAGTGCTAATGCGCATGATCAGAATCTCGGCTGAGTTTTTTTAGACATAGTTTTAGTGCCTTTTGGGTACTCGTTTTCAGTTAAGACTGGCATCTTACGAGTCTGGAATGAAACAGACTTTTGGAATAGGGTGTCAGTTTTTATCAGCTTCAGAGAAACGAAAACAGACATACATGAGCTAAGGATTTGGGTTGGTGGCATTCCAGAGCCCCCTTCGAGATGAAGACATGCTTTTGGTGCATGGAGTTTCTCAGAGAGAAGTTGTCCTGAAGAAATTTTACAATGATTTAAAAGGTACTAAAATGGATTTGTATATGCACTGGGGAATTCACAGCAGTTAGCTTTTTTTTATTCTGTTGCTAAGATAACTGGTGAGGGGTTTGTGCAATGAAGGTTTTGGAGTGGGCATAGGGATATTGCTGTAGCGTCTGTTCAGGGGTCTTGTTTTTAGGTGTTCTGTTATGGGGGAATATAAGTACGGGAACGGAATGCTGCCAACCAAGCAGCTTCTCAGATTTTTACTATACAGTGTATAATTCTGCTTGTCTGGCACCTACAATGAGAATATCATGATGCCCCCTCATTCTAGGTGGATGACAAAACAAATATTCTCTTAGTATGTCCTTAAGAAAAGAAGTCTGACATTATTTCATTCCGGAACTGGATTGTTCTTTGAAAGTTCTTTTTACAGAACTTTAGCAGTAACTTCCTTGAGACAGCAGCACATCCTACCATTTTACCACACAAACCAATGCCATTGCATAAATATACTATAATAAATAAGAGATATGCCATGGCCCCAGGAGAAATATCACTGATATATTTCATGAATGCTGTTTGACCTTATGGCATCATGAGTGGTGAAGTCACGAGGGATGCCAAAGGTCAAACAGCACAAGTAAGAAATATCAGCTCTATTCCTCCTGAGGCCGTGGCATATTTCATTTAACCAACATTTGTTGGTAGTTTTTTTTTCTGTTGCTGGAAATGTGTTTTTTTAATGTTTTCCCATCATTTTCAGATGGGCGAGGGGATCAGAAAGGATGCGCAATTATGAATAATCATTACATCACTGAGTTCAGTATGCCCATGCTTCTGTTTGGTGAGAGCAGCAGTTTGGTGGCTGTATCTGAACCTGATTCAAGTGAGAGCGGGTGCTGCTGAAAGAAAGCCCAGGAGTGTGGTTTGATTATCAGGGAGATCAGAGCTGGAGTACCAGTCAGGGGAATGGTGACTGAGATTCGGCAATATAGAGGCTGGTATGGGGACTTTGAAAGAATGCTGGGGTGCTATTTGTTGTACTGTGAGACTAAGAGTGTCAGAAACTGAGTTTTGTTAACCGTATTATCCATTTTGTAAATGAATAGGAGGTTTACTAGGATGGGAGAGAAAGTGAAAATGATTTTACTGTGTCTTCCCTAAAATGAAACTGGTTGGTGGGAGCCAGCAAATGAGTGAAGTTTTCAGTTCTAAAATTAGAACTGTGCTGCTCGTGCTGCTGGCTTCCACCAATCAAAAGCTATAGTGAGGATATTTTTTGTCATTGGGACCTAGAGTGAGAATATCTGACCTAGAGTGAGAATATTTTGACATTCTCCCTCTAGGTCTGGAGGGAGCGACAATATCACAGATATGTGCTACAAAATATCCTCACAGGAGTTGGATAAATATATTTATACAACATGTGTTTTGGGATAAATGTGGGGATAAAAATTGATATCTCAGATAGGCAGTGAAGATATCAATGATATCTCCACGTTCCTATACGTCATAGTGATATCTCCATGTTCCTATACGTCATGGTGATATCTCTATGTTCCTATACGTCACTGCAAAGAAAGTGAAAGTATGTTTCACTCTCTTTACAGAGAAGTCTCTCTCTAGTTCCTGCTTCATCCCGCCCCCAAAAAGACACACACCTCTCAAACCTATCTGGTTAATCCTGCCGTCATTGTAATTAAAAATAGTAATGTAAAGCGGTACCTGGTTGATTATCCCCTGTGCTACCGACAAAATCCTGTAATACTTTCACTTTCACCCCGAACTGTAGCGTGCCGAAGCGGCAATGTACGAGCAGATTACTGGCACCAGAGCTTTAAAATAAGTGTCTGCAGTGTAAAGAAAATCCTGGCTTTACCTCCGATGACATACTTTACACTAATAGAAGGACCGTCTCTACCAAGCGAAAGCACAGCAAGCGGTAGTCCGGCACAAAACAGGAGAAGGAAGCGCAGTGTATGTAGCTATAGCACTATACGCACACGGCAGCCTCTCATCTTAAAAGCGGACTACTACGCCGCTGAGTGAAAAGAGCAGTCTAATAAAAGTAAAGCATGTTATCGAGGAAAATGCTCAGGATTCTTTACTGAAACACTATTAAAGCTCTGAATTAATAATCTAGATTCCCCGTACCCATTCTCATACAGTGCAAAGTACAAGTTGTCTGATAAAAGACAACTCTGATACTATTACAATTACAAATCATACCAAGCTCAATGAAATAACAATGTTTAAAACTGTAAATTAACAGGATCAGCCAGATAATTTATTTTAATACAGTATGGAATCTGTGATGTTGCTGAAGATTTGGGGTGGGGGTGCTTTAGAGGATCATGCTACAAAAGCCCAAAACACATGTCATATAAACAGAACATGACATGGCCTGGTGAAGATATCATATTTATCTTCACTCGAGGCCAATGAAATCAAGATATCATTGGCCTCTCGTGAAGATAAATATGATATCTTCACTCAGGTCATGTCATATCCCCTATTTATACAATAGAGGTGAGCAGATACAACATTGGATAAACGCATGTATCCTCACCACTGTGTGGATAAATGTAAAATTTTACATTTATCCACATAGTAGACACATCATCACAAATTTATCCACACCCCCAGACTCCAGCTGGCACTACTTTACTGATGCATGCTTTCACTTTCTAGCTCCTCTCCCGAGCTGCTCCTACACTTCACTAGAACTCCAGTCTTCTTCACCCAAAATACATCCATTCTGCCTACTGAACATAAACTACCATGCTATAAAAAACACAAAACAGTGCTGTCTTACAAACTGCTGAACTCCTCTCTTGCTCACCTCCTAACCACAACAGAAGCAACACAGTGCCACTTTTTCTAACACCCCCCGCCCCAGACCTCACTAGCTAGCTACGCTCACTTGCCATAATACCCTTATCCATCAGAAACTTCCAGAACAACAGTATCTCTTTCTTTTTTTTTTTGTAAATTCTTTTTCACTCTGGTTGCTGGCTGCTGGTTGCTGGCTGCCAGGGACTCTCTCGGGCGAGACCCACTCGATCAGCTCTTTACTGCCTGGCCTAAATCCCTTCCAGACAGAGGAATAAGGTGCTGGATCCCCTCCCAACTGTAGGCCCTTACAGGGGAAGGGATCATGGAGAGTCAGGTTGGGACTGGTGGTGGGCATGTGGGGTCGGTCACTTGGATCCGGCGTCACCCCCTGGCAACCGGAGATTTCCTCCTTAGCTGTGTTTCCCGCAATGCATGGACGTGCAATGACATCAGCATGCAGAGGGTGTGCTCCTGCCCCTTCCTGCAGATGTCTGCCAATGCCTCGCCCCCTTCAAGTCCCTGCTTGGATGTATTGCTCCCGGTCTCCACTGGGAGCCACTACAAGACAGGGATTCCCCTCTAATCCACCCCATGAGAGGAGAGCAGTCCTCCGGATGCTTGATCCTCTCCTTCCCCTGCTGCCCCCGGCACCCCGAGTCTGCTTCCGAACCCAGGTTGCCAGTGTGGATTGAGGTATGACATCCAGCACCTCAACCCTCAGTGCCACCAGGCTGGCCACAGTATCTCTTTTTAACTTAAGACTTTCTCAAGTGCCTAGTTCTCTACTGATTACTTCTCCTTCATTCCAGCTCTCCCGCCACCCACAGTGCTCACATCTTACCTATCTCTCAACACAGACGTCCGCTTCTTCCCCGTCACTGATTTTCTTCTTCTGTAACCACTCATAGATGCAGGATCAACCAGATGATTTACCCATCCATACTAATCAGTAACATAACACAGATAAAAGAAATGGCACAACAAAAGAATAGCAAGCTCTCACAAAATGACAGAAAGACCCACCATATTGTTAGACACTGTCTGACCCTCCCACATCCAAATATCAGCCAACCACAACATGCAACGTGATGCTGTCACATCGCCTCCCTATCAAACAACCTAGATTCCCTAGCAACATAGGCTCAACCGCACAGTAACACACAGAACAGCACAAATCCCAATCATCAGAACAGCAAAAATCCCAACCATTTTATTAAAAAAATATAAAAAAATGTGGCCCTATTGTATAAATTGAATATGTGTTGGGCATTGTTGGAATACACTATGCACCTGCACTCATGGAGACTGACCTTGGTGACCAGCACTTGTAGCTCTGCTACGCTCCACCACTCGTGAGGTAACCCAAGGTCAGTCTCCACTCATGCAGATACATAGTGTATTCCACCACAGCCTAACACATATCCCTATATATATAGTGTATGTGATGTAGACAGCCAGCTCTGAGTGCTGTATCATTTTTTTATATAAAATGTATGACTGACTGTCTCTGCTAAAAAAAATCTGATGCTCTTAGAATGACCTCACTCATCCCCCCCCCCCCCCAAGATTTTGGCTGAAAGATGCAAGCCATAAGAAAAATGCTGACAGCATGTGAGTTCACACGCACTCAGTTTTTAGAGACAGTGTGTTACATGTAAGGCCTTAATTAAGGATCCCGTCTGTCTGAGTTAATTACAACCATAGTTGCTAGAACATATCCATTTTATGACATTGGAAGGAAAACCCAGGTTATTACATAGAAGTGCGAAAATCATAAAGATGCTGTCATGTCCTGGAAGGAGGAAGCTTATTATGAGATCAAAAGAAGTGTCATTTGAAGGACATGAATTATGCTGAAGTTGCAGAATGTAATACTTTTGTATAAGATATATATTTTTTTATACATAATCTGACAGAGGAGGAGCTAGCTGACCTCACACAAAAATGGGTTGTCCCATACAGTTGTTTAAGGAATACTCTGTTTTACTTAGACACCTTTCCCTAGACTCTGACTGAGGAAAGATCTTTGGAGCACTTGTAAACAAGTATTTAGAAAGATTTCAAATCTAAGTACTGTAAGTAGGAATTTGCACTGTTTAAACCTTGTTTCTTTTAAAAGATTTGTATGTCTGGTGATATAACAGTTCTGTATTTTGTGCTTTACATATTTTTAACTATTTTAGTAAAAGTCTTTTTAGAACGTACTTGGTCTGTTTTTGACTTCTTTTTTTAGTTGTAAGAAAAGTATATGGTTATTGCAGATACTAAACAAAAGCTTGAATGGTGGTACCAAACTGGAAAGAGAAGCGTTTTAAATCTGAGGTCTTTATTAAAGTTTTTAAGGTTTCATCTCTGTATACCTGGTTAGGTGCCCATAGGCAAAGATATCTGGCCCCCCGAAGACAGAAATATCTGAGCCTGTGCATTGGGTACGCTAGCAAGAGGTTCACAGTTTGAATCCCTCCAGAACTTGAGACCAATGGTTGATCCAAACTCACAAAAACAGACAAGAGGGTTACCTTGTTCTGTTAAACTGTCACAAGACTGCGCTTGGAGGTTGGCACTTTGGGAGTAGAGGGCCTGACCTGCTGAGTGGGTTTGTGACAGATTTCGAAGGCGGAAATATCTGATCCTGTGCATTGGGTACACTAGCAAGAGGTTCACAGTTTGAATCCCTTCAGAACTTGAGGCCAAAGGTTGATCCGAACTCACAAAAACAGACAAAAGGGTTACCTTGTTCTGTTAAACTGTCACAAGACTGCGCTCGGAGGTTGGCACTTCGGGAGCAGAGGGCCTGACCTGCTGAGTGGGTTTGTGACAGTGTATAGTGAGAGTTTGTTCTGTATTGATTTCCATGCCATCTGAAACCTTGTTGAACTACAGTTCAAAGGTTATGGAATGTGGTTGTACCCTTCTGGGGACAACAAGATTCCAACTGATTGGAAATCCTTGCAGCAGCTGGTGTTTTTCCCAGCGCTCCCGCGTGCACATCAATCAGTTCAAGTTCTGAACCAAAATCACCATTGCAGGGGAGCACTGTGAAAATACTTCAATTTGAAAAAAATTTAAAAGCAACAAAAAAACTATGCACTATAAAAAATACTGGTTGGGCAACCACATGCCCAACTAGCCTGAAACATAGAAACATAGAATGTTATGGCAGATAAGGGCGGCTTAGCCAACCCTGTCTGCCCAATTTTTTTCTAGCTTAATTTTTGCTGCAGGCCACCCACTTGATCTATGGTGCTGTCTCTATCCCCTCCTTCTTACCCCTATGATTCCCTTGTGCCCATCCCTGACATTTTTGAACCTCACCACTCTTTTCACCCCCACTACCCTCAGCTGGAAGGCTGTTCCAGGAATCCACCATTCTTTCTTTTTTTATTTTTTTTATTTTTTATTAATGCTTTCTGATGCCCCTTCCTTCTCCACTCCCCACCTGCTGCCTGTGGTATACCAGATGGAGCTACCCCATCCTGCTATGGTTTGGCCCCCCAGGCAGGGAAGGGGAGATTAATTCTTCCCCACCAGTCAACCCTGGTGTCGGGCCACAGGGCAAGGGAGCAGGGCCATTTTCTTCAGTTTTTTCCTCTCCTCCCCTCCCTGAGAATGGCAGCATGCAGTGGGGTCCAAGGAGACTGCGCATGCTGAGATGTGACGCTGCTCCATACTTCCTGCTGATATCCTCCCCTCCCATGTGGCTCCACCAGCTGCACCTCCTCCCGAGTGCACCCAGGTGGTGGTGTTGCAGTGAGAGCGGCAACTCTCCCTCCTCCGGAGGAGGAGAGCATCCCTAGGACACTCAGTTCTCCTCTCCTCTCTGGACAGCCTCCAGTGATCCAAGCTCTTTCCTGAACCCGGATCACTGGTGTCGTAAGCGGTAGCGCTACCGTGTGCCGGTGGGCCAGCAATCCACCACTCTGTCTGTGAAGAAATACTTCCTCACATTTCTCCTGAATCTACTCCTCTCCAGCTTCATAGCATTCCCCCTTCTTCTAGAGCACCTTTTTTGTCCAAAAAATACTCCCCTCCTGTACCTTATTAATCCCCATGAGGTATTTAAAGATCTTTATCATATCCCCCCTCTCCCTCCTCTCCTCCAGGGTGTACATATTGAGTTCTTTAGCCTCTCCTTGTAGGGCTTTTGATGTGACCCTGCACCAATATGGTAGCCCTTTTTTGGCCGCCTCCACTCTGTTTATGTCCTTCCTGAGATGTGGTCTCCAGAACTGGACACAGTACTCAAGGTGGGGTCTTACCAGTGATCTATATAGGGGCAACACCATCTACTTCCTATGCACCCAGCATCCCGGCAGCCCTCCACACTGCTTTGTCACATTGCCTGGCCACCGTTAGGTAATCCGATATGATTACCCCCAGGTCTCTTTCCTGCTTGGTCATTGTTATAGTCACTCCACACATTATGTACTCTGCCCCTGGGTTTCTATGGCCTAAGTGCATTATTTTGCACTTTTTTGCATTAAAACCCAGCTGCCATACTCTTGAGCACTCCTTCAGCTTTTTCAAGTATCTGCCCATCCTTTCCACCACCCCCTCTGGAGTGTCCACCCTGTTGCAGATCTTGGTGTCACCTGCAAAGAGGCAGACCTTCCCTTCTGGCTTCTCTGCTATTTTACTAAAAAAGACATTAAAAAGGACCAGCCCCAGCACTGAACTCCGAGGTACCCTGCTGGTCTATTTCCCTTCCTTGGAGTGAACTCCGTTTACTACTACCATCTGTCTCCTATCCTCTGGCCAGTTTCTTACACAGGTTACCACCTTGTTGCCCACACCAAAGCTACCCAGCTTGTTTACTAGTCTCTTATGTGGAATGGTGTTGAAAGCCATGCTGAAATCCAGGTAGGCCACATCCACAGCTCCACCCTGGTCAAACTCCATGGTTACCCAGTCAAAGAAATCTATCAGATTTATTTGGCATGACCTCCCCACTGTGAATCCATGCTGTCTTGGATACTGTAACACGTTGAATTCAAGATATTCCACAATCCTTTCCTTTAGTAGTGTTTCCATTAACTTACCAACCACCAATGCCAGGCTGACAGGCCTATAATGTCTTGCCTCTTCTCTGCTACCACTTTTGTGAAGTGGGACTACATCTGCCCTTCTCCAGTCCTCCAGTGGCCACTCTGGTCTCCAGTGATCTGTTAAATAGAGCTGACAGAAGTGCAGCTAGTACCTCCCTGAGCTCCCTCAGCACCCTTGGATGCACACTATCTGGCCACATAGCTTTGTCCATCTTCAGGTTAGCGAGTGCTTTCCAGACTCTCTTCTCAGAAAAGGACTAGTGTCAACTCCCTTCCATCCAAACCTCTGTGCTTTCAGTCCCTCCCGTTCCCCTTCCACTGTGAACAATGAGCAGAAGTATTTCTTAAAGATGTCTGCCTTTTCTTGGTCCCTCTCCATACTGTCCCCTCCTTCCCCTTAACCTTACAATCCCTCTCTTTGTCTTCCTTTTTTCGCTACCATACCTAAGGATAATTGCCTCCTGTGGTGAGTGGTGCAGGAGCTTCTCCCTTGTTCCTTAAACCAGCCCTTCTGCCTGCTATCATTACAATTCCTAAAGTGAAGATACGCCGGAAAGAATGAGAACTGCTGCATAAAGAATGATCATAGCTTAAAGTAAGATCTATCGGAGGGACCCTTGCTCTGTTGGCCCACTACATTTAATCTGTCCCAGATTAGTCCAGCATCAGGTACTGCAATTATTGTATTTCAGAGGCAGTGAGAGAGCCTCAGTGGTTTCTAACATTTTATTATATTCAGCTTTGTGGCAGTGAGAGGGCCACTTTTCTGGACATTTTTGCAAAAGCTGGGTGAGAGTTACCCTTGTTTAAACTCTAAAGGACCTGGTAAAAGACATTAATTTGCATTTCACTGGACATTAAAAAGTAATTTAATTTAGAGTTGTGCTTATTCTAATCTCTGTCAGATTATTGGTTCTGAGGTTTTAATTTAGGGGTGGGTTGGCACTGTTTTTTGTGCTATTGGTCTTAATTATTTTAAAAGTGGGTTCTGACCACTTGCCTTATTGTAATGTGTTGGGGAGGTTCTGCGACGGTCAGGTACTATTCCCCCACCAGGCTCAGGGAACTACGCCCCTTTGAATGTTCCCTGTTATCATCTGACACCTATTTCAGATGTCGTGCCTTAGGTATACTTAAGGGGTGCAAAAGAAAGGGGAGAGCTGGGCCTGGTGGGGGACAGGAAAGGGGAAGGTGGATTGGAGTCGTGGGATACAGGAGACACCCTGGGGTGAAATGGAGTCAGGATAGAGATTTTTCTTAGCTTGTCCCCATAGCCAAGGGCTCTGACATTAGCGGGCAGGTGCCGAGGTGTTCCCCGACAGCTTATCCTGCCTTGGCGGTGTTATGCAATGCCAGATCTATTAAAAACAAGACCACCATTATAGCTGATCTTGTGGGAACTACTGATCTGGCATGCATCACTGAGACCTGGCTGAATGAAAATGTAGACCCTGTATTGGCATCTGCAACTCCAGCCGGGTTCTCGGTGATACACCGTCCAAGGTTGGATAGTAGGGGCAGGGGTGTGGCCATTATGTTTAAGACTGAGCTGAGCCTTGTGGATGTGCCATTGGGAAGTACCAGATCCTTTGAATATATCCTGGGAGAGGGTGTAGGTTGTGGGATTCTCCTCATCTACCATCCACCAGGAGATAGAGTAGTATTCCTGCAGGAGATTGCAGACTTCATCGTCGACATGGTGTTGAGATCCCCCAGATGGATAATTCTGGGGGATTTCAATGCCTGGGTTGATGATGAACTCTTGCATTTTGGTCAAAATCTCCTCCAGCTGATGATGATGCTGGGTCTTACACAGGTAGTTATCTCCTCGACCCATGTAGGGGGTCATTCATTGGATCTGATCTTCCTTTTGGGGATGGAGATACCTGATCTGGAGGTGGAATCAGTCAGCTGGTCTGACCATCACACCGTAAGGTTCAATTTCAGGACCCCCCCAATAGGTCTGCCCCTACAGAGATGGTTCGGTACCACCCTTTAAGGAGGGTTAACCCTAGTGACCTATCAGCGGTGCTGGACCTATCGGGTTTGTCAGGTGAATGCATGAGTCCAGATGATCTCGTACTCACCTATAATAAGGCTGTAGGAGATGCTGAGGACAGGATTGCTCCTGTTCATGTTCGAACTCTCACCCTTTGCCCAAGGAGCCCTTGGTTTGATGGCTCCTTGAAGGAGTTGAGGCAAGTTGGCCGAAGGATGGAGAGAGCCTGGCGGAAGTCTGGCCATGATGCTGACAGGCTTAGATTGATGGCAAATTATGATAGCTATCAATTAGAAATCACCCGTAAGAAGGCAGAATTCCTGTCCAGGGAGATTTCTGCTGTGAGTAATCGACTGGCTCATCTTTTCTGGACTGTCGACAGATTGTGCAATCCAATCTGTCTCCAGCTCAAAGAAGCTTTTTCTCAGCTAAGATGCGAGGAGTTCACTAGATTCTTTGCAGATAAGGTTGCCAGCATCAGGTCTGGCATCGGTCCGGCCTCTCCTATGAGGGATTGCAGTGATCAATGGGAGGTGGCATACACTCGGTCTATCTGGTCAGATTTCTACCGGCTGGAATTCATGGACATTGTACAGACCATCCAAACATTGCACCCAACCAGTTGTAGTTTGGATCCGGGCCCTACACACCTCTTATTGGGATGTGTAGATGTTATCTGCCCAATCCTTGCTGAAATTGTCTGGATGTCCTTGGAGAGTGGGTCTTTCCTGACCCCCTCAAGGAAGCAGTCGTTCGACCACTCCTTAAGAAATCCTTCTTGGATCCAGACGGTCTAGCTAACTACCAGCCTATCTCTAACCTGCCATTTGTTGGTAAGGTTATTAAAAAGGTGTTTGCGCTGCAATTGGATGATTATCTTACAACTCACAATGTCTATGATTCTCTCCAGCCTGGTTTCAGGAAGAGGCATAGCATGGAGACTGCTCTTGTCCAGATATTGAACGACCTCCTAATTATTAGAGATCGAAAGGCATGCACCATCCTGGTCCTTCTTGATCTCTCTGCTGCATTTAACACTGTAGACCATGGTGTGCTGCTGGAGCACCTGCAGCTTTGTTGTGGGCTGTCTGGTACAGTTCTGAAATGGTTCCATTCGTTCCGCAGGTCTCAGAGAGTTGCCACTGGAATTTTTTCCTCTGATGCTCACTCCCTGCTCTGTGGGGTGCCGCAGGGCTCCATTTTGGCCCCTGTGTTGTTTGCAGTGTACATGCTGCCATTGGGAGACATCATCAGATGATACAGTCTGAGTTTTCATTGCTATGCAGATGACACTCAGCTGTATATGTCTTTTCTGCCCGGACAAGATGATGCACTCCCCATGCTAAACAATTGTCTCACTGAAATCAGAACCTGGATGAGTTTCAGCTGGTTGAGACTGAACCCAGATAAGACCAAAGTGTTGATAGTGGACCCAGGTCATCCAGGGGTGGGTTTGGGGGCTGGACAATAATCAGGCTTATTGCTTGATGGTACACAGCTCACTCCCTCAGACCAGGTGCATAACCTTGGAGTTATTTTTGATGATGGTTTGACTGTAAAGCATCAGATGTCAGCAGTCATTAAATCATCTTTTTATCATCTCAGGAACATAGCCAGGGTGAAACACCTGGTTCCTCTGGATGATCTTCCAACATTGGTCCATGCCTTTGTCACTACCCATCTTGATTACTGCAACTCCCTCTACCTAGGGCTACCAGGGGTTGATATCCACTGCTTGCAGCTGGTGCAGAACGTGGCAGCCAGGTTTTTGACTGGGACTTCTCAGATCAGTCATATTACACCTGTGCTCCGCGAGCTGCACTGGCTGCCTGTTCAGTGGCGGATCACCTTTAAAGTTGGCTTGCTAACCTTTAAAGCACTACATGATCAGGGACCCAGTTACCTGCAAGATCTCCTTGTACCCTACTGCCCCCTCTGTCCTCTCCGTTCCACCAACGAGGGATTGCTGGAGATTCCCAGGGTACGATTGAAAACATCAGGTTCTCGAGCTTTTTCTTTTTTGGCTCCAACCCTGTGGAATTCTCTACCTCATTGGTTAAGAGAGTGCTTTACCATTGATAAGTTTAAAACTGAGTTAAAAACTTACCTATTTGACTTAGCCTTCCCAAAATATGGATAACTTATTTTATTGTCCCTGTTTTACCTTATTTATATTTGTTACACTTTGTTTTATGTACAGTGCCTTGGTTTGGAAAGGCACTATAGAAATAAAGTTTGATTTGATTTAAAAAATATCTTGTCCTCTTTAGACACTGCCTGAGCTTTAGGTAGATGAGGTTGCATTCTGCGCATGTCAGAATGTCCAGCCACGCCTAAGCTGCTACTCATGGAGGAGATGCGGTTCGCTTGGTTGAGCTCCTTTCAACTTTAACCAGGAATCTGCTCTGTTTCTTTCTTTGCACCCCTAGTCAGGGAAGGGTAAAGAGCAGATGGAAAGGGGAGAGGGGGCAAGGAAGAGAGGAGAAAGGTGTCCTTCTCAAAAGAAACTGGACTGAATTTTTAGCTTTTGCCTTTTGTGCTCCATTTTTTCCTTTTTTCTGTCGGGAAGCATCAGTTGGGAAACGGCTGGCGTGTATGTTCCATTTCGGGAGAGTTAAAAGAGTGGTAACTCTGGCAAGTAAAATAAAGAGCATTTAGGAGGGGCGAGCAATAGCAACAGTATAGTTGGCATTTTTAAAACACAAAAATAAGGCTGTAGACTTGACCTCAAAGCAAAATCTGTACAGGTTAAATCGGAGCATGTCTGGCTTTTTCCAGCGAGTGTGCAATATCGCTTAAGCACCTTCGATGATGAACAGAAACTGGTGGAAAACAAGGACATTGGTCTAATTCAAACAAAGTCATAAAACTATTGAAAGGAAAACCCCTAGTCTTTCAGGAGGACACACAGGAGGAGATAATTATTTTAAAGGGGAGGGAACACAGAGTGTTAAAAAAAAGCAAAAATAAAAGACACAGTATTGAACACATAGGCCCATCAACTACACCTGCAAAGGGGTATATCGCTTCACCGATTTGCACCTACAATATTTTTCTATCAAAACAAAGCCTTTAGAGAAGGTGGGCTGTTCAAACAAAAAGTAAAAACAGCATGAATACTGCTGGAGAATTTCAGGAAGAAAGTGAAACAAGGGGGAAAAGCCTGCCAGAAGAAGGGGAAGACCCTAGGAATAATACACAGGAAAAACTGTTGAAGGAAATGCTGCAGGGATCTGGGGTCTTAACTCTAGCAGTCTCATCGCTCTCCAATAAATTAACAGAGGTAGTGGAGAAACTGGACTCATTGGCGACTAGAACTACAGAACGTGAAAATGGGGTTGGTAAAATAGAGGACACTCTGCCTAAAATTAATTCAACCATTGAAGAAAGTAAGAAAGAGTTGAAAGAGTTGAAAACAAAAATTGAAGATCTAGAATCTAGGTCCAGGAGAGTAAATCTGAAGGTTGGAGGTCTGCCAGAGGGGATAGAGGGGAACAATCCACAACAATATTGTTAAGAGATGCTCATGAAGGTCCTGGATCTCCCCTACCCAGAGAGAAAGATAGAAATGGACAGAGCACATAGGGCATTTGGAAAGAAAGATCTGCAGGAAAGTCCACGATTTATGTATATAAAAACACTACGCTACCAGGAGAAGGAGAGAATATTAGCAAAGGCCAGAGCTGAAAAAGGCCTATACTACAATGGAATGAAACTACAGGGCTACCAAGATATCCCGCCGCCCATTTTGGCAAAAAGAAAAGCTTTTGATCAAGTTAGAGATAACCTTAGAAAAGAGGGTATTCAATTTACAATGATTTACCCAGCAAAATTAAGGGTGTATATGGACGGTAGGACTTATTTCTTTCACTGTCCAGCTGAGGTAGAAATGGCTATGAGGAAACGTCACAAACCCCCATGTAATGACCCAGACCCTGGAGGTTCATGAGGGCCCCTAAGGAAGGATAAGGACAGGTTTAGTAGTTAAGATCTCGGGGGGGGGGACACATAGGTAACTATAAAATTAACCAAATAAGAAAGCAATAGGGCTGATGTCACAAATAGTTAAGGGTGCTTTGTCCTTATTTTTGTCTCTCCTTTTGTTCTTTCCCCTTCTGCTCTTTGATGTAGGGGGTGCAGGGGAGAAACGGAGGGAAAGAGGGGTATTGTAAGCTGAGGGGCACCGCTTTTCTCACTCCCACTAACTAGTCACTAGGCAGCCTCAGTGTGGGGGTAAGCATCCACTTGTCAATAGGATGCTTAGGAAAAATAGTTTTTTGTCACTCAGTTCCAATATACTTCTAGTAAAAATAGTCAAGTTAGCTTAATGATTGGGGAAGGGACAGATTAAGAAAAACATGAGATATGTGGGGAGTAAGTTAAAAAAGAGGTAAGAAGCAATTTACAAAAAGGCTCAAATACAGCATGGGTGCCTAGGTTGCAGGACCTGGAACTCCTATAGACTTGTTTATGACTGGCAGCTTATTGAAAGATCTCTCCTTGAAGGAATACAATTGAGGGGATTTTGGTATCATCATCAATTTATGGAAAAAGTAAGAATAATGACATGGAATCTAAATGGGTGCAAGGCTAGAATTAAAATAAGGAAGGTAGTTAAAATAGTTAAAAGAAGGAAGGGAATGATTGCTTGTTTTTACAGGAAACCCACTTCAATGAAACTGATGTAAGATATTTTGGCAACCTAATGGGAGCCAAGGGTTTTGCATCCAGGTTCACTGACATGGCAAGAAGCACAGCTATCTTTGTTAGGAACCAACTTGGAGATACAATAGGGAAACATAAAGTAGACATTAAGGGGAGATTTGTAATATTGGAACTAGGGTTACAACATAGGAAATTTACTTTGGCTTTAGTCTACAGTCCAAACCAAGATGACCCTGCTTTCTTTTCAGAATTCTGTCCGGAACTAGCCCAATTTAAGTCGGCCAGAATAATAGGAAGGGATTTCAATCTCACGTTTTTTCATCTAGATAGAACTCCACCTGCAATGGGGAGAAAAAGATAGGCATTGAAAGTGGTAAAACAAATCCATAAGGATCTGAATTTAATAGACCCATTCAGGGAACTCTACCCAAACCTGAAAAAATATTCATATTATTCCAAAACATACAAAACCTTCTCAAGACTGGATTGCTTTAGCCAGCCCGCTGGCACAGCGGTAGGTTTACTGATGATGGTGCCAGTGACCTGGGTTTGGAAATGGACTCGGGCAGCTGGAGGGCTGACCGGGGGGAGAAGGATCAAACACCTATTGGCCGCTCTTCTTCTCCGGGAGGGGAGGGTTGCCTGTCCCGATACTCTACCGCCACCTGGGTGACCATGGGTGGTGGTGGTGCAGCTGGGATGGCCAGTGGGAGGGGAGGATGTAGGCCGGGAGCTGGAGAGTCTGCACGTCACAATGTGCTCTGCCCCTTGGCCCCCCCTTGCGTGCCTATGACCTCAGGGGATGGCACCATAAAAACGGAAAAAGGACCTTGCGGATGCCAGCGTAGATGGGGATCCAAGCTCCCAGACGCCATAACCCAGCTCTCGGGGACTGTCCAGACTGCCCAACACACAATAATGGACTGGAGGGGGACATCCTGGGATCCCCCTCCTCCCCGCCTGGGGGGGGGTAGACCGAGGCAGCATGGGGACAGATCTAGCAGTATCCCAAGAGGTTCTGGGGGTGGGCAGAGTGAGCAGAGGATACCCCAGAAGAGAGCGGCATCCGTGGAGACAGGGCAAAAAAAAAAAAAAAAAGAGACTGGATTGCTTTTTTTGTTAACATGGATCTATACAGGGAAATAAAAGGAGTAAGCTGTGAGACAATCAGTGTTTCTGATCATGCTCCAGTAAGTTTAGTAATAGAGATGGAAAATGGTAGAAATGAAACACATGGGGGCCAGGTCTGGAGATTGGATAATTCAATATGGTTGTGGCCGGGATTTAAACAACTACTACAATAAGAAATCCAATGGTATTGGAAACAAAACTCTGGACAGGATGTGGGTATAAATACTCTGTCGGATGCTAAAAATGCATATTTAAGGGGCTGGGTGACTTTCCAAATAATTGCAAGAAAGAAAATACAGGAAAATAATTTATTAGAATTGGAAAGAGAACTGGCAGTTGCTGAAGAAGAATACGTACATCAAAGGTCAGATCAAACAAAACTTAATTACACACTGGTCAAAGATAAAGTGGAATAAAAAATTGCAGGAAAAGGCTGAGAAAGAACTGAATAGTGCTAGAGCCAAATACTATTGCTATGGAGAGTTACCAAGCAAGGTCCTAGCATATCAAATTCAAGCTGAAAAGAATAAAAATAAAATATACAGTATCTTTAAAGATGATGGGACAATAACCATGGAAACATCAGAGATCTTGGATACCTTCTATGCATTCTACAGCAAACTCTATACCCTAAAGGTTTTAGTAGAAGAGATAAAAATTCAGGATTATATAAAAGGCCTAACGCTTCATAAGATCCCTGAACAGGACTTAGTGGAATTAAACAGAGAGTTCACAGTTAAAGAAATAGCAGAGGTAATTAAAATCTTACCGAATAATAAAAGTCCTGGGTCTGACAGTTTCAAATTTGAGTTATACAAAAATCAATCAGAAATTTGGGTACCTTACCTGGTTAAATTATATAATAGCTTTATAACAACAGGGGCTATTCCAGACTCCTTTAATGAAGCAGATATAGTATTGATTCTAAAAAAAGATAAACCGGAGAATGTATGTGGGTCTTACAGACCCATTTCTCTCTTTAATAGTGATTATAAGCCTTTCACCAAACTTCTGGCTAAAAGATTGTCTAGGATTGTCCCGACACTGGTCCATCAAAGTCAGGTTGGTTTTGTCCTGGATAGAAGACTTCAGCACAACACAAGGAAGGAGTTTAGTGTTATAGAGGCTTTGAGGGGAACGGACACTGCACTTCTCTCTCTTTAGGTGCTGAAAAAGTTTTTGATAGAGTGCAGTGGCTCTTCCTGTTGGAAGTGTTAAGAGGTTATGGGATAAAGGGGAACTATGAAGCTTGGTTTAAAATGATTTATAATACCCCAAGGGCTAGAGTGAAAGTGAATGGTTCTTTCACACCCTATTTCCAGATGGCTAGAGGGACGAGGCAAGGGTGCCCCCTTTCCCCACTCTTCTTTGCTCTGTTTCTGGAACCCCTGGCTATCAGGTTAAGATCACATGGCCAAGAACTACGTGTGGCAATCTACCCAGATCCAGTCCTAACAGTGTTATATGTGGACGATATACTATTGGCACTAAAAAATCTGTATACCATGTATCCGAAAGTCTGTGAGATATTACAGGAGTTTGGTTCTATATCAGGCTATAAAGTAAATTGGGGAAAAAGTGAGATGCTTTACTTGGGCTCACACGAGGAGATTAGAGATCATAGGGGAAATTCTGAAAGATAAAATAAAACATTTAGGTGTTATATTGGCAACAGACCCAAAAAGGGCAAACAATTAACCTATGATTCAGCTGTAAGTAAAATAGGAGTATACTTGGCAAAATGGCAATATGTGCCCTTGGTCTATATAGGTAGAATAAACATTTTAAAAATGAACATTTTGCCAAGACTGTTCTTCCTGTGCCAGTCAATTCTCATGAGCCTCCCAAGAAAATTCTTTCAGGATCTTGATAGAACAGTAAGAAAATTTCTCTGGCAAGAAACCCCCCCCAAGGATAGCATTAAATAAGCTATGTCAAAACAAATGCAGAAGGAGGTCTCGCATGCCCAAATTTGATGTTATATTACCTAGCTGCCCAGTTAGAAATAGTGTATTATTGCTTCCATTAACCCCTGAACTGTTCCCAGGCAGGAATGACAATTGAAATAGAGAAAATAAGAGGACTGAATTTGATAAACACACTGGCAAATACAAAGATGGAGGTGTTAGCAACCTCCAGAACAACTATTGAGACATGGGAAGTGGCAGCTAAAGTTTGGGGTAAAAAAAAAAGGTATCTCCAAGTTGACTCCTGTTTATAACAATAATGGCTTTAAACCAGCTAAAATGGTTAAAACTTTTAAAGATTGGTACTTTCAGAAAAACATTAAGTCCATAGGAAATTTTTATATCGGAAAGGAATTTATGTCTTTTACCCAATTTCAGAAAGAGTATGGTATACCAAATAACCAATATTGGCAATTTAGCCAAGTGAAGAACTTTGTCTTTAAAAGAAACTTCAACTCCTTTCCTCTTGGGGATAATCCTCTAGAAACCATGTTTGAGGAATTGGACTCAGATAAACGTATCATTTCAAAAATATATCAAGGCCTTTTACAAGAAACCTCTAATCAGATGAATTCAGCAAGACAGGCGTGGGAGAGAGATCTCAAAGTTGCAATCCCGGAGATGGATTGGACAGAATATAGAAACATGGAAGACATACAGGTTCGGAATAATAGGTTACTTCAGATACATTTTAACATAGAACATAAAACATACCTTAGACCTACCAGATTATATAAAATAGATAACTCAATTTCAAAGATCTGTCAAAGGTGCCAGAAGGAGAGGGGTACTTTATCTCATATGCTGGCCAGATGTGAAAAGCTTATATCACTTTGGACCTATATATGGATTTTAATAGGGAGACCGATGGGGTTGATGTTCCCCTTTGATCCTAGCATTGCAATATTTGGCTATAGAACAGACCCTAGGCATCCATGGGGAACACAGAAAACCCTGTGGAATATAGGCATTTTTACTGCCAGCAAGATAATACTCCAGCATTGGAAGGAAATGGAAGTACCATCAAAACGGGAGTGGCGAGAGAAAATGCTTGAGTATGTGAGGCTGGACAGAGCGGTATGCACTTCGAAAAAGGTATTGGAAGCGCATACTTCCGTTTGGTCTCCCTTTAGACAAAATTTGTTTAATTCGGCTAATTTGGCATGTAATTAGAATTGGCTCAACAGATGATATGTCTGTGATGAGGCTAAAAGTCTTCATGAATACTGTAAAGACTGAAGCACTCACTCTCTGAGTCATATCGTAAAAATAAATAAATAAAACTTAAAAAAAAAAAGGCACTGCCTGAGCTATTATTTCTTCAGTTTGTGCCTTTGTGCTCCTTGCTGCTTTCTCTGCCTCCCTGTTTTCCTCATACATTTCCCTATCCTCCTCTCTCTGGGTCTTCTTATGCCTTCTGAATGCTACTCTTTTGGCCTTTACCTTTTACAGCCTGTGCTGCTTCCTCAGGCTTCTAATTGCATCAGCCCTCTGGAGCTTCGCTATCAAGATCTGCTGTAATCAGAATCCCTTTGTGACAACACAAACTGGTTGTGCGTGGTTGCCCAATCAGTATTCTCTAAGCTGACCCCTTGTAAATGCATACCCTATTGTATGCATTTAAGAGGGCTATGCGCTGAGATCTTGAGTATTTTCTATTGGAAAAATAAAGCTGGCTGAATGTATATTGTTAAAAATGTGTCATTTTTATAAGGTACTCACCGAGACTCCTTTGTCTTGATCAAATTAGTGACTGTAAGTGATTAGGAGTGAGTGTGTGCTTCACTGGAGTGGCAGTGAACACCTATGAACAGCGGGTAATGACCAAAACACTTACAGTAGGTCATCAAGTACTATTTAGATCTCTGTTTCATGGTGCTAGATTTATGCATTAAAACAGACTCTTAAATGCATTTAACAGGCCAAATTAATGCTGAAGACATATAAATGGAACTAGGACTTTAGAAACTTAAGCACCAAAGTGGCTATGTGTTTAAGAGGTATGCATTTAAGTGGGAGACAGACAGACCGAGAGAGAGAGAGAGAAAGACTTGCACATACCGTTTTTGTATCGTGGTCATAGGGATGGCCTTCAGTACTGGAATTTGGATTTGGGTTTATATTCAGGATTGCAATGTCTGGATCCTGAATGCAAATCCAAACACTGAATTGCACTTGTAGGCCCATGGCTTCCTAGTTGTCCATGCTGAAAACTGAACTAGCTTGCTTCCCTCCTGTAGTGCTAACCTTTACGACATTTTATTTTCTTGCCGAGTTGTTGCCTCACTACTGTTGTCTATAGTAGCTTTCAGCTCCCATGTTTTGATTATATACACCATCAAGGAATTGTAATCTCAACTACTTGTAACCGTTATCTCCTCTATTCCCCTTCCCCAGATGGTGCCTGAAAATGATTAGCTCAGTGCTGCTTTCCTGCTTACCAATTTTCAAATAAATAAATGAACTTTCACTGTAGCCTTTTTTGGTTCCATGTGATAACGGTGACTGCGTAACAGCAATCGCTGTTTGGGGCAGGCTCTATATCACCAAAAATGGTGCAAAGCAAAAGGGCATAGGACACTTGTGATTTTACTTTTTTTGTGGGGGGCTGTGCCTCGCCTCACTAAAGGATTCTTAACTCCAGGGGGGTGCATGTTGGGGTAGGCAAACGAGAGGAAAAAAAATTGCTGACCGGCACTAAAAATGAGTGGGTGTCTGTAATCGAACCCATCACCCTCCCAACCCTAACCTGTGACCAATCCACCACGTTACATGGCCAGCTCGGCAACCCACCACCACACTATGCCCCACAAACTCCCCCTCCCTTTGCAAAGTTGAATCTTGAGAGCTTCTTCAAAGATATCTCTTACATCAGGCCACACCTTTGGGGAACTAAAGCTGCCAGGTGCTAGGACCGCACAGAAACCTTTTACAAGCAGTCAGACAGGGGCCACCCACGAGGACGTCAGATGTCAGCATATACCTAGACATGGGCAGCCCCTCCTCTCCTCAATTCTTTTCACTCCATAGATCAGACTTATCAGACCGCCATCGGAAACATTGCTGCTCATAGCCGCTGTTTTATTTCTTTATATATCTAAGTAATTACTTTTATAGTGATTTTCGGCGTATGTCATTGAACAAACCATAGAAAGACTTCTGATACTGCAAGTGTAGAGAGAAGGTCTACACAGGAAACTTCCACAATGTCTGTGTCTGCTTCTTAGGCCTCTGTCATAATGTGAAGGCTTGTGAGATGTGCCAGGGGTTCAATTCCGCAACCATGTGACAAAGAAAGAGGGCTTTGGAGAAATTCCTTCTCCAAAGAGCTGTTGAGAGAATGGAGAAGCAGGTACAAGAAAAATGTGCCCAGCCTGTCAACCCAGTTGTGATCATCGAAGTCCAGAGAAAAAGCCTTGGGTAGTCATAAGCACAAAAACCGGGATAAGGACAAGGTCTCCCTAGCATGCTGCAGGTCGCCCCTGTGGACTACAGGTACAACTCTGCCTTGACGTCAACTGCTCCATGACTGCCCCCCTAACCGTTGACCAGACACCAAGATCAGGGCTTGGCATGGGCACTTCCGAGACTACTATGGCCAATATGTCGCTATCTTCGATGGAGATCCAACCTCCAATGTCAACCACTTCAGTCGTACCTACTAACCAAAGTAGCGTTGATACACAGGCAGTCCTTATCACATTTTCAGGCAAGATAAGATGTCTGCTGCCTGGCTTCCCTCTTCCAGGGGACACATTGATGGAGACTATGTCAAACACCCCATTGATGCCGCAAGTTACTCCCTTGCCACAGAGACCTCCTCAGCTACTGCCGCCATTGCCAGTGTGGCCTTTCATTCCCATTCATGACAGAGTCAACAACGAGTATGAGTACAATCCTGATCTAATGTTGCAGGAAGATGAGAAGGAAGAGGAAGACTATGCTGAGAACCACTAGGGACAGGCCACCCAGCTCCACAGTCTCCTCTTGTAGTCAGGACTCTGTTGTGAACACACCAAGGTCACCTCCAGAGGATCCCTCATTTTTCATTATGATGCAGCAAATGCAAGTACCATGGGCTTCATTTTAGAGGAGCAGGATTCCATCAGAAAGAACCTGCTGGAGTTTATGTAGCTGCCAGAATCTCCCTCTGCTGTGGTTCCTCTACTATTTCCAGCCTTGGAGGATGCCACTTATACAGCCTGGTATTGGCCAGACAATATACCGGCTGTGCCCAAAAGACAGACAAAATGTATTTTGCCCTTTCTGAAAAACCCTTTTATGCTAACCAGCCTGAGATTGACTCAATAGTGATCACAGTTGCCCGTGATAGATCCAGGGCACCTGCTGCCTGAGTTTTCTCCCTCCTGACAGAGAATTCAGGAGATTAGATGTTATAGGCAAGCGTGCATATGCCTCTGCTTCATTGGGCCTATGTATGCCTAATTACCAGGCCCATATTATAAAACATCAGAACACCCTCTGGAGGAAGGCTAAGGCTGCTGTACAGGCTTTGCCTGAGGGATCTACTAAATAAAAGTTAATGAAAACTGTGACTGTTGGTGCTGGTGCTGATACAGGAAAGCATTTGATCCTCACAGCGTATAACATTTCTGATGCCTGTGCCAGGCAGGGCTGTTGCCTCTGGCATATGCCTCAGGCACTACTGTTGGCTCAGAGTAGAGAGTTTTGACACTGATGTGCAGCAAATAGTTCTCAATGCCCTATTTAGAGAGCAGAAACTGTTTGGCCAGGATGTGTAAGAAGCTTTGCGAAATCTTCCATCATCTGAAAAGTCTCTAAAGCTGGTACACTCCCTGTACCACACCCACCCCAGGGATAGTAGCAGGGATCATTTTCATCCATCTGCTGTCAGGGGACAGCGTCCAGCCTACAGACAGCAGGGAAGAGGCAAAGGTCGGGGGGGGGTGCCTTGCCAGGAGGGAAGAGGCAAAGTGTGGGGGCCTTGCTAGTCCCCGCCATCACCCCAGTTGCCTATTAAAAAGCACCTAGAAGTAGTGGAGCCAGTGACTTCACCCCCACTGGCTCAGCATGATTGCTTATGTACCTCCCATCCACCTTTACCTCCATGGGTGGTTGTAGGGGTCACCTATCCCTCAACTTGGACCAATTGAGGGAGGTGACTATAGACGCATGGGTTCTGGAAATCATAGAGAAGGGTCACGTTTTGGAGCTTCTGTATTGCCCTCCAGATCATCCACCAGTAGTGGCATCACACCCAGCGGGGCACATGTCCATGTTGCTGGAGGAAGTACAGACTCTGCAAAAACAGGCTATGGAACCTGTACCTCTAGAACAGAGGAACACAGGTTTTTACTCTAGATACTTCATCAAAGTGCATAAGGGAACTGAGGTCTGTTCTGGATTTCTGAGATCCGAACTTCTTCATAGAATACAAGAAATTTCAGATGGCTACTCTGCAGGGTCTCCTTCCCATATTACAAGCAGGGGACTGGATTTGCTCCCTGGATATGAAGGATGCCTATCTCCATATCAAAATCCCAGAACCTCACAGGAAATATCTGAGGTAACTGTTTCAGGGAGGATATTACTAGTGCAGAGTGTTGCCTTCCAGCTTATCTACTGCACCACAAGTCTTTGCCAAATACTTGGCTGTGGTGGCAGCAGTCCTTTGCAGAGAAGGCCTGTGTGTTTTCCCCTACCTGGATGACTGGCGATTAAAAGCCCACTCCAGGGACCAACTGCTGCAGACCTTAGCTTGAACTGGACAGCTACAAACATAAAAGCTGACGGCAGATAAGGGCTGCATGGCCCATCCAATTTGCCCTTTTTTGTTACATTGCTTACACTGTAGATCTCTCCAGGTCTACAGCACTTTCTCTACTACCCCCTTATCTATTCCTTATGACTTCCTTGTGCTTATCGCAGGTTTTTTTGAATCCCACCACTGTTTTCTCCCCCACAACCTCTGCTGGAGGACCATTCCAGGCATCCACCACCCTTTCTGTGAAGAAGTATTTCTTCACATCTCTCCTAAACCTACCCCTCTCCAGCTTCATATTGTAGCCCCTTGTTCTAGAGCACCCTTTCCTCTGAAAAATACCTCCCACTTGTACTTCGGTCACCCCTGTGAGGTCTTTAAAGGTCTCAAACATATCCTGCCTTTCCCTCCTTACATGTTTAACTCCTTTAGCCTCTCCTCATAGAACATTTGATATAGACCCTGCACCCTCTTGGTAGCCCTCCTTTGGACGGCCTCCATCTTATGTCCTTCCTGAGATGTGGCCTCTAAAACTGGACACAGTACTCTAGGTAGGGTCTTACTAAAGTGAAAACAAAAAAGTCACTTGCACTCCAGAGCCAGGACTGGCTGGGCGGCCACTCCAGTGAAGACAAACTCCCAAAGTTTTCAGGAAAAATCCATTTATTGCTTGTTGACCTGGTAAAGCACACCAGAATAATGCTGTCTAGTAACAGGTATCCCAGAGCTTCGCTATATGAGGCTTCATCAGGGAGGGGTCTTACTAGAGACCTATATAGTGGCAACACCACTCCCCTGTTCCTGCTGGTAATAATACCGCTATCTATACATCCCAGCATCCCACTAACTCTCCTGTTTGCTTTGTCGCATTGTCTGGCTACCTTCAAATCATCCAATATGATCACCCCTAGGTCTCTTTCCTGCTTGGTCACTGCTAGTATGCCCCCTCCTCATTTTGTACTGCACCCCTGGGTTCTGTGACCCAAATGCATTATTTTACACTTTTTGCATTAAACTTTAGCTGCCAAACTTTTGACCACTCCACTCCTCCAATCATTTCAAGCCTCTTTCCATCCTTTGCACCTAGGGTTACCACTTGTCTCGATTTTTGCAGGACAGTCCTGATTTGGGCAGCTGTGTCCTGCAAAAAACATGAAAAATACTATATGTCCTGACTTTATAGTAGAAAAAGTATCTTATGACTTCTCCTAAATGTTGCAAAAAAACTATAATACCTTAATTAAAATACCTTAAAATGATAAGAAACAGTAGGAACAACTAAAAAACGACATCACCTAGTCTTAATTCTGATTATTTAGAGAAAACAAGTCTGTTGCATTGGTCAAGGTTACATACTGTCCTGCGAAAAATCATGTTTCAGTAAGAAATGTCCCACTTTAGGCTTCTTAAAAGGTGGTAACCCTATCTGCACCCCTCTGGAGTGTCTACCCTGTTGCAGATCTTGGTGTCCTCCACAAAGATGCAGACCTTCCCTTCCAGTTCCTCTGCTATGTCACAAGTAAAGGTGTTAAAGAGAACTGGATCCAGTACTGATCCCTTCGGTACCCCACTGGTCACTCTCCCCTCCTCAAACCAAACTCCAGTTACTACCATCCTCTGCCTCCTATCCCCTAACCAGTATCTCACCCAGCTTACCACCTTATTGCCCACCCCATTCTACCCAATTTCTTTATCAGCCTTCTATGTGAAACAGTGCCAAAGGCCTTGCTGAAGTCCAAGTAGGCTTTGTGAAACATTTTCCCCACCCAGGGACCACCAGGGCCACCACCACTACCTCAGAGGTTGCCAAGAAAGAGGAGCGGTTGGACCAAGGTGGGCTCAGGGAGGGAGAGGGTAGTGGAACAGAGGTGCATCCCTCCAGTTGTACCTCTCCACAGTTCATATGCTGTTCTGGTGAAGAGGGGTTCCTCTATGGGTGGCACCTGCAGTGGAGACCAACGAGGATGCTGGGAACCTCCACAAAGGAGATCCACAGGAGGTGTGGCATGAGACCCCACAGGAAGGAACAACTCCTGGTGGGGACTCGATCATTAGGGGGGTAGAAGTGGGGAAGGAAGGGGATAGGGAGGTAAAGTGCCTGCCGGGTGCCACGGCTCGGAGGGACAGGAAGCAAATCCTCAGGATCGTGGGAGAAGCTGCATGAGGGAGGGTGCTGGATGTCATTGTCCACCTAGGGACAAATGACTGGCTGTGAATGAGATCAGAGCAGTGCAAGAAGAGTTTGCAGAGTTGGGGAGGTGCCTTAGACAAGTAGCATGTACAGAAACCTTCTCGGAGGTGCTGCCTGTCTATGGTAAGGATGATGCTAGGGTATTCTGCACCATGGGATTCAATGAATGGTTGAAAAACTGGTGTGGAGCTCAGGGTTTTGGCTTCATTGTGGACTGGGTAGCCACCTGGAGGGATGCAGGCATATACTGGCGCGATGGTCTGCATCTGTCCGGGGGGGGGGGGAACCAGGATCCTAGGTGATAGGTTTAAATGCTTCATTGGCAAGCATTTAAACTAGCCAAGGGGGGAGGCACTGAAAAGGAGCAGGGAAATTCCAGCGTCCCCCAACAAAACACAGTAGTTAGTGAGGTAAACACCAAGGTAGAGCAGTCAGTAGGGAGCAGAACAGGAGTAAATGCAGAAAAAGATAGTAAAGACAGGGTTGAGGTTAAAAGGGGTAAGACCATAAAAAAAAAAAAAAAAAGGAAGGTGATGAGTACCAATGTCCGCAGTCTGTGCAACAAGCTCCCTGAACTAGTGGCCTTGATGGAAGAGGGATGCCTGGATATTGTGGCAGTCACTGAAACATGGTACACAGATAACCATGACTGGGATGTCAACATACCAGGATACACAATCTATAGGATTTACAGGAGGGACAGGATGGGTAAAAGAGGAGGAGGAGTAGCTCTCTGTGTAAGGGAAGGGACTAAAGCAACAGAACTAAAGAGTAAACAGGAAGTTGATGAGTCACTGTGGGTCACCCTGGAGACAGAAAATGGCACTACAATCTGCGTGGGGGTTGTGTACAGACCCCCATCTCAGGGGGAGGAAATGGACAAGGAAATGATAGAAGGCATCCTTAAAATGGCAGAAAAATGGGAGATATTGTTGATGGGGGACCTGAATATGCCAGATGTTAACTGGAGTACCTTTGCTGCAGGCACATCCAAGAGCAGGGTCATTCTTGATGCCTTACAGGGGGCATGCCTCAGACAGGTAGTGCTGTAACCCACTTGGGAGGAAGCAATCTTAGACCTGGTACTCTCAAATGGGGAAGGAAAAAGGATCTCAGATTTAGAAGTGGGTAGCCATCTGGGAACAAGTGACCACCAACAGTGTGGTTCACAATAAACACAGCCAAAGAATCAAGCCATACAAAAACAAAAGTACTGTACTTTAGGAAGGCTGACTTTGGGAAAATGAGAGAGTGCCTCAGAAAAGCAGTAGCAAATGGGCAAGAAGGAGGGGTGGAGGAACAATGGGGAATAATCACAACAGCCATCATAGAGGCAACAAGCCTTAGTGTGAAGCAAATCAACAAAACAAAAGGAAGGAAAAAACCACTATGGTTCTCAAAAGAGGTGGAAGGGAAAGTTAAGGAGAAAAGGATAACATTCAGGAAATACAAGGAAACACAGAAGGAGCAGGACAGAGAATTTTATCAGTTAAAGTAGAAGGAGGCAGGGAAGGCAGTCAGAATAGCAAAGGCACAAACTGAGGAAAAAACAGCCAACTCTGTTAAGGGGATAAAACCTTTTACAGGTACATTAGGGAGTGAAGAAAGACCAAGGAAGGGATACAGAGACTTAATAAAGGGGAGGGAATGTGGGCAGAGGGTGGTAGTGAAAAAGCAGGAATACTGAATGAATATTTCTGCTCAGTATTCACAATGGAAGAGGAGGAGGAGGTACCTAAAACAAACAAGAGAAACACTTTGAGTAGGGGGGTTGATACCAGTCCATTCACAGAAGAAAGGGTTTTAAAAGAACTCTTGAAACTGAGGGTGGACAAAGCAATGAGGCCTGATGGGATTCACCCAAGAATTCTAAAAGAACTAAGGGTAGAACTAGTAACACCACTGACTACTGTCTTAAACAAATCATGGGAGGATGGGGTGGTACCTGAGGACTGGAGGAGGGCAAATGTGATTCCACTGCACAAAAGTGGCAGCAGGGCAGAGGCAGAAAACTACAGACCGGTTAGTTTGACCTCAGTGGTAGGGAAAATGATGGAATCACTTCTGAAGGAAAGAATTGTTGAGTACCTAGAGGCCAGTGGGGCACAGGACCCAAGGCAGCATGGTTTCACAGCAGGAAGATCATGTCAGATGAACCTAATAGATTTCTTTGACTGGGTGACTAAAGTAGTAGACCAGGGAGGGGCTGTGGATATGGCCTGCCTAGATTTTAGCAAGGCATTTGACACAGTCTCACACAAAAGATTAATATACAAGTTAGCCAGCCTTGGAGTGGGTCCCAGGGTGACAACCTGGATAAAAAATTGGCTGGACAACAGGACACAAAGGGTAATAGTTAAACGGAGTCCACAGTGAAGAAAGGAGGGTAACTAGTGGGGTACCACAGAAGTTGGTACTGGACCGTTCCTCTTTAATGTCTTTATAAGTGGCATTGGAGAGCACCTGGAAGGAAAAGTATGTCTCTTTGCAGATGACACAAAGCTCTGCAACAGGGTTGATACATAAGGTGGGGTGGAAAGGATAAAAAGGGACCTGGCAAGGTTGGAGAATGGTTAAATATATGACAGCTCAGATTCAAAGCAAAGTGCAAGGTAATGCATCTGGGAAACAAAAACCCAGGGGAAGGGTACACAATAGGGGGTGAATTAATAACAACAACAAAAATCGAAAAAGACCTAGGAGTAATTATATCAGATGACCTAAAGAGGGGCAAGCAATGTGAGGAGGCAGTAAGGAGGGCTGGGGGGATACAGGGATGCATAGGGAGAGGCATCAACAGTAGAAAACAGGAAGTTGTTATCCCTCTGTATAGACAGTTGGTAAGACCCCATCTGGAGTATTGCGTGCAATTCTGGAAACCCCATCTCCGCAAAGACATAGAGAGAGTGGAGGTTGTTCAGAGGAGGGCAACCATAATGGTGCAGAGTCTGCACCAGAAGACATACAGTATGAGGAGAGACTAAAGCAGCTTAATATGTATACTCTTGAGGAAAGGAGGGAGAGGGGGGACATGATAGAAACTTTCAAGTATCTCAAGGGAATTAAAGTACAAGGGGATAGCATCTTTCAGAAGAAGAGATGTACAAGAACAAGGGGGCACAATTTGAAGAAAGAGGGAGGACGGCTCAGAGGTAATATTAGAAAGTATTTTTGCACAGATAGGGTTGTGGATGCATGGAAAAACCTTCCTGAGGAGGTTGTGGAGTCAGGAACAGTGGGAGAATTCAAGAATGCATGGGACAGACATAAGGCAATTCTAGTGGGGGGGTAGGAGGAAGTAAGCTGCTGATTAACTAGAATCTGCAGCTTATCCATCAGGTAGGGAAATGGGCAGACTAGGTGGGCCAAGCGGTCCTTATCTGCCGTCAAATTCTATGTTTCTATGTTAGACCATGTCCACTACTCCCCCCTCCCCGCATGACCTCCCCTCCATAAAGCCATGCTGCCTCAGGTCCTGCAATCCATTGGATTCCAAGTGTTCCACAATTTTTTCTTTTAATAGTGTTTCCATTGATTTCTCTATAACAGATGTCAGGCTGACAGGCCAGTAATTTCTTGCCCCCTGCTTGCTACCACTTTTGTGAAGTGGGACTACATCCGCCCTTCTCCAGTCCTCTGGGACCACGCCAGTCTCCAGTGAACTGTTAAACAAATCTGTCAGGGGTGCAGCTAGCACTTCCCTGAGTTCCTTTAACACTCTTGGATGCATTCCATCTAGCCCCATGGCTTTGTTCACCCTCAGATTAGCGAGTGCTTTCCTGATCTTTTCCTCAGAAAAGGGACTGGTGTCCATCCCCCATCTCATGGTTCTTATTTGTGGTCCCTTCCCTTCCCCCTCAACTGTGAATACTGTGCAGAAATATTTGTTTAAGATATTTGCCTTTTCATGGTCCTCCTCAGTATATCCCCCTGCCTCCTTTATTAACCATGCAGTCTCTCTCTTGGTCTTCCTTTCCTCATTGATATACCTGAAAAATGTCTTGTCCCCTTTTGATATTGTTTGGACTATTCTTTCTTCAGCTTGCGCTTTTGTGCTCCTTACTACCTCTGTGTCCTTCTTTCTCTGGGTCTCCTTATACCTTCTGAATGCCACTGTTTTTGCCCTTATCTTTTTTGCTACTTCCCTCGAAAACCATAATGGTCTCCTCCTCCTTCTGATTTTACTTATTTGCCTGATGTTCAAGTTTGTAGCCTTTACTATGATCTCTTTTATTCTGGCCCATTTTCCCTCCACCCACCCCCGACATCTCCATAAAGTTTGTACTGACACTCTGCCAATGGCTGTAGGACATAGGGGCAGATCTGTATACGGCCAAGGGTTCAGCGTTCCTGCCTACAGACAGGGCAGACCGCCTGATTGCCCAAGCACAATTGATGCATGACAGCTGTTATGTCTCAGCAAGGGTATACGTATGTCTTCTGAGACTGATGTTGTTAGCCACTGTTACCTTACCACTGGCCAGTTTGTATGTGCAAATCCCACAATGGACCCTGAGAGTCCAGTAGGATCAGCTGACAGACGATCTGGAACAGATGATTCTAGTCATGTCCCCCTTGCACAAAGTGCTCAACTGGTGGAGGGAACACAACTTGCTCAAAGGTGTCCCATTCTTGATTAATTCCCCACATCAGATCTTCACCACGAATGCCTTGGGATCAGGATGGGAAGCCTACCTGGGACCTCTGCATACACAAGACATATGGAACCTGGTGGAATGCACTTTGTACATAAATGTTCTGGAAATACGAGCGGTCCTATATGGACTCCAGGCCTTTCAGAACCACTTGTTCCCAGGTCCTCTGTTACTACAGATGGACAATGTCAGTGTGATGCATTACATCAACAAGCAAGGGGGGACTTATTCTTACCCACTGTGCACGGAAGCAATGAGAGATCTTCTTCGGGGGTATCTCAGTCATCAGGTAACACCGTAGGAACCTTTGCCATTGGAGATAGGGAATCCACACGGAAGATTTTCAGCAGTACAACTGGGGCCACTCACGCTGTTGATGTCCATTGACGTCACCAACCCTATATAGGTGTGGGCAGCCCCACTCCCTCCTCAGTTCTTTCCCACCGTTGACTTGCAAGCACATTCTCCGTGGAAGAGTCGTCGCAGTGCTTTGCTCCTTTTTCACCCTATGGACATTTTTTCTCTACCTTTTGCAAAAATCTCTTTTGGAGATATTTTTCCATTTTTGTTTATATCAAGAGTTAATCCACCTTCTTCTTCTTCTTTTTTCTGGTGCGGCCGCTGTGGGAAGAAGATTGCCTCTATAGTCGAACACTCCATTTGTGTCTGCTGTCTTGGGCCTGACCACGAAGTCTCTGACTGTGAACTCTGCCAGTAGCTTAACCAGACAACCTTTAGGCAATGCAAGAAGGCTCTCAAAAAATTCCTGATGGTGCAGCAGGCAGCCAACTCTGGGCAGGGGTCCTCTGAGGCTCCGGCCGCTCAGTCGCCCACTGGATCTATGAGTTCCCAGGCCTTCAAGGCCCAAGACAAGTCCTCGGGGGAAAAGTAACAAGAAAGACCAGGATTGCAACCGCTCCGCCCGGCAGCCATCCCCTTCCCCATCAGCCTCTCCTTCTTCTGGGGTCTCTTCATTGACAGCAGCTGTCCCAACAAAGAGACCAGCTGTCCAGGTCTCTAGTCCTTTAAATAACATGAAGTCTTGCTGTATTCTGACAATATGCAGTATGACCGACAGGTTCAGTTGCCCCGGAGAGTTACGAGTTAAACCCTATGCAAATGCATAGAACGTTGAGCTCAAGCTCTGTTTTCAAATCACTGTCCTCGGTACATTCTATGTAATTAATCAGATTCTTTACGCCGCTCGCCTGTGAAGACGCCTCGGAGACTGCTCCTCAACTTCTTTGATTGAATTTCGAATTTCAACATTTTTTCAAACTACTGTTTATTTCTTTTGTTTTTCAAACCTCTGTCCTGCAGTTACAGATTAGACTAGTCTAGGTTTCCATCATTTTTGGTAAGTTTTTGGTTTCTAAACGGTTCTCCGTGACCAGGAGGAAACCAAAGATCTTCTTTCTTTTCTTGTGGTAAAGAGTAGTTTAAAGTTTATCTATTTTGTATTGGGGATCTGGTTCAAAGTTTTGGATTAAAAACTGAGACTTTTTCTCAGTTTTTAATGCAGGCACTAATCACTTGTTGCTAAAACTCTCTCTCTCTCTCTCTCTCTCTCTGTATTCGCCTAACTAAAGCCACCGAGTAAATACATTATTTGATTTTTCTTTATCCCGGCCTGACTAGCCACTTCGATTTTATTTTATTTTTTATTTTATTGAAATCTAGGATTACAATACCTTTGAGCAGGAACTGCTCATTTACAAAGTTCTACGTCGAAGGAATGGGGGTTATACATACATACAAAGGTCAACATAATAATACATAGTTACACAATAACAAGAAGTAAGAGACTGATGCTTAGGAAATTCCAGTAATTCAAAATGTGCCAAATGTTAGGTAGCATGACATAACCAGCCAAGGGCAATCTTGGAAATAAGCACTGCAGGTGAGAGGGAAGGGGGTATGCAGGCAGGTAGGCAATTGTCGGAGGGTAGAGGGTGAGGGTAGATGTCAGGAAATGCCCCGGGGGAAGAAAGGGAGAGGGGGCCAGAGGGTAGGCAGGTAGAAGGGGGCAAGGCGGGGAGAGATAACTGTCAAGACTGAAGTGGAGGGCAGTGAACGGTGGGCCCCTGAATAGGCGAGGCAGTCACAACGACTAGTTGAAATGAGTTGAAGTCAGAGTTGTCTCTTAAAAGGACCAAGAGCAGCAGCAGTAAGAGTTTCTTTGTTGAGAGTATTGTACCACTGTGGTGCTCTGTGGGCAAAGGTCCTCTGGCCCATGGTAGTCCGGCATCTGGGGACAAGGAAGGTTAGTTGCTGTGAACTTCTAGTTCTCTGGGTGCTGTGGTGGTCAATAAGTAGCTTTTCAATGCCGGGGCATGACCCCGAGGAGGACTTTTGGCTAGAGGCAGGTTTGATACTGTATCCGGCTGATGAGAGGTAGCCATCCTGCCCAGTGTACAGGTCACAAGTGTGTAAGTCAATCAGCCCCAGTTAGCAGCCTGCATGCTTTGTTGAGTGCAACTGTAATTCTGAGGAGGACAGAGGCGGAGGCAGAGCCATAAATTGCTAGCCCGTGATCGATGATGGAGGTGACAGAGCTGTTGATAGCCAACCGGAGAGTGTCAGAGTCATGCAGTGTTTGTGCCTGTAGAGCAGGCCTATCACGGATGTTGGTGGCCTGGCGACAGAATCTATGTGCCGATGGTAGGACATTGAGCTGTCAATGTGACACCTAGGTATTTAAAATCAGGAACGTGTTCAAGTAAGGTCCCTGTTTGGTTTAGGATGGTGAGGTCACGGGATCTGTACTTGCTCCTGGCATTGTAGAAGGTCATAACCTTTGTTTTGCTGTAGTTCATGACCAGTTTGTGTGACTTGAACCATTCTTCGATGCGCATGAATTCAAGCTGTAATTGTTTCTCGAGGAGCTCTGCATTTTGGTGGTTGGTGAACATGACTGCGTCATCAGCATAGAGCAGTAATTTCTGGTGGCAGACACTGGGAAGGTCATTGAGGAAGAGGCTGAAGAGTAGTGGCCCCAGGATGGACCCCTGTGGGACCCCTGAAAGGACTGGCTTTTCTTCCGAGGTAACACTGGCAATCCTAACCCGCTGGACCCTCTCCCCAAGGTAGCTTGAAAACCAGAGCAGTGCTTCATTGGCGAGCCCAATGTTTGATAATTGCTTGAGTAGGAGTGGGTGGTTCACAGTATCAAAGGCTTTCGTAAGGTCGATGAATACTGCCCCTACACAGTTTCTTTGATCAAGTGTGGTATGGAAGAAGCCTGTGAATTCTAATAGTGCAGTGATGGTACTGTGCCCTTTTCGGAAACCATGTTGCTCAGGACACTGGATGTCGTTTTTTTCCAGGTACTTGACTAATTGGTCTGAGGCGATGCGCTCCAGGGCCTTAGACAATGGAGGGAGGATGGAGATAGGTCTGTAGTTGGAGTGCAGTGATTTGTCTCCACTTTGTGTACCGTGTGATGGTCGCCTGTTTCAGCGAGATGGGAACTGGGACATCCTTAGTGATAGGTTGAGGACCTTTGTCAAGGGTTCAAGGACTTCTTCAAGGACAAGTGCTAACAACTTCAGGTCAAGGGAGTCACCGCTGTAGCCTGCATTGTGAATGGCCTTCTGAATATAGGTTCTGGCTTCATGCACTGGGATCTCCTTGAAGTAGAATTGTAGGGCAGGGTGTAGGAGAGAAGTAGTTGCAGGAGGGTTACTACCAGAGGGGGCATCAAAGAAATTAGAAGGGAGGACACTATCCAAGTTGGAGAACGCATTGTTAAAGGTGTTGGTGATGGTGTACAGGTCAGTTGTTGGTGTTCCATTTATGTTGAGCATGGAGGGTGGTGACTTAGGGTCCTTGCCTGTAAGGTCTTTCAAGTTACTCCAGAATTTTTTTCCATCACCCCAGGAGTTGGAGAGAGCTTCCTTGAAGTATTTGCTTTTGGCTCTCCTAACTGTCCGCGTGCACTCATTTCTGGCAGCTTTATATTTATGAATATCCCCAGGTTTGGATGTTGCATGGGCACAGTGCCAGAGATGATCCCTATGTTTGAGTAAAGTGATTAGATTGCGGGTTATCCAAGAGTTAGCTCTGCCCCTGATCTTCAGCTTTTTGAGAGGTGCAAAGATATTGCAGGCCGCAGTGACGTGGCTGACGAAAAGGTCTAAGGCTTGGTTTACATCAATGGCAGAGTCGATTGGTGTCCAGTCCAGGTGGCTTAGGTGTGTCTTTAGTAGCTCAAGGTACCCTGCTTTAACACTCTGGTATGGATTATTTAGGAGGGGGCTTAATGAATTTGTTTTCCAGGTACATGTGACCGGTGAGTGGTCACTGATCCCATCAGGGAGCACTGAAACTTTTGAGATTCGTTCAGGGTGATTAGTTAGGATCCAGTCCAGAAGTGTTTGCGACCCTGTCCTATAGTTGCATCTGGTGGGGGTGGTAACAAGTTGGGTGAGATTCTGTGACGTGACAGCATCCTTGTAGTTTCTGGCCTCCAGCGATAGCCAATTTATGTTGAAGTCACCTAGTACTATGAGTTCAGAGTTATGGTGTAATCCCTGTAGGCTTTCCAATATGCTCATAAATCCATTGTGCTGATCTTTAGGGGGTAGGTACACAGAGGCAATGGTGAGCTCCTTGTTGTGCGTCCCGAGTAGAACTTTAATAGCGAGAACCTGCAAGGGTGGTTTAGGGTTTGAGAACGGGAAGACTTGACCCAGATAGAAATTCCTCGGGTAGATGGCACAGCCCCACCTCATTTGGAAACACTGTCCTGCCTGAATATAGAGTATCCAGGGATAGTGACTGCAGCGTCTGGTATCTTGGGGTTAAGCCATGTTTCGACAACAGAGAGTACATCAGGGCTATGTTGCTGGACCCAGGTTTGCAAGATGTCAAGTTTGTTAAGGAGGCTGCAGACATTGATTGAGGCTAATGTGAGGGACCCCTCCCACCTTTTTGTGGCATGGGGTGCTAGGCCCGGTAGGCCCCGGGTTAAGATGAACATTTCCAGATATCAGAAGTAGCATAAGTAGTATCGTAAGAAGGTACGCTTTAATCATTTTGCAGACTAGTTTTGTTGTAGGGCATCTAGTCCTCTTGGCCTTGCTGGTCTGCGTTTGCCCCGTGATATTGCAGAGCACAATATATAAAGCCATGTTCTCAGAGGTGCCATGTGATTGATCAAAAGTAATCAAATCCACAAGAAATGGTGAACTACCTGTGACCAGAAAACTGTTATTGTAGCTCAGAGACCCAGAATGTGATAAATTCCTGAAGGGGTTAAATTCCTGAAGGTGATGAACATTGGCCTGGGGCATATACAGGATGTAAAAATCCTTTGTTAGTCTCTTCCCCTTTGTTCTCCAAAATGGTTTTGAATAGACCTCAAAGACAAGTACACATCTTTTAAGAACAAGTCAGACAGAAATGTGGATTCAATGCAGCACTCCACAACTCAGTGCTTGTATAACAGATTTACTGACCTTACTTTTGGCTTTGATGGCTTCCAAATAAGTTGATTTATGATGAGAATGCCAGTATCTGGTGTTGATGTTTTGCAGTTTCTTAGTCCAGGAAATGTTCATAGATGTTATGTCCAAGAATGGTCTAGTTCCTCCAAGCAGAAACACATGAAAATCCACAAAAACTAAACTACTGACAAGAGACAAACACAAACAGCCAGCCACACAGGCTCTAGTCGAATCTAGGCCTCTAAGGTTGTTAACTAGATTTGCTTAACCAGCCTAACTAAGCCTCTGGGTTAAGCTCTAAATTTAGTGAGGGTCATGTCACTGAAACCCAAGAGAAAAACCGGTCCCACTGGGTTTCAATGCTGCACTGAGTGAGGGGAGCAATTTGCTAAGGCTGATCCACACTTAGTGTGTCTGTATTGTCTTGGGCTTGACCACCTGCAATCAGACTATGAAATCTGTAAAAAGTTTCCTCAATCTACCCTAGATAGATGTTTGGGTAAACTGAGGGATAGAATGAAGAAACCTTCCGATGAGGTCCGGTTTGGTTCAAAAGAGGTTGAACCGGGGACCGAACTGAGGGATACAATGAAGAAACCTTCCGATGAGGTCCAGTTCGGTTCAAAAGAGGTTGAACCGGGGACCAAACTCTCGGACCAGGGTGAAACCTTGTTGGGGAAAAGACAAGCAGACTCAGCCCCTGATATACTCCCTGTGAAGAAGACGACGAAGAGCGGTTTGGAACCGCGTAAACAAGCAGTTGCGGTTCCAACTGCTGAGGAGATCACAAAAGTGATATGCATTGTCTAGTCATTGCAGCCTGGTTGGGGTGAACCTGCTTAACAACCGGTAACCCATACCTTGGTTCAGACACCTGTCAGTTTGGTTCCTTCAGGCTGTCTAGATCCAGAGGAGTATTATGAGTCAGAGTATGAGGATTATGAGGAAGAGGATGACCTGTTGAGCCTGAGGTTTCCCCCTGAACATCCTCAGTATGAGTCTCCTCCTCATCCTTCTAGGGAATCTACCTCTCATTTTGCCTTCATGAGGCAGGTAGCAAATACTTTACAGTTGTCTCTCCAAGAGACTAGACAAGAGGAGGAGGAGGAGGATGAGGATGACTATAAGGAGATGATGGATCTCCCTGTCTCCCAGGGACTTATGATTCCTATTCATAAGTCTCTCAAAAAACAGACTTCTAGAATTCTCCAGACCCCAAGTTCTGTCCCACCATTGGACAGGAAAATGGCCAGGAAATAAGTGTTGGCTGGCCATGGCACTGAATTTTTAAGTAGCCACTGCAGTCATGGGGGGGGGGGGGTAGTACAAACTGCAGCTTGCGAGAAAGTTGGCACCCCTCTTGCTTCTCATCCTCCTGATAAGGACTCAAGGAAAATTGACTCCTTTGCAAAAAAAGGAAATCTAGTTCCCTCTCTGGGTATCAGGCAGGCATCCTATATGGCCTATGTGTCTAGAGGGCCAGCTTCTCCCTACGTGATTGTAACAAGTGATGATCTGACTGTGTTCAATAGTATGTGTGTAGCCTAGCTTAGACTGTTTAATTGCCTTACGCTACTGCACAGTAATTCACACTGTATTTTGTATCTTGTGCTGTATTTGGTATTTGTATGTATTCTGTATTTTGGTTCTACTCTCCCCTGCCCTCTGGATGCATCTGGAATCGAGCAGTATTTCTGCTCAGTATGCCTTCCTGGTAAAACTTTTAAATAAAAAATAAATACCAGAAGTCCCTTTGAGAGTCAGTGGGACAATTAGCCAAGAAGGCTTCCCCTGAACTGGCAGCAGACTTATAGGAGCTCCTCAGTAAAGGGGTTCAGTCCTCCAAATGCCAGTTTCACATGGCAGTGGATGCCAATAATGCAGCCTCCCGTTCTATGGCTTCTGCCATTTCCCTCAGGAGGTTTTCATGGCAGAGATGTACAAATCTCTCCCAAGACATGCAGAACAATGTCATTGATTTTTCCCCAACACAAAATTATTTTTTTGGGAAACAAACAGAAGCATATATGAAAAAGGTGAATGAGTACAGGGTAGCCTACAAGAATGTGGCTGCCAAAGAAAAGGCTGCCACCCCTCAAAGACAGCAGACTAGGGGAGGCAGAGGTAGGCCTTACCCCAGGCCTTCCAATCAGGCTCAAGCCTTCCCCTTCCTACCAACAGCCCAGGGATTACTTTAGAGGTGGGCAGAAGAGGCACTGGCAGTGCTGGTTCCACCTCTCAGTCCACTACACCCTCTAAACAGACACCCTTAGGTGTCTGTCCAGGCCGCCTCCCCACTACCAGTAGGGGGCAGGCAGGCTGGCCTACTACCTTTAGGCCTCGCAGTCCATCACATCAGACAGATGGGTCCTGGAGGCAGTAGACCAGGGTCTTGCTCTCAGTTTCAAACTGTTCCCAAAAATAGCAGCAAGATCATTCAAACCTGCCACCCTCTCAGAAACAGCCCTGTTGGAGGCAGAGGTTTCTACCCTACTTAAAGTCAGGGTAGTAGAGCCTGTTCCCTCTCAGCACAGAGGAAAAGGGTTGTACTCAAGGTACTTCCTACCTCACAAAGCCAAAGTTCAATATGGTCACTCTGGCAAACATTTTACCTACTCTCAGACAAGGGGATTGGCTGGCATCCCTAGATCTGAAGGATGCTTGTTTTCACCTTCCCATCCAGCAATCTTGCAGAAAATGCCTCAGATTCAGACTGCCTTCGGGCCATTATCAGTTCAGGGCCATGCCCTTCGGACTGACATCTGCTCCAAGGGCCTTTACAAAGTGCTTAGCAGTGGTTGTGGCACATTTGAGAAGGCAAGGAGTCACGGTTTCCGTTTATCCATACCTGGATGACTGGTTGGTAGTGGGTCACTCCCCCCAACAGGTAGAGCAAACCTTAGACCTCGCACAGGATACCCTCTAATCACTGAGGTTCCTGTTGAACCTCAAGAAATCAGTTCTGAAACCCTTCCAGAGCCTAGATTTCATAGGAGCAGAGCTGGACACAATTCAAGCAAAGGCCTTTCTGCCTCCAGGAAGGGCAGACGCCCTGATCCAGTTGGCAGAGTCCTTCCATCTTCAGGTTCCTCACCCAGCAAGGTACTTCCTGCAGCTCCTGGGCCACATGGCTGCCATTACAGCAGTAGTCCCAGGGAACAGATTTCAGATGAGGGACATCCAGTTCCATCTGAGGTTCTTTTGGTCCCAGAAAAGAGATTCTCTGTTCAACCTGGTACCAGTAACTACCAGTCTAAGGCAAGCACTACAGTGGTGGCAAGACAGAGACAACCTCAAGGCAGGAATCCCTTTCTGCAACAAGCTCCCTTGGTAGTAGTGACCACGGATGCCTCACTACTAGGGTGGGGAGCTCACCTAGGGGATCACGCTGCTCATGGAACATGGCTCCAGCAGGAATCTCTCCTGCACATAAATCTGCCGGAGCTCAGAGCAATGTTCCTAGCACTTAGGTCATTTGCCAAGATGTTACAGAGCAAGGTGGTGCAGGTCAGGACAGACAGCACCACCACCATGTATTACATCAACAACGGTGGGAACAAGATCTTCCATTCTGTGCACAGAGGCCATGAAGAGCAGGAGTCTGGCTTACTCCTTAAATATTTCCCTATCAGCAGTCCACCTGCCAGGGAAGGACCATGTCCTGGCAGATGCTCTCAGCAGGATCAACCAGGGCCATCATGAATGGACCCTGAACAGACAAATTCTGTTGACAATCTTCAGGAGATGGTGCACTCCAGAGATAGATCTCTTTTCAGCCCCAGACAATCATCAGCTTTCCCAGTTCTGTTGCAGACCCCTAGCACTGTGCTCAGTGCCTCTAGATGCTCTGCTACTGGACTGACCAGGCAGATTTCTGTATGCCTTTCTTCCATTCCCTCTGATACCCAGAGTCTTAGTCAAGCTCAGGGTTCAGTCAGCCACCATGATCCTGATTGCTCCGGATTGGGCCAGACAGCCATGGTACTCAATGCTGTTGTTCCTGTCAGTGTCCAGTCCAATTTGCTTCCCCAGGAGGCAAAACCTGCTGCATCCTCCCAAGGGAGGATTCTGTGCCCCAGCCTCAAGTTCCTCCAGCTCAAGGCTTGGGTCTTGAAAACTTAGAGTATGCAGGCCTGCATCTCTCAGAAGGAGTCCTGGACATCCTTAGGGTTTCCAGGAAACCTTGCACCAGGAAAACTTACTCCTCCAAATGGAAGAGATTCTCCATCTGGTGTTCCCAGAAGGACATGGATCCACAGGATACTGGCCTGGCAATCCTGCTGGATTACTTGGTCCACCTTCAATCCCTGGGCCTACAGTCCTCCACCCTGAAGGTGCTCTTGGCAGCTGTCTCTGCCTATCTGTCAGCCGGGAAGGGCCCTTTCCTGGCTACCCAGCCTATCTTTAAGAAATTCTTCAAAGGGTTGCTCCATCTTCATCCCCCTCACAGGGAGCCTACCCCTTCCTGGGACCTTAACATCTGCATAGCTCAGCTTATGCAGCCCCCTTTTGAGCCCATGTCCTCAGCAGACCACAAATTCCTGACATGGAAGACTGTGTTTTTGGTTGCCATCACCTCGGCCAGGAGGGTCAGTGAGCTTCAGGCCCTGTCAGTAGAACCCAACTACATTGCCCCTCACAGGGACAAGATTGTTCTACGAACTAACAGAAAGTTTCTCCCCAAAGTAGTCTCGGACTTCCACATGAATCAGTCCATAACATTGCCTGTCTTTTTCAATGATCATTCCAGTTCAGGTGAATGCAGGCTGCCTAGCCTAGAAGTAAAAAGGTACATCAGCTTAATAGCAGACAGAACAAAAGACCATAGGAAGGGCTGTACTCAGTTGTTCCTTACCTATGGTGAAGTGGGTAAAGGCAGACCAGCCACAAAGAGGACCATTTACAGATGGATTGTGGCTTGCATCCAGTTCTGCTACAGTAAACTAGGTAAGGAGCCACCAGTGAGCCCGAGGGCTCACTCTACTAGGGTGAGACCCGCCTCCATAGCAGCTGCCAGAGATATCCCACTGCTTGACATCTGTAAAGCAGCTACCTGGAAAACTGTTCACACATTTCACACATTCACCAAGTACTACTGCCTGGACACCCAGGCCAGGAGTGATGCCAGGTTTGGCACAGCAGTATTGCAGGGCCTATTCCCTATGTAGGTTCTGTGCCCACCTCCACGGGGCACTACGTGGTAGTCTGCATATTGACAGAATACAGCAAGACGTCATGTTGTTTGAAGAAAAAATTACTTAACATAGTAATGTTATTTCTTCTAATGGAGTGTTGCTGTATTCTGACCTCCCAACCTACCTCCCCTCTGGAACCTAGGGAAGCGGGGTCTCTGCACTCCAGTTGTTATCTCCTTTACCCACCAGTGGGTGGTGTTTTTTCTGGGCATCAGTGACTTGAGTCTTCTTTATGCCTATTGTTGTGTGTATTTACCTTTGGGGTATTAGTTATAGTTATAAATTATTTTATTTAGCTCTCTTATTAGTAGCTATGCAAGAATCTGCTCAGTTACATAGAATGTACCGGGGATAGTGGTTTTAAAACCGAGCTCAAGCTCGAGCTCAATGTTCTATACATTTGCATAGGGTTTAACTCTTAACTCTCTGAGGCAGCTGAACCGGTGAGTCATACTGCATTTTGTCAGAATACAGCAAAACTCCATTATAAGAAACAACATTACTATGGTAAGTAATTTTTTTCTTCCAGACTTATACCGACAGCTTCGTTGCCCGAAACCCAGGGCACTTGGCCATCGACCTCCGGGTCATCGGCCACTCCTCTGTTGTCGATGACTACTCCGTCGAGATCTGCCCCTTACTCTCCAAGGGTTACAGACTTGTCAGGCTCTCAAGACAGAGGACCGTCGACTTCTAAGCTGTCGAACCCCCCCCCCATTGACAGTGACTATGGATTTGAATGAAGTCCTTGTTAAGTTCACTAATGTACTCGTTCTACAGTTTAATGCCTTCAATAGACCATCATTGCTGGCACTGCTGACTCCATCATCGACACCTGTTTGTTGCTCCTGGGAGGTTCCCCTTTGACCACCGATGACCACTCCAATGCCAGACCTGGGTGAGAAGGTCGACGTCAAGGAGGAGCACCATCCTGAGCTCATCCACCGTGATGATACTGAGGATGAGGAGGAAGAGGAGGAAATCCTCATTTCTGATAGGTCCACTGCCTCTTCAGTCAGTCAGGACTCTGTCAAGCATTTATTTATTTATTTATTTATTTTTTTAATTTTAGTCTTTGGTAACCGGGTTAGGCCCACTAGGCACAAGTGCCTGTTTTCAGGGGCGACCTGGGAGCACTGGGTGGTTAAGTGACTTGCTCAGAGTCATACCCAAAGGCCTCCCCCTGAGGATGCTACCTTTTTTAATGCCATGAAGCAGTTGTCTGCCACTATGGGCTTCCAGACTGAGGAGGAGAATGTCACTAGGAAAGACCTGGTGGACTTCCTGGAGGTTCCTGAATCTCCCCCCAAGATTATCCCTCCTATGCTTCCAGCCTTGAAGAATGCTACTAAGGCAGCCTGGCACAGACCAGATGTGGTGCCAGCTATGCCACACAGGGCAGACAAGCTTCAAATGCCCCTCAGGGCCTTTTTATTTTGCTGTCCAGGCTGAAACAGACTCGGTGATCATCAAGACAGCCCATGACAGATCTAAGGTGCCTAAGCACCTTAGTTCCCTTCCCCCAGATAAGGAATCCTGCAGGATTGACCTCTGGGGTAAAAGTGTTTACACCTCCTCTCTCTTGGTCTAAGGACTGTAAACTACTTGTCGCATATGGTTAAATTTTAGAATGCCAATTGGAGAAAGGGCAAAGCTGCTGCTCAGGCCCTTTCAGATGGTTCCCAGAAGCAGGAATTTCTCCAATGTTTGCAGAATGCGGAAGATGTCAGTAAACATCTTCTCAGGGCCCTGTATGACATGGCCGACACAGTGGCCAGTGAAGCTGCCACTGGCATATGCCTTCGTAGGCACCCATGGCTCAGGGTCTCTGGATTTGCAGCCGATGTGCAAAATAAGGTGCTTAATGCCCCTTTTAATGGCACCAAGCTCTTCGACCCCAATGTCCAGGACCTCATCAATGATCTTCAGGCCTCTGGTACAGCCATCAGATCTGTGCATTCTCTCTCTACCACACTCAGCTCCATGGTAGAGGGCAACCTACTTTTCATATGCAGGCCTGTAGACCAGGTTTGGGCCCCTGCACCCAGGGTAAGCGCAGAGCCCAGGCTTCCTTACCCAACCCATCCAATGTTGGAGCAGCGGCAAAGCATCCTAGAAATAATGAGCCAGCCTCCTCTGCTGGTCCTTCCTCAGCTTGGCTCCTTGCCAAACTCCCCTTCTCTGGTCCAGACCCAGGAGGTGGTGGTTGGAGGTTGGTTCTGCCTCCATTTGAATCAGTGGAGAACCATAACCTCAGACGCATGGATCCTTCAGATCATAGAATCAGATCATACCCTGGAGTTTATCCAGCAGCCTCCAGATACCCCTTCCCCTCCCTCCAACTATCCCCTGGCTCACTTGTCTGTTCCTGCCGGAGAAGCACAGTCTCTTCTGCGCAAGCAGATATTCAGATTGGTACCAAGATGGTAGAGGAATCAGGGGTATTATTCCAGGTTCTTCCTGGTCCCCAAAAAGACCAGAGATCTGAGGCCCATTTCAGATCTGAAGGACCTCAATCTCTTCGTCCAGTACAAAAAGTTCCGGATGGTAACTTTGCCAGGCCTCATGCCCCTTCTCAAGAACAAGGACTAGCTTTGTTCACTGGACAGGCAGGACACATACCTACATGTCTTGGTCTTTCCTTCTCACAGGAGGTTTCTTCACTTTGCCATTCAGGGCGAGCACTACCAGTTCAAAGTGCTGCCCTTTGGCTTATCCTCTGCACCACATCTCTTTACTAAATGCTTAGCAGCAGTTGCTGCAGCTCTCAGGAGAGAGGGTCTGTATGTCTTCCGTTACCTGGATGATTGGCTTCTCAAGGCCCCGTCCAAGGAGCAGCTCTTGCTGACTCTGGAGTGCACTCTACAGCTCTTTCTTTTTTTTTTTTTTTTATTCATTTATCCTCCTTTGCCCTGCTGGCAGGCTTCTGTTCTCCTCCAGCCCCCAGTTGCCACTATTATCTACCCAGTGCCTCCCAGGTCCTGTATCCCCCATGGATTACCCCCCATGGTGGGGCAGAAAGGGGGGGAGGCAGGAAGTGGTTGGCCATCTGGGCTGCCAAGCATTTCCTAGACTCTTTCATCTGTCCTGTGAAGCATCTGTAACCACCTAGTTGCCTGGGGTTACTAGAATCCCATCAGTGTCAGTGCTAGGTAGGGAAGGCAGCTGGTTAATAACTAAATAGGTTTTTCACCTGCTCCCTCTCTGTTTGCTTGGCCTCCCCCCCTCCTGAATACTTATCCGGAGTGGGCCTGAGCAATCCAGGAGGCCGAGGCGTCAAAGTAGTGGAGGGGCTTCCATGAAGCCAGCAGGCAATTTTTCTGCTTTTCTTGGTCCCTCCCCTGTGGCTGTGAATATGCGTGCCTCATGATGCCACGCTACTTGTCTCCCTAGCTCTGGCGCTATCCCCCAGCCTCCACCGGGTGGTGGCCAAGGAGTGGGACGGCATGCCCACCCTTCCCCGGAAGAGGAGAGCTGTCATCGGACGCTTGATTCTTTCCCTCCCCTGCCAACCCCCAGCAGTCCATGCTCATTCCTGAACATGGGTCGCCAGCATGGCATGAGGTGTGGCATCCAGCACCTCAACCCTCAGTGCCGCCAGGCCGACTACTCTACAGCTCTTTCAATCTCTGGGCATAACGGTCAACCTGTCCACATCGGTGCGAATTCCATCTCAAAGACTGCAGTACATTGGGGTGGTTCTGGACTCTGAGCAGGGGAAGGCCTTTCTGCCCCAAAACAGGGCAGAATGCCTTATGGCCCAGGCTTAAGATGTCACCCAGAGTGGGTATATTTCTGCCAGACTATACCTCATGCTCTTGGGGCCCATGGCTGTGGCCATTCCCAAGGTTCCATTGGCCAAGCATCCTATGTGCACCCTTCAGTGGACCCTCAGAGTGCAATGGGACCAGCATATGAATGAGTTAGACTATCAAGTACTGGTCTTCTTCCCAGTTCGCAAGATACTGCAATGGTGGATGAACCCCTTGAACCTTCTTCAAGGAGTCCCCTTTCAGATCTCCTCTGTACATCAGGTTCTAACCATGGATACTTTAGGACTAGGTTGGGGAGCGCACCTGGGTCCCTTTCAAACCCAGAGCTCCTGGTCTTAGTGGAAATCCACCCTGCATATCAATATCCTGGAGATGAGAGCAGTGCTCTATGCTTTGCAGGCTTTTCAGGAGCATCTGGCTCCAGGCCAGCTGCTGGTGCAGTCAGACAACCTGAGTGTCATCTACTACATCAACAAGCAGGGTAAGACTCACACATACCCCCTTTGTAGGAAGACCATGCGAGTGTGGTATTGGGCACTAGAGCACAATCTGACACTCTCAGCGGTCCACGTGCCAGGCATCCTTAACACCCAGGCAGACAGTCTCAGCAGGACTCAGTCCAGCATGCATGAGTGGAAGCTTCTCTCATCCATAGCAGAAGATCTGTTCAACAGATGGGGTCATCCAGAGTTGGACCTTTTTTGCGTCCCCACTCCATGCAAAATTGCCCAGTTTCTGCTCACTAGATCCAGGGTCTGGAGTTTTCTGGTGAGACACATTGTCACTGTCTTGGAGCGGGAGCTTTCTTTATGAATTCCCTCTGTTTCCACTAATACAGAGGGTGCTGATCAAGCTACAAAAGGAGGGGGCCAGCATGATTCTGGTAACTCTGTTCTGGCCTCACCAGATATGGTTCCCACTGCTTCAGCAGCTAGCAGAAGACCCTCTGGTCCCTCTGCCCCACTGCAGGAATATGCTGCCCCAAGATCGGGGGACCCTGGTCCATCACAACCTCAGGTCACCCCATCTGCATGTGTGGCTCCTGAGGATGTAACTATCGCCAGGTTTGGGGTCTCTAACAGGGTGGCGGACATCCTGGTGGCCACCCACAAGCCTTCCACCTGTGCCACTTATGCCAGGAAGTGGAAAAGGTTTGCCACCTGGGCTGCCAAGCATTCATTAGACCCTTTCACCTGTCCTGTGAAGCATCTGTAATGGCCCAGTCACCTGGGGTTACTAGAATCCCATCAGTGTCACTGCAAGGGAGGGAAGGCAGCTGGTAAATAACTAGTTAAATGGGTTTTTCACCTGCTCCCTCTCTGTTTGCTTCAACTCAGCTGAGAGGAGAGAGGTGATGTCATTTAGAACTCTTGCAGCAGCTTAAGCCACGACACCTGGCGGTGAGTGGGGAGTTTTAGAATCTTGAGTTAGTCTTTGAGTGGAGTCTGTAGTGAACAGTTGGAGGAGTGAGAGCTAAAGTGTGAGCTCTGTGAAGAGAGCCTATTTTCTCACCCTAGTGCTGAGAAACATCTGCCTGCCAAGAGAAGTGGTGGAACCTGTTGCTTAGAGCAGGAGTTCCTGAATTTTCATCCCTTGAGAGACGGAAAAGGACTGCCAGAATGGATCTGAGGGGCAATCCCTTAATTTGATCCAGGAATTTGAAGCTGCCTATTTTGTTTACCAACCATGAGCCATTTGACTTTATGTTTCCCCAAAGGAAAGTACCTGCTTTTCGAGGTGTACACTGATAAAGGGAAAAATACACCAGTTCTGTTCTAAGTGGATACTGTTCTCATGCTTTTAAAGTTGACTGACAATCGTGGGGTCCCCAGAGAGACTTGACACGTTATTCAGGACTTTAGGTTTACGCTCAGAAGTAGTGTTTTCTTATGCAAGATGTAAAAGCCATTCCAAGATGCATATTGCTAACTGTTTTAACAGAAGTTTTGAGGTGTAACTCTGAAAGAATGGCTGTGTATGGAGATGGAAGCAAAAGGTGGGCAGCCCCCGATCTGGAGTGACCAGTTCAGCACTACTGGTTTCATAAGGGCGCCTGCTTATTCAGGACATGGTGGCCAATGTCTGAAGAAAAAGTTTACCTCGGTGTGGGTTGTGCTTTTTTTGATCACCAGTGTGCTCCGTCGTGGCCAGTTGCCACATTGACAAAATGTTAAGTCCTATACCATATGGGAAAGTGTACTAAGTTGTGGCCAGTGTCATTAGAAGAAATATGTGTTCAGCTGAGGCCATTGCCACTGAAGAGAATCCAAGGTCCTGTGACATATGGGAAATGTAGAGTTTCTGTCCGATAGTTTTCTGTTGGTCTGCCATTGCCTTGTGCCACGATGTGTAAACCTTGGGGGTCCACCTTTGCTTTAGTGTACCATCTTCTAGAATAAAGTCACACTCTAGAACCCCAACCTGGTTTGGACATTCATGTTACTGCTTGCTGTGTGGAATTACTGGGTACCCCTCCAGAAGTTCAGCCATAGCATAGCCCTAAGCAAAAATTCTCTCCTCAGGACCTGGGTATAATGGTCATTTGTAGTATTTCCTTTTATACACCCCACCCCTTTCTGACCTCTAGAAGTAACAAGCCTGGTATACATTCCCAAAGCTAGGGATGGTACCAAAAAGTATCCGAAGTAGTTTGGGTGCCCAGTCGAGGGTACCAAGGGGTAGCTTACTGTACAAAGTAGCGGGGGGGGGGGTACATATATCCTGGACTACCTGATTTCTTTGTCTGACTTAGGCCTTCAGTATTCCTCCCTCAAAGTTCATCTTTCGGCTGTTTCTGCCTTTCATGAGCCCATTGGTGACCGCATGATTGCTCAGCTGGATGTTTCCCCTACCTTCCTAAGGGGCATCCTGCATCTGAACCCCCCAATCTGCTCCCTTGACCAGGCTTGGGACTTGAATTTTATTTTGGAGAAGTTGACTGTGTCTCCTTTTGAGACAATCATGGCTTGCAATTTGAGCTTTCTCTTTTGGAAAGCATTGTTTTTAGTTGCCATTACTTCTGCTCGAAGAATTTTAGAGCTTTAGGCTTTCTGGTGCGAGGAACCTTATTTGATCTTTCACAAAGACAAGGTATCTTTGTGCACAAATCCTAAGTTTTTGCCTAAGGTGGTTTCAGAGTTTACACTCAACCAGTCTATCCATCTTCCTGTTTATTTTCCTGAGCGTGCCAATCCAGGGGAAGCACTGTTCTGTATACTAGATGTGGGCAGAACTTTGAAATATTATCTACTCAGGACTAAGGAGTCCAGAAAGTCTAAGCAGTCATTTGTTTCTTTCACCCCAGGTAAAGAGTGCGCTTCTGTTTCTAAGCAATGTTTATGCAAATAGTTGGCTAACTGCATTGTGTTCTGCTACAAGTATGGCAAAGAATTGTCTGGTGCTGTCAAAGCTCATTTCACCAGATGTATGGCTACCTCTGTGGCTTGTTTCAAGGGAGCCGCAGCTGCTGATATCTGCACTACTGCCACCTGGAGTACAGTCCACACTTTTACCAAGCATTACAGTCTGGACATTGCCTCAAGAGCCCATACAGGATTTCTCATGGCAGTGTTACAAGGACTCCTGTCTTAAGTTTATGGAGATCCAACCTCCCAGACTGTCTGTTTTTCACTTGTCACTGCTTGGTATTCGTTCCTACAGTGTTACCTGATGACTGAGATACCACTGAAGAAGATAGAACAGTTATGTAAGAACTTACCATAACAGTAGATCTTCAAGGGGATCTCAGTCAGCAGGTATGATTTCCCTCCCAGTGTCCCCCTTCTTGGGGTTCCTGTTCAGGACCTGGCTATCTGCTATATTCCATCATTTCTAACTAGAGCCGGGTCCCTCAGTCTCTCCTTTGTTCCCCAGGGTGTCAGCCCTGCTCCCTTCATCTCCGGAGGGAAAGAACTGAGATGGGAGTGGGGCTGCCCACACCTACTGTATAGAGAGTTGGTGATATCGGCGGATGTTGATGGTGTGGACAGCCCCAGCTGTACTGCTGAAAATCTTCCACGTGGATTCCTCATCTCTGATGGCGAAGATTCCTATGGTGTTGCCTGATGACTGAGATCCCCTCGAAGATCTACTGTTACAGTAAGTTCTTATGTACGTGTTCTTTTGGTATTGAGCTCTGGAACACTGTGTAGAATGATTAGCAGTACATGTTCCAGGTGCCCAAAACATCTTAGCAGACAAACTAAGCCAGTCACTGTCCAGGATGCATAAGCGGGAACTGCTAACCTCAGTGGTCGATGACCTATTTCGAAAGATAGAGTCATCCATTTTTTTTGGACCTTTTTGGATATCTACACAACACAAACCTGCCACATTTCTGCTCACTCGCTCCAGGGCCTGGAGTTTTCTGGTGAGACACATTGTCCCTCTTTTAGAAAGGGAGGTTTCTGTATGTCTTCCCTCCTTTCCTGCTAATTCAGAGTGTACTGCTCAAGATGAGGATGGAAGGGGCAATTGTAATACTCACTGCTTCCCTATGGCCTCGGCAGACATCCCCTGCTGCAACAGCTGGCAGTGGAACCTCCAGTACCTCTGCCCCTGTGCAAGGGTCTACTGTCACAGGAACAGGGAACCCCAGTCCACCCGGACCTGAATCCCTACATTTGCACAAATGGCTCCTGCAGATATAGCCATAGCTCACTTTGGAGTATCACAGAAAGTGATGGATGTTCTGGTGGCTGCTTGAAAACCGTCCACCAGGAATACTTACTCCGTGAAATGGAAGTTGTTTGCTTTATGGGCCGATTCCCATAACCTGGATCCATTTACCTGCCCAGTCAATCTGGTTCTAGAGTACCTGCTGTCCTTATTGGATTCAGGCCTACAGTATTCCTCAATCAAAGTGCACATGGATGCCATATCAGCTTTCCATGTTCCTGTGGATGGCTGTATGGTTGCTCAGCTGGAGGTAGCCCTTACGTTCTTGAGAAGCATTTTACACATAAAGCCTCCTATTCAAAAACCAGTCCCAGCTTGGGATCTGAATTTTATTTTGGAAAAGCTGACTTTGAGCCAGCCCACTGACTGGTGACCCAAGTTCAGGAATGGACTTGGGGTGTTGGAGGGCCGGTTGGAGGGAGGAGGCTTGAGCATCCAGTGGACTGCTCATCTCCTCCGGGTGGTGGAGGGAGCACTGACTCAGTGCAAGCCTGGCCACTGGCGGTAGTTGGGGGAACAGCTTGCCTAAGTCCACCAGCAGGAGAGGCGTGGCTGATGCCGGCATGTGCCTTGGTGTCATGCGCAAGTCATGTTGGGGGGGCATACATGGAAAAATGCTTAGCCCCAGCTCAGCACTGATGAGAGGGCGGTGACAAGCCCTCACTCATCAGTGCCTCAGCAGTGGGAAGGATCCCGATGGGATTTAAGGTATGGTTCAGGGCTGGGGGTTGAGCCCAGGGGCCCCCTTCCCACTTTGTCCCCACCTGGGGAGCAATCCATGGCAGGATGGGAAGTCCTCCCAAGCCAGGCATGCTAGATGGGTAGGTCAGGTGACAGGGACGGAGGCTGAGCAGGGGGTATAAACAAAAATTGAAAAAAAATAAAAAGTTGACTTTGGCTCCTTTTGAGCCAGCCACGACTTGTGGCTTATGTTTTCTCTCTTGGAAAGCTTTATTTTTAATTTTTTTATTTTTTATTCAAACATTTGGTAACCAGAAAAGGCACGCTGAGCTGAGGCTCATTTCCATGTGTGAACCAGGGTAAGGGACAACAGGGAAAAACACACAGAATACTATAATACAATAATAGCACAATGTCACAAAAATATACATTGGAAATACTTAGCAATTGGTATGTTAAAGTGCAGAGAATACAACAGGTAGATACAAAGCAAAGATCTAGAATTATATACAAACATTGGCATATGGAGGTATATACGGAGTTACATACAGGATAAGACTGGTAGGCATAAAGGTGAAATACGAAGTGCTTTAGAAAAGAGCATGGAGAAATTAGAACTGATTAGCAGTAGGAATAGAAGGCAGGAGCTAAGTGAGGTGGAGTGGAGAGAGGTGTGCTACTTGTTGCCTATGGGGCAAGAGCAGGTGAGGGGAGGCAGGTGATGTAGTTGGGATTTAATAGAGTTGTGAGAGTGTGAGTTTCATAGGAGAGGTGGTTGAGGGTTTCATAGTGAGTGGAGCCTATTGTTGAATGCAGATTTGGCAGCAGTAGAGGAAGGTTTAGGGAATGAGAAAGAGCAGGAATCCCTAGAGCGTAGGGCATAGGGTGAGGAGGGTGCAGGTGTTAGCTTCTCAGAGAGGCAAAAGGGGAGCAAGTTAAACCAGTATTTGGAAATAAGGGAGATGGAGTGTGTGAGACATCGTTGGGACAGCGGAGAGATATCGAGGGTAGAGAGAAGAGAGCAATGGTGGGTTCTGAGGGGAGAGTTGGAAGCAAAACAGTAGAAAGCATAAAAGAGGAAGTCAAGCCTGGCAAGTGAGGAGCAATCACTTCTGCTTGAAGGATTTCAGAGCTACAGGCTCTAATATGTGAGCCTCATCTGATTTTCAACAAAGACAGGGTGTCTGCATACTGATCCTAAGTTTCTCCCAAAGGTGGTGTCTGAGTTTACTTTAAATCAAACTATCCACCTGCCAGTGCATTATCCAGAGCATGCCAATCCAGGGGAAGCATGGCTCTATACTTTAGACGTGCATAGAATACTTAGGTACTGTACACACCATAGAAAAGACTACAGGAAATATTCGCAGCTTTTTGTTTCATTTGCTTCTCCGAAAGAGGGTGCACCAGTTTCTAAACAGTGCTTGTCCAGCTAGCTAGAACATTGTATTACATTTTGTTACAGGAGGTATGGTAAGGAACTTCCTGGTATGGTTTGTGGTCATTCCACCAGAGGCACTTCTATAGATTGCTTTTGGAATGTTTCCGCTGCAGAGATTTGTGCAGCTGCTACCTGGAATACTGTCCACACCTTTATTAAGCACTACAGTCTGGACATGGTCTCTCATAGATGAGCTGGGTATGGCTTAGCTGTGCTTCAGGGCCTACTATCATAAGCCTATAGGCTCCAGTCACCCAGACGTTAGCTTTTGATACTGCTTGGGACTTGTTCCAAAGTGTGGCCTGATGAAAGAGATATCCTCAAAGAAGATAGAACAGTTATGTAAGAACTTACTGTAACAATAGATCTTCAAGAGCATCTCTTTCATCAGGCCATGCTGTCCCACCCTCCTTCTCCCTTAGGGGTTGTGACAAGGGATTCTTGTGCTGCTGTCTCCATTGCTACATTTTCCAGCACTCTGTCTCACCTGGTATGTGGAGTGTTGGGGTCTCTCCTCATTCCCTAGAGGGAGGTCCTGTGAGCATGATCTCCGGTGGGGAACTGAGAAAAGGAGGGGCCGCCCACGTTTATGTATACACTGACATTGCCATGGGAGGCTCCTGGCTGGCTGCTTGCAAAAAGTTTCCACGTGCTCTTGGCGGCTATAGTTCCAAAAGTATGGCCTGATGAAAGAGATTCCCTTGAAGATCTACCGTAACGGTAAGTTCTTATGTAACTACTTTCCCCTGTTTGGAAAAGGGAAGCTGCAGTACTAGAGAATGGTCAGTCAGTGGCTGCGGTGCCAAAACACCTTCACAGAGCATTTTTTCCTCAAAATTGTACCCAGGGGGAGTATGCTCCCAGACAACCTCAAATGTGTATCTCTCCCCCCAACATGACATTTCTAGATATGCTCCCCATCCCCTTCTGGGTCATTGTCCAGCATCTCTTTCTCAATGTTTGCCCTCTCCAGTCTTCCTCTTCCTTCCACTGTAAAATGTTAGTACTGTATGTCTTTGATTTGCTCAGCTCTCAATGTTTAGTTGTCACTGGGTCTTCAGTATATCAGGCCTCCTCCTCCTGCTCTCCCCTTCCCCAGCACTACTCCAGAGACTGACTGCATAAAGTGAAGCCATGATTTGGAGAAGGTGCTACTTTATTTCAGTTTTGTGAAAAGCAACTCCCAGACTAGAGGAACAAAATGTATGGAAAGGCAACCTGTACCATGAAGCCTGCAACATTTTTCAACAAACGTGAACAATGAATGTGAATCTATTCTAGTACATATAGTATCTGTATCCAGTTCTTTGCCGATACCTACAGTATTTCTGTGATAAATTCGACTCAGTTTTATTTTAGATAGTGCCTTTCAGACCGTGCATCACAAAACACTTTACAAGGATCACAGAAAGAGGTAACCTAAAAGAAGCCCAGATTAAAGGTCAGTCACACAGGTACTCCACAATGTACTTCCTTTACAGAACAGATATAGCACTCGTGTTTAAGGTCACAACAATGGACTGCTAATGCAATCCACTGGGTCCTCAAGGATTCCCCTAAATAAGTCAGAAGGTTGCTGTGGCACCTAAGGGTTAAATCACTGGCTCCCCCTTGCTTTCCTGCCAATCAGTGACAGTGGTGGTGGTGAGCTGTTTGTGGCTGTCTACAACAAACAAATGTGCTGAGCTGCAGTGTTCCAGGAGTTCTGTCTGGAGACAGCCACAGAAAAAGAAGAAGAAGCAGAAGAATCAGCAGTTATATGGAATTTGTCATGCACATTGTATCCCAAAGTGCTTTACAAGCAATGCTAGACTGGTAGTGAAGTGACTGATCGTGTAGTGGCAGCCATTTTGCATATCAACACCCACACACAGCCTTGGACAATTACATGAACCAGTTTTATGGGAAGGGGAATGTTGGTTAGGACACCAAGGAAAAGTCTACTACTCTTGGAAAAAGTACCTTGGTTTCTTTTACTTCCACCTGGACAGCACCAGAAATGGGTAGAAGGGACCTTGGTTTAATGTCTCATCCAAAATATGGCACACCCCAACAATAGAGCACCCCGCTAGTACTGCACTTGAGAGCCCAATCCCACTGTGGGACTAGAAGCCACGACATTCTGGCCCAGAGCCAGATATGCTACCAACTGAGCCATGCTGACACCCTCAGAGAGAGTGCAGAGCCTGAATTTCTCTCTCTGTTGGCAAAAAGGTAGTTCAGGAGCCTAGTACCATGAGCTGCTGCAAAAGGTGAACCATACTGCTATAAAAGATTGGTTCCACGTGATGATAGCGATCAAAAAACAGCAATCGTTGTCATCGCAAATGTATATCACCGAAAAGCATTTCAGCGATATACAATTATTAGACGACTTCGGTGCGTCAGAAGTGTTTTTGTGGGCTGTGCCCCTACAACACTTACTTAAGAGTCTCAACTCCAGGGGGGGTGCATGTTGAGGAGGGGATAACATTCTGTGGTGGAAAAAAAAAATACACAGGCGCAAAAACACTATCCCCACGCAGGTCCCAAACCCAGTGCCTACTGCACTGTAGCCAGCCACCTTCACCACCACACCACAGGGCTGGCTCAATTGCAGCAGGCTCACCTCCCCTTCTAAACCCTCCCTCCCTCCTATCCCTCCCCTACAGCTCCCCATCCCTCCTCTTCTGGTTGGTCTAGGTGCTATACCATCGCTACCGTTGCAGGGTAGATGATGATGATAGCGCTATAAATGAATCGCTGTTTCTACAGTCACTCATTTATAATTACTATCATCACGGGCTACCCAAAAGATCTAGGCTATTTAGCCTAGCCTTTTCATAGCAGTGAATCTCTCTCTGCCCTGAAATCCCAGTTTTCTACTTTTTTTTCCACATAAAATCCCTGCCTCTTCAGTAATATTCTGGGATATACCCTGTTAATCAGGGATAGACTCTGCTGTCTTACTCACCATCATGTTGATGGCAGGAATATTTTTCCCCTGGATTTTCTCCCCTTTGCCTCCCTCTGGAGTGAGCTGTGCCCTTCAAGCCTTGGCCATACAGCATGCTCCTGCAGAAAGAGCAAGCTCCTGGCCCACCCACAGGGGTCTCTACATTGCCAGAACCTGCTGCTAGCCCTCCTCTTGCCTCCCGATGTGGCGACCAGAGTCCACTCCCAATCTCTTGTCATCTGCTTGGCAGCATAGCACCCTTACACTGGGCCATCAGACATCCTCATAATTCCAGTGTTTTAGAAGAGTCATGCAGCTCAAGAGTAAAGTGGCAGTGGCAGCAGTTGTTTCTTGAAGTGATCCCACCGTTGGGGATGATGCCAAAGGCAGCAATACCGAGAATTTGGGAATACTTGGGGAAAATAGTTGGAAGAGTGAACTGAATCAGCACGGAAGTATAACTCATAATTGTAACCCCCCTGCAAATGGGGGTTCCCAGAAGTTTTCCAGGAGCTTGCTTGAATGCTCCAAGTCTGGAGGTGTTCAGCGTTTAAGCTACTTGAGTGTGAGTGCTTTTAGAGCCTCTGGTACTGTCTCTTTAAGAGCCGCCTGCTTGTGACCATAATTAATTGAGGAGGGGGCACTGTGTGTTCTAATGCCTGAATCCTAATTCGCTCCATTTTTGCAGTCGCTAACAGTGCAAAGGGAGCCCATTTGAAAGCTGTAACTGTTTGCCTGTAATCATTTAGCAGCATTTGTGAGATTGCAGTTTATCTAACCTGTTTTATTGCAGCTGGGACTCTGTGTGTGTTTCCCCTCTATGTTGGAATTGAACTGCTGAACTGGACCAATCGCGTGGGGGACCTTTAAAATGGAGCCTGCTGCTGGCAAATCAGAACTTAGACTCTTAAGTTGAGCCAGCCACAATAGGACTGTATGGCAGATGCCTCTGGGAATTGTAGTTTGGACTTCGGCGCCTTTTTGCACCAACAGGGGTTGTCTGATTGTGAGTGACAGCCAAACCAGCCAATTGAACTGGGAGGAACTCAAAGGAAATGCCCGGCTCTGTCTACTGGAAAGATCAGATCAGTTTGGGCAGTGAAGAGACAAGGAGCTGTGTGCTTCTTCAGCGTGTAGTTTTAGCACAGGAATCACGTGTAAGGCCCTAAGTTTCGGTCTGCAGCTTGTGCAAGAGCCTGTTCGGACTGAATCCGACCTGTGAAGAGAATCAAGGAGATCTGAAGAGTAGAAACCAGGCTCACCCTGTAGAAGACTGGAGAAATTGCTGAATCGCGTTCGGTCTGTCAGGAACTGAATCTGCTGTGTGTTCTCCCGGGTATTGTGCAGTAATTGCGATCGGGATAGAGAAGCAGCCTGCCTGGTATAGTACTTTCCTTTTACATATAAATGTGTGTAGTGCTTGTGGGGAATCGCGTTTCAAATCCCCTGTACAGTGAATAGAGTGCATGAAGCTGGAAGTAAACCCCAGCTTAATCCAGACTACATCCATTTGCTCTAAACTGCAGTGGGGTCCAGTCACAAGGACCTTGTCCACAGGGTCTGCTCCTCCTGGCAATCCAGGACAATCTGCCTTCCAAACAGTTGCCAGCATTGAGTTTGTGAGTACAAAGCAGGGTAGCTCTCTGCCATCTGTTTATCGAATTGCAAGTGTGTCATCTAATTGTTGTTTTTTTTTCCATTTCTTCACGAGCTGAGCCAACCGGCTTCTGATTACAATTTGGGTATTGTGCCAGTGTTTTTCCATCACAGGGCCCCAACCAGCTGCACTGATCCTGGCTAGCCCCCCGCCCCATCCTGGGTACCCAGTGAAAGTGACAATTTGGGACTCTGACTATGCGCACAGTACTGTAATTATTAATGTGTTTAACCTAATTAACCTGATTTCTCCCTTCCTTGTTACAGCTCCTTAAATAAATCAGATCTGTTTGTTTCAGCAAACTTACACTGTCTGAGGTATTCGTTTATGTTAAAGTATTGTACTGTGGCTTTTGCATTGTATTATCTTGTTTTACAGGGGGTCCCCAGCGTCCAGTCGACAGAGCCAGTCCTGGGGGGTAAGTGTACATTGTGAAGATATTCCTGATGCATTGTGTGGGCCACTAGTGGGAAGAAAGGGGGGTTACAGTGTCCCAGAGGGCTGTGACCAAATTAGTTTAACTACTGCAAACCCTGACCTCTGGGTGGAGGCACTCGCCATTGGACCCAGGCCCCTCAACCTGTCAGTAGTAAGTCAGGCAGGGGTAGTAGCCCTTGGGATAGCGCCACCTGGGGGTTACATAATTATTTGGGAACAACTAATCACCTCCTGGTGAAAGTATGGACTGGCAAAAATAGACACTGTTACTCTTATTCTGGAGGGATAAAAATACTTATAAAAATGAGACCAGAAATGGGGGAAACTCAGCAGTCCTTCAACCATCTCAGTTTAGGGAGGCTGCTAAAACCCTAGACTCAACAGATAGTGAATATGCCTGTCTTTTCAGCTATGTGGAAGAGGAAAAGGTGGATAGATGGCCACTTTTAGAGCACCCCTTAATGGTGGTCCGGATTCCCCAAGAATCCCACCCTAGTGCAGGTTCCTTTCTATGGCTGGACTAAAGTTCAGTGTCTTGTAAAATGGATTTACCATCTGAAAGTAGCTGTCAGAAATGTTTTAACTAAACTTAGAAAACCAGGCACCATCTGTGTAGCCAAAGTAATGAATGTGAGAGAAATGAAGAAAAATGGAGACTTTAATGCCCCTGCAGGTACAGCTGGAGCTGCCAGATGGAAAGTAAACTACTGCTGTAGTACAAGTTAAACAAAGACTAGCTGCTTAACTTGGAATAATCGGTTGACATTGGTACTTGAGTCCATGTGTGTTACTTGGTGCCCCTAGAGTCCTGCTGTTGTCTGCACACTCAACACCCTCAGACCTGGTGTAAAGCTGAACATACAAATGTTGGTGGTAAGAACCCCTCCAAGAGCCACTGTCTCCCTGAGATCCCTTAGATTGGGGAGAGGGGCTACACTAACCGTATTATTGTATGCAATGAAAATATTGCTTTAGTAAGGACTTGAAATAAGTGAGAGAGTCAAGAGATTGAATATCAGGGGTGGAGGTGTTCCACATGGTCAGAGAAGTGCAGGAGAAGGCTTAATCCCCTATAGGGGCAGAGCATTCCATATGGTCAGGGTAGTGCAGGAGAAAGCTTAATCTACTACTGTTAACAAGTTAGTGATGGGAACAGAAAAAAGGTTACTGATGGCAGAGAGCAGAGGTCACTTAGGCACTTAAGGTGAAATCAGGTCTGCAAGGTAGGCAATGGCCTAGCGATGAAGGATTGAACGTTAGAGGAGACGCCTTGCAGTGAATGTATTGTAGGACTGGATGCCAGTGTAGATCCCACAGGATGGGAATGATGTAATCATGTTTACATTCTCCTTACCAGATGACTTGCAGCATTTTGTACACATCAAAGCTTACTGTTAAAGGAACAGGGACAGCCAATGAGGATGGAGTTGCCGTAGTCAAAGTGAAATGTAACAAAGACATAAGTGAGGGTTTGTGCAGAGGAGAAGACAAGGCAGGACCTGAAACAGGAAATCTTATGTAGATGATAGAATGCTAGTAGTAGTAGTAAATAGATTTATTCATAAAACTGGAAAGGGCAAAACCCGATTGAGCCAGGGCTTATTTTCAATGGAGTCCCGTCATGCATTGACAGTTATTATTAATACAGTTACACATCTTCAAATATAGCAGTGAACATTACAAATTTATGAAACAATACCTGTGACCAGCAAACTATACAAAAAAAATGTAAATTCAGTTAAATAGCATTACATGACATATATATCCATTACTCAAACAGGTTACCAATAACCCATGACAGGGTATGGTATTATGGAGGGATTAACCCACGACAGGGTATGGGTTTACTAAGCATTAATCCACGCCTGGGGGGGTTGGAGTCATGAGGCGAAGCTGAGTGACTTCAACCACCCAGGTGTGAATTAATGCTCAGTAAACCCATACCCTGGAGTAGGTTAATCCTCTTGTAACACGGGCACTGTTATGTTAGAGTTTTACCTTAAGAAATAGTAAAATAAAGCATGTGGACATGCAACTGTGGGTATATCAGGGATTAATCAATGGTCAGGTGACCTTTTTGGACGAATCAGAAGACAGTATTTTCAAAACCCATGTTATAAAGGCATTTAATCCATGCCTCAAGTGTGTTGTGAGGTACATGGCTGCAGGCCAAGTGTCTTCACAGCACCCATGGCGTGGATTAAATGTCTATAACTCCATACCCTGGAGTGGGTTAGTGCGCTGATAACATGGGTTCTTTGAAAAAAAAATTAAGAGAAATGCTTTTCTGTGCTTCAGAGACAAGAAATATGAATGTGTCCTGCCAACGAAGATTATTGCGCTGGGCTCTGGAGGTAAGTGGGGAGGTGGGTGCGCAGAGGGTGAGCGCAGGTTGGGGGAGTAGGCAAGACAGTCAACGAGGGACCATTTTTTTTAACAGGTTTTTTTTTTCAGGAAGACAATGTAGGACTTTTACCACATTGGGGTGGGCTCCCAGCGTGGCAGCTGGTTATTTTTTTGGGAGGGTGGCAGTGGAGCCGACGGGGGATTGGGCACCCCCGTTGGCCATACCGACTTTTGCCATGCTGGGGTGGGCTCCTAGCATGGCACCTAGAAGTCTGTGTTTTTTTGGGGGGGTACAATGGAGCTGATGGGGGATTAGGCACCCCCATCACCCATAAGGACTTTTGCCACACTGGGGTGGGCTGCCAGAGTGGCACCTAGAAGTCTGTTTGGGGGCAGTGGAGCTGATGGGGGATTGGGCAACCCTGTTGGTCATACAGTGTATGGGGGTGGAGGGAAGAAGATGAGCCCATGGGTACCAGCGCAAGGCGTATATGTTGGTGGGGGATGATGAACTGTCTATGACAGTTCAGATGCAGTGAAGACATACGTGTAATTAATAATTCTTGCACTGTTTTCTCTCTCTCTGTGTTGACTTGTGAGGCATGCAGCAGGCAGAGGATTTTTGTGAGTCCCTGACCCTCCCCCACACACACACACGAGCATGACATCTGTCCCCTGGCATGCAGCAGTACCGGGTGTACCGAGCAACATTTTTGTTCATCTTGCAGCTTAGTTTTATGACTTCCAAGCCCAAGGGGGACTAATCCACCAGATGAAAAATGTTATTTCCAAACTCTGAAACAGCCTGCCGTGCCATTGAAATGCTCCATCCCTCAGGACTGGATTTCATTCCATGGAGCCAGCAGGCTCCCTTCAGAGTAATCGTGTCCAGCACATAGAGAAGTGTAACTCAATTTCCTCCAGCACTTATGTTACGATCATTATGTTTGCTTGTAACGCTGCGGTGCAAGCAAACATGCGCCACCATACAAGTTTTTGTACATGTGCCTCCCTCACTTCTAATGCCCTGCTCCCTTTTGCAGGCGTGGCTGCACTGCGCCAATGAATGTACGAGCTGTCTATGACAGCTGTTCAGATGCAATGGCATATAGTTCTAAGGAAAACACCGCCACAATCAGCGGTGGTAATGTGTAGGCAATTTGCATACTGCCGACAGATAATTGAATATTCTGCAACTGACACCCACCACTGACATTAGCTGCAAGGGATTCTGGGATGCTGTCAGAGTGGCAGTATTGACACGTTGTCTGGCTATGGAAACAGCAGGAACAACAAGATATATTAAACCTATACACTGGAGCAATAAAAAAAAATAACAAGAAGAAGAATTTTGTTTACCAAGTCCAAATCGGGTGTGGGGCTTTTCAAGAGTATTGCTCTTTAAGTTGCATAGCTGCTTTTGAAAAGCATGTTATTAAGTTAAGCCATGTTTGTGATTAGGAATAATTCCAGTTGATTCTTAAATCTTTCATTTTGTAAATTAAAGTATTAAATGCATTTTAAGACATGATATTTTACTCTAAAAATCATAGACAATATTGATAATGCATTTTTATATTTAATTAGGTTATTCAATAAGGCACAGCTTGTCATTTTATATGGGACTCCAGTGATCGCACACTGTATAGAGCAAACTTTATGTTTACACAGCACAAGTAACTCGAATATGATGTAACCCCTATAAGCCTAATATTAACGACTTACAAGAGGAGCATAGGTTTATATGGGTATATGTGATCAGCATTTGAAAAGGAATGTAAAGGAAGCAATATCCTGTGATTCCTTGGGTTCACGGACTCCATCTTTTCTGTCATGCATCAGGGCCAGATCTATGCTATTTCTGTTGACTTGGACAAAGGCTTCGACACTGTTGTCCTCCTTACCCTTCTGAACAAGCTTAAGGCAGTATTGCTCTCTACCTCCTCAACAGAGTTTTCCCCCCTCCTACTTTGAGGGCAGGTCAGAAGCTGTCCATATTGGTAACACCTTATCCCCTCCACTCTCTATCTGCTCAGCATCCTCCAAGGGTCCATCCTTGACACTATCTTATTCTCCATATTTCTGAATGACTTTCCCTATGCCTTCTCCTCTGCATCCATTTACATGTTTGCAGATGACATGGTACAGTACTTCATGCCTCTGGTTCCTCCCCTTCTGACCTCATGGCCTGGGTACAACTGGATTTCAGCAACATCCAACACTGGTTCCAGGCAAATCAGCTGTCCCTTAATGCCAAGAAAGTGGCATCCATGACTTTTGGCACTAGGTAGAGACTAGCCAGGCTCACACCCCTTCCCTCCTTCTATACCCAAGATGGTGCTGCAATTAATGAACTGTCCTACTGGAAAGAGAGAACGTCCCGACCTCACTGTCACTGTCTCTCTCTGCCTCACATTCTCCTGGGCTCCCTCACACTACAACCTCTCCTTGCTGCATATCTGAAAACTCGATAGAGAGAGACAGACAGTCAGAGACACAACACTGCAGGAATGCTGAATTACATGTCACAGTGTGTCTTTGCTGTCAGTCTCTCTCTCTCTCTCTCTCTCTCTCTCTCTCACACTCTCTCTCTCACGCTCATTGTCGCCCAAGTTTTAATGACTGCCTTTTCACTGTCTGTTCTGCAACCTTGATGAGTGCTGACTGCACAGAGATACATCTTCAGGGAGCTTCACACCACGTGTGGATTAAACAGTGAATTTAATCCATTGTCAGGTGATGCTCTTTACCCAATTAGGTTGCCTGCTGCTCAGAACCCATGTTATAATCTGCATTAATCTAAGACAAAATATAAATACTTCTAACCTGAATCTAAATTACTGCAGCAAATTCTGGGTTTCTTAGCTATTGCAAGGAGCCAAGATTCTATGGGCTTCCAGTGAAGGGTGTGTCGGGCAGGAGTCCTCAACCAGCAGAGAAGCTTGTTCCAGACACATGGTCCAGCAGATGAAAAAGCCGCAAGGTCCTTTACAGTCTTAAAAACTGGCACAAAAAATGTATGCTGTTTGAAGACCTCAGCCCAGCCCTATGAGCACTTTGTTTCAATAGTTCTAAGATATATGGGAGTACTTTTTCTCTTACACAGTTATATACACACTTCATGCCAGGTGCAGTTGCCTTCGATCATCCAAACTCACCCAACCCATATCTCTATATGACAAACAGTGGTGATGGCCTCAGGAGGGGGAAGGGGCTGCACACAGGTCAAAGCAGGCAAACCTATTACACATAACCTCCAGCTTCGCCAGCTCCCTGCCAGAGGCTCCACCGAACACCACATCACCATAATCAGAAAGTCGGACTTTCAGGGTGTTCACCAACTGTTTGTGGACATCTAAAGGTATACAGTGTACAACCAGCAACAGGGAAGGTAACTGCAGGTTGTAGACATACCACAAGTGGGAAAGTAGCAGTACACACTCAGGATAAAGTAGATACAGGTAGGAGGGTAGAGTAACAAAGTTCAGACAAGTGGGTAAAGAGTACTAGACACCAGGGCAAGTTACAGGTAGGTGATTTAGAAAAGGGAAAATAAGAGACACCCTATCTTGGATAGGGTAACAAATAAGTTTTAGGCAAGCCAAAGGTAGAGAGGTAGAACTACAACAGGAGTAAAAAGGAGGCAGTAGGGTACAGAGATATTTCATAGACACTAAGTACAAGAAGAAAAGATTATGGGAGTGGTGCAGTGTAATGGGTGTGGGGCCGCAGTCCTTCAGGACACCTTCTGGACATTGAGACGCTGCCCCATTTTGTAAATACCTCTCTGGGTTGAGGGCAGAGGTTGCTGGACTCCCAAGTTGAACTGGCAAGGTGCCAGAAGACCTTCTGCTCCACCCAAGGCCACCAAGTCTGTCAGTGCTCCCACACAGTATGATTAGGCAGAGGCAGAGCAGTTGGACCATGGTGGGCTCCAGGAAGATGGGGGAGCAGGAATGGTGCAGGCTTCTCAGTCTGTACCATTGCAAAACTCATCTGCCATACTGGCAGAATGGGACAGCTGAGAGGAGGCACCCATAGTAGTGGGAAAGGAGGAGGTGGGAGTCCTCACAAGGGGAGGCCCAAGGGAAGGAGGGGCCCACAGCCAAACAGAAAGCAGCTGCTGGTGGGGGACTCCATTGTTAGAGGACAGACTTGGGAGCGGGGGGAGGAAGGAAGAGGGAGGTGAAGTACCTGAGAGGTGTTTCACGTTGGAGGGATGGAGAGCATATCCAGAGGATTGCTAGGGCAGCAGGAGTTTGGAGGGAACTAGATGTCATTGTCCACCTGGGGACAATAACTTCATAAGGCATAGGGTAGGGATAGTCAAGGATAATTTCAGGGACCTGGGAGGGGCCTCAAGCAGGAGGCATGCATGGTGGCTTTTGCTGAAGTGTTACCTGTGTATGGCTATAGACAGGAAAGGGTACTCTGCATCAGGGCATTTAACAATTGGTTGAAGGCATGGTGCAGGGAGAAGGACTTTGGCTACATTGGGCACTGAGGGTCAACCTGGGAGGATGTGGGCCTTTATAGGGGAAACGGTATGCATCCTTCCAGGAAGGGGACAACAGTTCTCATTGGGAGGTTTAAATGTTACTTGGATGAGCATTTAAACTAGTGATGGTGGGAGGCTGTAAAACCAAGGGAGGCAACAATCCCCGACAGATGATGGAGCATTAGGGAAGGAGGGGCCCAAGGGGAGTAAACTCCCTTACAGTAGGGGCACAAAAAGATAGGTGGGGACAAGGCAGTGGAAAAGGGGGTATAAATCAGGTAAGCAAGAATAAAGGAATAAAGGAGACAGGGAACGGACACAGTAAGAAGGGAACATGTGGGTCAAGTGGAGCTTCAGGGGACAGTCTAGACAGGAAGGGGTAGGATAGCAGAGAAGCAGGCAGGAAGGGAGTAAGGTATGGAGAACCATGTGTGCCAATGCAACAAGTCTGGGAAATAAAATTCTGAATCTAAAGGCCACTGTGGTAAAGGCTAGCCTGGATTTGGTGGCCATAATGGCGTTGTAGTGCACTGAGCACCATGACTGAGGCATTGCCATACCTGGGTACTCCAGTTTAGGATAGAGAGAGCAGGGAGGAGGGGTTACACTATATGTGAGGGAAGGAATCAAGGCCATGGAGGCACAGGGGTAGGAAAAAGGAGGAAAAAGAAGGGCTGGAAATGCTGTGGATCATCCTGGAGACAGTCTCTGGGGTAGCTTTCCATATGGGGGTAGTGTACAGACCTCCAACACAGTGAGAGGATTTGACTGAGCCACTTAGGGAAGCCACCATCAGAATGGCAAGTAAGGGGGAGGTGCTGCTAGTTGGTGACTTCAATCTGCCAGACATGAAGAGGAGCCTTCCAATGACAGCTTCGGCAAACAGCAGGGCCATCCTTGACTCCCTACAAAGGGCCTTTCTCAGGCAGCTAGTCAAAGAACCCACTAGGGATGGAGTAGTGCCGGACCTGGTACTTACAAACAGGGAAGCCATTGCAGAGGTCACAGTGGATAGTCCCTTAGGTACCAGTGATCACCATACAGTGTGGTTTAACATAAAGGCAGGAGCAGAGGCAAACCATACCAAGATGAAGGTTCTGGACTTCAGGAGGAAAATTTAATATTAATGAGGGACAGCCTCAGAAACTGTCTTGTGGATGGGAATGGAGGGATAGAGACACTGGGGAACAATAAGGGACAGCATAATTGAGACAACCTGCCTCTGCATGAGGAAAGTGAGTAAAAGAGTTGAGGGAGAGCAAAAGGGTAGCAGGGAGGGGGCAGTTCCCTTTGTAAATACATAGGGAGCTGCATAATCACGCAAGACTGTAAAGCCTTTATCTTCTGGCATGTTCATGTGGTTGTATGTATGTAAAGCAGAAGAAAAGAAAGACCATTTTGGTTTTCCATGGAAGCGGCCAAGGCGGTGAAGCGGAAAAGGGTGGCATTCAGGAGGTATAAGGAAATGCAGAGGGAGGAAGACAGGGACGTACACCAAGTAAAACAGAGGGAGGCCAGTATGACAGTGAGGGGAGCAAAGGTGCAGACAGAGGAAAGGATAGTCAAAAGGGTAGCTAAAGGGGATATGACTTCCTTCAGACATATAAGTGAGAAAAGGAAAGCAAGGGGAGGGATAGTGTGGATTAGAAGGGTGTCAGGGGGAGACTGTGTAGAAGAGGACCAAGAAAAGCTTCCGTGCTGAACAACTACTTCTCTCAGTCTTCAACATGGAGGGAGGGGAGATGGACCACCAAAGAGTAGCAGAAAGAAGGGGGTGGGGTGAGATGAACACAAGTCCATTTTCAGTGGAAAGTGTCCTGAAGGGACTTGCAGCTCGAAAGGTGGATAGGGCTATGGGAATGGACAGGTACACTTAAGGGTACTAAAGGAATTTAGGGTGGTACTAGCTGACTCAACAATGGCCTTATTCAACAGCACTGGAAACAGATGTGGTTCAGGAGGACTGGAGAAGAGCAGAGGTGATCAGTCTACATAGAACTGGCAGCAGGGAGGAGGCTAGCAACTATAGGCTGGTCAGTCTTTCTTCAGTGATGGGGAAACTAATGGAAACCCTGCTTAAGGAAATGCTGGTAGAGAATCTTATACTAGAATTCATACTAGGAAGTAATAGATGTACAGAAGGCCATGGCCCATGTAAGTACATCTCCAGCAAGCTGGAATCAGATCACCTGGCGATTTAGTAAATGAATGTCGAGGTTTTTTATAACGGTCTTGGGACTATTTGCATCAACTACGTGTTTCGGGAGTGAGTTCCATAATGGAATTATTCTTTGTGTATAAAAGAAGCATCTATTGTCCTTTTTGAGATAAGTTAGTGCAAGTTGGTATGTATGGATTCTTAGGTTACAATCCCTTTTATTATATGTCATACCCAACCCTGACATTAATTCATGGTCTCTTGATATTTTAAACATAAGGAGTATTTCGCACCTAGTTTTCCTGAGCTCCAAAAGGTATAGACTTAGTTCTGATAGGCTCTCATCATAATTCTTATTTTGCATATTATCTATCATCCTTGTGACCCTTCTTTGAACTGCTTCCAACTTTTTCACATCTCTTCTCAGATGAGGACTCCACATGGGAGAGCTGTAATCCATATGTGGTCGTATGTAAGCTCTGTATAGGGGCAAGATGCACCCCCTATTTCTGGATGTAAAGGATCACTTAATACAACCTATTATTCTGTTAGCTTTATTAATTACCTGGTTGCAGTGTTTACCAAAGGATGGATCTGATGAAATAATAGTTCCAAGATCTTTTTCATCAAGAACCAAATTCAGTGTGTTGCAATTCAGGGTATAATGACGTTTTTTATTTGTGTCCCCCAAGTGCATGATAACACATTTGCTAATGTTGTAAGACATGTCATTTTTTTGTGCCCAATCTTCAAGTGTTTTAAAGTCCTTTATAATGTTTTGTATATCTACCTCAGTTTTGACTTGGGCTGCTATTGTATCATTAGCAAATTTTATTGCAAAGTTGTTTAGCTGTATAGTCATATCTGATATAAAGATAGAAAATAGGACTGGTCCCAAAATGGCTCCCTGTGGCACACCACTGGTAACCAGACCTGTACTTGAGTAGTGTCCTCTGATACATACTTTCTGGGTGCGATTTTTTGGCCATTCATCCACCCAGTTTACTAACGTACAGTTTATCCCTAATTTGTACATTTTTGTAATCAGGGTTTTATGGGGCACTTTGTCAAATGCCTTACAGAAATCCAAGTATACAATGTCCACTGGTGTTTTTTCATCCAGTAGTTTGCTTACTTTTTCGTAGAAAACCAGATTATTAGTAAGGCAAGACCTCTGGTTTTTAAAACCATGTTGTGAGGGATCTGTAAGCTTTTTGGTGACCATGTCTTCCTCTAGTTTAGTTTTGAGCAATGATTCAAAGATCTTGCCCCAAATGCTTGTAAGGCTGTAATTAGCCATTTCACTCTGGTTGCCCTTCTTAAAGATGGGGAATACAATGGGCTGCAAGACCACAGGCAGCATGGATTCATGGGGGTGGGGTGGGGGAGGTGAGGTCCTGCCAGACAAATCCAATGGATTTCTTTGACTAGGTGACCAGGGAACTAGATCAGGGAAGGAAAGTGGATGTGGCCTATCTGGACTTTAGCAAGGCCTTTGACACTGTGCCATGCAGGAGACTAATAAAGAAACTGAGCAGCCTTGAGGTGGGATACAAAGTGATAAATAAGGTTAGAAACTGGTTAACAAATAGGCTTCATTGCATTCCCCATGGTCTTGGTGCTCCTTCTCATTTGAAAGAGACTCCTTTCCTGCACCCTGTTCACCCCTGTGAGGTACTTGTAGGTCTCTATCATGTCCCCTCTTGCTCCCCTCCCTTCCAGGGTGTACATGTTGAGATCCTTCAGTTTCTCCTTCTAGGGCTTCTCATGCAACCCCTGCACCATTTTAGTTACCTCCTCTAGACTGCCTTATCCTCTCTGAGGTGCAGCATCCAAAACTGGACACAGTACTCCAAGTGGTGGTCTCACCAGCGAGCTATACAGTAGCAACACAACCTCCCTCCTCTTGCTGGAGTTACCCATCCATATGGACCCCAGCCCTACCCACTGCTTTGTCACACTGCCCTGTCACCCTAAGGTCATCAGATATGGTAACCCCAAGGTCCCTTTCCTGCTTAGTGACTGTCAGTACCTCCCCCCATACTTTTTCAGCTACTGGGTTCCTCTGCCCTAGGTGCATGATTTTTCATTTTTTGGCATTGAACCCCAACTGCCATGCTCTTGACCACTCCCTGAGTTTCCTCAAGATCCCCATGCATTCTTTGTACCCCCACCTGAGTATCCACCCTATTACAGATTTTGGTAAGCATCTGCATTACGTTGCTGCTGGGCCATGGGGGTGGCCTGTTATTACCATTTATAAGATGATGCCCTTGATTATGGTCATTTGTCCTTGATTTTTAATTTGGATTCTCTTTCTCCACCATTCAGCTCCTGCCACTTTTGCTTATCTTCTGACCACTGTTGTCCTGCTACTTCCTGTTAGTACACCGACCTTTACAATCCAAACTCCTACCAGACTACTTTACTCCTCTGAGGCATCCCATGGGACAGTCTCCTTGTGGCAGCATGCAGACCAGCCCCCAACACTGGCCTGAGGCATACATGCTCATTTCTGGGGAGGTGGGAGCTCAGTGGGGAGTCAGAGGTGGTACCAGGTCCCTATGATATGGGAGCAAGGGCCAGCCATCATGCGTGACCAGGGGTATTTTACACCTTTTAAGTCCCTTCCTACCTCCCTGATGCACTGTATCTGCCTGCTCGCTAGTGTGAGCCAGTGTGTGTGTGTGTGGGTGTGTGTGGGGAGGGGACTAATGTACTGCATTCACCTACACCTACAAGGCCCCCATTGTCCACAGGATACGTTCAAGTGGTGGGTGAATGCAAACTTCCCACATGGAGTCTGAGTGTGCTGCATTCACAGTGCACTGTAGACCCCCCTGACTTACAGCAGGGGAGTCAGGTCATGGCATGAATCTGGGTATCCCACATGGGGGTGCAACACACTCTGCCAGTGCCACTGAACCAAGCACTAGTTCTTGACTTTATAAGCCTTGTCCCTGATTCATGAGGCAGGAGGTTTAGAGCTATGCACACTTTTCAAGCTTGCCAACTCAGAAGCAGCATACTGTAGGATTGATGTGACTCTGATAGCAGCAAAACATTAAAGTGAGCGGTCTTAGGTACAAAAAAGACAGGGGATGACACTAAGCATTAGGGGGCAGTGTAGAGTCCTTATTGCTGAGGCAGAATATATGTAAAACTTGCTAAGGTAGAGGTTTATAGAATTCAATTCAATTCAATTTTATTTTACCAGGAAAACAACATTGAGAAAAACTCATTTGCAAAGAGGTTCTGGAGGAACAATACATAAAGGCACAATAGGACAGTTACAATTGCAGGAGAGTTACATGTGAAGGGATACAGATACAGGAATCACAATAATTATGATACCATGAACTTCATTAATGGAAACACCTAACAAGAGTGCTAACACTGGAGTTGAAGTCGCAGGTATTACAATAATTAGGATACAATGAACTTCATACATGGTAACATCCAACACTTAACAAGGGAATGCTAACACTTACGAAGACGGAACAATCACATATGGGGATAAACAGATAAAAAAGAAGTGCTATCAGGGAGGGAAGGAAGAAAGGAGAGTGGGATAAAATACCAGGGTTATTAGAGATAGAAGAGAAGGTGAGGTGGGAGGAAGGGAGAAGGGGAAGGGAGGGGAGGGATGAGAGGACTATGGTGGGCTGGAGGGAGAAAGGGAGGGGGGAGTTACAAGGAACCAGACTGAAGGGATAAGGGCTCATGGTCCAGAGAAAGGACTTAGAAGAAAGGAGGTCAAGGATGACAAGGAACAGACTGAACGGATAGGGGTTCATAGCCCAGAGGAGGTCCAGAGGAGGGACTTAGCAGAAAGGAGGTCAAGAATGACAAATATACAGGAGGACAGCAGGGCAGAGAGAATAAGTGCTGTAGTAGTGACCTAGGAAGTATTATATAAAGATGAAAACTGGGTTATGAGTAACAGTTGCAGAAGTCATTTAGTGCAAGCCTGGTCAGTGACTTGAAGGTACAAATCTCAACAAATTTAGTGAACTTAAGGGTCCTTTGTAAAATATTCCAAGGTGTAGGTATGGCATGGCTTAAGGACAAAGCGACATACCGGGTTCTTATTTTAGGGATATCTAGTGTAATGTAGGAATATTTTCTGAGCGCATACATGCAGGGGGAGCATTTGAACAGAGTAGAGATGTAGGGTGGCATTTTCATGGTGATGGCTTTGTAAGCTCAGAGGGAGGCATTTCACCATCTCATAGTACCCAGCGAGGTCCAACTCAACTGTGAATACAGGGAACAGTGATGAGTGTTGAATGGGGCATTTGTTATAATGCCCCATTCAACTCTTATCTGAAGCAAAAGCTGCTGAAAGAAAATGGACATCTGAGAAGAGGGTAGCTGCAAACATATGTAAAAAAAGCAATGCTAGTGTTCTTAGCTGGAGTAACTGAAATTATTTTATACTTAAAGTTGGCCTTGAACTGTCTGGTTATTAATAAAATATTATATTGATTTGTTTTCTTGTTGTAAAGATCACTGGAAATACAAAATGGATTTGGTTTTATTTTCACTTTTAATGTGTAATTGTAACAAACTATTAGGAGGAAAATAAGTGAGTACTTATTAGAGTCTGTGTGTTGTATCAGCTTTCATTTCATTTTTTTTCATTTTTAATTTTTATACTTGATACCTTGATGAGCATAACTGCCCGTTTTCACAAGTGGCAAGTGAAACATGAGACCAGCATAATCATTCAATACAAAACTCCTCAATACAATACAAAAATTGTTACACAATAAAAACCATAACAAACATAGGTACTAATTCCTAGGGTGCCGCTTGAACATGGACAAGGGGTGGAGCTTTCCAACCATGCTTTAAGTCTTGTTTTGAAAATGGTAGGTGAAAGACAAGCACTAATGGCTGTGGGAATGGAATTAAAAAATACGGTGGTTCAAAATGAAAATTTTTTCTGACCAAAGGTTTTTTTTCACCTTTGGAATTATAAACTGAGGTTTGTGCTGGAACCTAGTTCCAAAGGAATTAGAGGCTCTAGGAAATATAGAGGATAGGGAAGTGGGGAGAAGACCTCTAGAGGCTTTAAAGAGCAAAGTGCCGAGTTTCATCTTTATTCTATTTTCCAAGGAAGGAAGATTCACCATCCGTAATATATTACAACTATGGGTCATAAAGGGAAGACCTGTAACACATCTTAGGATATTGTTATATGTGACTTTAAGTTTTGAAAGACATTTTTCACTAGTAGATGAATATATAAGAATATCGTAATCCAAAACCCCTAAAAGGAAACCATGTGTAAATTGTGCCCTAGATGATGGGGTTAAAAACTGTTTAATTCTATATAAAACCCCCAGTCTCTGATGAATGATTTTTATTATTGTGATAATATGCATTTCAAAGATTAATCTGGTGTCCAAAATAACCCCGAGATATTTAAAATGATCAACTTTCTCTATCGAGTCTCCATACAAATCTACCATCAAGAGAAAAACACTTTCTTGTTTCTTAGGACCAGAAAAAAACATGTACTTGTTTTTTTAACAGTAAGTAGCATTTGTTTAGAAACTAGCCACTTGGGAAATAACAGAAAGTCATTCAGGACAACATTAACTGCAATTACTAGATCACTACTGGGCTGGCAGTATGAAGTTAGAGGAACGAGGTGTGAACGAGCTTGATACATCCAACAGACCAGACCTGAGTTTGATTATCACAACCTCTACATGCATACTATGTGACTCTGAGCCCAGTGCTCCCAGGTTGTCCCTGAAAACAGGCACTTGTGCCTAGTGGGCTTTACCTGGTTACCAAAGACTAAAATAAAAAAAATATATATATTGGAATAATAGATAATGGCATCATCGACAAATAAAATCATGTGAGACTTTTGACAAATTTGAGAGGCAGAATTCATATAAAGTGAGAAAATTAATGGACCAAGTATGGAGCCCTGTGGGACTCCACACTTGGTTTCTCTAGGATGAGTTAAGACCCCATTAATGACTGTTTTATGGGCCCCATTGGTGAGGTAAAAAAAAACAATCGGAGACCTCAGTAGAGAAGTTAACCTCGTAAAGTATGGAACATACCAAATCATAGCTAACAAGATCAAAGGCCTTGGTGAGGTCCACAAAAACAGCTGCAACAGAGTCCCCTCTGTCTAGGGAACTCTGTATGCAGTCAGTGAACCCCAACAAGGCTATCTCCGTACTGTGTTTGGGCTTAAACCCATGATGAAATTTGGAGAGTATGTCATATTTATCCAAAAATTCCACAATATTCTGCCTCCACAATATTCTGGGAGATGTTTGTTGTCCTGGGTGGAGGTGTATAGGGCAAGTTTATATGTGACAAATGCAGGTTGGTTGTGGCTCTTCAGAACACAGTTCAGGTTGTCAAGGAACAACTTGAAACACTCGGGGCAGTTAAGGTTTTCTAGGGAAGCATCCTGAATACAGAGCAGTAGCTACTGAGGCAACCATGCTGGAAAAACAGAGGAGTAGCCAGAGATGAGAGGGAGATAGGGCTAATGGTTAAAAAAATGATTGTACCTAACTCTGGGGGTTCATCTCATCCTTGTAGTGATGTGATTGAATAGAGAGGTTGAAAGCAAATGGTGGTATTAGGGGACTTAACAATTATTACTTTAAAGACAGGAGATTGTGCAAACACAATCCTGAGAACCCTCTAATTTGTGGCCTCCTAGGTGCAAGGGTGCTATAACTTGCATCATACGTGGACATGCTATTGGAGACAAGGCACTGAGGAACTGGTTGCCATGGTCCCCATGGGAAAACATATAGGAAAAAGTAGAATGGATATACTAAAAGGTAATATGAGAAGCTGAGGGGGAAGATAAAGGGCATGACCTCTACAGAGACCTTCCTTGAAGACCTAGTGTCATGCACAGGATTAGGTAGGTAGTCTGAGACTAGAAGACAGAGAAATAGAGTTTAGATGTCATGATCCAGTGGCACAGCATATTGTGTTGCCACACAAGAGACCAGAATTCATGTACCAGACCCAGAATACGTGCTGAGGCTAGTGGGGGGCCAGAATATTGTGGAGGCAAGGCACTCAGCTCCCAGAGCGGCAGAGTGTGAGCTGCCCAGCATTTGCACACCCCCTGCCAGCCAACTCAGAAGCAGCCATGGTGTCAAATGGGAAGCTGGCTGGATGAAGGCCATAGCCACGACAAACTAACCATCAGGGTGGGAACAAGGAAAACTGGGGTATGGGGTGAAAGAATGATAAAGAAGAAGAATTCAGACATCCATGGAACAGGGGGCTCTTTAGAACAAAGGAAGCCTTTACAGAAGTAAGAGACTCCACTTAAACAAAGGAAGGGGTGGATGTGATGGCAGAGAAGACATAGATAATATGGTTAGAAATTTTTTCTTGAAGATAGGGGGTTACTGGAAGGTGGAGGTAATCACCCAGTCATAGAGAAGTAGAGGGAAGACACCAAAGCAGGAGGAGAGGAGATGTGGCACAGAGTAGGTAGGAAGGAGCAGGAGAGTAACAGAGCCAACAGTGAGTAACATAGGGTACAGCAAAACTGGTAGATGGATGAGCAAGTGATGGATGTGTACATATGCAAAAGCAAGCAGCCTAAAGTCAAACACAGGGGAAGTGGAACGACTAGTAGCACTGAGGCAGACCTCATGCTGGTTACAAGGTTCTACTTAAAGTCTTCTGAAGGCAAAGCATTTTTCATTGCATCACCTATACTTTTGAACTTGCTGTCAGGATCTTTACATTGAAGTACCACTGTGGAGCAATATAAAACAGGCTTAAAGGCCTGGCTTGTAAGGCCCCTCTGAAAGTAGCACTTGCAAAATATTTTTTAAACATCTGTATTACAAAGCTAGAATCCATCATTTTGTGGATAACAATTCTGCTGAAAAACGTGTTCATGCATTCATCTTCACTCACCATGACTATTGTAACTGTCTCTTTTTTATCTTGCTTTTTAATATCTCTCGCCTTACTTCAGCAATGAGGAGACATTGGTATTTTCTTGGTTTACTCCCTCCTAGCCTGGGACCCAGAACATGGTTGAACGTGCCCGTGGAGGCGAGCATGCACTCCATGGCTCCGGTACCAGCCCATTCCCCCCACCCAACCTAACGCCAAGTCTCCCATTGGGCTTGGTGTTACCACCAAGCCTCCACTCAGTGCCAGCCAAGAGCCTGGGAGACTCCAGGTCCCTTCCTGGGAGAGAAGAGATGCCTGTTGGCAGCTCAATCCTGCTCCTCGCCCTCCCCCCAGCTGACCCATGGCAACCCGAGCTTGCTCTTGAACTCAGGTTGCTAGCACAGCGTGAGGTGTGGTTATCCAGAGCCTCAATCCACAGGGCCTTTGGGCTGGCTATTGTAACTGTCTTCTAATAGTCTCCTTAGCAAATGTACTAAATTACTGCATGCCCAAAATGCAGCTCCTCATCTCCTTACTCATTCTAGAAAGTTCAAACATATTACTCCCATTCTTAAAGATCTTCATTGCTATATACTGTAGAACAGGTTATTTTTGTTGCAATTTTATTTTCACTATATTTGCAGGACACTAGTCTCCCATGAAAATAAATTTACAGTGAAAATAGCCCATTTTGAATGCTGCCTTAGGCATCATACTTATCTCCTCTAGACCTCCCCCTTGACTCCTGTTATGCTTTCATGCTTTAAAAAGAAATTGTAATACTAACTGCAGATACAACATGCAGAAATACGGCAAGGCAGAATTCAATACAGCAGCTCTGAGGTGCCAACTGACTTATCTCACCGGTACGACAATCTCCCTTCCACAGTACCAATGCTATAATACTTAAAACATAATTTTAATGCAATGAAAGAAACTACCGTAAAACATTAACTGCAGCTCTGAGATGCAGAAATACAATAAGGCAGATTTCAATAAGGCAGCTCCAAGACTCTGACTGACTTCCTGCTTCCGGTTTCCATACCGTTGGCATCTTACCCCACTGGTACCACGATCTTCCCTACATCACTTTACAGCCTTCTGTCTCTACCTCCCTCCTGCCCTACACTACAAAACCTGGCAGAAAAAAAGACATGTTTCGTTCCTCCAGCCTGGCTGATGTTATCAATGAGGAGCAGAGGACTCCCCCATAATGCAAAAAAATATTTAGCACTGCAAAGTCGTCAGGTGCAGGACCGCAGAATAAAGCAAACATGATAATAAACAGTTCTACAGTATTCACTTTAGAATATACTTCTAAACTTCACTCGTATTAAAATCCTTCAGGGAACTGCACCGAGCTACCTGTCTGAATTCATTCATCCGTACTCTCCGACTAGACTTTGTCACTCCTGTGATACTTTTCTTAAGATTCCTACTATAAAATTTTCCATTGTTGGTGATCAGTCTTTTTCCTCTGCTGCACCTGCCATCTGAAACAACCTCCATACCTTTATCAGTTTACTTGATTCTCTCCCTCACATCAAATCTCAATTAAAGGCTTATTTACTCTGCTTTGTCTTTGAAATATTAAATCATCTCTACTTCTGTTTAGTATTATATTCCTTTGTGCTCATCTTTTTGTTTGGTACCAGCCTTACATCAAGTTTAATACTTTGTTTATTGTTGCATCTGTGAAGTGTATTAAGATACTTTTGTAGAAAAGATACTATCAGATTTTAATGTATTGTGTTGTATTGTGTTTTCCTAGGGGAAAATATATTTGAGAAAAAAACCCCATAAAAACAAAGACAACTAAACAAATGCTTTATAAAAGAGACAAAAATATCAAACATGATCATTTTCATTTTTACCTGGATGTGGAGTAACAGTGACTATACGCCATTCATTGAGATCTGAATGGTAGCTCTGAATTTTGTCATAGGTACAGCTTCCCCTGTAACCATAGTGACCTCCAGTTACATAGATGACATCATGCAGGACGCAAGCAGTAGCATTTCCAACACCTGTGTGCAAGAGTTAAAAGAAGACTGATGGTTCTTTGCCAAAAGGGTTTACTCTGTGAAACTGACAAGTAAGCAGTTTATATAACAATCCATGTGAAACAAACTTCATTCACTTTTTAATGCATTCATACTCACTTCTAATATTGATTCCTGCCACAGTGGTAGAAATGGATGAGCATCTGTAGGAGCTCTGTTCTGATAGTGCAATTACAAGCCCAATTCATTTCTGGGAAAACAGTGGGTAAGCATTGTTGCTGTTCACAATATGCCCCTAAAATTCAACATACTGAACCAAATAAAATGTAAGACATTTAAAGAGAGACCCTCCTATAGGTGATGAGTGCCTCCAGTGATTTTTCTTTCTTTTGTTCTCCCAAAGACCATTTTCCACTTTTTTCACTGACTCCTGATGAAGGTGCCATAGCGATATTGAAATGTTGCATTCACCTTACCTGTCCAGCAATGTTTCTTAGAAGATGGTTGGAAAGCATGTCATAATCACTACTATAGTTTTTTTCACATGCATGAAAGAGTAGCAGTACTGATCGAAGGCTGCCCGCAGCAGTAGGAGATGCTCCTTTTCTGTTTATAGCACCACAAGTCTACCCTGAGTTATGATGAGTCCAACATTGTACATTCCGGTAGTTAAATTGAAAATGTTTAGGTGGGGGGACTCTCATATCTAGAGTTCCAGGTGGTGGAACTCTGCTACAATAGTCAATGGAGAAAGATGACAGAGGTGCAGTAACTCACTCAGTGTTTTACCAGGTGATGGAACAGAGTTCCTGGACCCCTGCTCAATTTAACCCCAGTACATTCTAAATGATGTCTTACATTCCACTGTAACCACCTGAACCAGATATGAAAATATGCATTTTTTTGTGTAGCACACTTACCTGGTCAACAAAAACTAAATAAATAAACATCTAGTTTCAGAAAGTTTTTCCCCTGTGAAAAGTTTAGAATATAATTTTAACACACTCATTGGACTAGATGCATGAAGGTGAAAGATGAGTGTGGTAAACAAATATACCATTACTGGTTTTGCAATAACACAAGACAAGTGATGTGCAAAGTTGGAAACTTCTCTTCGTGGATGAATTTGCGAATTCGCCTCATTTTGCAAAGTTAATCTGCCATGTCAAGTCCAAATTTGCAGAAAACTGAAAACTCTGCAAAATGTGAAGTTGCAACTTTGCCGGCGGAGTCTGGCGCAGAGACAAAGTCTTACAAGAATGCAAAGTTGCGACTTTGACAGCAAACTTTGATACGGGGCGAAGTTTGCAATGTACTATGGGACTGCAGGTCACATGTTGCTGATACAGCCTGTATGCCACATGAAGGCTGTCATCAGTGCAGTGTTCTGAAGAGAGAGTAGGAGAGAAGTCTGTGTGTGCTAGTCTGAGAAAAAAAAACAACTTCTAAAATATGTCTCAAAACCGAGCTATTTGAATCCAAAGTGCTCACAAATTGTTCTAGAGGGCCTTGTGCTGTTAGATTTCTGTTTTTCAATTTGTTCAGTGATTATTTACTTTAAAGTAGTGATTTCTATTTTGTCAGTCTGTGAAGCAGTGCTGTGGGGGAGGGTAGGTGTACTGTGTAAAGCAAGTTAGCAAAGCAGCCCAGAAAGATTCAGAATATTTTTGTCTAAGCAGGAGATTTGACTCTGATTGGAGGATCTCGGTCTCCCTGACTTCTTTCCTGCTGGTCTCCGTTTTACCTTGCTTCATTAGAGTTGCTTACCAGTGCTGCTCACCCTGGGATTATCCTTTTTTGTGAAAAGAAGAAATTCTCTCTTTTTTTTTTTTAAAGCAAGAATTTCTCCTTTTTTGTAACGCTAGAAGGGCAAGAAAGCCCCTTCCTCCCACACTGTTTCTCCCCTTATCTATCAATCCAGTTTAGGCCATTTAGTGTTACACTGCTTTACCTGCTCTGAATGCACTGTGATTACAGCCCTCTTTAGAATTAATTCTCTGTGAAAGGCTAAAGAGTTTTAAGTTGACCTTTTAATGCACTCCCTTATATTCTAAAAATTACAGTCTAATCCTTTTTAGTATTAATTCTGTGTGTAAACCTGTAGAGTTTTAAGTTTATTAAACCTGCACTGCACTGTCTATTATTCTGAGCTACCAGTCTACTTTCCCATTTGCAAATTATACTACAAAGCCATTAGAGAGCTACACCGGCTACCTCTCCTGTTAAAGGGGCAGCACTTTATATTTACTCCTTCCTCTTCTGCTCCAGTGGACCTGGGACACCTCTTTTTCTGAAGGCCATCCTGGGGTGTTTCTGCCTATTTCTCAGGCCAAACCATGCTCATCCACTACGGCCGCAAGACTTGAATGCCTGAACGCCTGCCCCTGCTCCTCTTCCACTCTGGTGGAGCAGGGCCAGAAACAGAAACGATAGCTGCAGACCAAGCTTGTCACATCGGATTGCAGGCTTGAACCACCTCTCTGGTTCAGCTGCAAAGCGTTGGTCCATAGGTATGTTCAGCGTCAAAACCGCCTTTCAGCCAACAAAGGATTTTGAGCTTATGACACCTGATTGCTGATTGGTCTAGGCTTTCAGTGACGCTTGTTTTTCAGCTCTCTGCCTAAATTTCTATAGCCATATCATAATTCCTCTTTGGCTATCTTTGCTCCTCTGCCTAGCCCTCTGTGTGATAATTCCACTCACTTGTGTAAACATGACTCTTCATTACATGTTTGAGATGCTCTTATTACTTCTACTCCTACTATGCCTTAACTGGGTTGTTATAACTTTCCCAGGATCCTATCCCTGGAATTCTTTGAACACCCTACATGCTGATTTCAGTTTCTCTAACCTAATTACTGCATCTCAACCTATGCTTGCTTTTAAGCACCTCCGATTCTCTAAGGGCTGTACCTTTTATGTGGTGACCACACTTAAAAAATGACTGCTGTGTCACGCAGTTCCTTTACTGTTTTGCTATCAAAAGCTATGGTTCCCTGTCATCTTAGCTATCCTTCTTGCAGGGGATGTCGAAATGAACCCAAGTCCACCTGCCCTCTTCTCCCTGGCTGACATCTTCGCAATTTCTAGGAAAGGGCTCTGCATTGCCCATATGCACATCAGAAGTCTCTCCCAAAATTTCACTGATCTTGAGGTTTGGGTCAGTGTCTACAAGCCTGATGTACTCTGTTTGTCTGAAACATGGCTAAAGCCACCTATCCCTGACTCAGTATGCTCCCTGACTAACTATTCCCTTATCCATAGGGACTGGCTCCCCTCAAAGCATGGTGGAGGGGTTGCCATGTTCTATAAAGATCATCTAAACATCACGGACACCCCGTCCTCAACATCCTCCACCTGTGAGTCCCTTCATGCTACTCTCACCCTGGGAACCAAGAAACTCCACATTGTCTGTGCCTACAATCCTCCAAATGGGGGCACTGTAGGTCTGCAGGAATTATTTGATCAGACCTCTTTGCACTCTAAACATAATGAGGTCATTATATTGGGTGACCTTAACCAAAATTGGCTAGAAACTTCCCATAGCACGCTGCTGTCTCTGGTACAAAATTACAACCTCCACCAGCTGTTAACTGAGCCTACCAGAGTTACTCCTTCACTAAAATCCTCTACCCTTATTGACTGGGTACTGGTAAACCATCTGGATCATGTACACCAAGCAGGTATCTTGGCAGATTTGCTTACTGATCATTCCCCTGTCTTCTGCATCTGGAGTCCTGAGGCTGCTCCATCCCCTCCACCATGCTATGTCACCTTTACAAATTTCACCAACCTGGATATTGAGGCTTTTTGTCATGATGTCTCGAGGATAAACGGGTCTGGTATTTACCTTTCCCATAATGTTGAGTCTGTATTAAGTATCTTCCTTAATGAATGCCTGGTCATCCAGAACAAGCATGCCCCCAAGGTCACATGGAGGGTGAGGGGTAAACAAACAAGATGGCTTCACAAAGACTTGCTGAAAAATCTACGCTCTAGGGACAAATGCTGGAAAAAGTACAAAGCCTCGGGGCTACAATCTGACCATGCTACCTACAGAACCCTATGTAACTTCTGTAAAAACAGATCAGAACAGCTAAGAGTGCCTATTGTAAAGAATTGCTGCTAGGCTCTGCTGGGGACCCTAGGAAATTTTGGGCCCATGTCAAGACCTTTCTTGCTGTGTACCAGTCAACTACCCCCAGTGACATGGTATTAAATGGAGTACATTGCAATGACTCCAACACCATTGCTAATTCCTTCAATCAAATTTTCTCAGACCTGTCTCAGTATACCTCTGCCTTCCCATCTCCTCAGGCAGCCTGTCCTATTTTTGACATCAACACAGTCCACTACCCCCAGCTATCCTTCCCAACAAATGTCTAAAAATCCCCCTTTCTACTTCAAGGCAATCTCAAGGACTGATGTCTTAAAACTATTACGGACTGTCTCTGACAACACTAGTTCTGGACCAGATACACTTGAGCCTCAGCTCCTGAAACTAGCAGCACCATACATAGCCTCCCCTCTGGCTAGAATTTTCACCTCGTCTCTCTCTAATAGCCTAAATCCTGACCTCTGGAAGATTGCTAGTGTAACACCTGTCTTTAAAAAAGGTGATCCCAAGGAGATTACTAACAACAGGTCTATAGCCATCCTATCGGTCCTAAGTGAAATTCTGGAAAAACGTGTTGCAAATCAAACCATTGACTACCTCACAAAGTACAGCCTTCTCTCTGACACCCAACATGACTTCCGTAAAGGTCACAGTACCTCTACAGTGCTTCTCAAATTCACTACCAATGTGCTTACCAGTATGGACGGTGACCAGCTGACAGGGGCAGTTTTTGTAGACCTTACAAAGGCCTTTGATCTTGTTGATCACCCTTTGCTCCTGTCCACTCTTTGTAATCTGAGTTTTTCACCCCCAGTTGTCGCCTGGTATGGAAGCTATCTATCAAATAGAACTCAAATTGTGAAATTGAACTCCTCTTTATCTGATGGTGCTACCATTAATATTGGGGTTCCCCAGGGCTCTATTCTGGGACCTCTTCTTTTCTCACTTTTTATCAATAACATAGATGAGGTTTTTCTTTCATGCTCATCTATTCTTTATATTGATGATCTTGTACTCTATTTAAGTTCTGATAAGGTCACCAGCATAAATGCATCCCTTTCTTCAGATTTCACAAATGTCCAAAATTGGCTTTCTGCACATAAGCTTGTACTTAATGCTAAAAAAAACAAGCAATGTTACTTGGATCTGCCCCTAAACTTAGGACATGTCAAAGTCTACTATTGGTGCAAGACCCCACTGGCACACAAATAGAATACGTTACATCTTTTAAGTACCTGGGAATTCTTCTGGACCAATCCCTGGACTTCAGTCTGCATATACAATCTGCCTGCAAGGCAGTGAATGCTAAACTGGGGGTCACTTACAAGTCCAATTTCATGCTGATTCCCTCTACTAAACTTGCTATTGTCAGAGGCATATTACTTCCTACCCTCACCTACGGCACGCCAACTTTTGCTGCTACACACAAAACCATCCTTTATAAGTGGAATGTCACTTATAATAATATCTGTCGATACGCTCCTTGTCACCATGGCTTCAGCACCACTGCCAACTGTACAGGGACCTGTGCTGGTTATCCCTCTCAGGTTGCCATCAATACTCTTTTGGCTCCCTGATTGACTCTATACTCAGAAACCAGACCCCTTCAGCACTCGCAACATTGCTGGTACCTCAAACCTCCTCCTATAGACTGCGCTCAGTAGATAAATCCCTGCTGAATGTACCTAGATGTAAAACATCAAAAGGCTCTGTTGCCTTTAATCACTCTACTCCTAAGCTTTGAAACTCTCTCCCACAAGCACTTTGAATATTCGGATCCTATGACAGCTTCAAAAAGGAGCTGCACCTGCATCTATCCCTTGCTGATATCTGCACTTGTTTTAATCTTCATTAATACACTCACCCGACAGAAGTCTCCTGGCCTGACTTTAACCTCCCTACCTCATAGCACTTTTTACCCTTACTATCTTCTTGAGAGCTAATCTACCCCAACCCCCCCCCCCACACCCGAGTCTTGTTTTGGAGGCTGTGATACTGCATCCTGCCCAGTCAGAAATTTGCCCTTGCCTTGTTTCATTGCCTGTATGAATCTTCATTGTTGTGGCTAATTTGAACAATATTTCTTTGCTGCTATGTTGTGGTATCTCCTCCTAGACTGTGTAGGTTTATTATGCCAAAAATCGTATGTGAATTTCATTGATTGTTATTGTCCTGACTACATGTATTCATTACTACTGACTGTTTTGACCTATACTATCGTAATTTCATTGTACTCATGCTATGTGCCTGTCTTTGATTGTCGTACTTTCCTGGGTCGTGCCTGAAAATGATAATTTCATGGCTAGTGCACCTACCCCAGTTAATGAAAACTAAATAAATAAATTTTGGTTTTCTCACTCTTTCTTGTTCATCATTTTTGATCAGTAGTGAGTAATTTCTCATTTTTACAGCTGTAGTGGGCAGAGCCTGCAGCCGTCTTGCAATCACTTAGAAAAATGAGCAATCAGATCCGACCCAGCAACAAAGTTGGAGTCACATCATGATCACTCCACAAGTTGGAGCACTCTGCTCCACAGATGTTCATTTGTTTGTCCCCCTCCCCAGCGGGAGCACTACTTTGTGATTTTGGCACTTCCGATACAGCCTGCCATACCCAAGATGACCACTGGAGCTCAGTGCACATGCTCCAGTGGCCATCTTGGACATGGCAGAGTGTTCTACTGTGAGCTCAACGAGGGCTCTTAAAGCGCAGCTGCAGCTGTGTCGGCTCTGACCAGAGTTTGTTATTTCTGTGGTTTTATTTGTGTTTAAAATATTTTGTCAGTGTCTTTCTGTAGCAGTTTTAGTGATTTTTTTAGTTATATTTTTCTTAAAGTGACAGTGTTTTGTCACTTTTTGTTATACTTAATATTAAATTACCCGTCATTGTAATCCCTGTTCTGTTTTTTTTTTTTTTTGCATAATTTGTTAAAATGTTTAACTATTACATACAGACAAATGATACAAACATAATACAGACATACAACACTTTCATCAGAACTATATACATACGGGTCCAGTTCATTTCAACTCTACAATAGAATAATTATCAAAGAAAAAATGTTAATGTTATACTTATATACTAGTATTGCACAGTGGACTAGGTAATAATAGGATTCTATTCTGCAGCATGACAGGTTTCATAACCCAAGAAGGGAAACACCCCCTGTCTCCATGTCTAAGGTGTAAACACCCTGAACCTGTTCTGTTTTAAGGGCGAAAAAAATAACTGTTTTGGTTGTTTTTAGTAGTAGTTTTTTGGATCACACTGATGATCCCTGATTCCCTAGGGGGAGGTGTTGTCTGCTCCTGGTACTTATTTGTACTGTTGTGTTAGTTTATTAATACATGTGGTTGTGTTAAAAAATCATATTTTTTGGTTTTGATACATACTATTAGCATAGTATTTTTTCAGATCACACTGCTGATCCTTGATTCTCTAGGAGAAGGTGTTGTGTGCTGCTGGTAGTTAATAACTTGTTTAACCTTTTTACCCTGTTGTGTGTGTGTCATGTTAATCCCTGTGGTGTTTTATTTTTACAGATCACACTGTTTTTTTTTTCCAAGTCTGTTTTTATCTCCCCCAGGTGCCGGAACTCTCTTGGGCATATCCACTCGCCTATGCCACTCTACCGCCCACTGTAAACCCTGTCATCTTCAAGGGCATTACTTTCTTCCCGAGCCCCAAGGAGTCTGAAAGGGCAGTGGCAGGGTTCCAGTATTGGGCATGTGGTGGTTCGGCACTGGAATGGCCGTCGCCTATCCGGGTGAGTGGGGCTGTTTACATAGTTAAGCCCCAAATGTGGGATGTGCAATGCTGTCAGCCCATGATGTGGGTGCTCCCACTCACGTCTGGAAGGCAGCCGCCAACGTCTTCCTGTTTGTGAGCCCTGTACTGCTGCAGTGCGCGGTCTCCACCAGGGGCAGCTGCTGCACCGGCTACCCTGGATCCTCCCTGAGAGGGAGGCAGTCCTCTGGATGCTCAGATTCTCTCTCTCCCGATTCCCAGCGGTCCGGGCTCATTCCCGAACCCAGGTCACTGGCATGGCGCAAGGTGTGGCGTCCAGCACCTCAACCCTCAGCGCCACCAGGCCGGCTTACAGATCACACTGTTGATCCCTGATTTCCTAGGAGGGAGGTGCTGTCTGCTCCTGGTACTTATTTGTACTGCAGGTTTTATTTACATTTTGTAACTTTTCATCCCAAATCAAGTTATAATTAGCATATGAGAATGACCAGGAAGAGATGCTTTACTAAAGGGAGAGGTGCCGGGGGGGCAGCAAAGGAGTGTTCAAAATCTGTGGGGCAAAATAGTGCTGCAGTTAAAAAACTATGTCTGCGGCAGCGTGTTCCATGGGCTCCGGGGCTGGAAGTAATGAAGGAGTAGTTGGCAGTGGTGGCATTAGTGTAGCCACATTTTTCTCTGCCACATCTGTGGCAGCCATTCTGGTGGGGGATGGGGAAGATGACAAGGGAAGCTGTAGTGAACAAGGAACAGTGGTTGATGAGTAGGTTGTTGGTGTCCCCATGGCTGGTGGTGGTGGTGGTGCTGAGCCTGATAGTGCATGAGTCTGTGGTTGAGGCAGGTAATCTGGAAAATGTGCGTCACACTCAGACTCCTGATGGTAAGAGGGTCAGAGAGCCTGGAGACGGTGATGATGATGATGAGGACAGACCTGTGGAGGGGGAGGACAGCAGTGGCTGTGCTGCTGATGATTTGTTAGATCCCCTTAGGGAGTCTGAAGAGAAAAAGCATTAGGGTGGTGATGCAGATGATGCAGAGGATGTTGTTTGCAGTTATCCAGCTACCAAAGTCCCCCATATTATTGAAGTTATGAAATCATCACAAGAAACACAAATTTCCATCCCTTCCCCTCAGCTTTCCCACTCCTGCTGTCATGGTAAATCAAGGGTTACAAAATCCCTACTTTGGGATTTTTATATACTTGACCCAGCTGATGAGACAGTCGCTATCTGTCAGCTATGTCAAGCACGAATTAGTTGGGAGAAAAAGGGCAGCCACTTAGGCACCGGTGGGCAACAAACACACCTGAAGAACAGGCACCTGTTACACTGGTATCAACACCAGAAAGAAGCCAGTGCAGGGGTCCCTGTCCCTCATCATCATTAGGAAAAGCAAACAGAAGTGACAGGGCAATAGACCGGGCAGGTGAGGATGACTACAGAGAGGAGGAGGAGGATTCTCTGGGTCTGCCTAGTATTGGGCATAGCAGCAGTGGTGGTGGGTTGAGTAGTACCACCCAGAGTCAAAAAAGCACAGTAATGCCATTGCAGAACCCCCCCCCCCCAAATCACTGGTGTCTCTTGAGCAGCAGCACATATGAATCCCCAGGAGTCAAATACCACCCCAACAATGCCACCATGACGAGTCCAGCTGTTTGGCAGCCCAACCCCATAAAATAGGTCCAGCTTATGTTGCATGGCATGTTTGAACATCACTCAAAATTCACTCCCAATCATGCTACTGCACATGAGTTAAATGCAGCAACTGTTGAAATGCAGACGATTGAGCTATTGCCATTCTCTTGAGAATGTTGGATTTCGGAGGTTGATGGCCTGTGCCTGTCCCAAATGGCAGATTCCATCAAGAACATACTTTTCTAAATGTGCTGTTACTGAAGTCTATGGGACAGTATCGCAGATGGTAAACCATGCCCTGAAGCATTCAGCATCATCATCATCATACATACATCTGAGCATGAATATGTGGATTAGTGGCCAAACAGCTGGTAGCTCCTACTGGTGCATTACAGCACATTGGGCACAGGTATCTGGGGCAGTAGTTGACTCTGGACATGGGAAAAATTGCCCTAGGCCCAAATTGTGGTGGTGGTGGCAACATTTTGGGTATTTGCCAGCAACCCACACTGACAATAAAGAATATACATGGATCACACACAGGTAAAAAAACGCTGTAAGTGCTCCTTACTGAGCCTGATGAGTGGCTTCACCCCCATTCACTGAAAGCAGATAGGTTTCATTGTGAGCAATAATGGCTTAAATGTTGTGAAATGCATCTGTGATGGGGGGGTAGGGTTGTCAGGGTGCCATGCCTGGCACACTGTCTTAATCTCATTGTGCAGCAGTTTCTAACCCATCCTGATATCAAGGCCATGTTGACTGTGGCCCCTCACATCTGTGTCCACTTTGCCCATTTCAGAAAGGCCCGTGATGAGCTCCATCTGCTGCAGATACAAAACAAACTGCTTCAGCACTGTATGAAGCTAGATGTTGTCACCAGCTTGAGCTCAGCACTGTGCATGATTGAGCTGCTACATACAAGCTGTGACAATGCTGGAGTATCCACGTCTCTGACAACAGAGTAGTGGTGCCAAATGGACGGCCTGATTATGATTCTCAGGCCATTCGAACATTCAACACAGGCAATAAGTGGGGACACTGCCTGTATCAGTCAGGCCATTCCACTACTACGTGTGCTGAAGCAAACACTGGTGAATATGCAGCAAGTGCTGGAGGTAGGTGGTAATAGTGGAAATTGTGCCTTGATGAAACACATGCTCCACGTCTTAGACTGCAACACACATATTTCTGACACTCTGCAGTATGAAGGTTTTGGGATTGCCACCATGCTGGACCCACGCTATAAACATGGGCTGGCATCAATAGTTGAAGGTGGGCATCTGCAGGTTCAAAAGTTGACCTATCTTCTGATAAGAAGCGTATGTGGGGCACAAATGCTAAATACACATTTATCTAAGGCACAACATGAAACTTCACAGAGATTGGGTGTTGCTACCACCACCTCATATGGGAGATGAGATGAGAAAACATGCAAGTTAAAAGAGAAAATGCCAAATCACATTTGGGATGTTTTATGTCACATGGGAGTTGAAGACATGAAAGAAAAGGAGGAGGAGGAGGCTGATGAGGCAACAGGACTGTGGGCAGTGCAACACATGGTAGATGCATATTTGGTGGAAACAAAGCACCTTGCCATGCTGACGAGCCCCTCACTATACTGGAGCAGCAAGGTCACTGAGTGGCCAGCACTGACTTCAGTTGCAATGAAATACCTCAGCCACCCACCCTCGAGTGTCAGTGTGGAGCGTGTATTCAGTTAGACTGGGGCTGTTGTGTGGGACAGATGCACCAATCTGTCACGAAAAAATGTTGGCTTGCTCACATTTATTAAACTGAATGAGGGCCACATTCTGCACAAGGCAATCATGTCAATGTTCCTACCACATGAAGTGGTGGTGGTGATAGTGGTGGTGAAGATGAAGAGCAAGGTGTTGTTGACATTAACAAATTGTCTTGTACCACCCAGGTGGATGAAGCAGGAACAGAGAGAGAATTCCCATCTGGTGACAACTGCAGTATGGAAGACTGCGAGGGTTGCTTTCCTGATGAGGTTGAAGCATAAAAAAAGATGTGTTGTTTCCCTCCTTTCCCCTCATCAGTATAATCCTTTACTTTATGATTCACAATTTTGTTATTTTCGGTCATTTTACTGTTCTCCATCCCCAGTTGTTGTGCTGCTGTTTCCTTGCACCTAATTGATTACCTGCCTCCACCACTTTAATGTGATGTCTACAGACAATGCCTTCTCCAGCCAGCAAGACATGGCACTGCCTCCTCCTCCTCCTCCTCCGCTGGCCTACTTGGGTCCTACACAGCCACAAACGGCATGGGCCACCACCTCCACACCGATGCAGCATAAAATTCCATTACCAGCTAGGCAAAGCATGCCTGCTCCAGCTAGCAAGACACAGCACCGCCTCCTCCTCCTCTGGCCTGCTTAGGTCATACACAGCCACAAACAGCATGGGCTACCATCTCCACACTGATGCAGCATAAAAATGCCCTTACTAGCTAAGCAAAGCATGCCTGTTTCAGTCAGCAAGACACAGCACCGCCTCCTCCTCCTCTGGCCTGCTTGGGTCATACACGGCCACAAACGGCATGGGCCACTGCCTCCACACTGATGCAGCATACAAATGCCATTAGCCAGGTCTCCTACCAGCCAGAACACTAGCCAGCCTTCATGTCGACCCTTCAGCCAGCCAGCTCATCAAGGCAGCAAGATCTCAGCTTCACCATGGCCTTTCTTTGTCTGCTGTGATGGTTAGTCACTTTTACTGTTGTTCACAGTCCTTAACCCTCACTCACTGGGGGTGGTTGACTCCAGTCCTCGGCCTCACAGAGGGCGAAAGGCCTTTCACCTTACTCAGAAAGCCATTAAAATATTTTCTTTCTTTCGTCTCCCTGCAGGTTTCACCATTCTCAGGGACAACTGGCAAAGGCAGTCGCAAAGCCAGACATCTCTCAAGAAACAGGAGTTACGTGATGTCTTCCTTCACCAATGGTAAGTATCATTATGATTTTCTTTTTTTTTTTCTTCTTTTTTTTTTCCTTTTTCACAGGTACACAGTGTGCTACAGTAGCCAAAGAGAGGCTAAAAAAGTTCTCATTTTTATTCACAGGTGACAGATACAGTAAGAATGGGAATGGACAACAGATATACCATGCAGCCACTGCAGTGTCCAAAGAGAGGCAAAATAATTACTCATTTTTATTTACAGGTGACTTGTACAGTAAGAATGGGAGTGGACAATGGATATACAGTGCAACCACTGCAGTGGCCAAAGGGAAGCTAAATAATTTCTCATTTTTATTCACAGGTGACTGGTACAGTAAGACTGGACAGCAGATATACCATTACCCACCACAGTGGTAAGTTGAGTAGAATCTAAATAATTTATTTTTTGTCCTCTTTACACGTGTCCTCCAGTCCTGCTGCCTCCTCCTCCTCCTCCAGCAAGCAAGCCATCACCAATCATCTTCTCCACCACATCGTGCAGGATTACACAGAAGAATCATAGGGTTAGGAATGGCAGCCTGTGGCGGGTGGGGGAGGGGGAGTGAGACACTCAGAGCAGACCCATGTAGCAGCAGTAGTTGAGAACAATTTAAATACAGATAGAGAGAAATAAAGATGGGTTAACTTTTTTCCTTTTAAGTTTTTAATTTTTGTTTTCATTTTTAGGGTTTAACAGAGCAGCAGTAACAGAAATAAAGATATACAGACAGAGAGAAATAAGGATAGATAAGCATTTTTTTCTTTTTCATTTTTAGGGTTTAACAGAGGGTAAAAGAGAAAGATAAAAGAAAATATCTGAGTTGGAAGGCTATGGCCTGGGGACAGAGGGTGCACTGCCACTTTACAGTTTGGTCAAACCCTCCAGAACGGTTTGCTGATTTTGCAGCACCACGCCCAACAGCTCCTTCATCCCCACAATTTGCCGGGATAGCTCCCCTACCTCCCTGTGGAACTGTTGTACTTCCACACGGGTGGATGTGGGAGGAGGATCTGAGGCTGGTCTCTCAGGTGCCCCCCCGCAACACCTGATTCCACCTGCAGGTTCCTCTCCCAGTTCCCTCCATCTCCTTCACCTGTGCACCATGTTTCTTTCTCTAGCCCAGCAGAGAAGAAGCAGTAGAGCTGGCACCACCACCACCTCCAACCCTTTCAGCAACTTTATTTCGCAGATGCTCCTCCCACTCCATGTAGTGCCTCGCTTTAAGGTGGGTGTGCTGCCGCCTGTCTCCAAATGGCTCTCCCATTTCCCATGTTGAACAACAGTGTGGCATAGTTTACAGGTGAAAACAAAGCAAGGGTTGCAACCACTCTGGCTACAAAATAGCCCAACACAAGAAATTGTTCACAAATGTTTTCTTTTATTCTTCCAAACATTATTCAGGCCCCAATGTTTTGCTGCAATTGGCTTCCTCTGGAGAACTGTAAATAATTTCATAAATCATATGAAAGTATTTTTTCAAAAAATTACAGTTAAATACATCTTTTTCATTAATTTGCATCTTTAAAGAAATATATGTTAGGTGCTTTTCTTCCAATAAATTGTTATGTTCATTTCACATTTCTAAATAAGCATCTCTTTTTCTGGAAATTCTATAGAATGACCTCAGAAAATATACGGCTTACTTTATTTGAATTGCCAAAAGGCTACCTACTTCATTCACAGGGCCGTAGCCTCTGTTGACTGCCAGGATTACACTGTTCTAATTGACAACATCAGTTCACTAAAAGATGTTATAAACGGTAATTTCAATATTGAGCATAGTCAAAAAGTACATGTTTATGCATAATGTATTCTATTGGTAGCATTTTACCTGCTTGAATATAAACCTAGTTTTCATTAGTTCCCTTTTATTTTCGTTTAAGTCTGTGTATCTAAGATAAAATTCAGTTTTAAATCCCGTTCGTGCTTCTCACATTTGCTTCAATGCATTTTTCCAAAGTTTTTCTACTTGTAAGTTACTTATTTCTGTTTAGATTTATTACCCGCTCACTCTGCTTTGGCCTGTCATAAGCCTCACCCTGTTGTGTTTCACCTCGCATTATAATTTGCTTGCCTATTATGGGAACAAACAATATATGACTGTTCATGTCATTCTTAAACCTTTACTATTATGCTTGTACTGCATCCACTTTTCCATGGATTTTTAAATACAAACTCACTTTCTCATTGCAACATGTGTCCTGCTATATTCAAAGCTTCTGTGCATTTTACGTTTTACCCTTTGTGCAATATAAACAAAATACACAAAAGTTTGCCTGAGTTTCCGTCAGTGCTCATGTTATAAAGCTTAAAGTAAATGCTTTATTTACATTGCATAGCCCTTCTAAAGTCACTATTCAGCTGTACTTACAGGGTGTTACTAATGGCTTCTTTCACAGTTGTATTCTGTTCAGTTGCTCAGTGGTATCTGGCAGCAAGAGAGGAGTGCTCAGCCCATCCCTCTTGTACCCACGTGGTGTCATGTGCCGGCATGTTCAATGCCGGCAGACGTTACTGTGGCAATGTCATTGCTGTGCATCCGCTTACTACTCGGGTACTAGGCCAGTGTTCCTTAGTGTAAACAAAAATGCCTATTATAGTCCTTAATGTCTGTTTATTGAGCATATACTCCTTTTCATTTATTGTGGTCCTTAAACATTTTACATTATCCGGTTAGCCAAGATTCGTGATAATATATGCCCTTAATTGTTAAGTTTCATTCAGTTCATTAGTGCTGGACCTTTCTATAGTTATATCTATCTCTGTTTGAGTGTGACAACTTCAAGGATATTTTCTATTTTCAGTATGATCTGATCTGTAAACTTGTTCTCCTTATGAGAGTTCTCTTCATTCTGCTAATTTCCTACCAATACACATAATTTGTCACATGATGTTTCTGTTTTATTCAATCTGTTCTTTTTAGTGCATTTTTTTTACTCTCTTTATCTCCCACTCACTTACTAGACTCTCCCTGGTGTGGATTCATGGTGTGTCTCTGCTGTCTGCCTGAAGCCCTTGACACACTGCTCTCCAGGTGGCTTCACTCCACTCCTGCCAACTCAGTTGCACGCCTTCCCAGCTCTGAACCACCCGGGGTGGGGCCACCACTCTTCTGGCACTCTATCTTATAATCTAGTGGAGCAACTGAGAGGAGGAGGGAGACCAGAAGCAGGGGCCAGAAAAGCCCGGAGCTGGACATGGGGCCAACCACTGATCCCACTATCACCTATCCACAAGGGTGGGGGCTTTTCTCTACAGTGGTTTCCCCCGGGATGTGGCATGCAATGGCTTCCTGCACTGCCATACCTCAGCACCACCTTCCACTGGAACCTGCCATGGTCCTGCCCCTTCTATGTCCTAGCACTACTGCCAACCCTGGTCTCTACCAGAGGCTGCTACTGCACCAGAAAACCCCATCAACCCTCCCAGGGAGAGGAGAGCATTCCTCCAGTTGCTCAATCCTCCCCCTTTCCTGCTGACCCCCAATGACCCAGGTCTGTTCCTGAACCCGGGTCACCAGCATGGCATGAGGTATGGTGTCCAGTGTGTCAACCCTCAGTGCCACTGGGCTAGCTCTTTTCAGTGCATATTTAAGTTTTATGAACTTACTGTCCACCTCTGCTATGTTTTAACATGGTGCGGGCTATCTGGTTCCCTTATGAATCCAATGAGTACTCTTATAATTTCTGAGGCCATTCTATAGAATTTCCAGAAAAAGAGATACTTATTTAGAAATGTGAAATGAATATAAAAGTGTACTGAAAGAAAAGCACCTAACATCTAATTTTGTAAAGATGCAAAACAATGAAAAAAGTCAGATTTAACTGTAATTTTTTGGAAAAATTATTTAATATGATTTATGAAATTATTTACAGTTCCCCAGAAGAAGCAAAATATGGTGAAACATTGGGGCCTGAATAACATTTGGAAGAATAAAAGAAAATAACTTTTTGAAACAATTTCCTGTGTTGGGCTATTTTGTAGCCAGAGTGGTCACAACCCTTGCTTTGTTTGTACTGATTTAACTGCAAGTGACCACCTTGAGAACCCACATACAACATTTTAGTGATTTCCCTTGGGACTCTTGTTTTGTTGATGTTATAGTTTGCAGGTGACCACACTATTGTCAGTGGGGTCAATATCAAAAAAGTCCCAGACAAGGGACTTTGGCTGCTGCCGATGAGAGGATGAGCAAGATGGTCCTGGCTGCATCTCCTCCTCCTCCTCCTCATGGTGCACAGGTGGTGGTGGTGGTGGTACAACAGCTGGCTGAGCTAGAGCTTCCTTTGCTGTTGATGGTGGCACCCTTGCCTTATCTTGCTCAGGGGTGCTGCGCTGTGTGGAGGGAGGGTTGGGTGCTTGCTGTTGTCTCCTACTGCCAGTGTCAAGGGCCTCTAGATATGATAGGCACAGCATCTCCCATCTGCTGCATGAACCCCCCTCTTCCTGACTATTCCTTCTGATTTTAAAGTAAAAAAAACACAAAGTAAAAAGACAGAGTAAAAAAACACACTAAAAGAGATGAAAAAAACACAAATAAAAATGTTCAATATAAAGAAAATAATAACCAAAAAAAACAACTAAACAAAGACTCCCAAACTGTGCAGTAAAAATGAGATGAAGAACAAGCAAAAGAAAGCTGAAAACTTGGGTTTTGGGAGGGCTAGGTTTTATACATCTGAAAAGAGCAAATCTGTCCCCTTCCACTGACTAGCTCAGACTGCCTGAGAGGGTGATATGAACAGCATAGCAGCAGCAGCAGCAGCAGTTTATTACCAGCATTACTGATTTCTGATTTGGGAGAGAATTTCCAGAAGTGAGAAATTTATACATTGTGCTTGGCAGTTGTGTGTACTAAAGTGCTTGATGCCACAGACTGTCCAAGAAGGTGGCTTAAACAGCATAGTAGCAGCAGCAGCAGTTCATTACCAGCATTACTGAGTTCTGGTTTTGGAGAACATTTCCAGAACAGATAATTTTATATATTGTGCTTGGCAGTTGTGAGTACTACAGTGCTCGACAACACAGACTATCTGAGAGAGCAACTTAAACAGCATAGTAGTAGCGGCAGCAGCAGCAGCAGTTTATTAACAACATTACTGATTTCTGGCTCTGGGGAGAATTTCCAGAAGTGAGACATTTTTATATTGTGCTTGGCAGTTAGTTGTGTGCACTAAAGTGCTTGTACTGAAATTCAGCCTACTTTGTTTTTGTGGAACATTGCACTAATGTTGTGCTAGTGAATTACAGAAAGGGAAGCCTGTGGCGGGGGGGGGGATGAGACACACAGCACAGCACCATGTTGCAGCAGTAGCTGAGAACAAGCTTACTGATAGTGTAAGGACTGTGCAGTTGCACAGAAAAGACAACAATAGAGTTGAAATCATTGTTTTTCTTTTGAATGGATGAGAACATAAGAATTTCAATAAATAGAACAAAGCAGTAGCAGAAATCAAGAAATACAGATAAAGAGAAATAAAGATGGATGAACAATTTTTTTTTTTCTTTTTGTAAGTTTTTCTTTTTTTTTTCATTTTTAGGGTTTAACTCATTGTCTCCACAGGAGCTCTCTGAAGTTGCACCACTTGTCTCCTGTGTACTGTTAAGAGTAAATCCTCAGCCTTTCTAAGCAAAATCAAGCTATAGTCAGCATGTCACAAACAAATCCTAATAGCTCAAGAACCATAAGTGCTAGACACAAAGTATGAGTGGCAAAGTTATTCAGCACAAAATTACCTTTCCAATAGTGGTATGCCAACAATAATATATAATTTTGTTTTTTTCTATGCTGGTTGAAACAGCAAAAAATAATTTTTTTCACTAAAACTGGCAACATAAGCCATATACACCATACCATAAACAAAAGCGAATAACTCCCAAAGTATACATGATATAGACAAAATATCAGTGACAAAGTTGTTCAGCATAAAATTACCTTTCCAATGGTGCTATGCAGTCAAATATATGTTATATTCTGTTACACTATATATTAAAATATATAAGTGACTTATCCAGACGTCGCAAAGGCACACTGGGAGTCAGTAGCTGACTTCTGCAGGCATCCTCAGGACACATCAGTGTATTTTAGTGATGACTACAGGCATCTGCTAGGAGACAATGAGTTAACAGAGGGTAAAAGAGAAAGATAAATGAAACTATCTGGGTTGGAGGGCTATGGCCTGGGGACAGAGGGTACACTGTTACTTCGCAGTTTGGCCAAACCCTCCAGAATGGTTTGCTAATTTCACAGCACCACCTCTAACAGCTCCTTCATCCCTGCAACTTGCTGAGAGAGCTCCACTACCTCCCTGCTGAGCTGTTGTACTTCCATACTGGTGGATATGGGAGGAGGATCTGAGGCTGGTCCCTCAGGTGGCCACCACAACACCCAGTTCTGACTGCAGGTCCCTCTCCCAGTCCCCTCCATCTCCCCCTCCTGTGCACCATGATTTTTTCTCGTGCCTGGCAGAGAAGAACCAGTAGGGATGGCACCACCTCCATCCCTCTCACCAACTTTATTTCCCAGATGCTCCTCATACTCCTTGCAGTGCCTCCATCTAAGGTGTGTGTGCTGCCCATCTGTCCCCAAATGACTCCCCCATTTCACACACTGAACAACAGTGTGGCATAGTTTGCAGGTGACTACATTGTCATCTGTGGGGTCAATATCAAAAAAGTCCCAGACAAGGGACTTTGGCTGCTGTCAATGAGGGGAGGAGCCAGATGGTCCTGGCTGCATCTCCTCACCCTCATGGTGCACAGGTGATGGTGGTGGTGGTACAACAGCTGTCTGGTCTGGAGTGTTTTTTGCTGTTGGTAGTGGTGGTGCCCTTGCCTCATCTTGTTGCTGGGGGTGCTAAGCTGTGGGGGGGAGGTTGGGTGCAGCTGCTGTCTCCTCCTCCTACTGCCACTGCCATGGACCAGGCCCTCTTGATGCAGAAAGCATGGTGTCTCCCTTCCGTTGCCTGCACCCCCCTCTCCTCCTGACCACTCCCACTCATTTAAATCCCCTTAAAAAACAGAGTAAAAAGAACAAAAAAAAAACAAAATGCTAAAATATATGAAGCATAGCACAAATAAAAGTGTTCAGTATAAAGAAAGTAACAGCTAAAGAGCAACTAAACAAAGACTCACAAACTGTACAGTAAAAATAAGATGAACAAGCAAAAGAAAGCTGAAAAAATTGTTTTTTTGGATAGGTTTTACTATGAAAAGAGCAGATCTGTCCCCTTCCACTCACTAGCTTAGACTGCAAAGTGAAACTAAGGATGAGTCAGTGCATAGAACAGTAGCATGTGACCTGCAGGAGTTGTTTCCATGTGACTTCAAGCACTTGTTTACCACTAGTAGCCTAATTTTGAACAGACTTTGCCTAACTGTCTTAATGGCGAAGTTACTGGTAAAGTCACCGGTGAAGTTAATAGGCGAATTTACAAGTTGATTGAAAAAATTAGTGGATTGCTGTGTGGAATCGGAGTTGGTAACTTTGCCAGAACTTCAATAGCAAATTAAAAGTTCACAACATCTCTACACAAGACTCAAGAAGCAACAGGAGCACTACTCGCAGGCATGGTAGCTGTGTTCATGAATCACATGGTGCTGCTGTATGAATGGCATATTAATAATCATGAGATCATTAGCTTGTTATCTGGGTTGAAGAAAATTACATCACAGGTACTACCACACAGCAGCTTGCAGTGGTGCACACACCAGGTGATTCAGAATGGATAAAGAGCATGCGCTATCTGCCTTTTAAGGCACAGTCATCCACTAAACAGTTGTCAGTCTATTCCTCAGACACACAGGGCTGTAGTATCTTGCATAGTCTTACTGTAATTTATATTGGTCATTGTTTGTGTCTGTTAACTGTTATTTTGATACTCTGTACTACTGAGTTTTATACTGATCTATACACCTAATCTTATTGTTTTATTGTTATACTGCACTCAGTTATATCTGTATAGTGTTTTATTGTTATACAGCACTCATTGTATTAGTATGGTGTAATTCTCCTGGGTCGTGCCTGAAAATAGGCATTAATTTGTCTAGTGCACCTACCCAGTCAACAAAAACCAAATAAACAAATAAATTATCTTTTGACTTCAGAACCAGAAGATTACAGCTACAGCCATGTATGTGTGACCTTAGGCAAGTCACATAAACTCCCAGGGCTCCAGACCACCCAACTGTAGAAATGTGTATGGACTGCACCTACTATAAATGAAATGTTGCATCTCAGCTGGGCTAGCCTGGGTAAATAATTTCTCAGTAAAAACAATTAAAATAAACCACTGCATCCCCTACCTCCACATGGGCTGCTGCCAGTATGTAGGCAGCCTGTACACATGCCATTTTATGGCACTATTGCATCCTGGTGCAGTCTGCTCTACTCTGTTCTTGAATTCTGTGCTGTAGTATCCTGAGGTATGGCTGGTGTGCTAATCAAGGCCAGAATAGTAAAGGGCAGCTCCATTTGCAGTAGTTCAATTGTGCTTATGCAACTGAATGAGATGATGCCTGTGTGACTTGATTTATGTTTTGGATTTGATTTATGTTGTGGCTTTCCGCCTCTCTATCCTTGGGATATACACCACCCTATTAGGGGTACGACATGAGGAACCCTAGAGGACAGTTCCCCCCATAGGTGCTGTGGGAATGATTCTGTTGGCTAAAGGTAGCTTAGAAGAACCCCACAGGTAAGAGAGATGAGCCGCTGAAGGAGGAGGGATGGATGGTGGGGCAAAAAGAAATGAATCCTAGGAAATCCCAGGGTGAGTTACCTTATAAAGCCTGATGGGGGAGTGATGTAGTTGCTCCACCCAATCAAACCTCAGGCTTACAGCCTTCCCATTCAAGTGTGCTTACGCAACTGAATGAGATTGATTGATTGATAAAAAGTTTATTTTTATACAGGTAATTTTGCTGGGGAATACACCCCATTTACAACAAATTCCTGTGTCTTCTTTTTCTTAAAAGGTTGCAAATTATTTAACATAACGATACAAAAGTCATACAAAATGACATATAAATACAAACATCAAACATGTAAACAAAACCTGAAATACCACACAAATTTAACCAAAAACATTCAAATTGAACTTTCAAAAAATTATGCAACTTGGATTTGAATTTATGCAAATCAGCAGTCTCAGTCAATTCAAGTGGTAATTTATTCCAGTTTTTGGCCAGACTATTCTGAATATCATGACCCCCATCCTATTTAAAATTCTATTCATATATATCTTCACAGATGATTTCCTTAACTTAGATGTATGTAATGAATTTACTTCCAATTGAACCAAGTGTATTAATGGATGCAATTTATTGTTAGAATGGATCCATCCGTGACATACCACGGTCCACAAGTAATCCCCCTGTGCTGCTGGTTGCAGCCAGTCAAGCTCTTGAAAGACTAAGCAATAATGTACCCCATAACCTTTTCTTATTATATCTTTCCCCATCCTATAATACAGTTGGTCCAATTTAACCAAAAACTTCTGGTCTGAATACATACATATAGAGAGAGAGAGGATCCATATTCCAGCATGGGAAAAAGTAATTGTTTTACCAATCTGGTTCTAATGTCTCTAGACAGACACCCAGATATCCTATGAAGGGCTCCCAACCTTTGACTAACTTTCTTCGTTTGTGACTGAATATGTTCCGAAAAAGTCACCCGAGAATCGAGGACTCCTAAATATTTGTAGGTGGTCACATTCTGGATCAGTGTCCCATCAAGGAATCTTATCTAAATCTACAGTGTTCTTATTTTCTTGAGTACCTAAGAAAATGTCATACACTGTGTCTTTTTTAAACTTATTAACAGGCCAGAGTCCCTCATCCAATCCTCCATACTGGAGAAATCCGTCTAAAGCCGCTGTCTCAGGTCCTCGGGGATGATGCTTGTGTGACTTGATTTATGTTTTGGAATTGATTTACATTGTGGCTTTCCGCCTTTCTATCCATGGGATATACCACCCTATTAGGGGTACGATGTGAAGAATCCCAGAGGAGGGTCCCTCCCCATAGGTGCCACAGGAATGATTTTATCAGCTAAAGGTAGCTTAGGAAGAACCCCAAAAAGAATAACCAGTTGGGTGTCGAGCACTGAAGAGGCGAGGATGATGAATGAATAAATTCTGAGCAGATGATTAAGGGTGGAATTCCTAAGGAGAGAGGGGAAAGCCGGGGCCACTATCCACCTCCATCCAACAGTGGAACCTATCTAATTTACCTAAGCAAGCACTAACCCTGACTAATTTTATGACCATTGGCATGGAGGACAGGAAAACCCTCCTTTGAGGGGAAACCTCTGGGGATCCAAGGCCTAGGTCGCCTTCCCTCCAGGCTGACGACGTTTGATTTAAGGACATATGTCACTAAAGAGAAGGATATGAGTAGGGAAGATGATGATGGGATAGGGAAAACCCCAAAGAAAGCACGGACAATGATGGAGATAAACCATAAAGGCTTGAAAAGTTGAAGAGGAGACATGAAATTAACTTGAATGATGATGGAGAGCAGCCGGCCAGCCCTTAGTAAAGGGCAATGGACAGGAAGGCATATCCTAGAATGAAGATAGAGTTGATCTGAGGTAGCAGGGACCCGATAGGGGTATGCTTGAGCAGCTGATGGGATGCAGTAGCTCGACATGAGGGCTGGAGGAGCAGGTAGTCAGATGAATGAGGGATACCCGGAGGTGGGCATGAGATGGTTGAGGGAGGAGGTCGAGTTGAGGTAGCATGGAGTAGTCAATGTGAAGGAGTAGATACATGTAGAGGGCAGATGGGCAAGGGCATTCAGATGCACCCAAGAGAAGACTGAGGCCCAAGAGAAGACTGAGGATGATGAAGACTGATGATGATGATCGCTGCTGGAGTGCAGCAGGTCGATGAGCTCGAATGATTGATGTGAGTAAGTAGACTCTGAGGCCAGGAAGGCATGCTTGGAACCAGATAGTACGTACCCAGATGGGCGGGTGATTCAAGGACAGAAATGCTCAAGCAAGCGATGTAACTAGATGAGCCATGAGGTAAGGATGAGGGAATGATGACTGGAGTCAGGAACCTGAAGACATGCAGCAGGAGGGCTGCAGTTCAATGAAGCGGCATAGGATTCATGATAGGTATTAGCTAAAGAGACAAGTATGAGTGGGGAAGGTGATCGTAGGATAGGGGAAAAAAACAAAAAGAAATGCACAGGCACTTCAAGGTGAGGTCTCGAGAGATCGATGGGAGGAGTTGGACCCTGAAGGCCCAAACTGAGCTGAAAAGGCACCAAGGTGTTAAGGAGAAATATGAGAGAGAAGAAATCCCATGGGAAGTCATGAACCCAAAGACATCTGAGGCTAAGAAGATGATGATGGAGGGAAGCCCGGAAGGCTGGAACTGGAAGGTGAGGTATGAAATGGATGAGGTACGGTGATGGCTTGAAGCCTTGTTCAGAGTAATCCTTGATGGCTGGTACAGGATGAGAACCACAAAAGAGCAGTGGATCAATGAGGAAGCAGAGGATTCGAAGAGAGGTATACTGAGTGAGCGAAGGAAATAGAGGAACCATGAGGTTGGAATGAGGGAAGGAGAACCAGACTCATGAACCTGGGTACAGCTGGGCTAAACAGAAGGATACTTTTTTTTTAAATTGTTTGATTTCTGAAGGGTTTGAGAAGACAGAGCAACACTCACCAATAATGACATTCCTGCAGCTGTGGAAGAAAGACAAAGAGTGGAACTGCAGACCTAGAGAAGCAACAAATCAACATTAAACAGAACCCATAAAATTTCTCATTGGCAACTTCATTTTTTGTAATTTCCAAGCCATATACACAGTGAAGCACATGTGGTACAAGCAGGCCATGTGAAAAGGGCAGAGTACCTGTCCAGCTGGTGATGCTCACAGATATACTGCAGGTGGTATCTGTTTGTGAAGGACAAAAATAAGAGACAGGGGCTTAGCACCATGACGCTTTAAAAAGAAATACCACACCAAAAACAAGAATGTGCTAGCCCAAACGATGCGGTAGTGCGATGCCATACTAGACTGACAGAAATAAATAAAATACACCTACTGCACATTGTGCTAAGAGAATCCTGAGGGAGTGACCAGTTGGTGCGGAGAATGACAACAGAGAGAACAGCGATGCAGGGCAGGTTCCGTCCCGACACCCAGTGAGGAGAGAGAGGCAGACATGGAGCAGGAGGATGAGGCATTGCAGAGATCAAAGTCTGCTGAGAAAACATGGGCAATTAAGAAGCTGAACGATAGCGATTCAGCACCTGAACCGTGTGGCATGGCCACTGGAGCTGAGACAAAATCCCAGCAGCTGGAAGGAGGGAACGAGCCAGAACCGGGTGCAGCGCGCTACCAAAACAAGCAGCAGGGAGTTGAAGGTTGAATCAAGGTGAGGAAGATTGGCCGAGGTGAGCTGTAGGAGGGCAGGAAAAGCTACCCACGTCGAGCCCAGCAGAAGAGGAGAGGAGAGGAGCTGTTGGGGAAACGAGCTGCAACTGATCATGACAGGCTGGAAAAGCAAGAATTTATGATGCAGTAGCATCAAAGATGCCGACAACTGCTGAGCTGCTGCCCAAGCCTGAAATGGACACAGACGCCATACAACCAAAAGCTGACAAAACAAAAGTACCTGAAAGAGCTGTGCACTGAGATGCAAGTGCAGCGACAAGCAGCAAAAATGCCATGAATGAGTGGGACGAGGAGCAAAGCAGAGACGTGAGGTTGACCGGAAAGCAATCCGGATGCGACCACAGGGAAAGGAGGAGAAGGGCGAACTGGGGAAGATGATGAAGAGCGGCACCTCTGGCTGCAAAAAGAAATGAATGCCGGGAAATCCCAGGGTGAGTTACCTTATAAAGCCTTTGGGGGAGTGATGTAGTTGCTCCACCCAATCGAACCTCAGGCTTACAGCCTTCCTATTGTGTGCTGCAGTGCCTACATCCCTCATTAGATGCTCCACAGAGGGCATCATCAGTTCCTGCTCTGATTGTCCAACTGGAGTGCAGTCATAAACTGAATGACAGCCCACGTTTGTCTGCTGATAATCCCCTCCTGGCAACGCCTCCCCCACTCGCTCAGACAATGCTTTTGGCTATATGTCTACTCTGGAACAATGTTAGGCCCTAGCCCTTAGCTTCTGTTTATCATGTAAGACCATGTCCCTAGTTGTTGCCTTTCCCTCATTTTGTCTCTGACAATGCCACTTGGCTGCATCTTTTTCCTTCTGTAGCTGGATCCCAACCCTAATGCACTTTTTGCTAGTTAAGCTTACTCCTAGCTGCTGTATGTCTGCAAAATACCTGTTTTTGTAACTTAAATCCATATGTGCTTATTTTATTGTTACCTTTACTCCTAGGATCACTATGTATTTTCTCACTATATTGTTTGTTCTGTTCTTTGATATTACGTGGAGCCTATGTAAAAGAGCCTTTGGCTCAAAGGTATTAATTCCAAGACTGAAATAAATAGATAAATAAAAATATCACCATGTGTGCATGTTTTGTTACTGTGCCAGCATTGCTGGCTGCATTTTTGTTATCAATTGCATTGGTGTTCTGCTCTGCTGTCCTTCAGCTGATAGACCCCTGCAGTTAGCATGTGCTCCTTCCACAGTGTTGGGCTGCTGTGCTGTTGTGTCCCCACTAATTGATATTGTTTCCTACTGGAACTGTTTCCTGAATCAGCAGGTATGAAACAGCACACACCACCTGTGGTAGCATGCATGTACCATCTGGTATTTTTTTTCATGAAACTAGTCCATTGTCTGTTAATTCAGATTTTTATCATAACAATAGCTGGCCTGGTGGCACAGAGGGTTGAGACACTGTATGCCTTACCTGCCGCCATGCCGGCGACCTGGGTTCAGGAATGAGTCTGGGCCGCTGAAGGGTTGGCTGTGTGTAGGAGGATTGAGTATCCCAGTGGTCACTCTCCTCCTTTGGGGTGGGAGGGTAGACTGCTCCACTGTGCTACCACCACCTAGGTGACCATAGGTGGAGGTGCAGGTTTGAGCAGCAGTTCAGGAGGGAGACACTCCCAGTGGAAGACATCAGCGTGTTGCACTACGTGAAGTTGCTATTCCCCCTGGAGCGTCTGTGGAACTCAGAAAAGCGGAAACCACCCCAACCAGCAGGATGACCTCTCTGCTCCTCGCAGGCTCTGCTATCACCTACTGGGCACATCATCCCACATCCAAGCTAAACACCTCCCAGGAACAGGGGCCACCTGGGAGGCTCCACCACAAGGGCAATCTGTAAGGCACTGCCAGGGATGATCAGGTAAGTCCCAGGGATGGCAGGGTGACGGGGCTGGGGAAGCGGAGCCTGATTTTATTTATTTCAGTTTAGGATTAATACCTTTGAGTCCAGGACTCGTTTTCCAAGATTTCAGGTCATTGTTGAACAAACATTACAAATATAAGAGTATTTACAGAGAACAGAAAACAGTTACACAGACATTCAAATACCAAAAAAATCATATATATCCAACTAAAGGTTGAAGAGGATAGGGTAAATAGGGTTCAGCCTTGAAGTTCACTATTTAGTTGGTCAGTCTAGCCTAAGGGGGTAGGGGGTCAGCCAGGGATGGCGTTGTGGTGGTGGAAGTGGTTTGTCAGCTGAGTGGGCCTCGTTCGGGGATAGGGGGGTTGATGAGATAAAAGGGGGTGTGAAAGGGACAGGGTTGGGTGGCTGAAATTCTGCCATATTAGTGCAGGAAAACACAATTCTTTTTTGCGTCAAGAAGGGATCTGAGCCCAGATTTGAAGGTACTAATCTTTGGTGACTCTGTAAGGTTAGCAGGTAACTCATTGTACCATTTTGGTCCTTGGTACAGGATGGAATTCTGGGTGAGTTTCGTCCTTTTGAAGGGAATCACCAACCTGTCTGTAGCCATGCTTCTTGTTGATTTGGTGGGAACTGCCGACATAAAGAGGCAGCCCAGTGCAGGGGGGGAAGCCCAAGAAACACTTTTTTCAGAAGTAGGCAGGTTTGATATTGTGCCTTAAGATGGAGTGGGAGCCATCCAGTTTCGGTGTAGAGTGTGCAGGTGTGGGTGTCCTGGGCAGCACCTATAGCTAGTCGACAGGCCTTATTTAGTAGCGTGCTGACCCTGTTTAGGACAGTTTTAGTGCCTGCCCCATAGATAGGCAGCCCATAATCTACGAAGGACATCACTGGACTACTGATGGCAAGTTTCAGAGCATCTGGTGTCATAGAGTGCCTATGGCAGTAGAGGACCCCAAGTTTTGTATTTGCTGACTTGACAACTGAGTCTATATGGCCGGAGAAGGTTAGTGTATCGTCAAAGGTGATGCCCAAGTATTTGAACTTTGTTACTTGTTCCAGTGTTTCACCATTATGGTTCTGGATGAGCAAAGGCTGGTATTTCTTTTTGCTTTGGGAGGTAGAGAACAGTAGACTTTTTGTTTTTTTTATAGTTTAGTAGTAGTTTGTTTTGTGTGAACCAGGATTCAAGCTTGAGGAAGCTGTCTTGGAGTTCGGTTGTGATGTAGTTGTGATCTTTCCCAGCGACCGATATCACTGCGTTGTCAGCATAGAGAATAGTGCGTGCTGTACATACAGATGGTGCAGAGTTGATGAAGAGGCTGAAAAGCAGTGTCTTCCAAGAATAGAGCCCTGTGGGGCCCTGAGGGACACCTCCCTAGCAGATGATAAGGTGCCTCCAATTTTGACTTGTTGTGACCTGTTTGTGAGGTAGCTTCTGAACCACAGTACCGTGTCTGGGGATAGACCTGTTGAATGGAGGCAGTTTGGGAGTAGTTTGTGGTTAACAGTGTCAAAGGCCTTCATAAGGTCAATGAAGACTGAGCCAACTGCCTCTAAGGCATCATAAAGCTGGGAAGAGTAATCAACAAGTGCGGTAAGTGTGGAGTGTTTTTTTCGGAACCCATGCTGCTGTGGGAAAAGTTGGTTATATTTATCAAGATACTCTGTAAGCTGCTCCGAGACCATTCTTTCAAGTGCTTTAGAGAGGGGTGGTAGAATGGATATTGATCTGTAGTTGGACGTTAGAGTTTTGTCCCCGGCTTTAAAGACAGGTGTGACATTGGCTAACTTCCATAGTTTTATTTATTTTTATTTATTTATTTATTTATTAAAGTTTCGGAATTGCAATCCTTTGAGTCAAAGACTCTTGCAAAGGCTCCACGTCAGTACAAACAGACATATTTCTTCAAGACAGTTTGAACAAACATTATTCAGTAGAATAATACATTAGGACTTTACATGAGTACATCAAACATTGGTTTGTCTCTCTAGCATTGATTATAGACCCTGGGTCATCGAGGTGGAGTGAGTAAGTAGCAGCCACATGTCTCAGAGTCAATGAGATGTCTCTTGATTCCATTTTTAAATTGTCCTGGACTGGGGCCAGGGAGGTGGGAGAGGAGAGTTCATTAAGCCAGATGGGAGCCCGATAGCTGAAAGACCTTTGTCCTAGTGCGGTCCTGCAGTGGGGGACGAAGAGGGTTGTGCTTGCCTGGTACCTAGGGCTGCTCCTGTGAGGATTTGGTTGGATGAGGGAGTGTAGGCCAGTGGGTGCAAGCTTCATGAGTATCTTTTTGGTTTGGAGACAAGTGTGGTATTTTAGCCTCCCTTTGAAGATCAGCCAGTCCGCTCGTTTGTAGAGGTTGGAAGGTGAGTTAGTCTATCACTTTCTGTGACCAGTCGGCAGGCTTTATTGAGGGCAAGATTGATGTGGTTAAGGGCAGTGGGGTCAGCCGTCCCGTATATTATTATCCCGTAATCGACCAGTGATAGGACTGAGCTAGTTACTGCCAACCGTAGGGGCGCGGGGAGGCAGTGTCTGTGCCTATAGGGAATCCCAAGTCAGGTGTTTACCGAGGAGGAGAGGTGGTTGATGTGTATGTGGTAGGTGAGGGATGTGTCTAGTGTGATGCCTAGATATTTGAAGTGTGGGACCTGTTCAATGTGGATGCCGTGAGAGTTAGAGATACTTAGATGGGTGCTACTGTAGGGATTTTGGCTGTGCGAAAAGATCATGGATTTGGTTTTAGTGTAATTTAGTATTAATTGATGCTCAGTGAACCAGGCCTCTAGTTCACTAAAGCAGCTTTGTAGGGTATGTTGGAGGGTGTTAGGAGTGTTATCTTTCCAGTACACTACGGCGTCGTCTGCATAGAGCAGTAGCTTACCACTGCAGTCTTTTGGGAGGGAGTTCAAGAAGAGGGTGAAAAGTAGAGGGCCTAGAATTGACCCTTGAGGTACCCCCGCAAGGACTGGTTGCTTGTCGGACACGGTGTTGTTGATTTTGACTTCTTGTGTCCGGTCAGTGAGATAGTGCTTGAACCAGAGTATTGTGTCAGGGGTGAGATTAAGGGAGGGGAGTGAGTGGATAAGTAGAGCATGACTGACGGTGTCAAATGCTTTGGTCAGGTCAACAAAGATTGCTCCTGCTATAGACCCCTGTTCGAGAGCCTCATGTATGTAAGATGTAAATTCGAGAAGGGCAGTAGTAGTGCTGTGACCTGCTCTGAACCCGTGCTGTTCTTGGCACAACATTGTGTGATTAGCCAGGTACTCTGTGAGTTGGTCTGACACTATTCTTTCGAGAGCTTTGGGGGGGGGGGGTAGTATCGTGATGGGTCTATAGTTGCCAGGGTCGGTTGGATCACCCTTTTTAAGGATTGGTGTGATAATTCCCCTTTTCCAGAGTGTAGAGAATTGGCTTAGGCGCAGACAGCAGTTGAATATTTTGGTGGGGTGAGGGAGGGTCACATCTAGAGTTAGATGGAGGATTTTAAGGTCTAGGGAGTCACTGCTGTACCTCTTGTCACGGAAGGCTTTAGTTAGGTAGTGTTTGGCCTTACTACAGGAGATGGTTCTAAGCTGGAAGGGAGGGAGGGTGGACATAGGGGAGGTGATAGAGGGGACCCTGGGAATAGGGTCAAAGAAGTTTGGTGGGAGTATGTGATTAAGGTCCGCGAAGGAATTGTTCAGGACATTGGATATGGTGTTGGGGTCCTGGGATAGGGCACCTTTGTCAAGTATCTGTGAAGGTGTTAGGTTGACGGTTTGCCCACAGAGCTCCTTGACATTGTTCCAGAACTTGTTCCCGGAGCCCCAAGATGAGGTGAGTGCTTGTTTATAGTAGTTTATCTTAGCTAGCTGAATAGCCCAGGTGCACTTGTTTCTTGCCTCTCTATAGAGTTGTCTGTCATGGGAAGCTGGGAGTTCCGTGCCGTGTGCCAGAGATTGTCTCTGTGGTGCATTTGATCTAGCAGGGTCTGTGAGATCCATGGGGTGTCTCTATTTTTTATAACCTTTTTTGAGAATGGGGCAAACTTGTCACAGGCAATATTAAAGATTTTAATAAAGGAGGTAAGGGCAGCATCAACGGACTGGGCAGTGTGGACAGGTGTCCAATCACTGGTGGAGAGATAGCATTTAATTTTGGTTAAGGCACCTTTTTTGAGGTGCCTTTGGTGGGATATTTTAGGTTGGCTGGGTGTGTTCTTACTTGACCAGTAGCATGAGAGGGGAGAGTGGTCACTTAGGACGTCCGGGAGCACTTTAATATTAGAGAGGTGCTTTGGGAAGTTTGTGAAGATGAGGTCTAAAAGAGTGTGTGTCCCTGTCCTGGGGTCTTGCCTTGTAGGGGACTGGACTACCTGGGTCAGGTCATGTGCTTGGGCTGCATCTTTGAAGGGGGCTGATGCCTTGGATAACCAGTTCACATTAAAGTCACCCATGATTATCAGCTCGCTTCTTGGGGGGAGCTGGGCTATGCTAGTGAGGATAGAGTCAAAGGCTAATTTTCGGTTGTTGGGTATGTAGACTGCCATTATGTATAATGATTTCCTAAGGGAGCCAAGTGTGGCTTTGATTGTAATGGCTTGTGCCCCGTGTTCTGGTGAGGGCAAAGGGACCAGTAGTGGCTGTAGATTAGCTCTGGCATATATAGCACAGCCTCCACCCCTCTTTCCTGTTCTATCTGCTCTGAAGATGACGTAGTCATTTAGGGCAACTGAGGCATCTGTATATTCCTTTGCAAGCCAGGTTTCAGATAAAGCCAGGATGTCAGGGGAATGTTGAGTGATCCATCCTTGTAGCAGCATGAGTTTCCTTGGTAGGCTGCAGATGTTTAGTGATGCCAGTAGTAGGCCACCATTCCCGCGTCCCTTGGGCCTACTAGTCAGCATAGGTCCCGGGTTGGGGTGTATGTTACCAGACATAAGGAGGAGGAGGAGGAGAGCATGCCTGAGAGCAGCTGTCTGGAACCGTTTGGAGAGGTTTTTGCTGAGGCGTGGATGGGTGGTATGTTTGGGCAGTCTGATTGGTATGGGGATGGATGGGATCAGTTGGGCTAATTGTGCTTGGTGTAGGAGAGGATTGGGGCTATTTAGTGGGTGAGTGTTTGATGGGGGTGTTGGTCTTGCCTGTAGGGGCCCGCTTAAGGTGCAGCTAAGGCTCGAGGTAAAATTGGAGCCCAATGGTGCTGTGGGGGGATGAGTTTGGTGGAGTTGCAGGTGTGTATTTGTGGGGAGGTGAGTGTTGAGGCAATTGTTTGAGTCACAGAAGTTGTGTTTTATGAAAGGGAGAGAGGGTTGGGAGTAAGAAACGATTGTTAAGATTAAGATGGAATGGATAAGTGTGCTTTGGCTGCTTGTCATGCTGCCTGCCTTGGGAGTAAAACAATAAGTACAAGAGAGAGCCCTCTAGTGTTTAGTGCATATAGCCTGCAAATGGCAAAGTTAGCTGACAGGTTTTTGTGCTCACGTGATCATCCCTATAAAGCTAGAGTATGACCAAGGGTAGTGGTGGGGGCGGTGGGGAGCCAGCGCACCGCGCCGGCAGGGATCAATTTCAGCTGCTTAACAGAGCGCGAGCAGCACTGTGGCTTGTGGACTCCCTTCATACCTTACACGGCTTCTGGGGTGGGAGGGCTGAGCGTACAGACCCTCGCGACCTTGTTGCTTGGTGTGTGTGGGGGAGGGCTGCACAATCTGCCTCTCGTGACCTCCGAAATGGTCCCAGTCTGTGGACAAGGAGTAGGGAGAAGGAGAAATTAATATACTGTCTGGCTAAGGGGCATTACACAATATTAAGCAGCTTTACAGATCATTGACTTTGCAGCATTGAAAGCGGAGCTGGCACAGTGAAATCAGGGGATCACTTGGCAGATGCCGTTTACAAGCAGCAGTTTGCTGGACTTTTTGTAATTTAAAATTCAAGTTGGGCAGCTGCAATCTGTTTCCCTGCTGTTTCCCCTGTAGCCCCTTCACTAACAGGTGGGGTTGGGAATTTTTCTGTCCTTATAATTATTTTTCAATTTCAAACTGAGCTTTTGTGCCAAAACCTGACTACACACTTTAAACAAAATGGACACTTTTGTTGTGAAATAAAACTATCTCCACAGGTGTGGGGACATAAAATAACTTTAACCCGTAAAACAGAGTCAGCAAATTAAAGTTCTTTGTCCAATTTCAGCTGCTTAACAGAGCGCGAGCAGCTCTGTGGCTTGCGGACTCCCTTCGTACCTTACACGGCTTCTGGGGTGGGAGGGCTGAGCATATGGACCCTCGCGACCTTGTTGCTTGGTGTGTGTGGGGGAGGGCTGCACAATCTACCCCTCGTGACCTCCGAAATGGTCCCAGTCTTACACGGCTTTTGGGGTGGGAGGGCTGAGCGTACAGACCCTCGCGACCTTGTTGCTTGGTGTGTGTTGGGGAGGGCTGCTCAATCTGCCCCTCATGACCTCCGAAATGGTCCCAGTCTTACACGGCTTCTGGGATGGGAGGACTGAATGTACAGACCCTTGCAACCTTGTTGCTTGGTGTGTGTGGGGGAGGGCTGCACAATCTGCCCCTCGCGACCTCTGAAATGGTCCCAGTCTTACATGGATTCTGGGGTGGGAGGGCTGAGCGTACGGACCCTCTTGTTCTTAGAGGTGCATTAAACACCATCAAGAGGGGACCAGCCAATTCATTTAGGAGAAGATCCATGAGTTTCATATCTACTAGATCTGCCCCCATCCTGGTCTTGCCAAGAACCCTCTTAATGTGCTTGGTGGTTTCGGACTTGATAACCTGCTTAAAGTAGAAGGTGGTATTGCATCCTTTGGGGGGTTAAGAGGGGTAGTGGGGTGTTGTTGCCCAAGCTGATCTTTAAAGTAGTCAGCAGGGAGTACTCCAGATAGGTCTGTGAAAGCATGGTTGAGCTCATTTGTGATGTCAATGGGTTCCTGTAGGGGACCCTCCCTTGTTACTAGTAGATTGGGTGGGGCCAAGGGGGTCTTTCCTAGTAGGGGTTTGATGGAGTTCCAGAATTTCCTACTGGAGCCCCAGCTTTTGCTTTAGAGGTCTTTACAGTAGGAAGCTTTTGCCTGCTGAATGAGCTTGGTGCAGGTGTTTCTAGCTGCCCTGTAGGCAATGAGTGACGCAGGAGTTCCAGATGATCTTGCAATGTGCCAGATATTGTCTCCATTCTTCATTAAACTGATCAGAGAGTTAGTGAGCCATGGTTTGGAGGTACCCCTGACTTTCTTTGTTTTGTACGGAGCAAAAATATCACAAGCATTGTTGAAGTTCATAATGAAATAATTCAAGGCCTCGTTACCATCAATATCTCCGGCCAAAGGAGACCAGTCCAGTTGTGATAGGTACTGCTTGAAATGGTCAAGTAGCCCCAGTCTCAGGCAGTGATTTTTGGACACCTTAGGTGGGCCTTTGGTGAAACTGTTTGTCCAGGTGCACTTCACTTGGGAGTGATCACTGAGGCTGTCAGGCAGGACAGTGACATCTGATATATGCTCTGGATGTGTGGAAAGGAGCCAGTCTATAAGGGAGCTGCTCCCTGTTTTGTAGTTGATCCGAGTGTTATCGGTTACCTTCTGGGTTAAGAACAGGCTGGATATTAGATCCCTGGCTTTTGTCTCCTTCTGGGAGTGCTAGTTTATGTTAAAGTCACCTATAATGATCTTCTCCAAATTAGTACCTGACTGCTGTAGGTTGTCTGCAACTAATTTTAGTCCGGTAGTTTTGGTGCCCAGGTGGTATACTGTATATACTGTAGAGAGCAGCAATGTTTTGTTCTGTTGACCTATGCTTAGCTTAAGATTCAGGATTTGGACCTCTTTTGTGTGTAGGCTGGAGTCAAGGGCCTGCATCTTTATTTCAGATTTGGTATAGACTAGGCACCCTTCCCCACGTTTAGTGGTTCTATCATGCCTGAAGGAGTTGTATCCGTCGAGGGAGATTAATGCAGCCAGGTTTTTCGGGGAAAGTCAGGTTTCCATGAGTGCAGTACTGCCTGGGTTAGTCACCTGTACCCAGGCCTGGAATTGGGAGAACTTAGATAGGAGACTGTTGATGTTTAAAGAGACGATAGTGAGTTGCCCTTTGTGTTAGGCAGTCTAGTGGGGGTGGGTCCAGGCTTGGGGTGCACATTGTAAATATTGTTTAGTGGGTAATGGTTTTCTTCTAGGTTCTTCAGCCCCCAGTCTAGGCTTTAAAATTCAAGAAAAAATATAGGAAATGTTGGGGGGCCCTTTGAAGTAAACACTCTTCGCTCAAGTTATTGTTCTTCAAGAACAATAACTTGAGTGAAGAGTGTTTACTTCAAAGGGCCCCCCAACATTTCCTATATTTTTTCTTGGGGTGAACATTCCCTGATAAAAGCAGCAGCAGCAGTAGGACAAGAGAGTGAAGCAGATGGTACATGATGGTCGCACAGGAGCAGGTGCGCTTTTTCCTCAAGGGGGAGGCTTGATGAGCAGTGTAAAAAACGTGGTCAGATGTTTATCAGTGCAGCTACTGGGATCAGGTAGGTGCATATGCAATATAGTAATCTTGTCCAAGGTACCAGGAGCCAAATGATGATGGGGGCCAGTTGGGTGATCAGAGGAGAAAAATAAATTATATATATTATAGTAGCGCGGTCGCGCCACTATAGTTAGGGTTCAGCGGTCACTTACATACTAAAGTCAAAAGTTTGGACGTTAATAACTTTGGACCCGTTCAATGGATTTGCCTGAAATTTGGAATGCGTAGTGGGGCATAGAAGATCTCTTGATTTGCCAAATTGCATTTCGGTCGGACTTACGGTCTTTCCATACGAAAATGCTGAATAATGCAAAATTATCCGTTTTTGGAGGCAGCTTTGGGGATTTTGGATGTGGCCCTGCACAGCCATTGTGTGGTGTGCCAGTCTGTGAGATGGCTTGTTTGAAAGAGCCTTGGTGGCCAAGCATGCCGCATTTTGTTTGGTGAAAAAATATTAAGGCATTCAAAAGTTATGCCACTTTTAAGTTCCCATTATAAGTCAATGGGAAAATTTATATGTATGTTTTGCGAACAAAGAAAGGGGTTCTGGTCATCTGGTCCCACCTGGCGATCAAAGAATTTTCAGCCTCATGGTTCAAGAATCTTTGTTACTGAGGATTTTCAAAATTCTGTGATCATGAGGTCCGCCATCTTGTTTTTTAATTTCCGATCGGAAAAACACAAATATCTCGGCTCAGGGGTCACTTCTGAAGTAAAACTTGGATGGGTATTACTCAGAGGTCTCCAATTTATCGAGCCATGCCTTTGGTTTCATCCAAATTGGTCAAAAAAATAGAGTTATAAGCTTTTAAAATCTTAATTCGCGGCTCACTAACGATCTATGATCGCGAGCCTGCAAATTCTTTGATCGTGAGATTCTTTGATAGTGATCTTGCATTGCAACCTAAAAACACAAATATCTTGGCTCAGGGGTGCGCTAGGGACACAAATGAGGGTGGGTTTGGCTCAGGAGGGTCCGTTCTATAGAGGCATGGTTCGCTTCAAATCGGTGAAAAATTCACGTTTCACCATTTTTTATTATTTGATCATGAGGGTGCAATTTCTTTGATCACAAGCCTGCACATTCTTTGATCGTAAGATTCTTTGATCATGATCGTGCATCGTGAGCGAGGGATGAGATGGCCAGATTAAAAAATTAATTTTCTCAGCCCAGGGGTGTCCTAAGAAGTCGAATGAGGGTGGGTTTTACTCAGGAGGCTTGATTCTGTCAAACCATGGTGGTGGTTTTATTTATTTATGTAGTTTTTGTTAACCGGGTAAGCACCATAGCCATAACATGACTATTTTCAGGCACGACCCGGGAGGATACAGTGGGCAGGAATAGTTGGGGAAATACATACATTTCTCAAATTACAGACATTTTTCAATTCAGGGAAAGATGAGACTACATACATTTTGCAAACACACACACATTTGCAGTTCAGGGAAACATCGAACATGAAATACAAAAGAGCAAATATCAAGAAATTACACATTCGCGGGCATGACTGATAATAGGTAAGGATAGCAGGAATACATACAATTGAAATCAACAGTGACACAGAGATTTCAAAGATTGTAGGCAAATCTGTGACAGAGATAGGCATACATGCCGGCAGACATCTTGTGCCTAATACTCACTCAATCAGCTGACAGCTAGGATGAGCAGCATTTTGAAACAGGTACAAAAGACAAATTATAAGTGAGTATTAAGTCATCCTATTGGGCTAACTGGAGAGTAGTTTTTTTGGAGGAGAAGGAGAGGGCATCCAATAGACAGGTTCAGAGGGGTTTGAAACAGGTACAGGAGACCTGGCTAAGGAGGAAGGAACTATATTTTCTTTTGAACTGGGCATGCTGTGGGGCTAAGCGGAACTCAAGAGACAGGGAGTTCCATAGTTTGGCCGCTGAGTGAGAGACGGCCTGGGTACCTTGTTAGTTTTACATCTTGGTATTTTCAGCAGTGCTTGATCAGATGAGCGGAGACCATGAGAGGAGGGCAGCGGAGTTAGCAGGGAGGCCAGCGAGACTGGGTTGCCAGTCCTAACGACATTATCAGTCAGTGAGCCAAGTGCAAGAGCACAAGCATCTGATGGGGGAGGCCAGTCCAGATCCATATAGAGCATACAATGGTGTTTTGACCTGTTAGAGACCGAGGCATACCTACATATGCTGTTATAAGTTGTATCCCACTTTCTTAGGAGAGTGGAGGATGCATTGAGGTAGGAGACTACCCCATAAGATAAGGATGGGAGTAGGATCCCACGGGCTATGGCTAGTCTGTCTGCCTGTGTAAGTATGAAGCTGGTTTTGTAGGCTACACCAATTTTTGCATTGGCTGATTTACAGGTAGTCATTATATGATTATCAAAGTTTAGATTCTCATCGAGGAGCACTCCTAGATACTTAAATGATCGAACTGATTCAAGAATTTTCCCACCCTGACCTGAGACTTTAAAAAGGTCCCTATTGTTACTTATTTTGAAAGTAGAGCCAAACAGCATTGGAAACATTTTATCAGCATTAAGGATTAATTTGTTTGAAAAGCCATGATTAAATAGATTTAAAGGCAGTAGTAAGGGTCAGGTTAATATGGTGTATATTTTTATTGCTAGAGTATAAGACCAGGTCATCCGCGTACAGGATAGCTGAGCAGTCAGGGATATCAGACGTAATGTGGTTAATAAAAATAGAGAAGAGAAGGGGTCCTAATATTGAGCCCTGGGGAACGCCTAGGTTGATGGTTGTCGGGCTGGACACAGCAGAGTTGAATCTAACGAACTGAGTTCTATTGCACAGATTGCTACAGAAGCAGTCCACCACAGCTGGAGAGAGACCAAGGGCTAGGAGACTATATAGAAGAAAAGAATGATCAACAAGGTCAAATGCTTTTGTAAGATCGATAAAAAACTGCTCCCGTGAGGTGGCCATTGTCAATAGCAGTGAGAGTGTCATTTACAAGGTGGAGCAATGCCATGGAGGCACTATGACCTTTGCGAAAGCCATATTGAATAGGCGAGAGAAGGTTATACTTAGTCATGTATTCGGTGACCTGTATTGAAACTAGCTTTTCCATTATTTTGCACAGCACTGATAGTATGGCTATCGGTCGATAATTCGTTATTTCCCTGTTATCACCTTTCTTGTACACTGGTGTGATTCTAGCCATCTTCCAGATATTTGGGACAACTCCATTGCAAAGAGAGAGGGTGAAAATCCTAGCTAAAGGCTGGGTAATAAATGGTGCTAGTTTGAGAAGTTTGGGTTCAATACCATCCGACCCTACGCTAGTATTGTCCAAGATGGTATTTAGCAGGCCCAGAACATCCAATTTGGATATTGCCTTAAAGTAGGAAGGAGAGTGAGATGGTAAAGGGTGGGGTGGAGGGGGTGAAGAAATAGACTGCCCCGGAGGAAGACAGATGTATAGCTGGATAGGTCAGAGAATTGCTTATTGAACGCTTCGGCAATGGTTTCAGGGTTGTTGCAGTTTATTCCTTTAATGTTCATTTCATCAGCCAGTTGAACTTTCTTTGTGTCTAGGAAAGATTTAACATGTGCCCAGAATTTCCTGGGGTCACCTTATGCTTCCAGGAGAAGCCCCTTACAGTATGCTCTCTTTGTTAGCCTGATCCACTTTTTACAGTCACTTCTCTGAGCCCTGTAGGTGTGGTAGTCAGCTAAGAGTCCTGAATTTCTGAAACACTTTCAGCTCTCATCTCTCACATGCAAGGCAGCCAGCAGTTCTTTGTGCAACCACTTTGGGGTGTGACATGCACACGTTGGGTAACATGGGGTGTATGTCTATCCTGGACTTCACTAAACTTTTTAAAAAATAGTCAAGGGCTGCTTGTACATCCTGGGTCTGTGAAAGATAAGACCAGTCAAAAGATGAGACTTCATACAGGAACATTCCCTGATCCAATCTAGCATAGTTCCTGAATGTGATGTAGCGTGGGGGCAGAGACTGGGAGCTAGAGTGCTGCCATACACAGAAAATAGGGGTGTGATCCAATATAGCATCCGGTAGGGTGCCTGCGTTAACAATTCTATTGGCCCTATTTGTTAACACCCAGTCCAGCAGCGTGCTTGACATAGAATTATTTAAGATCCTTGTGGGCACAGTTATAACTTGATGCAGGTTATAGCTTTGGATTAAAGATAGGAGTGTGCCATGAGCTTGACTAAGCCAGTTTAGATTCTTGTCTCCAAGGATAAGCACTTTGTTTGGTCCTACCAGTTTCATTGTATCCTCCAGCAAATTCGTGAAGGCACCCTGAGGCGGGTTACATGCAACAATTATGTGTAGATTCTTTGCACCCAACCGGAGGAGTGCATGAATGTATTCGTGATTGGAGACTTTTGGCTTTGCATTCTGTACGATATTTAGATGAGCTTTGTGATACAGTGCAACTCCCCCCCCCCCCGCTTTGAAGATATCCTGTCATTCCTGATGAGGCTATGGTTTAGCAAGGAGCAGCTAGAATCAGGAGTAGAGGGTTTGAGCCATGTTTCAGACAGGCACAGGATATCTGGGTTGTGGGTGGTGACCCATGCCTCCAGCTCTACAGAATTATGCATGAGGCTTCTAATGTTTAGATTGGCTGTTTGGAGCCCAGATTTGGTAGCCCAGAAGACATTATTGCACGACTGGGGATGTAAGGGACCAGGGTTCGATTCCACATCTCCCGCCAGCAGAAGAGCAATCATTATTAGATACCAGAGCTTTTGGTGAATAAAAGGCGTGCCCATTTTGATTCTCAAGTTGAGTTTATAATGTACATAGGCAGTCACAAGATAACTAATGGATTTTGGAAGTAATAGGGGAGTGAGATTGGTATAGTCAGTGGGTCTAACCAGCATGTTAGGGAACTTAAAAGTTTCATTCTGGTTTGTTCGTCCAGTGCAGCTGTAAAGGCATGGGAGTAGGGATAGTTTAGTAAGAGAACCAAGCAGCAGACTAGTCATGATAGAGGCCATAAAAATATTTTTATGTGACATGATGGTTAGGACCACAATTGTCACCATTAAAAAGAGGATAGACACCAGTAGCAGCGGCCCTTAATAAAAAGGAGAGCACAGCCAGCCTTTGTGGAGAGCCAGATAGCAAGCTAACATGTTAGAGAGGAGCTCTGAGGATGAGTGAATGTCCCTAGCATTAGAAGTGTGCACTGGAGAATAATCCAAAAATCGCCCCTAGTGTTCAGATCTGATAAGGAGCAGATGGAAAAGTGACCTGTTAGACTACAGGTGAAATTGACACACGACCTTATATAAGTAAAAGTTGAGCTATGTGAAATTGACACACAACCCTATATAAGTAAAAGCTGAGCTTGGGCGGGAGGGTGAGGGGTGGGTGGGGAGCCGGTGCACAACGCCGACGGGGTCTCAGCGGTTCAGTAGCACCGAGCAAGCAGTCATGCTGGTGGTTTGTTTACAGCAATTCCTTCAATTTTTTGATTTATAAGATTTTGAAATTCTTTGTTCGTGAGCCTGCAAATTCTTTGATCGCAAGCCTGCAAATTCTTTGATCGTGAGATTCTTTGATCACGATCGTGGGTGAGGGACGAGATGGCCAGATTAAAAAATCTATTTTCTCAGCCATGGGGTACCCTATGAAGTCAAATGAGGGTGGGTTTTACTCAGCATGCTTCGTTCTGTTGAACCATGGCTGTAGTTTACAGCAATTCCTTCAATTTTTTGATTAATAAGATTTTGAAATTCTTTGTTCATGAGCCTGCAAATTCTTTGATCGGGAGCCTGCAAATTCTTTGATATTGAGATTCTTTGAGCGCGATCATGCATCGTGAGTGAGAGACGAGATGGCCCAATTTAAAAATCAATTTTCTCAGCCCAGGGATGTCCTAGGAAGTCAAATGAGGGTGGGTTTTTCTTAGGGGGCTTCGTTCTGTCGAACCCATGGTGGTGGTTTACCTCAATTCCTTCAATTTTTTGATTTATATGGTTTTTCATTCTTTGTTCATGAGCCTGCAAATTCTTTGATTGTGGGCCTGCAAATTCTTTGATTGTGAGACTCTTTGATCGCAATCTTTGACCGCAAAATAGGGACAAGATGGCCAGATTTTTTATAATGGAATAGATAGGGAAATTTTACTAATCTTTTACATTGAATATCTTGGAAACGGTTTGGTCTTTTTACTTGAAATTTGGAGGGAAGAAAGACAACATCCCACAGATGTGCCTTTTGGTAGTTTGGTGAAAAAATATTACAGGGCGGCAAAGTGACGTTACTCTGAAGTTGATGCTTTTTCCCATAGAATAACATTACGGAGTCCACCGCATTACAGGAATTCTTTGCTGCCCTGCTGCAAAATAACGGTTTGGTCTTTTGGGCTGAAATTTAGAGGAAAGAAAGCCATCATCCCACAGATGTGCCTTTTGGTGGTTTGGTGAAAAAATATTACAGGGCGGCAAAGTGACGTTACTCTGAAGTTGACACTTTTTCCCATAGGATAACATTATGGCGTCTGTCGCGCCTTTCAGGGCCCATATCTCGGAAACGGTGTGAGATACGGACTTTTCATCACAAAAATGCTTAGCCCCCCACAATACATCCAAGAATAAAACTAGCCAGGAAAGTCATAATTCATACAAAATTTTATTTTTTTTTCTACATCGTACAGTTCCTAAGATATAAGCAATTTAGTATTTCAAGTCCTAATTGTCTGCTCTGAGGTCCATTATTATACATACATTCTTTGTTTTAACTGTGTTTTTCAATGCAGTTTTTGGGGAAAAGAAGGGTGTGCCCTTTCATTATTGTGCCAGTTAGCATTTCCAGTTGCGTTTCCGTTACCGTTCACGTCACCGTTCCCATCTACGCCACCGTCTGCGTTATGGTTTGTGTTTTCATTTGTGCTTGTGTTTCTATTTCTGTTTCATTTGGTGTTATTGTTGCTGTTACTGTTACCATTTGCATTTGCAATTGTGGTACCATGACTGTGCGCGTCATGGTTTGCGTTTCCGTACGCGCTTGCATTTGTGTTTGCATTTCTCTTTCCTTTGGCATTATTGTTGCTGTTACCGTTACCATTTGCATTTACAATTGCGGTACTGTGACCGTGCGCATCACGGTTTGCATTTCTGTATGCGCTTGCTTTTGCGTTTGTGTTTTCTTTGGTGTTATTCTTGCTGTTACTGTTACCATTTGCATTTACAGTTGTGGTACCGTGTCTGTGCGTGTTATGGTTTTTCATTTCCGTACACGCTTGCGTTTCCATTTCTGTTTCCTTTGGCGTTATTGTTGCTGTTACCGTTAGCATTTGCATTTCCAATTGTGGTACCATGAAAGTGCGCGTTACCAGATTCTTTCCGTATGCACTTCCATTTGTGTCTCTGTTTCCGTCACTGTTTGTTTTGGTGTCACTTTGCATTTGCATTTCTATTACCGTTTGCATTACCATTTATGTTTGTGTCACCATGTGTGTAACCATTTGCGCTTGCGTTTGCATTGCTCTTACTGTTACTATGTCACACAAAATCACGTGGTGGGCCCTGTGCTCCCACCAACTTACGCAACTTTCTACTTTTCTATTCTTTCTTAAAAAGTAAGGAAATTCTATGCAAAAAACTATGTTAATGCATCAGTTAGGGTTCTTCTACAGTGACAAAAGTGAGGAAATTCGACATTAGGGTTCCCACCCCTTACACCCTACCGCCACCCTGCCCCCACCAACAGGCATCGGGTGTGTGTTGGGGTCGTCAGTCCTAACTCTCACCCCATTCTCCTACATAGCACCACCTCAGCTTGTTTGCACATGGGATGGGGTGAGAGTTAGGGCTGATGACCCCAATGCACACCCCGATGCCTGTTGGTGGGGGAAGGGTGACGGTGGGGTGCAAGGGGTGGGAACCCTAATGTCGAATTTCCTCACTTTTGTCACTGTAGAAGAACCCTAACTGATGCATTAACGAAGTTTTTTGCATAGAAATATATATATATATATATATATATATATATATATATACATAGCCTAAAAGAAAATTATAAAAAACATATTGCAAAACTGGAATTGTTTGCTATAATTTTATTTTTGCATTTAGTGTGGCATCTGCAAAAATAAAATCACAACGAATTTTGCTACATGCTGTAATTGCATCATTAGTAATTGGTATCTGATAGTACGGTAGTTAAAGATCTCCATAGACTGCCAACTAAATTGGAATGAAAACTGCAGCAAACTGTGACCACCAAGAGTGTGACACCAGGTAGTCACCATTGAGAGTACAAGAAAATACCAGTAACACCCCTTGTCTCTGAGACCAGTAACCTTTACTTGCCTGACACCAGTTTCCTCCATTGTCCATTTGGAGCAGGATACAAGGTTATGCCAGTTTCATCAATATTTATCACAAGCACAGGTGTGATGAGCTACTACTGGGTATTTTTGGATATTTCCTTAAAATGGACTCCATTAGTGGGGTGTGGCCAGCAACAGATTGAGTAAACTGTACAGATCTCTCAGCCCCTGATCGGGCAAACATCTGAGCAGCCGGGGCTACCTGGGCCAGCCGCCCACACCACCACTGCTCACCGCAAAGGAACCCTCCTCTTGCTGATCTCTCAGCCCCTGGTTGGGCAAGCATCTGAGCGGCCAGGGCTACCTGGGCCAGCCGCCCACACCACCACTGCTCACCACCAAGGAACCCTCCTCTTGCTGATCTCTCAGCCCCTGATCAGGCAAACATCTGAGCGGCCGGAGCTACCTGGGCCAGCCGCCCACGCCACCACTGCTTGCTGCCAAGGAACCCTCCTCTAGCTGATCTCTCAGCCCCTGATCAGGCAAACATCTGAGCGGCTGGGGCTACCTGGGCCAGCCACTCACGCCACCACTGCTCACCACCAAGAAACCCTTCTTTTGCTGGTAAGCTCCCAGGCCAAACCGGGAAGAGTTGAAAGGCTCCCATTGGCCACTGCCTGTTGCTTCCATCTCCTATTAGACTGTTGTGCTCTGCGCGGCCACTGATTGGCCCTGCAATCTTGACTGATTCTAACTGTTCTGCTGGGCTCTGTGCCCATAGACGTCAGTGGGTTTCAGAAGAAAATATTGGCTAAATTACTAGACTGCTTGCTTATTTTTTTTTTATCTCAATTAATGTGGTGACCTGCCTTGGTGTTTTTTAGCACTCGACTTCTAAAAACTCTGGGTCTCGGATGAAAATCTGGGCTACATTGCTAGACTGCTTGCTATTTTTTTGTCAATATCAAAATTAATTGCGTAGACCTGCCTAAATGTTTTAGCATTGAACTCTAAAGTGCAGTTAGGAAACTGTTGTAATTTAGAGCTGTGAAGTGATTCCTGCCCCTCTGCATTCAGTCTTTCTCTCCACCCTTCCCCTGCTGCTAAACCCAACATCTCTCTTCTTCTCCCCCCCCCCCGTGAATTTAATTTTCTACTAAATCGCCTCTCTGTCCTCCATCTGGCACCAGTTCAAGCTTAATTCTCTTGCCTGTGGCTACCCCCCACCTAAATCTCCTCTGTCTCTACACTGCCCACGCCCCTGATTTTCTCTCCAGTGTCACCCTTTGTTGTTACTGTGACTCAAAATCTGTTGCTCTGTTCCTTCCCATAGATCTCTCAGGCCCTGATCAGGCAAACATGTGAGTGGCCGGAGCTACCTGGGCCAGCCACCCACTCCACCACTGCTTGCCACCAAGGAACCCTCCTCTTGCTGGTAAGCTCCCAGGCTGAACCGGGAAGTGTTGAAAGGCTCCCATTGGCTGCTGCCTGTTGCTTCCATCTCCTATTGGACTGTTGTGTTCCGCGCGGCCACTTATTGGCCCTGCAATCTTGACTGATTCAAACTATTCTGCTGGGCTCTACACCCATAGACTTCAGTGGGTTTCGGAAGAAAATTTTCACCTGCCCCCCCCCCGACCTCCAACCTTACTTAAATAGGCCTTAGCTCTGCCCATTTCTGGCTATGGACCCGCCCTTTTATTTCCTATTGGATACTCTCTCTCTCCTGTACCTGCTCTCTTTACCGCCCACTCTCCCTCCTCCTGCTCCTCCATCCCCTCTACTAATCAACTCTGTCCCCTCATTGCCCCTGCCACCTTTCTGCACCTGACACCCTTCTCATATCTCTTACTGCACCCATTGCATCTCCCCCCTTCCCTGTATCACCTCCATTTTCTGACTGGCTAGTTCCCCCTCCCTCAGACCTTTCTCGCCCTCTACTACCCTCACCTCTCAATCCACTATGGCCCTCCCCTCTCTGCCTCTCTGTCTGGTTATTGTCTCCTCCCTGTTTCCCATGGCATTCCTGCCTGGAGCCTGCCATCCCAATCTCCCACTGTGCTACCAGCTGGACAACATCTACCAGCACTTGGAGACCATATCCACTGGTCTACGTCCTCCATATCTAACCTCCACCAGGACAGGCTTGCACCACTTCTGGAATCAAGATGGGGTGATTCACATTCGCCTGTTCCCACTCTCACTTCTGGCCTATGTCACCACTTACTGGGATCATAGTTTACAGAGTAGCTTTTTCTCCAATAAGAAACAGTCGAGTATAATCTCCCTCAGACAGCTACGCTGGTGCACCCTGAAACTCTTGCTTCTACTACTACTTCTGTCTGGCAATATTCACCCTAACTATGGCCCCACAATCCCAAGCTCCGACCTCCGGCACAGTCACTCTTGGGGACTCACCTTTGCAACGCTTAACATCTGTAGCCTTCTACCCAAACTTGATGTGCTACAATTATTTGCACGCCAACACAACCCTGATATTCTTGTGATTTCCAAAACCTGGCTCACTCCAAAAATACCCGACAGTGCAATTACCCTACCAGGATATAACGTATTCAGAATTGACAGGACCACTAAAAAAGGCGGTGGATGTGCTGTTTACCTCAAAGATTCTCTCCTGGGGCACCTTGTTCAACCCCCCGCCTCAGTCTCTACCACCCAGATACTACCCATCAGAATTCTACCTGGGGTTCACAACAAGGCACTGACTATTGCTGCTGACTACATCCCTCCCAAGCATCAAGGTAAAGTCTCAGCTTCGTCCTTGACCTTGTCCATTCCAACCACCAGGCACAGAGATAATCCTAATGGGTGATTTTAACATAAATTGGCTTGGATCAGATACGGGTGGCTACAAGAATGCCATCTCAGCTGCCAGCCTCACCCAGCTGGTCATCTCCCCCACTAGAGTCAACTATAAGACTGGGACAAGCACCCTCCTAGACTGGATACTGACCAGCCACCCATCCCGCATCTCAAAAGTCTCTGTTCTCCAAGATACGCTAAGTGACCACTCCCCAGTTGCCTGTGAATGGTCTAACGAATTCAGCCCACCACCACTCAAACTAATAAACAGCAGAATCCTTTCACATGGTCAACTGAAGCACCTCAAATCACACCTTAGACAACAAGACTGGTCACCTATCTTCCATGCATCGGATGTCAACTCTACGCTTGACTTCTTCATCAGCTCCTTCAATGCTGCCTGTGACATCTACACCCCCTTCCAAAAGAGGAAAGTAAAAGGCTTTAGCAATCCATGGCTCACTGATGATCTCCTAGCATTGCTGAAAGCTAGGGACCACCTCTGGTTTCAGGCTTCGGCCACTGGTAGGCAAGAAGATATACAAAACTACAAACGTGCCCAAAATGACTGCACCAAAGAAATACGCCTGAAGAAAAGTAACTATTACAAAGATGCCCTCACAAACACCTGGGGAAAGGGGAAGTCCTTCCAGAATAATCTCAAGAAAGTTACAGGAAACTGCCCAAAACATCACCTTCAATGTTGGACATAGATGGGACTATAACTCTTGACCCTTTCACTATAGCTAACACGTTCAATAATGTGTTCACTGACATCAGTAGTGTTCTTCCTCCAGTCTTCTTCGATGAAGACCTCCCTCCTGTACCCTCCTCCACCCCCCACTCCGTTTATCAAATCCCACCCCTTTTTACTGCAGAGCAGTCAGGACACATGAAGTCCACAGATACACCGGTAAAGCAATTGCTAGATCTAGAATAAGTGGTGACTCACTCAACCTCAAACTGCTGTCCCTTACTCTTGATGAAGTGCTATCTCCTCTAACTTGGATTTTCAACATCTCCCTCACCCTAGGCCAGTTCCCTGACAGATGGAAATCCACAACCATGACACCAGTCCACACGATTGGGGACAAGGCCCTTCATGGAAACTATAGTCCTATATCCATACTCCCCCCCCAAGGCCATTGAAATTCTGGTATCTGACCAGCTAACAGAATATCTGGATAAGTACAACATCCCTTGTAAACAACAGCATGGCTCCAGAAAAGGCCACAGCACCACATCAGCCCTCCTTGAATTCACAGAGCAATTCACAGGGAAGCAGAAGGCAACAAGAGGGCCTTACTGCATGTATGTCTCGAGCGCACTGTATGTGTGCACACCTGACTCCACAGCATGGAGCCCAGAAGTTTTAACAAGTCTGAGTAAGTTCTCCTCATTATTGCTGATCTAAAACATGTTATGAATGACTGCCTTCAATGCATAAGGGCTGTGATTACTTTTAGCTACTCATAAGAAATTCTTCCGAGCTGGCCCAGTGGCACTAAGGGTTAAGGCACTAGATGCCTCACCTCGCGCCATGCTGGAGACCTGGGTTTAGGAACGAGCCTAGGCCATTGGGGGTCAGCAGGGGTGGGGAAGGATTGAGCGTCTGATGCACAGCTCTCCCTTCCTGGCAAGGGTGTAGGGCTTTGCATCACTCCCAAGCGACCTCTGGCAGCAGTCAGGGGTGGCCGGGAAATTGCGTCGCCGCTGTATGGCACTGGGGGCAGAGCTCGGCGGCAGTGGGCCGTCATTGCATGACCGAGCTCCATGGGAGGGAGGAGGGCAGGAAGAAAAACAAGTGGAAAACCTCTCCAGATCCTGATAGGCAATGGCTCCCATAGTGTCAGGCCACCACACGCCCAATACCAGATCCCTGCCTCTGCCCCTTGATCCCCTCACCCTCCCGAGTTGGGCGCTCTGGATTCTAGATAAAGCGCCAGTAGTGGATGGTGGTCCTGCCCCGGGGGGCTCAAAGCTGGGGGGGATTGTCTGGCATGGGTTAAGTGGGGGGGTAGTAATACTATGAGGGGGCAGGATCACGGTAGGCGGTAGAGCAGCTGACGTTATAGAAAGTCTGAGAGAGTTCAGAACTGGAGATGAGAAACAAAGTTGGAAAAAAAAGAAAGAAATTCTGCCATGGTTGTCTGCTTTGAACCAGAGCTGCTAATTTTTTTAATTTACTAGACATATATATCACTGTTCTGTTTGCAATTTACTAAGGTATATCTACTGTGGTTGTTGAAATGTATTTTCTTGCAGGGTGATACTCTAGTATTCTCAAAAAATTAATTTTTGAATAATTAGTGTGGACTTACCATGCCACTGTGAATGGCATAGTATTGTGCAGAAGGCACCGGAACTTTTCGGAACTGTAAGATACACCAGTCCATAGTTGTTGTTGCACTGGCCTATTTAGGCAAATATTTCCAATTAAATTTCATGTAATATAAATGAGTAATAGTCCCCACGAGAGGTCTGATATGGTGACTACTTATAATGCATAGTAAGCTTAGAACCAGGCATGTATCAAATGCACTTTGTGTATTTGAAAATACAGTAAAATATATTAAAAAACAAAAACTCCTTTAGCTTAGAGAACTCTGATGGGAGGGGTGGCTCTGTAAGGGAGTGTATAAAAGTCATGGAGGTCAAGGATAGTAGGGAGGGCAATTGTATAGATAGAGTGTGGGTACAGGTAGCTACAAATGGGGAGGAATCTCGGGATAGGAGTGGTATACAGACCAGAATAACAGAAAGAGGAAAAAGGCAGGGAACTAGGGGATGGAATTAAAAGGGCAGTACAATGGGGTGGTGCTGTTGATTTGTGAGCTCCACATGCCAGATGTGGACTGGAGGATCCCAGTAGCAGTAAGTGACAGAAATCAGCTGCTGGTAAAGGTGTTCCAAAAGGTTAAGGAACTGGGCCATCGTCAACTTAGTCCTTAAGTACAGTGGTAATATACAGTAGGGTTGATCACAGTGCAGGATCCATTGGGAACCAGTGACCATCAATCAGTGTGATTTACTGTCACATTAAAAGTGAAGAGCAAGAAGTCACAGACAGAAGTCCTGGACTTCAGGAAAGCAGACTTCAGCAGGATATAGGAATTGTTTCAGGAGAAGTTAGAAGGGCTGAAGGCAGCATAGGGGGGTAGAAATGAAATGGGAAGTGATAATGAATGCTATGCTGGAGGTCACAGGTAAATATATCAGGGTAGCAGGGAAAAACAGTAGGGGCAGGACACCACTGTGGCTCGCACAAGAGGTAGGAGAGGCTGTAAGGGGAAGAAGAAGACTTCAGATAGTACAAAGACAATTAGGGCAAGGCAGATAGAGTGGAGAAGTTAAGGCCAGCAAGGCTGTGAGAATAGCAGATGTGATGAGGAAGGGGACAGAATGTTTATCGCTAAATACACGAGAAATGCAAAACAAATGGAATAATCAGACTGAAAAAGGTGGAAGACTATGATGAGGAGGAGGAGGATAAAGAAAAGCTGGACATACTGAAGCAGTTTTTCTGTTCCATATTTTATTGTGATGGATAAAGGACTATTACCAGATTGTCTAGTAATTGCATGGGGAGAAGGGTAGGGATGTCGGCAAGGTTCCGATCTCAGAGGAGAGGGTGCTGAAGAGACTGAATGCACTGAAAGTGGAAAAGTCCATGGGTCCAGATGGACTGCCATCCCAAGTGCTTAAGAAGATGGGGTGGGTTCTAGCTGCATCAGTAACTGAGCTCTTTCACAGCTCACCAGACATGGGGGTAGTATCTAGGGCCTGGAGGATGGCAAATGCTGTCCCCCTGCACAAGAGGGAAAGCAGGGATAATCCTGGAAACTAATGACCTGTCAGTTTTAATTCCAGACTGGGGAAGATGCTAAAATCCTAATAAAGAAGAGGCCGGTGGATTTCTTGGAGGTGAATGGACTTCCAGATGTCAGACAGCATGGGTTCACGGTGGGGGGTCATATTAAAATGAACCAGATAGACTTCTTTAATTAGGTGATGATGATGATGGTGAACAAAGGGCAAGTGGTGGGGATACTGTACCTTGACTTCAGAAAAGCCATTGACAATGTCCCACACAGACAGCTGGTTATGAAGCTATGAGACCTGGAGGGAGACAGTAAAATCACAAGGTGGGTGAAAAAATTGGGAAAGTGACAGAAACCAGAGGGTAATCTTAAATGGAGAAACTCAGAGATCAGGAAGGTCACCAGTGGACTGCCACAGAGATCAGTCTTGGGATTGGTCCTTTTAGGCATTTTTATTTGTGATATTGGAATGAGGATCCAAGGGATGATGTGCCTCTTCACAGATGATACAAAGATCTGTGGAGGAGCGAACACTGAGAAGGGGTTAAGAAGTATGAAAGGATCTAGAGAGGTTGGAGAAGTGGCTAAAGGTTTGGCAGCTGAAGTTCAATGGCAAGAATTTCAAGGTGATGCATAAAGTAACAAGAAATCTGAGAACTGACTACAGAATGGGGGGGGAGGTTGCTGTGGGGAGTACAACAGAGGAAAGAGACCTTAGGTAATAATATCAGACAGTTGGTCTACACTGTGTAAATGCCTATTGAGCACATGGACTTACCATATATTAAATACATCAAATCAAATCAGTTTGAAGACAACAGCACAGTGTGGCAGGCAGTGAGGAGGGTGGATAGGATGCTGGTATGTATGAGAAGGGGGATTTGCTGCCAGAAGAGCGAAGTCACTCTTCCACTGTACAGGTTCTTGGTTTATCCTCACCTGGAGTACTGTGTGCAATTCTGGAATCTGCATTTGAAGAAAGATAGGGACTGGGTTTAAGCAGTGCAGAGGAGGGTACCCAGAATGATCCAGGGCCAGTAGGATTAGTCTTATACAGAGAGGGTACTGAATCTCAACATGTACATGCTGGAGGTGAGAAGAGAGAGGGGATGACATGATAGAGATGTATAAGTACCTTCATGGGACTAACAAAGTAAACAGTGAAGAATTGTTTATGCTGAGTGGGAACACCTGCATCAGCAGGAGATCAGTGAAATTAATGAGAGGGGAAGATTTAAGAACGATGTCAGAAAACATGCTGTGCAAAAATAAATATGTGCTATTTACTTTGATGCACAAAATGAAGTAGATACATGAATTATTACTTTTACAGTATCAAACTACTGCAGACTGGATCAACTGATGCCCTGGTGGTTAGCACCACTGCTTGATACTTGGGGAACCCAAGTTTAATTTACAAACCCGGAAACCTAGTCAGGCTGGAAGGAGGTGGATCACAGTAACAAGGGATACAGGATACCTTCAGGGGAGGTACACTGGCGCCTGCCATTGCACTACCACCCCCTGCTGGTCCAAGAGAAGGGAGCCATAGGTAGATTACTCTGTCCATGTACCTGTCCTATTGTCTGTACCCAGGGCACTCTTGATTGGAAGTCATGGAGGAGGTGATGCCCAATGCTGTAAGGATGCCACTGGGAAGGTTAAGAGAGTTCCATCATAGGACCATGCACCTGGACATTATAGTAATTTCTGACTGGCTAGAGTTTAAGGCAAGGGAAGGCCAAGTAAATTGTATTTGACATAGCCATGATGCTCAGAGCACTTCACAATAAAATACAACAATACAGAATGCAGAATGGGCTCCACAGAAGTAAAAATTAAAACAATGAATACATTCCAGCAGAATAAGAAAGTAAAATCTATAGTATGGAAAGGCTATCTGACAAAGAGGAATCTTCAGTGCATTTTTTTAACTTTATGTTTATTATTTTCTCTATAATCATACAGAGTATAACTACAATGCTCATACACAATACATCAATAATAATGTGGCCACTAGCCAGCAAACAGATATATGGAGAACAACTTGTTTTATCCGTGTAATCTTATACAATAGAACATGGGGTAAAGTCCATGATATCAGGGTTTATAATACCCACAGTCCAGAATTCTGTAGAAAATGCTAGCCTCTCCAAGAGCAAAAGGTTTATCCTTCAGACAGAACTTATAATGAGAAAAACACAATCAAAAGATTGATATTTCACCTGGTGTACATTTAGGGAGAACTAGTACAATAAACATCTCAACTTTTGAATTGCCCCAACATCCCCAGTAGTAACTCTAACAGAAAATGCACTTCTTAATTAATCTTCATCAACTGTGGCTTTAACACAAAAGCACTTTTGCCCATTCGACATATTCAAAGGAACTGAAAACCTTTAAACTGCAGGCTGCTTTATTTTAAACTGGAAGTGCAATTACAGGAGCCCAAACTAATCAAAATGGCGGTACTACTGCTTCCACTCAGACGAGTGGGTACTCCAAGTGTCCTTCCTATAGACCAAAATATAAGCTCCAATTAGCCTCTCCAATCCTGCAAGGTTCCTTTTTTTTTTTACACTTTCATTCTTTATTGTTTTTTGTTAAAAAAACCTTTTACATACATATATCACAGGAGTCAAAGACAAATATAGGTCATATCACATAAATAAAACCACATCATAATTTATAAGATCCATATAGTCTAAATATAAGGGTACCAACCAGTTGATTTAGTATGGTTCATCCATGTTTTCCCTTCTCTTATTTTAAAACTCTCTGATCCTATTTAGGAATTTCTTTGTTCCTTATATTTTATAGACCCAGACAGACATAAGGATAAACTTAATAAAAAGGACATTAACAAAAAAAGACAGGAACTTTACACAAATACAGGCACTTAGTTTCACAATCTACACTGAAAGGGCTTACTCTCACGTATTTCATTCTAATGAGTGATTTTGTACATAGGGGGGTCTTATACCAGAAGATCCAAGAGGCCACATGTTCCCTTTTTGACTAGTGTCTAAAGTTTAGGGTACAAACTCCAAATTAACCAGGCCCGTATACAGAACCCATCTCCTCCAGACTATATCAAACCTGGTCTGTTGTTTATTGCTGCTGTCAAAGCTCTGCTCGGTATATGGAGATCATTATCTCTTGCCATCTCTCCATGGTGGGTTCTTTGTTTGTGCCAAAGCTTAGTAACCACCTTCTGCCCAGCCAAAAGGGCATATTTTAACAGTCTACTTGTGTTTGAGTCTCTATAGCTCCTTGAAACCTCAAACAAAAAATACAGGGAAGCAGTCAACTTAATTCCTGGGTCAAATATTGACTGTAAAGCATGTTCTAATCCTTGAACATATAGGGACAGCCTCAGACATCCCCACATTATATCATATAGAGCAGCCAGGAAGAATCCACATCCCTCCAGCCTACTGCCTCTTTGTCTCCCTGATAATTTTTTTTTTTCAAATATAATCTTTATTAAAAAGAAAAACATTTTTCTCATTAACTTAGTAGTCACAATATACAAGACATAAAATACAACAGGTTAATACAGTCACAGTTCATAAGTTCATTTCTTTTACCATTCTTTGAATGGACTGTCTCCCTGATATTTTGCCTGTATCGCTGGTGCCCTAAAGAATCTAATATGCATATTCCAAGAGAATTCTCTCCATTCAATGAGGGATATCCCCCCACATAATTTTCTTTGTGCCCACGCCCACATATCTGGGGATATCAGCATGTCCATATCCCTAGACCATGTCTTCCGAATTGACTCAGTATTATCTCCCCGCCATGATAAAAGTGCCTCATACAGGTAGGAAATCATTTGAGCCTTTTCGTTTTCTACTGCCTTCTTAAAAATGTTTAATATCTGCGGTGGTGGTTCATTTTCTTTTTTTACTCCACTTTGCATGGTTTTGATGAAATCCCTAAGTTGAAAATACCTAAATCTGTCCCTCCAGGAAAGGCAAAATTTAATCACCAATTCCTGGAAGGATCTGATCTCTGTCCCATCCATAAAATGCCAGATAAGGTGGAGGCCTCTCCTCTCCCATCCTCTAAACCCAGTGTCCCAATTCGCAGGGCTGAATCCCTTGATGTATGGGATTGAATACATGAGGTCTCTCCACTTCCTAAGTTTTTTATTTCCTAGTACCCCATGCCAGACACTCAGTGTTACCTCTGTATAAGGGCTCAAATTTCTTTCCAGGGAGCTATATCCTACATCTCTAAGCAGTGCTGAATGTAAATTACCTAAACCCTCCCCTAGCAGCTCCAGATGCTTCCACTTAGCAACATAACTCTTACTGAACCAATATATAGAGGTCATGAGCTGCGCCACTTGATGGTACAATTTAAAATTGGGTAAGGCCAAACCTCCCTCCTCTTTTAAAGCCTGCAAAACTGACATGCGAACTCTCGATCTCTGTGATCCCCAAATGAACCGTGATATTCTTCTGTTAAGGGTAGTGTATAAGGAGTCTGGTATTTGGATCGGGAGGGTCTCAGCCAAATACAAAAATCTAGGGAGAATTACCATTTTTATTGTTTGAACCTTCTGAAATAAGGGAATGGATATTCCCTGCCACTTCTCCAGGTCCCTTTTAAAGTTGTCTACCATTGGGGTATAATTAACCAAATAAAGTTGTTCATATTCCATACAGATCTGTACTCCCTGGTACTTCAAATGTTTCAAGTTCCATCGAAATGGGAACTTACTTTTAGTCCCCTAGGATGGATTATAATTAGCCTGAAGCACCTCCGTTTTGGTGGTATTTACCTTATACCCTGCTACCCTCCTAAATTCTTCCAGAACTTCCCATAATTTGGGCAGAGCCTGATCTGGTTCTTGTAGATAAATTAACAAATCATCTGCGTATAATGCCAATTTATGTTCGTCTCCTCCCCACCTTACCCCTGGGATACCTTGTGATTGGCGTAAAGCCCCAGCTAATGGCTCCAGATACAGGGCAAAAAGCAGGGGAGATAGTGGGCACCCCTGCCTAGTGCCCCTCCTCAATTGGAAGGGTTCTGTAATCCTACCATTGATTTTAATATAGGCCTTAGGTCTGGTGTAAATGTTGTTGATAATCTTCACAAAGGCTTCTGAAAAGCCAAATTGTTTCAGTGTCAAGCCCAAAAAGTTCCATGCTACCCAGTCGAAGGCCTTCTCTGCATCCAAACTAAGAAGAAGGAGGGGAGACCTCAACCAGGCAGCATGGTGGAGAATGTGCAGCGTTCTCTTAATGTTGTCCTGAGTCTGACGTCCTGGGACAAAGCCTGTCTGGTTGAAATCAATAATAGAGGGAAGTAATCCCTCCAATCTCTGGGCTAAAATATTGGTATATATTTTATAATCAATATTCAGTACAGAGATTGGACAGTAAGATGCACACTGAGTACTATCCTTCCCTGGTTTTGGAATACTTGAAATCACCGCATAATTCCAGGTGACTGGAAAATGATCCCCCAATTGTGCCTCTCTACTTGTTGCCAGCAGAGGGCCCTCCACCTCTTTTTTTTTAATTTATAAAATTCGGGGGTATACCCATCTGGTCCAGGTGTCTTAAGGGATTTCAGGCCCATGATTTCCTGATTTAGTTCCCCAGAAGAAATGGGTAGATCTAGCTGTAACCTGGTCTCCCTACTAATTGTGGGGAGGTTTGTCTTAGCTAAATATGCTTCTGCACTAGAACTCATCAAAGGGGATTCTGGGGTATATAGTTTTTCATAAAAAACTTTTAAAACTGGATAGGATCTGTTCTAGTGAGCGGACCAGTTTCCCTGTCCCAGGATCTCTGATTTGGGTGACTGCAGCCCTCAATGTCTGCTGGTTAAGGCGATGTGCCAGCAACCTCATTGCCCTAGGTCCCACTTCCCCATACCTCTGATGAGGGCTTTGCAGAGCTTGTTCAGTCTTAACATCAATCTGCTTTTGGATCTGCTGCCTCAGAGTTAGTATCTTAGCCCATGCTGTGCCTTCCCCCTCTGCGTGTTGTTTTTGAGCCTTACTTAATTGCTGCTGAAGTGATTTCATTTGGGCATTCTGTGTTTTTTTATCATATGTTGCATATTTAATAACCTCTCCCCTCAGGACCGTTTTAACAGTGTCCCAAAGGGTAGCCCTGGAGATTTCTGGTGAGTCATTTTCCCCCCAAATCTGCTTCATCTTATCCCTGGTCATTTCTGTAAATTCTTTTACATTTAATAAATAATTATTAAATCTCCATAGTATCTGGCCTCTAGTTGTTTCCCAATCCAACCTTAAAGAGAGTTGTGCATGGTCTGATAAAACCGAGGGCGTATGTACACAGTCCCTAATTTGGAATCTATGCTCTCCTGAGATCAGAAAATAATCGATTCGGGCATGTGATCTATGTTGGGGAGAATAATGTGTATAATCTCTCTTCCTTGCATGTTCTGAGTGCCACGCATCTGTCCAGTTGGTTGTTCCCAAAAAATGTTTAATCAGTTTCCCAACTGGAGTGGGACGGAAGGTCCTGACCTAGAAGTATCTAAATGGTCCCAGATCTGGTTAAGGTCACCTCCCACCACCAGTGTCCCTCTATGGTATTCTGTGATTTTATGAAGCAAACCTCTCACTGTGACCACCGTTGCCCTTGGGGGAATATACAGTGAGGCCAACATAAGGGGTGATCCCCCCAATACCCCAGACACCAGTGCCAGTCTCCCCTCCGGATCTATGTACTGTGCCTCCGGTTTAAATAAGGATCCCCTCAGGATTAAGACCACTGTTAAGACCACTGTTCCCCTCCTCCTCCCTCCTCCATGAATGGAAGCGATCACTTGATCAAAGCCGAACCTACCCAGCTTCTTATGTTCGGCCCTGTTCAAGTGAGTCTCCTGTAAAAGAACAAAAGATGGGGCCTGTCGCCTCAAAGAGGAGATTATCCTGTATCTTTTGACAGGATTATTCAACCCATTCAATTTTGTGATAATATCTTAAGGCTGTCCTTATTATCCATTCTGCCATTTTATACTTCCAATATTATTTGTCCTGCCAATACATTTTAATTGTCGCCCTCCTTTATACCCCTTATCACTCTCCTCCAATCTCCCATTCCAAATGCCCTCCCATGCACATGGTGATGTTCCTCGATAATAGACAAAACATAAATACACACCCGCATATAAAAAACATTGTAACTCTAACCTTATCCCCGGATGGGAAGGTTTAAAACTCCCTTCTCTTACCAACTGGAGTAAACTATTTACATAAGAACCTCCAAGGAAGGGGAAATGAGTAAATCGACCCCTAAGATCTCAGGTAACAACGCCCCCAAGTGGAGGGTCTGGAGCTCCTACTGGAGTTTGGCCCCTCTGGATCCTATCCACTGTGGATCCTGGCCTATTGTCTAGGCCTAAGTACATCACCGTAACACAAGGCCGCTCAATGGAGTGGGTAGATGCACCTATAGATGTAAATCCATAAAATTTGAAAGTCCCTCCCCAGCCTATTAGGCTGAAGATTAATATTATAACCTCATACCATAGCATCCCCTGTAGCTCATGGCCTTTTTTCTTTAAGGGCGAGATTGCCTCTTCAGATGTACAATACAGCTCTGAGCCCGTCTCCCAATGCACCCGCAAATGTGCAGGATATGGTGTCTGAAACTTCACACCCAGCAACTTAAGTTTACGTAGGATGGGCATGTAGGCCATTCGTTGTTGTTGAATTTGCGGTGGATAGTCCTGATCGAAATATAAACGTGATCCGTTATACTCTACTTTCTGTTACCTACACGCTGTTCTAAGGACCGTCTCCTTATCTCTGTAACTAGAGAATTTTATCACTATGGATCTTGGTCTGGCTGACGGCGCCGTGGGTTTCGCAGACAACGCTCTGTGGGCCCTCTCAATTCGAAAGTTAAAGGCCTGTGGAAGCTCCAATACATGACGCAGCATATCCGCCATAAAATCTGCCATCTCCCCTACTTCAGAGTCCTCTGGTAGGCCATACACCCTCAGATTCTCTCTCCTAGCACGGGCTTCTAAATCGATACACTTGGCTGCCATACTCTCTTGCTGCTGGCTAAACACTTCAATAGCCTGAGAAAGGTGGAGTATATCATCCTCTGCTCCGGAAATCCTATCTTCTGCGGTGGTCACCCTGTTCTCCAGCCCAGTGAGTTCTGTATGCAATTTATCAAACTTGGCTTTATTTTCACTTCTGGATAGCTTAATTTCAGTCAGCAAAGTCTCAAATCTAGAGCGCGATAATGTCTCCAGCTCTGATTCTGTGTCCCCACTTGCCATGTTGGACGGTGATTCTCTCTCGTTATCACGTTGGCTCATCCATGGCGATCCTGTTGCTTGTCTGTCTTTTTTAGCAGTTTTAGCTTGGGATCTGTTTCTATGTATAGCCCCACTACCAATTTTGCTAATTTTAAGGAGAAATTACTTGACTTTGTGGGAAAATTGAGCCAGAGGGACGAGGAGCTCTGTCTTCAGACCGCCATTGTGTCGGTCACGTCAGCGGAACCCTGCAAGGTTCCTTTTGCAATAGAGCGTGTAAGTCTATCAACAAGTAGAACAAAATGACAATTCCACTTGGCTATCCAAATTAGCAGTCAGTCTGTAATTGCTAGAGTTAATTAAACTCACTGCTCAGTCCTCTGAGTCTGATGAAGAACAGTTTGGTTCCTGTGGATCTCTGCATGCCTCAAATTCCCCCTCAATCTTTTCTACCGATCTGCCCACATCTTGGGAACTGTTGAACTGCCAATTTTTGCCTCTGCATACAACCTGTAGACGTGTGGGGAACAAAAAGGAATGAATAATACCTAGTCACCTCAGTCTCTGCCGCACTTCATCAAAGGCCTTCCTTCTTGCCCTGGTCTGGAAGGAGAGATCGGAGTATAGCTTTACATCCTCTCTGTTCACTAATAGCGGGTATGTGGCTCGTGCTGCCTGGATGATCAGATCTCTGATCTCTGAGCCTACAGACCTAAGCAATACCATGCATGATTGACTGGGAGTAGATGAATGAGCCTTTGGATTCATATGGTAGGCTTTTAACAAAGAGTCCCACTTAAAACTTTCTGGCAGTGTCAGAGTTTCGTGTAGCCAATTCCATAAATATTGTAAGAGTGCTGTACCTTCTGACCCTTCAGGTAGACAAACAATTCAAATGTTTCCTGCTTGGATCTCATTTTTGATATGTTCCAGGCGGCCACGGAGTTGGCCAATCTCTTTAGTAAGTGCAGCCACGGTCGTCAGGGTAGAGACAGACCGTTTCTCCGTTTCCGCTACTGTCCCAGTAAGTTTTTGCATGGCTTGGGCGTGAACCTCAAGCTTTAATAACATTTTTTTCAGTGCATTTTTTAACTGCTCATCTGATGACCTATGATGTGGGACAGCTGATAAAGCATAGCAGAGTGCTGGAGCTGCCACTCTGAAGGCCCCAAAGTATTTAAGTGGGACCTACAGTGTGTTTCAAAATAACAAAGCTGTGCTGAGTGGAGGGGATGTGCTGGGATGTGCGGCACAAGGAGGTCACAAAGGTAGCATGGACACTACCCAGTCCATTCAAGGCCTTATAGCTTAAGAAACACACACTAACTACCCTCTAAGGAGAACTCCTCACATACTCTTCCAGAAAGAAAAAAGAATGGGAAGTGCGTTTATTAGAGTTCCAACAAACACTACAAACGCTGCAAATGTTTTTAAACCAAGGAGATAAAACGGTAACTGGCCAACTAAAACGGGTCAAACAGGATATTAAAAAAATCTTAGACAGTAAAGTAGAACAGGCACTTTTATATCTCAAACATTACCATTATGAAGGTGGTGCTGGAGGAGTAAAGTGTCTTGCTAAACAGTTGAGAGTGAAATGAGTGCAGGCCTGGATACATCAGCTATATGACCCAAATACAGGAACACTCTTAATCCAACCCCAGAATATACATATAGCTTTTGCTACTGATTACCATAGCTTGTATTAAATAGACATTGCTCCCCCTCATAACAGGTAGTGAACTTCTTACAGACCCTCCCTCTCCCAAAGATAAATAATCTAACAGCGCAACAATTATTATTCCCTGTCATGAAGGATGAAATTAACTAAGTAATAAAAGATTCTCACACTCACTAAACCCCAGGCCCAGATGGATACCCTGATGAATTTTATAAAAAGTTTAAAGATCTATTAGTCCCCACACTTCTTCCCACTTTTCGAGCCATTCAGTGAGGGGATCCCCCTTCCCTCTCTTGGATATGCAGTCATCTCAGTGATCTCTGAGCCTAACAAGTATCCCAGATGCGTCACCTCTTACAGACATATATCCATTTTAAACTATAATTATAAAGTATTTATGCCTAACCTTGCTAAAAGATTAGAACAAATCTTACCCACTTTAATAGATCCCAATCAAGTGGGGTTCATTAGTTGCAGACAAGCACACAATAATATCAAGAACATGTTACTGCTACTAGATCATGCAAGCACCCAACAGATACTGGTGGCTGTCTTAAGTCTTGATGCTGAAATGGCATTTGACAAGGTGGCCTGCTATTTCTGTGGGATACCCTGTCCAACGTTGGCCTACCTGATGATTTTATCCAGACCTCAAAAAATATATATGCCTCTCCCCAGGCATATGTATGGGTCAACAGCTCACTCTCATCTCCCTTCACACTAGGCAGGGGAATGAGGCAAGTGTATCCAATATCCCCACTACTTTTTGCATTATACCTGGAACCCCTAGCAGTCCTAATCAGTAATTCTCAGACTATATCAGAAATCCCCTTGGTGGGGTACAAAGTACAGGATTTTATTATTTCCAGATGATATACTATTTTTTTTTTTAACTCTTTTTCTCACCCACCCAACCAGAACTCTCTCGGGTTACCTCACTCGCCGGGCCGCTCTACCACCCACTGTGCCCCCTGTCATCTTCAAGGACGTCATGACTCCCCGGGGACGGGAGGGGCTACAACCCCGGGGAAATCAAAGGGGGCAGTGGTGGGGAACCAGCATTGGGTGTGTGGCGGCGGCACTGGAGGAGCAGTCACCCATCCGGTGGGTAGGGACTTTTTTCCCCTGTTACGTGCCCTCAACCCCCCAACCCCTTGTGCGTGGTGCACGCCCCCAACTTCATGGCACACGGCAACCCTGCCAGCATCGGGCCACGCTGTGAACGTGCTGCCCAACACTCTGTGTTGCTCCCCAGTCTCCACCAGGGGGCGCCGGAATGCTGGACATCCTCAGAACCCTCCCCCGGGAGAACAGAGCAGGCCAATGGGCACTCAATCCAATCCCGCCCCTGCCGAACCCCAGCGCCCGAGTTCGCCCCAAACCCAGGTCACCGGCATGGCGCGAGGTGTGGTGTGGTGTGCAGCGCCTCAACCCTCAGCACCACCGGGCCGGCCATAGATGATATACTATTAACCTTTACCGCCCCTGAAAACTCTGTTCCAGCTCTGTGGGAAATCTTGAGAAGGTTTGGGATGCTCTTGGGCTATAAACCAAACATGGCTAAGAAAGTTTTACTTTATAATTTTGCACCCTCTCAGAAACTCAGACAACAGTTTCCATTTAAATGGCATAGAACGCCATCCGTTATCAAGGCTTTAAAATAGCAAAGCACCTAGAACATCTTGAATTATTAAATATGGAACCTCTCACTCAACAGATAATGGATGACCTATCTAGATGGAACCAATTATGCACAGCTCTTTTAATAGAATAGAGGTAATTCATCAAAATATTTTACCTGGGATTCTCTACTGTCTGCAGACATTGCCACTAATGCCTGATAAGATATGCTTCAGGGCTTGGGAAAAAGCTGTATCATGATTTATTTGGCAAGGGAAACACCCCCAGATTTGGCTTTCGATTTTGCAACTACCCAGAGAAAAGGGAAGAGTCAGCCTCCTCAACCTCCAGTACTATGCTCTAGCCACCCTCTTGCACACAGTTTGCACATGGAAATAGACTGAATTTACACTCAATGAGATATATATATATATATATATATATATATTCTTTGCAAAAAACTCTGTTATTGCATCAGTTAGGGTGACTACCACAGCAACAAAAGCAGGTAAATGAGGCGTTAGGGTTTCCAACCATAACGCCCCACCCCCAGGGTTCCCATCCCTACCACCCTACCCCACCCCCCACACACCAACAGGCGTTGGGGTGTGCCATTGGGTCATCAGGCCTGACTCTCACCCCATTCCACTTGTAAACAACCTTACATGCTACAATATAGGACAATTTCTTTGCTAAATTTTCAACATTGGCATTTTGGGACCTCCTCTCATTAACAGTGCAACTGTGATTTTGTTAATGCATTCCAAAAGTTGATTTCACACAGCGACCGCACCATTCTGTGCCAAAGGTGTGAAAACATGTTCCGGGCAGGATGTGCAAATGACAGCTGTACTGTTCATAAGGAGGTGTGAAAAAATGGCACAGGGTCATAATAACAAGATTATGCCACGATGTATAAATCGCTGCTAATACAGCACGATTTATGCCATGCTGCATAACTTTTTTTCTGTGGGGGCTCCACCCCACACACCCCATTGTGGGGCTGCACCCCCCGAACCTCCCCACTAAAGATTCTTAACTCCAGGGGGGTCCAACTCGGAGATCGCACAAAGTCTTTAAATAAATAACATTTCTGATACTGGGAATCAAACCCGGTCCCAGGCGCAGTGCCTGGGTTCCTGCTGCTGTGGCTCTGTCCAGTGAGCCATGGCAGTTGCTCGGCGGAACCCACTCCCAGCAGAAGTCTTATCCTCTGTCTGGAAATGTGTGAATGGTGCAATACCAAGTACAGCAGTATACACGGTATTTACCATTAGCTGTCCTAGACAGCGCCATATCGGGTTAGCTATAATGTTGTACGCTATTAAGCATACGACATTATGACCCGGTACGTGAAAAAATGGCAATGTTGAAAATCTGAAATAAAAATATTAAAAATTGCCAAAATTACGAGTGTGTGTAGAAACTGCACAATGCACGCTCATAACACAGTCATCTTTGGGAATTTTTTCACCAAATTTGCAACATGAGCTATTTGGGACCCCACCTCATGAACAGTGGCACTATTGTTTTGTGACTAGGTGCCGAAAGGTGATTTCGTGCAGCAACCGCAGAATCACCTTTCGGATCAAGAAATGAAATTATAGTGTCAGTGTTCATGAGGTGGGGTTCCAAGAACCCCATGTTGAAAATTTTGTGCACAAATTCCTAAAATTGGCCGAGATATCGACGTAAGTTGAAAGTCCCCCATTGACTCCCATTATATGGCTTACCTTGATTCCTCAGATCCCAGTTCGGCTTTGGAGAGTGCAGACATGTTCCCAGTTCAGAGATCACCAATCCCAGCCTCCGGAGGGTAAGTATGGGTGGGGGGTGCGGGAAGGCGGGTGTGCAGAGGGAGGAGGGATGGGGAGGGGGAGTGGGGAGACGACGAGGGACCGTTTTCTTTTTTACAGTGTTTAAAATTTAAAAAAAGAATTCAGGGGATGGTTGTCTTCATTTACAGGTTTAACTGTAAAAAAAGAAATACAGTTGGGCACACTGGGGTGGGCTCCCAGTGTGCCATACTGCTACGTGAGTTTGGGGGGCCATACATGATGCCAACAGGGGGATTGGGCACCCCCTATCAGCAATGGAAGTGGGCTGGGGGGGACATCTGATGCCAGGAGTGGGCATCCTGGTGTCAGAAAGATTAAAAAAAAAATTTAATCTGGGTACACTGGGGTGGGCTCCCAGTGTGCCACATGAGTTTGGAGTGAGGGCATACATGATGCCGACAGGGGGACTGGGCACCTCCGTCAGCAATAAAACTAGGTTGGGGGGTATCCGACACCAGGAGTTGGCATCCCGGTGTTGGCAAGTTTAAAATCATTTTCATTTATCTGGGCACACTGAGGTGGGCTCCCAGTGTGCCAGATGAGTTGGGGGGATACATGATGCCAACAGGGGGATTGGGCACCCCTGTCAGCAATGTAAGTGAGCTCAGGACATCTGACATCTGAGCATCCCGGTGTCGGAAAGGTTTTTTAAAGAAAAAACAATCTGGGCACACTGGGGTGGGCTCCCAGTGTGCCACAATAGCTGGGGGGGGATACACACCGATACAGGGATTGTGCACCCTGATGTCGGTGCCAAAAATAGGAATTTTGGAGGAGGGGCCCAGGATCCTGCATCGAAATTATGCAAACTTTAATGCAGGATTCTGCATTAAAAAAAACACTTCCGAAAGTCAGATTTTCGCACCAGGACACTTGCGAAAGTCTTATTTTTGCACCTTCACCATGCAAAAGTCAGATTTTTGCATTTTGCCCTAATTTGCGCAAATCTTACTTTCGTGCTAAACACTTAACTTTTCCCATAAGAAATTATGGGAAATTAAAAACTTTAATAACTTTTGAACTGATTAATATTTTTTCACCAAACCTTCAAAAGGCACATCTGTGACCCAAGGGCTTTCTACCCTGAAAATTTCAGCCCACAACATAAGGCCATTTCTGAGATCCAGCTGTAGAAAGAAAATGTAAAACAAAAAATTTTCTGTTTTATTCAATACTTTATATCTCAGAAACCACTTGACGAATTCCCATGACATTTCGTAGGTTAAGAGATCTACCCCTAGACATTATGCATGCCAAATATCATGCAAATCTGTTGAAAGACTCCAAAGTTATTAACCTTCAAGGTTTGGACTTTAACATAGAAGTGCAGTTTCACCCTAACTATACTGGCACGACCATGCCAGTATTTTATATATATATATAAAACTGGGAGGAATATCTATTTGGCAACCTACCTAGATACAGATATATCGCCAGAACTTTCTGTCAGCAGCAGGACCAGATTAAGGCAGCCTGGGGCCCTAGGCCCAAGAGAAATCTGGGGGCCCCCTTATAGTAACTATAACCCTTTTGCCACAACTGTGCCCATTCACTGTGACTGCACCCCTTGGTCATTGCATATCAGTTACTGAAACTTGGGGGGAAAATATTACTGTTCCTAAAAAGTGGAATAAAACTTGTATAACCTAACTAAAATGCATCAAAATTAATTAAACTAATCATATCAGTATGGAAGAAAAAAAAAAACAATAGTCTGAATTTTGATCATTTAGAGAAAATAATTACTAATTGACCTGGTAAAAATAATTTTTTGGGTGTGATATGTCATGATTTACACTTCTCCAAAGGCCCCCCAAGCACACACATGTGCACTCGCAGTTTGGGAGTTACTATTTTGTCCTGCCAGGTAGTATGAACTAGGATGTGGAACTTTTGTTGGGTAGGGTAGGGACCCATCTCTAAATGAGGCTAGGTCCTGGGTGGTGTAGGAGTTAAGCTGGTGGTTCACTAGAGGAGTCTTGAATTTTAGAGATTATATTGCAAAGCAAGTGATTGTTGGAAGAAATCATTCCCAAGATCAAACATTTATGTTATTGATAAGTAAGCCAGGATCAATAATGGCAAGATTTACTGATGGGAACCTGGAACGTTCATTTTTTCACCCTAAAAATGGAGCTATATCAAGGTCAGAACTTCAATATGAGTGAGATGAGGGAACTGAAAAAAAAAAAAAGAATGATTTTTAATTGTACCATTGAAACGTATTCAATTTAGGAGTAACATTAAATATAAATCATACACACTGAATTGCATTGTTACTCTTTTGTATTTAAGAGTAAGACTTGACTCTAAGTGGGGTTTGGAGACAAAGCAAAGGAAATGGGACTGTTCACACCTTAAAGGTCAGCCTGGACAGGGCTCCCTGAAGCTACCAGCTGCACCTACCGCCTAATCAGGGAGGTGAGGGTCATGGCACAGTTCACCCCTGCCTTGCTCAGATTACTCAGTGGCCAAGTCCTTTACAAAAAACAAAAATGCAGTTCAGGCAGAAAGAAAAGGATATATAGTAAATATATGTTGAGGAGTGCTGGGGGCCCCCTGGCAGGCAGGGGCCCCAGGCCTGTGCTTATGTTGCCTATGCCTTAATCCAGCCCTGGTCAGCGGTTCGTCATCTTCAAAATCTTCCTATCCTCCCCACATTGCTTTCACTCACAAGCCATGGCATATGATACAGGCCCCCCCAATTGAATAGATAAGGCATTGGAATGGTGGAATAGGGTAGTCTTAAAATATATATAACTCCTAGATGCTAATGGAATTCTTTCCTTTGCAACACTGCAGGTAAATTATGGCCTCCCAACCACTGAGCACTATCGCTATTTACAATTCCAGTCCTACTTACTTGAAAAAGGAGAACCATATTGTAAACTACCAGGACAACCCCCTGCACTTGTTCAACTAATAACAGCCTACCATAAATGTGATACCTGCTGTCTTTCACATTATTGGCCAAATATACAAGGCATTCCTAGCAGTCTCCTGAGAGACAATGGCATCCATTTTACGAAAATGAGCAGAAATTGGATTATACTATTGAGACTTTGAATAAATTTGCCCCTCAGGCTCTGTGATTGACCTCAGCCACGTACTGGTGGGAGTACGCTTGTTTTTCCAGACACCAGATATAGTAGCAAAATATGCAGGATCGAGAAAGGGTAGCTGTTGGAGAGGTTGCAGTCAGTCTCAACCAAACCACACACATATGTTTTGGGCTTGCCCCCACTTGCAGCTATACTGGCAAACTGTTCTTTCAGAACTAGAAGATACATTCGATTGCCATGATGAGCTCACTCCCTCATTGCTTCTCCTGGCAATACCATGAAGGGAAAGCAGTTTGGGATAGGTCACCTTACAGTTGCTTTTAATTTCAATCATGGCAGCCAAAAAGGCCATTACTAGACTGTGGCATACAGAAAAGATTCCTACATTCAGTGACTGGTGGAAAATATCACTTGAGATATATATATATATATATATATATATATATATATATATATATATATATATATATATATATATATATATGCACAATGGAACGCATGACTTATGCAAGCAATAATACCCGACAGGGTGGGTGGAATTGGACAATTCTGGACCTCCCAGGGGCATAATGAGGCCCGACGCTACAGGTGGAGGGCCTTATAGCCCCTGGAAGGTCTGGTATTGCCCAATACTGCCCACCCTGGAGGGTTTATTGTACTTAGAAAATGGCAAACTGGCATTTTTAGATAGGATTTAAAAAAAATGTTAAAACATTTTAGAAATTCAGAATAAGAATGACTTTTATGTCTCTTTGTTGTAAAGTAGTCCCTTCATTTTGTGATGTTCCGTCCCCACAGAGCCATTCTGTTCAACTTGTCCCCTCCCATGATCACCAGCTCAAGAACAAGATATGGATTTTTTTTACTTCTCCCCAGCAGTCTTTTGTTATTGTTGTTTTATTAAAAACAAACAGTTTTCTGCTCTTCTTGCTAGACTTTTTTTGTCCCCTGCTCAGGAGCTGTGCCTGTTAGATGCGGGACCCTGCCACATAAAAGCAGGAAGCGCACACCAGGAGGTACGATGTGGCATGAGAGCTCTGTAAACATTTTTTTTTAATTTAGGTTTCACAGAGCAGTGCTATTATAGTTCCAGACAGCAGCGGTATTATAATTTTAAAACGCTGTCCATTTGTGGTAACTTGTGCGGTTTCGTGCTTGGTGGTGGATCAGTGTCGGGGATGTCAGTGGAGGAGTTACGGTGTAAAACAAATTCAGAGGTAATTTAATCGGCTCACCATTTAATCTAGTATTTTAACCATGAAGACTTTTATGTTGTTTTGTTTATATTTGTTAAAACATACTAAGATCGATGGGGTGTGGGGTTGGCCAGTTGCCAATTTTCCAGTAAATGAGAGATGAAAACGGTGGCTGGTCACTTTGAAAATTCGGAGTGCTCAATGATACCCTGAGTAATAGGGCACCCTGAATTGGCACTTGTTTTTTACAAGGCTCTATCAAAAAATAGACACCCAGGTTGGAAGTTCTTTTAGTCAATGAGAATGGTGAATACATTCTTGCCATTTTCTAACAGTATATAAATAAAATGCCACTGTTCAAATTACAGTGGCATAAATGGGTGCTCTATCAACTAGAGAAATGTTCAAACTTTATCTCATGATATCAACTTGCCTTTTCTCTTCTTTTTCTGTCATCTCACCTTTCAACCCTTTAACTACCCTACTCTCTGTTAGCCTATAACCTTTTCTTTTCTTTGCTCTTTCATTTATTCCCCTTCTCCAATGAAAAAGTGCTGATCAATCCTTCTTTTGCTTAGAACCCTATAAATTTGAACAGATTTTAATAAAACATTGATAGTTCTACAGTATTATAGGTTACTCACAGATATCCTGGCCTAGTTATAAATAATCGGAAATGATGTACTGTCAACATACAGTGAATAATGGATTATATAAGGTGTTGCTACAATATGTTATCTACTGCCTTTTGTTGGCATGCTCTGCACCTAAAATCTGAATAAAAATAACGTCTAAAAAAGAAACATACACCGAAGGTGATGTGCCACCTAATAGGCAACCAGTGCAGCTCATGCAGCATAGGCATAGGCATGACATGCTGTCCAATGCCCGGTCCAGAGACAGATCAGCATATGTGTATTGTGTACACTGCCAGCCACGGCGCTGCATCCCCTAAATGCCTCTCCATCAGCCAGGTTTGCAAGTGGCCTCCCCATTCCCTGACTGCCCCTGTCTGCTGCCATGGAGGACCTCACAGGGATGGGGTAGTAACAAAGCAGATCTGGGTTGAACACTTTCAGTAGGAAGCTCAGCTCCCCTGGTGACTGGATCCCCTGATCTGAGCGAGAAGAGGTTTGTGGGATATGGTAGTTTTCACAGACTGCCATATCCCTTCTAAAATGAGGAAAATATTTTATTAAAATGTAACCCCTCTTAAAAGGTGGGTTTATCTTTGTCTCTCTCCTGAGCACTGCTGCTGCTGCCTTCCCCTGCACCACTTCATCAGCCTGGTCCCAGTCCAGACTGCAGCTGTGGGACCTGAGGCTGGACTGGACACTGTCATCTGTTCTGCAGGCTTGTTCATTGCCTTTCTCACCATGGCTGGTGTGTCCCCACCTATCTTTGCTCAACTGGCCCCTGGACTGCTTTCAGGGTTGGGGAACACACAGAAAGGAGATTGCTTAGTTTCAAGCAGCTCTCAAAGCTTCACAAAGTGCAAAACTGCTCCTCCCCTGGGAGCACAACTTTTGGAACATTCAACAGTGCTCCGCTGCCACCAATTCACACCCAGTCCCACCAGATGGCAGCAGGGACTGGGAGGTATTGAGCCTAATGGCTAGAAGCCACACCAAGGGACAGAAACGTGTTAAAATAGAAGGCAAGGGCAAGGCAAGGCAATTTTATTTATACGGCACCCAATTCCTGAGGCTCTGGGCTCCTTATATAAAAGCAAGTAACATCACAACAAAGTGCAAATAATACAAACACATGCAAATCTATAAATAACAAAAGCAATTATATAAATGTTTAAAATCAATAACTCTTAAAAGACCAGGATAACTGGTATAACTAATTGCCTTCATCGGGAAAAGCCAAACAAAATAGACAAGCCTTTAGACTCCTTTTGAAGGACTCGACAGTTGGGGCCTACCTGATAAACGCTGGAAACGAGTTCCACAGGATCTGACCAGTGACACTAAATGCACGGTCACCAGATGTTTTTAATCTGACCCTGGGAGTGACAAGAAGGCCCCTAGTCGAGGAGCAGAGGGAATGGACTGAGGTGGCAGGAGTAAGGAGATCAGCCAGATAGACAGGGCCCAGTCCATATAGGGTCTTATAGGTGAGCAAGCCCATCCTGAAGATGACCCTTCACCTGACAGGTAGCCAGTGCAGAGCCGGCAGGACCAGGGTCACATGACTAGACCTGGCAAGGCCCGTCAACAACTGAGCAGCTGCAGTCTGCAATAGCTGCAGCTGGCGGAGGGTCCCTCCAGTGACCCCGAAGTATAGAGCATTACAGTAATCAAGCCTGGATGTAACAAAGGCATGCACTAGTGTCAGCAGGTCTTCAGGTGGAACTAGGGGTTTAATCCTGGTGATATTGCTGAAGTGGTAAAACCCACTTTGGACAACAGATGATACCTGAGCTTCAAGTGCCAATCTGCTATCCAGGATAAGGTCAAGATCCCGCACCCTAGGGGAAGCCATCAATGGAGCGGATCCCAGAAACAATTCTGTATCCTCTCTGGAGGTGCTCCCATCATGCCCATGACCTGGTTCAATCACCAGTGCCTCCATTTTATCGGGGTTCAGTTGCAACCAACTGGAGGACATCCAGTCATTGATCTCAGCCAGGCAGTTGTTAATCACTTCCACTACATCTTGTGTTCCAGTGGCAAAGGACAAATACAGTTGGGTATCATCTACATAGCAGTGAAAACCCACACCATAATGTTGAATGAGCCCTCCCGGGGGCAGCATATATACACTGCAAATAACATTGGTGACAAGATCAAACCCTGAGGTATTCCACATGACAGTGGCTTTGGGGAGGAGGAGGAGAAATTCCCCATCACTACCTGCTGCTCCCTGCCAGAGAGATAGGACTCAAACCAGTTGATGGCAGTACTGGTGAGTCCACAATACTCTCAAGGGTGATCAAGAAGCACAAATGTGATCCACAGTATCAAAAGCGGATGAGAGGTCAAGGAGCACAAGAATTGACCTGTCTCCTCTATCTCTAGCCCTGAGGAGGTCATTATGCAATCTAATGTCATTTCAGTGCTATGCCTGGCCCTGAAACCAGACTGGAATGGCTCATAGATGTCAAAGGACATGAGGTGTTCTTTGAGCTGTTGTGCCACTACTTTCTCAACAACCTTGCCAAGAATGGCAGGTTGGAGGTTGGCCGGTAATTCACCAGAATATCAGGGTCAAGAGATGGCTTCTTCAAGAGGGGTTTCACCAGAGCCTCTTTCAAGGCATCTGGAAAGACTCCCTCCAACATCAAACACTGGACAATCCTAGCGAATACCGGGCCAATGTTCTCAATGCATCTCATCAAGAAACAAATCAGGGCCGAGTCCAGTTCACAATAAGTGTGCTTAAGATTCGAGATCACCTCAATGATCTCGGCCACCTCCACTGGTTTAAACTCATCATAGACAAACAGAGCACCTCTGCTCACCCCAAGTCAATCACTGCGAGGAAAAACTTGCCTCACTGATGGGATCCCCGACTGGCTAGAGGACACTCTGTCAAAAAAATAGAGCAAACTCTTCACATAAAGTGACTGAAAAAAGCTTTTTTTGGCTGCAGACTGGATGGAAATGTCTGTCCACAATCCGAAAGAGCTGAGACAGTCTATTCTTCCCTGCAGCACTCTTCCTGGACAGGAACTCTGCCTTCTTACAGTTGATTGCCCCTTGCTATTCATGATAATGAGCACGCAAGGCCAGTCTGTCCTCCTCTGACTGGGTCCTTAGCCAGCAATGCTCCAACATCCAACCCCTGATCTTCATCACCTTGAGATCCCCATCAAACCAAGGAGATCTCAAGTGAAAGGATCTGAGTCATATACGGACTGGTGTGATGGTGTCAAGTGCTTTGGAAACCACCTTGTTATAGGTGGTCACCACCTTGCCTGTGCCAACCGCACAAGCAGCGTTTAGTCTAGATAAGTCAGCTACCGCCAGCAGTCCCTCTGGGGTCAAACCCCTCAAAGAGCAATAGCCAACCATCTCAACAGGGGAGGGGCTCTCAGGGGGGGCCCAAACAACAACTTCACCATGCAATGATCAAACCACATGACCTAATCAATCTTGATAAGCCCCAGTGAGAACATCTGGTTGAGTGTGTGGCCGTGGTGATGAGTCACAGAAATAACTACTTGTGTCAGGCCCAGTGATGACATCAACTGGAGGAGAAGATAATGTGAAAGACTGCAAAAGCAGCCATGTTTGTAGTTTCTCTAGCCCCAGGGCTACTAAAAAGTGGGTCAGAGGACACACAACCTGGCTAGGAATGTTGGGTGTTCCTGCGTTTAGCTTTGCAGAGCTACGCGGCAGCAGACTGGCCCAGGTTTCAGTACATTCTGCCCCTGTGAAACTGATATCAATTTGCAAACTAACACAGCTCTGCAAAACAGATAAATTGTGAGCTGGCTTAGGATTTGTATGCATGCTTTTCCCCATTAACTGACAGTAACTGAGAGACAGGGGTTTAGCATAGTGAATAATGCACGAGATGCTAGCCACTGATATTTGATTCCTCGATTTCTGTACAAGGGAGAGATGTGCAATAGAGCACATTTGTCTGGGAAGTACAAGGAGAAAGACCTGTGAGTAACGTCAGCAGTCAGCCACAACGTTGGAAGAAAGCTGTTTAAGAAATCTTTGCAAAAAAGATTTCTGTTTCCTTCAGGAACAACACCAGAGTTTCTGCCATGGGCTTTGAGAGCTATCATGACTTATTCTAACAGAGAGTCTAAGTCACATGAGGCCCTGAGTGATTGCTTACTTCTTGGGGGTGGGTGAAAGAAAGTTTCCTTGTGGGGTGAAGAGGCCATTGGAGACCAGCATGGCCTGCACCCCTCATCATCTGGAAGCATGTTAGATCTGCCACACCTATACCATTACTTGCATTTGCAACCCTGAGGGAGACATCCCAACACAGTCAGCCTACAGAGTTTGCTAAGTTTGTGAGAACGTCAACACCCCTAGAATTCTTCTGCTAGTCAGGAACAGATAAGAATAATTACTGGGCATTTCTGTATGACTGTTGTTCAAAGCCCATTTATAGAACTGCAGCAGCCAGGAGCAACTAGCATTTGTGTTGAAGAATTTGTTTGGGATTATCGCTGAGGCACAGGTCAGGAAGCATTGGAAAACCAGAAGCAGTTGTAAAATTCGTAACAAGTGATTTATTATTAATAAAAGTAAAATAAAAAAATAAAATTATTCAGTATAACTATTTACAAAGGCAGTATAAACAGAGAAAGTCCTTCTGAGTTTCTTCTCAATTTTCAATCTCAGTCTGTGTTTTTTTCTTGCAAGAAATTGTAGCTCTGTTTTTATAAGTCTTTGCAACCCCCGCTCATTAAGAAAACAGCATGCTTCTCACAGTGTTCTTGTAAGTTTCAACAAGTGCAGCAAAAAGACCATTGTGACCCAGAACTGACCTCTTGCTTACAGCTTCTCAGAGAGTTGCAAACAGGTTAACTCTTTGAATTCCAAACAGCTTTGTGCAATCAGTTCAACAGTATAACTATGTACATCTCAACAGCAAAACTATATGCATTTCTAAACAAAGGGATCCCAGTATCAGTTACATTTCCACATAATGATTCATATATATTTTTATACCAGCAGATATGCAAGGGGGGAGAAAAGACAGAACAACAAGAGAAGGTAGAGAGATAGCGAGAGGCAAGGAGCATTGCAAGACCGTTGTGGTGATTAAGTCCTAGGTCTTATAAGAAAATGTGGTTGCGCAACCAGACAAGAGACAGAAAAGGAGATACTAGACCAGATCCTTGCATTTAAACTCTTTCTCCAGAGCAACTGGGACCGGGCCCTATGCAACTCTGTCACATACCCCCCCCCAAGAGGGAACCTGTTTTACAAAAACAGGTTTCCAAAACTTTCTAGTAATTCTCATCTGATATAAGCATATAACCTTTACAGTTCTGTACATATGCAATATCCTTTTTCCCCCATAACAATAGTGCAGCAAATAGTGAAGTTTAAACTCACACATTTTATTTTTTCATCCTTTGGCATTCTCAATCCCTGATCCATATCTAGACAGAAAATCAGCATTGACATTCTCTTTCCCAGATTTGTACACTACTTTAAATTTAAATGACTGTAATGCCAGGCACCACAGTGTGATTCTAAAATTTGTATCCTTCATTTGGTTAAGCCAACAGAGAGGACTGTGATCTGTTACAAGTACAAAGTCAGCACCTAGTAAGTAAAACTTAAGGGACTCCATTGCCCACTTTGCTACAAGACATTCCTTTTCAATGGTGGAGTACTTTTTCTCTCTGTCGTGCAACTTCCTACTTATGTACAGAATAGGATGTTCTTTCCCATCTATATGCTCCTACTCAAGACTGCACCTAGGCCTACCTCTGATGCATCAGTCTGTAACAGAAATTGTTTCTCAAAGTCTGGGCTTCTTAAAACAGGGGCTGAGCATAATGCAGCCTTAATGACCGAAAAGCTTCATCACACTCTGGGGTCCATTTCACATTATTTGGGTACTGATTTTTTTTGTGAGTTCAGAGAGGGGAGTAGCTAACTCTGCAAAGTTGGGAACAAATCTCCGATAATAACCAGCTAGCCCTAAAAATGACCTGACATGTTTCTTGGTTTTGGGGACAGGGCTGTTAGCTACAGCTTCTGTCTTGGAAACGTCTGGCTTGACTTCTCTATTTCCCAAAATATAGCCCAAATATCTGGTTTCCTGCATGCCCAATGCACACTTAGTAGGATTAATTGTCAGACCTGCCTTTTCGATCGATTGGATAACTGCTTATAGGTGTTCCAGGTGGCTTTTCCAGTCTGGACTATACACCACAACATCATCCAAGTACGCAGCACAATAACCAGTGTGAGGGGATAAAATTATATCCATGTACCACTGGAATGTAGCAGGTGCACCATGTAAACCAAATGGCATGGTGGTGAACTGATAGAATCCTACAGGAGTGGCAAATGCAGTTTTGTCTCCGGATTCTTGAGAGATCAAGGGTACTGATATACTTGGCACTCCCCAGTCTGTCCACCAAATCATCTATTCTGGGCATAGTACAAATGTCAAATTCTGACACTTTAAGTTTCCTAAAATCAAGGCAGATTCTTACACCCCCTTCTTTTTGTTTACAATCACCATTGGTGATGACCAGGCACTTCTCAACTCTTCTATGATACACAATTATTTCATTTTTTTGTATTTCCTTAATTACATCAGCTTTTAACCGCTCTGGTAATCTGTATGTCTTTTGCCTAATAGAGCGAGCATTCTTTGTCGCTAGTATGTGCTCAACACCTTTAGCTCGGCCTGGCACTGTGGTAAAAGTACTGTTAAATGTCTTTAGCAAGTTACAAATTTCTGCGGTTTGTTCAGAGGTTAAGGAACATTTACCTTTACAGCATCAGTAGTTACAGTTTGCTCCAATCAATCATAAGCTACATCAATATCTTCTTTATCAGGTTCTGGTAAAACTAGCAAAACAGCTTTTAGTGTTTTTCAACTCATTTCTTGAGGAAGTTAGCATGGTATATCTTAGTAGGATTTTTCCTGTCCATGGTCTCAATCTCATAGTTAACTGTGCTAGTTCATTTAAGAATCTTGTAAGGTCCTTGCCACTTCATTAACAGTTTGTTTTCTGTAGTGGATAACAGTAACAATACCTTTTCACCTGGCTCAAAAATGTTTTCTTTTACCCCATGGTCATAATACACCTTCTGCTGGTTTTGGGCCTCTTCTTGATTACTATGGGCAATTTCAACATATTTTGTCAGCTTCTTTTTCAGGGCACACATATAAGATGTAATAGATTGTTTGTGATGGGGGTTATCTTCCCATGTTTCTTTTATTACATCCAGCGGCCCTCTAGGTTGTCTACCATACAGCATTTCAAATGGTGAAAAACCTATTGATGCCTGTGGCACTTCTCTGTAAGCAAAAATTAGGTAAGGTAAGTATTGGTCCCAGTCTTTCCCTTCCCCTTTTACAAACCTTTTTAAAATGCATTTTAGGGTTTGATTAAAATGCTCAACAAGACCGTCAGTCTGAGGGTGTTTAGGGGAGGTTCTTATGGCAGTGATACCTAGTAGTCGGTACAGCTCCGTCAGTAATGAAGCACCAAAATTACTACCCTGATCAGTAATGATTTCTTTAAGGATGCCCACCCTGCTGAAAATTTTGGCAAGCTCTGCTGCCACTTTCGGGGCTGTGACAGTACGCATAGGAACTGCCTCTGAGTATCGAGTAGCATAGTCACATACTACCAAAATGAATCTATTACCCTTTTTACTTTTGTCTAAGGGGCCAACCACATCCATTGCAATTCTTTCAAAAGGCACATCTATCAAGGGTAGGGGGATCAGGGGCACCTTGTCTTTTTTAGTCACTGGGACTACTTTCTGACACTCAGCATAAGAACTGCAATGGGTATCAACATCTTCATGAATTCCAGGCCAGTAAAAGCTGTACAGCAATCTGGCAAGGGTGCGATCCCTCCCTGAGTGATCAGCCAAAGGACTATCATGTGCTATCTGTAACAACTCAGATCTATACTTTTATGGTATAACCAATTGTTCTGTCTGGTCCTGTGTCTGAGGTTTAACCCAAACTCTTCACAGTAACCCATTACATTTTTTAAACATAGCTTCACCCAGTTTTGATTTCACCCCCAGCTGCTTAAAATAACCCTGGAGAGAAACATCATTAACTTGTTCTAAAAGAAAATCATAATCAGTGATCATTTTAGTTTTAGCATTTTCATATGATAACCCCTTATGTCCATCAGTCTTGTGTTGCCACTGTTTCTTCAGGCATCACCTTTCTTTCCTGAACTTCCAGATCTTGGAGCTGTGCTCATACAAGTCTGAATCAAAATCAGCGAAAGGAAAAGAGTCCCCACCATTCGAGATTTTCTTTGCCTGAGCTCTTGTCACCACAACTGCTGAAACATCAGGATTTATTCCCTCTTTGATTAATTCAGTAAAACTTGGAAAGTCATTTCCAAAAATCACAGGTGCAGGTAACTTAGGTACTACCCCCACTTTCATTTGGTGTGACACCCCATTAATAGTGAGAGTCACTTGACTGGTGGGATAGTATCGAGTGTCCCCGTGAATGCAGATGACAGCAGTAACTGGTCCTTTTGGACACTGTTTTCCTAGCACTTCAATATGTACTAGGGTCTGTCTGCTTCCCGAATCTATAAGTCCCTTCACAGTCTATCTCCCACCTTCACATCTGTTAAGTACTTGCCCAAATTTGCTAAGGACAGATCTGCTCCAGTGCCACTCTTCTTATGGCAATTTCTTACAATATTTATTTATTTTATTTATTTATTTATTAAATTTTGGTGACCGGGTAGGCCCACTGAGCCCCGAAGGTCCCTTTTTCAGGGGCGACCTGGGATAACAATACAAGTTATAAGAATGAACAAGGACATAAGGAACATTTGAGGCATTGTGAGTTACATCATGAGGTGGTTACAGTAAAGAAAAATAGTGATACAGGCATGGTTACAGGCACGGTAAAAGAAAAGCAGTGGATGCAGGCATGGGCACAGGCATGGTTATCATCATGACATGTAAGCAAATATGACCTAGCTTATTACAGTTATAGCAAATAACGTCTTTGGGCACAGATTTGTTACCCCCACCAGAGTTCTTATCAGACTTGGAGTTTAAATTGGAAAAAGAGTGTCTTACTGGTGCTTGGCTGTTACCTTGCTGCTGTGGCATTTGTCTGGCCATTTGGTAGTCTTCGGCCAAAGAAACAGCCTTTTCCCCACTTTCTGGTGGGTGTTCCTTTACCCAAAGCTGCACATCTGTAGGCAGGATGTTGATGAATTGCTTCACTACAAATGTGTCAGTGATCTGTGGGACTGTTTTGCCCTGTGGTCGGAGCCATTTTATCAGGAGTTCTCCATGTCGGATGAAGGCTTCTCGAAGATTGTTGACTGAGTTGTACTTCAGAGACCGAAATCTCTGCCTGTAGGTCTCTCCTGAGATGTCGAATCTTTTCAGGATTTCGCTTTTCCCCAGGTCATAGTTTTCTGACTGTGCAGTGTCCATATTACTTTAGGCAAGTTGGGCTTTTCCTGTCGGGCATGGTACCAATCTGATTGCCCATTGCTGCTTTGGCCATTGGCCTGCTGCGGCAACCCTTTCAAAAGTTGTCAGGTATACTTCAATATCATTGGAGGGACACAACTTTGTAAGTTTAATGTATTTTAAGTTGTTTGTGTCTTGTTGCTTTGCTGAACCAGTGCCAGATCCTCCAGCTTTGAGAACTTGGAAGGCATTCAGACATCGTTGTGTCTCTTTTCTTTGCTGCTCCTGTCACTGCATCTTTTCTTTTCTCTACTGTTTGAGTTGTTGCATTTCTTCTTTTCTCTGTGCTTCTAAACATTGAATCTCTTTTTCTCTCTGCTTCTCCATTTCTTTTTGTTGTATAGTCCACCATTTGAAAAAGGCAGTCAGGCTTTCAGGTTCTGTCACTGCCTGTTCTTTTTCTATAACTGGTGCTAGCTGTACAGTCTCATCTTGGACTTCTGTCTCTGCTAGTTTGGCTGCTGTTCCCCTGGTAACCACTCCTGGGCTTGCTGCTGCAGAATCCATACCTTTCTTCTATGCTTCCCTGGTACCAGGTCTAGTACCCAAGCACAAAACTCCTGGCTTAGAGTATGCATGGTGTAAATCCCACTTAGGCTGACATCATCTGTCATCGAGGCACAGGTCAGGAAGCATAGGAAAACCAGGAGCAGTTGTAAAATTCGCAACAAGAGAAGTATTATTAATAAAAGTAAAATAAAAAGTAAAATTATTCAGTATAACAATTTACAAAGGCAGTATAAACAAAGCCCAGCTGAGTTTCTTCTCAATTTCCAATCTCAGTCTGTTTTTTTCTTGCAAGAAATTGTAGCTCTGTTTTTATAGATCTTTGCAACCCCGTTCATTAAGAAAACAGCATGCTTCTCACAGTGTTCTTGTAAGTTTCAACAAGTGCAGCAAGAAGAACATTGTGACCCAGAACTGACCTCTTGTTTACAGCTTCTCAGAGAGTTTGCAAACAAGTTAACTCCTTGAAGTTCTAAACAGCTTTTTCCAATCAGTTCAACAGTATAACTATATACATTTCAACAGTAAAACTGTACACATTTCTAAACAAAGAGATCCCAGTATCAGTTACATTTCCACATATATTTTTATACCAGCAGATATGCAAGGGGGGGAGAAAAGACAGAACAGTAAGAGAATGTAGAGAGACAGTGAAAGGCAGAGAACATTGCAAGACCGTTGGGGTGATCAAGTCCTAGGTCTCACGAGAAAATTTGGTTGCGCAACCAGACAGACAAGAGACAGAAAAGGAGAGACTAGAACAGATCCTTACATTTAAACTCTTTCTCCAGAACAACTGGGACAGGGCCCTATTCAACCCTGTCACAGGGATTCCCAACCACCAGCCTTCAATTGGTACCATACCATGGTCCAGCATCAGGCATCAGGCCAGCAGCTGCCCACTGTGTGTATGTACACAATTAATGGACTGCACTGGAAGCTCCCAAGAGACCTCAGGATACTGGTGCACCAGTAGGGGGAAACAGTAAATACTGTGTGTGTACTCATTAGAAGGTGGTGGGATTTGTGGAGTGATCTCAGAACTGTTTCACTGCACTTAGTCCAATCTGTTCAGGCATCCACAGCCTATTCCTCCCCCTTCCCAATAAATATCCCTTGTGTTTAAATTGCAATTTATTGCTGACCTGCTGGCACAGCGGTAGCACTACCACTTGGGATGCCGCTGACTGGCCAGCTGGGAGGAGGAGGAGGATTGAGCATCCCATGGACTGCTCTCTTTCTCTGGAAGGGGGGGAAGCTCCCAGCACTCATCTGACCTCTGGTGTAGACCAGGGGTCCAACAGCCAGTGCAAGTAGTTAGTGGAGATGGGGCAGATGTTGGTGCGTGCATCCCTGGCATCACTGCATGTCCTGCTTCCCTGGGAGAACATTGCAAACTTTGGGCTGAGCTGGATGCACTCTGCCTCATGCCACAGGTCCCACACCACTGCTCTGTGGCACCCCCGTGGGCCGCATACTATCGTCTGATGGGAGGAACAGCTCTCTCCCGAAGGCCCTTCCTTGGGGGGGGTAATCCATAGCTGTTAACTGGGTGGGCAAGTCCCAGGTCAGTGGATGATGGGGCTAGATCTGAGGCAGGGCTGATGGGAGCTGGTCCTGAAAAAGTACAGCAAATAGAAAAAAAAAAGCAATTTATTGTGTTTTGGATATTGTTGTGTTTGCATGCATACAGTATAAGATGGGAGTTGTGTATAATCATAAAGGTTTCCTGCCACAAAGGTGGGTATTGCATTAAATTTCTGTGGGGCAGTACCCTGGTAGCCATATGTCAAAAGGATCCCCACAGGTGAAGGCACAGTATCACATTTATATTACCTCCAATACCAACCAAGCCTATACGCTATTCATCCAAAGGCTTTATACACTGTGCTGAGGGGTTATCGGACAAGTGTAGTCTCACACATTGTGGGTTAGGGTGGTTACAGAAAGAAAACGAAATAACTCTGCATCACACACCCCTCCTCAATACCATTCTGGAAGGCTCAGGAACAAGGAATCAGGAGCCAACAGACATAGGTGCCCAAGCAGGTCAGGGAGAGTGGATTGGCTACAGCAGGAGTCTGACCAATGTACTGTTTGTGCCCTTTGACCTAAAGCCAAGCTTACCTGGCTTTAGGGATACAAACAGAGTACAGCTGTACCCTTGCATGGTTCCCGATGGGAACAGGTGATGGACATTGCTGTTCTAAGACATGTGAAAGTTATTGGCCTGCTGCAATTTTCTGTACTTGCTGCAGGCAACGTATCAGATCCGCAAGAAGGTTCAGGTATACGGTGTTGCAGTAGACTAGATGTGATGTGACAAAAGCATGTACCAACATGACCAGGGCCTGAGCCACAAGAATATGGCTTTTACCTGCTGATATTCTTCAGATGATAAAAGCCACACCTTATTACTGATGCAGTCAGGGACTACAGGGACAACCTGCAGTCCACTGAGACACTCATCTTCCTAGCCATATCCGCTAATCTTATAGTGCATATTAAACAGATTTGAAGCATTGGTTTCTCCATTGGTCATTACCAGTATAGACCTGGCCTGATGAACAACACCTTCATCTTATCTAGGTTGAGACACTGCCCGCTGCCAGTCTGCCAAGAAGCAGAGAAATTCCATGCTGTGCTGTCTAGCAACCTCACCCAATGGTAGCATATACACAGAAAACAACATCGGGGACAAAATCAAACCTTGGGGCACCCTGCAGGTAAGAGCTGCAGTTCAGATGAGATACAGACCACCATCACTATCTGCTCCCTGCTGGTTAGAAGGACAAATCAGTCCTTGTGAGTCCCCAAAAGTGATCTATGTCATCCAGTAACATCCAATGATCTACCATGACAAATGCGAACGGAGCTCAAGGAGAGCAACAATAGATTGCTCCCATTTATCCTTTGAGGAGAGGAGACCATTTAGCACCTGACAAAATAAATATCAGTGCTGTGCTGAGCTTTGACTCCCAACTGGAACAGCTTGGAGATGTTGTTACATTCCAGGTGTGACTCAAGGTTCATCACCACCACCCTCTCAGTTACCTTTCCTAAAAAGATAGGGCTGTAGTTTGGAAGAATATCAGAGTCCAGCAACGTCTTTTTGAAGAATGGCCTCACAACTGCTCTCTTTAGAGCTGTGGAGAAGCAACTCTCCTCAAGGGAACACCTGACAATCCCTGCAAACACTGGGACCAGGGCCTCCTAGCAGCTGATCACAAGCCAGGCAGGCACTATATCCAAAGCACAGTAGGTAGGCCTCAGCCAGCTATCACCAGGGTCACATGTTCAGAAGTTACTGGCTGGACCACAGCTGATTAATATGGGGCAATCACAGTATCACAGCCCAGAGCACTGCCAGTCGGAACCCAAATATCTATGGTGATCCTGTCCCAAATGGCTGATGACCTGTTGAGGAAGTATCTGCCAAACGTCTAACACTTTTCTGTGCTTAATCCCTCCACAGTGTATAGACTGCTAGGATGGAGAAGGTTTTCCATGTTGCAAAAGAGCTGGTTAGGCTATTTATCCCTATAGAAATCCCCCAGCCAAATAGTTTGCCTTCCTTGCAGAAACTGCCCTCTGGTATCCTAGATAACAGGATTGCAAAGCAAGTCTTTTGGAAATGGAACAGAACCTCCTGCAGATACACTCTGAACTGTCATCTCTGTGACCGCTTTTGCTGGAGCTTATCATTATACCAGGGTGAGTTCCAGCATAGTGTCACAGAGCAGGAATTAACAGGCGCTAGGGAATCAATAGCAGTCAATAATACCATAACATAGCCATTGACTGCCTCTTCTGTACCCCTTACACAGGCAGCTAACATGCCCAAAATGTCCAGTACAGTATCTCCTTGAGCTTCTCAGGCATAAGGTTGCACTTAAGCTGATACTGGACCATTTCCAGAATAAGGGTGTTACTTGACCGGAGTCCTGAACCCAAAAGACACCACATTGTATTCTGATCCCACTATCAAATTAACCTTGATATCATGATGTCAAGCCCCTTTATGAAGTCCAGATTCAAAATGTGGCCCCTCTCATCTGTCACAGAGGCAACAACCTTTGCAAAGTCCAGTTATGACATGTGATGAAGGAACTGCTGAGAAAAATACTTCACATTGTCATTGACTCAGGTGCAAAAGTTACCAATTATCAAAAGCCACAGCAACTCAAGCACCACATCAGAAACAAATTTAACAAACTCCCAATAGAATCTTCCTCACACCACAAAGGACAGTAAATGAGGAGGATCCTACACCATGTGCCTGCATCATGCTTCAGGGATACCCACTCAAAGTATCTAGTCTGTGTTAAGTGGGAATGCAATGTATCCAAGTTCAGGTCTCAAACAGATGGCCACCACGTCACTCCTGTACTTCCATCTCGGGCATTGCACTACACAGAACCCAGGTAGAATGACTGATGCCAGCATCATCATTTAGCCAGGTAATATGATGCTCACAAGATCAACCAAGGAATACAAGATAAAAGCATAGACTACCTTGGTTTCCTTCCTCAGTGATAATGCATTATAAAAAATGGTCCAACCAGGAGGAGCATGGTTGGAGGTGTACAAGAAGTGGTAGGAGTGTCCTGGTATTGCCATTCCATTGAACTATCCAACCCCGTCAACAGAATAATTTTCTTTCTCAATAAACAGCTTGAAACTTAGGTCATTACCAATTTAAGATAAACATGTTACATATGAACATACAAAAATGGCAGCAGATACAGGCCTTCTGGTCTATCTAGTCAACTCGATTGCGAAGCATGCTGTTTATTAAATTGCAGCTGCCCCCCATACGCCTTCTGATTTAGTGCCCCCTTCTCCGATTTCTCTCCCCCTTCCTTCCCACAGTTTTGATCCTCCCTTTGGCCCTATCCCACCCTCTCTTGAAACTGCCCACTGTCCGCAGTGATATCACTTCTTCTGGCAGGGCATCACAACCTGCCTCCACCCTCTCCATGAAATAGTGCCTCATCTCACTCTTGAACCTTCCTCCCTCCAATTTCAGACTGTGTCCCCTGGTGTCCCTCCCCCCTTTTAACTTAAACAAATCATCAGAATTCACTCTGTTTATGCCCTTTAGGTACTTGAATGTGTCAATCATACCCCTCTCTCCCTTCTATCCTCAAGGGTGTACAAGTTGAGCTCCCTCAATCGCTCCTCATATGTTTTGTCTCCCATCCCCAGGATCATCTTCATCACCCTATGCTGGACCCCCTCCAGTAGTTTAATGTCCCTTTTCAGATAGGGGCACCAAAACTGCACACAGTATTCCAAGTGTGGCCTCACAAGGGACCTGTACAGGGGCATAATGACTTATTCCCTTCTAGAGGTGATTCCCCTGGTGATGCATCCCAGTGTTCTATTCACCTTTGTAGCTGCCTTCCTGCACCATGCTGACTGTTTCATGTCCCCTGTCATCAGCACTCCCAGATTTTTCTCCTCAGCCGAAGTAGTTAACTGCACTCCCCCAACCAGTAGCTGTTCTCTTGGATTTTGCTCCTAAGTGCAAGACCTTGCATTTTTTAACATTGAACCCGAGCTGCCAAGTGGCAGACCAGCTCTCAAGTGTCACCAAACCCTCTTGCAGTACCTTACCCCCATCCTCCCTATCCACCTCCACACAGATCTTAGTGTCATTGATCTTGCTCCTTATCCTGTTTGATATGTCAACAATGAATATGTTAAACAGTACTGGTCCTAGTACCGACCCCTGCGGGACTCCACTGGTTACAGCCCTGAGTTCTGAGAGCTCTCCTTCAACTACCAACCTCTGCTGCCTGCCCTGCAACCAGCTCTTAATCCACCCAACCAGTTTCTTCCCTGCTTCAGGCTATTTAACTTGCTGGTCAGCCTTCCATGGGGCACTGAGTCAAACGCCCTGCTGAAGTCCAGGTAAAGGATATCCACAGCATGGCCCCCATCCAGTGACCATGTCACCCAGTCGAAAAGTCAACAAGGTTGGTCTGACATGATCTGCCAGACACAAACCCATGTTGCCTGTCATCCTGCAGACCATTCTCCTCCAGGAAACTCACCAACCTTTCTTTAAGGATAGTCTCCATTAGTTTTCCCACAATGGCTGTAAGACTTACTGATCTGTAATTCCCAGGTTTGTCCCTGGGCACAACTTTATGGATTGGCACCACATGTGCCATCCTAAAATCCCTGGGCAGGCATCTAGTACTCAGGGAAGTGTAGAACAAATCTGCCAGTGGTCCTGCCAGGACCTCAGCTAACTCCTTGAGTACCCTAGGATGCACTCCTTCCAGTCCAGGCTCCTTAACCACTGTTAAGAACCTTAGGCCATCCAACACCCTTTCGACTGGGATCTCCACATCTGTTACCTTCTCTCCACCTGACACCCCCCTTCCCCTGAGGTATAGGCCCATCCCTCTCCCTGGTGAACATTGAACAGAAGTACTCATTTAGTAATTCACCTGCTCTACCCCATGCTCTGCCCTCCCTCCCTCCTTCCTTTCTAATCCTTACAATCTGGTCCTTGCACTTTCTCCTCTCCACGTATATACCTGAAGAAATCCTTTCCTCTTCCCTGATCCCTGTGAAGCCTTAGGTCTTTTCGAGCCTTGGCAGCCCTCACTACTCTGCTCACTTCCCTGGATTTCATCATGTATTCCTCACTGTCCTCATCCTGGTAGGATCACTTATACTTTATAAAGGCCGCTCTCTTTTCCCTCATCCTTTCCAGTACCCCTCCATTCAACCAGCTTCAATTCTTGTTCCTGTGTTGTTATCCTTCCATGAACTATTGTACATTGAAATAGGTTGAAACAATCCACAGGTTAAAGTTAAACTGATCTTCAGGGCTTCAGAAACTGAAACATAAACCTGAATAACCCGAGATACAACAGCTAATGTTTTGTGGGGTTCTGCTTTTATCAAGCTTTATGGCTGGTAGCAACAGAAGCCCATGAACGTTAAGTTACTCGCTCAGAGTTATACAGGTGGTCCGTAGCTATGGTGGGATTTAAATCAATGAATACATGATTAACAGTTGGTGCTTTTACCACTGCACCACACAGCCTTTAGAATCTGCTCCTGGCAGATTGTATGCACCTTATTTTGCAAAATAAATACATGTGAGGCTGCCCATTGGCCAGTTCACTGCTGTTTTGGCAACCCAGGTTTGGTAGTGGACTGGGGCATGCAGAGCAGGCAGCCAGGCTGGGAGACATTGCTACTTACAGCAGCATTTCACAGTATGGATAGGGAATGGCATCCAGAACTGCAGCGACCCCTGTGGCAAGCCATGGAGCTTCTTTTCCCCAGGGTACGAGGCCACCAGTGGATAGGTAGTGCCAGCATGGAGGGTGGAGTGGAAAATCTAGGTAGAAAATCCCAGGTTGCTGTCTCTGTGATGACTCCAGTACACCTAGGCACCACTCCATGGAGCTGGTTGTCTAGTCCAGATCACCGTCATAGGGGAAGGGTGGAAAAACTGGGTAGAAAAGGGTGGAAAATGCTGGGTTACCATCTATATGATGATGCCAGTACTCCTAGGCCTGACTTCATGGAGTCTGTCACCTAGTCCAGATTTTGAGATGTCTGGTGAGAGGATAGCCCTCCCCTTGGAGGCTCATCATGAGGGTCAAAGTGTGGGGGACTTGAAGTGGTAAGGTTACTAGCTGATGAGGCTGCGTAGCTGTTTGGGATCTGAAGGGATTAATGTGTTTGGCAAGGAAGAAAAGTTAAAACAAAATAAATGCATGTGTTAAAACAAATAGCACGAGAACTGAGACATACATGTAGAATAAATGATTGGTAACGGGAAATTAGAAGGATATAGAAACATAGAATTTGATTGCAGATAAGGACCACCTAGTCTGCCCATTTCCTTACCTACTATATAAACTCCAGAACCTATTTGATCTGCAGCCTATCTTCTCCTTCCTACCACTAGTTTTGCCTTCTGCCTGTCCATGCATTCTTGAATTCAGCAACTATCTTTGCCCCCCACAACCTCCTCTGGGAGGCTGTTCCATGCATCCACCACCTTTCTGTGAAAAAATACTTCCTCACGTTGCCCGAGTCTTCCTCCCTCCAGCATTATACTGTGACACCTTCTTCTTGCACATCTCCTTTTCTGAAAGATACTGCTCTCTTGAACTCTGCTGATCCTTTTGAGGTATTTGAATGTCTCTATCATATCCCCCTCTCCCTCCTGTCTTCCAGAGTATACATACTGAGGTCTCTCAATCTCTCCTCGTATGGTTTCTGGTGTAGCCCCCTGCACCATTTTCATTGCCCTTCTCTGGACTGCCTCCACCTTGTCAATGTCCCTTCGGAGATGAGGTCTCCAGAACTACACACAGTACACTAGATGAGGCCTCACCAACTGCCTGTACAGTGGCATCACCACCTCCTGTTTCCTACTGGTGACACATCTTCCAATGCACTCCAACATTTCTCTGGCTTTTCTCAATGCCTTCTGACATTGTTTGGCTACTTTTAGATCATCTGTTATTACTACCCCCAGGTCCCTTTCTATTCAGTTGAGGAATTTTGGTGACATTATAAACCACAAGGCCAAAGACTGAGTGGTTTGTGCCCCAGAGCCCCAGACTGAATTATATCCTTGTAATTCAAAATTGGTCCATTTTTGTTTTATATAATACATGGTCGATCCAAAGAAATAGCTGTTGGTATTGGAGCTCCAGATCCATGCTGTCATGCACGTGCAGTAGTGCAATAGTGCTCCAATACCACCAGTTTCTCTGCCCCCAGCCCTGCTACCTGCCCTGGGAGTGGGAAGCAGGTTGTCTTGCTCCTCCTGGTCCCAGCCCCCCTTTCCAGTCCAGGGAGATAAGGGACTCAGGAAATTCAAAACAAAGCCATTTAAGAAGTGTCGCAGAGCGTGTTTCAAAAGCTCATACAGAACATAGCTGTGATTTCAAAAAGTCATGATTCACTGTTCAGAGTGTTATGGAAGTTCAGTGTTTTAAAGTGTGAAATATAGTTTTTAAAAACTGCTATTCATGAATTATTGACCTTGACTATATACAGTATTACACTACTTTTGTTCAGTGTAGAAAAAGTGTGTTGCTCGTTATGGCATATTACATTCAGTATCTTTGAGATATATTAACACAGTACCTTGCAGCATGTTAGCAATAGGAAGCCATTTCCTTTTTAAGGGATCATAAAACTCTGCTTCTTGTGCTGGGGCCCCTCCTCTGTAGCCACCCAAAGCGAAGACACAACCATTCAAGGTGACAGAACAGTGATAGTACCTAGCGTTGAGCATTGGGCATCCTTCTGTCCACTCATCAGCTTCAACATTATATACCCACACTGTGTCAAGGGCTTCAATGTTGTCTGTTCTGTAACCCCCCGTTACGTAAATGCTTGCCCCCAAAACTGTGACACTGTAGCTCTCTCTGGTATGATCTGGCATTTCTGTTCCCTGAACCCAGGTATTGGTTAAAGGATCCCAAACATGAACCTCTGACAATGGATGCCAATAATATCCACCAATAACATACATGTTTGATGTTGATCTTTTAGAAATCCACATACTGGTGTTCTCGTGCTCATTGGGTTTTAGTGCTTGGTATATTAGTGACCATATCTTGGTTTCATTGAGGAAGCACCTTTTCTGTATTTCTAGAGCAGATTTCAAATAAAGGACATCCACATTTACTTTAATGCAACTCAGGAGGTCACACATATGTTCCACTCTTTTCTCCACATCATGCACAATCCATTTAACAACAGCTTCTAGAAGGGCTTTTTCACTCCACACGTTGAGGTTTTCTCTGGACAGAATGTAAAACAACTTATCTCTGTTTATCTCCAGGAATTCCTCCTGCTTCATGACCTCTTCAAATCTGGAGAGTATCATCCTTCTAGATTCTTTCTCTAAATCTGAGCAAACATGAAATTCTGCAAAGGAGTGCATCCCAAGACAGTTGTCCGTATCGAGATGTCGCACCAGAAATTTCTCGCATGCATTCTTCACAGAGACAAACTGGAGGAGGTCAGCAGCTCCCAGAAGGCTCTGAACATTTCTTTCTGTTATTCTAATTTGTGATGTATAGGCATAATTTATCAGAGCTTCTAAAATATTGTGCTCTATCCCAGTAAGTTTAATTTGATCATTGGATTTTTCTTTCATGTCTGCTGTGAACATAATCTTGAAGTAGGTGCTACAAGCCGCCAGGGCAGCCCTGTGACAATGGAAGATCTGTCCTGAAGTACACTGTAAAGTAATATCTGTAAATGACCCATCCATATAAAACTGTCTGAAAGCATCCAGGAAGTCCCCAGGATGGGAGGGATCATTAAAGTAATAGGTGTATCCTTCGTGACTCTTAAGAGACATGTCTGTAATAAAAGACAAGCCAAAGTCATTCTGCAGTGTGGTTCAAGTTTATTTTCATTAATAATTTATATTCATTACTGTGCTCATCAATATTGAATACTTAATTGTTATCACACTATGCACTGTGAATAATTATTAAGCACAAAGAAAACAGCAATACATTCTACAAGGCATCTAAACGTGATCTACCTGACAAACTGCATCAAGTATATTTATAATTCTGATTTCAAAACTGGCACAGTAAAAATATGATGGTTGACCACATTGCTTGTGGTTTCTAAAAGTAATTTTGTATAGAAACTCATGCAGAACAGCCTTTTTAGAACATGTAGAATACATTTCTGTGGTGACCAGTGAGCACCTACACACAGTTGGGTTTTCCTTGAAACAGTGCTCTTCCAGTTTATAAACCTTTCTAGTATTTTGCCTTCAAATCAGTTCCAACTTAATTTTTTTTTTTATCGTGCGTGCTAAAGTATCTTGACCATCTAGTACAAAAAAAGGGCTTCTTTTATGAAGGTCAACACAATTCAAACACCTTGGGCTTTTGGTAACATCACTCAGTCACTTGAACTTCACTCTTATGGGAATGTGCTGCCACCAGAGCCCCTTGGAGGCAGATCTGCATTGTTCTTCACAAACACCATTTAATTATTCTATATGTTTTAGTGATAAATATGTCAATTCCTTACCCACACTGTTGCAGACAGATAATACAAACTGTCTTAACCCTTGCAGGGCCGCGGACTGATATATCAGTCCAAAATTCCTATATATTCTAATTCTGTTGGCAGCCTAAGGGTTAACGGCCAGCCCATTGGTGCTGAGGGTTGAGGCACTGGACACAACACCTCGTGCCATGCCGGTGGCCGGGGTGCCGGGGGTCGGCAGGGAGGGAATGGATTGAGTGTCCTCAAGATCGCTCTCCTTTCCCGGGGGAGGGTATTGGGGACAGCTGGTGTCCCAGCGACCCTCAGTGGAGACTGGGGGCATTGCAGGATAGCAGTCCAGACAGTTGCATGGGTTGAGCGTGGTGGACGCCAGTAGGATTGTCATGCACCATGGCGCCATTGCACGCCATGCTCGGGGGGTTGGGAAGTACCTAGAAACCCCCCCACTGGCTGGATAGGTGACGGCTCCACAGTGCCTGACTGCCACATGTCCGTAATTGGACCTCCACCTCTGCCACTTGAACTCCCCGTGGACCTAGGGTCTGGGGATCCCATGGGGAGAGCTAATGACTTTGAGGAGGTTGGGAGTCTCAGTGGGTGGTAGAGCGGCAGGCAAGCTGGTAGCCTGAGAGAGTTCCAGTCTGGTGGGGCGCCATAAAGAGAATAGGGAAAAAAAAAGGACAAACTGTCTTCTATCACCTTCTTCACCTCTGGAATAACTGTAATCTAGAAGTCACCTCTGAACCCATCTATAAGCCCCTTAAAATCTCCTTGAGTTCCCACTTTGCTCATACATGTGGTAACTGAAAGCATTACTGTATAATTACCAAAAATAAATTAAGCAATAAAGAGTGGTAGGGTGTACTTTATTGTGCGATGACGACACACCTTGGGAAGTGAGGTATGACGCAACCCTGAGTATCTTACATACTCGTAAGTGCAGTTGTCCCACAGTTATGCACTTCCTGGAGTGCCTTACTGCAACTATAAAATGCTTCTTATGAGTATTATTTTAAAAACTGAGTAATAAGGTTCAGAAGGTTAAGTCATTCTGACCTGCGCTGTGTGCTGGAATAACACATGGTCATGTGAGCACATCTCACCAATCAGAGATTTTTGTTTCTCTCACTTGTTTTATAACACAAAATAAATCATAGGCAATTGCGAGTTACAAGGAGATACAGTAATTCAAGCAAAGGGTTTATGGAACATGATAAATCATGAGAGTGAAGCTCGAGTGGTTTACATGATCCATAAACCCCAAAATTGAACTATTACCCTGTGACTCATAGTTCTGAGTATCTTTTATTTTTATATACAGTATTATGTGAGCTGTATGGCAGCTCAGATTCAATGCAAAGAAGTGCAAGGTAACGCACCTGGGAAACAAAAACCCAGGGGAAGAGTACACAGTGGGGGTGAGATACTAACAACAACAAAAATCTAAAGGGACCTGGGAGTAATTATATCAGATGACCCAAAGGTGGGCAAGCAATGTGAGAAGGCAGTAAGGAGGGCTGGAGGATACTGGGAGAGGTATCAACAGTAGAAATCAGGAAGTTGTTATCCCTCTGTACAGACAGTTGGTGAGACCCCATCTGGAGTACAGTGTGCAGTTCTGGAGACCCCATCTCTGCAAAGACATAGACAGAGTGGAGGCTGTTCAGTGGAGGGCAACCAAAATGGTGCAGGGTCTGCAAGAGAAGACATATGAAGAGAGACTAAAGCAGCTTAATATGTATGCCCTCGAGGAAAGGAGGGAGGGAGAGGGGGGACATGATAGAAACTTTCAAGTACCTCAAGGGAATTAACAAAGTCCAAGAGGGTAGCATCTTTCAGAAAAAGAGATGTGCAAGAACAAGGGGATACAATTTGAAGATAGAGGGGGGGATGGCTCAGAGGTAATGATAGAAAGTATTTTGTCATGGAGAGGGCTGTGGATGCAAGGAACAGCCTTCCTGAGGAGGTTGTGGAGTCAAGAACAGTGGGAGAATTCAAGAATGCATGGGACAGACATAAAGCAATTCTAGTGGGGGGTAGGAGGAAGTAAGCTGTTGGTTAGCTAGAATTTATTTATTTACTTATTTAAGAGTTTTACCAGGCAGGCATACTGAGCAGGGTCCGCTCGATTCCAGATCGCCCTGGGGGTGGGGGTGGAAAAAATACAAACAGAAATACAATCAAATATACAGTTAAGCAACAGTAGAAAATACAATGGAGTATATTTACAGTATGTATAGCTAAGATGTGCTGTAATGAAAAAAAAATGGCAATAATGCACATGTATCTATGAACGCAGTGGTACAGTTATGCTGGACCACTAGCTACCAGCTGAGGGGACCTATAATGCATAGCAGTATCCGCAGTGCTAGGTTGTAGAACAGAGTACCCTGTGGTACGGCATAGGTAGGGGTCTGTGAAAATACAAGTGTGGAGCAGAGCAGCTCAGTAAGCTGGGCAGAAGTTGGTGATGGGCACGATTCTAGGTCCTCAGCCATGCAAGTTGCAAGAGCATGTAGTGGTGAAGTGCATCTTGAGGAGAGAGTTGAGCATTTGTGTGCTGGTGGTATGCCTAATGTCTACCGGCAAAGAGTTCCATAACTTTGGCATGTGGTATTTAAAGTCAGCCTGGCCAGTAATGGTGGACATGTGAGGGACGAGGAGAAGCCAGGAATCCATGTTCCTGAGTGAATAAGCAGGGGAAGAGCTGCTAGGGTGGCTGCAAGGTAAGAGGGGAGGGACTGTGCCCAGAATTTGGCTGTGGTCCTGGCACAGTGGATCCTCCTATGATCGTGGAGAGAAGGGAGGTCTAAGGACCGATATAGGTCACAGTGATGTGTTGTGGGGGGGGGGGCAGGCCAGGGTGAAACGACAGAATGAGTGGAAGAGAGAATCAAAGAATCTGCAGCTTATCCATCAGGTAGGGAAATGGGCAGACTAGGTGGGCCAAGCGGTCCTTATCTGCTATCAAATTCTATGTTTCCATCTATTACATAAACGCAGGAGCAGCTCCACTGTTGCAGGGACTAGCAATTTCAGTATTGTAAACTGGAAGCTTTTATCTGTGTCACGGTAGCATATTGTTTGTGGTTTAATGCACTTCAGTAATATAGAGATGTGCCCACTTGGGCCAAACATGGGGGCAGTTGACTCATTGTCAGTTTCTGATACTGTTTTTGTCTCTGTATGATGTCTTCTTATTTCTACCTCACTCCAGGTCTATATTATATGTCTACTTCAGCATTAAGAAATAGCAGTGGGAGGCAAAGTTATTTTCGTTTGTGAGACTATGAAGTGTGCAAAGTGCAAGAGGTTAGCGCACCAGATTTTAGTCAGAATTTAACAGCTAAATCACGAGCTTTACTGTGAATTATGAGGTTTTATGATGCCTTGTTTGTTATTATAAGCCTCATGCATGTAATATATAGAGGATAATGACTGGGGATCGGGTGATAAACATGCTGCAATCACCTCAAGTGGTTGCTAGGGCAACATGGTAAACCTCGAGAGCACAGCTCGAGAGGTTTACTGTAGCCCTAGCAACCACGAGAGGTGATTTCAGCGTGGTTGTCACCCAATCCCCAGCCATCATCTTTTATAGTGTATGGTCAAAAAAACACTGTTTGCGCTCTATGTGTGAGAATTATGGAACTCTGGTGCATTCCTTTTTGTTAGGCCACTGTTTGGAAGTTCTGAAGTGTGGTTAACAACTTTTAAAATTCTAAACAGTGCATAACAAAGCTGTGTGACTGCTGATTGTGGTGGTTAATAGGCACTTACCATACATTCTACTATTTTATACCATTTTTGACCTTGTTATGAATGTTATAAGTGGACTATCCCATTCTAGATATGTGGTGACACCTCAATAATTACACTTCTTGAATGGCTGAAGGCCTAAATCCACCTGGGGCATGTGTTATTATGATGTTGCCACATACTGTATCGGATTGTGGGTTATTCCTTCCATGGTATGATCCAGTCTCTCTCCGCCTTCACTAGTTTTGTTTTATTTGCTGACAGCTGACTAATTTCTGTTCCAAGTTCCAAGTACCAGGCTAAAAACCTGTACTAGGCATATTTATTTATTCTTTACTGATTTTGACTTTCTGCCACCTCCCAACTGCCCCAACCCCCAACAGGGCTGTAACTGAAAACATGACTTGTTGATCAGTTTGTTTTTCTTGATTAAATCATAGAGACATAGAATCTGGTGCCAGAAGGACATCACGGGTCCATCAAGTCTGCTCACCCCACTGACCTACTGTACTGGGGTGTTGCTTCCCTCTTTCCCTGCTCCCTCACCTGCAGGCAGTCTGTTCCATAGTTCTACCACCCTTTCTGTGAAGTAAAACTTCCTCATGTCAGTCCATACAAACAGGTATTTGCTATTCACCCTGTTTATACCCCTCAGAAATTTATGTTTCTACCATGTTCCCCCACCCCCCCAGGCCTGGCCTCCAGTGAGTACATATTAAGGGCCATCAGCTGTTCCTCATAAGATCAGCCTTGCTGGCCGTGGATCATCCTGGTGACCCTTCTCTGCACTGACTCCAGTCCGACTATGTCCTTCCTTGGGTACAGACTCCAGAACTAAGTTCAGTACTCCAGATGAGGCTTTACCAGGGAGCTGTATAGGGGCAGTAACACCTCGTTGCTCCTGTTATCAAAACTCCTCCCTTAATATCCCAGCATCTCCAATGCCTTGCTATATGCTTTGTTACAGCTACTCATGTACTAGAGGGAGTCACTGATTATGACCCCCAGGTCCCTCCTCTCTGTTGAAGTGCTCAGCCTAAACCCTCCCATCCAGGATTCAGTGCATGGGTTCTGACTCCTTAAGTGCATTACAATGCACTTCTTGGTGATGTATCTCAACTACCAGATCTTTAAAAATCTTTCCAGCTTCACTAGGTCCATCTGGAGCTCTCACACCCCCTTCCTCCTGATTTACCCTACCACAGAGATTTGTGTCATCAGCAAAGAGGCACAGCTTGCCCAAGATATATTTCCCTATGTCACTGATGAACTTATTAAACAGGACAGGTCCTAGAACAAATCTCTGCGGCAACCCACTTATGACCACTCTGTGACCCGACTTAGTCCCCTTCACTACTACCCTCTGTTGCCTCTCTCCAAGCCAGTTTCCTGCCCACCTGACTAAATCCTACTCCACACCTAGGTCTTCAACTTTTTAAATGAGTAAATATGTGGCACTCTAATTCATTATATAAACCTAAATACCATACATTACATTGTAAAAAAAAAAAGCAACAACAGCTGATCACTTCCAGTGACATTTTTCTAGAGCCATATAGTCTGAAAAGGGGGGATATGGCAAACATATGTATAGAAAGCAGCCCCAAAAAAATGGTATGCAAAGAGTAAATAAATGTACAGTATCCAGAAACTATCGCAATAAAAAGGATCCTTTTGTTATGATTAACAGAAAGTCTATGCTGTTCAGTTTAGCATCATCTTGATTAATGTATACTATATGGTGTCATAACCAGTTCCCTACCTCCTGCGATTTAACATTTCCATACAGTATAAAGGGGTTCCTTGATAATATCACAGCAGCTTCCAGATGGCGTCCTAAATAGGGCCGAGTTGTCCAGGAAACATACTTATAGGATTAAATAAAATGCGAAATAAAAACCAACGTGATTGCAGTAAATACTGAAACTCTATTCATTTGAGGTGTCCTATCTGTCAACATATGAAACCGTTGTTCATCTCTAACTGTTCTCTGTTTCTCTTCCCCTGGGATCCCCTCCTCCATCTCAAGAGTCCTCTCCCAGTGAGAAACGTGAAAGTGGAATATTACGAGAGTTATTACGCACAGCCTGTTTATGGAGGCCACTTTCCACCAATCTGCTGTCCCGCGAGCTGCTACATCTTTCTATAAATATAACAGAATAATTAATAGCCCTCCGGATCTGTAAAATACAAGCTCACTACAAGTGGACAGCCATGGAGAGTAGCTAGCCGACAATAGAAATACAAGCGTGTTGTATCTCGTGTGTACGTACAGTATGTGCGTCTTTGAGTCTATAAAAACAAATGTATGTTGCAAGAGATTAATTTTTTTTATCACATAACAGCAAAGGGATAATAATGCTGCAGCTAGCTGAAGCCGCACGTCATTCTGTATAATGCTTTTTCACCTTTATTTCAATAATGCATTATCTTTCACTGTAGTGGGTTAGTAGTGCCGGTAAAACTGCAAAAATGCCAGTTCGTTGAACCAAACATTAACCTAAACAGTCCCCATCGATTCGGATTAGTCCCTTGGCTCCTGCACGCAAGCGTTTTGTGCCCAGACCAAGCGATGGGAGTCCGGTCCTGTGCCACACGGGTACTGTACCTGTTCGGAATTAATCTCTGTTCCGACGAGATCAGGTGCTGCCCGCCACTGTCACTAGCTGGGAAACAGCTCTCGCAGCAGGAGGACACGGTTTCCTGACATTTTGCAGACGACTGTTCGAGGAGCTGCCAGTCTGTGACTCTCCCGGAATGACAGCGAAGGGAGTATATTTATACCCGGGAATCTCGAGCTGCAGCAGCTGCTCTCCTATTTTGGTAGTATCAACGCCAGCAGCAGCACATCGCGAGTTGCTCCTCTGTCTCAAGCCCAAAGATGAAATAGCTCTCCCCCTTGGAGGCGCAGGACACCGCCCTCCCCCCTGCCGGCCTCGCTGGCCCTGGCTACCCCCTTACACCTCCTCGGCTGGCGTAGCCCTTTCCCCGTTATCAGCCGTCAGCAGCTTCCTGGCCAAAGCTATGTTGCACTATAATGCTGCGGTCTCAGAGCCATTTTCACACGACTCCTCAGGGGCTCATCTGTCAGATCAGGATGCAGCACAGAATGAAGATGGAGCGGCACACTAAACACAAAGAGAAGTACAGTACTACACTCAGTCAGTCAGGTACTACTGCCTAGCCTCCACACGTTCAGGTTGCGGTCAGATTCGCCTCGGTTCTGGACCACGTGTTACCGTCTCCGTCCTAAACCAGTGGGGGTATTTAAAGAGGGATGGCATCATCCCCTAAGAGTGATTGACAAAGCACAATCATGTCTCATGAGGCACTGAAGAATATTAAATACCGTCGCTGTTCATTTTGCATATAAAACAAATCACCATTACGTTGTGTAATTGTTTTTCAGTTTAATTATCCAGGATAGTCCAGCTAAGATACAACATGTCCCTCTCATTGGTGGGTCCTGCTTTTACCCAATTTTACAGATCAGCAGGCTGAAGCACTGAGAGATTAATCTCAGGCAGAGGGAAATCATTGTGGTTGGCAATTGAGGAAGTCAGGTGTTGGTGGATGTGATGCGAGACTGCGTTCATGGGCAGTTGGTCAGGGACTCCTAGAAAGGGGGGCACCCTTGCTGTGGTTCTTTTAAACACTGAGACAGAGAAGCAAAGTTGAGGGAACTATGGGGTTCAGTGACCACAACACAGTGTGGTTCAACAGCAACAGGAACACATCACCAGTTCAAAAAAAAAAAAAAAAAATAAAACGGTGATCCTAGACTTCAGAAGGGCAGACTTCATAAGGTGAAGCAAATGCTGAATGATAAACTGGGAGGGGGTAAGAGGGGGCAGAAGCCAAATGGAATGTTATTTATTTAGTTTTTGTTAACCGGGTGGGCACCTTAGTCATGATTTTGACTATTTTCAAGCAGGACCTGGGAGATTAAAGAGAGAAAAAACAAACAGGGAAACAACAATTACAGTACATATAAATTGAGAACTAGATACAAACGTGTTTGAGCAAACACAGTTATGACATGGCAGAAATAGTTAAACATGGTGTACAATCATGTTTTAAATCATGTGCTAGTTAAGTGCTAGGACAAATAATAAATTAAGTAAATGACAGAAAAGGTAAGCAGCAGGGACAAGAGAGACAGAACAAATGGGAGTACCAAGGATTCAGACAGATCATCATAGGCAAGTCCCGGGGCTCAAAGCTAGGTAATAGAGAGGGAGAGAAGGGCATGGGGGTAAATTTAAACTGTCAAGGCTGGGGGAAGAGGATCGGACAGCCGTAGAGAGGGGAAATAAATCAAGGGGAATTAAAGCATGAGCAAGAGTCTTGTTTGAGGAGGTGAGCTCTGTACTTAGTTTTGAACTGGGCATGACTGGGAGATAGACGAACGTCCATATGTAAGGAGTTCCATTGTTTAGGGGCTGCAGGAGAGAAAGCTAACGTACCCTTAGAAGTTTTGCATCTGGGCACACGCAGCAGGGACTTGTCTACAGAGTGGAGACCATGGAGAGAAGGTTGAGGGGTCAGCAGGGAGGCAAGAGAGAGAGAGGGATGCCAGCCCTGATGACATTATCCAGCAGGGAGCCAAAGGCAAAGAGCTGGGGGGTGGATGGTGCGATCCAGTTGAGGTCCACATACAGACGGCAGTGGTGCTTAAGGTGTGGTGAGATGGAGTCATACCTACAGATACTATTGTAAGTGGTATCCCAGCTTCTGGGTGTAATGGTAGTGATGGTATCATGCATAAGACAGGTTGGGAAAAACAAAAAGCTGATCTGGTTTTCCAGAGGGGTGGGAGAAGCAGTAAGAGAAAAAGGGTGGCATTCCAAAAATACAAGGGGAAACAGGGCAGGGGCAACTGGGAGGGTTATAGGAAAAAACTGAGAGAGGCCAGAATAATGGTAAGAAAAAGTAAAGCAGAGACCTGGAGTCTCTGGAAAGATGGTCTAGAAAGCGGAAGCTCAAGTTCAATGCAGGGAAATGCAAGGTACTCCACCTGGGGGCAAGAAACCCAGGCCAAGTGCACACCCTGGAGGGGGAAATGCTACAAGTCTCGATGGCTGAGAGGTACCCGGGGGTGGTGGTGGATGTCAAGATGAACAACTCAGAGACTTGTAGGAGGGCAGCAGCCAAGGCCAACAGGATGCTTGGATGCATCGCTAGGGGGATCACCTCCAGAAGGAGGGAAGTGATACTCCCTCTGTATAACTGCTTGGTGAGGCCACACCTTGAGTACTGCGTGCAGTTCTGGAGGCCACACTTAAAGAGGGACAGTAAACTCCTGGAGAGGGTCCAGAAGAGGGCAACCAAAATGATTTGGGGCTTGGGGGACAGGACCTATGAGGAGAGGCTTGAAGAGCTAAATATGTACACATTGGAAGAGAGAAGGGACGGGAGGACATGATAGAGGTCTTCAAGTACATGAAGAGGGTAAATAGGGGAGGAACAGTCAGGGTGCTTCGAAGGAAGGAGGGGGGCCACTAGAGGGCATGGGTGGAAGCTGAAGGGGGAAGATTCAGGGGAGAAAGGAGGAGGTGCTACTTCACTGAGAGGGTGGTGGATCCATGGAATGCACTGCCTAGGGGGCTGGTGGAGGCAAATACAGTGGAGGGGTTCAAGAGGGGCTGAGACAGGTACAGGGGAAGGGTTCTGGAAGCAAAATCCAATGCAGCAAGAATATCTGGAACTGGGAAGGGAGAAGCCAGAGAAGGCGGGGGGGCAGCAAGGTCAGCACCCAGGGTGGGGGCTGACCAATCGAGCAGACTCGAAAGACCATTAGACCTATTCTGCTGGCATTTTAGTATGTTAGTATGTTAGACAGAGCTGAGAATAACTAAAGGGATTGGGGGAAGGGAAGAAAACATTTAGGTACATTAGGAAACAAAGGAAAATTAATGGGGTATTATAAGATTAAAGGAAGGAGGGATATGGGTGGAGAAGGAGGAGAAGGAGGATGGGTTAAAAGCTGATATATTGGGCAGCCAGGTGGCGCATAGGGCTGAGGTGTTGGACACCTTACTCTGTGCTGCACCAGTGACCCATGTTCGGGAATGAGCATGGGCTGACGGGGGTTGGCAGGGAGGAGAAGGATTGAGCATCCAAGGGACTGCTCTCCTTCTCTGGGGAGGGGGTGCCAGTGGTCGGCATATGACTGGTCTCTAGCAGAGGCTGGGTAGCAACATGCCAATGCAGCAGAAGTGGGGCGGAGAGGGGGCAGATGCCTGGAGAAGCAGGTGCATGTGCACTCCCTCTGCCATCATCACTGCATGCCTCATTCCTGCAGGAAGAAAACTGGAGGAAGAAAATACGTTGCTGCGGTGCATGACGGAGGGCACCTTGCAGCCCCCGTTCCCAGTTAGGCATGGCGCTGGCCACACTGGATCCGGTCTCCAGCAGGGGTTGGGGAACTGGGGGGGGGCAAGCCTGGGGGTAAGGGTCAGTGCCAGCTGGTGGACACCAGGGATGGGACTGGGGGCTCCCTCCAGAGGTAGGGACCGCAGCAACAGGAGAATAAAATACTTAAAAAAAAAGCTGATATACTGAATGAATACTTTTGTTCAGTATTCATCATGAAGAAGGGGCTCCCTACTAGAGTGCAGAGTGCAGGCCAATGGGGGTGAGAGGACTGGAGTTAGGAGCAGTCTTGGAAGAAGGTGTGCCCAAGGTCTCAAAACCCTGAAGGTGGACAAAGTGTCTGATCCTGATGGGTTGCACCCTCGAATGCTGAAGGATGTGGAGCAGACAGGGGTGGCTAAACTGGGGCAGCCCAGCCATGGCACCCAAAATGTAAAATCAGGGAGGGACATGTATATTTTGGCCCCTTCCCACCTTATTTGATCTTTTATTTTTTTTGTTACAGTGAACTGACTTAATGGGTGCCAGTCAGTTAACCAGCATCAGGTGGGGATGGGTTGTTGTTCCATTTGTTTCTCCTCCCCTAACTGCAATTTTTCACACTGGTGCAGCCCCTCATTTTTTTTTTCCAATTGTTTAACCAGGTGAGACACACTAAGCTGAAAGCTTTTTTTTACAGGTGCAACCTGAGAGCACAGGGAAGTTAAGTGACTTGCTCAGGGTCACACAGTATATGCAAGTGGGGGCTGTGTGATTCACTCCCAGGTCTCTAGATTTGCAGCTCAGAGCCTTAAACCACTGCACTATACAGCCTCCCTTGCCTGTTGCCTGTGATCTTGTGGGTATTTCATGCTGTTTTGCACAAAACAGTCAACAAGCTGCATGAAGCTGCGGCGAAAGAAAAAAGGTATCCTCATTTGCATGTGCATACATTGGCTCCCACTACTGTCAGGTGGTGGTGGATGGTCAGTTACAGTGTGGTTGTTGCAGTGTTGAAGCGGGACTGCAGGGCAGCATAACTGCAGTTCAGAACATACTCAAGACAAGCTATGAGCACTTTCTACTGTCATCTCCCACTGAGCTGCAGGCTACATCTGCAGAAGAAAGAACTGTAGGATCATGATTGTGGTGAGTGCTTTGGCTTTGTTTCAGCCTTTCCCACTTCTCCTCGAAACATGTAGTCTGAAAAAATGTCTCAGGGAGAGGAGGGAATTATTCGGCACAATTCTGGGTTGCTGTTTTCTGTTGGGGCTGGTGGGAGGGGCAGTAGCTGTTTAAACAGAGAAGCTTGTATTCCTTTCTGCACTCCTGACCTTCAGGGGAGTACAACTTCCGTACCTTAGGGTAAATGTATTTTTGTGCCCACGACACAACATTTACAATTGTTTTCTTGTCTTTTTATAATTTACCAGCAAGTGGAGTTAATGTATCACAGCCTCGCTGCTGGCTGCCATCTTTGAGGAGAGGGCTTGATGGACTGAGTTTGGGCTTTTTTAATGGCAAATAAGTCTTGCAGCAATTTTGACAATAAAGGCAGGTATCCTTACTAAGCGAAGGGCCTTCTTAGCCCTCAGATACTCCACATAGGTGAATATTGTTCCTCCAGGCTCCATGTCCTCTCATTTCTTCTTGAACTGCTTTTGCTTGTTGTATACTGTAAGTTAACTCAGCAATCAGATCTTCCAAATGATCCAAATTAGCATGGAACTCCTGTTGGAAAGTCCAGACCTCTGCCATGATGGTGGTGTCCAACTTAGGGTCAGATGAAGTTGGGGAGGATGGTATGGCAGTTGTGGTATCACATTGCTGGCCTAGTAACCTCCTCTATCACAGGTCCTGAGGCGTGAACCCAGTACATGGCCTCTCAGTATCTGAGTATGCTCTCGGGGACTAGTGGGATTCTCTATATTGTTTATATAACAGTAACCATACCTTCTTCCTCAAGCCTCCTTTTACAGCTGAGTCCAAATGCCCTTCCCTCCTCTCCCTGGGATATTTATTATGTGCAATTCAGCATTGTTTTTGATGCTAGGATGGGGGGGGGATGCTAGCTGTGGAGAAAAGGCCCTCAGCCAGAGAACGAAGGATCATGGTGATGAGTACCTTGGCTTTGCAGCAACCTTTGCCTCCTCTTTCAGATGTATTAATTCTCTGCAGTTCTGAATTTTTTTTTTTGGTGCTAATGACACAAGGACACTTGGTTAAAGAAGTAGTACACCCTCATATCTTCTAAATGTTATTTGTTTCCTTGTCAAGAGACAACTGTTTTCGGGTAGCTGTTGGAGATTTATGTGTTTGCCTTAGCTTGTTTCCACTGTTTACACCAACCCATGTAAATAGTCTGGGTGTCTCCATTTTCTGATTGTTGAAATCTCACTGTCCCTGAGAGTTGCATTAGCATATGAGAACATGATGTGTCAATGTGTACTTTCAGCATAGCAATACATGGTGTAAATAGATGCGGTCATGTTCTCATATGTTAAAACAGCTCTCAGAGACAATGACATTTCAGCAACCAGAAAATGGAGACCTCCAGGCTAGTTATTGGGGCTGATGTGAACAGTGAAAACAAACTAATGCAGACATATATTTCTAACCCCAGTAATACTCAAGTATTCATAACTTTACATAGTCTGCCTTCTAAGAACTGCCCAGAAAGAATTTGGAACATATGCAAATGATGGAATCTTTTGCATGAGCCACTTTTCAAATGCTGATTTATACTAACTGCCTTAGTTCTAAACCCCTCAGATTTCTCTCTCTGCCTGTCAATACTAGATGCTCAGAGAGCCTCTCTTCATCATCTTTTGTTCTGACGTGAGAAGCCTTATGAAAGATTATAAGTATTCCTTACATGTCATTTGCTACCTTTTACTTTTTGTAATGTTAGGTAGACCCATAGGTTTAGTGTTTAAATTGTAAGTTTTCTCAGTTTCTCCCAGTTCAGTATAACCGGGGGGTAAACTGAGGTTTATTTTATATTTATCGGAGTTTTCTGACTCAAAAACTCCATTAGTTATGTTTGATTTTATTAAATTAGCTTGTTTTAAGAACTGCTAATACCAGTTCCTGAACCGATAGCCTTGGTTCATTTTATCTCAGTTCCCGGATCCTGCAATGGTTCCAGAACCGACCGTAACTGCTAAATAAACTTCAATTAAAATGTTTCTTAGCAGTTGCAACTGTTATTGGCTTTACATTGAAAATGATATAAAAAGAAACTGGTGATCCCAGTTTCAAACCTTGTATTCAGTGTGGTGAAATTTTGTTAAGTCAGATATTCTCATTTTACCTATCTGGACATGAACATTTAAAAGCAGAGTGAAATATGCATTACATGTCCTGAAAAAAATACTGAAATGCCTGGATAAGGCTAAAAAAAAAAAGAAAAAAGAAAAATGCTATTACCACCTAAGGGTCCCTCAAGCTCTGACCAGCTGACACCCTAAGTTACTGTGGCTGAAACCACAACAATTAATGTAACTGCTACCCCTGATACAGGTATGCAAGCAGTTACTAAGAAGCTTGCTGAACCAGCTGACTCCCTGGTTCCCTCAAAAGAAATCAACAAAACCAAGCACACAGAACCTCCTGCTGGACAGCATCTGGGGACTTCTGTGTGTGCCATAAAGCCTGTGAACTCCTTCAGAACTTGTAGGCTGGTTCTGATCGGGGAAGTAGTTGCCAAGACAGGTAAGCACAGTTGTGTGTTGCTTCCCTTGGCTATGATCACCTAAATGAATACTGTGAAATTTGTAAACTTTCCCAGGGGGAAAAAGTGTGGAGAAATGCCTGGAATGGCTAAAGAAAACACTTTCAGGCTTACAAGAGCTGTCAGTCTCTCAGCAGCAGACCTTTGCAAAGCAGTCTTCCTAATATTTAAAAGGAAGAATATGTAATTATTATGAAATGGAGGAGAACCTATTGAATCTGAGGTTTCCTCGGAACATGTGTTTGTCTCTCCCCACAGAACATCTGAGGATTATTCCTCATTATTCACATTGGTGAGAAGATTGGGCTGACACCCACTAAAAACTTCCTATTCCTGTGAATAAATTCTTCAGGGAAGATACTTTAAAGATTTTACAAACTCCAAGCTCTGTTCCCCCTCTGGATAAGAGGATGTATAAGAAATTTCAGCTGGACAGGGAAGGAACTGAAATTTATTCCCCCACCCTGTCCACCAAGGAGTGATTAAAGTGACAGCCTATGACATGGCAAAGATACCCCTGTCATCCTATCCTCTTAACAAGGATTCTGGGAAAAATTGATAACATGGCTTAAAAAGGAATATTTATGAGGTTCCTTGGCCATCAGGCACACATTTCGAGCCTATGTCAATATCAAAGTCACTATGGTACTCGTCCCCGCTATGTCAGTCAAGGCCCAGACTCCCTGTCAGGTGATCTAGCTGAAACAGCTAAATTTGGTTTGAGAGCAGCCAAATAACAGTTCAAGTGGCTGCTGCCAGATGGATGGCAAGGAGGTTTGCCTGGCTGTGAGTCACAGACCTCACTCAGGATAGCCAAACCATGGTTATAGACTTTCCAGTCGAGGGTAATTCCTCTTTGGAGAAAGATGAAGGCTTACATGAAAAAGGTGGATATATACACCACATCAAGCCCCCTTTTTTCTATCAGGCGTGGGCTGTGCCTCAGTATGAGCAGTACCCACAGCAGGGGTATGTCAGGCACCACAGACAAGTGGTCCTGGATGTGGTGAGTCAGGGATTGTTTCTGAGCTCAAATTCCTTCCACTAAAATAAGTGGAAAAAGGACTAGAAGGGTTGCAAAAGAGACCAAATAAGGGCGCTTCAGGCTCTGACCAGCCAACACCCTCCAAATCTGCATGTGAAGCTGCAGTCTCTTACTCACACACCCCTGAGAAGGGTGATTCAGGCTTTAAAAAAAAGGGAGTGAGTGGCCCGGCTGTCTCTCCAGTCCCCTCCACGAAAACCAAAAATACAAAGCATGTCAAACCCTAGGAAAAACCTAAAGGGGTTCCTGGCATCACTACATTTAAATTGTTTCCACACTCCCATAAGGGAGTCTTACAGAAAGTACTTTAGGTTCAGACTCTCTATAGGAGTGTACACAGTGGTTGGAGCACCTTCAAAGATAAGGTGTCACAGTTTCCCCATATCTAGATGACTGGTTGGTGGTTGTAGAATCACTCCAGCAAGTGAGTCTGCAACTCACCTAGGATCTCCTGGACTCTCTAGGGTCCTTGATAAACCTAAAGAAAGTCTGACCTTCAGCCTGCTCAAGCACTCCAGTTCATAGGAGCAGAGCTAAATACCCTGCAAGGCAGGGTCTAGCTGCCCCTATACAGGGCAAGAAGTATTCCACTAATAGCGGGCTCATTCGGGCTGAATGAACCAAAAACCACAAGACAATTTTCTTCAGCTGCTGGCCACATGGCGCCTGCTACTGGCACAGTCTTGGAATCCAGGTTACAGATCAGGGCCATTCAATGTCACCTCATGGCTCAATGGTGTCAGAGACAGGACCCTCTTTTTTAAAACTAATTCTAGTAACAAGGACATTGTTACAGTACCCCAATGGAGAAAGAGGGAACCAGTCTAAGGGAAGGGGATTCTTCTTTTTCAGCAAGAGCCCCTATCAGTTGTCTGACAACAGATGCATCCCTATTGGAGTGGGGTGCCCATCTGGGGGGTTCACACCACTCAAGGCACATGGTCAAGTGCAGATTCACTCCTGCACATAAACCTGCCAGGGCTAAGAGTAGTGTTACTGCACTAAAGGTCTTTACACAATGACTACAAAGGTGGTACAGGTCAGAACAGACAATACCACCACAATGTATTACATCCACAAGTAGGGAGGGACAAGGTTAAGCCCTCCCTGCTCAGGACTTATGAAAATATGGAGTCTAGCATGTTCCATGGGTCCCTGCAGGATATTCATTTGCCAGGTAGGAACACTACCTTGGCAAATAACTTGACTCCGATCAACCAGTCCCATCAGGAATGGACCTTGAATAGTCAGGTGGTGCAAGTTATCTTCAGGAGGTGGGGCATACCAGAGGTAGACTTGTTCACATCTCACCACAACCACCACCTGCCACAGTACTAAGACAATCAGATATGGGACCAGTCCCCCTGGATTCTCTGGTTCTGAGTTGGCCAGGGAAGCACCTTTTCGCTTCCTTCCTTCCCTCTGGCATACAATGCATTTCTCAAGCTTGGGTCCCAGCCAGCATCAATAGTCTTGATAATGCCAGACTGGGCCAGGCAGACATGGCTACTCTCCATGTCTGGTTCCAAACCAATGCACCTTTTCTCAGAGGCACAACTTGCTACCTTCCAACCGGGAGGCTTCTATACCCAAACCTTGGGTCACTCAAGCCCAAGTCATGTGTCTTGAGAACCTACTGTACAATACGTAGCCTTGCATCTTTTTCATAGTGTCTTAGACATTTTATGTGGTTACAGGGAGCCCTTCATTAAGAAACTGTACACTTCAGAGGGAAAAGGTTTACCATTGGTGTTCAGCCAGAAAATTATTTCCAGCACATGTTGGGATCAAGCAATGCTTGACTAATGTACCTATTTATATTCATTGGACTTGCAGTCCAGCATCCTCAAGGTCCACCTAGTTGCAGCATCTGCTTGCACATTAGTTGGACAAAATGTTTTAATGGCCCCAGATCCTAGCCTCACAGAGGCTCTTTTAGGGCCTGGTACATATCAGCACAGGCTGGTGTTCCAGCTGTGCCAGACTATTTTACCTGTTTGCTTTCACTGGGCTTGCAGACCAGTACCTTAAAGGTCCACCTGGTCTCAGCATCTATTTACTTCTCAGTTGGACAGAATGTTTTTTCAAGCCTCAGACCCTATCTTCAAAGGGCTCTTTAAAGGCCTAGTCCATTTGCACCTCCCTCACAGGGAACTGGTGCCAGCATGGGACCTAGATGTGTGTATAGTTAGGCTCATGGGTCCCCCTTTTTGAGCCTATGTTTCAGCTTATTTGAAATATCTTAAAAAAATATGTATTTTTTTCCTTGTGGTAATGATTTCTGTCACAAGAATCAATGAGCTCAAGTCTCTCTGCAGTGAACAGGACCACATTTCATTCCACAGAGACAAAAATTATTCTGGAAACAAATAAGAAGTTTCTCCTTTAAATGACTTCTGATTCCCATTTGAATCAAACCATTATACATAAATACATAGATACATAAACAGTGTTGGCAGATAAGGGCCCACAGTCCACCCAGTCTGCCCATCTTACTTATCTTTTTCAGTGAACACTTTAGTTCTGGTGAAAAGAGTCTTCATGGTCTGGACGTCAATACTTGACAACCACTAAAGTCCATAGGCAGGACAGAAAACAGCTGTTCCTGACCTCTGAGCATGTGGGAAAGGGTAACCCAGCATCAAAAAGATCAATTTCTAGCTGGATAGTACAGCATTTTCAGTTTTTATTATTCTAAGGCTGGAAAGGAGCCCCCAACAGGGTTGAGGGCCCATTCCACAAGGGGCACAGCTGCTACCTTAGCAGCTGTCAGGGATGTTTCCCTAGTGGACATCTGTAAAACAGCTACCTGGAAAACAGTACACACCTTTACAAAGCATTACTGTCTGGATAGTCTCTCCAGGGTTGATACCAGGTTCAGCACAGCAGTCCTGCAAAGTCTGTTCACAAAATAAGGTTCTGTGCCCACCTCCAAAGGTACTGCTTAGTAGTCTGCATAAAGTTATGAATACCTGAGTATTACTGGGGTTAGAAGAAAAAATTACTTACTATAGTAATCTTGTTTCTTCCAAGTGATACTCAGGTATTCATAACTTTCCCACCCTACCTCCCCTACTGGAACCTTTATTTTATTTATTTTATTTGCTTTTGTTAACCGGGTAAGTCACACTAGACAGCCAAGTGCCTACTTTCAGGTGAGACCCGGGAGGGTTACAAGCTAGATCACAGAAGAACAGTGAGGAAGTCAAGTTTACATACAATGAGATATCAGGCAATATCAGAGATTGACATCCAGAAAAATGACAAGCTTAACAGGGCTAGAGTAGGTAGCTAACAGCAATAGAAATGATTCAGCATAAGATAAGTACAGTGCACAAAAATTATATAACAGGTTCAGTCAATGCAAACAGAGGTAAGTGCCAACAGGTAAGATGAAGCAACCGGTGGGGGGGACCAAGGGCCTGGTGAACTAATCAGGGAGGGGGAGAGGGGGTACGACTGGTGCAAGGGTGACATTTAACAGTTACTTGACCAGTTGCCAGGAGGATCAGTGCAGTGGTTCCTGTGGGCACAGAGACCACCCCAGCATACCTGGGCTGGTGTACTATGAGGTACATGGACAAGTGGAGGACCCCTTCAAGTAGTTCCAAAGAGAGGTTTTAAAGCCCGGATGGGAGGGGGGAGGACCAAGTGAGGGCAGGGAGCGAATTCCAAATTTTAGGGGCATAGGTGGCGAAAACCCGGTCCCCCACAAGGGTGCGGGTTCTAGGAACCAAGCGGTCAAGTGTTGCTCTGGACCTGAGGTGGTAGGAGGAGGTGTCGGGGTGGGGGGAAGGGTGAGGGCAGCAGGTGTAGCTGATCTGATGATGTTGTTAATGAAGTTCCCAACTACAAAGGTGCGGTGCTTCTCAGGAGGGAACCACTCTAGGTGTGTGTAGAGGTCGCAGCGGTGGGTTGGGGGGGCCGAAAGCGAAAAGTGGCAGATGTTATTGTAGGCTGTGTCCCATTTTGAAAGGCTGGATTTAGGCACAGGGGCAAATGTTACTAGCCCGCAGCAGAGAGAAGGGAGGAGGACCCCCCTGGCTAGGGCCACACGGGCAACCAGGGTTAAGCAGTTTTTGGCTCTATAGGCAAGACCAAGCTTGCCATTCATGGCCTTGCAGACATTTCAGATATGTAGGGTGAGATCCAGCTGCGGGTCCAGAGTGACACCCAGGTATTTGACAGCGGCCATTGTCTGCAGGGGAGTGCCATCTGCCCCGTAGATTTGTAGCGGAGCAGGGCAGGATTTTGTTTTGCTCAGGGAACCAAAAAGCATGGCTTGGTTTTTCTTGAGGTTGGTGGTAAGCCTGTGTTCCACCAGCCAGGATTGGATCTGCTTAAAGTTGGAATTAAGTTGGGAATTAATGGTGGCAATATCTCAGGTGCTAGCCAAGATGACCAGGTCATCCGCATACAGGGTGGTATGCCCATGGGTGGTGATGGATGGCAGTTTATTGATAAAAAGGGAGAAGAGAGTAGGGCTGAGGATTGACCCTGGGGGAACCCGCACTGGACAGCTGTAGGGTGGGAGAGGGTCCTGTTAAAGTCTGCACTCCTGAATACTGTCATCTCAGGGGTATAAATGCCATTTCTGGCACACATGTTGCGATTGTATTCGCTATTGTTGTCCCCCTCCCCATTTTCAGGTGATTTGGACATTCAAGGGTATCCTTTCATATGTTATGCCCTCCAGTTGGAAGCCCCCTTTTTTGGGTGTTAAGGAAGTTCCCTCTGTTATTATTATGATTCATAGTGCTGTTGTTATTATTATAGTATTATTATTACTATTATTATCATTATTGTAATTTATCATTATTACGCTTAATCTCCATGAACCTGTCTTTCCAGGCTTCCAGGAAATCTGAAGGTTTTAGAACCAAGGCAGTTAGTATAATGCAGCATTTGTAAAGTGGCTCATGCCAAAGATTCCATCATTTGCATATGTTCCAAATTCTCTCTGGGCAGTTCTTAGAAGGCAGACTACATAAAGTTATGAATACCTGAGTATTACTTGGAAGAAACAAGATTACTATGGTAAGTAATTTTTTCATCCCCAACAGCTACACGAAAAGAGTTATCTATTGACAAGGAAACAAATAACATTTACAAGCTATGAGGGCGTACTACTCCTTTAACACTAATGATGCTACAAAAATAGTTAACAAATGCCAGGGAGTCTGGGGGTTGTAATTATCTGCTATGGACCTAGAAAATGTTTTTGGATCTGTTCTGGTACATTTTCATGTTCTTCCAGAGTATTTTATCAATAAAATCCAACCCATGACCTGAGTTGTACTTTGAAAAAATACTCCGAAAGACCATTAAAATGCACCAATCACTTAAAAAAAAAAAATTTTATGCTGGCCCATTATTCCCACTGGCACCAGTCAGCTGCTAGACAGGATTGTATTTTTTGTAACAGCGGAACACATGGAAAAGATACAAGATATTAGTGTGGAGTCATGATTTCTCTCAGATCATTCTCTCATTTAGGTGAAAGTGCAGCTGGGGAAGCAAAGCCAGTTTACTGTGTGGAGGTTAAATTTAGCTATGCTCGAAGACCATGCCCTAACTGAGCTGGTTAAGGAATGGGTACTTTAAACCCTAGCTGAGAATGATAGGGGAGATGCTGCCTCAGAAGTAGTGTGGGATACATTGAAATCAGTTCTTCAGGGAGCTCTAATAGTATGATGACACACCCACACTACTATATTTTTCCTCTGGCCACAGATGAGACCATTCCACACAGAGAAGAGTGGTATCACAGGATTCTTTGTTCCTTCACCTGTGACAGATCTTTCCCAGTTGGGTACTACCTGAGTAAAGTACCTTACCTCCCCAACTGGAGTAGCTTAGAGCATCAAGAGTAGGGAATTCTGCACCGGGAGTACAAGAACTATGTAAACAGTTTCAAGTCTCTATCCCTTCTGTTCATTTAAACTGGTAGATGTGGGGACAATCCATCTATTTTTAAATCTCAATCTTCTTTGAAAGTATTACAGTAATCCTTAAAACAGGAATTAAAAAATCAGTTACTTAATGCTTGCAGTTTAGGAAATAAATTTGAAGAATTGGTAATTAGAGTAAAAAAATGATAATCTAGACATAATTGGCATCACAGAAATGTGGTGTTCAGATGACATGGCCTGGGAAAAGTCCATATCTGATTATAGTCTTTTTTATTTAATTAGACCAAATCGGAAGTGGGTGGGGGGGGTCTCACTATTTGTTAAATCATGTCTTAATGTAAGTAAATATTTCCAAGAAAATCAAAACAAATAATTCTATTGAATCCCTTTGGGTGAATATAAAAAAAATCATAACAATAACTTCTCATTAGGGTTATGCTATAGGGCACCAAACTCTAAGAAATAGTTTCTTAATGAGATTATAGATGAAATATCATTGGCAGCTGATTTAGGTCATATTGTATATGTGGGAGATTTAAACCTAAGTGACATCGATTGGGGAAATAAAACTACAACTTCTAAATCATCCAGGGACTTTCTTTATGCTTGTGAGGAACTAAATCTGATACAATATGTAACATCACCAACATGTGGATCAAACATTCCGGATGTTGTTCTTGGTAGTGAAGCTTTAAATATTTAAAACTAATATTTCAGCCCCCTTAGGTAATAGTGACCACTCTGTAGTTTCTTTCAGTTTAAGAATTATGGTTCAACAATCAACTAAAATAACAGATATATTTGCAATCCATAAAGCTGACTTAGCTGCCATTAATTCTTATCTGAGTGACATCAATTGGTCTGTCCTTCTAAACTCCAATGATATTGAAGTAATGTGATGTTCCTTTAAGGTAATTCTCATAGAGACAGCTAATAAATTTATATCAAAAATAAAGAAAAGAAAATCCTGTGTACTGTAGATCCTAAATGGTTCTCTAGTAAGAGAATTGTTAAGAAAAAAAAAACTTTTCAAAAATACTCTGTCAATAAATGCGAAAGCACAAGGCTAGCATTTAAAAATTATCAAAAAAAATGCAAAAAAGAAATCAGAAAGGCAAAATTAGACACAGAAAAATATATTGCTTCATAGGCCCAAAAAGGAAATAGCAAATGACTGTTCAATTATAGTAACTGAATTAAAAAACAGGAATGTCAAGTTGGTCCATTACATATCAATAATTCAATTATATCTGAGCCTAAGGAAATGACAGAAATATTTAATTTACAGTTTGGTAAAGCATTCAATAAAGCTTCCATCAATAATGACATTGTTTTTCCTGTACATGACAGTATCGATATTTCTCTTGAGATCATCAAGAAGAAACTGAAAGACATAAAAAAAGGCTCATCTCCCAGACCCGATGATATGTCAGGAGATTTTATTTATATTATGAAGAATCATCTTAGCGTGCCCCTTAAATTATTATTTCATAAAAGCTTAAACTCGGGCCTTGTACCATTGGATTGGAAGAGAGCAAATGTAATTCCCCTTTTTAAAAAGGGAAAAAAAATGCTCCTGACAATTATCGACCAATAAGCCTAACCTCTGTCATTGCTCTTGCACAACTAATTTGGTGGGTTTTTATGATTTTGTCAGTGAGAATTTGGACAAGAGAATCCCATGTGATGTTATTCTCTTGGACTTTAAAAACGCTTTTGATTCTGCTCCCCACTGGGCTTTAATCCACAAATTACAATCCCATAACATTAATCCTATGTATGTATGCTGGATAGTCGATTGGCTAAAAAACCGAAGCCAGAGAGTAGTAGTCGATGGCCATAAATCCTTCTGGATTTTAGTCGAAAGTGGAGTCCCTCAGGGCTCAGTACTGGCACCAGTCATTTTTCAAATATTTATTTCTGACTTATCTAATAATATTCATAGTAAGATCACAAAATATGCAGATGACTGCAAAATTGCTAACATCTGCAACACTACTGCTGATTCTGAAATCATCCAAAAAGATCTTAATATGCTTGAGGCCTGGTATATCAAGTGGAACTTAAAGTTTAATACTTCTAAGTGTTGTACTTTGATTTTTGGTAGGCAAAATCCTAAAAGGCAATATCTGTAGTATAAAGAAGTCATAGCTGATAAAGATAGTGAAGGAGATCTGGGCATTATAGTTGATGCAGATCTAAATTTCAACCTCCATATCACAAAAACTGTCTGTAAAGCTAATTCTATATGGTGGGCAATCAAACATAATTTCACTTCCAGGGACCCTTTTATCCTTCTATCACTATGTCGTGCTTATGACAGACCCCATTTTGACTATGCTTCCCAACTGTGGAGTCCCTATAAATAAAAAGACATAGTCAGAATTGAGAAATTACAGAGAAGAATAACAAAAACAATCTCTCTAAAACAAATCTCTTTCCTATGACAAGACTTTCTGTATTTAATCTTATGTCTCTGGAACAACGGCGATTTAGAGGAGTCCTGTTATTTACAAGAGATATTATTCAGGATGCCTTCTTAACACAAGAATGTGGATTAGATTTCAAACAAATATCTCTTAATATCATATGTCATCCTCTTCAATTGATGAGAAAGGAATGTCATTCAAAAAAAAGGCCTATTCTTTCTCGCAAAGAATAATTGGTCCATGGAACAAACTACCATTATTAGTTGTTATTAGTGAAACTAAAGCCGCATTTAAAAACAAGTTGGACAGTTTTCTAAGTTCAAATAAAACACTGTTGTGCTATATGTAATTTCAGGAGCCGCATGGGCTTTTAGCCTTTTGCTCCTTCTACATCCTTAGTATGATCCTTAGTATGACTGACCTGGAGACCTGCAGGAATGTGAGATACTGGTACTGCAAGCAAGGAGTCTGACACTTGGGTTGTTGAGCAAGAAGGTAAAAGTTTACTGAAATTTTGAAAGAAATCTTGGTAATTACAGCCATGAATGGCACAATTTAAATTTAGGCAAAAATGATAATTCAAGCACATAAATTAGATTTACTGTGTACTATATATCCCAGCAGGGCACCTCCACCCCACTAATCACCTTGAAATCACCCCTGGAGACTGCAGGCACTAACCACCCACCAGCCTCCAGATATCACTCTTTCCCAGGATAAGCACCCACCTAGGCCTTAATCCCTGAGCTTTATTCACTTTAGAACTAAGGAAATCAGTGACTACTGGGTCCTCCTCTGAGCAGTCAGTCCACTAACCCCTTCTGCCAGATAACCTCTCCGGTATACAATTTCTGTGTGCACTCTAAATAGAACTAAGGAATGCAGTGACTACTGGGCTATACCTCCGAGCAGTCAGTCCACTGACCCCTTCTGCCATATACCCTCCTTGGTATCCAATTTCACATGCCTTAAGGGCGTACAGTGACTACTAGGCCTTATCTACCTCAGTCGGCCCACTGACCCCTTCTGCCAGATACCCACCCAGGTATCCAATTCTTATTTACCATATTGTACTTCTTATACTCTAAAATCATACAAAATCAGTTGACAGTTTCACACATTCATTACTGAAAACATTTAAACTAAGCAATGGTATTAAACAATGTTGCGTACCAGTACATTAAAAGTTGTGACAGAATCAGTCCCTTCAGGTTCAGTCCTTCACTTTGACAAAAGTCTCTGAGTTCAGAAGGATTGAGGTACATTTTCTGTAAAACAGTGTCACCGTGGCTTTTAAAACAGGCCCCAAACTGTATCAACAAGGTTTTTACTATACCACACTGTAATGTTCAAAGCAGGAAGCAGAGCTCCTTTAAGTGCTAATGGACTGTATTTCAGAGGTTATGACACTAGAGGGAGCTAAAGGGCAAAAGGAAGGAAGTTCGTTAGTCCTGCATGTGAGTTCAAGCTGTGTGCATGTATTTGCAAATGCTGCAAAAGAAAAGCTGTTTATTAGAATAGTCTGCATTAGTGACTACTTTACATTGGTGACAAGGATACAAGTTGCAGTGCCTTGGCTAGAGAGAGAGAGAGAGAGAAAGAGAGAAACTTTTACATGTTTTTGTGCCTGGTCTACAGACTGCTGTTAAGGAGAGGCTTGTGGAGGTATTTATGAACAGTGGTGATGGCACTTCCAAGCTTCCCTCAGTTTGATGTGGATACTGAATCAGATGCAGTTGGAGTCTGTTGGAAGAAGTGGGTCTCCCAGCTCAGAAATTTGCTGCTGGCACTCAGTGTGGAAGATCCAAAGAGACAGAAGGCTCTCTTACTATCCTGTGCTGGTGAGCAAGCAAATTACATTTATGATACTTTACCTCAGTCTGCACCCAGAGATGGCAAGACAGAGCTTGATTTAGCTGTGGATGCTTTGACCAGGTACTTTACACCCAGGCAAAACTTGGAATATGAAGTATATGTGTTTAGACAAGCCAAGCAAGAAGGTGGTGAAAGTTTGGCAGCCTATTATACTCAATTACATCAGTTGGCAACTACATGCGATTTTGCAGATACAGTCCATGAGATTAAAAGTCAAATAGTGCAGCATTGTTTGTCACACAAACTAAGGGGGAAAGCCTTAGCAGAGCCAGACTTGATGTTAACTCAGTTGTTGGATGCAGGCAAGGCCATGGAGTTGTCAAGGCCCAGGCAGCAGGAATGGAGCATGAACAACATGCAATACATAAAAAGGCACTAAACAAGCCAGTAGTCAGCAAACAGCATGCCAAGCAGTGGGTACAGAATGGAAAAAGGGTTAGTGGTTCTGACACATGCTGGAGATGTGGTGGTGTGTATCCACATTCAGGAGGCAAGAATATGTGCCCAGCATTCAGCAAATTTTGCAGAAAGTGTCAAAAGGCCTATCATTTTGCAGTGTGTTGCAGAACTCAGCAAATGCAGAGCAATGAGAAGCGGAGAGCAAGGCCACAGCAAACAGTAAATACAGTGTATGTAAGTTACAGTGAGGAGATATCAGATGACAAGTCATATATTTACACTGTCAAGGCACAACAGAAGTCTAATAAAACAATGCAGGAACATCCTCATTTTCAAGGAAAAATCTGTGGACGGTACATAAAAGTCATGGCAGATTCAGGGGCTACAATCAACGCAATCGATGAGCTTGACTACAATAGCTTCAAATGCAAACCAGAGTTGACAAAGACTGACATTAAAGTACATCCATACAGCTCAACAATACCACTTCAGGTGCTGGGAAACTTCCAAGCAGAGGCTGAATCCCCAAGAAGGGTGTGTCATGAAACATTTTATGTAGTAGCAGGAACAGGAGTTTCGCTGCTGAGTTGGAAAACATCGCAAGATTTGGATTTGATAAGAACAGTGCAGCTAGTTTGTGCATCCAAGGAGATATGAGAGGAACAGAGCAAGGGAATGCACATTAGTAAACTGTTGCATGACTGCAAAGATTTGTTTCAAAGGCTTGGCAAGTTAAAGGACTTTCAGGTGAAATTACACATCGATGAGACAGTCCAGCCTGTAGTCCAGCCTCACCGCAGAGTATCGTTTCATATCAGGAAGGAACTGGAGGAGCAGTTAAAGTGAGACGAGGAACTGGGTGTGATAGAATGGATAGATGGACCAAACCCATGGGTGTCCATGGTGGTCAAAGTACCAAAGCCAAGAAGCCCCGGAAATGTGCATGTGTGCATGGACATGAGGCAGGCTAACAGGACCATAAAGTGAGAATGACACATCGCACAGACGATCAATGAAGTCATTAATGACCTCAATGGTGCAAAAGTGTTCAGTAAACTGGACCTGAACCAAGGTTATAACCAACTTGAGCTATCACCAGAATCAAGGTATATCACCACGTTGTCTATGCATGTGGGTCTGGGATGATATAAGAGACTTAATTTTGGTATTTCAAGTGCCACAGAAATTTTTTCAGAATACCACTAGAGAGACGTTGAGTGGGCTAAAAGGGACAATCAATATTAGTGATGACATTCTGGTCTGTGGATCAACTCAGGCTGACCATGACAGCAACCACAGAGTGGTGCTACAGCAGTTGAGAGAAAAGGGTTTGACATTAAACAAGCAAAAATGTACATTTGACAAACACACATTGGAATACTTTGGGTACGTGTTTACAGATAAAGGCATGATGGCAGAATCCAAGAAGATAAAAGTGATCCGTGAGCTTGCAACACCTGTAAATGCCTCGGAGATTAGAAGCTTACTTGGCATGACCAATTTCTGTTCACGATTTGTACCAGACTATGCTACAATGATGCAGCCTTTGAGGGAGCTGATTAAAAAGTATACGCCTTGGAACTGGGACACTCGTCAGGAACAGGCACTCACTGAATTGCAAAAAGCACTTGCCAATCCTCTAGTAATGAACTATTTTGATGCCAAGAAAGAGATTAACATTTTTGTGGATGCTAGTCCTCTTGGACTCGCTGCTATATTGACCCAGAAAAGAGCAAACAGTAATGACTGCAATGTGATTGCATTTGGAAGCAGAGCACTCACGCCAGTGGAACAGAGATATTCCCAAACTGAAAGAGGAGCTCTGCCAGTGATCTGGGCATGTGAACACTTTCACATATATGTGTTTAGAGGGTCATTCATGGTCTATATCAACCACAAACCACTAGTCACTCTTTTCGGAAACCCAAGATCCAAACCACCAGCCAGGATTGAGTGATGGGCTCTAAGGTTACAGCCCTATGAAGTGGTTGTTGCCTATCATTCTGGTGGAGATAATCCTGCTGATTACATGTTGAGATAACTTCTGACAGCGCCACTCCCTTCAAGGTGAGAAGAGAAAGTTACTGAAGAATATATCAATTAGATCGCTGAACATGCTACCCCCATGGCCATGTTGCTAGATGAAATCCAGGAAGTGACAGGACTTTGCAAGCTGTAGTTGAAGCAATACAGGGAGATGGAAGTTAACTGGCTTGAATCCCATGGTCAATGCACAAGCGTATGCTTCATTTGAAAAGGTAAAAATGGAACTAACCACTGATGCTGACAGAAGCTTCATATTAAAAGGGACTAGAATTGTCATACCCAAAAAGCTGCAGAAAAAGTCTGGTTTCCAGGAAGTGACAGGTTAGTGGACAATGTTATCGAGTCATGCCTAGCTTGCCAAGTCATGACACCTGAAATGAAACGCAAGCCACTGGTGATGTCAAAGCTGCCAGAATCACCATGGCAAGAGGTAAGTGTGGACTTTGCACAGCTTCCTATGAGAAGATACCTATTGGTGGTAATTGATGACTATTCCAGGTTTCCAGTGGTTGAAGACATTAAATCCACTAGTACCAGGACTATGACACCTGTTCTGGATAAGGTGTTTTCTGAATTTGGAATCCCTAAGGTGGTCAAGTCCGACAATGGACCACCATTTAGTAGCCAAGACTTTAAACTGTTTGCTAAATATTTAGGTTTCCATCACGGGAAAATCACCCCACACTGGCCTAGAGCTAATGGAGAGGTCAAGAGATTCATGAAAACTGTTAAAAAGGCAATCAAGGCAGCAATCATACAGCAGAAGAACTGGAAACAAGAAATGCATCAGTTCTTAAGAAACTATAGAGCTACACTGCACTGTACGACTGGAGTTCTCCCTGCCACAGTTTTGATGTCCAAACCTATCAACATTAATCTTCCAGAAGTGCAGTCATAACGGCAGGTCTCCAAACCTGAATTCGGAGAGAAAGACACACAAACTAAACTTAGAATGAAGTCCTATGCCAACAACAAGTCGTATGTGAAACCATCCTTGCTAACCAAAGGTGATACTGTGCTCATCAAGAATGCAACATCCGTAAGTAAAATGCCAGTGTCATAGAGTGAGCAACCATACAAAGTCATGCAAAAGAAAGGTTCCATGGTGACTGCTCAGAGAGGCAACAACTTTGTCACCAGAAACCCCTCATTTTTCAAGAAGGTAGAGTGTGAGGATCGTCAGGAACATGGGTCTGATGCAGAATTTGAGTTGCAGGCAGATACACCTGTAGTGCAAGATGTATGCAAACCAAGCTGTGAAGTACCTCCTGTGGAGTGTCCGACAAGTGACTGTACAGAGAAAGTTGTGGTACCTCAAACTGACACTGTTTCACATTACACATGAAGGTGGAACAAAAGACCCCCAGAATATTTCAAGGACTATATACCTATTGATAAGGTTTTAGGAACTGGTACTACTGGGTAACTGAGCAAAACTGGGAATGTTAATGTTGAAAACTCTGTATAGTTAGAAGCAGTTTAGTAATTTGTTAGAAGTGTGTTTGCTTAATATAACCTATATTTCTTTTACTAAAATGGGGGAAGAATGTAATGTTCAAAGCAAGAAGCAGAGCTCTTTTAAGTGCAAATGGACTGTAGTTCAGAGTTTATGATGCTAGAGGGAGCTAAAGGGCAAAAGGAAGGAAGTTAGTCCTGCATGTGAGTTCAAGCTGTGCGCATGTATTTCTGAATCTGCAAAATAAAAGCTGTGTATTAGAATAGTCTGCATAACTGACTGCTTTATACACACTCCTTTGGATTTACTGAAGAAATTCTGTGTAAAGATGTTGCAGCTTGATGTAGTTGGAGGGCTCCCTTTGAGTCAGCAGAATGTAGATGTGAAGAGAAGCAATGGTTTCTTCAGATCTGTTACACAGGATCATGAGACACTTGAAGCAACAGGCTTTCTATTCTTTATCCTGTTCTCACTTACTGCCCTTACTGACCCTACTCTGGGATACAGGTGATCCCCTATTCTTACACTTGTATTTAAATTAAACTGTCTCTGTCAGGCTATTTCTTCTTCATCAGGCCTCATCAGACAGACACCCCTTTGGCATGGGTACCTTCCTTCTTGGTCACTCTCCCTGTTCAGACTGACTGCACACTGTCTGTGCAGCTCTTTTTATAGCCAAAATCTCATTAGTATATTTAAATTTGTGGACTCTGAGTGGACACTGACCTGTCCAGCAGCTCAGTACCAATCAAATTCCTCCTTGCAGCAGCATAAGACACAATGGAATTCTCAGTTTTGAAGCTCAACTGCCTCTCTGAACATTCTAAGGCTCCGCTTTTTTTATAACGTGAAGTCATTTTTAAATACATTTCTTTGTCACTTAAAATAAACATTTTCCCAAGGGTTAGGCACTTTTTTGTTATAATGGCTAGACAGCTGACTTTCCAAGCTTTCTGCTGAATTTTTTCTGTACACAGTAGTCCCTAAGAAAGCAGAGTCGCTAAGACTACTGTTCTTTTATTATTAAAATACCTAAATAATCACTTCTGAGCACTTTCCTATCCTTTTTCCAGTCAAAACAGTAATTTCCCCTTTAACTGTGCTAAGTACAACAGTTTTATCTCTTAGACATTAAATATTCATTTCCCCACACTAAGCCCCACCTCCAGTGTAATTGCCTGCATGGATTAGCTTCATACAGGACCCACTCTCCCTTTCGAGGTTAGCGACTCCTCTATTTTATAAATTAGGCATCTAGAACTATTTTTCTCATAGGACACTCTAAGGAACGTGTGTGCCAAGTTTTGTTCATTTATATCAAACATCGTCTTGGCAACACAATGCTAAACATGACAAATGTGTTGTAGCTTGACTGGCTTTAATTCTGTTGATGTCTGCTTCGAAGTGCTCCATTATAGCTTCTCTGCACTTTTGGAACTTTTAAATAACAATGTGTTGTGCCCAGGACTCCTACAGCCCCCACACATGTCTTAGATTATTTATTTATGTATTTAATTTATATGTGCTTTACATGTATGTGAAGCCTTGAGCTGCTGTGCCACAATTGCACCCTAAATGCACAAAATGGCTCATGTGAGGTGTCATGTAGTGTGTGTAGCATGTGTGCATTTTTTTTGCTGAGTCTGGGCTTCCAGAACCCCGATTTCCAGACTGTGCTCCCTGACATGTTTTATTTAGTAGGAGCCAGTCCCTAAACATCATTCCCTGGTGCTTTTTGCCTGCCAACTAATGTACAGAAAATAATTTTATCTGGTTGATCCTGCCTCGAGAGGAGTGCATCATGCATCTACCTCTTGGATATGCTAGAAGCAGTGGCCAGTAGAGCAGCCAGGTTTGGGAACTAGGGCGGGGGGGGTCAGCCAACCATGAGCTCCACAATCGGCACCCAACAGTGAATAGTTTTTAGAGGGGCACCACTACTGATGCTGGTTCAGCCAGGAGGGCCAATTACCATCCCAGCTCACCCATCCCCCCAGCTCTTCTACTGGAAGTGGCAGTTGTTTAGGACTGTCAAAACCTTTAATATACGTCAGCGCTCTGTAGCAAGGTATCTTTCATGTGCAAATTGCATGGGCACTGTCAAGAGCATGTTCTCTCCGAGAACTCAGTCTGCACTGTTACCACTTCTCACAACCCTTCAGATGCCTGACAGGGTTGCCTTAGTATGCTGCCATCATTCAGCTACAATCTCACTTTTGAGGGGTATCACTAGGTCTGAATCCCACAAGAGCCAGTGTTCACATAGTACAGTACTCCTTACCAAAGGGCAAATGATCCACCCCTTATGTCACAACTGAGACCGCTTTGCCTTAAATACAGCAATGTTTTTGCTTGCCTCTTCTGAAATGGATCAAAGACTTGGCAGTGTATCTGTGGTTATCTGTAAGAGACTAAGAGCCGAGGAGTGGCCGTGGCAACGGCCGGCTGAGTGAGTCAATAAGACTAAGAGTCATCAGACGCACGATGACTGTGAGCGGAGGATTGGAGGTGGAGGGTGAGCGAGTGCCTGTGTGCGGCCGTGGAGGTTGTATGAGTGGCGCGCCCTGCGGTGGCCTTATCAACCTGCTCCAAGTCCATCTTTAGTTGCTCTATCAGTCTTGGTAGCTTGCATATTGTATTTCACAATTCACAGCTGCAGAAAAATGCTATGTAGCATTTTTTTCCACAGTTCGTAGGGAAAAAGGAAAATACCATTACCACCTATTGCACATTATCACAAAATAATGAAAATAGCATTTTCACAGCTGGCAGCTACACAGATTTTTCCCTGCACCTGGGAATTGTGCACAGAGGGACATTCAAAGTCTGGCCCAGGCTTTTTTCTGCTATGCAGGCTGAGGAGAGGAGCATGATTGGGCAGTCTGGCATCAGTGGATGAGTAACTTATAACAGACACTTGAGCTGGCTGACTGCAAGTGGAAAACAGCAAGCAAGGGGACCGGACACCACTGGGCAGCACTGAGTGAAACCACAGAGTTCTCTCACAGAGCAAGGGGATTTTTGTTCAGTCAGAAAGTCAGAGGATGGCAGTTTAGTTGAGCTGCAAAGGGTTCTTTCATAATTTCAATCACAGTGCTCTTTTCTTGGCACTTGTGGCTGAAACAAAATCGTTTAAACAGTGCCCTCTCCAATGTTCAAAAATAAAGAGTGAGTCTAGTTAAGGAAAAGGAACTGAGTGTAGAAGCAATAATTTTAGGCTATCTCAAGCTGAGGTGAATCAGCCCAAAGGGGAAGGGGCAGAGTAAGGGATATAGGGTGATCATCTGTCCAGAATTTCCTGGGGCAGTCCTGAAATGAGGGAGCCTCCAGTAGTAGATGTAGATAGGAGATCGGAATTTCAGAAATAAGGGAAATGATTCTGTATGAGCTTAGCTCATTGAGCTGCAGCCAGCCAGCTGCCAGCCCCTCATGACAGTTTAGTTGGTGGTGGCGGGGGGGGGCAGTGCAGGGGAATTATAGGTAGGCTTAAAGACATTATGGCTGCTAATCAATTGGCAGCAATGCTGCAGGCTAGCATTGATTTATTTCATTTGGGGGGGCCATGCATCTGCCAGGGGCTGGGGGCGGGGGTGGGCATCCACCAGGCACTAGGGCAGCACCATAGATAGCATGAGAAATTTCTAAGCAGCAAATAATAAATGAAATGGCACAGAAGTTCTGTTCAAGCACACACTGTTTAAAATAAGCACACGCACAGTAACAGAACTGACTGACAGTGAGTGACACACAGTTTAATTTACATCAACAAGGAAATCAAATTACACACACACACACACACACACACACACACACACTGTAATTTGATTTCCTTGTTGATGATGTAATAGAAATGCCCTTCCCTTCCCTTGCAGCCCTTCCCTGACCTAAGAGTGAGAGTCAGTTGGATGATACAGTTCAACTACTTGTCAATGTTTATGTATTAAAGTATTATTTATTTTTACCTGTCCTGCCGTAAAGGAAGGAAGTAGTTATTCGCAGTTTTACATATCTCTTACTCCCTCCCACACATACCAAGATTATAAGATACCATATGATGTGACTGATCATGGTACCCCTTACCAGGCAGGGAGGGAGTAGTACTGCAATTAAGCATTTCTTTGTGGAGGACGCACTGGACTGCTAGAGCTTGTTAGGTTGCTGCTACAGTAACCTGCTGAAATGCAAGCGTAACACCGTGTCCACTGTCTCAAAGCGAGATGTCAGAAGTAGAACTATATGCCTGTGTTGGGAATAATGCTACTTGTTATTAATTATATTCTTGTAATTGTGGGGCTTAGTCTCCCCCCCCATTAATTAAATTGATTGATATTTCATAATTATGATGAGGGCTATGGCGGTGGAGGCAGAGCTCCCCATTTACAAGAAATACAATTAGGAGATTAACTTCTCCGTACCTACAACCTGATGCAATAATTATAACTGGTCTACCTTCCAATGTCCTCCACTGTAAAACAAAGCAGCAGTTGCCCCTATACATACTGTACATTCACAGCAATGCCTTTAGTTTTTTATGGTTTCAGCTGGTCTTCTGTTTTTGTGATACTCTGTGATATTATTCTTTCTGTGGGGGGCACTCCTCCTCACACCCCCCGGGCCCACCGATGAAGTTGTATTTTTTACCTGGGGGGGTCGAGCGGAGCACCCCCACAGAAAGAATATCACAGGATATTACAAAACATAAGATAAAGAGCAACCTCACAACTAGTTAGGCAGTTCAATTATTGTGGATCCTCATTCTCCTCTGTCTGTTTAGCAAATTGGCAGCCTGGCACATTGTGCTCCAGTCAAAAGTCAGTCAGTTGTAATTATTGCATCGCATTGTTGCTGTTGTACGGTGAGGGCAGGTAAAACAAGCTGTCTTACTGTAAATGTAAAATTCTTGTAATTGATGCCTGGGCTCCACCACGCCCACACACCCCCGTCAATAATTATGAGTTCCCTCATTGCTAGGTTTCAGTGATTGTGGAGGCGGTTGGACTTTGCAACAGGAGCATGCCCACAGCGTGATCACGCCTCTACTGTAGTGTGTGGAGTTTCCAAAAAAGTGCACCACCGGTACAACATCCTCCACAAATGCCCTGTATCCCAACAACTGACTGGGGTTATGGGGAAAAAGTAATATTATTATCATGTAAATTGTAATTTAATTGTAAGGGGTGGGTACTGATGTGTCACGTCCGTCACTAGCCACTGGCCAGCTGCTGCTGCACTGCTCACTCTGTTGCCCATTTATTTTCACAAAATTGGACATCTTTTGATATTTACTGGTGTCAGCGTCGTGATACTCTGTATCATAGTATCGACGCCAGTAAATATCAAAATATGCAAATTAGTTAGTTTGCTTTGGTTGGGCATACCAGGCATCAATGACAGATACACTTACTCGTCCACTGTGTCTCACACTGAATCCTGTTTAATATATGGCCTTATTAATAAAGACCATAGTCTCTTACTAGTGTACCTATTTATTTGGAAACTTTTTTAAGAAATAGGTACAGTAGAATTCATTCTCTGAGAGATGAGCGGACAGCAGAATAATACTGTACACAGTTGAATCTGGTTGTCACCGGCAGGCCATCTGCCCCAGTCACAGAGAGCCAGCCAGTGCAGTAGTCACGTCAGTCTAATGTGGTGTCACCTGACTCCAGTAATTATGTTATTTGATTGTTTATCATTAATCTAGAGGGTAGCAGCGGCAGCAGTAGTAGTGGTACTGTACTTCCCAAGTTGGGTGGGGCCCTCTGGTTTTGTCTGGGAGGGAGTGAGTCAGTTACAGACTCACTCACACCCAAACAGAACTGGGAGTGACCCACGCTGCTATCCTCTAGGCTGATGATAAACAGTCAGATACCTGACATAGATAAAGTTGATGGCAGATAAGGACCGCAAGGGCCCATCTAGTCTGCCCATTTTTTCTACCTTATGAATGTGCCATAGCCCTTTACTCTGCCAATGGCCTATCTGGTCATACTCATCTGTACTGCTCAGAGCTACCTTATACCAATCCTATCCCATGCCTGTTTGACGCCCTGCACTGTATTCATGTCCATCACTTCCTGAGGTAGGCCGTGTCATGTCACAAACCCACTCAGCAGGTCGGCATCGGCTCTCTACTCCCAAAGTGCCAACCTCCAAGCGTAGTGTTGTGAACAGTTAACAGAACAAGGTAACCCTCTTGTCTGTTTTGTGGGTTCAAATCAACCTTTGGTCTCAAGTTCTGGAAGGATTCAAACTGTGAACCTCTTGTTAGTGTACCCAATGCACAGGCTCAGATAATTCTGTCTTCGGGGGGCCAGATATCTTTGCCTGTGAGCACCAAACCAGGTGTGCAGATATGAACCCTTATAAACTCTAATAAAAGACCTCAGATTAATCTTACCTTTTTCCAGTTTGGTATCACCCTTCAAGCTTACATATAGTGTGTGCTTTAAACAATAGATACTGTACTTGTAAAGGAAAGAAATCAAAGACAGACCAAGTAGTAAGCTCTAAAAATAGAGTTTTACTGAAATAGATAAAAAAATATGTAACACATAAAATACAAAACTTGAGTATTATATTACAAGACATACAAATGCCTTAAACAAAACAGGTTTTAACAGTGCAATTCCTTGTCTCTCTCTACCTGTATACTTGCTTAAAGTGCTCCAAAGATGTTTCTTTGTCAAAGTCTAGATGGAAGTGTCACTGTCTGAAGTAAAACAGAATAATGTTTAAAAGCTTGTTTTGCCCACCTCTTTTGTGTGACGTCACCTAGCTCCTCCTCTGTCAGAATATATAAAAAATATATATCTATACAAACACAGGATGGATGTCTTTTCAAAGTATTAATTCTGCAACCTCAGCATAACTCAATTTCAAATGACATTTCTTTGATCTTTAAACAGTATCCTCTGTCACACAGACACCAAAGTATTTATGATCTCGCAATAGTGTACTAAACCTGGTTTCCCCCTCAAAACGTAATAAACGAGATACTTCCTTTCCTCTTAGCAGTCAAAGCTATAATCAACATAGTTACCGTCTGTAATTAGCTTCTGTCCTTCCATGTAACATCGTGTATCTAAAAAACCTTTGTGGGTGGGTGTCATACATGCTGTTTCAGCCTTTCTCAAGAGAGTCCATAACCAATTTTTATTATTTTACAAAAAATTATGGAATGCTCATAACTCATGTCACAGGCCATACTGTTCCATGCATTCACTGCCCTGTCTGTGAAAAAAGTGCCTCACATTACCCTTAATTGGCCTCCTCTAATCTCATGCTGTGTCCTCTTGTCCGTCCTGCTATTTTTTTTATATTGAACCATGTTAGACTCTTGCACCATTTAGCAGTATTCAGGTGGGTCTCACACCAACTGTCTGTGAGAGGATGACAGCCCCTGTTTCTAATAACGATGCCTCTTCCTATGGATCTGAGAATCCACAAGCCCTCCTAACTGCCTTCTCAAATTGCTTGCCGCTTTTAGGAATCTGGATTTGACTACCACCAGGTTCCTTTCCATTTTAGTTAGTACCACACCCCCAATGTAGCCTTCCCTTGGTTTTGGTTTCCCAGCTGCTTACTTTGCAATTCTTTTACGTGAATGTAGCTGCCATGCTGACCAATCATCAAGTTTGCCAAGTCATCCCTTCTCATCCTTTCACTCCCGTTGTGTATCCCACCCTAGTTGAAGATGTTTGTGTTGTCTGCAAGGCATACTTTCCTTACAGTCCCTGTGCGGTGTAGTGCCACTTATAAAGACAATAAAGAGGACTGGCACCGGTTCCAACCCTATGGGACTAGTAACCCCTCACTTTCTTTGTTGGACATGGACTCCGTTGTTTACCATTGCTCTGTATCCTGTTGCCCATGCCCAGAAATTTTTTACCCTGAGGGTAGACCCACTCCCAGGCTTGCTTTCTTGTATATTAATCTTTTGTGAGGGAATGTGTCAAATGCCTTGCTAAAGTCTAGGTGGGCGGCAACATCCACAGCCCCACTTTGATCTACTGCCTTGCACCCAGGGCCATGTCCCAGTCCCAGCATCCCACTCACCTTCCCTATTTCCAAATTCCTTCTAACGCTGCATGCCCACCTTTAGGTAATTTGAAATAATTATGTCTGACTTGTCTGTATGTAATGTGTCTAAGGAGGGGCTGTGATCTTCAGTGAAAATAACAATGAATAATTTAGTAACTGTGGTTGATTAGCTACTGTAGTAGACTACTTAATGTAATGTGTGGACTTTTATTTTGTAGCCAGTGCCGAAATTCAGTGCAGTCTGCAGATGACTCCTGGAGTGAACGGATTTCGGATTTGCATTGCAGGTGAGTGTCCGGGCAAGAATGACACGACTCAGCTGAGTCTTATAAGGTAAGGTAATGGCAATGGATTTTCAAATTGTGAATTTCAAGGCAGATGTTTAGGTGACTGTGGTTTATTATGGCATATTTTTTTCTCTTTGTTCAGGGGTTAATATTCAGCACACACAGAATGCAAATTGTTACTGTTAGTCTCAGTACAATATAGAGGATAATGGATGGGGGACAGACAATAACCACGCAGTAATCACATGGAACAGTTTCCTTGTCAACAATGTAAACCGCGAGATCGATTACTGTGTGGTTATTTCTAACCTGATCGTATTCTTATAATTAATGGAACAACCGATGTGGTGTTACATATGTTTAATTACAGTGCTGGAATATCGCTGGTGCCTTAGATCTGTTGAAGAACATCTCACCGCCGCCGCCGTCTGTTGTGCGCCGCGTGTGTAAAGGACCCACGCATGCGCAGATCCACTCCCATTGTCATGGTATCAATGTGACATACTCAAGAGGGGTTAACAACCTTGATGTAACATCGATACCATAACAAGATAAACTTGCCAAAATTGGGACAATGATAATGGCTCTCCTCTCCCCATACATTATATTCAAATAACATAATTCCAGTTGTCACACTTTACTGTTACTGAGTCTAGCAATCACCATGTCTGATAGTGATGTTAACTCTGTGCTATTTTGTCCCGCCGTAGTTCAGTCTGTGTGTGTCATAATAAATTGTTTCCTACGCATTTATGTGGCCATGGTAGATTCATTAATAACGTAGGCTAAATTACTTGCGTTTGGTCTTGAAATAACTTCTTCTGTTGAGTCTGAGTCCCATACCCTGTAAATGTCAATGCCTGATGTGCAGGTGATAACCACGGTATAACTACCTCCAGGCTGTGGTTTCTGGGAGCAAGCAAAACCTCTCAACATGTGCTCTCAAGGTTTACTGATGCCCATAACAACAACGAGATAATTATGCAACCGCGGTTATCACCTGTTCATCAGCGATTATCTCTATTTAATAACTCAGTTTAAATTTGCAGTTCAGATAAGGTGACCCTTTTCAAGTATAAATGTTTGATTAATTCTGGCAGTACCCCCTGTCAGCTCAGCTTCATCCTTGAAAGCTGGTAAATTAAGTAATATGGAGCCAGGGTAGGGTTATTTTCCATGGTTATCAAAGAAACACCAGCAATAGAAACCATGACTAGTACTTTATTTCTTAATTTCTGTTTGTGTGTGTATAAAGAGGTGCTCTGCTCTTGAGTGAAATTATCAATAAATTATGAACTTTCGTTTGTAGGACTGAACTTGAGTGTGGACTCCGTCAAACATCAGAGTTTCTGTCCTACACAACTTTGTGTTGCAGCAGTCAGCTGAGGTCGTGCAAGGAGTCAGCTCCAACAGTCAGTCTTATTAAAGGTAAGTCAATGTGTTTTTAAACTGGGTGTATCGTGATTGTATTTGTGTAGCATTGAGTGGTACTTTGTCTGACTTTCCGGGTTGGGGTAGGGATGGGAGTAGGGGGGTAGGGGCAGTACTGTAGCAATGGTGGTTGGAGAGCATGGCAATGAGTTACTAAGCAACAAGGCACTCCCTGAGGTTAGATTAATAGTAACCACTTCTTAGGGATGTCAGTGTAATGTGGCACGAGGCATGGCCCAGTGACATATTGCCCCTAGGTTGTAATTAACTGGCTGTTAATCTAACTCCTGTAGAGCCTTCTTGCTGTTATAGAAATGTATTCAAAAAAGAAAGCTGTTGCTTGCAAGTATGGTTTATGAATTTTACTGTAGCCTACAGTAAAAAAGTTGGAATGCTGCATTGTGATTTTGAACCAGCATTCGAAAACTGTTAATGGAAGAAGAACTTTTTGCTTAAAAGTCTATCTTACAATAATGTCAGCTGTTTATATAATTTAAAATGTAAATATTTAAGAACAACAGTTTATGAATGTTGGCTCAAAATCATAATGCAGCATTCCAGTCAGTCAGCAGTGACAGGATGGAATGCTAAAACTCAGGAAGAATCAATATGCCATGGCAATCAGACTGTGCATGACAGCTGAACATGGATTAATGTAAGGCTGATCCGAACAGCAAAGCCAGTCAGATGACTTTAGGCCAGGGGCTGGCTGTATAGCCTAGAGGTTAGAGTAATAAATTGTGAATTTCGAGCTTGTCATCCAGTGGCCTGGGTCTGATTCCCACAACCTCCTCTTGCATACTGTGTGACACTGAGTCTCAGCAATTCATTTAACTGCCCAATGTTCCCAGGTCACCCCTGAAAAGAGGCACTTGTGACAAGTAGGCCTAACCCGGGTAGCAAAGCCTAAAAAAAAAAAAAACATTTCTCTTGCACAATGAAAACTGCCTTCTGATCTTCAGCATTCTCTCAAGGTTCCATAATGCAGATGTCCTATCACAGATAGGAATGGTATTGGTATGGTAGGGTTCTAATATCACATGAACTTTGGTACAACAGCATTTTGACAAGGCTGGATTTAAGCAATATTGCACAACAGTGCATGTGTTGTGAGATTTACACACGCATTGTGTGGTGTGTCACAAGGCACAGCCAAGTGAGTTTATTAACCACACAAGAAGTGTGTAAATATGACTACAACACATGCACTGAAGTGCATTATTGTGATTCTATACGTTACCTACTGTAGAATCATCAGCACTGTGTGGCGATTTCTTGAGATGCTCATTGATCAGTGTTTTGATTTCATATAATGCCGTGATCAGTGATAACAAACACTGCTGTCACACCTGAGGTCTTACTTGCAAATTATACAATGGTGTAGGAAAATCCTGTAACCTCATTGATCAAAACATGTCACATGACTGGGTAAATAGGTGTACTTAACTTCCGAGCATCCCAGTCAATGTCCTGTCCCTGCTTGTGTGTTTATGGTTAGAATGCTCAAAACTCTTCATGACGCCTTGTGACACACCACACAAGGCGTGGATAAACCCCAGTAACCCACACCCTGTTGTGCCTTATTGATTACACACAAACAGGAAGTTGGACAGGACATTGACTGGGATGCTCTGAAGTATACACCTATTATACTGTACACTTATCTCTTCAGTATTTTGTAAAGGAAGGTCTGATTGAAGAGTGCCACGAAGAAACCATCAGGGGGCAGAGTTTGAGAACTACTTGGGGAAAGCAAGAAGAAGAAAATCAAAAACTCTCCCAGAAGTGGCAAAATTGGCTTACCAAGTCTAAGGAGCAGGAGGGAAGTTCAGCGACTCAGTCAGTAGCAACACCAATTGACATCGATGAGCCTACCCCTACTGAGATAGATGTTGAGAGCAATATTACAGAAAAAGAAGAAGTTGAAGAAGAAGATGATGATTGCCAACCAACACCATCACCGTGCAAGTTTAAGAAATATACAGAGGATCCGGCATTAGAAAGTAATGTAGATGCTGTTGCCAGTTCAGTACTCCAACTTAATTTTAATGACCCGACGTCATGGCCTGACATGACTGACAAAGTTAGATGTTGCTTGGTGGAACATGGCCCTGAACAGAAGAAAAATGCTGATTTTAGTTTCTCAGCGTCTGATGACGGCAGGCGCTTCTATCGGATTGGTTCATGAAAATTCTTCCTAATGGAGAAACTGTGGAACGTACATGGCTAATGTATGCTGAGACCAAGAAAGGTATCTATTGCTTCCCTTGCATGCTGTTTGCAAAAAAATCATCCACCACATCAAGTCTGGCAAATCCAAAAAAAGGATTTTGTGACTGGAGACATTTAAATCCCAGAACTCCCCTGAGCACCAGGACAGTTACTTATGTTGGAAGAATTTTGAAATGTGCTTGAAGACAGGGGCCACCATAGATGATCAGCTGCAAAGGTCCATTGCCTCAAAAAAGGAAAAGTGGCGCACCATTCTGAAAATTATTCTTGATGCTATACTCTTCTGTGCAAAGAACAACTTGGCTCTCAGGGAGTCCACAGAGATGATCGGACACACACATCCTGGAATTTGCCTTAATTTGCTAGAACTGATAACTCACTATAATCTGGAGCTTGCAGGGCACATTGCCAACCATAAGAAGGGGTCTACCACTTATTTTTCTCCTACAATTCAGAATGAGTTTATTAACTTGCTAGGTTCCACTGTGAGACATAAAATAATCTCAAAAATGAAAAAGGCAAAATATTTCTCTATTATGTTTTGATTGTCGTGAGATGTGGCTCACAAGGAGCAAATGTCTCAAATCGTTCGGTATAAGCGAGGTACAGGATAATGATTGCGGTGTTGAGGGAAGTTTCATTGATTTCATCATTTCATGAAAAGACAGGAAGTGGGCTAGCTGCAGAAATTGAAAAGAAATTAAGTGATGATGGCTTAGATATAGCTAACTGTCGCATTGGACGGGGTATGACAATAGTTGCTAATATGGCAGGAAAGTATCGTGATAGTGCAAGCTCAGATAGCACAAGTAGAATGAACATGCTAGAGTTGTCCCATGTGCACTATTCTCTTAATTTAGTTAGTCCATGCTACAGTGTATCAGTGGACATGGTATCATTTTTGGCACAGTGCGAGAGATTATTTACATTCTTTGTAGCTTCAACAAGCTGCTGGGAGGTGCTGTCCCAAGTAGTAAAGGTCACTCTGAAGGGTCAACACTGGAAACAAAGATGGTCTTCAAAGTTTCGCATAGTTCACTCCTTCATCTTCAAATACCTGATGTTTTAAAGGATTGTACACCAAATAAATTGGAGATGCCAACCAAGCACCGATGTGGTATCAACAGCCCAGAGCCTAATCACAGATAGATTTTAAATTTCTTTGTACCCTAGCAATGTGGGACAAAATACTGAACCTGATTGAGCGAATAAACCAACTGTTGCAATGTAAGGGATTGCCTGTTGATAGTGCCTCAAAACATATCAGTGATTAAAAGGATGCACTTTCTGCAGGTACTTGCGGGATGATGGAATAAGTGATGTTGTACACCATGCAGCAGAACTTTGCTGAACGAGATGTTACTGACTGCAGAATTCACAGAAAAAATAAAGAAAAGGTGAATAGGATGGCCATGAGAACGTTGAAGATGAAGGGCACTTGATTTCTGCTGAGCAGGATTTCAAAATGCAGTTCAACAATGTTCTAGATACCCTCACTTCCCAGATTCAGTGGTGGTATGAGACATTGTCTGGAAGTGGCTGCTGACTTTAGCTTCCTTACAAGGTTATCTTTCTCAACAATGGAAGTTAGCGAGTTAAAGAAATGTGCAGCAGATCTGGCAATGAAATATACTAAAGCTCTAGATGCTTGTGAAATAGTATATAAGGTAGAGAGCTTCAAATTTCAGGCAGCTTCAGTACTGCCCAATTTTTCTAATGCCACACTCCTCAGCTTGTTGAAGCACATTCACAAATGGTCTTTGAGTACTTCCTATCCAAACATTGAAATTGCTCTCCGACTCTTCTTGACGCTCCCTGTGACTGTTGCTTCTTATAACGTGGTTTCAGCAAACTGAAGCTGATCAAGACCTATTTAAGGTCATCTATGGGACAAGAAAGACTGTCAACTCACTATACTATCTATTGAAAATGCTGTAGCCAGTGCCATTAACTTGACAAAGTCATTGACCTTTTCCTCTTTGAAGGCAAGAAAGGTTCACGTAGACCAGACAGACGAATTGTGAAATGTGTACCCTGTATCTGACTGCAACGGATATGCTCACGATTCGAATTCGGATAACATTTTGCATGAAAATATATAGCATCACCTCTCGTCTGTTACCGGGTTTCCCTCATGTCCTGATTGCCTTGAGGTTTTTGGTTTGGTACTCAGTGGCCTGTGCTGTTGCGTATGGGGCGTTGGTTCATTCAGCTCCAGCTCCATATCTTGAATTGCTGTGTAACTGTTCTTGTGTGTTGTATGGATTGTTCAATTCTTACATTTCATATATTTATCAATTAAGTTGGAGTACTGACCTGGCATCAGCATCTGCATTACTTACTAATACAGAATCCTCTGTTAGCAAACTGATTTTATTTTAAATACTAACCACTGGTTCTCATTTGGCCACTTTACAAAACAATTTGTTCTGATTCCATGATGAAAAAAAAAATCTGAAATCAGGGTTTGCTAGGGATACTCGATTCGGAAGAACATATAGCACAAGTGTGTTTTGGTTCAGTACTGGAGTCATTCAGTAGATGACCCTAACACAAAAAATCAGGCTACAACATGTAAACATCTCCTCAAAAGAGCTTCCCAGTGGTGGGGACCCCTAGCCCCATGCTTTATGTAGCAACTTTCACAGTACATTTCAGAAATGCATATAGGTTGATGGCATTGTTGGTCAGCCACTCATCCACAACAATTGTGTGCTGCACTGTCTGTATACCACCAAGCTTGAGTTCTAACATCTCATATCTCCATGGGAGCAAAATATTCCTGAAATTGGGTAGGGAACTGCTAAAAGTATGTTTTTTCTTCAAGAAAAGCCCAAACTCACCACAGAGCATACAACCCCTCAGAGCTTCTGGGGGCCTTGCAGCCCCAGACCCCCACATGCTTATGTAGCGATCTTGCCCGTATATTTCAGAAATGCATATAGGGTGGGTAGTTAATGGCATTCTTGGTCAGCCACTCATCCACAACAATTGCAGCTTCACACCTATACCACCCACCAGAGTCTCCTTCATCTCATATTCCATGGGGCAAGATATCTCTTCCTGAAATCGGGGTGGGGACTGTAACAAAGTATGTTTTCTTCAGAAAGGCCTGAACTCACCACAGAGCATGCAAACACCTCAGAGCTTGGGGCCCAGCTCTTTTCTTCGGAGGTACAAACTTGTCTCTGCCCAGGGCACCAAATGCCTTCCTACGGCACTGCTCGTGGAAGTGAAACCACAAAAAAAAAAACGCTTTCCCAGCCTGGACTGTACTATAACATCATCCAGTATACCTTTAATAACCAGTGTGAGGGATAAAGTGACATCCTTGTACCATTGAATGTAGCTGGCGATGTAAACCAAAGGGCATGGTGGTGAACTGATAGAATCCTATAGGGGTGGCAAATGCAGTTTTGTCTCTGGATTCTTTAGCTAAAGGTATTTGCCAGTAACCCTTGGTGAGATTGAGGGTACTGATATATTTTGCACTCCCAAGTCTGTCCACCAAATCATCTATTCTGGGCATAGGATAACTGTCAAATTCAAGTTTCCTAAAATCAAGGCAGATTCTAACACCCCTTCTTTTCTGTTTACAGTTACCATGGGAGATGACTAAGCATGCCTTACCTCCTCTGTGATACCCAATTCTTTCATTTTTTGTATTTCATATACTTCAACACTTAAAACATCATAACTTATTATATTTTGCTCTTTATAGGACAAGCATTCTTGTCAGTATTATGTGCTCAACCCTTTTGCTCGGCCTGGCACCATGGTAAAAGTACTGTTAAATGTCTTTAGCACATTATGAAAGTCTGCAGTTTGTTCTGAGGTTAGGAAACATTCACCTTTACAGCATCAGTATTTACAGTTTGTTCTAGTCTATCATAAGCTACATCAATGTCTTCCTTATCAGTTTCTGGTAAAACTAGCAAAGCATCTTTTGGCATTTTTTCAATCCATTTCTTGAGGAGGTTAGCATGATATATCTTACTAGGATTTTTTCTGTCAGGGGTCTCAGTCTTGTAGTTAACAGTGCTAGTACATCTGAGAACTTTATAAGGCCCCTGCCACTTCATTAACAGCTTATTTTCTGTTGTGGGCAACAGTAGCAAAACCTTTTCACCTGGCTCGAAAACGTTTTCTTTTCCCCATGGTCATAATATACCTTCTGCTGATTCTGGGCCTCTTCCTGATTACTATGGGTTATTTCAACATGTTTTGCCAGCTTCTTTCTTAGAGCACACATATAAGAAAATATGAATTGTTTCCCTGAGTGGGGTTATCTTCACACGCTTTTTATCACATCCAGGCCTCTTGGCTGTTCACCATACAGCCTCAAATGGTGAAACTCCTGTTGATGCCTGTGCATGTCTCTGTGGGAAAAGTAGGTAAGGCAAGTATTGGTCCCAATCTTTCTCTTCCTTTTAAAACCTTTTAATATGCATTTAGGGTGGTTAAAACGTCAACAAGATTCATCCATCTGAGGGTGATTGGGAGGTTCTATGGCAGTGATACTTAGCAGTCTGTACAGCTCCTTAAGCAATGCAGCACCAAAATTACTACCCTGATCAGTAATAATCTCTTTAGGTATGCCCACTGTGCTAAAAATTTTGACAAGCTCTGCTGCAACTTTTGGGGCTGTAACAGTACATATCGGAACTGCTTCTGGGTATCGAGAAACATAGTTGAATACTACCAGGATAAATCTATTACCCCTTTTTACTTTTGTCTAAATGACCAACCACATCCATTGCAATTCTCTCAAAGGGCACATCTATCAGAGGCAGAGGCACCGGGCACCTTTGTCTTTTCTAGTGACTGGGGCTGCTTTCTGTACATTTAGCACAGGAACTACAATAGGTAGCAACATCTTCATAAATTTCAGGCTGTAAAATCTACAGCACTCGGGGTGTGACCACTGAGTGACCAGTCATGACTATCATGTGCTATCTGTAACAATTATTTTCTTCTTTTGTGGTATAACCAATTGTTCTGTTCTGTTCCTTGTGTCTGAGGTTTAACCCAAACCAGTACAGTAACCTATTACATTTTTTAAACATTGTCCATCTGCCTGCTTCTAAATGTTGAATCTCTTTCTCTGCTTTCAATCTCTTTTTGTTGTATAGCCACCATTTGAAAAAGTCCATCGACTTTTAAATTCTCACTGCTTGTTCTTTCCCAACTTGTGCTGGCTGTACAATCTCAGACAGACTATGTCTCTGCTAGTTGGCTGCCATTCTCTGGTAACCACTCCTGGACTTGCTACTACAGAATCATACCTTCCTCCAGCTTCTTTGTACTAGAGTCAGTACCCATACAAACTCCTGTCTTAGGGTATGCAGTATAAATCCCACAGCTGACACCATCTGTCATGAGGCAGGGTCAGGAAGCATGAAAACCGGAGCAGTTGTAGAGTCGCCAAAATATTGTACAACATCAGTAACATAATAAATAAACTTGTTCAGAATAACTATATGCAAACAAATAAATCTTCTTTCAGTCTCTGTGTACTTTTCTTGTAATCTATCTTGCAGTAGCAGATTAGCTTTATAAGTCTTTTCAACCCCATTCTTAACATCGTCGCCTTAAAATATTCTGTCCTGTAAGTTTCAGGGCAGGCTGCTAGAAACATTGTGCTTTGACTGAGCCCCTTTGCAAGGCTGGAAGATGCACTCAACTAACTCTAGAGTTTACAATCATCTCAAACTATAAATATATATATATATATATATATATATATATATATATATATGTTTCAGTAATACTATATTTTCAAACAAAAGTGTTCAGTAATGGTTACATTTCATACGTTGCCTGTACATATTAACAGATATAGAATATGCGGGAACAACAACAAGGAAAACTGAGAGACAGAAGGCGAAAATTCTGAGACTATGGGTTGATCAAATCCAGAATCACGGAAAAGTGATTGTGCAACAGACAGACAGAAGGAAAGATCCTTGTTACTTTCTCCTAACAATGGGACGAGACCCTATTCTACTATCTGGGAACTTCAGATCGGTACCTCCATCATGCGTGAAAACATTTGGTGCCCTGGACAGAAATAAAGTTTCCCCAAGAAAAGGCCAGGGTCTGGGGCTGCACCCCAAACTCAGGTGTTTGCATGCTCTGTGGTGAGTTTGAGGCCTTTCTGGAAGAAAAAACATACTTTGTCACAGTCCCCACGATTTCAGGAGAATATTTTGCTCCCATGGAATATGGATGTGGGAGACTCTGGTGGATGGTATAGGTGTGAAGCTACAATTGTTGTGGATGGTGGCACCAACAATACCATCAACAACCACCTATGCATTCTAAAATATATAGAGGTGCTACATAAAGCATAAGTCTGGGGCTGCAAGGCCCAAAACTCGAGGTTTGTATGCTCTGGTGAGTTTTGGGCTTTCTTGAAGAAAAACATACTTTTATTACAATTCCTACCAATTTCGGAATATTTGCTCCATGGAATATAAGATGAGAGACTCTTCGGTGGTATAAGTGTGCTGCTACAGTTGGAAAAGTGGCTGACCAACATTGCCATCAACCATCCACCTATGTATTTCACAAATATATTGTGAGTCACTACATAAGCATGGGGTCAGGGGCTGCAGGCCCCAAAACTCTGAGGGGTTTACATGATCTGTGGGTGAGTTTTCAGGCTTTCTTGAAGAAAAAACATACTTTCATTACAGCTCCTACCCATAATTTCAGGAATGTCTTTGCTCCATGCAATTTGAGATGTAGTAGACTCTGGCTTGGTGAGTATACAAAAGTGCACTGCAGTTGATTGTGGACGAGTGGCTGACCAACAATGCCATCAACCACCTATATGCATTTCGAAATCTACTGCGAAGATACTACATAAAAACATGGTGCTAAGGGTCACCTAGACCCTGCAAGCTCTTGGAGGAAGCGGTTACATACTATAGCCTGAATTTTGTAGTTATGGGTCATCTACTACTGAATCACTCCCTAACTGAACCAAAACACACTTGTGTGATATGTTCTTCTGAATTGGTATCCCTAGCAACCCCTGATTTCAGATTTTTTTTTTTATCATGGAATCAGAAAGAAACTGTGTTGTAAAGTGGCCAAATGAACCAGTGGTTAGTATTTTAATTAAAATCAGCTTGCTAACAGAGATTCTGCATTAGAAAGTAATGCAGATGACTGATGCCAGGTCAGTACTCCAACAATTGATAAATATAGAAAATGTGAAATTAAACAATCCATACAACACTCAGAACAGTTACACAGCAATTCAAGATATGGAACTGGGCTACAGATGATTCAACACCACACACACCAACACTGAGCCACTGGTACCAAATCAGAACCTCAAGGCAATCAGGACATGAGGAAACCGGTAACTGATGAGAGATGATGCTATATATTTTTCATGCAAAAAGTATATCGAATCTGAATAGCATGTCACAGTCATCAGATACAAGGGTACACATTTCACAATGTAAGTCGGTCTATGTGTGAACCTTTCTTGCCTTCAAAGAGGCAAATTCATCAACGACTTTACGCCGAAGTTAATGGCACTGGCTACAGCATTTTCAATAGATAATATATTGAAGATTGGCAGACTTTCTTGTCCATAGATGACCAAATAGGTCTTGATCAACTGATTTGCTGAAACTCGTTATGAAGGAAACCTTGGTCACAGGGATGATCAAGAAGAGTGGGAGAGCAATTTCAGTGTTTGGATGGGAAGCACTCAAGACCATTTGTGAATGAACTTCAACAAGCTCAGGGTTGTGGCATTAGAAAGTGGGCAGTACTGCAGCTGCCTGAAACTTAAACTCTCTACCTCCTTATGCTATTTCACTAGCATCTAGATCCTTAGAATAGTTCATTACCAATCAACTGCATTTCTTTAACTACTTCATACATTGTTGAAAGATAACCTTGTAAGGAAGTTAAAGTAACAACCACTTCAGACAATGCCTCATACCTCCACTGAATTTGAGGAAGTAGAGTGTCTAGAACATTGTCAAACTCCATTTGAAATCCTGCTCAGTAGAAATCAAAGTGCCCTTCATCTTCCAACGTTCTCAAGCGGCCATCCTTTTCATCTTTCTTTTCTTTCTATAAAAATTCTGCAGTCAGTGACATCTGTTCAGCAAGTTCTGCTGCATAGTGACAACATCATTTATTCCATCATCCTGCATGTGCTGCAGTGCATCCTTTAATCCACTGATATGTTTTGAGGCACTATCGACAGGCAATCACCCATTGCAGCAGTTGGTTTACTTGTTCAATCAGGTTCAATATTTTGTCCCACATTGCTAGGGTACAAAGAAATTTGAAATCTATCTGCTTGATTAGGCTCAGGAACAGTGATACCACATCAGCGTGGTTGCATCTCCATATTTGGTACAATGCCTTTAAAACATCAGGTATTTAAAGATGAGTGAACTGTGAAACTTTGAAGACCATCTTGTTTCAGTGTGACCCTTCAGGTGACCTTTACTACTTGGGACAACACCTCCAACATTGTTGAAGCTACAAAGAATAAATATCTCTGCACTGTGCAAAAAATGATACCATGTCCTCCTGATACACTAGCAGCATGGACCCCAACTAAATTAGAGAATAGGCACATGGGACAAATCTAGCATGTTCATTCACTTGTGCTATTGAGCTTGCACCACGATACTTTCCTGCCATGTTAGCACCATTGTCATACCCTGTCCCGACAGTTAGCTATATCTAAGCCAACATCACTTAATTTCTTTTCAGTTCTGCATGCGCTTGCTTCCTGTCTTTTCATGTGAAATGATGAAATCAATGAAACTTCCTCAACACTGCAATCATTATCCTGTATCCTCACATACCGAATGATTTGAGACATTTGCTCTTTAAGAGCCACATCTAACATACAATCAAACATAATGAAAAATATTTTGCCTCTTTAATTTTTGAGATTATGTCATGTCTCACAGATGGAGACCCAACAAGTTAATAAACTCATTCTGAATTGTTGGAGAAAAATAAGTGAGTGAGACCCCTTCTTCACGGTTGGCAATGTGCCTGCAAACTCCAGATTATAGTGATTTATCAGTTCTACAAATTAAGACAAATTCCAGAATGTGTGTCCGGTCGATCTCTGTGGACCCCCTGAGAATAGCCAAGTTGTTCTTTGTGCAGAAGAGTATAGCATCAAGAATAATTTTTCAGAATGATGACTTTTCTCTTTCTGAAGACAATGGACCTTTACGGCTGATCATCTATTGTGGCCCATGTCTTCAAGCGCATTTCAAAATTCTTCCAACGTAAATAACTGTCACGGTGCTCAGGGGAGTTTTCATGATCTGGAATTCTGGGATTTAAATGTCTACAGTCACAAAATCCTTTTTTTGGATTTGCCAGACTCGATGTGGTGGATGATTTTTTTGCAAACAGCATACATGGGAAGCAATAGATAGCTTTCTTGGTCTCAGCATACATTAGCCATGTATGTTCCACAGTTTCTCCATTAGGAAGAATTTTTGTGAACCAATCCTGATAGAAGTGCCTGCCGTCATCAGACGCTGAGAAACTAAAATCAGCATTTTTCTTCTGTTCTAGGCCATGTTCCACCAAGCAACGTCTAACTTTGTCAGTCATGTCAGGCCATGACTTTGGGTCATTAAAATTAAGTTGGAGTACTGAACTGGCAACAGCATCTACATTACATTCTAATGCAGGATCCTCTGTATATTTCTTAAACTTGCATACAGATGGTGTTGGTTGGCAATCATCATCTTCTTCTTCAACTTCTTCTTCTTCTGTAATATTGCTCTCAACATCTATCTCAGTAGGGGTAGGCTAATTGATGTCAATTGGTGCTGCTACTGACTGAGTCACTGAACTACCCTCCTGCTCCTTAGACTTGGTAAGCCAATTTTGCCACTTCTGGGAGAGTTTTCAATTTTCTTCTTCTCTTGCTTTCCGCAGTTTTCTAAACTCTGCCCCTGATGGTTTCTTCGGTGGCTTCTTCAAGAATCAGACCTTCCTTTACAAAATACTGAAGAGATAAGTGTATAGTATAATAGGTGTAGTTAACTTCAAAGCATCCCAGTCAATGTCCTGTTCAACTTTCTGATTGTGTAATCAATAAGGCACAACAGGGTGTGGGTTACTGGGGGTTTACCCACGCCTTGTGTGGTGTGTCACAAGGTGGCTGCGGTGCAGCTGAGTGACTTAATCATAAACACACAAGAAGTGGGACAGGACATTGACTAAGATCTCTGAAAGATAGTACACTATTTACTGATCATGTGACATGTTTTGACCAATGAGGTTTTAAGTTTTCCTACACCATTGTAGCCATAATTCGCAAGTAGACCTCCAGGAGTGACAGCAGTGTTTGTTATCACTGATCACGGCATTATATGAAATCAAACACTGATCAATGAACATCTCAAGAAATACGCCACACAGTGCTGATGATTCTACAGTAGGTAGCCTATAGAATCACAATAATGCACTTCAGTGCATGTGTAGTAGTCATATTTACACACTTCTTGTGTGGTTAATAAACTTACTTGGCTGTGCTTTGTGACACACCACACAAGGCGTGTGTAAATCTCACAACACATGCACAGTTGTGCAATATTGCTTAAATCCAGCCTTACATTAATCCATGTTCTGCTGTCATGCACAGTCTGATTGCCATGGCATATTGATTCTTCCTGAGTTTTAGCATTCCATCCTGTCACTGCTGACTGACTGGAATGCTGCATTATGATTTTGAGCCAACATTCATAAACTGTTGGTGGAAGAACTTTGTTCTTAAATATTTACATTTTAAATGATATAAACAGCTGACATTATTGTAAGATAGACTTTTAAGAAAAAAGTTCTTCCATTAACAGTTTTCAAACGCTGGCTCAAAATCACAATGCAGCATTCCAACTTTTTTACTATAGGCTACAGTAAAATTCATAAACCATACTTGCAACAGTTTTCTTTTTTGAATACATTTCTATAATAGCAATAAGGATCTCGCAGGAGTTAGATTAACAGCCAGTTAATTACAACCTAGGGCCAATATGTCACTGGGCCACACCTCGTGTCACATTACACTGACATCCCTAGGTAGTGGTTACTGACTATTAATCTAACCTCAGGGAGTGCCTTGTTGCTTAGTAACTCATTGCCATGCTCTCCAACGACCATTGCTACGGTACAGCCCCTACCCCCCCACTCCCGTCCCTACCCCAACCGAGAAAGTCCGACAAAGTACCAGTCAATGCTGCACAAATGCAATCACAATACACCTGTTTTAAAAACACATTGACTTACCTTTAATAAGACTGACTGTCTGAGCTAACTCCTTGCATGATCGCAGCTGACTGCTGCAACACAAAGTTGTGTAGGATAGTAACTCTGATGTTTGTGAGTCCACCTCAAGTTCAGTCCTACAAATGAAGATTCTAATTATTTCTATTTTCACTCAAGAGCAGAGCACTTTTATACACACAGAAATTAGAAATAAAATACTAGTCATGGTTTCTATTGTAAGTGTTTCTTTGATAACCATGAAAATAACCTACCTGGCTCCATATTACTTAATTTACAGCTTTCAAGGGTGAAGCTGAGCTGACAGGGGTACTGCGGAATAAATCAAACATTTATATCTTGAAAAGGTCACCTTATCTGAACTGCAAATTTAAAGCTGAGTTATTAAATGAGGATAATGCCTGATGAACAGGGTGAGAACTACGGTTGGTGCAATTACCTCAAGTTGTTGCTAGTCAGTAAACCTTGAGAGCACATATAGAGGTTTGCCATTGTCCTAACAACCAACCTGGAGGTAGTTATATAGTGGTTATCACCCGCATTTCAGGCATTGACATTTACAGGGTATGGGACTCAGACTCAACAGAAGAAGTTATTTCCTCCGCACCCGAAACACAAGTTATTTAGCCTTACATTATTAATGAATCTGCACTATGGCCACATAAATGCATAGGAAAACAATTTATTATGATACACAGACTGAACTACGGCAGGACAAAATAGCACCAGAGTTGACATCACTATCAGACATGGTGATTGCTAGACTCAGTAACAGTAAAGTGTGACAACTGGAATTATGTTATTTGAATATAATGTATGGGGAGAGGGAGAGTCCTTATCATTGTTCCAATTTTGGCAAGTTTATCTTGTTATGGTATCAACATTACATCAAGGTTGTTAACCCCTCTTGAGTATGTCACATTGATACCATGGCAATGGGAGTGGATCTGCGCATGCGTAGGTCCTTTACACACGTGGCGCACAACAGACACCTGTGGCGGTGAGATGTTATTCCACAGATCTAAGGCACCAGTGACACTCCAGCACTGTAATTAAACATATGTAACACCATCACAGTTGTCCACTATAAAGAATAATGGATGGTAGCAGAAATAACCACGCAGTAATCGCACCTCGTGGTTTACATTCCAAACAAAGAAACCTGTTCGATCACGATTACTGTGTGGTTATTGTCTGTCCCATCCATTATCCTCTATATATTACTGAGACTAACAATAACAATTTGCATTCTGTGTGTGCTGAATATTAACCCCTGAACAAAGAGAAAGAAATGCCATAATAAACCACAGTCACCTAAACATCTGCCTTGAAATTCACAATTTGAAAACCCATTGCCATTACCTTCTTATAAGACTCAGCTGAGTCGTGTCGTTCTTGCCCGGATGCTCACCTGCAATGGAAATCCGAAATCCGTCCACTCCAGGAGTCATCTGCAGACTGCACTGAATTTCGGCACTGGCTACAAAATAAAAGACCTCACATTACATTAAGTAGTCTACTACAGTAGTTAATTGACTACAGTTATTAAATTATTCATTGAAGATCACAGCCCCTACTTAGACACATTACATACAGACAAGTCAGACATAACTATTTCAAATTACATAAAGGTGGGCATGCAGTGTTAGAAGGAATTTGGAAATAGGGAAGGTGAGTGGAATGCTGGGACTGGGACGTAGCCGCAGGTGCAAGGCAGTAGATCAAAGTGGGGCTATGGATGTTGCACCCACCTAGACTTTGTAAGGCATTTGACACAGTCCCACACAAAGAATTAATATATAAAAAGCAAGCCTGGGAGTGGGTCTAGCCTCAGGGTAAAAAATTTCTGGGCATGGGCAACAGGATACAGGGCAATGGTAAACAACGGAGTCCATGTCCAACAAAGAAAGTGAGGGGTTACTAGTCCCATAGGGTTGGAACCGGTGCCAGTCCTCTTTATTGTCTTTATAAGTGGCACTATACCGCACAGGGACTGTAAGGAAAAGTATGCCTCTTTGCAGACAACACAAACATCTTCAACAGGGTGGGTTGATACACAATGGGGGTGGAAAGAATGAGAAGGGACGACTTGGAAAACTTGAATGACTGGTCTAAAGTATGGCAGCTTACATTCAATGCAAAGAAGTGCAAAGTAATGCACCTGGGAAACCAAAACCCAAGGGAAGACTACACATTGGGGGTACTAACTAAAATGGAAAGGAACCTGGTGGAAGTCAAATCAGATAACCTAAAAGTAGGCAAGCAATTTGAGAAGGCAGTTAGGAGGGCTTGTGGATTCTCAGATCCATAGGAAGGCATCGCTATTAGAAAACAGGGTTGTCATCCCTCTGCTGAGACAGTTGATGTAGACCCCACCTGGCATATTGCTAAATGGTGCAAGAGTCTAACATGGTTCAATATAAAAAATAGCAGGGCGGACAAGAGAACACAGCATATGAGATTAGAGAGCCGATTAAGGGTAATGTGAGAACATTTTCTGAACAGGGCAGTGGATGCATGAAACAGTACGGCCTGTGACATGAGTTCGGAGTACTCCATCATTTTTTGTAAAATAATAAAAATTGGTTATGGACTCTCTTGAGAAAGGCTGAAACAGCATGTATGACACACACCCACAAAGGTTTTTTTATATACAGGACGTTACATGGAAGGCCAGAAGCTAATTACAGACTGTAACTAAGAGGAAAGGAAGTATCCCTTTTATAGTGTTTTGAGGGGGAAACCAGGTTTAGTACACTAGTGCGAGATCATAAATGCTTCGGTGTCTGTGTGACAGAGGATACTGTTTAAAGATCAAAGAAATGTCATTTGAAATTGAGTTATGCTGAGGTTGCAGAATTAATACTTTGAAAAGACATCCATCCTGTGTTTGTATAGATATGTTTTTTATATATTCTGACAGAGGAAGAGCTAGGTGACATCACACAAAAGAGTGGGCAAAACAAGCTTTTAAACATTATTCTGTTTACTTTAGACAGTGACACTTCCATCTAGACTTTGACAAGAAACATCTTTAGACACTTTAAGCAAGTGATAAGTGAGAGAGACAATAGATTGCACTGTTAAAACCTGTTTGTTTAAGAAGATTTGTATGTCTTGTAATATAATAGTCAAGTTTTTGTATTTTATATATTACATATTTTTTTATCTATTTCAGTAAAACTCTATTTTAGGAAGCTTACTACTTGGTCTATCTTTGATTTCTTTCCTTTACACAAAGTTGAGGATCTATCTGTTTAGCACACACTGATAAGCTTGAAGGGTGATACCAAACTGGAAAAAGGTAAGATTAATCTGAGGGTCTTTTATTAGAGTTTATAAAGGGTTAATTTCTGCACACCTGATTTGGTGCCCACAGGCAAAGATATCTGGCCCCCCGAAGACAGAATTATCTGAGCCTGTGTATTGGGTACACTAACAAGAGGTTCACAGTTTGAATCCCTCCAAAACTTGAGACCAAAGGTTGATTTGAACTCACAAAACAGACAACAGGGTTACTTTGTTCTGTTAACTGTTTACAACACTATGCTCGGAGGTTGGCACTGTGGGAGTAGAGGGCCGATGCTGACCTGCTGAGTGGGTTTGTGACATGACACGGCCTACCTCAGGAAGTGGTAGACATGAATACAGTGCAGGGCTTCAAAAGGCATGGGTTAGGATTGGCATAAGGTAGCCCCGAGCAATACAGATGAGTATGACCAGATAGGCCATTGGCAAAGTAAAGGGCTATGGCACATTCATAAGGTAGAAAAAATGGGCAGACTAGATGGGCCCTTGCGGTCCTTATCTGCCATCAACTTTATCTATGTCAGTTATCTGACTGTTTATCATCAGCCTAGAGGATAGCAGCGTGTGTCACTCCCAGTTCTGTTTAGGTGTGAATGAGTCAGTAACTGACTTACTCCCTCCCAAACAAAACCAAGAGGGACCTACCCAACTTGGGAAGTACAGTACCACTACTACTGCTGCCACTGCTACCCTCTAGATTAATGATAAACAATCAAATAACATAATTACTGGAGTCAGGTGACACCACACTAGACTGACGTGACTACTGCACTGGCTGGCTCTCTGTGACTGGGGCAGATGGCCGGCCGGTGACAGCCAGATCCAACTGTGTACAGTATTATTCTGTTGTCTGCTCATCTCTCAGAGAATGAATCCTACTGTACCTAGTTCTTAAAAAAGTTTCCAAATAAATAGGTACAGTAGCAAGAGACAATGGTCTTTGGTAATAAGGCCATATATTAAACAGGATTCAGTGTGAGACACACTGGACGAGTAAGTGTATCTGTCATTGATGCCTGGTAAGCCCAACCAAAGCAAACTAACTAATTTGCATATTTTGATATTTACTGGCGTCGATACTATGATACAGAGTATCATAGCGCTGACACCAGTAAATATCAAAAGATGTCCAATTTGCTGAAAATAAATGGGCAACAGAGTGAGCAGCAGTGTCCGACTGGCCAGTGGCTAGTAGCGGACATGACACATCAACACCACACTTGCAATATAATTACAATTTACATGATAATAATACTACTTTCCCCATAACTGATCAGTTGTTGGAATACAGGGCATTTGTGGTGGATGTTGTACCGGTGGTGCACTTTTTTGGAAACTCCACACACTACAGTAGAGGCGTGATCACGCTGTGGGCATGCTCCTGTTGCAAAGTCCAACCGCCTCCACAATCACTGAAACCTAGCAATGAGGGAACTCATAATTATTGATGGGGGGGTGTGTGGGCGTGGTGGAGCCCAGGCATCAATTACAAGAATTTTACATTTACAGTAAGACAGCTTGTTTTACCTGCCCTCACCGTACAATGGCAACAACGCGATACAATAATTACAACTGACTGACTTTTGACTGGAGCACAAAGTGCCAGGCTGCCAATTTGCCAAACAGGCAGAGGAGAATGAGGATCCACAATAACTGAACTGCCTAACTAGTTGTGAGGTTGCTCTTTATCTTATGTTTTGTGAATATCCTGTGATATTCTTTCTGTGGGGTGCTCCGCTCAGCCACCCCAGTAAAAATACAACTTCATCGGTGGGCCTGGGGTTGTGAGGAGGTGCCCCCACAGAAGAATAATATCACAAGTATCACAAAACAGAAGACCAACTGAAACCATAAAAAACTAAAGGCATTACTGTGAATGTACAGTATGTAACAGGGCAACAGCTGCTTTGTTTACAGTGGAGGACATTGGACAGTGGCCCAGTTGTTATGTGCATCAGGTTGTAGGTGTGGGGAAGTTAATCTCTAAATGTAATTCTTGTAAATGGGGACTCTGCCTCCACCTCCACACCCCATCATAATTATGAAATGTCAATCAATTTAATATGGAGAGACTAAGCCCACAATTACAAGAATATAATTAATAACAAGTAGCATTATTCCCAACACAGGCATATAATTCTACTTCTGACATCTCGCTTTGTGACAGGGGATGCGGTGTTGCGCTTGCTTTTCAGCAGGTTACTGTAGCAGCAACCTAACAAGTTCCAACAGTCAATGTCGTCCTCCACAAAAAAATGTGAATGGTACTACTCCTCCTGCCTGGTAAGGGGTACCATGATCAGTCATCATATGGTATCTTATAATCTTGGTATGTGTGGGGGGGAGTAAGAGATATGTAAAACTGCGAATAACTACTTCCTTCCTTTATGACAGGACAGGTAAAAATAAATAATACTTTAATACATAAACATTGACAAGTAGTTGAACTGTATCATCCAACTGACTCTCACTCTTAGGTCAGGGAAGGGCTGCAAGGGAAGGGAAGGGAAGGGCATTTCTATTACATCATCAACAAGGAAATCAAATTACAGTGTGTGTGTGTGTGTGTAATTTGATTTCCTTGTTGATGCAAATAAACTATGTGTCACTCACTGTCAGTCAGTTCTGTTACTGTGCATGTGCTTATTTTTAAACAATGTGTGCTTGAACAGAACTTCTGTGCCATTTCATTTATTATTTGCTGCTTAGAAATTTCTCATGCTATCTGGTGCTGCCCTAGTGCCTGGTGGATGCCACCGCCCCAACCCCTGGAGGATACATGGCCCCCAAATGAAATAAATCAATGCTAGCCTGCAGCATTGCTGCAGTCGATTAGCAGCCATAATGTCTTTAAGCCTACCTATAATTCCCTGCACTGCCCCCCACCACCAACTAAACTGTCATGAGGGCAGGCAGCTGGCTAACTGCAGCTCAATGAGCTAAGCTCATACAGAATAATTCCCTTATTCCGAAATTCGATCTCAATCTACATCTACTACTAGGCTCCCTCATTTCAGGACTGCCCCAGGAAATTCTAGACAGATGATCACCCTATATCCCTACCCTGCCCCACCCCTTTGGGCTGATTCACCTCAACTTGAGATAGCCTAAAATTATTGCTTCTACACTCAGTTCCTTTTCCTTAACTAGACTCACTCTTTATTTTTGAACATTGGAGGGCACTGTTTAAATGATTTTGTTTCAGCCACAGTGCCAAGAAAGAGCACTGTGATTGAAATGAAAAGAACCCTTTGCAGCTGAACTAAACTGTCATCCTCCTGACTTTCTGACTGAACAAAATCCCTTGCTCTGTGAGAGAACCCTGTGCTTTCACTCAGTGCTGCCAGTAGTGTCGGTCCCTTGCACTGTTTTCCACTTGCAGTCAGCCAGCTCAAGTGTCTGTAACATAAGTTACTCATCCACTGATGCCAGCCTGCCCAATCATGCTCCTCTCCTCAGCCTGCATAGCAGTAAAAACCCTGGGCCACACTTTGAATGTCCCCCTGTGCACAATTCCCAGGTGCAGGGAAAAGTCTGTGCAGCTGCCAGCTGTGAAAATGCTATTTTCATTATTTTGTGATAATGTACAATAGGTGGCAATGGTATTTTCCTTTTTTCCCTACAACTGTGGAAAAAAATGCTACATAGCATTTTTCTGCAGCTGTGGATTGTGAAATACAATATGCAAGCTACTAAAACTAATAGAGAAACTAGAGATGTACTTGGAGCAGGTTGAGAAAGGCCTACCACAGGTGCGCCACACACCGCCTCCACAGCCTTCCCTGAGCACTCGCTTGCCTTCACCTCCAATCCTCCGCTCACAGTCGTGTGTCCGATGACTGTGAGTCTTACTGACTCACTCATCTGGCCATCGCCGCGGCCACCCCTCGGCCCTTAGTCTCTTACAGATAACCACAGGTACACTGCCAAGTCTTTGATCCATTTCAGAAGAGGCAAGCAAAAACATTGCTGTATTTAAGGCAAAGCGGTCTCAGCTGTGTGACATAAGGGGTGGATCATTTGCCCTTTGGTAAGGAGTACTGTACTATGTGAACACTGGCTCTTGTGGGATTCAGACCTAGTGATACCCCTCAAAAGTGAGATTGCAGCTGAATGATGGCAGCATACTAAGGCAACCCTGTCAGGCATCTGAAGGGTTGTGAGAAGTGGTAACAGTGCAGACTGAGTTCTCGGAGAACATACTATCTTGACAGTGCCCATACAATTTGCACATGAGGAGATCGTTGCTACAGGCGCTGGCGTATATTAAAGGTTTTGACAGTCCTAAACAACTGCCACTTCCAGTAGAAGAGCTGGGGGGATGGGTGAGCTGGGATGATAATTGGCCGTCCTGGCTGAACCAGCATCACTTGTGGTGCCCCTCTAAAGACTATTCACTGTTGGGCGCCAATTGTGGAGCTCATGGTTGGCTGCCCCCCACCCTAGTTCCCAAACCTGGCTCCTCTACTGGCCACTGCAATGCTGTTTAATGATGCATAAACCATACCCTTATTATGCACATATGCCCCCAAAACAGTGATTACAGAGCTGATTTAATTATTTAGCTTATACAGTATTAAGCGTTGCCTGATACATGTATAGCATCGTTTTTTGCAAAGGATATACTATAGAACTAGTATCAGCCTATTAAAAACAGTTATACCTGTCCCTGACAGTTTATTATGCTGATAATTCACAAATACTACCCTTTATTCCACCAAATAGTAGCCTCATGCCTTGGTGTTCCATGGTCTCCTGTCTCTCACTGACTCTCTCTCATAATCACATGACACAGATCCTCTGAATGATCTTAAAAAACAAGATGATATATCTACCCTGCAATCCTTAAGATAAAACACGAAGGTGCGGTGTACTCGTTTTGGGAGGTGGAGAAGGCGAACACCTTTATAAAGGAACTTAACAAGAAAGTGGGTTGAAAGTGGCGACATGGTGGGAGAAGTGAAAAGACTTGAGACACTGACTATCTTTTGGTTGGGGTAGATCCCCCTTTACAAGTTGAGTTGTTCATGTTTAGTGTTGAAAATCTTTGAACTCAGGAGGCCTATGGCTAAATCGGTGGATAATGGGGGCTGAATGAGACTGTTCTTGGAAGAATACGTGCTGGAGTTTTGAAAATGCGGAGAAGAATGCTTGAAGACACAGGAGAAATTGCCGGAAGAGCACCCGTGGAGAAGGTAGGCCAGGAGGAGCGGCTGGTGGCTTGGGCCTAGCGTGTGTGGTTGTTTGAAATCACGCGGCCTACTCCACTGGCCTCCGACCGGGCCGTCTGTTGGAAGGAAGCCTCATAAATGAACAGGACTGTGCATGGGATTATGGAGCTTGATTATGGATGGGAGAGGGGATGGATATGACTGAGGGCAAGAATTAATGGGACTCAGAATGGATCAATGGGGGCCGAACTGAAGCGGTTCCGGTTCTATATGATATGCATGTCATGTTATTATGTTATGAATCAGATGGGCCAGTATTGCCCACAGATGAAGTGGTCTCTGGGGGGGGTGAGGGGAGGTAGCTGCTCAAATAGCAGAGTTTGGGAGGTGCTGTCGTGATGGCAGAAGAAAGCAATGATGGGCGATGGCTGAAGAGGTGGAAAGGGGGGTGCTGGGAGGAAAGGGAATGGTATAGGATGTCTGGGAGTAGGAGTAGTATGGGAAAGAGGGGGTAAAAAGGGGGGATATAGTAGTATCGGAGGGAAGAGTTAAGAATAATCGAGATTCACACTCAGGTGATAAGGGTAAAAGGGCATGTAAGGATAGTGAAGCTCCTGATATGGCTACTGGGATGATGAAGCCTAGACTTGGGTGAAATATGGGGGGAGTTGGAGGGAGATTAAGAGGAATGCCGAATGCTGGAAGTATTTGTAGAGATAGAGGAAAAGCGATAATGGAAGGGGATAATGGTGGGAAGTGATTTGGTGGTGCAGTCCTGGAATGTTCATGGTCTCTCCTCCCCGGTTAAACAGAGTGCAGTGCTAACAGCGTTAAGGCGGGCACAAGTGCAGGTGGCTCTTCTGCAGAAAACACACCTGACACCGGTGGAGCATGTAAAACTCCAAAGGGGGTGGGTGGATGGGTGCTACACAGCCTCTTTCAGCCCACGTAAACAGGGAGTGGCAGTCCTGGTGCATAAAAATCTGCCATTACAGATCACAAAAGTCCTTGCAGATCCGAGGGAAGGTTGATATGTGTTTGTTGCAGGGGTTCTCCATGGCATGAAAGTCACGTTTGGGAGTGTGTACGCATCAACTAATTTAGTCCTGGGGTTTTACAATAACATAATGTCCATATTGAGGAGAGAACAATTTGAGAACCTGATTATGGAAGGGGACTTCAATTGCACGCCTGATGCTACCCTTGATCACTTGGAGGGGAAGGGATGCAGAGATCCATGTATTAGGAAATGGAGGGAAGGGTTGGCAGAATTGAATTTAGTGGACACCTGGAGGACTGCATACCCTCAGGATAGAGAATATACTTTTTATTCTAACCCACACAAAACATGGTCGAGGATTGATCATATCTATGTAATGCTGGACTGGTATGAGAAACTCAGGAGGGTGGCACATGGCCCCATACAAATCTCAGACCATGCAGGAGTGGTGGCATCCTTTTGATCTCCAGGTGAGAGGGGGGAAATGCAGACATGGAGATTCCCTACTTATATGCTGGGCTACATGGGAGTTTCAGGACTATGTGAAGGAGCAATTTAAATTTTATATGGATGTGAATGCACCGACTGCCACTTCTAAACAAATGTTATAGGATGCGGGCAAGGCGTACATGAGGGGAGCAATTATAGGGTACATGGCGAAATATAAAAAAACTAGATTGGAAAGACAGAAAGCCCTTCAGCAGAAGTTGAGAATATTGAAGGGGAGGGTAACAAGGGGGGAAGGAGGTAAACAGGCGAGGCAGGAGTTGGTAACAACTAGACAGATGCTTAACACCTTATTGATGGATGAGGCTTGGAAAAAACTATTCTATCTGAAACACAGAATATATGAGTGGGGGAACAAGCCAGGACCCTTGCTGGTAAACCTTGTGAAAGGTAGGAAAAATGTGGTGCACATCCTTGGCAACAAAAATAAAAAAGGGCAGACGGTTACTAAGTATGTGGAGATAAGGGATACATTTAAGAAATACTACGAGGATTTATACAGAGCAAGTGGAGAGGGAAGTGAAGAAGAAATGCATGAGTTTCTGGCTAAGTATAAATTGCCCCAAGTAACAAAGCACCAAAAGGAGCTGTTAGATAAGGAGATTACCAGGGAGGAAATTATTCGAGCCATCAACACAATGAAGCCGGGGAAGGCATGTGGCCCAGATGGCCTGCCTGCAGAGTATTATAGATTGCTGAGAGAGGAGGTAAAGGAGGTTATGTGAGAAGTATTCAGTGAAGGAAGAGAGAATGGGGAACTGCCAGATACATGTGGTTGCGCCTTGGTGTGTGTGATTCCTAAACCAAATAAGGACATAATGGAATGCTCATCGTATAGACCAATATCCCTGTTAAATTGCGATGCTAAGGTGTTTGCTAAAATTTTGGCTAGCAGATTGGAGGGTATCCTTCCAGAGTTGATCCACCTGGATCAAACTGGATTTATAAAAGGTAGGCATTCTTATCATAATATTAGGAAGGTCCTTAATGTCTTGGAACAAGCCAAGAAATCGGAGGGGGTGGGCAGCTGTATTGTCAATGGACGCCGAAAAAGCATTCGACAGGATTGAGTGGCCATATCTGTTTACAATCTTAGAACGCTTTGGGTTAGGGGAAAGTTTCACTAAAATGGTAAGAGCATTGTATCAGGCACCCAAGGCTGCAGTACTGGTCAATGGGAACTTAACAGAACAATTTACGCTCCACAGGGGGACAAGGCAGGGATGCCCTCTCTCCCCTCTGCTATTCATAATGGCAGTAGAGCCACTGGCTATAGCCATCAGAGAGGACCTAAGAATACAAGGGATAAAAGGGAAAAGTGCGGGACAGCATAAAATTACACTGTATGCTGACGACATGATGTTATATGTGATGAACCTTTCACAGTCTATGCCTGCCTTGCTGGAAATCATAGGTCAATTTGCTATATTCTCGGGATATAAATTGAATCTGGGAAAGTCTGAAATCATGTTTCTGGGGGAAGAAAGGGGGAATGCGGGTGGTACATGGGGCCTGCGGAGGGTAGGTACGCACTTCATCTGCTTGGGGATCAAGATAGGCAGGGACTTGAGGTCACTCTATAGACTGAATTATACCCCACTATTGAAATTGGTAAAAGAGGATTTGGGTAGATGGAGAAACCTGCCTATATCATGGTTAGGACGTATTAATTTACTTAAGATGAACATTCTTCCCAGAGTCTTATATCCATTACAGATGTTGCCCATAGGGTTGACAGGGAGAGAAATAAAGGCAGTTGAAAAGGATTGCTCCAGGTTTATATGGCAAGGGAAGAAGCCCAGGGCTAGTCTAAATAAGCTGAAAGCTGACCAATGTAAAGGAAGGCTGAACTACCCAGACATGAAGTTATATTTTTGGGCGGCACAAATGAGGATCATTAAAGATTGGGTGTATAGGCCAAAAGAGGCCAGTTGGATGGACCTGGAGGAGGAGGAGGGATATGGGGTTCAAATCTCTTCTTTGTTAGCAGACGCAGGTAGAAGGGGGCTGCGGGATAAGTGGGACTCGAGTATCTTAGTGAAGGGGGTAATAGCTGGGATCAAATTAAGAAGGCGATGGGGCATCAAAAGGGGGAATCTTTTATTTTTCCATTAGTTGGGAACCCATTCTTTATCCCAGGGGTAGGAGATCCTGTATTTCAGAGTTGGGAAGAGAGGGGGATAATGTGCCTTAATGATATAAGGAAAAAGGGAGTGATCCGCCCATTCAATGAACTTAGGGAAGAACTTGGCTTCCCGGCCCATCACTTGTTTAGATATTTCCAGGTGAGGAAATATGTTCAGAGCATTGAGAAGCAGAGGGTCCCTGGTGCCCGGATTCATGTTGTGGAGGAATTGCTGCAGCAAATTAAACAGAAACCTGTAGGTATTATAAGGAAGGCTACATCCCTCCTGCACCTCCAGTGGCCAGATATGACAATTAAAACTAAGCACCTGTGGGAAAGAGACTTGGGAGGTATACTGTCCGAGGAACAGTGGACTCTAATGAAAGGGACACACCAGGGGTTATTACTTTGTAATAAATATAAGGAGGCAGCATATAAATTTGTGCACAGGCTGTATACTCCACCAGTCGCAGTGAACAGGTACAATCCAACAATATCGGCTATTTGTCAGAGATGTGGGTCAGCCTTGGGTACCTACCTACATTCATTTTGGACTTGCCCGATACTCCAAGCCTTTTGGGGGGAAGTGGCGAAAGAGTTGTCAAACATGAAGGGGCAGCATGTTAGAGTGGAGCCACTTTTAATGTTGTTTGGTGTAGATGATACACACCAGGATGAGTTGGAGGTGCTGGAAAGATGGGTGAGAATACTTTTGGTATTGGTAAAGCAATGTATTTTGAATACATGGGTTTCTGGGGATAAACCTACAATTAGACAGTGGAGGAATCTTGCATGGGATGCACTGCAACTTGAAAGTTTGACATACAAGGCTAGGGGGTGGGAAAATCAGTTTATTAACATGTGGGCACCCTACTGGCATACTATGCACCCCTTGGAACAAGAGGCATTAAGATGAGGATAAAATAAACTACGGGGAACAAAAATAGGGAGGTTAATAGTAAAATATTAAAAAGCAGTAAAAGAGAACCTATGGAGTGATGGATGGGCTCCTCTGTCAGGAGAAGTTGGCTCCAAGGGGTAACATAAACAAAAAAGAAAAAGGGGTCACTATCGGAGTATGGTACTAGAGGCTATAGTGAAAGGTATTGATGTTCATAGTGGATGAAGTGAATTCTCGATTAATCGGGGGTGGAGGAAGGGGAGGGTGATATAGGGGGGTGGGAGGTGTGGGAGGGAAGGGAAGGGGCCCTTTTCTTTTCTTCTCTCTGCTCTTTTATCCTTGGGAGTCTTTTTTGTGTCCTGCTTTTCTTTTCTTTGTTTCTCCTCTTTAATTTTTTTACTATGATGTAACATCTTAAGATCAAATTATGGAGACATGTACCTATTCTGAGAATGATGTATAAGGTCTATAAGAATGGCACTTAAATTAATTGGTGGAAATTGATGGATGTAATGAGTGAGGCCTGTAAGATATGTAAAAGAATACTATGTGTCTGCTGAGATGTAATCTATTGTTTTGCTTTGGTATGAAAAAGATAAACTAATAAAAAAGATTATGCAAAAAAAAAAAAAAAGATGAGTGAGACTAGACTGACTGACTGACTGACTGAGATAGACTGAGTCCGTCGACTCGACACACACACACAGACACACTCTGGTCTCACCAAGTCAGTCAGCAGTGCACTTCAGGCTAAAGATAGCTGGTAGCAAGGGATTCCCCCCCCACCCTCAGATTCGTGGTGGCTTTCTCGCTCGCACACGTGACTTTCCTTCACAGCTCCTCGCCCACTCACTCACACACAAAAACAACTTTAAGTTGAGGGAATTCGAAGGGACACCCAGTAAGCCAGCCGCGGCTGCCTCTGCGCTCTGCCTGTGTTGTGGACGTCGGGACGGGACGGGAGGTAGGGGGAGTCAGAACCTATGCTAGTTCTTCACCGACCTCACTCAGTTTTAACATCAACATCTGAGAATCAGACAGACTACACCAGCAGTACGCCCAGCAGCCTGCAGCCCCACCGCTGGTGCCCACCACGCAACCCCCACCCCACTGAATAAGGAGCAACTTTTCAACAAGGAGCACTTTCACTAAGCAGCAAATAGTGACTGAGGAAGTGAGGATGTGAGGAATGGGATCATGGAATCCTCTTGTCTTATCATGGTTGCACTTTTGCTTTGCTTGACTTTTTTTTGCCTAACGTTACACTCTCTGGTCTCTCTGGTCTCCGTGTGCCCCACCCCACTCGGCTCTAGTCTGCGCTCTGTCTCCTCCATAGTCTCTCCCTAATTTCTTCTATCTTGACCGACCTTTCACCTTTTTATTAAATTATCGCCGCTCGCTCTGTGTTTTATTTATTTTTTTCTCTCTCAATGTCTTGAACCCCCTCTCTCTCTCTCTCTCTCTCTAAGCACACTGCAATCTCCCGCGTCCTACCTTATATACTGTCTTGGACACCACCTGACTTTTTCTTTCAGTCGAGACAGCAGACCATGTGACCCCCCCCCCCGCTGCTGCTGGGGATGCGCCCCTGCTGGCAGAAATGAGTATTTCCATGATGCTGGAAAAAAATGAGTTTTACATTCACAGCCAGCAGTCCCAGCACAGATTAGATTTGTCTAAACTTTTTTTTTTTATATAACTGCGGTGCGCCCCTCGGAGGCATGCGCCTGGGGCAGGTGCCCCACCCACCCCATCCTTCCTACGGTACTGCCTTCACTGGTAGGTGATCAACTACAGGACCCAGGATGGGCATCCGATTGGATGCCCACCTAGGTCTGCTACTCTGCCCCCAGCCGCCCTGCGCAGTCCTGTGCACTGGGGGGGCAGGGCCACAGACAGGTGCCCTGCAGGTGCATGCGGTAGTGCATACAGTGCACTCTGTGCCTGTCCAGGGCTGCAGAGCTACACAGGCAGACCTTACGCCCCATTAGTGCATAGGCATCATTATGCTTATGGGCTCAGTAGCAGAAGTAATATACCTGGGTTCATACCACTTGGCAATGCTTACTTTCCCCTCAGTCCCACAGTATCCCCCACCCACTTGTGCACCAGTTACAGTGCCTCAGGGAGCTCCCAACAGTCCTTGCATGCATACCTGTGAGTGGGCACATTGTAGGCCTATGATGCTGAAGGGTTGAATCGCTGGTGGGATAACATTAAACAGGAACACAAAGTCCCAAATTGGAGGTAATTCCCTTCTGGGGATTTTGAAATAAAAAGTTCACAATGGAGGAGGGGGAATAAGCAAGGGGGCCACATTTGGGAATCTATGGAGGTATAGATGGTGGGCATATGACCGTCAGTTTATACCAGCGGCGCTTGATAAATGGTATCAGAAACAAGCTAGAAGGGGTCTGTGCGCGCCTTATCAAATAATGACGGGGAATACCCTGCTCTCTTTTGAAGCAATTCAGGAAAAATATGGCCTGAAGCAGACAGATAAAATCAGGTATTACCAACTGAGAGAATACTTGAATATACAAATTAACAAAATAATGCTGGAGGAGCCGGTGTTTGAAGAGAGAGGGCTATTTCAAAGAGTGTGGGGGGCAAGGGGGGCAGACCATGCCATTTCGTTGCTGTATAATAACTGTGTGGCAGATATGGCCAACACGTCCCAGCATATAAAGAAAAAATGGGAACAGGACTTAGTAAACATTGGTCTCTGATGTGGAGAAGTACGTGGTCAACTTCTAGCTCCTTAGTGTGGAGGGACTTCTGTTGGAAGTTGAGAACCAGATATTTCTTAGTACCAACACAAATGGTGCATTTGAAGGGAGGGACCACGGCTAGGTGCTGGAGGGCTTGTGGAGAACAACATGCCTCACAGGCACATGTCTTTTGGTCATGTCCAGGTATCACCATATATTGGAGGGAGATTAGGAAAATCTAGAACAGATATTTTCAATTAAGACGCAGTTAGGACCTAAACATTTGGTTTTAGGACTAATCCCAGGGGAGGTTAGAGATAAGGATGCCAGATACCTGTGGAAGATCCTGGTTGTGGCAGCTTTAAAAATTATCACAAAGAATTGGTTGCAGCCGAGAACCCCGGGGGTAGGGGAATGGAAGGATATGGTTGAATCCATACATTTGATGGAAAGGTTAACGATGAATCTTAAGCAAAAGCCACAGATATATCAACAGAAATGGACCAGATGGTTACTCCATGACAGTGGTTAAGAGAGAGATGCCTGAATTGCACTAAAAGAGATATTTACCTTTTACACCAGAGTTAGAGAATGTCCCCCGATTAACTCCTGTTATAGGTATTTTCTGGATATGAGACAACTAGTTATAGATAGTGAAAGGACGGAACACATCCCAGACAGTAGCACCTACTGTTACTTGTTCTAGCTAGATTGTAGTAAAGTTGACTACTGTGAACCAGAAGTACTGTAATATTTCTGTGATGTTGTTAGTGCTAGGGGCTTTTACCCCAAAGAACAACATGTGGATCATGTAAATGATGTAACAAATGCTGATAAATGAAAGATAATAAACTAAGTATAAAAAAAAAGAAATAAAAAGTTCACAAATGTCTTTTTACTTCAGGCAGCCTTCTGGGCTTCAGCCTAAGTCATGCAGAACTGCCTGTGCTTATTGGAATGAACTTAGTTACACACCGGTGCTGTGCAAGGTCCCAATCATTACTCGCAGCCCTCTGGTTTAGGCAGCAGTCACCACTGAAGCTGGATAAGAGGTGGATGTCTGTATGCAGCTCTTGGCATCCTGGCTCCTCAGCAGGATGCTGGCTGAAGTGGATCACTCTCTGCTCTGTCCCCTGCTATTGTCTTCATCCCATGGTGACCTTTCTTCAAATTCCCAAAAGGAAGCAGGGACTTGGGGCTAGATTTGACAAAAGCCCCCCTACAGGGATGAATCTCATGGGTCTAGGAAAATTGACGTGGCTTTCCTCAGAGCCAGAGCCATTAAGGCAACCTTGCTTTCTGAAAAAATGAATAATTAAAAGGCAACACAGTCCGGGTCTGTGGGGAATGCTGGTTAGTAGTAGTATCTTTATTTACTGTAAATGGCCCCCTTCCCCTGAGGCTCAGGATGTCTTGCAGCTCAAACAAATGTACAGTACCACTCAAAGCTAGAGACAATTTGCATCCAAATAAAATACACCTTAAGACATGAAAGCCATCAAGAGCTACAGAAGTAAACAATTCAAGTTGGGCTCTCAACTGTTATCAAAAGCTTCTCTCAGGGTTTTAGGGAACAAAGTCCGTTGTAGTGGATAGCCACCAGAAGATTTTAAACTGGCCCTGGATATCAGCAAGAGACTCACCTCAGAGAGGGCAGGGTGGTGGGTAAGGAGACGAGAACTCAGTTAAATAGTGGGGGGCCCAACCCATGTAGGGCTTTATAGGTTAACAATCTAGTCTTAAATGTGATAAACCACTTCACCAGCAGTCAGTACAGCTTCCACAAGACCGGGGTTACATGACAGAACTGTGGGAGGCTTGTCAGCAGCCTGGCTGTGGTGTTCTGCTCCAACTGCAGGTACTGTAGAGCATCACCATTGACCCTGAGCTAAAGGGCCTTACAGTAGTTGAGCTTGGATGTCACAAACATGTGTACTAATCTTGCCAGGTCATTGCAAGTGATAAGGGATTTAATCCAGATGATGTTCCTCAAATGGTAAAAGCCATTCTGCGCAATGGCTTACACCTCAGCCTCTAAGATCATCCTCTCATCCAAAATGACCCACACATTTTTCACCCTACTGGAGGCCTGCAGCCTAGAGGCACCGAGCCAAAGCCCCATCACCTCTTTGGCAGCCCTGCACCCCCATGGCCTTGGTGGATCACCAAGGATTTCTTTAGGGGATAGCCTCAGTCTTGTCTGGGTTGAGTCTCAGCTAGTTAAATCCCATCCAATTATGGATCTCAGCCAGACACAAATTAAGCACTTCCATGAAATCAGACATCCCGGGAGCAAAGGACAAATGCAACTGGCTATCATCTGCATAGCAGTGAAACTCCACATTGAATTGTCCAATGATCCTACCCAAGGGCAGCATACACATTGCAAGCAACAAGGGTGATTAGGACCAACAATTGTGGCATGCCACAGGGCAGGGGCACAGGTTATGAGGAGAAACTGCCCATCACAGCCCTCTGTGTCATATCCCTGATGCAGGACTCAGACTAGCAGATGATTGTGCCAGCGAGTCCCACATACTCTTTGAGTCAAGCTATTAGCAACCTGTGGTTTTCAGTGTCAAAAGCGGGCTGGCACAGGAGTGTGGAGGGTTGAGGTGTTGGACACCATACCTGCCACCACTTCAGCAACCTGAGTTTGAGACCAACCCTGGGTCACTTGGGCAGATAAGATGGAGGACTAAGCATCCCAGAGGATGCTCTCCTTCTCTAGGGAAGGAGGTTGACCACAGGTGGCAGTGTCCATGGAGAGACTTACTGGGTGGGGGATGCCACTGATGATGTACTCCACACTTGTTTGCATGTGAGCTTACATACCATCCAGAAGCTGGCATCCCAGGGGAAATGACCAGGAGGAAAAATTCTGAACAGAGAAATGATGAGAGGTTCGACACCTCGCAGGCCCTGCACCAGCAACACAGCCCTCCCTCCACAAACTGGATCTGTTCTCCAGCAGGTAGGAGGGCTCCTGCTGACCACACCAGGGGGGAATAGGGGAGTAATGGATGTTGAGCTAACCCCCTGGGATGCTGGGTGATGGGGCTGGGGGGGGGGTCATACCAGGATAATAGGGCCTGTCCCGGAGGAGCATAAATTAACAAAATACAGCATCAAAAGCTGAGGAGAGATTGAAGAAAACAAGATTTGACTATTCTTCTTGATTTCTTACCCTGAGAAAGTAATTTTACACCCTGACCAACATGATCCCAGTGCTGTGTTTTGATCCAAAACTGGTCTGGAGGGGCTCATAGATATTAAAGGCTATCAGGTGCTCATCAAGCTGTAGTGCCACAGTCTTCTCAATATTCCCAAATGCAATTTAAATCACAAGAATGGCTCTGGCTGGGAGCTGTCCCCTGCAGCTTCTCTCATTCTCAGGTCTCCAACTTGATGATTTCACACTAATGCTGTTGCAGCTTCTCACACCACACACTCCTTGTCTCTCATTGGCTGATGAAAGGGCCTTGTCTAGTACTGCCTGCTCATTGGCTCTTCATTTGTAATAATTTTGCATAGAAACATAGACCATGATGGTAGAAAAAGACCAGGGGTCCATCCAGTGTGCCCATATTTCCTATAATCCCAGGAACCTTCCTTGGAACCTATTGTTCCTTCAGGGTACTAACCCTCTCAGTCCTATCCCCATTCTGGCCCCTGGTCTTGTCACCCTGGGTGACCACTATTCCTTTCATTCTGTCCCATGCCTGCTGGAATCTCCTGTGTTTGCACCCACCACCTTGGCCAACAGACTGCTCCAAGGTTCCACCATCCTTTCCATAAAGAAGTACTCCCTCACGTCCCTCCTGTTAATTTCCACTCGTGACCATGTGACCTTGAGTTGGTATTCAGGGTAAATAATTCCCCCACAGTTTACCTTTAAGGAACTTGAAGGTCTCTCTCATATCTCCCCTTTTCCTTCTGGTTTCCAATGAGTACATATTTAGCGCCTTGAGGTGCCCCTCATAAAATCTGCTCTGCTGGCCCTGAATCATTTTTGTTACTCTGTGCTGCAGTGTTTCCAGCCTATCCTTATCCTTTCTGCGGTGAAGGCTGCAGAACTGGATGCATTACTCCAGGTGAGGCTTCACCAGGGATTTGTATAAAGGTAGTGCCTCTTTCTTTCTGCTATCAGTACCTCTCCTGATACATCCCAGCATTCTTTTAGTCTTGCTGTAAGCCTTGTTGCATTGTCTCATTTGTTTAAGGGAGTTACTGATGATAGCACTACAAAAGAGGAATGGGATCTAGGAGTTAAGTCTCACCACACCCATCTAGTACTCCATCTTGGGGTTCCTTTTCCCTAGGTGCATTACTTTGCACCTTTTGGCATTGAATTGTAACTGTCAGACCTTTGACCACCCCTCTAGTTTTTGTAGCTCCTTCTGCATATCCCTTATTCCCCCATCACTATCTACCCTCCCACATAGTTTTGTGTCATCTGCAAAGAGACACAGCCTGCCCTGGATTCCCCCACCAATACCACTAACGAACATGTTGAAGAGGACCAGACCCAGAACAGATCCATGTGGAATCCTGCTTGTAACCTCCCTTTCCTCTGATTTAAGCCCACTGACCACCACCCTCGGCTGCCTCCCTTCTAGCCAAGTCATTTTGCTGGGAACTACAGTACATGACCCATGAGTCTTGGGAGTAGCTTCCTGTACCCCACTGAGATACATGTGGCTCTTCCAGTATCGAAACTGGCCCACTGAGTGCTGGCTTTGTCTCCTGACTCCACATGCCACTTGCAAACTCTGAGGGTCAGGGTAATTCAAAATGGTGTCCTCCAATGCCCTCATGGACTTTTCTTGTATTAATTTAAAACATTTGATCTCCCCTTTGCACCTTCTGGAAACTTTCTCTTGTAGCTTCTGGTACCCATTGCCTGTCCTGCAGACTGGGAGTCAGTAGGAGAGTTCTGGAGTGCGTTGCATGCTCCACTTCTTTTTCAACCTGGTGGCCCTTTTGATGTGCTCAGTGAGAACTGCTCTGTCCGAGTCAGCTTCCTTGTTGCTTCTGGGAGGGAGCCAGAAGTTGATGCCTGTGTCTGCTGGTGTTCCTCAGTCCCACGCTGCAGTCTGAGGGCTGGGGAGTGAGGGGGAGAGGCGGCTGCTATTGGGCTGTGGCTCTGGTGCATGGAGGCCAAAGGAAAGCCCCCATTTGTGAGGAGGGCTTCACACAGTGGTGCCCACCAGGATGCAACACAGTACTGCAGCATTCTGCAGCAGAGCTACTGCAGGAAACAAGGCCATTTGAAAGCCAGTAAATCCCTTTTTTCATGCAGTAACCCAAGATACTGTGTTGCATTCAATAGGCTCTACTGTAAGTTCAATCCAGAGAAGCCCTGGTATTTGCACCTTAGTTAGAGATCAGGGCACCACCCTGTCCCTTGATTGAATTCCTTTGCTTAGAACTGCAGCTTACATAGATGCCCTCAGAAGTACAGGATTTAATTAAAGTCACTCAGGAGCCCCAAATCATGCTAAATAATACCATTTACTTCCAATCCAAGTGGGAGCAAATGCACAAGATGAACTTGATTGCTTTGACACCAGAACAGGTCTTCAGCAGGGGCCGGGGCTTGTGATACAGAACTACCATTTTTAAATTACATAATTAAAGAAACATGGTTTTTAAAAATCGCGAAACCTAATTGGCTGAGAGCCATCTTTACCAGTGCTGCTACCTCAGCACAACAGCATCGGAAAAAAGATCCTGCTGCCTCTTTACACTAAAATCAATATTAACCACACATCCCTGATTGCCATCACAAACAAGGCTGTCACCTTTACTCACCAAAACCTTCAGCTAGGCCCTAAAAATAAAACTGCATTTAATTTAAAAAATAATTAATTAATAAATGCTATTTGCCCTCATAATTTTCTTCTTAAACACATATACATTAAAAAAATGAAGTACCACAGCACTTAATTTTAATTTCTCGTGTTTCTTTGCTGGCCATGAAAAATCCCCCTCCTATCCTAACCTGTTTACCAGGCAAGACTCTGTTGTTAAACCTGCTACAGATAAAACAAAATCCCTGGTTCTGTCTGAGGCCTTCTGCTTGTATGACTGTGGCTGTGAGTATTCTGCCAGTAGAACTGAGCAGAGATTTTAATTCCTATATTATAAACATGCTTTATACAACGTGTGGGTCTCTTTTCATGAAGCTAAAAGAGAGATCTCACTGACCACATGTGAGATATCATTTATATCTTCACAGTTGGCTAAGTCTCAATGGATATCTTGGCAGCTGGGTACGTCATAAAAGGTTTGCAACTCATTTAGAATGTTCGGCCTCAGTAACAGTACTAAGCGTATTCAAATGCAAATAACTTTAAAATGAAAAATGATATGAGCATGAAAGTTGTTCAGCACAAAAAGATCTACAAAATGAGTGGTGTTTCATTTATTGCTACCTTTCAGTTTTTTTTATACTTAACAAAAAACAGCAGAAAATTTATTTTCTTTTCACTTTTTTGACAAATGCGAATAACTTTAAAATGAAAAATTATAGCATGGTACTGTGAGCACAAAAGTTGTTCAGCATAAAAAGAGCTACAAAATGAGTGTTGTTTCATTTATAGATACCTTTTAGTTTTTTTTTTATAATTGGCAAAAACAGTACACAATCCAATTTTTTTCACTTTTTGCAACAAACAAATGTAAATAACTTTAAAACTGAAAAAAGAGAGACCCACGATTGTTGTATAAATTGAATATGACATGGGTGGCAGTGAGATAGTAGAAATATCTCCACTTGCTGTCACTGAACTCTAAGTATCCCACTTGTGGGATTACAAGAGTTCAATGGCAGCTTATGGAGATATTTCTGCTATCTTACTCTCACCCATGTCATATCCCATATATCTCTTGAATGTATGAAAGACAGAAAAGAAACAAGATAGGGAAAAGGAAAGGAATAAAGTCAAGAGGAAGCAAAAAAGGTGAGGAAACAGGTAAATGGGGGTAGGTTGGGGAAAACAGAAGGTTTAAGGGCTAATGAAAAATAAATTAATTTTGATGTGCATAATATGTGAACCTGAGATGGCATGTCAGAGCTGGGATGCGCTGGGACTCTGAGCAAGTAATGGGTCTACTGAGAAATATAGGATATTCTTGTCTCACAACAGGACATTCGGGAACTTAAAGGGCACAGAGGCAGAAAGTAAGGAGAGAGAGAAAAAAAAAAACTGAGGAAAGAGTAAGGATTCCAAACAACAGTTAAGGGGCCAGAAATAAGACATGATGGGAGTGGTGCAGTGCAGTGGCTGTGGAGCAGCAGTCTTCTGGGAGACGTTCTGGAGGATGCGGTGTTGTCCCATCTGCAGACACCTCTCTGGACTGAGGGAGGAGGTTGCTCATCTCCAGGCTGAGTTAGCCAGGATTTGTGGGAATTCCTCCTTCATCCAGGGATCACCAGTGCCACTGACGTTGCCTCAGAGGTTGCCAAGAAAGAGGAGTGGTTGGACCACAGTGGGCTCAGGGAGGGCGAGGGTGGTGGAACAGAGGCGCATTCCTCCCGCTGTACCTCTCCACAATTCGTATGCCATTCTGGCAAAGTGTAGTTCCTCTATGGTGGCACCGGCAGTGGAGACCAAGGAGAATGCTGGGAACCTCCACAAAGGAGACCCACAGGAGGGTGGCATGGGACCCCACAGGGGAAGGAAACAATTCCTGGTGGGGAACTCCATTGTTAAGAAGGTAGAACTGGGGGAGGAAAGGGAGAGGGAGGTAAGGTGCCTGCCTGGGGCCATGGCTTGGAGGGACAGGGAGCGAATCCTCAGGATTGCTGGAGCAGCTGCACAGGGGAGGGAGCTGGATGTCATTGTCCCCCTACGGACAAATCACCTGGCTAAGAAAGGGATTAGAGCAGTGCAGGAAGAGTTTGTGGAATTGGGGAGGGGCCTTAGACAAGTAGCCTTGAGTAACCTCTCGGAGGTGCTGCCCATCTATGGCGTGGGAGGAGTAGGGCGTTCTGCACCATGGAATTCAATCAGTGATTGAAAAACTGGTGCAGAGCTCAGGGATTTGGCTTCATTGGGGACTGGGGGTCCACCTTGAGTGATGCAAGCCTATACTGGCATGATGGGCTGCATCTCTCCAGGAAGGGAACCAGGATACTAGGTGATAGGTTTAAATGCTTCACTGGCAAGCATTTAAACTAGACAAGGGGGAAGGCACTGGAAAGGAGCAGGGAAATCCTAACCCCCCCAAAAAATCACGGTAGTTAGTGCGGTAAACACCAACATAGAGGTAGCAATAGGGAGAAGAGCAGGGGTAAATGGGGAAAAGCAAGAAGGACAGGGATGGGGCAAAAAGGAGTAAGGCCACCAGGAAATGGAGGGTAATGAGTACCAATGCCCATAGTCTGGGCAACAAGCTCCCTGAGCTGGTGGCCTTGATGGAAGAGGGATGCCTGGATATTGTAGCAGTCACAGAAACATGGTACACAGAGAACCATGACTGGGATGTTAACATACCAGGGTACATAACCTACAGGAGAGACAGGCAGGGGGGAAGAGGGGGAGGAGTAGCTCTCTCTGTAAAGGAAGGGATAAAAGCAACCGAACAAAAGAATAAACAGGGAGGAGAGGAGGCACTGTGGGTCACCTTGGAGACTGGAAGTGGCACCACAATCCGCATAGGGGTTGTGTACAGACCCCCATGTCAGGGGGAGGGAATGGACAAGGATATGATAGAAGGCATTCTTAGGATGGCAGAGAAAGGGGAGATACTGCTGATGGGAGACCTGAATATGCCAGATGTTAACTGGAGCACATTTGCTGCAGCCACATCCAAGAGCAGGGCCATTCTCGATGCCCTACAGGTGGCAGGCCTCAGACAGCTAGTTTCGGAACCCACTTGTGAGAGAGCAATCTTAGACCTCGTACTCTCAAATGGGGGCAGTGAGAGGATCTCAGATCTAGAAGTGGGTTGCCATCTGGGAACAAGTGACCATCAAACAGTGTGGTTCACGTTAAACTCAGCTACAGAATCAAGCCATACAAAAGTGAGGGTACTGGACTTCAGGAGGGCTGACTTTGGCAAGATGGGAGAGTGCCTCAGAAAAGTACTAGCAAACAGGCTAGAAGGAGGGGTGGTGCAACAATGGGGAATCATCAAAACTGCCATCACAGAGGCAACAAGTCTTTGTGTGAAGCAAATAAACAAATCAAAATGAAAGAAAAAGCCACTATGGTTCTCAAAAGAGGTGGCTGGGAAAGTCAGGGAGAAAAAGATAGCATTCAGGAAGTATAAGGAAACACAGAAGGAGCAGGCCAGAGAGCTGTACTAGTTAAGGCAGAAGGAAGCAGGGAGGGAAGTCAGAAGAGCAAAGCCCCAAACTGAGGAAAAGATAGCCAACTCGGTTAAGAAGGGGGATAAAGCCTTTTATAGGTACATCAGAGAGCGTAGAAAGACAAAGGGAGGGACAGTGAGGCTGAATAGAATGAATGGTGGGTGGGAAGAGGGGGACAGTGAAAAAGCAGGGATACTGAACGAATATTTCTGCTCAGTATTCACAAAAGAGGAGGGAAGTGCCTAATCCAATTAACAGAAGCACTCTTGATAGGGGGGAGGGGTCGATCCCAGCCCTTTCACAGAACAAAGGGTTCTGCAAGAACTCCTAAAACTGAAGGTGGACAAAGCCATGGGGCCTGATGGAATTCACCCCAGAATTCTAAAAGAATTAAGGGGGGAACTAGTGAAATCCCTGACTACTCCTTTTAATAAATCATGGGAGGATGGTGTGGTACCCGAGGACTGGAGGTAGGTGGATGTGATTCCCCTTCACAAAAGTGGGTCCAAGACAGAGGCAGGAAACTACAGACCTGTCAGTTTGACCTCTGTGGTAGGGACAGTGATGGAATCACTTCTGAAGGAAAGAATTGTTGAGTACCTTGAGGTCAGTGGGGCACAGGACCCAAGGCAGCATGGGTTCACAGTGGGAAGGTCATGTCAGACGAATCTAATAGATTTCTTTGACTGGGTGACCAAAGTAGTAGACCAGGGAGGGGCTGTGGACATGGCCTACCTAGACTTTAGCAAGGCATTTGACACCATACCTCTCAACCTCCTGCCTCATAAATCAGGGACAAGGTTTAAAAAAATCAGGGACAAAAGACCAAAATCAGGGACACATCTTCAAAATTAGAGTTATCCACCCAGAAAGCTGGTAGAATATGGGGCTTAGTGCAAAATGCATTTTCTAAAGAAGAACAAGTCTGTAACTTTAATGCTTGACATTGTTTTGTGTTTACAGTCCCCACTGTTTAGCCACAAAAACACAAATTTTAGGAGGGACAGAGTCAAATTTTGAGGCGAAATCAGGGACTCCCTGAAAATCAGGGACACTTGAGAGGTATGTTTGACACAGTCCCACACAAAAGATTAATAGTCAAATTAACCAGCCTGGGAGTGGGTCCCAGGGTGGTAGCCTGGGTAAAACATTGGCTGGACAACAGGACACAGAAGGTAATTGTAAATGGAGTCCACTCTGAAGAAAGAGGGGTTATTAGTGGGGTACCGCAGGGTTCTGTATTGGGTCCAGTCCTTTTTAATGTCTTTATAAGTGACATTGCAGAGGGACTGGAAGGAAAAGTATGCCTCTTTGCAGATGACACAAAGATCTGCAACAGGGTTGATACACAAGGAGGCGTGGAAAGGATGAGAAGGGACTTGGCAAGGTTGGAGGAATGGTCAGAAATATGGCAGCTAGGATTCAATGCAAAGAAGTGCAAAATAATGCACCTGGGAAACAAGAACCCTGGGGAAGATTACACAATGATGGGGGGGTAGTAACAAAAACAAAAAAGGAAAGGGACCTGGGGGTAATCATATCAGATGACCTTAAGGTTAGCAAGTAATTTGAGAAGGCAGTAGGGAGGGCTGGGGTATACTGGATGCATAGGAGAGACATCACCAGCAGAAAACAGGAAGTTGTTATCCCTCTGTACAGACAGTTGGTGAGACCCCATCTGGAGTACTCAAGCCCAGTTCTGGAGACCCCATCTCCCATAAGGACATAGACAGGATAGAGGCAGTCCAGAGGAGGGCAACTAAAATGGTGCAAGGTCTGCAAGAGAAGCCGTGCGAGGAGAGACTAAAGGAGCTTAATATGTATACCCTTGAGGAAAGAAGGAGGGTGGGACATGATAGAAACTTTTAAGTACCTCATTGGAATCAACAAAGTCCAAGAGGGTAGCATCTTTCAGAAAAGAGACATGCAAGAACAAGGGGACACAATTTAAAGATAGAGGAGGAGGCGGTTCAGGGCACTGTGAGGAAGTATTTTTTCACAGAGTGGGTAGTGGATGCATGGAACAGCCTTCCTGAGGAGGTTGTGGGGTCTAAAACTGTGGGAGAATTCAAGAATGCATGGGACAGACATAAAGCAATTCTTGTAGGGGGTAGGAAGAAATAGGCTGTTGGTTGACTAGGATATTCGACCTATCCTGTAGATAGGGAAATGGGCACACTAGGTGGGCCAAGCGGTCCTTATCTGCCATCAAAGTCTATGTTTCTATGTTTCTATTTTGCTGGGGTGGATGAACATTTTTGTAAAAAAAAAAAATTTTTTTTTTTTTTTGCATTCTCACCCTCTGTCCCCAAAAAATCTTGGACCGATTTTATAATTGCAATAAGATATTCTAGGGTGTACTTTGTGGTGGGAAAATGGCACTTCTTGGGTGACTGAAGGCACTCGTCGATGCCTCATGCCTCACAGCACACTCGAGGTGTGCTGTTAGTCCACCAAAACACACACCCTGGAGTGTCCTATTGCTTAAGTAACAACTGTTCTCTCTCTCTCTCTCTCTGGGGTGTTAGGCACAATCAGCTTACACACATATTACATACATATGAAAACTTTATACACTATAAAAAAGGATACAGCAAGCGACAACAAAGGTGCAATCAGAGGAAGGACAGGCAAGTCCATTTCTAGGATCAACATATGCAAATTTTCACAATACAAGTGAGGTCCATAGTGGACAAGTGTTAAAGAAGAGACACGAGGCATAAAAAAAAAAAAAAAGTGAGGGATGGGGTAAGGCAAGGAAAAAGTAAAGACACGGTACTGCTGAGTAGCTGCTAAGGACAGCAGATTGAACTGCACAGGATCACCCATCTTTGTCGTTTTATTTGGGCAGCAACTTGGTGCCATACCCTTTTTTGTCATCCTGCCCTTTTCCCCCCTCCATGTCACCCATTCTGTTTCTATCTCCCCCCCCCCATCTTTGCTCCCTAGCACACTTTGCATGATAGGATTTTAGGAAATTACAGACAAGAAGAGGTTATATACCTATCTAGCTTGTCTGCCATTTAATTAAAAATGGACATAACCATTTATTTCCCTCTCCCGTAAATTCTGATCCAGTCTTTGCTTGAAGATCTGTAGAGTTTCAGTATCCACAGCAGTTGGTAGACTATTCCACATACTCAAAACACCTTGGGAGAACCTACCCCTTCTTCTCTCAGTTGATGAGTTTTTTACTCACCACTCAACGGACTACAGGACCCAAGGCAACATGGTTTTACAGGAGGAAGGTCATGCGAGACAAACCTCATTGAGTTCTTCGACTGGGTCTCTTGCTGATAGGTTAGGTTGAAGAAATGTCTCAACAAAACACAAATACTCTTAGAATGGAGATGTGGAGGCTTGCATTTTGTGGACATGAACAGTGCTCTGAGGCCAAGTCTCCCCAGTCATAACTGTGCTGTGAGAACAAACTGGTAATGGTGCCCAACCTACTGTCAAACTGTTAAAAAGCCACCACTGGATTTTATTTCGAGTAACACTATACTACGTCACTGCCATTTAATGAGCCACTGGCAGCAGGAAAAGTGCTGGTGAACTGGAGGGCTGTGAATGTCATCCCCAGTGATGTGTGCCAGATTTTAACAACCAGCTCCCTCGCTGCCATCGACTCCTCCCCGACTCCACACTCGCACCACCCTAAGTGACCCACTCCCACAGTTCCAACACTGTGGCCTTCCTTGGTCATTAGGAGTACAGACTAAAATGCAGCAGTTGGGTGGGATGGGGAGGTTAACAGCATGTTTGCTTAGTCTTACCTTTGTATATAACCCTTTCGACCACCGCAGGTGTGTTAGTTTCCAACCTGAGTGGCCACTGGCTACAGGTGGCTCTCAGTTCCAAATTTGTTGTCACCAAGACCTATCACTGGAGTAGTATAATCTTGAACTGTGTGTTGGCATACCTCTCAACTGTTCCTCGTGTCAGTTGTTTTACCCCTCAAGCACGCTACCCCATGTCCATCCCACACTGAAACTGCACTGCTCATAGAGAAATGCTAAACTATAAACTCAGACTTTAAAGCAGAAATTCATAGCATTCTATCATGCTGAAGAAAAAACAAAAACACTGGTTTCCACAGTATTGTGAACTTCATCTTAATGTGTCCCTCATTTTGAGGCCCTGTGTCACAAATTAACCTCTCGTGTCAGTGTCCCTCATTTCAGTAATAAAACATTGAGGAAAGTACTTGTGTATGTGTGTGGGAGACAGGAAATAAAACAAAGAGGAGAATGGGCTCCACCTTAAAAAGGCAGGCCTGGCAGATTTACTTTTTTTGGATTTACTGGATAAAATTAGGACAAAAGAAGGCACAAAGCCCATCTGGATTGTCCTCCCATAACAATGGGATATTTAAACAGATTATTGAGTGAGTAACCATGAATCAAGCCTAGTTTTTAAAGGAATCAAAATTATCTGCCTCTACAATAGTAGGAGGCAGGGAGTTCCAGGATTTTGCTGCCCTTATATTGAAAAAATTGTCATATTTTTTGTTGTTAGCCCACTCAATTTTTAATTGCTTAGTGTGTAGTCTTCCCACAATTCTCTTGTTAGCAAATGATAGCCCACATATGTTAAACAGCATAGGATTATGGACTAGCTTATACATAACAAGCAAATATCCCCTTTGCCTTCTCAGTGACAGTGGATAAAGCTTGTCTCCCGAAGCCTGGTCTCATAGCATTTGTATCTTAATCTGGGGATAGATTTAGTTAATCTCCTTTGAACTCGCTCAAGATGGTTTGTATCATTTTTAAGATAAGAGCTCCAAAAGGAAGAACCGTAATCCAAGTGTGGTCTAATATAAGCTCTATACAAGGGTACTAAGTTATGTTCAGATACTTGATTTTGAAACCACTGCCACTGACTGACGCCTACGCTCTCTCATTGTCTTACCTTTCAGCCATGTTGTCCAGAAGTTCTCTCTGCTGAACGGCACCAGTCTGGCTGTCTCTGTTTTGACCTCTCTGTCTCTCCTTAACAAGCTGACACTTACAGCATGGACTGCAGGGAAGAAAGGGAGCGTGTGGAGTGTGACCAAGAAAAAGTGTCAATACTGAACGAATACTTCTGTTCTATATTTCCTGAAGAAGGGTCGGGAGAAGGGCCAAAACTAGCAACCAGAATCAAAGTGGGGAGGGAGGTGAACACCTGTCATTTTATAGAAGAGAGAGTCCTAGAGGAACTCACAAAACTGAGGGTGGACAAAGCAATGAGGCCAGATGCATACATCCTAGGATATTAAAGGAATGAAGGATGGTGCTAGCAGCATCACTAGCATACCTGTTTAATGAATTCCTCAATACAGGAGTGTTGCCAGAGGACTGAAAAAGGGTGAATGTAGTCCCTCTTCATAAAAGCAGAAGCAGGGAGGAGGCAGTTAACTATAGGCCAGTCAGCCTCACCTCAGTAGTGGGGAAGATTATGGAGGCACTCCTTAAGGAAAGGATTGTGAAACACTTGGAATCCAGCGGAGCACAGGATCAAAGGCAGCATGGATTCACGGTGGGGAGATCATGTTAGACAAATCTTGGTAGATTTCTTTGACTGGGTAACAAGGGAGGTGGATCGGGGGGAGCGGTGAATGTTGCCTACCTCGATTTCAGCAAGGCCTTTTGACACAGTTCCACACAGGAGGCTGGTAAACAAGCTGGGAAGCTTGGCTGTAGTCCAAAAAGTGGTGAATTGGGTCAGAAATTGGTTGAGGGACAGAAAGCAGAGAGTGGTGGTAAATGGGGTCCAATCCTTGGAACAGGGGGTGGCCAGTGAGGTACCTCAGGGATCGGTCTTGGGGCCAGTCCTTTTTAATGTCTTCATTAGCAACATTGTTGAAAGACTGGAAGGGAAGGTCTGCCTATTTGTGGATGACACCAAGACCTGCAATACAATATACACTCCGGAAGGGGTGGAGAAAATGAGGAGGGTCTTAGGGAAGCTGGAAAAATGGTTTGAGGTATGGCAATTAAGATTCAACCTGAAGAAGTAAAACATCTTGCACCTGGGGTGCAAAAACCCCGAGGAGAGTTACAGGATTGGGGGGGGGGGGGAGGAGTTACTGATGGTCACAATGGAAGAAAGGCATCTGGGAATAATCATCTCAGAGGACCTAAAGGTGGCTAAGCAGTGTACAAAGGCAGTGGGAGAGCCAGTGGTATGCTTAGGTGCATAGGAAGGGGCATCACTAGCTGAAGAAGAGAGTTGGTGATGCCACTGTGCAGAATGCTGGTGACCTCATCTGAAATCCTATGTTCCGTTCTGGAGGCCACACCTCAGGAAGGACACAGACAAAGTCGAGGTGGTTCAGAGAAGGGCAACAAAGATGGTGCAGGGCTTGCAGCAGAAGGCATATGAGGAGATAGTAAAGGATCTCAATATGTATACTCTGGAGGAGAGGCGAGAATGGGGGGATATGATTGAAACTTTCAAGTACCTTAAGGGCATCAACAAGGTGCAAGTGGGAAACATCTTTCAGTTTAGAAGATGTGCAAGAATGAGGGGGCAAAATATGAGATTAGAGGGGGGCAGGATAAGAGGGAATGTAAGTTTCTCTTCATGGAGAAGGTGGTAGATGCATGAAACAGCCTACCCCAGGAGGTGGTGGGAGTGAACACAGTGGGGGGGGGGGGATAAAAATGCATGGGATAGGCACAAGGAAACCCAAGATGTGGGAAAGAGAAGCTAAAGCCTGTGACCAAGTAGGGTCAGAGGCCGCTGATACAGGTAGGGAAAACAGGCAGACTGAATAGGCCTAGCGGTCCTTATTTGCCATCAAACTCTATGTTTCTAGGCCGGCCCAGTGGCGCTGAGGGTTGAGGCACTGGACACACCTTGCGCCACGCTGGTGACCCAGGTTTGGATGCGAGCCCAGGCAGTCAGGGGTCGGCAGGGGGAAAGATAGGATTAAGCATCCGGAGGACTGCTCTCCTATCCTGGGGTGGGATCCAGGGTGCCACCGCTCTGTAGCAGCCCCTGGTGTCGACCGGGGGCACTACTAGAGATGGTGTGGCGAGTAGGGGAGTGTGGCAGTCATAGGCGTGTATGCGCCCGATGTCATTGCACGCTGCACTCCCGGGGCAAAAAACACAGGAAAAATGGCAGCACCAACCACGACAGCTTGATGGCCACACTCCCATCAGCCAACGATGCCTGGTTAGTCGCGTGCCGGTATTGGATCCTTACCAGGTGCAGGGGGCAATTAGGGGTGCCCCTCTTGCAGGAATAGCTGCATATGCCAGCTGGGTGTGCAACTCCGGGGTCGGTGGTGGAGGTGGAACGGTGGCTGGATTACAAGGCAGGTCAGTGGCTGTGGGGAGCAGAAAATAGTGATATGATAAAAAAAAAAAAAAAAATGTTTCTTTGCTCACTCACAGTGTGGACTGCACACTCCTCCAGCTCTGTTGAAGCACTGCCCACCCAGCTTCTTGGAGTCACAAGTTCTTCAGTTGATGACCAGAAGAGCAGGATACTACACTCACCCACCACACATACAGCCAAATGCATCACACAATAAAAATTTAATCTGGAATCTAAGCATAGGTGCTAACAATAGCTAATACAATGGCTGTTTTGGTGGCAGGCTGGTTTAGTGATAAACCCATGCTCACAGCTCACACCCGAGTCATGCGTCACTAATGGCAGCATCCCGTCAGTGAAGGGGGAATGGGCACAGCAAGTGTGCTGTAAGCTTCTCTGCTGTACTCCTTCTGTTGACCCAGCCCGTCCCTCTCATAGTAAAGTCGAGTCACAGAAAGGGCCTAAAATGTGTTTTTTTTTTAAATGACAGCTGCTGGCTGGCTGCTTTACAGGAGCTGAGCTAACTACTGGCTTGCACAAGTCAGTAAAATGGATTTATACAGACAACTACAGGGTTGAGCGAGCTGGCTCCAGCACATCACTGGCTGTTCTTCTGCGCAAGGACAGGGACCAGAGAAAACCTGAGAAATTATAAAGCTAGGGGCTGGCCCAGTGGTGTGGAGAGCTGAGGTGCCGTAAGCGCCTTACCTCCTGCCACACTGGCGACCTGGGTTCGGCAACAAGCCTGGGTTGCTGGGGTGGGAGAGGATCAAGTGCCTGATGGCTGCTTTCCTCTCCTGGGGGAGGATCTGCACACTCCACCAAATGACTGCCAACCAGTGTAGGCCACGTAGCAGTGTGAGTCAAGGAGGGCAAAAGAAGGGAGGGCTATGGGACTCCATGGCGTGTGCATGCCTGCTTGTGTGCATTCTAATGAGCACACCTAGCATGGGGAAGGGATCTAAAAAAACGACAAAGGAAAATGGTAGCAGGACAGGCATAAATGAAGCCTGCCCACCGATCCCCTCTCGCCGAACCACCGGACCACTGGAGGCCAAAGACTGGATCTGTGACTTTGGGGGGAGGGATGGCTCTCCCCCTCCTGACTCCACCTTGGGGGAGGCAATCTGTTGAGGTACCACGCTTCTGGGTGAGTACCGGGGTGGTGTGAGATGGTGGGTGTCAGTGGGGCAGAGCTGGATGGGGCCCCAGCCTGTCCTGGCCGAGAATAGACAATGGATGGAAAAAGAAATTACATGCTAGTCCACCTGATGTCAACAGTGGGCAAGATTCTGGAGTCAGTTATTTCCTAGAAAAAAAAAAGCTTTACAAACAGGAAATCAAAGTGTAGTTACAAATGGCAGGTCATGTCAAATGAACTTGATAAGATTTTTTTTTCAACTCACTGATACAGATGGTGGCTAGAGGACAGGCAGTCAACATTTTGTACCTGGACTTCAGTAAAGCCTTTGATTTGGTGCCCAACAGGAGGGTTATACAGGAGGTAGAGGACCTAGGTCTGAGAAAAGGCTAATTAGGTGAATTATCAGTTGGTTAACAGAACTTAGAGAGTGGTACTGAACAGCAAGTTCACTGTCAGGCATGTCACTTGTGGGGTGCAAGACAGGTCTGTCCTAGAGCTGATAGTTTTGGACATGTATATACTGTAAGTGACATTGAAGTGAGGCTACTGGGTAAAGCAAGTGTGTTTTCAGACGACATAAAACTATGGGGGTGTGGATAGTGATGAGATTAGTAGCATAAAAAGGGATGTGGGTATGTTCATGAAAAGGAGGTACAGATGCAGTGAAAACTTTCGGCAGCATGTAACACTTAAATAAAAGCGGTCTGCACAATCATTTTAATGTTATTTAGAAGCTGATCCCATGTAGGCATAAAAAAAGATACATTTACACTAACAGCACACTCTATTTTATGTCACTGTCCACCTTTTGCTGCAATTTTGCACAGCTGAAATGTGACACGGGAAACCACACTAAGCTTACAACTGTTTTATCTATTTTAAGGCTCCCTTTCAATAAAATGGTCTACTGTATCATATTGTGTTGTGTCTATTTATTTACTCTCGCCACTTATTTTGTACACACTGTAAACTAACATTTTAAATCAGCATGATGTATGTAACTTCTTGTGTCCTGGTGTGCAGGCATCATAAAAAAATCACTCTGCATCTTACATAGAACAGACTTTGATGGCAGATAAGGACCGCTTGACCCACCTAATCTGCCCATTTCCCTACCTACAGGATAAGCCACAGATCCTAGTCAACCAACAGCCTATTTCTTCCTACCCCCTCACACAAGAATTGCCTTATGTCTGTCCCATGTATTCTTGAATTCTCCCACAGTTTTAGACCCCACAACCTCCTCAGAAAGGCTGTTCCATGCATCCACTACCCTCTCTGTGAAAAAATACTTCCTCACATTGCCCCTGAACCGCCCCCCTCTATCTTTAAATTGTGTCCCCTTGTTCTTGCATGTCTCTTTTTCTGAAAGATGCTACACTCTTGGATTTTGTTGATTCCATTGAGGTACTTAAATGTATCTATCATGCCCCCTCCTTCCTCAATGGTATACATATTAAGCTCTTTTAGTCTCTCCTTGTATGGCTTCTCTTACAGACCCTGCACCATTCTAGTTGCCCTCCTCTGGACTGCCTCTATCCTGTCTATGTCCTTGCGGAGATGGGGTCTCCAGAACTGGATGCAGTACTCCAGATGGGGTCTCACCAACTGTCTGTACAGAGGATAACAACTTCCTGTTTTTCTGCTGGTGATGCCTCTCCCTATGCATCCCAGTATACCCCTAGCTCTCCCCCTACTGCCTTCTCATATTGCTTGCTAACCTTAAGGTCATCTGATATGACTACCCCAGGTCCCTTTCCTTTTTGTTTTGTTATTACCTCCCCACCATTGTGTAATCTTCCCTGGGTTTTGTTTCCCAGGTGCATTATTTTGCACTTCTTTGCATTGAGTCCTAGCTGCCATACTTCCGACCATTCCTCCAACCTTGCCAAGTCCCTTCTCATCCTTTCCATGCCTCCTTGTGTATCAACCCTGTTGCAGATCTTTGTGTCATCTGCAAAGAGGCATACTTTTCCTTCCAGTCCCTCTGCAATGTCACTTAAAACGACATTAAAAAGGACTGGACCCAGTACTGAACCCTGCGGTACCCCACTAGTAACCCCTCTTTCTTCAGAGTGGACTCCATTTACAATTGCCTTCTGTGTCCTGCTGTCCAGCCAATGTTTTACCCAGGCTACCACCCTGGGACCCACTCCCAGGCTGGTTAATTTGACTATTAATCTTTTGTGTGTGACTGTGTCAAATGCCTTGCTAAAGTCTAGGTAGGCCACATCCACAGTCCCTCCCTAGTCTACTACTTTGGTCACCCAGTCAAAGAAATCAATTAGATTTGTCTGACATGACCTTCCCACTGTAAACCCATGCTGCCTTTGGTCCTGTGCCCCACTGGCCTCTAGGTACTCAACAATTCTTTCCTTCAGAAGTGATTCCATCACTTTCCCTACCACAGAGGTCAAACTGACAGGTCTGTAGTTTCCTGCCTCTGTCTTGGTCCCACTTTTGTGAAGGGGAATCACATCCGCCTTCCTCCAGTCCTCGGGTACCACACCATCCTCCCATGATTTGTTAAAAAGGGTAGTCAGTGGTTTCACTAGTTCTCCCCTTAATTCTTTTAGAATTCTGGGGTGAAATCCATCAGGCCCCATTGCTTTGTCCGCCTTCAGTTTTAAGAGTTCCTTCAGAACACTTTCTTCTGTGAAAGGACTGGGATTGACCCCCCATCCAGAGTGCTTCTGTTAATTGGATTAGGCACCTCCCCCTCCTCTTTTGTGAATACTGAACAGAAATATTCATTCAGTATCCCTGCTTTTTCACTATCCCCCTCTGCCCACCCACTGTTCATTCTATTCAGCCTCACTATCCCTCCCTTTGTCTTTCTACACTCCCTAATGTACCTATAAAAGGTTTTATTCCCCCTTCTTAACCGAGTTGGCTATCCTTTCCTCAGTTTGGGCCTTTGCTATTCTGACTTCCCCTCCTTGCTTCCTTCTGCCTTAACTGGTACAGCTCTCTGTCCTGCTCCTTCTGTGTTTCCTTATACTTCCTGAATGCTATCTTTTTCTTCCTGACTTTCCCCACCACCTCTTTTGAGAACCATAGTGGCTTTTACTTTCGTTTTGATTTATTTGCTTCACACAAAGGCTTGTTGCCTCTGTGATGGCAGTTTTGATGATTCCCCATTGTTGCTCCACCCCTCCTTCTAGCATGTTTGCTAGTACTTTTCTGTGGCACTCTCCCATCTTGCCAAAGTCAGCCCTCCTGAAGTCCAGTACCCTCACTTTTGTATGGCTTGACTCTGTAGCTGAGTTTAATGTGAACCACGCTGTTTGATGGTCACTTGTTCTCAGATGGCAACCAACTTCTAGATCTGAGATCCTCTCACTGTCCCCATTTGAGAGTACAAGGTCTAAGATTGCTCCCTCGCGAGTGAGTTCCGAAACTAGCTGTCTGAGGCATGCCACCTGTAGGGCATTGAGAATGGCCCTGCTCTTGGATGTGGCTGCAGCAAGTGTGCTGCAGTTAACATCTGGCATATTCAGGTCCCCCATTAACAGTATCTCCCCTTTCTCTGCCATCCTAAGAATGCCTTCTATCATATCCTTGTCCATTCCCTACCCCTGACCTGGGGGTCTGTATACAACCCCTGTGCGGATTGTGGTGCCACTTCCAGTCTCCAAGGTGACCCACAGCGCCTCCTCTCCTCCGTTTACTCTTTTGTTCAGTTGCTTTTATCCCTTCTTTTGCATAGAGAGCTACTCCTCCCCCTCTTCTCCCCTCCCTGTCTCTCCTGTAGGTTATGTACCCTGGTATGTTAACATCCCAGTCATGGTTCTCTGTGTACCACGTTTCTGTGACTGCTATGATATCCAGGCATCCCTCTTCCATCAAGGCCACCAGTTCAGGGAGCTTGTTGCATAGGCTATGACACTGGTACTTATTATCCTCCATTTCCTGATGGCCTTACTCCTTTTTGTCCCATCCCTGTCCTTCTTGCCTTTGTCACTTTCCCCATTTACCCCTGCCCTTCTCCCTATTGACATCTCTATGTTGATGTTTACTGCACTCACTACGTGACTTTTTTTTTGGGGGGGGGGGCTGGGTTGTCCCTGCTCCTTTCCAGTGCCTCCCCCCTGGGCTAGTTTAAATACTTGCCAATGAAGCATTTAAACCTATCACCTAGGATCCTGGTTCCCCTTCTAGACAGATGCAGACCACCATGCCAGTATAGGCTTGCATCACTCCAGGTGGACCCCTAGTCCTCAATGAAGCCAAATCCCTGAGCTCTGCCCCAGTTTTTCAACCACTGATTGAATCCCATGATGTGGAGCACCCTAGCCTCTCGTATGCCATAGACAGGCACCACCTCCGAGGTTTTTAAGGCTGCTTTTCTTCTGTACCCCTTCCCATCCCATTTGGCAATCCTAAGTGTTTTGCGAATTAACACTGATCCCCTGACTAGGCAGGGGTGACCTTTGAACCCCATTCCAGGTCATGTCCTCATCTCATGGCCATTCATTCATCATGGCAGGGAGCTTGGATTCCTATAGTGCAACAAGTGTTCGTGGCTCCATTTTGCAGCTTTAAAGTGATGGTGTTTCATTCAGGAGCCCCTTTTTTGAGAGCCAAGCTTCATACTGAAGTGATCGCATCACTGGCTTGGTACCCACGCCACAAACACGACAGGGTCCAGCCATTTTACGAATGCCATCAGAATCTCTGGGGAATCCCTCTACATTGCTATGAAGTGCAACACAGCTGAGCCACTAATTCATTGCAACACATGCTTGTTTCTATTATGGGTGAGTAGGCTTTCTGTGGTCAAATCTTTTTTATTGGTTATTATTAAAAGCAAAATCTAATGATCAGACACCAAGCACTGTAGTGTCCTTCCTCATGCATCACAAGGTGCGCTTGGTGTCCCGAGTCCATCTACCATGATCTGCTTGATGTCTGTATTTGTTAGTCACATTTCTGCATCAAAGGCACTATTTTTTTTTTTTATTACGATTTCAGCAAACATGATTTTTATTTTTGCATAATTATTTCTTGAGCTGTGCCTTCAGTGCAGGAATCATTTGTTTAAATGCTTGATTTTTTTTAACAATTATTTGGTGGTGGGTTGCAGGTCAATGACCGAATGTAGCTGGATGAACAGGTTATCTTGTACATATTTGTTGCTACCTGGGATCATTATGTCTGAATGTAGCTGGACAAACACACCTGGACAAATTCATTTAAAAGTGCGGTCCCTGCGACTCTATCCAGGTGTGTTTGGTCACTGAAGTTCACCCATTTCGAGCACCATACTATGTGTGTGGTCCTTTGGTGTTTTTATTGTTGAAATGTTGTTTAAATACTCTTAGGGGATCACCATGTCTGAATGTACATATGAAGAAGACAGCTGAAGAAGGCCATTTGGTCTATCAAGTCTGCTCATTTTGCAGGGTCCACAGCTTAAGCTACTGTCCCTGCCCCCTCTCCCTACTCCTCCGAACCCATGACCCTTACCCTCCTCCTATACCTGTCCCAACCTTTCTTAAAGCTGCCCACTGTCTTCAATGAGATGATCTCTTCCGGTAGCGCATTCCAAGTGTCCACCACCCTCTCTATAAAGAAGTGCTTCCTGACCTCCCTCCTAAACCTCCCACCCTCCAGCTTAAGACTGTGCCCCCTCGTGTTATGGTTGCCACTCAGCTTAAAGAGACTCTCCTTATCAACCTTATCCCTTTCAAGTTCTTTTTTTTTTATATTCTTTATTTTTGTTTTTTTCAGCATATCAGCAGGGATACACTATACACAATGACTAGTGATAAAGACATTCATCAGTACTTTTACATAAATATAGCAGCATGGGAACGACAGATCGTGAGACTTCAATAGACACATTTCATAGATCAGAATGTATTTTCAAGCAAGTTATCCAACATTCTGTAATGCTCAGGGAACAAAGGACACATCTATGGAGGTAATATAAAACACCCAAGGCCTCCAAGCCAGTTCAAAATGCTTAGTTCTACCTGATCTTTTGGCAATCATCCATTCTAAATAGTAAATTTCAGACACCACCTTATGCCGCATGTCCAGTGTAGCGGCAGTATTGGTACGCCAAAGACGAGTTATTACTTTTTTTTGCTGCAGACAGATATAGATATAATTTACTTTTACTAGGAGGAAGAGAGTCACCTTCACCTACATATAGCAGCACCAGTTGAGAAGAAAGTGTTAAATCATTTTCCACTAATTATCGTAAACTAGTTTCAATATCTCGCCAGTACTGGGCTATCATTGGACAGGTATAGAAGATGTGAGACATATTAGCTACTGACTCTCCACAGTCCCTCCAACATATGCCATAACTGGCTGGAAGAAACTTAACTAATTTGTCAGGCGTATTAAAAAAATCGAAGCCTGCACTTCCATATGAATTCAACCCAATATGGGGCTTGAGAGACATTTTTATGGAGGGTACAATTGGTTCCAACCACTTCTCATATGTCAGGTGTGTTTGTAACTCTATGTTCCAGGCCTGTAATACATCTCTTGTTGATTCTTGCCAATGTTCCCTCAGGACCTTATAAATAGAACCTATCCAGTGTTTTTTTTCCCCAGCCTTGAATGGCCTCTATCAAAAGGCCCATCAGAGGGGGGGACAGGGTTCGGAAATGCATTCCAGGGTGTTTTTTTCCTGACACAGAAATGTCCTCATCTGTAAATACCTATTAATGATGGGAATTGGGAAGATGGAAAGCTGTTTGCAAAGAGGCAAAAGGTAGCACTCCCTGTGTATCCAGAAATTGGTATATCATTGACAGCCCCCTAGTATGCCATTCACTAAAGGCATGATCCATCTGTGCAGGAATAAAATCTCTTTCACTAACTAGTAATCGAAAATAGTAAAAGGTTTCCTCCAACTGTGGAAGGGCCCTTATCTCATACCAGGTTTTTAAGGTGTTATGGGTTCCAAAGGTGAAATTTCTAAGCTGTGGGGGAGAGGAAAGAGGGGCAAATACTATAGGAAGGATATTATTTATTTATTTATCAGAAAAGTCGGATTTACAACCTTTGAGTCATGGACTCATTTACAAAGGCACCTTGTCACAGGCGGGTAGACAGAGTTACATATTGTGGTTACAACAGAACAGTACAGGTGCAGAACATTACACATAGGTTACATAATAATGTTACTTATAATAGGTTACAGTCATATATAAGGTACCCAAGGGTTACATTGTGGGTGCAACCCTGGACATACCTAGATAATACCTGGAGAGGGTGGAGGTAGGGTTGGGGAGTGAAGTGGGAGGGAGGGGGAGAGGATAGGCTGTCCGGAGGATGTTGTTATGTCAGGGAGGCCTGACAGGAGGATCCCATGGTGGGATTAATTAGGTGCATCTACAGCAATGAGCACCGAAGAGATGGTTCCGGAGGGCGATTTTGAAGGGACCAATTTTGGCAATATCTGTGATGCAAGGTGGGAGGGAGCTGAACCAAGCAGCAGCTCGGTAATGGAAGGACCTCTGTGCTAGCAAGGTCTTAGTTCTGGGCACCAGAAAGATGGCTTGACAGAGCTACAGGTGGCAACAGACGAGGATGCATGCTGTAGGGAAACAGAGACCCCCCGGGGGGGGGGAGCCCTAGAAGAGATTTTTTGTCAAGTAGGCAGGTCTGGTAGCGCAGATGCTCCTCAAGGGTGAGCAGGTTGGCGGTGGAGTAGAGCAGGCAAGTGTGAGTGCAGCTAGGGGCTCCGGTCAGAAGCCTGCAGGCCTTATCGATTGAGAGCTGGATTTCAGTTAAGGCGGTATTGTCCGCCACATCATAAATGGGCAAGCCATAGTCTACTAGCGACAGGACAGAAGAGGTGATGGCCAGCCGGAGGGCAACTTGGGGGAGGCAATCTCTATGATGGTATAGTAGGCCTATCCGAGAATTTATGGCAGAGGATAGGGCATTGATGTGGGTGTGGAAGGTGAAAGCCGAGTTAAAAGTGATGCCTAGATATTTGTAGAAGGTCACTTGCTCCAGCGGGTGCAGAGTGCTGGGGAGAATGAAGAGAGGGGCATTCTTGGCCTTGTATTGGTGATGGGAGAAGTGCATTGACTTAGTCTTCTTTAGGTTAATGATAAGTCAGTGGTCAAAGAAAAACAGGTTATTCACCTGAAACAGTAGTTCTAGGAGTGGTATATGTTGTTCATCCACACTCTTTGGCATGTTCCCTTCCACTTTAAGATCTACTGGAAGTCTTCAAGCTGGCTCCTCCCACCCACCCAGGTGGTATATACCTCGACTCCACCCCACGACGCCAGATCTCAGCCCGCTGGAAGCCAGGTGTTGTGCGTCTGCAGCCGGGGAGGTCGGGCGGGTCTGTGTGGATGAACAACATATACCACTCCTAGAACAACTGTTACAGGTGAGTAACCTGTTTTTCTAGAAGTGTGGATATATTTTTCATCCACACTCTTTGGCAGACTCGTAGCAGTTCTCTGGGAGGAGGGAGGCAAAGTGCACACCCCCAACTTAGGGAAAAGAGACTGGAGAATTGAGGCCCCAAAACCAGCATCCCGGCGTGACTCAAGGTCGATGTGTAAATGGGTAATGAAGGTGTTTGCTGACTTCCAGGTAGCAGCCAGGCAGATTTCCTGGATAGGGATGTCCCTGAAAGCAGCCACCGATGCAGCAGTATGGCAGGTGGAATGAGCTCTTATCCCTCTGGGAGGCTCCTTGCCTGCCAACTCATAACACAGACCTATGCAAGATGTGATCCATTTTGCAATAGTCTACTTAGCTGCAGGTCTGCCAGAAGCGGCTTCAACGTAGGTGACAAACAGCTGTCGAACTTCTCCCCGAATTTCTGCCATCCTCTCCTTGTAATAGGAGAGCGCAACGTCTCAGGTCCAAAGTATGGAGCCTGTACTCGGCCTCCAAGGTGTAATTATGGTAGTAGCAGGGTTAACACCTGGTTAAGGTGCAATTCTGACACCACCTTCGGAAGGAATTTCGGGTGGGGACATAGGACAATCTTGTCCCTGTGGAAGACCAGATAAGGGGAGTCCACAGAAAGCGCCTGGAGCTCCCCTGTCCTTCTGGCCAACATGATAGCCAGCAGGAAGGCTGTCTTCCATGACAAGTGTGACAAGGCACACTTATGCATTGGTTCGAATGGCTTGTCCATGAGCTTTGCCAGTACCAGCAGTAGATCCCACAGAGGTGGAGGTTCACGCACCGAAGGGGATATGTGATCCAGGCCTTTGAAAAAGTGCCTGACCACTGTCTCCTGCGCCAACGTTGGCTGACCGACCTGCACCTGGTAAGCAGAGATGAGGTGCACCCTAAGGATCGATGACCGAAGACCCGTTTTGGACAGAGACCAAAGGTAGTCGAGAATGTTAGCCACTGGATAGGACAGAGGGTCCAGGCCCTTGCCCTGACACCAAATGGAAAAACTTTTCCATTTAAAGGCATAACATTTCCTGGTCATTTCCTTTCTGGATGTCTCCTCCACGTTGTAGACATCTTCGGAAAAACCCAAGGCCTGGAACTCTAGCCACTCAGGTACCAGGCTGTGAGGTGCAGGGACTGAAGGTCCGGATGGAATACCTTCCCTTGATTGAGTGATATCAAGTCCGGGCATGCTGAAAGCCACTCCGGGGGCCTGCAGCTGAGGCTGAGGAGAGCTGGATACCAGAACTGGCACGGCCAGTCTGGGGCTACCAGGATCACCTTCGCCTTGTCCCTCGTCACTTTGAGGAGCACCCTGTGGATCAAGGGAAATGGAGGGAAGGCATAGAGGAGGCCTGGGGTCCATGGCCTCGAGAAGGCATCCCCCTGCTGAGGGGGGCGGGCATGAAACAGCCTCAGCTTGGTGTTTTCCCTGGAGGCAAATAGGTCCACCATCGGCTTGCCCCAATGGGAGAACAGGCTGTAAGCTACCTCTGGATGGAGAGACCACTCGTGGGATGTCTGCCCTAAGCGGATGGGAGCATTCGCCAGATGGTTTGAGACTCCTGCTACATGGATGGCTAGGAGATCTGCCTCCAATCGGCTCATGAGGGTCCAGATGCGGAGTGCCTCCCTGCACAGCAGACAGGAGTGCGTGCCGCCCTGTTTGTTGAGGTGGTACATGGTTGTGGTATTATCTGTCTGGACTTGAATCACTTGACCCTGGAGCTAAGGAGCGAAAGCTGACAATGCCAGTCTGACTGCTCTGAGCTCCAACAGGTTGATGTGGCATCGGGACTCTTCGGGGGTCCAGAGCCCGTGGGCCCTTTTGTCTCCCACGTGGACTCCCCAGCCCATGAGAGAGGCATTGGTCATGAGGACGACCGTCAACTCGGGACGGACAAACGGGATCCCTTCCTGCAACCGGTCTGGGGCGGTCCACCATTGGAGTGTCCCACATTTTCTGGGTTACAGTGATCAGCTGGTCGAAATGACCGTGGCGCTGAGTCCACTGGGCGGCCAACTCCCATTGGAGGGGGTGCATGTGCAACCAGGCCCAACGGACCACTGAGGTGCATGCCGCCATGTAACCCAGAAGGCACAGAAAGTCCCGGGCAGGGCACAATTGCCCAACCAGAAATGATTGGGCAAAGGAGGAAGGAACCTCCGCCCTGTCCACTGGGAGCCGAGCTCTGGCTTGACAAGAGTCAAGCTCTGCCCCGATGAAGCCCATCACTTGAGAAGGCAAGAGTTCTGACTTGGCCTTGTTGATCAGGAGGCCGAGTTGGGAGCAGGTCTGGAGGGCCAGATCCCTGGACCTCTCCACCTCCTGTTTGGTGGAACCTGCTAGGAGCCAATCGTCGAGGTAAGGATAAATCCTAACCCCACCGGATGCCTGAGATGGGCCGCCAGCACTGCAATGCATTTGGTGAAGACCCGTGGGGCCGATGACAGGCCGAACAGCATGGCTTAGAACTCGTACAGGGTCCCTTCGACCCTGAAGCGGAGGAACTGCTGATGGGACGGACGGATTGGGACGTGAAAGAATGCGTCCTTCAGATCTAGTGAACAGAACCACATGCTTCGCTCCAAAGATGGAATGATCTGGGACAGAGTGACCATCCGAAAGGTGCGTGACCCGAGATACTGATTCAGGTCGTGCAGATCTAGAATGGGGCACCAGCCCCCCCCCCCCGTCCGCTTGGGCACCAGGAAGTACTTGGAGACAAAGCTTGGGTCTGCTGGAGGACCCGCCATTGGAGCTACTGCCTCCTTGAGGAGGAGCTGAGTGATGTCATCTCGGAGAGCCGACTGGGTCTGAGTGAATACTCTTTCCTCCCGAGGCGAGCGGGCTCGGCTTGGAGGGTACTGCTCGAATTCCAGAGGCAGTCCCTGAACGACCACTTCGAGAACCCATCTGTCCGAAGTGACAATGGACCAGGCAAAAAGGAAGTGGCAGAGCCGGCCCCCATGGGAGGACCCAGAGCTGAGGTGATGGGTTGACAGCCCCGGCCCCGTCACTGAGCAGGCTTGGAGGAGGAGGCTCCAGGACCTGAACCTCGGCCTCCTTTACGGGTCTGTTGGGGTCCGGGCTTGGGCCGGGGGTGCCAAGCTTGAACCTGCTGCTGTTGCTGCTGTCCACCTTGAAAAGAAGACTGCTGAGCTGCAGGGGGGGGAGGAATGCCAAAAGGGCCTCTTCTTTTTCTTCTGCTAGTTCTTGCCCGAAGAACCATTGGCAGAAGTAGCATCCAAGGTGGCATTGGACTGCTCAATGCGTTGAAGATGACCAGCCGCTCCTGGGCCGAACAGGTCGGTCCCGAGGAAGGGCATGTCAGCTAGTTTGTGCTGGGTATCTGCCGGGAAGGAGGAGAGCCTCAGCCAAGCCCTGCGATGAGAGGCAACTGTGGCAGCCATCGAGTGGGCACAAGAATCCCAGATGTCCAGGGCCGTCTGAAGCTGCTGTTTGGCAACAGCTCAGCCCTGATCCCGGACCTGCTTGACCCGTGGTCTGCATGTCCGCGGGAAGATGTGGGAGGACTTCATCCAGCGACCCTAGAAGGGTGTGAGAGAAGTGTGCCATGATGATGGCCCAAGGAGGTAGCTGCATAGACCTTTCTGGCTGAATGGTCCAAAAGCTTGGACTCTTTATCAGGAGGTCGGTCAGTGTCGGCAGAACTGCCAGTACGCCTGAACACAAAGGTGGTCATCAGGCTCTCGGCTGAAGGGTGCTCTGTGAACCCCGCAAGGGACCCCATGGGCACCGCATAACTGCGGGTCTTGCAGGCAGATGGAGCTGGACAAGAGGCAGGGCGCTGCCAAAGTTCTAGGGCCAGTCCAACAATAGCCTCAGCCGCAGGAAAGGCCTCCGTCTGGGTATACCCTCTCTTAAGGATGTTCGTAAGAGAGTACACTGCCTTTTTCTGGATTGGCTCCAGAGGCATTCCTGTGGACTCAGAGATAAGGCATAGAATGCCCTGAAAAGATGAGGGACCTTCTTCCATCTCTAAACCAACGGTTGATTCATCATCACCTGGATGAGAATGCAAGCCGGTGAAGTCCGAATCCGAGTTTAACGGCCAACCACCCAGGTCACCTTTGACTCGCCGAGGGCGGTCCGAAGTGACCGTGACCGACAAACACCAGGGAAGCCCGGTGTCTGGACTATCTTCCTTGGAACAGCCCCTCACACAGACTGTTTGGGCGGTGGTTCCACCACAATCAGCGGGGAGATCGTTTTGGGCTAAACTGGTGGTTTTACCAGCTCCGCAGGCTGGGGAACCGACTCAATTGACTCCGAAGGAGTCAGCTTCGGCCTAGGAGGCGAAAGTCAGGTAATGGCCAGTGTGGAAGCTGGAGTCGGCTTGTGCCTGGTCCAAATCAGCTGTTGCCACATGAGGTCCTCATTAGCGCAGAGTTTCAGCCAGAGCCTCTCCTCATCCTAGAAGGACGAGGATGACCGGTGGTGTCGCCTCTTTTAGAGCATTTATGGCTCTTCCTCAGCCTTTCAGTTGAGGGGGTCTGAGAAATCGATCGAGATCGGACAGGCCGGCTCGGTTGCTCGGGAGTCACCAGCAGGATCGGTGATTTCCCGGGATCAGGGACCACTTCTTTGATGGGAGTCCCAGCAGGCTGGGTCTTGTCATCTGGGAAGACAAAGTTAGGGGTTCAGTCGAGGGAATCGTCTACCGGAGTCGGCGATAATGCATTGATCATGATCTCAACATCATCGATCAACAATTCAGTCAACTGACCAGACAACAAAGCCGAAAAGCCAGTGGCCAAAGAAGCAATCTCGACCAAGATCAAGACCACATGTTCCTGGAATTGAGATCTCTCCCACTCCCAAGAACGTCTCCACTGAGATGAAGACAATCCCGGATCCTTCTCCCGCTTACGGGATTGAGAGGAGTGCGTGCCCGCAGGTACCTCTCCCTTGGTCAGGAGAGACTGGCATAACTCTCGGAAGGAACCCGAGAAGGTGGAGCCCAGGTTGAGCGGAATGAAGAAGCTCTGAGAAGTCTCTGCACCATGAGCCACTTCCTCCTTGAATGCTTGCGTGCGTTTCATTTGCTTGGCAGATCCTGCAGCCGCAGAAACCGGCCACTAAGCCTCCTTGGATTTCTCCGGAGGGTTCCGTTTCTCCTGCCTCCCCAGCTTCAGGCTTGCAAGACGGTCATGGAAGATGTTGGGATAAAAGGCAAGACACATACCGCATGCGGTGTGGGGATTGGTGCACATTTTCTGGCCGCAAGGCCACAGACGAAATCTGGGGGAAGACTTCTCTTCTATAATCGAAGTGGTAAACTTGAAATCGCTAATGCGAATGATGCAAATTTTTGGAATAACCAAAGGTTTGAAAGCCAGGGCCTACAAAATGCATGAGCATGAGGGACGCAACCTGAATCTTCCAGCGGAAAGAAAGATCTGGCGTCACAGGTCGGAGCCGAGGTATATACCACCTGGGTGGGTGGGAGAAGCCAGCTTGAAGACTTCTGGTAGATCTTAAAGTGGAAGGGGACATGGCAAAGAGTGTGGATTACAACATATCCACGCTCCTAGAACCCCTTTTCAGCTTGGTTGTAGGTGTGCTGGAGGGATACCTGGAGAGAAGAGGGATTGGGGTGGGAGGCAAAGAGAACAGCATTGTCGGCATAGAGGAGCATTTTTCCTGTGCTGGAGCTGGGGAGAGTGTTGAGGTAGAGGCTGAAAAGTACAGGGCCCAAAATGGAGCCCTGGGGTACCCCGGAACGAACGGCGGGTGTTGGACAGGGAGCAGTTTATCTTCACCACGCTGGGATCTAGCAGAGAGGTAGCTGGAGAACCAGGCAAGGGGACCAGTGGAAAAGCTGAGTTGGTGGAGGGAGTCGAGCAGGAGGGGGTGACAAACAGTGTCAAAAGTCTTGGAGAGGTCTATGAACACTGCGTCGGCAAGGTTCCCGGAATCAAGAGCAGAGTGCAGGTATTGAGAGAACTCCAGGAGAGCAGTAGTGGTACTGTGTCCTGGGCGGAATGTTGTTCTGGGCACATTATGTCATATTTGGCCAGGTACTCAGAGTTGAATACACACTATTTTTTCTAGGGCTTTAGGGAGCGGGAGGAGGAGGATAGAGATCGGCCGGTATTTGTTTGGTGCGGACCGATCTCCACTCATATGTCTTTTAACACAAATTTAATATATTTCCAGGTTGGGTCCAACTGTCTACTAAGCCAACTCATAACTATTTTGCAGGTTACTTACCTATGATAGTCCCTCAAGTTTGGGAGACTAAGGCCTCCTTTATCTATTGATAGTTGTAGTAGTGACCAACGAATCCTTGGTTGTTTTCCAGCCCATACAAACCTGGACAGCATTCTATTCCAGGACACAAAATAAAACTGGGAAGGGTTAAGAGACAATGTCTGGAAAAAGTATAGTATCTTAGGGAAAAATGTCATGCGAATGACATGTATTCTAGAATAAAATGACGAAAACAGATGAGACCATGTTCCCATTAGAGATTCTATATCTAGGGACAGTGGCTCTAAATTAAAGAGATCCAGATACTCAAATTTATTAGGGATGTTCACCCCAATATATTTTATCTTGTTATTTCTCCAACTGGCTGGGAGAAGTTGTTTCAATTTTTGGGTAGGGGCATAATTTAAGGCCAATATCCCAGTTTTCTGTTTATTTATTTGGCAGCCGGATAGAGCAGAAAAAACATTAATCACCTCCAGTGTTGCTGGAATAGAAATGTCTGGGTCCAGCAATGTTTACAATATATCATCTGCATATATGGATATGGTGAAACTTCTCCCCCCGAGCGGTATCCCTTGTATCAATGGATGTTGTATGAATTAGGCTAAAGGCTCTATGTAGAGAACAAAAAGCAGGGGTGACAGGGAAACCCTTTCTTGTTCCCCTGCTAAGAGATATTAAGGTTGATAGCTGGCCATTTATTTTAAGGTATGCCTTGGGGGAAGAATATATACGCTGTAGTAGAGCTATAAACTCCACTGGGAAACCAAATATGGACGTCTGCCACAAAAAGGGCCACCTAACTTGGTCGAAGGCTTTGTTAGCATCAAGGCTGACAAATACTGCCAGTATCTTCCTCTGATTGATATGATCTAGAAGGCATATTGTCCTGCGTACATTATCTGTGGTTTGACGAGAGCAAATAAATCCTGACTGGTCAGGATTTATAAGGCATGGCAACATCTCATCAATTCTAAAAGCTAGGATCGACATGAACAACTTGTAAACCATATTCAAAATGGATACGGACCGGTAAGAAGTGGGTTGATCCACTGGCTTATTTGGTTTAAGAATGGGGGAGTTATTAGCATAGACCCAAGAGAGGGTTGGGGGCCCTCCCTCCTGAAAAACTGTCGGCAAGGCTGGGGCCAATTGTTTGAAAAATGTTTTGTACCATTCAGAAGGTAAACCATCTGGGCCTGGTGTTTTCAAGGTTTTACTGTATCAAACTACTCTCTTAGTTCTTCTGCCCTGATTGGGGCTTTTAACTTCTACTATATCCTGTGTAATTTTAGGGAGGAAATTGATCTAAAACTCCTCATATGCCTAGTGGCTTGGCGGGGGCATGTCTTATAATTGGGAATAATAGGTCCTACAAATTTCCATTATCTATGAGGTGTTCGGGCATAGACATTTTGTTGTGGATCCTTAAGGTGGGTGATATAAGTAGCTGTTCTATGTCTCCTAAGTCTACGAGCCAAGTTTCTAGCACCTCTGTGTCCCCCCCATCCCTTTCAAGTTCTTGAAGGTCCCAGTCACGCCCCACCTCTCTCCTGTCTTCCAGGGAGTAAATGTTCAGTGCCCTCAACCTCTGCTTGTCCGCCTTACCCTGCTGACCAGCTATCATCTTTGTAGCCCTGCTCCAGCAGATTAATGTCCTTTTTGAGGTGTGGGCACCAGTACTGAACTCCATACTCTAGATGCAGCCTTACCAGTGACCTGTACAAGGGCAGTATAACCTCCTCTCTCCTACTACTGATCCCCCTAGATATGCATCCCAGCATCTTGTTTGCCTTTGCTGCTGTTTTCTTGCACTGCATGGAGTGCTTTGGGTCACTAGTGATCATCACTCCCAGGTCCTTCTCCTCCTCTGATGCACATATTCGGACTCCACCCAGGTAGTACTCTGTCCTAGGATTCTTGGCTCCAATATGCATAACTTTGCATTTCTTGGCATTGAAGTCAAGCTACCAGATCCTGGACCACCTCCCCAGCTTTTCCAGATCTTCCTGTAGGTCCTGTATCCCTTCAGCTGTGTCCACTCTCCCACAGAGCTTGGTGACATCCACGAATAGGAACATTTTACCCTTAATGCCATCTCAAATGTCATTGATGAAGACATTGAACACCGGCCCCAGCACTGAGCCCTGTGGGACCCCACTGGTTACCTGTCGTGTGCCAGATAACTCTCCCCCCACAACCACCCTCTGGGTTCTGTCCTTCAGCCAGTTTTCCACGCATCCAGCCATGTTTTCCCCAACCCTGAGATCCACCAACTTCCTGATCATCCTTTTGTGGGGCACAGAGTCAAAGGCCTTGCTGAAATCATGATAGAGGATGTCTACCGCTTGGCCCGTCTACTGTCTTAATGACACAAAGAAGTCCGATTTAACACGATCTCCCCCCCCCATGAACCCATGCTGCCTCGCATCCTGGAGACCATACTCCTCTAGATATTCCACCAACCTTTCCTTTAGTATGGTCTCCATGAGCCTGCCCACAATGGAGGTCAGACTGACTGGTCTGCAATTCCCTGGGTCATCCTTGGGACTGCTTTTGTGGAGCGACACTACATGTGCTGTTCTCCAGTCCTGCGGTACTATGCCTGTCTCTAGTTAACTATTAAATAGGTCTGCCAGTGGCCCTGCCAGCTCCTCAGCCAGTTCCTTTAGTACCCTTGAATGTACTCCGTCCGGACCTGGTGATTTGTCCACCTTCAATGCCAGCAGCCCCTCCCTCACTCTATCCTCCTCTATCACTACATGTGTTCCCCTCTCTCCTGCTCCTCTTTTCCCTCCTGAAGGCACTGGTCCGTCCTTCTCCCTGGTGAAGACGGAACAGAAGAACAGGTTACTCACCTTTAACAGTAGTTCTAGGAGAGGTATATGTTGTTCATCCACTGTTATTGGCATGTCCCTTTCCCCTTTAAAAATTGCCGGACATCTTCAAGCTGGCTCCTCCCACCCACCCAGGTGGTATATACCTCGGCCCCGCCCCATGACACCAAATCTTAGCCCGCTGGAAGCCAGGTGTTGTGCGTCCACAGCCGGGGAGGTTGGGTGGGTCCGTGTGGATGAACAACATATACCACTCCTAGAACTACTGCTACAGGTGAGTAACCTGTTCTTCTGGGATCGTGGATATGTTGTTCATCCACACTTACTGGCAGACTCCTAGCAGTTCTCCGGGAGGAGGGACGCAAGGCGCACACCCCTAATTAGGGAACAGAGATCGGAGAACTGAGGCCCCAAAACCAGCATCCCGGCGTGACTCAAGGTTGATGTGGTAGTGGGTGATGAAGGTGTTTGCTAACTTCCAGGTAGCAGCCAGACAGATTTCCTGGATAGGGATGTCCCTGGAAGCAGCCACCGATGCAGCAGTATGGCGAGTAGAATGAGCTCTTATCCCTCTGGGAGGCTCCTTGCCCGCCAACTCATAGCACAGACCTATGCATGATGTGATCCATTTTGCAACAGTCTATTTAGCTGCAGTTCTGCCAGAAGCGGCTTCAGCGTAGGTGACAAACAGCTGGCGAACCTCTCCCCAAATTTCCACCGTCCTCTCCTTATAATAGAGAGCACGTCTCAGGTCCAAAGTATGGAGCCTGTATTCGGCCTTCGAGGTGCAATTAGGGTAGTATACCGGCAGAGTCAACACCTGGTTAAGGTTAAACTCTGACACTACTTCGGAAGGAATTTCAGGTGGGGGTGCAGGACAAATTTGTCCCTGTGGAAGACCAGATAAGGGGGGTCCACCGAAAGTGCCTGGAGCTCTCCTGTCCTTCTGGCTGACGTGATAGCCACCAGGAAGGCAGTCTTCAACGACAAGTGTGACAACTCACACTTGTGCATGGGTTCGAATGGCTTGCCCATGAGCTTTGCCAGTACCAGCAGTAGATCCCACGGAGGTGGAGGTTCATGCACTGGAGGGGATATGTGATCCAGGCCTTTGAAAAAGCGCCCGACCACTGTCTCCTGCGCCAACATCGGCTGACTGGCCCGCGCCCAGTAAGCAGAGATGGCTGCCAGATGCACCCTAAGGGTTGATGACCATAGACCCCCTTCGGAGAGGGACCAAAGGTAGTACAGAATGTTAGCCATGGGACAGGACAGAGGGCCCAGGCCCTTGTCCTGACACCAAATGGAAAGCCTTTTCCATTTGAAGGCATAACACTTCTTGGTCGATTCCTTTCTAGATGCCTCCACCACAGTGTAGACATCTTCGGAATGACACAAAGCCTGGAGCTCTAGCCGCTCAGGTACCAGGCAGTGAGGTGCAGGGATTGAAGGTCCGGATGGTTTACCTTCCCCTGATTGAGTAATATCAGGTCCAGGTGTGTACAAAGCCGCTCCGGGGGCCTGCAGCTGAGGCGATCTGGATACCAGAACTTGCGCGGCCAGTGTGGGGCTACCAGGATCACCTCTGCCTTGTCCCTCCTCACCTTGAGGAGCACCTTGTGGATCAAGGGAAATGGAGGGAAGGTGTAGAGAAGGCCTGGGGTCTATGACCTCAAGAAGGCATCCCCCTGCAGCGAGCCCTGCTGAGGGGGGGCGGGCATGAAACAGCTTCAGCTTGGTGTTTTCCCTGGAGGCAAACAGGTCCACCATTGGCTTGCCCAAAGGAAGAACAGGCTGTAAGCTATCTCTGGATGGAGAGACCACTTGTAGGATGCCTGGCCTAAGCAGCTGAGAGCATCCGCCAGCTGATTCAAGGCTCCTGCCACATGGATGGCTAGGAGATCCGCCTCCAACTGGCTCACGAAGGTCCAGATGCAGAGCGCCTCCTTGCACAGCAAATGGGAGTGTGTGCCGCCCTGTTTGTTGAGGTAGTACATGGTTGTGGTACTGTCCGTCTGGACTAGAACCACTTTACCCCAGAGCTGAGGAGCGAAAGCTGACAGTGCCAGTCTGACTGCTCTGAGCTCCAACAGGTTGATGTGGCATTGGGACTCCTTGGGGGTCCAGAGCCTGTGGGCGCTTTTGTCCCCCATGTGGGCTCCCCAGCCCATGAGAGAGGCATCGGTCATAAAGACGACCATTGGCTCGGGGCGGACAAACGGGATCCCTTCCTGCAATCGGATTGGGGCGGTCCACCATTGGAGAGCGTCCCACATCTTCTGGGTTACAATGATCAGCTGGTGGCGCTGAGTCCACTGGGTGGCCAGCTCCCACTGGAGGGGGTGCATGTGCCACCGGGCCCAACGGACCACCAAGGTGCACGCCGCCATGTAACCCAGAAGGCGCAGAAAGTCCCTGGCAGGGCGCAACTGCCCAACCAGAAATGATTGGGCAAAGGAGGAAAGAACCTCTGCCCTGTCCGCTGGGAGCCGAGCTCTGACTTGACAAGAGTCGAGATCTGCCCCAATAAAGCCCATCACCTGCAAAGGCACAAGTTCCGATTTGGCCTCGCTGATTATGGGGCCGAGTTGGAAGCAGGTCTGGAGGGCCAGATCCCTGGCTCTCTCCACCTCCTGTAGGGAGTGACCTGCCAGAAGCCAGTCATCGAGATAGGGGTAAATTCTTATCCCCCGACGCCGTAGATGGGCTGCCACCACTGCAATGCATGTGGTGAAGCCCCGTGGGGCTGATGACAGGCTGAATGGCATGGCTCAGAACTCATACAGTGTCCCCTTGACCCTGAAGCAGAGGAACCGCTAATGGGATGGACGGATTGGGACGTGAAAGAATGCATTCTGCAGATCCAGTGAACAAAACCACGTTTCGCTCCAAGGATGGCATGATCTGGGACAGAATGACCATCCGAAAGGTGCGAGACCTAAGATATTGATTCAGGTCGTGGAGATCTAGAATGGGGCGCCAGCCCCCTGTCCGCTTGGGCACCAGGAAGTACCTGGAGACAAAGCCTGGGTCTGCTGGAGGATCCACCACGGGAGCTACTGCCTCCTTGAGGAGGAGCTGAGCATTGTCATCTTGAAGAGCCGACTGGGTGTGAGCGGATATCTGTTCCTCCCGAGGGGCGCGGGCTCGGCTGGGAGAGTACTGCTCGAACTCTAGAGGTAGTCCCTTCCCGACCACTTTGAGAACCCACCTGTCCGAAGTGACAGCGGACCAGGTGGAAAGGAAGTGACGGAACCGGCCCCCCACGGGAGGACCCAGAGCTGTCATGATGGGAGTAAGGGTGGCAGCCCCAACCCCGTCACTGAGCAGGCTTGGAGGAGGAGGACGAGGCTCCAGAACCTGAGCCTCGGCCTCCTTTACAGGCCTGTTGGGATCCAGGATTGGGCCGAGGGCGCCAAGCTTGAGCCTGCTGCTGATGCTGCTGTCCCCCTTGAAAGGAGGAATGCTGAGCCACAGGGGAAGAGTGCCGAAAAGGCTTCTTCTGCTGGTTCTTGCCCAAAGAACCCTTGGCAGAAGTGGTGTCCAAGGTGGCACTGGACTGTTCTATGAGCTGAAGGTGACAGGCCACTCCTGGGCTGAACAAGTCAGTCTCAAGGAAGGGCACGTCAGCTGATTTGTGCTGAGTATCTGCCAGGAAGGAGGAAAGCCTCAGCCAAGCCCTGAGGCAACTGCGCGGCAGCCATCGAGCGGGCACAAGAGTCCCCAATGTCCAGGGCTGTCTGGAGCTGCTGTTTTGCAACAGCTCGGCCCTGGTCTCGGACCTGCTTGACCGCAGTCTGCATGTCCACGGAGAGATGTGGGAGGACTTCATCGAACGACCCAAAAAGGGCGTGAGAGAAGTGTGCCATGATGACAGCCAAACTTGCCTGATGAAGGCTGAAGGAGGAAGCCGCATAGACCTTCCTAGCCGAATGGTCCAATAGCTTTAACTCCTTGTCGGGAGGTCGGTCCGTATTGGCAGAACTGCCAGTACGCCTGAACACAGAAGCGGTCACCAGGCTCTTGGGCGAAGGGTGCTCTGTGAACCCCGCTAGGGACCCCCATAGGCACCGCGTACTTGCGGGCCATGTGGGCAGATGGAGCTGGACAAGAGGCAGGACGTTACCAGCGTTCAAGGGCTGGACCCACAATGGCCTTGGCCACAGGAAAGGCCTCCGGAGTATCCCCCTCTTACAGATGTCCGTAAGAGGGTACTCCGCCTTTTTCTGGATGGGCTCCAGGGACATCCCTGTGGACTCAGAGATGAGGCGGAGGATCCCTCGGAAGGAGGATGAACCTTCCTCCATCCCTAAGCCAACAGACGATTCGTCATCCCCAGGATGAGAATGAAGCCCGGTGACATCCGAATCCGATGAATTCGGATACAGTAGCTACCGCCCCAAATCACCTCGACTACTTGAGGCATTCTGGGCATTCTTGGACCGACAAAAGCCGGGAAGCCAGTATCTGGTCTGTCTTCTTTGGAAGGAACCCCTCCACAGGCTGCTTAGGCGGCGATTCCACCACGATCGGCAGAGACCAGTTTAGAGCCGGACCGGTGGTTTCGCCAGCCAGACTGGAGGAACCAAGGTTTTGGTTCGAAGGGATCGGCTTCGGCCTAGGAGGCGAAAGCCAAGTAATGGCCGGGGTAGGCTTGTGCCCGAACAAGATCAGCTGTTGCCACATGAGGTCCTCGTAGCGCCGGCGGAGTTTCTACCGGAGCCTCTCCTCATCTGAAAAGGACGACCGATGATGTCGCCTCTTCTTAGAGTGCCTATTGCTCTTCCTCAGCCTGTCAGACAAGGGGGTTCTAGACCCCGACAGAGATCGGACGGGCCGACTCAGTCACTCGGGGAACACCGGCAGGACCGGTGACATCCGGGGGTCCAGAACTAGGTCCTCGATGGGGACACCAGCAGGATGGGTCTCCTCATCGGGGAAGACAAGGACAGGAGCCGTTTCTAAGGAGTTGTCGACAGTGGCTCGATGGGGTCGATAACAATTTTGACATCGTCAGCTGCATCTTCGGTCGGCTGGCCCGATGGAAGGTCCGAGAAACCAGCAGCTGAAGAAGTGATCTCGACCGAGGTCGAGACTGCATGCTCCTGGGACTGGGATCTCTCTTGGTCCCAAGAGCGTCTTCGCCGAGACGAAGACTTGCTCGGTTCTTTCTCCTGCTTACGGGATCGGGAGGAGTGCGAGCCTGCAGGCACCTCTCCCCGAGTGGGGAGAGACTGGCACAACTCCCAGAAGGAGCCAGAGAAAGAAGAGCCTAGGTCGAGAGGAACGAAGAAGCCTCGAGAGTCGGCGGCACAAGCCGCTACTTCCTCGAATGCCTGCATGTGTTCCAATTGTTCGGCGGAGCCCGTGCCCATGGAAACCGCCCACCTAGCCTCCTTGGACTTCTCTTCTCCGGTCCCCTCAATTTCAAACATGCCAGGCAGTCGTCCATAACGTTGGGATGGAAGACCAAGCAAAAGATGCAGGACGAGGTGTCATGGCCGACACCTAGGCAGTAGACGCATGTGAGGTGGGGATTGGTGCACATCATCTGGCCGCAAGGACACAGACGAAATCCAGGGAAGATTTTTCTTACATGATCAAAGACGCGAAAGCGATCGCTAAGTCGAATGAGTTTTAATTTCGGTAAAACTGAGGTTATGAAAGCGAGGGCCTACAAAACGCGTGAGCACGAGGGAGGCAACCTGAATCTTCCAGCGGAAAGGAAGATCTGGCGTCACGGGGCGGAGCTGAGGTATACCAAAAGCAAATAAATATACCACCCGGGTGGGTGGGAAGAGCCAGCTTGAAGACTTTTGGCGATTCTTAAAGGGGAAAGGGGCATGCCAACAAGTGTGGATGAACAACATATCCACGATCGTAGAAGTATTCATTTAGTATCTCTGCTTTTCCCCCATTATCCTCCACCCACTACACCCCTTTCTTAAGCCTAACAATCCCTTCCTTCTTGTCCCTTTTCTCACTTATATAGTGAAAGAAAGCCATCTCCCCTTTAATTCCTTCAGCTATCTGCGGCTCCTTCTGTGCCTTTGCTTGCCTGACTTTCTTACTTGCCAATGTTAGGTAATTTTCCCTATCCACCTCTCTCTCTCTCGGTCTTCCTGAATTTTCTATAGGCCAACTTCTTTTCCCTTACTGCCTGGGCAACCCCAGAACTGAACCAGCTGGGCGCTTTGGCCCTTGTGTTCGTACCCCTGAGCCTAACGCACTCATCTGTGGCAACCAGTATTCCTTCCTTAATGATGGACCACCTCTGGTCCACTCCCATATCTGCTCTTAAATTAATTTGTTTTATGTATATATGTGTGTGTGTGTGTGTGGCCAAGCAAACCTAGACAAATTAATTTAAAAGTGTAGTGTGCAAACTGAGATTCTGTCCCTGCCACTCTTTGTCCAGGTGTTGTTCGTCACCAATGTGCGACCATCTTGTGCATCATGCTCTCATTGTTTTGTGTGTGTTGCTGTGGTCCTGATGAGTTTTTGTGATAAAATTTTGTTTAAAATGTTATATGGGATCACTATATGTTTAAACGTAGATGGCCAAGCACACCGGGACAATTTAAAAGCACAGTGTGTGTCGCGAGATTCTGTCCCTGCCACTCTTTGTCCAGATGTGTTTGATCACCAGCTTTGGGGCATTTTGAGCACCATGCTCTCTGTTGGTTATTGTGCGCGCGTGTGTGTGTGTGTGTGTGTGTGGGGGGGGGGATGCTGTGGTCCTGCGGGGTTTTTATGGTAAAATGTTTCAATGATGCTACATGGGATCACTATATCTGAACATGCTGACCAAAATAATTTAAAAGCGGAGCGTGCAAATTGTGATTCTGTCCCTACCACTCTTTGTCCATGTGCGTTTGGTCGCCAACGTCCGGCAATTTGAGCACCATGCTCTCTTTGTTGTTTTGTGTGTGTGTGGGGGGGGGGGAGCTGCTGTGGTCCTGTGTAGTTTTTGTGATAAAAGATAGTTTAAATGATATTACGTGGGATCATTATATCCAAACATAGCTGGTAAAGCACATCTGGACAAATTTATTTAAAAGTGCAGTCCCTGTGACTCTTTCTCCAGGTGTTAGGTCACTGACGTTTAGCCATTTTGAGCACCATGCTCTCAGTGAAGTTTTTTGCATGTGTGGTGGGGGTCCTGTGGGTTTTTATTGTTGAAATACTGTTTAAATACTTCTAGGGGATTACTATGTCTGAATGTAGCTAGCCAAGAACACCTGGTGTACAAAGTGAGGTTCTGTCCCTGCCACTCTTTGTCCAGGTTATGCCATTTTAAGCACCACACACTGTTTTTTTTATGTGTGTGTTGCTGCGATCCTGTGTTTTATTTGTGATAAAATGCTGTTTGGATGTTCAACCTCACTCCACCTTTAGTCTGTAATTTTCTTTTTTATATTCTGTTTATCCCTCCTACACCCTGTCAGCCCTGCATCCTCAGGAGATCCACCGGAGTCTACCCCTGCAAGCCACCTTACCTGGGTCCGTCGTTGGTACCCCATGGAGCCACGGTTTGCCCCCCCGAGCGGGGACGAGGTGGGGCTCCTACACCCCAACAATCAACTTTCATCGATACAGGCGGCCTGGCAGGTAGCTGCATATTAGGGCTAGCTCCCGGAACTCTGTCTCCTCGGGGCTGGCAGGCATTTTCCTCCTGGTGTTCTCCCTGCACACAGCGCGTGCCCTGATGTGAAGGCATGGCGTGCCGACGTCCGCTGTGTGAATGTGGCCAGCCCTCCCCTGCTAGCAGGTTTGCTGTACCCGAGGCCTCACTCGGGGTTGGACTAGTAATGGCGATGGCCCCTCCCTCCCCGGAAGGCGGAGCTGTCGTGGGGACGCTCAAGCCTATTTCCACTGGCTTGACCATCCAGCAACCAGAGTCTGCTCTCGAACCCGGGTTGCCGGCGTCGCAAGTGGAAATCCAATCGCTGCGCTGACGGGCCGGCTTTAGTCCGTCATTTTCTGTACCATGTGCAGCCTCTCTCCTTTGGTTCATGATACTGTGCACCATGTGCAGCCTCTCTCCTTCAGTCTCTCATATTATGAACCATATGCAGCCTCTCTCCTTCAGTCTCTCATATTATGAACCATATGCAGCCTCTCTCCTTCAGTCTCTCATATTACGAACCATGTGCAGCCTCTCTACTCAGTCCATCATTTTCAGTGCCATGTGCAGCCTTCTCTATCTCAGTCCATCATATTTTGCTGGATGTGCAGCCTTCCAGGTATGCTGTATCCAGTGGAACTCCTTCAGCATGTTAAAGCATAGTGATGGTGAGCACAGGGTAGGTGGTGTTTCTCTAAAGTAATTAACTGACAATTCCAAGTAGCAGAGATCACTCACCCCTGCTTGACAGTCCAAGAAACAAATGCTTCACAAGAACAGTAAATCCAGCATTTTTAGTTTCATCTGGAAGGAAAGTGCAGCAAGTTTTAACAGATTGCAGCCCAGGTAGGAGAAGACATAGTGATCTTTCCTCCACAGGGCCATAGCCACTACTGCTAGGTACTCTGTAAAGACTCGTGGAGCAGAGGACAGGCTGAATGGCAGGGCACGGAATTGGTAGTGGTTGCCTTGGAAGCGGAAGCAGAGGAACTTCCTGTGGGGCTGAAAGACCAAAATGTGGAGGGGAAGTGTCCTGCATATCCAGGGAGCACAGCCAACCCCCCGATGAAGGAGGAGCAGGCCTGGAGAGTGACCATCTGAATCTTTTGTATTCTATGCACTTGTTCAGGTGGCTTAAAGCCACGATAGGCTGTAGGTCCCTGTTTTCTTTGGAACTAGAAAAAAGTGGGAATAAAAGTCCTTCCCTCTTTGATCTAGTGGAACTGGCTCTATGGCCTGCTTCAGCAAGAGCGCTTGATCTCCCCCTAAATGAGGGAGAGGTGTGATGAAGGGTAATGGGAGTTTGTGGGTGGGTTATCCAGGGGCATAGCCACGAATTCCAGGGTATGCCCCTTCTCTATCAGCTGAAGAACCCATTTATCCATGGTTATTCTGTGCCATCCCTCTAGACAGATAGAAAAGCGCCCCCCCTCCTCCCCCAGAGATTCTGCTGGGGAGGGAGGCCAGGTAAGGAGTCAGGTCGAGGAACCAGGGACAGGCAAAAGGGCCTGGGAGGATTTGGGGGCTCTGGGACCTGAACCTCCTGAGACCTGAGAAGTGGCTGTATGTTTAAAGGCACCTCAGGCTAGTTTCCTCTGGGTTGTTGCCCGGAGGACCAGCAAAATGGCTGGCGGCAGTTCTGTTTTGGGTTAGATTTGTACATGATCTGTACACATCTGACAGCCTTGCCAGATTCCTGAAGGAGTTATAACCTTTTCTGACTCCTTGCCGAAGAGGACTGATACCTTGAAAGGGGGCATCCATAATGCTCGCCTGGATGTCCGCGGTAAAACCTGAGATATGGAGCCAGGAATAACGGCGAAGGCAGATGCCGGTGGCCGCTGCCCTATCCGCTGAATCTGCCGTATCATAAGAGGGACGTAGGATGTGAGTACCTACATCCGAACCCGATTTCAAAATATGTAGCAGCTCAGCTTTCTGAGGACTATGCTGCGGAGTCTGAACCAGTTTCATGGTCTTCTCCCACATGGAGTTCCGATACTGGACCATGTGGGCTAAAAAATTCAGGGAACGTAAGCATAGGTGGCCGAAGTACAGCCTTTCCTGCCGAGCTGGTCCACCTACTTCGAGTTTTTGCCCAGAGGCTGAGTGCTAAGATGCCGGGGCCTCCTGGACCAATCGTGGGCCACTGTAATAACCATGGAGTCCGCAATCTCAAGGAGCATTAGAGAAGTGATCAGCCTTCTTGGAAACAGCAGGGGTGGAAGACGGGTATTTCCAAGCAGATCTGGTGACGTCCTTAAATGGATCCACCAGAGGAGGAACCAACCACAGACTTTGGATCCTTTTGATGGAGGAAAATAGCCAAACGGTGTCTCGCCAGGTCCAAATCTTCAGTGTCTCAGCCCATACTGGACTAGATGTGCCCCATGACCTCCATGAAGGTTGGGTCATCAGGAGGAAACCTGGGAGTGTCCTTGGGGTCTGCCGGAGGGGAAAGGGACATCCCCGAGTCAGACAACAATGATGAGGAGGAAGAGGAATGCCTGTCCAGCTCCCCTGAAGAGGAAGATCGAGAGGTCGAATGACTGTGTCTACGGTTGTTCAACCTACAATCGGCGCCCGCTCAAGGACCTGGAGGATGAATGACGGTGCTTTCGGCCGTGATGCTTAGAGTGGCCCCTACCAGTGTTGTCTGGTTGCGGGGTAGGCTCTTTCGATGTTGGTGTAGGCTGCCAAGGAGGAGGAGCCTGAGGCTTTGTCCCCAAGGGAAGAGGTTCCTTAGGAGGAAGCCTTTTCAGTATCAGGTCACCCTTGACCATGTTCCACCAGGACGTAAAGAGCGCCATGAGATCCGGTGGAGGATTCTGAGAAATAGAAGGATTAGCTAGCATTGGTGTGTGTGTGTGTGTGTGGGGGTCAGTCTATGCAAAAAAAAAAAAAAATTTTCTCACTCATTTAAGGAAGGGATCATATCTGTTGCTGAACAGACGGCCACTTGAGTCCCTTCCACTTCCCTGTTCACCAGCCCTGCCCCTGCGCTCAGACGTTTTATGACGTCTAACCAGGGGGAGCGTGGGGACGTGCCCCACTGTAGTCTACGGGGGAGAGGGTGGCATTTTAAAGACATATTTTTATATGTTTCAGCAATGTTTGACATTAATGAAGGCCACTGCTCAACTGATAGGGGTCCTGTTAGTAGAGCAGTGGCTTTCATTAATGTCAAACGTTGCTTAAACATATAAAAATATGTCTTTAAAATGCCCCCCATAGACTACAATGGGAGCATCCCCATCGCTCTTCCTAGTTAGATGTCATAAAACATCTGAGCATGGGAGCGGGGCCAGTAAACAGAGAAGTGGAAGGGACTTGGGTGCCCTCTGTTCAGCAACAGTTACGATCCCTTCCCTTCCTTAAATGAGTGAGAAACATTTTTTTTTTTTTGCATAGACTGACTACTGCAGCCGATATGTAATGGGCTATAAAGCCAATAAGCTAATACTGGAAAGTCACGTTATCGGAAGCAGTCCAGTTATTGGATTACTGAAGTAGCAGCAGAGCATGATAGCGGTGAAAAGTATACCTGACCTATACTTTTTAATTCTATTTTAGATTGCCCCTCATCTCCCAACTTGTATGATACCCTTCTTTCCCTATCGTGTCTGCTTTAGCACTTTTTTCACATTTATTTTTTTAAAACACAGCTTTATTGTTGAGATAGTTATACATGTTCTTCCATACTGACATATTAATCTGTATTTTTTCAGCAACTTTCTTTACATGTCAGAATTTAAATGCAAGCGAACATGTTTCTCATCTATCTTTTGTCTATTAACCTTACTCATTTGCACTGTTAATCCAGCTGCGTATGTGTTCTTCTCATAACTGTATTTCTTCCCGCTTTGTTACCTTCCATATATTCTGTGCATTGTTCTATATGTATATTCATTATCAATAAATAAAAAGCCATAACTTATTCAAACTATTAACTATAGAAAGGCAAACAGGCCTTAACAATAACCAGCTGCAATAAAAATTCATATTTTACCACAGAAAAAGCTTATATCTCTTAATCAGACTACACTTATATTCTTTAAAATACTCCATGAAAGAGACTGGGCTAGCAGCCATACCTATCTTCCATCATCCTGTCTTGATACCCACCCTCCCACCCCCATTTTGGTCTGACACACCTTCCCTTGAGACCAGAAGTCTGTGTGTTTATCTGATGTTAATCTCAGTTTAGCTGTGATTTCATCCATTCTTTGTATAGTATGGACCCTGGTGACCCATGATTCAAATAAGGGGGATATGGGTTTGAGCCAGTTTGACGTGATTTCTTTGTGTGCTGCGATGCACAGAAATGGAGTGCTCCTTTAAATATGACTTGCAACAGGTCTTCCTAAGTGTTCCCTGCGGTTTCTGTATACTGGTTGTCCCACAAGGTCAGGGAGCAGTATCAGCTGCATGAAAGTTCATTATAGTCACATAAAAGGCGATCTTAAATTATGGGTGTTCAAAAACAAAGAGAATACGGATGAAAATCTGGTTTGCAAGCCATAGTAAAAAGAGTGCTCTTTTCATTATTTCAGCTGCAAAAAATGTGGTAAGGCAGACTCAGAATGTGGAAAAACTTGTATCAAACAAGTCAAGAGAAATGTGGCAGTCTAAAATAAAACCACTATCATTCACTGCTGCTTTAAATTTAGTTAGATAATAAAACGTTCGAACTGTGATACTTCAACCTATTTGAGGAGTGAACAGAATAGCATTCCGATTAGTATTTGGCTTGTATCTGACAACCACTCTAGCAGATGTCAGCCCATGTTCAAGTGGGGCTATGGATTAAACGAGCATAAAGACTAAATTATCTCTTTACCCCAGGAGAACTGTCCTCATCTATTAATTATGCAGTACAGATCTGGTTACATGCTTAGGTTACTTTTACTAGTAATAATCAACTTTTACAAACAAATGATTTTTTTTTATTTTGCAACACTTTCATTTTTTTGGGTAAGCAACTTCTACATTTGTTACAAATGATCAACAGGATGCGGAGTGCATCAAAACATTTGAACAGAGCTAACTACTTAGAAATTATGGTCAGTTAATGTTAAGTGGGAACATTATAAATCACTTGAGACTGTAGTGTTGTATCCTTAGACATGCATTCTTCAGCTGTATGCTGCTCAGGTTAACTTGAACTAAACAAATAGGCTACCTGTTTAACAAATAACATGCAAATGGCACAAACAGCAACAATAGTTCCTAGGTACGTTTGAGAATGTTTGGACAGTGTCATGGTGACGAACGTTACAGTGCCAACTGTACTGCAACGTTAACATGTTGCTTTAGCTTGGTTAGATCTCCTAATAATGATGATATTCCCATGATGCTCCACTGTTCTCCAGCAACAGCTGAGGCGCTGTACGATTCCATCTGAACACCATCAGCTGCTAATACACCTGGAAAGAGAGGAAAGAAAAGCGGTTTACAGAAATACAATTAATATAGGAAGACTACAGCACTGTCTGTCAAAATGAGCTTTTCACTGGTCCAGAGATGCCGCAGCAAAACTATGTACTCAGACTGGTGGACTTGAATTTAGGGTCACATTCAGGCTTTTACAGCCAGTGGGTGTTCAACACACTACTGAGCAGCAAGCACTGTCCCTGAGGGTGCCAGTCACCCTAGAGTGCAAGCAAGCCCTACCTGCTTGCCATGAAGTACTATTGCCACTTGCTATGGGGGGATTATTGCCTGAACCTGGGTCTGAAGGACAGATGCTGCTGTAGTAGGTCTCTTGAGACATGCAGAACAGTAATGGGGGGAGGTCTGGAGAGGCACGGGGAATAGGGAATGGTAGCACTGTTAATTATATCACATGGAGCTTTTTTGCATAACTGGAAACTCTCACTCCAAGGTGTAATAGCATCACTTCATGTGTAGTTGAAGGCTCACAATGTTGTTTTAACCCTCACAACCAGACTCCCGTGGTGTGCTGTTATTACAAAACCACACCCTACCATGTGTATTATTTTGATGCCTTTTAACTAGTTAACCTTAGCCCAGTCAAACTACACTTTCAAATGCATTTTTTTTTTTTGCCTCATTTCTTTTCTCCCTTTTCGTGCCTCGCGACCCACCACTCCTTTGGGCTGCCTAGGTCCCATCTGCTCCACCTGACCCTTCCTGAGCCATCCACCCTCAAATCATGGCAGTCCCTGGGTAACCTAGATGCAACCCTTTACAGGCGTGGGTCCCCTCCTCTGAGGGAAGGCAGGGAGGGGGCACCCAGCACACATATTTGCCCCAGGTGCTGCTGAGGTGAATGGTCTCCTTCAGAGCACTGGCGGCAGCGGTGGACCAGCAGCCATCATGCCACAAAGCGGATTTTCCACTTTTTTGCTGTTCCCTACTACGTGCATCTGTAGAGCTCCTGGTCTCCACCAGAGGCTGCTGCAGCGCGACGTCGACCCGCAACCCACCCCAAGAGAGGAGAGCAGTCCTACTGACGCTCAATCCTCTCCTTCCCCTGCCAGACCCCGGCGTCCTGAGTCCGTTCCCGAACTCGGGTTGCCGGCGTGGTTTGAGGTAAGTCACCAGCGCCTCAACCCTCTAAGCCACCGGGCCGGCTGCCAAATGCATTTTTAATATAAAAAATGTGGGAAAACACCCCCTCCTCTATTTCAAAATATCGGGATTTTGTATTAGTTTCAGTCCTGCCTTCATTTTGCTGGAAGGATATTGTACTATATATGTAAATAATGTTCTTATAAGTATTGATGACTGTTTTTTTGCTGTTCTACAGCTGATGTAATGGTTTTCTATGCACTCTAGAAGATGATGACAACTACTTATGATGAGATAATAAAAGGAAGACTGAAGTTCCTGCCAAATATAACCAGCTCTTTGAATGCATTTATCTCTATAGTGATTGACAGTCCTTAAGAGGCAAATTAATGAACACATGAACATACAGGCACATTACTGGTCTTCCCCTCTCTACCCATCACTGCCTATTGTACAAAGCTGTAGGATGGTCCTCGCTTACATTCAGGCGTGAAAGAAATGCAGTCCTTTGGACCTACAGAGCTATCTTAAAAAGGCTCCCACATTATATCTTTGAATGTCTTCCCATAAATGAGCTAGGACTGTACGGCCTAAGAAGTGCCTCATATATCTCTCTATGCATCCCTAAAGCCACCACCTGCTATGGCAGAATGGCCTTTAGCTTCACGTTGACGACCCTGTGGAACAAAATGCAAAAACTACTAAAACTAAGTTACCTCCGAAGTGTTAATGCTTTCAAGACATTATATGCCCAAGGTGTGTGTGTGTGTGTGAACATTGTAACTGTTACCCTGGCTCCTAAACTGCTGTTAGCTTGCTCCCCAGAGACTGGCCTTAGACATGACCGGACATACCCCCAGTTAATTTGTGCATGTTTTATTAATCTGCATGAACTTATTACTTCCAGTCCCTGTACCCCTCTTGTGCGTTATAGGTAAGTCTTACAGAGACATCTGAACCCAAAGCGCACAATCTCTACCTCCTGGGTGGTTACACCTTCACAAGCAGTCATCCAAGACCATTTGCCTGGACTCTTCTCCAAAAAAAGTACCGCTAAAGCTGCTAACCTAACAGATCGTGAGCACCTTCTGGTCCCTGCTCCAGACTGGCTCCTGCAGTTCTCTTCGGCGATCCTTCCAATGCCGGCAAAAATTTGAATGGTCTGCCATACTCTTAACACAGCTGTAACCTCTTCATTTCCTGACCGATGCAATCCTTCCATACGGCTAAAGTATTATTATCGGGAATATGAGTGATTAAGCTCCTTTTTGAATTGTTGACAGTGACTGGCTCCAGGCGCCTATATGCGGTAGGTGCTGCTCCATCCGTGCCTCAGTACCTCGCTTACTTCTTCCTCCAGTACGCCGCGGTACAACCGCCCTTAGCCCCAATGTAAGCGTTCCCTGGTGATGCCGTGTTAGTGCCTGGCAGGCTGCCTGCTTCTTTCAGATATAGCTATACCTGTTTTTTTACTCATTGTGAACCGGTCAAGAAAAAGCTGTTATCATTTATTTCTGTCTGCCATAATAGCGATACCTGGGTCTCGCCTGTCCTTTTTTCCTTATGAAAATTTCTGTAACAATATCCTTCTCTGAGGACTTGTCAGTTCCAACTGTTCACTGGTCTTGTTGATGCTCTAGAATCAACTGTTGTGTTACGTACATTGTGTGAGCCCTGATTTGCACTTCTACTATGCTTTACTCCAAATGTAAATATTGCTGCTTGTTTGTAATATAATCTGGGCTTAACCAGGTCCATCTTGTAAATGAGCTTGCTCAACGATGTTCGCCTGGATAAATAAAGATTTGATTAATTGATACAAAGAAGCCAGCAGAATAAGGCAATTTGGTCTATCTAGTCAGCTCGTACTGCAGGGTTTACAGCTTAAGTTTCTGACCTTGCCCCCCAACCTTACCATCTACCCCTCCCATGACCCTTACTTTCCACTTAAGGGGAAGGTGCCATCTCTGTTGGGTCTATTGTCACTGCTTTATGGCTCCCCAACCCCCTGATTAACACATCTTCATTAGGACATTATTTTTACCTGCCCAGTAAAGAAATACAGGTTACTCACCTGTAACAGGAGTTCTAGGAATGGTACATGTTGTTCATCCACACTTTCTGGCAGGTATCCTTGCCGCTTTAAATCTTGCTGGAGGGTCTTCAAGCTGGCTCCTCCCACCCACCCAGGTGGTAAAACTCCGGCTCCGCCCCATGATGCCAGATCCGCCCGCTGGAAGCTCAGGTAATGGCCGAAGCCGGGAGGTCGGGAGGGAGTTGGGATGAACAATACATACCATTCCTAGAACTCCTGTTACAGGTGAGTAACCTGTATTTCTAGGGACATGGATATGTTGTTCATCCACACTTTCTGGCAGACTCCTAGCAGTTCTCCAGGAGGAGGGAGGCAAGGCGCAACCCCTACTTAGGGAATAGAGACTGGAGAACCGAGGCCCCAAAACCAGCATCCCGGCGTGACTCAAGGTCGATGTGGTAGTGGGTGATGAAGGTGTGTGCTGACTTCCAGGTAGCATCCCTGCAGATTTCCTGGATAGGGATGTCCCTGGAAGCAGCCACCGATGCAGCAGTATGGCGGGTAGAATGAGCTCTTATCCCTCTGGGAGGCTCCATGCCCACCAACCTACAGCAGAGATCCATGCAGGAGGTGACCCACCTGCTTATTGTCCGCTTGGCTGCAGGTCTGCCAGGTGCGGCTTCAGCGTAGGTGACAAACAGCTGGCGAACCTCTCCCCGAATTTCAGCCGTGTGCTCCTTATAGTAAGCGAGCGCCCTTCTAGGGTCCAGAGTATGGAGCCTATATTCGGCCTCCGAGGTGTGATTGGGGTAGAACACCGGCAGAGTCAACACCTGGTTAAGGTGAAACTCCGACACCACCTTCGGAAGGAACTTCGGTGGGGGGTGCAGGACAACCTTGTCCCTGTGTAAGACCAGGTAAGGAGACTCGATGGAAAGCGCCTGGAGCTCTCCCATCCTTCTGGCTGACGTAACAGCCACCAAGAAGGCGGTCTTCCATGACAGGTGAGAGAGATCACACCTGTGCATTGGTTCAAATGGCTTGCCCATGAGCTTTGCCAGTACCAGCAGTAGATCCCACGGAGGTGGAGGTTCTCGCACCGGAGGGGAAATGTGATCAAGGCCTTGGAAAAAGCGCCAGACCACCTTCTCCTGCGCCACTGACTGCTTCCCGGTCCGTGCCCGGTAAGCAGAGATGGCTGCCAGGTGCACCTTTAGGGTCGTCGACCTAAGCCCTTGCTGAGAGAGGGACCATAGATAGTCCAAGATGCTTGCCAAGGAACAGGAGGAAGGGTCCAGACCCTTGCCCTGACACCGAATGGAAAACCTCTTCCATTTGAAGGCATAGCATTTCCTGGTCGACTCCTTACGGGACGCCTCAACTACATTGAGGACCTCGTCGGAAAGACCCAAGGCCTGGAACTCTAGCTGCTCAAGAAGCAGGCCATCAGGTGCAGGGATTGAAGGTCCGGATGGAACACCTTCCCCTGATTGACTGAAAGTAGTTCCGGGCGAGCTGGAAGCTGCCTCGGGAGCCTGGAGCTGAGGCTGAGGAGATCCGGATACCAGCATTGGTGGGGCCAGTCTGGGGCTACCAGAATCACCTGCGCCTTGTCCCTCCTCGCCTTGAGAAGCACCTTGTAGATCAAGGGAAATGGGGGAAAGGCGTAGAAGAGGCCCAGGGTCCACGGCCTCGAGAAGGCATCCCCCTGCAGCGAGCCCTGCTGAGGGCAGTATGGTGCAGTGGGTTAAGGCTCTGAGCTGCAAATCTGGAGACCTGGGTTTGAATCCCACAGCCCCCTAGGTGCATACTGTGTGACCCTGAGCAAGTCACTTAACTTCCTTGTGCTCCCAGGTTGCACCTGCAAACAAGCTTTCAGCTTAGTGTGTCTCACCTGGTAAAATAATTGGTTAAAAAAAAAAGAGGTCGTGCGCCTGTGCTCCCCAGATGGGCACCCCAACCCATCAGAGAGGCATCGGTCGATAGAGAGACCGCCGGCTCGGGCGGACAAACGGGATGCCCTCCTGCAGATGAGCTGGAACGGTCCACCACTGGAGAGCTGCCCACATCCCTTGGGTCACCGTCACTAGCTGGTCCAATGGATCGCAGCGTTGTGACCACTGGCTGGCCAGTCCCCACTGAAGGGGACGCATGTGCCAGCGGGCCCAATGGACCACGCTGGTGCAGGCTGCCATGAGACCCAGGAGGCGCAGGAAGTCCCGGGCAGGGCACGACTGCACAACCAGAAATGACTGGGCAAAGGAGGAAAGAACCTCGGCCCTGTCCGCCGGGAGCCGTGCTCTGGCTCGAAGAGAGTCGAGCTCTGCCCCGATGAAAAGAATCACCTGCTTTGGTCCGAGTTCCGATTTGGCCTCGTTGATGAGGAAGCTGATTTGAGAGCAAACCCAGAGGGCCAGATCTCTGGACCGCTCCACCTCCTGTCTAGAGGGGGCTGCTATCAGCCAATCGTCCAGGTAAGGGTACACCCGGACCCCTCGGCGCCGCAGGAAAGCTGTCACCACTGCCATGCATTTGGTGAAGACCCTGGGGGCAAGAGAAAGCCCGAAGGGCATGGCTTGGAACTTGTAAAGGGATCCTTCCGCTCGGAAGCGGAGGAATCTCTGGTGAGACGGATGGATAGGCACGTGAAAAAAACGCATCCTGTAGGTTCAGAGAGCAGAACCACACACCGCATTCCAAGGATGGTATTATCTGAGCCAGAGTGACCATCCTGAAGGTCCGGGACCTTAGGAACTTGTTTAGGTTGTGCAGGTCGAGAATGGGGCGCCAGCCCCTCCCGTCCGTTTTGGGACCAGGAAGTACCTGGACACAAACCCCGGGTCTGGGGGACCGCCACTCTCTGATCACCTCTTTCTCGAGAGCAGAGCGATGTCGGCTCGGCGAGCCAACAGCGAGGCTGCAGATCCTCGAGGCCCCTGGGGCGACGGCTCGGAAGGGTGGGGCCTGCTTGAACTCCAGAGGCAGGTCCTTTCCTACCACTCTCCAACACCCACCAGTCTGTGGTTATAGCAGACCAGGCGGAAAGAGTGGCGGGCGACCCCCCACAGGGGGAACCTGGGGTGGGGTGACGAGGTTGGGGGCGACACCCCTCAACCCGTCACTGAGCAGGCTAGGGGGAGGAACCGGCCAAGAGACCACCTGGGCCTTTTCCTCCCTGCTTTCTGGAAGAGGAAGCCTCGGGCTTGGGATGCCAAGCGCAATCCTGCTGGCCCTGATGCTGCTGGGCCCGACGTGCCGCGGGTGCAGACGGACGAAAGGGCTTGGGTTGCGGTCTGCGGCCCTTGTCCCTCTGGGCAGATGAGACAGAGTCCAGAGTGGCACTGGACTTTTCGATCCTCTGGAGGTGACCTAGCACTCCAGGGCCGAAGAGGTCGGTCCCCAGGAAGGGGACATCCGCCAACTTGTGCTGGGTATCCGCTATGAAGGTGGATATCCTCAGCCATGCCCGACGGCGCATAGCCACTGCGGCCGCTACTGACCTGGCGCATGAGTCACCGATGTCCAAAGCAGTCTGAAGTTGCTGTTTGGCCACTGCCCTGCCCTGGTCCCGCACCTGCTTAACTGTGGTCTGCAGGTCAGCCGGGAGATGAGGGACTACCTCGTCCAGGGAGCCCAACAGGGCATGAGAGAAGTGCGCCATCAGCACGGCCGAGCTGGCCTGACGAAGGCCAAGGGAGGACGAACGTAGACTTTGCGCCTGGCGTAGTCCAACTTCTTGGACTCCTTGTCGGGAGGCTTGTCCACGTCCCTGGTGCTTCTGGCACGCCGGAAGACGCTGTCGGTAACCAATCTCTCGGCTGAGGGGTGTTCCGAGAAACCGGACAGGGAGCTGGTAGGGACCGCATACTTCCTTGCCATCCTGGCCAAAGGCACAGGGCAGGAAGCAGGACGCTGCCAGAGCTCCAAGGCCGGGCCCACAATGGCCTCAGCTACCGGAAAGGCCTCCGTAGGAGAATCCCCTCGGTCCAAAATCTCCGTGAGGGGGTACTTGGCCCGCTTGGATACAGGCTCGAGCTGCATCCCGGTGGACTCCGAGATGAGCCTAAGCAAACCCATGAAGGACGATGGGCTATCGTCCAGTGACTGACCTCCTGAAGACTCCAAGTCAACCCGCCCGGAGAACAGGGAGGAATCATCGTTGGACTCAGAGGAGTCCGCAAAGAGCTGCCTTGGGCCTGAGCCACCCTCCACCTGCCGAGGGCGATCGGGAGTGAGGGTGACAGACAGCCTATGGGGCAGACCCTGGGCCGACCGAGAACTCTTGGTCGGGGCCCCAAACAACGGCTGTGGAGGCGGAGGTTCCACCAGAATCGGTGGGGCAGCCGGTTTTGGTCGAGCAACAGGCCTGGGAGCAGGCGCCTTGGCTAGAGCGAGGGGTTGCTTGACGCTCCTGTGACAACCAGCATAATAGCCGGGGGAAGGCGGCAGTGTCGTCTTTGCTCCCCGGACAGAAGAAGCTGTTGTCACATGAGGTCCTCGTAGCGCCGATGCAACTTGCGTCAAAGCCTCCCCTCGTCTGAGGACGATAGGCGACGCTGCTTGCCCCGGTACCGAGACCGCCTATGACGGCGGGATCGGCTGGACCGAGAAGAAGTCTGAGACCACGAACCTCGGCTTTTCCGAGGAGGTTCTGGGGCAGGGCGGGGGAAACCTGCTCTCCCCTCGGCTCGGAGGGTTCAACCGTGGACTCCGGAACCGGAGGCACGGGCAAGTCCACGGAAACCTCAATCTCCGCCAGGGGAACCGGGGAGTGAGGGTTTTCGGCTTCACCGGTCGACAACCCATCCGACAGGTCGAGAAAAATCTCGACTGCGTCAACAGGAGTCTCGGTCAACTGACATGACGGGGACGCCGTGAGGCCAGTGGCCAAAGCCGAAAGATCGACCAAAGTCGATGGTCGACTACTCAGTGAGAGGGACCTCTCCCGCTCCCAAGAGCGTCGACGGAGGGATTTACCTTTGTGGTCCTTCTTCTTGGACTGAGAGGAAGGCCCTGAAGATGATGGTCCCTCTCCCTTAGTGGAGAGAGACAGACAGAGCTCCTTGAAAGAAGCTGAATAGGAGGATCCCAAGGAGAGCGGGATAAATGCCGCGGCTGAGGAAGACGAGGATGCAGCCTGCGCCGCCTCGAGGGCGATCATCTGCTCAAGCTGATCTGCTGAGCCCGCCGCCGCGGAAACCGCCAAACGGGCCTCCTTCGACTTTACCGGAGGATAACGTTTCTCGGGGTGCCCAAGTTGCAAACGGGCAGCGTGGTCTTCCAGGACGTAGGCCGAAAAGGAAGAGCACAGGTCGCAAGCCTGCGGGTCGTGCTCAAGGCCCAAGCAGTAGACGCACGTGGAGTGCAGATCCGTCCGAGACATCTTCTGCCCGTGTGGGACACTCCGAAACCCGGGAGTCGATTTGTCCATCGCAGCCGCGAGGGAAATAAAATGATCAAGTCTTGAAACCTTAAAGTAATTTTGGGTAAACCAAGAGATAGTAACCAGTCTTATACGCAGAGCGTTAAGGAGGGAACCTGAGCTTCCAAGCGGTAAGGAAGATCTGGCGTCATGGGGAGCAGCTGAGAATTTTACCACCCGGGTGGGTGGGAGAAGCCAGCTTGAAGACCTTCCGGCAAGATTTAAAGCGGCAAGGATACCTGCCAGAAAGTGTGGATGAACAACATATCCATGTCCCTAGAAATACACTTTTAAACTTATTATTTTTTTTTCTTCCGAGCACCATGTTTTATCATAATGCCCCACGATACTCAGTTCTGTTCTCACAATGATGTGAAGAGGCGATCAGCCCAGAAGTCACAGACAGAAACATGGCAGTGCACATTATTTTTCACACATCAGTTCACCATGGATACTTGCTGCCCTCCGCACCCATTTACATGAACACTGCCCGACTCCCACTGACAAGACCGGACTGAGCTTCCCTTATTGGCAACATGCCGACCGAGCTATAAGGTAACTATATATATTATAACATTTATGTAATGCGTTTCCATAGTCAGGGGAGAACCAGTAGGGATAAGCATTTTTCTGTCCTGCACGGTCCATGCTGAAACTGTGTTGCCAATGCTAACTTTGTTTACTGACCCTCTACTTGCTGCCTCACCTCTCTAGCTGTCTTCAATCACCTCTGATTGCAGTTTGCCCCCCCCCCCCAAAATGGGGTCACTCTCCTAACTTAAAAAAAAAAAGGTGCACTGCCGTGTTTCTCTTGGTGACTTCTAGGCAGATTGCCTCTTCACGTCACCAGGAGAACAGAACTCTGGGTAGGTGGGGCATTATGGTAAAACATGGCATTAGGAAGAAAAAAAATGGAAGGATAACTTTAGAAGTTTATTTCTTTACTGGCCAGGTAAACATAATGTCCAAATGAAGATGTCTTAATGGGGGGCATTACAGTGACACTGAACCCATGGAAATGGCACCTTCCTTTAAGTCTATACCAGCCTCTCTTGAAGCTGGCCAGCATCATTGTGACCACCTCTTCTGGTAGCGCATTCCAACTTGTCACTACCCTCTCCATGAAGAAATGCTTCCCAGCCTCCTTCCTAGACCTCCCCCCTTAAACTTTAGACTGTGTCCCCTTGTGTTTCAGTTTCCACTTAGCTTAAGAAGACCCTCCTTATCCACCCTATTTTATCCCTTTCAAGTATCTGAAGGTCTCAATTATGTCCCCCTTCTCTCTTCTCTCCAGCAGGGAGTATATGCTCAGGGCCCCCAACCTCTCCTCATGTGCTTTACCCTTGGCCCAAGATCATCCAAGTTGCTCTCCTCTGGACTGCCTCCAACAGGTTAATGTCCTTCTTAAGGTGTGGGTGCCAGTACTGTACTCCATACTCCAGATGTGCCCTCACAAGCAATCTGTACAAGGGCAGTGTAACCTTCCCCTGGCTATGCAGCTCCATTTTATTTGCCCTTGCTGCTGCTTTCCTGCAATGTGTGGAGTACTTCAGGTCACTACTTATCACACACAGATCTTTCTCTTCCTCTGTTACAGATACCCAGAGCCCCGACTGTACTCCATCCTGGGATTCTTGGCTCCAATGTGCATAACTTTGCACTAAAGCCAAGCTGACAAATCCTGGACCACTTCTCAAGTTTCTCCAAATTCTTCCTTAGGTCCTGTATCCTCTCGGCTGCATCCACCTTCCCACAGAGCTTGGTGCAGTCCATGAATAGACACATTTTGCCCTTAATGTCATCCCCAATATCGCTGATGAAGACACTGAACAACACCGGTCACAGCACCAAGTCCTGCAGGACCCCACTGGTGACCTCCTTGGAGCTATATAATGCTCTCCCCATCACAACTCTCAAGAGTCTTGTTCCTCAGCCAGTTTTCCACCCATCTGGTCATCTTCTTCCAAGTCCCAAGATCAACCAACTTTCTGATCATCCTCTTGTGGGGTACAAAGTCAAAGGCTTTGCTAAAGTCCAGGTAAAGGATATCTACCGCTTGGCCAGTCTATCGTTTTAGTGACCCAGTCAAAGAAGTCAATCAGATTCTTCTGACACCGCTCAGCCCAGTAGCGCTGAGGGTTGAGGTGCTGGACGCCACAATGGTGACACAGGTTTGGGGAAGAGCTGGGGTCATCGGGGGTTGGCAGGGGCAAAACATGATTGAGTGTCTGGAGGACTGCTCTCTTCTCATGGGGGTGGCTGCGTTGGGTTTCCTGCTGTTCCGCGACTCCCAGTGGAGACTGGGGGTATCGCCACTTGTGGAAGCCACATGCAGGGGTGTGGAGGCGATGGAGGACATCCTGCGGGTGGGTGCGGGAGTGCGCCCGCCGCGTGCTGGATGTCACTGCATGTCCACGCCCCCGGGACCGGAACAAAGGAAATATCCCTGCACCCGGACAGGCTAAAGTGGGGCCACTGGACGACCCCCATGCCCTCTGCCGGGTTCGACCTGGCTGGTCTCAGACTCTCCACCACTCCCTGGCAGCCCTTCTAGATACTAGTTAGAGCGCTGGAGGAGTTAAAGGCGGTCCCACCCCAGGGGGCTCAGAGCCAGGGAGTGGGGTGATCGGCAGAGCTGGGGGAGAGTGCTGGCTGCAGAGAACCAGTCAGGAGGACCTCAGGCTGGGTGGGATATGGTCAGTCCGAGTGTCCCACTGGAGAGAGGTCTAAGGGACTGGACAGAGATCAGCGGACACAACCTCCCTCCATAAACCCATGCTGCCTCACATCCTGGAGAACATGCACCTCTAGGTACCCTACCAACCTTTCCTTAAGTATAGTCTCCATGGGCTTGCACACGATTGAGGTCAGACTGACCAGTCTAATTCTCAGGGTCATCCCTGGAAGCGCTTTTATGGAAATTATCACATGTGCCGTTCTCCAGTCCTGCGGTACTACGGCTGACTCCAGTGAACCTTTGAACAGGCCTGCCAGTGGCCCTGTAAGCTCGTCTGCCAGTTCTCTAAGCAGCCTTATGTGTACACCATCTGGGCCTGGTGATTTGTCCTTCTTCAATGCTAGTATCCCTCTCCTCACTCTATCCCCCTCTATCACCACATCCGTGCTCCCTTCCCCCCCACTCTTCTCCCCCATGTTGGCACTGAAAAGAAGTATTCATTCAGTACCTCTGCCTTTCCTCTATTCTCACCACCCATCCGTCCCCTTTCTGAAGCCCAACAATCCTGTCCTTCTTGTCTCTTTTCTCGCTTATATAGTGAAAAAAAGGTGTTCTCTCCTTCTTAATTTCCTCAGCTATTTGTATTTCCTTCTGAGCTTTAGTCCACTGGGCTACCTTACTTGCCTCACTAGCCATCTTTAGGTAATTATTCCTGTCCTCCTCTCTGTTGGTGGTCTTAAATTTCCTACAGGCTAACCTCCTCTCCCTTACTGCTTGGGCAACCTCAGTACTAAACCAGCTGGGTGCTTTTGCCCTTGAGTTCTCCCCCCCCACCCCACGGAGCCTGATGCACCCCTCTTGTGGCAGCCATTATTTCCTAATTAACGATAGACCATCTTTGGTCTACCCCCATATCTGCCCTAATTCTTGCCAGGTGCCTCCTTAGCAACTTGTGTATCCTCCTGAAGTCCACCTTCATAAAATCCAAGATTCTGGTCTTCATAGGGACGTCTTCCCTGCCTATATCCAACCGGAACCACACTGTGTGATGGTCACTTCCACCGTGAGGCTCCTTGTACATGTTCCCCATTCATGTAATCAAGGATTGCCCCCTCCTGCGTGGGATCTGTAATGCCCTGAGTAAGGAACCCATTCTGCAATGCTTCTAGGATCACCAGACTCTTGGCACACATTGTAGTCGGTACACTCCAGTCTACCTTGGGCAGGTTGAAGTCTCCCACTATTACCTTTCCCTTCCCTGCAGAATTCAATATTTGCGAGTTCAATTCCCTGTCCCTTTCCTCTTCCTAGTTGGGTGGTCTATAAACCACCCCCAAGCTCATCTTCTTCCATCTATCAGATAGTAACTGTACCCACATTGCTTCCGCCCTCCCCTCCTCCGACTCCTTCCTCGTACTTGTTATAAGTACCTTCCCTGATGTACACTGCCACCCCCCCCCTTCCTTACTGCCCTGTCCTGCCTGTAAAGTTTATACCCAGGAATCAAGAGGTCCCAGTCATGGTTTGGTGTTGCCAAAGTCTCAGTGATTGCTGCGATGTCCACCCCCCTTCTACTAATAGCGCCTGCAGGTCATCCATCTTGTTACTGAGATTCTGCACATTCAAGGACACCACCTTCCACCTAGAATCTGAGCCTCCTTCCCTTCTACCACTTCTGTCTTTCCCATTTCCAAAATCCTGGATTTTAGGAGGGTGGACTTCAGGAAGATGGGCAAGCTGCTAAGAAGGCACCTGGCGGGAATCAGGGCAGATATGGAGGTGGACCAAAGATGGTTTCCTGAATTATTATCGAATGTATTAAACAATTCAAAGTGAGCAGTTTTCAGTTGTCATAGTAACAGATCGTTCCCTGCTTGTACAGAACTGTTTTTTTTTTTATTGTATTCACAGTGGGTTTGCACGTGGAATTGTATGTCTTAACATTAGTATTGCATTATGTAAATGCCAGTATTTGCGATTTTGTAACAAAGCACTACGGACAGGACGCAAAACTTTGAGATTAAAATTTTTTCCACCCCACTTACAGTGGCTGGCTTTTTAATTGGAGGCACTATAGTGCAGTGGTTTAAGGCTCTGAGCTGCAAACCTGGAGACCAGGGTTTGACTCCCACAGCCCTCACTTGCACACTATGTGACCCTGAGAAAGTCACTTAGCTTTCTTGTGCTCCCAAGTCGCACCTGTATACAAGCTTTCAGCTTAGTGTGTCTCTCTCCTGGTGTAAAAATAAAAAAAAAAATCTTCAATTGCTTTTGGTTACATCTTTGTATGATTGCAGTCTGATGTTTTTTCTGGGTTGCCAAGTGCTGGGCTCTTTGTATTTATAGGAAAACAAACATTTGCTAATAAAAAAAGAAATTGCATGCACCAGGCAGAGTGAGTGCTCGTTCGCCCCCCCATCCCCACCAAAAAAGTCCTCTTAGCTCTTGCTAGTGGGAAAATCGTGGCATGCATTTTTCGCCAGCTCATTTTTCCTGCATGTTACTTTAGTAAAATCATCTGAATCAGGACAATTCTAACCAGTTTACAGCTTTTGAGGAAAACCTTTTCCCACTAAAGTGCATTAATGAGAATGGGTAATAGAAGAGAGTAAGTGTACCACATATAAATACTGCAATACTTTTTAAAATCCCAATTTTGTGTATAGGCTGTATCTGAGAAAAATAAGTATTGCTGTTATGCCTTATGCAAAACGTGGCCAACTGAATACAGCCTGTGGTTTCGGTGACACGTACACACTGTCATGTCCTGCTGCTTTGTTACAAAACAAGTTACATTTTCAAAAATCAATTTCCCTCAAATTAAATAAGATAAATTAAACAGCAGCTGACGCCTTTGGAAAAACTTCAAAATACAATGTTCAGACACAGTTCAGCTGTTATTTCATATATGTTCTATAGCTTTCTCTTCATTATTTATTAGTGAAGAAATTCCCACAAATACAAGATTCAGTTCAACTGCCTCTATAGCTTATTCCCTACATGAACTCATAATGCTCTGTTGTGACAGCACAATCTATTGCCATGGAAATAACTGATGTCACAAGCAGAGCATTATGACATCAGGTTGGGAAGAAGCAATAAGAGCTGATGAGCTCTCAAGGAACAACTGTCCTGTTTTCATGCATATAACCTCAGTAATGAATAATGGGGATAAGAAATACACAGTTGGTGAGAAATATGTAGACTGCATCATCTTCAACACTAGGCCAAAACTTGGTGCCCTTTACAGGCCTAAGTGTTGAGTCTAAAAAGCACGTGGCTTCACGTTTTCTTCTGCCCATTCTGAACTACAGAGAACGAACACCCTAAAAATGGGTTTCACCTTTTGTTGTATATTACAGAACTACATACATAGAATTTGTTGGTAGATAAGGACCTCTTGGCCCACCCAGTCTGCCCTATCAATCCCTACCTATTAAGAGGCCCAATGCCCAAATTAAACTCTGGAGAACCCCCTTGCTTCCAGGATACCCTTGTGTCTGTCCCACTCACTCTTAAATCCCGTGACCATTTCAGCCCCAACCACCTCCTCTGGGAGGCCATTCCATTCATCCACCACCCTCTCTGTAAAAAAAGTCCTTTCTCAACTTACCCCTGAGCCATTCCCCTCCAACTTCATACTGTGCCCCCTTGTCTTGAAGCATCTTTTAGTTTGGAAGATGCTCGCCTCCTGTACTCTGTTTATACCAGTGAGGTATTTGAATGTCTCTATCATGTACCCCCTCTCCATCCTCATCTCCGGGGAATACATATTTAACTCCTTTAGTCTTTCCTTACAGGTCTTCCCATGTAGGCCCTGCACCATTTTAGTAGCCCTCCTTTACACCACCTTCACCCTATGTCCTTTCTCAGGTGGTGCCTCCAGAACTGGACGCAGTACTCGAGATGAGGTCTCACCAGTGTCCCAAACAGGGGTAAAATGACCTCCCTTCTCCTACTGGCGATACCCCTCCCTATGCATCCAAGCATTCGGCAAGTCTTTCCCACGCCTTGTCATACTGCCTAGCCTCTTTTAGGTCATCTGAGACAAAAACTCCCAAGTCTCTTTCCTGCTTCATGACCGTCACTTCCTCCCCTCCTAGTTTGTATGTTGCCCCTGGGTTCTTGTGCCCTATGTGCATGATCCTGTACTTTTTTGCACTGAATCCCAGTTGCCATGCTTCAGACCATTCCTCCAGTTTTTTAAGGTCCTCCCTCATCCTTTCAACCCCCCTGGAGTGTCCACCCTACTGCATACCTTCGTGTCATCTGCGAATAGGCATACCTTTCCACCCAGCCCCTCCACAATGTCCCCAATAAAGACACTGAAGAAGACTAGCCCCAACACTGACCCTTGCGGCGCCCTGCTCATCACCACTCCCACTGCAAAGTGTTCCTCGTTAACCACCACCCTTTGGCTCCTGCCAGTAAGACAGCTCTCTGCCCATTTTACTATTTTATGATCTACCCCCTAGGCTGCACAGTTTGTTTATCAGTCTTCTATGAGGGAACGGTGTCGAAGGCCTTTCTGAAGTCCAGATAGGCCATGTCCACCACCCCGTCCTGGTCCACCACCTTAGCTACCCAGTCAAAAAACTATTAGATTTGTCTGGCAGTCCCTCCCTCTGGTGAATCCATGATGTCTCGGGTAAAGTAGGCCACTCATATCAAGGTATTCAACTATCCTTTCCTTCAGCAGTGACTCCATTACCTTACTCATTACCAAAGTCAGGCTGACCAGCCTATAATTTCCACCTTCCCCATCATCACCTTTGTGGAGTAGGACCACATCCGCTCTCTTCCAGCCATCTGGTACCTCACCAGTCTCTAGTGATAGGTTGAACAGTGCCGTGAGGGGTGTGGCCAACACCTCCTGGAGTTTCTTCAGCACCCTGGGGTGCACTGTGTCCAGACCCATCACCTTGTCAACCCTTAGCTTCTTTAGCTCACTCAGGACTCATTCCTCTGTAAAGGGGCTGGTGTCCACTACCCTACCTTTTGTGTCCTTGTCCTGCATCCCAGGCCTGGTTCCCACCACCTCCTCCATGAATGCTGAGCAGAAGTACAGTACCTGTTTAGTATGTCCACTTTTTTCCATTTTTTTTTTTTTATCTTCCACAGTGGGCTGCTGCCTGTGTTGGCAACCCTTACCGGTCACTAGGGGTCTTTCGGGATCTTATGGACGCCTTGCGTGTCCTGGGGCGGATCCCACGGAACTGGCCTGGAGGTTTCATCCTTCTACAACCCCTGTATTTTCCCCATTTACTCCCCTTGACCCCCGAGGCCCCAGAACGTGGATGCAGATGCGTGTGGAGGCACACATGTGAACCGTGGCTCCAGTGATGGCCCCTTCCGTCCTCCCCTCGGCCTAACGCCAGGGTTCCTCAAAGTGATGCCCCCCCCCAGCCTCCACCAGGAGGTGACCAAGTGCTGAGGGGACCCTCGAGAACTCCCTGAGGAGGAGAGCTGCCTGCTGGCTGCTCAATCAGCTCCTCACCCCCCCTCCACAGGCCCCCGGCAGCCTGAGCTCATGAATGAACCTGGGTCGCCACCGGGGCAACCTAGTACGTCCACTTTTTGACAGTCCTCTTCTATGTGTATCCCTTCTTCTTTCAGCCAAATTATCCCTCCCTTTGTTTTCCTTCTCTCATTGATGTACCTATAGAATGTTTTGTCCCCCTTTTTAATTGTTTTGGCCATAGTCTGTTCTGGTAATGCCTTTGCCCTCCCTTTGCCTCTCCTGGTAACAATCCCTATCTTCCTCCTCCTGAGTTCTTTTGTATTTATGAAGGCTAGCTACTTCCCTAGTGAAACAGATCAGCTTCCTCCTCCTCCTCCTGCTGTTCTTGCTGACCAGCCTAACACATTGCTTGGTAGCTCAGTCGATTCCCTGGCTTACTGCAGCCCACAGTTCCTCCACTCCCTTCTGTTCCCCCATCTCTGCCAGGGCGCCTCTCAGGCATACTCACATTTTCTCTAAGTCAGCCCTCCTGACATCCAGAACCCTTGTTTTGCTGCAACATGGCTCCAGCCAAGTTCTTAAATTAAACTTCACTGACCGATGGTTGCTGGTCCCCAGGTGGTCAGACACCTCTACGTTATCGACACTGTCCCAGTTTGTTAACATCAGGTCCAGCACCGCACACTCCCAAGTGGGTTCCATTACATGGTGCCTGAGGCATGCCTCCTGCAGAGAGTCCAGGAAGTCCCTGCTCCTTGAGGTTGCCGTTGCTGGGAGGCTCCACTCCACATCCAGAAAGCTGAAGTCCCCCACCAGCAACAACTCTCCCCTGCTAGCTATCTTATATATTGCTTGCAATACATCCTTTTCTTCTTCTCCCGGCACTGGAGGTTTGTATACCACCCCGATGTGTATAACTGACCCTTTCCTCTTTTCCAGTTCATCCCACAGTACCTCCACTCCCCCCATCCCCCTTGTATTTCTGTAGCTTTTATGTATTCCCTCACATAAAGAGTTACCCTCGCCCCCTGTCCCTTCTAAACAGAGTAAAATCAGATATGACCAAGTCCCAGTCCTGGTGCTCCCTGCATCAGGTTTCAGTGATGGCCAGTAGATTCAGGTCTCCTCCGGCCTTTAAGCCTGCGATTTTGTTGCCCAAGCTACGGGCATTTGCACAGATAGCTCTCCATATGCCTTCTGCTCTCTTTGTACCATCCCCTGTTCCAGTGCCGTTCCTCACTTTTGGGGGAGTGCCAGCTAGGTTCCCTCCTCCCTTGCCTGCCCTTTCTTTCTTTCTTCCTAGCCTCATACTCCCCCTTTAACAGTTCAAATACAGGTCCTTGTCCATGTACCTTTTCAGCTTCTCCCCGAGGACTCTTGACCCCTCCTTGTTTAGTGCAGCCTATCCTTTGAAAAAAGTCCCTCAGCAGCCAGCTGAGCCATATTCACCTTTAATTGTACATTATAAAATGGATAATGGAAACAAAGACCTGTGATTGGTCAGATGTGATTACATAACTGTGCATTATTCCAGCACAACAGCACAGATCAGAAACACTTAAAGGAGAATTGTACTGAACCTGTTGGTCACTTTTCCCAATAGAAGCTGTTTTTTAAGTACTGGTTAAATTTTTGTTCTTGTTCCATCTGTACTTGCCTGTCAGTAACTTTGTTAGTGTTTTTGCTTTACACTGTGGTGTTAAGTGCCATTTTAGAACCGTATGATGTAGTTTATGTCCCTTTCAACCTCAGAGTTCTGTAATAGAACATGAATGCATTGTGCCAACTACAGAAGAATAGAACAGGGACATAAACTACATCATACAGTTCTAAAATGGTTCTTAACAGCAGCATGTAAATCAGAAACACCCACTAGAATAACCAAAAGGCCTGGCTAGCTAGAGCAATAGCAGAATTTGGACCATAATTTAAAGATGGCACTCCTTAATGATACAAGTCATTAGCTTAAAAAAACAACATTACAAGCGGTATTGAAGGTTTGATAATTGTACATAATTAGGCTCTTCCAAACACCATGCTGCAAAACCCCCCTAAGATGCCCCCAGACGTGCAGTGTGGTGATGCATAACAGTCAACAGCCCACCACTGAATTCACTGAAATTGATGCCAGTCATTATATGTTTCTAAATTTGCCTTGTTTGTGCACATCAGCCAGCTGATTGACACTTATTTTATTTATCTGAAAACTGGTAACAGGGAAAGGCACATTAAGCCAAGGCTCGTTTCCAGGTGCGACCTGTGGGATGGAAACAGAAGCAGGAGTACAATACACACTACATTTCATTTGTACAATGATATGCACAAAAAATTGGTACAAAAACAAAGTGTGGTCACAGTACAATCTGGAACATCTATACAAATGCAAATACAGCAGCAAGACACAGCATGCAAAAGAAGCAATTCTACTACAGGTAAGAGACCAGTAGGGCGGGTGTATGCCTATCCCTGTGGTGGAAGGAAGTACAGTAGTGAGGAAATGAGACAGTAGGCAAGTAGGGGAGACCCAGATGGAGGCCTGAACATGGACTGCAGGGGCTCCAAACCAGGGAGGTGTCAGGAGGATGGGTAACAGGAACAGGTGGGGTGGGGGAGGAGTTTCAACTGGTGTCTGAGGGAGCCAGGGGAGATGGAGAAGCAGTGGGAAGTGGGGAACAGGTTCCAGAGTATGGGAAGTCGATAGGAGAAGGCATATTGCCCAGCTGAGGAATGGCAAAAGTGCAATGATCCAATGACCCCTGGAGCGGACGTAGCATGGGGGGTAAGGTTTGGGGAGAGGAGTGAGGAGAGTAAGAGAGAACGGAACTAAACCAGTATTTGAATATGAAGGAGGTACAGTGGCACCAGCGATGTGAGGGTAGGCAGAAGATGGATGGGGAGTAGATGGAGCAGTGGTGAGTATGAAGGGGGGAGTTCGTAGCAAAGTGCATTACAGAAGGTATCCGGTCTGGCAAGGGAAGTGGAGGGGGCAGTACCACGGACCACATCTGCATAGTTGAAGACAGGGAGCACCATTTTGGCAACAAGTTCCCTGCAGTGCTAAGCAGTCTTTGTTGCAGCATAGGACACCAAGCTTGGGGCGAAGTTTTGCATGGATGGTTTCAATGTGGGCTTGCTGTCAAGCTACACACTGAGGTGCTTCAAGGACTGCACTTCCTTCGGGGGGGGGAGGGTGCCATCCAATGTGAAAAAAGGAGGGCTGGAAGTCTGTCCAGTTTCTGGCTGGCACCAAAGGTCATGGGCATCTTTTAGTTGGTTGGATTAGAACCAGCGCAGAATGTTGTGGAAGTCCTGCTGGAGCACATCTTCCACTGCTGTGGTAGAGGGACCAGAGATGAAGATGACTAAGTCATCTACATACATGTGAATATACGAGTTGGCATAGGTACAGAGTAGGTCATTCAGGAAAATGAGAGGATGGACCCCTGAGGGATCCCAGCCTGGACGGGCTGTGGAGGTGACAGGATGCCTCCTACCTGTACCAAACACCGAAAGATCTCCCAGCACTGGGGAACATTAGCAATTATTTTATTAAAGATAAAATCTAGAGCACTTCTGGACACACGCCAATCTTTCCATGCTGCACTAATGCTTTTTCAAGACAAAAGCACTAGTGCAGCGTGAAACGTTGATGGTGTTTGCCACAGGGGGTGGGGGGGGGGCGCTACTTAGATTTTATCTTTAATAAAATATTTGTTGATGTTCCCTAGTGGTGGGAGATCTTTTGTTGTTATTTAGATGAGTGGCCAAGCTTTTGTCTTGCCTGCATTTCTCTGCTAGTTTGCAACGACACAGTTTTTCTGTTACCTAGAGCTGCCTTCCTTTGTTTTACTCCTACCTGTACTGACTGTTGACGGCTCATGAGGCAGGAATAGAACCAATCAACAGCAGGAGCTGAGAGGCCAGCAGAGCTCATTTTGTCCAAGAGGAATGGCTGGGACACAGAATTGAAGGCTTTGGCCAGCTCCATGAAAATGGCAGCCATAATGTGTCCCTGATCCATTCCAGAAAAGATGGAATCAGTGACATGCAGCAAGGAAGAGATGGTGGAATGGTGCTTCCAGAAGCCACACTGGAAGTGGAAAGGAAATTGAAGAATGAGATGTAGTCGGAAAGTCTGGAATAGACAAGTTTTGCTTGCAGGTTTGAAAGGGAATGGAGCAAGGAGATGGGCTTGATGTCAGGGGAGGAGAGGTCACCCCTTTTGTGAAGTGGAATAACTTTGGCAATCTTCCAGTACTGAGGAACTGTGCAAGGGGAGAAAGGATGAGCAGATAAGTAAGGGAAGATGGAATGGCAGGGGCAGAAAGGTGGAGGACCTGAGAATCCAGTCTGTTAGGGCTAGACTTAAGACGGGTTGAGGGAGGAAAAGGCAAGTAGGGTTTTCCGAATTATGACAGGGGGAATGGAAACCTGGGGAGGGCTGGGGAGGAGAGGCAAGAAAGTGGAGACAGAGGAGGAGAAGAGGAGCTGGGGGGGAGAGAATGGAGGGCACAGGTAGTAAATAACCAACTAACTGAAGTTAGCAGCAACAAAGGGAGGGTCAGAAACAGGTGAACCATCAACCATGAGGATTGGTGGCAAGTGGACTGGAAAGGGGGGGGGGGGTCGAAAAGAAAGCAGATTACCTTCCAGAATTTAGCGGTGGCGTTAAGGTTTTTCTTGAGGTTGGCCTGGAAATAGTGCAATTTGGCAGCCCGGACAGCTTTGTACAGTTGGCTGTAACTACAGGGATTTTCATTTAATCTTACAGTGTGCCCTCTTGTTTTGTGTTACCCCACTGCACATCTGGTGCCATCTTAGGATAATTTCATGGTGAGATGTCTGCAGAAAGGAGCTCGATTCTTTACAATTTTCAAAACCTACGAAGCTGAATACAATGCTATTTTCAAAAGGTAATGACCTGCGTCATTAAAGAGAGCAGCCTTTAATCTACAGTACCACCTCCTAGGATTTACTTTAGAAATGGCACAGTGCTATTTTAAGGGGTTTAGGTATTCTTTAAGCTCTCCACATCACTTATTATTGGTGGAGGACAAAATGTTTATGTTGTACACACTCAATACATACTCTGTTCCCCCAACATTCTTGTTTTGTTTGCTGTATCGAGTTACCTGCCTACCGTCTGTCTGCTGTTTCACTAATACTGAACATTAGGCATGATCCTGGGTCTGTTTTTGCACCTGGGATTAAATAAAAAGAAGGATTTCTAGCTGGAAATGTACAGAGCCTTTTCTGAGAGGCATCCTTAGTCAAACAAGTAGTGGGTACTAAATTTTTCTGATGTTCAGTTTGTAATGCTTATTTAGCGCACCACCAGCCTGGTGCAACTTTTCAGCTGTATTTTTTCCCTGGGACCATCATAAAAAAAGAGATGCTGCATTTCATGAAAGTAACCCAGAGGGAATTTTTTTTTTTTCAATCAATGAAAATTTGTAAATTTGTTTCTTGCTTCAAGACAATAGCTGCTCCTTGGAATCTGCAAATGTTTTAAGACTGGTTTGTAGAAATGATCTTGTTTTTCTCAAGTGATATTGTACTGCATATAGAAACATAGAATTTGTCAGCAGAAAAGGACCGTTTGGTCAACCCAGCCTGCCATGTATTTCCATGATTTGTCAATCCCTGCAGTTGCTGCCAATAAGCACTGTATACTAATCAGCTAAGGAAAATGCCAGTTTAATAATGCAATAATCCTCCTGCTTACCAACAACTGAAGACAAAGTAGAAGCATCCACCACGGCCTTGTAAAGTAGCAGGTTACCGGCTAGAGAAACTGGCTGCTTAAACATGGCTCCATTTAGTCCCAGTAGCACAGGAACGCTTCCTTGAACTGACCCAAGTATTTTATTTGAAGAACTAGCCACTGTAATCTGCACTGCACCTTCGCTGCTGTTGTATTCTGGGGTTGTATCCTTATGCTCTGTAATAACCTGCATTGGTACAAAAAAAAGTTTCAACTGTTACAGCTGACTCCTTTCTGCTATTGTTAAGTGATAAGACAGGACAAGAGGGGGCTGGCTTAAGTAAGGAGCAAGACATAACAGAGTGGGTAGTATATATATAGAATAATAGATAGGAAGTACTGTGTTAATTTATTGATTGATTCATTTTATACATCTGAGGTGTGTGATGACTCATGAACCTTGAAAGTGAAGCTCATATGTCACCACACAGTCGAGGGTGTGTAAAACAAAACATATTTTACACTGCTTCCTATTTTTTGTAATAGCGGCTGACAATTTTAGAGCAAAAACATATTTCCTTGCCTCTTCCTTCCGGAAAACACTGCTTCATGACTGGTAGTGGTATCTCAGGGCGCAAAGCAGACTGAATTAATACATAATAACTGGTGACCACCTATAATGACTAGATAGGCAGTCCTGATAAAATGCCATAATAACCCACTGAATTCCCTAATAACTTGATAGTGAGTTATTATGGCATTTCCCTCCTCACACTCTCACTTCACTGAAGCCCAAATGAAAGCACAGTGGTTCAAGACCGCTTTTTCACTCTGTCCCCACAACAAAGCAGTACTCTATCACACCAACAGTTCTACCTTTAGCTAAACAGTCTCCCAAAACCTTGCACCAGTTATTATAAAAAACAATGCATGTGCAAGGTTTGTCTTATGAGGATCTTTTGTACACCCGAAGTGTGGCATAATCTCACAAACCCCTCAATAAATTGTTATACACCTCGGGTGTCTGAAAAAATCCTCATAACACACACTTGCACAGGCATTATTCTCTATGTATTCTTTGCAAAAAACTACATTAATGCACCAGTTAGGGTTCAACCTAATGCCACAAAAGTCAGGAAATGTGATGTTAGGGTTTCCAACCCTAACTCCCCACCCTCCCCAAGCAGCAAAAGGAAAAAAAATATTAGGGTTTTGAGTCTCCAGAGTCTTGGCGAATCAGTGGTGGGGTCTTCCTTGAGTGAAAAGAGGACATCACATAGGACATTGTTTGTGCAGGGAATGGGGTGGGCATTAGGACTGACAACCACAAGGAAGACCCACCACTGATTCGCCACGGCTCCAGAGCCCCAAAATCCAAATGTTTTTTCCTTTTGCTGATTGGGGTTGGGGAGTTAGGGTTGGAAACCCTAACATCACATTTCCTGACTTTTGTGGTGTTAGGTTGAGCCCTAACTGGTGCATTAACATAGTGGGTTTTTTTTTTTTTTTTTTACAAAGAATTTCCTTTTTGAGGTAGTGGAATCATATCCTCATTCGTGCAGGTCCATTTGGGACCTGTGTGAACAGATGCAAAGGCTCAGGGCTCTTTTGGTGGTTCAGTACTTGCAGGTGTAGAATCTGTTAAAAATGCTAAACATGCCATACATGATAGCTGTTTGAATGTTGGAGTATGAACATTTTTTTTAAACTTTCTTTATTGCATTTTGGTAATACAGCCACTATTACAATACATGTAAAGGAAAAATCCCATAATATACAACAGAGTTCACATTGAGTTGAACATCACAACAGAAGGAAAACTATAGCACCTCTCACAATTTGTTACAACACAGGGGTCGCTTATACTTAATTATATAAAACATCAATAATAGACCAAGAAACCATACGATCGCACAAGGCAAGGACCACTGAAGAGCAAGAAAGTTTTACAAATGAAGGTTCCCACCATAAATTAGCTGGTGTAGTGCCCATAGTCTAGTTATACTATCCATTAAGTATTGCAAGGAACTTCTCAGACATGCAATTAACTGTACTGAAAAAGGACTCGCTGGTAATTGAACAGGAAGACCCTGAGTTTACAGGGTAAAAGTGTAAAAAAATCACTTAAAACTAACAGACTTCAGACATTTGACACTGAATATTTTGTCTCAGTTTAGAAAACAATGCTTATAAAGCGATTTAGCTCAACAGAGTAATATGCCCAACATGTATAGAAAGCTCATACTGAGAAAAACATGTGAAAGGGAAGGGGAGCCAATAGGCGGGAAACAAAAGGCATTTACAGCACCATCTTGGTCATGCAACCAAGCTATCACCTATATTAAAACAGAAAGGCTATACTATATGCCCACTATAGTTTCCCAATTCCCACTCCCTGATCGCTACCCTCCCTCCCTTCTAACAGGACAGGTATCTTGTTACTTAGTAGGATGCCATTTAATGAAACAGCATTTTTATTTTGATCTAAAGTCAATTAGGACAGAGTTCAGGTGTCCAATTCAGCGTTAGAGCTGCATCCAGTCGGGCGTTAAATTCTAATCTGATCTTTTCTGTCAGCTTACCTACATCTGTAGGGTTAGAAAACAGATATATCTTGCCCGCATAATGAATTTTCAGTCGAGTGGACATTAACAGATAATGATTAATCCCCAGTTCTCGTAGAGCTGACCGAATGCCATCAAAACTCTTCCTTCGGGACCTGGTGCTGAAACTTAAATCTGGAAAGAACTTCACTGTTACGTCTCCCATTTTGACTCCCGAGATCATCTGGCCACCTCAAGAAGTAAGTCTCTCTCCTCTGGGCCTCCTATTACTAGAAGAATGGTGTGTGTAGAAGATTCATCTTGTGGAGGTTTCAGAGGGTTAATTTGATAGGCCTGTTTGATGGAGATAGAGGCCTCGAAAGATAGAGCCTCCGGTAACCAGCCAGCCAAGAAACCTTTCAGGTTATCCCCCCCTCTATGTCTTCCAGTAATCCGATGATGCAAACGTTGGCTGCCCTAGTAAAGTTCTCCATTTGCTCCAATTTTGCATGCAAGGTGTTATTCTCCTGGAAAAGCACCGTGCAAGTAACAAGGGCTTTTTCTGCCACTTCACCTGCGGTTGATGCCTTGGCCGTTGCAGTCTCAGCTTTCTGCTCAAGTAGAGCTGTTCTACTGTTGAAGTTCTCTATCTTTTTATCGAGACCCTGTATTGCTGCAAGGAGCGAGGCTAGTGTGGGTTCCCCACTTGAAGTTGATGGCACCGAGTCTCGCACTGCAGCTTGTGTGCTCTGGGCCTTAGCTCTGGTCTGATCGGCTGGAGGCTGATTCTTAGACTTCCCCATTGCTGATAGCTATGCAACTCGTCCGGATAACACTGTGAAGTGGATGGTACCTCTGGTACTAATTGTTGGTACCAAATTTACACTTTTTAAATGGTTTTAAAATATTTAAAGTTCAATACCAGTAGAGCTCTAGTTCTTGCGTCTGCTCACGCCGTCGGATAGGCCACGCCCCAGAGTATGAGCATTTTAATAATTATTTTAATATATTTATTTAAAATTTTAGTAATGATACAATCAGACATACTCAAATATAAACCGATACTGTACTCCAATACAGATGCATCTCAGGTCAGTGGTAGGCTGGCTTGCGGGTGAGCAGGCAGACGGGGGGTGTAACAGGTTGATATATTTTTTATTTATAGGATTTCTATATTGCCAAAATCCACGTCCATGTTCACTTGTAGCTAGCCAGCAGTGATCTGTCAGCTTTTCTCAGCTGTTTCACTTTAGTCCATTAGTACACACTGTTTCATACAAATGTAAAACCAAACAGCAGGCTTACTGAATGGCAGTTCCCCCCACACACCATTCAGTCAGACATTAGACTCAAGTTTTTTACTGCAATCTGCCACAAGATGTCAGAGCCATGATCTTCAAGAACACCACTGGCAGAACTTCTACAGGATACTCCAACACACTGTTGTAATACAGCTGTCTTTCAAAGACATTCAGCAAGATGCTACTGCCGCTGTTCTGATTGATCAAGCAATTTTTTATCATGTTTAGGCAAAAATAAATGTTAAAAATCAGCACGATGCTGATCACTCAGGAGGGACTCGCTGTTACACCCCCAAGTCCTCCGAGAAGTGCCCCATGTGCAATCGTGTCACGATTTTTTTGAAGATACAAAAGGGCAAGCCACTGCAGTCACTCTAGCCAAAGAATGTGCTTGTTCATGAGCAGAGGTCTTAAAATGGTTATGTTGAAAATTTGGTGAAAAAATTCCTAAAAATGACTGTTTTACGAGCGCGCGTTGCGCAGTTCCTATGTATGCTCGTAAGTTTGCGAATTTTCTATATTTTCACTCCAGATTTTTCACATTGCCATTTTATTACACTTCTTTATGAACAGTACAGCTGCCATTAGTTCATATGCGCCTAAAATGTGTTTCACGTACGTGTAGCGCATAATGGTGCAGTCGTGTGCGTAAAGCAATGTTTGGGACAGATTAAGAAACCACAGTTACACTGTTCATGAGCAGAGGTCTTAAAATGGCTATGTTGAAAATTTGGTGACAAAAGTCCATAAAATGACTGTGTTATGAGTGAGCATTGCGCAGTTTCCACGCACTATCGTAAGTTTATGACTTTGTAATATTTTCAGTCCAGATTTTTCACCAGTGGCGTTTCCACACTTCCTTATGAACAGTACAGCTGTCATTTTTCACAACATGGCCGAAATGTGTTTTCACACTTTCAGCGCAGATGTGGTCGCTTGTGGGAAATAATTGTGCACGATAGATAAAGAAAATCACAGTGACACTGTTCATGATCGGAGGTCCCAAAATGCCTGTGTTGACAATCTGCTGTAAAAATTCCCCAAACTAATTACATTACGGGTGTGCGTTGCACAGTTTCTATGCACGCTCGTGACTTCATCAGTTTTTTAAATATTTTTACTGCAGATTTGCAGCATTGCCTTTTTTTTCTACACCTCCCCATGGACAGTATAGCTGTCATTTTTCACATCCTGTTCGGAATGTGTTTTTACACCTGTGGTGCTAAATGCCGTAGTCGCTGTGCATAAGCAGCTTTCAGCTAACAAACTGATATTGCCACTGTTCATGAGGTGGGGGTCACAAAAAAACATGTTCAAAATTTAGAGTGAAAATACCAACGAATGCCTGAGGTGTTAGGGTTTCCAACCATAACCATAACACCCCACCCTGTAGAGAATGACAGGCATCAGTGGTTTGACTTGTGATTCTTGCCTGTAATGCTCATACCATTCCACACCCTGCAGCCAGTGAGAGGCATCGAGGTATGCCTTGGACTCTTCAGCCCCAAAGTTCACCCCATTCTCCTATACCGCACCCATCTCACTGTATTTTCTGATGGAATGGGGTGCGCATAAGGGCCAAAGACCCCAAGGCACACCGTGACACTTGTCAGTGTCTGTAGGGTGGGGTGTGGTGAAATGTCGTGGTCGTTATGCCCGACGACCCAAAGGCACACCCCAATGCCTGTCACTCTCTGCAGGGTGGTGGTGGGGTTGGCTTCAGTTCAATACTTCACTACCATTTCTGTTATGCAGCTCTGTAACTTCTACACTACCAATGCCAATGCCAGCAAGCAAACATTCGGGATTGACAAATGCTTGTTTACTAATTTTTCTTCAGCTTCCTTTTTCTCATGTCTAATTCCTTTTTTGCAGGCTCATTGTGCCATTTTTAATGCATATTATACTGTATATTGCTGTTCTTATTTTTAAAATATTTTTTGTAACACCTATTTTTTTTTTTTTTTTGATTAATTTATGTGTCCATTTAACCACATAGGACGTTTTATAAATTTGCTGTGTTTTGTTATTTGAGGGATACATAGTTCACTTAGTCCCAAAATAGCATTTTTTATAATTTCCCACATTTGGTCCACTGATTTATCAATCAATATAGCTGTCCAATCAAGTTGTTCTAAATCTGCTAAGATTTTGTTTATCTTGGCTTTCTCATGAAGAAAGATTGGAGTTCGGCCCTGTAGTACTACATGCTCATATTTAATTTTGAAAGTTACTGATTCATGATTTCCTACAGGGGGGACTGCTAACACAATCTTGTACGAATGTTTGCTCAGACCCGTGGACTATATCTAGTACGTTATGCCCTCTAGTGTGGGAGTTTATATATTGCATCAAATTGAGGTTGTTACAGCAGTCAAGAAATCTTCTTTCATTTGTTCCAGTAGCTGAACTGTTTAGCCAATCGATGTTAGGCAAATTGAAATCACCCATTACTACAAACTCAGAAGTTTCCCCTGCTTTTTCAAACTCTGTTATAATACTTTCAGTGATCTCAGATGTAGATGATGGGGCACGGTATACAGTCCCCAAAATAACAGACTGTGATTTTCCTCCATTAATTCTTACCCACAAGGATTCAGTGTCAGTGTTTTCTGCATGTATTTTGTGTGAAATATTAATAGAATGTATTGCATTTTTTATGTACGTAGCAACTCCGCCTCGTCTTCCTTTTCTATTATTAGTACATAAAGTATAGCCGTCTAGTTGAGCCCCCATGTATCACTTCTGTCAGTCCACCATGTTTCAGTTATAGAAATTATATCATATGCATTGTCTTTTGATTAATGCTCGTAATTCGTCAAGTTTGTTATTTAAACTCCTAGCATTAAATGACAAAACATTTAAATGATTCTTAGTGGGATGTGTGTTTGGTTGTACTTTATTATCAGCTGTCATCCTATTTATTTCCTGTCTTGTGCGAGACCCAGCTAGTCAGTTTAAACTTAGTTTGTTTAGGGTTTCCTCCAAGTTTCTTGCCAGTAACCTAGTGCCACTGTTGTTTAAATGCAGTTCATCTTTTGAAAACAGTTCTTATTTCCTGTAAAAAATGTCCCCCGTTATCAATAAAGGTCAAACCTTCTTTCATATACCAATTTTGGAGTCTGGTATTAATTCTTTTCTATAGTTTGATTTTTTTAAGGGGTGGGCTTTTGGGACAGGCAGGATGCCTGAAATTGCTACTCGGTGTCCTTTTAATTGCCTTTTCTGCCCTATTTCCAATAATTCAGCGCATATATCTTTTTTTATGCGTGTGATCCACGTTGTTTGTACCAGCGTGAAGAATAATTATGGATTTGACTGGTAAATTTATATTGCCCAGTACTTCATTTACATCCTGCACACGTGCTCCTGGAAGGCAAGTTACTGTCGTGGTTTCTTTATTTTTTTGACAGATATGGCTATCAGTCATTCTGATACTAGAGTCACCAATTACTAGTCATTCAGGCTGATGCAATTTCTCAACATTCCCTATATTAATTTCCTGATTGATTAAACTAGAAAACCTATTTTGTGTGGGAATCTGGAATGGAGTTTTTTGTTTTACTACAGGTTTTTTTCAATAAGTAACCTTTTTCCAAAAGTAGTCTTGTGTTGGATCTTCCTCTCTGCTCTTTTTTTGGCAGCTCTCTGGGTCAGTGGGTTCTGGGCTATCCTCTCTGTCTCCCCTAGTTCTCTTTCTTTTTGTAGGGTTATTTTGTAACTGAGGTTCCACAGGGCCCAGTGTGTTAATAAATGTCTGAATCCGTGCAAACTTCTGCATCTGTTTAAGTTCCCCACTTAGTTTTGAGTTTTCAGCACAGTGTGTAATCAGTAGCTGACATTTATTACAAATGTCTGTGTTTTGTGAAGTACTGTGATTTGGTGCAAACATTTCACAAACAGTACGTTTACTGCTTGATCCTTCTTGGACCATCAAGGGAAGAACATCAAGTACATTAGCTTCAGCCATGACTCTGCCATGTCTTATTTTACAAGACTGCAAGCACCTCTGCCTTTTTATTTGTTCACAAATATGGCTCCCAGGGTGCAAGCTCACGTCACACATAAGCTACGTTATGACACTATTACTGTGGTGATGGACCTTTGTGAGAGAAGTTTCTACACCTACAACAGTTGTTCCTATAGGTATTTAGCAGTTATTCCAGTATCTTAGTGACTCAATTATTCAAAAGATAGTCCAATGTTCTGTACTATAGTTTTTACTCTTATCCTCAATTTGTTGCATGGAAGGGTATTTAGCACCTCGGCCCTGGTCGCCACAGGACACGCGACATGCGTGTCTCTGCGCGGGGGAGGCGTGCGCCCCACTCAAGTAGGGACGAGTGTTTAAAGCCTTTAGTGCCCCAGAAGTGAAATCAGGGGTCAGCAGATGTCCCCGAAACAGTTCGTCCCAAAACAAGTTTAAAAGACTATACTATGCACACTTGGAGCAGGTCAATACGAGCCCAGGACAGGCTGACAGTATTTAATTATTTAATATGCCCGCTCCATGGCTGGAGCAGGTTTCAGTGACGGGGTGGAAGGGCAAGAAAAGGGCTTTGTTTTTTTTTGAAAATGCTTGGAGCTGGCAATGTGAGTACAGAATGGGTTGTTTGGGTTTTATTATATGCCCGCTCCCTCACTGGGACTTAAGGACACAAAAAGGCAAGGTACTTCATTTGTTCTAGCCCAAGGATTCACTTGCTGCCATGAATGAACAATTACTGGACTGTGGGCTTACTGAATAGTGGGGGATCACCAGTTCGGAGAAGCATGTCAGGTAAATGGGAGACAGTGGGACAGAAGGGAATGTAAGCTCACTGTGGCCTGTAATTTTACTCAAGATGCCCACTGTCAGGGGAGCGGGTTTGACACCAAGATAAGGGTTTTATTTATGTCATTCTTCTGCTCTGAATGGCCCGGTGCCAAGGATGAGCTTTTATTTAATATAATTTCCTACTGACAGTGGAACACTCAGCCCAGAATGGCCTTTGTTTTAAATAGTATTCAAGCTAGGGGTCACTAGGAGCCTAGGCCAGGCCTACTGTATTTTAAGTATTGAATATGTCCCCTCCATGACTGGAGCAGGTTTCAGTACTGGTGGGGGGACGAGTGCAAGGTAAGGAAAGGACTTTGTGTTTTGTTTATTTTAAAATGTCTGGTTGGAGCTGGCAGTGTGAGTATAGAACGGGTTTCCAAAATGGTCAATCACAGGACAAAAGGAACTCGGAGCAGAGCACATTGTGCCACAAATCATTTTCAAACACGTTTCTCCCTTGACTTGCATGCTAGCTTATAAAATTAAAATAATAGTAAAAACAAACGGCCAATCATGGGACAGAGGGAGTGAAGCCGCTTTCCCGTCTTGTGCCACAAATCGTTCCACACACATCTTAACCTTAGAAGGGTAGGATGCTTGCTCAATGTGCAGGAGATTGGAAAAATTAAAAAATTAAGCAACATGTATGGTATTCAGCAACATTTCTCCCGATGCAACATTTACCTACCAATACATGCCGACACTGTCCCCACCTCATATACACTGTATTGTCACAGGATCAGGATACATAATTCAGTTAAAAAGCAATATTTCTGTGGTGCTGGGGGCGCTGAGGCGCTGGACGCCACCCACGCTTATGTCGGCAACCCGGTTCGGGATGGGATCGCGGTCGGGGTCGGCAGGGGAGAGGGAGGATCGAGCGTCCCAATGGATGCTCTCCTCCAGGGTGGGAACCAAGAACGATTCAGGTTTCTGCATCCCTTCGTAGCTGGTGGAAGCACCGACAATTGAAGGGATGAAGGCAGCTCCGTTCATCAGAGCCGGGAGGGGGACGTTGATCAAGATTAGAGGTCTGGCGCAGCATCAGCATCGCCACCACCGGGACGCATATCCTAGCGCCGACGCCCCAGGGGGTAGGGGAAAACTAGGGAGAAAATGGAAAAACACCTCTCGGCAGCCCTAGATGATAGCCTCTCGGGTACCATCCAGACCATCAAAGAGGGACAGACCCCACTGTGCAGGAGGAAAGAAGGAGGCACTCTAGGGGCAGATCCCACCGAAGGTGGAATGGGGGATGAGAGGAAGGAAGGAGAGGGCTCCGAGAGTACGGAAGGAGAAGATAAAGAAATAAAGTAAAAAAAAAAAAAAGCAATATTTCTGTTTCTTCTCTCAAGTGTGCCACATCTAGCTGGAACACCATTTGGGCACGGGAGTTATAGGCGATCAGGGCCTCGAGGAAGCTTCTTGCAATGTACATTTTTTTTTTAAATGTAATGAAAGCTACTGTATATAAATTACGCTGCCTCGACAAGAGTAATTAATTAAACCACCTAGCAGAATTGGCTTTTGGGTGCTGCTGAGCCTCCCTACTACCTCACCATACTGCTGCTGTCAAACCACCAAAACAATACTGAATTCATCCAAACAAAAACCGAAACACACTTTACAACTAGGACTGTACTAATACCTTTCGTATATGGCAGTCAGATATTCAGGTACTAGTATTTGAAGCCCATTAACAAAAAAAAGAAGCCCCCCCCCATTCGCAGCCCCTCAAAACAGTAAGCTGTAACCCTGCCCCCACCCTCTATCTTTCCTCTCCCCAGTACCCACAATTCATTTCATTTAACTATAAAAATGTTAAAACAAATCCCTTGATGGGCAACCAGTACAACCCACTCACCTCCACAGCCTGCAGCTGTCTTTTATGTACAGCTTGTTTTGTAAAAAAAAAAAAATCAGTTATATCCCCACCCTACCACCCCAGCACACAATTCTTTAATAGGAGAAGACCAGCACAAACCACACCCTTCTCCATGGCTGGCTGCATCTCATGAATAAAACCACTCACACTTTTTTTAAATCAGTTATATCCCCTCACCCTGACTGCACTCCTATCTCACCCCTCAGCACCCAATTCTGACAGGGAGAAGGCAACAGGTTACAAACCCGCCCTCCTCCACGATCGGGCTGCTCTCATTAATAAAAGCATTCTGGCTTTCAGCTGGTTTTACTATACAAAGAGGCACAAGCACGGCGCTTTCATTCATGAGAGGCAGCCGCTCATGGAGGAGGGTGAGTTTGTGCTGGTCGCCTTCTCCTATCAAGAATTGGGTGGGGGTGGGTGTAGGGTGCTGTTAAGGTGGGGGGACATAAATGTGTTTTTTTTTTTTGTTTTTTTTTTTTTTTTACACAAAACCAGTGCAAACATGACCTCTTTTACTCATGAGAGGTGGCTGGCCATGAAGAGGAGGGGGTTTGTGCCATTCGCCTTCTCCCATCAGGAACTGGGTACTGGAGAGGGGGTGGTGGAGCGTGCTGGCAGGGTGGGTGGGGGAAAATAAACAAACATTTTTTCAAAACTATAAGCACAGCCATAGCCCCGGATTTTGACTAGTTCTACTAACTGCAGAATTTTGGGCAACCACAAAATACAGTTACTCAAGAACTTACTGTGACAGTAGATCTTTGAGATGAACTCTTGCAGCAGGCAACACCATAAGGACTGAAGCCAGCAGGTGCCAGGACTCCACAGAAAACCTCTAGCTAGCAGTCTATAGTGGGGGACCGCCCCGACGTCCCTTATGGTATAAAAAGGGCAGTTCCCCAGCATCACCTCAATCCTCCCACTGGAGACCCCGGCAAGCATAAAAAAGGAGAACTAAGGCGTGCTCTGGAACCGAGGAAAAGATGGAGAAGCAGTAACCAGGGGGATGGAGGGAGGGAAAGCAGCACCTGCTGCAAGAGCTCCTCTCGAAGATCTACTGTTACGGTAAGTTCTTACGTAACTATTATCTCACTTTGAGGGGGCTCCTGCAGCAGGTTACACCATAAGGACAGAGTCCCAAGTAGTGGGAGGAGGTAGAGGTCAGAATAAAATTCTCAAGAGAGCAGGCCCTGAAGGACAGCCAGTCCAAATCCTGCCCTGCACCTAGAAGCAATGTCCAGACTGTAGTGCCGGATAAAGGTGTGGACAGAACTCCAGGTGGCCACTGCGCATATGTCAGCAATGGACACATGTCTGAAAGATGAAAACGAAGTAGTTACGCCCCTGGTAGAGTGGACTTTAACCGAGCCCGGTTAAGGCTTGTCGTATTTGTGGTAGCAGTAAGCAGTGCAATTAACCAACCATTTGGACAAACATTGTTTAGAAACTGAAACCCCTTCTTTTCTCCGGGTGAAGGAAACAAATAACTGATCAGTTTTCCTGATGACTCAGGTGTGGTCCAAATAATAACGAAGCACCCGGTGGACATCCAGTGTGGGTAGTAAGGCCTCCCCGAGTTAGAATACCCTGGTTAATATACAGGAAGATGGATGTCATGATTCAAAGTAAACTCAGACACTACTTTAGGAAGAAACTTGGGGTTGGTTCTCAAGGAAACCCTGTCCTATGAAACACTAAATAAGGCTCTTTACACATCAGAGCCTGGAGCTCAGAAATACTTCAAGCAGAAGTAAAAGCACCTAAAAATAACGCTTTCCAAGACGGAAAGCGAAGCTCATAACTTGCGGCAGGCTTGAAGGGAGGCAATGTAAGTTTCTCTGAGATGAACAACAGACCCCAAGGAGGGACAGGGTCCCGCATAGGAGGCTTCAGATGCAGAATACCCCACAAGAATGTGTGGGATAGGTCAAGCTGGGCAGGTGTCTTGTCTTCAATGGGTGCATGATACGCAGAAAGCGACAGATGCACCTTAATGGATGAATAACTCAGGCCTGAGTCAGACAGAGAAAGGAGATACTCTAGAACTAGATTCTCCGGACAAGCAAAGGGATCCAGGGCACGAGTGGTGGCCCATATGCAGAACTGCTTCCACTTCATAGCATAAGTAGATCTAGTGGAGGGTTTTCTGGCAGCCACTAGAACCTCTGCCACCTGGCAGGACACCTCGAAACAGACAATTGCAAAGTCTGCAGGAGCCATGCATGAAGGTGCAGAGATTTTAGGTCCGGATAAACTACAGTGCTCTGCTCCTGTGAGAGCAGGTCGAAGCACAGGGTCAGGGGGATCAGGGGGTTCCGCTGCATGCTGCTGGAGGAGTGGGAACCAAATCTGCCATGGCCAGAATGGGGCTATCAGGATAATTTCCATCCCTTCTGACTGCAATTTGAACAGAACTGTCTGCGGCAATAGAAAGGGAGGGAAGGCATACAGAAACCTCCTTGTCCAAGAGGGACAACGCGTCTCGCCAGACAACACCAGGTCCTGGATCTAGAGAACAGAAACTAGGCATTTTTGCATTGGATGGGGATACAAACAGGTCCAACTCTGGGCAGCCCCATCTGTTGAAGAGATCTTTGGCCACTGCGGCAAGAAGTTCCCATTTGCGAACCTTGGACTGAGAACGGCTTAGACTGTCGGCTAAGGTGTTTTGAACATGCAGATGTCAGGCTCAGGTGATGTTCTATGGCCCAATACCACACTCTCATGGCTTCCCAGCATAGGGGGTAAGAGTGGGTTCCCTCTGTTTGTTTATGTAAAACATCACTGACATACTGTCTATCTGGATCAAGAGGTGATCCGGGAGCAGATGCATCTGAAATGCTTGGAGAGCATACAGTATTGCCCGCATCTCCAAAACACTGATATGGAGATGCTGCTCCAATGGGGACCAAATCCTCTGAGTTTGACGGTCTGCCAGATGGGCATCCCAGGCCTGGTCTGACGCGTCTGTGGTCAGAATTTGCCGAGGTGACTCCGATGGTGCGGGAACTCCCTTGTAAAGGTTGGAGGACTTAAGCTACCATGTCAGGGTGTGATGGACTGAGTTTGACACTGACACGGGAATGTCCAAGTCGTCTGAACGCTGGTCACACTGAAACTGGAGGTTCCACTGGGCCATTCTCATGTGCAGCTGAGCCAAGGGTACGGTCGGGATGGCCACTGCCATATGTCCCAGGAGTCTGAGAGATGTTCTGGCTGGGACTTACCAAGATGATGAGACCAGATGAGCCTGTGTCTGAAGGCATTCTGCTCTGTCCAGAGGAAGAAAGACCTTGCCTTGTTCAGTGTCTAGGATCGCCTCTATGTACTGGAGTCTTTGAACTGGCCAGGGCGATGATTCTGAAAGACTGAGGGTTATCCCTATATCCCGAAACAGAAAAAGTGGCCTCTATGGTTCAGAGCAACTTCTCCATGGTAGGAGCTCTCAGAAGCCAGTCGTCTAGGTATGGGAAGACTACTGCTAGGCATTTTGTAAAGACTTGAGGGGCAGAGGACAGACCAAATGGCACAGCCTGAAACTGGTAATGGTCTCCTTGAAAGTGGAAGCGCATGAACCTCCTGTGGGGTGGAAACACCAATATGTGGAGGTAAGCATCCTGCATATCCAGGGGAGTAGATCCAATTCCCTTGATGCAGTAAGGGGAGGAGGCCAGGGAGAGTGACCATCCTGAATCTTTTGTATTCTATGAACTTGTTCAGGTGACTGAGGTCCAGAATGAGGAGCAGATCTCCTGTTTTCTTGGGAACCAGGAAGAAATGTGAGTAGAAACCCTTGCCAACGGGTTCGATGGTCCACTTTTGCAGAAGGGCTTGTATCTCGTCTTGAATTAATTTGAGATGGGTCTGAGGGTAATGGGAGGGAGCTGGAGGGTTGTCCGGAGGAATCTCCAACAATTCTAGAGTATGTCCCTGTTCCACTAACTGTAGGACCCACTGGTCTGAAGTTACTCTGCCCCAATCTTCACTGTAAAGGGAGAAGCAACCCCCCCCCACCACCTCCCCCAGGGATTCTGTTGCAGGAGGGGGGGTCGGGCAAGGAGTCAGGCAGAGGAGCCAAGGATAGGCAACATGGCCTGGGGGGTTCTGGGAGCTCTGGGCACTGAACCCCACGTGGCCTATGAAGTAGCCTTTCTTTTAAAAGGCCCCCTGGACAGGTGACCTCTAGGATGCTGCTTGGAGTTGTGACGAAAGGCTGCCACGGGAAAGAGTTAGGCTGAAACCGATATGAGGTATGAACTGATCGGATAGCTTTACATGATTCTTGGAGGCAAGTAATTATGTTTTGAGACTCCTCGCTGAACAAGACGGGGTCCCTGAAGGGGGCATCAAGATCTTAAACTGGATATCTGGGCCAAACCCCGAGACCCTAAGCCAGGAGTGGCAGCAGAATCATAGGAGGCTCGTAGGACATATCAGCTCTGTTTTCCCGGGGAGATCCTGCTGAGCTTGAACCACCTCCAAGGCCTTCTCCCACAGGGCGCTCTGACACTGAACCATGTGGGCCAACAAGTTTAGGGAACAGATGGCACAAGTGGCTGAGAAGTAGACCTTTCTGCCAAAATATCTGCCTGGAGTCCTTGTCAGGAGGCTGAGTACTGAGGTGCCAAGGTCGTTTTGATCAGCCATGAGCCATACTGATAACGACTCAGTCAGCCTCTGGGTGCTCCCTGTAGAAGGGCTCATCCCTAGGGGCGTTATACAAGCGGTCCACCTTCTTGGACATTGCTGGTGTGGAGGATGGATGCATCCAAACAGTCCTGTTGACATCCTTGAAGGAGTCAATGAGTGGGGGGACCACTAGAGGCAATGACTCCTTCTTACAAAGAAAAGTGGCCAACCAACGTCGCTCAGGGTCCAACTCTTCAGAGTCCCAGCCCATGAGGGCCTGGATGTGTCTTATCAACTCCATGAAAGTTGGGTCATCAGGGGGAGACCATGGAGTGTCCTTGGGCTTTTCTGGCTCTGAAGGGACATCTGAATCTCCAGAATCATCATATGAGGTGGAGGAAGAATATCCTCCTGATTCAGCAAAATCCGGTGAGGGAGAGGGTGAGCGCCGAGGCCTAGAATTACCTGTATTTGACTGTGGTGTCAGTTCCCTAGGGGTAAGCATCGGAGTTGAGTTAGGGGCTCCTTCGGGGTCTCCTTGTCCTTAAAATATGCCCACCAGGCAGCAAAAAGTGTGTTAATCTCTGCGGGTAGGAACTGAGGAGAGGTCGGGGTAACTGGCGTCTGGAGGGTAGGCTTGGAAGGCCCGGCATCGGTTCGTCCAGCTGCGGTAACACAGACGTCAGCTTCACTCCCATTGGGTTAACCGGCATGGCGCCTAGGTAAAGAACCCCTTGGCGTCGGTGCAACTGACGTCGAAGGATCGGGCATCGGTCCCAGTGGCTTTGGCTGTGTAAGGTCAGGGGACAATGGTTGTGGTGTTGTCAGAGTCAGCGTGGGTAAAGCTGGCACCAATGGGGCAGAAGTCGGCTGACACCAGTCTGGGGAAGCAGCCGCGTCAGCCTAGAGGGAGAAGCCCGAATAGGAGAGCTAACTCCTGAGCGGGGCAGAAGAATCACCCTCCCGGAGGAAGTAACTGCATGCCCAGGCATCGCAAGGTGACCAGTTCTAGACCCAGGAACTGACTCTGCAGATGCCTTGACTGAGGGCAATAGGCAAGGATCCGCTGCCAGAGGCAGAAGACACGATCGAGCCACCTGGCTGAGAACCCATGTTCTGAATAGGCCTCAGCTTCAGGGACTGAGAGACTGAGGCTGGAGACATGAGTCCCAAAGAACCACTGCCTGTGACAGAAACCAAAGTAGGTGATTTAACCACTGGCAGCCTGGAGGGAGAGAGGGCTGACTGACTGGAGGGGGCTGACCTCTCGCAGGAGGAAGGCCCATGGTTGGAGCCCGATTTGCGCAAGGCCCTGGAACAGGAAGAGGACTGGCGTTTCTCTCTGTGCTTCTCCCAGTGTTTGTACTTTCCCAAAGATTTCATGTACTCCATCGCCAAAGAAGTGGAGGCCAGGGAAGAGAAAGTACTCTGGTGAAGCTCCTTCTCCATTGAAAAATGTTTCTGCTGCAGCAGGAAGGATTCTAAGGTCTTCTGGCAGTGAAGCCGGCTGCACTGGTTGAAGACTTGGCAGTGCTGGTGGGCTTCAATGTTGTGACTCGGGCTGAGACAAAATAAGCATGCCGAATGGTTGTCCTTGTGGGGCAGCTGCTTCCCACAAGTACAAGTAGTTTGCCACCATTCGACAGATAAAGAAGGAGAAGACATGCACAAAATACTGGAAAAGAAGAAAGCACAGAAAATGGCGTCTGGCTTTAGCAGAAGACGTCTGTGGAGGTCCGACTTGCACGGGTCAACAGCGGGAAAAGAACTGAGGTGGTGCTGGGGGACTGACCCTTTTATACCATAAGGGATGTTGAGGTGGGCCGATGTTAAGGGGTAGTCCCCCACTATAGACTGCTAGCCAGAAGTTTCCCGTGGTGTCCTGGCCCCTGCTGACTTCAGTCCTTATGGTGTTACTTGCTGAAAGAGCCCCCTCAAAGTGAAATCTACACATTTCAATCTGTGAAAGGCACACATTTGCATCTTGGAATGACATACAATATTTGTAAATGCAGGGGTTTATTACAGAACAACAGTGTTATTTTGCAGTCATTAATGACTGCACATAATTTATTAGTATTTGTCGGAGCAAAGACTGCAGCCCTCTAGGGAATAGGAAAGGCAATAAATGGAGGCACTGGAATACCTACTTTCCTATTCCCTACAGGATTTCCATCTGTGCTGTTACTAATAGTAATACATCGTATACAGTTGTAAAGGACTACAAAATACCACAAAATATTGTAAAGAAATTTTTTTTTTTTTACCAGAAGTCTGTCAGCAAACTAAAAAAACATGATAGTTTACAATATTTTACAATGCTTCACAACTTCAAACACTAAGGATACGAGCCTTAGGGAAGGAAAACATCAGCATAGGTTTGCAATGAGTATAGTGTTTGCCCTGAAATATTCATACTCCTGCATTCTTACCTGAAAGTTGGAAAACAGACTCATAACAAAATAGCATTCTTTGCTCCACTGTTGCTGGTTGTGTACCTGCCCTTTATATTCAGTTTTGCAGAAACTGAATAAGATCCTGTTTGTAACTGCAACTACTTTATGGTTTCATTTCCTTCACACAGTTACAAAACATTTGTGTGTATTCATACAAGGATTGTAAGATCTCGCACAATATTGTAAAGCATGGTACAGTGGCGTACCAATGAAAGTGAAAGGAAGTCAGTGCTCTTCCATTTCACTTTCACTCACAGTCCTCAAACCCAATTTTTAAACTTAAATGGCTGAAACACTAAACATCATATCAGCTTATAACCCCCCCCGAACTATTTCACACCAAACCACATTTCCACATCAACTTTTCAAAATGTAAGCTTTTATATTTTTTTCTGTACACCGAAGCAAACCCTTACAGCATTCAATATACTGACACCAATACCATTTCCGATCAAGTGCACTGAAGCCCTTCTGATGATGCAATACTTAACTGCGGCCTGACTCGTTTCACTTTCCTGATCCCCATTTAACAGCACTGAATGTGGTCTGCGTATGCAGTATGTTATCTCCAAGCCTGACTGCAGAGCACACTCGGAAACTATAAATATCTTAAAAACTACAAAACTCCCAAGCATTAACCCTCCCCTAGAAATCCTTCCTCACCAACCTACACAACCATACAAACCTTCTCAATTTAAAGATTTATAGTTTTTTATCTAGATGACAGCAACAATCTGGGGAAAAAACAACAACTTTGAAATCAATGGGAAATCTACATTTTGTTCACACTTTAATATCTCTAAGAATACTGATTTACATGATACTTTCAGGGACTGCAGACTCGTCATGCACAGCAAATCCTGAAAGTTTCACGTACATATGAAAAATCATCTTTCTGCAAGTAGCTAACAAAAAAAAAAACGAGTTTAACATATAACTCACCTGCCACATTAACTACTGCACACCCCTATAATAAAACAAGTGAATCATGGACATTAAAAATAAATGATAATTAAAAAAAACCCAGTTATATCACTGTAGGGAAAAAAAAAAGAAATAAAACAGATTCAATTGTGCAACATGGTAGGGCAAAAAAAAAAAAAAAAAAAAAGGAAACTGACCACTTCATGCTAGGCAAATAATTTTGCAGTTTAACATGAAAACAGCAATAGAAAAACCAACTGTATGTTAACAGTGTAATCATGTAACACATTAAGACCCAATCAGATCAAATTATTATTACGATATTAGGTAACACACAGACCATGATTATTAATACGCGAGTTATGTGGCAATAAGGGAATTTGACAAGTAATTTAGATGGAAAAGTTAAACCTCGTATAAAGACTCACACACAGCTCTTCGAGGAGGGATGAAAGAAAAGAAACCAGTTATTATTAACTTCATAACAGTATCATTGTTTTTGAGAAGGTTTCATAAATGAAAGAGATTATGCACTTCTATATATACATTGTGCAGTGTCTCACTCTTCGGTATAAGGGGTTCAACAGTGGAATAAGGCAGTCCTATGTAGGTAATAGAGGAACATTTTGGAATAACTATTTATTTGAAAATTTGCTGTCATTGCCCTACGTGTGTCCTACTGGGCTGGGGAGAGGAAAACATAATTCACATGCAAAATGACTGACTCGGGTGGAGAATAAATATAGAAATTATTTCATGTGACAAAAATGGCATTGCCTATAACAGATGATAGATTATTTCATAAAATGTAATGTCCCAGAATTATTTTTTTATTAGGAGTGTAATGATGCTGGGTTGGGGTCACGATTTTCCATGAGAGAGAAACGTTATTGTGGCTTCCACACAACAAACCTATCCTCATCAACACTCAAATGGTCTCATGCAGCTGAATGTATGTGTGCAACACAAGTTTGTAGTATCATACCAGCAAGGTGGCTACCCTGTGTACACCAAAGCAGCACGCAGTGTGCGGGTTTACAATGCATGGCTTAAGGTCCTGTCTGTCATATCTGATAGCACTAGCCCTGGTTCCGACACTCTGGAACCACGGCTTCTGAAAATGGCTGCTCATCTCTCATCCCACCCACTTGCCAGGATCTTCACGCTATCTCTCTCCACAGGCACTGTCCCTGAGATTTGGAAGGCCACCAGAATCACACCAGTTTTCAAGAAAGGGAGCAAAAATGACTTGTCAAACTATAGACCTATAGCCATACTTTCGGTACTTAGCAAAATTCTCGAGAAGATAGTAGCCACCCAGGTCACCAAATTTATTGACTCCTCCAATGCGCTCTGTGAAGCTCAACACGGCTTCAGGAAACACCACAGTACTACAACTACGCTGTCAAAATTCACCTCGGATGTTCTCTAAAACATGGACAGTGGGCAGCTAACGGGGGCTGTGTTCATAGACCTCACAAAAGCCTTTGACTTCGTTGATCACCCACTGCTGCTCACCACCCTCAGGAACCTGGGCTTCTCATTCTCAGTAATAACTTGGTTCAGTAGCTACCTCACCAATAGGTCTCGAGCAGTAAAACTCAACTCGCCATCTCTGACAGTGCCACAATCAACATTGGTGTGCCACAGGGCTCTATACCGGTCCTCTCTTCTCACTAATTATTAACAACCTGCCCAACATAATAACATCAGGCAATTCACTACTTTATGCTGCTGATCTAGTAATCTATGCTCACTCTGACAACATCTCCCACCTGAACGCCACTCTGTCATCAGCTTTCCACCTGGCACAGCACTGGCTAGATGCGCATCGCCTTGTACTCAATCACCCGAGCAAAACTAAGGCCATGCTCTTTGGATCACATCATAAGCTTAGAACCTGCACATCTCCACTTAACATTCCTGACATTAACGGAACCCCCTGAGACTGTAAGTTCTTTCCGCTATCTTGGAATACAGCTTGACCAAAACCTTGACCTGAAGCAACATATCCAAGAGTCTTGTAAAATGTCAGCTGTAAGCTGGGGGCTGCCCATAGGACAAATCCACATACTCACTCCAACTGCCAAACTTGCCATTATGAGGAATCCTATTACCCACTCTGTCCTACTGTGCTCCCATCCTCACAGTGGCAAACAAAACTGTTCTGCAGAAATGGGACATCACCTTCAATAATGTCTGTAGGTATGCAGCTAAAGCACCACGCCCTAACGCACCACTGCCAGCTCTATAAAGAGCTAGGCTGGCTATCCCATCCTCCACTAGACAATATTACCTCTGCTGCTCTCAGACTCCATAATTAGAGTCGGAGAAACCAACCACATTATCTGAACTGCTCGACCAGTGATCTCATCGCGTGAGCTGAGGTCATCAGACAAGTCTTTTTATCAGTTCCCTCTGCCGAGTTCTTCCAAGGAGATCGGTGCCTCAGGCATGCTGCCCCTCACTCTTGGAACTTGCTACCCACGGACCTGAGAAGTGCTTGCATCACACCCAGCTTTCTCAAGCTGGACTTACGCCTCACCTCAACTCTATGGACCCACTGCTTTGACCCTACTTAAACTCTGGAACTACCTAAGACAATCCTCCCTTTCTTCCTATATATTCATTAGCCTACCTCCCTCTAATGCTCTGTTATTTACAAATATTTGTTTTCTCTGCCTGCCTGCACTTTAATAAAATGTGTACAAATCTGCCTGCACTTTATGAAATGTTTAGAAAGTATTCTGTATGGCTACTCTATCCTGATCATGCCGCTAAAAAATTGTCTCAAGACTTGCCTAATTACTTTAATTCGATGTATAGTATCCTGCTTTGATATTACTATGCTGTATGTCTAAAATCGTTCCTCTCTCTGACTCTATGTATAAATTAGCAATAATACTGCTATTGTTTTGATACTCTTTTCATCCTACTGTGTTACACTAAAACATATGTTTACTTATTGTAAGTGGGTACTGGTCCTTCCTGTTCCTCTCCACTCCGCTTGCTCCCCTACCCTCTGAGCCCTGCCGGTTTCGGTTCCATAGCCCAGGTGCTTTTTGCGCCTTTTCTCCCGCTAAAGCCGAATTAGGCAGACTTTGCGTAAGTGCCCTCAGGCTGGCTGCTTCCGCCGCTTTCAGTTCCATAACTACGGGTCTTTTTTGCGCCCTTCCCGCTCATGCCGCACTTTGCCGTAAAGTACCCCCCCCATTTTTTCCACACTGGGTCCTTGTTTTGCTAAGCTGAGTGCTAAACTGCGCTTTCCCCTGCTCTCCTGCCTATCTATGGCCATCCTACCTCTACGGTAGGTACTTGTCCCTTCCCTCTCCCCTGCCTGTTGCTCACCCCTCTTTATTACCTATCTCTCATACCTACTATAGTCCTAATCCTCTGTTTCATCCTCTCGCCTTTTCACTTAAACTGTACTCCTCTCCCTACCTACCGACCATCCCGTCTTGCTCTGCCTTCGTTTCCACAAGCCCGGCTGCAGATCTCTCACTGGCACCGCTAAGCCGCCTTCGTAATTTTTCCTGCTCATTTTCTGCCAAGCCCTTCACCCCTCATCAGTGTCTCACACCCTCCTGCCTGCTTAATCTCCCTTCCTCCTTTCCTTCCTCCCATCTAAATATGTGCTCCCTCCAGTACCCTCTGCCCTCTGCAATTGTATGCCTGTACTTGTACCAATGTACCTTTGCCTGTATTGTGTATACCTAAACTGTCCTATCTTGTACTGTAACTGTCTCTCCCGGGTTGTGCCTGAAAACAGTCACCTGTTGGCTAGTGCACCTACCCGGTTAACAAAAACTAAATAAAAAAAAAAAAAAAGGTCAGCTATTAGAGAGAGAATGCATCTGATAAGACGTTCCCCCTCACATCTCAGGGACTGCTACTGTCCCAATAAAACCTTCCTACAAACTAAAAGCTGTGTGTACCCCTTGCTTCCTTGGTTGGTATTGGGGACATATGGTACAGTGCCATGCAGCTCTGCTCCCAGGCTTCTCTCCCTCAACATTCATACCTCTAGCAACATTCCCCCAACAACTGAAAGCAGTGAGAAGTTGTTAGCAGGCAGCACAGTTCAACAGTGAGGATGGGGCATACAGAGAGAGGCTAAATACCCCCCCGACCTAGGCAGAAAACCTGTTATGAGCTCTCCCTCTCAGATATAATAATTCTCTAGCCAACTTTATTCTAGTATATTTTACTAGACAACCTTTAAACATCCCCCTCGTAATACCTCCCCTGCACCCCCATGTATGTTTATTTCACAAGTTCATCTTTTATTTTATGTTTCAATCCCACATTTCTCCAAGTTAAATAAAACAATGTTATGATTTTCTTGTAGCCTGTGCCAACACTATACTATGTCAATCACACAGCACAGATAGCTGCTCATGAGCTGTTGTTATTTGTTTGTTTGTTTACATAGAAACATAGAATTTGATGTCAGATAAAGACCGCTTGGCCCACATAGTCTGCCCATTTCCCTACCTAATGGATAAGCTGCGGATTCTAGTTAATCAACAGCTTACTTCCTCCTACCCCCCACTAGAATTGCCTTATGCCTGTCCCATGCATTCTTGAATTCCCCCAATGTTCCTGACTCACAACCTCCTCAGGAAGGCTGTTCCATGCACCCACAACCTCTCTGTGAAAAAACTTTCCAGCTTGTTACCTCTGAGCAGCCCCTCAATCTTCAGATTGTGCCCCTTAATTCTTACATCTTCTTATGAAAGATGCTACCCTTTTGTACTTTGTTAATTCCCTTGAGATACTTGAAAGTTTCTACCATGTCCCCCTTCTCCCTCCTTTCCTCAAGGGTATACATATTAAGCACTTTAGTCTCTCCTCGTATATCTTCTGGTGCAGTTTATTTACCTTATTGCAGCCAAAAACTCCCACCTAAGTAGGTCGGCTGAAGTTGAGTACACAAGTTAATAACAATACAAATTTTACAAAGGAATATAACACAATACAAAACATCTTAAAATCTATATCACAAATTCAATAAACATTTGCTACTCAAACGATAATTATATTACAATTTTAACAATCATTTAAAAATTTCATAAAAAAAGGAAGACTGATATTTAGTTGTTTTAAACACTAGTTTTTAACATCTCACTTGTTTTCTTAATCCATAAACCGCGGTTTCTCTAGCTGGTAAGAGTGTATGCAACTTATGCTGGGGGTTACACATTTCATAAAACAATCTCCTTGACATATCTATTCTTGTCTCATCCAACCTTTCTAACTTACACATTTTTAAAGCTTCATTATAAGACATTTCCCGGCCCACAATAATCCTCAGAGCGCTCTTCTGAATTCTTTCAATTTCTTCACTTTTTGCCAAAGTTAACCCGGCTTGCCATACAATAGCCCCATACTCCAAAACAGGGCAAACAACTGTACAAAAGTAATACACTAAATCACCCCGCTTCACACCTGCTCTTTTTACCACTGTCAGGAAATACACCCTTGAATTCCCTTTCTTTACCATCCCTGACACTTGTTCTTTCCATCCAAAATCATCTTGAAATTGTAAACTTAACAATTTAACACTCTTTACCACCTTTATAATACTACCCCCAAACCTAAGTTGTGGTAGCTTGGCCTTATTTGTTTTCCCAAATCTTATTTCTTGTGTTTTATCCGGATTTACCTGCATCTTATTACTCTTGAGTCTATACTTCAATTTCCTCTGGGTCCTCCTGCATTATACTTTGGCTTAATTCCTCAGTCCTATCAATAACAGTTGTATCATCCACATATTTAATACAAGGCCCCCTTGTATGCAATCATTTACCGTAATAAGAAACAAAATGGGCCCCAATTTGGAACCCTGCGGAACCCCATACAAATCATCTGGTTCTGACCTCCACCCCTCCTTTTCTATCCACAGTGACCTCCCTATCAGAAAATCATGGATCCATCTTATTACGCAAGCAGGAACTGCCAACATCTGCAGTTTGTCAATTAAAATATCATGCGCTATCAAATCAAACGCTTTCCTATAATCGACTAGCACCATTACCATTTCACCATTCTCCCATGACCTCATACATAACTCTTGGAATTTCAATAAAGCTAGGGTGGTGGAACACCCCTTCAAGGAACCAAACTGATTAGGATCTACATACTGACCTATTACTTCCAACAGCCAGTTTGTAACAAATTCCTCACAAACTTTTGAGACGACACAAGTCAAAGAAATAGGTCTAAAATCCTTACTAAAAATCACATGGATGGGTTACTTTAGCCAACGGAACAACCCAAACCTGTTTCCACTGATCGGGCCCCCCCAACAACACTTGTTTATTAAACACATTGCAAATCCAAGGTGCTATCAGATCGACTCTCTCCTGCCAAATCCAGTTAGCTATATTATCTGGCCCTACAGCTTTGTTTACTTTTAATCATTTTAGAGCCTTAGCAACATCCTCAACTGACACTGGGTACTTATCTGGAACTACCCACAACGCTTCCTCGCATTCTTTCAAAGGCTCCAACTTTCTGCTAAATTCACACAATACTCTAGTTAGTTCCTGTACAAATTGTGTCTCCTTATTTTCACTCTCAAACCCACAATTTAATGCCCACTTTCCTACCTGTTCCTCCTCATTATTACTTTGAATAATCACCTTTGTGGATTCCCACCATTTTTTTGTGTCCGCATTTCGTAACCCACAAATCTTTTTTCATAATACTTCCTTTTATTCCATTTTCCTAACCTATTTTATACCCAAACTATGAAATTCATCCATCTGCCCTGCTTTCAATGCCCTCTGTCTTTTTGTTATCAACACTTTAAATTCTTCCATAACCCAACGTTTGTCTCCCACCCCAGCTTCAACCTTACACAAAGGTGCAATTTTGTCCATTATTTCCTGGATTTTAGTAGTTACCACAGACCATGTAGAATCAGCTATTTCACATTTAAACCGTTCATCTTCAAATTCCCCTGCAATAGCATCTGACACCCTTTGCTTTTTTGTACAATTCCATTTCCGACTCATCCACATCTTTTTCTTCTCTCTTCGAACTTTGCACCCTTCTACACTGGAGGTAACAAATACAGATTTGATATCAGATGAACCTACTGCTGGTCCAATCTCACAGAGGTTACACCATTCAGCCAAATTAGTAACTATAACATCCAAAATGTTCTTCTCCCTAGTCCCTTCCCTAACTACCGGTTTCAAATTTCTACCTTGCATAACTTTAGATAACTGTAGTTGATTTGCATCTCCCATTAAAACAATCCCACACACAGGATATTTTCTAATATTCTATCTAAATCGATTAAGGTACATTATCATACTATGGCTGTTCTCGAAAGGGGTGGGGGGGGGGTGATAAAAACTACCTACAGCAAAGGGGCACAATTTCTGGGAAGTCTGGGCATTTTAACTTTTAACCACAAAGTCTCAAATCCCTCCACCTCTAATGCACTCATTTTTTCAACTGGAATATTATTTTGTACATAGCATGCAAGCCCCCAATACAAAATCACACCTAACTCATCCACTTTGGTGACAAGAACTTAATATTGGTGTTCATTAAAGTAGGGAATGTAAGTCTCTCAGTAAAATTATGACTGAAAAGAAATGCAGTTAACTAAGTCTTAGAGCAAAACTGATTTATTAACAGCTAAAGCAGATGAAAAAACAAATGTCAGCCCATTTACAGTATATAAAGGAACCCACCTTATGCAGGCAAAACTCCAACTAGTTTTGCATGGTATGTGGTTTGTCAAGAAGGAGCGAGTATGTTGCCATTTATTTGTACCGTTGATTTAGCTGTTAAAAGAAATTTGCTATGTGACGTAGTTAACTGTGTCCCTTTTCTGGTGCGTTCCTGCGGACACTGGCTTGCTTTCCCCAATCAACAGAATATTACACCCAGCTGCTACCTAATCACACAAATACACATTACTGGCACATACATATATCTCACCATCCCAAAATTAACTCAAAACTGAGAATGACAATACTTTAGTACAGATTTATACTAGCTGTGAACAATCATGGATTAGTAGGAGAGTTGGCTTTCGCAACAGCGGGAGATTGTCTGATTACTTTTCTGACAGTGATTTCAACATGTTTAGCATCGAATCTGAGATGAGACTTTATGAAAATATAAAAAATTATATACATACGCACACATACACTTGTATTCTTTGCAAAAACTTTGTTAATGCACTAGTTATGGTTGAAGTGACAAAAGCAGGGAAATGTGGTGTTAGGGTTACCACCTAACACCCCCACTCTGCTGGCAGCAACAGGTGTGGGGTGTACCTTGGGGTTCTCAACCTTAGCAGCTCACCTCATTCCATGAGTAAATAAGCTGAGAAGGGTACAATGCGTGAGAATGGGGTGGGCATTAAGGTTGAGAACCCTCATCACAGCCCTACGCCTGTCGCTGCTCTACAGGTGGGTGATAGGATTAAAATCCTAATGCCACACTTCCCTACTTTTGTCACTTCAACCCTAACCAGTGCATTAACGAAGTTGTTGCAAAGAATTTCCTCACTTTTAGAGACAGTATAATTGCATCCTCATTTGTCAGTGGGAGTGCAGGGCCCTGCGCTGCCATCCCTCCTTAGATGCGTACATATATGTTGCCATGAAAGTGCAGTGCCCTCTGGGCTCTGACCTTGCATCTGTAGTAAAACAGGAATGAAACTGTCAGCATAGCCTTCTTCTGATTAAAGGGGAATAGTTGATTTGGGTGATAGTGGACAGCTTGCTAGGCAGCATTACTCCCAAATACTAAGGGTGGGATATTCACAGTGGTTTAGCAGTGGCTTGATCGCACCAATGTGTGTACAGGCTGAAGTGCGGGGTACACATGCATATCCGGCGCAACCCGATATTCAGCCCGGGATGTGCGGCACATATGCAGGCACAAACCCACCTTGCGCTGCACAGTGAGGTGCAAAGATGTGCCCGTAAAAAACAGGAACATGTTGGGGGACACCCACAGGTGGGCCGCCGCATTGCTGGGCGCAACACGGCGGCCCCCTGCTGTGGGTGGCCACCCGACCTCCTGGGACACAGTCCGGGCATCATGACCCCCCTCGTGGGCATATAAAAATAATAGCCTTGGTGGTCCAGTGGACCCATTCTCCTGTCCGATTGTGGGCATATGAATATAATATCCCTGGTGGTCCAGTGGACCTTACCCCATTGCCCGATCGTGGGCATTGTAAATAAATTACCCTGGTGGTCCAGTGGACCCGATCTCCTGCCCAATCGCGGGCATATGTAGATGAGAACCCTGGTGGTCCAGTGGACCCGAACTCTTGCCCGATCGCGGGCAAATGTAAATAAGAACCCTGGTGGTCCAGTGGTACCCCCCCTCCCCACTGAGCCCACCACCCTGCACCCCGGTCAGCAGTGGGTGGCAGCTTCCCACAAGCTGCGCTGACTGACAGTGTACAGTGCGGCTGTCGCCTGTTGGTTCACCGCATGGGCCAATGGGTGTGTAGACCATTGTACCTGATCTGAGAGTGAATGAACCACTCCCGGATTCAGGACTGTGTGGTGGCTGGTCTGCACGCGTGTCGTGATGGACTAATCTAAGCGTGCAGCTATGCCTGTCAATCAGCAGAGCAACTGCGGGCCACCGCCGCGCCGGGGTATCTGTGCAGGTGGCGGGGCTTCGTGGCCAGTACCGCTGGACACCTGGGATGTTGCCGCGACTCGAGCAGGTCACTGGACGCAACCGATATACAATGCCATGATTGAGGCGATGATGGGTCACTGGACCTGAGATATTCTTCACTTATGCCCATGATCGGGTAGGGATCGGGTCCACTGGACATTGTTAAACATATGCCCACGATGGGGCGTTGCCTGCTGAGGGCAGGGGGGCATCTGTACCAGACAGCTGCAGCTCATGCAAGCCAGCGGGATCAGCGCATCGCATGCAAATGAATATAATGATATGCAAATGGCCCATTTAATTTTTGTATACATAATGGCTTCACTTGTGATGCTCACAGCTGAATATGCCTTGCTGCACCTAGCACAGCCGCACTTGTCCCCTGCTCGCTGGCGCAGTGCATGTGCCCTCAGTGCCATATTCAATGGTTGAATATCACCCAGACCACGCCCTGGCTCATCCCAGTTGCGCTGCACCCAGGCTTGCTCCCCTGCCTGGCGCAGTCTGAATATCCCACCCTTAATCTGCTTCATTGGTTGAATGCTGACCCCTGCTATGGTTACATGGGATCTGTTTGACCCCCTAGGAAGCCACTCGCTCTTATCCCAATTTATTTTGTGACCCGATAGGGGGACATAAACACTAAAAATCCGACTTAACATGGGCAGTGCCTCCTCCGGGTTATCCAGAAATAAAAGAACGTCATCCGCAAACAATATTACGTGATTAATCTCTCCTTCAATATATCCCCTGATTTTATCATTGTTTCTAATAGTTACTGCCAAGGCCTCAATACTTAACACGTATCGTAAGGGAGAGAGGGGGCAGCCCTGCCTCGTGCCCCTTGACAGGGAAAATGGTGTTGATAAACTGTTATTCATAAGGATTTGGGCCTTCAGAGAGTTATACAAGGCTCTCAGCCACCCTATAAATGATTCTCCTAGACCAAATTTTTTGAGGACTGAGAACATAAAGGGCCATTCGACGCGGTCAAACACCTTTTCTGCGTCTAGAGCTAGGAGACCCCTACCTCCCCCACGTCTTCTCTGTGACCATTTGTGAATTATATTAATTGCCCTTCTCAGATTATGTTTTGCTTGTTGGCCTTTTACAAATCCCCCTTGATCTAGGCAAATAAGTTCCGGGAGTACCCTCTCTGTTTGGCCATGATCTTGGCAATGATTTTATAGTCAGCATCAAGGAGGGATATAGGCCTATAAGAGCCAAATTTCTCTGGGTTTTTTGCCTGGTTTAGGGAGGAACTATTATGGTTGCTAATGTTAGAGATGGGGGAAGTCTGCCCTCATCCAAGGCTACATGGATCATGTCCCTCATCAGCTCCCCAACAATATCCCATGTTTCCCTATAGAATTCCATAGGTATCCCATCTGGACCCGGCACCGTCTCTTTCTTCATCTGCCAAATACTCAGTTTAATTTCTTCTTGTGAGGGGGGGATTCCGAATGACACTGCTGGGAGGGGTTTACTTTATGGAATGTTAAACCATCTAGGAAGAGGGAGGGTTCAGAGTCATTTGGGGCCTGGGATGTATAAAGGGTCTCATAAAAATTCCTAAACACCAAATTGATTTCATTTTGGTCATATGTTCTAGTCCCATCACCTTTCTCCATTTTCAAAATGGTATGTTCTGTTTTCTCTTCTTTATTATGCCTGCCAGCCATTTTTCTGCCTTGTCCCCTTCAAAATGGGTAAGGGAGAGAGTAACAGGTCTCTCTCCAACTGTTTTGAAGTTAGTTGGTTTAGCTGCCCTTTAAGTGTCTTGATCTCCTTATTAAGGAAAGGGTTGGGGTTTGCCATGGCCTCCCTTTCTACTCTCTGGATCTTTTCTGTTAGGGTTTCTTCTTTCTCATTTCTATTTTTTTTTTTTTTTTTTTAGGCATAGTAAGAGATGGTTTCCCCTCGGATATATGCCTTGAGGGTGTCCCATACCATAGTTACATGGGTCTCTTTTCTATAATTATACTCTATAAACACCCTTATTTTATCTTTTATGTATCGTATGTATTCTGTATCCAAGAGAAGGGAGGCATCCATCCTCCACTGATGTGGGGGCCTCTGAAAGGCACCTTGACCCAGCGACACCTCAAGGGGGGCATGGTCTGAAATGATCAAGGGCCCGTATTTGGCCGATAGCTCGTCATTGACCAACTCGGGGGAAAGAAAAACATAATCTAGCCTGGTGCACACTTAATGTGCATGTGAGAAAAATGAATACTCTCTTTCCGGAGGATGGCAGTGCCTCCAGGCTTCCACCAGAGCTCTCTCTTTAGCCAGTCCCTGTAAGGCACTTACACTGCAGGGGACAGGTAGGGGCTTTTGTTTGGAGTGGTCCCAACTCAGGTACAAATATACATTTAAGTCCCCTACTATTATAATATTATCACCATATGGAGCCAAAGTGATTCCCAGCTGGGTAAAAAAATCTGAGGAATCATAGTTGGGGCCATACACTGATACCAGTGTAAATTCCTGTCCTCCCACTTCCACTACTGCTATTAGGTATCTGCCCTGTGCGTCTATTACCTTGGTTTTAATTCTTTGGGGAAAGTTTGGTCGAAACTATATGGCTACCCCTCTGGCTTTAGAGATGTAAGGAGCAACCAAGAGCGTGCCCACCCCAAGTCTGAGCCAATCCCTCCGCCTCTACCTTTGTGCAGTGTACTTCTTGTAGGAACACTACTATACCTCCTTTCATTTTCCTGATCTGAGCCCAAACTCTCTTCCTCTTAACAGCTGTGCGTAGACCACTTACATTCCATGTTATGAGTGTCAGGTTATCCATCTTACCCAGGTATTGAAAAAATGATTCTCTCTTCCATTGTAATGTCTGAGTTCTTAAAATTACTGTTCACAGGATTATCTGTCCTCTCCTATCTTTTTTGTAACTTTTCATAACCCTCTCTAACTAAATGAACTGTCTCCCCATCTCCCCCACTTATTACACCCTTCCCTAACTGCAACTTTGAAGCTACCTTAGTTTCTTGCCCCTGAAACATTTCCCTGAACTTGGGAGCTTCTAAAAACCTGGAAGCCCCAGATACCCCAAATACCCCTTCCCCTTTAAACAAAATTAAAACTGAACAAAAAAAAAAAAAAAAGGCAAAACAGAAAAAAAAAAAATTCCAACTATCCCCTCCATAACTCTACTCCCTCCCCCGATCCCCTATTAACCCTTGAGTTACTGTTTTACCCTTACTCCTCGTGGATGCACTGAAGAAGGGTTCACCCAGAAAATAAATATGCTACAATTCTGTAACTGAGCTATGTACTAGCCATCCTTAATATCTTGGGGTTGGGGGGCCACGTTGGAGGACCCTGCAGTCGCTATTATGTGACAAGCGGGCTGGCTCATGTACCACCACCAGAGGTCCCTGAGGTTGCGAAACGGGGCGCAGAGCCACCCTGTTTGGTGACGCCCTGAGCCCCCTCCTGTGCATTCACAGATTATCTTACATTGCACTAACCAGTTTATATTAAAGGAGTCCCCAACTTCAGCTGCAACATCAAACAGCCCAAGAAAAGCAAAGTGCTGTTTCCACTCTTTGGGCCCAACCCCACAACCCCAAGTTCTAAAATATTTTTATACTCTTCTATTGATCTAAATAAGTTCCATCATTGTTTGATATAGCAGAGTCCCAAAATGATGTCCTGTCTCCAAGCGTTGGATCGTGAACTGCTTAACAAACTGTCCAAATGGGTCGCCTGTTGTTGTAAACGGATGTGGTTCATTTTATAATCTTAGTGGCAGTACAGTAGCATGATGTATTCCTGATTGCAGGTTTTTTTGTGCCAGGAATCGCAGCGGTGGCTATCAGGCACCCCCCACCACTGCCCCCTCCGATCCCCTCAGGCCATCCCAGCACACCCTGTCCATGAGGGGCCCCGCTGCCCTCGGTTTACAGGCGATACCCCGCTCCCTGCCCTAACAGGCTGAAGCGTAGCCTCAGTTATGGGAACAGGGAGAGAAGGTAATTAAAGAAAAAAAACTCTCCCTACCTTGCAGCCTAATTCAGCTCCTCCGGTCCCTGAGAAAGAGCCTGAGTCTCTCCCCAGGGTGAGCAGGTGTCGGCCAATAGAAAAAACCTCAGAGGCAGTCAAGGGGCCGCCTGGGAGGGGCCCGACTCACCACCGGTGGTCCGATATTAAGGGTCCATTCAACCCATCAATGCGCACAGTCAGAACCACTAAGCAGAGCCTTCATTCCTTAAAGCCCCCCTAACAGGCGACCTAGCTTGTGCTGGAACCAGCGGAGCTTAGACTGATGCCACATGTATGTAAAGTCAAAGTTTCACTTCTTTTCCATTATTTAGAATGATATTTGCTGGTACCTACAGTTCCAAAAGACAGAGAAATCCAACCCAGGCACCCTTCTCAGGCCTCCCGCTATTCAGCCGCATCTACATTTCGTTGTGGGATTAGCTCTTGGGTTATGTAACGTACAGCTGCTTCAGGATTGGTGAATAATTTGCTGTCTTTATCTTTAGGATGCATCACCAGCCATGCCGGGTACAACAGCGAAAATTGGCAGTTTAACGCATGTAATTTTCGGCGAGCAGCTGTAAAGGCCTGCCTTTCTGCTTGTAGGCATCTGGAGTAGCCTGGGAAGATGCTCACTGCGTTGCCCCCCTCTGTCACCCTTCCTTTACGTCAAGAGGCATCCAGGACCAGCTGTCTGTCTGGAAAATGGAGGAATTTAAATTCTAACATTCCGAGGGCGATCCTCGGGTCCAGGTCTGTGTCCCGGAGCACGATGCGCTCTCTGGATTTCTAGGGGCGAATCCATAGGTAGGTCCAGGACTTTTTTTAGCCATCCACTGATAAATTTAGCACAGTCTTTACCCTCGAGCCCCTCTGGCAAGCCCACAACTCTCACACTGCAGCGTCTTTCTCCGTTTTCGTGGTCATCGATACTTGCTTTTAATGCCTCAATTTCCTTAAGAGCTTGTTGTAAACTGTTGTCTATCCGATGCTAGGTGTCTTCACCATCGCTAACCCTTTGTTCTAATTCACCCAGCCGGCCTGCATGGATTTTCACCGTATCGCTTAGGCCATTCACAGTCTGCTGCAGATGGGATAATTGGGCCCTGATGTTTTCAAAGCCAGATCTCATCTGATTAGCTAAATCGAATGTTAAAGTACGTATCAGGGTTTCTAAGTTGGTTTGCTGGTTATGATCAGCTGACTCCGAACCTTCTCTGCTCTCTAAGGGTCCCAGGCTTGAGGAAGAGACCATATTGCTTCCAGGCTGCGGTTTTAGGCCTAGCTCCTCTTCTTTCTGTCGATGAAAAATGGTATTTGAGCTTGTTTTTGTTTTGATTTTTTCATAGAAGCCATCTGCAGGAACTCTGTTCTAGTAGAATTCAAGGTTTTTCTGTTGGATTATTGCCGGATGGTGGAGATATTTGCTGGATGAACCCAAAGCAATGGAGTTATGCTTCCATTCTCCTCCTCAGTCAGGCCACGCCCCCAGCGTAGCCTTCTTAACATCCCATGAACTCAGCAATGAAAAATTTGAAATCCCTGCCAAAATGTGATTCCATGCCACTGCAATGCCATTGCATGCCACAGGTGCAAAAAACACAGTTTGGCTAGGGTTTGAAAAAAGACAGCCATCATATTCATGAGGTAATGTAAAAAGATAGTTACGTTGAAAATTTAGAGTTAAAATATTCAAAATTGCCAAAAGTTTGAGGAAGCATACCAAAATTTTAACGTATGCGCATAACTTTGGCATTTTTGCATATTTTGACCTCAAAATTTCAACATAGCCTTCTTATGACCCTACCCGATGAACAAGGGCAGTGAAAAATTTAAAATACCGCCTGAAAGGTGATTTCGCCAAACAACCACGAAATAGCCTTTCTGGCTGGATTTGCATAATTCCACCACAAGTGTTTAAGAAGTGGGGTCCCAAAAAGGCCATGTTGAAAACTTGCACTCAAAATAAGCAAAAATGGCAAAGTTGTTCCACAAAGTTGAAAACCCCATTGAAATACATTGAACCGGAATTACCTTTGATTCTCATACTGCAGTCGTTGGTTCCAGCAGCAAGAGGTGTCTTGTAACCGGTTCAAGTGAGTGAGGGGTGGGGTGGTGGGTGCTCAGTGGGAGGTCGATGTGGGATTGGGGGGGTTGGATCGGCAAGGGACCATTTTCTTTTTACAGGCAGGCCAGTATTGGAGGGTGGGGTGCCACTAGACATCAGGGAAACAAAATATTTGAGCCAGGATGGTGATAGGAGGGGGGGGGGTGCCACTAGACACCAGGGAAATGTATATTTTGATGAGGACGGCAATCTGGGGGGAGGGGGGGTTGTCCACTAGACACCAGGGAAACATATATGAATGTCAGGGATGATACTCGAAGGGGGGGTGCAACCTGAGGATTTTCATCACTCACCTACTGTTTTGTTCTACGTTCATATGAAACATTTTGTATGAACGAACCAGTCTGTGTGTTTCTGGTCTTTCTGTGAAGCGCCGTAGCACTGACACGGTTGGGAATTATGGTCTGATATTTTCAGGGTAGAAAGGGGATGACCCCCAGATGTGCCTTTTCCTTGTTTGGTGAAAAAATATCAATCTGTTCCAAAGCTATTATATTTTAAAATGTAGGGAAAAACAGCAAAAAGACTTTCATTCATATGAAAAGATTTGTATGAATGCAAATGAAAGAAGCAGAACCGAGTCATAATGAAAAAGGACATAAAAAAATTTAAAAAAACACACATTTCACAGCCATTTCTTCAACAGTTAACTGCACACTACACCTAACAGAGTCCAGATGAGCAACGTGCATGTATTGGCCTTCCTCCAGCTTGTAATTTTTATGAGTTTTAAAATAGAAATTTTTAGAAAAAACAAGGAGAACAAGACTGTGGCAAATGAAACAAACATTTTCCCCTCACAAAAGAAGATTGGCCACATACAGGAAAAAAAAATGTTTTTTGTTTCATACAGCGATTTTTGAGAGCTTACTGAGCATGCTCAGAATCAATTTTTTTTAAATTTCAAAATTAGATAACTCTGGAACAGATTAATATTTTTTCACAATAAGCAAAAGACACATCTGTGGGCCAGCCCCCTTCTACCTCGAAACGTTCAGACCAAAATTCCAAACCGTCTGGGAGGTAGCTAAATTCAAAGAAAAACCCATTCAAACCAATGGAGGGAAAAGTGCAAAAAAAAAAAAAAAAAAAAAAAATTCACTTTTTGCACTATCCAGAACTCAGAATCTGCCCATCCGCCTGGAACAAAAGTTGGCTCACCCAGAGATCTACCCAACGAGACCATTAATGCAATTTATGCATATCTGTGCAAAGTTATTAAAGTGCAAAAACTCAAGTTTGGAAGGCTGGAAGGATTAAGTGTGTCTGGGACTTAGGTAGAGGGGCTCAGATGTGCTCCTCTGAGGAAGCAGGGGTAGGATTTAACATATCCAGGGCACACTTTTTCCATTTTTTGCAAGTCAGGGCCTGTGCAAGTACTTTGGGAAGAGCTAGGGGCAAGGATTCTCCACTGATACAGGTGGAACGCCTAATACTGAGCACCAGGATGGATGAAAGAGGGTTGATCGGAAGGGCTGCCCGACTGGGAAGGCAGTTCTACCCAGACTATACACAGAAAACCAAAAGACAGTGGGAGGAACATCTACAAAGGGACATAGCAGAAGAGAATTGGATCTTGCTATTGCGGCTTTATAGGGGGATCCTGGTGTGTAATAAGTACCAGGAGTCCTACTATAAGTTTGTACACAGGCTGTATTGCCCCCCCCCCCAGTAATGGTTCATAAATTCAATCCTGCAGTTTCCCCTCATTTACAGTCGTTTTAAGGCGGAGGCGAGCACCTATTTTCATTACTTTTGGTCCTGCAGAGGTTCTGGGCGGAGACTGTACATGAGGTGGGGACAATGTGTGGCAGTACAATAGGGATTGACCCACTGACTCTGTTATTTGGAGTTGATGGGACAGGCCTAGAGGAATGGGGTCCTTTCCGAGATGGGCCCGAGTGTTATTGGAATTAGCCAGACATTGTATATTGAACACATGGGTGTCCGCCTCACCCCCAACGATCAAACAGTGGTGTACTATGACTACAAATTCTTGCATTAGAATGCCTGTCATACTCTATCAAAAATAAAGAGGAATGCTTACTAAACACGTGGGAGTCTCTTCTCGCTTCCTTAACACTGGGAGAAGCAGCGGTCCTACAGGATGGCTTATAACTGGCCAGCCTGGGGATGGAGAACTCCCAAAGATACTGATCAAGACCCTTGTGACAGCCACCCACTCACTCAAGTTTGAACAATATGAAATGAATTTAGTGTGCATTTCCAAACGACTAATAAATTGAGGGATAAGAGGTTAAATGTCAAATGACTAGGTTTAATATAGCTTATAAGAACAGGTTACTCACCTGTAACAGTAGTTCTAGGAGTGGTATATGTTGTTCATCCACACTGTCTGGCATTGTTCCTTCCCCTTTAAATCTTGCCGGAAGTCTTCAAGCTGGCTCCTCCCACCCACCCAGGTGGTAAATACCTCGGCTCGCCCCATGACACCAGATCTAGCCGCTGGAAGCCAGGTTGTGCGCCTAAAGCCGGGAGGAGTAGGCAGGATGAACAATACATACCACTCCTAGAATTACTGTTATAGGTGAGTAACCTGTTCTTCTAGGAGCGTGGATATGTTGTTCATCCACACTGTCTGGCAGACTCCAAGCAGTTCTCCGGGAGGAGGGAGGCAAGGCGCACACCCCCTACTTAGGGAACAGAGATTGGAGAACCGAGGCCCCAAAACCAGCATCCCAGCGTGACTCAAGGTCGATGTGGTAGTGGGAAATGAAGGTGTTTGCTGACTTCTAGGTAGCAGCCTGACAGATTTCCTGGATAGGGATGTCCCTGGAAGCAGCCACCGATGCAGCAGTATGGCGGGTAGAATGAGCTCTTAACCCTCTGGGAGGCTCCCTGCCCGCCAACTCATAGCACAGACCTATGCATGATGTAATCCATCTCGCAATAGTCTGCTTGGCTGCAGGTCTGCCAGAAGCGGCTTCAGCGTAGGTGACAAACAGCTGGCGAACCTCTCCCCGAATTTCCTCCATCCTTTCCTTATAGTAGGAGAGAGCACGCCTGAGGTCCAGAGTATGGAGCCTGTACTCGGCATCCGAGGTGTAGTTAGGGTAGTATACCGGCAGAGTCAACACCTGGTTGAGGTGAAACTCTGACACCACCTTCGGAAGAATTTGGTGGGGGCGCAGGACAACTTTGTCCCTGTGAAAGACCAGATAGGGGAGTCCACTGAAAGCGCCTGAGCTCCCGCCCTCCGGCTGATGGACAGCCACCAAGAAGGCTGTCTTCCACGCCACGCGAAAGCGCAGACTTGTGCATGGGTTCGAATGGCTTGCCCATGAGCTTTGCCAAAACCAGTAAAAGATCCCACGGAGGTGGAGGTTCACGCACCGGAGGGGATATGTGATCCAGGCCTTTGAAAAAGTGCCCGATCACCTTTCCTGAGCCAATGTCGGCTGACCAACCGCGTCCGGTAAGCCGATATGGCTGCTAGGTGCACCCTAAGGGTCGATGACCGAAGACCCCTTTGGAGAGGGACCAAAGGTAGTCCAGAATGTTAGCCACAGAGCAGGATAAGGGGTCCAGGCTTTTGCCCTGACACCAAATGGAAAATCTCTTCCATTTGAAGGCATAACATTTCCTGGTCGATTCTTTTCGAGATGCCTCAACCACGGTGTAGACATCTTCGGAAAGACCCAAAGCCTGGAACTCTAGCCACTCAGGAACCAGGCTGTGAGGTGCAGGGATTGAAGGTCCAGATGAAAGACCTTCCCCTGGTTCATTGATATCAGGTCCGGGCGTGTACACAGCCGCTCCGCGGCCCTGCAGCTGAGGCTGATGAGATCTGGATATCAGAACTGGCGTGGCCAATCTGGGGCTACCAGGATCATCTCGCCTTGTCCCTCCTCACCTTGAGTAACACCTTGTGGATCAAGGGAAATGGAGGAAAGGCATAAAGGAGGCCTGGGGTCCACGGCCTCGAGAAGGCATCCCCCTGCAGCGAACCCTGCTGAGGGGGGGCGGGCATGGTACAGCCTCAGCTTGGTGTTCTTCCTGGAGGCAAACAGGTCCACCAACGGTTTGCCCAACGAGAACAGGTGAAGCTACCTGATGGAGAGACCACCCAGAGAATGTCTGTCCTAAGCGGTTGAGAGCATCCGCCAGTTGGTTCGCGACTCCTGCCACATGGATGGCTAGGAGATCCGCCTCCAGCCGGCTGACGAAGGTCCAGATCCGGAGCGCCTCCTTGCATAGCAGACGGAAGTGCGTGCCGCCCTGTTTGTTGAGGTAGTACATGGTCGTGGTATTGTCCGTCTGGACTTGAACCACTTGACCCCGGAGCTGAGGAATGAAAGCTGACAAAGCCAGTCTGACTGCCCTGAGCTCCAGCAGGTTGATGTGGCATCGGGACTCCTCAGGGGTCCAGAGGCCGTGGGCCCTGTAGTCCCCCATGTGGGCTCCCCAGCCCATGAGAGAGGCATCGGTCGTAAGGACGACCGTCGGCTCGAGGCGGACAAACGGGATTCCTTCCTGCAGATGACTCGGGACGGTCCACCATTGGAGAGCGTCCCACATCCTCTGGGTGACTGTGATCAGCTGGTCGAAAAGACCCTGATGCTGAGACCACTGGGAGGCCAGTTCCCACTGAAGGGGGCACATGTGCAGTCTGGCCCAGTGGACCACTGAAGTGCACGCTGCCATGTAACCCAGGAGGCGTAGAAAATCCCGGGCAGGGCGCGAGTGCCCAACCAGAAATGACTGGGCAAAGGAGGGGAGAACCTCCGCCCTGTCCGCCGGGAGCCGAGCTCTGGCTTGACGAGAGTCGAGCTCTGCCCCGACGAAGCTCATCACCTGAGAAGGTACGAGTTCTGATTTGGCCTCGTTGATCAGAAGGCCCAAGTGTGAGCAGGTTCGGAGGGTCAGGTCCCTGGACCTCTCCACCTCCTGAAGGGAGGAACCTGCCAGGAGCCAGTCATCTAGGTAGGGGTAACTACGAACCCCCTGACGCCGTAGATGGGCTGCCACCACTGCGATGCATTTGGTGAAGACCCTTGGGGCCGATGACAGGCCGAACGGCATGGCTCTGAACTCGTACAGGGTCCCTTCGACCCTGAAGCGGAGGAACCGCTGATGGGATGGACGGATAGGGACGTGGAAAAAAGCGTCCTGAAGATCCGGTGTACAGAACCACATGTTTTGCTCCAGAGATGGTACGATCTGGTTCAGAGTTACCATCCGAAAGGTGCGAGACCTGAGATACCGATTCAGGTCGTGCAGATCTAGAATGGGGAGCCAACCCCCCCGTCCGTTTGGGCACCAGGAAATACCTGGAGACAAAGCCTGGGTCTGAAGGAGGATCCGGTACTCGGGCCACCGCCTCTTTGAGGAGGAGTAGCGCAATGTCGTCCCGAAGGGCAGACTGGGCGACTGAGATCCTTTCTTCTCGTGGGGCACGGGCTCGGCTGGAAGGGAACTGCTCGAATTCTAGGGGCAGACCCTGCCCGACCACTTCTAGAACCCACCTGTCCGAAGTGATACCGGACCAGGCGGAATGGAAATGGCGGAGCCGGCCCCCAACGGGAGGACCCAGAGCTGGTGTGACGGGTACGGGGGAGGCCACCCCCGGCCCGTCACTGGGCAGGCTTAGAGGAGGAGGAGAAGGCAGCTGGACCAGCGCCTCGGCCTCCTTTGCGGGGCTGCTGGGGACCTTGCTTGGGCCTAGGGCACCAAGCCTGAGCCTGCTGCTGTTGCTGACCCCCCTGGAAGGGTGGTTGTCCGACCGTAGGGGAAGAATGTCGAAAAGGCTTCTTCCTGCGCTTCTGCTGGTTCTTACTTGAAGAACCTTTAGCAGAGGTAGCATCTAAGGTGGCATTAGACTGTTCGATGCACTGCAGATGACCTGCCACTCCTGGCCCGAAGAGGTCGGTGCCAAGGAAGGGCACATCAGCTAGCTTGTGCTGAGTATCCACGGGAAAGGAGGATAACCTCAGCCAAGCCCTGCGGCGGGTGGATATCGCTGCAGCTAGTGAACGGGCACAGGAATCACCCATGTCCAGAGCAGTCTGGAGCTGTTTAGCAACAGCCCTGCCCTGGTCCCTGACCTGCTTGACTGTGGTCTGCATGTCAGTTGGGAGGTGAGGAAGAACTTCGTCCAGCGACCCCAAAAGGGCGTGAGAGAAGTGTGCCATAATCACTGCTGAGCTTGCCTGACGAAGGCCCAAGGAAGATGCTGCATAGACCTTCCGGGCCGAGTGGTCCATAACTTTGGACTCCTTGTCCGGGGCGGTCAGTATCCGCCGAGCTGCCCGTCCGCCTGAACACTGAGGCAGTCACAAGGCTTTCAGCCGAGGGGTGCTCAGTAAACCCCGCCAAGGACCCTGTGGGCACCGTGTACTTGCATGCCATGCGGGCAGATGGGGCTGGGCAGGAGGCAGGATGCTGCCAGAGTTCCAGGGCCAGGCCAATTATGGCTTCGGCGACTGGAAAGGCCTCCGTAGGGGTATCCCCCCTCTTAAGAATATCCGTAAGGGGATATTCTGCCTTCTTCTGAATAGGCTGCAGGGGCATCCCCGTGGACTCAGAAATGAGCCGGAGGATGCCCTGGAAGGAGGAAGGCCCTTCTTCCATGCCTGACACGGATAGCTCATCGTGAGAATGAAGGCCTGTATTATCTGAATCGGAGGAGTCCAGATACAAAGGCTGTCCACCTAAATCTCCCTCGATACGCCTAGGGTGATCAGGGGTGACTGTGATCGACAGTCTGTGAGGAAGATCCGGAGACTGCTGGTCCTCCTTGGATATTGGTGGGGAGCCTGTAACGGGCCGCGCCGGAGGGCGCTGCGGAGCCCCAAGGGACCGGTGCCGAAGGAATCGGTGTCTGAGTAGGTCGAAGAGGCTGAGGCCAAGTGATAGCCGGGACCGCCGAGGGAGCCGGCTTCTGGCCTACTAGCAGGAGATGCTGCCACATAAGATCCTCACAGCGTCGACGGATCTTCCGTCGAAGCCTCTCCTCGTCTGAGGAGGATGAGGAACGGTGGCGGCACCTCTTCCGGGAGTGTTTGTGTCCTTTCTTGGGTCGACCGACCGAAGAGGACTTACTCCTCGATCGAGACCGACGGAGTCGGCTTTGTCGATCAGGAGAAACTGGACTCGGTGAAAACCGAGGATCCCGTTCCTGTCCCTCGATCGGGAGGCCCGCGGGATGGGTCTCCTTGTCGGGGAAAGAGATAATAGACGTTCTCTCCAAGGAATCATCGACAGGAGTCGGTGACAACGGCTCGATAGGGTCAAGAGAAATCTCGGCCGGTTCAGCAGTCTCCTCAACTTCTGTGCCTGGTCCAGATGGAAGGTCTGAAAAACCGGCAGCCGAGGAGGCGATCTCGACTGTAGTCGAGACCTCGGACTGCTCCCGATCCCAGGAGCATCTTCTTCGACTCGAAGAAGAAGAAGGTTTTGGATCCTTTTTCCTAGAACGGGAGGAGTGCGAGCCTGAGGGCGCCGCACCCTTGGTAGGGAGAGAGTGGCACAAATCCCGAAAGGATCCTGAAAAGTGGAGCCCAAGTTGAGGCGGCACCGAAGGAAGCCTTGGCTGGCGAGCTTGGGCGGCACACCTCGAGGCCCGCCATTTTGTGAGGCTGCTCGGGATCCGCAGCGTGAGCAGCCCACCTGGCCTCCTCCTTAGATTTTGCATCGTGGATTGCGGTTCGTCTTCCCAGCTTCAGGCGCGCCTGACGATCCTCCAAAACGGTCGGATGGAAGGAAGCTCAAATGGTACATTGCGAGGTATCATGAACAGTACCGAGGCAGTAAACGCATGAGAGGTGGGGGTCGGTGCGCGACATTTTCTGTCCGCAAGGACACCGGCCGAACCAGGGGGACGACTTGTCATCCATGTCTGAATCCGAGTCGTAAACTCTTACGAGTTTCAAAGCGAGAAGATGCGGTGAAAACCGTCGAATTGAATCCAGGGCCCCAATCGCTGCAGAAAAGCACAAGGGAACCTGTATCTTCCAGCGGAAAGGAAGATCTGGTGTCATGGGGTGGAGCCGAGGTATTTACCACCTGGGTGGGTGGGAGGAGCCAGCTTGAAGACTTCCGGCAAGATTTAAAGGGGAAGGAACAATGCCAGACAGTGTGGATAAACAACATATCAACGCTCCTAGAATTAATTTTCCTTAGCCATTGTCACCATGTTTTACGATTAAGGGATCTTAATGTATATGGACTAGGCAGATTTATATGGCACGTCTGTTGTAGAGTATTCAAATATTTTTCTTTTCTGTCTTTTTGATGGTTTATGTTGTACCAGTTGTTATGTATTTTATGATTTCATGTGTGATAGTGTAAGGTTTGAAAAACTTTTAATTAACAGATTATGCAAAAAAAAAAAAGTGCAAAAACGGGGGTTTACCAGAACTGCATGTACAACCCTAACTATAGGGAGGTGACTGCACCTCTATAATATATATTTTTGTGTTCAGAGCATTTACTGAAGCTTTCTGCAGTATGGAGTACAGCACATCCTTTTTCAGCAATGTCTCTTGTCTCAAGGGTCCCATTATTTAGTGTCTGTGCAAGCTGAAATAAGACTATGCAGTATAGTACAGGTACAGCCTTGGCATGTTTCACGGATTATGCTCTCAGGGCCATGGATTCCGGCAGGTTTGTTGGTGCTGTCTTTGTGGACTTGTGAAAGGCCTTTAATTTAGCAGACCATTCCTTGCTGCTCCAGAGACTGAGGGACGTTGGCCTGGCAGATTCACCCTGTGCTTGGTTTCTAAGTTATTTGTCAGACCAGCCTTTAAAGGTTAATTTTGGTGGAACCTATACTAGCACTCGGTTTTTGGAACAGGGAGTCCCCCAGAGTTCAATCTTGGGGCCTCTATTATTTTCTCTATATATAGATCCTATTTCTACAGTAATGTCGCAATCTGAACTCATTTTGTATGCAGACAATATCATTTTATATAGTAATGCTTCTACTATAGAGTCTGTCAATGAATCTTTGAATACAGATTTTGCTGTTTTGGGTTCTTGACTGCTGCAACATCGCCTGTTACTAAACACCAAAAAACTAAAATGTATGCTTTTTTGGGTCAAAACCAAAACTATCCAAATGTCCTTCACTGCAGATATGCAATTTTCGAGGTTTGGTGTTGCAGCAGGTAACTGAATTCAGGTATCTAGGGGTATTACTCGACTCTAATTTAATCTCCTCTCATATTAAGCAAGTAAATCAAAGACTGGGAGTTTTATTTAAACTAAAAGGTTGCTCAACTAGAGAAGCAAGGTCCACAACTATGTTTTTACAATATGAACTACAAAACACAGCGGCAGTCCCCCTTCTTGGTTTTTGTTATCTGCTTCTCTCCCCTACAGTCTCAGCTGCAGCATCATAATGCGTTGGTTTAGCTTTAAATGAACACTGTTTTTCTGTCAGTTTTAGCTAGAGATGTAAAAAAATAAACTGAATTTACTTAAGGAAAAACCACAGCTTTGACATGATGTACATCTTGCTGAAACTGAGAGAAAAACAAATAAACAGCGTTTAAAGCTAAACCAAAGCATTACACTGCTGAAGCTAAGACTGTGAAGTAGAGAAGTAGGTAATAAATTCCCCCCCAAAGGGGGTTCTGCTGCAGGCTTTAGTATATGCTCTGCTATTAGGTGAAGAGGGGAATTTTTTATTTACACAGCATGTGATAAGGGAGTCGGGACTGAGGGTAAAGTGGGCTCCTGAAGGTTCTGTTTGCCACACTGGTTTATGATGTCTGCACAGTAGTAAGGCACATACACATGCGATATGTGTAATACTGCCTTATTAAGTGTACTTTACAATGCATTTTCAAGACCTGGGGTACTGTTCTCCAGGAGCCAGTAAAGGGAAATATCCATATATTCCTTTAAATTAATTGATCTCCCAAAAAGGCTCTATCAGTTTATATCACTGTACTATTTGTTATGTGTGTCTCTGTCCTGTTCATCTTATGTGGTGTGTGTATTATACAGTACATGAAGTGGCAATATCTTAATCTATGATTTACTAAGAAATGTATTCCAAATTTCACTTGATTGTTGGTAAGTCACTAATTGCAGAAGTAACTGATGTGCAGGTTGAGATAAACCTAAGATAGGAATGGTGAACACACAAAATAAAACGTTTTATACAATAGTGGTGAAGACATATTTGAGCAAATAAATTCCTCTATTTTCACCCCCGTTGTATAACTCAGTCATGACGTAGGCACTGTGACTTTTTCTAACATTTTTACATACTGGCCTGGATATTCAGACTGTGCCTGGCAGGGGCGCAAGCCGGGGTGCAGTGCAACTGGGATGCACCGGGGCGCAGCACCGTTGAATATGGCACAGACAGCGCACGGCACAGTGGTACTATGCACAGCACGGTGGCACTGCACCGGCACAAGCCACAGGGAGCACGGGGATGCGCCAGCGCAAACGCAGTTGCGCTAGGCACATCACCCCCGATAGTCAGCAGAGGGCATGCAAATGAGGCCATATTATATGCAAGGTGCAAGTGGGGCCATCTGCATGTCATTCTGGCCCCATCTGCATGCCTTGCGGAGGGCAGCCTGGCGAATTGCACCTGCCGCTCTGCACAGCATGACGTGCGTAGAGTGGGGGTTCGGGGGCATCCCCGGCCCCGTAACTGCGATTGCAGTAAAACTCCATAGAATAATTCCTGGTAGTCTAGTGGTACCCCCTCCTGACCTGTTACCCGATGCGGTAGCAGTAGTAGAAATAGTCCCTGGTAGTCTGGTTAATTCCCCCCCACCCTGTTGCCGCGAATTTCAGTAAATCTTTGTCAAATAATTACCTGGTAATTAAGTGGCACCCCCATACTCCCACCCACACACAAAACCCATGTCCACCCGGCTCCCCGTCCCTAGGGTGGCTGCAACCACGCCGCATACCACCCACCAAATGGCAGGTACAGTATGGGCTTGCAGGGCATACTGTACTAGACAGTCCCAAATATGTGAATAAAGTCATTCACATATCTGGGACTGTCTAGTGCAGCATGCCCAGCAAGCCCACTGATCCACACTGTGGACCAACGGGCTTACAGCCCATACTGTACCCGCTCATTCAGTGGGTGGCATGTGGGCGCTGCAGCTGCCTGCTGATGATGGGGGACTAGGGTGGCATGGGGTTCTGTGTGGTGGGGGGTGCCACTGGATCACCAGGGAATTATATTAAGAGATTACTGGCGATCGCAGTAACGGGGGGTACCACCAGACTACTGGGGAATGTTTTTCTACTACTGCTACCGCGATCGGGGACACAGGTGGAGGGGGCACTATTAGACTACCAGGGTACTATGTGTGCTTGTGGACGGTGTTCTGGTGGGTGGGTGGTCACCCACGAATGGCGGCTGCTGTGCTGCGCCCTGCAATACAGCAGCCCGCCTGTGGGTGGCCAGGATTTGTTCCCACTATTCAAGGGCTCAACTTTGAGCCCCCTATACAGTGCAATGCAGTGCTGCGCCAGCATATGTGCTGCACATCCCGGGCTGAATATTGGGATGTGCCACATATGCATGGGCACGCCCCCTGCATCTGTGCCGCATACATTTTTACTGCGCCCCAGCGCATCAGCATTTGTGCTGCGCCTGGCAGCCTTTCCAATATCCCACTACTGGAAAATAGCAATGCAGGGTTGCGCCAGCGCAACTCTGTTGCGCCATGCATAACCCCTTTGAATATCCGGGCCACAGTGTCTACGACAGCATGTTAGTTTCACTGTGGCTACGTCACCAGATCAGTATTAGTAAAATGCTGCTTGCCGGAACTACTTACACACCGCTTCAATGGAAAAAAATCTGTTCTGGGAGCCACAGCTTGTCCAAAGGCCTCTCTGATTCATTTCATCATCCCGACCATCACCACAACTAACATCACGTTGAATATAATTCAAGGTTATTAAATTCTGTTAGTAGTAAACATTGGCTTTCAGCCTCACATCCAAATATTTGTAATGTAACATATCCCTTTTTTTCCTCACAGGTAGACAGTACAAGAAGTGTAGCCATAAGTGATTACCCATACTGCAGTCTGACAGCGATTCTGATTTAAAAAAAGTGTTCCTGTACCATGAAACCACGTACTGCAAAGACATGACCGCTTCTAGCACACATACCTGAACGAAAAGCATTGCTGAACTGAAGAAATGAAAAACTCCTTGTTTTTATGTTGTTTTTTTCTTCCTATTATGTTGTACCCCAAAGCTGAAACCGAAAATAAATTTATTTGCGAAGCCGGTGATAACAACAAAAAGCCAGTAAAACTGCACAAGCACTAAAGTGCCACGTTAAACACACATCAGAGAAAATAAATAGAGGTTACTCACCTGTAACAGGAGTTCTAGGAATGGTATATGTTGTTCATCCACACTGTCTAGCAGGTTCCTTGCCGCTTTAAATCTTGCCGGAAGGTCTTCAAGCTGGCTCCTCCCATCCACCCGGGTGGTAAAACTCTCGGCTCTGCCCCATGATGCCAGATCTAGACCGCTGGAAGCCAGGTTGTGCGTAGAAGCCGGGGAGGCCGGGTGGGTCGTGTGGATAAACAACATATACCATTCCTAGAGCTCCTGTTACAGGTGAGTAACCTGTATTTCTAGGGACATGGATATGTTGTTCGTCCATACTGTCTGGCAGACTCCTAGCGGTTCTCCGGGAGGAGGGAGGCAAGGCACACACCCCCTACTTAGGGAATAATGACTGAAGAACTGAGGCCCCAAAACCAGCATCCCGGCGTGACTCAAGGTCGATGTGGTAGTGGGTAATGAAGGTGTGTGCTGACTTCCAGGTAGCAGCCCTGCAGATTTCCTGGATAGGGACGTCCCTGGAAGCAGCCACCGATGCAGCGGTATGGCAGGTAGAATTAGCTCTTCTCCCTCTGGGAGGTTCCATGCCCGCCAACCTATAGCAGAGATCTATGCAGGAGGTGACCCACCTGCCTATCGTCCGCTTGGCTGCCGGTCTGCCAGGTGCGGCTTCAGCATAGTGACAAACAGCTGGCGAACCTCTCCTCGAGCTTCCAGCCGTCCCGCTTGTAATAAGCGAACGCCTTCTAGGGTCCAAAGTATGGAGCCTATATTCGGCCTCCGAGGTGATTGGGGTAGAACACTGGCAGAGTCAACACCTGGTTAAGGTGAAACTCCGACACCACCTTCGGAAGGAATTTCAGGTGGGGGCGCAGGACAACCTTGTCCCTGTGGAAGACCAGATAAGGAGACTCAATGGAAAGCGCCTGGAGCTCTCCCATCCTTCTAGCTGACGTGATAGCCACCAAGAAGGCGGTCTTCCACGACAGGTGAGAGATGTCACACCTGTGCATCAGTTCGAATAGCTTGCCCATGAGCTTAGCCAATACCAGCAGTAGATCCCACAGAGGTGGAGGTTCTCGCACCGGAGGGGATATATGATCAAGACATTTGAAAAAGCGCCCGACCACCTTCTCCTGTGCCACCGACTGCTTCCTGACCCATGCCCAGTAAGCAGAGATGGCTGCCAGGTGCACCTTAAGGGTCGTTGACCGAAGCCCTTGCTGAGAAAGGGACCACAGGTAGTCCAGAATGCTTGCCAAGGAACAGGAGGAAGGGTCCAGGCCCTTGCCCTGACACCAAATGGAGAATCTCTTCCATTTAAAGGCGTAGCATTTTCTGGTCAACTCCTTACGGGATGCCTCAACCACGTTGAGGACCTCATCGGAAAGACCCAAGGCCTGGAACTTTAGCCGCTCAGGAACCAGGCCATCAGGTGCAGGGATTGAAGGTCCGGATGGAATACCTTCCCCTGATTGAGATCAGGTCCGGGTGGGCTGGAAGCCACCTTGGGAGCCTGGAGCTGAGATTGAGGAGATCTGGATACCAGAACTGGCAGGGCCAGTCTGGGGCTACCAGAATCACCTGCGCCTTGTCCCTCCTCGCCTTGAGGAGCACCTTGTGGATCAAAGGAAATGGAGGAAAGGCGTAGAAGAGGCCCGGGGTCCATGGCCTCGAGAAGGCATCCCCCTGCAGCGAGCTTTGCTGAGGGGGGCGGGCATGAAACAGTCTCAGCTTTGCATTCTCCCTGGAGGCAAACAGATCCACCCGAGGCATGCCCCAGTGGGAGAACAGATCTTGTACTACCTCTGGCAGGAGAGACCACCCATGGGACACAGCCCCTATCCGGCTTAGGGCATCAGCCAGAATGTTGGAGGCTCCTGCCACATGGCTGGCAAGGAGATCCACCTCCACGCTGCGCTCGAGGGACCAAATGCGGAGAGCTTCCCTGCACAGAGGCATGGTAGCGTCCCGCCCTGGCGGTTTAGGTAATACATGGTCCGGTGGTATTGTCCGTCTGACCTGGACCACTCGACCCCGCATAAACGGAGCGAAGGCGGGAGGGCTGGGACGAACCGCCGGAAGCTCCAGCAGGTTGATGTGGCATCGGGACTCCCGAGGGGACCAGAGGCCGTGTGCTCCCCCAGATGGGCACTCCAACCCATCAGAGAGGCATCGGTCGATAGAGAGGCTGTCGACTCGGGGCAGACAAACGGGATGCCCTCCTGCAGATGAGCTGGAACGGTCCACCACTGGAGAGCGTTCCACATCTCCTGGATTACTGTCACTAGCTGATCCAAAGGATCGGAGTGCTGTGACCATTGGCTGGCCAGTCCCCACTGCAGGGGACGCATGTACCAACGGGCCCAACGGACCACGCTGGTGCAGGCTGCCATGAGGCCCAGGAGGTGCAGGAAGTCCCGGGCAGGGCACAACTGCCCAATCTGAAATGACTGGGCAAAGGAGGAAAGAACCTCAGCCCTGTCTGCCGGGAGCCGTGCTCTGGCTTGCAGAGAGTTGAGCTCTGCCCTGATGAATTGTATCAACTGCTTCGGCACGAGTTCCGACTTGGCCTCATTGATAAGGAGGCCAACTTGAGAGCAAACCTGGAGGGCCAGATCCCTGGACCGCTCCACCTCCATTCTGGAGGAGGCCGCAATCAGCCAGTCGTCCAGGTTGGGGTACACCCAGACCCTTCGGCGCCGCAGGAATGCTGTCACCACTGCCATGCATTTGGTGAAGACCCTGGGAGCTAGAGAAAGGCCGAAGGGCATGGCCCAGAACTCGTAGAGGGACCCCTCTGCCCTGAAGCGGAGGAATCTCTGGTGGGACGGACGGATTGGGACGTGAAAGAACGCGTCCTGGAGGTTCAGAGAACAGAACCATACGCCTCGTTCCAAGGATGGAATGGTCTGAGCCAGAGGGACCATCCTGAAGGTTCGAGACCTTAGGAACCTGTTCAGGTCAGGCAGGCCTAGAATGGGGAGCCAGCCCCCCGTCTGTTTCGGGACCAGGAAGTACCTGGACACAAACCCCGGGTCTGGTCGAGGATCCGCCACCTTCCTGATCACCTCCTTTTCGAGGAGCAGGACAATGTCGGCTCGATGAGCCGACAGGGAGGCTGCGGACCCCGTAGCCCCCCCGCGGGGCGATGGCTCGGAAGGCCGGGGCCTGCTCTAACTCCAGAGGCAGGCCCTTTCCTACAACCTCCAACACCCAGAAGTCCATGGTGATAGCAGACCAGGCGGAAAGGAAGTGGCGGAGCCGTCCCCCACGGGGGGATCCCAGGGGGGCGTGACAAGACTGGGGGCAACACCTCTCAACCCGTCACTGGGCAGGCTTGGAGGAAGGACTGGCCGAGGGACCTCCTGGGCCTTTTCCTCCCTGCTTCCTGTTAGAGGAAGCTGCAGGTGCCAAGCGCGAGCCTGCTGGCCCTGATGATGGTGCTGCTGGGCCGGATGTGCCGCAGGAGCAGAAGGGCGAAAGGACTTATGTTGTTGACGACGGCCCTTGTCCTTCTGGGCGGAGGTGACAGAGTCCAGGGTAGCGTTGGACTTTTCGATAATCTGGAGGTGGCCTTCCACTCCAGGGCCAAACAGGTCCGTCCCCAAGAAGGGGACGTCTGCCAATTTGTGCTGGGTATCCGCCATGAAGGTGGACTTCCTCAGCCATGCTCTGTGGCGCATGGCCACTGCGGCTGCTACTGATCGGGCATAGGAGTCTCCAATGTCCAGAGCCGTTTGGAGCTGCTGTTTCGCCACCACCCTTCCCTGATCCCACACCTGCTTGACCGTAGTCTGCAGGTCGGCCAGGAGATGAGGGATCACCTCATCCAGGGAGCCCATGAGGGCGTGGAAGAAGTGTGCCATCAGCATGGGTGAGCTGGCCTGACGGAGGCCGAGGGAGGACACAGCGTACATCTTGCGCCCGGCATAGTCCAACTTTTTGGACTCCTTGTTGGGGGGCTTATCCACATCCCCAGCGTTCCCGGAGCGCAGGAAAACGCTATCGGTGCCCAACCCATCCGCACCGGGGTGCTCTGAAAAACCGGACAAAGAGCCGGCAGGGACTGCATACTTCCTGGCCATCCTGACTGAAGGCGCAGGGTAGGAAGCCGGCCGCTGCCAAAGCTCCAAGGCTGGGCCAACAATGACTTCAGCCACCGGAAAGGCCTCCGTGGGAGAATCCCCTCGGTCCAGTATCTCCGTGAGGGGATACTTGGCCCGCTTGGATACGGGCTCGAGCTGCATCCCAGTGGACTCCGGGATGAGCCGAAGCAGACCCATGAACGACAATGGGCTCTCGTCCATCGACTGCCCCCCAGAGGACTCCAGGTCAAGGGGCCTGGAAAACAGGAAGGAGTCGTCGTCAGACTCCGAGGAGTCTGCGAAGAGCTGCCTGGGGCCTAAGCCACCTTCCACCTGCCGAGGACGATCAGGAGTGAGGGTGACAGACAACCGTTGGGGTAGACCCTGACCCGACCGAGAGTCCTTGGTCGGCGCCCCCGATTTCGGTTGTGGAGGCGGAGGTTCCACCACAATCGGCGGGGCAGCTGGTTTCAGCCGAACAACTGGCCCAGGTTTGGGCACCCCGACTACCGCGAGGGGTTGTTCGCCTTCGGATGACAGCCACTTAATGGCCGGGAAAGGCGACGCGCCAGCTTGTTCCCCGACAAAGGAGCTGCTGCCATATGTCCTTCAGCGCCGACGCAATTGTGCAGTTGTCCTCTCCTTTCCAAGGAGGAAGACTATGACGAGTGGTGCTGCCGCTTTCCTCTGTGCCGAGACCGAGACCGCCGATGTCGGCGGGATCGGCAGGACTGAGACGAGGTCTGAGACCAAGACCCTTGGTGTTTCCGAGGGTGGGTCTGGGAGGGAGCGGGGGACACCTGCTCCTCTCTTGGCTCGGGAGCCTTGACTGGGGACTCCGGCACAGGAGGGGCAGGCAAGTCCTCGGTCTCCACCGGGGGAACCGGCGATGAAGGGCTGTCGGCTTCACCAGTCAACAGCCCATCTGACGGGTCGAGAAAAATCTCGACCACGTCAAGGGGTGTCTCGGCCAGCTGACCTGACGGGGACACCGTGAAGCCAGCAGCCTTAGCCGCAACCTCGACCGAAGTAGAGTGTCGACTGTCCGGGAAGGGGACCTCTCCCGCTCCCACGAACGTAGACGGTGGGACTTACCCTTCCGAGTCCTTTCTTGACCGAGAAGAATGTCCCGATGGTCCCTCTCCCTTCGTGGAAAGGGATTGGCAAAGCTCCTTAAAAGAAGCTGTGTAGGAGGATCCCAGAGAGAGTGGGATAAATGCCGCGACCGAGGAGGATGAGGATGCGGCCTGGGCCGCCTCCTCCTCAACGGCGATCCTCTGCTCGAGTTGCTCAGCCGAGCCAGCCGCTGCGGACACCGCCCAACGGGCCTCCTTAGACTTCACCAGCGGGAAACGCTCCTCGGGGCGCCCAAGTTGTAACCGGGCAATGCGGTCTTCAAGGATGTTGGCTGAGAAAGATCTACACAACTAGCAGGCCTGCGGGTCATGATCAAGGCCGAGGCAGTAGACGCACGTGGAGTGCGGGTCCATCCTGGACATCTTCTGCCCGCATGGGCACCTTCGAAAACCGGGAGTCGATTTGTCCATCGCAGCCACGAGGGAAGAATTTGACTGAAGTCTTGAGAATTTTAAAACTATTTTCAGGCAAACAGAAGCATTAGGATCCAGTCTATACGCAGAGCGTTAAGGAGGGGACCTGAGCTTCCAAGCGGTAAGGAAGATCTGGCGTCATGGGGCAGAGCCGAGAGTTTTACCACCCGGGTCGGTGGGAGGAGCCAGCTTGAAGACCTTCCGGCAAGATTTAAAGCGGCAAGGAACCCGCCAGACAGTGTGGATGAACAACGATTCATGTCCTAGAAGGGCCAAAGTGTTTCTCCCAAAAATCACGTAACTTAATAATTAAGAACTTCTCCAAACACGGAACGCAAACTCCCAGCATGTCGCTAAACCCTGCCCAGAAACTGGAATCCACCAGTGACACTGCACGCCACTCACACGCTGCAGAACAGCAACCAATGGAAACAGAGTATAAGGGCCCATTCATACAATCAATCACACACAGCAAACATCAGCCATTCACAAAAACAGAGACCTGCATTCATTCATAACAACATACAACACCCGTGGATAAATATCAACACATAAAATAACGCCAAAAATAGACACATTCACTGCAACAAATGGATAATAGAAACCCAACCTAAAAGATACCCGTTGTATAAATCGAACACATGCTGGGCAGGGGTGGAATATGAAACATATTTACACTCGTGAACAGTGACCTTGGGAACCATCACTCGTAGCTCCACTACGCTCCGACACTCGCGAGGTATGCTGAGGTCACTGTTCATTCACCCCTGCCCATCATGTATCCCATATTTTATTTGCTTTCTTCCGATTAGAGTCATGGTAGAGCCAACATACGCATTGATGAACACATTTCAGTTTTTTAATGAAATCATATTGGAAGATTAATCCATGTGTAACTGGGACCTAGTGATGAAAACACTACAATTTATGCAGGATTTCACAATCACACAATATTCACACACCCTTTTTTATTTGCCAAGACACTCCACTGTCTTTATGGGAACCTGACAGTTCATGCTGCACACTACGAGGCTATCACAATGCGGAAATTACATTGACTTACATGGTTTGACGATACAGAGTGCACATGAAACCTGGCATGCAAACCACTACAGTAAAAGGAAAAAAAGTGTGCTTTCTGAAACATCATTATTTATAAACACTTTATGAAATACATTACAAAAAAACAAACAAAAAAAAAAAACAACACTCTACAATATCTTGTTTCTGCCGGACTTTACCCATTCGTGACACTGGTAGGGTACTACATTGAGCGGAAAATGGGAAAGTGCCATTCTCTTCATGCTTGAAGCTATACACATCAAATTAATTCACAGTTGCTGAAGTTACCAGCTTACAACATACTGTAGTTCAAACCCTATAAAACTGCTGTTTAATGTGTGGCACAGTAACTCTTTCCACTTACCTTTAGGGCTTTTTTTTTTTTCCTCAGTACCTTGCAGACTGTAGTGTGCTATAATTCCTCTATCTGTCACAGGTGTAGCTGCATCACCTGTGCCACGCACTGACCACAGCTCCACATCGAGAAACTGAAATTATCTTTTTTTTTTTTTAATTATTTAGGCTCCCCCTCTCCTCGCGGCTCTCCCCTTCTTCGGGAGACACCTATGGCCTTTTAAGCCCTCGCTCACCTGCCAGGAGACCGGAGCAGTCCATCCCCCATGGAGCCGTGGCTGTACCCCACAGGTAGGTACGGGCGGGGCTCTTTCACCGAATATTTTGCTTGCCGACGCTGTCTCCTCGGGTCTGGCAGGGGCACTGAGGGTCGGGGCCTGGTGCTCTGTCTACCGGGAGGCCGCAGGGCATTTTCTCGCTTTTCTCCTGACGTGCCATGTCCTCGACGCCAAGGCGCCAGGCGCCAACGTAGGGCACATCAGCCCTCCGCTCTGCATCAGACTTGCTGTACTGCTTCCACCGGGGCCAGGCAAGAGCCGAGCTCTGGCACCCCTCCCCAGAGAGGCGAGCAACCTTAGGGCCTCAAGTCCTCTCCCCGGTTGGCCCTCCAGCTTCCCGGCTCGCTCTCGGACCCGGTCGCTGGGCGCTATAAGCGGAAACTAACCGCTACCGGGCGGGCCGCCTATGAAATGATCTTTAAAGATTACTTCAGAAAATTATTTTTCCGCTAATGTCATAACTGTACTGGCATTGGAATGAGCATGATTTTTATATTTTTAAGCCCCAAACTGATGCGGATCTGGTTGGGTGGGGAAGTGGAGGAAAACAGATTACTCACCTGTAACAGTAGTTCTAGGAGTGGTATATGATGTTCATCCACACTTCCTGGCATGTCCTTTCCCTTTAAATATCTTGCCGGAAAGTCTTCAAGCTGGCTCCTCCCACCCACCCGGGTGGTAACTCCCCTGGCTCTGCCCCATGACGCCAGATCTTGCCTCCTGGAGACACAGTATGTGCGCCGAAGCTGGGGAGGTCGGGTGGGCCTGTGTGGATGAACATCATATACCACTGCTAGAAAGCACAGTTATGTAAGAACTTACCGTAATAGTAGATCATACTAGGAATCATACTAGGAACTTAAGGCGTTAGAGAGCCCGAAGGCCCACATATATACTCCTATAATTACTAATAACAAGGGAAAAAATCTGATAATATATTATCTAGTCGAGTTTTGAACATATCCTTAGATGTACTGATAATTACATCTAGTGGTAAAGCATTACAATACTTGACAATTGGTAAAGTATAAAAATGTTTCCTAGGCAAACAGTTAAATCTTCTAGATTTTAACTGTAGCGGGTGCCCTCTAAGATGAAAATTGTCTTTAAACTCAAACCCAAGACACATTAGTAGATATGGATCAACCATAATATCGTATAATAAAAGCAGGTCTAGTGGGAAGTGACATCAAATTCAATGAGAGCAATCTAGAATCATACAATATATTACCCAACCCACGTACTAATTTAGTACATCTCCTTTGTACTCGTTCTAATGTCATGATATGCTGTTTTTTATAGGGACACCAAAGCTGAGAGGAAAAATCCAAATGAGGGCGTACATAGGCCCTATAGAGAGGCATAAGAATATTTCTGTCTCTGGAATTAATATTTCTCTTAATGGACCACATAGCTCTATTTGCCCGAAGGATAACCTCATTTATCTGGGCATCTGGGAGAAAATCCTCGGTTACCAAAACACCCAAATCCTTTTCTATCCATAGTGTCCAGAACAGAATTTGCCAATTTATAAACACGATGAGGGTTATTAGTGCTGAAATGCATTACCCTACACTTTTTACGATTTACAGTTAAACCCCATGTGTTGACCCATGATGACACTAGGTCTAGATCATGTTGAAGAATATTTATTTGATCTAAATTGGTACATAACCCCCCAATTTTAACATCGTCTGCATACTTAATTGTGTTAGAACTACATAATTTTGTTATATCTGCAATAAATAGCTGAAATAAACATGGTCCTAAAATGGAGCCTTGAGGAACACCGCTAGTTACATCACCCACTCGTGAGCATGTTCCATTCATCAGGACTTGCTGAGATCTATGTGATAACCAATTTGATATCCACAGAATAATATTAATGTTTATCTTGAAAGTAAGTAATTTTTGCAACAGGGCCCAATGAGGAAGTAAATCGAAAGCCTTGCTAAAATTGATATAGGCCACATCATATGGTAGTTTGTTATCAAGATTCAAACTAATCCTCTCATAAAAACATAACAAGTTGGTAAGGCAGCTACGACCTTTTTTAAAACCGTGCTGCTCATTATCTGATGCATTCAGTATAGGAAATATTAAATCTTTAATCAAGCTTTCCAATGTCTTGCACATTGGAGAAGTAAGGCTAATGGGCCTATAGTTTTCCCAGTTATTTCTGGGACCTTTTTTTATTTTGAATCAGTATGACATAAGCAGTCTTCCAACTATTTGGAACAAAATTATGATTGATGCAGTACTCAAATCATAACTTGAGAGGAAATGACAAGCTGTCTGTCAGAAGACACACTAAATGACCAGCTATATCATCAGGTGACACACAAACTTTACCTTTACGAGATGTTAATTTACAATGAATATCAGACACAGGAATAGAGATCGGACAATCTATAGATAAGTTAGTATTATTTATGTTGTGAGTTTTCTGAAAAAATATAGCAAAAATTTGTATTGAATAAATTGGCCATATCCAATGGGTCGTGTATTAAAGTACCATTGTCTGAAACTGGTCCCACCTGACATACGGGCTTTTTTAGAGAGTTGATATATGCGTAAAAGCACTTAGAATTATTCTTACTTGCATTAGTAACCAGTGTCTGTTCCCAAGTCCTTTTTGCTCTACGGACACTGTTCTTACACCTTTTTTGACATTGCAAAAAAGTACTCCAATTAGAACTATTGGGTGTCTTTAAATAGGCAGAATAACATCTTTTTTTTCCTTTTAATTAATTTGGATATAGTTTTATTCATCCATTTTGGAGTAGATTCACTGCACTTAGTTTTTATCCTAAAGGGAATATAATGGTCATGGAGTTCAATAATAGTACCATGTAATGTATCAAAATAATTTTCGATACACCCAGAATTAAATATGGAAACCCAATCTACCTTATCCAACTCATCTTTGATTGTGAACATACAGATCTTCGAGAGAGGCTCTTGTAGTAGGTAATTATATATAGGACTGAAGCCGGCAGGTGTCAGGACCTCACGGAAAAATTTCTAGCTAGCAGTCTCTGGTGGGGGACCGCCCCCGCATCAGGTGACCGGCGTCAGGCAACGTCAGTATAAAGGGGCGGTCCCCCATGCCCGCCTTCCAGTTCTTTCCTGCCAAAGGCCAAAAAAGGCAAGACGAGAGAGAAGCAGATGTTTCCCCTCTGGGAAAATAAGCTGAAAAGACTTAGGGGGGGGATGGAGGGTGGGAAGGTATTACCTACTGCAACAGCCTCTCTTGAAGATCTACTGTTATGGTAAGTTCTTGCGTAACTAAACTATCTTACTTCGAGAGGGCTCTTGCAGTAGGTAATTACATATAGGACAGAGTCCCAAGCAGTCTGGAACACGGAGAAGCACACAAAAGGAGGAAAACTACCCAAACACAGAACCTCTGGCTGTGAAGGTCTCAGGAAAGGAGACCTTGCAAACCGGCCAACCCGAAGCCAGCTCTACGGCGGGAGGCAATGTCCAAACTGTAGTGTTTTGTAAAGGTATGGACAGAAGTCCAAGTTGCGGCTGCGCATGTCAGCTGCAGACACATTCTTAAAAACAAGCCGCAGAGGCAGCGACACCCCTGGTGGACTGGCCCCTGACTTGACCTGGCAGGGTCTTGTGATACTTGTCGTAACAGAAAGTGATATAATGAGCCAACCATTTAGATAGGCATTGCTTGGAAACAGCATTGCCTTCTCTTTTGTGAGCAAAAGAGACAAACAGTTGATCAGTTTTTCTGAGATTCTTCATCCTGGTGGTGCAGTATCTCAGAATTCGGTGAACATCCAAAGTATGCAATAGGTACGCCCCTTGATTGGAGTGTTGCGTAAAGAAAGCAGGCAGTTCAATGGACTGATTTAGCGTAGATTCCGTTACCACCTTAAGGAGAAACTTAGGATTGGTACGCAGAGCCACACGTTCCTTGTGAAAAATCAAAAATGGGATTTTGCACATCAAGGCCTGAAGCTCGGAAATATGTCGAGCCGAAGTAATGGCCACCAGGAAGCGAGTCTTCCATGATAGGAACTTCAGGTCCGCTGAGGCTGCCGGCTTGAAAGGAGACAGGGTAAGCTTCTCAAGAATGAAATTCAAATCCCAAGGAGGGGCAGGAACGCGAAGAGGGTGTCTCAAGTGAAGAACCCCTCTAAGAAAAGTCTTAGAGACTTCCAATTGCGCAAAAGTTCTGTCCTCAAAGGCAACATGATAAGCGAAAATGGCCGCCATGTGAGCCTTCAGAGAGGAATGACTGAGACCCAGATCAAAGAGATGGCGCATATAATCTAGCAGTCTCCCGACAGGGCACGAGAATGGCTCGAAATCCTTGGAAGAGGCCCAAATAGAGAACCGTTTCCATTTCACGGCATAGGCAGATCTAGTGGAGGGCTTTCTGGCCTCCACCAGAATCTCAGCCACAAGCGGGGAAACCTTGAATCGGGTTCGAGCTATGTCTGCAGGAGTCACGCATGCAACTCAAGGGATTTGAGACCTGGATGAACCAGGGTCCCCTGATCCTGGGTCAGCAAAAGTTGCAACAGAGGAAGAGGAAGAGGAGGTTCCTCTGAATACTGTTGCAGAAGAGAGAACCAAACTTGCCTGGGCCAGAAAGGAGCGATTAGGATCATGTGAGCTCTTTCTGAGCTGAGTTTGTGTAAGACCCTCGGAATTAAGGGGATCGGGGGGAAGGCATAGATGAATCTGCCCTTTGAATCTAGAGACAGAGCATCTCCCCAAAAAATGCCTCGCCCTGGAGCGAGTCAGCAGAAGGCGGGAAATTTTGCATTGTGAGGATACGCAAACAGATCCACCTGAGGAGTTCCCCAGCGTAGGAAGATATAGTCTTCTACCCCTTGATCCAGTTCCCACTCGTGAGCCTGGGCAGACGACCGACTGAGGTGATCTGCCAACATGTTTTCGAGCCCCAGAACATGAACCGCCGTGAGGTGAAGGTTGTGTTGTACTGCCCAATCCCAAACCCACATTGCCTCCCTGCAAACAGAGTAGGAACGAGTTCCTCCCTGTTTGTTGATGTACCAGACTACGTACATGTCTGTCTGGACAGCCAGATGACCAGGAAGCAGATACAGATGCAGAGCCTGTAAAGCATATAGCATGGCCCTAAGCTTGAGCACGTTTATGTGAAGAGTCTGTTCGAGCCTGGACCAGGAGCCTTGAGTCCTGTGAGACCCCAGGTGGGCTCCCCAACCCTCTCCTGAGGCATCTGTAGTCAATGTTTGGGAGGGGGGGAGTAAGGCAGAATGGAACTCTCCGGCAAAGGTTCTCCTGAACCATCCACCATTGCAAGTCCCGAACCATCAGGTTGGAGACCAGGACTTCCTGATCTAGGTTGTCCACCAATTGATCCCACTGAGACCGAAGCGTCCACTGAGAGATCCTCATGTGGAGCCGAGCACGAGGGACTGTCAGAATAGCAGCTTCTATGAGCCCGTGGAGGAGAAGGATTGACCTGGCGCTGACCTGCCTGCAGCTGGACAACACACGTGCATGAGCCTGGAGGGTGGCCACCCTGTACAGCGGCAGGAATGCCATGCCGGAGGTCATATTCAGGATCGCTCCAATGAACTGGAGCCTCTGGGACGGGATCAAATGGGACTTGGCCTGGTTGATGGTAATACCCAGGCTGGTAAAAACCTGCCGGGTAAGGGAAAGGGAGCGTGGGAGTTCCTCCCTGGACGGGCCTGTCAGGAGCCAGTCGTCCAGGTACGGGGAAACCTGCACTCCCTGGGTACGCAGGTGAGCCTCTACCATGGAAAGGCATTTGGTGAACATTCGGGGTGCCGATGAAAGACCAAATGGGAAGGCCTTGAACTGGTAGTGGTCCCCCTGAAATGAAAAATGAAGGTATGTGCGGTGGGAAGGGCGAATAGGGATATGCAGGTAGGCATCCTGCATGTCCAAAGCACACAGCCACTGTCCTGGCCGAAGTAAGGGCAGAAAGCTCTGCAAGGAGAGCATTCTGAACCATCTGTACTCCACGAACAGGTTCAGGGAGCCGAGGTCTAGGATAGGCCTCAAGTCTCCAGATTTCTTCGGGACCAGGAAGAAATGGGAGTAGTAACCTGTCCCCCGAAGGTGGGATGGGACAGACTATCGCCGCCTTCAACAGAAGGGAGGATATTTCTTCCCGAACCAGACAAAAATGTTCCGGGGAGTAAGACGACCTGGGGGGTGGTTTTCTGGGTGGTTTCTGTAGAAACTCGATTGAGTGTCCTTCTGCTATTAGCTGGAGCACCCAAGTATCTGAAGTGATCCTCTTCCAACCCGGTAGATGGAAGGAGAACCTCCCTCCTACTGGTTCCTCTGGAAGGTCCAGTGGCTGTGGGAGAGAAGAGGAGTCAGGAGGTGTGGGGCAGCACCACGGCTGAAGCTACCGCCACTTTTTTGGGCGGAGGGGGGCTTGGCAGCCGGAGGGGCCCGAAATTTGTTGGCCTGCTTGCCCTGAGGTTTCGCTTTGGGCCAAGAATGTTTGCGAAAAGGGCGACGCTGACCCTGAGGGGGCTTGTACATGGAGTCAACCGACTTTAGAGCAGTCTCCTTCTCTTGCGGATCAGTGATGATGTCCTTGACATCCCCACCGAACAGCCCAAACCCCTGAATGGCGCATCTTGGATAGCAGACTGCACCTCTGGGACCAAATCTGACACTCGGAGCCAGGCATGATGCTGCAAACCTATGGCAAAAGCCAAGCTCCGATCAGCAGCATCCACTGCATCGTACATGGCACGAAGCATGTGCCAACTGGCCGAACGAGCAGAACGGACCAGATCTGCCGCTTCTTGTTTAGTCCGAGCCTCAGGAAGGGAGTCCAACTTTGCTTCCACCTCACTCAGGATCACTTTCTGGTAATCCCCCATATGTGCGACATAATTCAGGGCCCTTATTCCCAGAGTGGAAGAAGCATAGACCTTCTTCCCATACTGGCCCAGAAGGCGAGACACCTTGTCAGGTGGAGACAAGCTAAGATGCTTAGGTCTAGCCGTATGGCCGTGAGCGGCGCTAATCACGACCAAGTCGGCTTTGGGGTGTGTATTCAGGGAATCCACACCCTCTGGAGCCTGATATAGCCTATCCGCCTTCCTCGGAAGGGGGGCTAATGCTGACAGTTACTTCCAAATAGTGGAAACAAAAAGTCCGCATGAGGGTGGAATCAGTGTTGGAGCAGTTTCGGGCAGATCCAAATGAGCAGCGAGTTTCTTCCACTGTGGATCCGGCTCCAAAGATGGCCACTGGTGAACCACCTGGATCTTTCGCAGCAGCACCAGAAAGGAGAGATCTTCCGGAGGGGACTTCAGAGGAGTCCTAGGCCTGGGCTGGTCTGGAGTGCGTGGCTCGTCGTCTGGATCGGAGCACCCGTCAGAATCATCTGTGGTCTCCGAAGAGGAAGAAGACTCCTCCTGATGCAGGGAAGGAACGGACCCCTTAGGGCAATCCTCGGGGAAGAGTGTCCTCCCCTGCCCTGGCACCGGAGGACTCGCCCCTAGTGTTGAGGAAGGAGTCTCTTGCCTCCGACGATGGGAGTCCGGAACCGGGTCCGGCGTCGGCAGATGGCTTTCCACCTTCCTGGTGAGCTGAGCCTTGGCCTCAGCTCACCAGGAAGCCAGAGTCTCCTTCAGGTCCACTGGTGGCTGGGAGGGTGGTGGAGGAGGAGGATGAGGGGGATACTGATATTGGGAATATCTGTACAGTGCGTATCTGTAGCCCGATGGCAGGACGTCCGATCCGGCGTAGTGACGGTGTCCGGCAATGGAATGTTGCCCAGCGTCAGAGCCGGCGTCTGAGGGTCCAACATCAGGTCGTCCGGCCCAGCGGGAGGGACACCTGACTGGGGCATACCTGTGTCCTCAGTGTCGCCCGGGGAAGGAGGACCAAAATCCCTGGGGTCCAACAGGGGAGACACTGGAGCCTCGGAGTGCAATGGCGAACACTGCGGTGAGCCGTGGACTGATCCATAGGGTCCGGCCGTCGGCTCTAACGCCATGTGTCTGAAGGGGCCGACGTCCGCCTTACCAGCTGGGTCCAGGCGGGCGTCGGAGGAGCCGGTGTCTGACTTATTGGACCCAACGCCTGACAAAGGCCATGAGGTAGGAGCGGTCTTGACAGGCACCTTGGAGGCTGTGCATTGCCCCGAAGGGTTGGGTGTCTTATCGGCCTTGCCTGTGCGGGCATCAGAGGGGCCCACGTCCGACTTACCGGAGCCACTCGAACCCGAAGGCTGCATGGTAATGGGCTTCCCGGGAGCGGCTGCCCCCTTTGACCCGGAGGCTCCCAAGGGGCCCGAGCGTGAGCCCAACGGGAGTGTCGACACCACCTTGAAGCCTCCAAGACGGCCATCGCTGAGGGGGATGTTACCTTCAGCACAGTGACCCCGGCTGGAGTCGCGGTGACCGTGGAAGAGGAGTCCTGGTCCCAGTGCTTCTCCTTCTTTTTGTGGTGACCCTCAGGGGAAGTAGAGGCCTGCCAAAGCTTCCTCAGCTCCTTCTCCATGGAGGACATCTTTTTCAAAATGTGGGCCTCCAGGGACTGCTGCCTCCGTTTGCGGGTGGCGGCGCTGAACTGTTGGCAATGCTGGCACTTCTCCAGGGGGTGATCCAGATCAAGGCAGTAGAGGCACTGGGAGTGTCCATCCTTGTACGGGAGCTGGGCGCTGAAGGAATCGCACTTGTTCTTGTGCTCGGATGGAGTAGGAGACGACATGCAGGTCAAATGCTGAAGAAAATCTGATGAGAATTTCGAACAAATTCGAAAAAATTACGGTAATAATACTGACGATTGACTGACAAAGCAGTGAACTTAACCACAAGGCACTTACACTAGCTAACGGCGGGAAAGAACTAGAAGGTGGGTGTGGGGAACCGCCCCTTTATACAGACGTTGCCTGATGATGGTCACCTGACGTGGGGGCGGTCCTCCGCCAGAGACTGCTAGCTAGAAATTTTTCTGTGGGGTCCTGACGCCTGCCAGCTTCAGTCCTATATGTAGTTACCTACTTCAAGAGCTCTCTGGTAGTAAGATCTACTGTTACAGGTGAGTAACCTGTTTTTCTAGGGATGTGGATATGATGTTCTATCCACGCTTCTTGTCAGACTCCTGTCAGTTCTCCAGGAGGAGGAAGGCAAGGCGCACACCACCTATTTCGAGAAAAGAGACTGGAGAACTGAGGCCCCAAAACCAGCATCCTGGCGTGACTAAGTCAATAAGGTAATAGGAAATGAAGGTGTGTGCGGACTTCCAGGTAGCAGCCCTGCAGATTTCCTGGATAGGGATGTCCGTAGATGCAGCCACTGTCACAGCAGTACGACGGGTGGAATGAGCCCTTAACCCTCCTGGAGGCTCCCTACCCACCAACCTATAGCAGAGAACAATGCAAGATGTGTTCCACCTGCCAATTGTCTGCTTGACTGCAGGTCTGCCAGGTGCGGCTTCAGCGTAGGTGACAAACACCCGCCGAACCTCTCCCTGAACTCCAGCTGTATGCTCTTTATAATATGCAAGCACTCACCTCAGGTCCACAGTATGGAGCCTGTGCTCGACCTCCGATGGGTGATTCAGAAAGAACACTGGCAGAGTAATCACCTGATTCAGATGAAACTCCGACACAACCTTCGGGAGGAACTTCAGGTTGGGGCGCAGGACTACCTTGTCCCTGTGGAAGACCAGTAGCAGACTCCACCGAGAGCACCTGCAGCTCACTGATCCTTCTGGCTGACATTATAGCCACCAGGAAGGCAGTCTTCCATGACAGGTGAGACATGTCACACCTGTGCATCGGTTCGAATGGCTTTCCCATGAGCGCTGCCAAAACCATCAACAAGTCCCACAGTGGTGGTGGTTCACGCACCAGAGGGGAAATGTGGTCAAAGCCTTTGAAGAAGCACCAGACCACCTTCTTCTGTGCCATCAACTGCTGACCAGCCAACACCCAGTAAGCAGAGATGGCTGCCAGGTACACCTTGAGGGTCATCGACCGAAGTCCCCTTTGGGAGAGAGGCCACACATAATCCAAAATGCTAGCCACTGGAAAGGACGAAGGATCCAACCCCTTGCTGACACCAAATAAAGAACCTCTTCCATTTGAAGGCATAGCATTTTCTGGTAGATTCTTTTCTAGAAGCCTCAACTTCAGTGAGGACATCTTCGGAGAGACCCAAAGCCTGGAACTTTAGCCGCTCAGGAACCAGGCTGTCAGGTGCAGGGACTGAAGGTCTGGGTGCAGTACCTTCCCCTGATTGATTGAGAACAGGTCCGGACATGTGGGCAGACATCTCGGGAGCCTGTTACTGAGGCTGAGGAGACTGGGGTTCAAAAACTGGTGGGGCCAGTCCAGAGCCACCAGGATCACCTGTGCCTTGTCCTTCCTGACCTTGAGAAGCACCTTGTTGAACAAGGGAAGTGGAGGGAAGGCATAGAAGAGGCCTGGGGTCCAAAGCCTTGAGAAGGCATCCCCCTGCAGCGTCCCCTGCTTAGGGGCGTTGGCACAGAACAGCCTCAGCTTTGTGTTCTCCCTGGAAGCAACCAGGTCCACCTGAGGGGTGCCCCACTGGAAGAACACGCTGTTAACTACCTCCGGAAGGAGGGACCTCTCGTGAGACGCCTTGCCCACCTGGCTGAGGGTGTCCCCCTGCTAACTGGAGGCTCCTGCCACATGGATGGCTAGGAGATCTGCCTCCAGACTGCGCATGAGAGCTCAAACGTGGAGGGCTCCCTTGCACAGAGGCATGAAGTGCGTTCTGCCTTGTTTGTTGAGGTAGCACATGGTCATGGTGTTGTCCGTCTGGACTTGGGACCACTTGCCCGCAAGCAAACGGAGCGAAGGCAGTCAGAACCAGCCAGACTGCTCAAAGCCCAGCAGGTTGATGTGGCATCAGGACTCCTGAGGGGTCCAGAGCCTGTGGATTCTGTGTTCCTCCAGATGGGCACCCCAGCCCATGAGATAGGCACTGGTCGTCAGGACAACCGTTGACTCGAGGCGGACAAACTGGATGCCTTCCTGCAGATGTTCTGGGATCAGCCACCACTGGAGGGTGTCCCACATCCTCTGAGTTACAGTGACCAACTGGTAAAAGTGACCTTTGCACTATAACCACTGGCTGGTCAGCTCCCACTGAAGGGAGCGCATATGCCAATGGGCCCAATGGACCACGCTGGTGCAGGCTGCCATGTAACCCAGAACATGCAGGAAGTCCCGGGCAGGGCGCAAGTGCCCAACCAGAAATGACTGGGCAAAGGAGGAGAGAACCTCTGCCCTGTCCGCCGGGAGCTGAGCTCTGGCTCGGAACGAGTTGAGCTCTGCCCCGATGAAGTTGATCACCTGCGAGGGCAAGAGTTCTGACTTGGCTCGTTGACCAGGAGGCCAAGGTCGATGCAGGTCTGGAGGGCCAGGTTCCTGGACCACTCCACCTCCTGCCAAGAGGGACCTGCAATCAACCAATCATCCAGGTAGGGGTACACTCTGACCCCCTCGGCACCTCAGGTAAGCTGCCACCACTGCAATGCATTTGGTGAAGACCCAGGAGGCTGAGAAGAGGCCGAATGGCATGGCTTGGAATTCATAAAGGGTTCCCTCTGCTCAGAAGCAAAGGAACCTTTGGTGGGACTGACGGATCGGGACGTGAAAGAATGCATCCTGAAGATCCAGAGAGCAAAACCATATGTTTTGCTCCAGGCATGGTATGATCTGGAACAAAGTTACCATCCCGAAGGTGTGGGACTGGAGGAATTTGTTCAGGTTGTGCAGGTCTATAATGGGGCTCCAGCCCCCTCTGCTTTGACACCAGGAAGTACCTGGAGACAAACCCTGGGTGTTCCAGAGGGTCTGTTACCCTGACCATGACCTCCTTGTGGAGGAGCTGGGCTATGTCATCTTGAAGAGCCAACCGAGTGTCTGTGGATACCAAGCCTCCTGTGGAGTGTGGGCTCGGCTGGGAGGGTACTGCTCGATTTCCAGAGGCAGACCCTGACCAACCACTTCCAAAATCCACCTGTCCATGGTAACAGCGGACCAGGCGAAAAGGAAGTGGTGGAGCCAGCCCCCCACAGAAGGACCCGAGGAGGCGTGGCGGGCATGAACGTGGCAACCCCCATCCTCTCACTGGGCAGGCTTGGAGAAGGAGGAGGATCCAGTTGAAGGTCCACTGGGTTCCTTCCCTCTGTGTGTTTTGGACCACCGAGGCCACGGACTTGGCCCAAGGTCACCAAGACTGAGCCTGCTGGCCAGCCTGATGCTGGGCTGGTTTAGCCGCAGGGGTGGAGGACTGAAAGGGCTTACACTTCTGCAGCTTAGAGCCCTTGGAGTCCTTCTGGGCAGATGTCAGAGTCCAGGGTGGCATTGGTCTTCTCACTGAAGTGTGCCATCGAGACGGCTGAGCTCGCCTGGCAGAGGCCTAGCGAAGACGCAGCACAGACTTTCTTAGCCGAATGATCCAGTTTCTTGGGACTCTTTGTACGGTGGTCTATCGACGTCCCCAGTATTGCGACTCAGAGTCCAATGGATGGCAGTGCAAGGAGGAATGTTTGGACTCCGAGAAGTCCGCATAAAGTGGGTGACCACCAGGATCACTTTCGACCCGCTGCGGGCGGACAGGCATCAGAGTGACCGACTTAGCCATCTGAGACTCCTTGGTCATAGCCCCGGTCATTGGCAGCTTGGGTGGCAGCTCTACCACTACTGGTGGAGAAGCCTGCTTCAGCTGAGCTGACAGGGTCTGAACCGGCTCCGCTGGCAGAGGAACAGTGACGACCGGCCCCACCGGGGGGAGTCGGTGTCAGACTTTCAGGCAACAGCCAGGTAATGGCCAGGGTGGTAGCCGGGGTTGGCTTCAGCCCAGACAGACTAGCTGTTGCCACGTGAGGTCTTTGTAGCGTCGACACAACTTGTGCAGAAGCCTCTCCTCACCCAAGGAGGATGAAGACGAGAAGCGGCGGCGCCGCTTCCCATGGTGTCGACAGCGAGACTGACAACATCGGCGGGACATGCTCCACCCAGAGAAGAAAATTACAGAGACTCTGGCCATCGGGGTGCCTCTGAGGGAGCCGGGGAGTTCCGTGGCTCTTCCTGGTCTGGGATGGAGACCGGCAGGTCCAGCTCAGCTGGTTGGGCTGACCAGTTTGAGGTCATCAGAAGGACCGGGGTCCTAAAAACAGTTGTCGTCTTCTTCTGGTGACAACTGGTCGACCAGCTCGAGAAAAATCTCAGCTGCATCACTGACCGACGTCTCAGCCAGCTGGCCTGATGGAGTCAAACCAAAGATTCCTGAGATCAGGAACGTTCTCGGTCCCAGGATCGACGACAATGAGTCTTCTCTCTTTCCTGCTTAGACTCCTTCTTGCGTGAGCGGGAGCTGTGTGACTCGGTGGGCCCTTGCTCTATGATCGGAAGGGACTGGCACAGCTCCCTGAAGGAGGCAGAATAAGTGGAGCCCAACTTGAGAGGAACAAATGCCTGGGTGGAAGACAACTGTGCAGCAGCCTGGGCTGCCTCCTCCTCGGAAGGCCGTGAGATGTCCCAATTGCTCAGCAAACCCCGTGGCCGCAGAGACCACCCAACGGGCTTCCTTAGATTTGACCTGCGGATATCGTTTCTCCGGGTGACCCAACTGCAGGCGGGCAGTGCGGTCATCACAGACTGATGGATGAAACGCCCGACAAAAATCGCAGGCCTGCAGATCATGACCCAGACAGTAGACGCACATGGAGTGGGGGTCGGTACGAGACATATTCTGCCCGCAGGGTTACTGGCGAAAACCGGGCAAGGAGTCGTCCTCCATTGTGGTCGCGATCAAAGATCGAGAAGACAACGAAACTCAGATGAGTTAAAGTTTGGAAGTAAACCTGAAGATTTATGTGCCAGGGCCTACTCAATGCGGGAGCGGTAAGGAGGGAACCTGCTTCTTCCAGTGGAAAGGAAGATCTGGGGTGCAGCCAGGGGAGTTACCGCCTGGGTGGGTGGGAGAAGCAAGCTTGAAGACTTTCCGGCAAGATTTTTAAAGGGAAAGGATATGCCAAGAAGTGTGGCTAGAACATATCCACGTTCCTAGAAACTGGGGTTTCATGTTCTGGTGGGGTGGGGTGTTGCATTATTTTATTAGTAAGTGGAACAGCTGAAGTATTTATGAAGCAGCAGCGAATGTCGCAGGGAAAGGGGGGATTCTTCTATGCAGAGTGTGGCATGGTGCGATTATCATACAGGCAAGGGTTTGGATCTAGTTGTAATAACTGGGCACGGTGATTAGGGGCTCAGAAATAAATAAAAACGCCATTAAAAAGTATCAATATGATCATGATTAACATATCTAAAACCCGACCTTTACGACCTGTCAACACTTACCACATTTTTTTTTACCTTCCTGTCTAGCCATTATCCCCAAAATAATTATAATTAAAAACTTCCTGAGCAAAGCCTGGAACAGCTTAACTGGTCATCCCTGGCCCTGAAGCCTACCATCAAAAGAACAGAGTCCCTGAACCTCCGACAGCTAATTAATTAACCCACCAGACTCAACCCTCTCACCTTTAACCACTCCCTCCTAGGCTGGGTACTTTCCTCTCATCCCCACAGAATCTCTGCTGCTGGCACACTCCCCATCTCTTTCAGTGACCACTACATGACCTAATGCGTACGCAAGCTATGCTTGCCCCACTCCCCCCCAGCTATCACTGGATTTGGTCCCTCAGGTCTCTTACCTCTGTGACCCTACTCCATGACCTCTCCTCCTCTGACTGGTCCCTTGTATACTCCACTCCTGATATCGACTCCGCTCTCTCCCTCTTCTGCTACTTACTTCCATAAGAAGAGTACTATATGAAATCGAAGTAGGTGAGTAGGGTGGAAAGGGCAGCCAAAGCAGCCAAAGAGCAAAGGTTGGCACAAGGGATCAGGAATTTATTTAGATGCATCAGTGAGAAGAAGAAGTGTATGGGGCAGATCACCATGTTAAAAAAGGGTGGGTGGGCAAGAGGGAGTGGAGCAGGCTGAGGTACTAAACAAGTACTTCTGCTCTGTCTTTATGAGGGAAATGGATGGTCCAATTCCACAGGAGGGTGTTAAGGTAAAGGGTGGGGAGTGGGGCCACTAAAATGTGATGAGATACCAGTGGAGAGCGTGTGGGAGGGCCTTTGGTCATTATGGACAGACAAGGCCCCAGGTCCATATGGGATCCACCCCAGAGTCCTAAAAGAGTTGGCGGATGTCCTGGCAGCACAGTTGATGGAGTTATTCAACTCCTCCCTCCAAACAGGAAGTGTACCATTGGACAGGAGAATGGCGCACATAGTGCCCCTCCATAAGAGCGGGTCAAGGGATAAGTCAAGAAACTATTGACCGGTCAGCCTGATGTCCAGTGGGTAAACTGTTGGAGAGTACATTAAAGGAAAGGCTGGTGAAGTTCTTGGAGGTATGTGGACTTCAGGATGTCAGGCAACATGGTTTTGCCAAGGGGAGATCTTGTCAGACCAACCTGGTTGAATTTTTTGATTGGGTGACAAGATCTCTGGATGGTGGTAAGCTGGTTGATGTTTTATATCTAGACTTCAGTAAGGCATCTGACTCAGTGCTGCATGGGAGACTACTGGGCAAGCTGAGTGACTTGGGGTTGGGGGAAAAGGTTGGTGAGGTGGATTGGGAATTGGCTAAGCGACAGACAACAGTGGGTGGGTGGTAGGGGGGCTATCAACACTCAGAAGTGTCATTAGCAGGGTACCTTAGGGTTCGGTTCTGGGTCCATTGTTATTTAATGCCTTTATTTCAGACATTGTGATGGGAGTTAGGAGTAATATGAGCCTGTTGTCTGATGACTGCAAACTAGGTGCGGAGGTGGACAGTGAGAAGGGAAGGAGGATATTCCAGGAAAACACAGAAAGACTAGAACAGTGGTCAGTCACATGGCAGCTGGAGTTTAACATTAGGAAGTGCGGTGTACTTCACTTGGGAGCTAAGATTCCAGGGCACAGCTACAAATTGGGGGGGGGGGGGTTACAGTTAACAGTCTTGGAGGTAGAAAAAGATCTGGGAGTAGTGATTACTGGTAAAATGAATCACTCAGGACAATGCAGGAAAGCAGCGGCTAAGGCAAACAGAATGCTGGGGTGCATTGCTAGGAGGATCACTTCGAGAAGGGAGGAGGTAATTCTGCCACTGTACAAATCCTTGGTTAGGCCGCACTTGGACTACTGTGTGCAGTTCTGGCACCCTTAAAGAAGGACATTATGCTCCTGGAGAGGGTCCAGAGGAGGACATCTAAGATGATCCTCGGAATGGGGGATAAGCCCTATGCTGAGAGACTTAGGGAGCTAAACATGTACTCCTTGGAAAACAGAAGGGACAGAGGGGACATGATCGAGACCTTTAAATACCTGAAAGGTATTAATAGAGTAAACACAGAGGGTGTGTTCAGACTGAAGGGGGAAGGGACCAGAAGGGGTCATAGCCTGAAACTGGTTGGTTGGAAGTATAGACAAGACCTGAGAAAGCATTACTTCACAGAAAGGGTAGTGATGCTTTGGAATGCGCTACCTGAGGAGTTGGTATCAAGGGAATCAGAGGGAGGTTTTAAGAAGGGATGGGATAGATACATGGGCAGGTACAGCTAGGGTGGGTAGAGACCAGGGGGACTCTGAATGGAAATCAGGGGAGAGATGAAGGGGGGGGGCAGCAGTTAAACTGTGAGTTGCATCTTGAGCAGACGCAATAGACCTCAAGGCCTAATCTGCTGGTACGTTTGTATGTTCCTGAACAAAGCCTACAATACCCATCCCCCTCCCCGACACCGCAGTCAAATGTTTCCATCACCCCTGGATCACTGCTGATGTTATCAAATTTTGAAAATCCTGGGATAATGTCTCAGTATGCTACAAATCCTCCCTTCCCCCCTTTCTGATCTTTACCGCTATCGCTCTCTAAAAAATGCTTGCACTAAGGCCATTAGAGCCACTAAAGCACAGTACTTCAAGTCAATTGTGGCAGGCTCTTAGCTCCCTCATTAACCCCTCTCCCATGTCCCCACCTCCATCCCTGCTTGTTGACAACAAACTTGTCTCCGATCCTTCCTCAGTCACCTCTATCCTCAACTCATTTTCACTACCTGTGCTCCCCCCCCCCCCGGAGCAGGCCAATCCCCTGTATGCCCCCTCCACCCCCTTCTCCTCTTAAAGTTTTAATTTCTCTCCTGTCTTGACCCAGGAGGTTCTCCATGCCCTCCTGTCCCTAATCCATGCCCAGAGGGCCTTGGTTCTCCAGATCTCTGCTCCTGCCATAGACCTCCTTCTTGCCCGCTTGTTAAATCTCTCCTTCACTCTTGGCACTGTCCCCTAGGCCGGGAAAGCTAACAAGGTGATTCCCCTTAACAAGAGGGTGATCACTCCTTGCCAAGCAACCACTGTCCCATACCAAGCTTCAGAAATCACTTGTCCTCACTACACTTTCCAACTTATCTTCCTCCACTGACTTTCTCTCTCTCCCTTTCAATCCGGTTTCAGGAAAAAGCACTCTACCGTGATCTTCCTCCTTCAAGTCACAAACGCCACACTCATGGGAATGGACCGTGGGCATCACTGTTGCCATTTTCACTGACCTCGCAAAAGCCTTTGACGGTCTCCCATCCCCTCTCACCAAACTTCACTCTGCTGGCCTATCACCCCCTCCTGTGGACAGGTTTAGGTCCTACCTCACTGGACGCTCTCAATGTGTCCTCGCTGGGGACACCCTCTCCCCCCTTCCCATCCAAGTAGGCGTTCTTCAATGCTCTATCCTTCTCTCTGTCTTCTTAAATGACCTTACCTGTACCTGCATCTCCTCCCAGATTCATCTATACACCAATGATTCCATTGTCTACACCTTTGGTCCCTTCTGCTCCTGAGGGAGAGTCCCAGCTGCACAGTGACTTCACGCATGTGTTACTCTGTTCCAAGATAACCAGCTTAAGGTCAGCATGAAAGAAAACAGTATCCATGACCTCTGGAAAAGCACAAAAACAAACAAACAAAAAAAACTTCCCTTCCCCCTTCCTTCCATACCCTTGGTGGCACCATCCTACACTTTTCAACTCACACTTACTACATCCACTCCAAACTCCATCCAAAACTAGGAGCCACACACAGAAACAAGGACCACCCCCCCCCTTCCTGTCACCAAAACGATCTTGTCCATTTTCGACTATGCTGTTGCTGTTTTCAGGTCCACCCCCGCCTCACCCCCCTCTAGGCTGGACACTCTCTATAATGTTGTGTGCCATTTTTGCTTTCAATGCTCCTCCCATGCTCATCACTGTACTCTACTCTTCCCTCTCCTCCACTATGCCACCAGCTCTAAAGCACCACCCTTATCTCCAAATACTCATTTGGGTCTCTCCTTCCCTCTCCTCTCTCACGCCTCTTGCCAGCCTCGCTCCAGAGACTCTTGCACCTTCTCCCTTCCCTATCCTCACTCTAGCTCAGGGCAGGCAGCCTTCTCCTATCGTCTCCCCTCCATCTAGAAATCCCTCTGCCTATCTCCCTCACTTCTCAATCTACAACATGCTCTTTCCTAATCCCTTCCCACTTCTTACTCCTATACCCCCTCATCCTGACTGCCATTACCTTTGCTCTCTCTCACCCTTTCCATTCTGATCCTATTTTCTTCTCCCTTCTCTCAGCACTCCCCCTCCTCTTACTCTTGTCTTTTCCTACCTTCTCACTCTATACCCCTCCCCTCATCTTTCCTCCTACCCACTAGTTTTTCCTGTGTTACGTTAGCTTTCCTCTAGCCTCTCATGTGCTTATGTGACTCACCTCTTTGGTTATTTCCCCTACTTATACATGCATTATGTCATTGCTCCTGGTTATTGCTCGATTGTCTTGCGCTGCAACCCCACTTGTGTCACTACTCCCTGCTATTTTACTATAATTTCTGTCATGTTACCTGCATTTTTGACTTATTTATGTTGTTTTTTTATCTTGTTCCACAATATCCCCTCCCCCAATCGCACTTGGAAACGAGCCTTAGCTCAGTGTGCCTCTCCCGGATACCAAATTTTAAATAAATAAATACTTTGGATAATTATTCTGCTGCTAATGTCATACCTATGCCGGCTTCGGAATGAGTGCGGTTTTTATTTTTTAAACCACTGTAACTGATGTGGGTCTGATTGGGTGGGAGAAGTGAGGAAATTGGGGTTTCATGTTTTGGTGGGATGGGGTGTTGTATTTCCTTATGAGAAATTAAGCAGCTGATGTATTTACTAGCGGAAGTGAACTCTGCCAGGAAGGGGGGTTGGTGCAGTTCTTCTATGAAGAGGATGGTAAGGTGGTATTATCTTACAGGAACAGCTTTGGATCTAGTTGTAAAAACTGAGCACAGTGGTTAGGGGGCTTAAAAATAACAAAGCACAAGAAAAATAATGATCAATGCCGATACTGATCTGAATCCACAACTTATTTAAACCCGATCTTTACCAATTACTTCAGAAAATTAAACCAACCTTTCTCTCCAACTACTTACCCCCACTAAGTGTAAAATGTTAAAGTTCCATAGGTTTTTCTCCCAATGAGTGCAAACATATCCTCAAAGAATTACTATCTGTAACCTCACAGTATTGTGATCTAAGCACATGCCTGACATTAAGATGAATTCACACTGCACTTCTTCCTACTGACTGCAATGTTTAATACTGTATTGTAATATCTGTTTTTGGTATTGTTGTCTTACAATGTCCCTGTGTTCTGGTCACTTTATAGTAACTCTTCACTACTATTTGCCTGATGAAATCTGATGCTTGTAAAGTCCCTGTTGCGCTAATTCAATGTAATGTAATCCTCCACTTGTATTGGGTGTTTACTCACCTGGTAAAGGTGATTGTGTTGGTTGGCATCCATGGCACTCTAGACATTACCTCATGGGTTTCAGCCCACCTGACAGGCTAGTGATGCACATGACCCAGATCAGATTTTCAGTATATCCAGGTCCCAGAAACCCCTGCTCTCCAGTTTGAATCTTCCATAGCTGAAATAAGGTTAATTAGTACAAGAGAAGAGAAAAACATACAGTACAGTTACAGTCAGGATACACAAAGGAGGTGTACCACGACGTAGTGTAAGAAAGGCCCTGGGGCCTGTATTTATTTCCCTATTATTTACAGTCTAGGCTCGAACTCAGAAGTTCGACTGATCATGTATTGTAGAAAACTTCATTTTCTCCGCCCTCTAGGGTACTTGGTGAGGACCCCTTTTCTTGCCCCTGGGCCGGTCACTCCGATCACTCTGAGGGAGGGCCTTGGAGTGCCATGGATGCCAACCAACACAATCACCTTTACCAGGTGAGTAAACACCCATTGTGATTGGTTGGCATCCATGGCACTCAGACATTACCTCATGGGTAGATAAGAAGCAGTTAGCATCCGGTGGGAGTCGAGTGAGCCGAGTGACCGCCCAGATGCTGCTGCCAGAACCTGAGTTGCGAAGGAGGGCCGGATGGCCTGGAGCTGTTCCAGCCTGTAGTGTCTGGTGAATGTGTGTAAGGAGCTCCATGTGGCCATCTCAAATGTCCTCCGAGGATACAGAGGCCTCTCCGCCCATGAGGTGGCAACCGCTCTGGTGGAATGAGCCTTGATCCCTTGAGGTGGAGTCATCAGGTTCGCCGTAAGCGTTCTGGATGACCGCCTTAGCCATCCGCGATTGTGGTTTTGGAGGTGGCATAACCCTGCCTCTGCCCCTTTGAGACGATGAACAGCCCTCTGTCTTGTGGATGTGGCGGTTCTGGCTAAGTAGACCGAGAGGACTGATCCAACATCCAGATGGTGAGGCCCCGCTGTGGCCCTGTGTGGGGTCGCCGGAAGGTGGGCAGCCTGGATGGGCTGCTCTCTGTGAAAGTTGGTAGAGACCTTCGGTTGGAAGGCTGGGACTGTTCTCAGGCTGACCCCCTGCGGGGTGAACACTGTGTATGGCTCAGCGCAAGATAGGGCGCCAAGTTCCCCGATTCTTCTGGCCGAGCAGATGGCCACCAGGAAGGCAGTTTTGAGGCCAACCCAGAAGAGGTCTGCCTCTAGGAGTGGCTCGTATGGAGCCGATCTGAGGGATCCAAGGACCAGTGGGAGGTCCCACGGGGTGATGGCTGGTCTGGTCCTCGGTCGGAGGAGCTCTATCGCCCTCAAGAAACGTACGGAGTCCGGGTGTGCTCCCGGCGGATACCCCTCCACGAGGCCTATGGCCGCCCCTATGGCTGACAGCTGTACCCTGAGGGATGAGTGTGCCAGTCCCTTGTCCACTCCTTGCTGGAGGAATAGTAGTATGGTGGCCAGGTTGGTCTGTTCGGGCACCGACCCCCTTTCTCGACACCACCGCGCGAAGATGGCCCATTGCCTCTCGTAGGTGGACGTGGTGGAAGCCTGTCTGGATTGAAGTAGGGTACTGATGACCGACTCGTGGTACCCCGTTGCCCTCAGCCTCCTCCTCTCAGGAGCCAAGCCGTGAGTTTCAGGGTCCGTGGGGACGGGTGGAGTACCGGCCCCTGTGTCAGCATGTCCGGGTGATAGGGTATCCAGAAGCTGGCTAGTGCCATCTCTCTGATTGCTGCGAACCAGGACCTGCTTGGCCAATAGGGGGCCACCAGGATAATCCTGATGCCCGACTCAACCTTGGTCAGGACCTGAGGAATTAGAAGTGGCGGAAAAACGTATGCCCCCCCGCCTCAGGTCTGCGACAGGGCGTCCGCTCCTGGGAGAGGCCGTCCCTGAACCGCGAGTAGTACCTGCCGACTTCGGCGTTCTCCCGGATGGCATGAGGTCCATGGACACGGGCCCCCACGTCGCCTGGATTGTCTGGAATAGAGTCGGGTGCAACTGCCATTCTCCCGTGTGTACTTGTTGCCTGCTGAGCCAATCTGCTCGGACATTCAGCTTCCTGCAAGGTGGACTGCGCTCAGGTGGGTGAGGTGTGCCTGGGCCCAGCTGAGGACCATTGCCGCTTTCCTCATCATGGCTCTGCTTCTGGTCCCCTTGCTTTGCAATGTATGCCACCACCTGGTTGTCGGATCGGATCAGGACCGATCGACCCAGTATAAGACGCCTGAAAGCTTTCAGGGCGTGGGACAAGGCTCTCATCTCCAAGATGCTGATGGAGAGTTTTGTCTCCGCTGGTGACCATATGCCCTGTGCTGTTGTGTCCCCCAGGCAGGCTCCCCAACCCGAGAGACTGGCGTCCGTCTCTATGGAGACTGGGCGGGGAGGCTCCAGTGGGACTCCCCTGGATAGGTTCCCTTCTGTTGCCCACCATGCCAAGGAGGATCTTACCGCCTGAGGTAGTGGCACCACGCACTGGAGATTGTGTTCGCTCGGTGCCCCTCGTGACAGGACGTAGTTCTGGAGTGGACGCATGCGCCACCTGGCCCAAGGCACGAGGTCTATGCAGGAGGCCATGCAGCCCAAACTGGGCTATCTTCCCCATCGTGGTGTGGTGGCGGGCCTTCATTTCGCGTGCCAGCTCCCTTAAGTTGTGAACTCGCCCTGGAGACGGCTTTGCCCAGCCTTCGGCCGAGCTGATGAGGGCCCCCAGATGTTCAATCTGTTGAGTGGGGCTGAGGTAGCTCTTTTCTCGATTCACCACCCAGCCGTGGTCCTCAAGAGCCTGTATGGCGAGTTCCGTGTGTGCTCGCGCCTGGTCCTCGGAGCGGGCGTGAATGAGCCAGTCGTCTAGATACGGGATGATGTCTAATCCCTGTTCCCCGAGTCTGGCCACCAGGGTTACGGAAACCTTGATGAAGACTCTCGGGGCTGATGACAGCCCGAAGGGAAGCGCCTTGTACTGGAAGTGGTGGCCTAGAATGTGAAAACGAAGGAACTGCCTGTGTTTCCGGATAATGGGATGTGAAGATAGGCGTCCTTCAGGTCGATGGACGCTGTGAAGTCGTCACCCTGATGCATTGGAGGGTGGATCGATGGTTCCATTTTGAACCGTGGAACCACGGTCGGTTCAGCTGCTTCAGGTCTAGAATGGGTCTGAGCTCCCCGATTTTTGGGTACCAGGAAAAATGGAGTACATTCCCATTCCCTGCTCTGGTACCGGGACGGGCTGAATGGCCCTGTTCTGGATTAGCTCTGCTAGTATCCGCTGGACCTGATGAGGGGACGCTCTCCTCCTGGACACGGGGGAAGAAACAAATCTGTGAGGGATATGAGCGCGGGATAGCTCTATGGCGTATCCCTTGGACACTACATCTCGTACCCATCTGTCCGATGTGGTGGACGTCCAGCGGTGGGCAAAGAGGGTTAGCCTTTGCCCCACTGGTGGGCACGGGGCCTGACCGCGAGTCTCCGGCAGTGGGCAGTCACTGTTGTTTTCCCCTGAAGCCTCTACTTCGACCTCCGGATCTTTGGCCCCGGGTTCTGAAAGGTGGGGGCTGGTAGTTCTGAAAGTATGGGCCACGGGAGCTGGAGGGAGCCTCACCTCAAAAGGAGTGGCCCTGTTGAAGTGTGTACCATGGGCTGGCCAAGCTTGTTCCCACCCTAAACCTCCGTCTTGAGGAGGGTAGATAGGAGAACTTGGGTTTATTCCTGAGGAGGTCCCTGCCCTCCTCCTTTTGCTTTAAATAGTCCTGTAGTCCCTCCCCAAAGACATGCTTTCCCTTGAGTGGTAAATTCTGTAACAAGGTCTTAGATTCCATATCAGCGTCCCAAAGTTTCAACCACAGCGCCCTACGGGCCCGGTTGATGATGGCGGTGGCCCTCGCCTGAAGACACAGAGTGTCTACCGCCATATCAGCCAGATATTTGGCTGCATTCAAGGTGCACTCCAACAGCTCTGCCTCCCTAGACTTAGGGGTGGCCTGCTCCTGGAGTTCCTCGAGCCAGCGGATCTGTGCCCGAGTTGTGTAGATGGCGGTAGTCAGTCATCGTCTTTCGCAGCGATGCCCTCGATCTCAAAGGTCTTCTTGAGCATATCCTCGATCCTTTTATCTGTGGGGTCCTTGAGGGCTATGGTGCCGCATGGAAGCATAGTCTTTTTGCTGAGGGCCGCCACTTGAGGGTCAATGGTGGGTGCCTTGCACCAAGTGTCCGATTTTTCACCCTGTACAGGGTACATTCTGTCCAGATTTTTACGGTTCGGCATCCTGCCCGGTTCGGGGGACTGCCATTCCGTGCTGAAGATGTCCTCAATCGCTGGATATACGGGGAATGTCTCTGTGATTGCCGGCCTAAGCTGGATCATTGGATCGAGCTTCGACTCAGGCTTACTTTCTTCGGTGTCCTCAGTGCCTAACCCCATGGTGGCCTTGGTCATTTTCATGAGCCCCGGGATTGTGTCGAAGGAGCATAGTTTTGAGGTCAGTGAAGGAGTCGCCTGTAGTTCCATCTCCTCTGTGTCCGAGTCCGCCCCATCTTCTTCCTCTTCTTCCCCTGCGTCATCTCCCCCCTCTCCTCGAGCGTGCCGTCGTGTGGGACGACCGGGAGGGTGTCTTCAGGGATTGGTGGTTCCTCTGGTAGGCCCCTTGTCTTGTCTGATTCTGAGCTGGGACGCCTTGCCCTGTTCTGGGTGAGGGATTCCAGTTTCTCCATGATTTTGAGCATGAAGTTCTATTGGCTCTCCATCATGGCCACCGCAGCTTGTTGGTTCTGGATCAGAAGGGAACCCAGGTCCATCCACGTCGAGTTGCTGGGTCCGGGGTTGTTGGGGGCCAGAGGCAGTGTCCTTTCCAGTGAAGAAATGTCATCGTCCAGGAGGCAGGCGGCGCATAGGGGACCTGGGGTTTGGGGGAGGAGATTGGGCTGCACGCGGAGCACTTCTTGGCCTTTACCATCTGAAATTAGAGAGAGTACACTTAAAAACGACCACACCCTGATCCCCTCTCTTTTTTTTTTTTTTTGTTGTCCCCAGCTGAGTCTGGACGAGCCCTGCCCCACCGGGGGGGACAGGGGAAGCGCCTGTGGTTGAGGGGTGCTGTGGGAGGACCCCTACAACAATAAGCGGTAGACTGGTGCCAAGGCCCGCTATGGGAGGGAGCCAGGGCAACCATGGGGAAGGACAGATGGACAACCTACTGGGGTCACTGTGGGAGGGACCCGAGTGGATTGATTGGCCAGATTTTTTTTTTTTTGAAAAGGGACCATGCAACCAGGGGCCAATCCAGAAAGACACGATCCCCCAGTGGCATGGGTCTGGCCGGCGGCTGAGTTGGAGCCGGCCTAACCAAGGAGTCCGAGAAAAAAGTGTGTGGGGGGGCCTTCGGTTGCTAGGCAGACCCAGAGAACCTTCCCAAAGAGGAGAGTCCCAGGCCCCACAAGGCTGCTGGGGGGGTTCCTCGTTGCAGTGATTGCCTAACCAAGAGGCAGGGGATAGTAGCGAGCGCCCCCCGAGAGAGCGTTGACTCTCTCACTCTCTCTTTGGCCCTCAGTATCCCGCTCTCTGACTCGCTCTCTATCGCGCGCCGCCGGGTTAGCACGCTCACAGAAGATGATCCTCCCTGGAGGTCCTTCTGCGGGGGAGGATGGAACAGCTGGCGGGTGGCCTGGCGTTGTCGTGGAGCGGTCCCTTGAGGCCCAGATCACATGCCCGGCGTGAGTAGGAAAAGGCCCCAAACGAGGCCTACAGGTGTGCCAGAGTGCGAGAAGCTCACCCCCTCCCAGCCCGCCGGCTGAGCAAGCCATGGGCGCGAGCAGTGTGACGGGGTTGCTGCCCACGAGAGGCAGAGAGAGGAGGGAGGAGAGGGAGGCCTCTGGCGGCCTCAAGGACCATCGCACACCCGAGGATGGGTGAAGACCAGGTCAGGCAGGCTCACGATCTGCCACGTCTCCCCTTCTCTCTGTGGGCCACTGGATGTGCGGGGGGCCAAGGGCTGAGGCCTAGCCGGGGAGAAAACGTGGTCGCCGAGAGACTGCGTCCCCAAGGACAGCCAAGGAGCCAGAGCGGGGGACCAGGAATAGGAGCTCTTCTGCCCTGACCACAAGAGAAAACACCATACCGAGGCCATGTGGCCACCATAAGGCTCTGCCCCACAGCCATGCTGATCCTCAAGAAAAGCTGAAAGCTCAGCTTCCATTTGCCACACATTAAAACAGTTTAAACATTGATTCCAATATCAAACAGAGTAGGGAGCTCAGCCTCCATTTGCCACACATTAAAACAGTTTAAACATTGATTCCAATATCAAACAGAGTAGGCAGGGATATTTTAACAGAACAGAAACTAGTTCCTACCTTGCTAGAGCAGACAGGGATTCCTGGTGTGCTTCTTGCCTCTTCAGATGCACGATTCAAAACTGGAGAGCAGGGGTTTCTGGGACCTGGATATACTGGAAATCTGATCTGGGTCATGTGCATCATTAGACTATCAGGTGCGCTGAAACCCATGAGGTAATGTCTGGAGTGCCATGGATGCCAACCAATCACAATTGCCTGTTCATGTATGTACCTTGTAATCTCCCGGGTCGCACCTGAAAATAGGCACTTGGCTGTCTAGTGTGCTTACCCGGTTAACAAAAGCAAATAAATAAATAAATAAACCGAAACCTTGACTTTTAAACTTAAATAGCTAAAAAAAAACTAAGGAAGATATGAACTTCTAACTCCCTTAGGGAATCCTTCTATACCAATCCACATATCCACATCAAGCTTCACTACTTAAACTTTTACAGTTTTTTCCTCTACAGCAGGGCAAAAATTTAGGGACACAAATACCAATCTCCATTCAAAAAGCCCGAAGCTCTTCTGCGCATGCGGCATGTTAACTCTATGCTCAATTTTCCTTGCCAACGGCAACTGCCAATGATGATTTTTTAAACTTAAATATCTTAAAACTTAGGAAACTCAAACATCACCCCCCAACAAATCTTTCCCCACCATCCTGGACAACCATACAAAATGTCATAATTTAAAGATTTATAGTTTTTTATCTAGACGAGAGCAAAACTTTGTGTAAAAAAAAATAAATAAATAAATCAAAGGGAAAAATATATATTTTGTTTAACACGTTAATATCTATAAATATACTGAATTGATCTACATGAAATTTTCAGAGATTGTAGATTCTGCTATGGTCAACAAATCCTGAAAGTGTCATGTAAATCTGTAAAATCATCTTTCTGCAAGCAGCAAACAAAAAATCCAGTCTGACATAGAACTCACCAACCATCCTAACTATAGGGGCGCTACTGCACCCCTATAATAAAAACGTATCTGGTTGGTCCTTCTATGTTTAGTTTATTTGTGATACGGGATAAAAACATAAGTCGACCTGTGTGTGGGTCCGCTGCTGTTTTTATCCAATACTGCAAATGAACGAAACAACAGGCTAGATACGTTATTATACAGAAAGCTTTTTTTTTGTGTGTTTGTACTTTAAAACAAAGGATTCTGACAAGAGGTGGATATTGGCACAAGATAGGAATCTCCATAATACGTGGATACTGGTAGGAGAAACACGGTTCCATGAAGTGTGCATCCTCAGGATGCTTTATCTAGACTGTGCATGCCACTTTTTTTTTTTTTTTTAGTTAGGGTCGCCAGGCAGACTGGATGAACCACAGACTTTTTTTCTGCCTGAAAATTTCCGCTTACATGCTAGCATGTATGACAGTGGTAAGTGAGGTGGGGGCAATGTAGGAAACACCTACAGCAGAGAACTTGTCAGTCAGTCTCTGCAGGGCACAGCCTGGGGCTGAGGCATAGATAAAATCAATGTCGTGGAGGTTCAGGCGGACTTGGGTCTAGATAATTTGCTTTTTGACCTCTTGAGACAAGATTGCTCTGTTCCAAAATAAGAAACTCGCATGGGGAAGGATTTTCTTGAGACTTTTAAGGTGAATTACTGGTCAAACTAGACCACAAACTACAGTATTTTGCAGGGGAACAACACAAGCCTGCTATTACCCTCAGGTCACTGCTTGTTCTGTGGGCGTCCATAGTGCCAAAGAGCATTATTTCTGTATTGTTTGCATTCAGAACAAGCCCATTTTCAGAAAGGAAGATCTGTAGTGCATCAAAACCAGTATTCAGTGTGGTCTGAATAGCACTGTTTGACTTTTTGCTTGTATTAACAGTTTACAGTCATCCACATATAATTGATATTTAAGGTCAAAGGATACTTCAGATTTGAACACTGAGCCCAGACTGTTTGCATACAACGAGAATAAAGTTGGGCCAAGTACTGACCCTGTAAACACCAAGCCACAACAGACAGAACACTGCTGGCATGCATACACTGCATTCTCCGAGACCAACAAGCTGTAAGCCACTGGATCAGGCCATTATCCACAGAACAACCCAGATCTCGCAGCTTGCTGATTAGTATGTTATGCTGCACCATGCCAAATGCTTTAGAGCGGTCCATATAAATGGCCTGTTTGTTTACCCTGATTATCATTGCAGACACGAGTGCAGTCACACCACTGTGCTGTTTTCTTAAAGACAGGCTGAAATTTGTCCAACAGATTATCATTCAAGAATCTACCTAGCTGAGAGCAGCTGTGTCCCAATAATCTAAACAAGGGATAGAAGGGAGACAGCCCCAGATAGGATGTTATACTGCCCTTGTACAGGTCACTGGTAGGGCAGCATCTAGAGTATGGAGTTTAGTACTGGTGCCCACACCTCAAAAAGGACAACCTGCTGGAGAAAATCCAGAGGAAGGCTACAAAGGTGACAGCTGGTCAGCAGGGCAAGGTGTACGAGGAGACTTTGAGGGCACTGAACATGTACTCCCTGGAAGACAGGACAGCAAGAGAGAGGGGACACGACTGGGACTTTCAAGTACTTGAAAGGGATAAATAAGGTTGATGAGGAAAATCTCTTTAAGGTGATTGGCAACCATTAACACGAGGGGGTACAGTCTTACGCTGGAGGGTGGGAGGTTTAGGAGGGAGATCAGGAAGCACTTCTTCACAGAGAGGGTGGTGGAGACTTGGAATGCACTGCCAGAAGAGATCACCTCATTGAAGATAGTGGGCAGCTTTAAGAGAGGCTAGGGTAGGCATAGGGGGAAGGTAAGGATAATGAGTAGGAAGGATGGGAGGAGTGGGAAGGGAGGGCAGAGACATTAGCTCAAGCTGTGGACCCTGCAATATGAGCAGACTTGATAAGACAAAATGGCCTTCTTCTGCTGACTTTTTGTATGTTCGTATGTAACAAGGAAAGCCTTCCTCCACTGAAGATGGGTGCAGCCTTCACCTGTTTCCATGCATTGGGGAACTCAGACATTATGCTAAGGTCGAGTACATAAGTTAGGGTCTTATATATATTTATGGCTGCAAACTTTACAAGTCTGCCTTTACATCCATGACACAACATATGGCTGGTTTAAGCCAAAGGAACTGCAAAAGGATGTCAGTTTTACTGATTTCCTGACATCCAAATTAGTAGTGGGACTGGGGGAGTAGACAAATTCTGTTGACACCATATGAATTATAGTGCGGTGGGTATTGTTCAACTTGGGAACAGTCTAATAAGTTACTGAAGTTCAGCAAAAGGGAGCTAAAGGCATTGGAGGCGTCACCTACATCCACTAAGATCCTTCATGTTCAAACAATCTGGGAACTCACCTCTGGAATGGCCTGAAAGTTTGCCATGTCAGTGATTTTAGATGTACTGTAGGAATTTCTGGTCAGTCTTAACTCATTTAGTGTACCAATTTCTGAGCGTGCAGCACTGATGATGCCTGTCACATATTAAAGCAGCAGTGCATGTTACGGTGAAAAGTTTGTCCTGTACTTCTTTATTCTGTTTTAGGCTGCCCTTTATCTGCTGTTTTGTAAGATACTCAGCAGGGAAGGTAGTCAGAATAGCAAAGGCACAAACTGAGGAAAAGATAAACTTGGTTAAGAAGGGGGATGAAACCTTTTACAGGTATATCAGGGAGCGTAGAAAGACAAAGGGAGGGACAGTGAGGCTGAATAGAATGGATGGTGGGTGAGCAGAGAGGGGCAGAGAGTGACAGTGAAAAAGCAGGGATACTGAATGAATACTCTGTTCAGTATTCACAAAAGAGGAAGTGGGGAGGTGCCTAATCCAATTAACAGAAGCACTCTGGGGAATCCCAGTCCTTTCACAGAAGAAAGGGTTCTGAAAGAACTCCTGAAAGTGACAAAGCAATAGGGCCAGATGGAATTCACCCCAGAATTCTGAAAGAATTAAGCAGAGAACTGGTGACACCACTGACTACCCTTTATAACAAATCATGGGAGAATGGTGTGGTACCTGAGGACTGGAAGAAGGCTGATGCGATTCCCCTTCACAAAAGTGGGAACAAGACAGAGGCAGGAAACTACAGACCTGCCAGTTTGACCTCTGTGGTTCAGAAAGTGATGGAATCACTTCTGATGGAAAGAACTGTTGAGTACCTAGAGGCCAGTGGGGCACAGGACCCAAGGCAGCATGGGTTCACAACGGGAATGTCATGTCAGACTAATGTAATTGATTTCTTTGACTGGGCGGCCAAAGTAGTAGACCAGGGAGGGGCTGTGGACATGGCCTACCTAGACTTTAGCAAGGCATTTGACACAGTCCCACACAAAAGATTAGTAGTCAAATTAACCAGCCTTGGAGTGGGTCCCAGGGTGGTAGCTTGGGTAAAACACTGGCTGAACAACAGGACACAGAAGGTAATTGTAAATGGAGTCCACACCGAAGAAAGAGGGGTTACTAGTGGGATACCGCAGGGTTCAGTACTGGGTCCAGTCCGTTTTAATGTCTTTATAAGTGACATTGCAGAGGGACTAGAATGAAAAGTATGCCTCTTTGCAGATGACACAAAGATCTGCAACAGGGTTGATACACAAGGAGGCATGGAAAGTATGAGAATGGACTTGGCAAGGTTGGAGGAATGGTCAGAAGTATGGCAGCTTGGAATCAATGCAAAGAAGTGCAAAGTAATGCACCTGGGAAACAAAAACCCAGGGAAAGATTACACAATGGTGGGGGGGAGAGGTAGTAACAACAACAAAAATGGAAAGAGACCTAGGGGTAATCATATCAGATGACCTTAAAGTTGGTGCAATGGAGAAGGCAGTAGGGAGGGCTGGGGGAGGGATACTGGGATGTATAGGAGAGGCATCACCAGCAGAAAGCAGGAAGTTGTTATCCCTCTGTACAGACAGTTAGTGAGACCCCATCTGGAGTACTGCATCCAGTTCTGGAGACCCCATCTCCGCAAGGACATAGACAGGATGGAGGCAGTTCAGAGGAGGGCAACTAAAATGCTGCAGGGTCTTGCAAGAGAAGCTACACGAGGAGAGGCTAAAGGAGCTTAATATGTATACTCTTGAGGAAAGGAGGGAGAGGGGGGAGATGACAGAAACATTTAAGTACCTCAGTGGAATCAACAAAGTCCAAGAGAGTAGTATCTTTCAGAAAAACAGATGTGCAAGAACAAGGGGACACAATTTGAAGATAGAGGGGGGACGGCTCAGGGGCAATGTGAGGAAGTGGTGGATGCATAGAACAGCCTTCCTGAGCAGGTTGTGGGGTCTAAAACTGTGGGAGAATTCAAGAATGCATGGGACAGACATAAGGCAATTTTTGTGGGGGGTAGGAAGAAATAGGCTGTTGGTTAAATAGGATCTGCAGCTTATCCTCTAGGTACGGAAATGGGCAGACTAGGTGGGCCAAACGGTCCTCATCTGCCGTCAAAGTCTAGGTTTCTATGTTTCTTACTCCTAATCGCCCATTTTGAGTTCACTGTGGCACATTTTTTATACATTTTAAATAATAAAAAGGGTGCTCTTTGTTTTCAGTCTTATGTTTTTCCTCCCTCCCAACCGTCTTTATCCAGGATATACGCTGTTCTCAGGCATACACCACTGTTCAGGCTCTTTGAACTGCCACAGAGACTGCTGGGAGTGTTTTCTTCCACGGTTTTCCACTCACCCCATCCTCCACCTCAGTAATGCGCGCCATGCCTCCATCAGTCTCAATATCATGCACCTCTGCAGTGAGAGGCAAGCTTCCTGACTCAGCTGTGGGAGTTGCTTGGATGTCAGAACCCACCAACACCCTTCCCCAGCTGAGACACACTGCCAAGTGGCAGCTATTCCCAGCCAGCCAAGTCCCTCAAAGTGGCGACCAAACTCTGCTCCCGAACACTGTTCAGCAGTGCAAAGCACTTATCGCTGGGTCATCGGGGCAGCAGAGAGTGCTCCTTTCAATATGGCTATCCCCACAAAGTTCATTATTCTCAGGTGCTTTTATACATTGACTTGCCCTATAAATTTAGACAGCTGTGTCTGCTGCATGCCAGTTTATTTGAGTCACAAGAAAAGTGACATTAAACAGGGGCCAGATATTCAAAACTTAACCGGAGTACCAAGGGGTGTTTGCCTGCGCTAACTGGGTTTTGTGTCCGATTCATGGGTGGGGTCTATATTCAGACACCCCCACAGCACAGGCAAAACCTGTTAGCATCCAAGTGCTAACTTACTATTGCGCCCATGCAAAGGTGGGGGTCCTCCCCTGCATACGGGCGGAGTGGGAAATTCAGAGGTTTGCACAGGTGGTAAATGCCACACGAATGGGTGCAAGTTACCCCCTTTGCAAACCCAGACTTAACTTAGGGTGCAAGGCCCTGGTGGCAAGCTGCAGTACTGCAGCCGGTTGCCACCTCACCCCCGACCCATTGCATTGATGGATACCCTGATGTCTAGTGGCACTTCTTGCCCTCCAATCACCCGTCCCCATATTAATCTAGTAGTCCCCGTTGTGTAGTGGCACGCTCCACCCACCAATGGCCTGCCACCGCATGAAGAATGATTTCTCTGGTGTCTAGTGGCATCCCCACCCACCAATCACCCACCACCACAGTAAGTATGGCCTCTCTGGTGTCTAGTGACACCCCCCCACCCACTGATCACCCACCACCACAGTAAGCATGGCCTCTCTGGGGTCTAGTGGCACCCCCACCCACCAATCACCTGCTGTCACATGAAGAATGACTTCCCTAGTGTCTAGTGGCACCCCACCCACGGTTCAACCGCTGCCACAGTAAGAATGATTTCCCTGGTGTCTAGTGGCACCACACCACATGAAGAACAGATTTCTCTGGTGTCCAGTGGCAGCCCCTCTGCCCTCCAAGCACCCGTCCGTCCCTGTAGACAGCCTGCAGTCCCTGATGTCTAGCATGCTCCCATATAGTGGCCAACCGAGGAGGTGAAAGGAGGGCTGGACAGTCACCATGTTGAACCCTCTGTGCGGCACGGCTATTTTGGTACATGGGGGTGTGTGGCTGAGCGGTGTTCTCTGTGCATGTGGTGTGAGGGGGCCCACTGGATACTAGGGACTACGAAATGTCCACAAGAAAGGGTGCTCAGAGGGCTGGGGTGGTGGTGCCATGGGACACACGGGAAATCATTCTTAATGCGGTGGTGGGCAATCTGAGAGCAGGAGTGCCACTAGACACCATACTTATTATGGGGCCAGGCAATAAGAGGGTGGGGGTTGCCGGCACGGGGTCATAATGTTGCAGGCAAAACCATGCACTGCAACAATGCCACAAAATAATGTCGGCACAATATGCTGACCAGCGCGCACTGGGCACACAGTGCAGCAACAACTTAGTTTTTGCAGGGCTCTGACCCCCGATGGGGGAGCTTTGCACCACACACCCAGACTAATTATAAATCAACTCGGGGGCTAGGACGTTAGGGTAACAAATAAAACTTGAGTCGGGAAAACGGTAGTTTCTGGGGCCAACAGAAGCTGCAGCCCCAAATCCCAGCCGCTGCTGGAGGCAGGTACTCTAGCTGCTCCACCACGGGAGCAGCTCAGCCAGGCACCACCTCAACGCCATCCTTCACCTTCCTTGCTGACAGCCTACAGTGACAAGGGTAGCGGTTTCTACCACACGCTATGTAACCTCTGTCGTAGAGCCATTAGCGCTTCTTGCAGCACTGTATTTCACACACGGTTTTATCCGCGCTTTCTTAACCCAGTACCGGGGTTGCCATTAGACACCAGGGAAATCATTCTTACTGCGGTGGTGGGCGATTGGTGGTTGGGGGCACCACCGGACACCAGAAAAATCATTCTTCATGCGGTGACGGACAACTGGAGGGTGGATGTGCTACTAGAGACAAGGGATACCATACATATTATGGGGTTGGGCAATCAGCAGACACCAGGGACATCAGTATTTATATGGCACCAGGCGATCGGGGGGGGGGCACTGAACACCAAGAAAAGCATGAAGTTTATGGTGCTTGGCGATCAGAGAGTGCCACTGGACACCAGGGATATCACTAACATGACAGCGGCAGACGATCAGAGGGTTGAGGATGCCACAGTACATCAGGGAGTACATGCAGATTGTAGATTGAGGGGATGGGAGTTCGGAGTGTGCGCAGGGCCGCTCACCACCCTGCCTGCGTGGTGGGCAGCGACAGGCGAGTGCAAACCTGCCTCTGCTTCCCATGCAAACGAGTCCATAATGGGCATGCATATGGCCCCTTAGTGCCTTGCATACCCGATGGGCTCATCTGTATGCTGCAGACTGAATATCGCGCCATGGTTCCTGGCGCGATCAGGTCTGGGGGCGCAGTTCTCTGCAGTTCTCTATGGACTGCATACAGCCCAGATCCATGTTGGGGCAGCACTACTCGACTTAGTGCTGCGTTGACATGGCCCTATATTCAGTCAGGTAGCACTGCTGGGCTGTCCGAATGAATATAGCAACCTCTGGGTCAGATGCAAGGGCAAGCTCTGTGCAAATCTTTGCGCTCCGCTTTTGCCCATATTTGAATATCGGGCCCCAGGTGTTCAAAGACAGTTGATATTATGTTGGAAAGCCAGATTACTGGCAAAAACCTGGGGAAAGTGGAGAAAAAAAAAGAAGAAACTTCCTAGGAGTTCCTCTGTAGCACTTCTGAAATTGTTTACAATGCCCACAAAGAAGGGAAGGATTATAATTTGCCCCTGAGCAGCGAGCTGCGTAATCCCTTCCACTTCCTTATCACTGGCTCCACCTTCCCCCCCATCAGATGTTTTGTGACGTCTGTACAGGGAGACTGCTGGGGTGCGATCCACGCAACTCTATGGAGCGTAATTTTTAAATGCTTTTTCTGGTATTTAAGTGGATGTCTGATAAAACAGGCACCAGAGTTCAACTAACATTTTATTTAATTAGGTAAAATGATGACTCTGTGGCCAAAGGTTTTGCTCCGAGCTCAGTCTCGGAAGTGCAGAGGGTGGTAGGGAGGAGGGTAAGAGTGCTGCACTGTGCCACTAATAAAGTGGCTCCTGGGTGGTAGGGAGGAGGGAAAGAGTGCTGTACTGTGCCACTAATAAAGTGGCTCCTGGGTGGTAGGGCGGAGGGAAAGAGTGCTGCACTGTGCCACTAATAAAGTGGCTCCTGGGTGGTAGGGAGGAAGGAAAGAGTGCTGCACTGTGCCACTAATAAAGTGGCTCCTGGTGGTGGAGGTGACCGTGGTAGCATGGGTGATCACAAACTACCTGGAATTCTCACCCCACAAGATACTGCTCCATGCGAGCAATAGGGGAAGTGGGCCAGGATATAAACACAGGAAAATGGTGTGCTCAGGCATGGCAGATGATGGAGCCCAGGGGCTCTTGCCATGCTCCTGAGTCCCACAGTGTACCTGCTCTACTCCCTTCAGTCAGGATCTCCAGCAGTATAGCTGTTCTTTTTTCTGGTGTCACCGGGGATCCCCTCTCAAGGACATGCTGGACACCATTATGGTGTAAAAATGGTGGTGGAACAAAGCAGCAGAGGGTATATATGGCAGGCAGCAGAGGACCAATATGGTATTTGAAGGAAAGGGATGCTGAGGGGCAAGTAGGAGAATAAAGAAACAAGGCAAAAAATAATGATAGGCAAAAGCAGAATAATCATATGTTAAGAATTCTTGATTTAAACTTAGGCAGTGCTGGGCCGGCACGGTGGTGCTGATGGTTGAGGCGCTGGACACCACAACTTGCGCCATGCCAGCCACCCGAGTTCGTGAGTGAGCTCAGATGCCGGGGGTTGGCAGGGGAGGGACTGAATTGAACGCCTAAGGGCTGCTCTCTGATCCCGGGGAGGGCATTAGGGTGCCCGGTGCTCCGCCGGCCCCAGGTGGAGATCGGGGGCATCGCAGTAGCAGGGTGGCATGTAACAGCGTGCCCGGCGCTGGCAGGGTTGCCTTGTGCCAAGCTTCGGGGGGTGCGCATGCAGGGTGGGGTGGGTTTGGGAGAACAAGGAAAAACCCGGCTCGAGGGATAGGCGACGGCACCTATCCTCCATGCCCAGCACTGGGTTTGTCTCAGCCGGCCCCATTGATCCTCCACCCAGGCCCTACCTGCACACCAGAATCTGCTTCGAAGGAGCCCAAGGTAAGAACTGGCTACCTCCCTCGGCAGATTAAACCAAGGGTACTAGCTATGGGGGGCACAGGCTCAAGCAATCCTCAGGCAGGGTACAGGGATAGGGCTGCCTGAGAGTTCTCCGAGCTGTGAAGGAGCGAAAGAGTTGGAAAAAACAAAAAAACTAAGCTGTGCTATCATTCAGTTATAAAATTCAACACAAAGGTCACTATTTTAAGTACTCTTCTGCCAATCTGCATTCATTAGCCTGTAATGCAGTGGTCGGTTCCAATACTTCTTAATGTAAGCCAAGTTTGCGTAAGAAGTATTTTGTGTGGTGTCAAACTAGTATGCAGACAATAAAATGGGAAATAAATGGCTTCTCAGGGATAGTAGCAGCCATGGCCATGACACCACTGCTAGTCCTGGCTAACCCTGACTCATCACAGCTGAAGGATAAGCAACTCCAGGTTGGCAACACAAATGTGTTTGCAAAGAAAATGTTACAGCTTAAAGTCGGCCCGACAGTGCAGTAGCTGGGGAACCACTTGTCATGTTTACAACCTGGGACCATGTACCAAGTTCAGGGTGTCACTGTGGGCTAGTTAGGTGCAAAAAGCATCCCAGGAGATGCTTTCCACTACTTGCTTGCCTCCTGTTGTTTGATGAGTACAAGGTGTTGAATGTCAGGGCTATCAGTAGCCATTCGGAACTAAGTGGGTGACGTGATGCATTCTGGTGGTCTCATGTTGGCAGTGGTGGGAATACATTCACTAGCAGGAATGGGCAGATTAACTGGCTGCATGCATTCCTGCTTATTATGCAGTAAATGATGCAAATGTGTGTGCAGCTTACTCAGTCACGGCTGTACTGGCTGAAAGGGAGAGTAAGATCGCCTCTAAATGGATCCTTGAGGAGAGGGGAGTAAGTCAGAGTAGGGAATCTGAAGTGAACAACTGAAAACTCTCAGAGTGGTTTCGTGAGCAGGCAGCAGGTTGGTGGTCTATACACAGAGGCCCTATTCCAGGCTGGGAGGAAAACTAGGGGGATAAAACAATAGTGTCATGTCAGCCAGTAACATCGTGGCTAGTCAAGACTTACCTTGGCTAACATACATTTCTTAAGGTAGGAGAGTTATTGATATGTTGGGCTCTGCCTGCCTGTCTAGCTATCCATAGTACAGTTATGTAAGAGCTTACCGTAACAGTACATCTTCAAGAGCCGCTCTTGCAGTAGGCAACACTGTTAGGACTAAGCCACTAGGTGCTAGGACCACACAGAAAACTTCCAGCTAGCAGTCTACAACGGCGGACCTCCCCCTGACGTCGGCACGCTGACGTCCGCCAATGGTATAAGAGGGGTGGTCCCCCACACCACCTCAGTTCTCCCGCCGGATGCCTGTGGCTGAGATGGAGATAGCAAGCAGGGGAATGGAGGGAGGGAAAATCCTGCCTACCGCTAGAGTTCCTCTCGAAGATCTACTGTTATGGCAAGTTCTTATGTAACTGTACTATCTTACTTCGAGGGGGCTCTTGCAGTAGGCAACACCGTTAACAGCGAGTCCCAAGCAGTACCAAAAGGAAGGAGAGAACCCTCAGGATGGGGATAAAGGATTGCAGTAGGCAGAAAAGGACAGAAGGCCCAGGAGGTCCCCTAGTCCAACATCAGCCCTGAGTGAAGAAAGTAGCCCCCGACTGCAGTATATAATGCAAGGGAGGGGAAAAACTTCCAGGAGGCTGTCGAGTGGATGGCCATGGCAGACATGACTCAGTCTGCAAAGGATGTGGCTGAACCCAAAGGAGTGGCCCGAAGCAACCTCGAGAAGGGGGCAGATGAAGGAAAGAGGGCTAAACGAGGGAGAGAGTGGTGACCCCTGTGCCCAGTCTAGCATAGCAACTGTAGTGGCCCCCTCCCAGGGAGTGAGGGAGAAAAGAGAGACTGGTGGACTGCCAAAATGGCATAGTCTGGTGGACATATAAGCCCAAGATTGCGCCTATCTGGAGAGTAATGCAGAGGTGCATCCTCCTGAGGAGAATATTCTAAACAGATTGCCATTAAAGGCATAATCTGAATAAGGGACAAGACACTAGCGTGGTAGGGTCTGAGGAAGCAAACACAAAGTCATCAAGACCTCGTGAAAGAAAAAAGCTAGGACTTTGAGAACCTCAGAGCCTAAAGCTTTTTAGGAGTCCTCTGAGCTGTCATGACCGCAGCCGGAGGCAGGAGAACACATACAGAGGGTGTTCCCCGGAAAGAAGTGGGAGACCCGTCATAGACCCCCCGTCTCGCTCACAACTGAAATGAGAGGTGCCCCCAAACTTTGAAGCAGGAGACAAGAAGGGATACCAACCCTTTGAAACATTCCAGAATGACCAATAGTCCCAAAGAAAGAATTGGGGGGACCTCCTCTGATACTAGGCCACAGGACCATCGTTGGACCCTCCCTCTCGTTCCTCCAGTCTCCCCTGGGAGAAGGGGAGCTGCGCCAGGAGTCAAGAAGAGGTGGTAGGCATGGAAAGCGCTGATGCCTCGGCCCTATGGACCTCGTAGGCTGGAGCAGCTGGAAAAGAAGAGTCCTGGCACTTGCTCCAAGGCCTGGATGACAGCTGGGGATGGGGCTGCCACTTAGAGCGACGAAGGGCAGAGTGGTGTTCCCTGCTCTGCTGGCTGTGAGACCCGGTATGGAGGGCTTCTTAAGTGATGTGAGAGACTGATGCTGGTTGCTGCCTAACGGTAGAGGTAATATAATTGTGGGGGACCACTAAAGGTGGGATTACCAGTGACACGACCTCTGGGAAGCGCAAATGTTCTACCAGACGGCGATGTTGAGGGTCCTGCTCCTCCGTATGCCAACCTTGAGAGTTCTGGATAAGCCTCATCACCCCCAAAAAGGAAGGGTCTTCTGGAGGGGATTTAGGGGTGTCCTGAACCCACACTTCCTCTGGGTTGGGGGGGAACCGGAGGTTCCAAAGTGTCTGATGTCATGTTTGCCGAGCATTCGGATTCTGAAGTGGGAGTGACAGGCTGGAGCCAGTGACAGCCCCGGCATCCGGTAGGTGCTCCACTGAAGGACGAGGAACTTCCTTATCCAGTGAAGAAGAATCTCACGTCGGGGAAGGGACTGACGTCATCATCGTTCGGGCTGGTGCCAAGTGTTGAGCGGACGCCCATCAGGCATTGAGAAAGGCACTGTAGTCAGCCAGTGTTCAGCGAAGGAAAGCCGAGTGATAGGAACATGCTGGGACATGCATTGGGAGACCATATAAAGGACCCAACGGTCCCGATGAACTGGTCAGGAGGCTCAGAGTCAAACCCGAAGAGGGGCCAAAAGACAGCCAGAAGTCTGGCCTGACGGCGGCTGCTGGTCAGGCGATGGCCCCGGAAGATCTGGGTTCTGAGGGTGCGCCTGGGGATCCAAAGAATGGTCTGGAGGCGGTGCAGCCAGAGGTACCCGGTCCGAGGAAGGAGGACCGACGGATCCTGGCGGTGGGCGGTCTGGCGCCAGGTCCGAGAGGAGAGGGCCCGGGGATGGCAGCCCTGCTGACGCCTGGTGGGAAGGACCCATAATAAGGATAACTGGCGGCAACTGGGGAGCCTGAGGCGCCGGGATGGGGGGGGGGAAGAGACACCCCAACCGGGCATAGGTTGTGGCCCTGCAAGAGTGGGTGACAGCTGGCGTTGGACAGTCGCCAGACCTCAAACTGGGATCCAGCGAAGACGCCATGGCCGTGCCACCTGGCTGAGAACCATGAGGGTGAAAGGGCCTGAATGACACGGGAGGCGGGATGAAGGAAGATCGGATGGTCCGATGACTACACTATGGGGTTCAATTTTAGCACCCCCCCCAAAGGCCTACCCCTGTGGAGATGGTCAAGTACTGCCCTTTTCGAGATGTTACCTCTGATAGCCTTATGGCAGTGCGTGACCTGTCGTCCATTCCGGTTGCAAACAGCGACTCAGAGGACTCGTGGTGGCCTATGATACGGCCATTGCGGCAGCCCTGGATGTTGTTGCTTCTGTCCATGTTCGTCCTCTCTCCCTTCGCCCTTGATCTCCATGGTTTGATGGGACTTTGAGGGAGTTGCGGTGACAAGGACGAAGATTAAAGCGTTGTTGGTGGAGATCTGCCCTTGATGCTGATCACCTTAGGTTGATGGACCATTACCAAGCCTATCAATCTGCAATCATCCTAAGAAGCAGAGTTCCTGTCCAGGGAGATTGCAGTTGCTCAGAACCGACGAGCTCAGCTTTTCCGAACTGTGGACAGGCTGTGCAACCTGGCTTGTCTACAAGTTCGGAAAGCATTTTCGCAACTAGTGTGCAATGAACTTGCTCGGTTCTTTGCATCTAAGGTGGCCAACATCAGGGCAGCTCTCCAGCCAGCACACTCTATGGGCGCTGCTGATGATTAGTGCTTGGCCACTAGCCTCCAGCTTTCCTGGAGTACTTTTGACCACCCTGCGTTCATGGATGTCATGAGGACTGTCCAGGGTGCACACCCTACGTACTGTAGTTTGGACCCAGGACCAACTTCCCTGATTTTGGGTTGTATTGATTCCATCGGTCCGGTCCTTGCACGGATAGTTTGGTGCTCCTTGGAAACCGGTGAGTTTCCTAGCTCCCTAAAGGAGGCAGTGGTAACACCCCTCCTGAAGAAAGCTTCTTTGGACCCAAACTGCCATGCGAACTACAGACCAATCTCCAACCTTCCCTTTCTAGGGAAGGTGATTGAGAAGGTAGTGGCCATACAACTGGAGAGCCATTTGACCATCCATGACATCTATGAATGCCTCCAGTCCGGTTTCTGAAAGAAGCATAGTACGGAGACAGCGCTGGTTCAGGTGCTCAATGATCTCCTGATGGCTAGAGATCAGAAGAACTGCTCTATCTTGGTTCTTCATGATCTCTCATCAGCGTTTGACACTGTGGACTATGGGGTTCTGCTTGATTGTCTGAGGTTCATCTGTGGCCTGTCAGGTACAGTCCTCAGGTGGTTTACATCTTACCTCACCAGAAGAGCTCCGAGGGTGGTGTCTGGGATTTATTCTTTGGACCCAATCCCTCTGTCTTGTGGGGTTCCTCAAGGATCGGTGTTGTCCCCCATGTTGTTTGCAGTGTATATGCTGCCCCTCGGAGACACTGTAAGGAGGTATGGGCTGAGGTTTCATTGCTATGCTGATGATACTCAGCTATACCTTTCTTTTGCACCCAACCAGAATGGAGCTCTCTCAGTCTTTAATAACTGCTTAGCAGAAATCCAGGAGTGGATGGATTTGAGCTGGTTGAAGTTGAATGCAGGGACAGGCGAAGTGCTGGTCGTGGACCCAGGACGCCGCGGATGGGGGGCAGGGTAGGTTCACCCTCGGGATTATCCCTTGAGGGTCTACCACTCCTGGCCTCTGAACAGGTGCGTAACCTGGGAGTAATCTTTGATGAGGGGCTGACCATGCATTCGCAGGTGTCAGCCGTCATCAAGACCTCTTTTTACCATCTGAGGAATATCGTCAGGATTAAGCACCTTGTTCCATCCAGCGACCTTCCTACGCTGGTTCACGCCTTTGTGTCCTCCCGCTTGGACTATTGCAACTCCCTGTATCTAGGGCTTTCTGGGGCTGAAATCCGCTGTTTGCAGCTAGTGCAGAACGCAGCAGCTTGCTGCGCGGTCTGCACTGGCTGCCAGTACAATGGCGGATCAACTTTAAAGTCGGTCTTTTGACTTACAAAGCCCTACATGGACACAACCCTGACTACCTGAAAGAGCTTCTGGTTCCCTACCGCCCCGGGCGATCGCTCCGCTTAGCTGGCGTGGGGTTGCTAGAGATTCCAAGAGTGTGTCTGAAATCTTATGGGGGCCCAGGCATTTATGCATGTAGCCCCTTCTCTTTGGAATAATTTACCCCACCAGTTACGTGAGTGCGTGACTGTGGACAAATTTAAACAAGTTTTAAAAACTCATTGGTGGCACCAAGCATTTGGTGACAGATTGGCTGTTTTTATTTTAATTTATAAGTTTGTTCAGATGTTTGTGTACCAACTTAGCTGCTGCAACTTGTGCAATATGTTTGTTTTTAAATCTGTTCGGCGCCTTGGTTTTTGAAAGGCGCCATAAAAATAAAGTTTTATTTACATTTATTATTTAATATGAGGAACAGTCCCCGCCACTGTAATCAAGGTGGGGGTGTCCAGAGGCAGCCCGGAGGGAAGAAGGACTGGTGTGGCCACCTAGTTTGACCCTTCACTGGGGGAAAACCCAGCATTGGGGATGGCCCCTGGAGGCGACCGTGGCCCAGAAGCAGACTGCTTGCAGTCCCAATGTTTCTTGTGCTTCTTCTTGGTAGAAGTGGTGGCCTCAGGAGAGGTCCCCAAGGATGCACTCCGGGCATGCAGCTCTTTCTCCATGGCGGCCAATTTCTGTTGAAGGGGATGGGCCTCCAGAACTGTCTGACATCATTTCTGTGTGGCCTAGTTAAACTTCTAGGAAGCCTGATAGGCTTCGCTATCGAGATCCAGGACTAGGCAGAGGACGCAGGATGAATGGCTGTCCTTTTCTGGAATCTGATTACCATAGACACATTCACATTTGTGGGAATCCACAGAGGAGGTCGGTAAAGACATGCAGCTGACTAAGTTAGGCGAAGTACAAATTGAAAATAACAAAAATCTCAGAGTTATACTTATACGGTGGACCATGAACTGCTACTTTCCTCCTTGCATTCCATAGGCCTGGATCCATCCTCCCTTAGTTGGTTTAGGTGTTATCTCACGGGAAGGACACAACAAGTGAAAGCCGAAGGTGATCTTTCTCCACTAAAACCTCTTTTAAGAGGAGTTCCACAAGGTTCTATTCTGGGCCCTATCCTTTTTGCCATTTATATTAATAACATTGATTCAAACCTCACCAGAGCATCTGTTCACTTGTTTGCAGATGACACTGTTTTATATGTCAGCAACCCTCGCCTGCTACAGCTTGTGAAATTCTACAAGCAGAATTTCTTATTACAGCATCAACTTTTGGAAAAGAAACTTCTTTTAAATGCAAAGAAAACAAAAGCAATGCTGTTCTCCAGCCAAAGCCGTACAAGTCCCTCCTCACTAAACAACCTCCCCCAGCTATCCACTATCCTAGGAGAAAACCTGGACTATGTAGAAAAATTCAAGTATTTGGGTGTGTGGATAGATAGTAGGCTTGACTACACAGTTCACATTGAAGAACTTCTAAAAAAGCTTCGCCAAAGACTTGGTCTATTCTTCAGAATAAGGCACTTCCTAACCAGAGATTCCAAGATGAGGTTGGTTCAGGCCACATTTCTCTCAGTGCTTGACTATGCAGATTTTCTTTACAGTCACTGCCCCATCTCCTACTTAAGTAAATTGGACACACTAGACCACAGAGCACTAAGGTTCATTATAGATCTTCCACTTAACACTCATCACTGCTCTCTTTATGCTGCCGTCGGTTGGACGTCCCTACATCTCAGAAGAAACAGAAATGCTGCATTTTGGATTTACAGAGCATTGACTAAGAAGCTTCCTAACTATATTCTAGATTGCTTCACTCAGTCCAGAGCTAGTACCTATGCACTAAGAAGCCACAACTTCATCATGCTCAAGGGTGCCTAAAGTCAACACCCCGACACAGGAGATCTGCTATCAGCTATACTCTAGCTATATCATGGAATACCTTACAAAAGACCCTGAAGTTGTTTAACTGGATATCATTAGAATCCTTCAAACATCTTTATCTAAGTCTCTTCCCAGATAAATGCAACTGCTTCCACAAGTTCTAATTTATCCACATTCCTAACCCTCTCCCTCTGTCAGACACCCTAATTTGGAAATCCACTTCCCTAGACCTTATCTCCACTGTTCTCCCTCTCAGGCAGCCTTCACATTATCACATTTCTGTTTCCGACTAATTTACCTCCACAGAATCACTCAACCCCTGGCTATTTTCCTCACCCACTCATTCCTGGCCCCAACCTTAGCCCTTATCATTCCTACACACCTCTTTTTACTAGCCCCAGCCCCTGTTCTAGTCCCCCAACCACTTCCTACCCTGTCACTCACCAGAGGCTATGATCATCACTCCTCAGTCACTCAACCACTGTGTCTCCTTGTCTTCATTGGCCTGCCCAGGGACCTCAGAAGTTCTGGGTACCATGTGTTGATTGTATATCATGATACCCCATAGTTGATATGTATTGTATATATTAGAGTCCCTAGTCTGCTTTCATTGTCCTACCTTGTACTATTATGTTTAATCAATTTCTGCCTTTTTTCTTGCTGTATATATGTGTTTTGACTTATCTGCATATGTATCAATTATTAACCTTGACATTATCAGGTCCATCTTGTAAATCAGCTATGCTCAACGATGTTCGCCTGAATAAATAAAGATTTGATTGATTGATTGATAAATGGCGGTTGACTAAAGCAATGTTCCATTAAGTCTGACAAGCACCGGACGATGGCAGGAAAAGAACTGAGGTGGGCGTGGGGGACCACCCCTCTTATACCATGGGCGGACGTCGGCGTGTCGACGTCAGGGAGCAGTCCCCCATTGTAGACTGCTAGCTAGAAGTCTTCTGTGTGGTCCTAGTGTCTGGTGGCTAAGTCCTAATGGTGTTGCCTACTGCAAGACCCCTCTCAAAGTAAGATCTATTTGTCTGTCTGCCTGTCCGTTCATCCATCCATCCCTCCCTCCGTCTGTCCCTCGGATACACACTGGCCTGACTCAGAAATATCCCATTTATCTTCATGAGTAAGGGGGCAGGATCACAACTCAAAAATGGCAGAGCCACAAGTAAGTTATGAATGTTCTGCCTCCTCACAAGTAATGATAAATGTCATATTCTGAGTGAGGTCTGGTCATGGTGTGTCCTGTTTATACAATGTATTTTAAAACGGTACATGTATCTAACTAGTTCTTTTAATCAAGATTCAGCTATTTTTTTTTGTTTAATTTCACTGCTCTGTTTTCTGTTCAGCAAAGGCCATTGTGAGGTCTTCAACCATTGTGCAGGCTGCTCTCCCATTGGTTTAAGAGCTCCTTTGTGGCCAACCTAAAGTGGTAATACATGCTGATGACCCGCCAAACCTTGAAATAAATAATTTATTTTTATTTCGAATGCTTCAGTGGCTAAAACAAATAATTTAACTAAAGAATGCGAGTACCACCTGATATATGTGGGTTGGTGTTATGATGTTGACAGTTGTTATGTGTATGCCTATTTTTATTCAAATTTAATGTGTGTGTGTGTATATATATATATATACATATATATACACACACACACACACACACTCATATATATATATATATATATATATATATATATATATATATACACACATATAATTTTATTTTACAACTAATGTACCCAACATAGTCCAACTAAGATGTACCATCTTGTTTCCAGTGGGGTGCTGGTTCTAGCTACTTCTGCAGTTCAATGGAACAGAGAACTCTGAGGGTAAGTGACATGTCCAAGGTCACACAGTAAGTAATTGGTTCTGGTGGGATTTGAACCCAGGAACTTCAGGTTCCCAAGTCAGTGCTACAGCCACTAGAACACACTCCCTCAATTGCTAGCCATAATCTACGACAGCTAGATGAAAGGACCATTGCCATGGCTACCACTGTATTTAATAGAAAACTGCCTCTATATTATTAAAGATACAGTAAACAAGCTGTTTTATGAAATTAAGACCAGATGCACGTACATTCAGGCCAGCTTCCTTCGCCAACAGAGGTGCATTGACAAGGTTGATGTTGCTCTGTGATGTTCCTTTAAGAAGTCCCACAATCACTGCCGCAGTCAAATAACTCCCAGCCTGCCTTAATGATGCTCCTAAGAAAAGAGAATGGGAAAGCATTGATTTTTGATTGAACATTAGATCTTTATTTACACAGCAAAGTCTCACACGATAATGGCAACTGATGAAATTCATCAAGTAGTTACCTAGTATTTGAAGCTGGACTGGCCCATTCACTTGTCCAGTGCAAGCCTTGGCTATAGCACCAAGTGCTTCCCCCAGTGCAATCCAAGGCTTTGTTTCTGGTGCTAGAGCACTAGTAAGTGCCTGGGCATTCACCTGTTTTAAAAAAAGAAAACATTAAAAATATATCACCAGAAATTTACTCAGATTATTTTTCTAGGTAAGAAAGAGTTTCTAGGCACAGCCCCGATTTTTCTTTGATTCTATGGCTGCAGGAATTTGCCTCGGAAGTTGGTTGAAGCTGCATAATTCCATCAGAAGTGGGATCTTACATAGATACATAGACAGTGTCGGCAGATAAGGGCCGATGACCCACCCAGTCTGCCCATTTGAGCTTGTAAGTTCAGTTTATGTTTTCCTAGGTTATCTTGGCATTCTAACATTTAATGGAACCTAATGTAAACCACGGAATAGTTTTCAGCAGTTTACATTAAAGAGTCAATATATACTGGAAAAATAAATCTGCAGTTTACACTGACTCTTCAGAGTAAACCAAGGTAAATTAGTCGGTGGACCACCTAAACTACAGAACACTGTTCCATGATTTACATTAAATTCCACAGACTGCTTTGGGTAATAGTACAGAATTTAAAAAGACAATTCAGAAAAGCATTTCAGAAAAAACCCTTCCCATTAATGAGCCTGCTCGTGTTGTACGTTAATAAAAAAATGTAGCACCTAGGCCTCACACAGCCCCATTACTCTTCCCACCCAGTCCAAAGAGACCCCTCGAGTCACCTTATTTGAAGCAGTAATATTTTTATCAGGTCCCATGCTGTACTGAGACCCTCATTTGTCTAATTTCACAGCTGGGCCCAAATTCTGGTTTCTTGTCTCATTAGTGTTTTGTGGGCAGCCACACAAAGCACTTCTGGAGCGAGAAACTGGCATTCAGCCCGGCAGTGAAATTACAAGGATAAGGATCACTGTGCAATGTGAGACCTCACAGAACTATTACTACTTCAAATAAGTGGACCCTGCGGGACTCTCTGGGTGGGGTTGGGAAGGTAACGGGGCCAATGGGCATGGTTTTGTTGTACTTTCTGACAGTAAATGTTAAAGAACTTAGAAGTCAACTGACAACCTGTTCTGGTTCATGGATCTCACCCCAACACTAGAGGGGAGCAAGCCAAGAGTTTTTCACCCAGAGCTGAGCCATGGGTCTGACTTGACTCTGAGTCAAAACATGAGTCAAGTCACAGCTGTTGCAGGCGGTCTTCTACATAGGAGTCAAACATTTCAGACATTACACGAACTGCTCAAGGTGACAACAATGCTTACTTTGACCGCAACTGCCTCAGCTTGACCATGGCTCTCAACTGCTTATAGAGGCTGTGCTAGGAACTAGTCTCTGCTCTGGCTTGCCCACCTCTACCCAAAATGAAAATTTTTTCCCCTACTTGTGTGTGCTGGGGGTCCTTGTTCACGCCAAAGCCCCCAGTTGCATCTGCATAACTTCTGCAGAAATAGCAAACCAGTCCTACATTAGTTCTTCAGAAACAGGGAGACTTGCCAGAGAAATTAAGCTCAAACTGTAACAGAGAAATGGGGGCCTGGGTTTTTGGCAGCTTACCTCTTCAAACTCTTGTGCTGAGAATGTTACTACCTGAAGCAGGTGTGAAAACCTTTGCAAATGGGAAAAGTACAGTTCCATAAGAACTTACAGTAACAGTAGATCTTCAAGATGAGCTCTTGCAGCATGCAATAACCATAAGGACTGAGCTGCTAGGCACTAGGACCACATAGAAAACTTCTAGCTAGCAGTATACAGCAGAGGACCACCCCAAACATTAGCACGCCGACATCCAACCTATGGTATAAAAGGGGTGGTCCCCCAGCCCATCCACAGTTCTCCCGCCGGAGACCCCAGCATGAACAGAAAAGTGGAGAATTGAGGAGGTTCCTCATAAATGAGGAAAACAGAAAATCTTTGATGGAGAAATAGCAATCAGGGGGAAGGAGGGAGGGACTGCAGTGCCTGCTGCAAGAGCTCCTCTCGAAGATCTGCTGTTACGTTAAGTTCTTACGTAACTGTACTATCTTACATCAAGGGGGCTCTGCAGCAGGCAATAACCATAAGGACTGACTCCTAACCAGTAGAGGATTGGGCAAAGGACAACAGCAGTCATAAGGAAGTTTATGACAGGAGGCCATGGTGAACTGCAAGTCCAAAACCACCTCTACACCTGGAGACAATGTCCAAACTGTAATGCCTAAAGAACGTGTGGTCAGAGCTCCAAGTGGCAGCTGCACAGTGTCTGCAGTGGACACATTTCTGAAGGAGGAAGTCAAGGCAGCCATACTCCTGGTAGAATGGCCTTTGATCTGGCCTGGCAAAGGCTTTTTGTACTTGCGGTAGCGATAAACAATGCAGTTAGCTACCCACTTAGATAAACACTGTTTGGAAATAGGAACCCCTTCTTTCCTGGGGGCAAATGAAACAAACAACTATTCAGATTTTCTGAAAGGATGGGTGCGGTCCAAATAGAAACGGAGCACCCAATGAACATCTGGAGTATGCAGTAAAGCCTCCCCCTAATTGGAATACTCAGGAAAATAAACAGGCAGGTGGATGGATTATCAAAGTAAACTCAGACACCACATTAGGCAAGAACTTAGGATTGGTCCACAAAGATACCCAGTCTTTGTGGAAAACCAAGTAAGGCCCTTTAAACATCAGAGCCTGAAGCTAGGAAATTCTCTGAGCTGAAGTAATGGCAACTAAAAACAATGCTTTCCATGACAGATACCATAGTTTGCTTCTCCAAAACAAATAGATCCCATGACAGGACTGGGTCCCTGATGGGAGGTGTCAAATGAAGAATGTCCTGCAAGAAGGTGCGGGACAGGTCCAGTTGGGCAATATTTTTGCCGTCAATGGGTGCATGGTATGCAGAGATGGCGGAAAGATGCACCTTGATAGAGTGTGAAAGGGAGGAGGTACTCCAGGATGAGAGTCGCTGGACAAGTTAAAGGATCTAGATGGTGGATAGCAGCCCATATGGAGAACCACTTCCACTTTATGGCGTAAGTGGCTCTGGTGGAAGACTTCCTAAAGGCCACCAGAACAGCTGCTACCCTAGTGGAAACCCCAATGCATGGGAGGGCTAAGTCTGAAGGAGCCACGCATTGAGATGAAGAGACTGGAGGTCCAGGTGAATCAGAACACCCTGGTCCTGGGAAAGCAGGTCGGAGCAGAGAGGTAGGGGAAAAGTACAGCTACGCAAGAACTTACCATAACAGTTGATCTTCGAGAGAGGCTCTTGCAGTAGGTACTAACATACAGGACTAAGTCGCCAGGTGCTAGGACCACATGGAAAATTTTAGCAAGCAGTGTCTGGTGGGGGACCACCCACCCGACTTCATGTGACCGATGTCAGCGTAGCGCTATATAGTGAGTGGTCCTCACGCCCGCCCTCCAGTTATCCTGCCGGAGACCTAGAAATGTGGGACAGCAGACAAGAGTGGGCTCTGAAGCTATAAAAGGAGAAGTAGTAGAAGAAACCCAGGGGGAAGGTGGGAGGGAAAGCAGTACCTACTGCAACAGCGCTCTTGAAAATCTACTGTTACGGTACCGTTTTATGTAACTATACTATCTTACTTCGAGAAGGCTCTTGCAGTAGGTACTAACATACAGCACCGAGTCCCAAGCAGTCAAATCAGACAAGTCTGAGACATAGGAAGTGGGAACAAGTCTGCAGGTAACAGGGATCTTAGGACAAGAGTTCCTGAAGAACAGATAGGCCAAAGCCTGCTCTGAGTCTAGAAGCAATGTCCGAACTGTAATGCTTAGTGAAGGTATGGACAGAACTCCAAGTGGCAGTTGCACATATATCTGCGGCAGAGACGTTCCTGAAACAAGCAGTAGAGGTAGCCATGCCCCTGGTTGAGTGCCCTTTAACTTCCCCTTGAAGTGGTTTGTTATACTTCTGATAAAAGGTAATGCAGATTGCCAACCATTTAGACAAACACTGTTTTGAACCCGCAGCTCCCTCTCTTTTGGGCACAAAGGAAACAAATAACTGATCAGTTTTATGGACTGGCTTCGTTCTGTAAGTGTAGTAAAGTACAGTTACGTAAGAACTTACCGTAACAGTAGATCTTCGAGAGGAGCTCTTGCAGCAGGCCAGTACCATTAGGACTAATGCCGCAGGCCTTAGGCCCCACCGGAAAAAACGTAACTAGCAGTACCCAGCAAGGCCCGCCCCCCAACATCGGCTCCGCCCTGATGTCAGTCATGCCATAAAAGTGGACGGTCCCTAGCTCCACCTCAGTTCACCCGCCGAGGACCCATGAACATATCCCAGCAAGCGAACCAAGAGAAGCGTGCCCCAGTCATGCTGAAACTCTCCAGGGGGAAGGAGGGCAGGAAAGCAGTGCCTGCTGCAAGAGCTCCTCTCGAAGATCTACTGTTATGGTAAGTTCTCACGTAACTATACTATCTTAGTCGAGGGGGGGCTCTTCTAGCAGGCTATTACCATTAGGACTGAATCCCAAGCAGTCCTGCACTAAGGAGGTGACAAGTCCCAGGAGGAGGATGACAGGAACTAGTACAAAAGCATTGTCTAAACAGGCAGGGAGACAGCACATCAGGACAACAGTCCTTGAAGGACTGCCAGGCCAAAACTGACTCTGTGCCTGGAAGCAATGTCCGGGCTGTAATGCCTGACAAAGGTATGTACTGAACTCCAAGTAGCTGCTGCACAAATGTCTTGGATAGAGACAGTTTTCAAGGCGAAGGAGGTAGAAACCTCTCTGGTAGAATGACCTCTAACCGCTCCGGCAGAGGTTTGTTGTACTTGTTGTAACAGAAGACTATGCAGTGGACTAGCCATCGAGATATAGTCTGTTTAGACACCGGTTTGCCCAGGTGTTGAGGCGCAAAGGCCACAAACAGTTGCTCCGATTTGCGATGTGCTGTTGTACGCTTGAGGTAGTACCTCAGCGCCCTGTGGACATCCAAGGTGTGTAAGAGGGCTTTTCCCCTGTTAGAAGGGGTTGAATAATAGACTGGAAGTTCAACCGGCTGGTGGAGGGTTAATTCAGAAACCACTTTGGGTAGAAACTTAGGATTTGTCCTGTGGTAAACCCTTTCCCTATGAAAAAAAATCAAATAAGGCTCCATGCACATCAGGGCCTGAAGCTCAGAAACCCTATGAGCTGAAGTAACAGCAACTAAAAAGGACACCTTCCAGGAAAGAAAACGCAGCTCACACTCTGTTGCGGGTTCAAAGGGAGGGAGAGTAAGCTTCTCTAACACAAAAAGGAGATCCCAGGGGGGAAGTGGATCCCTAATGCTAGGCTTTATATGAAGTATGATCCGTAAAAAGGTGCAGGCCACGTCCAACTGGGCTAGGGTTCTGCCCTCAACCAGGACGTGATAAGCAGAAATGGCCCACATATGCACCTTAATGGAGGAGTAGCCTAAGCCTTGTAATAAGGAGAAGAGGTACTGTAATGCTGAGTTTATTGGACAGGTAAGGGGATCCAGATGATGCGACGAAGCCCAAAGCCAAAAACGCTTCCACTTAATAGCGTAAGTGGAGCGAATAGAGGGCTTTCTCGCCAAAATGAGGACATCTGCCACCTCTTGGGAGGACCCCATATCTTGTTTTAACTATGTCAGCGGGAGCCATGCATGTAGGTGCAGGGACTTGAGATCTGGATGTTCCAGCTTGCCCTGATCCTGGGATAGCAATTGCGAGCATATTGGCAGCGGGACTGGAGGCGCCGATGACAACCGCTGAAGTAGTGTGAACCAAATCTGCTGTGGCCACAGCGAGGCAATTAGGATCATTCGAGCCCCCTCGGCCTGTACCTTCAACACAACCCTCTGAATTAGAGGGAAGGCATAAAGGAAAATCCCTGTCCAACAAAGGGACAACGCATCTAGCCAAAGAGCACCAGGTGCGTGCTCTCGTGAGCAGAAACCTGGCAGTTCGGTGTTGCGTGGAGATGCAAAGAGGTCCAGCTCTGGAAGACCCCAAGTGTCGAAGAGCTGTTCCGCTACTGATTGGAGTAGCTCCCACTCGTGTGCCATGGAGTGAGACTGGCTTAGGCTATCTGCCGAGGTGTTTTGGATGCCTGGAACATGCACTGCGATCAGAGAGATTCGATGTTCCAGCGCCCAGTACCAGACTCGCATCGCCTCCATGCACGGGGGTAGGAGTGTGTTCCCCCTTGTTGATGTAGAAGACAACAGCCATGCTGTCTGACTGAACCAGGAGAGAGCCTGGCGCTAGGTCCTCTTGGAAAGCTCAAAGGGCGTTGAGAACCGCTCGCATTTCCTGAACACTGATGTGGAGGTCACGCTCCTCTGGGGACCAAACGTCCCAAGTCTGACTGTCCCCTAGGTGAGCCCCCCAGCCAAAGTCAGAGGCATCTGTTGTCAATGTCCAACTCGGCGGCTCCTGTCGAAACAAGACCCCTTTCTCCAAATTGAGGGGATCCAACCACCAAAGAAGGGTCCTTCTAACTGGCCTGAAGATCCTGACCATATGGTCGAGACCATCGGAGCTTTGGTCCCACTGCACCCTGAGCATCCACTGCGGGACCCTCATGTGGAGGTGAGCCAAGGGAGTTACAGTCATGCCCGCTGCCATGTGCCCCAGAAGCCTGAGGAAGGTCCTGGCCTGGACCCTGTGGGGTTACAAGGACCGTTTGGGCCACTTCTCTCAGGCGATCTCCCCGTTCCTGTGGGAGGAAGGCCATGCCCTGGACCATGTCCAGGACCGCACCTATAAAGACGAGCCTTTGGCTGGGCTCCACACCTATAAAGACGAGCCTTTGGCTGGGCTCTGCGGATGACTTTGGAAGATTTAGGGTGATCCCCAACTCTCGGAATAGCGTATAGGTTTCCCCAAGAGTTTGAATGAGGCACATTCTTGACGAGGCCGCCAAGAGCCAGTTGTCCATATAAGGGAAGATATAATGCCCCTTGCACCTTAGAGCCACAGCTACCACTGCTAGGCACTTGGTAAAGACTTGAGGAGTGGAGGAGAGGCCGAACGGCAGAACCCGGAATTGGTAGTGTCCCCTCTGGAAGTGGAACCTCAAGTACTACCTGTGAGGGGCAAAGACTCCGATATGCATGTATGCATCTTGCATGTCCAGGAAACACAGCCAGTCTCCTTGGTGCAGCAGAGGAATTAGACCTGGAAGGGTCACCATCTTGAACCTTCGGCATTATATATAGTTGTTTAAGGAGCTGATGTCCAGGATGGGCCAAAGATCCAGAGTTTTCTTTGGAACCAGGAAGAAGTGGGAGTAATACCCTTTTCCCCCCGCTGCTGGCTCTATTGCCCCTTTTTGCAAGAGGGCCTGATTCTATCTTTCTATGAGAGATACGTGAGAAGGAGGATACCTTGAGGACCTTGGTGGTGTCTCTGGGGGAATCTGAGTGAACTCCAGCGTATGTCCCTGCCTTATGATATCTAGGACCCAAAGGTCCAATGTGATTTTGCTCCATCCCTCCAGGTGAAGGGAGAAGCGACCCCCTACTGCCTCCCCTTGTATCTCCTCTGGGGGGGGGGGTCAACAGAGAGTTACTGGGCAGAACTGGGAGTTGGCACAGAGGCTTGGGAGGACTTTGGGCCTCGAAAAGGAGCGCCTCCAGGTTGCTGGTTTCCGGCCTTCTTTTTAAAGCCGCCTCTCTGGGCCATCTGATTGCCATGGGCAGGACGGCCTGAGGTCTTTCGAAATGGCCGTTTTCGGAATAGTTTCTGGTCCCCCTTGTACATTTGTCGGATGGACCAGATTGATTTGCCAGACTCCTGGAGACGAGAGATAAGACCCTTGGTCTCCGACCCAAACAGCATGGAACCATGGAAGGGAAGGTCCTTGTTTCCGGTCTGCAGATCCTGGGAGAATCCTGAGACTCACAGCCAGGCATGACGCCTTAGGCAGACACCTGACGCTGCTGCCCTCGATGCCGTATCTGCAGTGTCATACGAGGCACGCAAAACATGGGTGACTATGTCTGAGCCCGATTTCAGAATCTCCAGTCTGGCAAGACACTGGCTTCTCTTGCCCCTTCTCCCATAACGCATTCTGGTACTGGACCATATGCGTGAGGAAGTTCAGCGATTGTATGGAGTAGGTGGATGTAGAGTACATCTTGCCCAGCTGGTCCAAATAACGGGACTCCTGATCGGGAGGCTGGGAACTAAGGTGCTTGGGCTGTTGAGACTTATCATGAGCAGCCACTATGACCATCGAGTCAGCCTGAGGGTGTTCCGCCAAATAGGGCTCCTCCCTCGGTGCTCTATATAGCCTATCCAATTTTTTGGAAACTGCCGGGACTGTGGCTGGATATTTTCAAGTAATCCTTGTCAGGTCTTGGAATGTAGCCACTAAAGGTAATGTCCAGACTGCAGTGCTTGGTGAAAGTATGGACAGAACTCCAGGTGGCAGCAACACAAACGTCAGTGACTGAGATCCCCTCTGAAACAGGCCGCAGAAGTAGCCATGCCCCTTGTGGAGCGGGCTTTCACCGCCCCTGGCAACTCATTGCCATGTCTGTTGTAGCAGAATACAATACAATGGGCCAACCATTCGGACAAACATTGTTTGGAAACCTGAACACCCTCTCTTCCTGCAGCGAAAGAAGCAAAAAGCTGCTTTGTCTTTCTGCAATCCTTAGTTCCGAGCAGATAATATTTTAGAATTTTGCGAATCTGAAGTGTGGAGCAGTGTTTCCCCTGGATTGGAACGCTACGGAAAATACACAGGGAGGTGGATAGACTGGTTCAAGGTAAACTCAGACACCACCTTAGGAAGAAGCTTAGGATTCATATGCAAGACGCCCTGCCTTTGTGAAAAATCAAGTAAGGCTCCTCACACCAGAGAGTCTAAAGCTCAGAAATCATTCAAGCAGAAGTAACAGCAACCAAAAATAACACTTTCCACTAAAGATAGCAAAGTTCGCAAGTTGCGGCTAGCTCAAACGGAGACTGGGTCAATTTCTTCAAAACAAAATTTAAATCCCAAGCCGGGACAGGGGTACGGACTGGAGGTTTCAGATGCAGGATGCCCCTAAGGAAAATACGGGACACATCTAGCTGAGCCACGGTATGACCATCCACTGGCTCATGAAAGGCAGAGATAGCCGAAAGGTGCACCTTGAGGGAGGAATACTGGAGCCTGAGTCCGACAGTGATATCAGGTACACTCAGACCTGGTTAATCCATAAACATTTGTTTTTGCCCATTTTGTTATGTAATAAAAATATACGTAGTAACCAGGCAATGTCCAGGAGATTTTTATTAACAAGGCAAAACATCTGTTTCAGAGGTTCCCTGTTCAGATTATCAGGTATACATAACAACACCTTATTTGAAACAGTAATACTTTTATCCGGTCCCACGCTGTGCAGAGATCCTCATCTGCCTAATTTCACAGCTGGGCCTGAATTCTGGTTTCTTGTCTCCATGGTGTTTTGCGGGCAGCCATACAAAGCACTTCTGGAACGAAGAACTGGCATTCTGCCTGGCTCACCACAGCTCTGAATAAGGCATGCCATCTACTAACTGGTGCAGCGTATCGTACTCACACTTGTAACCTTTACGAACAAGCTAACTAGCTTCAGCTCCAGGCTCGCACTGAATAGCAAGCCTGCCTTCTGGCTAAGAAGGCAGATCTTGGTCTCCTACCACCAGGTTCCCTTCAGCTTTTCAGTCCCTTCCAGGGCACTCGGAGCATATGAAATTCTGTGAGCCAAACTTCTACTGTCCCTCACTGTTGAACCTCGCTCCGACAGCAATCCATTACAGTTAGAGCTGCTAATTTATTTAATTTTCTTCCTCCTGAGATTGCGACGACTGCAACCTTGGGACCATTTAAGCGGAAGCTGCGTCAATTCCTAGTTTCCAGAGCATCTTGTGACTGCTATACCTAATCTCTGCTGACAGCTAAATGCACTGGGACCTCCCTCTTTCACCATTTGCCCCTGTATAGCCCTATTCTGTTGCTGCACTATTCCACTCACAGCACTTCCTCCCTTATCCCTTTCCCATTCCTGACCTCTTTTCATCCTACCTCATCCCCCCTTCCTTTACCCTCCACTCCCACTTCCCCCCTCTGTTTCCTCACCTTGTTCTCTCCCTCTAACCCCAGCCCCCGTGGGTCTTTCCTGCTTAAGCTTCATTGTGGAATCTCCCTCCTTGCTATTTTGCTCCTTCCACCCCCCAATTCACCCTGTACTTTCTCTCCTTGTAATCCCTTTCTCTCCTCTTCAGACAAGGCGACTGGCTGCACTTGACACAATATTTATCTTGCCATATTGTTCTTTTGTTTATGTAATTACTGTCCTCATGTTGTACTACTTACTGAAACCATTGTAATCTGCTATTCTTGTGACTTGACGTGGAACCTCTGTAAAAGAGCCCTTGGCTCAAAGGTCTTTCTGATTTGTTAAATAAATAAATAAATAAAAAGTGAAACGACAAGGATAAGGATCACTGTGCAACGTGAGACCTCACAGAACTATTACTAGTTTAAATTAGTGGACTCTGGGGGCTCTCTGGGTGGGGTGTGGAGGGTAATGGGGCTGATGGGCATTTTTTTTTGTACTTTCTGACAACGTATCTAACAGCAACCAAAAATAACGCTTTCCACTAAAGAAAGTGTAGCTCGCAAGTTGCAGCTGGCTCAAACGAAGACTGGGTTAGTTTCTTAAAAACAAAATTTAAATCCCAAGCTGGGATAGGGGGATGGACTGGAGGTTTCAGATGGATGATGCCCCTAAGAAAAGTATGGGACACATCTAGCTGAGCCACAGTATGACCATCCACTGGCTCGTGAAAGGCAGAGATAGCCAAAAGGTGCACCTTGAGGGAGGAATACTGGAGACCTGAGTCTTACAGTGATATCAGACACAGTAATCCAGAATCTGGCTCACCGGACAGGTAAAAGGGTCCATATGATGTCTGGAAGCCCAGGTGGCAAACTTCTTTCACTTCATGGCATATGAGGCTCTAGTGGAAGGCTTCAGAGCTGCCATGAGGATGCCCACCACCTTCTGAGAGATGCCAAACCGGTCAAAGGCTACGTCCTCAGGAGCCAGGCATGCAGACGAAGAGACTTGAGATTTAGATGGACGAGGGTCCCATAAGCCTGCATCAGCAGATTCCTGCAGAGGGGCAGAGGCACCAGAGGTTCTTCTGCTAAATGCTGCAGTAAAGGAAACTATATCTGCCATGCTGCTATTCTTTGCTTCAGGAGGAAGGCTGGCTGGGGCCGCATCAGTGGCGGGTGAGACCGGGGCAGGATTTCCAGGGCTGCATCGGCGCCGGGACTACATCGGTGGTCGGGAGAGGAGCCGACGGAGAGAGACAGAACTGTGTGGGGGCCCAATCAGAGCACAGGTGAGATTTCTGAACTACGCGACTGGGCTATATAAGTCAGGTAGCCCAGTCGCAAACGGGCTGCTGCTGTTCTTTGCTCCCACACCACCCACCCCAGCCCCGACCTCTATTAAATGGTTGGTGGGGGCGGAGCCTTGGGACAAGTCGAGATTGGGTGAGCTGAAAGCTAGGAGCACCAGGAAGCCAGACTGTTGCTGATTGGAGGAAAGAAGGGTCATGTACACTGTGATGCTTGGGCATTTTTGACTGCTACCAGGGAGAGGCAAAATAGAGCAGACTGTTTTAATGACTGTGCATGCTAACTACAGAGGAAGAAATAGGCAAACTGTGTAAACTGACTATTGCTGGGGCTCTAGAGCTGGCTATTGTTGGGAGGCAGGGCAAATCTGCTTGTGATTCCAGCTACTGTCGGGAAGAGGGAAATTGCTGTAATCCGAATACTGCTGGGGGAGAGGGCAAGCTGCTTGGGTCTTGCTGTACAGAAGGAATGTTTGTGTTGCACTGACTGAATTTATATCTGGTAGAGGGCCATACTGATCACACCCAAAATGAGGGTAGACTTGGGGATGGCCAGAGCGGGCATCTTCGGTAGGGTAACTAGGTGTACAGGGTGCGGGGCGGCCATAATATTAAATTGGGCATGGAGGTTCAGAAGGTGCCCAGTGTGTTTCCAGTTGTCAGGTCTTAGGGAGGAGGTCGAGGGGATCAGAAGACAGCTGGAAGGTGGGAGGGGGGAGGGTTGGGGAGGGAAGGTGGGGAAAGGACCTCAGAAGAGTAGACGAGGCCGAATTGGCATACCCCAGGGAACAGGTGGACAAGGACCATATGGATACTCCGGAGAGGTGGGGAACGAAACAAGCAACATATGGAAATCACTTCGTAGGGTGGTGACTGACCAGAGGGAGCCAAGGAGAGAGGGGGGACAGGAGAGGGCAAGGCTGGGGCAAACATCACACTTACTAATTGATTCACCCTGCTATATCCGGGAGATGAGGTGGAGAAGGCTGGTGGGAAGGGGGGAGCAGGTGGATAGAGGGGGTTTGGTCAGTAAGCTGAGGTGGATGGGGCCAGGAGAGGGAGCCAGATCCACAGAAGAGGAGGGAGGGGGGAAGGGCATGAGCCTAGGTTGGAGGGAGGTAAGGGGGAGCGCAGAGTGAGGCCAGGGTGGGAGGGGGAAGGACTAAGCCCGGGCAGGCACCCAGGTTGGGGAAGTCAGCCGAGGACAGAGGTGCAGTAGGGAGTACTCCAGATAGGCCGGCCTCGATGCAGGAAAAATCGGATGAGGTGGAGAGGAGGAAGTAATACAGCAGATGGAGTGGAGGAAACAGGACGGGGGAGGGAGGCAAGGAGGGAAGCAATACAAGGATGCCTGGGTGGGGGATCCGATGATACCGGCCAAGAAAGGGAGTCCGGGGGAGGGGCAACCTGTGCCACCCAGGAGGTTTTGGGGGTGAGAAGCAAGTTCGAAACTGCAGGCAGAGGACAGAGTATGGTAGGACACGCACAGGATTGTGATCCCCAGGCCGGGGGGCGGGGGGGGAGTAAGTTGAGGGTTAATGACAGAAGGAAGAGCCGGGAAGGAATCAAACAGTCCAGTAAAGTGTGGGGGGTGAAGGTGATTCTGCTTGGTGACTCTATGACCAGGGGCATCCAGTGGGAGGGGGCAGGGGAGGGAAAAACCAGCCCAGTCAAGGTTAAATGTATCCCAGGCCTATCCGTACACAAGACCAAATTCCAGCTATACTCGATAGCACTGGAATGCGGGGGATCACCAGACTTTTTAGTACATCTGGGAACAAATGACTTAGAAGAGAACAGCAAACTAGAAATCCAGGTAAGATTCCGGGAACTGGCCAGGGTTTTCCACTCTATAGAAAGCTCAATCTCTTTCTCAGAGATTCTGCCAGTACCTAGGGCATTCGGGGAGACCAAGCATAAACAGAGTGGTGAACCAGTGGCTCAGGGACTGGAGCAGGGCAGAAGGGTATGGGCTGGTGGGGGGCTGGGGGAATACATGGGAGGACAAGGGGTTATATGCCAGGGATAGGATGCACCTCAACTTGGAGGGAAGGGAGACCTTGAAACTAAAACTTGCTAATTCATAGTCGAGAGGTGAGGTTTAAACTTGTAAGGGGGGGAGGGTTAAGTAAAAGAATAGCTCCAGGAGGGATGCTTGAGGGTCCAGGTCTAGGGCAAGAAACGAGGGAAAGTGACTGCACTGCAAATCCATCGAGCACTGTGCAGGAAAGAGCGACAAGGGGGTGCACAGGGCTGAGATGACTGAAGAAGGGGAAGGGGTCGGGTGAAGGATGGTCCTGATAAATGCCAGGAGCATGGGTAATAAAATGCCCGAGCTCCAGGCAATGCTGGTTGAGGGATCAGCAGATGTGGCAGCAATTACTGAGACATGAGCCACCCAAAAAAATGACTGGGACCTAAACTTGGAGGGTTACAAAATATTCAGAACGATAGAGGAGAAGGAAGAGGAGAGGGTATAGCGCTGATAGTCATAAATAACAATGGTTAGTGAAGTGGAGGAGGCAGGAGGCGATTTGGGTAACCCTGCAAGCGAGGGGAGGTAAAAGATTGAAATTAGGGGTGGTGTACAGACCCCCCACGATGGAAGAGGCCCTGGAGGACAAACTAGCTGAGGACATCAAGGGTCATTGTGACCTTGGAAAGGGTAGAGTGGTAGTCATGGGTGACCTTAATATGCTGGGTGCTGACTGGGACACTGCGACATCCTCTGTGGCCAGGGAACAGAGACTGATGGATGTGTTTCAGGATGCCTTCCTGGTCCAGCAGGTGGGGGAAACCTACTAGGGAAGGGCGGATACTGGACGTTGTCCAGCAGACAGTGACCAGATAAAGGGCCTGGGCGTGTGCAGCCCATTGGCAGGTGGGGACCATGCCATGGTCTGGTTTCTGCTGTATCGGGGGACAACTGCACTAATACAGCAGACTTCAGGGGCGGACTTGTGGGCATGGGTAGGATTCTGCGGGGGAGCTTGGACAAGATTAGGCCGGACGTGGATGCTGGTACCTTGTGGGAGATCATTAAGAAGGGGGTGCAGGAAACTACTAGGTCCTGTATAAAAGTAAGACGTAAGCATGGTAGCGTCAACAAGCCATGTTGGTGGACCAGGGAGGTGCACGAGGTGATGAGGGATAAAAAGGCTGCCTATGCACGTTTTAAGCGCTCTAGGGGGGATAGGGAGAGGGGTGAGTACGAGTTGATGGCGAGGAGGGTCCTCTGAGGGGAGCCAAGTCGAAGATGGAGAAAAACCTGGCTAGGGATATTCAGAGGGGGAAGGGATTCTATAGACATATGGGGAGAAGAGAAAAGGGAGGGCACAGATCAGCAGGATTAAGACTGGGGAGAGATGGGCTCAGGAGGCAGGGGAACAGGCAGAGGTGCTAAATGAGTACTTTGCCTCGATATCTGCAGAGGGGGGCAGGGGATCCCTGCAGCCTGACGGGAGGGAAGGGGAGCTAGAAAAGTCGAGAAGTCAGATGGAGTCTGGAAGACCGAAAGAGGCTAGGGTTCAGGCCGGGCCAAAACCCGAAGGGGATGGGAGGTTGAATGAGGGGATGGGCTGGGAGGGAGAAATCACAGTGGATAGGGTGAGGGAGGCCCTTCGGGCGCTAAAAACTAATAAGGCCCCGGGGCCAGATGGGCTGCATCCGAGGGTTATGAATGAGCTGGCGGATGAGCTAGCAGGTCCACTGGCTGTACTCTTTAACACCTCTCTCCGGACAGGATGGGTACCTCAAGACTGGAGGGTGGTGCATGTGGTGCCCACCCACAAAGGGGGTTTCTAAAGAGGAGATGGGGAATTACAGACCTGTCAGCCTAACATCTGTGGTAGGCAAGGTAATGGAGGGCATTATCAAGGAGAGGCTCTGGAGGCAGCTGGAAAGGTTGGGGCACCTGGATGACAAACAGTACGGTTTCGTCCCGGGGAGATCGTGTCAGACCAACCTCATAGATTTTTATGACTGGGTAACGGGGACCCTGGACCAACATAGGTCAGTGGACATCCTATACCTGGATTTCAGTAAGGCGTCTGATTCGGTACCTCAAGTGTGGGCTGCTAACAAAGCGGTGGGGGTGGGAGGGCAGTTGCTCAGATGGGTAGAAAACTGGCTAACAGGGCGAATACAGAAGGTAGTGGTGGGTGGGATAGTCTCCACCTCCAGGAAGGTCAATAGTGGGGTCCCCCAAGGTTCGATATTGGGGCCACTACTGTTCAACGCCTATGTCTCGGATATGGGGAAGGAGGTTAGGAGCAGGATGAGTCTCTTTACGGATGACTCGAAACTGGGAGCACTGGCGGATGGAGATGAAGCGAGAGAGACAGTCTAGAGGGACCTGGATACCCTGGAAGGGTGGTCAAGGAGGTGGGGACTGAGGTTTAATGCAGAGAAGTGTAGGGTGCTGCATATGGGGGTCAGAAATCCGGGCCATGTATACACCCGGGGGGGGGGGAGGTAGCTCACTGCAAGCCACATCAAACGAGGGGGATCTAGGAGTGGTGGTAGACATCAAAATGAATAATACTGAAAATTGCAGAACTACGGCAAAAACAAACAGGATACTGGGCTGCATAGCCTGGGAGATTACGTCCAGGAGGAGGGAGGTGATCCTCCCTCTGTATAATGCTCTGGTTAGACCGTATCTCGAGTACTGTGTGCAGTTCTGGAGACCTTACCTCAAGAAGGACATAGCACTGCTGGAGAGGGTCCAGAGGAGAACAACCAGGATGATTCAGGGCATGGGGGAGACGCCCTATGAAGAAAGGCTGGATGTACTTGGGCTGTACCTCACTGGAGGAAAGGAGAAATAGGGGGTGTCACAATCGGGGTCTTCAAATATGTAAAAGGAATAAACAAAGGCAGAGCCAAAGAGATGTTCAGACTAAAGAAGGGGGGACAACCAGGGGCATGAGTGAAAAGCTAGAGGGGGGAAATTACAGAGGTGAATGCAGGAGACATTACTTCACTGAGAGGGTGACGGAGCCATGGAATGCACTGTCCAGTAGTCTGGTGGAGAAGAGCACAGTGGAGGACTTCAAGAAGGGGTGCGACAGGTACAAGGGAAAACTGAAGCCAAAGATGACCCTCTCTGGGGTTGGGGGGTGTGTGGAAAAGCGAGCACCCATTAGGAGGCTGGCTGCTGAGCAGACACAATAGACCATCACGCGTATTCTGCTGGCTTTTAGTATGCTAGTATATCTGCCGTGGCTAGTAGGGTGCAACCAGGATCATGCTGGCCACCTCCATCTGCAGTTTGATTAGCACCCTCTGAATCAGAGGACATGGAAGGAAGGCATAAATGAACCTCCCGCTCCAGGAGAGGGATAACGTGCCTCGCCAGAAAACTCCTGGCCCTGGATCTAGCGAGCAGAAACTGGGCAGTTTTACATTGAATGGGGACACAAAAAGATCCAACTTTGGATAACCCCATCTGTCGAACAGATCTTCTTCGACAGATGAGAGTTCTCATTCATGCATCCTGGGCTGAGTCCAGCTGAGGCTGTCCGCCAGGGTGTTCAGCATGCCTGGAACATGAACTGCCGAGAGTTCCAGGCCATGGTCCAGTGTCCAGAACCAGACCCTCACTGCTTCCCTGCAAAGAGGATACGAATGTGCCCCCCCCCCCTTGTTGATATAGTAGACCACACAGATTATCTGACAATCAACAACTGGCCTGGAGAGAGGGGTCTCTGAAAGGCCTGCATGGCACACAGAACCACCCTCATCTCTAGGGCATTTATATGGAGGGAAGTCTCGATCTGGGTCCAGGTGCCCTGGGTTTAGAAAGGTCCTAGGTGTGGCCCCCAGCCAAAGCTGGAGGCATCCGTAGTGAGAATCTGCTGGGGAGACGAGACCAGGAATGGGACCCCTCTTAAAAGGTTGTGGGGATCCATCCACCACTGAAGTACCTTGCGGGCTGATCCAGGCCATCTGTATGCTGGTCACACTGCACCTGGAGGGCCCACTGGATCACCAGCATGTACAGTCTGGATAGGGGGACCATGGCAATGGCCACAGCCATGAGGCCTAGGAGCCCCAAGTAAACCCTCGTGGAGGCATAACGGCTCTGCACAGCCACCTGAGCCTGCAAGAAGAGGCACTCCACTCTGACTGGAGGCAGGAAAGCTCTGCCCTACGCAGAGTCCAGAACTGCCGCTATATACTGCAACCTTTGGGACAGGAATACAACGGACCTGGGCAGGCTGACAATGATGTCCAGGGAGTGGAACAACTGGAAGGTCCTCTCCAGGGTTTGGAAAAGCTGATCCCTGGATGGGGCTTTGAGGAGCCAGCCGTCCAGATAGAGGAAGACGTACAGGCCCTTGCGACACACAGCAGCAGCTATGGCTGCTAAGCATTTTGTAAAAACCTGCAGTGCAGAGGATAAGACAAAGGGCAAGATTCTGTATTGGTAATGTTTGTCCTGAAAAAGAAACCAGAGAAACTGCCTGTGCGGTGAGCACACCAAGACATGCAGGTAGACGTCTTGCATATCGAGGAAACACAGCCAGTCACCCTGTTTGAGCAGGGGCAGCAGCCCTGGGAGAGTGACAATGCGAAACCTTCTGTAATGGATGTAAAGATTGAAGTCTTTGAGATCTAGAATAGGCCTCAGGTCTCCGGTTCTTTTGGGGACCAGGAAAAACCTGGAATATAACCCTTTGTTCTTCTGCCATCTGGGCACTGGCTTTATCACCCTTTTCCACAGAAGGGAGTGTACTTCATACCGAAGGACTGCTGAGTGTTCTGCAGGATAAGTGGAGGGTACTGGGGGGTCTCTGGGGGCTGTTCCAAAAGCTCCAGAGTGTGACCCCTTTCTATAATCTGAAGAATCCAAGCATCTGACCTAAAACAGTACCTTGCCAATAGGAATGTATGTGACTGTCTGATGGGCACCCAATTCCCCCTCTACCACTCTTCAGACCCCCGCCCCCGAAGCGAGTCTGTATTACTCCATTGCTCGCTTCCCTCCCTCTGCCTTTGTCCAGCCCTGATCATAATCGTCCCGCCCTATTTCCCCCCTCTTACTCCTTGACCCTCACTTGTACTCTAACTACTCTATTTCCTCACTCTTTCTCCCACTACATCTTTGGCCTACCTGTTCACCCAGCTCTGGTGCTATCCCTGCTCCATAGGTTTCATCTAACTTCCTTCTATCCCTACCCCCTCACTCTGTTCCCGTTTCGCTCAGCCCCACCACCCCCTTCTTGGCAGCTGATTTCCGCAGTTCCTTGCCCCTCCCCCGGCTTCTTAGACTCCCTGCCTTCCTCAATCTTTTCCCTTGTCCTTCACCCCACCTTCCCTCTTATAATGACAAGGTCTTCCTCCTAGTGGGGCTGCTCCCCTAATCCTACTGGTTTTCTCCCTTGCCAAACTTGCTAAACTATCACCTAGCCTCTACAACAATCCTGCTCTAAATTTGCTCATTGTCTGCCATTTAGTGCAGTCTGTCGTAAGTTTATTTGGTTATTACTTTGTTTCTCCCATGTGTGTATTTACTGGAATTTATGTTTCTTGTATGTATTACTGGGTTTGTGTACATGACGTGGAACCTTTGTAAAAGAGCTATGGCTCAAAGGCTGTATCCAAAGTCTCAGACAAATAAATAAAAAAATCTGAAGTTATGGTTCTCCACCGGCTGAGACAGAAGGAGACTCAACCTCCGACCACCACCTCTTGGTCAGGGATCGGAAGATGGGGGTCTGGCAAGGAGTCAAGCAGAGGTGGATCTGGCTGCTGGGCCGATCTGTCACCTCTGGGTCGCTTCGCGGTAGGGCCGGAGGAGGTTGAGGGGGCAGGCATGGCAGAACTGGCCTTCTATTTACCCTGGAGACTGCACCAGACTGGCAAGACACCAACAGAAAGGATGGGTGCTGTCTGCTCCTGGGCTGAGTATGGTAGAGCGAATGGACAGACTTAGCTCTGCTAGAGGCCTGTAACTCATTAATGATGCACTGAAAATAAGGCCCGAAGAGCTTTCAGCCATTGAGGGGGGCACTGAGCACCTTCTTCTGGACATCTGCAGCGAAACCCAATAGCCTGAGCCAGGCGTGCCTATGAAGGAAAATGCCAGTGGCAGGAGCCCTGCCAACAGTGCCCAATATGTCGTACAAGGCCCGGAGGTGTTTACTGATATCCTCGTTGGCCTGGTGTAATGACCACAGAGTTGGTCTCAGGTTGGATAGCATAATAGGGCGGCCCTGGGGGGCAAGAGCTTATCTGCCCTCCGGGGCATAGCAGGAACCATGTCAGGGTGGTGCCATACCGCAGTAGTGGCATTCCTCAGAGCTGGCAAAATGGGAAGAATGACCTTAGGGGAAGATTCTGGGATGAATGAATGAAAACTTTATTTTTATACAGGAAATTCTAATCATTAGGATTATACAATCCTGTTCTCAAGATAGTCCTGTTTATATTTCACTTAGTTACATCTAAACATATAACACATAACAATACTCAAATAAATACAAAATATACACTATACACAACATTTCAAATATCCAACAATACATTAAAACACAAACAAAAAGAAATACAAGAATACACAACAAAATATCCCATACATATTCATGTACAACTACATTCTGTTTTATAAAATTTCGAAATTTCATTTTTAAAAGTCATGTGGTCTTCTAAAGATCTTACTGGAGGGGGTAGAATATTCCATACTTTAGCTGCCTGACATGAAAGGGAGCCATTACCATATTTATTATGAATTCTTATGGAACAAACTCTATGTGTATGCACAGATCTTAATAACTCATCATACCTCTCAACCTCCTGCCTCATAAATCAGGGACTAGGCTTAAAAACATCAGGGACAAAGGACCAAAATCAGGGACACATTTTCAAAATTGGTGTTATCCACTCAGGGAGCTGGTAGAATAAAGGGCTTAGTGTAAAATGCATTTTCTAAGGAAGTACAAATCTGTAACTTTAATGTTTGACATCATTTTGTGCCTACAGCCCCCACTGTTTGGTCATGGAAACACAATTTTTAGGAGGGACAGAGTAAAATTTTGAGGCAAAATCAGGGACGTCCCTGAAAATCAGGGACAGTTGAGAGGTATGTAACTCATACCCACCTTTACTAACTTTGGAAAAAAGTGTTTGTGTAATGTAATGTTCGGGATAAAGTGTTTTATATTTATGTATCAGTGTTAACCAATTTTTTTGAAAAATCATTTCTAAAGACTGCCAATTCAATTTTATAAACATATTGCAATGATGAGTTCTATATGAACACTGTAGAACATATCTAGCTATTCTATGTTGCACTCTATCCAGTCTAATCAACTGATGTCTACTCGCTGTTCTATAAATTAAATCCCCATACGTCAGGGTTGGCATAATCAATTGTTCAGCCACTTTTTTCCTGTCCTTAGTTTGTAAACATTTGGTAGTTCGTCTCAAAGCTCCTAATTTCTTGGTCACCTTTTTTATATTATTATTTATATGGGTGTCAAAAGTCAACAAAGAATCAAAAGTCACCCCCAAATAACAATAACTATCCACCTGTTCTATAGGTCTATTAGTATGTGTTACGATATGAATCTGTGATTTAGGCTTCTTATTTGAAAAGCAGACTAATTTTGTTTTTTTAACATTCATCAAGAGCTTCGACCTGGTGAGCCACTCCCCAACCCCGGCAAAAGTCTGTTTGAAGCTTTAGTTGGAGATCCAAAACAGAACTTCCGGTGGTGATGATCGCAAATATCAACAGCATAGAGCCTCACGGCTGAATGTCTCACCACCTGGGGTAGATCATTAATAAACAAGAGGAATAACAAGGGCCCTAACATGGACCCCTGTGGAACTCCTCTACTAACATTTCTAGGTGTAGATAGAGTCTGTAAGATCTCCACCCTCTGAATACGTCCTGTTAGATAAGATTTTATCCAATTTCTAGGCCCATCAACTATGCCTATTGCTTTTCATTTGTCCAGTAATAGGGAGTGGCTCACCAGGTCAAAAGCATTGGACAAATCCACAAATACGACAACAGTTTCCAAACCCAGATTCAAAGAAGTGCAAACCAGATCTTTAAACTCTAACAGTGCTGTAGTTGTGGAATGGCCCTTTCTAAAGCCTGATTGAAGGGGTGTTAACAGTCCATATTTGTCCAAATGTTCGGAAATCTGCCTGTTTACGCATTTCTCCAAACACTTGGACAAAATGGAAAGTAAGGCTATGGGCGATAATTATTCAATCTGCAGTATCACCCCTTTATGTATGGGGATGATCTTACTTTCTCTCCAAGACATAGGAAAGCATTCAGACTATAAGCTCCAATTGAAAATGTAAGTTACAATTGGAGCAATATAGTCTGCCGCTAACTTAAGAAATCTACCCTCGATTTCAGCTGGCCCTACTGATTTATAGGCATTTATAGACTTCAATTCCCTACATACTTCTGATATTTTCAAGGCCCTGAATCTAAATGATGGTAAACACGATAAATTCTCTGTTTGCGTAGGCTTCATATCCCCAAATGTAGGACCTCCCAAACCTGGCAGGTCTCTAAAAAAATTGTTCAGGGCTTCAGAGGTACTCTCTGGTTTATCAATTAAATTTGCCCCAATCTGTAAATTTAAATTTGTTTGTATTCTAGATTTACCAGGATTTGTTAAATGATTAATAGTTTGCCAAAACTTGCGTGGGTCAGAGTTACAATTTATCTTATTTTGATAGTAATGGGCCCTAGCCTTTCTTATGAGATATTTACACGCATTCCGTTTTACTTTAAACAACTCCCAATCAGACGATAATTTGGATTTTAAAGCTTTTTTCTACAATCTATTTTTTACTCTAATATTTTTCAAAATCTTTTCATTAATCCATGGTAACTGAATATGTTTGTCACGAAAACTGAATTTAGGTGCATGATAATCGCAAATCATACGAAAAGTAGTGGAAAAATATTCCACAGCTTGATCCAATTCTGGTACTAATCTACATCTATCCCAATTTTCTTTAACTACACTCTGCAGGAATCTCTGTTCAGAGAAATTCCGCATATCCCTTTTCTTATTGTTAAAACATTCTGACGAATACCAAACCTGTTTTGTCACCACAGCCCATACTGGGTTATGGTCACTAAGTTGTGGTGGTAATGTTCCTAATGCCTTAATATCTATAAAAAAATTTGTAAATAACAGGTCCAGTATAGTTCCTTCTGTCCTGTTATTAGTGTACCGAGTAGATGTCTTAATATGCTGAGTTAGTCCAAAAGTTGAGGCAATTTCATTTAATTTTCTACCTCTAGGCTTAAACCAATCACAATTTATATCTCCTATTAAAATTAGAGACTTATCCCCTATACAACCACAAATCTTATTTAGTACTTCTTCAGTAAGTACCAAACTTGATTTTGGAGGAGAATAAACCACAGCAGAAGCTAGTTTAAGTTTAACCACATATATTGCCAAATATTCAATATTATTTTCACTCCCCTTTAAAAGAAGTTCCACATGGCCTCTCCAAGAAGTCCACCAATTCTCTTCTGGTGGCATCCTCTTCCTCAGTGTGGAAGCCCATGGCTGTAGAGAGCTGCTTCACAATACTGAAGAAGGTAGGGTCTTCAGGAGGGGACCCGGGAGTATGTTGAACAGAGTCCTCGCTCACTGAAGAAGCAGATGATCTGTCTGAGGAAAAAAGGTCCCTTCTCCTCCTCCTCTTCCCCAGGGAGAATAAGGTCAGGATGGTACGCCTCTTCGACCCATTCCAACTCAGGGTCTGATGAGCGAGGGACTGATGGCCCACTAAGGGGCGCAGGCCAATAAGACTGAACTGGCATTGATGACGATGGAGAAACCGATGGCAACGGGGACACAGATCTGTGGGCACCTAAGTGGTGTACGAAAGCCATGGTCAACTGGGTCAGAATACTGTTCAGGTCGACAACAGGTAAAGGATGTGTCAACAGCAGAGGGGTCGTGGGGACAGGGCGCGATGAACCATCTGACAGGTCTTGACATCCCAAAGGCCCCGGCATCTTAGGACCTGGGGAAGCATCAGGCCAAGACAGAGGTGCTGGAGTAGATGACCCAAGGGTCATTGACCGAGTGGCTGACAACCCAAGGGTCGATGGCTGGCCTCCCTGAAAAGTGGGAGGAGGCGCTGTTGGCAGGGGCCTGGACAAAGCACAGGCCTGGATAGCGTAAGGTGTTGGGGCAGCTGCCATTGCCAGAGGAGTCCCAGATGAAGTTGTCAGTGAATGGCAGAGCCACCAAGGGGAAAGGTCCTGATCGCAGTCTTTTCTGTGACTCCCTCCCCCCGGAGGACTAGTCTTGGGCCTTAGAGTACTGGGAGCTTGACGAACCCACCTGCGACTGGGAAGGAGGGACCCCGGAGGACCTCTGCCCAGAACTGGCTACCTGTTGTTCCATGAGAAATTTCTTCAAAGCCTTTCTGTATCGCCTAAGGATTGTTAGATTACATTTTGAGCAGAGCTCAAAGTCTGAGATGTCACGGACAGGCCCAAGACAGCAGACACAGAGGTTGTGTTCATCCGAAGAAGCAATCTTCTTTCTACAGCGGCAGTGATGGAAGAGAAATGTGGAAGGATTAACTCTCAACATAAATGAGGTAATAGAACATCTTATTTAAAACAGATTACCAAAGAAAAGCGTAGGCAAAAATGGCACAAACTGCGACGGAGCTTCTGCAGAGACCCATGCAATTGGGAGTCGACGGTGGGAAAGAACCGAGGAGGGAACGGGGCCACACATCTTATAGGATTGATGACTTCGACAGGTGACGTCCGTGTGGGCAGCCCCAGCTGTACTTTTGGAAAATCTTCCATATGGATCCTGCTTCACCGACAGTGAAGTTCCTATGGTATTACCTGATGACTGAGATACCCCTGAAGAAGATCTTGTGATGCTCAGACAGTGCCATTGGCTATTCAAATGGTATCAGATAAATAATTCATCTAGTTGGATCTAAGTTCATATGTAAAGTCTGCAGACTTTGGACACCAGATATAGATGGTGAAATCCAAGTTCGATCTGAGGCTGATCAAGGAAGGCAACACCGACATATCCCTCTCTGTCCAAGGGTACATGGAGCTCTTCGGTTAGTTCAATCAGTGCAGTGGCTGCACTATGCATCTTCTAAAGCCATGTTGTTCAGTGGCCAGATTACGTGCAGTGATAGTCCACCAGTGGACCATGGACAATTTGCTCCAAGGCCCTGGACTGTGGGGAGTGAAATGAGATGGGCGAGTAGTTAGAGACAACCCTAATGTCTCCTGATTTGAATACAGGAACCACATTAGCTTGCTTGTAGACATCTGGAAGGGAGCTAGACTGAAGAGAGAAATTGAACAATTTCTGGATTGGCAAAGCCAGCTCATCATACCTCTCAACTGTCCCTGATTTTCAGGGACGTCCCTGATTTTACCTCAAAATTTTACTCTGTCCCTCCTAAAAATTGTGTTTCCGTGACCAAACAGTAGGGGTTGTAAGCACAAAATAATGTCAAACATTAAAGTTACAGATTTGTTCTTCCTTAGAAAATGCATTTTACACTAAATATCACCAATTTTGAAGATGTGTCCCTGATTTTGGTCCTTTGTCCCTGATTTGTATAAGCCTTGTCCCTGATTTATGAGGCAGGAAGTTGAGAGGTATGCAGCTTAGCAACAGCCATTTTAAACAGTTTAATGTCTTCGGAGTCTGGTTTAGTCCTTTCATGCAAGCCATTGCAAGGAAACGGGTTACTGGATGCCTGGTGCCATTTCAATCCAACTGGCAGGAGTACACATTCTACTCACACACTCACCAGTCATACATGAGGACTGACCTCTTTTTTCCTTGCTGCTGCTGGAGCTGGTGAGGCATGACCCCATACTCATTTTTGACCACGCTCCCACTGCTTGTAGACGTAGGGGGAGGTGAAACAAAATATGCCTCTAGAGTCTGAAAACTGGACCAGGCTCTTCTCAAATCGGAGGACTTTTTTTTTTTTAACTCAGCTTTATTGTGTCATTCTGATACAGTCACTTTAAACGTATAACATTCGACAAGTTCTCGTGATAAATCAATCCATTACAATGAAAAAAAAAAGACCTTCATTTACTTTACAAATAGTGTTCCAGACTTCAACCCTCCTTGTCAAGGAATAGAAGATAGGAGGGAAAAAAATCCATCTTAGCTACATATCACTAGTCTTCTAACCATTATAGGACACTTCTTGTCTTTTGTGGTATGAGCAAATACAAATTCTATATGATTCAACTGACAAAAGCTGATCAACCAAGAAAGCGGGAAAACTATGTGAGCCAAGGAGTACATAAACAATGCCTCCCAAGCCTGGGCCTCTCCAACATGGCCCCCGGTTATGCTGTGCAACCTCACTCCCCTCCCCCCTACAAGACCATCCTCACAGCACCCAAAAAAAAAAAAAACAGAAAAACTCTCTTTCGCTCTAAGGGGGTGTCTAAAGTCTGCCCCCCCCCCCCTTTTTAATAGGCTTTGATTCTTAACTCATCCAAATGAGGTTAATTTCATGAACTATCCTCCCAGGGTCTTCCAATTCTCCAGCCACTCCTTTCATTCTCTCCATCTGTCCACATGTTTGTCCCAACAAAGATGGATCTTCACTGTAATTGATTCCATCAAAACCACCTCTTTCATCCTCTGGACCCCATTCTCTCAAAGTTGGTGGATCACATGCCAGCCACCTCCCAGCGACACACTTCAGGCAACCACTGTTAAAACTAGTAAAACCTTCCTAGTTTCGGCTTTTTGATGCATCACGGTGGGCAGGCCCAGCACCCAGTCCTCAAAGGTTAGAGGGACCATCACTCCAGTTATGCCTTTCACTGCCTCCTGAACCTCTCTCCAAAAGGCTGTCAATTCTCGGCAACTCCAAAAGATATGCCAGTGACTACCCCTCCCGCGCAGAGCCTCCAGCACGTATCATCTACAGATGTTTTACAGTGTTTGGTCACTGTAGGTGTGTGGAAGAAGCGCACTAGAACTTTCCAAAAAAAACTTCCTCCATATTGGAGCTGAGGTAGCTTTTCACCCCCATTTCAACCTATGCGTCCAGTCCGCCTCTTTGATTGTGATACCAGCGTCCCCTTCTCAAGCTCTCCTAAGTGTTCCCAGCTGGTCTTCCCCTGCTGAGTCAGCATTTGATAGATGCAGGATATAAATCTGGTGTGATCCGCCACAGTTACCGCACCATAAATAACATTTTCCCAGCTAGAGTAAGGGCGGGACAGCCTCCAGGTGTGGTCATGTGAATTTATAAAGTGTCTCACTTGCATATAACGCAGAAACTCTGAGTGTGACCAATAAAATTTCTCCTTTGCTCTGTGGAAAGTGATGCAGTGGCCTCCCTCCAAAAATTGGGAGAATCTGGTGACCCCCATAGATGCCCACCTAGCATATCCTAAATCTAGGGCTGGCATGAAAAAGCCAGGTTCATAGCGAATTAAGGAGAGGGGGCCTAGTCCGGTCAGGGTGTCTAACATCTTTCGGATCTTGCCTAAAATATCTAGACCATGCTTCACCCACTGGTTTCATAGCTGTTTCTGTAATCAGGCGGGGTATCTGCCAGAACCAAAGAGAACAGTGGCCTGTCACCCAGTGCTGCATCCTCTAGAGCATACCACTGAGAAGATACTCTGTTTGGTCCATGTCATTAGGCCTGCTGTTTGGGCTGCCAAGTAGTAAAAAGTTAGATTGAGGAGCCCAACCCTCCCTCTTCCTTTGGTTGTTGGAGGACAGATCTAGCTATCCGAGGCTTCTTATGGTTCCATATGAACCTGGACATGTCTGTATTAATCTTGTTCCAGAATCTGTTGGGAATCTGGGGGCAGGCGGGCATTGAAACAGAAAGAGCAGGCATGCAATATATTCATTTTTATTACTTCTACCCTACCCACCAAGAAGAGGGGCAGTAGTCGCCATCTAGCCATGTCCTGCTCCACCTTCTTCCAAAGCCTATCGTAGTTGGCCAAACACAACTTGGAGGGGTCCATCGTAATCTGAATGTCCAAATATTTTATCTGATTGTCTGGGGCCCATATAAAGGGAAAACATTTTTTTAAAATCCCCAGGGGGGAGGAGCACACTCAACACCACTGCCTCTGATTTAAGGGAATTTATTTTATAACCTGAAATCTCCCCAGATGAACGCAGGATGTTCACCAGTGGGTTTAGGGAAGTCCCCTGGGTAGATACTGTAGATAGAAAATTGAGTCATCTGCATAGAGGGACAGCTTATGTTCTAGTCCTCCCACTGTGATGCCCCTTATCGCAGGCTCCTGACGGACGCTGGCAGTCAGAGGTTCTAGGCTCAGTGCAAAGCGTAGTGGCAACAGAGAACAGCCCTGCCTTGTTCCCCTGGAGATGGGAAAATGACTAGAGCTGATACCATTAACCCTAACAAAGGCCTCTGGTTTAGAACATAGTTGGGTGATAGTTTGTAAAAATTTAGGGCTGAAATTCATAGCTTCCATGGACAGTTTTAGAAATTGCCAATTAACGCTATCAAATGCTTTTTCAGCTTCCATGGATATAGCCAATTGAAGATCATGCTGATGTTGCTGGGAAAAGGTGATATTCAGCAATTTTCTGAGATTGTCTGACCGGTATCTGCCCGAAATGAACCCGGTTTGATCCCTTGTAATCTCTTAGCCAGGAGGCCTGTAAATATTTTTAGATCAATGTTTGATAGGGAAATCGGTCAATAAGACCCGCAGTCAGAGGAATTTTTACCTTCTTTGTGTAAGACTATGATTTGGGCCATATGCCAGGATATAAGAATGGCTTTTCCTTCCATAACCTCCCTGCAGACCTCCAGCAAGACAGGTGCAAGTGTGTCTTCAAATGCCTTATAAAACTCGGACGTAAATCTGTCCAGCCCCAGGGATTTCCCACTTTTAAGAACTTCTATTTGCTCTCTCAACTCTGCTAATGTGATTTGTGCCTCCATAAGGTTCTTAGAGTTGTGGTCAAGGACCCGGAGTTAGAGCCCTTGAGAAAATTTATTGGTAGCCTGATCAAACTCTTCAATGGGTTCCTGAGTATATAAATGTCTATAGAAGGAGGCAAAGGAGGCTGTTATCTTCTCCGGGTGGCTGGTATCTTGATTATCTACTGGATTCTTGATTTTTAAACACTAGTCTGCCCGCCTGCTGAGTGTGGAGCATACTGGCTAGCAATTTCCCTGCCGGTTCCCACCCCATAAAATATGATTGGCGTATGTACCTATATGAACCCTTCAGAAGTGAAGTTAAGATCTTGTCCAATCTCTGTCTAGACTCTTTGAGCTGTCTTCTTGTTTCCAAGTTTAAAGAAATTTGATGTTGAAATTCGAGGTCTGCAATTTCCCTTTCTAGCTCCCTAATTTTACTGTCCCTTTTCTTTTTTTCTGGGCAGCAAAGCTTATGATAGCTCCTCTCAGAACTGCTTTAAGCACATCGCATCGTATTGTATGAGTTGACAGCACTATAGGATTGTTTGCCAAGTAGTTAATAATGATATTTTTTACATAAGTTTTGAAATCTGAGTTGTTGAGGAGACCTACATTAAAACGCCAGTGTGAATTTCTGACCGCTGGGGTAAGGGTAAGGGAAATCTGGACAGGTGCATGGTCTGAAATTGAGCGGGGGAGAATATTACATTTAATGACTGTATGAGCCCATTCTTCTGACAGAAATATCATATCTATTCTTGTATAACAGTCTTGTCTGTCAGAATAGTGGGAATAATCCCACTTCTGACCATTTTTCCACCTCCAAACATCTAGCCAGCGCCAGTTACATAGTAATCTATTCAGCATGGTACCAGCATAACTCTGGCTAAGTCAGCTTGCACCCCCTCGTTTGTCTAAGGTAGCTGACAGGATCGTGTTGAAGTCTCCGCCTAAAATGCAGAGTCTACCATCTGCTTCTACTAGTTTGGGGAGGTTATGCTTAAAAAAGTGTGTGACTTCTCTGCCGCCATTATGGGTGTAAATACTCGCTATCGTACAGTGGGTGTCCCCATATAACCCAGACACCTTGATAAACCTTCCCTCAGGATCAGTTATGATGCCCTGCACCTGGAGGGGGCAAGATCTATGAATTAAAATTGCAGTTCCTCTTCTGTGCGGATGTGCCAAATAACAAGAGGCATAAACCATGCCCACCCACCTGCGACATAATTTTTTATGTTCCACCTCCGTGAGGTGTCTCTTGCAGGAGCGCAATTTGGGTGTTCAATTTTCCCAATTCCTGCAAAATTCTGGATCGCTTGATCGGATTGATAATCCCACGAACGTTATATGTAACAATATTTAACCCCTCCACTGCCGCAGCGTTCAGAACTTCTGGGCCTGGAAGCGTAGTGCTCCCGGCCTAAGCTGGTCTTGGGTGTGGGGGAAGAGTCAACTTAACATCAACAGTCACAAACAAAAAAATCAATATCGACATTGGCAGGAAAAATCCTGCCACTTAACAGGTCCCAAGCGTGGGAATTGAACCTCTGCTCAACTAAACTCCTCTTGCCCTTCTAAGGTGCCACGAGGTGCCCACCATTTAGCAAGAAATGAGGTATGGTGGGTAATGCTGGGTTATACCCAGCATCTGGCTGCGAGTACCAGACTCTTCCTGGCACAAGCTGTGTTCCTAGAGATCACCTTCTCAATGCAGACATCTCTACCCCGCCCCCCCCCAGGTCTCTTATCTGAAAGGATAGAAGGGACAAGAACAGAGACCACCATGGGCCCCTCTGTTTTCCTTTCCCCAGTCCTCACCCGCAAGGCAAACAGTCAGAGAGACAACTAAGGATGTCTCCCCTTCTCATGCATTAACTTTGTTCCCCCCCAACCGGCAGTGAGCCAAAGCTTTCATATTGCAATCTTAAGCTGTTACTAAAACACGTATAATTTTCTATGTAGTAACACAAAAAGATTCTACAGTAAGCCTTTCAGAATCAGAGTCCACTTTTAAGGATTAGCCACCGGACCAAGAGGCTGAGGGAACTGATCATCTGGGGATCTTTACTGTTGATCCATGGGGACTTTCCCACCATTAAGTTCTTTAAACAGTCATATCAGTCTTAAATCAGTCCAGCTTTTAATATCGTAGAAAAAGTGTATAAAAAAATGTATAGTCTTCACCCCCCAGATTTATGGGCTTGGTCTTGCAAGCATCCCCACATGCTGAAGCTCCCTATCTTTGCCCCAGGGCCTGCTCTTCGACCCCCCTCCCGATCCTCCTCCTATCATTTGCCACTGCCACTTTTCAACCTCTTTAATCACTGTGGGTGGGACCAGGTCGTCTGAAGATCCAGGGAGGTGAGATATTTCTTTGCTTCCTTGATCGTGTCGAAAGTTTAGTGCCTGCATCTGAGGTGATTCTGAGGTGTGCGGGGAAGTCCACCTTGGCATTCAGGCCTTTCCCTCTCAGGGCTCTCACAATGGGAAACCAGAGTTTCCGTCGTGCTATTGTCATCTGGGCATAGTCCAGCTCGAAAAATAGCTTGGTGTCTCCAAAAATTATTTCTTTTTTTTGCCCATGCTTTTTTGAGAACCATTTCTTTTGTCCTGTAATCAAGAAAAGTGACAATGATGGAACGTGGTTGCGCTTTAGGATCTTTGGGGGGGTGCAGAAAGGCCCTGTGAGCGCGACTAACATTTAGGGGAAGATCTCCGCCAATGTCCAGCAGTTCTCTCATCACGCTCTCAAAGTATTCAGGCATATTCCCAGTTTCGGTATTCTCTGGCAAACCGTGGATCCTGAGATTGATCCTGCAAGAGCATTTTTCCAAGTCTTCCATTTTGCCCACGAGAAGCTGTGTACGGTCATGGAGCTGGATGATAGCTCCATTCTGTTTCGGAGCAGGTAGTAAAATGTTCGGTTAACTCTTCCAGCTGTTTGTCCTGTTTGGAGATGTTCGCTTTATTCTCCTTTATGCCTACTTTAACTGAATCCAGGGTATTGCTGAGACGGCACAACTCCCGGCAAATCTGGCGGGAGGTAACAGTAAAATCCTCCCCGTTCTCTGCTGATTCACTCTCCCATGTTGACTCCGTGGGCTTAGAGGCCTCTTCAGTGCGCACCAGGGGCTTGGAGGACAAATTCAGCTTCTGTTGCCTGAGCCCTCCTCCCGACCCCGATTTGGATCTATTCCTAGTTGCCATGCTTTCTGGTTACAGTATTTATCTTCAGGTGAATGCTGCCTCGCAAGTTTGGATTATATTTTAACCTATTAGTCGGGGGGAGGGGTATGGGACAGACCTACGCCCGCACATCTACATCGATCGGTGACATCACCGGAAGTCCAAATTGGAGGACTTTGAGGAAACAGTTGATCAGGCAATTATTGACTTCCTTGCCCTCAATAAACCTGGAGACATCTCACATGTGACTAAGTGGGACGCCCTGAAGGCTTACCTTTGAAGGGTTATAACTGCCTTCTCCTGCCATAAGAAAAAGTTCACTCTAAAAGAGCTGAAAAAGCTTGAAGAAAAATAAAAGCGGCCGAGCAGGCACATATGGCTAGGCCCCCTCCTGCTCTATATTCAGTTCTCCAAAAATTGAAGCTGGAACATAATACAACTGCTACTATGCAATTACAGAGGCAGATCCTGTTTTTCATGGCTGGCAAATATTTTGATGGGTACAGGGCAGGAAGTGGTTGGTTTGGCATTATGGACCAGGGTGGGGGCAATCCAAACTGGTAGTACAGTAACCCCCGAGGGACTGGAATCTTTGAGCACTGCTGATATTAGGAGAAGCTTTTGGGAGTACTATCAAAATCTATACACTTTAGAGGATGGAGGAAGGCCATAACAAACAGGTAACAGCCTTTTTCGAGAGTGCCCCGATCACACAGGCTCCGCAATCTCTGAGGAAAAAGGTGAATGTCCCACTACCTGGCAGGAGGTAGCAGAAGCAGTTAGAGTCTTAAGCAGCAGAAAGTTTCCAAGGCTGGAAGGTCTACTAACTGTTTTTTTTTTTTTTTGACCTTTCTACCCCAGCAGCGTGGCCACCTTGTGAAACTATGCAGGAGAGACTGAATACAGGTGTACTACCCCCTTCCATGCAATCAGCTACTACTGCAATTCTCTCAAAACTGGGGAAAGATCCAAAATTGTGTCCTTCATACAGGCCTAACAGCAGATTTTAAAATAATAGCCAAGGCGCTGGCAACCAGATTGGAACAGATCCTCCCCATAGTGTTAACATGGATCAGTCTGGTTTTGTTAAGGGCAGACAGGGGAAGACCAACATTTGGAGAGCTCATAATATTACACCGCAGTGGTCAAAAAAAGAAAGGTGGGGAGGGGGCTTGTATGTTGGCAACAGATGCAGAGAAAGCATCTGATTACATGGAAGGTGCTCCAGTTTCTAAACAGTGATTGCCCAAATGGTTGGCTAACTGTATTGTTTTTTGTTACAAGAAGTATGGTAAGGAACTTCCTGGGGTTGTCAAGGGCCATTCCACTAGGGGTATGGCTGAGATTTTCACTGCTGCGACTTGGAGTACTGTCCAAACTTTCACAAAGCACTACAGTTTGGACATTGCCTCCAGGAAAAGGGCAGGCTTTGGCCTAACTGTGCTTCAGGACCTTCTTTCTTCACCCTCTGGCCTCCAGCCACCAAGACTGTCTTTGCTCTTAGCACTGCTTGGGACTTGTTCCATAGGTGCGACCTGATGACAGAGATCTCCCCGAAGAAGACAGAACAGTTACGAAAGAACTTATTGTAACAGTAGATCTTCGAGTGAATCTCTGTCATCAGGTCATGCTGTCCCTCCTTCTATCCCCCTTTCTCTCACTCTACAGCTCGGCTGTCCTGTTGCTCCAGCCTTTCTGCTAGCTGGGCATCTTCTCTCTCTCTCTCGCCTCGGTTCCCTGGTGGGATTCCTGTCTCCTATGGCCTCTGCTAGGGAAAGAACTGAGGAGGGAGCGGGGCCACCCACACTTATATAGGGCATATGAAATTGGAGATTGACATCGGCGTGGGTGGCCCCTAATATACTGCTGCAGAAAAAAGCTTCTGTGTGATCCTAGCACCTGATGGCTAAGTTCCATAGGTGTGACCTGAGGACACAGATATCCCTGAAGAAGGTTTTAGGTTTCAGACACCAGTACTGAAACTGTACCCGTTGGGGCTGCTGTTGAAGGTGCTGTGGCTAAAAGCCCTTAAACTGAAAGACCTTCTTCTTAGGTTTGGGCGATATCAGGTCTTTCTAGAATGAAGCCACAGATCTACGGTAGCATTGGACTTCTCAATACAGGTGAGGTGCCCTTTCAATAAAGGGCCAAAGAGGTCAGTGCCCCAGAAAAGTTACAGCCTCCAACTTATGCTGGGTGTCCGCTGTGAAGGTGTACAGCCTCAACCAGGCCCTACATCATATGGAGACAGCCATAGCCATTGCAAGGACAGAGAAGTCACCCATGTCCAGAGTCGTTTGCAACTAGTGCTTAGCCAGCATGCAGCCATGGTCCCGGATGTGTTGGGCGACCTGCTGTTTATTGGCTGGAAGTAGAGGGAGGAGGTGCCCAACTATCCCAAAAATGGAATGGCCAATGTTAGCCACCATCACAGAGCAGCCGACCTGCTGGAGACCAAGATAGGAGGTGGCATAGACCTTCTTGGCCACACAGCCCAGTTTCCTAGGCTCCTTATTGGGTGGCTTATCCATGTCCTCTTGGCCTTTCAACTTATGAAAGGCTGAGTCTGTATCAAACCAAACACAGAGATGTGGTCAGAGAATCCTGAGAGGGTGTCTGTAAGGACTGCATACTTGCGGACCATTCACGTGAAGGGCAACGGGGCAAGATGCTGGGTGCTGCCAAAACTCCAGAGCTGGTCCCAAGATGGCCTCGGCCAACAGGAGGGCGAGTCCTGTGGAATCATCCCCATTAAGGATATCAGTGACTGGGCATTTAGTCCACTTTTGACGCAGCTCCAAGGGGACCTGAATAGAGTCAGATATCAGGTGGGGCAATGCTCCAAAGGAAGTTGAGACTGATGAGGCAGATGAACTGTCCCAAGAATCTTGCACGAAAAGCTGGGTCCCACTTGAGGTCATCAAGGGCTCACCTTCCGAGTCTGATGGGCCTCTTCTCGCCGTGGACCACCCTCTTGTTCTCCTGGGTGATTTCCACTGAGATGCAGCCTGGTACGTCAGCAGCAGGGAGGAGTCCCTGGTCTAAGCCCCAACTGCGGCTGTGGTGGAGGGTGTTCTATCTGTGGTGACGATCAAAGCCTGTAAAGAGGCTAAAGAAGCTTCCCAGAGGATATTTATGGGATCCTCTGCTGTACAGGCCTTGGTAGCCATATTGGTATCTGGCCATTTTCTGACACCAGAGACTATATTTACAGCAAACTGTTTTGGACTGGTCTCACATGGAGCCTTGCCACATAACTAACTCTGTTTCTGCTGACTCAGCATCTGGAGACTCTCGTAATCAGGCACAGTTGTCTGAAACTTTAACAATGGAGTCTCCCCTGATCACAGCGCCCTTCCTGTCTGTGGTAAGAAAGATTTTCTGTATGTCCGTTTGAAAGACAACACCTAGGTATTCCTGTCTCTGAGATAGTATCAGAGAGCTTTTCTCCCTGTTCGCTATCCAGGTGTGCATCTCTAAGACCTCCAGTGTCCTGGTGACAGACCTCCTTGCCGTCTGCATCATGGGAGCTCTGTTCAGGACACTGCTCAGGTAAGGGTAGATGTGATGACCCTCTTGTCTCAGAAGTGCGTACAACCTTATGAATATCTTCGAGAACACTCTTGGGGCCATTGCCAGACCAAAGGGGAGTGCTCGGTATTGGTAGTGTTGATCCTGAATTGCAAATTTCAGGCATTTCTGGTGAGACCTGCATATCAGAATGTGGAGATAAGTGTCCTTCAAGTCAATAGACACTAGGCAGTTCCACGGTCGTACTGCTCTAATGATGGACTGTAGGAACTCCATTTTGAACATCATGTGTCTGACAAACCTGTTCAATTGTTTTAAGTCCAGAATTGGGTGACACCTCCCTGACTTTTTTGGGGACCTATAAGTAAGCTGAATAGAACCCCTGTCCTTTCTCATGAGGTGAGTCTGGGGTGATCACCTCTATATGAATCAGGTGGTCCAAGGTCTGGCTCACTGCCCAGCTCTTCACTGGATTCTGAGATTCTGGTGACAGAAAGAAATTGTCTCCTGAGGGCACAGTAGAGAACTCTATGGCATAACCTAGACCGAAACTCTCCAGAGCCCAGGAGTCTGTCATGGTCTGGCCCATCTCTAGTAAAAGTTCTGAAGTCATCTACCAAGTGATTGGGGGCAGAGATGGACCCACGTATCTTCAGTGAGAAGATCTACCTTTCCTGTCTGTACCTCCATTGTGTCTGCGAGTAAAAGTGTCTCTGCTGCGACAGATCTTGAATCCAGTGTAGGTCCCTTTACCACTCTGGATGCCAAAGTTTCGAAAGAGCTGAAAACCGCCCCTTTCCTGTCTGGAATATCCCAAACCATGACCCCTCGCAGCCTGATTTGTCTTCTGCTGTTGCCTGGACACTGACAGCTGTCCTCTCTTATCCTGGATGTCCTTCAGGATCCTGTGAAATTCTGGTCCGAATAGTAAGTCACCCCAATTTTGTCTTAGAGGCATGGTCTGTGTACCAGTAGCTGAGCCATACTCCTTGCATAGCTGCCACTACTGAGCAGGTTGTGTGAGCCAGCATATCTAAGGTGTCTTCCACTGTATTTCACAAGAAGGATGAAGCCATTGATATCCCTTGCAGATAATTTGCCCTGGAGATTCCTCTGGCAGGACCTCTGCCAAACCAATACCCAAATGCACAAGACTATGGCAATTATAAAAGATGCGTATGTTGTCAGGTTAGCTCACTTAGACACAGATGCTTTCTTGCATGAACAGTCTACCTTCTTATCATGCACGCTTGAAAATACTCCCGATCCTTCCAGAGGGATGTTGTGTGCTCATTGCACTGCATATGGCATTATTTGCCACGGGAGATATCTCCCATTTCATAACAGTACCCCTGAGAAGGATAATACCTCACTCTAAAGAAAATAAGGGCTACAGCACTCCACCATTTACATCATCTGGCCCAAAAAGAAGGCAGCTTGCAACAAGAGGTCATCGTTCTTAATACAACACGACCTAAGGTGACCTGTAGGAAACAGATGCAGACTACAGGGGACCGTACTGAGGGAGTAAAAAACAACCAAAAGAATATGGCATCATGGAGCTGGAGGGATCAAACATGACTAGTAAGGATAGCAGACATGGTGGGAAGGGACAAAAGGGTACTGGGGTTGGGGGCAGAAACAACCTGGAGAGCCATGTGTACAAATGCTCAAAGTCTGAGCAACAAAATCAGTGACCTGGAGGCAACCATGGTGGAAGCAGACCTGGACATAGTGGCCATCACAGAAACCTGTTGTAATGACAACCAGGACTGGGAAGTGGTCATACTAGGTTACAATTTATTCAGGAGGGACACGGGCAGGAAAGGTGGTGGAGTGGCTGTTTATGTGAGGGAATACATTAAGGCCAAAGAAACCCAGGGCGAACAGGGAAAGGAAGTGATATTGTGGGTCACACTAGAAAGGCAGAAAGGGACAACTATCCGCACAGGAGTGGTCTACAGACCCTCAACACAGGAGGAAGAGGCAGATAAGGACGTGATACTTTCAATCCAAAGAATGGCACAGAAGGGGTAGATGCTGCTGTTAGGGGACTTCAACCTTCCAGACGTGGATCGGAGTCTCCATGCGGCAGCAACAACCAGGAGCAGAAATATCTCAGATGCTCTGAAGGAGGCATTCCTAGATTAACTTGTTACAGAGCCGACTTGGGAGGGGGCTCTACTAGACCTAGTGCTTAACAACAGGGATAGTGTGGCAAGGGTCTCAGCAGGGAGAACACCTAGGGAATAAGTGATCACCGTACAGTGCAGTATGACATACTAGTGGGACGTGAAACAAAACCACAGGAGAACAAGAATTCTGGACTTCAGAAAGGCAGATTACAGGAAAATGGAAGCACATCTGAAGGACATCCTAGCTGGGGTAGAAAATAAAAGGACAACGGAGGAGCAGCGGAAAATGATCAAAGAAGGTATTGTAGAAGCAACATGTCTCTTTGTCAAACAAGTCAGTAAAGGGAAAAGAAGACCACTGTGGTTCTCTGGAAGTGAGTGCATTTAGGAAATACAAAAAGATGCAAGAGGAGGGGATAGAGATAGTTACCAAGATAAACAAAAGGAGTCAGGAAAGGCAGTTAGGAGAGTGAAGGCGGAAACAGAGGGAAACATTGCAAACTCAATAAAAAAAAAAGAAAAAAAAACTTTTTTTAGGCAGGGCTGTGCCAACAACTGTAAGGGCTCCCCTGTAAAATATTTTTTGGGGCCTACTTCCCCACCAATAAATGTAAAATAACCACTGGCGCATATGAAATTTTTATAGCGCAAGTTTTTTTTGCATCAGTCCTGCTGGACATACACAGTTTGTTCATACTGCCCCGTCCCCCTTAATGGCACCAAGATCAAAGAACTGAACAATGTAATTTGTTCCTGCTCCTCCTGGGCACACCAGCACCAAGATTAAACGTTTTGAGCAACTGGCCCTATTGCTTCTTTGTTCTATACTCCCCCAAAAAAGCATGTGAAACTGGAGTTGGAATCTGCTGACAAACCCAATTTCAAATGGATAAACAATTTCCATAGAGAAACTTGCAAGTCTGTCTGTGAGAACAGGTTTTCTTAATGCTGACCTCAGAGGTAGTGGGCCCTCCTAACAGTGTGAGCCCTATTGCAACCACAGCTGTTGCACCCTCTGGTCACTGCCCTGTTTTTAGGTACACAAGTGAAAAAAAAGAAAGCAAAACGGGGTATAGCTAGGCTGACAACTAAGGATGGGAAGTGTGTAGAGGAAGACCACCCTAAGGCAGACATACTGAACATTTAATTTTTGCTCAGTATTTACGGATGAGGGAGCAGGAAAGCGGCCATCAATAAAGGAGAAAGGCATAAAAAGGCGGGAGGCAGACATAAGTCCTTTCTCAGAGGAAAGGGTCCTTAGAGAACGGACAGCATTAAAAGTCAACAAGGCGGAAGTTTCAGGGGAAGAGTGGCTGAAGACAGCCTTAAGGGCAGTGAAGATTAAATCCTCCCCCTGCTGGAGGGAGTTTTCATGGAAATGTAGATCCAGATTCTTTTGCTCCTCTGCAATGCTGAACAAATATCTTCCGGAGAGGTATGGTCACTGTTGGAGGAACCGTGGATGTACAAAGGCAACTCTGGGTTACATTTTTTTGGCAGCGCCCATATCTTATGCCCTTTTAGATCACCCTACAGAACGAAATTACACTCTGCCTGGGTGAACCTATTGAACTTACAGCCGAACAGGTCCTCTTGGATATCTATCCGGATCACTCCCCCTCCCCGGGTCAATACCTTACTACTGGTATATCTACTAGCTGCAAAAAAGACCATCACCAGAAAATGGATGTCCCCCATTATACCAAATATTGGTGAATGGAAAACAATAATGAAAAATATATATCAAATGGAACATCTTACTGCCAAATTACAGGACAAGACATTTTTCATTTATTTTAATTATTTTAACTGTCTACAATACACAGTAATCCACCTTCATAGGAAAGTTTGTAACAACATTATACATTCATGAAGAATAAATATATCAGTTTCACAGGAAGGATTTGCCACGCTCCTATACATAGGTATGCGAGGGCCATGCGAGGAGTCGATGACTGCTGGACAGACCATCGTCTTGTCAGATCTGTCATGAACATCCGGCTCACTCAGAAACATCGAAGGCAGCCAAAATCAATGCAAAGAAAATTCAACACCAAGTTCCTTCAAGACCCAGTGGTTCAAGAGGACTTCCAGCAACGTCTCCAAGCCAGGCTCTCTGCCATGCCCACAGCTGATTATAACATTGAGAGATACTGGGTTCAAGACCGCCATCCACTCGGCATGTGCTGAATCTATTGGCTACGTCACCCGGCATCACCAGGACTGGTTTGACGAAAATGATACCGAGATTCAAGACCTGCTCAACCGGAAAAGAAAAGCTCACTGCACATGGCAAGATGACATCTCATGCCAGCAAAAGAAAGAGTCATACCAGCAGCTCAAGGCAGAAGCTCAAAGGAAGATCCGAGACATCAAAAAACAAATGGTGGCAAGACAAGGCCAAGGAGATCCAGCTCTATATTGACAAACATGACATACAGAGCTTCTTCCAGGCTACAAGGGCCATTTATGGTCCAAGCTCCCATGGTCCCACTCCCCTCCGATCTCAAGATGGCTTGACACTCCTAAAGGGAAATGATGGCATTCAAGCTAGATGGAAGGAGCATTTTGAGACACTTCTGAACCGCGAGTCATCTGTGACAGATGCCACTATCAATTCTGTCCCTCAACACCCTGAAAGAGAATCTCTCGCCAACCTTCCTACCATCGAAGAAGTAAAACATGCCATCAAGCTGGCCAAAAACAACAAAGCTGCGGGACCAGATGGCATACCGGGCTGAAGTCTACAAGGCTGGAGGAGAGGAACTGGTACTAAAGCTCCACAAACTCATTCTCCGAATTTGGAACAATGAGGAGATTCCAGAGGACTTGAGGAATGCCAACACTGTTACCATCTTCAAGAAGGGAGACAAGTCGATGTGTGGAAATTATCAAGGCATTGCTTTACTCTCCACCGCAGGGAAAATCCTAGCCCGTATTCTTCTGAACCGTCTCCTTTCCATCGCTGAAGAAGTCCAGCCAGAATCTTAGTGTGGATTCAGACCATCTCGCGGGACAACTGACATGATCTTCACTGCCAGGCAGATCCAAGAAAAGTGTCGGGAACAACATCAGGACCTGTACATGGCTTTCATTGACCTGACAAAGGCCTTTGACTCCATCAATTGTGAAGCCTTATGGAAGGTGTTGGCCAGATTTGGCTGCCCTACAAAATTCATCAAGGTCCTGAGGCTTCTGCATGACCAGATGACTGCCAGTGTTCTCCATAATGGTTCAAAGATAGACCTGTTCATCTTCCAAACAGGGGTCAAGCAAGGGTGTGTCTTCACTCCAGCCCTGTTCTCTATCTTCCTAGCAGTCATCCTAGTCCTCACCAAAGGCCGCCTTCCCACTGGAATTGACATCGAATACAGAATGGATGGAAGGCTCTTTAATCTTGGATGTCTCCAGTCAAAGACCAAAGTCTGCAAGGCATCCATCATTGACCTCCAGTACGCTGATGACTATGTCATCCTTGCACACACCAGAAGCAACCTCCAGTCTGCAATAGATCTCTTTGCGGAAGCTTACCGAAGTCTGGGACTCTCACTTAACATCAAGAAGACCAAGGTGCTCTATTAGCCTGCTCAAGGCCTTGTAAATGACCTTCCACACTTCACCTTCGAGGGACAGATCCTGGAGACAGTTGAGCACTTCCCTTACCTCGGTAGACACCTCTCCCTAACAGTGAACATCGACAATGAGATTCAGCACAGGATCCATTGTGCTAGTACCTCTTTTGGGAAACTGCTTCAGCGCGTCTTCACTGACTGTGACATACGAAAGGACACCAAGATCCAGGTATACAGTTCGGTTATTATCCCTACCCTTCTTTATGGATGTGAAACTTGGATGACTTACCGACATCATCTAAAGAGCCTGGAGAGGTACCACCAACGATGACTCCGGAAAATCCTCTGCATCAAGTGGGAAGACCACCGCACTAACGTCAGTGTTCTCGCTGAGGCCAATGTCACCAGCATTGAGGCAATGATCCTCAGACATCAATTCTGCTGGACTGGACACTGTGTACGGATGCCCGACTCTCGACTCCCCAAACAAATTTTATACTCTCAGCTCAGTCACGGCCAGAGATCCCGTGGTGGTCAAAGGAAACGCTACAAAGACACACTGAAGGCATATCTCAAGAAAACAGATATGGACATCACGAGCTGGGAGGAGCTGGCCACCAACCGATCTCAATGGCGTCAAAACCTCAATCAATCGGGGGCCTGCTTCAAAGAGAAACGCCTTGCCCTTGAAGACAAAAAAAGAGAGCGTAGGAAGAAGGGGAAAGAAACCCTAGCCAGCGGGCAGCTCTCCCACATGGAAACATCTGCAATTTCTTCGGATAAATCTGTGGCTCTAGGATTGGATTACTGAGCCACCTCAGGACCCATCAGTGAACCATGGTAGAGATCATCCTCGAATTGAGAGATCGTCGCCGATACATAGTACAACACTGAGGGGCAATTGCTATAACAACATATATATTTCCCATGAACAATTTTACTAAAGGCTAATTACTGCCATGAGCAGGGATTTTTAGTTAGAAAGACAACGTCTGTATGATATCTAGCACCCAGATTGTTGGGCAACAAAATCCCTATCACCATTAACATAGGCAAAGAGAAACATATATAACAGTGCTCCCAATTGGTTATAGCCCAATACATTTCTGCTTTAACAAAGTGTTCAGAAGATTGCGTGAAGTGCATGTCTGCCAAGTCTAAGGCACCAAAACTCCATCTTAGTCTGGAGAAGAAATGGGTCCCTATAGTTACTGTACTTCACCAGTTGCCACATTATTTACTAAATGAGCCAATCCACCCTCCCAGATCAAGTGTAAGAAAGTCTTAAATCTTAAACATAGCTATGAACTATGATTATGTCCAACAATACTGTTCCAAAGCTGGGCAGGAAAATATACCTAGTCCAAATGCACAAGGGAAGAAATGAGAAATATTTCTATTATGCACAGCACAGTGACATAGAACTGTTCCGAAAGTATTTACTCACTGTCCCCGATATCACTACCCGATGTGTCCTTCATTCTAAACTCCCGTTCTATGCAATCCATTAATTTAGGCGCTGCTCCAGGGTCAGAGAACTGGTAGGCTTTTTCCCCATACACTATCCGCTAGCTGGCTGGCATTAGTAGGACATGATGCACCCCCAGACGCTGCAAACGGGCCCTGATGCCATCGAAGCCCTTCTGACGCTGCCTGGTAGAGTAACTTGGGTCCAGAAAAATATGTAGTTTTTCTCCTCTCCAGTCCAGCATGCCTCTTTTTTTTGCTTGTGCGATTATTAGATCGCAATCTCTAACTGAACTCAGGACTACAAAAAGAGTTCTAGGTAGGGTTTGAGTGATTCTGTATCTGAAGGGTCTCCCCGAAGAATGTGGCCAGAAAGGTTAACAGGTCTTCTCCCTCCGCTCCCTCGGGTAACCCCAAGATTCGGATATGCGAGGCTCATGAGGCGTTCTCTAAATTTTCAAGACGTCGTCTGAGCACCTCATTTTCTTTAGTTAGACCCGTAGTAACTGTAAGTGCTGTTGTGGTCAATTTAACTGCCACTGTTTGTTCTTCAAACAAACCCACCTTCGTGTCCATGATTTTAAACTGGGAGGTAAATTCTTCCATTTTTTTTTTATCAATTCTCTGGATCGCTTTTACAAGAGCTGCATTGGAGGGCTGCGGCATTGGGTCTTCTGCTGGCCCCATACTCGATTCCTTGCTAGTGGTCGGCTTCGGGTCTTTTTGCCGGGCCCCGTCTACACCAGCACCCGCTTTGTTAGTGCGCCCCATATCTGCAGTTTCCATGCAGGTATCTCTTCTGGAGTTGTTTTAAAATGTTCACCAAGTCTTCCGTAGTCAGACCAATGAAAAACTGCTATTTAAATTTAAACTTTTTAGCATATTATTTAAGTATTTAGGCTTTTTCCGACAGAGCTCCACTACTCTGCTGCTGCAAGCTCGGCTGCTAGCCACGCCCCCAAGACACAAATCTTGATCATTAAATGGCAGAGATGGAGCCTTCATTAGTCTGAGACAGACCCAGATATCTGTTCCTGAAACATCAGGAAGACTAGGGAGATGGAGGGAGGGGGGATTTAGGATACAGGTAATAATTGATACTACAAGGATACAATTCGACAGCGGGCGTGGGGGGTTGATAGGTCTGGGAATTTCAGATGTAAATGCAGTCTGACCTTGGTGATTGTTAGGATTTAAATCTAGGTACTAGATCATAAATTGTACAATCGAAATTAATATCAAATCCTGTAAACAAAAAGAAGCTCATATGTAAGGAACAGCAGATAGAGACTTGTGGTTAAAAAATGTCAATAAAAACAAATAAAAAAAAAAAGTTGACAAGGCAATGGGTCTAGATGGAGTGCAGTCCAGGATGATGAGGGAACTAAAGGAGGTGGTGGCTGCACCACTAACAGCCATGTTTAACAAGTCACTTGAAACAGGGGAGGTACCAGAGGACTGGAGGACGGCTGATGTGTTCCCGCTAAACAAAAATGGAAACAAAGAGGAGGCGGCTAACTACAGACCAGTCAGCCTGATCTCTGTAGTATGCAAAGTAATGGAAAACCTTTGAGGGAAAGGATAGTGGAAAATCTGGCAACCAGTGGTCTGCAGGACCTGAGGCAGCATGTTTTCACAGAGGGGAAGTCTTGCCAGACGAACCTCATGGAATTCTGCAACCGAGTAAACAGGGAAGTGGATCGGGGGGAGCAGTGGATGTAGCATACCTAGATTTTAGCAAGGCCTTCAACATGGTTCCGCAGAGTAGGCTGATAAACAAACTGGAGAACCTAGGGTCAAAAGGGAGAGATGGGTGGAGAACTGGTTAGAAAACAGAACCCAGAGAGTGGTAGTAAATGGCACATGTTCTGGAGTGGGCCGAGTGACCAGTGGAGTGCCCCAGGGATCAGTACTAGGTCCAGTTCTCTTCACTGTCTTTATCAGCAACATTACAGAGGGGCTGGAAGGGAATATATGCTTGTTTGCAGATGATACAAAGCTCTGCAACAGGGTGGATATTCCGGGGGGGGGGGGGGTGGAATAAAATGAGAAGAGACTTAAAAAGGCTAGAAGATTGGTCGAGGGATTGACAGCTGGGTTTCAATGCAGAAAAGTGCAAAATAATGCATATGGGGCACAGAAACCCATGGGCAATTTACCACCTGGGAGGGGAGGTAACAGCAGGATCAAAACAGGAAACAGACCTGGGGGTAGTTACTCTGAAGACCTATAAATGTAAAAAGCAATGTGACAAGGCAGCAGAGAATGCTAGCAGAATGCTGGGATGCATATGTAGGGGGATCCCCAGCAGAAGAAAGGAGGTAATAATCCCACTATATAGAAAACTGGTGAGGCCTCATCTTGAATACTGCATCCAGTTTTGGAAACCCCACCTTCAAAAGGACATCAATAGGGTAGAGGCGGTACAGAAGAGGGCAACCAAAATGGTGGGAGGCCTGCATCATAAACCCTATGAGGAAAGGCTGTGGGAGTTAAACATGTACTCTCCGGAGGACAGGAAGGAAAGGGGGAAACATGACTGAAACTTACAAATACATCACAGGAAAATACAGAGTACAGGAGGGTACAATATGCCACAGAAAAAGATGATCAAGGACAAGAAGGCACAATGTGAAGCTGGAAGGTGGGAGATTCAGGGGCAATGTGAGGAAATACTTTTTCACAGGGAGGATGGTGGACAGATAGAACAGCCTACCCCCTGAGCGGCGTTCACTCTGGTGAACAGTATGCTACATAACCGAAAGAAACAGCAATATTTAATGAAAGAATTACCTCAGTTATAATGGCAAAGATAACTTTTGCTAGTTTGCTCTAAAAGCTGCCGAGTGTAGTGTGACAAGGAAGAGTGACTCGGCGGCTTCAGAAGACTCGACGCAAGCATTATCAACAACACTTGAAAATGCTTGCGTTGAGTCTTCTGAAGCCGCCGAGTCACTCGCTCTCGTTGCTCTAAACTCGGCAGCTTCTTTTAGAGCTAACTAGGAAAAATTATCTTTGCCATTAGAACTGAGGTAATTCTTTCATTAAATATTGCTGTTTCTTTCGGTTGTGTAGCACATTGTTCACTGGAGCGAACCCCGCCCGGTCACGCTTCAGCAAGGGACCCTCCAGGTCACTCCCCCTCAGCTCCAAGATCTACACAGGAAGTCCATACACCAGCAATTACAAAAATAAAGGATATGCAGTGTGAGATATGACACACACACTGATGTGTGATGACTATAATCCCTCTCGAGCTTTGCTCTCGAGGTTTATGGGTCATCACACACCGAGGGTGTGTGAAAAAATCCATAACACACACTTACCTATCCATTATTCTCCATGTATTAACTCCCCATTGGCAACGTGGAGAGATGCAGAAAGGGTCTACATAAATCATGAACGGCCCCAGCAGCCATCAGCAAGGCATTTGACTCTGTTCCTCACGTGGGCCTGTTGGATAAGCTGGGAGAAATGGGGGTGGGGAACCAGATAATCAGATGGATAGGCAATTGGCTCCAGGATCGGACCCAGAGGGTCGTAGTTGGTGGGATAGTCTCATCCCCAAGGAGGGTCATTAGTGGGGTCCCACAGGGATCAGTCCTTGGGCCCCTCCTCTTCAACGCCTACGTCTCTGACATAAGGACAGGAATCAGGAGTGAGATGAGTCCCTATGGATGACTCAAAACTGGGGGCAGTGGTGGAGGGGAGGATGGCCCTACAGGGGGACCTGGAGGCTCTGGAAAGATGGTCTAGAAAGTGGAAGCTGAGGTTCAATGCAGGGAAATGCAAGGTACTCCACCTGGGGGCCAGAAACCCAGGCCAAGTGTACACCCTGGGGGGGGTGGGGATGCTACAAGTCTCGATGGCTGAGAAGGACCTGGGGGTGGTGGTGGATGTCCGGATGAACAACTCGGAGACTTGTAGGAGGGCAGCAGCCAAGGCCAACAGGATGCTGGGATGCATCGCTAGGGGGATCACCTCCAGAAGGAGGGAAGTGATACTCCCTCTGTATAACTGCTTGGTGAGGCCGCACCTTGAGTACTGCGTGCAGTTTGGAGGCCACACTTAAAGAGGGACATTACCTCCTGGAGAGGGTCCAGAGGAGGCAACCAAAATGATTTGGGGCTTGGGGACAGGACCTATGAGGAGAGGCTCAAGAGCTAAATATGTACACATTGGAAGAGAGAAGGGACCAGGGGACATGATAGAGGCTTCAGGTACATGAAGAGGGTAAATAGGGAGGAACAGTCAGGGTGCTTCAAGGACGGAGGAGGGGCCACTAGAGGGCATGGGTGGAAGCTGGAGGGGGAAGATTCAGGGAGAAAGGAGGAGGTGCTACTTCACTGAGAGGTGGTGGAGCATGGAATGCGCTGCCTAGGGGCTGGTGGAGGCAGAGACAGTGGAGGGGTTCAAGAGGGGGTGGGACAGGTACAGGGGAAGGGTTCTGGAAGCAAAATCCAATGCAGCAAGAATATCCAGAACTGGGAAGGGAGAAGCCAGAGGAGGCGAGGGGGGCAACAAGGTCAGCACCCAGGGTGGAGGCTGACCAAACGAGCAGACACGAAAGACCGTTAGGCCTATTCTGCTGGCATTTTAGTATGTTAGTATGTTAGTATGTTAGATTAAGTGAGATTGAGGGAGGTCAAGATACAGCTGAGAGAAAGAAAAAGTACAAGTTTGTTACACGCAGGGAGGAGGTTAAATGGACAGCAACCATTTTCTTAAAAGAGTATAACTATGTGATTCTTAAAACTGCTGTATGGAAACATACAAATGAGAATATGAATAATACATACTGCTCCAAATAAGGACTTGCCCTTGACCATGTCCACAATTTGGACTGCAATGTCTTCCCCACAGCGACTTTGGGCCTCCCTTGTGCTAGCACCAAGATGTGGACAGCAGATCAAGTTGGGGTGGTTTATGAGGGAGCGATCTTTTGGTGGTTCCTTGTGATAAAAATAAAACATAAATTTGTTCTTAGAATATCATTCAATATGACAAAACATACTATCCCTGCACAAACCATCTATTATGACAAAGTCTAGTTCAATATTATGAACGCCACCAAATTTGGTAGCACTAGAATAGGAGAACACCAGTCACTGTACTTACCTATGGGTGTATGATATGCCCTTACTATATGCCCAATTATCCTTGCACTGTACTTTAATCATTTTTGCATGACCTCATGATCCTGTGTAATTTTGTATGATATATATTATATGACATATATTTTAAATTTTTTCCCCATATGTATGTCTAAATGAGGTAATAAATGGAGCTCCCGCAATCAAATCTGGTAGACCATTCCACTCTTTCACCACCCTCTGATTAAACCATGTCCCTCTCCTTGTGGTCCTATACAGCACTCCCTTTAGCTGATATGAATGCCATCTAGTGGCTCTACTCTGATTATCTTTTCTTTGTTAACCCAGAGTAATTATTCTCCCCTGATATTACCTACTCCCGCTCAGGATGCATTTTGAAATGAATCACTGGCTCAGTGTGCCCTCTGGTCCAAAAAGATAAAATACATAAATAATGTATTTTTGGTCATTTCATTTGACATTTTACTATAGTAAAAACTTTCTTCATAAAAATAAAATAAAAGTCATAAGAGGGCATCTACACTTCTGTTCTTTCACTGTCAATGGAACAAGCAGATACATTTAGACAAGTCTCATTTGGTAGCCAGTCGAAATAGCGAATACATGATAGTGAATGTCAAAATAGCGAATAACACAAAGTAGAGACTCATATTTACATTGCTCTGAATATGTCATTCTCTCCACCATCAATGAGTGGCATGTTGTTAGAATATTTAAAATGTGGGGTGCAGCCCGCGGCATATGTCACAAATGATCACGCCAAGAACAATTGTTAAAGAGAACTGGTAGTAGTAGCTGTTGTGTGCTTTGGCATTCGCTATTTTGTAGTCGCTATTTTGACATGGAACCGTCTCATTTCCCTTCGTCTTCGAATAGAATTCCACTATTAAATAAGCACACCAAAAGTAGAAACTGGCTTTGTTTGTATTAAAACTCTTATGTTGTAAAAATCCATGATATAAGGTCACTCCACAGCAAGGAACTACTAGCAAAACATGGATTCTCCTTATTCTGCCTCTTCTCACTAGCTGGTCAATGTCTCCACAGTAAAGTGCTGTAATAAAAGTTCATGCATGCTAGCACCTGCTGCTGTAGTTCCAGGTACAAGATTTCTCAAGGATGTGGATTTTGAATATAAACGCATACTGTTATTCCAGGGCATGTATATATAGGCATTAAAGGTACACTTGAGGTTGGTTTACAAGTAGTTAATCCAACCCTCAGGTGCGTAAACGATGCTCCGAGGTGTTGCTGGGGGCCTTATGCATCTGGGGGTTAGATGAACTACTGGTAAACCAACTCCCAGGAGTACCTTAATTCTGTTATAAAAATGAACAGATATAAAGAAACATTGCTATACAATTTTGCTAAACTAATAATTTTTAAAGATTGTTTTAATTTAGCAAATGTAGTTTGCTGGTTTATGAAAAAAAAATAGCACTTTTTGTTACCTTTTAGAAACAGAGAAATTGTCAGCAGATAAGGACCACTAGGCCCATCCAGTCTGCCCGTAGGCCCTTTTCTCTTACTTTGGTGTCAGACTCTGACTGTTTTTTTTTTAATTCAAAAACACATAGGTTCATAGGTACAGTAGAGTGGTTCAAGTCTAAAAGCCAAGTTGGCGATAAGCAGACTTGCCACTAACTGTAGCTGTATTTTAATTTTTTCCCCCATATGTAGGTCTAAATGATGTTTAAATGAGGTAATAGATGGAGCTCCCGCAACCAAATCTGGTAGACCATTCCACTCTTTTACCACCCTCTGATTAAACCATGTCCCTCTCCTTGTGGTCCTATACAGCTCTCCCTTTAGCTGATATGAATGCCATCTAGTGGCTCTACTTTGATTATCTTTCCTTTGTTAACCCAGAGGCTTCCCAGATCATGTCATCATGCATAGCTCTGTATACAAAGCATAAGTCGCCTTGGATTCTCCGATAACACATGGAACACACACCCAAATTCTCCAGTCTGTCCTCATAGACCTTACCCCTGACTGCTATGACCTTTCTTGTCAATTTTATCTGTACTCTCTCTACCGCTACCCACACTCCCTATGCTTTGAGGCGTGCTAAATGGTACCCCATACTCCATCACTGGTCTCACCAAGGAGCAATATAGCGGGACCAACACCTCCTTACTCCTACTTTTAATATTTCTTAGTATGTTTCCCAGTATACCGTTTGCCCTCTTAACACATTCTCTGTTCTGCTTATCAAATGTAAGCGTATTTGTTATCCAAATGCCCAAGTCCTACTCATTCTCCACACTTATGACTTTGTTATTTATAGTATACACTACCTTATTATTACTACTAAAATGCATCACTTTACATTTTGCATCATTAAATATGAATTTATGTTCGTTGGCCCATGCTTCCAGTTTTTTTTAATTGATTCTGAAATTTAAGTACTGCCGCTGTATTTTTTATTATAGCCCCAACCTTTGTATCGTCCGCGTACTTAGACATCCATACTCCATCTTCTACCTGCATATTCGAGATGAAAATCCTAACAATATAGGGCCCAAAACTGATTCCTGGGGGACCCCACTAGTCACCTCACCCCAGTCTGGATGATATCCCCGAATGCCCACTCTCTGCCACTGGTCTACCAACCAGGATCCTATCCATGCAACCAAACCTTTGTCCAGTCCTACCTCTAACAATGAAACTAGCAACCTTTCGTGTGTAATACAGAGTCAAATGCCTTAGAGTAGTCCAAACAGACTACATCCACAGGCAAACCCAGATCCAGAGCTTGGCTCACAGGCTCAAAGAAATCCAGCAGATTCGTTATACACAACCTTCCCCCTACAAACCTACATAACTGTCAAATTAGCACAGTAGTGAGAGAAAACAAACCTTTTTAGATGAAACATAGAAACAGATGACTTACTAATACCCAAATTAACTGTCATGTTACCCCCTACCCCACCCTCCTGGAACTGTTAATTCTCCTGTGATAGTAAAGTGGCTAAATGAAAAAGAAAAAGATAATATATAGCGGCAAGCTTTATTTCTATGAAATGTATGTACCACCCGATGGTCAAGCAGAAGCACACTGTACTGTTGTGTAGGCGAGCTGGTTTTAGGAGGAAGCCCAGGTTGCCATGTTTTCCTTTGTGTATGAAGAAGGTGATGGTGGGATTATTGGGCTACTTAACAATCACAGGAGAGACCCGGAGTTGGATTTTCAGGACCCACGAAAATGGTGCAGGTGCGGCGCTGCAAGGGGGATGACTTGTGGAACCGCAGCTTTTCCTGCATGCCCTGTATTTTCAAAGCTGCAGCCAGTTTACAACCAGCGCCACAATTTACAGCAGCTTGTGGCCGTTGTTTGGCACAGCTGCACCAAAATGTCATGCCTGGTTGGACCAGCTGCAACATCTCCCGCAGCTGCGCCTGCCACCTGCGCAGGGCATGGGCTGAAGAGAAGAATCTCCGCAGGTGTGGAAAATCTGTAACGCAGCAGCTACGGAGTGATACTTAGACCCAGAACTGCCGAAAACCCAGCCCCTGGACAATTTCGGGGGAGGGGTGCAGTCATTATGATTAACTTGGAGATTACTGACTCGCCTCAAATATATTTATTTGTTTTGCTGCTCTGCTTATGTGGCAGTCTTGTGTTTGAAACAGAGTTTGAAGATAATCTTTAACACAAAAAAGCTTGACTGTAGAAAGAGCAATGTGGGCCCTCTGCCTACAGACGACAACTCATCTAAACTTTCAGTGTCTGCCTGACAGTTTTATTTAGAGTGCTTGGGATTTTAGACAGATTGCGTTTTGCGCACTCGGCACTATGGATCTCCTGTGCCTTTGTGTGATGAGGCTTCAACCTCAGGTTTTCCAGCAGTTATCCTAGGGACTTAGAATGAGAATATTTGTCAGCCAGATTGTGACTTTCTGTTTGCCCCTTTTATGCTTGATGTTGTCAGGTACTGCATCTCTCCAGCATTTTGGGGGGATACTGCAGCCATTCCTCTCAACCGTCTGTCAGTGAAAAGTGGGACACAGACAATCAAAATGTCGGGACAGTGGCCTCATAATGTGGAACACAACATCCAGTACGGACATACAAGCTCAGAACACTGAAGAAACCCATGCCTTATTTTTTATAGTTTTAATTTTATTTAGCACTGTAAAAATTATCAATGTCTCTGGTAAGACCGAGTTTACAACATTGTCTCTAGAAAAACAGCTCCTTTTCCATGTGGAAAAGAGCCAATTTTAGGGGGGTAAAATGCAGGATCCCCCCCCCCAACAAAGTGGGACAGATGAGAGGTAAGACTGCAGCTGAAGGCCTGTATTTGGCGTGCACCAGTCGAATGGCAATGATACTCTGTCCCTTATAACTGGTGTAGCATTATGGTGGAAGTGGAACACAGTCTGGTCCCCTCCTTTCAATCAAAAGACCTACCAATAATAATTTATTTATCCAGGACAGCCCAGCTGAGATGCAACTTCCCAGTTCCAGTGAGGTCCTGCTTCAACCTACTTTCACAGATGGGTGGACTGTAGCACTAGGTCAACTGACGTGCCCAAGATCGCACAGTACGTATTTGGCTCTGGTTGGATTTAAACCTGTGATCTCCTGGTCCCGAAGGCAAGGCAATTTTATTTTTATGGCGCCCAATCCCTGAGGCTCTGGGCACCTTACATAAGCAGGTAGGGGAAAAAACAAATAAAAACATACACTATGCAAAGTATACTGTACATACATATATAAAACAATAAGTATAATATTTTAAAACAGATGAAACTCCAATTAAATTACCTCTGGTCAAATGAAGCAGGTGCTTTAACCCCTATACTACACAGCCTCCTTAGCAATTAATGAGTCAGTCTGATCATGTGATTTAAAGCAGCAGTACTGGTTGTGACGTAGACAGCCAACTCTGAGTGCTCGAGTGCTGTATTCATTTTTTTTTATTACATAAATAATACGTGATGGGAAACTCAGTTTGAGGAAACTACTGTCTTACTGGAACTGACACATCAAGACCCCCCAGGGATAAGTTCAAAGGACAGGAGGTATTTTAAACTGTAGAGATCTGGGGTGCAATTACCTTGTCAATTTGCTTTCATCCAGGAAATAAGATTAGCCATTCATAATGCCCTCAGGGAGATCCTTTGACTTGCATGGTTACCAGGAAGGAGTGGGGAGGGGCGTCGGAGAGAGGCCAGAATGGACATTGAAAAGGTTTGATGTCTGAGCCAGGGAGGACCCAGACAGATTTGGAAGGTCCAAAATACATTTCCCGGGGAACCCTTGAATTACATCAGAAACACCTGAGGTGTAGATTCCAAGGTCCAGACGGGATTAAAGAGGCCAATACACTTTTGCTTTGAATATAGTGACTTAGATCAAATAAACTTTTGAGATGTATGTGTAGCAGAGCAAAAAAACAGTTCTGAACAGTTAACCTGTGGAGAGGAAAGTCAGTGAGGTCATCTCATATGCTTTTTAAATATTTTATTTGGAGACCCTGTATTGTAAAATATAGAGTTTGATACACCAAGGCGGAGTTAGTGACCTCATGAGAAGGCCAGCTCAGAAGTGTGTTTAACTGCTGAAAGAACCTGACCGAGACACACAAGAAAATATTTCTGACGGTGAGAAGGGAGATCCTCAAAGCACTGAAAGAAAGTAAGCATTAGATTATACCAGTCTGAATTTATAAATTGTAGGAACTGTACTTTTTTACCTGTTTGTTTTAAGGCTGTATGTGTTGGGATATATATTTGTTCTGTAATTATTGTTCTGTTTTGATATTTTTTAAAGTAAAGATATTTTTTTTACAAACGAAACTGCTGGAGTGCCTTGACATTTCTTTTTATTTTAAGTGGAGCTTTTAAAGGTTATAAGTACACTGTGTATGGGCTTATTGTATACCAAACTGGGAAATGGATATACAGTTCTCTAAAGTCTTGCATAGAATTCTAAGGGTTCATTTGAAAGACCTGGTTGGGTGCCCATAGGCAAAGATATCTAGCCCCCCCGAAGACAGAATTATCTGAGCCTGATAATTGGGTACACTAACAAGAGGTTATCAGTTTGAATCCCTTCAGAGCTTGAGACTAAGGTGACTTGAACCCACAAAACAGACAAGAGTGTTACCTTGTCTGTTCACTGTACGCAAATAATACGCTCAGAGGTTGGCACTTTGGGAGTAGAGGGTTGACCGGCTGAGCGAGTTTGTGACACTGGTTAGTCACCATGCAATTTTTTTTAAATAATGTTTTCCTGACAAAATCATCAATATATGTATTTGTCTTTTTGCTTTCTTTCATTCCTGAATGAAGCTACAGATTTTGCAAATTTTAAAGGTTTCCGCTACCATGCCATGCTCACTAAGAAAGTATTAAATATTTTGGAACAATGCAGTGCTGTTTACCATCAGAAACCTGTAGTAGCACCATTATAATACATCCACAGTATGAATCTAATATTTACATTCAACAAGCAACTTCAGTGGAACAGATTTTTAAAAACCATGAGTTGTGGCCATCTCCAGTGACGCAAGTCGTTAATGATAAAATTAGGTATAAAAGCACTTTGAAAAATACCTGAAAAATTAAAAAAAAAATAAAAAAATACTCAGAAGATGAACCTAAGGATGTGAGAAATATACATTGCCAAAAAAACCAAAACTATAAGATGAAATATTTTGCCAAGTTACAAATACAAGCTGCTTTAAAAAGGCCTGAAAACCTAAAAACCCTTTTTTACAAATACTCATTATTTTGGAAGTCAGGAATTGTTACTGACTTCTCACAAAATAATTTTCACTCCTATAAACAGGTGTTTATGTAAAACCATTCAGTACCAAAATTGTTCTAACTCATGGGAGTTTTCAGAAATCATATCAATAGCTGCTTAATCATTTACATGGTTATTAATAGGTCAGACTTTCCAATTTGGCGTTTGCATCTGCTGCACTAAATGTGGAACTCCCAGACAGCCCTTTAGGCTCCAACAACCCCAACAGAAGTGTTGCTGCCTAGTCAGAACATCACTGCAGTTATCCAAAGGACATACAGTATACTTTGTTTGGGTACAAGTAGTTACACATCAAAACAATGTCACTGCCGCCGTCAGCCATACCTCCACAAACACATCCAGTGCTGCTCCTCCACACTGTCCCGATTCCAAGGCTCGTCGTACGGCACCCTCATCAATAATGCCTCCTCGAGCACAATTGATCACCTTAACTCCCTTTTTACATCTGGAAAAGGTTTCATCATTTAACAACCCTAAAAACATTGAAGGCAAAAGGAGTTTACTACAAAGCCATTTCCCTGTTGCACTACAAAATATGTTTAATGTCAGTCATAATTTTCTTTCTTTTTTAAAATCACATACACCATTTCTGTATGATCACCACTGTACATACAAGTGCTGTGCTTGCTGAACTACAGGAGATCTTACAATGCAATATACACTGAGGAATGAAATACAGATTTTAAAGGTTGCACACTGAAACTGTATTTTATCCTATTATTAATTGTGTATCAGGTGGAGCCTTCTTTGCCCTCTCTTGATGCTGTAAAGGCCCTGCAAGAAAAATTCCAAAATAATTCTTATACTTTATTGCGAATATTTATATAGACTGATACATTAGGTCACTTCCAACTGTGACCTAAGGGTCTAAAAAACTTTATACCAAGAACAAGTGGCACAGTCCGCTTTTTACATATACAGTTCAGGTCAACATACCACCTTTTCTTTGCCTTGAAGGGGTCGGTTGTGGCGAGAGACAGGGATGGAGAGAACCTACCATTTCCATACGTAATTCAAGGGATAAAATCCATCCTATCCGACATTATGTAATTAATCCATTAGGCCCATTACTTTAAAGACTCTGGGAGTTTGTTTTACAATCTTGCTGTGGATCATCTCAATGTAACCCCTAGATGGCGCTATCCCAAGGGCTACTACCCCTGCCTGATTTGCCACTAACAGGTTGAGGGGCCTGGATCCGATGGCGGGTGCCTCCACCCAGAGGTCAGGGTGTGCAATAGTTAAACTAACTTACCACCTATATGGAAGACAGCACATGTCATACCACTGTTCAAATCAGGTGACCGTGACGATCTCAATTACTATAGGCCAATTTCCCTCCTTCCGGTCCTGTCCAAGCTCCTAGAGAAAATTGTAAATGCACAGCTGAGGACTCACCTTGAGTCTAGGGAACTGCTAAATCCTATGCAGTCTGGATTCAGAGCTAAACATAGCACTATCTCAGCCCTCGCCAAAGTTACTAATGACTGGCAGGGTAATCTTGAGAGCAAAAACTTTATTTGTGCTGTTTTCCTTGATCTAAGCAAGGCTTTCGACACCGTCGACCATTGTCTGCTCCTCTCCGCCCTTCAAACCATAGGTGTGGACCCCTCCTCTCTGCGTTGGTTCACTGACTATCTTACAGGGCGCCTTCAACAAGTTAAAGCCAAAGGAGGCCTGTCCCCCTTAAAAACTCGGCAAAGAGGGGTACCTCAAGGTTCTATATTAGGGCCCTTACTTTTTGCAATCTACATTAATAACATCGACTACTGTATAAAAGAAGCAAACATCCATCTATTTGCAGATGATACAGTTCTCTACGTGAGTCGCCCAACACCTGAAGCTGCCTGCAATGACCTACAGTCAGAATTCAACCTTTTGCAAAGCCAACTCCTCCAAAAAAAAGCTACTCTTTAATGCCAAAAAAACTAAAGCGATGGTCATCTCCTTTATCCAGACAGCTAACCCTGTGTCCAGTGGGACAGTTCCCCAATTACCACAGTTCTAGGTGAAAAACTAGAATTTGTTACAAAATTCAAGTATCTGGGAGTTTGGATAGACCAAAGACTCTCCTTCATTGAACATATCGAGGACTTGCTAAACGACTTCGCAAAGGCTTGACTGTTTTTAGAATCAGCCAATTTCTCACCAGAGATGCCAAGAAACAACTGGTCCAATCCATTTTCCTATCATTGGTTGATTACGCTGGCTTCCTCTACAGCCAATGCCCCAACTCTTACATGGCTAAACTGGACACACTCACCATCGAGCACTGAGGTTTATAACGGGATCTTCGACATACATCACTGCACCTTATATGCAGTGGATGGACATCACTAAAGTTCAGGCGCCACAGAAACGCCGCCTCTGGACCTATAGAGCCATCTCTAATAAGCTGCCTTACTGTATCTCCTGCTGTCTTCCCTGAGTATAATTGGGAAATACGTTAAGTTACTCAGCTATTACACTTAAAGTACCCAAAGCAAAATCCTGCTCGCAGGGCAGCCATAAGCTTCATGCTACCTACCTTATGGAACGATCTACAAAAAACCCTCAAATTAAGCACTCTAATCGGTATAAATGCTTTCAAGATGCTTTATTTCCGTACAATCAGAGAAGTATGTAACTGCTTCACCCACTCAGACCCAGTACTGGTATATAGCCACGCCTAGACCCAATTTTAAGTACTAACCCCCAGCTTGCTCCTCACCAGCCTAATTGTTCTCTCTCTTATCCCTGTCTTATCAACACTAGGCCCATCCATCCCCTTATTCTTCCTTTCCCAACCTCGGATAGAGCTCACTACCCTGGGTTGTGACATCCTACCATGCCCGCATTTTATAGCATTCAATCCCGGGCTCACACATACCTCCTTTTCTCCATCCACCTTCTTTACATCCAGCTTTACCAACTCCTCTCTGTGCACCGTGCCCTCCTAGCCTTTCTCCCTACTTCCCTCCTCTCTTCCCTACCTTCACCTCTACCTGGTGTATATTTTTATTTTTATTTTTTTCTTCCATTACTTCCTCCTGCAACCTTAGATAACCTGCTTTATCTTGCTATAGACACTTCTATGTATGTAAATACCATGTAATCTGTACAATATCTGTATAATTCTATGTACATATGAACTTCTTTTTCTTCCTCTCTGTAAAGAGTATTATCTGTATTGCCTTGTAAATACCTGTGTTGACCTGTATATAAATTGTTCATGCTCCACCCAGGTCCATCTTGCAAATGAGCTTCTGCTCAACGATGAACGCCTGGTTAAATAAAGACTTGATTGATTGATTGATTGATAACTTGGTCACAGCCCTCTGGGACACTGCGACCCCCTTTTCTTCCCACTAGTGGCCCACACAATATATCAGAATTACCTTCACAGTATACACTTACCCCCAGGACTGGTTCAGGCAGTGTGACTCCTGGGACTCCCTGTAAAATAAGATGATACAGTGCAAAAACCACAGTACAATACTTTAACATAGACGAATACCTCAGGCAGTGTAACTTTGCTAAAACAAACAGATCTGATTTATTTAGGGGGATATAACAAGGACGGGGAAATCAGGTTAATGAATTTAAATGCATTAATAATCACAGTACTGTGTACATATTTCAGAATCCCAAATGTCCCTTATGTCACTCTTACTGGGTACCCAGGCAATAACAGGCTAGCCTATTTGGTGCAGCTGGTTGGGGCCCTGAAGATGGAAAATGCATGCACAATACCCAAATTGTAATCCGGAGCCGGTAGGCTCAAGTCGTGGAGAAAGAAAGGAAAAGTAATCAGATGGAACACTTGCTAATTAGATGATGGCAGGAGCTACCCTGATTTGTACTCACAAATTCAATGCTGAAACTGAATGGAAGGCAGATTGTCCTGGATTGCCAGGCGGAGCAGACCATGTGGACAAGGTCCTTGTGACTGGACCCCAAGGCAGTTCAGAGCCAATGGATGTAGTCTGGATTAAGCTGGGGTTACTTGCAGCTTCATGCACTCAATTCACTGTACAGGGATTTGAAACGCAGTTCCCACTAGCACTACACATATTTATATGGAAAGAAAGTACTATACCAGGCAGGCTGCTTCTCTATCCCGATCGCAATTACTGCACAGTACCCGGAAGAACACACAGCAGATTCAGTTCCTGACAGACCGAGAGCGATTCAGCAATTTCTCCAGTCTTCTACAGGGTGAGCCTGGTTTCTACTTTTCAGATCTCCTTGATCCTCTTCACAGATCAGATTCAGTCCAAACAAGCACCTGTACAAGCTGCAGACCGAAACTTGGGGCCTTACACGTGTTTCCCGATTAAAACTGCGCACCGAAGGAGCACAGGGCTCCTTCCCTCTTCACTGCCAGAGCTAAACTGAGACTACAGTAGACAAAACTGGGCACTTCCTTTGAATTCCTCCCAGTTCTTGGCTGGATTGGCTGTCACTCACAATACCCCGTTGGTGCAAAAAGGTGCCGAACTCCAAACTACATTTCCCAGAGTCACTGCCCATACAATCCTCTTGTGGCTGGCTCAGATTACAAGTCCAAGTTCTGATTCGTCCACAGGCACCATTTTAGAGCTACCTTAACCCACACTGATTGGTCCAGTTCAGTAGTTCAAAACTAGAATGGGGAACTAGGCAAACACAGTTCTGATTGCAGGTTAGACAAACTGTATTTTCATTATTACTCTAAATGATTTCTGGCAAACAGTTACATCTTTCAGATAGGTTCCCTTTGCACTCCTAGTGACTGCAAAAACGGAGTGAATTGGCAGCAGCTCGAGTGGGACTCAAGCAGAGAAACACACAGTCCCCCCCATACAAACTAATTATGTCTGCAAGCAGACAGCTCTTAAAGAGACAGTACCAGAGGCTCTAAAAACACTCACAGATACTGTAAATGGCTTAAACGCCAAACACCATTCAGGCTCGGAGCATTCAAGCAAGCTCCTGGAAGTCTTTTGGGAACCCCCATTTGCAGAGGGGTTACATCAATTTTATAAATTTCTATAACTGGGTCTTGCTATTGTTGCAATTTGCATTGTGAGCTATAGCTGCGTGATCCTTTTTTTTTTTATCTATCATTTACATATTTGTGATATATTTGCCTGTTGTAGTAATTCCTACTGAGTACTTTAGTAATCATGAAAGCGGCCAGGTGGAAGTTGTGAGTTTCTAGTATAATTTCAGAAATTTCTAATGCTGTGCGTCTCTAATATGGAGTTGGTTAAGAACAAAGGTGAAATTCTGAACAATGGTTACTTTTTTTGCTCTTTGCATTTTGTCCAACATGTACCATCCCTACTCTCTCTATTTTTAGCCTGCCCCACTTGAGACCAACTGTATCTGACTTGGATCTTCAAATGAAATTCCCTCCATATAAGAGCCTGTAATTTTGTATATTTGTTCCCACACTTGTTCAGAGATTTCCAGTTCAAGTTCTCTTTCCCGCCTATCTCTCATAATTGGTATTGTCAGAATAAGATTACAATAATGTTTTATATAATTTTAAAATCAACTATTGGAGCTTCTTCTCCCAACAGGAAGTCACTTAAGGAACGTTCCTTAAGGAATGTTTAGGGGAGGCAGTACAGTGTCGCAGTTAAAAGCACTGAGCTGCAAACCTGCAGATCTGGGGTTGAATCCCACAGCCACCACCTGCATACTGTGTAACCTTGAGCAAGTTGCTTAACTTCCCTCTGCTCCAAGGACATACTTGGAAACAAGCCTTGCCTTAGTGCGTCTTTCCTAGCCAAACATTGTAAAATAAAATAAAAATAAAAAGAGCAAAGAGAGTATCCTCAAACGCTACATTTATTTGTTTCAGTTTATCCCGCAACAGAAAGTCCCTAATCTGGAGATACTTAAAAAGTCGTCCCTTTCAAGATCATATTTCTCCTTCAGAAAAGTAAATTACATAAAAGTTGCATAAACTGGTCCTGCATAAACTAAACGTGGTTTGGACTCAGAGGCTGGTGTGAAGCTGTTATTAAATGGCATGGAGTGGAAGAAAGATAAGGGGAGCTAACAATTTACATCAGAAAGTTTTTTGCCATTCCTGAACAGATGACCGAGTGTACGGGTCTGTACAAAGCTATTCTGGTGTAATCTGCAGGATGGCAAATAGGATGGGCCACAGGATGTAAGTGTCTTTGTACGGGTTCAGTGGTTTTCCAAATCACCGGGTAATGCTCCAAAAGTTATTAACAGGCCTGGTACAACTGTGTGGGATTGCAGTACTCTCAACAAATTCCTTAAACATCTCAGGAGCTGTAATATTTTAAATTTGATCATGGGCTTTTTTCCTGCTTGGATAAACCAGGAAATGTTTCTCCCAAGAACTGAAATCTACTGTATCTAGGGCAATAGGGAGTGTTTTAAAATCAATATAAAAACAGGGTAGGACATTTATCTGAATTTCCTCAGTATGCTACATACATCTTAAAGTTAAAGGAGCCCTACGGGCAGAGATGAAGGATCAGTGCTAGGATCATTCTTCTTGAATGTCTTTATAAGTGACATTGCAGAGGAACTGGAAAGGAAGGTCTGCCTCTTTGCGACTGACACCAAAATCTGCAATAGGGTGGACACTCTGTGTGGGTGGAAAGGATGAGCAGAGACCTAAGAAAACTGGAGGAGTGGGTCAAGAGTATGGCAGCTGGGTTTCAGTGTGAAAAAGTGCAAAATAATGCACTTAGGACACAGAAACACAGGGGAGGAGTACAGAATGGGTGGAGTGGTATTGATGACCACCAAGCAAGAAAGACACCTGGGGGTAATCATATCAGATTACCTAAAGGTGGTCAGGCAGTGTGACAAGGCAGTAGGGAGGGATAGTGGGATGCTGGGGTGCACCAGGTTGGGGTATCACCAGCAGAAAGAGGGAGGTGGTGTTGCCTCTGTATATATCACTGGTAAGACACGCTGTTTTGTGACTTTGCGAGGGGTAAAGAGCTACAGTCTTGAAAACCACCAGTGCCTGCTGACTCTCTGAGCCCTCGGAGAAGAACGCGGAAGTGAAATTCACTAAGCACGTCATTGAAGGAGGAGGGGCTGCACCATATAAAGCTTGCGCTGTTTTATGAACTACCAGGTAGCTGTGGCTCCTGAGTCACCTATGCTGCTGCCCAGCTTAATATAAGAACTGCCTGCTGTTTTGTGACTTTGCGAGAGGTAAAGAGTTACAGTCTTGAAAACCACCAGTGCCTGCCGACTCTCTGAGCCCTCGGAGAAGAACGCGGAAGTGAAATTCACTAAGCACGTCATCGAAGGAGGAGGGGCTGCACCATATAAAGCTCACACTGTTTTTTGAACCACCAGGTAACGCTGTGGCTCCTGAGTCACCTATGCTGCTGCCCAGCTTAATATAAGAACTGCCTGCTGTTTTGTGACTTTGCGAGGTGTAAAGAGCTACAGTCTTGAAAACCACCAGTTCCTGCTGACTCTCTGAGCCCTCGGAGAAGAACGCGGAAGTGAAATTCACTAAGCACGTCACTGAAGGAGGAGGGGCTGCACCATATAAAGCTCGTGCTGCTCAAGCGCGAGCGCCACTCGGTAACAAAAAAGTAATTTTAAAATAAACAGCTTGAATCTTCAATTAATAACTGAAATAAGTGTTTTACAGTAATTCTATAGTACTGAGAAGTCTGGTAAATGATTTATTTCTGGCTTAAAACAATTCTAAGAGTTTTAGCTTAAACTATTTGATAGTAATTTTGAAAGAGTGAAACCTAAAATCAGTTGGTAGTTTAGTGATTGTACTGGGTTACTACAAATTGAGCTGTAATTCTCTGGTTACAAGATGAAGGGTATCATTGTTAAATTATTGGTAACACTGTTATGCATGACATGTTTTTTGTCACATTATGGTTCAGTCACACCTAGGGATACAGAGAACAGAAACAGTTTATATTTGAAATTTAGTCAATTAAGTAAGAATAACTTAAGTACAAATAAGTTAATGAGAGGGAGAAATCACTTTAAGATGGTAAGACAGCAAATTCTAAACTCTTTCAGGCCAGTTTTTTTGTGGTAAATTTTCCTCAATTGATCAGGCTGTTTTGATATCCTTAGTATTAAGTGGGGACATAGAATTGAACCCAGGGCCAAGGGATGGGGCCATTAAGATTATACTAGATAATGCTAGAAGCTTAGTTAAAAAATGGACCTCCTTAGAGCCTGGGTAGAATTAGAAAGCCCTGATATAGTAATTTTAACTGAGACTTGGTTAACAAAAGTAATCCCTCAAACAGAAATTGAACTTTATGATTTTTATTGCTTTAGACAGGATCGTGGGTCACGGGAAGGGGGGGTCTTAATTTATGTTAGGTACAATTTAGGTCCCTCTGAGATTATTTATTCTGGGAAAATAGAAGGGATAGAATGTTTATTATTAAAATTCCAGTTAAAAAACCTGATTGTTGGAGCTGTATATTCACCACCGAAGATAAATACTAAGTATTTCGAAAAGTTTTCTCATTCTATTATGAAATACATAGGTCAAACAAATGTTGTGTTAATGGGTGATTTTAATGCTGCTTGGGGTGCCCAAGAGGTCGGGTCTTGGAAAACTCAATGAGATGTCTGAACCTGTTACAAATTATTGACTTACCCACAAGGAAAGGGAAAATAACTAGCAGTGGGAATATATTGGATTTATGTTTTGTTTCGCCAGAATTGGTAATAACAAACAAAGGTGTTGGGGAACCAAACTTAGGGGATCATAATGTAGTAAGGTGTACAATAAATCTGGAACTAAAAAATGTACCAAAAATTAAAACATCTGCTGAATACAAAAGGAATTATGCACAATATAATAAACAGCTGTTTTGTGAGTATCTACAGGGACTACCATGGCATAGAGTTTTCCTAATTCCCAACCTGAATTTAGCTATTCAGGAATTTACAATTATGTTTAATGAGGCATGTGATAAATTTGCACCTTGGAAAAAAGTTAATCAAAAACAGAATCATTTACCCTGGGTGACTGTAACTATAAGGAAATTAATCAGATCAAAAAACCGACTATGGAAAAAAGCAAATAAAACTCTGAGATCTGATGCATGGGAAAGTTTTAAAAAGATAAGGAATAGAGTGGTTCAGGAAATAAGGAAATCTAAGGCCTTCTATTATAAACAAAGGATTAAGGAAGCAAAAGATCCCAGGAAATACTGGTCCCTGATAAAAAAACTTAGCAAATCTTGTTAAAAATCAATTAGAAACAAAATTAAAACATAATGGGAAAATACTAGAAGCTGAAAATGTTGTGGAGCATTTAAATAAATATTTTATTGAGCTTCCAGATTTAAATTTAGGAACAGAAATACACTTGGAAAATGTACAGCTTGAGGACCGAAAAACTGATATTGAAAATTGTAAGGAATATCAGTCCCCAAAGTTTCGCTTTAAAATAGTGACCACATCTGAAGTATGTAAATTAATAAGAAATTTAAACATAAATAAAGCTTGTGGCCCTGACAAAATAGAAAATAGATTATTAAAGGAAGCTGCCCAAGTGATATCTCCAGTATTAAGGGATATTTTTAACTGGAGCTTAAGGGAGGGATCATATCCCGTAGTATGGAAAAAGGCTAAAGTAGTCCCAATTTATAAGGGGGGAGATTTATTGGATACTTCAAAATATCGCCCAATAGCATTATTTTCAACAGTCTCCAAAATGTTGGAGAGGATTGTCTATGGGCAATTAATAACATATTTGGAAAAATACCAAAAAATTACCCCTTTTCAGTCAGGCTTTAGACAGGGTAGGTCCACGGCTACCGCACTCACTGGTTTCCACCCCTTTGGGAGAGGGGAGATTGGTAGGTGTGGTATACGTGGACCTATCAAAGGCGTTTGATTTAGTAAATCATTGTGTGATTGAGAAACTGAGATGCCTGGGAGTGGATGATGAACCATGTGGTTGGTTTAGATCATACGTAGAAGACAGATCTCAATTTGTAACGGTGAATGGATATAGTTCTAGTTTGGGTACTGTTACTAGGGGGGTACCCCAGGGATCAATCCTGGGTCCCCTTTGTTTCTAGTATACTAAATGATATCAAGATTAATTAAAAGTTCACAAATTAGACTGTATGCGGATCTATACTGTTCTGATTGCATCAGGTAAAACGAGAACTAGAACAAAAATTGCAGGGTGATTTTTTTAAATATGCAAAAATATTTTACAAAATTTGGACTATTGATTTATAATAAAAAAAAAACAGACTATGTACTTTGGGTTAGAGAAGAAGGATAGGGTAGTCTCTAACTTGACAATCAAGACACAGGATGGAAAAATATTAGAGCAAACCCAGTCCTATAAATATTTGGGGGTCATAATTTATCAGGAATTGAATTTTGAACAACATGTGACTGAACTTATAAAAAAAACTAATTCAAAATTAGGGGTTATGAGACGCATATCAAACTGTTTAACAAGGGAAATGCGCCTGAGCATAGTAAATCAATTACTCCTCCCTGTGATTGATTATGGTAGCCATATTTATAGACACACCTTAAAAAAACAAGTACATAGCCTGGATGTTTTATATAATAAATTAGCCAGATTTGTGTTAAATGTGATCTTGGTACCCATCACCTGTAGATGTATACAAAGTTGGATGGAACTCACCAGAACAGAGGGCAGAGGTTTTGGTTAACACAGATAAAAGGATTACATAAAATAATTTACAAAATCATTTAATAAGTAATCTTAAAAACAGAACATGGATTAAACTTACGAAAATCAGGGGCAGAGTTTTCCTTATTCCAAAATTAAAAATAGATACAGTACAATGACCTTCCAGATACAAGCTTCAATAAGTTGGAATAGCACCGCCCCCTTAGGGACCCAAACCTGTCTTTTTCAGAATATAAGACTGCAGTGAAACATGAGCTTGCTTTTAAATGTTTGTGTAATAGGTGAAGTTTGAATGGCATTATATATGATGTTTGGTTGTTTAAAACAAATGAAATGATTGTATGTACCTAAATGTACGATAATTGTATTTGTACGTTGTGTATTTGTTTACTGTGTTTATTTATTTTGTACTAAACAGGTACGCCTTGTAAATAGGGATTCTTTGAACCCCTAATGGCATAATTTTCTGTATAAATAAAATTTTACTACTACTACTACTACTACTAGCTAGGGTACTGTGTACAGTTCTGCAGACCACATCTCTGGAAGCACACAGACAGAGTGGAGGTGATCCAGATGAGGGCAACTAAAATGGTGCAGGGTTTGCACTGAAAGCCCAACAAGAAGAGAGAGTAAAGGACCTCAATATGTACACCCTGGAACAGAGAAGGGAGAGGGGGATATGACAGAGACCTTTAAATACCTCACGGGGTAAATAAAGTACAGGAGAGAATTATTTTTCCAGAGAAATGGTGCTCAAGAACAAGGGGACATGCTATGAAGCTGGGGGGAGGCAGGGTAGATTCAGGAGAGATATGAGGAAATACTTCGTCACAGAAAGAGTGGTGGATTCCTGGAACAACCTTCCAGTGGAGGTGGTGGTAGCAAAAACAGTGGTGGGGTTCAAGAATGCATTGGATAGGGAGAAAGAGCCGTAGATTGGGCACAGTCTGCAGTAATAGCATAAGTAGGAAGAAATGAGCAGACTGGATGGACCAAATGGTCCTTATCTGCTGCCAAATTCTATGTTTCTATGTTTCTGTGATGATGTCACTAGTGTTTAACTGCCCTACCCCCAATCCCACTGAAATCTAGATTTAGGGACTAAGTTGCTCAGGCTCAATAAGCACAGGGAAACCAGTTCTAAAGTCCAAACCAAAAGAAAATGCAAAATTATGAATCTATAAAAATATATGAAAAATAGGTAACATGCAGTAGGTTGGGCTAACTGAATGTGGGCTGCATTAAAGGGGGCTGACTTGCTTAAAAGTGCTGTGAATCTGCCCCTTTATAGGGTACTGGTAAGGTCAAGCTGGGAGCACTGTGTGCAGTTCTGGTTGCCATAGTATGAACAGTTTATTGAAGCAATTGCGGGGGTGCAGAAAAGAACAATTAAATGATTATGGAAATGGACAGCTTGAGCTATGCAGAATGTTTGTGCGGTAATACTGCCACTGAGACCACTCTTACAGTTATAAGAGTTGTCTCATGCACATTCCTAGGGTATGAGAACCGTGAACCGAAGGTCAGAAGTTCTGATACCCTATGAATGTGAGACCCCTCTGACAACTGTAAGAGTGGTGTCAGTGGCAGTATATATTAATATGTAGACTTAGGGGTGTCTCCTATGGGATAAGAAGGTTATCTTGTGCTATTTTGGGCAAGACGACCGCATAGCAAAGCTGAGCAGTTCTGTCAGCCCAAAACAGCACAAGATAACCTTCTTCTCCCATAAGAGACACCCCTAAGTCTACATATATTATAAAGTAGTGGAACTGCATCCACCACAAAACAGTAAGAAATTGCTTGAAAATGTTGTTTTTTATTTTTGCCTGTTTTCCTGGTCTCCCCCACTGTTTGTTGTGCTTGTGGTACATTCACTGAATGCAGAACAAGTGCATGACTGTCTTAAAACATGTTTTTAACTTTCCTTTGAACTGTGAGTACTACTGGGACCCAACACATTTTGAATGATTTAAATACTGAAGAAACTTTACACCACTTAAGATTTGCATTTATACTCTCATGTATAACATGTTTTTAACTTTCCTACTGCTGAGAATTGTGTTATGTTGTCATGGTAAAGTTACTGCAGTTTGCTGCCTAAACTACTCTTTTTGTTACAGTGACTGAGAATTACTTAAGTTCTGTGTCTGACGCAATTTCTAAATCAGCTCTGTGGCTGTAGGAGTTATCATTTTAAGAAGTCCTCTCATACTTCATGTGGAGTTCTTCTCTTTGAAATACTCTGAATTTTTCTTTCTGTTGTGGATGACTCCTGTGTGTGAAGCAGCGCTCCTTTCTAATGTTCCGTTGACACTTCATTCGGAAGTCTTCAGCGTTAAAATACAGTCTTTTGTTTTTTTTTTATTTTTATGCTGAGATGCTGTCATAGCCCACTCTCCCATGGCAACTCGGACAGAAACAGTGCGACAAGTGAGACTCGCAGGGATGCCAATAGAAATTCCTGGGCCCAGGGCACACCTTTAGGACTAGGCCCCCCTTAGCCTCACATCCCTGTTACAGGTCCCTCTATGGGCCCCTCCTTTGGGCCCCCCAAGCCACTAGCCCCCATCTGCTCCCCGAGCAAGAGTCGCCATGCCCAGAAATAAGCTGTACAGAGCTGCACGAGGCAGCAACTGTACACTCCATTAGAGGTACAGTAATGCTGCCATCTGATTGGTGGAGGCAGTTCCACTACTTTATAATATATTACTGACCGAGCTTGATCAATACTATATTAAATCTTACCCGACTGTGCCCATGTCCAGGGCAGCTGCACTAAGACACTCTTCACAGAATAAGAGTCTCAGGCACAGAGGAAAGTAGCACTCCAACTGGTCAGAAGCGTGTCCTCGATCTATAACTGACAGCCTACGTATGTTTTCCCTGGAAAAAAAGTAGGCAACAAAGAGATATGATTTTAGTTTTTAAATTTCTAAAGGGATTGGATAAGGTGGGTCAGGGAAATTTTTTTTAGCTGATTCAGGGCGGAAGAACTAGGAGGATACCCTAAGCTTAGGAGGGTCAGAGTTAAGAGGTAATGCAAGGACGCATTTATTCATCAGTGGTAAACCCATGGAGCAAGCCTCAAAAAGAAGCAGTGCAAATAGAAACACAGAAGTTGACAGCAGATAAGTACTGGAAGGCCCATCCAGTCTGCCTATTTTTTCTACCTTATGAATGTGCCATAGGCCTTTACTCTGTCAATGGCCTATCTATTCATACTCATCTGTATTGCTCCCTTATGCCTATCCCATGCCTGTTTGAAGCCCTGCACTGTATTCCTATCCACCACTTCCTGAGGTGGGCCGTTCCATGCAGTCACCACCCTTTCCATGAAAAAGAACTTCCTCACATTACTCCTTAATCAGCCTCCCTCTAATCTCATGCTGTGTCCTCTTGTCCTGCTATTTTTCTTATATTGAAACATGTTAGATCTTTTCACCTTGTTAATGCCCTTAAGACGTTTGAATGTTTTGATTATATCACCGCTCTCCCTCCTTTGCTCCAGGGTATACATATTGAGCTCCATTAATCTGTCCTCATATGTTTTCTGATGCAGTTCCTGCATCATTCTGGTTGCCCTTCTCTGGACTGCTTCCATTTTGTTAATGTCCTTGTGTACGTGCGGCCTCCAGTACTGCACGCATTACTCCAGATGGGGCCTAACCAGTGTCGTGTAAAGAGGGATTATTGCCTCCCTCTTACGACTTGTGATACCTCTACTAATACATCCCAACATCCCTCTAGCCTTACCTACTGCTTTAGTGGTCTGCTTGGATGATTTCAGGTCATCTGTGATAATGATGCCCAAGTCTCTTTCTTCCCTTGTGATTGCCAGCAACTCCCCTCACAACCTATAAGTGGCTTCAGGGTTTCTCTTCCCTATGTGCATGATCTTACACTTCTTTGCGTTAAACCCCAGTTGCCACTCTTCTGACTTTTTTGTCAGTTTATCCAGATCTCTTCCCATTCTGCCCACCCCATCTGGATCATCTACTCTGTTGCAGATCTTGGTGTCGTCTGCAAACAGACACACCTTACCCTCCAGTCCATCTGCAATGTCACTGATGAAGATATGGAAGAGGACTAGCCCCAGGACTGATCCCTGAGGTACCCCACTTGTGACTTGCATCTCTTCTGACTGTATACCGTTTACCACCACTCTCCGTTTTCTGCCTGCCAATCAATCTGCCACCCAGTTGACCAACTTCTGACCCACCCCAAGCCTACCCAGCTTATTAATCAATCTTCTATGTGGAACAGTATCGAAAGCTTTGCTGAAGTCAAGACAGGCGACATCAACTGCACCCCCTTGGTCCACCACTCTGGTTACCCAGTCAAAGAAATCTATGAGATATGCTTGACAGGACCTTCCTGTTGTAAACCCATGCTGTCTTGGATTCTGTGCTCCTATGGATTCCAGGTGTTGCACTATCCTTTCCTTAAGGAGTGCCTCCATAATCCTGCCCACTACTGAGGTAAGACTGACTGGTCTGTAGTTCCCTGCCTCCTCTCTGCTACCACTCTTGTGGAGCGGGATCACATGAGCCCTTCTCCGGTCTTCTGGGACCTCTCCTGTGCTCAGAGACTCACTAAACAGTTCTGATAATGGCTCTGCTAGTTCCACCCTTAGCTCCTTTAGTACCCTGGGATGTATGCCATCAGGTCCTATTGCCTTGTCCACCCTGAGCCTAGTGAGCTGTTCTAGGACCCTTTTGTGAAGGGACTTGTGCACACCTCCCTCCCCCCATGTTCATGGTGCTGAGCTGCAGGCCCTGCCCTACCATCTCCTCAGTAAATACTGAGCAGAAGTATCTATTTATGCTTTTCCTTGGTCCTCCTCCACATACTCCCCCTTATCCCCTTTGATCTTAGCAATACTCCCTCTGGACTTTCTCCTTTCACTAACGTATCTACAGAAAATCTTGTCCCCTTCTTTTACTGTTCGTGCTAGTGTTTCCTCGGTTTGGGCCTTTGCCTGCCTTACTGCCTTCCCTTATGGAAGTTTGGTATGCCTCCCTATCTTCGTCCTGCTGCGTTCCCTTATATTTCCTGAAGGCCAACCTTTTTATCTTTTCTGCCACTGTTTTTGAGAACCAAAGTGGTTTCCTACTTCTTTTGCTCTTGCTTTTCTCTCTAACACAATGGGATACTGCTTCAAGTATTGCATCCTTAATGCCTGCCCACTTTGCCTGTACCCCCTCATCTATATTTCGTCTTGCTAGGGCTAGCTTAACTCTGTTGGCCATCTTATCAAAGTCAGCTCCTCTGAAGTCCCATATTTTTGCCTTGGAATTGGATGATTTAGTTCTAGTGACCAAACTGAACCATACCAAGTGATGGTCAATGGCCGCCAGGTGACCTTCTACCTGGAGATCTGTGATCCTTTCCCCGTTAGTCATTACTAGATCTAGGATAGCCCTGTCTCTTGTGGGTTGTTGTACCAGCTGTTTGTGGCCCTCCCACTTCAGGGAATCCACTATATGTCTAGTTCTGGCAGATGATCCTGCTGGTATTGACCAATCTGTATCTGGCATGTTGAAGTCTCCCATTATCAAAACCTCCCCTTTAGCTGTCATGTTTTGTATATCTTCTAAAGTAATGTGTCTATGTCCTCCCCCTGGTCAGGAGGCCTGTAGACAACCCCCGTTTGTATGGCTGTCCCATTTCCTGTTTCCAGGGTGACCAACTGTTCTTCTGGCTCCTTGTGTGTATTCTGAATTTCTGTAGCTTTGATATTTTCATTGACATAAAGGGCCACTCCCCCCCCACCCTTTTTACAGCTCGGTCTCTTCTGAACAGAACATAGCCGGGTACTGAAGTCTCTGAAGTGTGGTTACTGGTGAATCACGTCTCGCTAAAGGCTACTATGTCCAGTTTAGCCTCTGTCATTGTTGCCTGCAGGTCTGGGATCTTGTTTCCCAGACTGTGGGCATCTGTGTACATAATTTTCCATTGACTAGATTTCGGTGTGTTAGTTGTTGGGTGAGTTACGTCATTTCCACTGTGCGTCGTGTGAGGAGTCGGACCTTTTTCCTTACCTGATGATGCAAATGAACTACAAACATGCTGAACTCCTGTTTGATCACTAGCTGAGGAGAGTGCTGTTAAACTCAAGTTGAATAAGCTGGCTGAATGGTGTGGAGAGCTGAGGTAGGGGGGACCTCGCCTCCAGCCATTCAGGCTATCAGGGTTTGGGAACAAACGGGGTCACTAGAGGCCAGCTGGGGAAGGAGGATTACGTATCCTTTATTTATTTATTTATTTATTTTAACTTTTGTTTATCGGGTAAACATATGGGCCAAAGGCTCTTTTTCATATGCGACCCGAGACCGTTTCTTATATGGTCAGGATGATAAGTATGCACAATTACATTTACGCATATTACAAAGAATGATAAAAAGTTTTCAAATAAATTAACAGACATTATACAATACAAATAGGACATAACATTATGTAAACACATATCAGTTAAAATGACAAGAACATTGCAATTGATTAAAAAGATGGCTTTTCAAGTTGATTTTAAACAGATCATGACTTATACCTGTCTTAAAGTCAGGAGGAAGGGCATTCCAATGTTTGGGGGCACGGATGGAAAATGTTCGGTCGCCCACTTTAGTCTTTGTTTTGTTTATTATTAAGCCGTCAGTCGATCTCAAGTCTCGGTTTATTGATCTTATTTTTAGCAATGGGAATAGTGGTGATTTTTCATTTTGCCATAAGATATTATCGGTTAAACTACATAGAAAGTAAATACTTCTACCACAGCTTTCCTACTTTTTTGGGGGGGCAGCAGGACCCGCTGCTTCATCACCACAAACAGATGCTCGGTGGTGTCACAGAGGTCGCTTCCTGGTTGCTTGGGTGCAGGTCGCTGAGGTGTACTGAATCTTCATGCAGTACGAGCATGCCATTACATGCATGATGGTCTGCTGAAGAAAAAAACACTCTCGGGGCACCCGAGCAGCAGAATGATGGTGTGTGCTCTGTAGGCTCTGCACCACCCACCTAAGCACCCACCCATCCATGGAGGTACAAGAGAAGGAAGTTGGTTGGGTTGGGGTGACAGGGCTGGGGGCAAGACACCAGAAGGGGCCGCCCACGTGTAGGCAGATAAACAATGAATGGAAAAAAGTAAAACTCAAGTTGACTCAGTCCCTCGTGGAGAATGTTACTGGGTACATTTAATTCATGAGGTGTGGGAAGGGAGGGTTCCTAGAGGTTTTCAAGTTTTTTTGTTTTTTTTTTAAACGTGGTAATATCGAATGCTTCAGCTTGCTAGATGGTGGGAGGCAACTACGATGGACCCTTGATCATTATTAGCATTTTTTATATTATAGTATCTAAGATATGAAGTCATGGAAAATATAAACGTTAAAGACAACACTGACTATACAGGTCAAAATTTACACCCACTTGGCCTAATAAAATATTAAGTGACCCAATATACAATATTATCTGCTAACTTCTAGAACTAGCTGAAAAGTGCTGATGAACATAGGAAAACTGAAAATTCTGAATTTATACCCATGTCTTGGGGATAATGATCTCTGGTATTTTTATCCATTTATTACACAGAATTATCAGATGAACAGCAATCCAAGCCTATGCCCCCTGTAATATTTCGAAACAATCTGATTAGATGATTCTTAGTTCTTCTGTCATGTCTTTAGCATTACCTGTAGTAGATGGCAGTAAAGGAGTATGAACTGTAATGAAGTCACACAGAGGCCAGAGCTGTTCCAGGGGCATTTGCTGGACTCCAAATGCTTCTGTTACATCTGCAGGAATGATTGGATCATAGCCAATTGTCTAAAATAAGAAGAATTACAATGTAATTCACTGACATACATATTTGATTTATTCTTTATCTCCCTTTTTGTAAGCCCCTCCCATTCAGTCCTGTGGCCACCTCCCAACCCCATCACCCGAGTCCATCCTTTGAGGCTGCCCCATGATTTACCCCTCACAGTAGGGTCCTCCAGGTGCCTCAAGACTTTTGGTGAACTCTGAATTAGGCTGGAGCCTGCATTAGTGGTGGCTGTGGATGGTCTGAAAGTACTGCACAGTAGGTCACCCTAAGAGACAGGGTTTCTCTGCCTTTTCTGCCCTCCCAGGACACTGGCAGTAGGTTCACCATGGAGCGGTGTGGTGTTACATGAAGCCAGCAAAGTCCTTTCTCCCAAGCTGCTCCTGTCTGCACCGCCACCCATAGTCACCCAGGAGGCAGCACTGTAGTGGAGTCAGAGAGCATTCTCTGGGAAATGCAGTCCTACTCCACCCGCTGGCACTCTGATGATCCAGGCTTGTGCCCAAACCCAGGTAGCCGGCCTCGAAAGCAGTAGCGCTACAATTGTGTCAAAGGGCTAGCATTTAACTATGTGAATTAATAAAGCAATGATATTATTTATACCACAGAGCAAAGTATATCAATGTATAAAAATTGTTTGAAAATTGGTGACTGAGAAAAGGCACACAGAGCTGAGGCTCATTTCAGGTGTGACCTGGGAGAAAAAAAATCAGAGTACTACGTCAGCGTATATCTTAAAATTAAAACTAGAGGGGTTCGAGTAAATGCACGCTGAAAGTAGAATATATTAGAATTAATGTTTCCGCCATAGGTCTTCTTCAAGAATTGTCTAAAAAGAAAAATAAGCAGGTTAACTTCTTTTTAAAAAATTCCTAAGTATCTATTACAGTCAAAACGTCAATAAATACAGATTACTCACCTGTAACAGGAGTTCTAGGAATGGTATCTGTTGTTCACCCACACTGTCTGGCAGGTTCCTTGCCACTTTAAATCTTGCTGGAAGGTCTTCAAGCTGACTCCTCCCACCCACCCGGGTGGTAAAACTCTTGGCTCCGCCCCATGTCGCCAGATCTAGCCGCTGGAAGCCAGGGTTGTGTCGAGCCGGGGAGGCGGGTGGGTCGTCTGGATGAACACATATACCATTCCTAGAACTCCTGTTACAGGTGAGTAACCTGTATTTCTAGGGACATGGATATGTTGTTCATCCACACTGTCTGGCAGACTCCTAGCAGTTCTCCGGGAGGAGGGAGGCAAGGCGCACTCCCCCTACTTAGGAAATAAAGACTGGAGAACTGAGGCCCCAAAACCAGCATCCCGGCGTGACTAAAGGTCGATGTAATAGTGGGTGAAGAAGGTGTGTGCTGACTTCCAGGTACCAGCCCTGCAGATTTCCTGGGTAGGGACGTGCCTGGAAGCAGCCACCGATGCAGCGGTATGGTGGGTAGAATGAGCTCTTATCCCTCTGGGAGGCTCCATGCCCACCAACCTATAGCAGAGATCTATGCAGGAGGTGACCCACCTGCCTATCGTCCGCTTGGCTGCAGGTCTGCCAGGTGCAGCTTCAGCACAGGTGACAAACAGCTGGCGAACCTCTCCCCGAACTTCAGCCGTTCGCTCCTTGTAGTAAGCGAGCGCTCTTCTAGGGTCCAAAATATGGAGCCTATATTCGGCCTCCGAGGTGTGATTGGGGTAGAACACCGGCAGAGTCAACACCTGGTTACGGTGAAAGTCCGACACCACCTTCGGAAGGAATTTCAGGTGGGGGCGCAGGATAACTCTGTCCCTGTAGAAGACCAGATAAGAAGACTCGATGGAAAGCACCTGGAGCTCTCCCATCCTTCTGGCTGACGTGATAGCCACCAAGAAGGCAGTCTTCCACGACAGGTGAGAGATGTCATACCTGTGCATCGGTTCGAATGGCTTGCCCATGAGCTTAGCCAATACCAGCAGTAGATCCCATGGAGGTGGAGGTTCTTGCACCGGACGGGATATGTGATCAAGGCCTTTGAAAAAGCACCCGACCACCTTCTCCTGCGAAATCGACTGCTTCCCGGCCCGCGCCCGGTAAGCAGAGATGGCTGCCAGGTGGACCTTAAGGGTCGTCGACAGAAGCCCTTGTTGAGAAAGGGACCACAGGTAGTCCAGAATGCTTGCCAAAGAACAGGAGGAAGGTCCAGGCCCTTGCCTGACACCAAATGGAGAATCTCTTCCATTTGAAGGCATAGCATTTTCTGGTTGACTCCTTACGGGACGCCTCAACGACATTGAGGACCTCGTCGGAAAGACCCAAGGCCTAGAACTCTAGCCGCTCAGGAACCAGGCCGTCAGGTGCAGGGATTGAAGGTCCAGATGGAATACCTTCCCCTGATTGACTGAGATCGGGTCCGGGCGGGCTGGAAGCCGTGTCGGGAGCCTGGAGCTGAGACTGAGGAGATCTGGATACCAGAACTGGCGGGGCCAGTCTGAGGCTACCAGAATCACCTGCGCCTTGTCCCTCCTCGCCTTGAGAAGCACCTTGTGGATGAAGGGAAATGGGGGAAAGGCATAGAAGAGGCCCGGGTTCCACGGCCTCAAGAAGGCATCTCCCTGCAGCGAGCCCTGCTGAGGGGGAAGGGCATGAAACAGTCTCAGCTTCGCATTCTCCCTGGAGGCAAACAGGTCCGCCTGAGGCGTGCCCCAGCGGGAGAACAGATCTTGTACTACCTCCGGCAGGAGCGACCACTCGTGGGACGCAGCCCCTATCCGGCTTAGAGCATCAGCCAGAGTGTTGGAGGCTCCTGCCACATGGATGGCAAGGAGATCCGCCTCCAGGCTGCGCATGAGTGACCAAATGCGGAGAGCTTCCCTGCACAGAGGCATGAAGCGCGTCCCGCCCTGGCAGTTTAGGTAGTACATGGTCGTGGTATTGTCCGTCTGGACCTGAACCACTTGACCCCGTAGAAACGGAGCGAGGGCGGTGAGGGCTAGACGAAGCTCCAGCAGGTTGATGTGGCATCGGGATTCCCGAGGGGACCAGAGGCCGTGCGATCTGTGCTCCCCCAGATGGGCACCCTAACCCATCAGAGAGGCATCGGTCGATAGAGAGACCGTCGGCTCAGGGCGGACGAACGGGATGCCCTCCTGCAGATGTGCTGGAACAGTCAACCACTGAAGAGCGTTCCACATCCCCTGGGTCAGTGTCACTAGCTGATCCAGAGGATCGAAGTGCTGTGACCACTGGCTGGCCAGCCCCCACTGAAGGGGACGCATGTACCAACGGGCCCAACGGACCACGCTGGTGCAGGCCGCCATGAGGCCCAGGAGGTGCAGAAAGTCCCGGGCAGGGCACAATTGCCCAACCTGAAATGACTGGGCAAAGGAGGAAAGAACCTCGGCCCTGTCCGCCAGGAGCCGTGCTCAGGCTCGTAGAGAGTCGAGGTCTGCCCCGATGAATTGTATCATCTACTTTGGCACGAGTTCCGACTTGGCCTCGTTGATGAGGAGGCCAACCTGAGAGCAAACCTGGAGGGCTAGATCTCTGGACCACTCCACCTCCATTCTGGAGGGGGCTGCAATCAGCCAGTCGTCCAGGTAGGGGTACACCCGGACCCTTCAGTGCCGCAGGAATGCTGTCACCATTGCCATGCATTTGGTGAAGACCCTGGCAGCTAGGGAAAGGCCGAAGGGCATGGCCCGGAATTCATAGAGGGATCCCTCTGCCCTGAAGCGGAGGAATCTCTGGTGGGACGGACGGATTGGGATGTGAAAGAACACGTCCTGGAGGTCCAGAGAACAGAACCACACGCCTCGTTCCAAGGATGGGATTATCTGAGCCAGAGTGACCATCCTGAAGGTCCAAGACCTTGGGAACCTGTTCAGGTTGTGCAGGTCGAGAATGGGGTGCCAGCCTCCCGTCCGTTTTGGGACCAGGAAGTACCTGGACACAAATCCCGGGTCTGGAGGAGGATCCGCCACCTTCCTGATCACCTCTTTTTCGAGGAGCAGGGCGATATCGGCTCGGCGAGCTGACAGAGAGGCTGCGAACCCTGTAGCCCCCCCGAGGGGCGACGGCTTGGAAGGGCAGGGCCTGCTCGAACTCCAGGGGCAGGCCCTTTCCTACCACCTCCAACACCCAGCGGTCTGTGGCGATAGCGGACCAGGCAGAAAGGAAGTGGTGGAGCCGTCCCCCCATGGGGGGAACCCAGGGGGGAGTGACGAGGCTGGGGGAGACACCCCTCAACCTGTCACTGGACAGGCTTGGAGGAGGGACCGGCCAAGGGACCTCCTGGGCCTTTTCCTCCCTGCTTCCTATTAAAGGAAGCCGCAGGCTTGGCTTTGGGGTGCCAAGCGCGAGCCTGCTGGCCCTGGTGCTGGTGCTGTTGGGCTGGACGTGCTACAGGCGCAGATGGGCGAAAGGACTTATGTTGTTGTCGACGGCCCTTGTCCTTCTGGGCGGAGGTGACCGAGTCCAGAGTGGCATTGGACTTTTCGATCCACTGGAGGTGACCTTCCACTCCACGGCCGAAGAGGTCAGTCCCCAGGAAGGGGACATCCGCCAGTTTATGCTGGGTATCCGCCGTGAAGGTGGATATCCTCAGCCATGCTCTGCGGCGCATGGCCACTGCGGCCACTACTGATCTGGCACAGGAGTCTCCAATGTCCAGAGCCGTTTGGAGATGCTGTTTTGCCACCGCCCTTCCCTGGTCCCGTACCTGCTTGACCATGGTCTGCAGGTCGGCCGGGAGATGAGGGATCACCTCATCCAGGGAGCCCATGAGGGCGTGGGAGAAGTGTGCCATCAGCACGGCCGAGCTGGCCTGGCGGAGGCCAAGGAGACACAGCGCACACCTTGCGCCTGGCACAGTCAGCTTTTGGACTCATCAGGGGCTTATCCACATCCCTAGCATTCCCGGCGCTAAGCTATTGGTGACCAGCCCTCGGTGGAGAGGTGTTCCAAAAACGGACAAAGAGCCGGTAGGGACCACATGCTTCCTGGCCATCCTGGCGAAGGTGCAGGACAGGAAGCGGCCGCTGCCAAAGAAAAGCTCAAGGCTGGGCAACAATGGCTTCAGCCACGGAAAGGCCCCGTGGTGAATCACTTGGTCCAGTATCTCCGTGAGGTATACTGCCCGTTGGAACGGGCTGAGCTGCATCCTGGTGGACTCTGAGATGAGCCGAAGCAGACCCATAAAGGGCGATGGGCTTTCGGTCCATCGACTGGACCCCAGGACTCCAGGTCAATGGGCCTGGAGAACAGGAAGGAGTCATCGTCTGACTCCGAGGAGTCCGCGAAGAGCTGCCTATGGCCTGAGCCACCCTCCACCTGCCGAGGACGGTCGGGAGTGATGGTGACCAACAACCTGTGGGGCAGACCCTGACCCGACCGAGAGTCCTTGGTCGGCGCCCCCGATTTCAGTTGTGGAGGCGGAGGTTCCAGCACAATCGGTGGGGCAACTGGTTTCGGCCGAACAACTGGCCCAGGCTTGGGCACGTCGACTACAGCGAGGGGTTGTTTCGGCCGTTCAGGTGACAGCCACTTGATGGCCGGGGAAGGCGACGGCGTCAGCTTGTTCCCGGACAGAAGTAACTGCTGCCACAACAGGTCCTCGTAGTGTCAACGCAATTTGTGCCGAAGCCTCTCCTCTTCCGAGGAGGAAGATGAGGACGAGTGGCGCGCCGCTTACTTCGGTGCCGAGACCGAGACCGCTGATGTCGGCAGGATCAGCTGGACTGAGACGATGTCCGAGACCGAGATCCTCGGTGTTTCGAAAACGGGTCTGGGAAGGCGGGGGACCGCTCTTCCCTCGGCTCCCGGAAGCCTTGACCCGAGACTCGGCACCGGGCGCGAGCAAGTCTCGATCTCACTGGGGAACCCGGTGAAGAAGGTTGTCGGCTTCACCTGTCGACAGCCATCCGACAGGTCGAGAAAAATCTACGACAGCGTCGGCGGGTATCTCGGCTACTGGCTGACCTGGCGGGGACACCGTGAAGCCAGCGGCCTTAGCCGCAACCTCGACAGTAGGTGTCGACTGTCCGGGGAAGGGCTCTCCGCTCCCATGACGCCCGACGGTGGGACTTACCTTTCGAGTCCTTCTTTTTGGACCGAGAAGAATGTCCCGATGGCCCCTCTCCCTTCATGGAAAGGGATTGGCAAAGCTCCTTAAAAGAAGCTGTGTAGGAGGATCCCAAAGAGAGCGGGATAAATGCCGCGACCGAGGATGATGCTGCCTGTGCCGCCTCCTCCTCGAGGGCGATCATCTGCTCAAGTTGCTCAGCCGGAGCCAGACACGCGGACACCGCCCAGCAGCCCTCCTTGGACTTCACTGGCGTGCCAGCTCTACGGGCATCCAAGCTTGCAACAGACATGCGCGGTCTTCCAGGACGGTGGCCGAAAACGAACGGCATAACTCGTAGGCCTATGGGTCATGGTCTAGAATGAGGCAGTAGACGCATGTGGAGTGCGGATCCGTCCTGGACATTTTCTGCCCACATGGGCACCGCCGAAAACCGGGAGTCGATTTGTCCATCACAGCCGCGAGGGAGTAATGTGACCGAAGTCTTGAAAATTTAAGAATAAGTTTCGTACGAACCGAAGAATTAGGATCCAGTCTATACGCAGAGCGTTAAGGAGGGAACCTGAGCTTCCAAGCGGTAAGGAAGATCTGGCATCATGGGGCGGAGCCGAGAGTTTTACCACCCGGGTGGATGGGAGGAGCCAGCTTGAAGACCTTCCGGCAAGATTTAAAGCGGCAAGGAACCTGCCAGACAGTGTGGATGAACAACATATCCATGTCCCTAGAATTACTCTTTTTCCTGCTTTCAGCATGCGTTAATTATAACCCCTTTGTTCAATATTTTAAACTCTCGAATACGTAAAACTGAAAAACATTATACTGTTAAACATAAGGCCTTAAAAGGTGTTATGGTGAGCCTCCCCTAAAATACTGCAGACCTCCCCTGTCCTTCCTAAGTCAGAAACCCAACTTTTGTAACATATTACACACACTGCTCAATAAAAGAGCTTTTATTATTACACATAATACTTAATTGCAGTTATGCTGCAAAGTAGCAACTGAAATCAGAACAATACATTTAACAAAGGTTAATTCATACTTTAATGACCAACTCCAACCTTGTATGTGTCTGTGGTGGTGGTGGTGGGGGGGTGATATTGTTTCTTGCAGTGTAAAACCTTCTGAGTTGAGGACGCAAGTTGAGGTGTGTATTTGGTTAAAAAAAAAAGAGAGCAAAAATACCAGGTAATTCCTGCAGGAAAAAAGTTTTACTGGACACAACAAAAAAGGCTTAAAGCATAGCACAAATCCCAGATCTTATTGTCTTTAAATCAGACAGCAAACAGTGGTTCTTATTTTGGAATTGCCAAGTGTCTAATAATTTTCGTGGAGGATGCTGAGGCACCATGACCCAGGCACACATGCCTATGACGAGGGACTAAATTTAAACCTAAAAAAAGACTTTGGCTTCCCACAGATGCAGAACACTGCTGACCCCCGGGAACAGAGCACACCAAGGTGCTCTTGGATGCTCCCACCATTGCACCCAAACACAGATGGAAGAACTCCAGCAGCCACAGGGACAGCCAAATTTGTTTGGATGCCTGTTGTAACCCGCGACAGGGCTGGAAACCACTATGAGGGAAGGCCGATTTAAATTAAACAGCAAGTCCCAGAGGGACATGGGGCTGCCATCTTGTGATGCACTGGCCCCACATTCTTGTAGGACAGGACCAGAGGCCACCTGCAAGCCCAGGAAATGACAGACTAATCAGAAACAGCCAGACCTAACTTGACCTGCCCGAGGCAATGGAAGAGAAGTGCCCTGCAAGAAGAAAGACTTCGAACTTCGGAATGCAAGAGAGAAAAGTCATAACATAAAAAAAAAAAAAAAAAAAAGAATTTCTTTGACCTCTAGTGATGGTAACAGCCAATGAAAACTGGAGCAGGGAAAACTGGGACAGCTGTAGAGTATCCAGTCAGCTCATTCTGTGAGAGAGATTTTGAAATACAGATGTGCTTTTTTTCTGTTAAGCTTCTGGGTTGTGTGCTGCTGGAATCCCCCAACAAGGACTCTGCCAAGCAGAATCAGAAAACCTGACACCTGAAATGCCCACCTGGGACTTAAGACTTTGGAGGAGGGTTTGCCTTGCAAAGCTCCAATTCTATGGTAGAAGTAAACCTGCTTTTCTTAAGAAATGCCTAGCACAAATTCCCAGCTCTTGGTGTCTGGAAAACAGACAGCAAACAGCTGTTCCTATTTTGGAACTGCCAGGTGTCCAACAAGTTTCATGGCGGATGCTGAGGGACCATGTACTAGACGCACATGCCTATGACAAGGAACTAAATTTAAACCTAAAAAAGACTTTGGCGTCCCACAAGTGCGGAACACTGCTGACCCTGGGAATGGAGCACACCAAGGTGCTCTCGGATGCTCCCACCATTGTGCCCAAACACTGATGGAAGAACTCCAGCAGCCACAGGGACAGCCAAATTTGTTTGGATGCTGTTGGCACCCGTGAAAGGGCCAGAAATTGCTATGCAGGAAGGTGGATTTAAATTAAATAAGTACAAGAGGCACATGGGGCTGCCATCTTGTGATCCACTGGCCCAACATTTTTGTGGGACAGGGCCAAGGGCCACCTGCAAACCCAGGAAATGACAGACTAATTAGAAGCAGCCAGACCTAATGCGACCTGCCCCAGGGAACGGAAGAGAAGTGCTCTGCGAGAAGAAGGAATTTGAACTTCAGAATGTAACAGAGAAAAGTCATAACATAAAAATGAAAGCATTTCTTTGACCCCTTGTGATGGTAACAGCCAGTGAACACTGGAGCAGGGAAAACTGTGACTGCTGCAGAGTGTCCAGTCAGCTCATTCTGTGAGACAGATTTAGAGATACAGATGTGCTTTCCTCATTGAGTCTCTGGGTTGCGTGCTGCTGGAATTCCCAGACAGGGACTCAGCGAAGCAGAATCAGAAAGCCTGACACCTGAAATGCCCACCTGGGACTTAAGACTTTGGAGGAGGTGGCTGCCTTGCAAAGCTCCAATTCTGTGGGAGAAGTCAGCCTGCTTTTCTTAAGAAATGCTGCTACAGGGATTTGTCCTTGTAGAGGGCCCAGACACCCAAATTCTTAAGCGACTACCTGCCCTTGGGTGGGTGAAGAGAATAGTCCCCTTCAAGGGGTTAAAGAGGACCAACCAAGAGATTAATGGATTCATTAGAGGCACACCTTGCGCCACCAGGGACACTGTTGGGTCCCTGCAACCTTCAACCAATCCAGTCTGCAGAATCAGCATGAAGGCATCACTAAAAGATTGCTGTGTAGCTGCATACTGGCATTCAAGTGTACAGACTAGGGTTTGGCCCTGTAACTTTTGTAGATGTACAGGGATTTTGCTAGCTAGTGTTAGGGCAGAGACTGAGTGATCTTCATTGTGCCAAGGAAAGTACTAGACTATCTCTTTAAGAGATTGTTTCAAAGCCTGTTTGTACTCAGCTGTTCAACCAAATCAGTTCTGCACTGTACCTCCATCATTCAGTGTAGACATAGAGACTCTTGGCGTTCCCAAAGGGACTTTGGGTACTGGTGCTCCAGTGGGAAGGGTTGTGTTGGGAATGCAGATATATTACTTGCGGTTGGAGGTGGTGGGTTGAATACCTGTTAAATTAAATTTGCTTGCTTATTCTATCTTACCCTACACACTCAGCCTCCTTGGCCTTTTTCAAAGTGCTTCCTGTGTGGAGCAGGAAGGGGAAGCAGGGCAGGATAAGGAGTGAGGTAACTGAGGAGTTTAATGGGTGGCTTAAGGGACGGTGTCGGGAGAAGAGGTACCACTTTGTGAAGGACTGGGGAGACTTATGGGACAGAAGACTTTTCAAGGGTGATGGACTTCACCTGATTAGAGAGGGAGCTTGTGAGCTAGGGCAGAAATTTGACGTTTATATCAGATATTCAAACTGACTGCGGGGGAGACTGGGTCTAGAACCACAGTGGCAGGTGAAAGGAAGGGAATCCTAGCTAGTACTCCCTCACATCTGAGGGCTTGTACCAGCACAGTGGGTATGAGGAGAGCGGTGGCCCAAACTGAACTAGGTGAAGGGACATCAGAGAGGGGGATCATAAAGTGTGCAATCACCAGGAAAAACATAATGAAGAAAGGGCAAGGAAAACACTAGAGTAGTGGCAAAGTAGTATCAGGGGTCAGACGGAAGAGGGTGTGCCTTAACGCCAAGATCCTAGGTAACAAAATCAGTGAGATCCAGCCGCTGATGGCAAACACTGAGGTGGACCTTGTGACCATCACAGAAATGTGGGTTCAGAAAATACTGACTGGGAAATGGCGGTCCCCAAGTACTCAGTGTTCAGAAAAGATAAAGGAACAGGTAGAGGGGGAGAAGTAGCTGTTTTTGTCAAGGGCGGCATTGAGGTGGTAGAAGATGGGTGCATCAAGGATAGTAAAGGGTTCTGGAAGGGAATACATGACCACTCTCATTTCGAGCATGTCTATGTGGAGGTTGGCCTCCACTGGAGACCAAGACACCTGGGTCCGAAAGGGACCCAGGTGGGCTCCCCAGCCGGTACCCGAGGCGTCCATAGTCAGGATCTGCTTGGGAGAGGGGATGAGGAAAGGGACTCCCTGCAACAGATTGAGAGCATTCTGCCACCACTACAGTACCCTGCAAACCACAGAGAAAACTAGGATCAACTGATCCAAGTCGTAGAAGCGCTGGTCCCATGGAATGCGCAGGTTCCACTGGGGCACACACATATGAAGTCTGGCCAACGGCACCATAGCTATAGTCACAGCCATGAGGCCTAGAAGCCAAAGGTAGGATCTGGCCGTAACATACTGGTCCCAAGCCACAAGGGAGGCCACTGCCATCAGGCAGTCCACTCTGTCCTGGGGCAGAAAGGCCTTGCCCTGAGAGGAGACTAGAACCACACCTATGTACTGAAGACACTGAGATGGGGAGAGGGTGAACTTGGGCAAGTTCCCCGTGACAGCCTGGGAATTAAACAACTGCAGGGTCCTGTGCAGGGTGGTGACAAAGAGCCTCCTGGACAGGGCTTTTAATAGTCAATAATCCAGATATGGGAACACATACAGGCCCGCATGGCAGAGGGCTGCTGCCACCGCCGCTAAGCACTTGTTAAAGACCCTTAACGCAGAGCACAAGCCAAAGGGCAATACTCTGAATTGGAAATGTTCCCCTGGAACAAGGATCTGAGGTACCTCTGGTGAGGGGGATAAACCAGGACATGCAGGTAAGCATCCTGCAAGACCAGAGAACAAAGCCAGTCACCTTGCTTGATCAGAGGCAACAGGCCATGTACAGTGACCATGCGAAACAGCTTGTACTGAATGTACTGGTTTAGCCGCTTGAGGTCCAGGATGGGACGAAGATCTCCCATCTGTTTGGGCACCAGGAAGAATATGGAACATAAGTCCTTGTGTCTCTGTTCCTGCGGGATAGGCTTTATGGCCTGCTTGTGCAACAGAGAGAGTGAATTTCCTCCCTTAAGACCAGAATGTGGTCTGGAGGACAGCCAGTGGGCCCCGGGGAAATGGTGGGAGGCGGTTCCAGAAGCTCCAGCGTGTGGCCCCTTTGCACGAGCTGCAAAATCCAAGCATCAGAAGTGATGTCCCTCCACTGGTCTAAATGGAGGGAAAAGCAACCACTACCACCTCCTCTTGGACTTAGAACAAGAGGACAGGGGTCAAGCAAGCAGTCAGACTGAAGTAGGTTAGGGGCCTTGGCAGCGCCTCCTACCCTTGAGACTTTGACAGACGCTCCTGTGGTGGAGGAAGGGGTAGGCAGAGAAGAGTTGGTTCTGTGCTTCCTCTGTGGACAGGGGCTGGAGCCGGACTTCTGAGAAACTTTCTGAAAGGAAGGCCTTGAGCGGATTCTGGGTTGGGGTCCTCCCTGAGGCCTGCAGTTGATTTATAATATCCTGAACATCAGGGCCAAATAGCTTGGAGCCCACAAAAGGGGCATCCAGATCCTTTTGCTGCACATCTTCAGTAAACCCAAAAACCTGGAGCCAGGAATGCCTCCTAAGACAGATACCTGAGGCAGCTGCTCTGACTATAGTGTCAGATATGTCATAAATGGTGCATAGGAGGTGCTTACTAACATCCTCAGCCACCTGAAGAGTCTTGATGATTTCCTGCCTCTGGGATCTCTCCAGGAGGTCCTGAGCTGCAGCTTTGCCCTTTTTCCAGAGTGTGTTCTGGTATTTAGCCAGATGGGACAGGTAGTTTGAGTTCCTGAGGCCCAAGGTAGCTGAGGCAAAAGTCCTCTTCCCCCATAAGTCTAACCTCCTGGATTCCTTGTCAGGAGGGAGGGAACCAAGATGTTTGGGCACCTTGGAACAGTTGTGGGCAGCCAATATGACCACAGAGTCCATCTCATGCTGCACGGAACATACAGGTTACTCACCTGTAACAGGAGTTCTAGGAATGGTATATGTTGTTCATCCACACTTATTGGCAGGTTCCTTGCCGCTTTAAATCTTGACGGAAGGTCTTCAAGCTGGCTCCTCCCAACCACCCGGGTGGTAAAACTCTCGGCTCCACCCCATGACGCCAGATCTGGCCCGCTGGAAGCTCAGGTTGTGCGCCGAAGCCGAGAATGGAGAGTTAGATGAACAACATATACCATTCCTAGAACTCCTGTTACAGGTGAGTAACCTGTATTTCTAGGGACATGGATATATTGTTCATCCACACTTATTGGCAGACTCTAGCAGTTCTCTGGGAGGAGGAGGCAAAGCGCACACCCCTACTTAGGAAATAAAGACTGGAGAACTGAGGCCCCAAAACCAGCATCCCGGCGTGACTCAAGGCCCATGTGGTAATGGGTAATAAGGTGTGCTGACTTCCAGGTAGCAGCCCTGCAGATTTCCTGGATAGGGACGTCCCTGGAAGCAGCCACCGATGCAGCAGTATGGTGGGTAGAATGAGCTCTTATCCCTCTGGGAGGCTCCATGCCCGCCAACTTATAGCAGAGATCTATGCAGGAGGTGACCCACCTGCCTATAGTCCGCTTGGCTGCAGGTCTGCCAGGTGCGGCTTCAGCGTAGGTGACAAACAGCTGGCGAACCTCTCCCCGAATTTCAGCCGTGCGCTCCTTATAATAAGCGAGCGCCCTTCTAGGTTCCAAAGTATGGAGCCTGTATTCGGCCTCCGAGGTGTGATTGGGGTAAAACACCGGCAGAGTCAGCACCTGGTTAAGGTGAAACTCCGACACCACCTGCGGAAGGAATTTCGGGTGGGGGCGCAGGACAACCTTGTCCCTGTGGAAGACCAGGTAAGGAGACTCGATGCAAAGCGCCTGGAGCTCTCCCATCTTCTGGCTGACATGATAGCCACCAAGAAGGCGGTCTTCCACGACAGGTGAGAGAGATCACACCTGTGCATTGGTTCGAATGGCTTGCCCATGAGCTTTGCCAGTACCAGCAGTAAATCCCACGGAGGTGGAGGTTCTCGCACCGAAGGGGAAATGTGATCAAGGCCTTTGAAAAAGCGCCCGACCACCTTTTCCTGCGCCACCGACTGCTCCCGGCCCGCGCCCGGTAAGCAGAGATGGTTGCCAGGTGCACCTTTAGGGTTGTCGACCTAAGCCCTTGACTAGAAAGGGACCATAAATAGTCCAAAATGCTTGCCACAGAACAGGAGGAAGGGTCCAAGCCCTTGCCCTGACACCAAATGGAGAATCTCTTCCATTTAAAGGCGTAGCATTTTCTGGTCGACTCCTTACAGGACGCCTCAACAACACTGAGGACCTCGTCGGCAAGACCCAAGGCCTGGAACTCTAGCCGCTCAGAAACCAGGCCGTCAGGTGTAGGGACTGAAGGTCCGGATGGAACACCTTCCCCTGACTGACTGAGAGCAGGTCCGGGCGAGCTGGAAGCTGCCTCGGGAGCCTGGAGCTGAGGCTGAGGAGATCTGGGTACCAGAACTGGCGGGGCCAGTCTGGGGCTATCAGAATCACCTGCGCCTTGTCCCTCCTCGCCTTGAGAAGCACTTTGTGAATCAAGGGAAATGGGGGAAAGGCGTAGAAGAAGCCCGGGGTCCATAGCCTCGAGAAGGCATCCCCCTGCAGCGAGCCCTGCTGAGGGGGCCGGGCATGAAACAGCCTCAGCTTCGCGTTCTCCCTGGAGGCAAACAGGTCCACCTGAGGTGTGCCCCAGTGGGAGAACAGATCTTGTACTACCTCCGGCAGGAGAGACCACTCGTGAGATGCAGCCCCTATCCGGCTCAGGGCATCGGCCAGGGTGTTGGAGGCTCCTGCCACATGAATGGCTGGAGATCCGCCTCCAGGCTGCGCCACAGTGACCAAATTGGAGAGCTTCCTTGCATAGGAGCAGGGCGCGTCCCACCCTGGCAGTTTAGGTAGTACATGGTGGTGGTATTGTCCGTCTGGACTCGGACCACTTGACCCCGGAGAAGCGGAGCAAAAGGCGGTGAGAGCTAGGCGGACGCTTCGGGCTCCAGCAGGTTGATGTTGGCATCGGGACTCCAGCGGGGACCAGAGGCCGTGCACTCGGTGTTCCCCAGATGGGCACCCCAACCCACCAGAGAGGCATCGGTCGATAGAGACCGTCGGCTCGGGCGGACAAGCGGGATGCCCTCCTGCAAATGGAATGGAGCGGTCCACCACTGGAGGCGTTCCACATCTCCTGGGTCACTATCACTAGCTGGTCCAAAGGATCATGGCGTTGTGATCACTGGCTGGCCAGTCCCCACTGAAGGGGCGCATGTACCAGCGACCCAGCGGACCACACTGGTACAGGCCGCCATGAGACCCAGGGCGCAGGAAGTCCGGGCGGCGCAATTGCCCAACCAGAAATGATTGGGCAAAGGAGGTAAGAACCTCGGCCCTGTCCGCGGGAGTCGTGCTCTGGCTCGAAGAGAGTCGAGCTCTGCCCGATGAACAGGATCACCTGCTTGGCTCGAGTTCCGACTTGGCCTTGTTGATGAAGACCAGTGAAGCAAACCTGGAGGCGCAGATCTCTGGACCGCTCCACCTCCGTCTGGAGGGGCTGCTATCAGCCAATCGTCCAGGTAAGGGTACACCCGGACCCTCGAAGCGCGCGAATGCTGTCACCACTGCCATGCATTTGGTGAAGACCCTGGGAGCTGGAGATAAGCTGAAGGGCATGGCTCGGAACTCGAAGGGGATCCCTCCGCTCAGCGGAGGAATCTCGATGTGACGGACGGATAGGGACATGAAAGAACGCGTCCTGTAGGTCAGAGAGCAGAACCACACACGTGTTCCAGAGATGGTATTATCTGTGCCAAGTGACCATCCTGAAGGTTCGAGACCTTAGGAACTTGTTCAGGTCATATGGAGGTCGAGAATGGGCGCCAGCCCCGTCGTTCGGAACCAGGAAATACCTGGACACGAACCCGGGTCTGAAGGGGTCCTCTACCTCCGTGATCACCTCCTTTTGGAGGAGGAGGAAGCGATGTCATTTCGGCGAGCCGCCAGTGAAACTGCGGACGAGGCCCCGGTGAAGCGGCTCTGAAGGCGGGACCTGCTCGAATTCCAGAGGCAGGCCTTTTCCCACCACCTCCAGTACCCACCTGTCCGTGGTAACAGCGGACCAGGCGGAAAGGAAGTGTCTGAGCCGTCCCCCCACGGGGGGAACCAGGGGTGAGGTGACAGGGATGGGGGCGACACCCCTCAGCCCGTCACTGGGCAGGCTTGGAGGAAGGACCGGCCGAGGGACCACCTGGGCCTTTTCCTCCCTGCTTCCTGTTGGAGGAAGCCGAAGGCTTGGGTTTGGGATGCCAAGCTCGAGCCTGCTGGCCCTGACGTTGCTGGGCCGGGCGCGCCGCGGGCGCAGAAGGACGAAAGGGCTTAGGCTGTGGCTTATGGCCTTTGTCCTTCTGAGCGGAAGAGACAGAGTACAAGGTAGCATTGGACTTCTCGATCCTCTGCAGGTGACCTTCACCCCAGGGCCGAAGGTCAGTCCCCAAAGGAACATCCGCCAACTTGTGCTGGGTATCCGAGGTAAGGTGGATATCCTCAGCCAAGCCCGGCGGCCATATGGCCACTGTGGCCGCCACAGACCTGGCACATGAGTCCCTGATGTCTAACGAGTCTGGAGCTGCTGTTTTGCCACCGCCCTGCCCTGGTCCCGCACCTGCCTGACCGTAGTCTGCAGATCCGCGGGAAGATGAGGGACAACCTCATCCAGGGAGCCCAACAGGGCATGAGAAAAATGTGCCATCAGGATGGCCGAACTGGCCTGACGAAGGCCGAGAGAGGACGCAGCGTAGACTTTTCGCCCGGCATAATCCAATTTCTTGGATTCCTTGCGGGAGGTTTGTCTACATCCTGGCGTTCGGCAGGCATACGCTATCGGTAACCAACCCCTCGGCCGAGGGTGTTCCAAAACCGGACAGGGACCGGTAGGGACCATACTTCCTGGCCATCCTGGCCGAAGGCACAGGGCAGGAAGCAGGGCGCTGCAAAGTTCCAAGGCCGGACCCACTATGAGCCGGCCACGGAAAGGCCTCCGTGGGAGAATCCCTCGGTCCAGAATCTCCGTGAGGGGATGCCTGAGCCCGTTAGAAAGCAGGTTCGAGCTTCATCCGGTGGACTCCGAGATGAGTCGAAGCAACCCTAAGAAGGACGGGCTGCATCGTCCACTGACTGCCCTCCCAAGGACTCCAAGTCCATGCGCTTGGAGAAGAGGAGGAACCATCATGGGACTCGGAAGAGTCCTCAAAAACTGCCTCGGGCCTGAGCCACCTCCACACCTGCGAGGTTTATCGGGAGTGAGGGTGACAGACAGTCTATGGGGCAACCCAAGGCCGACCGAATTTTTGGTGGAGCCCCAACTAATGGCTGTGGAGGTGGAGGTTCCACCAGAATCGGTGGGGCAGCTGGAATTGGCAAACAACCCGCCTGGGAACAGCTCTCGGCTACAATGAGGGTTGTTTGGCCGCTCGGTGACAGCCACTTAATGGCGGGGAAGGCGACTGGGTGGCTTATTCCCGATCAAAAGAACTGTTGCTACATGAGTTCCTCGTGCCTCCGGCGCAACTAGCAGAAGCCTCCCCTAAGTCCGGCAGGTGAGCGCCCGCCTGTGATACCGAGACCGCCCTATGGCGGGGGATCGATCGGGACCGCGAGGATGTCCGAGACCGAGAGTCAAACTGGGCCGAGGAGGCGGGGAGAAGTGTCGGGCGGCACTCCTCGGCTTTCAGACGATCACGAAGGCTCGGACCGGAGGCACAGGCGAGCTAGACGGATCCTCCAACTCTCACCGGGGAACCGGGAGGGGATTCTCAACTTCTCCAGCCGACAACCCGTCTAGCGGGTCGAGAAAAATCTCGACTGCGTCGTCAGGAGTCTCAGTCAACTGACCTGGCAGGGACACCGTGAAGCCAGTGGCGAGCTGAGGGTCAACCGAGTCGACTGTCGACAGGAGGGATCTTTCCCGCTCCCAGGCGTCGACGGGAGACTTACTTTGCTCTTTTGGACCTGGAAAAGGTCCCGAAAGTTGGACCCTCACCTTTATCGGAGAGGGTCAGACAAAGCTCCTTAAAAGAAGCAGAGTACAAGGCACCGAGAGAGAGCGGGACAAATGCTGCAGCCGAGGTAGAAGCGGCCCGCGCCGCCTCCTCTTCGAGGGCGATCATCTGCTCAAGCCGATCTGCCGAGCCCGCCACCGCGGACACCGCCAACCGGGCCTCTTTAGATTTCACCGGTGGAATTCTCTTCTCGGGGCGCCCCAGTTGTAATTGGGCAGCACGGTCTTCAAGGACGTAGGCCGAAAAAGAAGAGCACAAGTTGCAGGCCTGCGGGTCGTGCTCAAGGCCCAGGCAGTAGACGCACGTGGAGTGCGGATCCGTCCTAGACATCTTCTGCCCGCAAGGGCACCTCCGAAACCGGGAGTCGATTTGTCCATCGCAGCCGCGAGGAGAAGAAGACCGAAGTCTTTTTAGCAAAAACTTTTGATTTCGAACTTTCGAAGAATTAGGAACCAGTCTTAATCGCAGAGCGTTAAGGAGGGAACCTGAGCTTCCAAGCGGTAAGGAAGATCTGGCGTCATGGGGCGGAGCCGAGAGTTTTACCACCCGGGTGGGTGGGAGGAGCCAGCTTGAAGACCTTCCGGCAAGATTTAAAGCGGCAAGGAACCTGCCAATAAGTGTGGATGAACAACATATCCATGTCCCTAGAAAGAAAGGTTTCCCCAAAGGGGCATGGTACAGTTTATCCACCTTCTTGGGCATGGCATAGACAGAGTGGTGCCTATGCCAGACCGTCTGGGCAGCATCATCCAGAGCTGGACACATGAACATATGAAACACCAGCAGAAACAGGCCTCACGGTCTATTGAGTCTGCTCAATTGTGCAGCTAGCTGCTCAACTGGCAGCTGCCACCCTCCCACTTCTTACTTACCCCCCACACTGTCCCAACCCCTCTTAAAACCACCCACTGTCCTACTGGATACCACCTCCTCGGGCACAGTATTCCACTTGTCTACCACCCGTTCCGTGAAAAAATGCCTCCCGATTTTCCTCCTGAATCTTTCCCCCTCCAATCTCAGCTGATGCCTTCTCATATCCCTCCCTCTTCTAATCTTCAAAATCCCTTCAGTATTAGCCTTGTTTATCCCCTTTAAGTATTTAAAGGTTTCAATCACATCCCCCCATCCCTCCTCTCCTCCAGGGTATACATGTTCAGCTTGCTCAGCCTATCATCGTAGGACCTTCCCTCCAATCCCTAGATCATCTTAGGTGCCCTACGCTGTACCCCCTTAAAATCTGATGTCCTTCTTCAGGAATGGGTACACAGTACTCCAGGTGCAGCCTGATCAGTGACCCGTACAGGGGAAGGATCACCTCCCTATTTCTGGAGGAGATTCCCCTTGCTATGCACCCTAGCATCTTGTTGGCTTCAGCTGCTGCCTTCCTGCACCGAGCTGAGTTGTTCATACTCCCTGTAATAAGAACCCCTAGATCCTTATCCTCCTCTGTGCTTCCCAACTGTACCCCTCCCAGCTGATAGCTCCTCCCCTGGTTCCTAGCTCTGAAGTGCATTACCTTGCACTTCTTGGCATTGAACCCCAATTGCCATGTTTCTGACCACTCCCGTAGTTTGGACAGGTCATTCTGCAGCCCTCTCCAGCCTTTGATGTCATCAACCACAGCTCCCATCTTTGTATCGTCTGTGAACAGCCTGATCTTGCTCTGGATCCCGTGTGAGATATCAGCTATGAATATCTCAAACAGCACTGGTCCCAGTACCGATCCCTGTGGTACCCCGCTCATCACCTCCCTCGGGGACGACAGTCCCCCCCCCCACTACCACCCTTTGCTGACTTCCCTTCAACCAGTTGGTGAACCAGCTGACCATATCTTTGTTCCCACCCCTATATAATCCAGCTGCCCCACTAGCCTTCCATGCAACGCGGAATCAAAGGCCTTGCTGAAATCCAAATACAGGACATCCACCACATGGCCCTTGTCCAGTTCCCAGGTCACCCAGTCACAGTACTCAATTAGGTTTGTCTGGCAGGACCTACCCGAGACAAACCCATGCTGTTGACCGTCCTGGAGTCCACTGCCCTCCAAAAAGGTCACCAGCCTCTCTTTTAGAATTGTCTCCATAAGTTTTCCCACAACTGATGTGAGACTCATTTGCCTGTAGTTGCCTGGTTCATCCTTTGTGCCACTTCTGTGAATGGGCACCACATGGGCCATCCCTCAGTCTTGTGGTACGCATCCTGTGTCCAGAGAGGTATTGAACAGGTCAGCCAGTGGTCCTGCCAGATCTTCACTAGTTCCTTAAGTACCCTAGGGCGAATGCCACCCCGGTGCCTTGTCCACCCTCAGTGCCCTTCATCCATCCAGAACCTTGTCCTCTGTAATCCCTATATCATTCACCCCTCCCCACCCTGCCCACTCCCTGAGGAATCTGCCCCCCTTTCTCCTTCGTGAACACTGAGCAGAAGTACTCGTTTAGTGCCTCCACCTGATCCTCCCCCTTCTCAACCTGCCCCCATCCTTCCTAATCCTCACAATCTGGTCCTTGCTTTTCCTCTCTGATGTATCTGAAGAAGTCCTGTCCCCGTCCTTAATACCCTGTGCCAGTCTCAGCTCTCTAGAAGCCTTGGCCGCTCTGACTAGCCTGGTCACCTCCCTGGACTTCTTCATATACTCGTTCTTGTCATCTCCCCCTCCTGATTTCTTGAGTCTCTTGAATGCTTTTCTCTTGGTCCTCACCCCTTCCATGACTTCCCAAGTCTACCAGTTGGGCTTCTTTGCCCTTCCGTTCTTACTTCGTGTCCTAGTATATGACTCAGTGGCCTCCGCCAGCCCTTTCTTAATAATATCCCATTTTTGACTCGCATCCATGCACGGTTGGATTCCCACCAGATGCCTTCCTATAATTTCCCCCATCCTTTTAAAGTCCACCCCCCTTAAATTCAATCACCTTGGTTCCCTTATGCCTGCTTCCCTCTCCATATTGAGCGTGAACTACACAGGGTGGTGGTCACTCCCTGCCACAGGGTACTCCACCCCCAGATCCCTTACAGCCTCCCCATTTGATAATATCAGTTCAAGAGTCTTTTCCAACCTAGTTAGCTCACGGACCAACTGCACCAGGAAGCTGTCCTGAAATGCCTCTAATATGACCTGCTCCTTTGCACTTGCGGTGGTTGGGGGTGCTCCAATCCACCCCAAGTAGGATGAAGTCCCCCACCACCCCCACTGTGTTCCCCTTCCTACAAACCCTTCTAATTTGCTCAGCTAATTCCCTGTCCAAGTCATCCACTTGAGCTGGTGGCCTGTACATTATCCCCATCCTCAGTATCCTACTTTTCGAGTCCTGAAACAGCATCCATAAGGCCTCTGTTCTGCCCTCCTCCCTTGTACACCTTATCCCCTCCTGCACATAAATTTCTACGCTACCTCCACCTTTCTTCTTGGCCCTATCCTTCGAGGATATTCTATACCCTGGAATCATCATATCCCAATCCTTGTACTGGGTGGCCAATGTTTCCGTGATGGCCGCAATGTCCACCTTCCCTACTGACAAGAGAGCCTGTAGCTCAGCTGATTTGTTACCTAGGCTTCTCGCATTCAATGAGACCACCCTCCAATCTGCTTCTCTCACTACCCCGCCCTGATTCTTCCCCCTCTTACTCTCCCCTCATGCCAATCCCCTGATTCCCTACCCGCTAGCTTGGGGGGTGAGCCCATTTGGCTCCCCACTTTGGGATCCCTACCTACTGGCTGTCCACTTGCCACCCCTCCCACCTAGTTTAAATCCACCTTTGTTGCTATGTACCCCTCTATCCCCTGCTTTAAGACCCCCTTCCCTTCCCCGCTGAGGTGGGGAGGAATCAAAGGAGGGATGACTTTAGGGGGCGACTCAGAGATCTCCAGGAAGTCTACAAGGTTCCTCCTGGTGGCATCCTCCTCTTCAGTCTGGAATCCCATAGCAGACTGGAGTTGCTTCATAATGTTGTAAAAACTGGGGTCCTCAGAAAGGAACTGGGGAGTGATGTTCCGAGCCCCCACTCCTGGAAGAGGCAGTGGACCTATCAGAGGAGTTGGCCCCTTCTTCCCCCTCCTCAGGTAGGAGGAGATCAGGGTGATATTCCCGTTCGATGCTGACCTGGTCTGAGCTGCGGGCCAACTAAATGGATGCGATGATGCTCAGGAGGGTGCGGTCAAAAGGCCAAATCAGTGATGAAGCGGGGGGACGAAGAAGGTGCTGATGGCATAGCAGCGCAACAGTAACTGTGACCAATGCCATGGAAAAAGAAGCAAGAATAGAGTTGAGGTCGAGGACCAGTTGAGGAATGAGAGTCGTGACCAGGAGCGACAGCAAGTGCAAAAAGCCCACCGTCGATGGCCCTGAAGAGCCAAAGGGGGACGAAGCTGGGGAAAGACCAGCCGCCGATGGCCCTACAAGAGATGGGGCCGAGAAATGGCCAGCTATCGACGGTCCGCTGACCTGAGCAGAAGCAGTGGGGCCCAGTGCCTGGTGAGCCTGCAGAGAAGCTGGCAGGGCCAGCGGGGTGGAGGGCGACGACCCGGAGGTCAATGGCTGGGCTTCCAGTGAGGCCGGAGAAGAGGCCCCCGCCTGCAGGCCAAGGCTGTGGAGAGTGTCTGTGCCGGAGGAGCCGATGGGGAAGTCCTGGAGGACTTACGGGAAGCACCAGAGGAACGGGACCTTTGGCCTAGGGAATGGTCCTTATCCTTGTGCTTCCCCGAGGACCTTAGCTGCCTGTGAACCTGAAGAGCATGCCAGAGATGGGGAAGAAGAAGCCCCTGAGCCCCACTGTTCCAAACTGGCTAGCTGCTGCTCCATAAGGAAAACTTTGAGGGCCTTCTTATGGCACCAGAGTGGTCAGGTTAAACTTTTGGCAGAGGGTGCAGGCCTTGGGGTTATGAGTAGGCCCCAGACAGCAGACAGAACGATCATGGTCGTCCTCACAGAAAATATTCTTTCTACAATGGCAGCAACAGAAAAGAGACAATGAGTCACCAGTTCTAAACATAAAAATCAAAGAAAATAAAGAAAATACAAGCTTTATAAGTTTTGGCAGTCAACTAAATGAGAATACTTTCCAAGGAGACTGTGCGAGAAAGTTGACAGTGGGAAAGAACTGAGGAGGAAGTGGGGCTGTCTATGCCTATATGGAAGGTGACGGCACTGGCAGCCCCTGATAGACTGCTACAGAAAAAGGCTTCCATGGGATCCTTGCACCTGATGGCTTAGTTCCATAGGTGTGACCTGATGAAAGAGATATCCCTGACGAAGACCTTAAGGATCTTGTTCTTTCAGGTTCATGGCCTTGGCTTGACAGTAGGAAGAACACTCCTGTCTTGGTGCTCTGGGAAGCATCAGGTACTCCACTGTTTTAATCACCTGTCCATGACATCTGAATTCCTCAAGACATCTCAATCTAGCACCTTGCTGGTGTCATGGTTAGGAAACTCAACAGGGTATGGAGCCACCTTATCAAACAGACTCAGCTTTATATGATCTTCATTTAGGTTTGTGATTCCTCCAGTTGCATGACAACTTTTGCACTGTATTATAATCTATCAGCTGGATAATTAACTGGTCTGTAGGGCATTATCTTGCTCCATCGTGAGGCCCCCTACAACTCCCATGTTTTGCATTGGCTTGATGAGACAGTAGCATGTCACACACCACTACTTTCCACTAGACCATATATCAAACTGGTCAGTGTTCTCTAACAGGATCTCTACATCTGCTAGGAGGCAGTAATATGTGCCTTCCATGATCATCAAGGCCACTGTTTTTCGTTTTTTACCAGAAAACCCGGTAAAATTCCGGAATTAGGGCTGCCTGAACACCGGTAAAAACAAAGATTTCATGGAATCTGCCATTTTATACTAGATCAGTAATTCTACAAAACTTGTATTTTTTCTTATAATTGCTTCCTGAACTATTTCCAACTTGCTTTATTTAATGTTCTGTATATTAAGCCTTCTTTTATTCTGATTATTTATACACTCACTAAAAGAATGACAGCAGAATCCTGGTAAAATCCGGAAATTATAATAATAATCACCGGTGCAATTCCGGAATCTGAAGTATTGAAAATGAAATTTCAGTGATTTAATCACCATAAATCAGTGGCCTTGATGATCATACACTACCATATGTCATGTGACAGCAGTATGAAACCCACCGACCCTCCCATCTCTCAGTGGTAGCAGATGCAAGCTGAACTATCAGCCTCCCCTACACTCAGACTCCCTGTGGAGGAAACTTAGCTCCATGGCCCAAACTTATAATAAGCTTGCAAGATTTGTGTTAAGGTGTGATTTTAAAACTCATCATTGCTCTATGTATATGGATTTGGGTTGGATTCCATTAGACTTACGGGCTAGGGGAATCTGGCTAAATCAGGTTTGTAACATATTTAAAAATCAATCCTTAGATAAATTAAAAAACAAATTACAAAAACCAAAACATGGTTTAAATTTAAGAAAAACTGGTGCTAGAGATTTAATAATACCAAAGTTAAAAAATCGATTTAGTGAAATGACCCTTCAATATCAAGTAGCTAAAAGCTGGAATTGTCTTCCCCTTTTTTTACGTGAACTAACAACTACTGCTCATGTTTTTAAAAATGGCCTGAATCACAAACTTAGTTTTCGTTGTTGTTGTAATAGGTGAAATTAATGTAAATCTAAAAATGCTAATATGCCTATTATTGATGAGTTTGTAAACTCTGATGTATTGTTTTGTACTTTTCTGTAACCTGTATTGTTATAAATGTATAGTTGTAATAATTTTGCATAATGTAAACAGGTAAGCCTTGTGAACAGGGATTTTCGGAACCCTAATGGCTGTATCACTGTATAAATAAAATTTTACCATACCATACCATACCAAACGTGACTACTGCAACTGCTAGCAGCACTCTTCAAAAATGGCCACCATATGCATTAGCCCCAGCCTTGTTTCTGAAACGAGGCTGCCTGAAAGGTAATGCAATGTGCTGCTGCTGGACTGTTAGGCAGCCCCATATCAGTATTCTGACATATTTCTATGAATACAAAAAATAGGTTTTATCCTGTTGTTCGGGAAAAAATAATTCTGTGTTTTGATCTGTATTCCCATGAATATGAGTATGTTTTCTCCCATAATCATATAATACATGACAGTGTGCCGTGGTCCATATCTTATCCATCATTAAAGATATGAACATGAACTTGGTATGTCTCACTGTAGAGTCCAGCTCTCTAAACCCTGCAATTTTGGTGAGTATTGGATTAGTAATTTCAGAGCTATATAGGAAAGCCAATGGCCAGCCTAAAAGTGTGGCAGCAACTCATGTCGCTTCCACTTGGAAGACTATGGTTCACACACAGTCACTGGATTCCAATGTAAAGTCCCAATGGCAGTTATGTGTGTAGCAGAGGGAGCATTCAGGCCACCTTCAGGTACCCTCTAATGGCTGATCGCAGAGAAGCAACTGGCGGCACACCTGTGAGGACAGCTGCTTGTTGACCCTCTCGGCCAGAAAAACAGTTCTGCTGTGGTGGCCATGGCTGTTGGGGATGGGGGGATGGTGAATCAACAAGGAAACACAGAAACATAGAAGTTGACGGCAAATAAGGACCGCAAGGCCCATCCAGTCTGCCCATTTCTTTTTTCTACCTTATAAATGTGCCATCGGCCTTTGCTCTGTCGGTGACCTATCTATTCATAGTCATTTGTATTGCTCCCTTATGCCTATCCCATGCCTGTTTGAAGCCCTGCACTGTATTCATAGCCACCACTTCTTGTGGTAAGCCATTCCATGCATCCACCACCCTTTCTGTGAAAAAGAATTTCTCACATTCCCCTTAATCGGCCTCCTCTAATCTCATGCTGTGTCCTCTTGTCCTGCTATTTTTCTTATATTTAAACATGTTAGACTCTTTCACCTTGTTTATGCCCTTAAGGTGTTTGAATGCGATCATATCACCTCTCTCCTCCTTTGCTCAAGGGTATACATATTGAGCTCCGTTAATCTGTCCTCATATGTCTTCTGATGCAGTCCCTGCACCATTTTGGTTGCCCTTCTCTGGACTGCCTCAATTTGGTTAATGTCCTTGTGAAGGTGTGGCCTCCAATACTACCGCAGTACTCAGATGGGGCCCAACCAATGTCTTGTACAGAGGATTATTACCTCCCTCTTACGACTTGTGATACCCTACTAATACACCTAACACCCCCTAGCCTTACCTACTGCTTTAGAGGTCTGCTTGGATGATTTTAGGTCATCAGTGATGATGATGCCCAAGTCTCTTTCTTCCTTTGTGACTGCTAGCAACTCCTCCCAGCCTATAAGTGGCTTCAGGGTTTCTCTTCCCTATGTGCATGATTTTGCACTTCTTTGCATTAAATCCCAGTTGCCACTCTTCTGACCATTCTGCTAGTTTATCCAGACCTCTTCTCATTCTGCCCACCCCATCTGGCTCATCTACTCTGTTGCAGATCTTGGTGTCATCTGCAAACAGACAAGCCTTACCCTCTAGTCCATCTGCAAGGTCACTAATGAAGATGTTGAATAGGACTGGCCCCAGGACTGATCCCTGAGGTACCCCACTTGTGACTTGCATCTCTTCTGACTGTATACAGTTTACCACCACTCTCTGTTTTCTGCCAGTCAACCAGTTTGCCACCCAGTTGACCAACTTCTGACCCACCCTGAGCCTACCCAGCTTATTTATCAATCTTCTATGTGAAACAGTGTCAAAAGCTTTGCTGAAGTCAAGACAGGCGACATCAACTGCTCCCCCTTGGTCCACCACTCTGGTTACCCAGTCAAAGAAATCTATGAGATTAGTTTGACAGGACCTTCCTTTTGTAAACCCATGCTGTCTTGGATCCTGTGCCCCTATGGATTCCAGGTGTTGCACTATCCTTTCCTTAAGGGTGCCTCCATAATCTTGCCCACTACTGAGGTAAGACTGACGGTCTGTAGTTCCCGCCTCCTCCCTGCTACCACTCTTGTGGAGGCGGGATCACATGAGCCCTTCTCCAGTCTTCTGGGACCTCTCCTGTGCTCAGAGACTCACTAAACAATTCTTCTAATGGCTTTGCTAGTTCCTCCTTTAGCTCATTAAGTACCCTGGGATGTATGCCATCAGGTCCCATTGCCTTATCCACCCGGAGCTAGCAAGCTCTTGTAGGACCCTTTCTTTTGTGAAGGGAGTAGTGCTCACCTCCCTCCCCGTGTCCATGATGTTGAGCTGTGGGCCCTGCCCTACCTTCTCTTCAGTAAATACTGAGCAAAAGTATCTATTTAGGATAGATGCCTTTACAGGGTCCTCCTCCTCCACATGCTCCCTTTTCTCCATTAAGCTTAGCAATACCCCTCTGGACTTTCTCCTTTCACTAATGTATCTATAGAAAGTCTTGTCACCTTCTTTATTGTTCGTGCTAGTGTTTCCTCAGTTTGGGACTTTGCCTGCCTTACTGCCTTACCTGCTTCCCTTAGGGCAGTTTGGTATGCCTCCTATCTTCATCCCGCTGAGTTCCCTTATATTTCCTGAAGGCCAGCCTTTTGGCTCTGACCTTTTCTGCTACTGTATTTGAGAACCAAAGTGGTTTCCTTCTTCTTTTGCACTTCCTTTTCTGTCTAACACAATGGGATGTTGCTTCAAGTATTGCATCCTTAATGCTTGCCCACTTTGCCTGTACCCCCTCACCTGAGTTTCTTTTTGCCAGGGCTAGCTTAACTCTGTTGGCCATCTTATCAAAGTCAGCTCCTCTGAAGTCCCATATGTTTGCCTTGGAATGGGATGATTTAGATGTAGTAGCCAAATTGAACCATACCATGTGATGGTCACTGGCCCCCAGGTGACCTTCTACCTGGAGATCTGTGATCCCTTCTTTGTTAGTCAGTACTAGAGCTAGGATAGCCCTGTCTCTTGTGAACAGATAAAACTTCCAAGAAGGGGCATACAGCTACAGGTTACTGTATATCCTGTTAAATCATAAAACAGGACTATAGCTTTGTGGTCAGGTGTTGTGTTAGGGTCAAATCCAGATTGCAGTTTTTTTTTCTATGGAGGTTTTTCTCCACTGCCACTCGCAGCATTCCAGGGATGTACCCTGACTCAGGAAGGTATCTGCTCTGGCCTGCTTCCACCGACTTCCCCCGACCCTGGTAATCAACTGGTTACCCTCAAGGTTTACCTCTGTGGTAGGAGCTCCAGGGAAGGTCGCTCCCCCGAAGGCAGTCCAGTGTGTAGGCTAGGATTCAGTGCTAGCAGGTACTAGAACACAGGGTAGTCCTAGAGGCCCAGCCCATCATTAGGATGGACACAAGTTATTCTACCCTTTTTTGGTCCTCCCCCAACTTAAGTGTCGTAGAGGCACAGAAGAGGAAGCATAGGTAGACCAAGAGAAATTACACAATTTGCAAATAGTGCTTTTTTTTGTCATCTACAACAATAACATAAAATGTAAACTTGGAAAGTTCTTCATACAGGCAGTACAAACAAAGCAAACAAAGACAGTCCTACATATGAGAGTCTTTGAACAAAAAACAAAAACAAAAAAAAAAACATTGCTCTGATTATATAATACGCTTTTGCCTAGCAGGTCAAACTTCTGCATCCTATTCTTGTAAGTTTCCCCTCCTGTCTTTCACAAAATGTAACAAACTTTGTCCTTTTCTTCCTGAAGCCAGCCCAAAGAGCACATCTAGTCTTAAACAAGTGCAATACAATAATAAATTTTGTGCCAGAGCTGATTTCCTGTTGACAATTCTGTAAACAAGCTTGTGGAGGTCAAAATACATTTCAAGGTCAACCCCCCTGTGTTCTAGATTTTTTTCTTCTAATAAACCCAAACAGCTTTATGTAATCATTTCAACAATATAATTATATACATTTGCATACCAAGGGATCCCAGTTTCACATAAAGATTCACACATATTTCTTAACCACAGAGAAGCAAGGGGAGAAAAAAAAAAACTAAGTGAAGGAAGGGAGATAACGGGGGAAATTGTGGGACTATCGGAGTGGTCTCTTCCTAGCTGCCACAAGGGAAAATGTGACTGTGCAATCAGACAGGTGAAAGACAGACAAGTGGTAGAATAGGAGAGGACAAAATAGATCCTTGCTTTTAACTCTCCATCAGAAATGGGACACAGGTCTTACCCAACTCTGTCACACTCACCCCTTTTTAAGAGGGAACCTGTTTTTTTTTTTCTAAAAAAAAAAAAGTGTTTCCAAAACCACCTTTTATTTCTCTTTTAACATTACCTTATACCATTTACAGCTCTTTGCATATGCAATACTCTTTTTTTCTATAATACCTTTACAGCAAAATGTCAGTTAAGCACACACTTTTGTTTTCAATCTTCTGAATTCTCACTTCCTGAACCATATCTTGACAGAAAATCAGCACTTACATTCTCTTTTCCAGATTTGTGCATCACCAGGGTGCGACAAATAGGGTCACCAAATTCAACCTGGCTAATCATTCTGGACACCTATTTTCTTTTAAAACTAGCCATTCTGCGAGTAACCACGCTATGTCCTGGCGCATGTGCGGCAGTTCAGCATTCTTGACATTCATTGTTGTAAGGAGCTGCCGTCATCGCACATGCGTGGTATTCGTATTTTTTTTCACCTTCTCACGTTCAAGTTCAACCCACCCAGCTGCCAAAATGCCAAACCACCAGTCCAACACCCACTCGCAACTCGAGTCTGTACGCAACTGCTGAAACCACAAGGTAAGCCTTTCTGATGCCAGGTGTTCACGTGGGTGCTGTATTACAAATGCGTGGGACAATGCTACAGCCTGCCACTTTGATTATCAGCAGAGACTGACAGCACACTTGTTGCTCTCTGTGGGACTGCAGTTTTAAAATAGTGATGGAGAGAACTTGATTTAAAAGCCCTTTTAAGGGCCGGAAAATGTAGTAAAAGAGCTGCATTTTTCCCTAGGGGTCTGTTTCAGCAAGACTAAAAAAAAAAATAATTGTATTAACATTTTGGCATGCTGAATTGAAAGTACAAAGTAGACATTGTGCTCACTGAAGGGGGATGAGAGAGCTTGCTTGGTGGTCGGGGAAGCGGTCTACTGCTGTCTTTCATCCAACTCTGAGGGAAATAAATTAAATATACAGTATGTTGCTGCTGGAGGCTTGACTAAAGAAAAATCTGTGTGTTGATTGAGCTACTGCTAGTGGGCAATATACTGCGTAGGACAACAAGGCACACACTTTGCTCTCTGTGAGACTACCGTTTTGAAACAGCGATGGAGAGAACTTGATTCAAAAACCCTTTGAAGCGCCAGAAAATGTAGTAAAAGAGCTGCATTCTTCCCTAGGGGCCTGTTTCAGCAAGGCAAAAAAAAAATTATATAATGTGTGTGTGTGTGTGTGTATACAGTATTATATGGGTGCAGTTGTGCCCCTGGGTTCAACAGTCACTTCTATGTTAAACTCACAATTTTGCATTTAACTTTGCTACCGTTCGACTGATTCCCATGAAATGTTGCAAGGTGTTGTTCGGGACTAAAAATCTCTTGATGTGGCAAATTTCGTCCTGGTTGGTTGTGCGGGTGCGGAGATGCGTAGTGTCACAAAATGTGAACATTATCATTTTTGTATAAATTCTTTGACATGCCGTTTCTCAGAAACTGTGCTGAATTGTGGTCTGAAATCTGCAGGGTATACAGCTCTTGGGTCACAGATGTGCCTTTTGAAGGTTTGGTGAAAAATATTAATTCATTCAAAAGTTATTAAGTTTAAATTTTTCCATTATTTCCTATGGGAAAAGTTAGATGGGCCATGCAAAACTGTTTTGTTGCTGCAAAAGCGATATTTAATGTCGCAAAGGCGGAGTGTACTGTTGAGATTCCGCCATCTTATTTTCAGTTAGCCAGGCAAACAAATTTAAATATTTCAAAAAATACTTACAAATGATAAACACCAACAGTTGTGCTTACTGGGCTGGATATTCAAACTGCGCCATTCTGTGGCGCAAGCCCTTGCACTGCACAAAATAGTTGCTCAGGGGTGTGGCCGGGGTGATATTCAACGGCGTTGCGCTATTGAGCAACTCCTCTGAATATCACCCCCCCGGCCATAGCCATTGTGCATGGCGCAGTGGAACCTGCGCCACCGTAAGTGGTCAGAGTGGAGCATTCAAAATGCGGTGGCGCAAGTTCCATTGCGCCACGCGCAAATTTTCGATATTCAAAAGGTGACATGCAAATGGGGCCATAATTCATGCAAGGCGCAGGGAGGGCTATTTGCATCTATTTATGGCCCCATTTGCATGCCATTATAGCATGCAGGTCGTCGATCGAGGACTTGCGCCTGGTGCCCTGCCAGGCAGCAGCAGCCAGCGGGACGATGCCGCAGCGATCGATCAAGGGCATAAGTGAAGTAAACCCGCACCCCAGCCCGATCAGGGCATAATAGTAGAAACCCCCTTCCTCCGACTGGCCCGATCGCAGGCATAATAGTAGAAACCCCCTCCCCGACTGGCCCGATCGCGGGCATAACAGAAATAACCCCTCCCCCGACTGGCCCGATCGCGGGCACAATAATAGAAACCCCCTCCCCCACTGGCCCGATCGCGGGCATAATAGTAAAACTCCCTCCCCGACTGGCCCGATCCGGGCATAATAGTAGAAACCCCCTTCCCCGACTGGCCCGATCACGGGCATAATAGTAAAACCCCCTTCCCCGACTGGCCCGATCGCGGGCACAATAGTAGAAACCCCCTCCCCGACTGGCCCGATCGCGGGCAGAACAAGTTCAACCCCCAAGAACATATCCCTGGTGGTCAGTGGACCTCGAAGCCCGATCGCGGGCATTAGAGTCCCCAAGGTCCCAGTAGCCTGGTGATCTAGTGGCCCCACCCACCCACAGAGCCTACCCGCTCCCCGTCAGCGGGTGGCAGCATCACCACCTGCGCCCGCTGCCCACCGACTGACTGCTCGGTGGGGCTGCACACCCATTGGTTCAGAGCAGGGCCAATGGGCGTGCAGCCATACCGTACAGGCAGTCCAGATATGATTCAATATCTGGACTGCGCTTATGCGGATATGGGCTGCATGCCCATTGGCTGCTCTGAACAATGAGCGTCTGTGCAGGAAACAGTCGGCGACGAGTGGGATGCTGCGCCCGCCCGGCTGGCGGGAGGCGGTGGTGAACTCCCGTGGTGAGGTGAGTGAGGACCACTAGATCACCAGGCTACCAGGACCTTGAGGGGGAGACTCTAATGCCGAGCCGGGCTTCACGTCACTGGACCACCAGGGATATGTTAGAAGTTGAACTCTGTTCTGCCAGCGATCGGGGCTGTGAGGTGAGAAAGACCTATGGTATGCCAGCGATCGGGCAAGGGAGAGGTTTCTGCCATATGCCGTATCGAGTTCTATTATGGCGCGTTTCAACAGTTGAAGGAGAAGTTGCCGATTATGCCCAGCGATCGTGTCGAGAAGGGGTACTATACTCGGCGATTGGGCTGCGGAGGGGGCTGAAATGCGTGGGGGCCACCCACAGGTGGCAGTTGCTGTGTTGCGCCCTGCAATGCGGCAGCTCTCACCTGTGGGTGGCCCACTCATTTCTCTGCTCAAAGTTGTGCAGGCGCAGGTTGGGGTTGCGCCTGCACAACTCGCACAGCCCGCTGAATATCGGGCTTTGCAGTTTATGCATGGTTCCTCCCCCTCCAGTTCAGCATGCCTTCATTAGCATTGTGCTGTTGCTCAGCTTGACTTGGGCGCAACTGCCTCCTGCTGAATATGGCAGAATGGCGCAATTTCGGACTTGTGCAGGCGCAACCCTTTTGAATATCCAGCCCACTGTATCTAATCGGGGCCCAAGGAATCTGATTTTGTGGTGAGATTTCCCAAAAAATGTGCAGAAATATGTTTATTTTATCCACAGAGGTTTTACTGCTGCAAATTGCGGCACTATTTTCATGGAACGGGGGTGGGGGGGGTTCTGCCACAAACTGCGGCAAAAGGACTCTGCATTTTGCAAAACACCACTCCTTTGTTTCACAAAAATAGTGCCGCAAACTGTGGCAGTAAAACCTCTGTGGATAAAATACACAGATTTCTACCCATTTTGAGGCAAACTGACCACAAAATCAGATTCCTCGGATACCTATTAGGAAAACACAACTGTTGGTGTTTACCATTTGTAAGTACACCCAGCAGATAAAATGTCCTGGTGGTCTAGTGGCCCTCCCCCCTCCTCGATCCCTGATATTTCTATATTTTGTTATTTAATTTCCAAGTGGTATAGTGGCCTTCCCACCCCGACATTTCTATGATATTCTGTTATTTCATTTCCTGGTGGTCTAGTGGCCCTCCCTCCCCGATCCCCGACTCTGTATTTCACTGGTGGCTAGTGGCATCCCTCTACTCTCCCATGTTAAACTACCGAAAACAGGAAAACCACCCCTCGATATCTTTTTTAAAAAAAATATGTTTTTATCTGTAAACAAAATAAAGTCCATCACCGATCACACCCGTACCCCCCACTCAATCTCCCACTGTACACCCACCTCCCGTCACCCACCTTGACATCCCCACACCCCACACACACCCTCACTCACCTGAAGAGGTCCCAGGTTCGAGATCCGCTCTCCCGATTGAAGACGTGTCTTGCTGTTGGAACCAGCAACTGCAATATGAGAAACTAAGGTAAATGTGCTTCAATGGGGGTTTCAACTTTTATTCATAACTCAGCCATTTTTTTTTTTTTACATTTTGACCACAAATTTTCAACATAGCTTTTTGGGGACCCTACCTCATGAACAATGTGACTGTCATTACTCAACTCCAACCAGAAAGGTGATTTTGTGGTTGTTTGGCAAAATCAACTTTTGGGTGGGATTTATGTAACAACAGTCATTGTTCATGAGGTGGGGTCATATGAAGACTGTGTTGAAAATTTGGGGTCAAAATTACTAAAAGTGCCACAGTTACGACCATTCGTTAAAATCTTGCTACACACGCTCATAACTTTGGGAATTTTAAATATTTTCACACCAAAATTTCAACATACACTTGTTAGACCATTATGGTTTTCCAAAGAGGTAACAAAGAAAGTGAAAACCAAAAAGATTGCATTCAGGCAATACAAAAAGACACAGGCAGAAGGGGCTAGGGAGAAGTACCAGGAGAAGCAATGGGAGGCAGGGAGGTCAGTAAGGGAAGCCAAAGCTCAGACAGAAGAACACATTGCAAAATCAGTGGGTAGAGGGGACAAAACGTTTTACAGGTACATAAGTGAAAAAAGAAAGGCAGAGGGAGGGATAGTGAGACTGAAGGGGGAGGATGGGGCTGTGTGGAGGATGACAACAGTAAAGCTGACATATTGAACAGGTATTTCTGCTCAGTCTTTACTGAGGAAGATGAGGGTAATGGGTCTGAATGGAGTACAAGGGGTGAGAATGGTGCAGAAATGGACACAAGTCCCTTTACACGAGAAAGGGTCCTGAAGGAACTGAAAGTAATAGGAGTTGATAAAGCAATGGGGCCAGATGGGGTGCACCCCAGGGTCCTTAAAGAACTAAGAGAGGTGGTGGCTGAACCTCAGGCTATCCTGTTTAGCCGATCACTGGAAACAGGGGAGGTACCCAAAGACTGCAGGATAGCAGATGTAGTCCCCTTATACAAAAGTGGGAACAAAGAGGAAGCGGGGAACTACAGACCAGTCAGCCTCACCTCGGTAGTGGGCAAGATCATGGATGCACTACTGAAGGAGAGATTGGTGGAACATCTGGTTGTCAATGGACTACAGGACCCAAGGCAGCATGGTTTCACCAGGGGGAGGTCATGTCAGACCAACCTCATTTAATTTTTTGACTGGGTGACTAGGGAGGTGGATCAGGGGAGGGCAGTGGACATGGCCTATCTGGACTTCAGCAAGGCCTTTGACACTGTGCCACATAGAAGACTATTGCACAAACTGGGGAATATGGGTGTGGGCACGACAGTAGTGTGGTGGGTAGGTAACTGGTTGGGCGGCAGAACACAGAGGGTGGTGGTAAATGGCTGTCACTCCACAGAGGGAAGAGTGACCAGTGGGATACCACAGGGATCAGTGCTGGGACTGGTCCTATTCAATATCTTCATCAGTGACATTGCGGAGGACCTAGAAATACAGGTTACTCACCTGTAACAGGAGTTCTAGGAATGGTATATGTTGTTCATCCACACTGTCTGGCAGGTTCCTTGCCGCTTTAAATCTTGCCGGAAGGTCTTCAAGCTGGCTCCTCCCAACCACCGGGTGATAAAACTCGGCTCCACCCCATGCGCCAGATCTGGCCCACTGGAAGCTCAGGTTGTGCGTCAAAGCCGGGGAGGTCGGGTGGGTTGTGTGGATGAACAACATATACCATTCCTAGAACTCCTGTTACAGGTGAGTAACCTGCATTTCTAGGGACATGGATATGTTGTTCATCCACACTGACTGGCAGACTCCTAGCAGTTCTCCGGGAGGAGAAGGCAAAGCGCACTCCCCAATACTTACTTGGGAAATAAGGACTGGAGGACCAGGCCCCAAAACCAGCATCCGCGTGACTCAAGGTCGATGTGGTAATGGGTAATAAAGGTGTGTGCTGACTTCCAGGTAGCAGCCCTGCAGATTTCCTGGATAGGGACATCCCTGGAAGCAGCCACTGATGCAGCAGTATGGCCGGGTAGAATGAGCTCTTATCCTCTGGGAGGCTCCATGCCCGCCAACTTATAGAGAGATCTATGCAGGAGTGACCCATCTGCTTATCGTCCGCTTGGCTGCAGGTCTGCCAGGTCTGACTTCAGCGTAGGTGACAAACAGCTGGCGAACCTCTCCCGAATCCAACCGTGCGCTCCTTGTAATAGGCGGCGCCCTTCTAGGGTCAAAGTATGGAGCCTATATTCGGCCTCCGAGGTGTGATTGGGGTAGAACACCGGCAGAGGCAACACCTGGTTAAGGTGAAACTCCGACACCACCTTCGGAAGGAATTTCGGGTGGGGACGCAGGACAACCTTGTCCCTGTGGAAGACCAGGTAAGGAGACTCGATACTAAGCGCCTGGAGTTCTCCCATCCTTCTGGCTGACGTGATAGCCACCAAGAAGGCGGTCTTCCACGACAGGTGGGAGAGATCACACCTGTGCATTGGTTCGAATGGCTTGCCCATGAGCTTTGCCAATACCAGCAGTAAATCCCACGGAGGTGGGGGTTCCCGCACTGGAGGAAATGTGATCAAGGCCTTTGAAAGCCCCCGACCACCTTCTCCTCGCCACTGACTGCTCGGCCGGCCCGGTAAGCAGAGATGGCTGCCAGGTGCACCTTTAGGGTCGTCGATCTAAGCCCTTGACTAGATAGGGACCATAGATAGTCCAAAATGCTGGCCACAGAACAAGAGGAAGGGTCCAAGCCCTTGCCCCGACACCAAATGGAAAATCTCTTCCATTTGAAGGCGTAGCATTTTCTGGTCGACTCCTTACGGGACGCCTCAACAACGTTGAGGACCTCGTCGGAAAGACCAAAGGCCTGGAACTCTAGCCGCTCAGGAACCAGGCCGTCAGGTGTAGGGATTGAAGGTCCGGATGGAACACCTTCCCCTGATTGACTGAAAGCAGGTACGGGCGAGCTGGAAGCTGCCTCGGGAGCCTGGAGCTGAGGCTGAGGAGATCTGGGTACCAGAACTGACGGGGCCAGTCTGGGGCTATCAGAATCACCTGCGCCTTGTCCCTCCTCGCTTTGAGCAGGACCCTGTGAATCAGGGGAAAGGGGGGGAAGGCGTAAAAGAGGCCCAGAGTCCACGGCCTCGAGAAGGCAGCCCCCTGCAGCGAGCCCTGCTGAGGGGGTCGGGCATGAAACAGCCTCAGCTTCGCGTTCTCCTTGGAGGCAAACAGATCCACCAGAGGTGTGCCCCAGTGGGAGAACAGATCTTGTACTACCTCCGGCAGGAGAGACCACTCGTGCGATGCAGCCCCTATCCGGCTCAGGGCATCGGCCAGGGTGTTGGAGGCTCCTGCCACATGAATGGCTAGGAGATCTGCCTCCAGGCTGCGCTCGAGTGACCAGATGCGGAGAGCTTCCTTGCATAGAAGCATGGAGCGCGTCCCGCCCTGGCGGTTCGAGGTAGTACATGGTCGTGGTATTGTCCGTCTGGACTCGGACCACTTGACCCCGGAGAAACGGAGCAAAGGCGGTGAGAGCTAGGTGGACCGCTCGGAGCTCCAGCAGGTTGATGTGGCATCGGGACTCCCGCGGGGACCACAGGCCGTGCACTTGGTGTTCCCCCAGATGGGCACCTCAACCCATCAGAGAGGCATCGGTCGATAGGGACCGTCTGCTCGGGGCGGACAAACGGGATGCCCTCCTGCAGATGGGATGGAACGGTCCACCACTGGAGAGCGTTCCACATCTCCTGGGTCGTCATCACAAGCTGGTCCAAGGGATCGCAGCGTTGTGACCACTGGCTGGCCAGCCCCCACTGAAGGGGGCGCATGTGCCAACGTGCCCAAAGGACTACGCTGGTACAGGCCGCCATGAGACCCAGGAGGCACAGGAAGTCCCGGGCAGGGCGCAATTGCCCAACCAGAAATGATTGGGAAAAGGAGGTAAGAACCTCGGCCCTGTCCGCCGGGAGCCGTGCTCTGGCTCGTAGAGAGTCGAGCTCTGCCCCGATGAACAGTATCACCTGCTTCGGCTCGAGTTCCGATTTGGCCTTGTTGATGAGAAGGCCGACTTGAGAGCAAACCTGGAGGGCCAGATCTCTGGACCGCTCCACCTCCTATCTGGAGGGGGCTGCTATCAGCCAATCGTCCAGGTAAGAGGTACACCGGACCCCTCGGCCGCAGGAAAGCTGTCACCACTGCCATGCATTTGGTGAAGACCCTGGGAGCTAGAGAAAGGCCGAAGGGCATGGCTTGGAACTCGAATAGGGATCCCTCCGCTCGGAAGCGGAGGAATCTCCGGTGAGACGGACGGATAGGGACGTGAAAAAACACGTCCTGAAAGTCCAGAGAGCAAAACCACACACCGTGTTCCAGAGATGGTATTATTTGAGCCAGAGTGACCATTCTGAAGGTTCAGGACCTTAGGAACTTGTTTAGGTCGTGTAGGTCGAGAATGGGGCGCCAGCCCCCCGTCCGTTTCGGGACCAGGAAATACCTGGACACAAACCCCGGGTCTGAGGGAGGGTCCTCCACCTCTCTTATCACCTCCTTCTGGAGGAGAGAGCAATGTCGGCTCGACGAGCCAGAGAGAGCTGGGATCCGAAGCCCCCGAGGCGACGGCTCTGTAGGCGGTGCCTGCTCGAACTCTAGAGGCAGGCCTCTTCCCACCACCTCAAGACCCACCTGTCCGTGGTAACAGCGGACCAGGCGGAAAGGAAGTGCGGAGCCGTCCCCGGGGGGAACCAGGAGTGACGCGACGGGGAGCGACACCCTCAGCCCGTCACTGAGCAGGCTTGGAGGAGGGACCGCCAAGGACCTCCTGGGCGTTCCTCCTTGCTTCCTATTGGAGGAAGCCATAGGCAGGTTTGGGGTACCAAGATCGAGCCTGCTGGCCCTGACGTTGCTGGGCCGGGCGCGCCGCGGGCACAGAAGGGCAAAAAGGTTTAGGCTGAGGCTTACGGCCTTTGTCCTTCTGCACGGAAGAGACAGAGTCCAAGGTGGCATTGGACTTTTCGATCCTCTGGAGGTGACCTTCCACCCCAGGGCCGAAGAGGTCAGTCCCAAAAAGGGAACATCCGCCAACTTGTGCTGGGTATCCGGGGTGAAGGTGGATATCCTCAGCCAAGCCCGCCGACGCATGGCCACTGCGGTCGCCACTGATCTGGCACAAGAGTCTCCGATGTCAAGAGCAGTCTTGAGCTGCTGCTTCGCTACCGCCCTGCCCTGGTCCCGCACCTGCCTGACTGTAGTCTGCAAGTCCAGCGGGAAGATGAGAACAACCTCATCCAGGGGCCCAACAGGGCATGAGAAAAAGTGTGCCATCAGGACGGCGAACTGGCCTGGCGAAGGCGAGAGAGGATGCAGCATAGACTTTCCGCCCGGCGTAATCCAATTTCTTGGATTCCTTGTCGGGTGGTTTGTCCCATCCCTGGGTTCCATGCGCTTGACAGCTGTCGGTAACCAGCCCCACGAGAGGGTGTTCCGAGAAACGGACAGGGAACGGTAGGGACTGCGTACTTCCTAGCCATTCTGGCGGCGGCGAGGGCAGGAAGCAGGGCAGCTGCCATAGTTCCAGGCCGGACCAACAATGGCCGGCCACGGAAGGCCTCCGTAGGAGAATCCTCGGTCCAGAATCTCCGTGAGGGATATCTGGCCCGTTAGAAAGCAGGTTCGAGCTTCATCCGGGTGGACTCGAGATGAGCGAAGTAGTCCAAGAAAGGACGATGGGCTATCGTCCACCGACTGCCCCTGAGGACTCCAAGTCCATCCGCTTGGAGAACAAGGAGGAGTCATCTTCAGACTCGGACGAGTCTTCGAAGAGCTGCCTCGAGCCTGACACACCCTCCACCTGCCGAGGTTTGTCGGGAGTGAGAGTGACCGACAGCCTATGGGGCAGCCCCTGAGCCGACCGAGAACTCTTGGTCGGAGCCCCAACTAACGGCTGAGGAGGTGGCGGTTCCACCAAAATCGGCGGGGCAGCTGTAATAGGCTGAACAACCGGCCTGGGAACAGGCTCCTCAACCACCGCGAGGGGTTGTTTCGGCCGCTCCGGTGACAGCCACTTAATGGCCGGTGAAGACGACTGGGTCAGCTTATTCCCGGCCAACAGAAGCTGTTGCCACATAAGCTCTTCATATTTGCGGCGCAGCTTGGGCCGAAGCCTCCCCTCGTCCGAGGAGGAGGAAGAAGAGGAAGAGCGGCGGCGCCACTTACTGTGGTGCTGAGACCGCCTATGACGGCGGGATCGGCTGGACCGCAAGGAGGTCCTAGACCGAGACTCTCGGCTAGGCCGAGGTCGGTGAGGTGGGGTGCCGAGGATCGGCACTCCCTTCGGCTCGGATGATTCCACCGACGGCTCCGGAACCGGAGGCACAGTCGAGCCGACGGGATCCTCAACTCTCACCGGGGGAACCGGGGAGAGGGGATTATCAGCTTCACCAGCCGACAACCTGTCTAACGGGTCGAGAAAAATCTCGACCGTGTCGGCGGGTGTCTCGGTCAACTGGTCTGACGGGGACACCGTGAAGCCAGTGGCCGAAGCTGAAGGGTCGACCGAAGTCGACTGTCGACCAGGGGAGGGAGATCTTTCCCGCTCCCAAGAGCGTCGACGATGGGACTTACCCTTGCTCTTTTTTGACCGAGAAATCGGTCCAGAAGAGGTTGGACCCTCGCCTTTGGTCGAGAGGGTCAGGCAAAGCTCCTTAAAAGAAGCCGAGTACGAGGCGCCGAGAGAGAGCGGGACGACTGCCGCGGCCGAAGATGGAGCAGCCTGCGCCGCCTCTTCTTCGAGGGCGATCATCTGCTCGAGCTGATCTGCAGAGCCCGCAGCTGCGGACACCGCCAATCGGGCCTCCTTCGACTTGACCAGAGGAAATCTCTTCTCAGGACGCCCCAACTGTAACCGGGCAGCACGATCCTCGAGGACATAGGCGGAAAAAGAAGAGCACAGGTCGCAAACCTGCGGGTCGTGCTCAAGGCCTCAGGTAGTAGACGACGGAGTGCGGGTCCGCTCGAGACACTTTTCGATTCGCAGGGGCATCTCCCAAATCTGGGAGTCGATTTATCCATCGCAGCCGCGAGGAGAAGAAGACCAAAGTCTTTTAGCAATCTAAAACGAGTTTTGAGAAGTTTTGAAGAGTTAGGAACCAATCTTAATCGCAGAACGTTAAGGAGGGAACCTGAGCTTCCAAGCGGTAAGGAAGATCTGGTGTCATGGGACGGAGCCGAGAGTTTTACCACCCGGGTGGGTGGGAGGAGCCAGCTTGAAGACCTTCCGGCAAGATTTAAAGCGGCAAGGAACCTGCCAGACAGTGTGGATGAACAACATATCCATGTCTCTAGAAGGCAGAATTTCCCTGTTCGCTGATGACACAAAGCTCTGTAACAGAGTGAGACACCAGACGGTGTAGACAGAATGAGAAGGGACCTGCAGAAACTTGAAGAATGGTCAGGGGTTTGGCAGTTGAAATTTAATGCAAGGAAGTGCAAGATAATGTATATGGGGCACAAAAACCCTGGCACAATATATCAGTTGGGGGTGAGGATATAGCATGCACCAAGCAGGAAAGGGATCTTGGGGTTAACATCTCTGATGACCTCAAGGCAGGGAAACAGTGTGACAAGGCAGCAGGTAAAGCAAATAGGATTCTGGGATGCATAGGCAGGGGCATCACCAGCAGGAAAAGGGAGGTCATAATTCCACTATACAAGACACTAGTGAGGCCTCACCTGGAGTACACTGTACAGTTCTGGAGACCTTACCTACGTAAGGACATAGACAGGGTAGAGAAGGTTCAGAGGAGGGCAACAAAGATGGTGCATGGATTGCATCACAAGTCCTATGAGGACAGGTTGAAGGAACTGAACATGTACTCCCTGGAGGAGAGGAGGGAGAGAGGGGATATGATAGAGACATACAAGTATCTTACAGGATGGAACAGGGTGCAGGAATACACTATTTTTAAGTGAAAAAGATGTTCCAGGACTAGAGGGCATGGGATGAAGTTGGAGGGAGGACGATTCAGAGGAAACGTGAGGAAGAATTTCTTCACAGAATGGGTGGTGGACAAGTGGAACACCCTGCCAAAGGAAGTGGTGGGGGCTGAAACAATCACGGGATTTAAGAATGCATGGGATAGACATAAAGGAATTCTGGAGGTCAGGGGTAAGGGGCAACAGACTTCTTGGAAAACATAAACTGAACTTACAAGCTCAAATGGGCAGACTGGGTGGGCCGTAGGCCCTTATCTGCCGACACTGTCTATGTATCTATGTATTACCGCACCAAACGTATGTCATAGCTGTCATTTTCCAAATCCTGACCAAAATGTGTTTTCGCACCTGTGGTGTGGACTTACATTTCAGCTGGGATTTGAAACTTTTCTGTACAGGGTATATCAGATGGGGTAATAACATGACTATGCTGATAATTTCGTCACACTTGCCCTACAAATGTAAGCACTGGGCCCAGAGGGCCCTGTGCTTCCACAGCTACATACACATACATGGAACACACACATATACATATGGATACCATTGAGGGGTGATACTTTCTCAAAAAGTAAGGAAATTATTGGCAAAAAATTTCATCAATACATCAGTTAGGGTTCCCACCACCAAAAGTTGGGAAATGCTGTGTTAGGATTTCCAACCCTGACACCCCACCCCCACCCTGCACACACCAACAGGCGTCAGGGGTGTGCCTTGGGGTCATCACCCCTAATGCTCATCCCATGCTCCTATACTGTAACCATCTGAGCTTATTTACATATGGAATGGGGTGAGCGTTAGGAGTGACACCCCAAGGCACACCCAACGCCAGTTGGTGTGCGGGGAGGTGGGGTGTGTTAGGTTGGAAACCCTAACACGACATTTCCAACTTTTGATGGTGGGAACCCTAACTGATGCATTAAAAAGTTTTTGCTAAGAATATATATATATATATATATATATATATATATATATATATATAAACATTTGGCATACTGAACTGAAAGTAGACGTTCTGCTGACTGACGGGGAAAAAGGAGCTTGCTTGGTGGTTGGGGGGGGGTCTGTCCACTGCTATCTTCCATAGATTCCAACTCTGAGGGAAATAAAAAAACAAAGAAAAATTACATAATTTGTTATTGTGGTGGAGGCTGGATTTAAAAAAAATATATGTGCTGAGCTACTGGTAGTGGGTAATATACTAGAGTGACTTTAGTGTGGGATGGGACAAAAAAAACCCCGCTTGCCTGCATAAAGTTCCCTGCAAATCCTGACAAAGGACTAGTATAGGTTTATTACAATACAAAAAAAAAAGAAAAAAGAAAAGACTGAGATATTGAGCGCAATCATCAGCCTGCTAGTCCAGTGCCAACCAATCTGCTTTTGTCTGTTAAGTAAAATCCACTGTACTATGTTTAATACTGGCTAGGAAGAGGAGTGTGACTACCTGTGTACCTAGTACTTTGTGACAGCGACTTGTGACAGTCAATCCATCTCATCCTCAGAGTCCTGAGGTTGTGTCAGTCTTCTTTGTCCGACTCAAAACCAGATTGCTGAAGTTATTTATAAGTCCACAGGACTACATGCGTGCCTAGTAGTGTCAGCAATTGTGACAGTCCGTCTATCCTCATCCTGTCTTCCTGTGGTTGTATCAGTCTTTTTTTTTTTTTTTTTTGAGAGGGGAGACATCTTGCTAAACTTAATTGAAAGTCCATAGGACTACCTGTGTGCCTAGTAGTGACAGTGTCTTGTGACAGTCCATCCGTCTTGCCCTCCTGTAGGTTGTGTCAGTCTTTTTGTTTTTTTTTTTGGGGGGGGGCTCAAACAAAACAAAACAAATAAATAAAAGATAGCTAAAATTAATTAAAAGTCTGTAGAAGGACTACCTATGTGCCAAGTACTGTCAGCGAATTGTGACAGTCTGTTTAACCGCATCCTGTCCTCCAGTGGTTAATAGGACTACCTGTGTGCTTAGTAGAGTCAGTGTTTGTGACAGTCCATCTGTCCTCATCCCGTCCACCTGCGGTTAATAGAACCACCTGTGTGCCTAGTAGTATCCACGAATTATGACTGTCCATCTATCCTCCTGTTGTCCTGTGGTTGTGTCAGTGACAGTCTTTTTTTGGGGGTTAAATAAAAATTTATATCTTGCTAGAATTAATTAAAAGTCCATTAGGACTACCAGGCTGTGTGCCTAGTAGTGACAGCAAACTGAGACAGTCCACCCTTCTCGTCCTCCTGCGGTTGTCAGTCTTTTTTTGGGGGGACAGAACCTGTCCTCCTGTGGTTAACAAGGCTACCCATGTGCCTAGTAGTGTCAGTGGAGTACCCTGTGTGCCTAGTAGTGTCAGCAGCTGTGACAGTCTGTCCATCATCTTGTCCTCCTCTGGTTAACAAGACTACCTGTGTACCTAGTAGTGTCAGCAGCTGAGGCAGTCCGTCCATCCTCATCCTGTCCTCCTGTGGTTCATAGGACTACCTGTGTGCCTAGCAGTGTCAGTGGATTGTAACAGCCTGTCCATCCTCCTGTCATCCTGTGGCTGTGTTAGTCTTTTTTGGGGGAGTAAAAAAATGTATATCTTGCTAAAATTATTTAAAAGTCCATTAGGACTACCAGGTTTTGTACCTAGTAGTGACAGTGTCTTATGACAGTCCATCTGTCTCATCCTCCCGTGGTTGTGTCAGTCTTTTTTGTGGGGGCACTCGAACAAAAAAACAAAAGCTTGCTAAAATTAATTAAAAGTCCACAGGGCTACCTGTGTGCCTAGTAGTGACAGTGTCTTGAGACAGTCTGTATGTCTTGTCCTCATGTGGTTGTGTCAGTCTTTTTTTTTTTCCTTGGGGGGGGGGACTCAAACAAACAAAAACAGATAAAATAAAAGCTTGCTAACATTCTACCCTGGGTGGCCATTTTGTATCAGGAGAATCAATGGATGGTTTGGACTTCATACGGAGCTATTGGGTACAATGAGTTAAAATTAAAAGTCTACAGGGCTACCTGTGTACCTAGTACTGTCGGCTAATTGTAACAATCCATCCGTCCTCATCCTGTCCTCCTGTAGTTAAATAAGACTACCTGACTGCTTGCCTAGTAGTGTCCATGGACTGTGACAGTTAATCCGTCTAGTCATCTTGTGGTTGTGTCAATCTTTTTTTGTGGTACTTACAAAAAAAAAAAAACAGCAGCTTTTTAAAATTGTTTTAAAGGACTACTGACTACGTGTCGTGGACCAGTGCCAGCTGAATGCAATGACTGACTGTGTCCTTCCCTTTCTGCTGCCATCACCCACCACCCATTCTTGATGCTGTATTGTATTACTCGCGGACATTTTGAGTCATAAAAAAATGTCTGGCAAGAAACAGAAACAACAACCAAATTTATTTTTCTTTGGCTTTATTAAACCTGGCCTATCTGACTGTGCTCTGGAAGAATTAAGCAGTAAAAATAAAGTCAGTGACAACAACATTGTTGATGATGCTGCTGATGTACAAGTGAATGTGAATTCTCCTATTGGTAACCCTACTGCTGCTGCCACTGCTGCTTCTATATTTGAGGTGGGGCGATGGTCGTGACCATATTGGAAGATCTACAGTAATGGTTACTGATGTTCATAATGTTTCCGCTAGTTCTGAATGTGTTTCAGTTGCAGGCACTTCCTCCTCGTCTAGCTCTCTGACCAGAGTAAATACTACCAACTGGAAAAATGATTCTGTAAAATGCAAATTCAGAGTTGACTGGTCCAGAGAATGTGACTGGCTTCAATATGAGAAGCAAAGCAATACAATGGGTTGTAAACTGTGTAGGAAACACCCCCATCTGGCAGATCATGCCTCTGTGTTTTATGTTGGTAGCAGTGCTTTTAAACTGGAGTCCATAAAAAACTCATGACACACGCAGTGCCCACGTGAAATGTATTCTAGCTGAAAGAGCTCAACTGGCACCTGAATTCACATCTATGGCCTTTTGTTTTCAAAAGATGAATGCTGCAATGAGGAAATCCATGCAGTGTCTGTTTAACGTTGCCTACTTCTTAGCATCAAGGCACAGACCATTCAGGGACCTTCCTTTTCGTACCCCATTGTTACAGAAATGTAATATCAAATTTATTGAGCAATACACAAATCACAAAAGGTGCTGAGTTTGTGCATCCCATTTGCAGCAGTAATATGCAAAAAAACAATGAAACAATCTCCAGCTGTGGGATTATGAATTGATGGAAGCACTGACTGAAGTGTGAGGGAGTTTCTGAATGTGTTTATCAGCTATATTGGTAATGATGGTACTCCAAATACTTCCTTCACTGGAACAGAGCTTTACGTAATGCCGATGGATACACTGCAGCTTTAGATTTCACTCTTTAACAAACTTAACATTCTTTCCTGGAAAAATGTTCCACGTAATTCTGGGATGGCCACTGATGGTGCATCTGTCATGCAAGGGCAACACGGCAGAGTCACAGCAAAGCTACAAAGCAAGTGGCCTGCCGTGGTTAACTGCCACCCATTGTGTTGCTCATCTTCTACAGCTTGCCATTCTAGATGCACAAAAACATACGTCAGAAGTGTAAGAAAACAAAAATGGGTTGAAGGCCCTGTATTCATTTAATAATTTTTCTCATCAAAGAATGACATCCCCCTGGAAGAGAGGGCTAACACCCTTTTCACTGAGTTGAAAAAATTTGTCAGCATCTTCACAGTGCGCTGGGTCAGTTCATGCCACAGTGCTGTGTCAGCTCTTCTCCACAACCTGCCAGCAAATAATTGCACACTTAGAGAATACTGCATCACAGCGGCAGTCCTGATGCAGACAGTGCTAAACGCCACTTGTCCATTGTGGAGCAAAAAAGTGGTTCTGGCCTTTCGACAAGATTATCCATCTATTCTTGGAAGGATTTCTCAAAACTTTCAAAAAGATGGTCTGCTTATTACTCAGGTACAGCCATGAGTGGAGAGCTGAATTTCTGAACTCAACAAGCTGAAGACCAGTGCAGGCCCTGCTGAGGCACAGTTTTTACCGTAGGCGCAGACAGAGGGCAGTCTCCTTGCCAGTGGAGTGGAGTGGATGGCAGCACTCCTCTGGCTCCTCCGCCAGGTATTACTGAAAATGACAGCAATGCAGATAAAAACAAGAATAAAAGGCAAGAAAGAACCAGGCAAGCCACTGCTTCTGACTAAGCAGCCGAGGAGATTGTTTCCAGTGAAAATGCCCGCAAACTGATTAAGGAGAAAGTATGTGCTATTGGATGCTTACGGGACAGATTTGAGCCCATGTGGCAGTCAGAAGACTACAAACAATTTTCAGTATTCGACACAACTGTTTGGCCTTCTCCTGACGACCCTCTCTTTCTAAGTTTTGGTCAGGAATCCATCACGGGGCTTTGCCAAAGGTACATGCCATTTCTGAAAATGCATTATAGTTCAGAGCAACTCTTAAGTGATCCAGAATCGGATGCTGAACTTGAAAAAGAAATTTCACAATGACTTTTGGAAGAGTGGCAAGATTTTAAAAACACTGTTAAAAATCAAAATACAGAACATGCATTAAGAAAGGTTCACCGAAATTTAGAGATTTGGGCTTTTACGGGTGTTGGTCACAATTTTCCAGGTAATGTCAGTCAGCACAGCTTCTTGTGAAAGAGGATTTAGCGCTCATAGTAGGATTAAAACTGTATCTTATTACAATCTTACTGATAGCACTATCAATGATCTGCTAACGATCAATTTAAATGAGTCCACAATTGAAGACTTTAATCCAAACTCATCAGTTGATCACTGGTACTCATCAACACCCGATTAAATGATAGTACTAATCTTTTTCTAGCAAATAATAAAGGTAATCTTGCCATACTTTCCTGGAATATTGCTGGACAAATCCCAGAATTTGTATCCTTTCTTAATAAAATGGACATTCTCTTATTCCAGGAAACTTGGCACAGTGACAAGCAAATTTATTATATACAGCTTAAAGAGCAACTGACACCATCTGGCCAAAAGAGCTACATTGCAGAATTAGAATAAGCATACCCCCAGTAAATCTAATACCAAAAATTAGATTTCTACGTTACTTCATTTTAAAGTTATGAGCTATTTTGTAACCCTGATTTCACTACCTGTTCAAAACAGCCTGTATCAATGAAGAGCTGCTGATGATGTCATCTCAGGACCTCAGTCTAGTATTCCCTGTCAGCAAGCTTATAGGACCTGTTTCTCCAAAGTTGCAAAGATCATGTGCAATGGTTTTCACAAGTAAAACAGGCAGCACCAGTCAGTAAACATTGCTTTAAAAACTGTGTGTGTTTCAGGTTTAGTAACAAAGCTGACAATATTTTGTTTATGTGCCTTTTTGTTGTGGTCCTTTTTTCCAGGGTTGCTGGTTGCTGGGTCACAGCACACTGTTCTGAGGTTTGCACACTGAATTAGTTGCTGATGTGGTGAAAGGCTGAGATCATTCACACCCATCATTCAATTGAAACAATTTCTAAGAATGGCACTTTAAAACAATTATTCCATCTCCTTGTCAGTGGGGGTGGTGGGAGAGGTAATGTGGGTTTGAAAACTTACCAGGAGTTTCTAATTTAGCCAGCAGAATGTGTTCTCCCTGTTAGGCTGTTTTGACGTACATTTAGGCTCATCTATGTTATACTCTAAATTAAAAAGATCATTTTACTAGAGTCAACACTTCTTCCTCTAGTAGGAATTAACACATATAAGGCCCCTATTAAAACATATTCTAAAGCAGACTAGCACAAGAGCAGCGGCTGGTAAGGCTGCAAGGAGCAGTTACTGAGGGAGACTGAGTTTTTAAATGCACTCCAAATAGTATTTTAGGCACTCAAGTAGTGCGTGCAGAAGGAGCCCTACTGACCGTCAGACCAAAAGCAGGAAGAGGGGCTGAGTAGTTCGATCACTAGCAGGTCGAACTACAGGCTTGCTTTTAGAGCTACTGAACTATTTTTGTGGGGGCATCCTTGCTGTACTGCATGTCAGGGCTACAAATGGGTGGCCTTCACCCATATTGATTTAAACGACAGTGGGCAAGTAGTGTTTCACATTGACCCCGTGAGAACTTCCGGGTCACACTACCTGTTTTAATGGAGCCCTGCTGCGAGCATGTGTCACACTAGCACAATAGCAGCAGCTGATAAGGCTGTAAGGAGCATTTACTGAGGAAGGCTGAGTTTTTAAACACACTCTAAACAGTATTTTAGGCACTCAGATAGTGAGTGCAGAAGGAGCCTTACTGACCGTCAGCAGGAAGAGGGGCTAAGCAGTTCGATCACTAGCAGGTTGAACTATGGGCTTGTTTTTAGAGCTACTTAACTATTTTTGTGTGGGGGCATCATTGCTGTACTGCGTGCCAGGGCTATGAATGAGTGGCCTTCGCCCATATTGATTTAAACTACAGTGGGTGAGTAGTATTTCACATTGACCCCGTGAGAACTTCCAGGTCACACTACCTTTTTTTAATTGAGCCTTGCTGTGAGCAGGGCGCGTGCGTCGCCGTGCGCCGAGACAAGCATTTTAGCACGTGTCACGCATGTCTGGCAAGTCTGGGAGGAGACAGCATATATGTGCTTCACGTAAACACCAAACCAAAGGTAGATACGCACAGGTGGGTCCTGATTAGTTAAGGTAACATATCTAGTTTCCATTGGCAGGAGGGGAACCTCCTAATAGGATTGGGGTCAGCACAAAAATACAGGTTACTCACCTGTAACAGGAGTTCTAGGAATGGTTTATGTTGTTCATCCACACTTATTGGCAGGTTCCTTGCCGCTTTAAATCTTGCCGGAAGGTCTTCAAGCTGGCTCCTCCCACCCACCCGGGTGGTAAAACTCTCGGCTCCGCCCCATGACGCCAGATCTGGCCCGCTGGAAGCTCAGGTTGTGCGTCGAAGCCGGGGAGGTCGGGTGGGTTGTGTGGATGAACAACATATACCATTCCTAGAACTCCTGTTACAGGTGAGTAACCTGTATTTCTAGGGACATGGATATGTTGTTCATCCACACATTAACAGACTCCTAGCAGTTCTCCGGGAGGAGGGAGGCAAGGCGCACACCCCCTACTTAGGGAATAAAGACTGGAGAACCGAGGCCCCAAAACCAGCATCCCGGCATGACTCAAGGTCGATGTGGTAATGGGTAATAAGGTGTGTGCTGACTTCCAGGTAGCATCCCTGCAGATTTCCTGGATAGGGACGTCCCTGGAAGCAGCCACCGATGCAGCAGTATGACGGGTAGAATGAGCTCTTATCCCTCTGGGAGGCTCCATGCCCACCAATTTATAGCAGAGATCTATGCAGGAGGTGACCCACCTGCCTATCGTCCGCTTGGCTGCAGGTCTGCCAGATGCGGCTTCAGCGTAGGTGACAAACAGCTGGCGAACCTCTCCGATTTCAGCCAGGCGCTCCTTATAATAAGCGGCCGCCTTCTAGGGTCCAAAGTATGAGCCTGTATTCGGCCTCCGAGGTGATTGGGGTAGAACACCGCAGAGTCAGCACCTGATTAAGGTGAAACTCCGACACCACCTTCGGAAGGAATTTGGGTGGGAAGCAGGACAACCTTGTCCCTGTGGAAGACCAGGTAAGGAGACTCAATGCAGGCGCCTGGGCGCTCACGTCCTTCTGGCTGGCGTGATAGCCACCAAGAAGGCGGTCTTCACGACAGGTGAGAGAGATCACACCTGTGCATTGGTTCGAATGGCTTGCCCATGAGCTTTGCCAGTACCAGCAGTAAATCCCACGGAGGTGGAGGTTCTCGCACCGGAGGGGAAATGTGATCAAGGCCTTTGAAAAAGCACCTGACCACCTTTTCCTGCGCCACCGACTGCTCCCGGCCCGCGCCTGGTAAGCAGAGATGGCTGCCAGGTGCACCTTTAGGGTCATCGACCTAAGCCCTTGACTAGAAAGGGACCATAAATAGTCCAAAATGCTTGCCACAGGGCAGGAAGAGGTCAAGCCCTTGCCCTGACACCAAATGGAGAATCTCTTCCATTTGAAGGCGTAGCATTTTCTGGTCGACTCCTTACGGGACGCCTCAACAACATTGAGGACCTCGTCGGAAAGACCCAAGGCCTGGAAACTCTAGCTGCTCAGGAACCAGGCCGTCAGGTGCAGGGATTGAAGGTCCGGATGGAACACCTTCCCCTGATTGACTGAGAGCAGGTCCGGGCGAGCTGGAAGCTGCCTCGGGAGCCTGGAGCTGAGGCTGAGGAGATCTGGTACCAGAACTGGCGGGCCAGTCTGGGCTATCAGAATCACCTGCGCCTTGTCCCTCCTCGCCTTGAGAAGCACCTTGTGAATCAAGGAAATGGGGAAAAAGGCGTAAAGAGGCCCAGGGTCCACAGCCCTCGAGAAGGCATCCCCTGCAGCGAGCCCCTGCTGAGGGGGCGGGCATGAAACAGCCTCAGTTTCCGTTCTCCTGGAGGCAAACAGGTCCACCTGAGGTGAGCCCCAGTGGGAGAACAGATCTTGTACTCCTCGGCAGGAGAGACCACTCGTGAGATGCAGCCCCTATCCGGCTCAGAGCATCGGCCAGGTGTTGGAGGCTCCTGCCACATGAATGGCTAGGAGATCGCCTCCAGGCTGCTGAGAGACCAAATGCGGAGAGCTTCCTTGCATAGAAGCATGGGCGTCCCGCCCTGGCGGTTCAGGTAGTACATGGTCGTGGTATTGTCCGTCTGGACTCGGACCACTTGACCCCGGAGAAACAGAGCAAAGGCGGTGAGAGCTAGGCGGACCGCTCGGAGCTCCAGCAGGTTGATGTGGCATCGGGACTCCCGCGGGGACCACAGGCCGTGCACTTGGTGTTCCCCCAGATGGGCACCTCAACCCATCAGAGAGGCATCGGTCGATAGAGAGACCGTCTGCTCGGGGCGGACAAACGGGATGCCCTCCTGCAGATGGGATGGAACGGTCCACCACTGGAGAGCGTTCCACATCTCCTGGGTCACTATCACTAGCTGGTCCAATGGATCGCAGCGTTGTGACCACTGGCTGGCCAGTCCCCACTGAAGGGGGCGCATGTGCCAGCGTGCCCAACGGACCACGCTGGTACAGGCCGCCATGAGACCCAGGAGGCGCAGGAAGTCCCGGGCAGGGCGATTGCCCAACCAGAAATGATTGGGCAAAGGAGGTAAGAACCCCAGCCCTGTCCGCTGGAGCCGTGCTCGGCTCGCAGAGAGTCGAGCTCTGCCCCAATGAACAGGATCACCTGCTTCGCTCGAGTTCCGACCTGGCCTCGTTGATGAGAAGGCCGACTTGAGAGCAAACCTGGAGGGCCAGATCTCTGGACGCTCCCACCTCCAGTCTGGAGGGGCTGCTATCAGCCAATCGTCCAGGTAAGGGTACACCCGGACCCCTCGGCGCCGCAGGAATGCTGTCACCACTGACATGCATTTGGTGAAGACCCTGGGAGCTGGAGATAAGCTGAAGGGCATGGCTTGGAACTCGAAGAGAGATCCCTCCGCTCGAAAGCGAAGGAATCTCCGATGTGACGGACGGATAGGGAGGTGAAAGAACGCGTCCTGTAGGTCCAGAGAGCAGAACCACACGCCGTGTTCCAGAGATGGTGCTATCTGCGCCAGAGTGACCATCCTGAAGGTTTGAGACCTTAGGAACTTGTTCAGGTCGTGTAGGTCGAGAATGGGGCACCAGCCCCCCGTCCGTTTCGGAACCAGGAACTACCTGGACACGAACCCCGGGTCTGAAGGGGGGTCCTCTACCTCCGTGATCACCTCCTTGTGGAGGAGGAGAGCGATGTCAGCTCGATGAGCCGCCAGTGAGGCTACGGACCCGAGGCCCCGAGGAGGCGACGGCTCTGAAGGGGGGCCTGCTCGAACTCTAGAGGTAGGCCTTTTCCCACCTCCTCCAGTACCCACCTGTCCGTGGTAACAGCGGACCAGGCGGAAAGGAAGTGTCTGAGCCGTCCCCCCACGGGGGGAACCAGGGGTGAGGTGACAGGGATGGGGGCGACACCCCTCAGCCCGTCACTGGGCAGGCCTGGAGGAAGGATCGGCCGAGGGACCACCTGGGCCTTTTCCTCCCTGCTTCCTGTTGGAGGAAGCCGACGGCTTGGGTTTGGGATGCCAAGCTCGAGCCTGCTGGCCCTGACGTTGCTGGGCCGGGCGCGCCGCGGGCGCAGAAGGACGAAGGGGTTAGGCTGTGGCTTGGGCCTTTGTCCTTCTGAGCGGAAGAGACCGAGTCCAAGGTAGCACTGGACTCTCGATCCTCTGCGGTGACCTTCCACCCCAGGGCAAGATGTCAGTCCCCAAAGGAACATCCGCCAACTTGTGCTGGGTATCCGAGGTAAAGGTGGATATCCTCAGCCAAGCCCGATGGCGCATGGCCACTGCTGCCGCCACAGACCTGGCACATGAGTTTCCGATGTCTAAAGCAGTCTGGAGCTGCTGTTTGGCCACTGCCTTGGCCTGGTCCCGCACCTGCCTGACCGTAGTCAGCAGATCCGCGGGAAGATGAGGGACAACCTCATCCAGGGAGCCCAACAGGGCGTGGGAAAAATGTGCCATGAGGACGGCCGAACTGGCCTGACGAAGGCCGAGAGAGGACGCAGCATAGACTTTTCGCCCGGCATAATCCAATTTCTTGGATTACTTGTCGGGAGGTTTGTCCACATCCCTGGCGTTCACGGCACGCCGGAAAACGTTGTCGGTAACCAACCCCTCGGCCGAGGGTGTTGAAAACCAGACAGGGAACTGGCAGGACCCATACTTCCTTGGCCATTCTGGCCGAAGGCGCAGGGCAGGAAGCAGGACGCTGCCAAAGTTCCAAGGCCGGACCCACTATGGCTTCGGCCACCAGAAAGGCCTCCGTAGGAGAATCCCCTCGGTCCAGAATCTCCGTGAGGGGATACCTGGCCCGTTTTGAAACGGGTTCGAGCTTCATCCCGGTGGACTCCGAGATGAGCCGAAGTAACCCTAAGAAGGACGAAGGGCTATCGTCCACTGACTGTCCTCCCGAGGACTCCAAGTCCATGCGCCTGGAGAAGAGGGAGGAACCATCCTCGGACTCAGAAGAGACTTAAAAAGAGCTGCCTCGGGCCTGAGCCACCCTCCACCTGCCGAGGTTTATCGGGAGTGAGGGTGACAGACAGCCTGTGGGGCAAACCCAAAGCCGACCGAGAATTCTTGGTCGGAGCCCCAACCAATGGCTGTGGAGGCGGAGGTTCCACCAGAATCGGTGGGGCAGCTGGAATTGGCCGAACAACCGGCCTGGGAACAGGCTCCTGGCTACAATGAGGGTTGTTTCGGCCGCTCGGTGACAGCCACTTAATGGCGGGAAGGCGACTGTTGGCCTGTTCCGGTCAAAAGGAGCTGTTGCCACATGAGTTCCTCATACTTCCGGCGCAACTGGCGCGGCCTCCCTCGTCCGGTGGAAGGCGGCAGCGCCGCGCCCGCGATGCGAGACCGCCTATGACGGGCGGGATCGGTTTGGACCTGAGGATGTCGAGACTGAGATCGAGGTCTCGACTAGGCCGGGGCAGGGAAGTGTCGAACTGGCACTCCTCGCGGACGATCCCACCAGGCCCGGAACCGGAGGCACAGACGAGCCAACGGGATCCTCAACTCCCACCGGGGGAACCGGGGAGAGGGGATTCTCAGCTTCTCCAGACGACAACCCGTCTAACAGATCGAGAAAAATCTCAACCACGTCGACAGGAGTCTCGGTCAACTGGCCTGACGGGGACACCAGGAAGCCAGTGGTCGAAGCTGAGGGGGTCGATTAAAGCTTCCACTGTCGACAAGAAGGGAGGGAGATCTTTCCGCTCCCAGAAGGCCGACGGAGAGACTTACTTTGCTCTTTGGACCTGGAAAAGGTCCCGATGAAGTTGGACCCTCACCTTTGGTCGAGAGGGTCAGACAAAGCTCCTTAAAAGAAGCCGAGTACGAGGCACCGAGAGAGAGCGGGACAAATGCCGCAGCCGAGGTAGAAGCGGCCCGCGCCGCCTCCTCTTCAAGGGCGATCATCTGCTCAAGCTGATCCGCCGAGCCCGCCGCAGCGGACACCGCCAACCGGCCTCTTTGATTTCACCGTGAATTTCTTCGGGCGCCTAGTTGTAATCGGGCAGAACGGCTCAGGACGAGGCCAAAAAGAAGAGCACAAGTCGCAAGCCTGCGGGTCGTGCTCAAGGCCCAGGCAGTAGACGCACGTGGAGTGTGGATCCGTCCTAGACATCTTCTGCCCGCAAGGGCACCTCCGGAAACCGGGAGTCGATTTGTCCATCGCAGCCGCGAGGAGAAGAAGACCGAAGTCTTTTAGCAAAAACTTTTTTTGATTTCGAAGAATTTAGGAACCAGTCTTAATCGCAGAGCGTTAAGGAGGGAACCTGAGCTTCCAAGCGGTAAGGAAGATCTGGCGTCATGGGGCGGAGCCGAGAGTTTTACCACCCGGATGGGTGGGAGGAGCCGGCTTGAAGACCTTCCGGCAAGATTTAAAGTGGCAAGGAACCTGCCAATAAGTGTGGATGAACAACATATCCATGTCCCTAGAACAGTATCTTAGGCAGCATGCAGAACTCAAAATGGAAAACGTGCAATAGCTGCCAGACGTTTATATTAGAAGTTCCACAGGAGAATTTTCAGTGTGGCAAATGTTTACTAATCTCAGTACTACTGAAGGAAACTGAAAGTTTAAAAAATGAAGGCACTAGTCTATTAGGAGAAGGCAGTAATGAAGGGTCCTAAATCGCACCAACAGTCAGGTAGATATTAGTTTACTTGAGGAGTGCGCAGAAACAGCTGCTGCCAATATATTACATTCAGAGACAATGGGTAAAAGCCTCACAAATACAATTAACCTGGATCCTAGTAATACAGCTATAGACAGTCCCATTGAGAACACAGATCAGTTGGAGGAGGATTGGTGCTTTGTCACGACAAAACCAACAAGAAGAGGAGGGGGCCAGGTTTTTAATAGTGCTCCAGTGTACTTGCAAAATAAATACATGGTGTTAGACACTAATGATCCTGACATTAAATGTAGCAAAACTTCTGGTATTCAAACCCCTGAGCATATGCATATTGAAGCACCAGGTAATTCGTCACCAGACAAATTTGTAGCAAATAGTACACTTAGCTAGGGAATGGTCAGGTAGGTGATACCAGAAACCAAAGCAGCTAGAGATGTATCAGTAATTGGAGACTCAATTACTCAAGGTATTGATGTGATTATGTGCAAAGGTAGGAATTTACACACAACCATAAGCACCTTACCTGGGGTAAAAATCAGTGATGTTAAAACCAAGCTTAAAGGACTATTAGCTAACATAAATAAACCTCTTGTCTTGATTCATGTGGGGATAAACGATGTGGGAAAAAGAAAAACTATATTATGGAAGATTTTGAAATAGTAGCCAAGGAGATCAGAATAATTGAAGGGGATATTACAATTCCAGGAATACTTCCAGTAAGAGGGAGGCATCAATTAAAAAGTAGAGAAAGTATGATGTCCAACGGCCGGTTCAAAGAATGGAGCTTGGCAAATGGATTTGGTTTTTTGGACAACTGGGGAAGTTTTGATAGTGATAAACTTGTCAGCCACGATGGCCTTCACCTGAATCAGGCAAGCAAAAAGGAAGCTAGGCAGATTCTTTAGAGCACACACTGACACCCATTTAAACTATTATACGGGGGGTCAAGAAAAACATAGGTAATCAAAATATTCAAGTACACAATTACTTAACAAAAAGCATAGATGGATGGAATTGCTTACTTATTAATGTCAGGAGTCTGACTAAAAAAAAGTGGTGAGCTGAGACATATTATGCAACAACAACAACACATAAAAATATGAGTGATTATAGAAACGTGTTGGGACACAAACCATCAATGGGATCAGAGTATTACAGGCTATAATCTCTTCTTTAAATCAAGGGTATACAGAAGAGGCGCTGGAGTTGCAGTTTATGTATCTGAGGAACAGGGATCGACAAATCCCATAGCCCAGCGTCCCAGGCTACAATCTCATGCTGCTAGACAAGTACTTTTATTGCCCTAGGTTGTCCCACGTGCAACCAAATTAGTGCTGGCTTTTTTTTTTCTATTTGTGAGGTGCAGTGTGCAGTTTCAACCAGTAGATGTCCCCCATTCATCTGTGTGGAGTGCTGGCCACACAATTGCGAGTCCGGCACACCACATGTTTGTACTGCCGCAGTTATCACGTGTGGCCGCAAGAAAGGAGAAGGAGAGATCCAAGATAGAAGTGGATCAGAAGGAGCACACCCGTGGCAATGAGGACTACCTCCCGACCTGCCCACCACCAACCAACAGATCATCAGCACCCAGCACCAACCACAGGACTGACAGGCAAGTTGATGAATGGTGTGTTACTTAAAGTTGCTGGTCAGTCCTGGCACAAGTAGGGGGAGGTTTGGTCGAGGAAGTTCACATTGGTGCCACTTAGGGAAAAAGTGCCATTTTCACTGAAGCAGCAGAGAGGTGTAGACACGTTCTCCGTTTGGTGTGCTCATGTGCGATCAGAGATGGCAGTAGACAAAAGAGTGAACTGGTGGAGGGAGGACGTCTTAAGTTAATTTTTTAGTCCTACTGCACAACATACAACTGGGGCTGTAAAAAAAAAAAGGAAGAAAAGAAATCTCATTTTTGGGTGTTCTTGGGACAAAAAAACAAACAAACTAGGAGATGGTGAAGGGGGAGTGGGGTAAGACAGCAAGGCTTAGGCCCATAGGCGAGTCGGGTGAGGGACTGGGTCTGTGTTGTTCGGCTACATAAAAGATTAATGACTCTGATCTGATCCACGTAGAAAAAAGTAAACTGTGTCTAAAAGGAAGTCTGGAAAAAAAAATCAAAAATAAAGTAATTGAGTGACAAAATTGGAGGAACCTCCCGGAGCCACACTGAGCCAACAACCAGGCACCCAGAAAGTTGTTGAACTTGCTGTTAAAATATACCCAGAAGAGAACTAGAAAAAAATGAAAAGGGAATACATTGCATACTACTGTAGTGTACAGTACATAGGTCATCACAAAGGGGGAATTCGTTTTCTGTTATGTGTGGGGTTAGGGTAGTTGGACAGTTGCTGTTCTAGAGGAGAGGAGTGCTGTACAACAGGGAGGATTACTGACAAAACCCATCACTGAAGTTGAGCAAAAAGAAAAGGGTGTGTGACTTGCCTTGTGTGTGGGTCTGTTGTGTGAGGCTATTACAGAAAAAAGGAAATTCTCTGTACTGTTGTGTTGAACATTACAAACTAAAGAGTGTACCATAATTTACTTTAAAAAAATATACTTTATTTAGTTATACTCGCCGACACTTGCAGATACACCAAGGAGTACCAGGTAGTCGTTGTTGGGACTTGGGAGTTTGGGGTGGAATAAAAAGTGTTGTATTGGTGTACTACTTCTGTCTGAGGTTCTGTTGTGCATACAGCAATCAAAGAAGAAAAAAAAAGATCCTAAAACTCAACTGAAAAAGGAGTGCAGTGGGGCTGAACTGCGGTCTAGGCCTTCCTTGGTCTGGGGACTGGGTGGCACTGCTACTTGCAGAGCTAAATAACAGTGTACACGATAACAAGTGGCTTAAGCATATACACAGCAACATATTCAACTGCTGCTTGTTATGCCATGCCCTTTGCCGCCTCCCTGACCCTGGCTAGTGGCTGCCTGCAGTCAATAAAGTTGTGTGCATAAGCTAGTTACCCATCCCCAGACAGTTCCCCATTCCACCCCACCCAGTCAAGGACACGCACACACAGTACGATTTTGTAAAATAAATGTTATTTGTATAATGAAAAAACGGAGAAAGACGACACCATGAAGAACAACAGACTCTTTTTTTCAGTGTGGTCAGCAGCAGCAGCCTTATCTTCTGGCAAAAGACAAACAGTTTCTTCTCCAGACAAAAGTAATACTGAATGGGACTCTTCTTCTGCAGTAATGGATATAACAGCAGCTGATGTTCATTCCACTGAATTAAGCAGTGAAGCTGGTGCATCTTTTTCACTATCTAAAAAATGTAGTTAGTGCTAGATCAGTCAGTGGACAGGCTATCTAAAGACAAGAAACGCGACCAAGAGAAAAGAGCCAGAATGTTCCAACCTCATTGGCTGCCCTGCCCACTTTCAAAAGGTTAAGATACAATGAACAAAAGGGCCTGATGTACTTCACAGAGTGTGAAAAATAACCTAGTATTGCAGTACCAGACTCGGACTTCAACTCTACTTGTATTAATTTAACAGTAACATTTAAAAAATACATAATTTTTACTGTTTCTAATCGCCTACATATATGCAGTATCAATAATGCAACCCCACACCATTTACATTGTTGCTACATCATTTTTAAACAATTTTCTTTACAATATGGACTTCCGACCATGGACTACCACTCATAATATTGGGGCTACCACTTCTGGCTAGGCCAGTTGTCCTTGGACTAGCATGTAAATCTGAAATTTGTTGATCCCTGCTAAGGAAATTCAAGCCGAGGATATCACTACACAAGCAGAAACAATATAACAAATTTGGCTAACAGTAATTGCTAACATAGCACACAAGTGTTTTTGAAAAAGCAGACAAACATATACATCCCTCCACAACTGAGATGCACGATCCCTGCTGCTCCCCCACAGCCACACCCCACCTTCCTGGTGGAACCCCAAAAGCTGCGCACAGGGAGGGCAAGGAGACACCAGCCCACATGTCCTACCCCCAGCAGGTCTTCATTTACTGCCTCCCCTCGCCCTCCACTTCTTTGTCTTTGGTGACTTATTCCCCTCCTCCATTAGTACCCAAAGTGCCGAGGCCCTTCCAGCACCCATTCCTACACCCAGGAACCAATCAACAGCATGCCCCCAACCAGCGCTGCCTCCATTGATTCCTAGCATTCTTCGGGCCTAAATACTGCCAGGGACCCCTGAGCCTCTTCTCCATGCACTTTTGCCCGGGTCATCCCTCCACTCACCTCTACATTCCCGACCCCTCAGACCTCCCTCCCTTCCAGCCCAACTAGCCTCACTCCTGTGCATGGGTGCCGCCTGCCCTGCACTGTACAGTGTTCCACCTCCCGCAACAAGAGCCCGAGGAGGGTCGCGAGGCAGTACAAGAGCCAGGCCCCGTCTGCCCTCCTCCAATATTATTTTAACGAATATGGAACTGACATAAGCAACTGCAAAGTGATTATGCCCTTGGGGGATAGCAACCATAATATGGTTTCTTTTACCATACAAGAAAAGTCCACACGTATTACCGGAGATACAGACTTTGCAGACTTTAAAAAAGCTAATTTCATGCCCTTAAACATGAAATGTCTCACTGGGAGTGGAGGGAAGAATTTAATAATATGAATGTGGAAGACATGTATAGAATACTCAGTATTAAACTAAATCAAGGCATACTGCACCATATATCATACAGGAAGAAATATAACAAAGGGCCCAGAACACCAAGCTAGTTTAACAAGAAAATCAAGAAGGGAATTAAAGATAAAAGTAAATTATTTAAAACACTAGGAGGAAACAGAAAAGGGGAAGGATGGATAAAATTCAAAAAACTGCAGAAGTCATTAAAAAAATACATTAAAAAAGCAAAGGCCCGGTATGAAACCAAGCTTGCTTCAAAAACAAAGGATAATTATAAGTTATTCTATTCCTATATATTTTTTTTTTAATACATCAAATAATGTAGGACCTTTGACTAGACTAGATGGGATGTTAGCAGTATCTAATATAGACATGGCAGAGGTACAGAATGATTATTTCTCCAGTTTTTAGCATCCAAAACTCTAAAGAATTCAGTGAGGAGAAACCTACAATCTTCCTAAATCCTATACATATTGACCCAGAGAGATTAAAGAACGGCTGTATACTCTGAATCCGAATAAATCACCAGGACCTGATGGTTTCCACCCCAGAGTTCTGAAGGAATTAGCAGAAGAATTGACTGAACCTATTAGTTACATATTTCAGCAAACACTAAGCAGAGGTGAAGTTCCAGAGGCATGGAGACAAGCCACAGTTATACCCTATACAAGAAGGGTGACAAAAAGACCACTTCTAATTACAGACCAGTGAGCCTGACAAACACATAAGGCAACATTCTGGAGGGCATTATTAAAGATTATATAATTGACCACATTCATACAAACCATCTAGCAGATGACATGCAACACGGTTTCACTAAAGGAAGATCTTGCCAGACGAATATGCTGGAATTTTATAATAGGGTCAGCAAATCTACTGACATGAAAAAAAACAGTAGATATTATATATCTGGATTTCACCAAAGCACTTGACAAACTTCCTCATCATGAAATAATTAAAGTATTGACTTTATTGGGAGAACATGGTAATGTAGTGGCATGGATTCACGCTTGGCTGAGCAATAGGAGACAAACAGTTAGTGTCAAGGGGGCTTACTCAAATTAGTCTAATGCGACGAGCAGTGTGCCACAGGGGTCTGTACTGGGGCCATACCTGTTCAATATCTACGTCTCTCAACTTAAATGCCAACAGGCGGGGGTGTGGATGACTAAGTTTGCTGACGCTTGCAGGCCAGGGGTTGAAACAGATCCTCACTGCCCTCACTCAGCCATGCAGGATACCCTGGACCACACTGAACAATGATGCAACATTTACAAGCTACTGCTCAACCCCGATAAATGCACTGTTATGGACCTGAGTCTACATAATCCTATGAGGCCCTATAGGTTAGGTAAAAACAGCTTGAATATTGTAATGGAAGAAAGAGATCTAGGCATAATCATTACAAATGATCTCCAGTTTAAAACACACTGTAACAAAACTATCTGAAGAGCTAATGCTGTGCTGCACTGCATCCTGTGGCACACTGCAAGCAGGGAAAGGGCTGTTCTGATGCCACTATTTTGTTCATTAGCGTGGCCAATATTGGAATATGGGGTGCAAGTCTGGTTTCCACTCCACAGATAGGAGATGGACAAAATGGAGAGGATTCAAAAGCGAGTAATAAAATCTATTAGAGGTATGGAGAACAAGGAATACAACCTAAGATTCAGTGAACTGGGGTTATACTCTCTGGAGTACAGGAGATGGCGGGGATATGTGCATGTTTTTTAGGGCTCTTACTGATCAGGATTTACGGGAGAGACTTAGCTTAGAATTCTGCAAACCAAGAATATTCCACTAGGGCACATCCTCTGCAATTAAAAAGCAAAAACTGCAGAACTTGGAGAAGAAAAATGCGGTTTAATCAAAGGATGGTGTCATCATGGAATGCACTTTCCTTGGAAATGGCAGGTAGCCCTTCAATGTAAAGTTTCAAACTGAAACTGGATGCCTACAAAAAATCTGGGGAATCGGATTAATTGGCGAGCACTACACGAACATACAAAATTTGCCAGTAGATAAAGGCCTAGAGGTCTATCAAGTCTGCTCGAATGTGCAGCTAGCACCCCTTATTCTGCAGCTGCCCCTCCCTTCCACCCTTCCCCTTCATTAACCCTTCCCCTTGTCCTGTCCCATCCTCGTTTGAAGCAGTCCACTGTTCTACTGCATACCACTTCAGCAGGTAACGCATTCCACCCAGCCACCACCCTCTCTGTAAAAAAGTATCTCCTCATCTCCCTCCTGAACCTTCCTCGCTCCAGTCTCATATCATGGCCCCTGGTGGCCCTCCCCTCCCTTACTTTGAACAGCCCCTCTGTACCAGTCTTGTTTATTCCTTTCATGTATTTAAAGGTTTCAATCATGTCACCCCTGTCTCTCCTCTTCTCCAGTGAGTACATGTTCAACTCCTTCAACCTCCTCTCGTATGATAAGTCCCCCAGCCCCTTGATCATCTTTGTCGCTCTGTGCTGCACCCCCTCCAGTAACTTAATGTCCCTCTTCAGATACGGACGCCAGTACTGCACGCAGTACTCCAGGTGTGGTCTAACTAATGACCTATACAGTGGCAGAATCACCTCCTCCTCCTTGAGGATATACCCTTGCAATACAACCCAGCATTTTGTTGGCCTTTGCAGCTGCCTTCCTACATTGTGCTGAGTTGTTCATTGACCCTATAATGAGCACACTCAGATCCTTCTCCTCCTCTGTCTGGGCTAGCTGCACTCCCCTAGCTGGTAACTCCTCCTGGGTTCTTCATCCCAAATGCAGCACCTTGCACTTTTTGGCATTAAACCCCAGTTGCTAGGTGTCTGACCAGGTTTCAAGCTTTGCCAGATCATCCTGCAACCCCTGCCATCCCCTAGGTCATCCACACAGCGCCTACCTTGGTATCATCAGCAAACAGACTGATCTTGCTCTTGATGTCCCATGATATGTCTGCAATGAATATCCCAAACAACACTGGTCCAACACCGAGCCCTGTGGAACACCGCTCGTCACTGCCCTTAGGTGTGAAGCTCCCACCCACCACCCTCTGCCGCCTTCCCTGCAGCCAGTTTCCTACCCATCTCACCAGCTTTGCACCCGCCCCTGTGCCTACTAACTTCCTTCCCAGCCTTCCATGTGGCACTGAGTCGAATGCCTTACTGAAGTCCAGATACAGGACATCCACTGCATGGCCCCTGTCCAGTTGCCTAGTTAACCAGTCACAGAACTCAACCAGGTTGGTTTGGCAGGATCTGCCACGTATGAAGCCATGCTGTCTGCTGTCCTGCAGTCCTTTGGCCTCTAAGAGGGCCACCAGCCTCTCCTTCAGGATAGTCTCCATTAGCTTACCCATGATGGACGTGAGGCTCACTGGTCTGTAGTTTCCCGGTTCATCCTTGGGGCCACTCTTGTGGAAGGGCACCACATGAGCCATCCTCCAGTCCTGAGGTACACCCCCGGAATGTAGTGAGGGCATTAAATAGGTCTTCAAAGGTCCTGCAAGGATCTCTGCCAGCTCCTTCAGTACCCTGGGGTGGATGCCATCTGGGCCTGGCGCCTTGTCCACCCTCAGTGCCTTCAAACCCTCTCGAACTCTGCTCTCCATGATTTCCCCATCTGTCACCACTTCCCCCCTGCTTCTGTCATTTCTCCCACCTTGGGTGTCACCCCCTCTTCTCTTTAGTAAATACTGAGCAGAAGTACTCATTTAGTACTTCTGCCTTATCGCACCCTGCTTCAACCCAACCCCCTCCTTCCTAATCCTTACTATGTGGTCCTTACAGCTCCTTTTCTCCCTGATGTACTTAAAGAAGTCCTTCTCCCCCTTCTTAATGCCTTGTGCCAGCCTGAGTTCCGTAGATGCTTTGGCTCCCCTTATTGCCCTTGTCACCTCCTTCGATTCTGTCAAGTACTCCTCCCTGTCCTCCCCCCTCCCTGTTTTCTTGTACTTCCTAACCGCAGCTCTTTTCCTCCTTACCTTTTCCATGACCTCCTTGCTCAACCAGATCGGTTTCTTAGCCCTAGCCTTCTTGCTCTGGACTTTGCAGCAGGTTTTGGTTGCCTCCACTATCCCCAGCTTTATGAGCTCCCACCTCTGGTTAGTGTCCACTATGGATGCAAGTTCTTTCGTTCAGTACATACCTATGATACCAGACACTGACAAACAGCAGTAAAGTTACCTACATTACAATAGTAGCAGTACAACTTCCTAACAGGCACAGTAGAGCCGCACTCCAAATGACTTCAGCAGCCTGGAGGCATGCTGACTCAGCATCCAGCAACCCTTGAGAAATGGACCACACTAAAAGGCATTATGAAATACAATTTTGTCAACCTTGTTACAAAACCTGAAACACATATAGCTTTTATATCAATGTTTTTTGAATGTGCTGCCTGTTTTACTTTAGACAACTAGCGCACATGATCTTCAGTTCACTGACTGACAAGACAGAATTGTCGTTACAAAATATTGCACAATACATTTTAGCATACATAAATATACATTTAACATTCTACATTGTTAAAATCCATAGAGATACAATTACCCATACATATATAGGGAAATTGAGTAGTACAATTAAATTGGTATTTCTACCAGTAAACTCGTTCAGATGTTTATAATTAAACTATTGCTCACGTCTCTACCTCCAAGATTCAGTAACAAATATAAGCATCACCCTTATAGTAACCTATTCCTTACTTAGAATATGCAGTTTCATATGTTCTATCTTTTTACAGAAAAATACAACACTTTCTAATGTCTCAGTATTTTTGGATTTCAATAATACATTCACTTGATATTTAGGTTCCATGTCTAAAGTTGATAATACACTACTCAAGTACAGATTTATTTCTTGAATATAAAGAAGACATAAAATCAATAGATGTAACAGGTTGCCTTCCCCAAGTTGGCACTTTCACAGAACCCTCTCACATGAACTTTAAAACTTTGGAGAAATAGGTCCTATAAGATTGCTGACAGGGAATACTAGACTGTGAGGTCCTGAGATGACATCAGCAGCAGCTCTTCACCGATACAGGCTGTTTTGAACAGGTAGTGAAATCAGGGTTACAAAATAGCTCATAACTTTAAAATGAAGTAACGTAGAAATCTAGTTTTTGGTATCAGATTTACTGGGGTATGCTTATTCAGATTCTGCAATGTTGCACTTTTCGCATCAGGGGCTAATGGGTATACATTAATACAGTCATCTGCCTTGAACAGTGAAAAAGATAGACACATGGGTGGACTAGCCATTTTTATGAGTTCTGAATCAGTTAAAAAATAAAAACAATAGTAAAGCAAAATGTTATATTAGTTGTGCTAAATATCTCAGAAGAAACTATCATTCTGGTAATGTTTATAACCCTTCAATGAACTCATTACTGCACAATAAAACCTTAACACAAGAAATCATAGAGGAAGATAAAACACAGCCTCTGACAGTACATATAATGATATAATAATGGAAGATTTTAACATCAGCTATGGTAACCAAATAAATAAGGATACACAAGAACAAATGACACAAGCTTTAAATATCTGTCAGTGGGTAACTATATGTAAAAGACTACAGACAAACAGCTTGAAACTTTATTAGAATCTTTACAACTCATTATATTGAATGGAAGATTACCCTCAGACCCATTGGGGAAAACGACTTGTGTAAGTTCAAAGGGTTCAGCTATCATTGATTATACATTAGCATCAATACATGCTTTTCATAAGTACAGGGATTTTAAAATCATCCACAGCACAGAGAGTGCTCACCATCCACTGGTTACTTACAGGAAAACTAAAGTTATATGTATTGCCCGACCAGATGAGCAAATAAATACCATAAACAGTAAAATAAAATGGGCTCATCTAACAAACACACAGGCCCTTTTGCAAAGTGAGAAATTTCTCAATGGTGCTATTGTAAGAATTCAACAGGAATGAGATCCAAAACTAATTTATAACTCCCTGGTTGCCCAATATAAATTTTGTGAGAATTAAAACAGTCATAAAAAGGAAAAACCTAAAAAGAAAATCTACGATAACTGGTTCTATAAAAACTGCAGGGATAAAAAAAGAAAGCTGGCGAGCTTAATTAGGTTAGTTAAGAAAAACCCTTCAAAACAAAATAATAATAATAATAAATTTTATTTCTAAAGCGCCTTTCAAGTTTCAAGGTGCTGTACAAACATTATAAAACACAACTAAAACACAGATAAAAACTTCAATCTCAGAATGATACATCACAATCGATTATCTAAAAAGGCAGACTGATACAAGTAAGTTTTTAAATCCCTCTTAAACTCCTCCATGGAGGTGCACAACCACAACCGACAGGGTAGAGAATTCCAAAGAGTGGGAGCAGCATAAGAGAAAGCTCTACAACCAGATGAGTTTAGGCTCACTCTTGGAATCTCTAGCAACCCCTCGTCGGCCAAGTGGAGTAATCGGCCCGGGCAGTAAGAAACCAGAAGATCTTTCAGATAAGCTGGACCCTGATCATGTAGGGCTTTAAAAGTCAATAAACAGACTTTAAAGGTGATCCGCCACCTAACAGGAAGCCAGTGCAGATCGCGCAGCACCAGGGAGATGTGGCAAGACCTGCTTGTCCCAGTCAAAACCCGTGCTCCTGCATTCTGCACTAGCTGGAGGCGGCGGATTTCAACCCCAGAAAGCCCAAAATACAGGGCGTTGCAGTAGTCCAAGCGTGAGGACACAAAGGCATGGACCAACATTGGTAGCGAGTCAAACGGAACAAGGTGTTTCACTCTAGCAATAATAAAATCTTAAGAATTTAAATAACTGCAGGAAATATTACAAAAATTATGTTAATAACCAGCGTACAGCACATCAGGAGGAACTAAGGGATTCAATGCTACATGCCATTGAAGAAAAAAATATAAAAAGTACTGGACACTAGTAGCTATGGGTACAAATAATTATAAAAGACATCATAATATTTATAAAGCCCTTCATGGCTGGATTAAACATTACTCATCAATATTCTATGATGGTACTGTTTGAGACCATAGACAACCTGGAAAATACAGGTTACTCACCTGTAACAGGAGTTCTAGGAATGGTATATGTTGTTCATCCACACTATCTGGCAGGTTCCTTGCCGCTTTAAATCTTGACGGAAGGTCTTCAAGCTGGCTCCTCCCACCCACCCGGGTGGTAAAACTCTCGGCTCCGCCCCATGACGCCAGATCTAGCCGGCTGGAAGCAGGTTGTCGCGAAAGTCGGGGAAGGCGGGTGGGTGGTGTGGATGAACAACATACATTCCTAAACTCCTATTACAGGTGATCACCTATATTTCTAGGACATGGATATGTTGTTCATCCACACTATCTGGCAGACTCCTAGCAGTTCTCCGGGAGGAGGGAGGCAAGGCGCACACCCCCTACTTAGGGAATAAAGACTGGAGAACCGAGGCCCCGACCAACATCCCGGCGTGACCCAAGGTCAATGTGGTAGGGGGTAAAAATGGTATATGCCAGCTTCCAGGTAGGAGCCCTGCGGATATCCTGGACAGGGGTATCCTCGGAAGCAGCCACCGATGCAGCGGAAGGGCGGGTAAAATGAGCACTTATCCCTCTGGGAGGCTCCATGCCCGCCCACCTATAGCAGAGATCTATGCAGGAGGTGACCCACCCTCATCGTCTGCTTGGCTGCAGGTCTGCCAGGTGCGGCTTCAGCGTAGTTGACAAACAGCTGGCGAACCTCTCCCAAACTTCAGCCCTACGCTCCCTGGGAAGGCGGCTAAATCAGGTCCCAATGGATCCTATGTCGCGACCTCCGAGGTAGATGGGATTGAACCCCGGCAGAGACAATACCCGGTTAGGGAAAAGCTCCGCCACCACCTACGGAAGGAATTTTGGGTGGGGCGCAGGACAATCTTGTCCCTGTAGAAGACCACATAGGGAGACCCAAAGGAGCACCTGGAGCTCTCCCAGCCTTCTGGTTGGCGTGGTAGCCTCCAAGAAGGTGTTCTTCTACAACAGGTGGGGAAATCGCACCTGTGCATAGGTTCGAACGGCTTGCCCGTGAGCTAAGCCCATACCAGCGTAAGATCCCACAGAGGTGGGGATACTCTCCCCGGTGGGGAAGTGTGATCAAGGCCTTGGAAAGCGCCAGACCACCTTTCCTGCGCCACCGACTACCTTCCGGCCCGCGCCCAGAAGACAGAGGTGGCTGCCAGAAGCACCTTAAGGGTCGTCGACCGAAGCCCTTGCTAAAGAGGAAGAATGGACCACAGGTAGTCCGGAATGCTCGCCGAGGAACAGGAGAGGGGACCAGGCCTTGTCCTAACACCAAATGGAGAACTCTTCCATTTGGAGGCGTAGCATATCTGGTCGACTCCTGACAGGACGCCTCAACAACGTCGAGGACCTTGCCGGAAGACCCAAGGCCTGGCCACTAGCCGCACAGGGACCAGGCCGCCAGGTGCAGGGATTGAAGGTCCGGATGGAATACCTTCCCCTGAAAACAGAGATCAGGACCAGGTGGGCTGGAAGCCGCCTTGGGAGCCTGGGGCTGAAACTGAGGAGAGCTGGATACCAGAGCTGGCAAAACCAGTCTGGGGCTACCAGAATCACCTGCGTCTAGTCCTTCCTCGCCTTGCCCGTGGGTCAAGGGAAATGGGGAAGAGGCGTAGAAGAGGCCCGGGGTCCACAGCCTCAAAGGCATCCCCTACAGCGAACCTTGCTGAGGGGGCAGGCATGAGACAGTCTCGGCCTCGTATTCTCCCTGGAGGGGAAAAAAGGTCCGCCCGAGGCGTGACTTAGAGGGAGAAAGATCTTGTGCTACCTCCGGCAGGGAAGACCACTCATGAGGTGCAGCCCTTATCCGGCTTAGGGCATCAGCCAGGGTGCTGGAGGCCCCTGCCATCAAAATGACTAGGAAACTGCCTCCCAGCTGCGCTCAAGACCCAATGCGGAGAACCTCCTTACGCAATGGCAAGGGGCTCGTCCGACTCTGGCGAGGTAGGCAGCACACAGTCGTGGTATAGCCCACCTGGACCTAAACCACTAGACCCCGCACATACAGAGCGAAACGGTGCGAGCTAAGTGGACCGCCTGGAGCTCCAGCAGGTTGGAATGACATCGGGACTCCTGAGAGGACCAGAGGCGGTGCACTCTGTGTTCCCCTTGATGGGCATCCCCACCCATCAGAGATGCATCGGTCAGAGAAGACCGTCGACTAGGGGCGGACGAACGGGATGTCCTCCTGCAGATGAGCTGGAATGGTCCGAAGGAGAGCGTTCCCCAACCCCTGGGCTGCTGTCACGGACTGGTCCAAAGGATCGCAGTGTTGTGACCGCTGGCTGGCCAACCCCCATTAAGGGGACGCATGGACCAGCGGGTCCAAACAGACCATGCTGGTGCAGGCCGCAGCAAGGCCCAGGAGGTCCTGGGCAGGGCGCAATTCTCCAGTCAGACATGACTAGGTAAGGGAGGAAGAACCTCGGCCCTGTCTGCCGGGAGCCGAGCTCTGACTCAAGAGTCGAGCTCCGTCCCAAAGAAAGGATCACCCGCTTAGACACGAGTTCCAACATGGCTCCAATAGAGAGGACACCGGTCTGCGAGCAACCTATAGGGCCAGAACTCTGGACCGTCCCCCTCCGCTGGAGGGGTTGCAGTCAGGCCGCCATCCGGGTAGGGGTACGCCTGGACCCTTCGGTGCCGCAGGACTGCTGCTGAGAAGAGACCGAAGGGTATGGCCTGGAACTCGTAAAGAGATCCCTCGCTTTAGAAGCGGAGGAGTCTCCCAAGAAACGGACGGATCGAAGTGTAAAGAAACGTCCTGGAAGTCCAGGAAATAAAGCCACACGCCTTGTTCCGAGGATGGGATATCTGAGTCAGAGTCACCATCCCATCGTGCGGGTCAAGGATGGGGCGCAAGGGCCCCCCGTCCGTTTGGGGACCAGGAATACCTGGACACAAACCCTGGGTCTGGAGGAGGATCCGCCACCTTCCTGATCACCTCTAACTCGAGGGGCAGGGCAAATCAGCTTGGCAGGCCGACAGCGAGGCTGCGGACCCCACGGTCCCCCGAGGGGCAACAGATCGAAAGGGTGGGGCCTGCTCGTAATCCAGAGGCAGGACCTTCCCCTAGCACCTCCTACACCCAGCAGTCCATGAATGCGGACCAGGCAGAGGAAGGGCAGAGCCGTCTCCCTACGGGGTGACCCGGGTAGGGGTGATGAGGCCAGGGACGGCGCCCTTCATCCCGTCACTGAGCAGGCTTGGAGGAGGGACTGGCAGAGGGAGCTCCTGAGCCTTTACCTCCCTGCTTCCCTTTGGAGGAAGCCACTGGCTTGGGGTCAGGATGCCCAGCACAAGCCTGCTGGCCCTCACGCTGGTGTTCATGGGCCGGTCAAGCCACAGGGGCCGAGGGACAAAGAGGCTTACGCAAAGGTTACCGGCGGCCCTTGTCCCTCTGGGCGGGGTTGACCGCATCCAGAGTAGCAATGGACCTCTCCGTCCCCTGGAGGTGTCCCTCCACTCCAGGGCTGAAGAGGTCAGTCCCTAAGAAGGGGATGTCCGCCAACTTGTGCTGGGTATCCGTTGAGAAAGTGGATAACCTCAGCCATGCCCTGCGGCGCATGGCCACCACGGCCGCTACAACCTGGCACAGGAATCACCTAAGTCCAGAGCAGTCTGAAGCTGCTGCTTCGCCACCGTCCTACCCTGGTCCCACACCCGCTGGACCGTGGTCCGCAGGTCAGCCGGGAGAAGAGGGAGCACCTCATCCAAGGAGCCCAAAAGGGCGTCGGAAAATGTGCCATCAGGGCGGCCAAGCTGGCCTGTCGGAGGCCTAGGGAGGACGCGGCGTAAACCTTACGCCTGACATAGTCCATCCTTTTGGACTCTTTGTCGGGGGGCCTATCCACATCCCGAGCGTTCATAGAACGCTGGAAGACATTATCGGTAACCAACCCCTCAGCGGAGGGGTGCTCCGAAAAACCGGGCAAAGAACCGACAGGGACAGAGTACTTCCTGGCCATCCTGGCCGAGGGCGCAGATCAGGAAGTAGGCCGCTGCCAAAGCTCCAAGGCCGCCCCTCGGTCTAGATTGGACACGGGTTCAAGCTGCATCCCGGTGAACTCCGAGATGAGCCGAAGCAGACCCAGAAAGGACGATGGGCTGTCGTCCACAGAGCGGTCCGGGGAGGACCCCAGGCCCTCCTTACTGAGGAACATGGAGGAGTCGTCGTCAGACTCTGAAGGGTCTGCAAAGAGCTGCCTCAGGCCTGAGCCACTCTTCACCCACCGAGAACGGGCGGGAGTGAGGGTGACAGACAACCTGCGAGACAGGTCGTGACTCGACCGAGGTTCCACCGAAATCGGTGGGGCAGCAAGATTCGGACGAACAACCGGCCCTAAAGTGGGCACTCGACTGCAGCCGGAGCTGCCGCGCTGGGTCGTTTCAGGCCGGCAGCTGCTTGCTGGACGGGGAATGAATCGGAGTCGATTGATTCCCGGACAACAGCAGCTGCTGCCACATGAACTCCTCGTAATGTCGACGCCATCTGCATCAAAGCCACTCCTCATGCGAGGAGAGAAACGAGGAGGAATGGTATTGCCACTTAACTCAGTGCCCCGACTGGGACCGCTGAAGTCGGCGGAAGCGGCTTGACCGAGAAGAGGACCGAGACCGAGACCCAGATCCTCGGCGAAACCGAGGGTGGGTCCGGGAAGGAGCGGGGAACACCCGGTCTTCCCTTGGCTCAGACAAAAGGCCTGAGGCCTGTCGCTCTGAAGGTGCAGGCAGAACCTCTGCCTCCACTGAGGAAACCGGCAAAGGGTTGACGGCTCCTGCAGTAGACCGCCCGGGTGATGGGTTGAGAGAAGACTCGACAACGTCGACGGGAGTCATGGCCGGTTGGCCTGATGGGGACACCGTGAAGCCAGCAGCCTGAGCTGCAACCTCGACCGAAGTCTAAAGTCGGCAGACAGGGGAAGGGGACCTCTCCCGCAAGTGCCGACGATGGGACTTACCCTGCGACTCCCTTGACCGGGGCCGAGAGGCAGGTCCCGAAGGCCCCTCTCCCTTCGAGGAAAGGGACTGGACAAGCTCCTTGAACGAGTTGAATGAGAGGAACTCAGAGCGGGATAAGCGCAGCGACCGAGGGTGGGTGGGGGGACAGCCTTGGCGCCGCCTCCTCCATGGAGGAAGAGAGTCGAGCTGCTCAGCCAAGACAGCCGACGGACACCGCCCGACGAGCCACTAAAGATTTTTCCGGCGCAGAAAAAATTCCCAGTCACCCGAGCCCCAAACAAGCCGCCCGATCCTCCAGGACGCTGGTTGAAAGGGCACAGCAAAATTCACAAACTTGCGGATCATGGTCCAAGTCGAGGCAGTAAACGCACGTGGAGTGCGGGTCCATCCTGGAGGTATTCCCCGGGCGCCTCAGACAGCCGGGAAACAAAATATCCATCGCAGCAGCGAATGAAGACCGAAGTTTTAGAAAACTTTCAAACTAAATTCGGAGAAACCGAAAAATCAGGAACCAGTCGAAAACGCAGAGCGCTAAGGAGGGAACCTGAGCTTCCAAGCGGTAAGGAATATCTACGCCATGGGGCGGAGCTGAGTTTTACCACCGGGTGGGTGGGAGGAGCCAGCTTGAAGACCTTCCGGCAAGATTTAAAGCGGCAAGGAACCTGCCAGATAGTGTGGATGAACAACATATCCATGTCCCTAGAATAAGTGATTCCTTTCAATGGTTCACACCTATTAAAGTAAACATGTCAACAGAAAGCTTTAAAAGCAATAAAGCCCTGGGTCTAGATTACATCCCTATTAACCTCATACTTATTAATACTGATTGGTGGGCTGCTGTTCTTTCGTCTTTTTTTTTTTTTTTTTTAAATCAATCAGTAATTTATGCATATATCCCTTCTTCCTGGCTAGGGAGTCATGTTATCTCCATTCACAAAAAAGGATCTCAAAAAGATCAAACCAGCTATAGACCAATCAGCTTACTGGTTACAATTTCCAAAATGTTTGCAAAAATTGTCTTAAATAGGTTAACAGAATGGCTAGATCACACAAAACAATATCTGAATTACAGGCCAGGTTTAAAAAAAAAAAAAAAAAAAAAACTCCGGTAATTTGATTAAAATTTTCTTATTAAATCACTTAATTGAAAAATACACTAAAATAAAGAAGCAGCCCATCTTTGTTGCTTTTGTTGACTTTACATCAGCATTTGACACAATTCTAAGAGCCCTTTTATGGGAAAAAAGGTCCAGTTTAGGAACTGATCAAAATCTTATAACTCTGAACAAAAGACTCTATATGAACACATAGACTCAAATCAAATACACAAAATCAGGTTTATTAAATGAAGTGAATACTAATATGGGTGTTAGACAGGGCTGCTTTCTAGCCCTGACCCTGTTTTAACATCTACATTAATGACATAATCATTGCCCTATATAATCAATCCCTCATTCCATTTAACTAAAATAAATACCAAATGCATACCAGCTCTAGCTTATGCTGACGATTTGGCCATAATCTCCAGCAGCAGACTTGGACTATAGAGATCATTAAATAAATTAGAATTACTGAGTAATACACATAATTTTAAGCCTAACCCAAATAAAACCATAATTAAGAAGTATAGAAAACTTACGTCGGCAGGAAATAAATTAGAGTTTGTTAAAGAATTCCCATATTTAGGAGTCCTATTTTCAAGTAATGGTAACTGGAATAAGCACATCACTTGGACACGGAAAAAATTTCAAAATTCAGTTAAATTACTAAAAAGGTGTAACATAGTATATGGGGAAAAACAGTTGCCCCAATGATTAACGCTATCAATGCAAAAATTATCCCTCAAGCAGCCTATGCGGTGGAAGTTTGGGGCACAGATAAAATGAACAAAATAGATATTGTCCTTAGTCAAACTTATAAACAATTAATAAGAATCCCCTCTAGTACCTCAAATATGTTGCTCAGAACACAACCTGGACAAATCAGTTTTAGACATCTCGCCCATGAATGATTAGTTACTTACTTACTGGATAAAGCCACAGTCCAATGAAAAGGATACATTATTGGCCAGTTGTCTTAAGGAAAAGATGTAATTACTCTCACAGTATCAGAGTGGATGGCTTAACATAGCATACAAACTTCTAGAAACCAATAATTTACCCCACTTGAAACAATGCAGTGACCAAATGGTTCTACTAAGCATGGCATATATAAAATATGTCAAAAAAAACAAAACAGAAGAGAGCTAAGGAAGCTGATCCAATGGATACCAAACAGCTGAAAGTGTCTAGGTGGCTAGTACAGAATACTGCTGAACACTCAATCAAATACTTTTTGAAAGCCGTTTAGTCACCCCAACATAGATATATAATTGCACAATGCAGGTCTGAAGGCTTCCCAAGCAACATTCTCGAAACCAGATACAAGAATAATTTGGTCAGGACTTCCTCCAACTTATGAATATGTTGGGCCTCACACAGGTTGTTGCCTTTACAACCCATGTTCACAGTCACTCACGTGATCTGGTTTTCCTCCTGGGAATGGAAGCCACCGACTTGGTGGTGGAACTGGTTGGTTGGTCTGACCATTGCACTGTAAGATTCAAATTCCTAGCACCCCCCATAGGCCTGCCCCTGTGGAAATGGTCAGATAGCGCCCTTTGAGGGATGTTACTCCCACTGGTCTCTCGGCGGTTCTTGACTGATCGGGATGTGTGGATGCCAGCGAGGGTCCGGAGCACCTAGTCCAGGTCAATAATAAGGCTGTGGGGGATGCCTTGGATTCCACTGCTCCCGTCGGTGTTCGCTACCTCACTCTCTGACCTCGGTCCCCTTGGTTTGATGGGGCCTTGAGGGAGTTGAGGCACACGGGGCGAAGACTCGAGCATTGCTGGCGGTGATCCGCCCTGGATGCCAACCGCCTTAGATTGATGGAACATTATTGAGTCTATCAATCAACAATCTCCCATAAGAAGGCAGAGTTCCTGTCCAGGGAGAGTGCTGTGGCTCAGAATTGACTGGCTCAGCTCTTCCGAACCATGGACAGACTGTGCAATCCAGCCTGTCTTCAGGCCCGGAGAGCATTTTCACAAGATAAGTGTGATGAGTTCACTGAATTCTTTGCCAATAAAGTGGTCGACATCAAGGCTGAGAACCATTCGGCACACTCTATGGGGGTTTGCGGTGGTCGGTGTAGGGTTACTACCCCCCGGTCTTCCTGGGATCACTTTGACCGGCCAGCAATCTATGCTGTTATGCGGATTGTCCAAAGCATGCGGCCTACTTGCTGTAGTCTTGACCCGGTCCCTACACGCCCAATTTTGGGGTGTGTAGATGTCATCGGCCCTGTCCTGGCAGAGATAGTTTGGTGTTCTTTAGAGTTAGGTGAGTTTCCGAACTCCCTAAAGGAGGCAGCAGTTACATCGCTCCTTAAAAAAAATCTTCTCTTGACCCAAACTGCCCTGCCAACTACAGGCCAATCTCTAACCTTCCCTTTCTTGGGAAGTTGATAGAGAAAGTAGTTGCTCTTCAGTTGGATAACCATCTGACCATCCATGACATCTATGATTCCCTCCAGTCTGGTTTTAGGAAAAGGCACAGTACAGAGACCGCTCTGGTTCGGGTACTCAATGATCTCCTAATTGCTAGAGATCAGAAGTGTCATTCAATCTTGGTCCTTCTTGATCTCTCTTCAGCCTTTGACACCATGGACCATGGTGGGGGGGGGGAGCTGCTCGAGTGCCTGAGAGACATCTGTGGCCTGTCAGGTACAGTCCTCAGTTGGTTTAGATCTTTCTTCATTGGCAGAACTCAGAGAGTGGTGTCAGGGATTTACTCCTTTGCTCCATTCTCACTGCCATGTGGGGTTCCTCAGGGCTCTGTGCTGTCCCCTATGTTGTTCGCGGTGTATCTGTTGCTGTTGGGAGATACTGTAAGATGGTATGGGCTGCAGTTTCACTGTTATGCAGAGGATACCCAGCTCTACTTGTCTTTTGCCTCCGACCAGGATAGTGCGGTCTCTGTCTTTAATAGCTGCCTTGCAGAGCTCCAGGACTGGATGCGGGCCAGCTGGCTAAAGTTGAACCCTGATAAGACTGAGGTATTGGTGGTGGATCCAGGCCACGGGATGGAGAGGACAGGAGCACAGTCTGACTCCGGGCTTTAGCTCGGGGGGTCGCCAGCTCTTGTCCTCCATTCAGGTGCGGAATCTGGGCACTATATTTGACGAAGGGCTGACACTTTGTTCGCAGGTGTCGGCTGTAGTCAAATCCTCTTTATTCCATCTGAGGAATATCGCCTGGATTAAGCACCTTGTTCTGTCTCGCGACCTTCCAACGCTGATCCACGCCTTTGTGACCTCCCGCCTTGACTACTGCAACTCCCTATACCTAGGGCTTCCAGGGGTTTATATTCGCCACTTGCAGCTGGTGCAGAACGCTGCGGCCAGGTTACTAACTGGGGTTTTCCGGATTAGTCACATCACCCCTGTGCTGAGCAAACTGCACTGGCTGCCTGTTCAGTGGCAAATCACCTTCAAGGTCAGTTTCATACTAGGTTGCTAAGGAGCTAGGGGGCTTATTGGCCCATAGTGCTCCTATACTAAATAATATTTAATAGTAAAATTAGTAAGAATATACTTATCCAGTCTACCCTTGAAAGTAGATTTTGAATCACTAATCATGATATCCAAAGGAAGTGCATTCCATGGATTAATCCTCACAGTAAAAAAATACTTGCGAGGGATATAGTTGACACACCGTCCAAGCAACTGGAGTGGATGTCCTCTAATGTAGAAAGCATTATTTTGAAAATCCATAACCATATTATACATTAAGTAGTCATCTTGGATAACATCAAACATGAATAACAGGTCACCCCTCATGCGTCTGGTAGATAAAGACATTAAATTAAGAGAAATTAGTTTAAGGTCATATGACATATTAGTGTACCCTTTTATATGTTTAGTGAATTTTCTCTGAACTTTTTTGATCTGGAAAATTTCTTGCTTCTTAAAAGGACCCCAGAACTGGGAGGAATAATCCAAATGTGGAAGAACATAAGCTCTATATAGAGGCAACAATACCCTCTTATCTCGAGATTTTATGTTCCTGAGAATAGACCACATAGCACCATTAGCATTTGGTATAGTTTTGTTTATCTGCATTTTAAATGTGAAGTAATTTGTAATATATACTCCAAGATCTTTTTCCACTGCAGTACATACAAGAGACTTGTTATCCAACCAATAGATATTACTAGGATTTTGTGGACCTAAATGCATTATTTTGCATTTATCATGGTTTAATCTCATACCCCAGGACTTAACCCATTCAGTTATAAGATCAAAATCTTTCTGAATAAGGTTAATACTATTATGATCAGGACATGGTCCTCCTATTTTAATATCATCAGCATATTTTAATGACTTTGAATAACAATTCTTAGTTATGTCAGCAATAAAAGTCTGAAACAAACACGGACCCAAGACAGACCCCTGTGGCACACCACTGAGAACTTGACCAATATTGGAAAGATGACCATTAATCAAAACTTACTGAGTTCGACCAACCAGCCAGTGTGAAATCCAACTTATGATGTTATAATTTATTGGAAGGGTACATAGACTTTTTATAATGGCCCAATGGGGGGATGGAATCGAATGCTTTACTGAAGTCGATATATACTATGTCATAGGGTATACGGTTGTCTAACTGAAGACTAACATCTTCATAAAAACAGAGAAGTTTGGTAAGGCAACTACGGCCTTTGACAAATCCATGCTGACTTGTATCTAACTCACTTAAGGTATTGGATAACATATCTTTAACAATCCCTTCCAGGAGTTTACATAAAGGTGATGTTAGGCTAATTCGACGATAGTTTTCCCAGTTATTACGGGGACCTTTTTTATGTATAGGAATCACATAAACAGTCTTCCAAGATTCGGGTACAAAGGAAGAGTTAATACACTGCTCAAAGAGTAATTTAAGAGGGAGGGATAAACAGTCAGCTAGAAGAAATAAAAGATGGCCAGAAATATTAACAGGGGAGGTGCTAATTTTACCCTTCAACTTTAGAAGTTTATCAAAAATTAATTTTTCAGATACTGAAATAGGGGTACCTTTAGTGAAACTCAGTGACACATTTTTATGATTTTTCTCAAAAATTTCACAGAACTTAGAATTAAAAAATGTGGCCATATCACTAGGAAGAAAAATCGAACTATCTTCAGATTGTAACGGACCCACATGACATGTGGGTTTTTTTAGTGAGTTAACATAACAGAAAAACGATTTGGAGTTGTTTTTATTAGCTTCAGAGGCCAATTTGTATTCCCAATGTTTCTTAGATCTCTGAATGCTTTTTTTGCATTTCTTTTAACTGGATAAAGAGAAGTTCCAATTAGCTTGAGAAGGAGATTTAAGATATCTAGAATGTCTCCTATTTTTAAGTTTGATAAGTTTTTTAATATTAGAATTCATCCATTTAGGATAATGACAGTCATTCAAGTTTTTAATTTTAAAGGGAATATATGTGTCACGTAGGTAACAGATAGTGTCATTGAGTTTGGAAAAGTAGCCCCTTATGTCTATAGCAAATAAAACATCAGGCCAACATATATTATTTAACCAGTCCTTCATACCAGTGATATGAGCTTTGTCATACAAGTAAACCTTAGTAGGGTTATAAGCAATAGTAAGTGGATATTCAAGTAGGAAGCTCAAGGTGTTGTGATCACTATTACCTATAGGGGCTAGAATGCTGACATTTTTTACCTGTAGGTTTTTGCTATGGAATACTAAATCCAAGATATTATTCCCTCTTGTAGCTGATTTAATACATTGGGAAAGGTTACATTGTACACTAATATCTAGTAAAGTTTTGCCTACACCAGATTCAGCGGTGTGGTTTACCCAATCCACATCCCTGATGTTAAAGTCGCCCATTAACACAACATCTCCCAGTGTACAGGCCATGTCTATTTCACGGTTAATGGTCTCTAAATATATTGAGGTAGAATTAGGGGGATGATGACATGTTCCAAAAATTACACACTAAATATTATTAATCACTACCTTGACCCATATAGATTCAGTACTAATGGAGGGGTCCTTAACTTTATTTGAAATATCGATGGATTGTTTAGTGTCTCTCAAAAACATTGCTACTTCACCACCTTTCTTATTCTTTCTGTTGAGAAAATAAGAGGTATAACCAGGGATATTACAAACCAAGTTAGAATTATCATTACCCCAGGTTTCGGTAATAGAAATTAAATCAACATTATCCGAGGCAACAATTGCTTTTAGTTCATCAAGCTTATTAGGTAGACTTCTTGCATTAAAATACAAACAATTTAGCTCCTTTTTACAGTAACACTTCATATTAAGCTTAGCAGGTTTACTGACCTATAAGGCCCTGCAAGGACTGGGTCTCGGCTACCTGCAAGAGCTCCTGGTTCCTTACTGCCCGCTCCGACCTCTCCGTTCAGCTGACGAGGGATTGCTAGAGGTTCCAAGGGTTCGACTGAAAACATCTGGTGCGAGTGCATTTATGTATGCAGCCCTGACCCTGTGGAATTCTCCACCTCACCAGATTAGAGTGCCTGACTGTGGAGAGTTTCAAGATGGCTTTAAAAACATACTTATTTAGCCGCGCCTTTGGGGATTGTTGAAGTTGTAGTACAGCATTTTATTGATTTTTTTTAGTTATTTGAATGTTTATTTGTGTTTTAATCTCTGTACAGTGCTTTGATACTTGTTGAATTGCGCCATATAAATACATTTTATTATTATTAACCAATCAACATTATGCTATTGTTCTTTAAAGAGGGCGGAGGACTTGAAACATGTCATTTTACGATGTCTGTGGTAAAAAAAAAAAAAAAAAAACCTAGAGAAAAATACCTGAACGATAGTATTGGCTCCATATATTTTCCATCCAGATTTCTTTTGGACGTAATCTTTAATACACAGAATGTTGATATCCTGAATAAACTTGCATTATACCTGTTAGAAATAGCTGAGATAAGAAAAAGGTACTTATTCCATGTCAAAGTTTTATAATGTTTGTATTATACATGAACTACTCTGTGGATTCAGGATTTAGCTGGCGGCCTAAGGGCTGTTAGCATTGCACTAATGTAATTCTGTAATGACTATTCTTTAGGAAGGTAAAAATACATAACTGCTTCTAGTCACTGCCAAGAGTATAGTAACTGTCTATGATGAACTACAAAGAGGAAAGTAGCCATGACTGTACAATAATTTCTTAATTTGTAAATTATATATGTCGTGTATTTTGGAATATTCCATTTATGTTTTAACAATTTTTATAACACTTTGTAATGGCATTATATGCTGATCAATAAACTTAAACTTGAAAACTTGAAACATCAACACCCAGATATCGACATCTTTCTGGACATAAAGTTGCACATTCAGATGTGTTGGATTTGGAATTGAAATCAGATCAGGAGAAGAGCTGAAGGAGGAGAGATAGTGGGGTTGGACGGATTTAGAAGATGACAGCAACAGCAGAAGCCATAGAAACAGCACTGTTAGCAATCGGACAGCTACAGATTGACAAATCATTTAAAACATGTTTTCTACCCTTGCTGTTACTAGCTTAATAACAATGGCCCTACAATGGTAACAGCACAGCAGCAGCGCATGAAATAAGTGTTCGTCAAGCCAGCCCATACACAAACCCACCCACATATCCACCTAGCCATAGTTGGGTGTTGTCATAAAGAAAAGAAGCACGCACAATGAATGATACAACCACAACATCCTGAAAATGTATTGATTACAAAAAATATAGAAAAAAAATCAGCTACTTCTAGATAGCGTCTTACTACTAATTCTTATTTTATTCTTGAGGTTATACCTTCTCTTCTGGGAAGGACTTTACAGAATTAAACAAATCCATTGCCTTTCTACCGCTGGGCTGGACCAGGATTGGACCCTTACATTCACAGAATATAACGTCTGTCAACAAGTTCCCCTGGTGACTGGCAGATCGCTCTCCTCCTGCTGCTGATGCCCATAATACTTTTTCTGGATAAAATCTTTTTATTGAACTTCCAAGCATAACAGAATTACAATATACATTTGTAACATTGTATCCTAGCCAGGAGAGAACTCCCTTGGAAGTACAACACTAAGGATCATAAATAATTAACATAAATCTTGCATTACATAACAATATAAACAATTAACTATATATTATCCTATATGTATATAAATATTACAACTTAAGGAACAATATAATAGATCACACACAAAATAACCAGTCTGAAAATCTGGAAAATAAAGAATTAAAACTATGTAGTTATGAATTATAGCAGAAACATATTATGTTTCTTATGCCCATATTACTTATCTCTGGTTTGCGTATTATGCATTTACTTCTTTGGATGGGACAAAGTACTTCTGAGAACTAAATAAATGCAGTCAGTCTGGTTAAATGTCCCACATGAGCACTCAAGACTGCAGCGCTGTTCCATGCTAGTATGGCATCCCATTTGCATCCATCGGGTATGCCTTCCCTTTTCCTTCCCTTTCTCCAATTGGAAAAAACATGAATGTTATGCTACTTGCTTACTTTGTAGGTTATGCTTCTATTCTGGGATGTGGAAGAACTTTACAGATATTATTTCAACCGAATGGCAACCATAAAAACTGAACTGGCTACCAGATTTCCTCATCTCTGCTATGAAAAAATGCAGCCACCCAAAAACAATTTTGGCCACCAGATTTTGATGTAAGGTAACCAAGTTTGCCACTATAACGGAAAGCGATTTGTCCCACCCTGTGCATCACTTTGAATTTAAGTGACTGTAGTGCCAGGTACCATCTTGTGATTCTAGGAATTTTATCCTTCGTCTGATTAAGCCAACAGAGTGGATTGTGATCTGTTATAAGTACGAAGTCGACTCCTAGCAGATAAAGCATTCTTTTTCAATAATGGAGCACTTTTTCTCTCTGTCGTGCAGTTTCCTACTGATATACAGAATGGTATGTTCCTATTCTGACGAAGGACTGCACCTACGCCTATCTCTGATGCACCTGTCCATAACAGGAATTGCTTCTCAAAGTCTGGACTTCTTAAAACAGAGCTGAACATAATACAGACTTGATGGCCCGAAAAGCCTCATCACACTCTAGGGAACCATTTCACATTATTCGGGTACCGTTTTTTGTGTGCGAGTTCAATAAGGGGAGTAGTTAATTTGGCAAAGTTGGGAACACATTTCCAGTAGTAACCGGCCAGACCTTAAAATTAACTTGCATGTTTCTTTGTTAACCCCAATCCTGGCCCTAGAAGCTCAGGCCACACACAAACTCCAGGTGCCCTTATCCTTGCAACCATTAATATCTGCAGCCTACTACCAAAGCTGGATGCACTCCAAGCCTTCATATGCCAACACAACCCTGACATCCTTGCAGCGGTGGAAACTTGGCTGATGCCTAAAGTTCCTGACTTGGCAGTAACAATACAGGGCTACAATGTCCACAGGCTGGACCGGATATCCAAAAAAGGTGGTGGTTGCGTAATCTATATCAAAGACTCCCTGTCATGGCACCCTGTAGCAACCCCATCACTTTCTGCCTCGGCCCAGATTCTGCCAATAAAATCGTCCAGGTCCCAACCATAAAGCCCTGACTATTGTCTCCGTTTACATCCATGGGGACCCTAAACATGGCTTCAATGACGTCCTAAACTTTATGAACTCTCATCCTCCTGAAGCTGAACTTATTCTACTAGGGGATTTCAGCATAAACTGGTTAGCATCGGGCGCCAATGTCTATAAAGACTCCATCTCAGCCACTAACCTCACGCAAATGGTAAACTCCCCTACTAGGATTAACTACAAGACTGGCACCAGTACCCTCCTGGATTGGGTCCTCACTACTCACCCCACAAGGATTTCTCGTACGACCGTTCTCCCAGACTCTCTCAGTGACCACTCCCCAGTCATATGTGCATGGTCTAAAATTCCTCAAGCCCCCTCCCAAAATTATCGCTAGCAGAGTCCTTCCTCGTGGAAAACTTCCACATCTCAAACAATACCTGCGTCTACAAGACTGGTTACCCATCTTCGAAGCAACAGATGTTAACTTGCCTCTTGATCACTTCATCTTAATTTTCAACAAAGCCTGCGACCTCTTTTCCCCTACGAAAAGGCACAAAACAAAATCTCTCTCTAACCCATGGCTCACCACGGCTCTTCTCTCACAGCTGAAACTATGGGACCACCTCTGGGCAGTTGCCATGGCCACTGGCAAACAACTGGACATCCAAAATTACAAACAAGCACGAAATGCCTACATAAAAGCCATCCGGCTCATGAAATCCACCTATTACAAAGACACTCTCACCAATACATGGGGAAATGGTCATGCTTTCTGGGACAATATTGAGGTTATCATGGGGAAGCAGCCAAAAACCTCTCTGGCCATGTTAATGGTCGATGGATCCGCAACTCTCGACCCCAAGGTGATTGCAAACATCTTTAAACACGGCTTTTTCAGATCTTAGTGCTGTCCTACCCCATGACTTTTTCAAAAACAGGGCCTACTCCCCAAATACCTCAGCCCCACAGTCTAACCATCCCCTCTTCTACTTCAGGGAGGTAAGGCTGAATGAAGCTCACAGCTATATTACTGCAGCTATCTCTGAATCTAGATCTAGTAGCGACACCTTGGATCTTAAGCTTCTGTTGCTCACCCTCGATGAGCTAATTCATCCATTAACAAAAATCCTAAACCTCTCTCTCAGCTGTGGAAAATTCCAGAACTTATGGAAACAGCCACCATGACACCTGTCCATAAAAGTGGGGATAAGAGGAATCACCCAAATTATCACCCTATCTCCATACTGCCCCCACTCTCTAAGGCACTCAAGCACATCGTGGCTTATCAACTTATCGACCATTTGGTTAAATACAATATACCTTGTCCACAACAACACGGTTTCCAGAAAGGTCACAGCACCACCACAGCCCTTCTTGAGTTCACTGAAGCTTTGCACAAATCCCCTGACAACGGCCTTCTCACAGGAGCCGTTTTCGTCGACCTCTCCAAGGCCTTCGATACAGTACACCATGGACTACTAATTGACCAACTATTGAATGCTGGGCTATCACCTGATTCTTCTCTCTGGTTTAAAAGCTACTTAGAAAACCGGTCGCAGAGAGTGAAAATTGCTGACGCTCTTTCTGACACCCTGCCTGTTCGCTCGGGTGTCCCTCAGGGATCCATACTGGGCCCCCTCCTTTTTAGCCTTTTCTTAAACTCCCTCCCTTACCACTGCTCTGAGCAGATCATACTATAAGCCGATGATGCTGTTGCATTCTCCACTCACAAAGATCCTGCAACTCTTCAACACAACCTTCAACTTGGTTTCAGTTCTGAAGAGACATGGTTTCTTAATCATAAACTAGTTCTCAATGACAAGAAAACCAAATCCATGCTCTTCTGCAGCTCTCATAACCCACACAAGCTACACCACTTGGCTATCTCCACCACCCGGGGAACACTCCAGATCAGGTTGGGTCCTTCAAATACCTAGGGATACAGCTTGGCCCTGATCTCTCCTATGGACCTCACGTAGATATTGTAGCTAGAGCTGCTAATACACGGCTTGGTCTCCTCTATAAACACAGGCAGCACCTCACGCCAGAAGCTTTGAAGGTTGCAGTCCTGAGCTCTGTGATCTCTGTAATAGACTATGATCTCAGCATTTATGGCTCGGCCACAACCACAAACGCCTTTCAACTGCCTTAAATAAGGTATGTCGGCTCATCACTGGTGCTCACCGTCTCACCCACACATGTGACCTGTACACCCAGATCGGCTGGCTCCAACTATCAAACCGCATAAAGTTTCTCACCTGCTCCATGGTGAAAAAAATCTATCTTGGCCTTGCACCTTCTGGAGTCTCAACTCTGTTACAACACCGAACCAACAAACTGTGTCTTCGGAGATCCACGCTACAGCTACTGAAAGTACCCCACTGTCACACTTCACAGGAACAACACTCTTTGGCTCATCGAGCGCCACTCTGGTTCAATGGCCTCAGCCCCACCATCTCCTCTGCCCCGACAATTAGTATGTTTAAAACTAGGCTCCGGGACTATCTCACTACTAACAGCTCCTGTGACTGCCCAACTTAACCTTGTTTCTCCACTTCCCTGCCTGCTCTAGTGGTCCCCCCGCCATTTCACTGGATTCTACCCTCACATCTTGGTATACCCAATGCTGTACTTTTCACCCTCTCCCCTCCCTACCTACATTCCTTCTTCCCCCCTCCCCTCTTCCCTCTCCCTATGACTGGCATTTCTTATCTCGTCTGTTTTCTCTGACAAATGCCACTGGCTGCCTTGCTTACAATGTTACCCTAGAATTGTATTCATCTGTAATCTGTTTGCAATGTCCACACTGTTGTAATGTCTGTCTTGATGTTCCCCATAATTTGTATTTCTCTGACGTGGAACCTTTGTAAAAGAGCCTTGGCTCAAAGGTATTTGTAATCCTAGACTTGATAAATAAATTTTAAAAAAGGAGCGTTAGCTACAGTTTCTAACTTGGAAATCTCTGGCTTTATTTCTCCATTTCCCAAAATATAACCCAAATACGTGGTTTCCTGCATGCCTAATGCACACTTGGTAGGATTAATGGTCAGACCTGCATTTTTGATAGATTGGATAACTGCCTGCAGGTGTTGCAGGTGGCTTTTCCAGTCTGGATTGTGCACCATTTTATTATCCAGTTAAGCAGCACAATAACCAGTGTGAGGGGCCACAGTTACACCCATGTACCACTAGAATGTAGCAGGTGTGCCATGTAAACCAAATGGCATGGTGGTGAACTGACAAAATCCAACTGGAGTGGAAAATGCAGTTTTGTCTCCAGATTCTTTAGCTAGGGGAATTTGCCAGTAATCCTTGGTGAGATTGAGGGTACTAATGTACTTGGCACTTCCCACTTTGTCCACCAAATCATCTATCCTGGGCATGGGATAGCTGTCAAATACAGACACTTGATTAAGTTTCCTAAAATGAAGGCAGATTCTTACACCCCCTTCTCTTTTACTGACAATCACCATTGATAACCAAGCACTTTTCGATTCTTCTTTAATTTTTGTATTTCCTTATCCATGTCTGCTCTTCTTCTGTCTGATAGGGCCATGATCCCGCACATGTTTAGCCGCACCCCTCAACCTTATCTACTCCTTACCTATCTTCCATTCTCTACAACTTCTGTAGCCTCCCATGCCTCCTTGCAGGGTTCTCAGCATCTTTAAGGGGCCCTCTTGGGCTCAGCTCTCCCTCCCTCCCCCTTCCTTATTCTTTCTCCCTCTTCTTACCCCCTTTTGACACAGAAGTAAACAGTAACCCTTATGCAAATATGCATATTTCCTCCATCCCCTGACCTCCTCTAAATCCTCTTTATTCCCTTCCAGCCTTCCCTAGCCCCTCGCAGGGTTCTCAGCATCTTTGCAAGACTCCCCACCTCGCTGGGTTAACAACATCCTGGCAGGCCTCCTTTTGTTTTCCCCCCTTTCAAATAGGTCCTTCTCTCACATTTTATATGCCCTTGGACCTGGCTCTCCCGCTTTCATTGTCTGCTCCTCCTTCCTTCCCCCACCCCTTTTCTCCCCCCCCCCACTCTTGCACTTACTTACCCCTTCCAAACCCCGGTTCCCTTTGGGAATTCCCACCTCCATTAGCACTCCTCGATCCCTTGCAGGGTTCTCAGCATCTGGAGGGGCCCACAGGTTCGACTTTCCCCCTCTCTTGCCCACTCCTGTTCCTCCCACTCCTGTCCCAGCCCCCCCCCTTTCCCTTTGGCACTTTACGAATTCACCTAAAGCAAATGCACTTACCTTTCCCTAATCTTCTCTACTCTGTTTATATCCAACTATTCTCTTACTACTAGTTATCTGTTTAAATTCACACTTGTGCTACTCTCGTTTTCCCCACCCACTTACTCTATATTGCCACCCGTTAATTTGCCTACTGTTTCATTCTCTGTATGTAACTGATATGTCTTATACCTAGAATGTACATTCAAATTGCCTGTTTTATTCAATGTATGTAATTTGTTGTCTCATGTACCTTGCATGTATAACTGTTTATCCACTCTGTAATCCATCCCCCCAGGTTGCACCGGGAGACAAGGAACTTCTTGTTCAGTGTGCTTTCCTGGGGAAACATTTCAATAAATAAATAAAATGGTGAGCATTCTCTGCATCACTATTATGTGCTCGACCCTTTTGCTCAGCCTGGCACTATTTTAAAAGTACTTTTAACGGTCTTTACCAAGCTACAAATTTTGGTGGTTTGTTCTGTGGATAAGGAAACATCTATTTTGTATATTTATTATACATATGTAACATACGTTGTTGTATGATTTTTAGATATTGTAATTAGGAATAATCATACCAAGGACCTCACTGGAAATGAGCTTGTGTCAGTCGAGTCTCCTATTCTTCTGCTTGTCAATTGAATAACAACTTTTACTACCACTACATTCATCTTTACGGCATCATCAGTTCCAGTCAGTCATAAGCTTTAAAAATATCTTCTTTAGCAGTTTCTGGTAATACTAACAAACCAACCTTAGGTGTTTTTTTCAACCCATTTCTTCAGGAGGATAGCATGGTGCATCTTGGTAGGATTTTTCCTGTCAGGGGTCTCATGCTCAACAAGACAGTCTCTCTGAGGCTGATAAGGGGATGTTCTTATGGCAGTGATACATAGCAGCTGATACAGCTCCTTCAGCAATGCAGCACCAAAATTACTACCCTGATCAGTAATAATCTCTTTAGGTATGCCCACCCTGCTAAAAAAATTGGCAAGCTCTGCTGCTACTTTTGGAGCTGTGACAGTACTCATTGGAAGTGCCTCTGCGTATCAAGTAGCATAATCAAATACTACCAAAATGAAACAATTACCCTTTTTACTTTTGTCTAAGGGACCAACCACATCCACTGCAATTCTCTCAAAAGACACATCTATCAAGGGTAGGGGCAACAGGGGCACCTTGTTTTTTTTAGTCACTGGCGCTACTTTCTGACATTCAGAACAAGAACTGCCACAGGCAGCAACATCCTCATGAATCACAGGCCAGTAAAATCTGTACAGCAATCTGGCAAGGATGTGGTCCCTCCCCAAGTGACTAGCTGTAGGACTATCATGTGCTATATGAAACAGTTCAGCTCTATATGTCTTTGGTATGACCAACTGTTCTATATGTTCCTGCATCTGAGAAGTAACCCAAACTCTGGACAGTAGCTCCTTATATTTTTTAAACAATGTTTCACTGTCAGCTGCTTAAAATAAATTTGAAAAGAAGCATCGTTAGTTTGCTCAGAAACAAAATCACAATCAGTTATCAGTTTCGTTTCAGCATTTTCACACATCAGCCCCTTATATCCATCAGTCTTTTGTTGCTACTGTTTTTCTGGTGTCTTCTTCTTTCCTGGACTTCTGGATCTTGGAACTGGCCTCAAACAAGTATGAATCAAAGTCACCAAAAAGAAAAGAATCCCCAACATCTGAGATTTTCTTTGCCTGTGCTCTTGTTATCACAGCTACTGAAACAGCAGGATTTGCTCCCTTTGTGATTAACTTAGCAAATCTTGGAAAGTCCTTTCCAATAACCACAGGTAACTTTGGTACTATCCCCACTTTCATTTGATGCAACATCTCATTAATATTCAGAGTCACTTGGGTGGTAGGATAGTATTGCGTGTCCTCGTGGATGCAGAGGACCCCAGTACCTGATACTTTTGCATAGTCTTTTCCCAAAACATCAACATTTTTATTTATTTAGTTTTTGTTGACTGGGTAAGTGCACTAGACAAATTCTGCCTATTTTCAGGCACGACCTGGGGGAGTGGGATAAAGATGAATGCCAATTGAACTTGAACCAGATTAAGCTGTTGGTGGTATTTTTCATGAATGGGGGAAATCTGGCCAGGGCACCAAGGAAATTCCCCTGCCCTTTTCGAGAACATGCATCAGGGTCTGTCTGCTTTCCAAATCTATAAGTCCCTCCACAGTCTTATCTCCTACCTTGACATCTGTTAAATACCTGCCCCAATTTGCTAAAGCCAAATTTACTCCAGTGTTACCCTCCTAGTTTTTATGCCAGTTTCTTGCAGTATGGCCTGGTTTATTAAAGTTATAGCAAATAAAGTCTCTGGGTACAAATTTGTTACCCCATCAGAAATCTTATCTGCTTTGGTGTTAAACTGAGAAAAAGAGGGTCTTTTCATTCCTTGGTAGTTACTTCACTGCTGCGATGTCTGTCTGGCCTTCTGATAAGTCCTCAGCCAAAGAAACAGCCTTTTCCTCCAATTTCTGGTCAGTGTTCTTTTACCCAATGCTGCACATCTGTGGAAAGATGTTGATGAATTGTGCCATTGCAAATACATCAATGATCTGTGGGACTGTTTTGCCCTCTGGTTGGAGCCATTTAATGAGGAGCTCTCAGAGTCTGGGGAAGGCTTCCTGAGGATTGTCAACTGAGTGGTACTTCAGGAACCAGAATCTCTGCCTGTAGGTCTCTCCTGAGATGTCATATCTTCTAAGGATTTCTCTTTTCACATGGTCATAGTTTTCTGACTGTGCAGTTGCAGTGTCCATACTGCTGTAGGCAAATTGGGTTTTACATGTCAGATAAGGTATCAGCCTGATTGCCCATTGCTGTTATGGCCACTGGCAGGATGTGCAATCCTATCAAAAGTTGTCAGGTATGCTTCAGTATCATCCAAGGAACACAGGTTTGTACGGTTAATGTCCTTTAAGATGTTTGTGTTTTGTTGATCTGCGTGACCTGTACCAGATCCTCCAACTTTGACAGCTTGCAAGACATCCGCCCACTGCTGCTCTTACTGCTGCATCTCCTCTCTTCTCTGTGCATCTAGACGTTGAATCTCTTTCTCTCCGCTTTTCACTCTCTCTCTTTGTTGTATAGTCCACCATTTGAAGAAAGAAAGACATGCTTTCAAGTTTGGTCTCTTCCTGTTCTTTTTTCAACACTTGTGTTGACTGCACAGTCTCGGTTCAGACTTTTGTTTCTGCTTCCGGTTTGGCTGCCATTCTTTTGGTAATCACTCCTGAGCTTGCTGTTGCAGGACCCATATCTTTCTCTTATGCTTTCCTGGCACCCATGCACAAAGCTCCTGGCAAAGAGTATGCATGGCGTAAATCTCACTTTGTCCGACACCAGCTGTTCCAGAGGCATAGATCAGGAAGCATAGGCAGACCATGAGAAGTTATACAATTCACAAACAGCATTATATCAATAACAATAAAATAAAAAAAATATGGTTGTACAGGATAGCTCTTAGTACAGACAATACAAAGTCCTACATCTTAAGAGTCAAAAATTGCTCTGCTTGTATTAGATACTTTTAAGATACTTTTGTCTGGCAGTTCAAACTTCTGCATCCTGTTCTTGTTAAGTTACATCTCCTGTCTTTCACAAACTGTAACAAACATTGTCCTTTTCTTCCTGAAGCCAGCCTGGGGAGTACATCAAGCCTTAAATGGGTGCACCATAATTATACATTTTTTCCCCAGAGTGGATTTCCTGTTGACAATTCTGTGAACAAGCTTGTAGAGATCAAAATGCATTTCAAGGTCAACCCCATGTTCCAGATTGTTGTTTTTTCTAATAAACCCAAACAGCTTTATGTGATCATTTCAACAGTATAATTACATAAATCTGCAAACCAGGGGATCCCAGTTTCATGTATATTTTTTAACCACAGAGAAGCAAGGAGAGAGAGTAAGAGTGGAAACAGCAAATAAAGGAAGGGAAAACGGGGAATTGTGGGACTATCAAAGTGGCCAATTTTTAGGTGCAGCAAGGAAAAATCTGAATATGCAGTCAGACAGGCACAGACAAGTGGCAGAATAGGAGAGGACAAAACAGATCCTTGCTTTTAACTCTCATTGCATAATAAATGGCACGGGATCTTACCCAACCCTGTCACAGCAAGCACAGTCATTCAATGGCCTACATACAGCCAGCCTTGCAGCAGAAGCATGCTCCCTGACCTTGCTGCAGGGGCAGCTGTGGGAACGAAGCTCACTGCCTACCATCCCTGCAGCAGCTGCCTTAGCCTGGCTTGCCTAGCGACACAGTAACTCAAGTTGGCTCCCAAACCTGAATCACATGCACTGTAGCATGTGGACACTGGGCTGAGCCATCAGGGCGGCCCAGAAAGTAGTTTTCATACGTATTTTTTTTTTTTAGACTAACCAAAATGTTTTAACACATAAGCTTTTGTGACTAGTGCTATTATTCAAAGCTTGTTTATCAGAGTAAAACAAACACAACAATTAAAAAGCAGATTAAAAACAGGATTATGAGTTTCAAGCAACTGCAGGGAAAAATGTATAATTGTATGCCACATGCTAGAGGCCCCCTCTTTCTAACTTCACCCAATATTCGCCAAATTTACAGAGCTTAGAAAATATCCTTTAAACAGCAGACATGCCAAACAGATTGTTCCTCGCTTTACATTAGGCTGAGAAGGTTGGTCCCATAGCACCACAGCAGCATATAGAGATGCCACCCAATGAATTGGGGATAATGTTTCAGCCCAAAAATTTCACAGGATGTCTGCGCAGTGGGTGAGGTGCTGGGCAGTCAGGGAGGGGAAAGGGGGTTGACAGCCCAGCATTTATGTTCCCCCTGTGGACTGAAACCACAGAACGGCCTTCCCTCCAAGCGAAGGGAGGGATGCAGCCATGCCAGTACCAATCTTTGGGGCAGGGGATAAGGAGAATAAAAAATGGCAATAAAAACAATAGGAAAAATGGTGGCGGTGTGGGGCACCACGTCACACAGTGTCGTAGTTCACATGACTACAGAAGAAATGGGTCATATTCATGGGACTCCTGGTCACAAAATACAGGTACAGTCGACCTCTTTCATTCTTCCTGAAAAGTGTACATAATAGAAAATGACATGGTAACCAGTCATTGGTAAAACTGCCTTTATTACTGTGAAAAGAGTTCTCATAAAAACACTGTTAAAAACCTGCAAAGGCAATATAGAGCTCCTTGGGGGTCTCAGTGACAACCATAAAAGTCCACAGCACAAAGTCACGGCACTCACCCTGCACACTGAAGAAAGTCAGAGTTACACACGTTGCTTCAGTTACAAGTACTCCAAACTTTATTATCAAAAGCAAGTAAAACGACCTACATGGGTCCTGGAGAACGGACAAAACAAAGCTCTGATGTTTCACCTGTCCACAGACTTTATCAAACATAATGCCCCCTAAGGGAAGACCCCTTTTATTATAAAACAATTATGACACCTGACTTTCCTTCTTAAAATGCTACATATTTAAATAAATATTGTATGTAAAAAAAAAAAAAAAAATTTATCTAATGTGAATCGAAGTCAATATTTATACTGCACAAAAAAAACACAATCATGTATTACTATACATAAATAAACCTAAGAGACATTTTAAAAGTTTCCACTTGGAACAATATCCTATTTATAGTATTCATATCCACTTTGAGACTGAAATCAAAGTTCCTCACAATCTATTTTATCTAGTACAAATGGCACTGACGGGAACAGAGAAATCCTATTTGTAGAACCTTAGAGACCCATACATTTAAAACGACCACTGATTCCCTTAATTCATTTGATACTGTTCTAAGTGGGAACTTTTAAAATGTCTGTTTATGTATAGTAGTATATGATTGTGTGTTTTGTGCAGTATAAATATTGACTGATTCAAACTGGATCAATTTTTGACATAAAATATCTATTTAACTGTGTAGCACTTTAAGAAGGAAAGCCAGGCGGCACAATTTTTTGGCATATCTTTGATAAAGTCTGTGGACAGGTGAAACATAAGAGCTTTGTTTTGTCCGTTCTCCAGGACCCACGTAGGTCGTTTTACTTGCTTCTGATAATAAAGTTTGGAGTACTTGTAACTGAAGCAACGTGTGGGACTCCGACTTTCTTCAGTGTGGAGGTGAGTGCCATGACTTTGTACTGTGGGATTGTTGAAAACATGCATGGTGGCTGCTCTGTTGGCCCAGTGGTAGCGTGGTGGGGTGCTGTGCCGAATACCTAGGTTCAGAAGTGAACTGGGGGAGTCACGTTGGAAGGCAGGTCAGGGCTGAGACAGCTGCAGCATGGCAGTGCACCTCTGCTGGGGAGAGTTGATAGCAGGCTCTGCCACCACAGCAACCTCTGCAGCTGAGCCACAGAGATCTTGCCAGGTGAGGAGGATGGGAAGGAAAAACCCAGGGAGAAAAACCCAGTAGTCATCTAAATGACGGCAGGGTATGGCCTGATCAGGGTATATCCTTGCAAATAGGGTATATCCCTGCCAAAAGCACTGTTGACCGGATAGAAAAACGTCTATGGAAAAAACAAGAACCCATGCATGGTGCATACATCATACACAGTATTGTGAATAATACATAATATTTCAGTGCAGTAAAGCTGTTCTGCATTTTTATGTCTTTTTTTTTTTTTTTTTTTAAATCGTTTATATTCTCCCCCGCCCCCACAGGCACCGCATCCTCGGGAACATCAACGACGCCCGTCCCCCACCTCTGCCACCTAATCAGACTTCTGTCGACCTCATGGAGCCTCGACCCAGCCTCTCGGTGGGGACGAGGGCATGATTACACCCCTTATATTCTACTGCGTCAGAGACCACGGAGCCAGGCAGGTGAGGGTAATGAGGGGACTACCTCAACGTTCCATCTCCTTGGAGCCTGTAGGGAATTGTTCCCTGTTCGTGGAGGAGTGGCATGCACCTAGACACCACGGCATCACCGCCGACATCACTACTCCCAATCCCTCAACATCTGTTCAGCGCTTGCTGTGCCCCCGGTTGCCACCAGAGGTCACGCAAATGCCGAACCATGACACCTCACCCCCGAGAGAAGAGGCTGTCCTCCGGATGCTCAATCCTCTCTCTCTCTCCCCTGCCGACCCCTGACAGCCCGGCCTCGTTCCTGAACCCGGGTCACCGGCGTAGCGTAAGGTGTGGCGTCCAGCGCCTCAACCCTCAGCACCATCGGGACGGCTATTTTTTTTTTTTTATGTGTTTTTTAAGTAGTTCATTATTTTTGTTGTTTTAGGGCAGCAGCCAGCAGCATCTAGAGCAGAAGAATCAGAGTAGGAAAAACAGCAAGTCCTGACGTACAGTACTTGCACTGTGTGGAGATGCAAAAAGGTCTGACTCTGGACAATCCCATCTAACAAAGAGGTCATTTACCACATAGTTCAGCAGTTCCCAGTCATGTACCAGGGACTGAGGCCTACTTGCCAAGCCATTTTGAACACCTGGGAGAAACACGATTGATAGCTGAAGACCATAAGACATCACCCAGTACCACATGCTCATTGCTTCCCTGCACAGAGGATAAGAGTGAGTGCCCCTTTCTTGATTATGTGGTGCATGACACAGACACTGTCTGAATCATGAACGGACCGGAGCTGAGATGCTCCTGGAAAGCCCGGACACCAAGTAGAACAGCTTGCATCTTCAGGACATTGATATGGAGATCCAAGTCCAGATCGGTCCAAAACCCTTGGGTCTGAAAGGAACCAAGATGAGCACCCCAGCCAGACCCCAAGGCATCCATTTTAAGGATCTGCATGGGAGTCTGGGGGGAATACAATGCCTTACTACAGCAAGACAGAGAAGGGATGTAATGAGAAGCATTTGTTCCAGCTTGTCTGTCAGCTGACCCCACTGTACCTAAAGAGTCCAACGTGGTATGAACATGTGGAGGCAGGCAAAGGGAACTGTAATAATGACAGCAGCTGTCAGTCCCAAGAGACATAATATTGTCTTAAGTGGATACATAATGACACCTGTGAATTAGCTGGGCCTGGGTGGGGTTCCACCTTGACGACTGGTGGTTTGGCTTGCTCACATTGGAATTCCAATCTGATAACTAAGAGGACCCCTTTTTCATGGAGTTTAAAGTAAGAAAAGCCAATTCAGGCAATTTACATGTCTAACTTCTTATATTTGCGATGTGTGTGCTGGGGTGCACAGGATCCTGTTTGTCTGTTACATGCCACAAACCAGTAGCACCCCTCAGTAGAAATGTGAATTATATTTTGTGAGCAATGCAAAGGTTAGAGCATGCTAGTGTGGGTATTTGTCCTGGGCAACAACAGCCTCTGCCCTGTTTGCATTGAGAAAGTCATTGCCTACCTTCATGTCCAGCCAAGCACTAATATATTAGAGACACTGACAAGGAACTAGCATGGATTTTGGTACATCTACCTTAACACCCAATCTTCAAACAGTTGTGTTGTTCTGGACAATATTTACACAATCACTTTTCTGGATGGGGCCCTCAGAAGCCAATCGTCCAGATATGGGAAGTCATAAATCTTTTCCCTCCAGAGTGTTGCTGCCACAACCACAATGCATTTGGTAAATACTTGTGGTGCAGAGGATAAGCCAAATGGTATGACTTGGAAATAACACCTGTCCTCAGCATAAACAGCGGTACTGCCTGTGGCACTTGCAAATTTTGATATGAAGGTACATGTCCTTCATGTCCGGGGCACACAGTCAACTCCCTCCCCTCCCTTTTGCACAAGGGGGATGAGAGCCTGAAGAGACACCATTCAAAACTTTCTGTATTCAATGAACAAGTTTAGGTCTCTTAGGTTCAACACAGGATGCAGATCTCCTGTCCACTTGGTAACCAGGAAGTATCTGAAACAGAAGTCTTTGTTTCTTTCTTGGAGAGGAATGGGTCCGATAGCTTGCTTGTGTATGAGCGACTGAACCTCCTCTAGCAGAAGGGATAAGTGACCTAAAGGATAATGAGAAGGTGGAGGATGAACTGGAGGGGTAGACAGCAATTCCAGAGCATGCCCCTTTTCCACTGTCTCCAGGACCCACTCATCCACTGTGAGCTCCTTACTCTTTGGTAGATGAAGGGAGATACTGCCCACCACCATCACTCCCAGAGGCAACAGCAGAAGGGAGTCAGAAGGTACTGTGGGTGTCAGGCGCCGCCTGGACCGATACCTTCAGGTGCTCTTGCATGGGCACCAAGAGGGAGGGGACCGCCACCACAGTTTTGTGCATGGGGCTGATGACAGACACGGCCACCATGGCCCAAAGGCTTGCAAAATGGGCCCCTACCATGCCCCCTGGTGTGTTGAGAGGTCAGAGATTTGAGTTACTTTAACATCATCCTGGAAGATTGAAGCTCACGTACAGCATTTCCAGCATCATCCCCCAGACAGCCTGGAGCCTCTGAAAGGGACAGTCAGCACAGTATGTTGTACATCAGTAGCAAATCCAGCTACCCTCAGCTGGGAATATCTCCAAAGCACATGCCTGAGGCAGCAGCCCTATCAGAAACATCATATGAAGAGTGTAACAGATGCCTTCTAGTAGCCACACCAGCTGAGGCAGCTTTAAGCAAGTCAGCCTTGGCAGGACCATCAGGCAGAGCCTGAACAGCAAACACAGCAGAGTTCCTCAAGCTATTCTGATATTTAATCATGTAACCTGGTAGTTAGCAAGTCTTAGGCCTAAGGATGCAGAGGCATAAGTTATTTTGCCCATAACATCCAGCCTCCTGGATTCTTTGTCCAGAGACAAATTGTTCATGTGTCAAGGGGCCCTAGGGAAGTCATAAGCAGCCATGATAACCATAGAATCAGTTTCAGGCTGAGAAGCATAATAAGGCTTAACAGATGGAGCACAGTACTGTTTATGAGCCTTCCTAGGCAGTGCAGACAAGATATTAGACCTATGCTAGCCAGCAAAGGTAGCATCCTCTAAGGCAGGATATCCAAAAGGAACTACAGTGGAGGGTGCAGTGGGAACCTCCAAAAACCCCATGACATTTTTCTTACTATGTCCTCTTTCTCAGCATCAAACCCCATGAAATTATGGATTTGTCTGAGTAAAGCATAAATGAAAGGAATCTTCAGGAGGAGACCTAAGAGTATACACCACAGAATCTTTACTCCATGAGGAGAGGGTAGAGCTGGAAGGCAAACCCCACTCACAGGGATCTTTATCCGTTTCTTCATCCTTAAAGTCGTCCTGCGCATTAAGGAGATCAGGATTATATTCCACCACACAGTCATCTGGAATGATGACAGAAGCAAATCGACTGGGCCGCCTATGGAGACAGTTGCTGTGACGGACGAACAAAAGATATGCTTCTGGATCCAGTTAAAGCCGGCGGTGCCAATGGGGGAGGCCCAGTCTATGGGACAGCCGTTCTTGGTGGAAGCAACAGCAACAGGCATCTAAACAATTAAGAGGACGACACCAACACAGTCTGAGAGTCAACAGCACAATGTAAAGGGTCTGGGACAACCAATGTTGAGGGGGGAAGAACCCGTCAATAGGGGCTGCATATCACCTGTAGTAGGTATGGCAGCGTCAGAGTCAGACCCTGAATCTGACATTGGTATCTGACCAATGATCAGGGGTTGGGGGGGAGCTGTTGTCACCACCAGAGAAGACAACGAAGAGAACTTACCATCCTTCAGTGGAGACTTCAACCTCACCAGCGAAGCAGTAGCTTTATCCTCATGACTGTGGTGATGTCCAGAATAGGTGAATGTCAATAACAAATTTTTCTGGACTTTGTACTTGATGGCTGCTGCACTGACAACGTCCTTCTCGGAGGAGGTTGAGCGACAAGAGAAGCTGGCTTGGAGCCCACGGCCTTGACAGTGGCTTTCATGGCCTTGACAGCAAAGGTTTCTAGAGCCTTCTTTCGGCATCTCCTTGTGGCCAGGTTGAATCCCTGGCAGATTTTGCAGGCTCTGACATTGTGGGACAGACCCAAACAGCAAATACAAACCATGTGAGCGATGTCCTTATAGGTCTAGTAACTGCAGGTACAAAAACTTAAACAAAGATTCTTTCGACAGCTGCATAAAAGGATGTCGACAAGATAAAACAGCGAAAAGAAAGTCGATGAAATGATGGCGTTATTTCTCTGCAGGTCCAATGAGCCGTTGACGGAAGGAGAAAAATGAGAAACAATGGGGCCACCCACGATTATACAAGTGCCAACACTGCATGTCATCATAGACGGCCCCAGGCTAGCAAAAGTTTCTGAGCTATCTTGACACCAACAGTTTACAGTTCTAAAGGTGTGGCCCAAGGGAGGCAATATCCTCCATGAAGGTCTACTGATAAAGTGAAGCCAAACTGCTCTGCCTTTACTTAACTCAGTGCTACCCTGACCTTATTAAGTAAGAAATACCACAGCAAACATGACGTGTTGGGGACACCTACTGGCTAAACCATGACCACACACTTAAGCTTGTTTTATTTTGTGGTCAAATAGTGTATTTACGTTAAGACCGTCATATATGGTAAACATTATGATGTCAAATCAATTGTAAATATTTACTGAATGATGAAACAGTTTTTGCAAACAAGATGTGCTGTATAATATCTACTATTAAAATGGTATTACAATCAAATATTACTTTAGATTAAGACATAAATTTAGTCTTTAAATACTGGTTTTGTTTTTTTAAATGGAAGTATGCACATTTGCACTTGTTAGCATGATTTTGTACTTACCTCATTGCCCCTCACATATACATTGCTTCTGTAGCTTTGGGTTAGAACATACGAAGAAGCCGGCAGAATAAGGCCGTTTAGTCTATCTAGTCTGCTTGTGTTGCAGGAGGTACTATTTATACTGCAGCTTTGCACTTCATTTAGCCATGCAGTATTCACTGAACATCAGATAGATTGCTACTTTTTTATGCAGCAATTGCTTGTTTTACAATGTTAACTAATGAATGGGCAGGATGGTCTACCATTATCCCAACACAATTTACCCCCTGCACTCCTTTACTGTTTAAATAACATTCTCTCATGTCGTTTGGGGGATGTGGATTTCTGTCAGCCCAGAGAGCACAAGAGAACTTTTTTATTCAATATGAGAAACCCAACACTAATAAAAATATTATAAATCCACAGATAACATGAAAGAAACAAGAATGTTTTTTAAAGAACAAATTCACATTTTAAGTTGACTGACTACTGTGTATGATCCCCTGCATTAAGTCGATGTGTGTGGTATAGTGTAGTCTACTAACAGAGAATGCCTGATGTCAAGAGCTGTACGTAGTAGTAACAGAAACCGATGGCAGATAAGGACCACTAGACCCATCTAGTCTGCCCATTTTTGCTGCCTACAGTAAACCGCAGACCCTACGTGATCTCCGGCTTTACCTCTTCGTTCCTATTGCTAGTTAGGGCTCCCCTATGCCTGTCCCATGCGTGCTTAAATTCCCCCACTGTAGTTTGCCCCACCACCTCTGCTGGGAGTCTATTCCATGCATCCACCAACCTTTCATTAAGAAATACTTCCTCACGCTACCCTTTAGTCTACCTCCTTCCAAATTCATGTCATGCCCCTTCATTCCCGGACATCTCCTTTTCTGAAAGATGCTACCCTCCGGTACACTATTTATGCCTTTTAGATATTTGTAGGTTTCTATTGCATCTCCAGTCTCTCCTCTAGGATATACATTGGATTAGAGAGGTCACAATGGTGGGGGGCTTTAAACAAGCATTAAACTCCTTTTTGTGGAGTAAAGCATTTGGAGAAGATGCTGAACTGGTCTGATTTTAGTATTTTATTATGATGTTTGATATTCTTTATTTTATTGGTTTTTATTATGCTATGTTATTTGGATGTAATTTTATAAATTGTTCTGTGCCTTGATTTTTGAAAGGTGCATTAAAAATAAAGATTATTATTATTACATATTGAGCTCTCCCAGTCTCTCAGATGGCTTTTAATGCAGGCACTGCACCATCTTCATTGTCTACATCCTACCGGAGATGTGGCCTCCAGAACTGGACTCTGTATTCCAAATGAGGCCTCACCAATGATCTGTACAGTGGCATCACCACCTCCTTCCTTCTGCTGGTGATACCTCTTTCTATGCCCCCTAGCATCCCACTGGCTCTCCCCACAGTCCTGGCACATTGTTTTGCCACCTTTAAGTCATCAGATATGATTACCCCCAAATTCTTTTCCTGTTTGGTAACCATCAGTTTCTCTCCCACCATTATGTAATCCTCCCCTGGGTTCTTGCACCCCAAATGCATTAGCAGCTTATATTATTCAACCACTAGAGGCTGCTCTACTGATTGATCTCCTGTTTTACTGCTACCCTAGAGCTTTCAATCCCTTAGTGTCAGGATGATTTCTATAATCCTGCTGCTTTGCCATTTGCTCCCCCTGCCCAGTTCCCCTCCCCGTCATATCCTGATACACCCCTACCCCTCTCCTCTGCATCTGGCCACAGTCTGAACGCTTGGCAGCTAGTGACATTTTGGGTAACCATGCCCCCCGTTATAGGGCCTGGCAGATAGATTACTCTCCTCTCACTCACCACGATTGCCTGTCTAGCCAGTCCACTCTGGCCACTCCCCCTGGGGCTGTCCTGACTCAGCTACCTGAACATGTAACACCGTTGGCCACCCTTGACTTTCATTACCTCCTTCAGGCCTACCTGAAGGCACATGCACTACCCATTCCTACTGTCCCCACCACTAAACCACATACCCTGATATCCCTCTTTAAAAAGAGGAAGTGTTCCAGGTACCCCTCCTGTAGATTCCTGCTTCTCCTCCTCCTCTTGTCTGGGAATATCCATCCTAATCCTGGACCACCAATGGTCATGTTGCCTCCCCAACGTTTCCAGGGTCAGTTGCGCATTGCATCTCTCAATATTTGTAGCATCCTAAAAAAGTGGGACTCCTTCCAGGGTTGGGTACTGATGCACCAACCGGATGTCATAGCATTGTGTGAAACCTGGCTCACCCCTCGGACTCCTCTGTATCACTGCCTGGGTTCACGCTTTACCGTGCAGATCGACATGGTAAGACAGGGGGTGGCTGTGCCCTCTACACTAAGGATACCTTACAAGGTCACTTACTCCATGCCCCTCATTTGGGGGCTGGCACACAGGCCCTCACTGTCAAACTGACTCTGGGAAGAGCCCATAACCCTTTATACATAACAACAGCATACATTCCCCCAAGGGACCAAAAATCAGCTTTCCAAGCATTGCTGTCATATCTGGACACACTACCATCACAGTCGGAACTACTAGTACTTGGTGATTTTAATATCAATTGGCTAAGTAATGATGCCATCCCATACATTGATCTCGTCACAGCCCAAGACCTTACTCAACTGGTCACTTCCCCCACTCGTTTGGATCCACATACTGGATCCTCCTCCCTACTGGACCTCATTTTCTCCAATCTTCTGGGCAAAACCACTAATGTTACCATCCTTCCAAATGCCTTCAGCGACCACTCTCCAGTGCTCTGCTCATGGTCCTGTAAAATCCCAAGATCCCTTCCCCAAATAACTGTGCAACGTAAACTTGGTCCTGGTAAATTGGCACAATTAAAAGAGCACCTCAGAGCCGTGGACTGGTCCTTCATCTTGAACACCGTAAACCTAGACAGTGCCTTGGATCTATTTACCCAGTCCTTTAATAATATATGTGACCTCTATGCACCTTTCACGAAAAGAATGGTGAAAGGCAATCACATACCTTGGTTCACTGAAAGGCTCAAGTCTCTAATACAAACTAGAGACTCATTATTGCATCTCTTCATAGAGTCCGGCCTCCCCCATGATAGACAGAATTATAGAATGGCTCAGAACAATTGCACTTGGGCTATTCACAGGGCAAAAGCAGTGTACTATAAATCCGCCTTAACTTCGTGCTGGGGCTCCGGCCGTAAGTCCTGGAACAACATTAAGGAAATATGCGGTAAGGTCCCCAACCTGGTCCCCTCCCAGGTCATGTCAAATGGGACCTTGACCTCCGACTCCACTACCATTGCTGCAGTTTTCAGTGATACCTTCTCCAACCTTAGCCATGTTCTCCACCCAAACTTCTATGACCCACCAGCTCCTAGCACACCCTCCCGGCACCTCGGTGCCCCCCCCACACTCGCCGCGTCTCTCCCAAGTCAGCTAAACCATACCCTTAGTCACGCCTCCTCCAACGCCGACTCCCTTGATCTCAGAATTCTTCGGCTCTCCCTTAAGGAAGTCCTTGCTCCTCTCACCCACATTCTAAACTTCTCCCTCTCACTAGATAAATTCCCTGCCATTTGGAAATCCGCCTCCATCACACTTATATTTAAAGGTGGTGACCGCTCCACTACTAACAATTACCACCCTACCTCCATACTTCCCCAAGGCCTTAGACAGAATAGTCTTGGATCAGCTCACTGACCACCTCAATAAATATGACCTTCTCTGCAAAAAACAACATGGTTTCCGCAAAGGTCACAGCACGTCCACTGCCTTGCTTGAACTAACATCACACATCCATACTGCATTGGATAAAGGCAACATCACAGGTGCGAACTTCATTGACCTCACTAAGGCCTTTGATACCGTCCACCATTCACTACTCCAAACCTCCTTGCTTAACCTAGGTCTCTCACAGGAAGCAGTGGGATGGTTTGCAGACTATCTTACCAACCAGACCCTTCAAGTTAAAATTGGCAATACCCTATCCTCCAAATCTCCTGTCCTCTCAGGGTCCCTCAAGGGTCCATTTTGGGTCCCTTCCTCTTCAGCCTCTTCCTTAACTCCTTCCCCGCATCCTGCGCCTCCAACCTATTACTATATGCTGATGACGCTGTCATCTTCTCCTCCAGCCCAGACCCCTCTCAACTCCACCATTCCCTCCAGTCCTCCTTCAATGCTGCTTGAAAGCTGGTTCGCCAGTCACAACGCCTTATTATTAACTATAAAAAAAAAACAAAGCTATGCTTTTCGCACATCCGCAGAATTCCAGGTTAGGTCTTTTTCCACAAATACTATCTGTGTCTCAGAGCCCCCTGGAATTTGTGAATTCCTTTTAATACCTGGGCATCACTTTGGACACTGGCCTTACCTATCACGAGCATATACATCAATTATCTAAGGCCCTAAATGTTAGGCTAGGGCTCTTGCACCGCTATAAACATTGCCTTACCCCAGAGGCCCTTAAGCTTGCTATCTCTTCCTCGGTACTTTCCCTGCTTAACTATGGCCTTCTGACTTTTGGTGGGGCAAGCTCCTCAGCCCTTGATAGTCTGAGACTTGTCCTAAACAAGGCCTGCCATCTTATATTAGGGTGTGACAGACTCACCCATACCTGTGCGCTATATCAGGACACCAATTGGCTTAACCTGGACAATAGAATCACATTCTACACTTGTGTCTTAGCAAAAAAAATCTCCCTTGGCCTCTCCCCTGCAGCACTCACCCCTTTAATCACCATGGACTCAAAAGCTCAGCACTCCCGTAGCTCAGACACCCATCGTCTCTCCATCCCTTCCTGTCGCACAACTCAATTCCAAAGATCCTTTTGCTACAGGGCACCCTTGTGGATGAATAACCTACCCTCCTCCTTGCATCTTGATCAAAGAATTGGTAATTTCAAAATGCACCTTAGGGCCCATCTTCGGTCCACAAGTATCTGCGACTGTACGTGAACCAGTGCCCCTGTCCCTCTACTATTGACAATGGCCTCTGGCTGGCCTCTGCATACAGCTCTTAACTCCGCCATCTCGGGGATGTTAAGTTCCCAGTCTTTTGTAACGGTCTCAAACTGCACTAGTTCTGAATGTTTTAGCCAATTAGTTCCTGTTATAAAAATGTCTTTACTCTGTAACATTTACTGTATTGTGTATTTGTACTAACTGTATCGTGTATCTGTATCTATTGCATGTGACGTGGAACCATTGTAAACGAGTCTACGACTCAAAGGTATTTCTGATCTCTGAAATAAATAAAAATAAATAAATGAATAAATGATTTTGCACTTTTTCGCATCGACCATTCCTCCAGTTTAACTAGGTCCCTTCTCATTTTTTCCACCCCTCCCAGAGTGTTCACCCTGTTACAGCTCTTCGTGTCATCCACAAAGAGGCACACCTTCCCCTCCAGCCCCTCTGCAATGTCACTCAAAGACTTTAAACAGGACTGGGCCCAGGACTGATCCCTGTGGCACCCCGCTGGTCACTCTCCTTTCCCCAGACTGAGCACCATTTACCATGACCCTCTGTCTTCTATCACTCAACCAGTTCCTAATCCAGTTTACCACCTTGTGACCCACTCCTAGGCTGCCCACCTTGTTCACAAGTCTTCTATGTGGAACAGTATCGAAGGCCTTACTGAAATCCAAGGGATTACGTATGGAATACTGAAATTCAGTTTCCCAAACTCCATTAGACAAGAGTTCAGGAGACTGAATTTCAGCATCCCGACAGGGACTTGTGATCAATGCGGGCAACTCAACCCCCCAATACCTCCCAAAACTAAAATAACCAACTCTGAGGGGGAGCGGACCTCAGAGTTGGTTAGAAAAAAAAAAAAAAAGTTACAGGGTGCGGAATGGTGGGGAGGCAAAAACTGATGCCGGACCGGGAACAGAAGCCGGGTCCATGCGGCCATGCTGGCTGAGCTGCTCGTAACCCAACCCTCCAAGCCATGGGAGCATCTTGGCCAGCACCTCCTTCCTGTTGCTACTCGTAGCAAAACTGTGTTCTGCCTGTGCGGAATCTTTCGCATGTAATTCCGCACAGCAAAAAAGTTTCTTTTGGGCAGCTGTATTTTTGGGATACTAAAGCCGGTCCTGTGAGTGTCGGATTCTGAGCTTCAGTATCCTGAAAGGATACCAAATCCAAGTAGGCTATATCCACTGCTCCCACCCCCCACCCCACCCCAAATCTACGACCTTAGTCACCCAGTTAAAGAAACTAATTAGATTTGTTTGACATGACCTTCCTGCTGTGAATCCATGCTGTCTCGGATCCTGTGCATCTCTGAATTCAAGGTGTTCCATGATCTTGTGTTTAAGTAGTGATTCCATAATCTTCCCCACTATTGAGGTGAGGTTGACTGGTCTGTAGCTTCTAGCCTCCTCCCTATTGCAACTTTTGTGAAGAGGGACTACATCTGCCCTCCTCCACTCCTCCGGAACCACTCCTGTATCGAGTGACTCGCTGAAAAGGTCTGCCAGTGGCATCACCAGCACTCACTTAGTTCCCTTAATATTCTAGGATGTATCCTATACGGTCCCAGTGCCTTGTCCACTTTCAGCTTTGAGAGTTCTTTTAGGACTCTCTTCCGTAAATGGACTGCTGTCCATGTCCCTCCCATTTATGTTCACGTTGCCTAACTGTGGTCCCTCACCTTCTTCTTCTTCTATGAATACAGAACAAAAATATTTGTTCAGTATTGATGCTTTTTCCAGGTCTCCTTCCACACACTCTCGTTCTCCCCATTCAAGGGGGAGTTGTCCTTATGTCAATGAAAATATCAAATCTACAGAAATTCAGAATACATATACCAGAAGAACTGTGGGTCACCCCGGAAACAGGAAATGGGACAGCCATTCGAACTGGGGTTATCTACAGGCCTCCAGACCAGGGGCAGGACACAGACACATTACTGTTAGAAGATATACAAAACATGACAGCTAAAGGAGAGGTTCTGATAATGGGAGACTTCAACATGCCAGATACAGATTGGTCTATACCAGCAGGAACATCCGCCAGAACTCGACACATAGTGGATTCCATGCAGGAGGAGGGCCTCAAACAACTGGTACAACAACCCACAAGAGACATGGCTATCCTAGATCTATTGCTGACTAACAGGGAAAGGATCACAGATCTCCAGGTATAAGGTCACCTGGGGGCCAGTGACCATAACATGGTACAGTTCAATTTAGCCACTAGAACTAAATCATCCTATTCCAAGGCAAAACTATGGGACTTCAGAGGAGCTGACTTTGATAAGATGGCCAACAGAGTTGAGTTGGCTCTGGCAAGAAGAAATATAGGTAAGGAGGTACAGGCAAAGTGGGCAAGCATTAAGGATGCAACACTTGAAGCAATCATCCTAGTGTGTTAGAGAGAAAAACAAGAGCAAAAGAAGGAGGAAACCACGTTGGTTCTCAAAAACAGTAGCAGGAAAGATCAAAGCCAAAAGGCTGGCCTTCAGGAAATATAAGGGAATGCAGCGGGACGAAGATAGGGAGGCATACCAAACTTCCCTAAGGGAAGCAGAGAAGGCAGTAAGGCAGGCAAAGTCCCAAACTGAGGAAACATTAGCAAGAACAGTAAAAGAAGGGGACAAGACTTTCTATACATACATTAGTGAAAGGAAAAAGTCCAGAGGGGGTATTGCTCAGTTCAAAGGGGATAATGGGGGAAGTGTGTGGAGGAGGACCAAGGAAAAGCATCTGTCCTAAATAGATACTTCTGCTCAGTATTTACTGAGAAGAAGGTAGGGCAGGGCCCACAGCTCAGCACCATGGACACGGGGAGGGAGGGAGGGAGGTGTGCACTAGTCCCTTCACAAAAGAAAGGGTCCTACAAGAGCTCACTAAGATCAGGGTGGACAAGGCAATAGGATTGGACGGCATACATCCCAGGGTACTAAAGGAGCTAAGGATGGAACTAGCAGAGCCATTGTCAGAACGACTTAGTGAGTCTCTGAGCACAGGAGAGGCCCCAGAAGACTGGAGAAGGGCTCATGTGATCCCGCTCCACAACAATGGTAGCAGGGAGGAGTCAGAGAACTACAGGCCAGTCAGCCTTACCTCAGTAGTGGGCAAGATTATGGAGGCACTTCTTAAGGAAAGGATAGTGCAACACCTGGAATCCATAGGAGCACAGGATCCAAGACACATGGATTTACAACAGGAAGATCCTGTCAAATCTAATATATTTCTTTGACTGGGTAACTAGAGTGGTGGACCAAGGGGGTGGGGGTGGGGGTGCAGTTGATGTCGCCTACCCTAGACTTCAGCAAAGCTTCCAATACTGTTCCACATAGAAGATTGATTAATAAGCTGGGTAGGCTCGGGGTGGGTCAGAAGTTGGTCAACTGGGTGGCAAACTGGTTGGCGGGCAGAAAACAGAGAGTGGTGGTAAACAGTCAGAAGAGATGCAAGTCACAAGTGGGGTACCTCAATGGATCAGTCCTGGGGCCAGTCCTCTTCAATATCTTCATCAGTGACATTGCAGATGAACTGGAGGGTAAGGTTTGTCTGTTTGCAGATGACACCAAGACCTACAACAGAGTATATGATCCAGATGGGGTGGGCAGAATGAGAAGAGTTCTGGATAAACTGGCAAAATGGTTGGAAGAGTGGCAACTGGGGTTTAACCAAAGAAGTGCAAGATCATGCACATAGGGAAGAGAACCCCTGAAGCCACCTATAGGTTGAGAAGGAAGCACAAGGGAAGAAAGAGACTTGGGCATCATCATCACAGATGACCTGAAATCATCCAAGCAGACCACTAAAGCAGTAGGTAAGGCTAGAGGGATGTTGGGGTGTATTAGTAGGTGTATAACAAGTCGTAAGAGGGAGATAATAATCCCTCTTTACAAGACACTGGTTAAGCCCCATCTGGAGTACTGCATGCAGTACTGGAGGCCGCACATGCACAAGGACATTACAAAATGGAGGCAGTCCGGAGAAGGGCAACCAAAATGGTGCAGGGACTGCATCAGAAAACATATGAGGACAGATTAACGGAGCTCAATATGTATACCCTAGAGCAAAGAAGGGAGAGAGGTGATATGATCAAAACATTCAAACATATAAAGGGCATTAACAAGGTGAAAGAATCTAACATGTTTCAGTATAAGAAAAATAGCAAGACAAGAGGACACAGCATGAGATTAGAGGGAGGCCGATTAAGGGGTAATATGAGAAAGTTCTTTTTCACAGAAAGGGTGGTGGATGCATGGAATGGCCTACCTCAGGAAGTGGTGGATATGCATACAGTGCAGGGCTTCAAACAGGCATGGGGTAGGCATAACGGAGCAATACAGATGAGTATGAATAGATAGGCCATTAACAGAGTAAAGGCCTATGGCACATTCATAAGGTAGAATAAAATGGGCAGACTAGATGGGCCTTTCGGTCCTTATCTGCCATCAACTTCTATGTTACTATCCTACCCTCGTTTTTTCTCCTTTCACTAATGTACCTATAAAAAGGCTTGTCTTTTTTTTTTTTTTATACCTACTGTGCCATTTTCTCCTCCGTTTGTGCCTTTGCACTCCCGATTGCTTTCCCTGCCTCCCTGTTTATCCAGATTCACTACCCTGTCCTTCTCCTGCTGCGTTTCTTGAAAGCCATCTTTTTTGCCCATACCCACCTAGCCACTGCCTTTGAGAACCACAGTGGCTTCCTCTTGCCCTTGCAAATGCCAGATGCAGCTGCAATGGCAGAGGCATCAGATAACATCATATGCTGAGCAGAACAAATTTTAAACAGACCCCAGAAATGAAAGCTTTAATCGATTCATTCTTGGCACAGCCTTCAGGCAACACCCAAGCTGGAGCTTTGGCAGCTTTCCAGACGATACTCTCATATTTAATCTTATCGACCTGGTAACTTGGAATTCTAAGCCCTAGTGAGGCAGAGGCACATCTGCACTTGCCCATCACATCTAACCTCCTGGATTCCTTGCCAGAAGGCAAAGTGCTCATGTGTTTAGGTGCCCATGACCTATCATGAGCAGCATGATGACCAAGTCAGTTTCTGACTGGTTAGCATAGTAAAAGTTGGCAGAAGGGGCAGGATACTGCTGGTCAGACTTTCTTGGAATTGCAGGCAGAAAGTTAGGTCTGTACCATGCAGCAAAGGTGGCATCTTCAAATGTGAGGTATTCTGGTGCAATAATAATGGAGGGAGTGCAAGTGGCCTCCATAAATTCCATAAGGTCTCTTTCTGTGGAGTCCTCTTCCTCCACAGCAAAGCCCACTGCAGTCTGCACTTGCTGCATTATGGACTGAAAGGTTATGTCCTCAACAGGAGACCAGTGGGAGGGGGTGTTATACTACAGAGCCCCTCACTGCAGGAGGAGAGGGCAGAACAGGATCTTGGTACATACTGTTCTTCTGCATATCGCTCTTCCTAATCCTACTGCATCATTAGGTCATGATTGTATTCAATCTTATCGGTGGCATCCCTGTCGATGATGGGATCCAATGAGCGTGCCGGTGATGCCGGCTATGGCTCAGAAAGGATCTGCTGTGTGCTGGGGGCCAGTAAGCCCCAATTACGGAATAACAGGCTGCATGTTCCAAACCCGGGTTCACCACCTCAGGTCCTTGCTATCAGAGTTCTTCTAGGGGCCCATAACAAAAGTATTACCGTAGTCTCTGTATATATGGGCTAACAATGTCACCAAGCCCCCCACCCCCAAAAAAATAATATACACTAGGGTTCTCAAGCAGGACACTCTACACCTGCTAAAATCTCATTTAAGCAGGCTGGATTGGTCTAAAAAAAAAGACACTCTCAAGGACGTAAACAAAGCCCTGGAACTGTTCATTAGCCTGTTCACTACAGCCTGTGATATCTATGCACCACTGGTAAAGAAGAAAGTCAAAAGCTGGTCGAACCCTTGGATAAACTGTGAGCTCATAGCGCAGCTCAAGCTAAGGGACCACCTCTGGCACTGTGCTCGAGCCACAGGAGTGAAAGGGGACATCCAACAACACAAAGCAGCAATAAATGGCTGCACCCGGGCTATCCAGAATGCCAAATGCAAACATTTTATAAAGGCACTTTCCAACTTCTGGGGTGATGGGAAAAAATTCTGGAATAACCTAAAGGACCTCACAGGGAAGGAAACTAAGACACCGCCTCATGACGTAGACTGCCAGCTCTGATTGCTGTATCAATTTTTTATTACATATAAAATATGTAATGGGAAGGTCAGTTTGAGGAAACTACTATCTTACTGGAACTGACACATCAAGACCCCGGATAAGTTCAAAGGACAGAACATAGCTAAACTGCAGATATATGGGGTGTAATTACCTTGTCAATTTGCTTTCATCCCAGGAAATAAGATTAGCCATTCATAATTCCCTCAGGGAAAATCCTTTGACTTACAATAGTTGTCAGGAAGAACTTGAGAGGAAAGGGTGTCAGACAGAAGCCAGAATGGACATTGAAGAGAGGATGATGTCTGAGCCAGGGAGGACCCAGACAAATTTGGAAGGTCCAATATACTTTCCCGGGGAACCCTTGAATTACATCAGAGAGACCTCTGAGGTGTAGATTCCAAGGTCCAGACGGGATTAAAGAGGCAAATTCACTTTTGCTTGAATACAGTGACTTAGATCAAAGAATGTTTTGAGATGTATATGTAGCAGAGCACAAACCGGTTTGGTCTGGTTAACCTGAAGGAGGAAAGGCAGTGAGGTCACCTATTATGTTTTTTTAAATATTTTATTTGGACATCCTGTGAGATAAAATATAGATGCTGTTACACGAAGGCGGAGTTAGTGACCTCATTAGAAGGCCGGCTCAGAACTGCATTTAATTGCTGAGAGAACCTGGACAGAGACACAAAAGACAATATTTCTGGCTGAGAGAAGAGAGACCATCAAAGCACTGAAGTAAGGACCTTAGACAAGATTAGTCTGAAGTTATTAATTGTAGGAACTGAACTTTTCCCTGTTTGTTTTAAGGCTTTATGTGTTGGGATATATATCTGTTCTGTATTTATTGTTCTGTTTTGATATTTTAAAGTAAAGAGATATTTTTACAACAGAAACTGTCTGGAGTGCCTTGACATTTCTTTTTATTTTAAGTGGAGCTTTTAAAGCTTATCAGTAACACTGTGTATGGGCTTATTGTATACCAAACTGGGAAATGGATAGAGTTCTCTAAAGTCTTGCATAGGGTTCTAAGGGTTCATTTGAAAGACCTGGTTGGGTGCCCGTAGGCAAAGATATCTGGCCTCCCGAAGACAGAATTATCTAAGCCTGATAATTGGGTACGCTAACAAGAGGTTATCAGTTTGAATCCCTCCAGAGCTTGAGACTAAAGTGACTTGAACCCACAAAACAGACAAGAGGGTTACCTTGTTCTGTTCACTGTACACAAATCATATGCTCAGAGATTGGCACTTTGGGAGTAGAGGACTGACCGGCTGAGCAAGTTTGTGACACCGCCCACTATGCTTAACATTGATGGTACACCTACGCTTGACCTAAATATGATCTCCAACACATTCAACAACGCATTCTCTAGCCTGAGCAGTGTCCTACCACCTGATTTTTTCAATGTCCCCATCTCCAACTCCACCTTTACACCATCCCAAGCACACCCTGCCCCACAATACTTCTTCCAAGAGATCCCTATGCACCTAGCCAGAACCTATATACGCAAGGCCATCAGCAAAACCGGGTACAGTGGTGACTCCCTTGATCTGAAGCTGCTTGCATTAGTTCTAGATGAGCTCCTTGAACCCCTGACAAAGATCTTTAACCTATCCTTAAGATTGGGTCAATTCCCATCACTCTCGAAGCAGGCAACTATCACACCTGTACATAAAAGTGGAGACAAGTCGCTGCACACCAACTACAGGCCCATCTCCATCCTCCCCCCTCCATCGAAAGCTTTGGAACTAATAGTATCTGATCAACTTGTAGAGTTCCTGGACAAGTATGGAATCCACTGCCTAGAACAGCATGGATTCTGGAAAGGGCACAGTACCACCACGGCACTGTTGGAATTCACCAGTTTCCTCCATGACACCCTCGACCAAGGCATATGTGGTGGGGCGGTATTCACTGACCTAACGAGGGCCTTTGACACAGTTAACCACCCACTACTTCTCAATCAACTGTCTGCCCTTGGCCTCTCCAAAGATGCAGTGCGCTGGTTTGCTAGTTACCTTGGGAATAGGGTCCAACGTGTCAGGATTGTTGGAGTCACCTCTAATGAAAAACAAGTCCTCTCAGGTGTCCCCAAGGGGGGTCAATATTGGGACCATTACTCTTTTCTCTCTTTCTTAATGGTCTCCCAAGCGTCTGCCAAAAGAGAATATTACTGTATGCGGATGATGCAGTACTATTTACCAGGGACCGAGATACTAGCCTTCTACAGAGTCACCTACAATGCAACTTCAGGTGTGTTGAAGATTGGTTTAGCTCACATAAACTTGTTCTGAACTATAGCAAAACTAAGGTTATGACATTCGGCAACCCATGGAGCAAGTACAAACCTCTGTTCCTCAACATCAAGAACCATGCGGGGGCCTTACTTGAGCATGTTCCTAAGTTTAAATACCTTGGCATCACCCTGGACAGCTCACTTTCGTACTTGCATCATATTGGTAATGTAGCAAAAGCTGCCAATATTCAGATTGGCCTGCTCCACAAACACAAACATTACCTGACCCCCCGAAGCCCTTAGGCTGGCTATCTGTAGCTCTGTCACCTCCATTATTGACTACGGTCTTGCCATCTACGGCTCTGCCTCCTCTACTGCTCTCCAGAGGACATCTATAACACTCAACAAAGCCTGTAAGCTCCTAACGGGTGCCTCCTGCCTAACTCACACCTGTGACCTATATGCCCAGGCTGGATGGATACCACTCCTGAGTAGAATTCAATACCAGACCTGTCTACTCACCAAAAAAATTATCCTTGGGCACATGCCACCTGGAGTGGCAAAACTCCTTAACACCTACAGTAGAACCCAACCTACATGGAGAACTTATCAACAGACTTTCCAGGTCCCCAGATGCCCTACCACTATGGGGCAGAGATCATTCTCACACAGGGCTTCTTAGTGGTACAATACCCTTAACAAAGAAGCACTTACAGCTGCGACTCTTGGTCCCTTTAAAAAGGGAACTTCGACTCTCCCTTGCCTCAACCACGCACTGTGACTGTCTCTCCTAAACAATGGTCTTCACCTCCTACTGGAGACAATGGTGTTCTGTATTCCTGTCGCTTTGCCCCTCTTTTCGTCACCCCCCCATTCCACCCTTTACCCACCCCTCCCCTCTCAGCTGACATTATGCCTGAGCCACCCTCACCAATCTCTTGCCATCCACCTCTACCATCTGACAATGGCCTTTAGCCTGCTGACTCCTCACTGCCTCCCTCCACTCCATATGCAGTTCACCTTCAAAACTTACTCATGCTGGCTTTTGCTGACTCTCTCCGCAAATTACTGTATATACCATGCTTGGTCAACTTTGAGTGTAAAGTATGTATCTATTGTTTCCTTTGTATTTACATTACCCTACATCCTTTGACGTGGAACCTTTGTAAATGAGCAGTTCCTGCTCAATGGTACTTGTAATCCTAAAGTTTACTAAATTAAATAAATAAATAAATAAATAAATAAATAAAAACAGTCAAGCCAGCATATGTCATATCATCTCAGAAAACGACACCAGTACAGCTCAAGTGTCAATAATGCCCTGGCTTGGGGTCATGACTACGTCTGTTGAAGACAGGCCTTGGCCCAACGATGGCAGCATAATACCGTCCACAGTAGGTATGGCAGCGCATGAGCCAAGCCCCAAACCTTGGTGTCTCAGCGACAGTCGGGGTGTTGTCACTGCCACCCGAGAAGTGACGAGGCAATGGATTTATCATGTGTTCTCTGTAGTAACCAGGAATTCATCAGGGAGACGACTTTTCTTTATCCCTGTACTTGTCCTTATGGCCTGACACAGGCCATGATAACAACCTGTCCTTTTACTGGTCCTTTGACTTTGGGAGCCCTGATTCAGCTGACAGGGCTAGCAATACAGATTTTGAACCTTGTTCCTTCTCCATGGCTGCTAGTGGTTAATGGGGAAGAATATTTTCCAGAGTCTTGTTTCAGCATGACCCTGTAGCTTGGTTAAGGCACTGCCAGATCTCACATGTCCTCACATTGTGAGACAGGCTCAAACACACAAACCTTGTGTGCATCTTTCTACTAAATTTCATTTTCACACTTACAATACCAAAATAAAGCATGTTTAGATTTTAGCAGCATGCAGAGATGACGAAAAACACTGTGTATAACACAATTAAGGATAAACAGCAATGTTACTAGTAGGCATGGGGCTGCCCACGTTTATAAAGACGCTGACGCACGATGCTGTCATGGGCAGCCCCTAGCTAGCAAAACGTTTCATGTGCTTCTAGCGCTGACGTGGGTACATTTGCAAAGGTGTGGGCTAACTAAAGAGATATCCTTGAAGATCTACAGTTACAGATGAGAAAAAACAGGTTACTCACCTGTAACAGTAGTTCTAGGAGTGGTATATGATGTTCATCCACACCTTCTGGCAGCTGTCTTTCCCTTCAAGACTCCACCGGAACATCCTCAAGCTGGCCCCTCACACCCACCTGGATGGCAACTCTTTCGGCCCCACCTCGTGACACCAAATCTTGCCCACTGGAAGCAGTAGTGTGCGCCACAGCCAGGGGAGGTCGGGTGGGTCTATGTGGATGAACATCATATACCACTCCTAGAACTATTGTTACAGGTGAGTAAATACAGGTTACTCACCTGTAACAGGAGTTCTAGGAATGGTATATGTTGTTCATCCACACTGTCTGGCAGGTATCCTTGCTGCTTTAAATCTTGCCGGAAGGTCTTCAAGCTGGCTCCTCCCACCCACCCGGGTGGTAAAACTCTCGGCTCTGCCCCATGACGCCAGATCTGGCCCGCTGGAAGCTCAGGTTGTGTGTCGAGCCGGGAGGTCGAGAGTCAGGGATGAACAATATATACCATTCCTAGAACTCCTGTTACAGGTGAGTAACCTGTATTTCTAGGGACATGGATATGTTGTTCATCCACAATGTCTGGCAGACTCCTAGCAGTTCTCCGGGAGAAGGGAGGCAAGGCACACACCCCCTACTTAGGGAATAGAGACTGGAGAACCGAGGCCCCAAAACCAGCATCCCGGCGTGACTCAAGGTCTATGTGGTAGTGGGTGTTGAAGGTGTGTGCTGACTTCCAGGTAGCAGCCCTGCAGATTTCCTGGATAGGGGCGCCCTGGAAGCAGCCACCATGCAGTAGTATGGTGGGTAGAAGGCTCTTATCCTCTGGGAGGCTCCATGCCCGCCAACTTATAGCAGAGATCTATGCAGGAGGTGACCCACCTGCCTATCGTCCGCTTGGCTGCAGGTCTGCCAGGTGCGGCTTCAGCGTAGGTGACAAACAGCTGGCGAACCTCTCCCCGAATTTCAGCCGTGCGCTCCTTATAGTAAGCGAGCGCCCTTCTAGGGTCCAGAGTATGGAGCCTATATTCGGCCTCCGAGGTGTGATTGGGGTAGAACACCGGCAGAGTCAACACCTGGTTAAGGTGAAACTCCGACACCACCTTCGGAAGGAATTTCTCGGTGGGGGTGCAGGACAACCTTGTCCCTGTGGAAGACCAGGTAAGGAGACTCGATGGAGAGCGCCTGGAGCTCTCCCATCCTTCTGGCTGACGTAATAGCCACCAAGAAGGGTTCTCCACGACAGGTGAGAGAGATCACACCTGTGCATTGGTTCGAATGGTTTGCCCATGAGCTTTGCCAGTACCAGCAGTAGATCCCACGGAGGTGGAGGTTCTTGCACCGGAGGGGAAATGTGATCAAGGCCTTTGAAAAAGCACCCGACCACTTTTTCCTGCGCCACCGACTGCTTCCCGGCCCGCGCCCGGTAAGCAGAGATGGCTGCCAGGTTGCACCTTAAGGGTCGTCGACCTAAGCCCTTGCTGAGAAAGGGACCATAGGTAGTCCAAAATGCTCGCCAAGGAACAGGAGGAAGGGTCCAGGCCCTTGCCCTGACACCAAATGGAAAATCTCTTCCATTTGAAGGCGTAGCATTTTCTGGTCGACTCTTACGGACGCCTCAACCACATTGAGGACCTCGCCGGAAAGACCCAAGGCCTGGAACTCTAGCGCTCAGGAACCAGGCCGTCAGGTGCAGGGATTGAAGGTCTGGATGAAACACCTTCCCCTGATTGACTGAGAGCAGGTCCAGGGGAGCTGGAAGCTGCCGCGGGAGCCTGGAGCTGAGGCTGAGGAGATCTGGGTACCAGTACTGGCGGGGTCAGTCTGGGGCTATCAGAATCACCTGCACCTTGTCCCTCCTTGCTTTGAGAAGCACCTTGTGAATCAAGGGAATGGAGGAAAGGCGTAGAAGAGGTCCGGGGTCCACGGCCCGAGAAGGCATCCCCCTGCAGCGAGCCCTGCTGAGGGGGGCGGGCATGGAACAGCCTCAGCTACGCGTTCTCCCTGGAGGCAAACAGGTCCACCTGAGGTGTACCCCAGTGGGAGAACAGATCTTGTACTACCTCCGGCAGGAGAGGCCACTCGTGGGACACAGCCCCTATCCGGCTTAGGGCACCGGCCAGGGTATTGGAGGCTCCTGCCACATGAATGGTTAGGAGATCCGCCTACAGGCTGCACATGAGTGACCAAATGCGGAGAGCTTCCTTGCATAGAAGCATGGAGTGCATCCCGCCCTGGTGGTTTAGGTAGTACATGGTCGTGGTATTGTCCGTCTGGACCCGAACCACTTGACCCCGAAGAAACGGAGCGAAGATGGTGAGAGCTGGGGGGACCGCTTGAGCTCTAGCAGGTTGATATGGCATCGACTCCCGTGGGGGACCAGAGGCCATGCGCTCAGTGTTCCCCTAGATGGGCACCCCAACCCATCAGAGAGGCATCGGTCGACAGAGAGACCGTCGGCTCGGGGCGGAAAACCGGGATGCCCTCCTGCAGATGAGCTGGAACGATCCACCACTGGAGAGTGTTCCACATCCCCTGGGTCACCGTCACTAGCTGGTCCAATGGATCGCAGTGTTGAGACCACTGGCTGGCCAGTCCCCATTGAAGGGGGGCACATGTTCCGGCGAGCCCAACGGACCACGCTGGTGCAGGCCGCCATGAGACCCAGGAGGCGCAGGAAGTCCCGGGCAGGGCGCGATTGCCCAACCAGAAATGACTGGGCAAAGGAGGAAAGAACCTCGGCCCTGTCCGGCGGGAGCCATGCTCTGGCTCGAAGAGAGTCGAGCTCTGCCCCGATGAAGAGAATCACCTGCTTCGGTTTGAGTTCCGACTTGGCCTCGTTGATGAGGAGGCCGACTTGAGAGCAAACCTGGAGGGCCAGATCCCTAGACCACTCCACCTCCCATCTGGAGGGGGCTGCTATCAGCCAATCGTCCAGGTAAGGGTACACCCGGACCCCATGGCGCCGCAGGAATGCTGTCACCACTGCCATGCATTTGGTGAAGACCCTGGGAGCAGGAGACAAGCCAAAGGGCATGGTTCGGAACTTGAAAAGGGATCCTTCCGCTCAAAAGCGAAGGAACCTCTGATGTGACGGACGGATAGGGACGTGAAAGAACGCGTCCTGCAGGTCCAGAGAGCAGAACCACACGCCGCGTTCCAAGGATGGTATTATCTGAGCCAGAGTGACCATCCTGAAGGTCCGAGACCTTAGGAACTTGTTCAGGTCGTGCAGTTCGAGAATGGGGCGCCAGCCCCCCGTCCGTTTCGGAACCAGGAAGTAACTGGACACAAACCCCGGGTCTGAAGGAGGATCCGCCACCTTTCTGATCACCTCCTTCTTGAGGAGGATAGCAATGTCGGCTCGGCGAGCCGACAGTGAGGCTGCAGACCCCGAGGCCCCCCAAGGTGCGACGGCTCTGAAGGGCGAGGCCTGCTCGAACTCCAGAGGCAGGCCCTTTCCCACCACTTCCAACACCCACGCGTCTGTGGTAAAACGACCAGGCGGAAAGAAAGTGGCGGAGCCGCCCACGGGGAACCTGGGATGAGGTGAGGTTGGGGCGACACCCTCAACCCGTCACTGGGCAGGCTTGAAGGGGGGGCTGGCTGAGGGACCTCCTGGGCCTTTACCCCCCTGCTTCCTGGAGGAGGAAGCTGCGGGCTTGGGTCTGGGATGCCAAGCGCGAGCCTGCTGGCCCTGACGTTGCTGGGCCGGACATGCCGCGGGCGCAGACGGACGAAAGGGCTTAGGCTGTAGTCTGCGGCCCTTGTCCCTCTGAGCAGATGAGACCAAGTCCAAAGTAGCATTGGACTTCTCGATCCTCTGGAGGTGGCCTTCCACCCCAGGGCTGAAGAGGTCAGTCCCCAAGAAGGGGACATCTGCCAACTTGTGCTGGGTATCCGATGTGAAAGTGGATATCCTCAGCCATGCCAGACGGCGCATAGCCACTGCGGCCGCGACTGACCTGGCGCATGAGTCTCCAATGTCCAGAGCAGTCTGAAGTTGCTGCTTGGCCACTGCCCTGGTCCCACACCTGCCTAACCGTGGTCTGCAGGTCAGCGGAGATGAGGGACTACCTGGTCCAGGGAGCCCAACAGGGCATGGAGAAATGTGCCATAAGCACGGCCGAGCTGGCCTGAGGAACGCCAAGGGAGGACACAGCGTAGACTTTTCGCCCGGCATAGTCCAATTTCTTGGACTCCTTGTCGGGAGGTTTGTCCACGTCCCTAGCGTTTCCGGCACACCGGAAAACGCTGTCGGTAACTAACTCCTCGGCTGAGGGATATTCCGAGAAACTGGACAGGGAAACGGTAGGGACCGCATACTTCCTGGCCATCCTGGCCGAAGGCGCAAGACAGGAAGCAGGGCGCTGCCAGAGCTCCAAGGCCGGGCCCACAACGGCCTCGGCCACAGGAAAGACCTCCGTAGGGGAATCCCCTTGGTCCGCTTGGATATGGGCTCGAGCTGCATCCCGGTGGACTCCGAGATGAGTCTAAGCAAACCCAGGAAGGACGAAGAGCTATCGTCCAGCAACTGACCTCCAGAGGATTCCAAGTCCACTTGCCTGGAGAAAAGGGAGGAATCGTCGTCGGACTCAGAAGATTCTGCAAAGAGCTGCCTCGGGCCTGAGCCACCCTCCACCTGCTGAGGGCGATCGGGAGTGAGGATGACAGACAGCCTATGGGGCAGACCCTGAGCCGACCGAGAGTTCTTGGTCGGAGCCCCAAACAACGGCTGTGGAGGCGGAGGTTCCACCGGAATCGGTGGAGCAGCTGGTTTTGGCTGAGCAACAGGCCTGGAAACAGGCACCTTGGCTAAAGCGAGGTTGGTTCGGCCGCCCAGTGACAGCCACTTAATGGCCGGGAAGCGCGAATCGGCTTGTTCTCGCCAGCAGAAGTTGTTGCCACATGAGGTCTCGTATCGTTCGCTTAACTTGCATCAAAGCCTCCCTCGTCCGAGGAGGAGGAAGAGCGGCGGCGCCGCTTGCCCGGTGCCGAACCGGGACCGCCTTGGCGGGGGATTGGCTGACTCGTAAGAAGTCCAGACCGAGAACTCGGCTTTTCCGAGGAGGGTGCGGAAACCCGCCTCCTCGGCTCGGAGGGGTCACCCGAGGGCTCCGGAACCGAGGCACTGGCAAGCCCACGGGATCCCCAACCACCACCGGGGAACCAGTGAGAGGATTTTGCCGGCTGGTCGACAACCCGGCCCAACGGGTCGAGAAAGATCTCGATCAGCCGACGGGAGTATCGGTCAACTGACCTGACGGGGACACCGTGAAGCCAGTGGCCGAAGCCGAAGGACGGAGGGACTTACCCTTGTCCTTCTTTTTGGACCGAGAGGAAGGTCCAGCAGATGATGGTCTGTCTCCCTTAGTGGAGAGAGACAGACAAAGCTCCTTAAAAGAAGCAGAATATGAGGATCCCAAGGAGAGCGGGATAAATGCCGCGGCCGAGGAAGATGCAGCCCGCGCCGCCTCCTCTTCGAGGGCGATCATCTGCTCTAGCTGTTCCGCGGAGCCCACCGCCTCGGAAACCACCAACCGGGCCTCCTTTGACTTTACCGGAGGGTAGCGCTTTTCGGGTCGCCCAAGTTGCAGACGGGCAGCACGGTCTTCCAGGACGTAGGCCGAGAAAGAAGAGCATAGGTCGCAAGCCTGCGGGTCGTGCTCAAGGCCCAAGCAGTAGACGCACGTGGAGTGCGGATCCGTCAGAGACATCTTCTGCCCGCATGGGCATCTCCGGAAACCGGGAGTCGATTTGTCCATCGCAGCCGCGAGGGAAATAGTTGACCCAAGTCTAGAAAACCTTAAAGATTAATTTCGGAAAACCGAAGAGTGAGGAACCAGTCTTATACGCAGAGCGTTAAGGAGGGAACCTGAGCTTCCAAGCGTGTAAGGAAGATTTCTGGCCATGGGCGGAGTCGAGTTTTACCACCCGGGTGGGTGGGAGGAGCCAGCTTGAAGACCTTCCGGCAAGATTTAAAGCAGCAAGGATACCTGCCAGACAGTGTGGATGAACAACATATCCATTTCCCTAGAACCTGTTTTTCTAGGGATGTGGATATGATGTTCGAACCACACTTTCTGGCAGACTCTTAGCAGTTCTCCAGGAAGAGGGGGCAAGGCGCACACACCCTAATTAGGAAACAGGGATAGTTATAATAGGTTTTATTTACATAGGCACCCTGCCGCAAAGACCCAGGGTACCTTACAAACAGTGCAAGAATAACAGTAATAACATAAAGTACAATAATCCATAACTCACATATTAACAGTTTAAAACACGTAACCCATAAAACTTAGCAGGGAGGGTGATAGCTAACGAGAGAGGATCAGTCCCCAAAGGCTTGCTATAACAAAAAGGTTTTCAGACCCCTCTTAAAGGTCTCCCCCATGGGGGCCTCTCTGAGGGCTCTTGAGAGGTAGTTCCATAAAACCATGCCGGCCACCTCAAAGACCTGGTCGCCCGAGGTTTTCAGCCATGCCCTCAATACGGCTAAGAGGCCCAACTCAGTGGAGTGATGAGAATGCAAGGGCATGTAAGGCTCAGGAGGTCAATCAGATAGCCAGGATCCAACCCATGTAGGGCCTTATAAGTTAGAAGACCAACTTTAAAGGAGAGGAACCGTAGCCAATGTAGTTCATGCAGCACTGGGGAGATATGACTTGAACTAGAAAGGCCATTCAGCAACCTAGCAACTGTGTTGTGCACCAACTATAGGCACCGTAGCATACCTCCACTGACCCTGAGGGTATACAGCATCACAGTAGTCAAGCCGAGACATCACTAACGCATGCATCGGTATATCCAATTATCCAGTGGAGATAACTGATCTAATCCGGCTGATGTTCCACAGATGGTAAAAGTCACTCTGGATATCTCCAGACACCTCAGTCTCAAATGTCAGCCCTTCATCCAGAATAATTCCCCAATTTCTCACCTTAGTGACAGCCACAAGACTAGATGCACAGAGTCAAAGTCCAGTCCCAATCCTGGCAGCCACCACTCTCCCTCTGTGATCTAGTTTCATCAACAATACCTCAGTCTTGTCAGAGCTGAGCTTCAACCAGATTGACAACATCCTGTCTTGGATCTCAGCCAAACACTTATTAAAGCAAGTCAACTGCAACTTGCATCCTCGGTGCAAAAGACAGGTAAAGCTGGGTATCATCTGCAGAACAGTGAAATCCCAGCCCAAACCATCAGAAGATCCCACCCAGAGGCAGCATATACACTGCAAACAACACAGGCAAGGAGACTGAACCTTGAAGAATGCCACAAAGCAGGGACACTGGGCATTAGAAAACATTTCCCAATGCAACCCTCTGTGTCCTGTCCCTGAGGTAGGACTCAAACCAGCAGAAGACTCTGCCAGCAAGACCTACACATTTCCTTAGCTAGTCCGGTAACAACTTATGGTCTACAATGTCAAAGGCTGAGGACAGATTGGAGAGAACAAGTCTTTACCATTCACCTCTCTCTCTTGCCTTGAGAAGGTCACTATGCACCCCTACTAGTGTAGTCAGTGCTATGCTTCGCCCTACATCTCAAATGGCGAGGCTCATAGATGACAGGTTATGACGTGTGGCGGCTCAAGCTGCGACACAACCACCTTCTCAATAACCTTGCCCAAGAACAGCAGGTTAGACTGGTAGGTAATTCACTAGGTTGTCAGGGTCCAAGGGTGACTTTTTTCAGGAGAGACCTCACCAGTGCATCTTTCAATGCAGCCCGAAACAGCCCCTCCGTCAATGAGCACCAGACAATTCCCACAAATACTGGGCCCAGTTGTCTGACAACCCGCCAGTAATTGGTGTCAGATCTCAATCCAGTTCATATGTTGGTCACAGCTCTGAAACCACCCCCCTCACCTCCTCCACCGTCACTGGTCTCAACTTTCCCCATGGCAACTGAACACTTCTGTGAACTGTTGGTTCAACCCGTTGGGTTGCTACAGCCCATTCAGGGAGATCCCGTCACGAACAGAGGACACCCTGTCCAAGAAGAATCGAACAAACTTCTTGCATTTAGTGGGTGAAAAAACTTTGCCAGACTCCAGACAGGTTGTATAAAGTAACCTATCTACATCCAAAAGAGCAGAGCTGGTCAATTCCTTCAGGCAGCAATCTCCCTTGATAGAAAATCAGCTTTCTCCTGGATGACTGCTCATTGGTATTCACCGTAACAATCTGAAGGGATCTAGAACTAATCACATTTTCTAAATTAAATGAAACCCTATCCTAGTTAGTAACTTGCAGTATTATATTATCTATGCTGGAGACTTGAGACAGACCTGATCACGCAAACCAGCACATCCAGATTCAAGTGAGCTTTCACACAACGCCGGACACAGCAATTATGTACTGTTTTTAAAATACTTTTTAAAATACTCAATCTGCAAAAACTGAGATGAGTCCAATTTAAAATAAAAAAATTATTACACTATTTTGTAACTCGTGTTACTATGCTACTGCCTAGAGTATGTGGACCTTGAGATGTGAATGCGTAAACCAGCAGCTTTAGGTGAGCTTCATGAACGGTCATCGTACAAAACAGGACCAAAAACCCTCACCTGCTGCCTCTTGTAACTCAGGCATGTGTGTGGGACTTAAGATACAGTACTATATCAAGAATATATGTGAGGAATGATGGAGAATGAATGAATAAAAATGATGGCAGTTATCAGTTATAGCAGATTTCAACAGGAGTCACAATCAGCATTCATTATACCTGATAATTCAGTATTGTGGGGTTCAGTATAGTGGGACAGCACTGCGAACGCAATTGTTGCCACTCTGAATCGTAAGCATGGTCTTTTACTGCTGCATTAAAGTCTTTTTTGACATTAGAAGTGGCTTTGGAGGAGAATCAACATACTCGATCATAAAAAGAGTTGCTATGGGCAAAGTTTGGGTGTGGTTTATTTTCCAGTTTTTTTCTCATCCAAAGATGGCAAGCCTAAAAAGAGGTAGCCTGGGTTGAAAAACCATGTTTTCAGTCACACCTGAGCACTGAAAAATAATACTCAATACAACAATAACAAATGCTCACAGACGTTGCTACCAGTGACATCTCCCAAAGCATGCACGCGAGGAATAAGCTGAAAACAAGGTTTTTAGTTTATTTTAAAAACAGAAGGATGCAATGGTGGTGACCCAGATTGCCAGGGTATGAGACAGAGGCTAGAGGAGGGAAAAATGGGGTGAACAAAACAGGAGTGAAACTTTAAACAGGCATTACACTTCTGCAGACCCCGGAATCCACAGGAGTTCAAGTAAGTTTACGGACCTAAAAGAACTAAGTCCTGGAGCCACTCAGAGCTCTGTCAGCTGATGTGGCCAGTTGCTGAAACCTGGAGAGCTATTGGCAGTTGGGGAGTTTGAGGGGAAAAAGCCATCAAGGCAACAGGTGTCTGATCTTCCCCATGGTCAATTACTGTTTCCTGTGAAGTTTACTACCTTAAACCTTGAGAGACATGACGGCAGCTATCCCCTGTAGTGCCCCTCTAGAGTGAAGCCCCAGCCGAGATGTAACATTCCTAGAGGAAAAACCATCTATCTTTCTGAGGAAAGGGCTCAGGTGAAAATTTATTTTACCTGTGACAAAAAGACTTTTCTGGATATCCCCCATGCCCTCCCTCCCTCCTTCACGACAGGTAAGCAGGATGGTTAGGTAATGCTGATGAAACGTATTTAATTTGATCTGGAACCCGCTGCCCTGTGGGGACCCATGAGGATAAAGGGTGAAGTAGCAGGACCAGCAACGCTGCAGTCCCCCAGTAGGTACTTGCACCTCTGTTACCCATTTATATCCAAATTTGAAACGTGAAGAATGTTATCTCAATGGAAGTGAAAAGGATAGGGACCTGGCTGGGGTATCTGAAAGCATATATAGGGACATAAGCTGTCTGCTGTTACGTTCCAGCGGAGCTGAGTGAAAACCTTTAGTTCACCTGGGACTTGTGCTAGTCCCGGGCTAGAACACTCCCTTGATGACCAAGTATGGCCCCTGTGTACCGGGTCCGTGGGGGTGTGAGTATCAGGGCAGCTTCAAATGACAAAATGCCCCTCATGGCACCCATGCCAGGTGCCCAACATCTAGTCCTTGAAGAAAGAACAGTTCCACCTGTAAAATGTACCTCAGTGACTGAAAAGTCCTACTTGTTTGCAAGAGGATCTGGCTAGGACAGCCCAGGTTTATAAACGTATGTAATGTACTCTGTACCCTCACTGTTGCTTGCAGCCCCTAAAACTCTGGACTCCGATTGCCCGTCAGTAGATGAACTCCCCACCAGTGTGGACACTGCTCCCCTTTTGGCACGGAGAACTCTGACATGGGACATTTGTTTTTAAAAAACAAACAAACAAAAAAACAAACTCTGGGATTAAATTTTGCAATTACAACTATTAAGCTCATGAGTCTTTTGAATTAAATGGTTCCAGTCTTTAGATTCTACATATTGTGGACATTCAAATGATTGTTTTGGGGCTATTTGCTGTTAACCCCTTTGCTCTGAAACCCTGTATTGGCCCAGAGATCATCTGGTGTCCTGGAGGCTTAGCATATCCCTAGACCTGGGAGGGTGCTGCACTTCTCTTACATGAGAGCATCTGTCTATACATATTGCTTCCAATTCCAGGCACCTCAGACCAATGCACAACTGCCATGTTTGACCCACAAGTCACTTTAGTAAAACTGTTACCTTCATCCCAAAAGACTGCATTCTTATTGCGACTTCCTTTCCGATCCTTCCAAGCCCCACTATTCCAAGTGTCTTTCCTTCGAGCTCTGCACCCATGAACTGTAACAGAATGAAAAGGTTAAATTAACTGCATACCTCCCATTCACAACTTCAATCCATATCTGTAACACTAGGCATACCTTTTTTCTGTCCCAATTGCCTGCTTTCAAAGAAGCTACAGCTTGAGGAATTTGCCTAAAAATCAGAAGAATTTAGAAATTTTTCAGAATACTGAATTCATAAAATTATAACCCTGTGTTATAAAGACAGTGTTTGGAGAGTGTCGGCTTTAAGTTAATGTTTATTTTACACACTGGTAATTCTGTTTAACAACAACAACAGATAAACTGCACCCACCTGGCAAGGCAGACGATCATCCCACAAGTCAGCTCTGCTGCGCTGATGGTATTACCAGCTGGCGTGCTAAAACAAAAATGAACACAGCTCCAAGTTACTGCTAGCAAACTCGGCTGATTAATGTTTCACAGTGATGAAGGGACATTGTGAACCCACATGCCTGAAAATGTATTTTTAACCAGAACTGGAATATTATGGGTATTAGTTTGCTTTTGTAAGAAGACAGTTTATTGTGGCGTACCTTTATGTAACATACTGGTGATGACAGCAGCCTGTTGTGCTGCTAAGAAACTAGGAGCCTCACTGCCAAAAAGCACAAGTTTGTTTTAAAGAGCAGCGGCTCGATATTCAAAAGTTTGCACAGGCGCTAACCGGTGTTTGCCTGCACAAACAATGTTTTACACTGGAGTCCAATATTGCATTTTATAAAGACAATACAAGTACCAGCCAGGTGTCCAACTAAGAAAAACATACAAGAAGAAGAATCCATCCACAAGATCAAAAAGGTTAAAAAACCCAAACATTCAATCCCTATATTTAAACAATGCATAAATTGTATCCAGTCTGTAAACTTCTGCTACCAACAATCAAAATAGTAGTTAAGTGTCGCAAAGGATTTTGCGTGGTCATTTTGCACTGTACAACTACCGCCAAAGAAACCCATATTTTACTGCATGCAACCCTAGCAGCTGTGGGACGTAATGCAGCCAACCAGCTGGTTGGCCGCTGGGGGAGCATATCCACCCCTGTAGTCTGTGGGCCCCCACTACTGCCAGCCTGTACTGAACGTAAACTCCCTGGTGCCAGTGGTTCCGACTGTCACCCCTCAATACAGAGAACAATCTCTGGTGCTAGTGGCCCAAGGCCCCTTCCCCCCTTGCAAACCCCTCATTGAATAAAACAATCCCTGGTGCTAGTGGTCCTCCCCCCTTCCAATCGCCAGCCCATAAAGTGTCAAATGAAATCCCTGGTGGTAGTGCCCCCGGATTGCCAGCCCCTCATCGGAATAAAGAATCCCTGGTGGTAGTAGTTCCCCCCTCCGATCACCAGCCCCTCCTGAAATAAAGAATCCCTGGTGGCAGTGATCCCCTCCCCCTCCTGCAGATCGCCAGACCCTCATTACAAAAAACAATCCCTGGTGGTAGTGACCCCCCCGCCCCAGGTGCATATGGTGATTGGCACAGCCCTCCTCACACTTTCTCATCTGGCCGCCATATGCTCAGACAGGGAGCATGCCACGTAGTTACTGGATAGGGCAAGTTACCCTGTTCTGTAAATAAGTGGCACACTCCCAGTCTGGACGTATGGGGGCTGACTGAGGAGGGCTGTGCCGGTTGTCATATACACCTGCGGCACTGGGGTGGGTGCTCTATGCCGCAGTGGTGGTGGTGGGGGCGCCAGACACCAGGGAGGTTTTTTTTTTTTTTTTTAAATTCTGGGCTGGCGATCAGCAGGAAAGGAGACCACTACCACCAGGGATTCTTTATTTCGATGAGGGGCTGGCGATCGGCGGTGGGACAACTACCACCAGGTATTCTTTATTTCAATGAGGGTCTGGCGATTGAAGGGAAGGGGACCACTATCACCAGGGATTATTTTGATGAGGGGCTGGCGATCGGGGGGGGGAACCACTAGCACCAGGAATTGTATTTTATCTAGGGCTGGTGATGGGGGGGGAGGGACCACTAGCACCAAGGATAGCTACAGATGCCATGGACACTGGTGGTGGTGGGGTTGCCACACTACCTGCCTCCACTACCCATGCAAATGGACCCATAATGGGCATGCAAATGGCCAGTTAGCACCTTGCATGCCCAATGGGCTCATTTACATGAGCACCTTTGAAAATTGCTGATAGCCCCCCGGCACTATCAACTCTTGAGGCCAACTTCAGGACCCATGTTGGGGAGACACTACCTGACTCAGCACTGTGCCTACATGGCCCAATATTTAGTCAGGTAGCACCTGACTTAATATACCATTCTGGGACCCTTGGGCTATTGCAAAGTGCAGTGCAAACATTTGCACTACGCTTTGCACCTTACTGAATATTGGGCCCCAGGTGTTTAGTTCTAATAAATAGATGACTTTTTTATTTATTGTATTTTTATGTGTTAGTAATAGCTTTCTACTTTTATAATAAAATATTTGTTAGTACAGTGAAACAAGTGGGTTTTCACATTCACTTCTCACACTGTTAGTAAAAAAAAGAATTCAATAGAATTCTGGTATTGTGATGTCAGAAACTGCCAGTTACTTAGCAGCCCAATGTATTTCAATGAGAAACTAAATATATGTTACTCTTTCAAAAGAAATAGATATTCTTTAAGCTACAAACTTTGACCATTATATATATGTGTGCATTATTGTGATCCAGCTGTATGATTTTACAATTTTTAAGAACAAATTATTGGCTTCTTTCTTCTTAAGTAAAATCTAGTTATGAAGAAAATGTCACCTGCTAGCAAAACAAAAGATCACAGTTTATCAAAAATCTCATATCTCTATTAAATATATAATATGTTGGTGGTAGAAAATATTATTTCTACATAAAACTCTAAAAACAGATTTGCAGTGTTCCACTGAAACACATTACTCTGCCAGTAAAGAGTTTCTGACTTCGTAATACAAGGATTCCTTTTGATTCTTTTTTTTTGGCTAGCAGTTGGCAAAAATACAACTACATTATGAAAAGATAAATTAAGAAACAAATAAAAGCAAACTGAATGTTTATAGAGGCATCTAAAGGCCCCAAACCTTAATTCTTAAAGATATACATCATTACTAAGCACTTGCTCTTTAAGGCCAGGGAACATTAAGGGTCTTGACTGATGAGCAGCAGCAGGATACGAACAGGTGAACTGCTGCAGTATGGAAAAAGTTTGAGAACACAAAGTGAACACTGGTAACCCGACACGGACTGCACACCAGTAATACCAGCATGATGAGTCCATAGAAATACCGTATTAAAAATAAATCCCATTACATCTAATATAATTGGGGTTAATACAGTCATTTTAATTGAAAAAATGTTACCTTGTGGGCTGGCCCAATGGTGACAGGTGCTGCTTGCCACACTGATGAACCAGGTTCATGTCACACACCTGTGGCCCCAGTGCAGGCTGTCGGAGATGGAGCATCCCAGGGGATGCGTCCCCCCTTCTGGGAAGGAATGCAGTGACTGCTGAAGCAGTGCTGCCACCTGCAGAGCCACAGATGGTAGTGAAACTGAAGAACTCTTGTGGGAGGGTGGCACTGCATGCCCACGGCATTTGGTTTCTTGATGCACAAATGTGCCACTGCTGGTGGGACCTGGGGGAAACAGGTGTTACAGGGATGAGATTGCCATGTCTCACATGTCCAATGGGGCCATTTTCCCCTCTTCATGGGGGAAGGCCTCCACCTCCACCCCTTCACCAGCTCCCAGTTTCAGCCAGTAGCCAAGGGAAATCTTTTGAAGGTGTAAAGGACGGAGCCTTGAACTGGAAATAGAGGTTCCTTACTTATAACCATAGTTCTACTACTAGAAATCAGTTCAAATCCACACTTGGGCAGTCTTCCACTGAGCATGCTCAGTAATTGGAACAGTCTTGAAGCATGAATGCTCTTACCACTCAACCACGTGGTCCTCTGGTTCCACCCCCAACGTACTCAGATCTGCATGCTGGAACAGGAATTCAAAGCAAGCCTTGCCTGGGGAGGTTGGGTAGGTCATGTGGATGTGAAATGAATACTAATAGTAGAACTATGATTACAAGAGAAGAAGTTCCTTCATACTTACCATCATTTCTTTTTCTGTTCGCTCCAACGCTGGAATCTTACATGTGCTCCCCCACTAGGGTAGTGGTACAGCCCAAAGCTGTGACATCAGCATAGAACTCAGAGGACAGGAAAATTCAGACTACAGCAGTTACTCAGTTTAATACTGTCCATGCTGCACTTCCAAAAACAGAAATAAATACCAACATCCATGTCCCTAAGTGAGCTCCCTTCAATAAATATAAAACGAATCACCTATTTGAGCTTGAGTCAACAAATAATAAGCTACATAGCCTACCTTATTTGAAGAACAATTTCTAACCAAGTCAGTCTTTGGTGACCAAGGACAGTGTCAGTGGCTCAGCAGGTAGCACACTCACCTCTGAGGCCGGGGGTCAGAAGGCTGTGGGTTCTATCCCCACATCAGGCACTTGGATTAAATCCCAGTACTGACACTGTAGTACAGCACGAGGGAAGAGCTGCACTCCTGAGGTGTCGTCTTTCAGATGAGATGTTAAACTGAAGTCCCACCTGCCTGTTTTGATGGTAGTTCAGGTGGATGTTAAAGATCCCACGGCACTTCTTGAAAAGAGTAGGGGAATTTCCCTGGTGCCCTGGCCACATTTCCCCCATTCACTAAAAATACCACAGACAGCTTAATCTGGTTCAAAGGTCAATTGGCATTCATCTGTATCCCCCTTCCCCGGGTCATGCCTGAAAATAGGCAGAATTTGTCTACACTTACCCGGTCAACAAAAACTAAATAAATAAGTTGACTGACCACTCAGCACACCAGCCAGTTTGTCAAATAAACGAATGCACTGTTTCTGGACCGTCACAGGCCTTGCAAATAAACCATTGTCAGTGCTATAACACAAAACATTTTGAAACAGGAACTACATGTGAACTTAGCCATACTAACAAATGGATGCTCACCTGAACTGGTCTGCCATCTCACAATTTAGGGAAAATCGCATCCAATTAGCCTATTGGCCCATCATGCCAAATACGAACTATACACCGTGATGCCCATCAGTACTGATAAATCCCAACACCTGTACATCTGTGGAAATCATCCGTCTGAAAAGAAAAACACATATCTACAAATATATTGGACAGTACTTCCCAAAACAATAAGCCCAGTGCTTCCAGGGAGAGGCCCCAATGACAACGTTGGAGCTAAAAGAAAAGGAAATTATGGTAAGTATGAAGGACTTTCTCCTTTCTGTACTGCTCGATATTGTCAATGGGGAAATGTTATATATGGATTCTAAGACACAGTACCCATTGACAATAAGGGAAGGGAGAATACTGTCCCATATATGACCCCAAAGGGTAACTACAGTATTCATCTGCTAACTACCGCCTGTAATCAACCACGCCAAAAGGCCGCATCGGTGGAACTCTGAGCCTCCAGTCTGCAGCACTCACAAGCGCCCCAGTGAAGAAGGTTCTGATGAAAACAGGAGTCTCTTCTCTATGACATCATATTTGTATTACTGGTCTTCATCCACCTGGCAATGGTGACCAAAACTTTTTGGACATTCTTTGCCACTTCAAACAGAATAAAGAAAACTTTCTGGCTTTCTAAACTCTTCTGTCTCTTTAGGCATGTTCTGCCCACCCTATGCAAATCCATCTTATGAAATTTTTGTTCCTTTAGATTCGCTGGCTTCGGGGCAGAACTACAGCAAACTTCGTAGTTCACATGAGGGGCTATAAGGGGTAGATGGAAATGTCCTCAGTACTACCTTGTCCTTAAGCATTAAAAGGTAAGATTCCCTATGTGAACAGCCTGGCACTCCCTAATCTTGGATGAACAATCACAATTGAAAGGTGCTCTGCACAGCACGTATAAAGAACAGTAACATACTGTAACAGTAGTTCTTTGAAAGAATCTCCTTCACTGAGCCACATCATGGAACTGTTAGCTGTCAGCGTCAGGACCACCTGGAAATTTTGCTGGCTAGGATTCCTAAATCGACTTGCCTCATCAGTGCCTATATAATGTGGGTATCCAGCACAGGAAAGGATATAGAAACTTGAGTAAACATGCCAAATTAGGCATTGAAATAGAACCAGTGTGCGAGAGCAGCCAGGGTAATCACCTGTCACCCGACATGGGGGGAAGGTGGCAGGGAGATGCTGCGGCTCAATGGAAGAGATTCTCTTGAAGATTGACTGTTAAGGTAAGTAACTATTCTCTCTTTGAGGACATTTCCATCCGTTAAGCCATAGCATGGAACAATTCCCAAGCAATACAAAGCACTGAGAGAGGAAGACAGGATCTAAAGACCCTGTGGAAGGAGGCCCTGCAAGACAGAAAGGCCAAAGTCAGCACATCTACGAATTATGATATCCAGACTATGATGTTTAGTAAATGTATGAACAGTACTCCAAGTGGCAGCAGCACATATGTCAGAAGTGGACACACTGTGAAAACAGCCACTCCACAGATGCAGTGAGCACGGACATGACCATGAAGCTGCTTAACGCGCTTCTCGTAAAAGAAAGTAATACAGTAGGCCAACAATTTGGAAAGTCCCTACTTGTGAATGAGGGAGCACATCATTCTGTAGGTGAAAGCCATAACCAGTTGTGAGATTTCATACAATCCATTTTACGGTCCAAGTACCAACACAGCACCCTACGGATGTCCAGCGTATCCAAACAGCGTTCCTCAATTTTAGTGGAAGTCTAGAAACAAACAGGAAGGTCAATGGTCTAATTTAGTGTTCTCTCAGAAATAACCTTCAGAAGAAAATGATGATTAGTATGTACTGTAACTATCCTTGTGGAAAATAAGGAAAGAAGTGTCTACAACCAGAGCCTGCAACTTAGATATGCATCTAGCAGATGTCACGGCCACTAGGAATATTGTCTTCCAAGAGAGGACGCGCACCTCACAAGTAGCAGCAGGCTGAAACGGAGGTGCAGTAAGGGTCTCTAGGATCAAATTAAAGTCCCACACAAGAACCGGGTCACAGAACAGGGGTGTAGAAGCAGTATACCTCTGAGGAACTTAGGGGAAACCTCAAGCTGGGGCACTGTCTTCCCATCAGTGAGGGCATGGAAAGCCAAAACCACGGTCAAGAGGAACTTAATAGAGGAATACCTTAGGCCTGTGTCCTTCAGGGGCAAGAGGAAGTCCAGCACTAGACTAACTGGACACATAAAAGGATCCAGGGCATGCACAGCACAACAAATTGTAAAACATTTTCATTTTTGCAAATAGGTGTACTGCAGTGACAGCTTCCTAGCTGCCAGGAGAACTGCAGTAACTGCTGGGGAAACACCAAAGCAGGAGAGTTCTATGTCCTCAGGAGCCAGCCGTGGAGATGCAGGGATCAAAGATCTGGATGTACCATAGCACTGTGCTCCTGCATCAGAAGTCCCGCTGGCAGAGGGAGTGGGACCAGAAGTTCCACTGCCAATTGCTGGAGCAGAAGGAACCATATTTGTCTGGGCCAGTATGGGGCCACTAGAATCAGAGTGGAAGACTTGGCCATCATTTTATTATGAGGTCATCCACGATGGGGTCCAAGAGCTCCCACTTGTGGCGGAGCACCCGGGACTGACTTAGACAATCCACCAGGGTGTTGAGGGTGCCAGGCAGAAACACAGCTGACAGAAAACTTGTCGTGTTCCATCACCCAATGACACACTCTCATCACCTCTGTGCAGGGGAGGATATGAGTGGGCTCCGCCTTGCTATTTGATGCAATACATCACCAAAATAGTCTGTACAGATCAGCAGCTGATACCCCAGAAGGACAGTGCTGAAGGCCTGTAGGCTAAGCAAAACCGCCCTCATTTCCAGAGAGTTGCTGTGCAGAATTGCATCCAAGTGTGTCCACTGGTCACGAGTTCAGAAGAGGTCCAGATGGGCACCACAGCCTGAACCTGAGGCACCCATCGTCATCACCAGGAGAAGTGATGGACAGAGAAAGGGAGAACCTATCTCGATGTTGGTGTGGTCAGCCACTAGAACAGGAAGTGATAGAGGGAAGGAGTCACTTCTATTAAGACACTCCAAATCATCAGAGCACTGTGCCCACTGTGCCTGGAGGAATCATTGCGGGATCCTCTTATGCAGATGAGCCAGAGGGACAGTCAGTATGGCAGCAGCCATGAGGTTGATGAGCCACAGCAGGCATCTGGCCAAGACAAAGCTGCTGGAGGAAACCAGCTGAGCCCGGGCCACATGGCACGGTCAGAGAGCAGAAATGCCTGACCCAGCCCCTTCTCCAAGACAGCTCCTATGTACAGTACTGGAGGTGCTGGCACAGAGTGAATACTGATTTTTGCTTGTTCACTAAGATACCCAGTTGGCTGAACAGCTTGCAGGTCTGAAACAGGGTGTAAAATTATAGCCTCCTGCGACGGGGCCTTCAAAAGCCAATCATCAAGAAACAGGATGATATAGAGGCCTTCCCAGTGGTGGGCAGATGCAACTACTGTAAAACACTTGGTAAAGACATGCAGTGCAGTGCAGAAGACAAACCAAAGGGCAAGACACAAAACTGATACTGTGAGCCCTGAAGCAAGAAACGCAGATACTTTTGGTGAGATCTGTGGATCTTGATAAGGTGGTATGCATCCTTCATATCCAAAGCAACCACCATCCAGTCCACCTTTAGTAAGTGGACCTTTAGTCTAGTGTTGAATAAACAGGAAGTATAGTATGATGGCTGTTAGGGAGGCAGACACCTCCAAGAACTTACAGGTCCTTCTTGGAGGAATCCTACTCCTCTGTGCCAAAACCTAATTTGGCCTGAACCTATATTTAGGGAAGGCCTGAAAGAAGGCATCCTCAGAATAAGGACCTTGGAGTGTTTTTCACAACGTCCTCAGAACAAAGGACAGAGTAGAGCTGGATCCAACCACATCCAGGACCTCTAACTCTTCATCCATGCCCTCCTCCTCTTCTTCCATGTATTCAGGATTGCATTCAAGTTCACTGTTGACGTCAATGGTTATTGGCATTGGGTCAATGGGATAAGGAGACTAAGAGGTAGGAACCACTGCCGGGAACACTGCCGACTGAGGTCGTTCAGGGTCCGGCACAACGGCAAGAACAATGAACTCCTGTGTTGTCGATGAAGTCAATGGCTGTATCTCAGAGAGCGTAGAAGGTGAAGGAGTCGACAATTGAAGCAACAGCATAAGTCATAGAAAAAATTCCAATGTAGTTTGGTATAGAAGCAGCATAGAAACATTGAATTTGATGGCAGATAAGGACCTCTTGGCCCACCCAGTCTGCCCATTTCCCTACCTACATAAACTCTAGATCCAAACTGATCTGCAGCTTACCTTCTCTTTCCTACCACTAGGGTTGCTTTCTGTCTATCCCATGCATTCTTGAATTCACCTGTTGTTTTTTTCCCCCTCCACCCTCCACAGGTCTTGCATGTCGACAGGCCCAGAATGGGCCAAAGGCAGTGGAACTATTAATGGGACAATGCCTGACAGCAGTATGGGCTGTGAATCCCCCAGCAGGGAGGCAAGCCTATGAATGGTCTGGAGAAGCATTCTTTTCCCTAAGATGCTTCTCCATTCCAGAGTGGCAGAGTTCTTCCCAACAATTCTGTGGATTTATCCTTTTTTGTGGAATCAGCAATGGACACCATCAACTGCGAACCAGAAAGAGAGGTAGTCGACAATGGAGAGGCCACCTTCGATGTAGTCTGTTTTTCTTCCATTGCTCTTATTTTAAGATAAGCCTGTAAAGCTTTCTTTCGACATCCCGCCCTGGCAGATAGTGCAGACTTTAACGTCATGAGCAAGTCCTAATCAACGAAGGCACACGGCGTGGTTGTCGTCTTTATAAATCTTAACGTTGCCACAATGGCAGTATAGGATCAGGTTCCTTATCTTTCAGCAGCAGCATAACAATTTTAAGTAGCAGCAGAGTTAGTGAATACTTGTAGCGTTCTACAGCATTCTTCAGCAGCAGTGGAACGACAAGCGGTTATTGGCAGGATAAAGAACTAAGGCATGCCGGTGAAGCCCACGTTATATAGGCGACTATGAGGCGTGTCGATGTGGGAGGCCAGAGACAGCAAAACTTTCTGGGTGTTCCTGATGCCGATGGTTTACAGTTCCATGATGTGGCTCAATGGAAGGAGATATCCTTGAAGAAGATCACCAAGTTCAAATCCCACGGGAAACTCAGGAAAACTTGAAGCAGTTCAGTCCTTCAAGTACCTTGAAGTGTGGCTAAACAGTAAGCTGGAGTTCTCAGCCCATACTGATGCCATCCATGCAAAACTCCATCCTAAGCTCGGTGCCCTGTACTGCAACAGACTGCTCATCTCCACATGTCCACAGGGAGCTTGTTATCAAAATGGTGCTCCCTGTTTTCGACTATGTGGATGTAGTTTATGGCACCACCCCTGAGACCTCCCTCACCAGAATGGACACCCTCTGCAGCTCCTTCTGCCATTTTGCTACAACCTCCTCCCCCAACACGGTTCACTGTATTCGTCCCTCTCCCTCTCGATGTCTGGCTCACTGTACCTCCTTAAGATCCAAATACTGGTTTGGTCCTCTTACCTCTCCTTTTTCTTCTCCCAATTTCTGCCTGCATCCTGTTTCCTCCGTTCCAAGGAACCATCACACTTTTGCCACTCCTCATTCCTCTGCTGGGTAATCTGCCTTCTATCGACTTCCCTCACTCTGGAGCCAACTCCCCTCCTCCCTCCGCCTCTCCACATCCCCTGGCTCCATGAGGAGCCGGTTGAAACTTCAACTCCTCCCCACCTGTTCCAGTTGCCCTTCCTCCTGATATCACCATGGTCAAGCCATAACCATCCTGATAAGCAGCCAGCTAGGGTTCCCAATCCTGCCACACCATTAGCTTTCTCCCTCTGACACAGAAGGAGGATTTAGACAGAGCCCTGGAGGAAGCCATTAGAAAAATGACCAGCAAGGGGGAAGTTTTGATAATGGGGGACTTTAATATGCCAGATGTAGATTGGGGCATTCTTGTCACAGCTACATCAAGAGGCAGGGCCATGCTCGACTCCATACAAGGGGCATTTCTCAGACAGCTGGTTATGGAACCCACTAAGGACGGAGCAGTGCAGGACCTGGTACTTACAAACAGAGATAGCATTGGTGATGTCACAGAGGGTAGTCCCCTGGGTACAAGTAATCACCATACTGTGTGATTTGGCATACAGACAGGACAGGAGAGAAATACGGGTAAGGATGGGGAAGAAAAAAAAAAAAAAACACTAAGACAAGGGTCCTGACCTTCAGAAGGGCAGATTTTTAAGAAAGGGGAAACTGCCTCAGAGAATGCCTCAAAGGGCGGGAAGGCAGAGAGGGAGTGGAGACTCAATGGAGAAAAATTAAGAAGGGTATAGCCCAGGCAACAGAATGCTGTTTAAAGGAAGTGAGCAAGGGAAAGAGGAGGAAGAGGCCATTATGGGTCTCTAAGGAGGTGACAAGGGAATGAAGGAGAAGAAAGCAGCATATAGAAAAAACAAGGTGACCAGAAAAGATGATGACAGGGAGGTACATCTGGCAAAACAAAAGGAGGAACGAGGGTGAGGGCAGCTAAAGCACGAACAGAGGAAAGGATAACTAAGGGGGTCAAAAAAGGGGACACAACATTCTTCAGGTATGTTGGGGGAAGAGGAAGACAAGGGGAAGAATAGTGAGAATCAGGAGGGCAAGTGGCGACTGCACAGAGGAAGATCAAGAGAAAGCAGAAATACTAAATAATTATTTGCACGTTAGAGGGCGGTGGGATGTAGTAGTAAAGTAGTAAAAACTGTATTTTTATACAAGAATAATACATGTCATTTGGATAATACAATCCAGCTTTCAAGACAGTCCTGGAACAGCATGATGCAAAAGAATGGGGGGAGTGGACACAAGTCCATTCTCGGTAGAGAGGGTCCCAAAGGGATTGGAAGCCTTAAAAGAGGAATAAGGCGATGGGACCAGATGGGATTCATCCAAGGGTCCTAGGGGAACCGAGCACTGTGCTGGCCGCCCCCTCTTGCAGTGCTTTTTAGCATCTCAGTGGAGATGTGGAAGTTTCAAAGGACTGGAGGATGGCCATCATGGTCCCTCTGCACAAAAGTGGTAATAAGTAGGATGGTAGCAACTACAGGCCAGTCAGTCTCACATCAGTGGTGGGGAACTTAATGGAGGCACTACTAAAGAAAAGGCTTGTGGAGCACCTGGAGGCAAAAGGTCTGCACGACCACTGGCAGCATGATGTCACAGAGGGGAGGTCATGACAAACTAATTTCATAGATTTCTTTGACTGGGTTACCAGGAAGGTGGATCAAAGGAGAGCAGTTGACGTGGCCTATCTGGAGTTCAATAAGGCTTTCAACAACTGTGCCCCACAGGTAGCTTGTTAAGAAACTAGGCAGCCTGGGGGTGGGGGAAAAAGTGAGAAGCTGGGTATCAAACTGGTTAAGGGATAGCAGGCAAAAGGCAGTAGTAAACAGTAGCCTCTCAGGCGATAGAAGAGTCACCAGTGGGGTGCCACAGGATTCAGTGCCGGGACCGGTCCTCTTCAATATCTTCATAAGCAACACTGCAGAGAAACATGATGGTAAGGTGCGTCTCTGCAGATGAAAAAAAACTGCAACAGGTTTGACACTCAGAAAGGGGTGGACAGAATGCAAAGGGATCTGAGAAAACTAGAGAAATTGTCAAGGGGGTTGCAGCTGGATTTCAATGCCAAAAAGTGCAAAGTTATGCACTTAGGGCTGCAACACCAAGGGGGCTGTGTATAAGATAGGGTGACCAGAGCTTACAGTCACCAAGCATGAAAGAGACCTAGAGTTTATTATATCCGACGATGTGAAGGGAGAGGGAGTATGCAGAGAGAAGAATAAGGGGAACAGTGGTTAATGCGGAGAAGACGGTGTAGTAGGGCAGAGTGACAAAGCAGTGGGAAAGGCCATCAGGATGATAGGGTACACTGGGAGAGGATTTCTAGCAGGAGAAGGGAGGTGATGCTGTCGTTGTATCACTCACTGGTGAGGCCCCACCTGGAATACAGGGTCCAATTCTGGAGACTGCACCTCTGCAAGGACACAAAGGGTAGAGGCAGTACAGGGGAGGGCAACCAAAATGGTAAGGGGGTTGCATAAGAAGCCATATGAGGAAAGGCTGCAGGAACTCAACATGTACTCCCTGGAAGAGAGGAGAGTGAGGGGACATGACTGAAACCTACAAGTCCCTATCTGCAATGAACAAGGTGTAAGTGAAGGGTTTATTTCAGAGAAAAGAAAACACTAGAACAAGGAGGCATTCAATGAAGCGAAGAGGGAGAAAATTTAGGAGAGATGTGCAGAAATACTTCTTCATGGCAAGGGTGGTGGATGACTAGAAAAGCCTGCAAGAGGAGATACTGGGGGCAAAGACTTTGGGGAGCTTCAAGCATGTGTGGGATAGGCACAGAGGCACATTAGAGGAATTTTGGGGGGAGGGGGGTGCCACCTATGACCAACTAGGCTCAGTGGTGATGGAACAGGCAGGGACAAGGGCTGACTGGATGGACCGAATGGTCCTTTTCTGCTGACAAAATCTGTGTTTCTATCATGAAGCTGGGCAGTCACCACCTGGTGCCCTTTGTAGATTGAATTCCCTTTTACTACCGGTTACTAGGCAACTGCGTTCTCAAAGTTTTTTGCTTCCTATTATTGATTACAGTATTGTATTACATTTTGCTGCTACTGAGACAGGGTTATCTAGGATTAGAGGGTGCTGTATAATCAAATTGCTAGATTCGTTTTGCAATTACCAGCATGAACACACTGTGTACTTTTCAGTACATTACAATGGCCTTCTGAAGGTACCAGATCCATCTTGGTACCTTAGCCAGAAAAAGTGGTTCTGAAGAAAGTACCAGATACCCTGCAGGGGTTGACTTTAGCACCAAAAACCTGGTGGCCATTGGGCCAGTGAATTAGCTAAAATTAATAACCCGTATAAAATTTGGTGTCCCACCAGGACAATACTACTGCTTTACTCTACTCACACTGGCTCGATAACAGGACAAAGGGCAAATCTGATAATGACATTTAGTGGGGGACAGAATGAGTGTAAGTTTCCGAGTAAATAAACTGAACACAGATATTCGTACTTAGGGAAAGAAAACTGGCAGAGACAGGTTTTACCAAATAAGAGCCCAAACTATGATACACTAGTTATTTATTACAGTATATTTAGGACCACTCTGAATTTTTTGAAGACTGAGCCTATCTAACATTTCACTGGCTAGCTGGTACACTGATGAACTTCACTTAGATTTTTCTGAGGAGTTACTGTACACAGCTACAGTTCAAACACTTGGTAGAAATTTGTTTATATGAGGAATTTTTGTAGAAAAGAAAACTGAATTTGTTTGAGAGGCTGCAGACTTACAGCAGTCCCTTCCCCCAGCTAATGAATGAATTCTCACTACTACTTTTAAATCTATTTTTCCCCACAATGGATTTGAAAAATGTGTTGGCTAGAGTTTGTTGTTTAAATTAGAAGCTGCACCACGCTCAGGGCAGATTAGCCTGCTGCCCAGCACTGCATGTTCATTCACCTGTCACGAAGGTTAGCTAGAAGCTAGTAGTTACATGATAAGCATAGGAGCTCCACTGCTGTCACATTTGTCCAACTTATTGTTTCCACCTGTTGGGGAATAAAAGCAGGTGAGAAGGCCTTTTCCCGGCATATAAGGGAGAAGAACATAAAGGATGAGGTTGTCGGGTTACAAAAAAAAAAAAAAAAAAAAAAGGGGGGTTGGGCACAGCATAGTGAAGAAAAAGTGGAGGTACTTAACAAGTACTTCTGTTTAGTCTTTACTACGGAGAAGGATGGACCAGTACCACAAGGGAGCAGTGTGGTGGGGAATGGGAGGGAGGAAGTCACAAAAGACACAATTCAAGCTGACAGGGCACTCAAGGGTCTAAGGGCCCTAAAGGTGGACAAATCATCGGGGCAAGACAGCATGCACCCAAGGGTCCTTAGAAAACTGGTGAAGGTTCTGGTGGGTCTCCACGAAGACCTGTTTAACACCTCTTGGGAGTCTGGAACATGTGGTGCCTCTCCATAAAATTCCCCCTACCCTACCTCTGCTATTCACCCTGGGTTCCTTCAGACCCCCTCCCTTAGCCTTGAAGTTCTCCACCTGGCCCGCCTTTCTTTTCCTCTCCCCCAACCCTCGCTCAAGGGATCGAAAGTCTCACTCTGTTCTCCTTTTCTTCATTCTCCTCCTCCTTGCTGGCGTTGTTGAACCTAACCCTGGACCCCTTCTCCCTCATCCCCTTGTCCCCACTCTCCCTAAAGGCCTCAGCATCTTCCATCTGAATGGTAGAAGCCTCCTCCCTAAGCTTGATTCTGTTAAAGTCTATATCTCTCAGTATTCCCCAGGCCTCCTGTGCACATCTGAATCCTGGCTCTCACCTTGACTCTTCCCGATTACCACCTCTTCCGTCAGGACCGTGGCAAGCGTGGTGGGGAGTGGCCTTGTATGTCTGCCAAAACCTGTCTTGCTCTGTCACCTTCAGAGAGTCAGTTCCTTCCTCCCACAAGCTCCGTCTAGTTAAGCTATCTCTTCCTTCCACCCTCTCTATTTATGTTGGTGTTTTCTATGCCTCTCCTAAGATCTCTCTCCCTCCTTCCTAGTTAACTCCCTTTCACCCCTTGTCTCCCATGTGGACTCTGGTGAGCTTATCTTCTTGGAAGACTTCAACATAAATTGGCTCTCCCCTACCTCCAGGCCCACTCTCCACAAGACTGAGTCCCTGAACCTCACCCAACTGACACAATACTCACTCTTCTAATCACTACCTCCTAGACTAGGTGCTCACCTCACAATCCTACCATATCATTGAAGCAGGCACTCTACGTGACACCTTCAGTGCCCACAGCATGACCTACAGTTTCAGGAAAGTGAGGTCCACTCACTCTGCCCCCAAATACATTTAATCCAGGTCACTCAGGACTCTGGACTCAACTGCCCTCCTACATGATCTTGCCTCCTCCGACTGGTACCCGGTCTATTCTGCCACAGACATTGATACTGCCCTCTCCCACTTCCTCACCATTTTTAACCACACCTGGAACATCTATGCCCCCCCCCATGTAAATCTAAAGTTAGGCTCTCCCATCACCCCTGTGTTACCCCTAAAATTATCAACCTTTGTAAGTCCCGTGACCAAGCATGGACTCGTTTCAAATTCTCATAATCTCTAAGTGACTTACAGGTCATTCAAGAATTCTTGCATGAAGGCCATCTGCTCTGCCAAGGCCCTCTACTTCAAATTTAATCTCTGGTCTAACCTTAATTCTCCTACTAATTTCTGTAAGGTTATTCACTACCTCTTTAATCCTTCAGCCCAATCCGCTCCCCACATCCTTTAAGTGGAAGGTTCATTGGTCTCTGACCCTCTCTCAGTTGCTACTCAACCACCTGTGCTCTTCCCTCATACCAGTCCTTTGGTCACTCCCTCCCTCAGTCCCCTCCTGCCTCTCCCCCTCCCCTCTCTCCTGAAGGTTTCCATTTCCCCCCACAAAGTCTTCCTCACCCTAATTTCACTTAACCCGTAGTCCAGCCCCGGTGGGCTGGACCCCAAACTTCTATGAATCTCGGCTCCGATTACTGCCTCTCCACTTTCTCATCTTTTGAACCTCTCCTTCTCCCATTGTGTTGTCCCTCAGGTCTGGAAGATAGCAAAGTTCTTACCTCTTCACAAAGGGGGCAACTCCTCCTCCCCTGGCAAATACTGGTCAATATCACGTCTTCCCTCTCTTGCTATGCTTCAAGAGACCCTTGTCTACTCCAGACTTACTGGCTTCTATTATTCTTCAGATTTCCTATCCCCCTTTCAGTCTGGCTTTGGGAAGCACCTCTCCACCATATCTTCCTTGCTGAGGGTAACCGACTCTATCTTCACTGGGATGGATCGTGGACATATCACCTCAGCTATATCTGTTAACCTAGCCAAAGCCTTTGACTTGGTGTCCCACCGTCTTCTCCTTAGCAAGCTGAGCTCTGCAGACCTCTCAATGTTCGTTCTTGGCTGGTTCCGCTCATACCTGAGAGGTCGTCAGCAGTCGGTACAAGTGGGTGTCATCCTGTCCCCCACTCTCCCCATTCTAGCAAGTGTCCCTCAGGGCTCAATCCTGTTCTGTTCTCCATTTTCCTAAACAACCTCCCCTCAGCCTGTGTCTCTTCACATATACAAATGTATGTGGATGATACGGTCATTTGCACCTCCGGCCCTTCAGCTTCAGCTGTGGAAGATCTGCTCCAAAAGGACTTCCACAATGTACTGCGTTGGTTCCATACCAACCAACTCAAGGTCAACACAAAGAAGACTGTCACTGTGACCTTTGGTACCAATCAGAAACTGGCTAGGCTCTCACCTACCCCTGTTTCTTCCACCATTGAGAACACCCCTTTGGAGGTTGTCCCTGCCTTTAAGTACCTTGGAGTTTGGCTTGACAGCAAGCTCTATTTTTCCATCCACATCTACACCATTCATGCCAAACCCCACCCAAAACTTGGTGCCTTGTATGTCCATAACAAGGACTGCCTCTCTCTTCAGATTCGCTGGAAGCTGCTAAACAAAATAGCCCTCCCGATCATTGATTATGCTGACATGGTCCATAGTACTGCCCTTCCTACTCCCTTGCCACACTGGATATTCTCTGTAATGCCTTCTGCTGTTTTACCACCAACTGTCTTCTCCGCACTAACCACTGTTCCCTTTGTTCCTCCCTCTCCCTTCATGTCGCCAGTCCCACTGTGCACCTTCATCAACAAATACTGGTTCTGATCCATCCTACCTATCCTCCCCATCTCTCCCCTGTTCCCTCCTCTTCCTTCTCCCTCTGCTTCAGGGACTTCCGCACCTTCTCCATTCCCCACCCTCACGCATCACTCTCCCCTCTGCCTCTCCCCCTCACTCCCTGCCTTTAGGTATCAACTAACACAACTTCTTGCACCCTCCTGTTCATGTAAATCCCTTTCTTAATCTCATATCCTCTTCCTTGACCCTCTCATGTCAGTCCCTCTTCATTTGAGGCTCTTTAGCATACTCCCCACCCCAACATGCACTGTGCACTTTGCTTCGCTTATGTTTAGCCCGCATATCATTGTTGCATTTATGCTGCTGTTTTATGCTTCCACTCCATTTGCTGCTACGATTGTATCTTTATGCCTATATCCACATTTTTGATATGTAATTTGTATCCATGTTTTGCTATGGAAGTTGTTCCTCCTTATTTCCCTTCCCCCAGGTCGCACCTGGAAAAGAGCCCCGGCTCAGTATGCCTTTCCAACTTTTAAATAAATAAATAAATAAAAAAGTGGGCTGAGGGACGAACCAGGGAACTACGGACCAGTCAGCCTGACCTCAACAGTGGAAAGCTGATGTAGACCATCCTGAAAGAGAGACCGATTCACTTTCTGGAGGAAAATGGATTCCAGGACGAAAGGTAGCATGGGTTTGTGTTGGAGAGGTCCTGCCAAACTAACATAACTGACTTCTTCGATTGGTTCACTAGGACTGTGGACAGAGGTCAAGCAACTGATGTCCTGTATCTGGACTTCAGCAAGGCCCTTGACTTGGTGTCCCACAGGAGATTGGACAGGAAGCTGGAGGAGATGGGGGTGGGGTTAAGCTCGCAGGATGGGCCAGAAGCTGGCTGAAGATAGAAGCCAAAAGGTGGTAGTTAGGGGAAAATGTTCAGAAGTGAAGCCTGTGGCCAGTGGAATCCTGCAGGGCTCGGTGCTCAGTCTGGTGCTGTTTGACTTCTTCGTGACATCGCGGATAGAATCAAGGGTAAAATCTGCCTATTCGCAGATGATGCCAAGCTCTGTGGGAGGGTGGATATGGAGGAGGGCAGACAGGAACTCGGGTAGGAACTGGGCTAGTCTAGAAAAGTGGTCTGGGATTTGGCAGCTGGGGTTCAACACAAAATGCACCTGGGGGCAAAGAACTGGGGCACCAAATACTGGTTGGATGGCATGCAGGCAACCAGATCAGAGAGAAGAGGACAAGGGAGTAATAAGGAAGTATTTTTTCACAGAGAGGGTTGTGGATGCATGGAATGGCCTTCCGGAGGAGGTTGTGGAGTCAAAATCAGTGGTGGAATTCAAGCATGCATGGGATAGTCATAAGGCAATTCTGAGGGGTGGGGGTAGGAAGAAGTAGGCTGCTGGTTAACTAGGATCTGCAGCTTATCCAGTAGGTAGGGAAATGGGCAGACTGGGTGGGCCAAGCGGTCCTTATCTGCCGTAAAATTCTGTTTCTATGTTTCTATGTTTCTATAATCACAAGTGATCTGAAACACTAAGACCACAGCAGCCAAAGGAAATCCGATGCTTGGCTGCATAACCAGGGGAATTACCATTAGGAAGATGAAGGTCATTCTGCCACTGTACAGGTCACCGGTAAGATCACATCTGGAGTACAGTGTGAAGTGTTGGTCCCGAGTCTTAGGAAGGATATCATCTTGCTGGAGACGGTTCAGAGAAGGGCAACCTAGATTACCTAGGGCCAGCAGGGCAACGTCTATGAGCAGAGGCTCTGGGAGCTCAACATGTAAGTGAGAAAGGAAACTGTATGAATGTATATATGGACCACCTTGAAAATGAGTTCGCTCAGTGGTGTTTTATCCATTTCATGGCATATTTTTTAATAAAATATACTACTACTACATGTACTCCCTTGAGGAAAGAAGGGAGACATGACTGAGACCTTCAAGTACCTTTAAGGTATTACCAAGGTGAGCACCGAGGGCCTCTTCAGCCTTATTGGGAACAAGACAACTAGGGGGCATGGCCTAAAGTTGGTGGGGGGAAGGTTTAGGAGGGAGATGAGAAGGCACTTTTTCACTGAGAGGGTGGAGGCCAAGTGGAATGAGTTGCCAAAAGAGGTGATATCCCTAAAAATGGAGGACAGCTTCAAATGGCGTTGGGACACGGTGAGGGGAAAAGATGCACGCAGAAGGGGGAGTGAGTGGGGGGGAGGTGGAAGTTGAGGGAGGTTAGAGGGAAAATGGGGAGGAGACGGTAGTTGGAGCGGCACAATTGAGCAGACTAGATACACCACAAGGCTTTTATCTGTTAGCACATTCATTTGTTTGTATGACAAGACTTATGTCAGGCTTTCATTCTGGTGCACTGCTCCTTAAATGAAGAGCAGTCCTGCTTCATCAAACTGGCCAGACCCTCTGTAGCGCACTGCCACTTCTAAAATAGCTGCAGCTTTCCTGAAATCACTGTGCTGACAAGTGCCGACAAGTAGCCCAGGTACCAGTAGGTGAGAGCCACTGGTCACTCACTTTTAAGTGAGAGGAAATAAAAACTTGCAGCCCTTCATGCTGGTGCAGAAACAACACTCCTGCTCTTCCACAAAGCGGGCAATCATAGAAGATATGTGCTTTGAGGGTGTGCACATGCTCCACTGGGCCACACACATCACAAATGCATGGGTGCAGTCTCTACCAGCTTGAAGACAAGCGCCTGTATCAGGATCAGAGCGCAAAGCACTGTAAGAAAGGGAAACTGTAAAGAGCCAGCCAGCAGTCCGAGCAACTACAAGGAGAAAATGATGCGAAGGGCTGCACTACCGAGCTGGATCACAGACTGATCCAGTCCACAGCACAAAAATCACATAGGAAAAAATTGTGACCAAACAAAGGCTCAACTCCAGCAGCCCAACAGCCAAAGAGAAGGAAGGATGGAGAGGGAACTCCACCGCTGCAGCACTACCAAGCTTAAAAATGAACTCCCAAAATAAAATAAAAAAAGGGGTGGGGGGGACAGCAATTAAACAAAGACACAGCTCTAGCAGTCCAAAAAACAAAAGGGGGGGGAAGGAGGGAGGGGAAACTCTCACAGTTCCACACTGCAGCACAAAGGGTCAGCTTGTTGAAAGCAAAAAACCTTATAACTACAGCATCTTCTGCCTAACTAACCAAAAGAAAATAAATTACAAGAATTAACAAACAGGATGGCCACCACTGTTGCTAGCAGACGTTTGGGGAAGGGATGAAGGCAAAAAATAGTCCACCCCCAAAGAAATAACAGGAACTCTTAATTAACTGGGGCACCAGGCTAGGAAAACTGACCTACCATAAAGATACCCAGTAATGACAAGTGGTCCCCATTCAGGCACTGCAGGCACTGAAATGGGTGTTAGATAGCAGGTCAATCAATTTGAAAGCCTCAGCTTAACAGGAACAATTTCTAAATTTAAGGGTGCTCTCTGTAACCAGATAGACCCAACCTGCCTAAGAGTTGCACAATTCAAAATGAAAACAACAAATGCTAGACAGCAAAAGCCAACCTTCCAGAGAGCTCTGCTCTATGCATTTTACCCTTTAGTGGTACTGCTGAAACTGGGTAACTGCTGTAATCAGAACGTTCGTGTCCTCAGGGTTCCGAGGTCACAGCTTTTGGCTGTACGGGGGGTGCACATTGCCCATATGCAATAATTCCCTTTGACAATGTGGGATGCGATACAGAATTGAAAGTTTGCCGGGATTATCTACGGGGAAGAGCTCCTCTCCACAGCCCATTTAATTAAAGCATCTCGACTCCCCACTTCTGCTTAGGAGCGAGTTGCACTGCTAGTGGCGCCGCTGGTGTTTGGCTGCTCTCCTTTCTCGTTCTCCCTCCCCCTTGTTTTCCCTGCTTTTGTATTGCGTTTGTCTCCCCGCTTCTTCCTTGTCCTTCTTCTTCTTGTTTGCGTCTCCTTTCTTATTTCCCTACTGCTGCTTTGCCTGTTCCTACCTTCTATTTCATCTTAAGCTCGCTGTCTCTTACATACTCTCCTGCTCACTTCTTTTCGAGCAGCGCTGCATGCTGCCGCTAGTCCTGCCTGCGTTCGGCTGTATCAGGATCACGCCTCCTCCACTTGCGCTGCTGCATTTTCTCTTCTGCGATCCACACAGTTTACCAGACCTGGGCTTTGGTTCGCATTTCGTTGACGATGCCGCATTACCTACACCATTGCCACCGCTTCCGGATCTCTCAGCAGTCAGCTACCTACCTATTCACCTCTCACTTTGCTCGAACTACGCACCATTATGCAGTCTCTGGGGAATAACAGCAGCTTTCGACTGACGCAACGTCCTATCCAGAGGGTCCTCAGGGTACATTGGTTTGTATAACTATAGCCCTTTGTGGGTAGCGTTTCCCGTCTCTGGGGACAGTTAGTGGCTTTGAGGGAGTATACAGGTACTAAAAACGTATGACACTTTGCTTACCATTAACATTTCTCTGCATGGCATTTCTGCCATTCTCCTATGCTACCTGCTTCTAGTTTTGCCTACCTGGGTTTGCCGCCTAATCTACGGCACCGCACTGCATTGCATCTACAAGGCCCTTGCCTATTTGCCTTGACATTTCCTATCTATTGGCATGTACTGCTGCCGCCACCCTGAATCAGCTGCCTAATCGGAGTTGCCACAGGAGTTGTTGAATATAATTCACGGGAATTGAACTATGCTATGGACTCTTCTCTGTTCCTGCTCTATTGTAAGCAACCTAACCTTCCGTCCTGGATTATCCATCCCATGCCTCCATACATATCCACCTCCTGTCTCATAAATCAAAGACAAGACATCAACAAAATCGGGGACAACGGACCAATATCGGGAGCCCATCTTCACAATAGGTGATTTCCATTCAGGAAGCAGGTGACTACAATGCTTGGTGTGGACTGCATTTCCAAGGTAGCCCATATATATGTAGCTTTAAGTTTGGCGTTTTGCTTACGATCTCAATGTTTAGCTGTGGCTGCTCCAAATTCAGGGAGGACTACACACACTTTGGAGGCTCAGTTTAGAAGTCCCTGTAAATCAGTGACAGTCGAGAGGTATGAATGCCTCTCCCCTGTTCTCCCAGTGCTTGGCGCTTTATATTTGGCTTGCTGTTACCTTCGCTAGCTCGTTTTTCTAGTTCTTCATTATGCTACTTTATGGATTTACAGACCGTTTCTGTTTCCTTGATGGACCTTTCCCTGTACCTACCTACATGGGGCCCGCTTTTGTGGACTTGTTCTGTTTCCACTTCGGGCTTTGCTCCACCTTCTGGCCATTCCTATGAATTACAGGCTATGTTCTGAATCAATGCTGAAGTATTGGGAAGCGTGCTTCTTCCCTTCATGGCTATTCCAATGCCCTACGGGTCCTTGGCTCCTACACCACTCCTTAACTACCTTAGTCTCCATCAGTTCTTCCCTATATGGCTTCTGCATGACTTGTATGGTTCCTCAGGCCTTATCCTAGGTGTGCTTCTGGATGTTCTATTCGGCTCCTCGACCATGCTTGCCTGCACTGCTTCCGTGATCGCACCTTTGCCTCAATCATACAATACCAGATTCAGGAAGTTCGTTGCCTCACCAGATTGCCTACTCTTCTGCCAAGCTCTTCGCTGCAATCCTTACCATCCTCGATCTACAGACACATCGGTCTACAGCATCGTTTCACCTTCTAAGTCTGTTTACAACTCCACTGCTACTCGCACTTCACTAGCTCAGCTCCTGCCCTCGTTCACGATATCTTCTCCTCTCATCCCCACCTGCGTCCAGCTCAAAGGGCTTGGAGATTCAGGCTTCTACTACCTGCCTTTGCCCTTCGGGCTGGGAGGTTTACCTACTTTTACTCTATGCCTGCCTTGTCCAGCTCGAGGCCTGGAGATTACAACTCTATGACCTGCCTTCGCCCATCGGGCTGGGAGGTTTACCTACTTCTGCCCTTTTTCTGCCTCGCCCTGCTCGGGGCATGGAGATTCACACATGCTACTATACGCCTACCTGCTGCTGGTTCACCCAGCCGGAAGCTCCTTCCCTTGGATTTGCGTCTGGCCATTTCTTTGATCATCTATTCTTGGATGCTTTGCCCTGCCGCTTCCGTATGGCATTACTGATGCTTCACCTTTCCGAGATGCTTAGTTGAGCTTCTCTTGAAGAACTTCCTTATCCTGGTTGTGTTTTCCCGCTTCTTGGACCCCGTGATGCTACTCCATTGACTACACCTTTTCCGTTCTCTCCATCTGGGACTTTTATGTTCGACTATTCAAGTTTAGTCGACTATTCAAGTTTTGTCAAGTTATGCTGCCTCAAATTGACTACCTGCAGTTTGGATGTTATTCCTCTCGTCCAGTTGCCATATCTCTGCCTCAGTCTCTTCCATGCGGTACCTGCCTTCCTTGATCTGGATTCGTCGGTCCTCAGCATCATTACATTCTCTAAGTCTGCCTTACAGCTGCAATACTACTGTGCTCAAAGATGATTCAAGATGCGTCTCATGGAGGCTCTATGACACACTTATTCTATTAACTGAACCTCATTGGTATAGCTGCATTCATGTTACTTAGAGCTACTTGCCTCTCGTACCTCTACAGCCGATGGATTGCTGCGCATCTCGTCGAGGGACTATCTTCCACACTCGATTTCTGCCAGCTGACATTCCTGGGTCTGGCTGCACTTCACATACTGGAATCAGCCGCCTCTCTCCTACCTCACCAGCTATCGGTTCAGCTGCACTTTCTTCAGGGGCTGATTGCCATGTCCTGTTCCTTCTCATCTGCCTTCGTGGGTGCAATCCCTGCTCCTACTACCTCTCACTTCGGATTAGCAGTCCAACTGATTTGCTTACTTTTTGGGCTCACCATATTCTACTACTTGGATGCTTCATACCTCGCACCAGTGTCTCCGATTATCCTCTACAGCTTGCCATTATTCCAGCTCAGCTCTACAGCCATTGCCTTCATATCAATTCCTAAGACTATACTTCACTTATCAGAACTGGATTCATCAGTCGGTAGCCTGGCTACAAGCCTTCTCTCATTACACATACTATACAAGCTCTCTATCAGAAATCAGGAAGTCGTACTGCTTCTATTCATCCTGCCTCGTTGACGTCAAGTTTGGATGCAACTATCTGCGTCTGGTCTCCTGTACTGAATTCGTCAGTCATCAACTTCATCTCCACCATCACACATTTCCTGGATTATACCCTCTATCAACTGAAGTCTGGAAGAAGGTTCTTTATTTATCCACTCTCCACCATTCCGACTTGTACATGGATTCTCGGACTCTGACTTTATTAGGAGGAAATTACTTCACTGGACATTTACAATTCAGTTCCTTCTTAAGCTCCGTTTATCTGGATTAAATTCTACAAATTAGAATTCAGATTTAGCTGATTAATTTAGTTTATTAGGATCTCTCTCCTTTAGTATTCCCAGAAGGATGGGCAGGTCAGTAGCCATGGGTCCTCAGAGGTTCCCCCCAAGGGGGGGTTTTCCTCTCCCGAGTGCTACTGGTCACACTGTCCAGAGTTGGAGGAGGTGATCGTCTATTCCTATCGTTATTAGATGTTTCAGGCATGACTTCTTCAGCATTCAGTTACAGATCAATCGTTGAGATTATATTCTTTTTGGGGCTTTCATAATTCTAAACCAAGCCTCCTTCCTACAGGTGGGATACAGAGAAAGGCCAAAACCATCAAATATTATCAAACGACTCAATTCAAGCATCCAAGTACCTAAGCACAAATCATTCTATACTACTACCTAGCAAACATTGTCCTCTTAATGCTGGCCTCTGTATCCAACGACCATCTTCATCATTCCACTATATATGTTACATAAGCACTGAGCTATGAACCACACATAAGTAACCTCTATTTCTAGCTACCTAGATTCAGTTCACTATCCACACCTCAGGTAGACTCCAAGCAGTCTTCAGCAAGATGGGGCAAGGCATGCATCCCAAATTAGGTGAAGAGACTGGAGGACTGGGCTGCCTGCACCAACAAACCCAATACATACTCTGGCTGTGGTAGAGGACATGAAGCCCGCAAGCTGGAAGAAATCCTTGGCCGGGACTTGTGGTAGAGGACATGAAGCTCACAAGCTGGAAGAAATCCTTGGCTGGGACCGACTGCCCAACCTGAAATGACTGGGTAATGGAAGACAGGTTCTACACCTTATCCGGGGAAAGATGAGCTCCGACTTGGAGGCAGTCCAGTTCCATTCTGAAGAACAGATCACCTGCTTTGGGGTGAGCTTGGGCTTGGCTAGGCTGACCGGCTCTATGTCATAACGATGATCACAGAATAGCGATCGCCACATTGCCGAAAGTGAATGTCGGCAATGCACACTCGGCCCAGTGGGGGCTGCAACGGCTGCGAGACCTAGGTTTTTTTAGCGGCGGGGGTAGGCTGTTCCCATCCCTTACCTACTAATGGATTCTCACCCAGAGGGTGCATGTTAAAGGAAAATATATTAAATGAAAAGCTGCCTGCCAGCAAAAAAAAAAAAAAAAGTGTCACACGGACCTGAACACTGAACCTTTCAAACCGACCATCCTCCCCACCATGTTAGCGGACCAGCTCGGCAGCTGCCTGCCACACCCCCTCCCACATATCTTCCCTCCCCTGCGCTTCTCCCCCACATGCGTGTATACGAGCATACTTCCCATCGCCGTATGTCACTCACCCGGCATCCGCCCCCCAACCAGGTAGCCCTGAACACAGGCACTGTAACTGAGTCGCGTTTTGTAGGCGCTCAGTTGCGGTCCTGTATTCACAGGTTAAAGTCCTGGGACATCTGATTGGCTAGATTCAGGACCACCCCCACCTGTAATGAGCACCCTGTGATGAGCTCGACAACCCTGCAGCCACAGATGGCTCTTGTTATTTAAATGGCTTGCCCTGGAGAACCCGCGGCCAGGGCTCGTTGAGAATTTGCAGGTGCGTGATCTGACACCAGACATGACACAATGCTAAACATCATGCGCAACAACCAAGCAGTACATGCAGGCATCATGTCTGCTGGTGGCATCATTAAGTATCTGCACACCATGCACCTCTCAATCCCTGGCTTCTTTTTCAGTTTCAAGGCGAAGAACAACGATGGAGCAGGAAGCCAAAAGTGTAGATACACGAATGAGTCGAAAGCTGAAGTAAAACTTTATGAAAAATAGGCTGAAAACTAGCAGAATCCTTATTCACTAGCAGGAAGATAAGAGCTGAGTGCACTGGGGGCAGAGCTGGAAACCACATGGTTGAGTGATAGGAGAAGTGTGGAAGAGTGCCCAAGTGCGGCTAGTGAACTGGACCCAGGCAGTAAGAAGGAACGGTTAACCTGGACCAGAGAAGACATGGTTGGTTGAAGGAGGTCCAGGACAACCCCAGACATACCAGAAGATAAAATGATAATACATTGCTTATACCAATCACAAAAGAAGTACATACTTTGATTTTCTATTCCAGTGTTTGTGTTTTGTTCTAATCACACAGATTTAACAACACAGAAAGAGAACTAGGTGGCAGATAAGAACTGCTTGGACCACCCAGTCTGCTCATTTTTTTTTTCCTTACCTACAGTAGCGCTACAGACCTTACTCGATCTCTGGCTCTTTGTCCCACTCCCTTTATTTCCATTAAGATTCCCATATGCTCATCTCATGCATTCTTGAACCCCACCAATATTTTCACCTCCACCAACTCTGCTGGAAGGCTGTTCCAGGAATCCGCCATTTCTGCTGTGAAGTATTTCCTCGCATCTCTTCTGAATCCACCACCCCCGCTTCATAGCATGTTCCTTTGTTCTCGAGCACCTTTTTTCCTAAAAAATACTTCCCTCCTGTACATTATTTACCCTCAAGAGGTATTTAAAGGTCTCTATCATATCCCCCTCCTGTCTTCGAGGGAGTACATATTAAAGAGCAGGTTCTTAGTTCTGCCTCCCCCAAACATATTTTATTTTAAATACGGCCAACACCTCAGCCTTTCACCTACGATGCCTCACAATTCTCTATATTAGTAATTCTGTATCCCCAGATGTAAACACATCTATGTTTCATTTTATTTTCAGATTTTCCCTCTCATTTTGTTATTTCATTCCTGTTAACTCGTCCCCTCAGGTTCCAATCCTTTCATTTCAGCCTTCTCCTTCTGCATCAGATGCCAACTCGATTTCCTCTATAAGCTGTAACACAGACTTAACACAGAACACTAATGTAATTTTCATGAATAAGTAAATTATGAATATCTTGTAACATGGCACTGAACCTGATGCCGAAATGGAGAAAGCAGATTGGTGGGAATGCATCAGCTGACAAAAAGCGAGCGGGTATTAACAAAGCAGTAGAGCCCGCTCGCTAGTGCATGTACTAGGAAGTAGAGAGAGGTGATGTCGGGGGCGAGCATCAGCGAGCGGGTATTAACACAGCAGTAGAGCCCACTCGCTAGTGCATGTACTAGGAAACAGAGAGAGGTGATGTCGTGGGCGAGCATCATCACTCTCAACGAGCCGTATAGCACTGAACCTGATGCCGAAATGGAGAAAGCAGACTGGTGGGAATGCATCAGCTGATGAAAAGCGAGCGGGTATTAACACAGCAGTAGAGCCCGCTCGCTAGTGCATGTACTAGGAAGGAGAGAGGTGATGTCAGGGGCGAGCATCAATGACGAGTATTAACACAACAATAGAGCCCGGCTCGCTGGTGCATGTACTAGGAAATAGAGAGAGGTGATGTCGGGCGAGCATCAGCACTCTAGCGAAGCCATAATGTTAACCGTGTGGCTAGTAAACAAAGGAGCTCTGCTGTAACATTAATCCCAGAATAAATATAATGTCAGACAAAATCTCGTTCTCCCATCACTGCATATGGTGGTCCTCCTCTACTCAAGTCAAATAAATCCCCAGAGTAACTATCAGCAGCCAACTGATGTGTCACGTCCCGTGTAAAGTCAGACCTCAAGTGAAGTGCGAGACAGGCACAGCACTACAATGTGACGGCGCCACCAATCTACCAACTGCAGACGGCAGTTATTGCCCTCCACCTGCAACCCGATTCTCTTCTCCTTCTGATGAGTTTTAATTACTTACTGAAATCGTAACTCGGTGCAACCCAGCCATCTTCACTCATCCATAGGCGAGGCTACTGGCCCCCCTCCGCGATCCCCCACGACAGCACAGCCAGCGAACGGTCGGATTACAGCGACAGCATGCTAAACGCCAATCAGAGTCGCGAAGCGGGCACTCTGTGGTTGGCTGCTACTGGGATTAGGTTCTCCAGTCGACTAGGGTCCTTAGAAAGGTATGTAGGTCTGCAATTTTTAACCGTGCAATCAGTGTAGGCGTTCACAGTCGGTTTAAAGACAGCTAATGAAGCGACTGTCAAGTGCTGCATAGAGTATTATGCACAGCAGGGCGATGGAAATGTGTATCGGGGACGGGGGCGCGCTGCGGTCTCACATTATGTGACTGTCGCTGGGGGCGAGAACCGCTGCATTCCGTGGCATCTACCAGTGGCGCTGTCAGGCAAGGTCTGTGTAATGTAGACTGAGCGGGAGAATATCCTGGCCTTGCCATATTACAGCAGCGTTAATCACCTTCAGCCTCGGGCTCTACGGTGATTAATGCCGCTGGGGGCCCTGGGCTGCACCCTCGTGCACAAACCCCAGCGGACATTAATCCACTGGTAGAGGCCCTCTTCATGATGATTAGTAACTTATTATCACCACTGCCATCTTTGTCGACCTGGCTAAGCTATTCAACAGTGTCCCCCCTTACCAAACTCTGCTGCTGAGCTCTCCTCTGCAGCCACAACTAGTTCAGATCCTACTTGTGAGACGCTCACAATCCGTGAGGATTGGGGTTTCTCTATCCCCCCCTCCATCAGCACCGGTGTCCCTCAGGGCTCAGTGCTAGTACCACTTCTATTCTCAGTCTTCTTCAATGACCTTCCTACAGGCTACTCCTTCACTTTCATTCAGATGTATGCAGACAACACTGTCCTGTATACCTCTGGTCCCTCCCCCACTGAAGTGGCATCCATTCTTCAGCTCGACTTTGATAAGGTTCAGCTCTGGCTATGCTGTAATCAGTTGTTCCTGAATGTCAATAAGACAGTCTCCATTACCTCTGGCACGAGGCAGAGACGATCTCGGTTCCCCTCCTTCCATTCCCTGGATGGGACTAAGCTCGAAGATACCACCACCTTTAAGTATGTCAGGGTCTGGCTGGACCCACATCTCGACTTCTGTGGATACATTGATGCTATCCACGAAAAACTGCACCCTAAATGCTCTCTCTATATGAACATACGAAATTTGCCAGCAGCTAAAGGCCTACAGGTCTATCAAGTCTGCTCGAATGTGCAGCTAGCACTCCTTATTCTGCAGCTGCCCTTCCCTTCCACTCTTCCCCTTCATTAACCCTCCCCCTTGTCCTGTCCCATCCTCGTTTGAAGCAGTCCACTGTTCTACTGGATACCACTTCAGCAGGTAACGCATTCCACCCAGCCACCACCCTCTCTGTAAAAAAGTGTCTCCTCATCTCACTCCTGAACCTTCCTCCCTCCAGTCTCATATCATGGCCCCTGGTGGCCCTCCCCTCCCTTACTTTGAACAGCCCCTCTGTACCCATCTTGTTTATTCCTTTCATGTATTTAAAGGTTTCAATCATGTCACCCCGTCTCTCCTCTCCTCCAGTGAGTACATGTTCAACTCCTTCAACCTCCTCTTGTATGATAAGTCCCCCAGCCCCTTGATCATCTTTGTCGCCCTGCGCTGCACCCCCCTCCAGTGACTTAATGTCCCTCTTCAGATACGGGCGCCAGTACTGCATGTAGTACTCCAGGTGTGGTCTAACTAATGACCTATACAGTGGCAGAATCACCTCCTCCCTCCTCGAGGATATACCCCTTGCAATACAACCCAGCATTTTGTTGGTCTTTGCAGCTGCCTTCCTATATTGTGCCGAGTTGTTCACTGACCCTGTAATGAGCACACCCAGATCCTTCTCCTCCTCTGTCTGGGCTAGCTGCACTTCCCCCAGATGCATCCCACTGCCGGCCCGGTGCGAAATTAAAATGGTCCTACCAGTTTTTGACTGCAGTGATGTAGTCTACAGTGCCGCCCCCAGGACTTCCCTTGACAGACACCCTGTTCCACTCTTTCTGTCATTTTGCTCTTGACTGCCCTCCCTCCCTGCACTCACCACCGTCTCCTCTACCAATCTCTCTTCTTCCATTCTCGCGAGGGTAAGTGCCTTGCCCACTGTGCTACCGTCTTGGGCAAATTCTGGTTTGGCTCTCTTCCTCCCTACCTCTTCTCTCCGCTCTCCCCCCCCCGGAAACCTTGACTCTCGTACCTTGGCCATTCCCTCTAGGTCCACCTCTGCTGGCCAGGCAGCTTTCTTCCATTTTCACCCCAAGCTATGGACCCCCCATCCATTCGCCCCTCCCCAAGCCCTTTCTGCTCTCCTGCCTGACCTCATCTCCTCTCCTGCAGTTGCACCTAATCCTCCTTCCTCCCTCCCCACCTCCTTTCCTCCCCATTCTCTCCCTTCACTTCTCCTCTCTGCTCCCTCTTTCCCCTTCATGCTCTCCCCTTCCTTCATTTATCTCCCCCCTTCGGCCTCATCCTTCCCCCCCCTTTTCTCTTTGCCCTACTTCTACCTATTTACCTTGCTCTCGCCTCTTGTTCTTAGTTAATCAGGGTTTGATTCCTGCTTCATTGTCCAGTGTAAGGAGTGTGATGTGGGGTCTCAGTAGCTGCATAACTGTCAATCTTCTGTAACTTGTACTGCTACCCACCTTTATTTGCTACCCATTGTACTTATTGTGAGCACTTAACTTTGCACAATCTCCTCCTTGAATCCTTTTTCTATGTTATTAGATTACGCTGTTGATAGCTCAATCTATGTATTATATACCTTTCACCTAATTAATTTGACAATTCTTAACCTGTGAACAATGCATTCCTACGTATTACTGATTCCACTCCCCTTCTCCCCTAGGACGCATCTGGAAATGAGCAACCACTACTCAGTATGCCTTTCCTGGTGAAACTTTTGAAATACATGAAATAAACAAATATTATGTCCCCAGGTTTGATTTATGTCATCACTGTACTTTTCAAAAAGTCAATAAACATAAAAGTTAATAAAGAGAACTGGTCCCAGCAGGGATTCCTGAAGAATCCTGCCAGTCCCCCACCCTTCCTCTGATTGAACTCTGTTTACCACCTCCCTCTGTAGCCTATTCCCTAACCAATTTCTTACCCAGTTTACCACCTCTGGACCCACTCCTAAGCTATCCAGCTTGCTTACCAGTCGGCTGTGTCAAACAGTGTTGAAAGCCTTACTGAAATCTAGGTAGGCCATGTCCACTGCTCCCCCCGCTCTAATTCCTTGGACACCCAGTGGAAGAAATGTATCAGATTAGTCTGACATGACCCACCCCCATCCCAGTGACACCATGCCACCTCAGGTCTTGTAACCCACAGGATCCAAGATATTCCACAATTCTTTCCTTCAGCAGTGATTCCATTAACTTTCCTACCAACAGCGTCAGACTGACTGGTCTATAATTGTCAGTCTCCTCCCTGCTACAACTTTTGTGAAGTGGGACTACATCTGCTCTCCACCAGTCCTCCGGAACCACTGCCGTTTCCAGTGAGCTGTTAAGCAGGACTGTCAGGGGTACAGCCGGTACCTCCCTGAACTCCCTCAATACCTCCGGATGCATGCAGTGTGGCTCCATTTCTTTGTCCACTGTTAGATTAGTAAGTCCCTTCAGGATTCCATCCTCCCAAAAGGACTAGTGTCCACCTCCTTCCAAAGTTCCTGCTACTTGTTTGGGCCCCTTCCCTACTCCTTCCTGTGTGAACACTGAACAAAAGTATTTACTCAGGATATCGGCCTTTTCCTGGTCCCCCTCTGCACAGTTCCATCTTTCCATTTTTAACCTTACAATTCCACCCCTGGTCTTCACTTGCATACCTAAATAATGTCTTATTCCCTTTCGTCACCACTTGTGTTATTCTCTCTCTTCAGTTTGTGCCTTTGTATTCCTTACTGCTTTCCCTGCTTCCCTCCATTTTCCCGGATACACCTCTCTATCCTCTTCCCTCTGTGTCTGCTTATACCTTCTGAATGCTATACTTTTAGCCTTTACCTTTTCAGCCACCACTTTCGAGAATCACAGCAGTCTCTTTTTCCTCTTGCTTTTGCTCACTTGCTTGATGCAGAGGTTTAGCCATTAGTCGCCCCCTTTTAGCCTTGCCCACTGTTCCTCCACCCCCAGGCATCCCTCTACTGCAGGTCATCCCCTTTTAAAATCTGCTCTCCTGAAGTCCAGGACCCCTCGCCTTATGTGGTTTGATTCTGTAGCCTTTCCTATGCTGAACCACACTGCACTGGTCTCCAGTTGGCCTCCCACCTTGATGTCTGCAGCAGTGCAGCACTGCCCCTTTTAGTGAGAACCAGGTCCAGTACTGCCCCATCCCCAGTGGTTTGCTGACTTGCTGCCTGAGGAATGCCCCCTGCAGGGAGTCCAGGATGTCCCCGATTCTAGCTGAAGCTACAGCTGGGAGGCTCCAATCTACATCTGGCAGGCTGAAGTCCCCCACCAGCAGCACCTCCCCCTTTTCTGCCATAATGCCAATGGCTACCAGTACCTTATCAAACTCCTCCACCTGTGCTGGAGATCTGTAGATTACGTGGTATTACTTGGTTTTTGAAGACAAAGTAGGAAAAAAGCCCATTGAATCATCTCCCACTCTTAGTGGGTTTATTATCTGAACACATTCTGGACCAGGAATATGTCAAGCTGTTTTTTTAAAGATTTAAGGGTTGGGGCATGGACTAAATAGCACGGTAGGGAGTCCCACGCCAGTGTGAACAGTGGCTCCATTCCCTGTCTCCAGAGTGACCCACAGTACTTCTACCCCCCCTCAATCTTGCCTGTATCACCACTGTTTTTATGCTTTCCCCTCATATAAAGCACCACACTCCCTCCTTTCCTTCCCACCTTGTTCTTCCAGAACAGAGTATAGCCTGGTATGGTCATGTGCCCGTCATGGTTTTCAGTGCATCAAGACTTGATAAAGGACACAACATCCTGGTTGGCCTCTAGGTCCAGAATCTTATTTCTTAGATTTCCAGCATTTGCACACATGGCTTTCCAAATTTTGTTAGCACTCTGCTACTCCCTTTTTCCATTTTGCCGTCCTTCCTTTTCCCCTTTCTTTTTAATGCTCACAATCCCATCCTGCTTCATTTCTTTATTAATTTACACCCTGAGGGATCTCTCTTCTCTCGGGTTCTCCATACTCTACTTCAGCCAGTGGGGAGGGCAGTTTTTGCCTCCCAGATTCCTTCCACCACCACCCTCGGCTAGTTTATATAAATGTTCATCAAAGCAACATTTAAACCGTCCATTAAGGACAGCAGTTCCCCTCCCAGATGGATGCAGGAAATCACCCCTGTATAGGCCCATATCCCTCCAGGTGGATCCCCAGTCCCCAGTGTAGCTGAACCCCTCCTCTCTGCACCATTCCTTCAACCACGAGTTGAAGCTCCTGGTGTGGAGATCTGTCTCCTCCCCCACCCCTGTCATAGACGGGCAACACTACAGCGAAAGCCACTGAGCGTGCAACCTGTCTAAGACACCTCCCCAGTCCCATAAACTCCTCCTCCTGCACTACTCCAGCCCCACCCCCAGCCAAGTCATTAGTCCTCAGGTGGACAATGACATCCAGATCTCCCTTCCATCCTGCTGCCTTAGCAATCCCCAGGATCCACTTCCCATCCCTATAAGCCATGGCATTGCACAGGCACCCAAACTCCTTCTCCACCCTACTTCCTAGTTCCAACTCTATCCCCCCTCACAACTGAGTCCCCCAACAGAAGTTGCTTCCTCCTCCTCCTCTGGGGTCCTTGGTCACTCTCCTTGGGGTCTCCACTAGAGAACCCCCACATTCTCCCTGGTCACTACCACAGGTGCCTCCTCCCAGCAGTCCCACCCTGCCAGAGCGATGTAGGAATTATATGGTGATACTGGTTGAGGAGTGCATCTCTGACTCACCACCTGAACCCTTCCAGAGCCCACCATTGCCCAGTCATTTCTCCTCTCTAGCATTCTCTGAGGTAACGGTGGCAGTCTTGGTGGCTCCTGGGTGGAGGAAGTGGTCCCCCAAATTCTAGCCAACTCGGCCTGGAGTCTAGCAATCTCTTCCCTTAACCTAGAGAGGTGCATGCAGATGGAGCAGCACCACAGTCTCTGGAAGGCTTCTTTGAAAACTGCTGCCCCACAGCCACCGCACTGCACCACTCCCAGCGTTCCCAATTCCTTTTCTCTCTGTGTTACCTGGGAATATTTTTTTTACCCTTACCTCTGATACTGTGTTTCTAGTTTTCCCTTTTTTTTTTGTTTGCTATGCCCCCTTGTACCTTTACCCAAGACCGCGTTTTTTCTTTCTACCCCTCTCTACAAGTAGTTCCCTCTTGTCTGAAGAGTATTCCTCCTTCCTTTGCCCCTTACACCCTTCCCTGCTTTTTGGTATTGTGGTAGCAGCACATTCAACCTTCCCCTAACCCTCTGTTACCAAACCCTAGATAGGATACTGTTAGTGTTCCCCTGTACCTTGTTTAAATCTCTTTATACTCCTACCCTAAATAAGGTGTTGTTCCTATTCCCAGGTTTGGCCTACCTTTGATCTTTTGCCCTTCCCAGCAGTGAACGTTACACAGTAGTGAACAGGTACCTTACCTTAGTCGACTGGCATAGTCCCCATTTCCCTGCATTCTCCTGTGGACGCCTGCCAATGCCTAAGATGCCAATCTTATACCTGTCCTACTCCTCTGTTGCACTCACTCACTGGAACACGAACGTGAACTGGACACATTAGGATGAAGTCCATTTTTAGTTCACTTGTTAGAAGACACTGATCTACTGCCTACAAATCTTTCTCCCCACTTACCCTTTTCCTTTCAATATGAAAAGAAATATAAATAAATACAATTATATATTTACGGTTTCAGCAAAGTCTGAACTACAAACACAGGATACCACTAACTTGAACTTTAAATCTGCTGTCTTTGTTAAAGGTACAAAGCCTCCGTCAGCCCCAAACTGCACACTCAATTTACAGGGCTTCCTGAATCTACTACTCAGCCCCAAGATTAATCTCCTGAGCTAGTTTCCCACACAACCTGTTACAATTAAAGGGCTGTTTACATGACCTTGTCTGTACCGTTCTGAGCAGTCAGACTGTTGCTGCTTAAATTATGTAAGCACAACCTACATCACATTGGATGCATGCGCTGTGTCTCACAGTGATCCCTCTTTTCTTGGAAACGCATAGTGGCGTGGCAGTTTCAGGCCAACCTGTAAACTGCTTGCACCACCTACAGCAATGCAGACACCCCCCAAACACACTGAAAATGATGAAAGATCATGGACAATGCTGCACAACCGCAATGTATAAACACAGACCAGCAATGGTGTCAATGGGGCAGCGGGAGACAATTCAGATAGCAATGCTGCAGGTAGGCTGCATGTAAACACATCTTTAAAGACAAGTTTCACAGTGCCACAAACACTGCCTACAAATCTCTTTTTTCCTCCCCACCTACCCTGCTACTTTCAGTATGAAGAGAAATATAAATAAATATATCTTTAAGGTTGAGCTAGGAGCTTATACTCCTCTCTGTCAGCAAAGCCTGCAATATAAGCACAGGACCCAAAACAAACCTAACCAAGAACAATATCTGGGAGTAACAATGTAATGGAACATCTTAAAAGACTAGAAATAGCATTTTAATGTTTTTTTTTTTTCCACCTACATACTAACTTTGTACTGTTGTTCTTCATGGAATTCAGCAGGTAACTGTTTTTCTTACCTCTCATGTATATCTACCATTCCACTCCACTTTACTTCTAAAGCACCCTTTCCAAGAGGCTCAGGGCGCTGTACAAAATACATCATGACAGTACGGAATAAAAAAGTATGCACCCAAAAAAAAATCAGCAGTAATACAAATAAGAGCTATTTCAGACTGATACACAAAAATATAAAAAAAAAACAAAACAAGTTGAAGATGTAAAGTGCATCAGGTCCTAAAAACTAATCTACTTAAATGTGTCAACAGACAATGCATGTCTAATGGTCTGAGATAGAGAGTGCCAAAGCACAGGAGCTTGAACAGAGAGAAAGCTTTCCCTCTCACAGGTTGTTTTCATTGTGTTGTTTATGCCTTCTGGTCCCCGACTTGCCACCCTTCACCCTGTGTCCCTCCAGACCCATCACCCACCTTCTTTAGGACTTGCCTCTCTAAAAGATCCCCCATGGATTACCCACTGTGGCAGAGCCAGAGGGTGTGGTCAATCTCCTCTAGCGCACAATCCAGACATGGAGGGGCCTAGTAGGTGGTGCGGGGTCTGCAAGGGACCCGAGGCATCATCCAGCTGCGGGCAGCGATTTTCCACTGTAGTTCTGTTTCGCCCTCCAGGGCCACCAGTGTGTAATGGCGCATGTGTATGTGAGCAAAATCCCCACTCATCGTGGGAGGAAAGCTTCCTTTATGCCACACAATCGTCCCTCCCCCAACTAGCCTCCGGGTGACCCCCGAGTCCGCTCCTGAACCCAGGTCACCGGCAAACAGCAGTAGTGCTACCGGGCCAGCTACTCCCCCCTTGAGTTTTTAAATTCAGTTCGGGTACAGTCACAAGACTTGCTGCTGGAGACCCAAGGGGACATGCAGGAGCATACTCTGTGAGGACATCAGTAAGATATTTTGAATCTTGTATAAGTAGGCATTTGTATGCAACTAACAAAACCTTAAAGGCACACCTCTACTTAGTAGGCAGCCAGAGTAGGTCTTGTAGTACGAGAGGAACATGATCAACCATTTTATTTTGCCTCGATTACCGCCAAACTGTAACCTGTACTACACATCTCTGCCTGAAACCTTCAGTTGTTTACTACTAGTACTGTTAAATTATTTTAGTATGTTATCTTACAATGACACTGTTAAAATAATACAGATGAGATCATTTAAGAGCAAATCTCTACTAAAATAAAATGTTTTAAAACTGTTATATTTACATAACTTATTTTTAACTTTAGTGTTTACTGTTTTTTTTTCCTTTTGTTAACTTTTTCCTGTTACAGATCTATTTAAATATTTCAGGTAATGCATTACTTATTTCACATTGCATTTTAAAACAACTTTAGCTGTCCCCTATCTACTTTATTGTTATAGTTTGTGGCATGGTAGTCTGTTGTCACGGTGAGCACCACAATGTTCTAAAGGCAAAATGAGATAGGTAGATGCACTGAAATATTTGTTAGACACATATTTTAGACCGGATATTAAGATACGATATGAACCCTGAAAAGATAAACTGAAAACTGTATTCTCTGGTGAATTGTAAGAGTTGAAAGACTGGGTTTCTGCATGGGCACGCAGAAGTGCAGAGCTGCTCCTTCAAAACAACAAATTGTTCTATTCGCTCTTCTAAAAGAGGAGGGGAAGGGAAGGCAGCAATTCCTCAAAAATAGTGATCTAACATAATTCACATCAGAGAAGTGAATTTTAGTGTGCTTACACTCGAATAGTAAGCTGGCCCAGTGGAGCTGAGGGCTGAGATGCTGGACACCATACCTTGTGCCATGCCGGCGACCCAGGGATGCGACATTCCAGAGTGGCCCCTGGCAGTGTCCGGGAGCAGCATGGAACATGCAGCGCAAAGTGTGTATCTTGAAGTGCGATGACAGGCATCGGTGCTTCTCACCATGGATGCCATTGCATGTCCGTGCTCCGCAGGGAGAAAATGCTAGAAAAAAACCTCTGGAGCTACAGGACACGACGAAGACAACAGGAGCGTGCCCACATCCCATGCCAATCCAGAGCATCCCAAGGACTCCCACAGCTGACCTGGCAATGAGGTAGGCCCCTCTAATTTCAGAAAGAGCCACCACGGGGGTGGGCCCACCCCTGGAGGGTGATCCACGGGGCTGGACCTGCCAGAGTCGCTCGGGGGGACAGCCTGGGGGAAGCACAGGTTCAGGCCGTGAGTGAGAGGCAGCAGCTGAGAGGGTACTCCTGAAAAACACCAGAGGCCCAGAGGGAATAAAAACAGGTTACTCACCTGTAACAGTAGTTTTAGGAGTGGTATATATTGTTCATCCACACTGTCTGGCATTGTCCCTTTCCCCTTTAAATCTTGCCGGAAGTCTTCAAGCTGGCTCCTCCCACCCACCTGGGTGGTATATACCTTGACTCTGCCCCATGACGCCAGATCTTAGCCCGCTGGAAGCAAGGTTGCGCGCCTTAAGCCACGGAGGTTGGGTGGGTGCGTGTGGATGAACAACATATACCACTCTTAGAACTACTGTTACAAGTGAGTAACCTGTTTTTCTAGGAGAGTGGATATGTTGTTCATCCACACGGTCTGGCAGACTCCTAGCAGTTCTCCGGGAGGAGAGAGGCAAGGCGCACACCCCCTACTTAGGAAAAAGAGACTGGAGAACCGAGGCCCCAAAACCAGCATCTCGGTGTGACTCAAGGTCGATGTGGTAGTTGGAAATGAAGGTGTTTGCTGACTTCCAAGTAGCAGCCCAATAGATTTCCTGGATAGGGATGTACCTGGAAGCAGCCATTGATGCAGCACTGTGGTGGGTAGAATGAGCTCTTAACCCACTGGGAGGCTCCTTGCCCGCCAACTCATGACACAGACCTATGCATGATGTGATCCATCTTGCAATAGTCCACTTGGCTGCAGGTCTGCCAGAAGCGGCTTCAGCATAGGTGACAAACAGCTGGGGAACCTCTCCCCAAATTTCCGCCGTCCTCTCCTTATAATAGGAGAGAGCACGTCTGAGGTCCAGAGTATGGAGCCTGTTCTCGGCGTCCAAGGTGAAATTAGGGTAATACATCGGCAGGGTCAACACCTGGTTAAGGTGAAACTCTTATACCACCTTCGGAAGGAATTTCAGGTGGGGGAGCAGGACAACTTTGTCCCTGTGAAAGACCAGATAAGGGGAGTCCACTGAAAGCGCCTGGAGCTCCCCTGTCTTTCTGGCTGATGTGACAGCCACCAAGAAGGCAGTCTTCCACGACAAGTGTGAAAGTTCACACTTGTGCATGGGTTCGAATGGCTTGCCCATGAGCTTTGCCAAAACCAGCAAGAGATCCCACTGAAGTGGAGGTTCACGCACCGGAGGGGATATGTGATCCAGGCCTTTGAAAAAGTGCCCGACCCCTGTCTCCTGTGCCAATGTCGACTGACCGGCCAGCGCCCGGTAAGTAGAGATGGCTGCCAGGTGCACCTTAAGGGTCGATGACCGAAGACTCCCTTTGGAGAAGGACCAAAGGTAGTCTAGAATGTTAGCCACACAGCAGAATAAGGGATCCAGACTCTTTCCCTGACACCAAATGGAAAACCTTTTCCATTTGAAGGCATAACAATTCCTGGTCAATTCCTTTTGAGATGCCTCCACCACGGTGTAGACATCCTCGGAAAGACCCAGAGCCTGGAACTCTAGCCGCTCAGGAACCAGGCTGTGAGGAGCAGGGATTGAAGGTCCGAGTGGAATACCTTCCCCTGGTTCAATGATATCCGGTCCGGGCATGTACAAAGCCGCTCCGGGGTCCTGCAGCTGAGGCTGAGGAGATCTGGATACCAGAACTGGCGCAGCCAATCTGGGGCTACCAGGATCACCTTCGCCTTGTCCCTCCTCACCTTAAGTAACACCTTGTGGATCAAGGGAAATGGAGGGAAGGCGTAAAGGAGGCCTGGGGTCCACGGCCTCAAGAAGGCATCCCCCTGCAGCGAGCCCTGCTGAGGGGGCGACATGGTACAGCCGCAGCTTGGTGTTCTCCCTGGAGGCGAACAGGTCCACCAACAGTTTGCCCCAATGGGAGAACAGACTGTAAGCTACCTCTGGATGGAGAGACCACTCGTGGGATGTCTGGCCTATGCGGCTGAGAGCATCCGCCAGTTGGTTCGAGACTCCTGCCACATGGATGGCCAGGAGATCCGCCTCCAGCCGGCTGACGAAGGTCCAGATCTGGAGCGCCTGCCTGCATAGCAGACGGGAGTGCGTGCTGCCCTGTTTGTTGAGGTTGTACATGGTCGTGGTATTGTCTGTCTGGACTTGAACCACTTGACCCTGGAGCTGAGGAGCAAAAGCTGACAGTGCCAGTCTGACTGCCTTGAGCTCCAACAGGTTGATGTGGCAACGGGACTTCCTGAGGGTCCAGAACCCGTGAGCTCTGTGGTCCCCCCCGTGGGCTCCCTGGCCCATGAAAGAGGCATCGGTCGTAAGGACGACCGTCGGCTCGGGCCGGACAAACAGGATCCCTTCCCGCAAATGACTCGGGACAGTCCACCATTGGAGAGCGTCCCACATCCTCTGGGTGACAGTGACCAGCTGGTCGAAAAGACCCTGACGCTGAGACCACTGAGTGGCCAGCTCCCACTGAAGGGGGCGCATGTGCAATCTGGCCCAATGGACCACTGAGGTGCACGCCGCCATGTAACCCAGAAGGTGCAGGAAGTCCCGGGCAGGGCGCAAGTGCCCAACCAGAAATGATTGGGCAAAGGAGGAAAGAACCTCTGCCCTGTCCGCCGGGAGCTGAGCTCTGGCTTGACGAGAGTCGAGCTCTGCCCCGATAAAGCCCATCACCTGAGAGGACATGAGTTCTGGGTTGGCCTCGTTGATCAGGAGGTCCAGGTGGGAACAGGTTCGGAGGGTCAGGTCCCTAGACCTCTCCACCTCCTGTAGGGAGGAACCCGCCAGGAGCCAATCGTCTAGATAGAGGTATATACGAACCCCTTGACGCCGTAGATGGGCTGCCACCACTGCAATTCATTTGATGAAGACCCGTGGGGCCGATGACAGGCCGAATGGCATGGCTCTGAACTAATACAGGGTCCCTTCGACCCTGAAGTGGAGGAACCGCTGGTGGGACAGAAGGATTGGGACGTGATAGAACGCGTCCTGAAGATCTAGTGAACAGAACCACATGTTTTGCTCCAGAGATGGTATGATCTGGTTACCATCCGGAAGGTGCGAGACCTGAGATACTGATTCAGGTCATGGAGATCTAGGATGGGGCGCCAACCCCCCTCATCTGCTTGGGCACCAGGAAATACCTGGACACGAAGCCTGCATCTCTAGGAGGATCCGGCACTGAGCTACCGCCTCCTTGTGGAGGAGCTGAGCAATGTCTCCGGCGAGGGACTGAGCGCCAACTAAGATCCTTTCTCCCATGGGGCACGGGCTCAGCTGGGGGCATTGCTCGAACTCTAGAAGTAGTCCTACCCGACCATTATCTCTAGAACTCCACCTGTCCGAGTGATACTGATCAGGCGGAAAGAAAGTGGCGGAGCCGCCCCCACATGGGAGGACCCAGAACTGGCGTGACAGGTGTAGGGGAGGCCACCCCCGACCCATCACTGTGCAGGCTTGGAGGAGGAGGAGGAGGCACCTGGACCAGCACCTCGGCCTCCTTTGCGGGGCTGTTGGGGACCTTGCTTTGGCCTAGGGCGCCAAGCTTGAGCCTGCTGTTGTTGCTTACTCCCTGGAAGGAGAGCTGTCTAACCACAATGGAAGAATGCCAAAAGGACTTCTTCTTGCGCTTCTGCTGGTTCTTGCCCGAAGAACCCTTAACAGAGCTGGCATCTAAGGTGCCATTAGACTGCTCAATGCGCTGGAGATGACCTGCCACTCCTGGACTGAAAAGGTCGATGCCAAGGAAGGGCACGTCAGCCAGCTTGTGCTGAGTATCCGCTGGAAAGGAGGATAAACTCAGCCAGGCCCTGCAGCGAGTGGCCACTGCGGCAGCTAGTGAACGGGCACAGGAATCTCCAACGTCCAGAGCAGTCTGGAGCTGCTGTTTGGCCACAGCATGGCCCTGGTCATGGACCTGCTTGACCGTGGTCTGCATGTTTGCTGGGAGATGAGGGAGGACTTCATCAAGTGACCCCAGTAGGGCGTGAGAGAAGTGTGCCATAATCACTGCCGAGCTGGCCTGATGAAGGCCCGGGGATGATGCCGCATAAACTTTCTGGGCAGAGTGGTCCATATTTTTGGACCCCTTGTCTAGAGGGCGGTCAGTATCTATAGAGCCGCCCATGCGCTGAAACACTGAGGCAGTCACAAGACTCTCGGCCGAGGGATGCTCATTGAAGCCCGCCAAGGACCCCATGGGCATCGCGTACCTGTGAGCCATACTGGCAGACGCAGCCGGGCAAGAGGCAGGGCAACGCTCAAGTGCCGGGCCAACTATGGCTTCAGCCACTGGAAAAGCCTCTGTCGGGGTATCCCCCCTCTTAAGAATATCCGTGAGAGGATATTCCACCTTCTTTTGTATAGGCTGCAAAGGCATACCTGTGGATTCAGAAATGAGTCGAAGGATGCCCTGGAAGGAAGATGGACCTTCCTCCAGGCATGTCACTGACAGCTCATCATCGGGGTGTGAGTGAAGACCAGCAGTATCAGAGTCCGAGGAATCAGGATACAGGGGTCTCCCACCCATGTCCACCTTGATGCGTCTAGGACGATCAGGAGTAACAGTAATGGACAACCTATGGGGCAAGCCCATAGTTGTCCGATCCTCCTTAGAGGGAGCCCTTCCCTGAGGCTGTTTAGGCGGTGGTTCCACCAGAACTGGTGGGAAGCCCGTAACAGGCCGACCAGAAATACGTGCTGGTCCCACCGGAGGGAGAACCGGAGTCCTCGGTACCGAGGGAGTCGGTGTCGGCCGAAGAGGCTGAGGCCGAGTAATGGCCGGTACAGCCGGAGTAGACAGCTTTTGACCGGTCAAAAGTAGTTGCTACCACATGATGTCCTCATAACATCGATGGAGCTTCCGTCTAAGTCTCTCCTCATCTGAGGAGGATGTGGAATGGCGATGGCGCCTCTTCCGGGAGTGTTTATGACCCTTTTTCGGCTTTTTGACCGACGGGGTCCTACTCCTCGATCGAGACCGATGGCGTCAGTTCTTTCGGTTGAGAGAAGACAGATCCAGCGAAAACCGAGGTTCCGGCTCCTGTCCCTTGATCGGCATGCCCGAAGGATGGATCTCCTCGTCGGGGAAGGAGAGGATGGGAGTCTTCTCCAAGGAGTCGTCAACAGGCGTCGGCGACAACGGCTCGATCGGGTCGAAAGAAATCTCAGCTGGTTCTGCCGTATCCTCGGCTTCAGTGCCCTGGCCCGACGGAAGATCCGAAAAGTTGGCTGCCAAAGAAGCGATCTCGACCGAGGCAGAGACCGCCTGCTCCTGAGTATCAGACCGCTCTCGGTCCCAGGAACGTCTTCTTCGGCTAGAAGAAGATTTGAGGTCCTTGTCCTTTTTCTTGGAGCAGGAGGAGTGCAAGCCTGAAGGCGCCTCACCCTTGGTAGGGAGAGACTGGCACAACTCCCGAAAGGACCCTGTGAAGGTGGAGCCCAGGCTGAGCGAGACGAAAAAGCTTCGGCTGGCCGAAGCTTGGGCAGCTTCCTCCTCGAAAGCCGCCATCTGTTTGAGCTGTTCGGGATCCTCGCAGTCATGAAACCGCCCACCTGGTCCCTTCAAGTTCACCGTGGATCACGGCCCGTCTCCCAGCTTAAGGTGTGCCTTGCGGTCCTCCAGGATGGTGGGATGGAAAGCCAAGCAGATGGTGCAAGCCGAAGTATCATGCACATGCCTAGGCAATAAACGTACGAGAGGTGGGGATCGGTGCAATACATTTTCTGTCCACAAGGATACCGACGAAACCCGGGGGACGACTTGTCCTCCATATCCGAAGCATTCGGATCCGAACTGTAAACTCTAACGAGTTTTAAAGAGAGTAAGTGTGGCAAAAACCGTTGATTAGACTCCAGGGCCTACGGTACTTGCAAAGTAGCACGAGGGAACCTGTATCTTCCAGCGGAAAGGAAGATCTGGCGTCATGGGGCGGAGTCGAGGTATATATCACCCGGGTGGGTGGGAGGAGCCAGCTTGAAGACTTCCGGCAAGATTTAAAGGGGAAAGGGACAATGCCAGACAGTGTGGATGAACATATCCACGCTCCTAGAAATAAAGTCTACAAAAAAAAAAACACATTCAAATAGATTTCTGGGGGGAGGGTTTCTTTGAAAATCTTTGCATGAAATTAACCTCGGCAACAGAAACAAGGGAGGATCTCATACCAGACCTGTCTACTTGCAAAAAAAAAAAAAAAAAAATCAGCCTAGGGCTTACCCCCCAACCACCCAGCACCTTCTCACATGCGGGCCTAACCCTAACCAATGTAGAACGAGGAGTGCATCAAGACACACTTACCAGGTCCCGTTCTGCCCGACCACTTCGGTCCAACAGTCTTTTATGATCCAAGCCCCTAGCTGGGTAAATGGTCTCCCCACGGACACCCAGGACGAACCCAAGCTTGGTTCTTTCAAGCACAAACTCAGACAGCACCTCACTGCACTTAGCAGCTGTGACTGTCCCACCTAGCATCCAGCCTAATAGATTCTACTCCACCTCCTCTCCTCAACTTGCCCTAGCATCCTAGTACCTCCACCCATCACTCAGCTCCCCTGTCCTTCCCTCCCCGACCCCCCCCACCCTTACCTCTGACAGCTCCCAGATCTCTGTATCTCATTATCCTTTTCCATGGCACCAATATGACCCCTCTTCCCTCCCTTCCATTCCCCTCCCTCTACCCCACTACCTCCAATCTGGGGCATGGCAATGTCTCCTTGCTGACTGCTCTACCTTTACCCTAACCTCCTTCTCTCCACTCTGGTATTAGACAAAGTCAATAGACTGACTGCTCTAACATTACAACAATTCACAACTGTTGTACCGATCAGTAACCTTTAATGCAAATTTGTAGTATATACCTGTAACCTACTTACCCATAAGTGTTCCCACTGACACTTCTGCATTGTAACCTTACGTGCAGTTTGTCTACACTGAAATGGATTGTTACCTTTCTCGTTATTTGACAATGTCTTCTTACTGACTGACTACATTGTCTCATTGTCTGTGCCCTCTGGTTCCACATGTACCCACTTGATTCGCAAACGCACAAATGCTACTACTTGATCACTAATTCCACATTGTAACCCTAATATGTGTAATGTCTCTCGTCTAATACATTGCTTTGTCAATCTATTCGTCTTGTATTGTTATTATACTGTTTAATTCTGACATGAAACCTTTGTAAAGAAGTCTCTGGCTCAAAGGTATTTTGTAATCCGAGATATAAATAAATAATAAATAAATAAATAAATGTGTTTTCTGGGAGGATTTGAATTCATACAATATATTTTTGGGCCCAGAAAGTTTGATAGTGTCCCTTTAAGAAATAAATAGCTATTTGTTCATTGTTTACTGCATACGTGAGATTTATCAAGCAACAGTCATTTTTATTGGTAAAAATCTTCATTCTGTTACCTGTGTTTTTACTTACTTCATGACAATAATGCCTTTTCTGGTAGCTGCATCCACGTCCACATTGTCAACTCCAGTTCCTGCCCTGCCAATTATTTTCAGATTCTCTGCAGCATTAATGACATCAGCTGTTACTTTTGTTGCGGAGCGAACTATAAGTCCATCATAGCCCTGAGGATGAAAATGATTTGCTTTAAGAAAGAGGATTGTGTTTATTTTAAACCTTAAAATAATCAATCTGTGAGGAAAACATCAAATATAAGTTTAAGACTAAAATGAAAATTGCTAACACTATCAACTGTATTGGTTGTGCATGCTCCTCAAAATGGAAGACCATTTTACTTCTATTTATTGCTTCTATTTATTTTATTTTGAAATGCTGCACGCTAGGGCAACGTCATTTACTGTATGTGCAACACCTAGTTTACAAGGGTTCCACCATGTTCAACATCACTGCTGTCGACATCCCCGACAGCGATGGGAACAATGCCGACTGTCGGCATTGTTCTCTCAGAACAAAGTGTTTTTGCAGAGTCCTCACCCACCCGCCTGAACTCCATTCTAGATAACCAACTCAGAGTTGGTTCGGCATGGAGGCGCAACACTAGGAAATGGAGCAGCAGCGCAAAATGAGACCATCACAGTGACCTGGTGAGATTTGTTTCTGTGGTGGTCTTCGCTATAAAATAAGTCGTTCAGTCAGTATACAGTTTGCAAGAGGGTCTCAGTGGAAGTTACAGCAACAGAGCTATTTCAAGCTTAAAAAATGTTTAAAATATAAGCGAGAAACAATATGTACATTAAGAAAAGCATATACAGACTTCTGGTTCTGTCACAGATGGAACAGCAAACCAAGCCTTGGGCTTCCTCCATTCGGGGAATATAAATACAGGTTACTCACCTGTAACAGGAGTTCTAGGAATGGTATATGTTGTTCATCCACACTGTCAGGCAGGTTCCTTGCTGCTTTAAATCTTGCCGGAAGGTCTTCAAGCTGGCTCCTCCCACCCACCCAGGTGGTAAAACGCTCGGCTCCGCCCCACGACGTCAGATCTAGCCCGCTGGAAGCCAGGTTGTGCGCCGAAGCCAAGGAGGTCGGGTGGAGGTGTGGATGAACAACATATACCATTCCTAGAACTCCTGTTACAGGTGAGTAACCTGTATTTCTAGGGACATGGATATGTTGTTCATCCACCCTGTCTGGCAGACTCCTAGCAGTTCTCCGGGAGGGGGGAAGCAAGGCACACACCCCTACTTAGGGAAAAGAGACTGGAGAACCGAGGCCCCAAAACCAGCATCCCGGCGTGACTCAAGGTCGAGGTGGTAGTGGGTGATAAAGGTATGTGCCGACTTCCAGGTAGCAGCCCTGCAGATATCCTGGATAGGGACATCCCTGGAAGCAGCTACCGATGCAGCGGTATGGCGGGTAGAATGAGCTCTTAACCCTCTGGGAGGCTCCATGCCCGCCAATCTATAGCAGAGATCTATGCAGGAGGTGACCCGTCTGCTTGGCTGCAGGTCTGCCAGGTGTGGCTTCAGCGTAGGTGACAAACAGCTGGCGAACCTCTCCCCGAACTTCAGCGTCCGCTCCTTATAATAAGCGAGCGCTCTTACAGGGTCCAAAGTATGGAGTCTATATTCGGCCTCCGAGGTGTGACTGGGGTAGAACACCGGCAGAGTCAACACCTGGTTAAGGTGAAACTCCGACACCACCTTCGGAAAGGAACTTCGGGTGGGTGTGCAGGACAACCTTGTCCCTGTGGAAGACCAGGTAAGGAGACTCGATGGAAAGTGCCTGGAGCTCTCCCATCCTTCTGGCTGACGTGATAGCCACCAAGAAGGCGGTCTTCCACGACAGGTGGGAAATATCGCACCTGTGCATCGGTTCGAATGGCTTGCCCATGAGCTTGGCCAATGCCAGCATTAGATCCCACGGAGGTGGAGGTTCTCGCGCCGGAAGGGAAATGTGATCAAGGCCTTTGAAAAAGCGCCAGACCACCTTCTCCTGCGCCACCAACTGCTTCCCGGCCCGCACCCGGTAAGCAGAGATAGCTGCCAGGTGCACCTTAAGGGTCGTCGACCGAAGCCCTTGCTGAGAAAGGGACCACAGGTAGTCCAGAATGCTTACCAAGGGACAGGCGGAAGGGTCCAAGCCCTTCCCCTGACACCAAATGGAACATCTCTTCTATTTGAAGGCATAGCATTTCCTGATTGACTCCTTACGGGACGCCTCAACGACATTGAGGACCTCGTCGGAAAGACCCAAGGCCTGGAACTCTAGCCGCTCAGGAACTAGGCCGTCAGGTGCAGGGACTGAAGGTCCGGATGGAATACCTTCCCCTGGTTGACTTAGATCAGGTCCGGGCGGGCTGGAAGCCACCTCGGGAGCCTGGAGCGGAGACTGAGGAGTTCTGGATACCAGAACTGGCGGGGCCAATCTGGGGCTACCAGAATCACCTGCACCTTGTCCCTCCTCGCCTTGAGAAGCACCTTGTGGATCAAGGGAAATGGGGGAAAGGCGTAGAAGAGGCTCGGGGTCCATGGCCTCGAGAAGGCATCCCCCTGCAGCGAGCCCTGCTGAGGGGGGCAGACATGGAACAGTCTCAGCCTCGCATTCTCCCTGGAGGCAAACAGGTCCACCTGAGGCGTGCTTCAGTGGGAGAACAGATCTTGTACTACCTCCGGCAGGAGAGACCACTCGTGAGACGCAGCCCCGATCCGGCTTAGGGCATCAGTCAGGGTGTTGGAGGCTCCTGCCACGTGAATGGCTAGGAGATCAGACTCCAGGCTGTGCACGAGTGACCAAATGCGGAGAGCTTCCCTGCACAGAGGCATGGAGCACGTCCCACCCTGGCGGTTTAGATAGTACATGGTCGTGGTATCGTCCGTCTGGACCTGAACCACTTGACCCCACAGAAGCGGGCGGGCGGTGAGGGCTGAGACGAACCGCTCAAAGCTCCAGCAGGTTGATGTGGCATCAGGACTCGAGGGGACCAGAGGCCGTGGCGCTTGTGCTCCCCAGATGGGCACCCCAACCCATCAAAGAGGCATCGGTCGATAGAGACCGGCCGTCTGGGGCGGACAAATGGGATGCCCTCCTGCAGATGTGCCGGAACGGTCCACCACTGGAGAGCGTTCCACATCTCCTGGGTCACTGTCACGGGCTGGTCCAACGGATTGCAGCATTGTGACTACTGGCTGGCCAGTCCCCATTGAAGGGGACGCATGTACCAACGGGCCCAACGAACCACGCTGGTGCAGGCCACCATGAGGCCCAGGAGGCACAGGAAGTCCCAGGCAGGGCACGATTGCCCAACCAGAAATGATTGGGCAAAGGAGGAAAGAACCTCGGCCCTGTACACCGGGAGCCGAGCTCTGGCTCGAAGAGAGTCGAGCTCTGCCCCAATGAAGAGTATCACCTGCTTCGGCACGAGTTCCGACTTGGCTTCGTTGATGAAGAGGCCAATGGGAGCAAACCTGGAGGGCCAGATCTCTGGACCGCTCCACCTCCGCCCTGGAGGGGGCTGCAATCAGCCAGTCGTCCAGGTAGGGGTACACCCAGACCCTTCTGCGCCGCAGGAATGCTGTCACCACTCCCATGCATTTGAAGACCCTGGGAGCTAGAGAGAGGCCGAAGGGTATGGCCCGGAACTCGTAAAGGGATCCCTCCACTCTGAAGCGGAGGAATCTCTGATGAGACGGACGGATAGGGACGTGAAAGAACGCATCCTGGAGGTCCAGGGAACAGAACCACATGCTTCGTTCCAAGGATGGGATTATCTGAGCCAGAGTGACCAGCCTGAAGGTCCCAGACCTTAGGAACCTGTTCAGGTCGTGCAGGTCGAGGATGGGGCGGCAGCCCCCCATCCATTTTGGGACCAGGAAATACCTGAACACAAACCCCGGGTCTGGAGAAGGATCCGCCACCTTCCTGAGCACCTCTTTTTCGAGGAGCAGGGCAATATCGGCTTGATGGGCCGACAGCGAGATGGACTCCGGGCCCTGAGGGGTAACGGCTCAAAGGGTGGGGCTTGCTCAACTCCAGAGGCAGGCTCTTTCCTACCACCTCCCACACCCAGTGGTCCGTGGTGATAGCAGACCAGGCGGAAAGGAAGTGACGGAGCCGTCCCTCCACGGGGGGAACCAAGGGGGGAGTGACTAGGTTGGGGGTGGCACCCCTCAACCCAGCACTGGGCAGGCTTGCAGGAGGGACTGGCCGAGGGACCTCCTGGGCCTTTACCTCCTTGCTTCCTGTTGAAGGAAGCCGCGGGCTTGGGTTTGGGATGCCAAGCGTGAGCCTGCTGGCCCCTGTTGCTGGTGCTGTTGGGTCGGTCGTGCTGCAGGGGCCGAAGGACGAAAGGACTTATGCTGCTGTTGACAGCGGCCTCTGACCTCTGGGCAGAGGTGACAGAGTCCAGAGTGGCATTGGACTTTTCGATTCGCTGGAGGTGTCCCTCCACTCCAGGGCTGAAGAGGTCAGTCCCAAGAGGGCGCTCCGCAACTTGTGCTGGGTATCCACCGTAAAGGTGGATATCTCAGCCACGCCCTGCGACGCACAGTCACCGCGGCCGCTACTGACCTGGCACAGGAATCACCTATGTCCAGAGCAGTCTGAAGCTGCTACTTCGTCACCGCCCTACCCTGGTCCCGGACCTGATGGACCATGGTCTGCAGGTCGGCCGGGAGATGAGGGACAATCTCATCCAGGGAGCCCATGAGGGCGTGGGAGAAGCGTGCCATCAACACGGCCGAGCTGGCCTGTCGGAGGCCAAGGGAGGACGCAGTGTAAACCTTGCACCCAGCAAAGTCCAGCTTTTTTGACTCTTTGTCGGGGGGGTTATCCACGTCCCGAGAATTTCTGGAATGCCGGAAGACGCTGTCGGTGACTAACCCCTCGGCAGAGGGGTGCTCCGAGAAACCGGACAAAGAGCCGGTAGGGACTGCATACTTCCTGGCAATCCTGGCCCAGGGCGCAGGACAGGAAGCAGGCCGCTGCCAAAGCTCCAAGGCTTGGCTGACAATGGCCTCAGCCACCAGAAAGGCCTCCATGGGGGAATCCCCTTGGTCCAGTATCTCAGTCAGTGGATACTTGGCCCGCTTGGACACGGGCTTGAGCTGCATCCTGGTGGACTCCGAGATGAGTAGAAGCAGACCCAAGAAGGACAATGGGCTATCGTCCAATGACTGGCCCCCGAAGGACTCCAGGTCGACCTGCCTGGAGAACAGGGAGGAATCGTCATCGGATTCTGAAGAGTCTGCAAAGAGCTGCCTCGGCCCTGAGCCACCCTCCACCTGCCGAGGACGGTCGGGAGTGAGGGTAACCGACAACCTGTGGGGCAGGCCATGACCCGACCGAGAATCTTGGTCGGTGCCCCGGACTTCGTTGTGGAGACAGAGGTTCCACCACAATCGTGGAGCAGCTGTTTCGATGAACAACCAGCCCTGGAACGGCATCTCACTGGGCGCTGCTGTTTGCGTCGCTCGGTGACAGCCACTTGATGGCCAGTGTCTGAACCAGAGTCGGTTTAGTCCCAGACAACAGTAACTGCTGCCACATAAGCTCCTCGTGAACGTCGACGTCATTTATGTCGAAAACCTCTCATCTGAGGAGGAGGACGAGGAGGAACGGTGTTGCCGCCACTGAACCGAGACCGCCTTTGTCGGCCGGGCGGAACGTTGACCAAGATGAAGTCAGAGACCCTTGGGGGGACAGAGGACGGGTCTGGGAAGGGGCAGGGGACACCTGCTCTTCCCTCAGCTCGGGAACTTTATCTGGGGACTGCAGCCCCAAAGGGGCAGGCAGATCCTCGGTCTCCACAGGGGGAACCGGTGAAGAAGGGTTGTCGGCTTCACCAGTCGGCAGCCCGTCGGACGGGTCGAGAAAAATCTCGACTGCATCGACGGGAGTCTCGGCCGGCTGGCCTGACGGGGACACTATGAAGCCAGCGGCCTGAGCCGCAACCTGGACCGAAGTCGACAGTCGGCTGTCCGGGGAAGGAGACCTCTCCCGCTCCCACGAACGCCAACGGTGGGACTTAACCTTCGACTCCTTCTTCTTGGGCCGAGAAGAATGTCCTGAAGGCCCCTCTCCCTTCGTGGAAAGGGACTGACAAAGCTCCTTGAACAAAACCATGTACGAGGAACTCAGAGAGAGCGGGATAAATGCTGCGGCCGAGGAGGAGGAGAAAGATGCGGCCTGGGCCGCCTCCCCCTCCTCGAGGGCGATCATCTGCTCGAGCTGCCCGACGAAGTCAGCCGCCTGGAAACCGCCCAACGAGCCTCTTTTGATTTTACCGCTGGTAACGTTTGGGGCGCCTGAAGCTCAACCAGGAAGCGTGGTCCTCCAGGACGGTGGTTAAAAAGAACGGCACAACTCGCAGGCCTGCGGGTCATGGTCCAGGCCTAGGCAGTAGACGCACGTTGAATGCGGATCCGTCCTGGACATTTTCTGCCCGCAAAGGGCACCTCCGAAAGCCGGGAATCAATTTGTCCATCGCAGCCGCAAGGGATGATGAAGACCAAAGTTTAGAAAACTTCAAAACTAGTTTCGGACAAACCGAAGAGTTAGGATCCAGTCTAAAACGCAGAGCGCTAAGGAGAGAACCTGAGCTTCCAAGCGGTAAGGAAGATCTGGCGTCATGGGGCGGAGCCAAGAGTTTTACCACCCGGGTGGGTGGAAGGAGCCAGCTTGAAGACCTTCCGGCAAGATTTAAAGTGGCAAAAAAAAAAAACTGCCAGACAGTGTGGATGAACAACATATCCATGTCCCTAGAACTCCCTATTCTTCATTCCTTGGGTGATTCAAAACTTAAACAATGCCACCAAAGGGAAAGGGAGAAAGTAAAGCCATCAGGTCCAGCATGGCGAAGGACCAAGCAACCATAGATGGATCCTGATATTGAGTCTTGGCTCAGGACCGGAGCCACAGCCAGTCCCCTCTGCGCCAAAACATGCAAACTGCAGATGCAGACGGCAGAGACGAGAGATTAACAAAATCTTGGTTCGACACACTGCTCCGAGAAATGAAGGCCTCCCGTAAGGACAATAAAACGGACTTTTAGAAAACACATACCAAACTGGCCGAGTTTGATACCGCATTCAAGAGGTAGACATGTGGGTAAGCAGGCTTGAGATGGAAAATGAAACTTTTGGTATCGCACTGCATGCTTTCATCAACTACACAGAAGCCCTGCAAGATAAGTGTACAGATCTGGAGGCAAGGTCTCAGTGTGATAACTTGCATGTGTCTGGCCTGCCAGAAGGAGCAGAGACAGGCAATGTGGCCCTTTTCTACAAGATCTAATCAAAGAAGTATTAGACCTCCCAGCTACAATGAAGGTCTGCATCGAAAGGACCCATATATCTCTGCACCCACAGCCACAAGATCACTCAGTGCACCCTTAACCTATTATTATGAAACTCACCAGTTATATGGTAAAGGAGGAGGTGCTGAGACAGGCATGGAGGCAAGGGGAGATCAAATACAATAGAGTTCACTTGTTCTTAGATCAGGACTACCCACCTGAAATCTGGTGCCTCGGGCTCCAGTATCATCCTATAATGAAAGCCCTGAAGAACAAGTACATTAGATTTCAGACCCCCTATCCTGCACGGATACAAATTTTCTAGGAAGATGGCCTGCAAGCTTATTCATCACCACAGGAGGCAGAGGAAGTGCTAAACGACTAGGGGGTTCCTTTGGAGAAAAGACCCACACCCTCTTCAGTTCATAAGGGAGGAACTATTCTCTAGGTGGCCAGTCCTCCAGGGGACAAAACAGGGACCGCAAAGTGACACATCGGACCCTACAAGAACTCCGGTCAGTACTGCAAACAGGACCACTGACACGAGAGAATGTGGAGTCACACGGAGCAGCAACTTGAAGGATGCCTTGCAGAGGACATAGTGGCAAACTTTTCACTTTTGGCCATGCCGGCGACTAGTGGCTCCTTGCAGGGGTAAGAGCCTAGTAAGGTTTGACAAAAACTTAATATTGGACCACTGAAAGTTGAAATTGAGCAGTGGGGAAGGGAGAGAAACCTCCCTATTTTAGGGGACGGCATGTGCATCGGGTGTACTGCATCGTTATGCTGGACAGCACAATGGCTTGACTGGTTTTGAGCCCACCGGTTCTGTGTGGATTTTATAAAACTTCCAGCCCATGAGGAATAACTCCCTATCCCACACACCGTAGCATACTTCTGGGGAAACCTTGATTTAGTTGGTCTCTCAAGGAAATAACTGTTCGGATTTATCTAGCTGGAGGCTCCACATTACACTAAGGGGACTAGCTCAAGGGCTCGATACCACAGACCCCAAAATTGTATCTTGCAGGGTACTGATGGGAATTGGGGCTGGGGAAAGGTAACCCCATAACCACAAATAGTCGTTGGGTTTGGCAGAGGGGACTCGGAGTGAGAGGCTCTGGGTATCCAGCTCTCATCAATGTACAATACATAAACATGATTTCTCTTATTTTTGTAGATTCTGAGTTCTTGAAAGTGTATTCCTATTGATAAGAGGTTTGGATAGGGGAAGAGGGATCAGAAGGGCCTGATCTGCAGCCAGACCATTTTTTTTTGGGGGTTGTGTATACAAAATTAAATATAGGACCTGTTTTGGTAGTGGCTTATTTTAACATCTTTATTCTCGGACCGTATCCTGTGATTGGTATAGCAGACCATGGTCCTTGTAGTGTCCCCTATAGACTCAGAATTAAAAACACTACAACTCTGCGAGGTAAGAGGTGTTTACCACTCCTCACCAGAGATGGGGAAAACAAAATTGTGTTCCTCAGCCTTGGAAGCAATTTAGTTCATGTTTTTGGGGTGTTAATGTTGTTAAATGGTTATCTATTTTACTTGATTGGGGCAAGTTATCATGTGGCTTTTGGGAACCCTTTGGTGGGGAGAGAGAACCTCCCCTCTGGAGGGGTAGGCATTATACACACGCATTGAGAAGTATTTTTATAGTATGGATTCTAAAGTTCTCACATATAACGTGAACGGTTTGATAAGCCCAATTAAACGGAAAAAGATAATGACATATATAAAGCAAGCAGTGTGGATTTCGTACTTCTTCAGGAGACCCATCTCTCAGATGGAGAACACCAGAAGCTGATCAGTTTTGGATATAAAGAAGTGTGTTTTTCGTCTTACAAAACAGGTAGGAGGAGGGGGTGGCAGTCTTAATTCCTAACCATGTACCATTTGAGGTAACTGATAAGAGTAAAAGCTATGGAGGGGAGACATGTCCTGCTTAAGGGTACCTTGAATGGTCAACTACTCACTCTGGTATCGGTGTATGCCCCCCAGATTCCTCATATGATTTCTACCATAAAATACTAATGCTGATTTCTGGAAACGCTGAAGGTATGCTCATTTGTGCAGGAGACTGGAACATAGCATTGGACCTGAAGTTGGGTACAACCTCGGAGATCCCTAGGAAGTCCCATGAAACAGGGAGGAGAGTTAAGGCCATACTGGACAAGCTGGGATTGCAGGACGCCTGAAGGTTCCTTGAGGGCCCCTCCAAAGGATATACATACTACTTCTTTACACATCATATGAACTCCAGGCTTGACTTTTTTTTTTTTTTTTTTTTTTATCTAGGGAGACAGTGGCTCAGACTAGAAAATGCATAATTGGCCTGATTGGTTTATCGGACCACTCTCCTCTCACATTATATGTGAACCTCTCCCTATCTAAAAAGCAGGGCTTTTGGAGGTTGAACCTTTCCCTTCTAAATGATCAGGAAGTCTTAGAACAGGTCCCCCATTTCATAACACAAGCCGTCCAAGATAAGTCAATTTCGGAGGTAAGCAGAGGGGTCCTATGAGACACAATAATAAAAGCGATTTTACGTGGTAAATTGATAGCTATCGCAGTGGACAGAATATGACACGGACAGGAAAAACAGAAGCAGTTGGAAACTCAAATACAGACTTTAGAGAAATTACAACGGGAAAAAGCGGATAAACAGAGAAAAGGATTTAATAAACCTCAGAAAAGAACTTAATCAGATACTAGATCTTAGGGTGAAACGCAATTCACAATTTGTAAAGCAGAGGTATTACACGAAAGCGGGCCCCGTTCATTAAAATTACTAGCACTTTGCTTACAAGCGAGAAGGGCCACAGCCCAAAATAACCCGGATAGTTTACCCTCAGATAAAAGCAAGAGTAAGTCGAATTGATGAGATATCGGAGGCCTTTACAGCATATTATACTAATTTATATACGCAGCAACAGAGACCTGATGTTGAGCAGATCCAAGCCATTTTAAACCAACTGAATCTGCCCAAGTTAACTGATGCACAGAATAAAGCCCTAACGGGGTCCAATCACAGTAGCAGAGATCTGTGCAGCTATAGGCTCAAGTAAGACTGGGAAGAGTCTTGGTACAGACGGACTCCCGGACAAATTTTATAACAAATTTAAGGACAGTGTGGTGCCTCTGCTGCAGCCCGCCTTTCACGAGATCCTGGAGGGCGGAGCCGAGTTACTGCTATCTTGGAGACAGGCGGTGATCCCGGTTCTGCCCAGGCCTGGCAAAGGACTCTACTCTGTTCTGCATATAGACCCATCTCCGTCCTCAATGTAGACTATAAATTCTTGACTACAATTCTAGCCAAGAGATTGGAACACATCATTCCCATTATAGTCCACAGGGATCAGACAGGGTTCGTTGGATGGCAGGCTGCAGACAGCGTAGGCCGTACCCTCCACATTACTGACCATCTTAATACCACCAACATACCAGCCATGATAGTGAGCGTAGACGCCGAGAAGGCATTTGATCAGGTAGCTTGGGACTTTCTGTATCGGGTCCTTGCTGGGTTTGGGTTTTCGGGGATGTCTTTCAACACAATTAAAAGACTATCTACAGGTCCCCAGGCCTACATTCATACAAATGGCACTCTGTCAACAGGGTTTAAATTGGGTGGAGACACCAAACAGGGGTGTTGCCCACAGTCTCCCCTGTTGTCCGCCATTTATGTCGAGCTCTTGGCTCAGCGGATTAGACAGGATCGGGGAATACATGGGGTAGTGCTTGGCACACAGGAGCACAAGGTTGCCCTGTATGCAGATGATATACTTCTCTATCTTAGTAGGCCAGAGTAGCTGAATTTTCTAGTATTTCAGGATATACTCTCAATTCTACGAAAACAGAAATACTAAGATTTCAATATAATCCTCAACCACGCCTTAGACAGAGGTATCTGATAAGATGGGATATGGTGGTCCTTAAATATTTAGGCATTAGGTTAAGATCTTCAAACAAATATTTGTATATAGATAATTATGTCTCTCTAATAAAACAAGCTGAAGAATATAAAAAGATGGTTAATACTACCCCTCCCAATGTATGCTCAGTTACAAGCAGTGAAAATTAAACTCCTTCTTAGGTTCTTATATATATTTCAATGTGCACCGACCCCACTGACTCAGAGATGGTTTGCCGAGATGCAAAGGAAGATTCTTAGATTTAGTTGGGCAAACAAGAAACCACGGGTTAGAAAAGTGCTTTTATTTGCTAACAAGCAGTGGGGTAAAAGAGCTGTCCCTGATCTATATGAATATTGGATAGCTGTTCAGTTCAAGTGGGCATTGATGTGAAATTCTTCCCTCCTCATGGCACATTGGCAAGACACTGAAAAGGGCTTGAGCCAAGACCAACCAATTGGCTCTGTCTTATTTGATCCCCCTTAGGTGCAACCTAGCACTCAGGATTATTACATGGCAGTCCAGGTAACACTGCAGGCTTGGGATAATTTCAGAAAGTATCCCAGGGTCAGTGAGGATTTATGGTGTTACTGTTGGTTTACTAGATCCATGGATCTTCCCCCAGGGGCCAGTGATAACTGGTACAGACAGCAGGCCAGGCAGGGACTACACTGTCCTGCACAGTTAATGAAAGGAGAAGCTATCTTATCTTTTGTGGAGTGTTCTGGGGCTTTTGGTTAGACCAGTAAAGATATGTTTCATTACCTGCAAATACAGGCTTATATTCAGACTAAAATGAGGCAACGAGGTAGGAGGAGCCTACTGGTCATACAGGGTCCCCTCTTGACAGATTTTCGGTCTTTGTCGACTCCCAAAAGAGCTATATCCCAAGTTTATTCCTTTTTAAATGCCCATATGGTGGACACTACGGCCCCTATCATAGCCAAATGGGAGACGGAGGCAGACTTTCACTTTTCACAAGCAGAATGGCGGAGGATTTAGAGGGGCTCTTCCAAGGCGACCTCCTCCCCACTTTGGTAAGAATATATGTGGAGGGTCCAGTTCAGATTTTTTTCTTACTCTCTGAATGCAGGCTAGATAGGACCCAGAGGTGTCTCCCAGGTGCTGCAGGGGCTATGGGGAGCAGCCTGCTTCGCATTCCCATATTTTTTTTTATTTATGCCCAGCTCTAGAAGAATTTAAGAATGACATGTTTACGGATATTAAGTCTTTATTTGATGAACCCAACACCTTCTACTATTGGTACATCTGTGTGGTAGCCTTCAATAAGGCGATTATGCGGAAGTGGTTAAAACCAGAGCCTCCAGTGCGGGCTGAGTGGAAGCAAATTATTAGTGGCATACAAGAAATGGAGCAACTAACGTATCAAGTTCAAAACAGAAGGGAGAAATTTACTGAACACTGATCTAGATGGGTGGTACTTATAGGGGAGTAGGGAGGGAGTATCATAAGAGTTTTTGAACAGCTCCTGTTTTGGGTCCGGGGAATACCTGTCAGGCCACATCTGAGATCCATACACAGTCAGTGAATTTAAATGTTAATATAAAGAAAGTGTTAGATGGCTAAGTTCTTGGAGCCACATGGTTTAGTTTAACTAATCTTGCCCAGTACATGCGTGGTTTTGTCTTTATTTATTGTTTGTATTTCTGACAGCATATAATCACTGACTGCTACTGGTGAAGTTATATGGGACATTGCCTCCCTTGCCTCTGCTCCCAAAGGGACTTACAGATTTGGGACTTCTATCGGATTGGTAAAAGACTTTTTTATGAACAATGGATAACATGCATCACCAGTAGCTAAACTGCAAATGCAATGTATATTTGTATTTCTCATTAACAAATAAAGTATAAAAAAAAAAGTATATATAAAACAGAACAGCAAACACAAATCACTATATTTATATAATTATTTTACTTTAAGGTTTAAGTGTAGGGTGTTGGGGAATATACAGGGTCAAAGGTGTGAGCTGAACTATGGTGATCACCTATATAGGGTAACTACAGTGACTGAGAAGCAGAAAAGTCAGTGCTTGCTTGAAGTCCTGGAGAAAACAAACTTCTTATATTGTTTGGGATAGAGTTCCAGGGTGGGAACTGCTATGACAAAGGCTGACAAGTGCCTTGGGGAGATGAAACATGTCTCTGACTTGCTACCTTAGCTGGCATACTTGGAATGTTCCAGACTGCAGGGTACATACTGTAGATTGGTTGGGTAGTATCCTAGTACACACTTCATAACTAAAGTCATCCACTTGAGATCCCATCTTCTCTTGGTGAACTATTTTCTCCATAAGCATTTACGATACAGAATGCCACAGTGCACCAGCACTGAAGCTAGGGGTGGAGCACAAGGAGCAGAGATGGCAGTGATCTATTTACAATTTGTACTTTATGTTTATAGAAGAAACACTTATGTTAGGACAGCGCAAACCTCCCAAAGCTGAGTTTGCATACATCAACCTTCTAATCAGGCGAAGTTTACCAAAGTTTGAAACAAGTTTAACAGTAGAAAACAGGAAGTTGTTATCCCCTTTGTACAGACAGTTGGTGAGACATCATCTGGAGTACTGCGCGCCATTCTGGAGACCCCATCTCCGCAAAGACATAGACAGAGTGGAGGCTGTTCAGAGGAGGGCAACCAAAATGGTGCAGGGTCTGCACCAGAAGACATACGAGGAGAGACTAAAGCAGCTTAATATGTATACCCTTGAGGAAAGGAGGGAGAGGGGGGACATGACAGAAACTTTCAAGTATCTCAAGGGAATTAAAGTACAAGAGGGTAGCATCTTTCAGAAGAAGAGATGTGCAAGAACAAGGGGGCACAATTTGAAGATGGGGGGGCAGCTCAGAGGTAATGTTAGAAAGTATTTTTTTCACAGAGAGGGTTGTGGATGCATGGAACAGCCTTCCTGAGGAGGTTGTGGAGTCAGGAACAGTGGAAGAATTCAAGAATGCATGGGACAGGCACAAAGTAATTCTAGTGGGGGGTAGGAGGAAGTAAGCTGTTGATTAACTAGAATCTGCAGCTTTATTCATCAGGTAGGGAAATGGACAGACTAGGTGGGCCAAGCGGTCCTTATCTGCCATCAAATTCTATGTTTCTATGTAAACTATTTCATCCTGCTTCAACTGCAGAGCTTATGTAGCCCAATAAACACCCCCTTAAAAGTGACAATGGTGCTGTAGCCCAGTGAACAGTGCTTCAGGTAAGGTTTTATGGGCTAAGTATTGTACCCCTCATTTTCAAAGTCAGGTGAGTAAACCAAATTTGGAAGTGAACAAATGACAACATTCTTTAATAGAAGAATGTTTTCTGTTAATAAATAAAAATTCAAGTGCCAATACTTAAAAAAATTGTGTATCTGTGTGATTTATTTCATCTTCAGTTTTGTTTTACTCTTCCCTTATTCATTGAGTCTCCTGTCCACATTCTGCAGTCACTCATAGCACACATCACAAATCAGTAATGGGGTCACATTCATACGTGGCTGCAGGCCCCGTTCTCCATGCTTCCAAATTACAAGCCCTTACTCTGCCACCAGACATGCTCTCTATGTTCTTTCCCCAGTTTGTTACTACATTTCGCCAGCCACTGAGCAGTGTGCACAGATCTGCTGCAGCACCACCTGCTACTGGTGACTGACAGCTAATTAAAGTCTACAGCCACAGTACTACTTTAAAACCCGCCTCCAACCACTGCTCTGGGGGCAGTGAGGACCAAAATAAAACAGCAAGTCTCAGGTCAGGGCTGAGGACCTTTAGGCACAAGGAGCTGGGTGAATAATGGCAGGACATGAAGTTGCTCACGCTCGTATTTCATATGCAAACAATTCCAGAACTGTAGTGTATATACAATTATTTGATATGGAGAGAAGACGGCAACCAGGAGAACAAACCGAGCCAATGGTCATGAAATAAGGACCAAAATACAACAAAAGACTGCGTAAGGTTCCCGCGATGAACAGAAAGCCCAAAATATTGGCTCTAAGTTAATACACTTCTCACAATGAAAAACAGCACTCATTCACAACACTAGTATGCACCTTATCTGGGGCACTGTCAATGAAGGCTACTGGATGCAAACATTTTGTCCATTCACTACTGACAAATCTTCTGGACAAGGCTTCAGGTTAGGCCAAGGATAGACAATGTGCTGTGGCAAAAGTGTTGGACACAGAGCCATCAGCAAACTTTGCCAAAAAGTTCAAATGTTTATGTAAGGAATATGTAGCCACAGCCAGTACAGCAGTGCAGTGGCAGTTTTTCCACTCCATGGCTGGCAACCTAGTTTTGTATCCAGAGCTAGGATCGCCAGATGGCCAGTAGCTAGGTGGCATTTGTCATTCAAAAATGTCCCGTGGGACTTTTGTGGTAAAGGTAATTCACCTATTTCAGGGTGTTCAGCATACAACAAAGTACTAAAAAAAAAAAAAGCTTGTTGGCAATCCCAAATTCTATTAGGATTGCTGTAATGACGTCATCAATATGGCACGCTTTTTTCCCTTATCTGGTGCTATTCAGTCATGTACTTCTGGCTTTTTGTTTTGGTTACTGGCATTTATTGTCATTAAATTGCTCTGTTTACAATTTCTGATTTATCACTATATTTATTTTACTTCTTTTTTGCTATTATGTAGTATTTACTTTAATCATAAATTATAACGTGTTTATACCTCAAATAGACCAAGTTTACTGATTTATGCTGATATGTATGATCTCAATTCCCAGTTAATATTTCAGTCTTATGTTTACCTCTTTTACAGTTGAGCATACTGAACAGATGCAGACGACTAGTGATACTCAAGTAAACAATCCTTTACTGATGGAGTCGCTTGTAAAACTCAGCGTACCTGCGGCCAAAGTGGCAAGATACGAAATAAACGTTACATGCTGTATAATATGTCAGAATAAAACAAATGAACCACTAGTGGAGAAACCCAGTGCATATAGCAAACTTTTGGATTGTATAACAGAAAGAACATGTTATGGTGATCAACCATATCCTGAAAGAAAACGAAGACTTGGTAATGATACCATGGAAACACTGACATTAAGTGATGCTGGTGCTTCCTGGCACAGATCATGTTATCAGAACACAGTTCATGCTGAAATGTGCACAAGAGCTAAACAGCGTTATGAAAAACAGCTTGCTGATAAAGCTTCTCACAAGAAAAGTATTTCTGACAGTCTTCTGTGTTCGCGTGCCCCCTCACCATTTACACGCTCCCAATCACAACTACATGACAAAAACGTATGCTTTTTCTTTGATAAAGGATCAGTTAAGACCAATCCTTTACACAGAGTTTCTTCAGACTGAGCTGGGAGTGAACTTTGACGTGCAGTGGAACGCAGTGGAAATGACAAATTTACTGTAAAACTCAGTGCTGCTATTAGCCCTACAGATGCTCACGCTATTGATGCCTGGTACCATTTGCGATGCTGGGCCACTCATGTTACTTATGTTCTCTGTAGACCAAACGTTGATGACACATCCAGTAGTGAAAATATAGCAGATGTAGTGGCAGCATATATTGAGTTTTTGAGTTTGCTGGAAGGAGAACTCAAAGACGGAAATGTACTTAGCAAGGCAACATTGCGTAATGCCTACACAGATAAGGGGTCTGCAAACAACACCAAATAACTGCATTATCATTTGTAAGAAAGTAAAGGAGCTCATCAAGAATAACATTCCTGAAGTTGAATTTCACAAACCAAAGTGTGTGAATGAGTCTCAGCATGTCAGAGTTAAGTAAACACGTAATCTGGCCATTCAACTTGTGGAGGAAACTGAAAGTAACATTGATGTGGACATGAAATGTATGCATGATGCTGCCCGTTTGCTCAGAAAAGCCATAATGAAAACCAAAAGGTAGAAATTCAACGGTACTCTCACAGAGGTTGATAAGAAGCATGAACACCTTTCGGTGTGTGTTGCACGGTCCAACAAAAATGCTTTTTATGAAGAAGAAGACTGCAGAAGTAAACAAACATGCTATGAACTTAGCCCAGAGCACAGTGGTTATGAGCCTCTTCGATCCTCAAGTTTGCAACAAACAGTCCCAGACGCTGACATGCAACCATGAAATGCCACAGCAGTTGGCTGTTGGTCTAGCCATATGACAAGCATATCGTAGCAAAAAAGTAGTACATATTCTTCATAAGTTTGGGATATCAATGAATTATACCCGGCTTCTCAGACTCGAAACAACTGCAGCCCACAAAGATTAGAGAATGCTCTTGAATAACAGTGTTTATTTGCCCCCTGACGCTGTACAGGGAGGACACATATTTTTTGTTGTAGATAATGTGGACTTTTTAGAAGACACACCAGATGGTAAATGAGCACTACAAGCCACTGCCATGGCAATCTATCAGCAACGTTCTCCACAAGACACGCACTGCAAATTACAGCTCAATGATGGTCAGAATCAGAGCTGTTCAATCAAAGATATTCCAAATAGGATTACAACTCTCCTGGACTGTCATATGCCCCCCCCCCAAAAAAAAAACATACAGCCAAAGAGTCCTGTTTTCCCATCATTTCAGTTGATCACAGCTGAAGAATCACTCTCTGCTGAATGCCTTCCTGATTTTGCCTGGGTTCTAGGAAGAGCTCTGATGAGATCTATATTAGATACAAGTACAATAACAACAGATCAACGTGGCAACATAGATGTCCACATGCTAAATCTTGATACATCAACTGAAGGTGTGAACATTCAGATTTGGGGGACTTCCGGTGACGACAGCTGACGAATGGCCACTTAATCCCACAGCTCCATACCCGCGGCTAATTAAATCCATTAACATCACTCTGAAAAGCCATGAATTCTCCGGCTAAAGCTACGAGGATGAAAGCCGGGAAGCTCCAGAACACTCCGGTTCAAAAACTGAGGGAAATGCTGCAACAAGACCAACAGGAAAACTCGGAAACACACGACTCAGCAGAGGGCCTGCAAGCAGGGACAACTCGTGCATCAGAAAGCCAGGCAGACCTGACCTCAACAATACTACAGATGGCTCAAACGGTTCAAAAGATCGACCGTGATCTCTCAGAGCTCAGATCAGATATCAGTCGAATAGATCATAAAACAGACCAGCTAGAGCTCAGCCTAACACAAACAACTGAACAAACTGACAGGCACGACCGTTTAATACTATACTTACTGGCCAGAGACAGGGAACTGACTAAACGAATTGACGACCTAGAAGGCAGAAGTAGGCGTCAGAATATCCGCATATACGGAGTTCCGGAGGGCACAGAAACAAAGCACAAAGACACAATGACCTTCCTGCAAGAAATGCTCCACGAGATGCTCTCTCTTCCGAAAGATTTTGATATTACAATGGACAGGGCCCACAGGTCATTAGGCCCAAAACCCCGCAATCTGGAAGCCAGGCCTAGATCTCTGATTGCCCACCTGACCTCGTTCCGCTCGAAGGAGGAGCTATTACGCCGAGCATGGCAGCTGGAATCTCTACAATATAAAGGCCAAAGGATCACGATAGACAACGATCACACCTCTACAGTTCAAGAGGCAAGACGCACACTTTGGACAATGATAAAGCAAAGGTATAAAGGCGCAGATTCTCCACCCGGCCAGGTTGAAGGTGGAAACTGAGAAGGGAATAAAAGTGTTCCCAGATCTTCTGGCGGCCTCACAGTTTATAGCGCAACATGGCATTTCCTCACCGCCACTGAACAAGGAGAAGCTAGAACGGGACCTCCTAACTTCGGCCTGGTCAGTAACTCAGAAGGGGGCTACGCGCCCTGGTTCGTCACAGAGGCTACCTCAAACAAATCTAAGGGCTGACATAGCAACCTTGATCCGAAGATATGGAGAATCTTCAGCAGTAAATAGGAAAGCGGCCCATTTGAGGGAGGATGAAGACAGCCCCAGCCAGATGAACACCTCGGAGACCTGAAGGACTTATTGCCCAGGGCTATGATTAGGCTTGATCATCTCTGCACCGCATGACCCCTGAAACCGCACCTACTCGGCTGCCTTCCTCTCCCCGATACTGGGAAATGAAGTATAACTTAACCCCCTAGACGAACATTGCAGACTGTAAATCCTCGTCTGATTTCCTGGACTGGACATGTGAATGAAGGTTATAATGGAGTTTTATGCCTCCCACTCTGTTTAGTTAATAACAGGTTTGTTGGTAAAAGTAAGGGGGAATTCCTCTTTTCTTTCCTTGTACCTAAATTGAATAGGGAGGGAAGAAGAGCAGATATGACCGGGGTGAGGTGGGAGGGCTGGGACATGGGAACTAAGTGGCTAAAGATTTTCCTTTTGGTATATGGACTGGTAGTTCAACAGTGGTAACTAGGTCACATACCCCGTCTGAGACCACTGAACACTAAAATATGTGGGCGGGCCGCAGGGGAGTTAAAAAGTTAAGCAGCTGCCCGTTAGAATTGCATCGAACAGGATTATTTTAAAGGGCAGCATGAACTACACTGCACAAGGACAATAATTATGTCAAAGACTGCAGGGAACCCTTTATGTCCAGCGAAAAGGAGACAAATTCAGTGATGTTGGTCAGGTTTGATTACACAAGGCTGCGGGGGGGGGGAGGAAACGAGGCCTCATGCTGGTCTATAGATGATCCCTGCTTTACAGCTGATACAAAGGCTTGCCCCTTATAGGAAACTACCTCTGGCCTCTCCACAAAACTGAGGCTAACGCTGAGCTTCCTGTTTTTCGTTGCTTTTGCAACGGCCCACAAGCTGGAGACCTTCCAGCTTTACCATGGAAGTCGATTACACACATCAATGCAGGGCAGGCAGACTGGTCCTCAAGCCAGAAGACCGCCTGCATCTTATCTTATAGCCCCTCCATTATGGAATGGGGCGCTGAGTTATAGTTATACCCACTGTCGGGCTTTAAAAGTTATAGATTTTCTGTTTCAGTTACTAAACGAGATTATATATAGGTACATAGATAAACATAAGGAGATTATATTGGTAAGGTTGCACAAATGGATTCATCAATGCAAAGGGTAATGTGACAAACTCAGGAACTAAAAATGGTTGGTCATAACTCTAAAATACTTTCTTATAATGTGAATGGGAGCTCGAGTCCAATAAAAAGGAAGTGGGACTAAAGAAGCAGCTTCTGAGGAACAAAATCGGAACACTTGAACAGGCCTTAAAATGGACTAAATGTAACTCTTTATCTGATTTTCCTAGCCCTCCAGATTTGAGGGCTGAGGTAGGAACTGGAAGATCCTCAAACGTGGGTAGTTTACTATAGGTTGTCTCTCTAATATACATTGTAGGCTATTATTTACATAGATGGTCGCTGGATCTAAACACCAGAACTGGCCTGCCTCCCTTCGTGCAAATAAAAGAACACATTGAAGTGGTGCTGCGCTGGAGAAAGTTATGTTTGTTGTTCCAGCTGCTCCCCTTAGCGGTCCTTTCAGTTTATGGCCCTTTTGGGCCTTTTATAGGGTTGGTTGTCATGTTTATAAGCATGGCTGGCCCTCTATTATGGGTGATGTTACCATTACGACCTCGATGTTTTAAAGTCGGGAGGTCTGACCAGATGCTGGGTCACTCTTCCTCCCTTAGGGTCTCAGTTCCCCAAGGTCTGAGGTTCCTTACCCAGAGGGTAATAGTTACTCCTCACCTTTGGAAGTACTAATGTAAATATGTTTAAGATGTTTAAATTAGTTCTTTTGGTTTTTTTGAAATATATTGTTGGGTTAAATAAGGTGCACGCATGTATTGCTGATGGTTACTGTCATGCCAAGGTTAAAATAGTATATGAGAGAGGCTCTTTTCTCAGGTACTCGTTAATCAGGGTGAACTTCAGAAATGAGGGTTTCTTTTATAATATACAAGGTATAGAACCAGATAGGACCTTACCTACTGAATTGTTTTCGTTATTGTTTGGGCCAGCTCAGGATGCTAAAACTATACATGATGGCTCTATAACTAAAATTAAGGTTTGTTCACATAATGTTAATGGATTAAATAATCCGATAAAAGGTATAAAGTGATTACATCATTGAAGAAGCTAAAACCCTCTTTTTCTTTTACAAGAGACACATCTGAATCGACAGGAGCATCAAAGCTCTCCAGATTTGGATTCTCCACTCTTGTAGCCTCTGTTTACAGAAAAGGGAAGAGGAGGGGCAGCGGTCTTGGTCCCTAGGAGTACTCCTTTTTGCTTAACCGACTCCTATGTAGACCCAGAAGGAAGGCTTGCCCTGGCGGTGGGACAGTTGGAGGGACAAGATATCACTTTAGCTTCAATTTATATTCCCCCGGGAGAAGGCCCAGACATAAGGAAAAAACTATTCCAGAAAATAATGGAGAGGCACAGAGGAGTACTAATAATCGGAGGTGACCATAACATAATATCCTCCCATCTTGACACCTCCAATAAAAATCCCTCTAAAAAATCCCCTGCTTTGCGGGCAATGCAGTCCTTTTTTTCCGGAGCCCAATGGGTTGATGCCTGGAGACACCTTCATCCCAATAAGAGGGAATATACTCATTTCTCAGCCCCTCATAAGGTATATACGCGGATAGATTATGTCCACGTTCCTAGGGAACACCTATTTAAAATCCAAAGCTGTTTACAAACCCCATCGGTCCTATCAGATCACTCTATTTTAACACTTACTATGACATGGGAAAGACAAAAAATTAATACTCTATGGAAGTTTAACAATTATCTACTAAACATAAAGGACTTCAAGGAAATGATTAAACATAAAATTGGTCAGATCCTTACAGATAATAAGCAGCAAGGGACGGCACTCTTTGGGACACTCTTAAGGTGGTCCTTAGGGGCGAGATAATAAAGTATGCAGTTTTTTCAAAAAGGCAACAGGCTCGCCTCGATAAGCTACAAAAACAACTCCAGGATTTAACCCAATGCACGCTGCGGAGATGAAGGGTTTTCCCTCTTACAGGCTACTAAGGGTCAAATTCAGGGATTCTTGAAATTCGCACTGAGCAGGCGTTACAATCACTCAAACAAAAATATTATGAGGGGGTCCAAGGGCCACTAGGCTATTAAGCGCATAGACTCAGACAACATAAAACCCGATCTAACATTACCCAAATCAGGGACCCATTCTCTAATAAGATGGTCATACTCCCGAAGGGATAGAGCAGGCCTTTCAGTCCCATTACAGTACCCTATATCAGTCAAATGGAGAGGGGACTTATGGGAAAGTCAGCTTTTCTGGGAAGGCTCGAACTCCTGGGATCTCTGAGGAACAGAAGCTCATGTTGGAGAAACCATTCTTCCACTTGAACTAGCTCAGGCTATGCGGCTTTAAAATCAGGTAAAAGTCCTGGGCGGACGGTTACTACACAGTGATTTTTATAAGGCCTTCAGGGAAGACCTCTCCCTACCTTGTTGCGGCCTGTAGGCATTCAGATGGGAGAACCAATACCGGACTCCTGGCGGTATGCTTATATATCGAGCATCCCGAAACCAGACAGGATGCTACAGCCTGCTCCTCGTACAGACCCATCTCAGTACTTAATGTTGACTACAAAATTTTGCTTCTATAATGGCTAAAAGATTTGAAGTCCTTTTACCGAGATAATAAATCCTGACCAAACTGGGTTTATACCTGCCAAACGTAAGATAATATTAAAAGAACACTTCTCTTATTGCACCAGATCAGAAACAGGGGCTCCTTTTCTGTTGCTTTTTGGATGCAGAGGAGGCGTCTGATCGGTCGAATGGTCTTTTTTATGGGCTGTACTGGAGAGGTTTGGAATCCCACAATCAGTTATTGGTCTCATAAGGTCAATGTATACAGACCCCAGAGCATATATTCGAATAAATGGCTCATTTACTAACCCCATTTCATTATCCCGAGGTACCAGGCAGGGCTGCCCCCTCTCCCCCTTATTGTTCGCACTATATTTAGAACCCCTCGCTCAGTCTCTGAGACAGGAGATGGGACTCTCTGGAATAGATCTGGCACCCGACACCCATAAATTAGCCCTGTATGCGGACGATCTACTGATTTATATGACTGACCCCGAGGTCTCCCTCCCTTCCCTCTGGAATATACTTAACAAATTTGGGGAAATGTCGGGATATAAAATCAATCAGGCCAAGACGGAAATATTGGCCATGAATTTTGTCCCTTCTGCAGAGCTCAGGAATCAATATTGTTTTAAATGGGACCTGAAGTGTATTAAATACCTAGGGGTTCGGATTGGCCTGTCTGATGAGGATCTCTTCTCTTTGAATTATACCCCCTTTCTGCTCAAGACAAATGTAGAGCTTGAGAGATGGAGGGTTCTCCCACTGTCCCTTCACCAGAGAATAGATTCCATTAGGATGATAGTTCTTCCTGTTTCTCTATCTAACTCAAACCCTCCCAATACAATTAACATATGCTTTCCTTAATACTTTACAAAGGAGGGTATCTGCCTACATTTGGGAGAGAAAAAAACCTAGAGTCAGCCTCTCAATTTTGCAGCTCCCTAGGCAACAAGGAGGTATGTCCTTGCCTAATTTTAGATCTTATCACTTAGCCTCCCAAATCAGATCTCCTTTATATTGGTTGGATATTAAATACAAGGCTAGGTGGAAAGCTGTGGAAACTCATGAGGCAGAACTCCGAGATATTCCTCGATTCTCCTATCTTCCCTCCCATCTTAAAAGCAGAGAGCATAGGTAACCCTTTCACCCGATCGACATTGAGATCCTGACAAAGGTGTTATCCTCCCAGGAATTCAAAATGGAGACCAGCCATGCTCTCTTTACCATACATAGAAGCTTTTGTCCCCGCTAAGCTAGACAAGGGATATCTTAAATGGCACAAAGCAGGTCTACATTTAGTATATCACTTTATGCCACAGGGTATAATTTTATCGCTTACAGACCTAGTCAAAAAATATGACATCCCTTACACAGACAGATTTAGATATTTCCAAGCCAGGAGCTATCTTAGTTCTCTGGGGGGAGATCGGATGGAGGGATGGTCCTCTTCCTGAGCTCCTAGAGACTTTTCTGGGGGCGATAGATGGGAAACCGGTCCCGCCCCATTTAACCTCAAGGTTATATAAAGGCTTACACTCCCTAAAAGATAATCCCTTAAACAAAGTTAGACTGAAATGGGAAAAGGATTTGGAAACAGCTGTCCCTCTCCCCCTTTGGGAGAGTCACTTAAAGACCATGTTGAGAGGAACAGGTTCCAGGCAACTGAAAGAATTTGCATGGAAACTAACAGTTAGGTATTTTAGGGCTCCTAATGCGACTCAGAAGTATGATGCCCGCCTTGATGCAAGCTGTTGGAGGCGATGCGGATGTACATATGCCAACCTAGGCCATGTTTTTTGGTCTTGCCAGGTTCTTCAACCTTTCCTGGTAAGCTACCACAATGCCATAAAGGAAATAATGGCCCTAGATATAAGTCGAGATCCCTTGTTTTTTCTTTTTGGGGAACTCCCCCCAGGCACTTCAGATGTCCCTACACGTAACTTTATCAATCTGGCCTCTCTTGCTGCTAAGAAAGCTATCACTAGGAAGTGGCTGTCCTCTTCGCCTCCAACCCTGGACCAATGGCATCAATTGATGATAGATATTTACAGAATGGAAAAAATTACGGCCACCTTAAATAAATCTCAGCCCTGTTTTGAAAGGATGTGGAGAAGATGGGTTATATATATCATACCTGTTTGTCCAGACTTTATACCATAGATTTTGCCACCTGATTTCATGCAAACTATGCGTTTTTTTTTTATTCTCCTTTATCTATACCTCTCTAAAGATCTTCATAATTAATAAGCTGTTATAAGATTAACTCACAATTAAAGGTGTGGATGGCTCTGGAGGAATTTGGTAGACATGCGGGTTACACGCTTAATAAAACAAAGACAGAGGTCCTCAGCTTTTACTATACCCCTATAGACAAGATTAAGAAAATGCTTCACTTAAATTGGGAAGCAAATAAAATAAAGTATTTAAGCACCTACATTACTAAACATTTTTCTCAGCTATTTAAAGCAAACTATAGCCCCCTAATAAATCAAATGACAAAAGATTTTGAAAAATGGACTCTAATAAATCTCCCCATGCATGCCAAGATACAATCAATTACCATGAACATCCTTCCTAGATTCCTGTATCTGTTTCGGTGTCTTCCTCTCGTCATACCCAAAAACACAATTTCGGGTCTGGCATGGGAAGATTGCGAAATTCATTTGGAACAATAAAAGACCAAGAATTAATTTACGCATCTTACAAATGCATCGGAGAAAGGGGGGCCGTTCCATACCAGATCTGGAAGACTACTATCTAGCAGCACATTTGAAGATGGCTCTGTGCTGGTCCACTCCAACTTATGTTTCAAATTGGAAACTAATGGAACAGGGAGAAGAGGATGGACATGGTCCTCCACTGGAGGCCAGAACATTGGTTCCCCGGGGCGCAAGGCTAGACCCTCATCCTACGCTCAAGGTAGTAAACAATACACTGACTGCTGTCCGCAGACTACGGCAGAAATTTGGGATAGGGAAATCCATATGGCCCCTGTCTAGACTGGCGTGGTCTCCAGACTTTGCACCAGCCCGACTTGATCACACCTTCAAGAACTGGGCTAAGCGAGGCTTAGTGTATCTCGGACAGCTTTTAATGGGAGACATGATCATAGACTTTGAAACACTCAAAAATACATTTGGTCTACGACAAGTGGATCACTTTAGATTTCTACAAACTAGAACATATATACATAAGTGTCAGGAAGCAGATCTGGACCCCACGAGGGTGCGGCCTCTCCTGGAGTATATGAAGGTGGCGATGGAGGGACAGGTGCAGAGGGGTCACATATCAATAATATATAGACTGTTGGCAGACCTTAAAAAGGACCCCTTGAGCAAAGTCAAAACAAATTGGCAAAGGGAGGCAGATGTGGAACAGAGGGAGGTGGACTGGGATAGAGCATTTCATACTACTGTCAAAACAACCAGGTCTCCACTCTGGCAAGAGTTTAGTTGGAAAATAAAAGTGCGCTACTTCCTCACGCCAGCCCTTCTGCACAGGAGAGACCCTAGCCGCTCGCACCTCTGTTGGAGGCTCTGTGGGGGAGAGGGTGCACACCACCTACATATATTCTGGACATGCCATAAAATAAGGCCCTTTTGGGATAAGATAGCGGAGGTTATGTGTGATCTATTTACACTGGACCGATCATTGGAGTGGCCGGAGACTGTGTTGGGCATCCTACCCCAATCTGTTAAAGGTGGGGATTCCCTGTACCTCTGGGCCATACTACTGGTCGCAGTCCACAAATCCATTACCCGAACTTGGCTGAAACTGGAGCCACCTACTTTTGACTCCTGGATTCGGACGGTGCAGGAGATCTCCAATTTAGAGGAGCTTACATACAAAATTAACCAGCAAACCCATATCTACACCCGTAGATGGGCAAGGTGGCAAATTTGGCTAGACACACATATAAGCTCAGAATATAACATGGACTCGAGGCCTCATAACTCAGACTAGTTTGTAGTAGGAGGACTAGCCTTGTTGAGGGGGAGTCCCTCTAACAGATTGTATGTAATGAATACAAATATCTACCCCTTCCCCTTTCTATTGATTCCTTTTCTTGTAATGATGAACTTACAGTTGTATGGATCTGTGCGACCTTCGTTTAACAGTATCTAGACAATTAACTTATGTATGTACCTATTTGCTGTTAATAAACATGCATTTAAAAAAAAAAAACATTCAGATTTGGGCAACTTACAAGTCAATTGTCAGTGGACAAATGCCTTTGACACGTACTGGCACACCACCACTGACTGCTGCTCCTGCTCACAAGTGGTAGACAATACTAACAGTTTTGAAACAAGCCCAAAATATCAATTCAAAAGTAATGGGCCGGGGTCGTAAAACTGTTGTTATACTTGACCTGGGTCTTTACAAACCAGCAAAGCAACTACAAATGTCTCGTACTGACTTAGATCACCTCCATCCTGGTGAGTTGCACATTCAATAAAAATATTAGTAAAGTGCAACTGGATGTATGGTATAAGAGACAAACACCACTGTCTTAGCATCTTCTGTAGTTATGGTTATCTGCACGCTATACAGATTTTTATCTTTTTTTGGTGAGGGGCACAACGGCACACAGCTTGTTAAATAAATGTGCTGATTTCTGCTTACTAACTAGTTGTTACAGCCATTGTTGAATTTTAATCTGCTATTTTGGTTGGGAATGTTGCATGCAGTGTTTTAAGCAATTATTTTTAGTATACTTTTATTTTCAAAAAACAATCCCCCAATGGGGGAAATCGAGCATTTTCTGCTAAACACTGGAACAATCTACCTATGATTACTACAGAAACTACTAAATCATTATGTTTTTAAACATTTAAAACAATATTATTTTAAACTTATTACAATGTGACTGTTTTAGATGATATGATACTGGTACTGTTTATCTGCAACTGGGTTGACACACAAGGTGATGTGGAAAGGATGAGAAGGGACTTGGCAAGGTTGGAGGAATGGTCAAATGTATGGCAGCTTAGATTCAATGCTAAGAAGTGCAAAGTAATGCACTTGGGAAACAAAAACCCAGGGGAAGAGTACACTATGGGAGCGGGGGGTGAGATACTAACAACAACAAAAACGGAAAGGGACCTGGGGGAAGTCATATCAGATGACCTAAAGGTGGGCAAGCAATGTGAGAGGGCAGTAGGGAGGGCTGGGGGATACTGGGATGTACAGGAAGAGGCATCACCAGTAGAAAACAGGAAGTTGTTATCCCTCTGTACAGACAGCTGGTGAGACCCCATCTAAAGTACTGCGTGCAGTTCTGGAGACCCAATCTCCTCAAGGACATAGACAGGATGGAAACTGTCCAGAGGAGGGCAACTAAAATCTGATCCCCCTTACATCCTTCAAAAAGCTGTACACCAGCCTAATCCCAGATTCATGCAATTCTTCACAAGGCCTAGTCCTCCCACACCCCACACCCCCACACCCTCTCTCTCCCCACCCCCTTCTAAATCTCATCCCTATCCTTCTATCGTTGTTCTGGTCCTTTCCACATCAAACCACAAACATATATGCCCACCCATGTACCATTATCCAAGCCTTATCCCCACCAGACTGTTTGTTTCTCACCTTTAATAGGTTTTGGTTTACTGTCCTTTGCCTTGTATATATGTAAATAATTGTATATCTATCTCAGCTCATAAATGTTTGTATTTGTGCTATTTCAATATCATGTTTTTTGTATACACTCTGTAACCTTTTTTGTTATGACCACTCAGGTCCATCTTGTAAATGAGCTATGCTCAATGATGTTCGCCTGAATAAATAAAGATTTTGATTGATTGATTGATTGATTAAAATGGTGCAGGGTCTGCACCAGAAGACATATGAAGAGAGACTTAAGGAGCTTAATATGTATACCCTCGAGGAAAGGAAGGACAGGGGGGACATGACAGAAACCTTCAAGTACCTCAAGGGAATCAACAAAGTCCAAGAAGGTAGCATCTTTCAGAAAAAAAAGATATGCAAGAACAAGGGGGCACAATTTGAAGATAGAAGGGGGACAGCTCAGAGATAATGTGAGGAAGTATTTTTTCCACAGAGAGGGTAGTGGATGCATGGAACAGATTTCCTGAGGAGGTTGTGGAGTCAAAAACAGTAGGGAAATTCAAGAATGCATGGGACAGACATAAGGCAAGTCTATGGGTTGGGGGTAGGAGGAAGTAGGCTGTTGGTTAACTAGGATCTGCAGCTTATCCATTGGGTAGTGAAATGGGTAGACTGGGTGGGCCAAGAGGTCCTTATCTGCCGTCAAATTCTATGTTTCTATGTTGTTGTTCAGTGTGTGGGTATAAAAATTGAATTACTGTAACATCTTGACTTGACTGTTAGCAGTCCCGGGTCGTGCCTGGAAACGGGCCTTAGCTCACAGCATTATCTCATAAACAAAAGTTAAATAAATAAGCAACCATTAAACATAAAGGAACCTTCATTCAGGAAGAGATGCATGAGGGGTTTCATGAGAGACGGCAAATGTTCCAGCCCCAACAGGCTTTGAAGGGACTGTGAAGTGATAATGTTTTATGTCACTGTGTAGTCTGTCGGTGGAACTGCTGTTAGGTTATGTCATGAACTAGATCTTATTTTTATTTTGTTTATTTGTGTCAGTAATAAACTGGTTTGTATTTTGTTGGAGGCACATACATTATTTTTTTTTAAACATATTTATTGGCGTCTCTCTGCACATGATTCTATGACTGTGATAGCAGAAACACAGAGCTCAATGAAGTAAACAAAATAACCGTAAAAAGATCCAGTTCATGACATACCCAAACAGCAGTTCCACTGACAGACTGCACACACTCTGACATACAAGCTCCCGGAAAAAGAAAAGCTGACAATTTGCGGCTAGTTGGGGTCTAGAGATTTAGGACATTTGGTGCAGTATACTGCTTAAGACGCCGATTTAAGCACATAGCTGCCTGTTCGGAACTTCTATTTCTGACAGATCAGGAAGCTCCGAGTCTTTTCTCTCTGTGGTTACTCTGCAGTCATGTCCTTGTCGGAGACAGAGGTCTATTCTGACATTTTATCCAGACTTGTGGCGTAGAGCTTTTGGCTTAAATTCTCAGCTTGACAATATATTGTCCATTTCCATCACTTAATGTGGCCGATTTTACAGGTGCTATTAAGAGCATACTGAAGTCCTCCAGTTCTCCCTGTCGGATCCATCCTCCAGCAATTCTGATCCTGCTGTGTTCCTGCCCGAGGAATCTCTGCTACTACTGGATACTTTGCTGCTTCAGCTCAACTCACATCTCCTTCTTCTTGGCATATTTTATTAGTTTCCATGACCGCAGGAGATGGAAAGGGCAAATTTATACTCTGCTGCTGCAACACCGTGGACATCAGAGTCCTTTGAGACTGCATATCTAAATTGGCCCTCACCATTTTCAGATGTCTTGAGAAGTTCAGCTCTTCACTTTCAGGGAAAGTATCCTCCCAGCAACTGCATCCTGGCTGGGAGTTTGGAATTTCTGTTGTGCAAACAGATCTCCCTCATCAGTTCCTTTCTGTTTTTTTTTTCTCAGCACTTTGGTCTTTAGCTCTGACTTTGGGGAAAAATGCTTAGATTTCCCTTAACTTTCAGCAGCATAGCCATGGGCTTCTACACACCGGCACTGACTCTACAACAGTGTATGGAACACAAGTAGAATAAATAAAGAGATTAAGCTGCAGTCAAGAAAAGCTCTTTAAATTCAGACATTTTTACAGTTTACTATTGAAGCACAGCATCGGGGAAACAATGAGCAGCAGCTGGATTGCGGATCAGGGTAAACTTCACTGCAGGCCACATTAAATGTCCCCCTCCCCAAACAGATTTACTTAGAATTTGACGACCTCTTTCAAAATGGGTGCATAAAAATAATTGCCCCATTTCTGCAACACAGTACTACAGGCTGACCGCATTCCAACATCCACTCAGCTGACTGCAGGCTGGCTTTATGCAAATAAAAGGACTGAAGCAATCTCTCATTGGAGTGCTTTAGTCCTTCCAAGTACACAAAGTTTCCGCCCATCAGACTGTGACCAACGTCATAATGGACTTGGCTGGTCATTGGTCTGCACTGCTGAGCCCATTGCAGCTCAAACTGTAATTGGCTCAGCAGTGACATGCCTCTGAAATGCCATTAATCCTAACAAGATGTTTCTTGCGCCTGTGCAAGGAAACATAAAAGGGGATTTAGTCTGGCCAGGGTGGTTTGGGGTGGTACTGAAAACCACACTTGCATAATCAAACACTAGCAGGATCATAATGAGGGTAATCTCATGGAAGACTAAGAGTGGAAGGCAGGATTTGTTAAGGTACAAAGCACATAGTTTTGGGCAGAGTTTCCTGCGTGTGGTGTCAGTGTGGGCGAGGAAGCAGAGGTGCTGGGTCTAGCCCCACTCAGAGGTACTTAATGTGCAGCACAACTTCAAGTGGGGTCACATTTGGAGTCCTATACTGAATACTGTGGTGTACTGTAGCCTTGCTTGTCTCCGTTTAGTGTTGTAGGTCATGGAAGCAGTCCATTTTGGCGTTAAACGAGAGCTGGTTTGAGTGGAACCAGCACTGGACATTATAGCACTGGTGAAAATTAAGTTTCATAACTACCTTTAAGCAGCGATAGGGACTGGAAAAATCTACTGGCCCCTAGACTTTATCACCGGCCAAACTGATGTTCTTATGGAACTACTACTTCTCCATTACAAACCAGTAGGGGTAGTTAAAATAATGTTTTACTAGCCCAAAACAAAATCTACCCGCATTTGGTTAGTGGGTTGGTGCCAGCTGTGATCTGTTATCAAAGACCTGCTGAAGCAATGATCTCAGCTCAAGGCCCCAGGAAGCAAGGGCACTGTCTAATCTGCGTACTTGTGGATGTGCGATGTGCCACAGACTTAGGGGAGGTCACTTAAGAAAAATGGAAAAGAGAATGGGGCCAATGATGAAGTCCTGAGGGCCACCTGACCTGATGTGTAGGGTGGAGAGTAAAGACACACTAGTGCTGCTCAGGAAGGTAGAAACAGAATCAACAAACTGCCAGGTTGGACAGTCGTTCCCCGCTTAGCCAGTATAAGGGGATAGATGGCTGTATTGAACATTTTAGCTAAGTCAATGAAAATGGAAGAAGTGATTATATCCTGGTTCATGCCTTTAGAATAGAGTTAGTGATCTGGAGAAGACAGTGGAGTCAAAGTGATATTTGTGGAAACCACACTAGAAGTGTTGGTAATCCTCCCACCCCCCATACAGAGGGAGAACAGCTTCAAGTCTGCTTCAAGACTGGTGAAAGGTCTCAGGTTGAGAGGAAAAGTTTAGGATGGGTGCAATAGGAGCTGAAATAGCAGGAGCAGAGAGGTGAAGGAGTTTAAAATACAAACTGTCAGGGCAGTGAGGACAGCCACAACTGAGATGAGGGAGAATGTAAAGGAGGGAAGAAAGGGGGCGCTTCTGAGGAAGAGGCAGGGTGCCTGGAGAGGTGAGGAGAAAGACAGAGTTCATTAGATAAAGACTTGATTAAAAGCATCTGTGGCCTCACAATGGTCATACATGGGTGAGCTTCCTGCTGGAGAAGGAGTAGATGACTAGGTGGGGGGATGTCAAAAAGGAAAGAATTACCTTTCAAAATTTTGGAAGAGTTAAAAGGCCTGATAACGCGGCCTCTGGGACATGAGCTCCGATCGGCTGTGGTGTTGCCTCTACCTCCTGCTGGGCTCCAAAGTTGGGTTTATGTGGCCCCTCTCAGCACTGATGCAAGCTATGCTGGACAGAGGTCATGAGTCTGGTTGCCTGGCAACGTCCAGTTTAGCCATCGTGGGAGGGCTGGATGCAGTGTCAGAGCAAGTGGTGCAGACTGTCCACATGGCTGCTTACACCACTCACCCTGGAACGCATCCCAGCTCGACAACGGCTCTTGGAGAGGAGCCAGGACTGACTTATAGTGATTGGGTAAGTGTGCATACAGCTGCATTTGCACTGCAGATACCCGAGCACTCAGGCTACTGCCGGGCAAATGCAGCTGTGTAAACTGGGCTAAAGCTGTTCTGAAGGTTGGTGGGGAAGTAGTTTGATGTTGCCTCTCTGGTGGTGTTAGTGCTCGCATTGCACATCTGTTTGTATCTCAGAAAGTCCTCATGATTGCCCAGGTCCTTGGGGAGATCCCAAGCAGGATCAGAGACACCGAAAAAGTCAGAAAGGTCAGTAAAGATCCAGAGAAAGAGAACCATTGACACAAAATCTCCCAAAAGGGACTGTCTGTCTGTTTTGCAAGAAATTTAGTTAGGAAGTAGAAGAAAGCATAACAACCTTACCCAGTGAATTTTTTTTTTTTTTGGGGGGCATTGTGCTTTAGGACAGTGGACCTTTCAAAAACAGATTATCCTGGGGGGTAACAAAGTATCCAAATGGGTGGCAGCGACCAGAATAAAGTGAAGATATTGGACAAGATCCAGTCAATAAGGAAGAGGTGAAAGAAGCAGCAGCTGAGACATGTAGGCTCGGTGACAGGTTGTGTGAGGCTGAGAAATTCAGTTGTGGTGGTTGTATTTTTAGCAGTGAGGGAGAGCCAATTAACATTTAGGTCCCCAAGGGCCAGGTACTCACATAAAGCCGAGAGGGTAAACAGATGAACATTTTAATAATATGCTTTCTAAACAGTATATGAAGCTGGGTAAAGTTGAATTAACAGAGGTACTGCCAACATATAGTTTACGGTTTGTTTTGAAAATTTAGAAAGAAAGGGTAACAAAGCATAATTACTCACACCTGCTTACTACAAGACAACAGTTCAGATATTTACTTCACATTTTTAAGAATTACTGATCCCAGATGCTGAAAAGAAAACAGAAAACTGGGGGGCGAATATGCCATAGAGCCAGCTTTGAGGCAGGATGTCTCTTGCCAGAGCTGTCCAACTGCATATAACTAACCAAAATAAAACATTTTTCAGAGTTAAAACTTTGAATTTCCAGCAACAGCATTTGATACCTGAAGGGACTAGCAATCAATAGATACCACATTTACAATGGTCCGAACAAAAAAAAAAAAAAAAACACAACCACCAGGACCATTCAAAGCAGGAGGCTGGAGAAGTTTAAGGTCCAGTTTGCATCGAGAAAAGAAAAGTTTTCAAAGTTTATCTAATATTTTCTAGACATTCTGAATGACGGTGAACAACAATATGACTTTGGGTATGGAATGCGCACTTTCACTTTCAGATAATGGCACTGACCTCGTTGTGGCAGTCATAAGTTTCCCGATACAAGCATTTGTTGTGTCTTTGTACTCCAACACTGTAGCAATTTCCAGCTTCCAGCACAAGCATGTTTAATGTTTCTCTGTAGGAGCTCTTCCTAACGTGTTATTCCTTGCAAGCTGCAAACTTTGTTGTTACTGCTGCCATCAGTTAGTGGGATCAGGAAATGGAATTGGTGTACAAAGACCTCCTGCAATTACCTTACTTTTTATGTTTGCATGCGCATGTGTGTGCAGCAAACATTTTGTTATCAAGAATGGCATTTTAGAGGTGTGTCACTGCCAGGTCCAAAGTAACTCGGGCTGCAAGGGGCTCAACATCAAAAGCTCAATGATCAGGTAGGCTGATCATGATGCATTTGTCTTTTTGTGGGATGGAAGCTTCATGTAGTTGAAAGGAGCCAGCCGCTCCTATCAGACAGCGGCTGGCTTGTTTCATCTACATAACAAAATCCTCCGCTCTGCCATGCCTCCGTCTGCTTCCCCAGATTGCGCCCCAGTCAGCGTCCAACAAGCAACTATATGCTTTTCAGGTATTTTCTGTAACCCCCATATCAGCTACATAAGAATGTGTTAAAGCCATTCATCAGACTCTTTTCTGAGTGTGGCGCCCCGTCAGCGTGAAACAAGCAAATCTATGCTTTTCTGGCATTTACTGCAACCCTCCACATCAGCCACAGATGCAGTGCAATGCATGCATGGGCTGGCAGTATAGCCTAGAGGTTAGAGTAACGAGCTTGGTACATCCAGCAGACAAGATCTGGGTTTGGTTCTCATAACCTCCACTTGCATACTGTGTGACTCTGAGCAAGTCACTTAACCGCCCAGTGCTCCCAAGTCGCCCCTGAAAACAGGCACTTGTGCCTAGTGGGCCTTACCCAGTTACCAAAGACTAAAATAAAGAAAATGTTTAGTCTCTTTTCCAGGTGCAGGGCAGGGGCTGCTTCCTTCATTCCTGACAGCTCCCTGTGCCCTGCACGTGTGTCTGAGCTTCGTGAAGTTTGCAAGACCTGGCAAACATCAGAGAAGCACCAATCCTCCACTCACGGACAGGTAAACAATACATCAGACAGGGCCAGCCCCACCACTGCCAAAATTCTCTGGGACTGTGCCGTAGGCCGCAGCTGCAGCCATTCGTCAAGCTGTTTTCTGGGTGAGGGACAGGAGCCATTTCCTCATTCCTAACATCTCCTTGTGCTCTACATATATGTCTAAGCTTTGTGAAGTTTGCAGGACCTCAAACTGCACAGATGAACAGGTAACTCTGGTAGCATGCAGTTTGACCCACCCCCTCCTGTGCACCGTCTGTCCTCTTAATGCCCTGCACTAATAAAAACTGTGTTACGTTCACCAACCTATGCATCTAAGTGAACAGCATACTGCTGGCTTCTGGTCCTTGCAGAGCCGTGCTGCTCAGAGTGGGGGATGGAAAAATATGATCGCAATGTTCTGCAACCAGCCCATTTCTTTTTTTTACTTTTTGTTTATTGTTCTGATATAAAAACAATACAGTAATGACACTCATGTAAGAGATAGAGAAAATTACAGCAAAGGTGGGGTTCCATTGTTTCCTCTCACAATCTTATACAGAAGGAATTGGGGATATATAAAATACTGAAGGGACACACTGACCTTAAGAGTCCCAAAGTTACTGTCAACTTGTCAGCCGCTACAATGGCTTAAGTGAAAGATCGTAGGAAAATATCAAAATTAGAAACGGGCACTAACCAGTAGCGCTATCAAACCTAGTGTTCCTAGTAGATAAGGCAATATGTAGAATTTCCTCCACTCCCTTCACAACTCCAAACACAAAATACTTCCAGCTGATCCTAGAGGACCCCATACTCCCATCAGTAATCTATTAAACATTCCTCAGGATTAGTATTCATGAAACTTTAACAAAGGAAGATTAGGGAAAATGAATTACAACAGTAAAAGAATCAACGCTCAGTTTTTCGACTAAACATTTCCGTATTTAATCAGTAAATGTGTCCACATACTGTCCCTGCGGGTGCAACCTGAATTTAGAACTCTGCAATATAAAAGTTTATGAGACTGATCAGCCTACGTCTGAATCCGAATCTCTAGAGGCACTTTCATGCGTTGGTTTCCTCCGGAATTCTGCTTCTATCTTTTCGATCCCCAACTTTCCCCCCATAGGAAACTCAGAGGCAGCTGGAAGCAAGAAAGTGTATGATCCCAAGCAATTGGAGCTTCTGCCGTGTAGCATCGAACTGCTTACTTCAGGCTCTGGTTTGAAATGAAAGGTCAGTGGATACACTGCTTGTGCTGCCGCAATAAGTACGTTTTGCACCTCTGGACCAACAGTTCGGATAAGCACAGTTCGTGGTTGATCTTGATCCAAGGGTTGCACACTGGAGTTCACTCGATACGCCTGTTGGATGGTAGCCCAGTCGAAATCCTCCAGAACCTGTAATGCCTCCGCCATCTACTGTTTCAGAGAGTCCAGAAGCCAAACACCCTCTACTCCCTCCAGCAGACCCACTATTCTTACATACACCGCTCTCAGGCCATTCTCAACTGCCTCAAGAAGCCTTTTTAGTTGCTGATTTACCTTAGTTAGCATTGCTGTTGTGGCCTGCACCACTAGAGAACATTAGTCAGTATCATTCACAGTGTTCTTTAATGAAGTCAAGGCTGCCTCATATCTCTAATTTACTTAAAGTTTTCTCAATTTTTGCATCCATAGCCCTGACCGATTCAAGAATAGTCTGCCAAGGAGGTTCTGATGCAACATCCGTACATGTAGACCTCGATGCGTCATATGCAGGTCCCGCAGGTGTCTGGGAGAGTGAAGGCCATGAAATTCCAGACGCTTGCAATTGTGTGTTCTTCGTATGTTCCATGGTAAATATGGTATCGCTGTGTTGCTTATAATATGCAGAATTCAAATCTGTTAAAAATTACCTGTTTGATGGCCTTCGGACAGGAAAGATTTTGATTATGCAGGAGCTGGATGAAAAAACATCCTGCCTAGAAGCTGGCTCTCTGGCGCCCCCTCAACCAGCTCATTTTGTCTCAATCTGTTGCTTCAACCCAATAAATATCAGGACAGTTGTGCATTCGTCCCTCTCATAACTTACAGGTATCGTTTAACCCTTCTGCGCACTCCACCAACTTGAGATCCCTTTTCCTTCAAAAATAACTTTTTTTTTTTTTATTTACTACTGAAATGCTATATGGCAGCATTCCGAAAACACCAATCAGATGGCAGGTTCTGGGACCCAACACAACAGGCAAAGCATTAAAGGTAATGTAGATGAGCTGCGGCCCTCTGGGCTGGACACATAAAAGCTAGATGAGAGAGACGACTTTGTCAGGCTGGCCCAGTGTTGGACTCCTGGGTTTGAGAATGACCTCTGACCTTTTGCTCACTGGGTGGAAGAATGGCAGAGATAGCTCAGTCTTTGCTGGGGGGTGGTAGGACAGAGTTGCAATGTTATCCAGCACCTTCTGCACTAAAGCTCTAAGCAGGACTGGGGCATGAAAGAGAGTGGTGCCTACTGCTGAGTTTTGTTGCGTTGATGTAACCATTGTTTTGGGGGGGCTTTGTCTAAATGTGTATACAACACTAGGACTATACTAGTAAAGAGATGAAAGACGTAATGAAGATTCATATAAATTATTAGATCCTGAGAACTAGGCCTCATCTGTGGCATCATCTTTACTGAGAACTAGGAAGGGAGACTTGGGTATAGGGGGCAATTGTTTACCCAGGAAAGGCACACTAAGCTGGAGCTTGTTTCCACGTGCGACCTGGGAGCACAAGGAAGTTAAGTGACTTGCTCAAAGTCACACAGTATGCAAGTGGGGGCTGATGGGATTCAAACCCAGGTCTCCAGGTTTGCATCTCAGTGCCTTTAACCACTACACTATACTGCCTCCTTGGGGGGGGGGGGTTGTTATTGGTATAGATGTAGTATACTGTACAGAATACGGCAGAATGCCTGCTGCTTCACTCATGTCTGAACAGAATCTTTTCCTTATTTCAAAAGGTTTTACGAAGAAAGACACACTAAGCGAGCAACAGCTCATTTCCAGATGCATCCCTGGGGGCAGGGGAAGACAGGAGGGGAGAAGAGATGCAAAACACAGAACAAAAATACATAGCATGGAAATAAATACATTCAAAACAAGACCACAATGCTTAAGAATAAAAACTGACAATCAAATTACATACATTAAAATACAGAACTAATGAAAGAGTAAAATTATTAACCAACAAAATAACAAGTAGATTGATTAATGGTGCAAGGGAAATGGGAAATGCTAAAAAAAACATGGTAAGAGTTTCAGGAAAAAAAAAAGGGGTTTCAAAACAATATCAGAAACAACTGTAGGAGTGGGAAGAGAAATCTCGAAGGAGAGCTTTAAAAGCAAAAAGAGGAGCTGAGCTAATAGAAAGGGGGCAGAGAACCCCATAGTTTAGGGAAACGGAACAAGAAAGCAGACTGACCAGCAATAGATTTCACATGAGGGAGAGAAAAAGAGAGAAAACAAGCATTGCGAACAGAGTAAGAGGATGAAGCTGGAAAGGAGAAGGAGAAGAAAGGCAGCTTGACTCCAGGTCCATAAAAATAAAACTCATATCTTTACTGACCCGGAATTGGCTGCTGCTTTTGCCGCTAAAGTTACTGCAGACCTGGCTCCTGCAACTGAAAAGGGAGATGAAGAAATGGCTGATAATGGCTGACTGTTTGCTGGAACAACTTGTTCTACTGCATTAAATTTTATAGCCTTTAACTGTGGGATGTTATGCCTTTATGTTTGGTACACCTACTGCTTAGCTTAAGTATTTTTTTCAACATTGTAGGATATGTTATGCTCCTATTTAAAAAATAGATTTTTCTGGTTTCAACAGGAGGGTGGCCAGTCACTAGGTAGGAGTGCTGGTTCACTCCACTCAGTTTGTGAACTTTGGATAAGGACCTTTTCAATTCTGTTTCCCTACATGGCTCGACAGTGAACTTAAGGTTGTAGGGGTGCCATGCAACTTAACTGAGCACAGTCTCTACTTCCTTTTTGGCTATTGTTGTTTACTGCCCCCCCCCCCCCAAGGTTTTCAATCCTACGAGGGGTGGGGACTATTGTATTATTAGTGTAATTACTAGGTGAGAGAAGACACTCCTACAACATTATCCTGCTGGACTTTATTTCCTTTTTTGCATCTGGTGGACCTCCGCTGTTAAATGGACTTTGTTTCTGTGTGAAGTTATATGTATTTTATATGTCCTGTACATTTTCAGCTGGATCTATGCGCCTATGTCTGTTGGTTTTATGGCATGCTTTGTATAGCACATAAAACTTCATAAATAAAAAGTAAAAAAAAAATGTGTGACAAAGCAGATACTGACCAAGGAATCAGGGAGATGACATGCATTTGTCAATGCTGAATGTTTGCTTGCTGGCATTAGCAGCTGAAGTGCAGGAGTTAGAGAGATGCAGTATAGGAATGGCACTGAAGTATTGAACTGATGCCAACTCCACCCTCACCCTGCAGAGATGGACAGGCATTGTGGTGTGCCTCTGGGCTGTCGCCCATGATGGTCATGACATTTCACCTCACCCTACCCTTCAGACACTGACAAGTGTCGAGGTGTGCATTGGGGTGTTTGGGCTTTACATTCACCTCAATCTATAAGGAAATACGCTAAAATGGGTGCAGTATAGGAGAACAGGGTGAACTCTGGGAGCAAAGAGCCCCAGCAGCACCTCGATGCCTGTCACTGGCTGCAGGGTGGGGGTGGAATGGCATGAGCATTATTGTCGACAATCCTAAGTCACATCCCTGATGCCTGTCAACCCCTACAGGGTAGGGCACTATGGTCAAAAACTAACGCCCTGGACGTTTCTTGGTATTTTTACTCCAAATTTTCCACATGAGCTTTTTGTCACCCCACCGCATGAACAGTGACACTATCAAGGAACATAATAAGTTCCTAAAATTGGGTTTTAGGGAAATGGCGACGTCTTCCTATAAGAATGGTAGAAGGAGGGGTGCGATGGTGTTGGTGCCATCTAATTCCCCATTTGAAAAAATGGAGGCTAAGACAGATAAGGAGGGACGATACGCAATGCTGAAAGGTAAATTTAGGGGCAATGTTGTCACACTGGCATCCGTGTACTTTCCCCCCAGCTCAACATTACCCGAGTACCGTTCCTTTCTAGCCACTCTGTTAGAGTGGGGGAAGGGAGTCATAATTTGTGGGGGGGGGATCTTAATCTACCTTTGAACCCGGATATGTACTCCTCCTCGAGGGTAAGAGGGGAAACCACACAGAACGGCTAGGAAAATCCAGAAATTGATAGGAGAAATGGGATTATTAGACACTTGGAGACACCAACACACTAGACAGAGGGACTATACCTTTTTTTCTGCAGCCCACAACACAAATTCAAGGCTAGACTACATACTAGTCACGAAGACTAAGGTACAGAGAATTGAGGATACTTGAATAGGGGACTTACTTCTGTCTGATCATGCGCCCATATATATATAAAAAATAAACCTAGGGGAGACTAGCTGGAATACCTTATGGCGGCTGAACACCTCTCTTTTGAAAGATAAATAAATTAGGGACCAAATAGTAGAAACTTGTAGGGCATACCTTCTAGATAATACAGAGCAGGACACCACACAGGCCATCTGTTGGGACGCCGCAAAAGCTGTCCTACGAGGTAAATTTATTCAACTAGCCTCGAGGAAAAAGAGGGAGGGAGGCCAGAAGACTCAAGCTAATGGGGCTGATAGCAGATTTGGAGGGGCAGCAAAAACAAAAGTATGACAAGGAGCAGAGGAGGCAGTTGTTGGACTATAAGAGGGAGTTGACGGGAAATTTTGGATTATCAGGTGGAACAGAGGTTGCTCTTTCTGAGACAACAACATTATGAGGGGGGACCTCGATCGTTGCGCTACCTGGCTTGCAGGCTGAGGGCAAAACGGGCAAGAGCAACAATAATGAAGGTATGGCACCCAGGGATAGGCAAAATGGTCCAAGGGGTTCAGGAGATAGCAGATGCCTTCAGAACATATTATACTAAGTTATACGCAGAAGACACAAAAGCGGGAAAGGAAGACAAAGAGATTCCTGAGTTCACTTAAACTACCGGGCCAAACTAGGGAGCAAGGGGGAAGGTTAATGAGACCTGTGAAACCAGAGGAAATAAAGGAGGAGGAGATTAAAAGGCTTAAGGTGGGGAAATGTCAGGGTTCGGACGGACTCCCTTCGGAGTTCTATAAATGCTTTGGGAATCAGATACAGACACTTCTGGGGAAGGTGTTTGATGAGGTCATGAGAGATGAGGCTGCGACCCCTCCTTCTTGGGCCCAAGCGGTGATTTCGGTGATACCCAAGCCCAACAAAATGCCCTTCATATAGACCGATTTCCTTATTGAATACTGATTATAAAATACTTACATCTCTTTTGGCTAGACGTATTCAGGAGTACCTCCCCTCTTTAATACAGATAGGCCAATCTGGTTTCACACCGGGCAGACAAACACAGGATAATCTCCGTAGAACAACACATATAATTGATCAAATTTCCATGCAAAAATTACCGTCGTTGATAGTAAGTCTTGACGCTGAAAAAGCATTTGATAGAGTATCGTGGTTGTTTCTGAAGGAGGTCCTTTCCCGGGTTGGGTTTCCGAGGCAGCTGATAACGGCTATATTTAAGTTATACGAGTCTCTGAGAGCACAGGTTAGAGCGAATGGACATATCTCTGGGACTTTTTATTTAGAAAGAGGAACGCGACAAGGGTGTCCTCTCTCCCCATTATTGTTTGCCCTGTTCATTGAACCTCTTGCTCAGAGTATCCGTCAGTGGCCAGAGATAAAAGGGATTAATGGGGGGGGGACAAACCCAAACACTGGATTTATATGCTGATGATGTTCTTTTATATGTGGCAGACCCCGTGGAGTCTTTACCAGCAGTATTCAGACGGCTAGATAAGTTTTCTGGGTTATCCGGCTACAAACTGAATAATAATAAAACAGAAATTCTCTGTTTTAATTTTACCCCAACTGAGGAGCTTAAAAGTAAGTACCCCATGTTATGGGACCAGACAGAGATAAAATATTTAGGGGTAAAGTTGGGTAGGAACAACGCACAATTGAAAGAGCTGAACTATCCTCCTATAATAGCGCAGCTTAAAAGTGACTTTCAGAGATGGTCCCTTCTACCCATCTCACTTAGCGCTAGGGCCCAAGCCCTCAAGATGAATGCATTACCATGCCTTCTCTACTTATTTCAATGTGTCCCATGTCTGTTAACTCCGGCAGATCTGGAGACCTGGCAGAGTATGTTTTTTTCCTATTTATGGAAGGGTAAAAAACCCAGACTAAGAAGATCCTTGCTTTATCTTCCCAAGGAAGAGGGGACCTTGCGTTCCCATGCCTGCAGGGCTACTGGGTTGCAGTCCAGATGAGGGTTGCACTACTTTGGGGCAACCCAGGATGCGACACCCACTGGAAGCGAATAGATCTCTGGAAACAAAGGGATCCCCCTTTGCGGGCAGTGATGTTTGGGCCTCTGGATACAGGGGAAATGTTTGGTTTCTCAGGCACAAGGATGGTGTTGGAAGGATGGAGGAGGGGAATAAGCAGGGTAGCCACATTTGGAAATCTATGGAGGTATAGATGGTGGGCATATGACCATCAGTTTATACCAGCAACGCTTGATAAATGGTATCAGAAACAAGCTAGAAGGGGTCTGTGCGTGTCTTATCAAATAATGACAGGGAATACCCTACTCTCCTTTGAAGCAATTCAGGAAAAATATGGCCTGAAGCAGACAGATAAAATCAGGTATTGCCAACTGAGAGACTACTTGAATATACAAATTAACAAAACAATGCTGGAGGAGCCGGTGTTGGAAGAGAGAGGGCTATTTCAAAGAGTGTGGGGGGCAAGGGGGGCAGATCATGTCATTTTGTTGCTGTATAATAACTATGTGGCAGATATGGCCAACACGTCCCAGCATATAAAGAAAAATTGGGAACAGGACTTAGTAATTTTTATAGCAGATAAACATTGGTCTCTGATGTGGAGAAGTACGTGGTCAACTTCTAGCTCCTTATTCTGGAGGGACTTCTGTTGGAAGCTGAGAACCAGATATTTCTTAGTACCAACACAAATGGTGCATGTGAAGGGAGGGACCACGGCTGGGTGCTGGAGGGCCTGTGGAGAACAACATGCCTCACAGGCACATGTCTTTTGGACATGTCCAGTTATCACCGTATATTAGAGGGAGGCTATGAAGCATCTAGAACAGATATTTTCAATTAAGATGCAGTTAGGACCTGAACTTTTGGTTTTAGGACTAATCCCAGGGGAAGTTAGAGATAAGGATGTCAGATACCTATGGAAGATCCTGGTTGCGGCAGCTTTAAAAATTATCACAAAGAATTGGTTGCAGCCGAGAACTCTGGGGGTAGGGGAATGGAAGGATATGGCTGAATCCATACATTTGATGGAAAGATTAATGATCAATCTTAAGCAAAAGCCACAGATATATCAACAGAAATGGACCAGATGGTTACTTCATGACAGTGGTTAAGAGAGAGATGCCTGAACTGCACTAAAAGAGATATCTATCTTTTACACCAGAGTTAGAGAATGTCCCCCGATTAACTCCTGCTTTAGGTATTTTCTAGATATGAGACAACTAGTTATAGATAGTGAAAGGACGGAACACATCCCAGACAGCAGTACCTACTGTTACTGTTCTAGCTAGATTGTAGTAAAGTTGATTACTGTGAACCAGAAGTACTGTAATATTTCTGTGATGTTGTCAGTGCTAGGGGCTTTTACCCCAAAGAACAACATGTGAATCATGTAAATGATGCAACAAATGCAGACAAATGAAAGATAATAAACTAAGTATAAAAAAAAAAAAAAAAAAAAACAGTGACACTATCAGTTCTTTAGGCGAAAGGTGATTTTGCACAGTGACTGTGCCATTTGGCACCACAGGTGCGAAAACACATTTCGAACAGGATGTGAAAAGTGACAGGTGCACTGGTCATGAGGAGGTGTAAAAAAATGGCACTGTTGAAAATCCGTAGTGAAAATATACAAAAACTGGGGAAGTCACGAGCATGCGTAGAAACTGCGCAATGTACACCCGTAATGTAATTAGTTTGGGAATTTTTTTACAGCAGATTTTCAACATAGGCATTTTGGGACCTCCACTCATGAACAGTGTCACTGTAATTTTCTTATTCTGTCTCGAACACTTATTTCCTACAGCAAACGTGATATTCTGCGCCAGAAGTGCGAAAACACATTTCGGCCAGGTGTGAAAAATGACTGCTGTACTGTTCATAAGTTCGTAAACTTACGAGGGTGTGTGGAAATTGCACAATGGATGCTTGTAACAGAGTTATTTTATGGACTTTTGTCATCAAATTTTAAACATAGCCATTTTAACACCTCTGCTCATGAACAATGTCACTGTGATCTTTGTAATGTGTCCCAAACATTGATTTTGCACTCCGACTTCACCAATGTGCGATACATGTATGAAAACATATTTTGGGTGAAGTATGAAAAATGACAGCTGTACTTTTCATGAGGAGGTGTGGTAAAACGTCAATGTTGAAAATTTGGAGTGAAAATATTAAAAATTCTCAAAGTTACGAGCGTGCGTAGGAACTGTGCAATGCACGCCCTTAACAGTCATTTTGGGTTGTTTCACCAAATTTTCAATATAGGGTTTTAAGGGGCCTACCTCATGAACTGTGACATTGGCATTTCATTAATCGGTCCAGAAAGGTGGTTTCATGCAATGATCACAAAATCATCTTTTGGGACCGAATAACAAAATGACAGTGACTGACCTCATGAGGTGGGGCCCCAGGAACCTCATGTTGAAAATTTGGTGAAATAATTCTCAAAAATGGCCAAGATATGCACCAAAGTTGGAAAAAAAAAAAAAACATTAATGCCATTATACAGCTTACCATCATTTCTTCACTTTGCGGTCGGCTTTGAAGAGTACAGATTGTTCTCACCCACCGAAGATCATCACCTGGGCCCCAGAGGCAAGTATGGGGTAGCAGAGGTGTGGGTAGGTGAGTGCGTAGGGTAGGCTGGGTTGGGAAGACAGTCAACGAGGGACCATTTTTAATAGGTGTTTTTTTTTTTTTTTTTTTTTTAGGCAGATAAGCAGGGCTTGCTTTCACTGGGGTGGGTTCCCAGCATGGCAACTGGAAGCCTGTTTGAGAGGCAGTGAGCCGATGGGGATTGGGCACCCTGTTGGCCTATAGAGACTTTTGCCATGTGGGTGGGCTACCAGCATGGCACCTGGAAGTCTGTTTGGGGGCAGCCCCACGCTGGCCATACAGTGTGGGTAGTGAGCATGCTGGGATGGCTCCCAGCATGCTATGTGGGTGTTTGTTGGGAAGGGCAAGAAAAATGGAGCTGTCTATAACAGTTGTTCAGATGCAGTGCTGACGTGTAGGCACTCTGCATACTGCTGACAGCAGTATGTAAATTGCCTGCCGACGACAGTATGCAAATTGCCGACACGTTACCACCGCTGATTGTAGCAGTCTTTTGCTTTCAACTGTATGCCACTGCATATGAACTACTGTCATAGACAGCTCGGACATTTATTGGTGCGGTGAGGCCGCACCTGCAAGAAAGAGCAGGGCATTAGAAGCGAAGTGGCACACTTATGAAAATTCGTATGGTGGCACTATGTTTCTTGCACATGCATGCAAGCAAACATAGAATTTGTCAGCAGAACAGGACCGCTCAGCCCACCCAATCTGCCCAGGTGTTCTCTACCTACTTGTAACTCTGCCCGTATGTGTAACTGCATGTCTTATTCTCCCTGCGTCCATCAGGACCTCCTTGTGAATGAGCTTGCTCAATGGATTTTTCCTGCAATGAACTTGAATCCACTCCACCTCCATAGCCCTAGTGATCTCTGTTGACCCCCTCCTTCCTCTTTTTCTAATATACTCCTGTGTTTATCTCATGCATGCTTCATGCCTCTTACCATTTTAGCTTCCACCACTTCTCCCGGCAGTCTGTTCAAGGCGTCTACCACCCTTTCAGTAAAGAAATATTTCTTCACATCAATCCTGAACTCCTCCCTCCCAGCTTCATTGTATGGCCCTTGGTTTGGGTACTCATCCTCATTTAAAGAAAACTCCCCAATTGTACCCGGTTTACCCCGTGAGGTACTTTGTAGGTCTTGATCATGTCACCTCTTGTCCTCCTCTCTTCCAGAGTATACATGTTGAGATTCTTCAGCCTTTCCTTGTTGGGATTCCTACGAAAATCCTGAACCATTTTAGTTGCCCTCCTCTGGAAAACCTCCACCTTATGTCCTTTCTGAAGTGTGGACTCTAAAACTGGACACAGTACTCCAGCTGGGGGTATACCAGGGAGTGATACAATGTCAGCACAACATCCCTCCTCTTCCTACTGGAGATGACACTCCTTATGCACCCCAGAATCCAATCTGCCCTGCCCATAGCCCTGTCACACTGTACTGCCATGTTGAGGTTCTCTGATATAATAACCTCAAGGACCCTTTCACGTCTAGTGAGTATCAGTACCTCCTGTCATCCTATACTGAGCATCGGGGTTCCTATGCCCTAGGTACATGATTTTACACTTGTTGGCACTGAACCCCAACTAAGTAAGAAAATGGAATTGATTTGAATGAATTGCAGGCTTTTAGGCAGCTTTTCAGGGCGTGTGTGTGTGTGTGGTGGGGGGGGCCTGCTACTATAACTATTAGCTTTTGATTCTGGCCTCAAATTAGGTGCACTCCTGTAAACAGATAAAACATGTTTAAGAAAGACTCATAAGAAATGTGACAAAGTCTTTGTACATTAGCCTGGGCTGAGCTTACAGACAAGAGAGATAGAAACATAGACTTTGACAGCAGATAAGAACTGTTTGGCCCACCTAGTCTGCCTATTTCCCTACATTCAGGATAAGCTGCAGATCCTAGTTAACCAACAGCCTATTTCTTTCTACCCCCAAAAGAACCGACTTATGTCTGTCCCATACATCCTCCCACAGCTTTATAGCCCACAGCCTCCTCAGGAAGGCTGCTCCATGCGTCCACCACCCAATACTTCCTCACACTGCCTCCTCGCTGCCCCCCCCCCCATCTTTAAATTGTGTCCCCTTGTTTTTGCACATCTCTTTTTCTGAAAGATGCTACCCTCTTGGACTTTGTTGATTCCACTGGGGTACTTAAAAGTTTCTATCATGTCCACCCTCCCCCTCCTTTCCTCAAGAGTATACATACTAAGCTCCTTTAGTCTCTCCTCATATGGCTTCTCTTGCAGACCCTGCACCATTTTAGTTGCCCTCCTCTGGACTGCCTCCATCCTGTCTATGTCCTTGTAGAGATGGGGTCTAAAGAACTGGATGCAGTACTCCAGATGGGGTATCACCAACTGTCTGTACAGAGGGATAACAAGTTCCTGTTTTCTGCTGGTGATGCCTCTTCCTATACATCCCAGTATCCCCCAGCCCTTCCTACTGCCTTCTCACATTACTTTCTAACCTTAAGGTCATCTGATACGATTACCCCCAGGTCCCTTTCCATTTTTGTTGTTGTTACTACCTCTCCCCTCCATTGTATAATCTTGCCCTGGGTTTTTGTTTCCCATGTGCATTACTTTGCACTTCTTTGCACTGAATCCAAGATGCCATACTTCTGACCATTCCACCAACCTTGCCAAGTCCCTTCTCCACCTTTCCACACCTCCTTGTGTATCACCTTGCTGCAGATGTTTGTGTCATCTGCAAAGAGGCATACTTTTCCTTCCAGTCCCTCTGCAATGTCACTTATAAAGACATTAAAAAGGAGATGCAGTCTGTTCCTAATTAATGAACTTCTCGCTGGTCACCTGTGAGCCTCTTATGGGCCAGCGCTTACTACACAAGCATTTGTCAATGGCAGATGGTTGCTTGCTGGCCGATTGTCAAAGCCCTGTGTCTGACGCAAGGTGCCTGCAGTGAACAGATATGGTCCAAGGTGCACCTTGCGTCTGTGATTGCCCTCCGTGCGATTCACAAAGGTGGCCTGCGCAGACTGCAGTCCACCTGCTCCAAACAGGACTTGCATCTGCAATGAACTGTGGCACGACAGTAAGGGGACTGCTGCCAACGCAAGCTGCATCCTGCGATTGACAGACATCACCTGGCAGGAGAATTTAAGTGTCCTTAGACCAACCAGGGCAGCCATAAGGGTACTTAGACATTCTCCCCTGGGTGACATGCCTGTGTGCGGCACACCATGGGTGAAGGTCCACCCACCATACACCCCAGAGAGTGTGGTCCCGTATGTGTGGCCCCCATCCTAGTGGTCCAATGGCACTGCTCACAGCTCCCCGATGCCACCTATGTACCATGTTGGTACTCCCGTCCTGATGTGGCTCTCCCGATCCCCGATGCCTGCCCTATTAGTGCTATTGCAGCACCAACGTATGGTGGTACAGTGCCCACCCATTCCCCAGTAGGTGGTATCCAAACCCCCCATACACCAGTCCAGACTGCTCCCCAGTGCCCAGCACATCCCACCACTCACCTCTGTGGCCAGATGCCAATTGCACCAAACATGGTGGGGGGACTTCGACACACCAGGTTGGGTCCACATGCCCATTAGCTAGTGGGAAAGGGGGTCCTGTGTTAGTCTCTGGTGGCTTGCGGAGGACCTGTGCAGTGCGCCAGGAGTTTGTCACAGGGTTCCAGTCAGTGCTAGCGTGAGGACTTAGCCAGTGGGACCCCTCCTGTACCTGAATCAGGTGCAGGGTCCCTGGTGCACCAGGCACTGGTGCAAGGTGCTGCTTGCCGCAGCTTGTGCCAGATGCAGGCCCCTATGGGAATCGGGCCCATGCAGTATAGGAATGGCAGTGAAGTACTGAACTGATGCCAACCCCACCCCCACCATGCAGAGATGGGCAGGCACTGGGGTGTGCCTTTGGGTCACTGCCCATAACGGTCACGACATTCCCCTTCACCCTACCCTGCAGACACTGAGAAGTGTTGAGGTGTGCCTTGCGTGTTCAGGCTTTACTCCTCTCATTCCATAAGGAAATATGCTGAAATGGGTGCAGTATAGGAGAATAGGATGGATTCTGGGTCCAAAGAGTACAAGGCACACCACAAAGCCCGTCACTGGCTGCATGGTGTGGGTGGGGGTGGAATGGCATGAGCATTACTGTCAACAATCCCAAGTCACATCCCTGATGCCTTTAGGGCATTATGGCTGAAAACCCTAACACCCTAGGCACTTCTTGGTATTTTTACTCCAAGTTTTCAACATGGGCTTTTTGTGATTCCACTGCATGAACAGAGACACTATCAGTTTGTTAGCCAAAAGGTGATTTGCACAGCGACTGCAGCATTTGGCGCCACAGGTGTGAAAACACATTTCAAACAGGATGTGAAAAATGACAGCTGTACTGTTCATGAGGACGTGTAAAAAAATGGCAATGTAGAAAATCTGGAATATATGAAAAAGCGGTGAAGTCATGAGTGTGCGTAGAAACTGCGCAAAGCACACCTGTAATGTAATTAGTTTGGAGATTTTTTACAGCAGAGTTTCAACACAGGCATTTTGGGACTTTCGCTCATGAACAGTGTCACTGTGATTATCTTAATCTATCCCGAACACTGATTATCCATAGCGGCCGTGCTATTCGCGCCGGAAGTGCGAAAACACATTTCAGCCAGGTTGTGAAAAATGACAGCTGTACTGTTCATAAGAAGCTGTGGTAAAATGCCAATGTTGAAAATCTGGACTGAAAAGATTAATAACGCTCAAACTTACGAGCATGCATAGGAACCGCGCAACGTGATGCTCATAAACAGTCATTTTGGGGAACTTTTCAACAAATTTTCAACATAGGGTTTTGGGGTCACCTCATGAACTGTGACACTGTCGTTTCGTTAATCAGTCCCGAAAGGTGGTTCCGCGCAGTGACTGCGAAATCACCTTTTGGGACGGAATAACAAAATGACAGTGCCAGAATTCACGAGGAGGGGTCCCAAAAACTCCTTGTTGAAAATGTGGTGCCAAAATTCCAAAAAATGCCCGAGATATGCATCAAAGTTGAAAAAAACCCTATTTATTCCATTATACAGCTTACCGGCATTTCTTCAGTTCGTGGTCGGCTTTGAAGAGTGCAGACGTGTTCCCGGTCCACCGAAGATCGTCGCGCCAGACTCTGCAGGCAAGTATGGGGTGAGGGGGGGTGTGGGGAACGCAGAGGGTGGGCGCGGGTTGGGGGAGGAATCGACGAGGGACCGTTTTTTACTTTACAGGTTTATTTATTTAAAAAAAATACAGTGGGAAGGTTTTCTTTTTTACAGGAACATTTTGTTTGGGCATGCTGGGGTGGGTTCCCAGCGCACCACCCGACTGTTTGGGGGACGCTGTAGCCGACGGGAGATTGGACACCCCCACTGTCACCTATCGAATGCTGGGATCGAGGGAGACAAGAGCCGAGGGGGACTGGGCACCCCCTGGCACAAAAGAAATTGGGGGAGATATGCCAAGGGGAGTGGGCTCCATAGTCAGCAAAATTAAGAATAGGCATGCCGACAGGGGGATTGGGCACCCCTGTCGGCACCTAAGAAATTAGTGGGGGGAGCATTATGCCGACAGGGAGTGGGCTACCCTGTTGGCTTTTTCACCAGGAAGGCACATTGAATGGCGGGTGGCGGCTTTCCGTCGGCTTTGTGAGGTTGACGGAGAAGCCATCGCCTGTCACCATAGAAACACAGCACCATGGAGCTGTGTAACTGGCTGCTGCATTCAGGGAGCATACCGACCAGCTGATTGCGTACTGACGGGGCGCTCCCTGATTGCAGCTGTTCAATTTCTTTGATGTAGTGGCCTTCTAGTTAATTGCGGCGATCCATGGCATGCTTCCCTATTGGCCAGGCAGAGACCAGCCCCTGAATGGACTGCAGCCATTCGGCACAACACTGCCGTGCCTCCACAACCCCTTTGTAAAGAAAGCTGACACAATGTGCTTCTTGCACATGCGTGCAAGCAAACACAAAAAGATCTGGAAAAGTGGTCCCAAGTATGGCAAATAAAGTTTAAAACATGAAGTGCAAATTGATGCACATTGGCAAAAGAACCCCAAAGGAAAAATTCCTTCATACTTACAGTAATTTCCTTTTCCGTTAGCTCTAACACTGCCAGTGGGGAAAAGCCCAAAAGCTGTGACCTCAACATCGAACACTAGGGACATATACCTCAGTACATTTGTCAATGCAGTACTCAAAAAACATACACTACTATCACTATCCACATCTCCAAAAAGAGCCCCAATATACACATATACCAACAAATCTGATACAAATGTAAATACACAGTTCTACCTAGTCCACACTCTGTCAAAGCCCCAGAGGTGGACACCTTCCTGGGGGCCATCAGGGTGCTTCCCACCTTTTGGAATACCCCTGCTTCATGAGTCTCCTCCTCTCAGAAGCAAGGCTGCCAACATCTTCGCCTCTGGTTTTTGATGCAGGATTGGTCCATGACCGAGTCAGTTCCTGCAAAGTGGAAGGCGAAAAAATCATTTGCGTTGTAAGACTGACAAGATCAGAGAAGCACAGCCGTTTTGGCCACTCTGGGAGAGATCAGAGTGAAACTTCCTTGACCAATGAATATTTGTGGTACTCTCAGTAACAGTGGAAGTGAAGATAATAAGAGACGATCTGTTGAAGTCCCACTGCCAGGATATGGGCACTGAAATCTGAAGAACCTCGACACCCGAGAGTTCTCCACTGACGTGAAAAGACAGATTTGACGATGATCAAACCTTCTGTGCAGCAGACTGATCACCTCTGGGTTCAAGGACCACTCCCCCAGGAGTATTCTCTTGCGTGCCTCAGTCAACTGGCCTGAACATTCAGTCCCCCTACTTGAGGAACTGTTGTCAGAAACAGTAAACTGTTCTCTGTCTATTGAAGCACCCTGGTCACTTCCCTGAGAATGCCTGCACTTCTTGTGCCTCCTAGAAAATACATGCACTGCCAGGTGGTGGTATTGATCAATCTCACCTTCACTGCCTGGGACTGCACCTAGTCCTGAAAAATGTATTAAGGCTAGATACACTGCTCTCATTTCCAAAACAATGATCTGGATACACTGCTCTTGCAGGCTCTAGAATCCCTGTATCGGAATATGGTTCAGAACCACCCCCAGCCTGACAAACTGGCATCAGGAGTCAAAATTGTCTCCAGAGGCGCTTTGTGGAGAGTCTCGCTGAAGATTCTCGGGGCTCCCCCACCACGCAAGTAACTGCAACACTGGCTCAGAAAATGGGATTGGAATCTGGTAGTCCTCCAAGGTCAGTACCCACACGGACAGCAGCCTGTACTGAAGAAGTCTCATGTGAAATGTGGCACACCACACCAGCTCCATCGCCTCTGTCGTCAAACCCAACACTTAGAGCTGCCCGAGAGCCAAACAACTGTCAGGGATCTCAGGGACCTGAACCTCCAGGACTGTGTTCTTTTTCCTGGCTGCAGATAATGGATGAGCAACAGTGAACAACGACGCTGTGTTCACTTTGAGAGGTTGTGATGACAACCAAGTAACCCTCGAGAGCAAAGCTCATATTAAACGTGCAACCCTCTGGCTCCCAACCCAGGACTCAACCACCAAGCTAGTGGTAGATTCTGCGTACTTTAGTATGTTTGCTCATTTTAACCCCCTCCCCCCGTTACACCCCTGAAGATGGAGTCCAACTACCCAGCCAGCCAGCAAAACTTCCGTGCTATTGCAAAGCTCAAGAGGTTTTCGGTTGTCAGACAACCTCAAGAAGTGAGCTCAACTTTTTGTTTACTGTTGCCTATCCACTGTCTTTTATAGTATGTTAGCAACAGTAACTTAATAGCTGACCACTTCTTGAGCATCTGGAGTCCCGACATGATTTCGGACTTCACCCCTCCAAAAAAAAAAAAAAAAACCTAAGGAACAAGCTCTACTCTGTCCCCAGTTCCCTGCTCTCACAGAGTCAAATTTTTTTTTTTTTTAAATCTATAGGTCCCCACTGTGTTATGGGCAACAGTAAAAAACAAATATGCCCTTACTTTGCGTGTATTACTTGCCACTGTTCACTTTCTGAGCTGCACTCACCGCTGCGGCCGTTTCCCCGACATCCAGTGCACTTCAAACCGCACATGCACAGACATTCTATTTTACTGTACCACTGATGTGGCGTACCCAAGATGGTACAACACTGTGATGTCACATTGATGGTATAACACTAAAAAATTATGGAATTTGGTGAATAATAAGGTTCTACCATACACTATAGGAAGATCTTCCACTTGGCAGTCTGAAACACCACTCCCAGGTCCTCCGCCTCTGTGACAAAGCAGGAGACTCTTTTCTCCCTGCTAAGTATCCAGTCGTGCATCTCTAAAACTCCTAGAGACTTTTCTACCAAGCTCTCTGCTTCCGGCACCGAGTGGGCCCCGACAAGGAGATCGCACAGAAAGAGGTATACTACCCCATCTCAGTTATCACCAGTACAAACAGAACTTTCAAGAGCACCCTTGGTGCAGTTGCTAAACTGAAGGGATCTTGATACTGCAAATGTCTTCCTTAGATTGCAAAACTGAAGCATTCTGGTGGGACTAGTGGACTGAAATTTGAAGGCGGGTGTCCTTCAGATGATAAACATCAGGCAGGCCCCCGGCAAAACTGCTTGAATGATGGACCGCAGGGATTCCATCTTGAACATCATATGTTTGACAAACCTGTTCAAGAGAATCAAGTCCAGGATTTTCTGCACTCGCCTCCAACAATTTCTCTGGGACTATAAAGTAGATAAAACAGAACCCCTGCTCTTCTCATAGGGGAAACTGGGATGATTGCCTCTACATTGACCAAGTTGTCCAGAATCTGGCTTACTGCCTGCTTTTTCACCCGGTTTTGAGGGAATGAGTTCTGAGGAAACAATCTCTTGCGGGCATGTAAGAAAATTCTGTGGCATAGCCCTAAACCAGGATTTCCAGTACCCATGCATCTGATGCTGTCTGGGCCCATTGCTGGTAATAATTCAGCAGTATTCTCCCAACACAAAGGCAGCAGAGATGGGTCCATGTACCTTCAACGGAAATATCCACCTCTCCTGCCAGTCTTGCCACTGCATCTACACAAAAGAGAATTCTGTTACTGATGCTTTTCAATCCAGAGTAAGCCCCTTTGCTTGCCAAGCCTCCCCACTAACCAGATGCTGGGCCAAACTTCTGTTGGTTTTTAGACTGGAAACTGTCCCTTATCCTAGATGTCCTTAAAAATCCTAACCAAATTTGGGCCAAAGCAGCAAAAGGCATACTGTATATTTTCATCTCAGATGTCTGATCTGCAGCCCCATGGCACAGCCAAATCTCTCGCATGGCCATCACAACAACAGTAGGCCAAGTGAGACGACATACACAAACTGTTCACAGCCACATCTCCCAGAAAGGAACAGATCATCAAAATAAGTTGCAAAATACACTTTCCTTCCAAATCCTGAGAAACTAATCTAATTTGACAAAATGCCAGTGGGTGTACATCTGTGATGTCTTGCTTTTTATGCCCTGCTCCAAATAAAGCATACTTCTGAACCCTGAAAGTGGCATCCGTGAGTCCTTTACTTCTGGGTGAAGTGTCGAGACCAGCTCTCTGTAAATACTTGCATTTCTGTACCACTGGTATAGCACTTACCAGCTGTGGAGCGGCCTTCTCTGAATTTATTATAAAACCTATGACCAACTCATCACAAGGACTAGTGTGGATATCCTAAAGATAATGAGAGTTACAAATCTCTGTGCAGCTGAACTTATAAAACGTGTGACCAACTCATCACATGAGGACTAGTGTTCATATCTTAATGATAAATGCAGTGACAGCAGTAGCACGAAAGTTTTGCTGGCTGGGTAGTTAGGCTCCATCTTCAAGGGTGTAATGGGGGGGGGGGAGATAAAATGAGCAAACACACTAAAGTACACAAAATCTACCACTAGCTTGGTGGTTGAGTCCTGGATTGGGAGCCAGAGGGTCGCACATTCAACTCCCAAGTCCCATGGTTTGGAAATATGAAGCTGCTGTACTAGGAAGTGCTCAGCAGGTCGTACACAGTGGTGGACTTTCACAGGGTGGGATCGGAGAAACAATGAAAAAATGTGCAAGACACACTGTGGATGATGGTTTCATCCACCCCCTCCCATTTGAGGGGCCCAGAGATATATGGCACACCAAACTCCTCCTCTTTACCACTATCCTGGATCCTATGGAACACTCCCAAAGGTGCACACGAGGAGGTACATCATGGGACAGTTGGTGGTTGGGTGTAGAGCATCAGATTGTGTCCAGGCTACAAGCTGACCCTTACCCTAGGAGAGGTGTTTTGGACAAAAGTTCCAAACAAACGTTAAACAAATCTCTTTGATGGCTAAGAGGAAACTGAATTTTTTTTTTTTTTAAATATCATCTTTATTTGGGATTTACAACATATATACAAACATGTCATCCAGATCAAAGTTATACATTTCATTAGTATACAATAGCTTCAGTATGAATATATTAAATCACTGCTCTGTAAGATAGGGAAGTACATACATTTTTAATTTAATTTGTTTATTTATAGGGGTTAGACCACTAGCAGCATTATCTGGCCTGGCCATATAGTATAGCAGGAGAAGCTAATCTTTTGATGCCAAGATTTACCTAGGTTAGACTTAGGACAGAAAGTCCCAGGTATCATAAGCTTTATCATTGCCCACTTCATAATATTATTACAGCATCTCTTCACAAAACATTTTGTTTTTCAATCTCCATTCTAGGTCACAGTCTCAAGCAATGACATCAGGCTAATCTGGGTGCCATAGTCCCCAAGTGGGTTTCTTTATATGGCTCCCCTAAGGGATAAATGTGAGGTCTTTTAACATATATTTGCCATCTAGCCCATCTAAAAGCAAACTTTTCCTCTTGGTCATTCAAACTGTGCATGATTTTTTCCATTATACATATTTGTCTTGTGATGTTCCACCAGTCCTGAGTCGTGGGGGCTTTAGTAGTTAACCACATTTTTGTAATCGCTTTTTTAGCTGCGGATAGAAGCAAGAGGAGTAGATATCTACTGTTTGGGCCCCAGAGGTTTTGGGGGAAAATGGAGAATAAAACATTTCTATCATCAATTGTAATAGTGGGTCCAATATTTCTTGCAGTTGAGTCTGCAGATGCACAAAAAATAGCCTCAAGTGTGGGCAGTCCCACATAATGTGGGTGTGGTTTGCCTTAGGTTCTCCACATAAGCGCCAACAGGCAGCTAAGTGGGTAGGTGAAAAGTGGCAAGTAATTGCAGGCGTTCTGAAGTACCGGACCAGGTTTTTCCACGCGAACTCGTGCCACTGGTGTGAGCTCGTCACTCTGGCGGCGTAGCCCCAAGCTCTGTGCCAGTCTTCGGGCGATATCTGACAGCCTGATTCCTGGACCCATTGTGTACGAATGTTATCAATATGAGGATAATTCTGCACGTTCAGCGCTTGATAGTATAGCGATATCAGATGGGTCTGTTTCTGGGTTTTATTAAGAATGACCTGAATTTGAATTATGGAAGGGAGTTTCTCGCACTCCCATACCTCCCGTGGGATACCATCCACATAATGCCGGAACTGTAGGTAACGGTAGAAATCCCGGTGCAGTAAATTGTATTTCTTTTGGATCTCTGCATATGCCCACAACTTTCCCTGCGACATTATCTGTCCCAGGTACTTCAAGCCATGCTTTTCCCACTGCCGGAAGCCATTACCTAAGCTGTTTGGAGGAAAGTTGCTGAGAATTGCAATTGGGCATATAAGTGGTAGGAAGGGTGTCAACTGATATGTTTTTTTGATGATCTGCCATGTGCAAAACAAAGCCTTAAGCCAGGGATTTACATGTTGAAGCAATCTCCAATTGTTTTCTTGTTGGTACAGGATTCGGCAGTAGGCGTGGTCATCTAACATTGATCGCTCTATGTCCAGCCAATGTGGGCTGGACGTTCTGATTTGCCGGGACATTAAATGTGTCAGTGCTACTGCTTGTTGGTAGTGTCTTAGATCTGGGAGCGCCAGCCCTCCGGCTTGGCGAGGGAGAGCGAGGATCTTTAAACGGACACGCAGTTTCTGGTTGACCCAGATAAACTTCATGATAAGATGGTTAAGTTCCCAAAAAGTCTTTAGTGGGAGGCAGACGGGGATATTTTGAAATAGGTACAAAGCCCTCGGGACTGTTATCATTCTGACTAGATCAATCCTCCGAGCAAGGCCCAGGGGAAGTGTTGCCCATGAATTTAAGTCAGATTTCATCTGCATGATAAAAGGAGTATAATTGTATTTATAATACTCAGTAGGGGTTTGAGGAATATACACGCCCAAGTATTTAAGCTTTTGTAGATTCCACCTCCCTGGGAAGCTACCTTGCAGCTTTAGCGAGGGGAAGAAATGAAAAGTTAGCATTTCTGTTTTGGTAAAGTTCAATTTATATCCCAAAACCAAACCAAATGAGTCCAGGATCTGCTTGACTATGGAGAGATTGTTTGGGGTTGTAGAGGTATAGAAGGATGTCATCGGCATAGAGGGCTACCCAATGCTCAACTCGGCCCACTACCACCCCCTCTATTCCACCAGCCTCTCTAATTTGTTGTGCTAGCGGCTCGATAAATGCTGCAAATAGCGGGGGGGGGGGCATTCCTGCCTGGTTCCCCTGAAGATGGGGAAATAGCTGGAGTGATGCCCATTCACTTTTACACAGGCCTGGGGGGCAGAGTACACATTCTGGAGGGCTGTAATTAAGGCAGGTGGAAACCCAAACTTATGCAACGTTGAATATAGGAAAGGCCAGGCCACTCTGTCAAAAGCTTTTTCAGCATCTAAACTGGCTAGTATAGTTGGGATTTTACTAGTTTGCATGTGATGTACTACATGCAGAGTACACCTAATACTATCCATAGTGGTGCGGGATCTAACAAATCCCATTTGGTCTTTGTTTATTAGCAAAGGGAGCACCTGATCCACCCGGTGTGTCAGTATACCCATGAATAACTTATAGTCTTGATTTAACACGGAGATAGGCCTGTACGAAGCACATAGTTGTGGATTCTTATCCGGTTTGGGGATTACAGAAATAGTTGCATATGACCAGGATGGTGAGGGTGGGTCCCCCTCCAACACGGAATTGAACACATTAAGCATATTGGAAGTGATCTGTGCCTTGGCTGCCTTACAGAACTCAGCCCCATAACCGTCTGGTCCCGTGGATTTTAAGGACTTGGCGTTTGTAATGGCATTAGACATCTCCAATTCTGTGATCGGAGCAACCAGTGCTTCTCTATGGTCGTCCGCAAGTCGTGGGAGGTTAATTGCCTGCAGGTGTTCTGCTATTTGTGGGGATGCCGCATGTTCAGGACTATATAAGGTCTTATAGTATAAGGTAAATGCTTCCGCAATGTCGTGCGTTTTGGTGAGGAGTAAGCCTCCCGTCGGGTGACGTATGGATAGGATTGCAGCTGCCTTTTTTTGTTGACGGGTTTGGTACGCTAGTAGCCGTGTAGCTCCCGGGCCCACTTCATAATACCTTTGACGTAAAAAAAGTCAAGGCTATCTCAGTTTGCTGCTGAATTAGTCGGTCCAATTCGTATCTAGTCTGTTGTATTTGGGGGAGTACTGACGTATCCCCCTGTTTCTGATTCATTTGTAAGAAGTGGAGGGTATTCTCCAACCTAAGTCTTTGTGCTTTATGTTGCCTTTCTTGCTCCGCATTATATTTTATTATGTGTCCCCGAAGTACAGCCTTAATCGTATCCCAAAAAATTGCAGACGTAGTGTCTGATGTTGGGTTATCCGCCTTTATTTCTAGTATTTTTTCCATGAGAAATTCATGGAACTGTTTGGAACGCAGGTGGTATGGATTTAGTCTCCACTGTGTCTTTTTAGGTTGGAGGTCAAAATCCACTGTGAGGTCAGGGGGGCATGATAGGAGATAGTAATATCTCCAAATTGGACATCCTGCAAACATCCCAAGCTCTCCACCTGTGTATACACCTGTTCTATAGGGGAATAGGTGTGATGCACAGGGGAGTAGTAGGTGTAGTTCTTCGAATGAGGGTGTAACTTCCTCCAGGCGTTACACCATCCCACCTCAGACACAAGCTTTTTGAAGAATTTTTGGGCTGTTGTTTGCTTAGGAGGCCTCATATTAGAGGTATCCATAGCAGGGTGCATAATTAAGTTGAGGTCGTCTGCCATCATGAGAACCTCCTTTGTTTTTTGTACGATCTTGTCCAACAATGGCCTCACACGAGAGACCGAGGTGCCTGGTAGGTGATAGATGTTCGCTAGGGTTACCTGTTTATCTTTTAGCGTACCCTGTACAATTACTAGTCGGCCCTCCGTGTCTGCCCAGGAGGACTCTACTTTCAAGGGGATATGTGGGGCAATTATTGTGACCACTCCTCTTCACCTCCCCGTCTTAGTTGAGGAGTGAAAAACCTGCCCTCGGCTCAGTTTAGCCAACTCTACATGTTCAGTAGGGGTCATGTGTGTTTCTTGTAGATATGTTACGTCTGCTTTAGATCGAACATAAGTAAGGGTTTTAGACTTTTCAATTGGTGAGGCCAGACCAATTACATTAAGAGAAAATAGCTTAATTTTAGGGGTGTACATTTCTATGACTCAGGATATACTGCCCTGTCCAACCCTTCCCTCTCTATCAGAGACTTCAAACTTGTCATTTCAGAGGGATATGCTTGCTGGTCTTTCTGTCTAGATCTGGTGACAGTTACATAACAATAACAATAAAACATTGCATTTTGCCGGCCCGGTGGCGCTGAGGGTTGAGGCGCTGGACGCCACACTTCGTGTCACGCCGGCGACCCGGGTCGGGAAACGGACTCGGGCCGTCGGGGGTCAGCAGGGGAAGGAGGATCGAGCGCCCCAACGGATGCTCTCCTCCGGGAGGGACCAGGGTGTTTAATACACCGACGCCGAGAGCCGTGGAAGCAACTGACTCGGGGCAACGGCGTTTCCTCAGGGCAGGGAGCCGGGAGGGGAGGATGCTCGGCACTTGGCTGGCGTAAGAAGCACATTCCGCCCGAGCCAGCGCCCTCAGCGGGGTGAGAGGGAGGGACAGAAAACCGAAAACAACCTCGGCACCGGATGACGGCAGCTCCGCCACCCAGATCACACAACACGGGCAGACCCTCATGTAAGGTGCTAAGGGAGGCAGGTAGGAGCACCTGAGAAAAGAGACACTCTAGGGGCAGACTCAGTGGGGGAGTCTGGAGGGCATTGAGACAGCCCGAAGGAGGGGAGTGCAGGGGGTGTAAGGAGGGGATAAAAAGAATAATAAAAAAAAAAAAAACATTGCATTTTGACACTCATCAACATACAAATAAAAACAGATCAACGACAGGGCCAACATGGTCCTTACAATGGGTAACAGTAAGTTGGTACTTCCAAAGATCAGGGAATCCTGATCTCGTGGTAAGGAACATCCTTACCTTTAGAGCCCTAGATATCTTGGACTTTTAGCACCTTAGTGCCTAGTGAGGAAAGGGAATCAGGGGTAGGCGACGCATGTAGCTGCCCCGCGCAGTCCTCCTTGGTAAGGAGTGTTCCTAGGAGGGGAATGATAGTCTGGATGGAGGATCGCTCTCCTCAGGGCCGGGGAGGCCACAGGGGGGTGGGCATTACGCCCGGGTGTCCGGTCATCGGCCCGATAGTCAAGGCTAAGTGGGATGTCCCACAGTCAGGTAAAAACTCAACCACAGGCTACACTCCACCCATCCCTGTGTCTGACAGGTCACCAGCACCCCTCTGTCCTTCTTTTCCAGTCTTTTTTTTTGGTTTTTTTATATATATAATGATATATAGAATCGTTATTAGTGCTCAGTGGTCAAGAATCTCTCACTTAGTTCCAGGTCAGCTGTTGCATGGCAAGAGAGGTAGTCGGTCAGATTAATTTCTGGTTAACTAGACCCCTGCATGCACAAACTCTGTTTTACATGTGTGTGCGCTGCGGCACCAAAGGTGACTCCCAGAAGTCCCCCTTCCCCCCTCCCCTCCGGGCGACTCCTGGGTAGGTGTCACCTGGCCTATTAGTAGTCAACAGTTTGCTTAGTGATGGTATAAGCTTCCTAGTTCCCCTCCCTCCTTTCACCCTCCCTCCTTTTCCCATCCCATCCCTAAACTATAGAGTTAGGCATTGGTCCGTGATACCACAACACTATTCCAATTCTCTTACAGCCAGTAGTTAGATAGCCATTCCCAGGTCACCAACCAGTCCCGCATAGCCCCGTTGTACTGTCCTGTTAATAAGCCTGTCTTAAACCCCTCTCTCCCTCCTCTCTCCGATCTCTTCTCCCACTCCCCATCACTTCCATACCCCTCTGTGCTATGGTTGGGAATCCGTAAATTGAGCCCAGAGAGGCCAAACGATGATGGCTGTCTCCTATTTCATGCCTCGCCCCCCATCTTCCGGATCGAGCCCCGAATCAGTTATAAACACACCTTTCCTCTATCAGCCAGCCCCCTACCCATGCTCATCCCTCCTTTCCCCTACCCGGTCCTGCTGCCCAGGCCTCGGGCCGCGCCTGGGAACTCCATCTTCATCCCTACTCCAGCCTGGCCAGGCCTTATTTCAGCATGTGGGCGAGGCCTATACAGAATTCCCGACCATGAATTCCGCCACCTGAGCTCGTCCCGGAGGCAAGCCCCGCCTTAGCAGCTCCGCCTTGGCAGACCTTCCCCCAACCCCATCCTGTCCCTCCCAAGGCGCAGAGAGGAGACAACCCCATCCAGGCCCCAGTCAACACCACCATCGGCCGCTTTTCTCCCGAGACCACAGGGACTCTCAGCCATGGCAGATCCTTCACCCCTTTCACATCCCCCCACCCCCAGAAGAAAGGTTTAATTATTTTACAAAGCAGCGCAATCACTCCCGCTAAGCTATAAACCAAGCGGGCTCAGGATCTGACATTAGTCCAATTTATATACTTGCGGTTCCTCAGGTTTCAGGACTTTGGGTATCTTATGCCAGTTCATTTGGGGTAGACTGGAACGCCTTCAGAGCTCCGACTATCTTTTGAAGGGCTTCCACACCTTGCCTGCGTCTAGTGTTCTTCTGGCCACTGTGCCACATCCTCTGGGCCAGCTTTGAAGCTATTGAGGGGTCTTGACTGATGCGGGGTTGGGGTATCTCCATTTTTCTTCTGTGGAGTTCTGTTGTCACATCCGCGGCCGTTTCATATGTACGAGGGCCGTCTTCAAAGAATACCACCATCTTGGAGGGATAGGGCATCCAGAATTTGATGCCTGCAGATTTTAAGGTTCTCATCACTGGAATGTAAGCCCGCCTTCGCACCATAATTTCAGGAGCATAATCATTCTCAAAGAACAGCCACTGGGATGCATAATAAATTTTACCCTTCCTCCAGGCCGTGTGCAACACTGACTCTTTCTCCTGATGCCTCAAGAATTTAATTAGAATCGTACGAGGGCGGAAGCCTGGTGGCGGCCTAGGGTGCGGTGGGCTCGTTCTAGTTCCAGGGTGATGGAGTCAGGTGAAGTAGCTCTTTTAGGGTTTTTTGCAGAAAGGGAATCCCCACTTTCAGCTCCCTCAGGGACTCCAGAGAGCCTAATGTTGTTTCTGCACCCTCGGCTTTCAGCATCTTCAGCACGGCTCTGTAGAGACTTAATATCCCCATGCAGCTGTACTATGGCGTGCTCCACTTCCTCCAGCTGCCCCTCCGATTCTGCCGTATGGGCCTCGTTGTTCTCTTGGTGCTGCTCCAGCTTGCTAATGTCTGTATGTAACGTGGTGACCGTGGACTTCATTTCTTTTCTGAAGTCTCTAATCTCTGCCAGCATCTGTGCCATCTGCCTCTGGAGGATCGTAAGTGGGGCTTGGTCGGATGCTGCTCTGGCACGAGGTCGATGAGGCCCGGGAATCCCCACTCTCCGACCCTTCGTCCTGCGATCGCTCTCCATCTTGGTGTTTCAGCAGGGCGTAGTTCGATTCCCCTCGCTTCTTTGGCATTGTAGCGCCTCCTGATTTGGTTAGTGAGTAGATTTTATTTAGTAAAGCTTTTCTGTGGAGGCTGTTTAGGAGGTCGCTAAGAGAGCCTTTTGTTTTAGGCTGCAGCCATGTTCATGACATCACCGGAAGTCCGAGGAAACTGATTTTTGAAGAGAAAATGCACTAGTCTGGCATGAAGGCTGCCCTGGTGCCAGAGACTATGTGCAACTGCCCTACTCACACATAGCTGGTCCCACTTCTGTACTTACAAATTCTAGCTAATTTAGCAATGCCTCAAACTAGCGTGCAGTTGAGTAATACCATTTAGCCTAGAATCTTATGCAGTGGCGGCAAGGCATAAAATAAGCGGGTACGCATCGCAATTTTCAAATCAAAAACCGGCAATTGTGAATCAATTTTGGTTTTGATTCGCGGTAGGTGCTAATCGAATTTTTCCAGGACCACAGGGCTTGGAATGCGCGAATTGTGCTATTTATCACTATTTTTTGCCATCTCCCTCACATTCTGGACCCCCCCCACTGCTAATCAGCTTCAACCAGTTGTTAATCATTTTTCATTTTGATTAGCAAAGGCCACTAATTAAGTCTCCAACACTAATTTATGCCTTGGGCGGACATGGGTGGGGAGCTAAGGGACTGAAGACCTCACTTGGGAAATTGTTCCATACAGATTAGCCTTAAGTCGGGTACGGCAACAGCAGAAATTTTTTTTAAATTTTCTTTATTATTTAAATACTGCAGAAGCAGCTGCCTTCCAATGTATTCCCGACTTGCATGACACCCACCAACCTGACCCAAGCTTAAAGAGACCCACCAAGATAAAACTAGGAGGCCCTGCACCATATAAATAGGTGCCTTACCACCAGAGGATCCTCATACTGTTATATATCCCCTAAAACTGTTCAGTAAATTAAATGCAATTTCCCTCGTAAAATCCTGTATACTGGGTCCCAAGGACTTCCCTTTTTTTCTGCCAGCCACACTCTGCCCCACGCTCACAGACGTGATAAGATGCCAGTGAGAGTGTGGGGGCGAGCTCCATTATACTCAATGGGTGGTGACTTTTTTATCTGTTTTTACTAACATAATGGCCACTTGGCAATGAAACGTGGGCACCGGTCGACTAACAAGGGCCTTTTTAATCGACTGGTGCCCATGTTTCATTGCCAAGTGGCCATTATATTAGTAAAAACAGATCGAAAAGTCGCTATCCGTTGAGTATAATGGAGCGCACCCTCGCGCTCTCACTGGCAACTCGTCATCATGTCCATGAGCATGGGGGCGCAGCGTGGATGGAACTTATGACGGGGGAAGTCCTTGGGACCCAATATACAGGATTTTACGAAAGAAATTACATTTTATCCACAAAACACTTTTCAAGGATATGCATAATATCGAGCTCCTTTGGTGGCAAGGCACCTATATATGGCACAGGGATGCATAGTGGTGAGTCTCTTTAAGTAGCACTAATGAGTGGAGAATAAGAGAAAGTACCGTAGTACTTATTTTCAGCTTTTGCAACACTGGCTGTTGTCTGTAAGAGGCAGCGGGGGGGTGAACATGACAAACTGACCTGGTGGTGTGTTCTGATGCAGTCATTGCATGCATGACTGCGTGGCCACAGTATGCATTGTTGCCACCCAACCCACAGAGATAGGCATTGGCAAGCAAGTGCTTGTGGGGTCAGGTCTCACACTTTGCTTGCAGAGGCATGTATATATATGTACATACAGACAGTACTGTGTGGTGTGCATAGTGTTTTGTTTACCCAGGACCTATGTGATTCAATGCTATATAGCCAGCGTGCACGCTGTCTGTGTGCAGTTTTCATTTGGAGCCAAATCAAGAGGCAGCACCTCGCAGTCATACTAAATTTAAAGAGATTTCACTCATTGGTGTGTGTCAGGGCAACAACTTTAAGAGTTAAATATCATACACCTCTAGTCTTATTCTCTCACTTTCACTGACTCACTGAACAGGTGAGATAAGAGCAGCGGGGGGGGGTCACTTATGCTGAACTAGGGTGCGGGGAAAGAGATTGGGGGAGGAGCATCAGCCTCTACTGTGTCTGATGAAAAATCGAAAATACAATAAAAACACTGGCATAAAAAAATAAAGAACAAAAACACTCAAAACAAACTGAACTGAATGACTGCTGCTGCCAGTGATGGTGGACTGGGAAATATACAGACTTGTGCAGACTGTCCTTGCCAAAGATTAGGATGGGTTGCATTTATAACAGCTTGCTACCCATCATGATTTTTGCTCCAATAATTGCCCCGACTGCACTGCAGAGCGTGAAAAAAAAAATTCTGGGGTTCTAAGTGGCCCCCAGACCTCTTGTACCCAAATGTTCACCGCTGATACCTAGTAATGGCCAGCTGAATGGCAGTATTGAGTCACATCATGGGAGACCAGGGTTTGCTGCGAGCTCAGCTGGGGACCACGTGTCATGGGGTGGTGAGACACTGGGTTCCTAGTGAGGGAGGATGCAGATGCAGGACATCCAGAATCTCTGCTCCCTCTGCTGGCTGAACTGTTAGTGGCATTGGCTGTGAAGGCAGCTGATTGTCGGCTCCCCTCTCCCATCCCGAAGGAAGGGTCATACCTCACAACCTTTCATGACCTAAATGTGACACTGCTTGCCAGCTCCCTTCTCCCACCCCAAAGGAAGGTTGCAGCAGCAAACACTAAGTCAGACTGTTGTTTTTTTTTTGAAGGGGGGGCAAAACTTGAATAAAATATGGTAAATAGGCTTAGGTATAGAACACACTTTATTTAAAAATAATGGCATATAAACAGTAATCAAGCATATGGTATTCAAAGCTAGCTCAGCCACTGGGTAAATAGCCAAACTTATATATAATTTAAATGATGATTTCTACACCTGAATTTGTAAGGAAGGAGAAAAGAAGCCCTGCCTAGCAGCGTACCCTGTGATGCCAAAAAAAAAAAAAAAAGAGGTCAGCCAACCTGCTATCTCTGGTGTCATCCGAAATCTCAATAAATAAAAAACAAAATTCTGGCATGCGTATGCTCTCCATTGTACTCCCATTGATTTTGTGAAGAGCAGTGTGTAAGAGCCAGAGGCGAGCTGTAGTGAGGCTGAGGTTCTGAAAGCTTCTACTGATGTTGCATCAGCTACGAGGCTCCCTGGCAAGTTGCAACTCAAATCTTCAAGGCTGGGTTCAGATTGGCTACAAAAGGAAGCTAGAAAACCGCAATCTTATTTTACCACGTTTGTGTATTAATGCGATTAACATCCGCCTTTTGAGTTGAATGAACACGGATTTATTGTCATACATTTGTTAAAAAAATTCAAGTTTTTCACTCGGAGTAACCCAGTTGAGTTGCAGCATCTCATCTTCAGTAATAAAAAGTTTGCTAAAACAGTTAAACTACAACTTATGTTCACAAAGCATCACGACACAGTTTTCTATAAACGAATAACATGAATGCATTGCAAATAAGAAAACAAAGAGCTTTACTAAATTCATGCTAACATGAGAACATAAAGGGATTTACAAAACGCATGGCAAACATCAATGCTAGATACATTAAATAAATGATAACATTATACCTTAATTTCAGCAATCAGTTCTTCCTTACTCATGTTCTGTTTTTCCACAACTTCTATGCCATTTTCAGCCAAGATCTTCTTGCAGCAAGGATCTACACTTTCACTAATCAAAATTTTTCGGACGCTAGCTACAGCCATTGCAACTGTTGAGTTTCTGTCCGCTTAGTGAAAAGTCGTTGCAACCAACTTTCCTTCTCTCGTACGTTCCGTGCAATAGGAGCTGCCGATACCGTGGACCTATAATATCTGATCCATCATACTGCTTTACACCGGGCAAACTCCACCCACCTCGATTACGTCACCATTGGCAGATTTTATTGTGGCATGATCCTGTACCCGCCCACTCTATCCCCAACACCAGCCGCAGATCACAGAACTCGAAAAGTGTTTTTTCGAGTTTTGAGCCGAAGTGCCACTAGCCCCGCCCCTAATTGCCATTCGCCGGTTAAGAACAGTCAGGATTGGAGCAAGGCTAAGTGCACCAGAAGAGAAGATGAGCAAGGATTCAACGAAACTGTTTTCGAGGGACGCAGCCAGCAAGCAAGGGAGAGCAAACGTATGTTCACGTTAGCATTTTAAAAATGACGTGGATTTAGGCTTATAATTACAAAGTAAGGGAAAAAAAACGTGCTTTGCACTGCTGTATACTCACAGGCAGCAGCTGTAGAGTTGCCCCTAAAGTGGCGTTTGTGTGAGCTTTTTTTTGGGTAGGGGCGGAGAGTTCGAGATCAAGCTGTTGGTAAAGCACAGGTAACAGGCATTTGTCAATGCCGAATGTTTGCTTGCTGGCACTGGCTTTGGTAGTGTAGGAGTTAGAGAGCTGCATAATAGGACTGGCAGTGAAGTATTGAACTGGAGCCACCACCACCCTGCAGAGAGTGACAGGCATTGGGGTGCATACCTCCTGCCTCATAAATCAGGGACAAGGCTTAAAAAAGTCAGGGACAAAGGGCCAAGATCAGGGACACATCTTCAAAATTGCTGATATTCACTCAGGAAGCTGGTAGAATAAGGGGCTTAGTGTAAAATGCATTTTCTAAGGAAGAACAAGTCTGTAACTTTAATGTTTAACATTATTTTGTGCTTACAACCTCCACTGTTTGGTCACAGAAACACAATTTTTAGGAGGGACAGAGTAAAAATTTGAGGTAAAATCAGGGACATCCCTGAAAATCAATGACAGTTGAGAGGTATGTTGGGGTGTGCCTTTGGATCGTCAGGGATAACGGCCACGCCATTTCACCACACCCTACCATGCAGACACCGACAAGTGTCACCGTGTGCCTTGGGATCTTTGGCCCTTATGCTCACCCCATTCCATCAGGAAATATGGTGAGATGGGTGCAGTATAGGAGAATGGGGTGAACTTTGGGGACGAAGAGTCCAAGGCACACCTCGATGCCTCTCACTGGTTGCAGGGTGTGGGTGGGGTTGGAATGGTATGAGCATTACAGGCGACAATCCCAAGTCACACTCCTGATGCCTTTCGGTCTCTGCAGGGTGGGGCATTATGGTCGGAAACCCTAACGCCTCAGGCGTTCGTTGGTATTTTCACTCCAAATTTTCAACACAGGATTTTTGTGACCCCCACCTTATGAACAGTGGCAATATCAGTTTGTTAGCCGAAAGCTGATTTTGCACAGCGACTACAGCATTTGGCACCACAAGTGCGAAAACACATTTAGAACAGGATGTGAAAAATGACAGCTGTACTGTTCATGGGGAGGTGTAAAAAATGGCAGTGTTGAAAATCTGCTGTGAAAATATTAAAACAAATGGTGAAGTCACGAGCGTGCGTAGAAACTGCGGAACGCACACCCATAATGTAATTAGTTTGGGGATTTCTTTTACAGCAGATTGCCAACACAGGCATTTTGGGACCTCCGCTCATGAACAGTGTCACTGTGATTTTCTTAATCTGTCCCGAACAGTGATTTCCCACAGCGACCACGCATTTCTGCACTGGAAGTGTGAAAACACATTTCGGCCATGGTGTGAAAAATGACAGCTGTACTGCTCATAAGGAAGTGTGGAAAAAAGCCAGTGGTGAAAATCTGGACTGAATGTATTACAAATTCATGAACTTACAAGGGTGCGTGGAAACTGCACAATGCTCGCTCGTAAAACAGTAATTTTATGGACTTGTGTCACCAAATTTTTAACGTAGCCATTTTAAGACCTCTGCTCATGAACAGTGTCACTGTGATTTTCTTAATCTGTCCCGAGCATTGATTTCGCACACCGACTGCGGCATTGTGCGCTACATGCGCGGAAACACATTTTGGGCAAGATGTAAAAAATGACAGCTGTACTGCTCATAAGGAGGTGTGGTAAAAAGGCAATGTTGAACATCTGGAGTGAAAATATAAAAAATTCTCAAACTTACTAGCGTGCATAGGAACTGCGCAACGCATGCTTATAAAACAGTCATTTTTGGGAATTTTTTCACCAAATTTTTAACATAGGGTTTTGGGGCCCACAACTGTGACACTGTCATTTTGTGATCGGTCCTGAAAGGTGGTTCCCGCAGTGACCGTGAAAATCACCTTTCGGAACCAATAACAAATGACAGTGCCAGAATTATGAGGTGGGGTCCCAAGAACCCCATGTTGAAAAATATGCTGAAAAATTCTAAAAGTGCCTGAGATATGCATCAAAGTTGAAAAATCCTATTTATTCCATTATACAGCTTACCGGCATTTCCTCAGTTCAAGGGTCGGCTTTGAAGAGTGCAGACATGTCTCGTCCACCGAAGATCGCCATGCCAGACTCTGGAGGTAAGTATGGGGTGAGGGGGGGTGGGGAGGCAGGGTGCGCAGAGGGTGGAGCTGGTGGGGCAGGCGTCAAGACAGTCAGCGAAGCAATAAGTTTTTACAGGGCATTTTTTATTTAAAGACGACGCGAACTTTTGCCATGTTGGGTGGGCTGCCAGCATGGCAGCTGGAAGGCTGTTTGGGGGCAGTGGAGCCGACAGGGATTGGGCACCCCTGCTGGTACACGGACTGTTGCCACGCTGGGGTGGTGGGCCTCAGCGTGGCACCTGGAAGTCTGTTGGGGGATAGAGGGTCAGATGGGGATTGGGCACCCCGCCGGCCTTACAGGACTGTTGCCTGCTGGGTGGCCTCCAGCATGGCACCTGGAACTCTGTTGGGGGGAGCACAGCGGAGCCGACGGAGGATTGGGCACCCCCCGTCTGTCATGCAGTGTGTGTGGGGGGAGCGCATGAGCACGCTGGAGTGGGCTCCCAGTGTGCTACTTGTTGCAGGGGAATGGAGCTGTCTTTGACCGCTGTTTTAGTGCAATGCCTACACGTTACCACCACTGATTGCAGCTTTTTTTGCTTTCAACTGTACGCCACTGCATCTGAATGGCTGTCATAGACAGCTCCTACATTCATTGGTGTGGGGTGGCCGTGCCTGCAAAAGGTAGCAGGGCATTGGAAGTGGGGGAGGCACACTTACGAATTCTTGTATGATGGTACTATGTTTCTTGCACATGCGTGCAAGCAAACATAAAAAACAATTAAATGACAGGATTTTTTTCTCCCCATTTTGTAAGTAAGCAATAAGACACGACAGGCTGTGCACTGAACAGATGTTATACAGTGAGTCCCAGAATTCTATCTGATTGGCTGGCACATTTTACCTGTGGTTAATCCTAGCATGACCCACAGGAAAAAGTGCCAGCCAGCCGCATCTAGAACCCCCTTTTCATATCAATCTGACCCCCAAAAAAATCAAAGTCAGAAAACTGCCATACTGGCACCACTAAGCTGACATGCTACAGCGGGAATTTCAAAATGCTCTGCAGTTGTCCATTCATAGAAGTCGACCAACCCACAGCAGTCTCCAAACTGACTGCAAAAATCAGTAAATGTTTTCTATTTTAAAATATCAGCAGTTCCTAATCAATTTACATTGCTGCTAAGCACTCCAGAGTGCAGGCCTAAGTGAGACCACGGCTCTTTCCTAACTCCAGCCCGCAAATCAGCAACCCTTAGCCTGTACTCCAGTCCTCTGAGCCCAACAGCAGCTTGATAACTGAAACACCACCAGATCCGCAGAACAACAACAAAAAAATAAACTTCAAGTAGCTGGAACACTGTCCGACAACACAGTAGTTCACCATGTCTTTCCAGGTAAAAATGTGGACTTAAATAAATAGTAAATTAAATACCCCAGCGATCTCCCACTCGCAGCACTGGGTGGCCGGTAACAGCTTCTCCTATTCAAATAGCAGTTCCCATCTCTGTTTAGTTTTCCATTTACTACTCTTCAATAAATCCATTTCCTTTACTAAAAAAAAAAAAAGCATGCCTGTTTTATGTGAGCCGAAATCACCAATCGTTCCCTACGCTCACCAAGGAAAAGAAAACGGGAATAAATAAAACAGAAGGTGTGTGTGTTTGTGTGTGTGTGGATCAGAGAGAGAGAGAGAAAGAAAGCAGATGTTAGCAACCCTGGACTAGTACTGCTAGCAACCAAGGACTATTTGTTTTCAGGCGAAGCAACAAATACAATACACATAAATTAAATAGTCTCCCAAAAATACTTTTCATTAATTTGTTTTTTTATGACAAAAAAGGGGGACATTGTATAACTGCAATATACCACTCCAGGGTGTAGGTGATGCTTCCTTTACCCACTTCAGGTATAGTTTACTCACTCGGCCTGCAGCCTTGTGTCCAAACCACACTAGGCATGGGTAAATCCCAGCATAACACACACTCTGTCGTGGTATATTGCTTAATTAAGGCACGCCCAGAGGCATAGTGATGCAGGTGGACGCAAGCAGAGTGCTTTCAGCCCCCGGAAGTGCAGTAATATCTGTTAAGTGCACTAGAGTGTCTTATTGCTCATATAAAATGGGGCTCTATAATTTAATATGTATGTTAAAACTGAAACTGATATGTTTCAATATTAAAACAGTCAAAATTGTTATTACTTTTGTAGAGAAGTAGTTCCTCCGCCTACATTAGTGTGATGTCTTTTTTTTTTTTTTTTTTAGCTCAGAACTTTTATCCTGCTGGAGCCTCTATAGCAGTATGTTGAAGGTTGTGGTGGTCATGGGTACCCTACACATACACAGTGTTAGATAATGTGCTTCGCAGAATTCAAAAGAAAGACTTCCTGTCCTACTTCTGTGGTGGGCTAGTAATTCTTTCATGTTCATTATTTATTTATTTTTTTTTACATTGTTGAGTGGTGCGAGTGTGAGCAGGAGAGCAGTCAAGTGGGCAGGAGGAAAGCTGCTACCTGTGCTGCTTGCTTTTAAATAATGAGTGCAAGATATTGTAATAAAAAGCAAGACTCCCTTGTCTTATTTCTGTGGTGCACTGATAAGCATTTTTAAACATTTATTTCTTATTACAGGTGTAGGTGCAAGAGGGCGAGTGACCGACTGGGTGGGAGACAAGGAAAGCACTAGATGTGCAGCGGAAACCAGGAGAAGAGACACACTACTGTTTAAATAATAGTTGGCCGATTTGTAAATAAAATTTAAAAAAAAACATAGAAACCTTTCGGACAGACACAGGCACAATGTCACAGTTCCTTATTCAGATTTAGCAGGAGATCAAAGTTAATTTCCTCAGGATTAAACAGCATGAAATATATTTCTAATTGTGAATCACCAGCATTGGAACCATCTAAACTGAGGGTCATCCCACATCTCCATTTTGAATATCGATGCAAAACTGTTTCTAGATATTGTGGCTCAATATTTGTCTATGAGGTGAGCATCTCTTAAATGAAGACCTGTAGAGTCAAGGTCACATTTAAAATATTCACATTTTTAAGTAGAAGTGTAGGGGTCCCAAAAGAGCAATCATAGTTCGGTGCATATGTCAAACTGTAAGATCAATCTAAGTAATACAGTATTTAAGACCAAAAAGAGATAGATTTAAAATTAAGGCATTAACAGTTACTGACATTTAAGAGTTTTAATACTGAAGCCTTATCCTAGATCAGTCTGATAAGAAACTACCTCCTTCATCCCCAATTGTATATTCTTCCTCCATATTTATCAATTCTGCCTTTGGCGAGCTGCTTTTTGAACGGAATTTAGAATTTATATTACATCCACTATCGGCAGACCTCTCAGTATTTTTTGCGGGAATGTCTGTAGGACGATATCTACTTTTTACAAGCAAGGAAGATCAAAGGGGGCATGGTTAGAATCACAAAAAAGGATGGACAACCCACAGAGCAAGACGGGGAAAAGGCAGAGGCATTCAATGAGTACTTCTGCTCAGTATTCACACAGTAAGCAGATGGAAATGGACCAGCAATAGGCATAAAGAAGTGTCTGATTGAAGGAATAGACACAGGTCCCTTCACAGAGGAAAGGGTCCTAGAGAAAGACACAAGTTAAAAGTCGATAAAGCTATGGGGCCAGATGGGATACACCCAAGAATACTTAAAGAACTTGGGAAAGAACTGGCAGCCCCCTTAGCAGTGCTCTTCAACAAATCATTGAGGAGTGGGGAGGTGCTGGAGAATTGGAAGAGAGCAACAATAGTACCACTCCACAAGAATAGAAGCAAGGAACAGCCAGGAAACTACCATCCAGTTAGTCTAACATCAGTCGTGGGAAAACTGATGGAGTCCCTGCTGAAAGAAAGCATTGTAGCAAACTGGTCAGCTCGACAAAATCAACACTGTTTCACGGCAGGGAGGTCCTGCCAGACAAACCTGGTTGATTTTTTTCAATTGGGTCACCAAAACAGTGGATCAGGGTGGGGCAGTGGATGTGGTTTACCTGGACTTCAGCAAAGCTTTTGACTCTGTTCCACACGGGAGACTAGTCAGAAAACTGGAGAACATGGGAGTTGGGGCCAAGGTAATGACCTGGGTCAGAAACAGGTTACGAGAGAGAACTCAGAGAGTATTAGTGAATTGCGCTCTGTCAGAAGAGAGGAGGGTGACTGGCGGGGTCCCGCAGGGCTCAGTTCTGGGGCAGATCCTCTTCAACATATTCATCAGCGACATTGCAGATTGACTGAAGGGAAAGGTGTGCCTGTTTGCAGATGACACCAAAATCGGCAACAGGGTGGACACACCAGAGTGACAGCAAAGCATGGAAGGTGATCTCCGAAAACTGGAAGAGTGTTCCGGGACCTGGCAATTTAAATTAATTGCCAAAAAATGCAAGGTCATGCACCTGGGAAAACATAACCCAGGGAAACTGTACTCAATGGGAGGAGAGCAGCTGTTGGTTACTAGGCAGGAGCAAGACCTGGGGGTGATCATATCGGATGACCTCAAGGTCAGTAAACAATGTGAAAATGCAGCATTAAAGGCTAGTGGCATCCTGGGATGCATAGGGAGGGGCATCACAAGCAGAAGGCATGAAGTAATCATGCCCCTGTATCAGTCCCTGGTAAGCTCTCACCTGGAGTACTGTGTCCAGTTCTGGAGGCCACACCTCAGGAAGGACATGGATAGGGTGGAGACGGTACAGAGAAGAGCAACAAAGATGGTGCAAGGCTTACATCAGAAACCGTACAAGGCAAGACTAGATGACCTCAAATTATACTCCCTAGAGCAACGCAGGCATCGTGGGGACATGATCGAAACATTTAAATACCTTAAAGGCAACAACAGGGTGCACGTGCAGAACCTCTTTCAGTTAAAAGACTAGAACAGGACTAGAGGGCATGACCTTAGACTTAAGGGAGAAAATTTCAGGATCAATATGAGGAAATTCTTCTACACAGTGCGCGTTCTGGAACCATGGAATAATTTGCCTGAGGGAGTGGTGGGAGCCAAGATGGTGGGGGAATTCAAGCGGGCATGGGACAGACAATGTGGGATACTCAAGCAGGCAGCTAGGTAAGAAGGGGTTGGAAACCAAGGGCAGACTTGATAGATCATACGGTCCCCATCTGCCAACAACTTCTATGTTTCTAAAGTGAGGGTACCGGACTTCAGGAGGGCTGACTTTGGCAAGATGGGAGAGTGCCTCAGAAAAGCACTAGCAAACAGGCTAGAAGGAGGTGTGGAGCAAGTCAATAGGGAATCATCAAAACTGCCATCACAGGGGCAACAAGCCTTTGTGTGAAGCAAATAAACAAATTAAAATGAAAGAAAAAGCCACTATGGTTCTCAAAAGAGGTGGCTGTGAAAGTCAGGAAGAAAAATATAGCATTCCGGAAGTATAAGGAAACAGAAGGAGCAGGACAGAGAGCTGTACCAGTTAAGGCAGAAGGAAGCAGGGAGGAAGTCAGAATAGCAAAGGCCCAAACTGAGGAAAAGATAGCCAACTTGGTTAAGAAGGGGATAAAACCTTTTATAGGTACATCAGTGAGCGTGAAAGACAACGGAGGGATAGTGAGGCTGAATAGAATGAGCGTGGGTGGGCAGAGGGGACAGTGAAAAGCAGGGATACTGAACGAATATTTCTGCTCAGTATTCACAAAAGAGGAGGTGAAGTGCCAATCCAGTTAACAGAAGCATTCTTGATAGGGGGTTGATCCCAGTCCTTTCACAGAAGAAAGGGTTCTGCAAGAACTGCTAAAACTGAAGGTGGACAGAGCAATGGGGCCTGATGGAATTCACCCAGAATTCTAAAAGAATTATGGGGAACTAGTGAAACCACTGGCTACTCTTTTTAATAAATCATGGAGGATGGTGTGGTACCCGAGGACTGGAGGAAGGCAGATGTGGATTCCCCTTCACAAAGATGGGACCAAGACAGAGGCAGGAAACTACAGACCTGTCAGTTTGACCTTTGTGGTAGGGAAAGTGATGGAGTCACTTCTGAAGGAAAGAATAGTTGAGTACCTAGAGGCCAGTGGGGCACAGGACCCAAGGCAGCATGGGTTCACAGCAGGAAGGTCATGTCAGACGAATCTAATAGATTTCTTTGACTGGGTGACCAAAGTAGTAGACCAGGGAGGGCTGTGGACATGGCCTACCTAGACTTTAGAAGGCATTTGACACAGTCCCACACAAAGATTAATAGTCACATTAACGAGCCTGGGAGTGGGTCCCAGGGTGGTAGCCTGGGTAAAACATTGGCTGGACAACAGGACACAGAAGGTAATTGTAAATGGAGTCCACTCTGAAGAAAGAGGGGTTACTAGTGGGGTACCACAGGGTTCAGTATTGGGTCCAGTCCTTTTTAATGTCTTCATAAGTGACGTTGCAGAGGGACTGGAAGGAAAAGTATGCATCTTTGCAGATGACACAAAGATCTGCAACAGGGTTGATACACAAGGAGGCGTGGAAAGGATGAGAAGGGACTTGGCAAGGTTGGAGGAATGGTCAGAGTATGGCAGCTAGGATTCAATGTAAAGAAGTACAAAATAATGCACCTGGGAAACAAGAACCCAGGGAAGAATACACAATGGGGAGGGAGGTAGTAACAACAAAAAAAGGAAAGGGACCTGGGGTAATCATATCAGATGACCTTAAGGTTAGCAAGCAATGTGAGAAGGCAGTAGGGAGGGCTGGGGTTTACTGGGATGCATAGGAGAGGCATCAACAGCAGAAAACAGGAAGTTATCCTCTATACAGACAGTTGGTGAGACCCCATCTGGAGTACTGCGTCCAGTTCTGGAGACCCCATCTCCGCAAGGACATAAACAGGATAGAGGCAGTCCAGAGGAGGCAACTAAAATGGTGCAGGGTCTGCAAGAGAAGCCGTATGAGGAGAGACTAAGGTGCTTAATATGTATACCCTTGAGGAAAGAAGGGGGACATGATAGAAACTTTTAAGTACCTCAGTGGAATCAACAAAGTACAAGAGGGTAGCATCTTTCAGAAAAAGAGACGGCAAGAACAAGGGACACAATTTAAAGATAGAGGCGGTTCAGGGGCAATGTGAGGAAGTATTATTTCACAGAGAGGGTAGTGGATGCATGGAACAGCCTTTCTGAGGAGGTTGTGGGGTCTAAAACTGTGGGAGAATTCAAGAATGCATGGGACATACATAAGGCAATTATTGTTGGGGGTAGGAAGAAATAGGCTGTTGGTTAACTAGGATCTGCGGCCTATCCTGTAGGTAGGGAAATGGGCAGACTAGATGGGCCAAGCGGTCCTCATCTGCCGTCAAAGTCTATGTTTCTATGTAACATTGCCGTCTTATACTGTGTGCTTTAGCAGACCAAGCCATGGATTTGGGGATAATTTGGGATTTTTCAAGCATATGACGGAAGTGCATTTGTATTTACTTTAGTTGATGAGGAGGTAGTTGAGGGTTTTATGTCTGTCGGCAGTGAAGATTGATTCTGTATGTTACTGTCTTTTGCTGGAGAGGACTGGTGCTGATCTGTTGGGTCATGTGGACCATTTGACAGTTTGACAAGGCTAGCATTCAAGGAGGCAGTGTTTTGTGAGGATACAGACCGACTTCTGTTTATGACTTCCCAGGCTTCTTCAATTGAGTGGAGCTCATAATATCCCTCTCCCCTTTGAACCATTAGTATCGTTAGGTATTTAATGTAGTACTGGCTGGTTTTCCCGATCTCTGCAGCTGGCACAGATTTCTGCGGCCATTGCTGCAGAATCGCAGTAAACACGGGACCCTGTTCTGTGGTACTTGATGGATCAAAAAGCCAGACCATGCTTTACAGTGGTCAAGATGTTAGAATATACTAAATGCCAGTTAATTCTGCAGACTGCATGGAAGACACCGGACCTCTGACTTGATGGACAGTGAATTTAGTTTGATCAGGACTTCTCTGATCTCCTGAACGAAAAAACATGGGCAGTCTCTGAAGTCATCAGACAAGTCAAAGAAAGCAGATGAAAATTCAGTTAAATTACCCAGCAAGGCTCAGATTTGTCCTAGCTACCTGTATTCAGTCATTCAACTCTCTTAGAGAAACAGCCTCCACACTACAAAAGCTGGGCTTGAAATGTCCTGACTTAGAGACGGAATTCCTAGAACAGCACCTCTCAAACAAAGCCTGGCAACAAGCAAGTTGACCAAGAAAATCTAACACAACAGCCAACAGCTTTCCATCACACCTTAAGGCTGGTGTACAGAAGTTTCTCAATGGGGAACTATAAGCTCTCAATAGCACCACCTCAGCAGAATCTATTAGAGAAGCTGGAATATCCACATAATGGGTAAACTAGGTACACCAAATAGTCCTTGTCTGCCGGCAAATTCTATGTTTCTGTGTTTAAAAAAAAAAAAAAGACTTCCAGTTCCGCCAAGGACCTACTGGCAGGGTAGACGAGTGGCTCCTCCACAACTCAACCACCAAACTTGTTAAATCTTCTCATTTAACTGGCTAAATTGCAAGAATCTCCACAACTATGCCTGAAAACGGCCCTAAACACAGACGGGGGCTGAAAATGACACCGAAAAAAGATGCTAAACCCAAGGATGCAAAACAGATCTGGCAGCGGCCTGGACCGAGGGGGAAGGAGTAGGTCGCCATCCAGCACGAGAGGATCGAAGTCAGATACAGATGGCGAGTTGGAGCATCTCTCGCTCAGCAGGTTTGAAATGCTGCCTAAAGAAATTCAAGGCTCCAGGTTAGACAACAAACGGGAATTTAAGAATATAACAGAAAAGCTAATTAAATTAGAAAATCAGACGGACCAAATGGAGGAGAGAGTATCGGCACTGAAGACCAGACAACACAAATAGGGGAGATTCTAGAGCTCCTACTGCAACAAACGGCAGAGTTGCATGCTAAAACGCTGGACTTAGAGAGCCGTTCGAGAAGAGAAAATCTCAGGATATATGGTTTAAAAGAAGGAGCTGAAGCACACCCCATGACAGACTTTGTGGAAAACCTCTTGTGGGATGTACTTGACTTGCCCCCAGGTTACAACCTACAGATAGAAAGTGCACATCGCTCATTGATTAAAAAACCTACCGACCCAACGGCATGTCCAAAATCAGTTGTCATTAAATGTGCAAGCTTTAAGGTAAAAGAGGACTTATTGTGCCAGGCCTGGGCACAGAAAACACTGAAATATCTGGACTCCAAAATTACAGTGGACCACGACTACCCGCCAGAAATTCAAACCGCAACACAACAATACTCTCCTTTGCTGAAAATGTTAAGGGGACTAGGAATTAAGTTCCAGACCCCCTTTCCAGCATGCTTAAGAGTCCACTGGGAATCAGGCACTGAGGTCTATAATTCAGCACAAGAATCTGCGCAGTACTCTCTTAAAAGAGGACTTCAGGTTCCGAGACCACAGATGGAACGAGGTGTGATGGGAAGATGCTTCCACCCCAGACTGGCAGATAGCTATGCAATGGAAGCAATGGGGACCTGCACGAGTAAGCGCAAAGGAGGCAGCTAGATCACTAGCGACATGGTTCCAACACAAAGACAAAACAGCGAGGCAAACGACTCGGTGAACTGGCAGAGGCAGACTGACTGCAAATCCTATTTAACAGGTACTGACTCAGATGAATGCCTTCCCTTTACAAGGGTCCTGACTCACCCAGATTATGGAGTTTAGGATCCCGATCTATTGGGAGGGGGGAGCGGAGACAGGCCCATGCACCCAAGATAGAATACCCCTAACAGGAACTGAGAAGAAGGCAAAATACCGAAAAGTGAAAATAACTTGAAGGGGTTTAGGTGTGACTGTCCCGCAGAATACCCTCTTGGGGGAGATGATGTGAAAATAAAGATGACCAAAGGAGATGTAAGAAGAAATGCTCGACAGGAAGCTAGAGAAAAGAAATGCCTGAGGAGAAAATAGAATCTGTTGACACTAATAAAGGTTGGGGGGAGGAAATACCTGCTAGTTACGTTTGGTAGGATCTGTGGCAGCAAACTATAATAAGAAGGAGCCGAGATAAATAGAACAGGCGGCTCGGGGCAGTGGTCCTCTATAGGAGGAAATGACCCTCACACCCACTCCTGGTCTGATCCCAGGAAACTGGGAATAACGCTAGGAACAGAAACCCAAAGAATAGGATTTCCTACCTTGGAAGCAGTTCACTTGAATTTTGTTTATTATTTTGTTTTTTCAGAACAATATATGGCTCTGTTGGCCAAATGTGTCATAAGTTATAGTTGGTTTACTGAAGTTTAAAATAGGCATGTTAAAACTAAAGACTACCAGAAGCAACTGCTGGGGGGAAAAAATGGAAAGCCAGAAATGAGAAGAGGAGGGAGGGAAACAGAAAGACAATTACAAATTATTATGAATGAGTGCTAGAAACACCTTAATTTGCTCATATAATGTACACGGGCTTAATAATCCTGTGAAAAGAAGTAAGGTGCTTTCTTATCTTAGGAAAACAAGAACTGATTTTACACTCGTGCAAGAAACGCACCTCTCCAAAGGGAAGCATGAACAATTGTCTAAGATGGGATTTGAGGAGATAATCACCTCCACTTATAAGAAAGGTAAACAAAGGGGAACTGCAGTGCTGGTCAATAAGGGAGTCCAGTTCCAAAAGAGCGAGGCACTGATTGATAAAGAGGGAAGATATACTGTTTTGAAGGGGACATATAGAAAACAGAAGATTACACTTGCCTCAGTGTACTTCCCCCAGGCTCTGAATACAGAGACTACAAACATTTTTCCTCAAACTCCAGAGTTGGGCAGAGGTCATTTGATATGTTGGGACTTCAACCTAGTGCTTAATCCCACACTAGAGACCACATTGAATGCTATAAAAAACACGAGTAGGACGGCTAGAAAGGTATGTAAGTTACTCACAGAATTGGGTATGGTGGATGTGTGGCATCAACTACACAAAACGACTAGGGACTACACCTACTATTCGAACCCACACAGAATGTACTCCAGACTGGACTACTTTTTCCTGGGTGGGGAGGAAATGCAGAGGGTTACCTCACTTGGTTTAGAGACATGGTCCTATCTGACCATGCCCCCTTTCCTCACATTGGAACTGGGAGAAATAAAGAAAAACACACTGTGGAGACTCAATGTATCTCTTTTGAGAGACAAGGAATCTCAGAAAATAATACAGGAGACATATGACCGATTCCTAACTGAAAATTTGGACCCAGGAATTCCAACAAATATGATATGGGACACAGCAAAAGCTGTATTAAGGGGGAAATTCATCCAGATATCAACAAGGAAGAAAAAGGAGAGAGACAGATACATTGAATCTACAACTTAAAATCAGGGACTTGGAAGAACAACAAAAACAAAAGTATGATGCAGCCAGAAATAAGGCCCTGCTAGATTTAAAAAAAAAAACAGCTTAACAGCAAATTAGACTATCAGGTAGAATAGAATCTGATATTTCTTAGACAGAAATTCTACGAAGGGAGACCCCGTTCCTTAAAACTCTTAGCGGCTAGATTAAGAGCCCAAAGGGCAAAAGCAATAATACACCAAATCATGCACCCAAATACAGGTAAAATCCTGACACAAACAAAGGATATTGCAGAAGCCTTTAAGGACTTTTATGTTCAGCTGTATGCAGCTGCACCCCTTCCTGCTGAGCAATTAGTAGAGGACTTCTTGGGAGGATTAAAACTACCCAAACTCACAGAACAACAAATAGAAAAATTAATAAGGCCTCTTACACAAATAGAACTAAAAGCGGAAATAGGGAGGATGAAAACAGGGAAGTGCCCAGGCCATGACGGCCTACCGGCAGAATTTTATAAGATATTTACAGAAATGGTACAACCACTACTGTTTCAAACAATGCAGGAAGTATTTACAGGAGAAAGGGACCCACCTCCCTCATGGGAACAAGCAGTGATCTCGGTGATTCCCAAGCCTGGAAAGGACCCCTCAAGATGCCCAGCTTACAGTCCTATTTCATACTAACATACTATTTGCCAGCAGATTAGGCCTTAAGGTCTATCGAGTCTGCTCAAACCTTAGATCCTTAGTTGGGTGCCGAGGCCCTCCCATCCCTTGTGTTCCAGAAACCCCTATCATCCATCCCCACCCTCTCTTGAAGCCCTCCACTGTGGATCTCTGTGCCAGCTCGCCAGGCAGTGCATTCCAAGGGTCCACCACCCATTTCCCTACTAAATAATGATTATAAATTATACACCTCTCTCCTGGCCCGAAGGCTACAAGAAATTCTACCGAGTCTAGTACACCTTGACCAAACGGGGTTTATACCTGGCAGACAAGTCCAGGATAATCTTAGAAGAACTATACACATTCTAGATCACATAAATCACACTAATACTCCCTCTATGTTTATGAGCCTTGATGCAGAAAAAGCATTCCATAAAGTCTCATGGTCTTTTCTGAGGAGGGTCATTTCCGGGTTTGGAATCCCAGGAGACTTCATTACCAACATGTTTAAACTATATAATAAACCAAGAGAGTATGTTGGGGCGAATGGTCATATCTCAACCAGTTTCAATTTGGAGAGGGGCACAAGACAGGGATGCCCACTTTTGCCGCTGCTGTTCACACTGTACACACAGCCACTTGCAGAGAGTATCCGCCAGAACCCAAGCATACAGGGCTTTAAAATGGGAGGTAGGGAAAATAAATTACCACTATATATGAATGATATTTTGGTGTACTTGTCAGCACCAGAGAAATCTCCGAGTAGAGTTGATGGGACAGTTGGACAAATTTTCTAGGATTTCAGGGTACACACTTAATAAAAATAAGACAGAGATACTATGTCTACATTATATACCCACCCCCTCAATTAAAGAAAAATACCGGATGAAATGGGAATTGCCTAGGATGAGCTATCTAGGAATTTCTATAGGTCCCAGATCAAAGGAGTTATACAAGCTTAATTACCCTTCACTAATAAACCAACTAAAGTGGGATATCCAAAAATGGAATCTACTGCCCCTGACTCTTGGAGAGAGGGTACAGGCACTGAAAATGAATGCATTGCGTCGTGTGCTGTATTTGTTCCAGTGTGTCCCCTGTGACATATTGCAATCTACCCTGGCAACATGGCAGCAAATGTTCCTCTCATTTGCTTGGGGAAAGATAAGACCTAGAATAAACAAAAAGGTTTTGTGTTTGCCAGAGAGAGAGGGGGGAATATCATTTCCTGACGTAGCTGGGTATTGGTTGGCAGCACAGATGCGCATAGCACTTCTTTGAAGAAACAGACAAAATGATGCATTGTGGAAGAGAATGGACCAACTGGATCAGAGAGATCCCCCTGTTGACAGCCCTAATCTTTCAGCCCAAAACTAGATACACCTGCCAGACATACCTCTCTGGGATCAGAACAGTACTAGAAGGGTGGAGAATGGGCACCCAAGGGGATAATCTGCAAAAGAACCTGTGGATGTTTAGGTGGTGGATATACGAATCAAAATTTGGGCTAGCAACCCAAGATGATTGGTTTAATAATCAGGCCCAGAGGGGAATTACTTCCCCATATCAGCTAATGCAAGAAAAGCAGATGATCTCCTTTGAACAGGCCCAAGCACACTTCGGTTGGACACATAGAGATTTATTAAGATACTACCCGATTAGAACATATATAAGGGAAATACAAAAACAGGGGCCAAAAACGGAGGAGAGATGGGAGGAATACATACCTTTTCGGAAAATCTGGAACACTACACATGGGGAAAAAGCCATTACCTTACTATACAACGCCCATGTTAAAAATGGCTGTGTGTCTACCCAACACATCCGGAGGAAATGGGAAAGAGAATTAGATATAACTCTTACTAATGAAGACTGGGGGTAAATATGGCAGTACCCATGGACAACCACCTCCTCACCAAGATGGAGGCAATTTTGCTGGAAGTTAAGTACTAGATTCTTCCTAACACCAATACAAGTGGCAAAGTGGGAGACAAAATGCAGTGGGTTGTGCTGGAGGGACTGTGGGGAGACTGGGGCCACACAGGCACATGTGTTTTGGAGCTGTCCAATGTTGGACTCCTTCTGGAAACAGGTACAAAATAATCTACATAAGATTTTTATGTCACAAGTCAAACTGGGACTGGAGCATCTAGTATTGGGGCTATAAGGACATGAAAGGAAGAAAAATCCTTATGGAACATCTTAGTGGCCGCTGCCCTAAAATCAATAACTAAGAGATGGATACAAATTATATCACCAACTATATCAGAGTGGGTAGATATAATACGTCAGATGCAAGCATCAGAAAGAATTACAAGTAATATAAACCAGGGACAGGAGAAATACAGTAATACTTGGAATAGATGGGACCTACGCCCTAACACTGAGGAAAAGATCCCAAAACAGAATTAATACATAATAAGAAAGAAAACTATTCCCAATAGTAGAAGTCTAGATAGGGAGTGGCCCAAGCTAACAGGCTGGAAACTATAGTATAGGCTGAATGGTTATAGGAGGATTTAATACGAATAGATGGAGAGGGGAAAAATAGATGGAAAGACTGTGATAGATAAAGAATGGAATTTTATATTAAGAGAGTGAATGAATTGCCAGCCTTTGTTTGTTTTTAGTTTAGTTGGAGTTTTGTTAAAAGTGAGTTTATTTTAAATGTATCAACTAATTGACCAAAAAATATGTTTTTTATTATGATGTGATTATTAAGACATGAAATGTGATAAGGAGGCATGTTGCCCCAAATACTAAAATATCTGTATACATGTTTATGTGAAGTTTGTTATTTAAATGGAGAATTTAGTAAACAGAGTGTATTAAAAAAAAAAAAGACATCAGATTATACTAGGAGCAGAATGTACGCGTGGATAACCTTTTTTATTCTACCCCACGGTTCATCCTAGAGGTAATTCAGACAATCATTCACAGTAATGACTGCCCCTCCTGTGCTGTTATGTCTCGAGCCCACCAACATAGCAGACACTTGAGTTGGAAACATTTCCTCTTCTTTTTCGTTTTATTTTTGTCTAGTTTTCCCACAGACACTTACTTGATTTAATGAACAGTCCCTAGTTTCCTGGGCATATTTTCTACTCATTAACAATGGGGGGCAAGATCCTAGGTGCCTCCCTTCATGTCAATAGGTGTTGGTATGATCCAGGAAATGTGCAGGGAACGTAATTAAATGTATGCATGGCTTGGAGGTGGAGGGAATATAGACTGGAGCTGCCACCCAACCCCCGATCACCCTCTGGATAAGAATTTTTTTTTTTTTCTGTACAACCCCTTCGTTTTTATCTGTGTTGTCCTATTCTGGCTCCCTGCCTGGTTATTTCCTGATTTGTGAGGCATATGTAATGTGGTCCATGCCAGTGGAAGGGGACCATGCCCTGATTTGCAGAGTGCCAGCGATCTTTACATCTCGCCTCACCCACATTTTACATAGACAATAAAGGGGAAGGGAGGAAGGCATTTGCCTGCAACCTCATTCTTCCTGTCTTGATCACTGAAAATTATTCTCAATGTAAAGGGAACTGGTCTGCTTGGGTTTCCTGCACCCCCCTCTGTAGCAGTACTGGTTTCTTAGCATTTATATCTGTAGGACAAATAATTTCACAGAAAGTGGTCACCTGAGCTCCAACCTAGCACATAACGAGGAGACTGGCACACACGTGAGGAGACCTGCCCAGGGTTGGCCTCGTGGGACACACTCCCTCCATGAGCACCAAGAACTGGTCAAGAGATAGAGGAACGCTGCATACTAACTGTAACGACCAAGCTCCACCACCATGCTCAAATGTCATTTTACACCCAATGGTGGGTACGAGGAGAGGTGCTGCAGAGGCCAAGGGGTGCCAGATGCATTATTTCTGGCAGTGGCTGTGAATGGGGGGAGCCTTATCCCTTTTGAGTGGGTGGATGGCACAGTATCCAAACTACTAGGATCTGGGAATGATAGTAGCAGATCACCTTTTGTTGTGGGGGGGGGGGTACCTCCGAGGTGGGGCAACAGCAGCTTTGGATGGTTTCGTGATTTACCTACATTATTGTTTGAACCAATTTGACAGGGTTTCGCCCGTGGCTAGGGCAAGCGGCTGAGACCATCAGCACCACCCGCCTTACTACTTAAGGCACCAGGTCCATGACCATCCTATCTGACCTTGCATCAGCAGGTAAGGCTCGCTAATCACCACAAGCACAATAGTAGCTATGTACACCTTCCCCAGTCTTGCACTGAGTGGGTACTTGGTACCTTGCAAGCACTGTACTATTTCAGTGCAATGTATTGTTGTCAATTTATGCTTTTGCATCTGTTGTGCATCAGTTGCACATTCCTGTTATCCATTTTTTAATGTTATTTATATCATAGAATGGCAAATGCTATTGTAATTCCAGACATGACCTGCCTACTAGAATTCGGATGAGCCAGTCCTCTCCCACTGGGTAAGGGATGTAGATCTGTTGACTCACATACTCACCTCCATGGGTACCCTAAATGTAGTTTCCCTGCATATACAGAGTATAAATGCAGTGTTCAAACAGACAAAAATTCTGGTACAGTTGAACCAGTTACATTGCGACTTAGGCTTTATACAGGAAACCAGACTGTCTGATGCAGAGCACCAGAAGCTTCACAGGGCTTGGGTGGATGACGTGGTGGCCTCTTCTCACCATTCAGACAAGACAGAGTGGCTGGCCATTCTCTTCCGTAGAGACATTCCTTTTGAAATATTGTACACAAATACCTTGGAAGACAGAAGCTGATGATGGTATCAGGAGGTTTTTGGGCAGAAACTTAATTTGACTCATCTCTATGCTGCCGATACAGATACCCAAGCCTTCTTTCAGAGGCTCTTTGACAGACTAATAATTCTAGGGGAAGGTATGGTTCTCATTGATGGGGACTTTAACTGTGTGGTAAACCCACAGCTCATCCGCACATCATGGAAAACCTCCATGAATAAACTTAGGAGGGTGGTTAGGGCAGTGATGGAGGAGCTGGCATTTGTAGACATGTGGAGAGAGCTTTATCCGGGTATAAGGGACTACATGTTCTATTCAAATCTTATTCTAGGATTGACCTTTTCCTGAGCAATAAAACAGATCTCCACAAATTCACAAAATGCTCCATACACCCAGTAGTGATCACTGATCATACTGGGGTATCCACTGACCTTAAATTTGGGGCCCGGATGAGGGCAACATTCTGGAGGACGAACACATCCTTGCTGGTTAGGGGAGACTTTAAATCCCTAATAGAGACCACCATCAGGGACTATGTATTGGACTACAGGGCCACGGAAGTTAAAAAAAAAAAAAAAAAAAGGGTGTGGGACACCATTAAGGCAAAGTTGAGGGGTACTATAATTTCTTTTGCATCCAGACTGAAAATGCAGCAGAAGAAGAGGCAGGAAAAATTAGAAACCACTGTGAAAGATTTTGAAACTAGGCACAAACAACGTAGGCATCTGGACATTAAAGAACAACTTTGGCTGGTTAGATAAGAACTCTAGACTCTTAAAGACCAAAAAACGGAGGGCAAATATGGTACTTTTTTGAACACGGTAACTGAACGGGATGCCTGCTTGCCTTCCATCTTCATAAGGTGCAGGCTGACTGGTAGGTCAAAAAAGTCAAGCACCTTGGAAACAGCAACACAGTGGGATTCACTCCTAAAGAGATGGCTAACCATTTTAGGGGCTATGGCTTCTGGTACCTCTCTACTAAACAAACCCAGATGAGACAGGAACAAAATCTCTGGGTTCCTCAATAAAGTAACATTGCCAGCACTGTCAAAAGAGGAACAACAACTGATAGACAGCCCTATTACACAAGCAGAGGTCACGCAGGTTATAGAAGACATGAAGTAGGGTAATTCCCCTGCCCCAATGGATTTAATGCAGAATTCTTCAGAGCATTCTGAACCCAATTAACCCCTTTGCTTACTAAACTTTTTAATGCTGGGGAGGAGGTGGGAGACTTTCCGAACTCTTGGCAGTCCGCATTCATAATAGTTATACCAAAACCTGGGAAACCCACAGACCAGTGCAAGTCTTACCACCCAATATTGTTATTAAATGTAGATTCTGAAATACTGACCAAAGTGCTAGCCAGTTGCAAGAACAAAGTCCAACAGAAACTGGTTCACCCTGATGAGTCCAGTTTTATACCAAATAGATATCTCTAAGACAATATTAGGCAGTGCCTTAACATCTTTCATATAGGGAAACAATTTCAGGTGCAACAGGTAGCAATCACTAGTGTTGACACGGAAAAAGCATTTGACAGACTCAATTGGGATTTTTTATTTTCCATGCTAAATAAGCTAGGGCTTGGAGAAAGGTTTTGCACAGAGGAACAGAATGTGCTGCTCTGAGTTAACAGAGTTTAGGACTTTTTGCTAGACATGCCGTGCTTTTTTTATTGCTTTCTTTTATTGCGGGTACACAGTGTAGTTATAGAGTCAGATATTAGTAAAGCGAATTTCTGACCTATCTGAAAGCAGCTACCACTCGCACATACATAGATACATAGACAGTGTCGGCAGATAAGGGCCTACGGCCCACCCAGTCTGCCCATTTGAGCTTGTAAGTTCACTTTATGTTTTCCTAGAAGTCTGTTGCCCCTTACCCCTGACCTCCAGAATTGCTTTATGTCTATCCCATGCATTCTTAAATCTCGTGATTGTTTCAGCCCCCACCAACTCCTCTGACAGGGTGTTCCATTTGTCCACCACCCGTTCTGTGAAGAAATTCTTCCTCATGTTTCCTCTGAACCATCCTCCAACTTCATCCCATGCCCTCTAGTCCTGGAACATCTTTTTTGCTTAAAAATAGTGTATTCCTGCACCCTATTCCTCCCTGTAAGATATTTGTATGTTTCTATCATATCCCCACTCCCTTCTGTCCTCCAGGGAGTACAAATTCAGGTCCTTCAACCTGTCCTCATAGGACTTGTGATGCAATCCATGTACCATCTTTGTTGCCCTCCTCTTCACCTTCTCTACCCTGTCTATGTCCTTACGTAGGTAAGGTCTCCAGAACTGTACACTGTACTCCAGGGGGGGCCTCACTAGTGTCTTGCATAGTGGAATTGTGACCTCCCTTTTCCTGCTGGTGATGCCCCTGCCTATGCATCCCAGCATCCTATTTGCTTTACCTGCTGCCTTGTCGCACTGTTTCCCTACCTTGAGGTCTTCAGAGGTGATAACCCCAAGATCCCTTTCCTGCTTGGTGCATGCTATATCCACACCCCCCAACTGATATATTGTGCCAAGGTTTTTGTGCCCCATATGCATTATCTTGCACTTCTTTGCATTGAATTTCAGCTGCCAACCCCGTGACCATTCTTCAAGTTTCTGCAGGTCCCTTCTCATTCTGTCTACACCCTCTGGTATGTCTACTCTGTTACAGAGCTTTGTGTATCAGCGAACAGGGAAATTCTGCCTTTTAGGTCCTGCGCAATGTCACTGATGAAGATGTTGAATAGGACCGGTCTCAGCACTGATCCCTGTAGTATCCCACTGGTTACTCTTCCCTCTGTGGAGTGACAGCCATTTACCACCACCCTCTGTGTCCTGCCACCCAACCAGTTACCTACCCACCGCACTACAGTCCTACCCACACCCATATTCCCCAGTTTGTGTAATAGTCTTCTATGTGGCACAGTGTCAAAGGCCTTGCTGAAGTCCAGATAGGCCATGTCCACTGCCCTCCCCTGATCCACCACCCTAGTCACCCAGTCGAAAAATTCAATGAGGTTGGTCGGACATGACCTCCCCCTGGTGAAACCATGCTGCCTTGGGTCCTGTAGTCCATTGACAACCAGATGTTCCACCAATCTCTCCTTCAGTAGTGCTTCCATGATCTTCCCCACTACTGAGGTGAGGCTGACTGGTCTGTAGTTCCCTGCTTCCTCTTTGTTCCCACTTTTGTATAAGGGGACTACATCTGGTGTCCTCCAGTCTTTGGGTACCTTCCCTGTTTCCAGTGATCTGCTAAACAGGATTGCCAGAGGTTCAGCCATCACCTCTCTTAGTTCTTTAAGGACCCTGGGGTGCACCCCATCTGGCCCCATTGCTTTATCAACTCTTATTACTTCCAGTTCCTTCAGGACCCTTTCTCGTGTAAAGGGACTTGTGTCTATTTCTGCACCATTCCCACCCCTTGTACTCTCTACAGACTCATAACCCTCCTCTTCCTCAGTAAAGACTGAGCAAAAATACCTGTTCAATATGTCAACTTTACTGTTGTCATCCTCCACGCAGCCCCCATCCTCCCCCTTCAGTCTCACTATCCCTCCCTTTGCCTTTCTTTTTACTTATGTATCTGTAAAGGTTTTGTCCTCTACCCACTGATTTTGCAGTGTGTTTTCCGCCTGAGCTTTGGCTTCTTATTGACCTCCTGCCTCCCTTTGCTTCTCCTGGTACTTTTCCCTATCCCTTCTGCTTGTGTCTTTTGTATTGTCTGAATGCAATCTTTTTGGCTTTCACTTTCTCCGCTACCTCCTTGAAAAACCATAATGGCCTCCTCTTCCTTTTCCCCTTGCTAACCTGTTTAATGCATAATTCTGTTGCTCTTGTAATCCCCATTTTAAATACTGCCCACTGTTCCTCAACCCCTGATTCCTGCCCCATTCCCCTTAATGCCTCTTTCAAGCATCTTCCCATTTTCCCAAAGTATGCCCCCCTAAAATACAGGATACGTGTTTTTGTGTGGTTTGGTTCTGCTCCATCTGTGATTTCAGACCACAATGGTTGGTGGTCACTGTTCCCTAGGTGCTTCCCCACTGTTACCCCCATCACACTGTCCCTGTTTGTGAGCACAAGGTCCAGTATTGCCTACTGCTGAGTTGGTTCCATGACCAGTTGCTTGAGGAAGGCACCTTGAAGGGAGTCCAGGATAAATCTGCTCCTAGTTGATACTGCTTCTGGGATGCTCCAGTCCACATCTGGAATATTGAAGTCTCCAACCAGCACTACCTCTCCCTTGTGTGCCATCCTTTGGATGGCTAGCATCAGCTCCCTATCTGTTTCTTCCTCCTGGGCTGGTGGTCTATAGACCACACCTCTGCGGATGGCTGGCCCCATTTTCCTTTCCAGCTTAACCCACAGTATCTCTCCCCCATTTTGTTTCTCCTGTATCTCTGTGGCCTTTATGTCATTTTTCACATTAAGTGCCACTCCTCCTCCCTTCCTACCTGCCCTGTCTCTTCTGAATATGTTGTAGCTAGGTATGGCCATTTCCCAGTCATGGTTATCATTACACCAGGTTTCTGTGATGGCCACAATGTCCAGGTCCGACTGCACCATGACAGCCTCCAGATCCTCCATCTTGTTGCTAAGGCTCCCGGCATTAGCGCACATGGCGTTCCATGATTTGACCTCCCTAGCCTGTTTAGCTATTCTACTCCTGCCCCTTCCCTGGTTGTCCTTTATCCCTGGTTCTCCCTGCTGTCTGCCATTCTGTTGAATTTTTACCCTTTTCTGTCTAGCCACCTCTTGGGTGCTTATCTCCATCTTTTGCACACTGCTTTGCAAAGAGATCCACTCCTCCGGTTCACTGGTTCCACTGCTAGCTGTGGGAGGTGGGCAGTTAGGTACCCCCCTTGGCTAGTTTAAATGCTTGTCCATATAGCATTTAAACTTATCATTGAGTGCTTGGATTCCCCTCCAGGATGGATGCAGGCCATCAGGCTTGAACAAGCCTCCATCCTTCCAGGTGGGTCCCCAGTCACCAATGAATCCAAACCCTTCCTCGCAGCAGCAGTTCTTCAACCATGAGTTAAAGTTCCTAGTGCATGCACCCCTATGCTCTCCCATGCCTCTTGTAGGTAGTACTTCCGAGAAGGTGACAGAAGTAGCTACTTGCTTGAGACCCCTCCCCAATTTCCTAAACTCTTCCTGAACTTCCTTTGGCTCCCCATTTGCCAGGTCATTAGTGCCTAGGTGGATAATGACATCCAGTTCACCCTCCCATCTTGCCTTCCCAGTGATCCCCAGGATCTTTCTTCCATCCCTCCATGCACTTGGCACCTGGTAGGCACCTCACCTCCCTGTCCTCCCCCTCCTGTATTCCTAGCTAGATCCCTCTTATGATGGAGTCCCCCACCAGGATTCACTTCCTCCTCCTCTGGGGTCGACTGCTCTCCCCACTGAGGTCACCTACTTGGCTAACCTCCACATCCTTTCCTTCCACTTCTTTGGGTACCTCAGTTTGGTTGTCCCCGTTTGCCAGTGTGGCATATAAGTTCTTGAGTGGAATAGGATCTGGGATGTGCCTCTGCCTGACCGCCCTAACCCTTCCGAAGCCCAATGTCATCCAAGTGCTCCTCATTCTCGGCATCCTTTGAGGCAGCGGTGTTGGACTGGGTGGTCTCTGGATAGGAGTGATGGTATTCCTGACCCTGTTTACTTCCTCTCTGAGTCTGGCTACCTCATCCCGCAGTCCAGAGAGATGCATGCAGACAGGGCAGCACCTCAGCATCCAGAAGGTCTGCCTGAATATGGCTGCCCCACAGTCACTGCATTGCACCACTCCCCACATTATACTGCACTTATAAGGCTATTCCAGTACTTCTCTGTTACTGAAGCTCTCCTAGTTCCCTTTTTATCAATTTACTGCCCTAAAAATCCTGCCACTGATCCTCAGGTACTTTTGTTTAAACAAGCAAAAAATAAATAAAAAATTAGTCAAAACACTTGTTGTGTCGAAGGTGGGCTTCTTCCCCCTTATGCCCCTCCTACTCCATAACCCCTACTATCCCCTGTGCTTGGCTCCTGTCAGTCGGATTTAACATGGCATATAATTAAGAGTGGGGGGCAGGGGAGGGGAGGGGTTTTAAATTTTCAACAGCCCACAAACAATTCAAAATAAAGACAACAAAGAAATTACAGTGTCACTAAAAGGCCACAATCTAAGTTTAAAGCAAAAATAGCAATGAACAGTTACTGTAAAGCACTGAAATTAATCTGTTTCCTTTCCCTTCTGGGTTCTGGCTTCTTCTGAGAAAACAAAAATCACTTGCTACCTCAACTCTGACTAAGCCCCACTTCCAGTTATCGCCTGGGTGAGATCAGAGGTCAGACAATTAGCACCCCTCACCCAAACTACAGGGCAAGCCAGACAAACCAAGACTAAATTTGCAGCAATTAAAGACAGCAAAGGAATACACCACCACTACAAGCATACCAAACTAGGTTTTACATTTTCAACAGCCCACAAACAATTCTAAGTAAAGACAGCAAAGAAATTACAGTGTCACTAAAAGGCCACAATCTAAGTTTAAAGCAAAAATAGCAATGAACAGTTACTGTAAAGCACTGAAATGAATCTGTTTCCTTCCCCTTCTGGGTGGTAGCTGCCCTCATCAGCAGTTATTCTAGCCTGGTTTTACTAAATACAAGCATCTGGTATGTTAATAATATGCCTCGTAACTTTTCTTTACTCGGTGGAAGTCCTCTGTATTCAAGTGTTCGGGTTCGGCCACCACACCCCTGTGCTCAAGCACATACTGATGTGTGGCCAGGGAGAGTGCGGGTGCACACCCCATTGAAATGAATGGGGCTTGATTTTTTTATTTGTTTTTAAGCTACAAAATGGTCACTTGCCAAATAATGAAGGACACTGCTCGACTAACATGGCCGGTCTGGTCCAGTTCCAAAGTTCATGCTTTCTTGGTAATCCATGAATAAGCTTCTTTTGTAGTCTTTTTCCACGTGAACCCCTTGCACCTAGCCTGCCTCCTGTTGAACACCCTACAATCCACACTCTGTCCTTTGTACTGCCTGGGGCCGCATATGAGCTTACGGTCTCATGAAGAGAATTATCACACCTTAGATTGTAGTTTTGTACCTCAGAGAGTAGTGCACACCTATACCGATACACTTCATCAGCTGGCACTGTTAAAAAATGCCTCCCAAATCACTCTCCAGTCCTTGTTCTCAATGTTTGACTTCTCCTTCCACAGTCATCACTGAGTGGATCACCACATTTCTGCACAATGAAGGCAGTATGTACAGTCCCCCTGTTCTGTTTTTTCCCGCCTCAACCAACAACTAGGTCTTCCTGGTGGGCTGAGCAATAAGCATCAGGACACAACAGAAAAACTGCTATTCATACCCTTATAAGGGCTGCACTTACTATAGATAACAGTATTATTAGCAGGAGAGGCATACTAATGCCTTAAGCAAATCACACCCGACTTCCAGTGCATACATGTGATATTTCCAAATTGCTTAAGAGGGAGATTTGGACTAAATTAGTAGTGAGAATGGCTTGCGAGTATGGAGATTTCGTAACGTCATGTGTTTGTCCTTAAATGGTTCAAAAACAAGAAAAAAAGCATTTAAAAACATTTAATATGTCTTATTTTGTCAAGAATAATCACTAAAAAGAATCAACAACTAGTTATACAAAGTTATCAGATACATGGTTCATCACTAATTTACTATTTATGTGTCTTTAGCTATCAAAAAAACATGAATAGATATTTTGAAAGAATTTTACTTAAGCAGGAGATTTTGTTTCCCGGGAGGGAGGGCTGGAGTTCAGTCAAAAAAGCAGGAGTCTCCTGACAAAAACAGGAGATATCTCATGTATGCCAGTGTCGGTCTAATCCCTTACCTGTGATCTGCAGAATCCTGCAGGACACTCCTCAGCAGTTCTTCTCCAGTACTTTTCTGTACCCTACTCCACAATATGAGTTGGCTGGCTACCACTCTTTCTAATGTAACCCCTAAGTGACGCTATCCCAAGGGCTACCACCCCTGCCTGCTTGGCTAGTAGCAGGTTAAGGGGCCTGAGTTCTGAAACGGGTGCCTCCACCCAGAGGTCAGGGTTGGTAGTGGTCAAGTTAACCTGGGCACAGCCCTCCAGGACACTGTAACCCCCTCTTCCCCTAGTGGCCTGAACACTGTACAATAATCACTTTCACAATACCCCTAGTACACCACACAAGTACCCACACTGTTTGCACCTACCACCAGGGCTGGTTCCTCTGGCTCGACCCTGGGGACCCCCTGTAAAACAAGGTTAAGCACAGCAAATAGCAACAGTACAGTACTTTGAGCACAAACTGGAACCACAGTCAGATTACATGCAGAAAATGTTAGATCTGATTTATTCAGGGGACTTGAACAAGGGAGGGGCAAAATCAGGTTAATTAGCTTAAAGGTTATATCAATCAAGCAGTTATGCATGCCCTTTGAGTCCCCCCACACAGTCCACCTCTGGGTACCCAGGTAGAGAAGAGATGGGCTAGCCAGGACAGTTGCCCGGGGTTGCAGCTGGTTGGGGCCCTGTGATGGAAAACACAACATGCACAGTACACAATATTTGTAATCCGGAGCCAGAGGGCTCAGTTCAGAAAGGAAATGAAACAACAAGACAATCAGATGACGCACTCAGATTAAGCTGTTGTTATAGGGAGCTACCCTGGTATTTACTCACGACACCCAAGACTGGACACAGGCTGGACGAAAATCGAGACTGCAGGTGGTTGATCTGGAATGCCAGGAGAAGCAGGGCCCACACAATTCGCAGAGGCATCGTTCCTATTCAAGTGTGGAGCAGGGGGCTGATCCCCAGGCAGGTCTCTCGTTGATGGCTTCTCTGTGCAGTGGGTAGTCTGGCTGGGCCAGTCTGGCAAAGCCCAGACCGCATGGAGACAAGTTCAGAAGAAACATAGACTTTGACGGCAGATAAGGACCACTTGGCCCACCCAGTCTGCCCATTTCCCTACCTACTGGATAAGCTGCAGATTCTAGTTAACCAACAGCCTACTGCCTGCCACCCCCCTCTACAATTGCCTTGTGTTGTCCCATGCATGTTTGAATTCCCCCACTATTTTAGCCCCAGCAACCTCCCCAGGAAGGCAGTTCCACGCATCCACCACTCTCTCCGTGAAAAAAAAATTCATCACATTACCCCTGAGCCTTCCCCTCTCTATCTTTAAATTGTGTCCCCTTGTTCTTACACATCTCTTTTTCTGAAAGATGCTACCCTCCTGGACTTTGTTGATTCCCTTGAGGTACTTGACCATTTCTATCATGTCCCCCCTGTCCCTCCTTTCATCAAGGGTATACATATTAAGCTCTCTCAGTCTCTCTTCTTATGCAGACCCTGCACCATTTTAGTTGCCCTCCTCTGGACTATGTCCTTGCGTAGATGAGGTCTCCAAAACTGCATGCAGTACTCCAGATGGGGTCTCACCAACTGTCTGTTCCCTTTTTCTACTTGTGGTGCCCCTTCCTTTGCATCCCAGTATCCCCTGGCTCTCCTTACTGACTTCTCACATTGCTTACCGACCTTTAGGTCATCTGATATGACTACCCCCAAGTCCCGTTCCATTTTCATTGTTGTTAGTACCTCCCCTGCTATTGTATACTCTTCTGGGTTTTTGTTTCCCAGGTGCATTACTTTGCACTTCTTTGCATTGAATCTAAGTTGCCATATGTCTGACCATTCCTCCAACCTTGCCAAGTCCCTTCTCATCCTTTCTACCCCCCTTGTGTATCAGCTCTGTTACAGGTCTTTGTATCATCTGCAAAGAGGCATACCTTTCCCTCCAGACCCTCTGCAGTGTCACCTATAAAGATGTTAAAGAGGACTGGACCCAGTACTGAGCCCTGAGGTACTCCACTAGTGACCCCCCTTTCTTCGGAATGTGTTCCACTCATTATTACCTTCTGTGTCCTGTTGTGCAGCCAGTTTGCAACCCAGGCTACCAGCCTGGGACCCACTCCCAGGCTGGCTAACTTGATTATTAATCTTTTGTGCAGGACTGTGTCAAATGCCTTGCTAAAGTCTAGGTAGGCCATATCCACAGCCCCTCCCTGGTCTATTACTTTGGTCACCCAGTCAAAGAAATCTATTAGATTCGTCTGACATGACCTTCCTGATGTAAATCCATGCTGCTTTGGGTCCTGTGCCCCACTGGCCTCTAGGTACTCAACAATTCTTTCTTTCAGAAGTTATTCCATCATTTTCCCTAGCACTAAGGTCAAACGTACAGGTCTGTAGTTTCCTGCTTCTGCCTTGCTCCCACTTTTGTGAAGCGGAATCACATCTGCCCTCCTCCAGTCCTCAGGTACCACCCCATCCTCCCATGATTTGTTAAAAAGTGTGGTCAATGGTGTCACTAGGTCCTCCCTTAGTTCTTTTAGGATTCTGGGGTGAATCCCATCAGGCCCCATTGCTTTGTCCACCTTGAGTTTTAGGAGTTCTTTCAGGACTCTTTCTTCTGTAAATGGACTGGTGTCAACCCCCCTACCGAGAGTGCTTCTATTGTCTGGTTTAGGTAACTCCTCCTCCTCTTCTTTTGTGAATACTGAGCAAAAGTATTCATTCAGTATCTCTGCCTTTTCACTGTCTCCCTCTGCCCACCTCCCCTCTCCCTTATTAATCCTCAGTATTCCTCCCTTAACCTTTCTATGCTCCCTAATGTACCTATAAAATGTTCCATCCCCCTTCTTAACTGAATTGGCTATTTTTTCCTCAGTTTGGGCTTTTGCTATTCTGACTGCCTTCCCCACTTCTTTCTGCTTTAATTGATACAGTTCCCTGTCGTGCTTCTTCTGTGATGCCTTATACTTTTTGAATGCAGCCTTTTTCTCCTTAACCTTCCCTGCCACCTCTTTTGAGAACCATAGTGGTTCTTTACTCCGCTTTGTTTTCTTTATCTGTTTCATACAAAGGCTTGTTGCCTCTATGATGGCAGTTTTGATCTTTCCATTTTCTTCCACCCCTCCTTTTTGGCCATTTGCTAGTGTATTCCTCAGGTATTCACCCATTTTGCCAAAGTCAGCCCTTCTAAAGTCCAGTATGCTTGCTTCTGTATGGCTTGTCTCCATGGTTGTGCTTACTGTGAAGCACACTGTGCAGTGGTCGCTTGTTCCCAGATGTTTACTGACTTCAAAATTTGTGATCCTCTCTCCATTTGAGAGTACCAGGTCTAGTATTGCTCCCTCCCGAGTGGGTTCCAACACTAGCTGTCTAAGGCTTGCCCCCTGCAGGGCATCGAGAATGTCCCTGCTCTTGGATGTGGCTCCAGTACATATCCAGTTAACATCTGGCATATTCAGGTCCCCCATCAACAGTATCTCCCCTTTTTCAGCCATTTTGAGAATGTCCTCTGTCATTTTCTTGTCCATTTCTTCCCCTTAAGATGGGGGTCTGTATACAACCCCTGTGCGGATTGTGATGCCATTCCCTGTCTCCAAGGCGACCCAGAGTGCCTCTTGTCCTCCCCCTTTACTTTTTAGTTCTGTAGCTTTGATCCCTTCCCTTATGTATAGAGCTACTCCACCTCCTCTTTCCCCCTCCCTGTCCCTTCTGTAGACTGTGTACCCGGTATGTTGACATCCCATCATGGTTCCCCATGTACTATGTTTCTGTGACTGCCACAATATCCAATTTTTCATCTTCCATCAAGGCTACTAGCTCAGGAAGCTTGTTTCCCAGACTATGGGCATTGGTACTCATTGCCCTCCATTTAATGTTGGCTTTATCCTTTTTTCCCCCATGCCTGCTGTTTTTGCCCTTGTCTGTTTTTCCATTTACCCCTGTCCTGCCCTCTGTTGAGCACTGTACCTCATTGTTTATGTTACTACCCGTCATGTTTTGTGGGGGGAGGCTTGACATTTCCTGCCTCTTATTAGCACCTCCCCCCATGGCTAGTTTAAAAGCTTGCCAAGGAAGCATTTAAACCTGTCACTTAGGATCTTGGTTCCTTCAAGGACAGATGCAGACCATCGTGCCAGTATAGACCTTCATCTCTCCAGGTGTACCCCAGTCCCAATGAAGCAAAGCCCTGTGCTCTGCACCAGTTTTGCAACCATTCATTAAACTGAATGGTGTGTAGTACCCTAGCGTTACCCCTGCCATGGACTGGCAGCACCTCTGAGAAGGTAACCATGCTTGCTACCTGTCTGAGGCCCCTTTCCAACTCCACAATTTCATCCTGCACTGCACTGATCCCATGCCTAGCTAGGTCATTTGTCCCAAGGTGGACAATGATATCTAGTTCCCTCTCCTGTGATGCTGCTTCTGCAATCCTGAGGATTCGCTTCTTGTCCCAACAAACCATGGCACCAAGCAGGCACCTTACTTCCCTCTCCTCTCCCTTCCCCAGGTCTACCCCTCTAACAATTGAATCCCCTATCAGAAGCTGTTTTCTTCCCCTATGATGTCCCTTGCCACCCTTCTGTGGGTCTGCCTTGTGGGTGTCCTCAGCACTCTTCTTGGTCTCCACTGAGGGTGCCATCATAGAGGAACCTTGCTCTGCCAGACTGGCATATGGTTTGTGTAGAGGTACAACTAGGGGGGCTTCACCTCTGTTCCACCACCCGCACTCTCCCAGAACCCACTGTGGTCCAACTGCTCTTCATACTTGGCAGCCTCTGTGGCAGTGGTGCTCTTTGGGTGGGGGAGGCCTCCTTAGTCCTTGCCAGTTCAGCCTGGAGGTGGGCAACCTCCTCCCTCAGAGCTGACAGTTGCCTGCAGACAGGACAGCAATGCAGTTTCCAGAATGTCTCCTGGAAAACTGCTGCCCCACAGCCAGTGCATTGCACCACTCCCCACATGTCCCTCTCCCTTATAATATACAATATGTAATATATATATATTTTTTCTTCCTTTTTGTGGTGTGTACTTACCCTTTATGCACTGTGCTGGGTTATTAAGAATATGACTGTTCTGCCCTAAGACCTGTTGAGAAAGTGATGTCAGAACCTTGGCTATAAAGGAAACGTCATGCCTGGGGGTGGGTAGTCCACAACCACTGGTGACTGTTAGAAACAATCAAATACACCACTGCTCCACCACCCTGGTGAGTACTGCCCTTTATAGTAATTCAGCTAACCTCCAGTAACTGATTTGTCAACTATTTGAAAGTAATTTGATGCAAACTATTACAGAATACTAGTAGACAGTCCAGTTACCCACAAAGGAAAATCAAATATGCAGTTATTTCAACCCTTCTGAAGTTGCTCACAAGATAAGCAGTTTTGAAAACCCCCTTCCTGATTTAAAAACGAAAATAATTAAACACAAAGCAATACCAATGTAAGGCTGTAAAGTAAGGAAAACTTCCCTCAGATGTAAGTAAGAGATTTTTTGCAGATTTCCAGTCCAATATAGTATATCCCATGCAGCTTCTCAGTTGTTTCAAAGCACACCCTGTTACACAACTTGAAGAGATGGGAGGTCCGTTTTGGGCTGGATACAGCTTCCAGCAAGCCGAACACAGTTCACACAGTGGGGAACTAACTCACAACCTACTACAGTAGCAGCTCATAGCACATTTACATGTACGGGAATTCTGCTGCACCAGGTAAAGCGCTCCCTGGGCACAATCGCAAAGTCACACATCGGGAGCTTAGGGGTAGCTGGAACTCCTGACAGGCCGATCGCATTCAGCAAAAATATTCGGTCTTCTTCAGGTTGAGCCTGGCCCACTTCAGTAGCTTACTTTAGTCACACAAACTTGGATGTAGTCCAAAATAATTATCTTCTCTCCCTCTCAGGAGCAGCACACCGGCATGCAGGCCAAAAACCTAGCCTTTTCAGAGTTCTTCCATGCGAATCTACTCAAGATTGCTGCTCAGAAACACTTCAGCTCCTTCTTGCTCAGCTTCCAGCTTAGTTCTAACTGAAAAACTGTAAGCAGCCCAGGACTTCCCCAAGATCCAAAAGATTTGGTTGGCTGATTTGGCTGTCAGTCAAAGCAAGAGCTCCCCCTTCAGTTGCAAAAAAGGCACAAAAAAGCTCCAAACTAAAGTTCCTACAGATTTTGAATTCAGACAGCTCCTGTAGTCTGGCTACATTTTAGGTCCCACCAGTACTGTTTGGTCCAGTTTGCAGTCCAAGACCAAGATAGTGGAGACAAACAAAACAGTCCTTGCTACAAAGAAAGCAGGTTAGACAAACTACATTATCATTATCACTCTAAATGATTTTCAGTAAATAGTTACATCTTTCAACAGAGCTCCCTCTCAGATTACTTAAACTGCAATTAGGCAGCTCTTAAAGAGACAGTACACAGAGGCTATACAAGCTTTAGTAATCACATTTAAACTGCTAAAATGCAGGACACCAGCCTGGCAGTGAGTATTTAGGCAAGCTCAAGGAAGACTTTTTGGGAACCCCCATTTGTAGGGGGGTTACACCCTTCCCTGCTTGGGAAAACTTGGCATCTGCGTCAAGTCTGTACTATCATAATATTGAAAATGCAACATATACAAGATATTAACACCATTAGCATGCTAAATCAGATAGTATTTGTATATCAATTGACATAACTTGTCACTTTACTATACATTTCAATGTACTCCACTATATAATTTCCATTCTAACAATACATTATGCATATTTCACACAGGTAAATTGAACATTACTATACAGAATCATGTAATAACTTCTTGTACTCTAAACAATGCAAGAGGGGGCCCTTCCCTATCGGCTAACTTGGGGCTGGATGGGGCAGGGGCACCATGGTGAGAGGGCAGGACAAGTAACCTGGAATGAGCAGTGAAGCTCAATTTGGGGAGTGAGCTCTGAGAGACATAAACACCTTTGTGGACTACATTGAGAGGCAAATCCACTGGCCTCCCGGGGGAATCATAACTGAAGCACACCACTGGCTTGGCAGCTTGGCCAGTCTTTCTGGGGTGAACAACCACAGTCTCTGTACTTTCAGCAATGGTCTTGGAGCTTTCATCACTTGTGAGGGGTGCCCCTGCATGAAGGGGAATGTCCAAGCTGGGAGCACTGTCAGCCCCTTGCTCTGTAGTCTCTGTTTCTACAACACTTGGCTCATTTTGAAGACATTCTGGCACTGAAGGGGGGTTGTCAGCACTCTCATAGTGTTCCTAAAGTTCTGGCATGTCACCAGAGAGTCTCATACCATCAGCCTCTCCTTCAGGAAAATCATACAGTTCCACGATACACAAAGACTCAGCATCCTCAGACGTGATACTTTGCACTTCACTTTCAGGGAGCATTGGCTCCAAGGATGATGCCAGGGCGTTAGGCAGTCCAGAAGGCCCAGCTTCATCCCCATAATTCAACATAGGATTTCCACGAAACAACTGACTCAGTTCATATGAGGGGTAATAGGCATTATCACACTCACTGTCATCCGAGTTAGACTGGCAGTCACTATCATTCTGGGCCTGCTGCGGGGAAAGTCTTAAATCGGCAACCACAGCGGCAGGCTGACTCTGTTTCTTTCTTGCAGCAGCACGAGTTACTGATCCAGGGGAATCAATCTTGGCGGGTTCAGCCTCAATTATAACTTGACCAATAGGTAGCAAGTGGTTACGGTGCATGGTCTTGACAGCTTTGGAGTTATTCTCTGGGTGCACTTTGTACACTGGCAAATCATTCAGCTTTCCAACTATGACATGGGGAAGATGGTGCCATTGATCAGCAATTTTGTGTTTACCATGCAATCCTAAATTTCACAACAACACACGGTCTCCAGGCCTAAGCTCTTGAGCCTTTACTCTTCTATCATGTCTCTATTTGTTGGCTAGATTTCTTTTGGTGGCCATTGTCTAGGAGAGTTGATAGACATGGTTCAATTGAGCTTTAAGTTTTTGTACATATTGCAGGTAATCTTCAGCTCGGACCCCCAATGGGAGAAACCCCAAAACAGACATCAACAGGCAGCCGGGCCTCTCTCCCAAATATGGGGCGGTAGGGAGAGAACCCGTAGCATCATTCTTTGTACAATTGTATCGGTACAAGGTGCTAATCTGCTGGCTCCATTTATGCTTATCTTTGGGTGGAGGTGCCTAGCATGTCTAGTAGGATGCGTTAAGCTGCTCAGGTTGAGGATCCTCTATGGGTGATAAAGGGTGGTTCTTGACTTCGCACCCCCCCATAAAGAGAGCATTTCTTTGATTAGCCGACTCTCAAAGTTCCGGCCCTGATCAGAGTAAATTCGCTGGGGGGCACCATAGTGGATGAAGAAATTTTCCACTAGCACCTTGGCCACAGTAGATGCTTTTTGATCTTTGGTGGGAAAAGCTTGTGCATACCGTGTGAAATGGTCCATAACCACTAACACATTGTCAGTGTTTCGCTGATCAGCCTCTAAACTCAAGAAGTCTATGCAGACTAGTTCCACTGGGGTGCTGGTAGTAATGTTGACAAGGGGGGGGCAGCCCTCTGAGGCAGGGTTTTTTCTCTGCAGGCAGCGACTACAAGTCCTTACATAGTGCTCAACATTGGCCCCCATCTTGGGCCTGTAGAATCGAGATCGTACTAGGTCAAGGGTCCGGTCGATACCGAGGTGTCCCATATGATTGTGGAGGGACCTCAGTACCAAATCTTTGAAGGCTGGGGGCAGGACCAATTGTTGCTTGTCTATTTGGCCACCCCAATCTACAGTCTCTCTATACAACAACTGATTAAGCAGCTTCAACCTGGGACCTTCTTTAAACAATAAAGCGATTCTCAGATCAGAGGAAAGCAACTTGGACACATCTTTTCCAGCATGAAGGGCGTCAAGTGCTAGCTGAATCATAGGATCTCGGGATTGAGCCCATTGAATGCTGTCATTGTCAAACTGAGGTAGTGCATTAATATCTAGAGCAGAGAAGTGGCAATACACAGCCAGTATGCAGGTGTCAAGAGGGGCCCAAGCAATCTACTAAGCAGTCTGCTGTGTCCGTAGACATCTGTTCATTTCTATCAAACTTTTGGCACAATGCTCGGATGTCCGGTTCAGACAGCCTGACCCAGTCGCTCTTGGAAATGGGCCTCCGAGATGGGGCGTCAGCATCAATATGATTCAGGCCTGGTCTGTATTCGATAGCATAATCATATGTTGACAATGGAGAAAGCCACCGGTGCACCGTGGCGTCTAACTTAGCTGAAGTCTGTACATAGGTCAACGGGTTATTGTCAGTCCTCACCAATATTTTTGCCCCATAGAGGTAATCATGAAACTGGTTGACAATGGCCCATTTTAACACAAGGAACTCCAACTTGTGCACAGGGTAGTTTCGCTCTGACAGGGTCAAGCTCCTACTGGTGAATGCCACTGGTCTCAAACCATCCTCATGGTCTTGATACAGTACAGCTCCTGGACCCTGCAGACTGGCGTCGGTATGCAGCACACAGGGTTTGGTGGGATCAGCATAAGCGAGGATGGGGGCATGGGTGAACTGGTATATGACTTAGTGGAAAGCTGCTTCACAGTCAGGTGTCCAACGGGACCAAAAAGTTCACCTGGGCGGAAATATGCTTTGTCTGGTTCTTTGATGGACCCTTTTTTGCATTTCCGATTGGCAGGAAGGTAACCCTGGGTAAGATTCAAGAGTGGCTGAATCACTTTGGAATAGTTCTTTATGAACCGGCGGTAGTAGCCGCAGAATCCCAGGAAACGTTGTAGTTCTTTCAAATTGTGGGGCAGGGGCCAAGTAGTCAAGGCTTCAACTTTACTAGGATCAGTCTCTATCCCCTCTAGACACTATGTGCCCCACATACTTCAGATGTTTGGAAAAACTGGCACTTGTCAATGGACAGCTTGAGGCCGAAATCTTCCAGTCGGTCTAGTACTTTGAGCAGTCGACGCTCATGTTCCTCTAGGGAGCTCCCAAACACAGTGACATCGTCCAAGTACACCAGGTATTCCAGCAAATTCATGTCTCCCACCGCTTGTTCCATCAGTCACTGGAAGGTGGCCAGGGTGCCTGATATCCCCTGTGGCATTCTCAGGAATTCGTAGAACCCGAAAGGGCAGATGAAGGCTGTCTTCTCACAGTCCTCCGGAGCCATCGGAATCTGGTAATATCCACTGCAAAGATCCAGCACTGAGAACCATTTGCTCCCATTCAAACAATCCAGAGCATCTTGTATACGGGGCATGGTGTATTGATCGGGGATGGTCCACCAATTCAGAGTTCGATAATCAACACACATTCTCACAGATCCATTCTTCTTACGCATAACCACAATGGGAGAAGCATATGGGCTCCTGGATTCTTGTATCAGACCAGCCACGAGCATTTCCTGCAAGTGTCTTCTCACATCGAGACCTCTCTCGAAATGGCCGTTCATCGTGCAGGCGTATGTGATGCTCCGCACCCTGGACACATCCCACGTCCCATTCCTTCAACGAAAACACTTGATCTCTCTGGGCAAGTGTCTGGCTAATTCTGGTTTTCCATTCAGCTGGCAACGGGGAATCACCAAAATCAAACAAGTCGGGAGTCACGCTGTCTGTCTTGCCAGGGTGCTTGTTGCTGGGCAACACTACAGTGTCTGCACAGTGTACCATAACTAGGGTGCATCCTCTGTTCACCCGGATCTCCCAATCTGACACATTATGAATCTGGACCATCACTCATTGTGCATAGGCATGAGCACGAACTGGCAATTTTCCATCGCTTTGCACGTCCAACATCAGTATTTTTTTCTTGACATCTTTGCAGAGGCAGACCTCCCCTTGAACTGTACACTGGGCGTTAAGGGCCAGTAGCATTGAATCTGGATTCTTCTTCCACACGACCCCTACCGGTTCATCCTGGTCCACTCCCTTGGGGTTCTGTTGCAAATCTTCAAACAACATGAAGTCTTGCTGTGTTCTGACTATTGCAGTAATTGCCAACCTTTGAACTGCCCCGGAGAACAAAGAGTTAACTTTCCATGCAGGGCATGGAACGCTGAGCTCGAGCTCGGTTGAAGCCTCTGTCTGCTGTTGTTTAAACTCCAACCGTCAGATTCTTTACTCCGCCTCACTTGAACAGTCGCTACGGAGATTTCTCCTTTGCTCAGTTCAAAAAAAGTCGGTTAAAGTGTCGTTTTCTCGCTCGGTTTCTACCGAATTTCTGCTACTGAACATGTTGGTTTAAGTCTCTGTCTGTGGTACCGTGAGTATTAGATAGGTTTTGCATTTAGTTTCTGTGTGGAACTTGTAAACTTTGGATCGGTTTGGTTTGAACTGATCAGTTTGGTTTTAAAAAAACTTCTAAATTTATTAGAGTGTGGTAACCGGTCCATATCGGTTCTAAAAAAACGGATTTAATTACGTTTTTTTCCAAGACCCGTAACACTGTCAGGAACAGATAGGGGTGTCTTGCCTGGCAGATTGCCGAAAAAAGGGTAAGTTGTGTATAGGATTGGCCATGTCTGAGAAACCCAGGAAAAAAACCGGACCCACTGGGTTTCAACACTGTAGTGTGTGTGGGGAAGCCTTTGCTCAGGCTGATCCCCACACCACCTGTGTTTATTGTCTGGGGTTTGACCACCTCAATTCAGACTGGCAAATTTGTAAAAGTTTTCCCAAAGCTACCCTGGATAAGAGAGTAGGTAGACTGAGGGAAAGGGAGGCCGAGAAGTCCGCTGACCCGGATGGCCAGCCCAGTTCGGTTCCGACTGAACCAGAAGGACTGCCCTCTGAGCAGGGCGAAACTTCTTCGGGCAAAAGGAGAACCGATTCTGAGGAGTCGGTTCCAGTTAAAAGAAAGAAAAGGGAAAAATCATCCGGTTTGGACTCACAAGTTCTTTCTCCGACCGCTGATGAAATAGCCAAAGCGATAAGGATAGTTCAGTTGCTAACTTCGGTTCCGGCCGAACCGGCACCATCTGTCAGGAGCTCGGTTCGGTCGGTTCCTCTGGTTCCGGATTATACTTTAGAAGAATTTTATGAACCGTAGGAGGAGGAGGGAGAGTATAAGGATAATGATGGTGATTATGAAAGTCTGGATGTGCCTATTGACCCGGACATCTCCCCAGACAGACCTTCAGGTGTTTCTCCTCCTAGGCTTTCTGAGTCCCCTTCCCACTCTATGTTTTACAAGAAAGTGTCTGAAACCCTCCAGCTTCCAATGGAAGAAGCAGTAGAGGATCAGGTGGAGCCTGATTTTGCAGAGATGATGGACATCCCAGAGTCCAGGAGATTGTCTATTCCCCTCCATAAATCTTTTGGGAAACAGGCATTTAAAATTTTAAAAACTCCTAATTCCATACCTCCTGTGGACAGAAGAATGGACACGAGGTATACCCTTTCAGGCTCGGACACGGAGTTCCTTTCCCAGCAATGCAGCCATGTTGGGGTAGTGCAGGCTGCTGCCTGTGATAAGGCAAATATTCCCTTGGCTTCACACCCCCCAGATAAGGACTCCAGGAGGATTGATGCCATGGCAAAGAAACAGTACATGACAGCATCTTTGGGACTCAGGCAGACTAATTATATGGCCTACACAGCTAGATACCAGAAGTCCAGATGGGGCACTGTGCTGGCTCTGGCTAAACAGGCCCCTGACCAGCTTGCCAAGGAGCTGGAGCAGGTGGCTGCAGATGGGATTGAGGCATCCAAGGTGCAATTTCATGCTGCTGTGGACTCCAATGATGTTTCATCAAGAGTCATGGCTACAACTGTGGCCCTTCGGAGGATGGCTTGGCTCAGATGTACTAGCCTATCACAGGATACCCAGGCTAAGGCCATGGATTTCCCTGTCATTGGTAATTCTCTGTTTGGGGAGCAGACAGAGAACTACATGAAAAAGATGGACAAGTACAGGACCACCTACAGGAGTGCTCGGGCTAAAGAAAGGCAAGCCACTCCTCAGAGGCAGCAGTCCAGGGGCAGGGGCAGGCCTTTTCAAAGGCCTTTTTACCAAGCCCAGGCCTCCTTTTCTTCTTATGCTCAGAGGGGGTTCTTCAGAGGGAGAGGCAGATGGGGAATGAGCAGGCTTGCTTCCACCCCTCAGTCTAAAGCCCCTGCCAAGCAGACACCCTGATGGGTCTGCCTGGGCCGATTCTTCAATACCTGTAGGGGGCAGGCTGGCTTACTTTGTCCAGGACTGGAAGTCTCTGACATCAGACAAGTGGGTCCTGGAAGTAGTAAACCAGGGACTGGTACTCGGCTTCAAAAAATTTCCCAAGATGAGAACCAGAGCCTTTCCACCTGCAAATCCATCAGAGACCCTTGCCCTAGAGGCAGAGGTTTCTTCCCTCCTGGCTCTCAGAGCCATAGAGAGGGTTCCTACCCTACACAAGGGCAAAGGATTGTACTCCAGGTACTTTCTAACCCCCCAAAAGACAGGAGAATGGCAGCCCATCCTGTATCTAAGATATCTGAACAAGCACCTTTTAAAACCAAAGTTCAAAATGGTGACTCTGGGAATAATTCTGCCCTCTCTAAGGCCAGGGACTGGTTAGCCTCCCGGACCTCAAAGATGCCTATTTTCACATTTCCATCAGGTGCTCCCACAGAAAGTACCTCAGGTCTCGAGTTGCCCTCAGGCCACTATCAGTTCAGAGCAATGCCTTGGCCTAGCATCAGCCCCCAAGGGTGTTCACAAAGTGCCTGGCAGTAGTGGTTGCTTTCCTAAGGAGAAAAAAGATCTCCATCTTTCCATACTTGGACGACTGGCTCATAGTGGGTCAGTCTCCAGACCAAGTCAAGTCACATCTGCAAATAACTCAGCAAGTGCTCACTTCCTTAGGATTCCTCCTCAACCTTCCAAAGTCAGTTCTCGAGCCAGTACAGCTCCTCACCTTCACAGGGGCGGAGCTAGATACAATAAGGGCAAGAGCCTTCCTTCCCCTGGACAGGGTAAGGACCGTTATGGAACTGGCCTCTTCATTCACCCTTCAGGTGTCTCGACCAGCAAGGCGTTTCTTGCAGCTTCTGGGCCACATGGCAGCCTCTACAGCAGTGGTCCAGGGAACAAGATTTCAGATGAGGGACATTCAGTTCCACTTAAGAGCCTTCTGGTCCCAAAGAAAGAATTCCCTTACCAAGCTAGTCCCAGTGACTCGAACCCTGATCCAGGCTTTGCAATGGTGGCAAGATCAGGACAATTTGAGATGAGGAGTTCCCTTTGTCACTCAGTCTCCTTCAGTGATACTCACCACAGATGCCTACCTGCTGGGCTGGAGTGCCCACCTGGGGGATCTTACCACCCAAGGGCTGTGGTCACCTCAACAATCTCTGCTTCACATCAATCTCTTGGAACTCAGAGCGGTGTTTCTGGCACTGCAAGTCTTTCCAAATCTGTACGTAACAAGGTGGTCCAGATCAGAACAGACAATACCACCACAAAGTGGTACATCAACAAGCAAGGAGGCACTCAGTCTTCGGCCTTGTGCACAGAAGCAATAAAGTTGTGGTCCCTGGCCTATACCCTGCAAACCTCTCTGATAGCAGTTCACCTCCCAGGGAAAGACAATGTCCTGGCAGATGCTCTCAGCAGGATATCCCAGGGCCATCACGAATGGACCCTAGATCCCCTAGTTTTGAAAGTGATTTTCTCGAGATGGGGCACTCCACAGATGGATCTTCTTGCAGCCCCAGACAATCACCAACTTCCTCTCTTTTGTTGCAGACCCCCAGTCTTGGGATCGGTCCCCCTGGATGCTCTGATCCTGAATTGGGAAGGGAAATTTCTGTATGCTTCCTCCTGTTCAAGGAGTTAGTCAAGATCAGGTCACAACCATGCAAAGTGATTCTGATTGCTCCAGACTGGGCCAGACAGCCCTGGTACCCCTGTTGCTGTCCTTAGCAGTCCACCTTCCCCTGTCTCTTCCCAGGAATTACAACCTGTTGACATCCTCTCAGGGGAGGATTTGGTATCCGAACCTCAAGTCTCTCAATCTCAAGGCATGGCTCTTGAAGAATAAGAGTTTGCTGATCTGCACCTTTCTCAAGGGGTTCTGGATATCCTTAAGGCTTCTTGAAAGCCTTCCACCAGAAAGACTTACAACTCCAAATGGAAAAGGTTCATTATTTGGTGCTCTAATAAGCATATTTCTCCAGAATCTGCTGGGTTGCCTACAGTTCTGGACTATATGGTCTATCTTAATGGCTTAGGACTTAGGTCAGCTACACTTAAAGTGCATTTGGCAGCTGTTTCTGCCTTCTTGTCAGTAGGCAAGCACTCTCCTCTGTCAGCCCATCCTGTGTTTTGTAAGTTCTTCAAGGGATTGCTGCACATCAATCCCCCCTTTAGGGACCCTGCTTCTGCTTGGGACCTTAATGTTTGCATTGCTCAGCTTATGCAACCACTCTTTGAGCCTTTGTCCTCTGCAGAGCTTAAGTACTTGACTTGGAAAACTGTGTTTTTGGTAGCCATTACCTCTGCCAGGCATATCAGTGAATTGCAAGCCCTGTCAGTGGAGCCTGATTTCATCTCTTTCCATAGAGATAAAGTGGTCCTAAGAACTAACGGGAAGTTTTTGCCTAAGGTGGTTTCAGATTTCCACCTTAACCGGTCTGTGTCTCTCCCTGTTTTCTTCACTGACCATTCCTCCTCTGGAGAGACGAGGCTGCACAGCTTGGATGTTAAAAGGGCCCTCAGCTACTACATAGAGCGCACCAAGGGTCACAGGTTTGAGTCCCTCCAGGTGTTCCTCACATATGGAGAGGTCGGTAAGGGCAAACCTGCCACTAAGAGATTTATTGCCAGGTGGATTGTCTCTTGTATACAATTCTGCTATGTAAAACTGGGTAGAACTCCACCCTCAGGCCTGAGGGCTCACTCTACTAGAGGTACAGCTGCTTCCCTGGCTGCTGCCAGGGATATTCCTATCTTAGAAATTTGTCAAGCAGCCACCTGGAAAACAGTCCATACATTCACCAAGCATTACTCTCTGGATATCCAGGCTAGGAGTGATGCTCGGTTTGGCACAGCATTACTTCAAAGCCTGTTCCCAAAGTAGGTTCTGTCCCTCCACAATGGAGGTACTGCTTGGTAGTCTGCAATCGTCAGAATACAGCAAGACTTCATGTTGTTTGAAGAAAAAATGACTCACCTTAGTAATGTTGTTTCTTCTAATGGAGTCTTGCTGTATTCTGACCTCCCCGCCTCCCTCTCAGAACCTGGTTTTTGGGATGTGGGTGGGCAGGAGCAGTGTTGGCACACTAGGGGTGCCCTTTTCACCCTCCTTTACTTTGGGTGTGTGTTGTGTTTTGTTTTTTGGGTTTCCTGACTTGAGTCTTTGCTTTGAAACCAAAAAACCCTTTTAATAAATTTAGTTGCCAGTTGGCTAGTGTGAGTTTTACAGTTTCCACACAGAACTTCTAGTGAGTATTGCTCGTAAAGATCTGACAGAGTTTAAACAACAGCAGACAGGGGCTTCAACCGAGCTTGTGATGAGCGTTCCATGCTGGCCATGGAATGTTAACTCTTTGTTCTCCGGGGCAGTTGAAAGGCAGGACCTAACTGCAATAGTCAGAATACAGCAAGACTCCATTAGAAGAAACAACTTTACTAAGGTGAGTAATTTTTTCTTATCAAGCATTACTCTGTGGATATCCTGGCTAGAAGTGATGCTCGGTTTGGCACAGCAGTACTTAAGAGCCTATTCCCAAAGTAGGTTCTGTCCCTCCTCCATGGAGGTACTGCTTGGTATTCTGCAGATTGTCAGAATACAGCAAGACTTCATGTTGTTTGAAGAAAAAATTACTCACCATAGTAATGTTTTTTCTAATGGAGTCTTGCTGTATTCTGACCTCCCTCCCTGCCTCCCCTCTCAGAACCTATTTTTGGGAAGTGGGTGGGCAGGCACAGTGTTGCACTTCAGCAGTGCGTCAAGCACACCCTCCACTTTATCTGGGTGCTTTGTATTATAATCTTTTATTTTTGGATAGGTTTTGGTTTGGGGTTTCCCGACTTGAGTCTTCCTTTGGGAGTCCAAAACTTTCTGTTGCCAGTTGGCTAGTTAAAATATTTTACAATTTCCACATAGTTAGTCAGTGAGTGTTTGCTCGTAAGAATCTGACGGTTGGGTTTCAAAGTGCTGCAGACAGAGACCTCAAGCCAAGCTTGAGCTCAACGTTCTATGCACTGCATAGAAAATTAACCCTCTACACTCTGGGGCAGTTCAAAGACTGGCACTAACTGCAGATTGTCAGAATACAGCAAGACTCCATTAGAAGAAACAACATTACTATGGTGAGTAATTTTTTCTTCCTTTACACAGGAGACAGTGCATACCTCCTTCAGCCATGGATGCTCACTCCAATACTGCAGCCCATGTCTGAAGCAGAAGAGAGGTACAATGAGGCACACACGGCTACATGAAACATCATAGAGCTTGTGTTTGGCATGCTGAAGATGCACTTCAGATGTCTGGACAAGGCCTGTGGCATATTCCTGGTCTGTTGTATGCTACACAGCATGGCCATAGGCCATGGAATAGTTGTTCAGGTCCTGGAGGGTGACAGTGCGGAGGACGTGGAGTTGCCAGACAAGGGTGAGTATCTATGGCATGACAGGAGGGACCCAAGATTGGCCCTGAGGGGACGGCGACACAGGGACACCATTGCGCATGAACATTTTGGACCCTGAAGGTGAGTATAGCCTGCAGGTGAGACATTGCTATTATGCACACAGGCACTGGGTATGTGAGTGCTCATGGGGCCCCATGGTGATGTTGAGTATGTCGGTCAGTTCTGCGTGTTGTGCTCACAGGTGTGCGGAGGTGGCATGCACGCATGTCCACAGGTGGGACAACATTGGCAAGGATGCACAGAGGTACTGGTAGGAATTTGGCATGGGTCAGAGACAGACTATTGGCACATACCCACAGTGGTAAGCCACAGGTGCACTCATCATGCCCATACCAGTCCCAAGACACCAGGGGCCACATTCATGTCCCAGATGCCCTGCATACAATGTGACAATGCCACAGGGATTGTTAGGTGGGCCAGTATGGTTCACAGTGTGTGGACATTGCACAACCATAGGCAATAAAGGGAAGAGGTAGCCCCACCTATGGCCTGGAGGCATCACAGGCAGTCCATAAAAGTCACATACCCTTCAGGAGTTGCGCGTGTGGCCACCACAAATATGAACACAAACCTCGTCCTCCTGACGCAGGCAACACCAACGGGGACCCCTGGGCCACCTGGAATGAGGTCTTTGCCTCTGAGGGGGTAGACACACATGGTCATGAATGGTTATGTGTGTTGGGGTGGGTGTGAAAAACTGAATACCATAGCCAGGGGTGGGGAGACAGCCACCCTAGGGTATGGGATGTTAGGGCAAAAGCGGATGCTGCATGGTGTTCTAGGGGTGCTGGGGTTGCTATGAGGTGTGGAGCCACCATGGGCAGCCAGGGCTACAGTATTTTCCCCTATAGCCACCGCTATATCGGATAAGCCTGCATTAATGTCCTCATGGAACATGCGACCCCTGCACAGCGTCATGGAGTGCATCCTGTCTTTCCACAGAGGCCCTCAGTAGCCTTGTGTGTTCAGACAGCATGTTGTCTGGGGCAGTGTGTTGGGGTCTGGGTGGAGGCAGCCGATCTGGGGGGGGCCTGGTGTGCGACTGCCACAGTGTGTGGCGGACCCACTCCTTGGCGTTGGGGTTTTGGGGATGAGGCACATGCATCTACTGCATGTGCTGGGGCTGCCTGAACCCACAGCTGGTCAGGCTGTGGCTGGTCACCGTTTCCCCCTTGCTGGGCAATAGTGCCCATCTGCTGCACCTTTGTAGGCCGCAACATGTTGCCCTCTAGATATGCAGTGGCCGACTGCAAGTGGTAGCCCACCTGCTGCACAGTGGCCATCCCTGGATGGCTGTTGGTGGGATGTGCGGGCTCATTCCGGAGCACATGGGAGGCGACATTGGGGATGACAATGTCAATCATCGTGCCGTCGTCGTCGGTGTCACTGGCCAGCACCTTTGCAGCAGTGAGGAGGACCTCCTCTGAAAGGGAGACTGTCTCATCATCATCATCACCATCCAACCCCCCCCCCATGTGTGCGGGTCCACATCAGTGGGCCCCACACTGGCTGTGGCCACAGGTATGGGGCCATGCTGTGCAGGTCGCAGTACCTGTAGACGACCACCTGTCCCAAGATGTGATGGTGCTGTGGAAACAAAAGGATACACTACGGTTAGGGATGCATGTCCATGTGTACATTACTATAATGTACACAGGTAAGTGCACATGCGTGTACCAGGCTAGCACGTGAAACCACATGCAGGCATGACATAGTGAGCAGGGAACATGCCAGACATACTAGGATGCACACATATACTGTGGAACGCACAACCATGCAGTGGACATTGTTGGGTGGCCAGACAGTGCTACACATATTAGATATTATGATACACACAGACATAGGAAGACACATGCAGGACCAGACATGAACTGCAACCTCTGTACTCACAGTGCTGAGACAGGTGACCACCAGTTTCAAAGCCCCCACCAGGAACACTGTGCACAGCCACCTGCCTGAAGGTTGTGGCCATGAGTGCCTCCTGCGTTGTCACCTGTGTGGAGTGAGTGGTGGTGCTGGCCTTCTCTTATGGTAGTATGCATGCAAGTGAGCTGAATGCATTCCAGTAATAAGATGCAAATGTGCAGTTTGGGCATAGACTGTGCAATGAGGCTTTTTGCATATCCTGGTTGAATATTGTACAGATGCGTGCTGCGCTGTTGGCTTGTAATTGCACATTTCCATTTGTTCTGTCAAACGCTATGCCGCACATGCACAGGCATCTATGCAATAGATGCCATACGTCACTGCACCATGCAGGACATGCACAGCGCCATTCAGTGATGCCAGTAGTATTGTATCATGCAGACACACATGCGTGTAGGTCATGCGTGACACTAGCTTGCCGCGCATGCCCCTTGCAGTGCACGGTATGGATGACTGTAGTCATGGCAGTGAGCGCCCTTCACAATATGGCACTGCACAACTGCCATCCATGCGTGGTAGCATGGGGCATGACCTTAGTATGCCATGCGGCACAATGCTATCACGCATGTGCAGTATCATGGCTGTGATACACTATTGCACAAAGCATGGCGCTAACAGCAGCAGCGCACGGCAAGCCATGTATGGACTATCATGCTATGTACGTGTGTGTCAGGCCTGCCAGAACATGGCTAGTATTGCATGCCATTAGCTGCTCCAGCAGAATTACAAGAGCTGTTCAGAGAATGGCACCAACCCAGCGCACCCAGAGGTGGGCAGACGTAGACCTGGCTAACCTGGAGGACCTAGTGGTCCCAAGGGAGGGCCAGCTGTTCAGCCAGGAGGAGCTAAATAGACTCAGGTCTGCAGTGTGGGCTAAAATAGCAAGCAGGTTTAGCGGGCGGACAAGTGTTACATGCATGGCCGAGCAGTGTCGCCACCGCTACAGTGACCTCATGAGGAGGGACAGGACCCAGCTTAACTGTTACCATGCCATGGTGGAGAAGGGCACGGTACCATGCCCAGATATGTACACCATGAGAATGTGTGACATGTTGGTTGTCGTTATCTGTCAGGGGTGTCTCTGAGTCCAACACTGACCATTGTGGAGTGTGGCATGTTATCTCTATCGATCCACAGTTGTGGAACACTATGCCGCATACTGGTCCATTGTGTTTGGCACAGACATGCCCCACCCTCTTTATAGTGCAGATGTACAGTAGCACATGTCCACATCTGTTCTACTGAGGGCAACACCTGCCTGCAGAGACTGACAAGATGCCGAGCGGTACCATTCGACATTATGCTGAGCAGGGAATGGTGCCATCATATGCTGGGCATACAATGGGAGATGGTGTAGAGGCCGCAGGACCTGTGCATTGCACCTATGTCTCTCCTGGATATAGCACAATGTGGTGACAGGCATATACATAACCGACAATGACATCGGTGACCGATGTGCTATGTAGGCCCCATGTGCACCGTGCAAGTGTGCTGGCACACACGCACACACACTACGGACACCTGTCCCGATATGCGTATGTAGGTACAAACTCCTTCAGGTATGGATGTACAGTAGTGTATTGCAGTTGCAAATTACATATGTTCTACTGTATACCACCAGCTGTGCTGCCAGAGGCCACCCCATGTACTACACAGCTGTCAGCAGTCTGTGTCCTGTACATACATACATACATACCTGTCCTGCCTCCTACCCATGGCTCTTATGACACATCTTCATGTGGGCCATGGACTGCACCATTCCCTATCATGGTAACTGTTGCACATTTACACATATATGCTCTGTACAGTGCTATGCGATGTAACATGGGTGTATCACATCCGCCGTGATGATACAGCAGTCAGACATACAACTGTGGGAGTGTGATGCATGTTACCAATACCATACTCACCTGGGTGTTGATTCCCGTTGTACATGTGTCTCTGGTGTGGCTTGCACACATGACCAATGCATGACCAGATCTGCACAGGTTCTGACCGACCACCCTGCCCTCATAGTGTACACGCACATCATTGTGAGTGTTCTACAATCCTACAACCATGTACCGTGGCTGTGCTATAGACGTGATCTTCTGACCAATCTGTACAGTCACACTATGCAGGTATGGCCACCAGCATGGCACAGCGTGCCTCGCATGTACACATGGCATCCTGGTGCTGCATGTTTCATGGAGTCATGTGGGGTATGTCACTGCGGTTGTTCTGTTCAAGTGCAGATACACCCTTGGTCGGAGACACAGACGGAACATGTCTGCCGCATGCTGGCCCTGCTTGTCAGCATGACCATGTCCCAATGTGTGCTCACGGTGATGTACAGCATGGCCATTGTGCATTGTGATGTCACATACCATTCCCATGCCTCTGTTGTCCATATGTGTCCATGTATGTGTCTTCCCATGTGCCACAGGCCACACACCAGGACCAGGTAAATAGTCACACCATGTCTTGGCATTACCGTGAACAGCAGTCCCCCCTGCAGAACCCCACATATCCCTGTGATCACAGTCCTCCTTGTGGCCTTGCATGCTGGGGTATGTAGGCATGTATCGGTGCACAGCACAGTGTGTTGTACTGGGTACCCGTTGTGCATCCCTGTGATACAGTATGCTGGTTGACATGTCAAAGCAACAGGGTATGCAAGTACCAGGTTAATATATGTTTCCAACAGATGTCCACTGTGTGTCCTGTACCCATTCCTAGTATCATCATAGTGGCGTTGACAATGCATAGATGTATCTGTCCTGTAGTATGAGCTGCATGTCAGGAGTCACAGTAGTGACAGGCACAGGACCGCTGTGGTGTGTCCTGCCCTGACATGATACGTTGGACATGCATAGCTATACACATGTAGGTGCCTGTCATGGACATGGTGACCATCAGGTGCCTTGAGACATATGACCGACCCTCTTGCCACAGCTATGCAGTCCTGTATCCGTCCATGGCATGCCAATGGTTGGCTGTGCATCACCTCTGTAGGCACACGGCCATGACAGTGACCCCCATCCAGTGTTGTCCTACTGCCGTGGCCTACCATTGGTGTCACATGTCCATGTTCATCTGTGCCACGCATTCCGGTGTGGGACACGCATGTGATCGTCAATGTGCTGACCCACGTATCCACTGCAGGCCACACCGCAGCACCCACTGGGATCATTGTCCATCCTGTGTGTTGATTAAACGTACTGCACAATAGGGGTGCTCCCTCAGCCTGGCTGACTGCTATGTCACCAATCATCATGGGGCATGGTCCACAGGATACTGCCTAAGTACTGTACATCCATGGCACACAGTCAGGGGACTGAGGTAGGGTGTCATATACATTACATGGTACACTCGCTGACTACATGTATTTATTTATTGGAATATTCAGAGTAACACCATTGAGCAGAGCTCCATTGCAAAGGTTCCACACCATAGATACAGTGGTGTTCAGTTACAGTACAGTGAGGAAACATGAAATGAAAGGATCATGCAAGATCCGAGCACATTTACTACATCAACATAATACCTTAAGGTTAGCAAGCAATGTGAGAAGACAGTAGGGAGGGCTGGGGGTATACTGGGATGTATAGGGAGAGGCATCAGCAGCAGAAAACAGGAAGTTGTTATCCCTCTGTACAGACAGTTGGTGAGACCCCATCTGGAGTACTGTGTCCAGTTCTGGAGACCCCATCTCCGCAAGGACATAGACAGGATAGAGGCAGTCCAGAGGAGGGCAACTAAAATGGTGCAGGGTCTGCAAGAGAAGCCGTATGAGGAGAGACTAAAGGAGCTTAATATGTATACCCTTGAGGAAAGAAGGGAGAGGGGGGACATGATAGAAACTTTTAAGTACCTCAGTGGAATCAACAAAGTCCAAGAGGGTAGCATTTTTCAGAAAAAGAGACTTGCAAGAACAAGGGGACACAATTTAAAGATAGAAGGAGGGCGGTTCAGGGGCAATGTGAGGAAGTATTATTTCACAGAGAGGGTAGTGGATGCATGGAACAGCCTTCCTGAGGAGGTTGTGGGGTCTAAAACTGTGGGAGAATTCAAGAATGCATGGGACAGACATAAGGCAATTCTTGTGGGGGGTAGGAAGAAATAGGCTGTTGGTTAACTAGGATCTGCAGCCTATCCTGTAGGTAGGGAAATGGGCAGACTAGATGGGCCTAGCAGTCCTTATCTGCCATCAAAGTCTATGTTTCTATGTTTCTATGTTAATACAACGTTCACATATGTAAACTAGTTTCTGTTCTCAAGAACAATACAAGGTACGGTAGCAAGTAATACATTGTCTAAGGTTTGGGCAGTTGCAGGGAAGCAACTTTGTCAACAGTAATCCAGGCATGTAATGTAGCACAACCAGGGGAGACATTATTAGAAGGACTTGTCTAGTGGTTGCACTGGCATACGTGTTGTAGAGCGAGGTGTTTTCTCAGGGATGATTTAAATTGCTTCAGTTTAGGTAACTCCAGCAGTGAGGTGGGGAGTTCATTCAACCAAGTTGACACCTGGTACAGGAAAACTCTCATGGAGTGAGTGGTCCCACAATGTGGAATGAACAGTGCATTTCTTGCAACACTCCTAACAGAGTGGTGGTTAAGGGAGGTATGTAGCAGAGATTGGAGGTGGGGGAGCCTTAGCAGGGCTTTCTTACCAAGTAGGCAAGTTTGGAATTTTATTCTGAGGCCAAGTGTGAGCCAGTTTATACTCTAATAGAGGTTGCACGTGTGTGTGAAGTGGTCTGCATCTAGGACGGGGTGACAGGCCTTATTTAATAGGATCCTGATCCTGTTATAGGTTGGTATCTGTAGCAGCACCATAGATTACCAGCCCATAATCCAGAGAGGAGAGCAGTAGAGCACTGAAGAGGCTACAGCAAGTTTCCTAGTCTCCGGTGTCATGAAGTGCTTGTGTCTATAAAGAACCCCCAGCTTTTTGTTTACTGTACTGACAACATGATCTATATGCCGGGTGTGTGTTAGTGTGCTGTCGAGGTGTATGCCAAGATATCTGAAGGAGTGTACTTGTTCTAATATCTAACCATCCTGGTTAAAGATGGAAAGGGGTAACAGTTTGTTTTTCTTCTGATGGCTGACAGATATCATTGTTTTTTTATGGTTTAGGAGCAGGTTGTTCCATAAGAACCAGTGCTCAGGGGAGTAGAAGTTGTGCTGTAGGGTGTGGCTAACAGTTAGCTGCTAAGTGCTGTTGGTAAAGATAACTGCATCATCTGCATAGAACAGGATGTGGGCACCATCACAGGCATTGGGCAGGTCTTTAATAAATAAGCTAAACCCTTTGAATTCTAGGTTTTAATCAAACATGCACCATGGCATACATTGTACAATGCCACATGTATTGGAACTTCTCTAGTTATATACTCTTGTAATGTCTTGTATAATTCCTTGTTTTGTTTGTTCTCTGTCTCATACTTGCCCAATATGTATTGTTTGTCTGATGTGGAACCTATGAAATTAGCTTGTTCTCAAAGGTGTTCTCCGAAATTTCAATAAATAAATAAATAAATAAACAGCAGTGGCCCCAATATTGATCCCTGGGGGACCCCTACAGACACAGCCTTAGAGTCAGAGAGGATTCCATTGATTTTCACTTTCTGGGTACAGTCAGATAGGCACAATAGCTCTCAAACCACCCCACAGTTTCCCTTGATAGGCCAATCCCTGTGAGTTTATCCATGAAAACTGTGTGGTTCACGAGGTAAGATGCCTTGGTCAGGTCAATGAAAATTGACCCAACCATTTCACCCTTGTCAAGGGACTCGTGTAGTGAGTTAGTGAGTTCAAGAAGAGTTGAGATGGTGTTGTGCTGCCGTCTGAAGCCATGCTGCTGTGGGCACAGTAGGTTGTGGCTATTGAGGTAGTCCACCAGCTGGTCCATGACTCCTCATTCCAGTGCCTTGCATAGCAGAGAGCGTATGGAAATAGGCCTATAATTGGTGATGCACACTTTGTCTCCTCCCTTGTGTACTGGAGTAATGATTGCAGATTTCCAGAGAGCAAGGAATTTGGAGTAGCATAGGGAGAGGTTGTACAGTTTAGAAATTGGGTGTTCCAGGACGTCTAGAGCTGAGGTGAGGAGCTTCATGTCTATTGAGTCGCTACCTATCCTGGTTTTATTTAGTACACGTTTAACATATTTAGCGGTTTCTGACTGTTATTGATCTATAGCAAAACATGGGGTGGTCGGCATGTTCAGGCTTGATAGATAGGGTGTTAAGGGAGGCATGCAGTGGGGTATTGAAGGCGGCATGCTGAGTGGTGGAGTCAACAGTGTTGAGGTATGAGCTAAGGTCTGTGAAGGCAGTGTTAAGGATGTCTGCAATTTCCTTGGAGTCGGAAATGTGGGAACCACCTTGAGTGATCAGCTGTGGATCGCCCTTGTCAGTGATCCCAAGGAGTTCCCATAGGGATCCCCAGAACCTGTTGCCATCCCCCAGAGTTTGTTTTGCTTCTCTTTCTATAGTAGCTGGCTTTGACCTCCCTAACTGAGCGGGTACATTTGTTGCGGGCCGCCTTGTATACCTGAATAATTATCCACGGGACGACTTGATGACCTAGCTCTGGCCCATGCATTGTCACGGATGTGCATTAGTTCTATCAGATCTGGGGTGAGCCATTCAGGAGGCAGTATAGTGCAGTAGGTTAAGGCTCTGAGCTGCAGATCTGGAGACCTGGGTTTGAATCCCACAGCCACCTAGCTGCATACTGTGTGATCCTGAGCAAGTCGCTTAACTTCCTTGTGCTCCCAGGTCACATCTGGAAGCAAGCTTCAGCTTAGTGTGCTACTCCTGGTTAAACAATGTTCCCTTTCCCCCGTTCAGCGGACCCATCTCTAATCATACACCTTTTGATGGGTGCATATTTGTCTGCTGCCTGTGTGATCCCCTTTACAAGGAAATCTAGGCCTCTCTACATCAGTAATACAATCCATATGACTCCAATCAACTTGTGCCATATGCTTCCTAAAGGCTACTAAGGAATTACCTCACATTACCCTGCATGCAATGAGTTTTGGCAGTTGTCTCTTGGTCTTGGAGGTCCATTCAACTAGGACTGGGGAGTGATTGTTAAGCGTGTCAGGCAGGGCCTGTACTTTGGTAATCCTCTCTGGCTTGGTTGTCAGTACCCAGTCTATAAGTGTATCTTTACCAGTACGATAGATGTACCTGGTACTTTCACCTACCACCTGCGTGAGGTACAAGTTATTTACAATGTCCCTAAATGGGTTGCTGAAGCTTGCGGCCCAGTCAGTGTTGAAGTTGCCGGTCACCAGTCTCGGAGTTGGTGCTGACGTCTTGGTAGTAATGGGAGAAAGCCTCTAACCCTGCTTGAGGCATTCTCAGTGGGATGTAACTAGTCATGACTGTAATTGTTTTGCAACCCCCTCCCAAGTGTAACCTGATAACTAACTCCTCGCATTCAATTGTGGGTGTGTCAATGGCACCTTTTCTGCCTGTAGATCGGTACGAACGTATTGCATACAGCTTCCACTCCAACCCGCCTCCCTACCCATTCCTACCTGGAGACGTCCTGGGGCGAAATGGGTTCAGGAGTGGGGTTCTCCCTGCCTGATTCCCATACCCAAGGGTTCCACAAATTGTGGACCAGTACTGTGTTCCTCCTCAAAAGTCCATCCAACCCGGACGGCATTATGTAATGGCAGGTCAATTAAAAACAAGACTGCTATTATAGCAGATCTTGTTGAAACATCTGATCTGGCATGCATCACCGAGACCTGGTTGGATAAGAATGCAGGCCCTATTTTGGCTTCTGCTGCTTCATCAGGGTTCTCGGTGATACACCGCCCGAGGTTGGATCGTAGGGGCGGGGGTGTAGCCATCTTTTTTAGAACGGAGCTGGGTCTTGTGGATGTACCAGTGGGTGTCACTAGATCCTTTGAGTGTATCCTGGGAGCAGGTGCAGGGCTCAGGATTCTCCTCATCTACCAACCACCTGGTGATGGTGGAGAATTTCTGAAGGAGTTTGCGGACTTCATCGTTGACGTAGCGCTGGAGTCGCCCAGGTGGTTAGTACTGGGCGACTTCAACGCTTGGGTCGACGATGAACTCTCGCCTTTAGGGAAAAATCTCCTCTAACTTATGACAATGTTGGGCCTTACACAGGTGGTTACCTCTGCTACCCATGTAGGGGGTCACTCATTGGACCTAGTGTTCCTACTGGAGTTGGAGGTCGCACATTTGGGGGTGGAACCAAATGTGTGGACTGACCATCATACCATAAGATTTAGCTTCGGGGCGCCCCTAAATAGGCCTGCTCCTACAGAGATGGTACAATATCACCCTTTAAGAGGAGTTACCCCAGAAGGCCTCTCTGCGATTTTGGACCTATCGGGTATTTCGAGTGAGTGTATGGATCCAGAAGATCTCATACCTGCCTATAATAAGGCTGTGGGTGATGCCCTGGATCAAATTGCACCTGTTCGTGTTCGCCCACTCGCTCAGCGCCCAAGATCTTCATGGTTTGATGGTTCTTTGAAGGAGCTAAGGAGAGTTGAACGAAGGCTAGAGAGAGCTTGGCGAAAGTCCAGCCTGGATGCTGACAGACTTAGATTAATGGACTATTTTAGAGTCTATCAATCAGCAATCACCCGTAAGAAGGCAGAATTCCTGTCCAGGGAGAGAGCCAAACTCTTTCAGACTGTCGACAGATTGTGCAATCCACTCTGTCTGCAGTCTGGAAGAGATTTTTCACAGATGAAGTGTGATGAGCTTGCTCGATTCTTCACACATTAGATTGCCAGCATCAGATCGGGCTTCCGTCCTGCTCTCTCTTTAGGGAGCTGTGGTAGTCAGCGAGAGGAAGCAATCCCTTGTGTCTCCTGGTCTGACTTTAGTAGGCTGGTATTCATGGATGTTGTGAGGACTATCCAGACTGTACGACCAACCAGCTGTAATATGGATTCGGACCCTACACCACTGTTATTAAGTTGTGTAGATGTTATCTGCCCGATCCTTGCTGAAATTGTGTGGAAATCTTTGGAGTAAGGGGTTTTCCCCACCCCCTTAAAGGAGGCGGTCGTTTGACCACTCCTCAAAAAACCTTCTTTGAATCCAGACGTCCCAGCTAACTCCAGACCTATCTCTAACCTGCCCTTTGTGGGTAAGGTCATTGAAAAGGTGGTTGTGATACAGTTGGATGACTATCTTATGAATCACAACATCTATGAAGCTCTCCAGTCGGGGTTTAGGAAAAGACAGCACAAAGATTGCCCTTGTTCGGGTCTTAAATGATCTCCTAATTGCGAGAGATCAAAAGGCTCTTACTATTCCAGTCCTTCTTGATCTCTCTGCAGCATTTGATACTGTGGATCATGGTGTGCTGTTGGAGCACTTTCGTTTTCTTTGTGGACTGCCTGGTACAGTTCTACATTGGTTTCAATCTTTCCTCACGGGGCGGACTCAGAGGATTACTATGGGGATTTATTCCTCTGATATCATCTCTCTGTCCTGTGGGGTACCGCAGGGCTCTGTCTTGGTGCCCTTGTTGTTCGCAGTCTATATGCTGCCATTAGGAGATATCATTAGGCGTAACTGGGTTTTCACTGCTATGCAGATGATACCCAGCTGTATTTGTCCTTTACTTCCGGTCAGGATGATGCAGCCCCTCTGCTTAACAGCTGTCTAGCTGAAATCAGTGACTGGATGAGCGCCAGCTGGCTGAGGTTAAACCCGGATAAGACCGACGTGTTGGTTGTGGACCCAGGTTGCCTTGAGGCGGGTCATAGGGCTGAAGTACCGTTGGGCCTTTGGCTTGGTGGTGCCCAGCTCTTGACCTCAGGCCAGGTGCATAACCTGGGTATTACTGTTGAGAGCGGTTTGACTCTGAAATCACAGGTGTCAGCCGTTGTTAAGTCCTCTTTTTTCCATCTGAGGAATATCGCCTGGGTGAAACACCTGGTTCCTCCGGCTGACCTTCCTACTCTGGTCCACTCACCTTGACTACTGCAATTCCCTTGACCTGGGGCTACCGGGGGTTGAAATTTGCCGCCTGCATCTAGTGCAGAACGCAGCTGCCAGGCTTTTAACTGGAACATCTAGGTATAGTCTTATTCCACCTGTTCTGCGTGAGCTGCACTGGCTGCCAGTACAATGGCGAATCACCTTCAAGGTCGGGCTACTGACCTATAAAGCCCTACATGAACAGGGACCGCAGTATCTGAAAGATCTCCTTACTCCCTGCTGCCCCTCTCACTCACTCCGATCCACCGATGAGGGATTGCTAGAGATTCCCAGGGTTTGTTTGAAAACATCTGGAGCGCGTGCGTTTTCTTATGCAGCTCCTGCCCTGTGGAATTCTCTACCTCATCGGATACGTAGCTACCTGTCTGTCAAGAGTTTTAAAACAGAGTTGAAAACTTTGTTATTTGTAAAAGCTTATGGTTTATGATTTTATATTGTTAATATTATATTTGTCTGTTTATTGTTACTTGTAAAGCGCTTTGATCTCTGGAAAAGAGTTTTTAAATAAATTTTTATTTACTTACTAACCCTGCAATGTTATTTCAGAGTCTGCAATTTTAGGGAATAGCCAAGTCACAGTCAGGGATACAGTATATCTGGTTGGATCAGGCTTACCCAGGCTTCAAGCTGGATGAATTTTGCGAGTAGACTCGAGATATTTAGGGAGACAATTTTTACCTGTGCATGGGTGGAGGGGGTGAATGTGCAGTGTGGAGTGGGCCAGGGTTAGGGTGGATATTGCCAGACATTAGTAGCAGCAGCATTATTACGTTCCGGAAGTCCCGGGTCAAAGTCTTCCTCAGGGTATACTGGTGAAGTGTCTGTGTGGGTTTAGGGGATGTAGCTGCAATCTTCAGCCACGCAATCCAGTAAGTGGTGGCAAGGGAAGTGGAAGGGGGGTTATTGTGACTACCTTGACTGGTATGTTGGTTAGGATGGTCTTAAAATGGCTAAAATGTGAGTGGGGGCCATCACTGAGTGAGCTCTGTGCTGGTATATTGTTAATGTGTATAGGCTGTGGTGGTGTAGCGTCTAGTAGTGTGAACAGTGCTGCTAGGAAGAGAACGAGTTTTGTGCGTAGTGGGAGTGTATTCAGATTGTTATGGGCTTAGTGAAACAGTGAGGTTAGGTGATGAATGTACCCTAGTGACCTCTAGTGATGGGAGGGGGTACTTTGAGCTTGTGATATGTTTAAAGAGTGTTGCTACAGTTCCTCACCAGTAACTCTTGCTGGCAGTATAGCCTGAGGCTAGAGCAGTGGGCTATGAACATGTGAGGGGGTGCAGTACTAGTTTCAAATCCCATGTTCTCCATTCACTGTCTCAGGTATCCGTTTCTCATGAGAACCTCTCTGCTAGCCATTTACTTTCACTGTACTGTCTGTGTATTATTGTGGTATGGGGGGGGGGGCAGTGTACAACCCTATATCGTGCCTGTGCAGAGATACACTGTATGCCATCCACTGTGTGGGGTTCATATGTTCTTTCGTGGGTGTACAGTAGAAATCCACAATGCTGTATTGTATTTGGGTGGACTGTGGGGGACATGTGTGGTAATACATGACTCTGATTGTGCCTTTGTCGTTGTGTTCACATTGCAGACAGAGAGGCCAGGAGACGGGCCTGGTGAGACAGGCGGAGGAGGGCCTCTGAGGACATGGGGGGAGCCAGACAGTGCCGCATGGCAAGGTTGTTGCCACGAGGACAGTCACGCGAGTATGCATGTGTGTTTCACATTGCTGTGCCCATTCTGTGCTGCACATTCACCATAATTCATCCAACTGTGGCCTTTTGTTCACCACATGTGGGTTTGCATTATGCTGTTGCACATGTGGTGCATCCACCCTGTACATCGTGGCCTTCCCCATCCTGTTGTCCACCATGGGGTCCCATGTGTACTAGCATGCTTCGGGTCCTGTGCACGTGGTAGTCCTGTTCTGTGCCACATGGCATGACCAAAGCGTCTGTTTAGCCCATTTCTATGTTGGGCTCACATCCCTGCAGGGCAACACTGCACACAGTACGTGCAGGCACATTATGTAGAACATGTGGCACCCTATGTGTCACTTTCATACTACTTGTGTTCAGCACTGGGGTTGTCTATGCACCTGCACACTACAAAAATAGTGGACGACGATGGGGCAGTAGATATGGTCTACCTAGACTTTAGTAAGGCCTTCAATTCAGTTCCACACAGAAGGCTGGTAAAGAAGCTTGACCACACGGGGGTTGGTCCAGAAGTAGTCAGATGGGTACAAAACTGGTTACAAGGCAGAATCCAGAGGGTACAGGTTAATGGAGCGCAATCGATGGAAGGCAGGTGTCCAGCGGGGTGCCTCAGGTCTCAGTGCTAGGGCCTGTGCTCTTCAATGTTTATATAGCAGACATCACTGACGGATTGGAAGGGAAGATGTGTCTGTTCACAGATGACACCAAGATATGTAGCAGGGTGGACACCCCAGAAGAAGTGAACAAGATGGAAGCTGACCTCGAGAAACTAGAAGAATAGTCTGGAGTGTGGCAGCTGAGATTTAATGCCAAAAAGTGCAAGGTCATAGGAAAGAAAAATCCAAGAAAGGAGTATTACCTAGTAGGTGAAAGACTGGCAGCCTCAAACCAGGAATGAGATCTAGGAATCATAATCTCAGATGACTTGAAGGTTAGTAAGCAGTGTGAGAAGGCAATTTCTATGTTTCTGTTTCTGTGTCTTGGTGGTGTGATCATGTGGCCCCTGCATGGGCCATTGTGGTCGGTGGCATGCCGCTAGTACATGTCAAGGTGACCCTCTCATCTGACCCTTGGGACGACAGTGGCATGCTGTTGCTCGGGTTTGTGCCGCTTACAGCCTCAGGGGTCTCTGCATAATCCAGTGTGTCACAACTCCTGAACAGACCACCAATTGCACTGTTATCACCACACACCCATGCACTTGTTGCATCCTGTTCTGCATGTCCGCCAGTTGTGTTGTCACATTGATGTCTGTGCCGCTGCACAGCTATCCAAGCCCCCTTTGGTGTCTGTCATACGTACATGGTATGCTGCTGTCATCCAGTGGACATCCCTCCCCCCACATATCACTGTCACATTGTATTGGATTACATTGTTCTGTTGCTGTGCCCTTATACTTTGCCAGTGTGTTATTTGAGTTTCATGGTATGTTACTGTATTGTGCCCAAATGTGCTACCCCAGGATAATGGTATGACTATAGCCACCTCCCGTGAGTGTAGCATTGTGTATCCATGCCCAGTGCAGCATCTGCCACACACATGGCAGTGGTGGGCAGCCATGGCATTCTTTCATCACCCAATGTGGGATGTGTTGCCACAGTACTCACCTATGGCCATGTGTCACGTGTGCTTGTGGTCATGGCTGTATGTTAGTGTTCACCAGGGATCATCATTGGCTGTTGCCTGACAGCCCATACGAATGGTCTACATCACTATGTCACTGTGCGGCCTGAATATAATGCACATCAGAGGGTGTGTGCACCTCCTGTTCCGCCGCTGTACACCTACTGTATACATGCGACCGTCTCTATACATGACACCATGCATTTTGCAGGTGGTAGTTGTGCAATGCAGTCGTGCATACTGACACTGTGTTTGGCCTTTGCATTGTCCACCGCCATACACAGTGTGTGTAGGCCTGTTGTGTCACCCTGATGTGCCAGCTGTACCCAGGGTGCCTTTCTGTGGTGGGGGGACATGTGTATATGCTTTGGTCGCATGCGGGATACTCTGCACCATGTAGTCTGTGCGTATGTGTGGCCCTGTGGTGCAACACACATGTTTCCATTGTGGGGGTTGTCTTTTTTTTTTTCCCCTCCTATGTGCTCCTTGCCCTGCTACTCCTTCAGGCCGCCTAGGTCCCCTCCAATCTACCTATCCCTTCCTGAGCCTCCAACGTCATATAGCAGCTGCCCCCAGGGTAACTCGACATAACGCTTCGAAGGGTGGTTCCCCCTCCTCTGAGGGGGAAGGCGCCGGAAGGGGAGACCAGTGCAATTACTTGGCCTCGGGGTGCTGCTGAGGTGGACATGGCTCCTTCGGGGCTTCGGTAGACTGGCAGCCGTCATCCAGCCAGTCTCGGAGCAATTTCTGCTTTTATGATTTTTCCCTTATTGTGCTGCCCATGCAGTGCTCCTGGTTTCCACCAGAGGCCGCTGCCGAGCGATGCCACACCACTACCCACCCCAGGAGAGGAGAGGAGAGCAGTCCTATGGACGCTTAGTTCTCTCCTTCCCCTGCCAGCCCCCGGCATCCCGAGTCCATTCCCAAACCCGACTCACCGGTGTGGTCTGAGGTAAGGTGCCAGTGCCTCAGCCCTCTGTGCCACCAGGCTAACTGGGGTTGTCATTTAATCATGCTTCCATTGCCCAATAGGAATGGTGATTGGAATTATACACCAGCCCACGGACTATTTCAATGGCCTGGCTGCTGTACCTACTGAGTTGTGCCCCTGTTCACTACAGGTCCAAAGGACTAGTTCAGGTATGTTCTCCCTATGACTGTACGATGTCCACAAGTATTTGGCTAGCATGCTGGTGCCAGTGTCAACACTTGCATGTTCCTCTGCACGGCTGTCCCCAGGACCGCCAGACTATGGGTATATTCATGAGTTATGGAGGTGGTGTTGTTTGCCCACATGGGTACACACTGCATCCTGTCCATCTTTGCTTGCATTCGAGGGCCACTGTGGACAGTCAGGGACTACTGTGGGGAGGGAGCTGCTGCCACCCCTGTCCCATACATCTGACACCTGTGGCTGTCCCACACACACTTCTGCCATTGGCCGGTGTACCGTGGCTGCAGCTACTGCGCATCCTGCACACAGCCATGTGCATCTCCAAAACATTGCCCTGTGTCTTATGGGCTGCATGTCCTGCAGTGGCCTTTTATGGTGGCATGCCCGTGACACATGTGTTGTGCTTTCAAACAACATGAAGTCTTGCTGTATTCTGACAATATGCAGTTAGCCCCAGCACTTGAACTGCCCTAGAGAGGAAAGAGTTAACTCTATGCAGAAGCATAGAACGTTGAGCTCGAGCTCGGTTTTCAAACCTCTGTCCCTGGTACTTACTAGTGTAACCATCAGATTCTTTACTCCGCCTAACAGTGAAGTCGCTCTGGAGATTTCTCCTCTGCTCGGTTCGGTAGAGTTTGAATTAGCATTCGGTTTGTCTAACCAATTTATTATTTTTCGGATTTCCAGCCTCTGTCTACGGTACAGGTAATGTTGTAGATAGATAGTGACTTGTATTTTATTTAATTCAGTGGAAATTGTTTTTTGTCTGGTTTCTCATCGGTTGGTTCGGTTAGGAACCAACCTTTTTTCTAACTATTCTATTGATTTAACTTTTTCTGGAATTTAGTGTGGTGTTCCAGTGTCGATCGGTTTCAAAAGAACCAGACTTTTTCTGGTTCTTTTACAGAACCCGTAACACAGTTTGTAACCGATTGGTTGGTTATTACCTGACTTGAAAGCTTTAAAGGTAATTGTTTAGGTTGGCCATGTCTGAGAAACCCAAGAAAAAAATCGGCCCCACTGGGTTTCAACACTGTACTGAGTGTAGGGAGGCCTTTGCTAAGGCTGACCCCCACCTCATCTGTGTTTACTGTCTGGGGGTTGACCACCTCAAAATGGACTGCCACATTTGTAAGAATTTTCCTAAAGCAACTCTGGAAAAAAGATTGAGTAGGCTGAAGGAAAGGTAAGCCGAGAAGTCTGTAGATCTAGATGGCCAGCCCGGTTCAGTTGCCTTCTTGACTGAACCTGAGGGTGCCTGACCTAGACAATACCTCCTCGGACAAAAGAACGACTCTGAGGGGTCAGTTGTGTCGAAATGAAACATAAGTCAGCCGGCTCGGATCCAGCACTGCATACTTCAACCGCTGATGAGATAGCCAAAGCGATTAGCATAGTTCAATTGCTTTGCCCAGTTCCGTCCGAACCGGTACCGTCAGGCGGTCGGTTAGGTCGGATCCGACTCCATTGGATTACGATCCGGATGCTTTTTATGAGGAGTGGGAGGGAGACGAAGAGTATCCTGATGATGAGGATGAAGATAACGGCTTTGAAGGTCTGGATGTGCCCATTGAACTGGACATCTCCCCAGACGGACTCTTCAATGTCTCTCCTCCCAGGCTTTCTGAGTCCCCTTCACACTTCTTGTTTTACAAGAAGGTGGCTGAAACCCTCCAGCTCCCAATGGTTGAAGCTTCTGAGCAGGAGGAAGAGTCTGATTTTGTTGAGATGATGGACATCCCAGAATCCAAGAGATTGTCTATCCCCCTTCACAAGTCCTTGGGGAAACAGACAAAAAAGATTTTACAGACTCCTAACTCCCTACCTCCTGTGGATAAGATAATGGACAGGAGATACATGCTATCAGGCTTGGGTATGGAGTTTTCATACAATCATTGCAGCCATGTTGGGGTAGTGCAGACTGCAGCCTGTGACAGGGCTAACATTCTTTTGGCTTCACACCCCCAGACAAAGACTCCAGGAAAGTCGATGCCATGGCCAAAAAGCAGTATTTGGCATCTTCTTTTGGACTCAGGCAGGCTAATTATATGGCCTACACAGCCAGGTACCAGATGTCCAAGTGGGATATGGTTCTGGAACTGGTTCAGCAGGCCTCCCCCCCAGTTAACCAAAGAGCTGGAGGAGGTGGCTGCTGATGGAATCGAGGCATCCAAGGTACAATTTCATGCTGCTGTGGACTCCAGTGATGTGGCATCAACAGTCATGGCTACATCTGTGTCTCTCAGGAGACATGTTTGGCTCAGATGTACTAGCCTTTCGCAGGATACCCAGGCTAAGGCTATGGAGTTCCCTGTAGTGGGTAACTCTCTGTTTGGGGAGCAGACAGAGGTTTACATGAAGAAAATGGATGAGTACAGGACCACCTACAGGAGTGCACAGGCCAAAGAGAGGCAAGCCACTCCTCAGAAGCAGCAGTCTAGGGGCAAGGGCAGGCCTTTCCACAGGCCTTTCTACCAAGCTCAGGCTTCCTCTTCTTTCCCACAGAGGGGGTTCTTTCAAGGGAGAGGCAGGAGGGGGATGAGCAGGGATGCATCCTCTTCCCAGTCCAAGGCTCCTGCCAAGCAGACACACTGATGTGTCAGCCCGGGTCAACTCCCCCATTCCAGTAGGAGGCAGGCTGGCTTACTACTTCCAGGTTTGGAAGTCTGTTACCTCAGACAAGTGGGTCCTGGAGGTAGTAAGCCAGAGACTGTCCCTCAGCTTCCAAAGGTTTCCAAAATTGAGTGCCAGGTCCTTTCCACCTGCATCCATCTCAGAGACCCGTGCTCTAGAGGCAGAGGTTTCTTCTCTTCTGGCTCTCAGAGCTGTAGAGGTGGTTCCTACTCAGCACATAGGCAAAGGCCTGTACTCCAGGTACTTCCTTACCCAAAAAAAGACAGGGGAGTGGCGAACCATCCTAGACCTAAGGTATTTGAACAAACACATCACAAAACCAAAATTCAAAATGGTGACTCTGGGAATGATTCTTCCCTCTCTAAGGCCAGGGGACTGGCTAGCATCCCCGGACCTCAAGGATGCCTATTTCCATATTCCTATCAGGTGCTCCCACAGAAAGTACCTCAGGTTCGAGTTGCTTTCAGGCCATTATCAGTTCAGAGCCATGCCCTTCGGCCTAACATCAGCTCCAAGGGTGTTGACAAAGTGCCTTTCAGTAGTGGTTGCCTTTCTCAGAAGTCAGGGTATTTCCATCTTCCAATATCTGGACAACTGGCTAATTGTAGGTCAGTCCTCTGACCAGGTCAAGTAAGCTCTGCAAATCACTCAAGACTTGCTCAATTCTCTGGGGTTTCTTCTCAATCTCCCAAAGTCTGTTCTCGAACCAGTACAACTTCTTACTTTTATAGGAATAGAGTTAGATACTATCCAAGCAAAGGCCTTCCTCCCTCTGGCAAGGGTAAAAGCCCTCACAGATCTTGCTTCATCTTTTTGACCTCTGGTCTCTCGTCCAGCAAGGCAGTTTCTTTAACTCCTGGGCCACATGGCAGCTTCCACTGCAGTGGTGCAAGGAGCCAGATTTCAGATGAGGGACATTCAGTTCCCCCTAAGGTCCTTTTGGTCTCAGAAAAGAGACTCTCACACAAAATTGATTCCAGTGACTCAGACTCTGGTCCAGGCTCTCCAGTGGTGGCTGGACCAGGGCAACCTCAGACAGGGTGTTCCATTTCTCTCTCAAGCCCCCTCAGTAGTCCTAACTATAGATGCTTCTTTCCTAGGTCGAGGAGCCCATTTGGGAGCCCTCATGGCACAGGGGGTCTGGACACCTCAAGAGTCTCTCCTTCATATCAATCTTCTAGAACTCAGGGCAGTTTTCCTGGCCCTTCGGGTCTTCTCGGAATCAGTCAGGGGCAAGGTGGTGCCGGTTAGGATAGACAACACCACCACAATGTGGTACATCAGCAAGCAGGGAGGCACTCCATCCATGGCCTTATGCACAGAGGCCATGAAACTGTGGTCTCTAGCCTATTCCCTTCAGACTTCCCTGATAGCAATTCATCTCCCAGGAAAGGACAATGTACTGGCAGATGCTCTGAGCAGAATCTCCCAGGTACATCACAAATGGCCCCTGCACCCTCACATCCTACAAGTCATCTTCACCAGATGGGGCATTCAAAAGATAGATCTCTTTGCAGCCCCGGACAATCCCAAACTTCCTCTGTTTTGCTGCAGACCTTCAGTCTTGGGGACTGTTCCTCTGGATGCCCTCATTCTGGACTGGATGGGCAGGTTTCTTTATGCCTTCCTTCCCTTCCCTCTATTTTTCAGAGTCCTGATAAAAATCAGATCTCAACCCTGCACAGTGATTCTGGTGACTCCAGATTGGGCCAGACAGCCTTGGTATCCCCTGCTGCTATCTCTGGCAGTGTCACGTCCCCAAGAGATATAATCTCCTAACCTCCTCTCAGGGGAGGATCTGGTACCCCAATCTCCAGTCTCTCAACCTCAAGGCCTGGCTCTTGAAGAGTTAGAATATGCAGGCCTGCATCTTTATCAAGGAGTTCTGGATATCTTGAAGGTTTCTAGGAAAACCCTCCAATAGAAAAACTTATAATTCCAAATGGAAAAGATTCAGCATTTGGTGTTCTCAGAAAGGCATTTCACCTGATTCTGCAAATATTGCTACAGCTTTGGACTATCTGGTCCACCTTAATAGTCTGGGTCTTAAGCCTGCAACCCTGAATGCTCATCTTGCAGCTGTCTCTGCATTCCTTTCAGCAGGGAAGGGCTCTTCCCTGGCTTTTCATCCTGCTTTTAGTAAGTTCTTCAAGGGTCTGGTTCATATCAACCCTCCCTTAATGTCTGCATTGCTCAGCTTATGCAGCCACCATTCGAACCTCTGGCTTCGGCTGAGCTTAAGTACTTGACCTGTAAAACTGTGTTCCTGGTAGCTATTACTTCTGCCAGGCGGATTAGTGAATTACAGGCCCTGGCAGTTGAGCCTGACTTAATTTCCTTCCATAAGGATAAGGTGGTCCTAAGAACCAACAGGAGGTTCTTACCTAAAGTGGTGTCAGATTTTCATCTGAACCAGTCCATGTCTCTTCCTGTGTTTTTCACTGACCATTATTCTTCAGGGGACAGAAGGTAACACAGTTTGGATGTAAAAAGGGCTCTTAGCTACTATATAGAGCAAACTAAGGCACACAGGCATGGTTCTCTTCAACTGTTTCTCACTTATGGTGAAGTGGGAAAAGGTAAGCCTGCTGCTAAAAGGACTATTGCCAGGTGGATTGTCTCTTGTATACAATTGTGCTATGACAAATCGGGCAAAACACCCCCTCCAGGCTTGAGGACTTACTCGACTAGGGGTACAGCTGCCACTCTGGCTGCTGCCAGAGATATACCTTTGCTAGAAATCTGTAAAGCAGCCACCTGAAAAACATTCCATACATTCACCAAGCATTACTCTCTGGACATCCAGGCTAGGAGTGATGCTAGATTTGGCACAGCAGTACTGCAGAGCTTGTTCCCAAAGTAGGTTCTACACTCCCTCCTCCTGGGGGAGCTGCTTGGTAATCTGCATATTGTCAGAATACATCAAGACTTCATGTTGTTTGAAGAAAAAATTACTCACCATGGTAATGTTTTTCTTCTAATGCAGGTTTTAAATAATTGATTAGCAGTTTTTTCTTGGGACAATGCTAACTGAATAGAAAGTATTTATATAGGTTTTCTAGAAGGAAGGCAGTATCATGCAGTGGTTTATGGCTCTGAGCTGCAAATCTGGTGACATCCAGCAGACCAGACCTGGGTTTGAATCCCACAGCTTCCACTTGCATACTGTGTGACCCTGAGCAAGTCACTTAACTTCCCTGTGCTCCCAGGTCGCACCTGTAAAAAAGTTTTCAGCTTAGTGTGCTACTCCTGGTTAAACAACTAAATAAAAAAAAAAAAAAAAAGAAGAAGTGTTATGTTTGTTAAACACAGTGAGGCATGTGCTATGCATTTTCACAATGTTTTAGCAATATTATGAGCAAAACGCTAATCAATTTTTGGAGTTAAATAAAACCCTGTAATGGAGTCTTGCTGTATTCTGACCTCCCTCCCTTCTCAGAACCTAGTTTTGGGGAAGTGGGCTGGCAGGTACAGTGTTGTACCTTGTACCCTTCCTCTTTAGGGTGGGGTAGTTGTTATTGTTATATGTGTGTGTGTGTGTGTGTGTGTGTGTGTGTGTGTGTGTATGTGTGTGTGTGTATGTATGTATATATATATATATATATATATATATATATATATATATATACACACATACATACATACATACATACAGACACACACATACAGGCCCAGATATTCAAAAGAGCTGAGCCATGCGCAATAGGGTTGCGCTCGCGCAAGTCCGAAATTGCGCCATTCTGCGATATTCAGCAGGAGGCAGTTGCGCCCACCAAAGCATGCTGAGCAACAGTGCAATGATAATGAAGGCATGCGCAACCAAAGGGGAGGAACCATGCATAAAGGGCGCAGTGCGATATTCAGCCGGGCCGTGCAGAGTTGTGCAGGCGCAACCCCCTACCTGCGCCTGCACAACTTTAAGCCAAAAAAAAAAGGATCAAGTCGAGGGCCACCCTCAGGCGAGCTGCCCATTGCAGGGCATAACACAGCAGCTGCCACCTGTGGGTGGCCCTCCACTTTTCGGTGCCCACCCGCGGCCCGATCGCGGGCATAATAGTAACCCCTGTAGCTATCGGCGGGCATAACGTGTGAACCCCCACTAGCCCGATCCATGGGCATAATGGCAACCTCCAAGACCAATATCCCTGGTGGTCCAGTGGATTAAGGCCCGCCCACGGGCATAAGTTCAAACCCACCCCCCAAGTCCAATATCCTGGTGATCTAGTGGCTCCCACCCCACCACTCCACTGAGCCTCACCACCCCGCTCCCCGTCAGCCGGCGGATGGTAGCACCCCACCGCCTGCTGCCGCCGACCGTGAGCTGAGCGTCGGTGCTTCATTTATTGCCTGAGAGCATGAGCCAATGGGTTGCAGTGCCCATAGTCAGACAAGTAGTCTAGATATGTGAATGAAACATTCATTCACATATCTGGACTGCCTTAGACGGTCGGCTGCACGCCTATTGGCTCATGCTCTGAACCACGGGCTGCAGCCCTAACAGCTGTCAGGTCGGCGGGTGGCGGGCGCAGGCTGGTGGTGCTGGCCACCGCTGACGGGGGAATGGGGTGGTGGGGCCCGTGGGTGGGTGGGTGGGGAGCCAGTAGATCACTGGGATATTGGACTTGGGTGGGTTTGAACTTATGCCCGCGATCGGGTCATGTCCACTGGACCACCAGGGATATTGTCTCGGGTTGCTATTATGCCCGTGAATCGGGGCTAGTGGGGGTTCATACGCTATGCCCGCGATCGGCTAGTGGGGGTTCACGCTATGCCCGCAATCGGCTAGTCGAGAGGGGAGGGTTTAACACGCTATGCCTGTGATCGGGCTAGTGAGGGGTTGGAAGTTATGCCCGCAATCGGGCTAGTCGGGGGTGGGGTTGACTTACTTTATGCCCACGATCGGGCTGCAGGGGGTTGACTTACTTATGCTCCGCGATCGGGCTGCAGGGCGCCGGTCCCCGGGCGGCTGCTGCCTTGCAGGGGTGCCAGGCGCAAGTCGCCGGGATTACGACCTGCATGCTAATGGCATGCAAATTGGGTCAGAATAGATGCAAAATGGCCCTCCGGCGCCTTTGCATAAATTATGGCACTATTTGCATGTCACCTTGAACATCGCAGATTTGCGCATGGTGCAATGGAACTGCGCCACCGCATCTGAATGCTCCACTCTGACCACTTGCGGTGGCGCAAGTTCCACTGCGACATGCACAGTGGCTGTGGCCAGGGGGCGATATTCAGAGGAGTTGGTCAATAGCGCAACTCCGTTGAATATCGCCCTGGCCACACCCTTGCGCAACTTTTTTGAGCAGCGTAAGGGCTTGCGCCACAGAATGGCTCAGTTTGAATATTTGGCCCATAATAAATATATTTAGCCACTACCTTTTTGCTTAGGTTCTTGACTGGAATTTTTTGGGCCCAAATTGTTGCCTTTGGCTTTTAGTAAACAATTTCCACTTTGTGTACTAGTTAGTTAGTTTGCTCGTAAGAATCTAACGGTTACACTGGTAAGTACCAGGGATAGAGGTTTGAAAATCGAGCTTGAGCTCAATGTTCTAGAGTTAACTCTTTCCTCTCGGTGGCAGTTCAAGTGCTGGGGCTAAGTGCATATTGTCAGAATACAGCAAGACTCCATTAGAAGAAACAACATTACTATGGTAAGCAATTTTTTCTTGTGGCACACCTGTCAACCGCACATCTGTGATCACTGTTGCATGCGGTACTGTGGCACAGCCTGTGGATGGCGCACCACACATGCATGGCTGTACATCACCACTGTTGTTGGTGGGGGGAGAAGACTATCTCTGCATACATAATGACTCATTGGCATTGCTGGCATTGAGTTGTTGTTTTCTTCCCATAGGTTGTGTACGGGCATTAGCCAATGCAAACAGTGTTGTTCAGAGACCTGCCGGGACACAAGGTAGACGGGCAGCGTGAGGGACTGTGCATCTTCTGACTGCTCCACCAGAGGGCCCTGTTACGATCTGTGCAGGCAATAGCCAGGACACTGGAGCCCTGCAAGGTGAGATGTCCTCGTTGCACTGCCTGCAGGTGCAGCCACCCCTTGTTGGGCCATGAGGCGGACTGCATTACCCTTGTTTATAGTTTCATCCATTTCCTACCCCACTCTCCCACCCCTACCCCCATCCCTGCATTGTAAATAGTTCCACCCCTCCCACACTTGTCCACTGTATTCCCCACCCCAGTACCTTCCCTGTTATTGGTTTAAACTTTTTCATGATTGTATTATTGTTGTTATTGTGGTTATTATTGATAGCTATTCTTATTATATTTTGTTGATTTTTACATTAATATATATATATATATATATATTTTTTTTTTTTCATATGGCAGTCTGTGGTGTGTTCTTTTCTAGGGATATTTGACAGGTGGTTGCCCATGTGCCCCCCCATCCACATGTCCGTATGTGCAGGGGTGGTTTTTGGCCTTTGCTTCCCCCCACTGCTCCCTGTCCCCGGGGGGAGGGGGGGGGGCTCCACAGTGTGTGTCCCTGTGTTCACCTACACAGTTTGCATGGTGGGCCTGTGAGCCTTCTGTCACACTGGCATGTCTGCTGCAGTGTCCATCATCCTCCCACATCACCGCTAACCGTTGGTCACAGCCACTTTTATGCTCCCCTATCCATGGCGGTGTGCTTGTACCGTGGGCAATGTATGTATGTATGTATGGTACACTGGGCTGTCCCCTTGCAGTCCTTGCATCAGGCCCTTTCAGCACCTGTGGGGTGCCACTGAGCCTGCCCTGTTTCCTGGGCTGCCACACTGTTGCACCAGCCACGTTCTCACATGCACACATGCAGTGCGCAATAGCCACCGTTTGTGCATCTGCCCCCTGCCCCTTTGTGCGCAGCTCCCCCATATTCAAATGTGGCCTGCTGCGCCACACATCTTCGACTGCACGATCACACATTCTTGGGACATTCAGTCGCATTTGTGCAATCACATTTGCTGGCGCTGTTTCTGAATATCCCATTATTTTGTGCTGGAACATTTAATTGCATGGCACAATCACATGCGCGACACATTCTGCCACTTTTGAATATGGGGTCCGAAGAGATTAATGTCTTCAAAACCTAAAGGCAATGCCATTGCTAAAATGGCTTTAAACTCTCTGCATACGAGGTAGGTGTAATCTAGCCCAATTGCCAACTTGCAAGCAAACTCTGAACAAGCACTTACTTTCCTAAGGCAGGGCAAGCCCTGATTTTATTTACAGTTTCACAATTGAACGGTTCTTTTTGTCTCTGCAGGCCTCTGGCTTTCCAATTTTCCATGCTTTCTTTGAATGAATCAGGCTGCCTCCTCAGATTCACTTCACCTTTAACATACTAACATACTAAAATGCCAGCAGAATAGGCCTAACGGTCTTTCGTGTCTGCTCGTTTGGTCAGCCCCCACCCTGGGTGCTGACCTTGCTGCCCCCCTCGCCTTCTCTGGCTTCTCCCTTCCCAGTTCCTGATATTCTTGCTGCATTGGATTATGCTTCCAGAACCCTTGCCCTGTACCTGTCCCACCCCCTCTTGAACCCTCCACTGTCTCTGCCTCCACCAGCCCCCTAGGCAGCGCATTCCATGGCTCCACCACCCTCTCAGTGAAGTAGCACCTCCTCCTTTCTCCCCTGAATCTTCCCTCCAGCTTCCACCCATGCCCTCTAGTAGCTCCCTCCTCCTTCCTTCGAAGCACCCTGACTGTTCCTCCCCTATTTACCCTCTTCATGTACTTGAAGACCTCTATCATGTCCCCCCGGTCCCTTCTCTCTTCCAATGTGTACATATTTAGCTCTTCGAGCTCTCCTATAGGTCCTGTCCCCAAGCCCCAAATCATTTTGGTTGCCTCCTCTGGACCTTCTCCAGGAGATTAATGTCCCTCTTTAAGTGTGGCCTCCAAAACTGCATGCAGTACTCAAGGTGCGGCTCACCAAGCAGTTATACAGAGGAGTATCACTTCCTCCTCTTCTGGAGGTGATCCCCTAGCGATGCATCCCAGCATCCTGTTGGCCTTGGCTGCTGCCCTCCTACAAGTCTCAGAGTTGTTCATCTTGACATCCACCACCACCCCCAGGTCCCTCTCAGCCATCGAGACTTGCAGCATTTCCCCAGGGTGTACACTTGGCCCGGGTTTCTGGCCCCAGGTGGAGTACCTTGCATTTCCTGCATTGAACCTGAGCTTCCACTTCTAGACCATCTTCCAGAGCCTCCAGGTCCCCTGTAGGGCCACCCTCCCTCCTCCCCATCCACCATCGCCCTCAGTTTCAGTCATCTGCAAAGAGACTCATCTCACTCTTGATTCCTGTCCTTATGTCAGAGACGTAGGCGTTGAACAGAAGGGGCCAAGGACTGATCCCTGTGGGACCCCACTAATGACCTCCTTGGGATGAGACTATCTCCTACAACTACGACCCTCTGGTCCGGTCCTGGAGCCAATTGCCTATCCATCTGATCATCTGGTTCCCACCCCATTTCTCCCAGCTTATCCAACAGGCCCACGTGAGGAACAGAGTCAAATGCCTTGCTGAGTCTAGAAAGAGGACGTCCACTGGTCTACCCAGGTCCAAGGCACTCCACCCAGTCATAGAACTCCACAAGGTTTGTCTGACGATTTCCGGGATGAATCCATGCTATCTATCGCTCCAGGCACCCTGACTTATCCAGGTCCCCCCCTAGCCTCTCCTTGACAATGCCCTCCATCATCTTGCCCACCACCGATGTCAGGCTGAGAAGCCTGTAGTTCCCTGCCACCTCCCTTGATCCCCCCTTGTGGATAGGCACTATATGCGCCACCTTCCAGTCCTGGGGCACCCACCCTGTCCTCAGAGAGATGGTGAAAAGCTCCGCCAGAGGTTTCGCCAGGACATCCATAAGTTCCTTAGCACTCTGGGATGTAATTTATCCAGCCCTTGCTTTCTCGTCTTAAGGGAGCTGAGGCTCTCACTCTCTCTGCTGTGATTTCCACTTCCGTACCTCTTCTCCTGCTTAGCCTCCCTCCTGCCAGTGATGCATCCTCTCCCAGACCCGCTGACGAGTAAGGGTCCCCCTCTCAGTACCTCTGTCTCTCCCATGTATGATGCAGCACCTGTTTTCCTTGGTTGAAAACTGAGGTGAAGTACTCATTTAGTACCTCAGTCTGCTCCCCGGTCTTGTGCCCATCTCTCCCCTGATTTAATCCTGCTAATCTGCCCTTCACCCTTTGTTTTTCCGCATGTATCTAAAGAACCCTTGTTCCTCTCCTAAGTTCCCTGGCCAGGTTCTGCTCCTTCCTTGCCTTAGCCGCCTCACCACCCTAGTGGCCCTCTAGCCATCAGCTCATACTCCCTCATCCCTTCACTCTTGAGCACTTAAATTGCTTATAGGCTGCCTCTTTCCCTCAAGACCACCTCCTGGACCTCCTGGTCCACCAGCAGGGTTTTTGGGCCTCACCCAAGATTGCCTTACTCTTGCACAGGTGCTGAGCATCCTACACCCCTCTCCTGATGATTTCCCACCTACTATCAGCGTCCATGTCTGACCCAATCCCATCCAAATGCTCCTTATGGATCCTTCCCATTTCCTTAAAATCCGCCCCCCTGAAGTCGGTTACTTCTGTCTTTGTGCAGCCTTCTACCCCTCCTAGGTCGAGGCAGAACCAGACCGTGGCATGGTCACTCCCCGCCAATGGGTCCCTTACCTCCAGGCCCCCAATCTGGTCACTGTTTGCCAGGACCACATCCAGTACCCACGCCTCCCTGGTCGGTTCCCTCACCTGCTGAGTTAGGAACGCGTCTTGAAAGACATCCAACAACCTCTGTTCCTGGTCACAGAGGATGTCATAGTCTCCTAGTCTGTTCCTGGCATGTTTAAGTCCCCAACACCACCACCTGCCTCTGCCCAGTCTGCAGTGTCTCCCAACATCTGCCACCAGACCTCCTCCAGCTCCTCCGCCAGGGCAGGGGTCTATACACCACTCCTATTTTTACCTCTTGCCCCTTGTTATCAAGGTGACCCAAATCGCCCACGGTTCCCTCCGCCTCTCTACTCCCCTATGCCAATGCAGTTTTGACTATCATTGCTACCTCCTCCCCTTCCTCCCCCGTCCTTCCTGAACATAGTGTAACCCTCCAGGTTCAGGTCCCAGTCATGTCCTGCAGTGGCCCAAGTCTCAGTGACCGCTGCCACATCCACTGCTCCCTCAGTTAGCATCGTCTGGAGCTCAGGCATTATTGCCCAAGCTCCTGGCATTTTAGCAGGACTACCTTCCACCCTTTTCCCTATAGTTCCATTTCCCCTGCTCGTGTTCCCATGGGGATTCTCTGTTTTCCCCTGATCTGCACTTTGCCAGTCGGCCTTTCCCACAATCCTCCAGCTCCCAGGGGTGAGACAGAGTCCTCCTTATCGGCACCCCTTGACAGTCGCTTTCTCCCATCCCTCCCCTTCACAAGTTTAAACCCCACTTTTCACCAATGAACCCTCTATTTTCAACTTAAGGATTCCTCCTCCAAATTGAGATGGAATCTATCTCAGCATACAGCTACTTATCCTCCCAGGTCTCCCCCAATCCCCATCAACCCATACCTCTGGCCTCACACCACTCCCTGAGCCACTGGTTTATCTCCCTAATCTTCCTTTGTGTTCCCCACTAGCCCTTGGCACCGCAGGATTTCTGAGAAGGAAACTGTGCATCCTATGTCATGACAGACCTTGGCAAGCTCCTGAATCTAGCCTGTATCTCTAGCTCGCTATTTCCTCAATGTCATTTGTACCCAGGTGGACCAGTATGTCCGGGAAACCTCACAATCCTTTGCCAGCTGATATACCTCGTGCTTAGCCCTGTGCACCATTAGTCCAGGAAGCATCTTGTTCTAACTGGCCAGGCTTCTCCTCCCTATCCCATTTGATACCCTGATCATAGAATCCCAACAGGAGCACCTGACCGCCTCCTTTTCCTCCACTCCCCTTCCATGTCCCTCATCCTTTCTACCGGCCCCTCCACCCAGCCGGCTCCTTGTTCCTCCCCTATCTGGGTGCCACATGCCAACCCCTCCTTATTTACCGTGGCCACCCCTCCCTCCAATCCTATGCCTCCTCCTCCTGAGTATCCTTCTGTACCTTACAATTCCCCCTCACTGCTCGCAACTGGTCCTTCTCCCCCATCTGCTAAACTAGCCTGGCTCGTCCTCCCTTCCTTCCTGTCTCCATTTAGTTCCTCCTTGCTCGTCGTGCTCCCCTCGCCTAAACCCTCAGCTCTCTTTACTGAATCCTCCTTGTACTTCTGGTCCTTCTCCTTTACCTTTCCTCTCAACTGGTCCTTCTCCTAGTGCTTTCCTCCCTCTTCCCCCTGCCCCTCCTGCTCTGATTCACTGCTCCCCCCATTTTCCTGTATTCCAATATTCTAAGAGGCTTACTTATGGTTTCTTTCAAGAAAGGCCGTTGGCTGTGATGTCCTCTCATTACTTTATATCTCTCAACTGTTGAGTCCCCAGACCAGCCCACATATCTCAGCTTAAGAACCCTCAGACTAATGGCAGCCTGACACCTAGCTGCAGTGCCTGCTACAGGACCTGACTTATCAGCCCTGTACTTCAATCTCTTGCTCTGCGCTGTCTCTTCAGCATCATCACTCATGCTGGCCTGCATGCAGTTGTGTATTTCTCCAGAACTCAGCAGCTTCTTTGCTGGACATTTTCCAGGCACAAGGCCCAAAATGAGACAGCTCGACTTCTAGAACAGGCAACAGGTCCTGTCCTACCAAAATCACTCTCAGATCTGCCAGCCTCCAGCACAGTCAGTCTCCTTTTTATCAGCACAGTTTGGAACCAGCTCCTATTGGTTCACACTGCTGTCACTCCATATCCATTATGCTCTAATGGTCCAGAAAAAGGCACTGGAATTCAGGTCTGTCCCTCTAGCAGATGCCTCCAGGCACGTGCTGCAAGCCCCCAAGCCAGCTTTTTGATTGGTTCTTCAGAGGTCAGGGTTAAAAAAAATGGTGACATCCATGGAGACTGGGGCACTGGACCCAGTCTTGTAGTTCCCACAGGCATCTGTCCTTGTTTGGCTTGCCCATCCCCATGGGTCAGGTGGCTGGGGTGGAAAATGTTGTCCAGTTTTGGTGGGGGTGGCAGCCAAGAGTCCAGTTCATCTTTGGACCCCCCACCTCACCCATGATGTGCATCTGAGGTGGCAGTTTAAACTGCAAAATCCATGACATTGGAGGTACCAATGAACTGTGGCTTCTGCTAGGTCCTGCCACTTTCATCTGGGGCTGGAGGAGAACAGCCATGTGGGCAGTAGAGCAGAGTCTTCCCAAAGTAATCCCCATAGTAGTGGTGGTTACACTGTCCCATAGCTGAAGAAATGACTGTTCTTAGCAGTTGGCTGTTAAAGTCCAAAACAATCCAGATCGATAGCAAAAGCATCTATAAAGCAGTAGCTAGGTTAGACACATGATTTCTAGTTTAAAGCAGTTTTCAACATTTACTGCCTGGACAAATGATTCCTGACTAGCAGCATTTAGTCAACATTTTCCCAGTCCTTTTCATGGCCCAGTTTCCCTGGGGCATCTGTATACTGGATACGGGGAAGGGACCAGGATGTGACATATTCCTCCTTGTACACCATGTACAGTATAGGGAATATCAGTGGGGGTACCTGTGGTGTCGCAACTGAGCTTCAGAACAGGCTTCACAGACCTGATAGAATGCTTTACAGAAGTAACTGCTTCCTTCTTTGCTTCTGCGACCCCAGCCTTTGAAGATTGTAATCCACTGTCCACTTCTGACAGTTTGGGTTCCCATCAAGCTCCTGAGCCTTGGTATCCTCTTTCACATTTGAAGGTCCTTGTTCCTCTTCAGGCTGTTGAGCCACAATGTCACCTTCCCTAGATAACTGCTCTTCCTCTTGGCACTGGGCTGAAAGCTGAAAGCCAGCTAGCATGAACGTTTCTGCTTGAGGGTATAAATCACACCATTTGGATGGTTGTCTGTTTCAGGCATATCCATTGGAAATAGGCTAGAGTTGTCCCTGAATGAATAGTCCCTGGTCACCTGAGCCTCCTCATCAAAGTCACAGTCTGTCTGCTCTAGCACATGTTGGGGTGCCGTAGCCTCTGTCTCTGACAGGTTGTTGTCTCTGGTCCGCAAGACATCATGAGTGCCATGGTGGCTCTGGGACTGTTTGTGCACACAGCTGGTATCACTTCAGATGACTCTGATGCATAGTTTGGACTTTTCTGGAATCTCCCTCTGGATGTATACAGTATACAGGCAAGTTCTGAAGTTGTTTCTGGATGATGAAAGGGGTGCTGCCCAATCTTTCTGCCAGATGACTGGCAGAAGGAGGGCAATACAATCTGAGGAGATCAGAAAGGACTGTACAGAAGTAATCAACGGAACTTGATCTCAGTCTAGCTCACTTAAGTGTCTTATCAAAGGGACTCTTATTTGTTCCACAGGCACCTCTGGACAAGTTTCAAATTCAGATAGACATTTATACGTAATTTAGAAAAACTTTATTTAAAAGATTACCATTTGAAAAAGTCATAACAAGGGCCAGAATTTTTTTTTCAGAGATTGCTAGTGCTACGATACATAACCAGGATCTACAACCCATGCTGAACATAGATTTACCAGCAGTGGGAAGAATGAATGGATGGGGAGATGAAATATGGAGAAAAAGGGAATATGGTTACACATGGTTGAACTTCACAAGACTTTTGAGAATTTAAATATCTTAAAAGACCTCTATAACAGAAACATAGAACAGAATTTGATGGCAGATAAGGACCGCTTGGCCAGCCCAGCCCAGTCTGCCAGTTTTTCCCTGGCTATCCTATCCTGTCACCACAGACCCTACTTGATGTTCAGCCCCCCCCTCCCCCCACTTCCTAACTAGAATTTACAAATAACATAGCTAACACAACCTTGACTAATGAGGATGAGGCTTATTTGTTTGATGTTACAGGTAAAGACTTCAAGTTACTGTGGAAATTGATGTTGACGCCGAAACCCTTACTTTGTCCACAGAAAGCTAACCCTGTTATTAAAATGTTTGAAAAAGTCGTGCAAGAAGTTGAGAACATTTTTGCACAGAGACCCCCCTCTGTGTATAAAAATCTCATGGTGGAAGAGAATAAAGCATTAGAGTAGTTAAAAACTGCCAGAGATTGTGATCAGACCTGCAGACAAAGTGAGGAATACTGTAGTGATGACAAATGGGTTTTATGGGAGATAAAGATCTAGAACTTCTTTCTTTTTTTGTTTTTGTCTTTGGTAACCGGTTAAGGCCCACTAGGCACAAGTGCCTGTTTTCAGGGGCATCCTGGGAGCACTTGGCAGTTAAGTAACTTGCTGAGAGTCACACAGTATGCAAGTGGAGGTTGTGAGAATCAAACTCAGGTCTAGTCTGCTGGATGTACCAAACTCATTCACACCTCATTCCTCTAACCCCTAGGCTATACTGCCAGCCCTTTCTGATGAGGTTTATTGTTAAAAAAAAACAAAAAAACAAAAAACTTAACAGTGACCCCACAGCAGTCTTCCAGGAAAAGCTGCTTAAACATGAGGGGCACATCGCTGAATCAAAATGTAGGTTTCTATGGTCAAGTAACCCTATAATGCCAATCATGTACATGCTGCCCAAGGTACAAAAAGATGTTTGAAATCCTGCAGGGAGACTAATTGTTTTGGGGGAAGATCCCTTTCAGATAATCTGAGCAAACTGATACATTTTCTTCTGAAGAATTGTGTTGCAAATTTGGGCTTCTACCTCTGAGATGCAATACATGTCTTAGAAAACTTAGTAGTATTTGAATGGAGCCCCAGTTATTTACTTTTGGGTATTGATGTGGAGTCACTTAATATTTCAATCAGCCATGTTTTGGGGATTGAAGCCTACGAGTGCTTCCTAATTCATAGTTTGCTGAGGGAAAGAATCCCCATCTCATTCATACTAGAGGCTCTGGATTTTGTATTAGCTCACAGTCATTTCAAATTTCAAATTTGATAGGGATTTCTTCTTGCAACAGTGCAGCACAGCAGTTGGTGCCTCTAAGGCACCATCATTTGCTAATTTATTTCTTGGACATTGGGAGGAGACTCTGATTTCAACAAGAACATCAACCCACAGATAGACCACATAATAAGATGGCATTGATATCTGTTCATAATATGGTCTACATTGTAAGATGGCATCAATAGATTGATGATTTAGTCTGTGTGTGGGATGGTACAGAAAATGATAAAGACATCAGCCTAAGATTTTCTAGCACAATCACCAGTACTTGTAATTTTTTGGCCATAACCCAGTTTGTAAATTAAAACAACATGGTGTCCTCTGTGGGTTATCCAAAACCAGTGGCTACTAATAGCCTCTTGAGGGTTGATAGTGCCCACCCCAGGGGCCCAGTATTGGAAAATGGGCAAAAGCGGAGTGCAAAGGTTTACGCTGTGCTTGACCATAGCCCCGAGTATGCTATATTCAGTTGGATATCGCACCAGTGCTATATCTGCCTGACAACAGGGCCTTGTCAAGGCAGTGCAAAGTTGAGTAGTGAAGCCCTGACATGGATCTGGGCTGTATTCAGCTCGTACTGAATTGCATGGAACGGCTGCACCCCCATACTTGTTAGTGCCAGGAGCTTCCAGCTCGATATTCTGCCAGCACCATGCAGATAAGCCCATTGGACATGCAAAGCATTAAGGGGCCATATAAATGCCCATCATGGGCTCATTTGCATGGGTACAATCAGCAGGTTTGTGCCCCTGTGACCAGCCCTCCCACCCCGATTGCCTGTCCCCATACGATAAGATGATTTCCCAGGTGTCTAATGGCACACCCTGCGCTCTGATCCCCAGCCACCTATATGTCTCAATAGTTCCTGGTGTCTAGTGGCACCCCCTGCCCTCTGATCCCCAGCCCTGTTAAAAATAAAGCAGTCCCTAAAGTCCAGTGGTACCTCCACCCTCTGATACCCATCCCCATTAAAATAACACATTCCCTGGTGTCCAGTGGTGTCTCCCACCCTGTGATCACTCACTGCAGTTTATTAAAAGAAGTCTCCGGTGTCTAGCAGCGCCCCCCCCCCGCACTGCCCACACTGGGTACACCACCTTGACACTCTCCCTTGCCATAGTCTCCAGTGCTGTGGGGAACCCATACAACAATGACACAACCCTCTTCATGCCACTGTATGCAGTGACAGGGAGTGCACATCCTGCATACTGTAAAGGGAGCGCATGTACTGTCTACAGTAGACAGTATGCATGCTCCCTTTACGGTACGCAGGATGCACACTGCCTGTCACTGCATACAGCAGTCAGCTGAGGTGATGAGAGGAGGGCTGTGCTGGTCACTGTATGGGCTCTCCGCAGTGCCACTGACTATGGTAAGGGGGAGGTGGCAGGGTGGTATACCTGGTGTGGGTGGCGTGGGGAGGTGCTGCTAGATGCAGTGGACTTCTTTTAATAAACTGTGGCAAGCAATCAGAGGGTGGGGGGGTACTAGTGGACACCAAGGAATGTCATGTTTAATGGGGCTGGGGATCTGGAGGAGGGTACCACTGGACACCAGGGAATGTGTTATTTTTTTATTTAAATTTAATTTTTTTATTTAAAGATTCAAAGTACACAAATCAGCATCTAGAACAAACAATGACTGTAACAACATATGAATGATTTATGTAAGTAGATAGGCACTGTAGTTTGTATAGGGTAGCTATATAGAATTGAAGGTACAGATAATGTGTCTACCATATTCATTGTATAAAATAATCAGCCAATGGAAAATTTCCACAACAACAACAACAAAGAGATAAATTAATTGAGGTGCATGTGTGATTCATTGAATTCATTTCATTTCATTTTCAGTGATTCATTAAGTGTCAGTGGCTCAGTAGGTAGCACACTCGCCTCTGAGGCCGGGAGATCAGAGGGCTGTGGGTTCAGTTCCCACATCTGGCACTTGGGTTAATATCCCAGTACTGACACTGCAGTGCAGCATGAGAGGGGTGCTGCACTGTTGAGGTGCCGCCTTCGATGAGATGTTAAACCGAGGTCCCATCTGCCTGGATTGGTGGTAGTTCAGGTGGATGTTAAAGATCCCATGGCACTTCTCGAAAAGAGTAGGGGAATTTCCCCGGTGTCCTGGCCAAATTTCCCTCATTCACTAAAAAAAATATCACCAACAGCTTAATCTGGTTCAAGGTCAGTTGGCATTCATCTGTATCCCCCCTCCCCCGGGTCGTGCCTGAAAATAGTCAGAAATTGTCTAGTGCACTTACCCGGTCAACAAAAGCTAAATAAATAAAATAAATAAATTGAAAATCCCTATTTCTGAAATTACATCTTACAAGAGGGGAATGTGTTATTTTAACGGGACTGGGGATTGGGGGTATCACTGGACACCAGGGAATATGTTATTTTAATGGGGATGGGGATCCAAGGGTGGGCCGTACCACTGGACACCAGACACTATTGAGACATATACGGGGATTGGAGGGCAGGGGGTGCCACTAGACTCCAGGGAGTATTGACACATATATGGGGACAGGGATTGGAGTGTGGAGGGTGCCACTATACACCAGGGAGCAGGTGTGCTCCCCCAACTGCCAACTTGGTTGTTGGCTGCAGTGGCTCCACCAGCTGCTAGGGTTGCCCAGAATAAGTCGGCCTTTTTTTGGCGGTATTTGCGCTGCATAATGTGGCCTGCACTATTCCTTTTGTGCAGCGCTAAAGCACTGAATATTGCATTGCACCCATATTCATGTCCCCGCCTCTCCCTTTGTGCACTGATCCTTGCATGCACGCTATCCCATTTAGTATGTGGTTCTGTCCCCTTTGAATATTGTGCACAGGCGCAAACTCCAGGCAAAAGGTGAGCAATCACTTTGCCTACCAAGCAAACTTTTGAATATCGGGCCCCAGAAGTCTTATTGCTTCTATACCATATGGGCACTTTCTACATCTAAAAGAAAATGATCCGTTCCTTTGAAATTTGAGAAACAAGCTGAAGAGCTCAGATTCTGATTCATTATTTTATTTATTTATTTGAAAATATTTCACCAGGAAAGACAACATTGAACTGTAGCCGGCTCGCTTCCAGAAGCGTCCGGGGATTGCAAGAGTAGGAGAAGCAAGTAAAACAGTAGTCAAATAAGTGCAAATACATAAAGTTAGACATACAATGTTGTACAAGTACAGAGCAATACAATACAGAACATGTACTCCTTCAGGATGCTGAGAACCCAGCAAGGAGGACAGAACTCAGCAGAGAATGGGGGGGGGGGTAGGAAGGGGAGTAAAAGAAAGGGGGGGATGAGCAGCTGGGAAATTATTAACAGGGGTTATGACATGACTGTTATTAGTAAGGCTGTTAACAAGGCACACACTGTAGACAGGACAAAACGTCTTACCCTGAAACCAAAAAGAAAGCCTGATAGAGCAGTTTGCTATATAACAGAATACAACCAGACTGCAGGCAGAATTGGTGATATTATTAGACAAGACTGGCCAAGTCTAAAAAGTGACCCATTATTGACCAAAGCTGTTGGTGAGAGTCCAAGAATTTCCTTTAGAAGGGCAACAAGTTTGCATGCTAAATTGCTTCACAATCAATTTCAGATCATATTGAGTGACCTACATATCTAAATTGGCTACCAGCTACACTGAGGGGAATGTTTAAATGAGGGCATTGTAGTGTGTATGTGCGCAAAGTGCAGTCATGAATTAACTCCAGCACTAATTTTGTTGTAGATGCACTCTGGTGTAGTTGATCAAAAGTCTGTGTGGACCGTACAATTCGTCCCGTACAGGAAAGAATCTAGGAACACATAAGGAGCATTAGATACATTACTAAGGAAAGCCCAGTGATCCCATTTTTGAGAATACCAAAACGGTGACCCTGAACAACTTAAATTCTCTGGTTTAGCGGGGGTACATATAGCCAAGAGAGGGGTGATTGTCTCACCAGATTACTTTAAAGGGAGATATTTTGAAAGCTATCCTGAGGGGAAATACATAGCCCTATTAGCACAGAAGAAGTAAAGGAAAGCTAGAAAAACAGAGTTGTGCCAACAAATACAATAACTAGAATTCCAACAAAAAGAAAAAATAGATAAGAATGGGCCAAATCTCTAGCAGCTTTGAAGAAAGAACTGGGTTCTTTGCTTGACTATCAAGAAGAGCAGAAGCTTTTATTTTTGAAGCAAAAATACTATGAGAGAGGTCAGGCAGCTTCTCCGCAATCAAACACTCGACCACCCAACAAACATGGCGACTTATTGCTGATATCACGGAAGCCTTTAGGTCCTTCTATAATTGTATTTATTTATTTATTTGAAAAGGTTTCACCAGGAAAAGACAACATGAGCTGTAAACAGCCTGTTTCCAGATGCATCCTGGGGGAGGGTTACATATGGGATTGGTTGTGCAAAACAGGGAAGAATAAAATACATACAGTGCAAATTCAAATACATACAGAGAACTAATGCAATACAGTACAAACCTAGGCAGTAGATGGAAACCTATACAAGATGGTATAATATTCTAGAGAACAGAGACGGGAAACAAGCAGCGAGACAATGCTGGGGAAGAACAATACAATAAGCAGATATACATATATAGTAGTAATTACAGGAACTGGTAACCCGTAAGGTAGAGGCCAGGTGGAGAACAGAGTAGCAGTCTGGGCCCACGAATTACTAAGTGCTGCATAGATCTAAAGCAAGGTTAAATAAGTAAGGGAAGGGATAAAAGCAACTGAACAAAAGAGTAAACGGGGAGGAGTGGAGGCACTGTGGGTCACCTTAGAGACTGGAAATGGCACCACAGTCCGCACAGGGGTTGTATACAGACCCCCATGTCAGGGGGAGGGAATGGACAAGGATATGATAGAAGGGATCCTTAAGATGGCAGAGAAAGGGGAGATACTATTGATGGGAGACCTGAATATGCCAGATGTTAACTGGAGCACCTTTGCAGCAGCCACATCCAAGAGCAGAGCCATTCTTGATGTCCTACAGGTGGCATGCCTCAGACAGCTAGTTTTGAAACCCACTCATGAGGGAGCAATCTTAGACCTCGTACTCTCAAATGGGGACAGTGAGAGGATCTCAGATCTAGAAGTGGGTAGCCATCTGGGAACAAGTGACCACCAAACAGTATGATTCACGATAAACGCAGCTACAGAGTCAAACCATACAAAAGCAAGGGTACTGGACGTCAGGAGGGCTGATTTTTGGCGAGATGGGAGAGCGCCTTAGAAAAGCACTAGCAAACAGGCTAGAAGGAGGGGTGGAGCAACAATGGGGAAACATCAAAACTGCCATCACAGAGGCAACAAGCCTTTGTGTGAAGCAAATAAACAAATCAAAATGAAAGAAAAAGCCACTATGGTTCTCAAAAGAGGTGGTAGGGAAAGTCAGGAGAAAAGGCAGCATTCAGGAAGTATAATAACACAGAAGGAGCAGGACAGAGAGCTGTACCAGTTAAGGCAGAAGGAAGCAGGAGGAAGTCAGAATAGCAAAGGCCCAAACTGAGGAAAAGACAGCCAACTCAGTTAAGAAGGGGGATAAAACCTTTTATAGGTACATCAGGAGCGTAGAAAGACAAAGGGAGGAATAGTGAGGCTGAATAGAATGGACGGTGGGTGGGCAGAGAGAGACAGTGAAAAAGCAGGGATACTGAATGAATACTTCTGCTCAGTATTCACAAAAGAGGAAGAGGGTGAGGTGCCTAATCCAGTTAACAGAAGCACTCTGGATAGGGGGGTCAATCCCAGTCCTTTCACAGAAGAAAGGGTTCTGAAAGAACTCCTAAAACTGAAGGTGGACAAAACAATGGGGCCTGATGGAATTCACCCCAGAATTCTAGAAGAATTTAAGGGGAGACCTAGTGAAACCACTGACTACCCTTTTTAACAAATCGTGGGAGGTTGGTGTGATACCTGAGAACTGGAGGAAGGCGGATGTGATTCCCCTTCACAAAAGTGGGACCAAGACAGAGGCAGGAAACTAAAAACCTGTCAGTTTGACCTCTGTGGTAGGGAAAGTAATGGAATCACTTCTGAAGGAAAGAATTGTTGAGTACCTAGAGGCCAGTGGGGCACAGGACCCAAGGAAGCATGAGTTCACATAGGGAAGATCATGTCAGATGAATCTAATTGATTTCTTTGACTGGGTGACCAAAGTAGTAGACCAGGGAGGGGCTGTGGACATGGCCTACCTAGACTTTAGCAAGGCATTTGACACAGTCCCACACAAAAGATTAATAGTCAAATTAACCAGCCTGGGAGTGGGTCCTAGGGTGGTAGCCTGGGTAAAACATTGGCTGGATAACAGGACACAGAAGATAATTGTAAATGGAGTCCACTCTGAAGAAAGAGGGGTTACTAGTGGGGTACCACAGGGTTCAGTACTGGGTCCAGTCCTTTTTAATGTCTTTATAAGTGACATTGCAGAGGGACTGGAAGGAAAAGTATGCCTCTTTGCAGATGACACAAAGATCTGCAACAGGGTTAATACACAAGGAGGCATGGAAAGGATGAAGGGGACTTGGCAAGGTTGGAGGAATGGTCAGAAGTATGACAGCTTGATTCAATGCAAAGAAGTGCAAATAATGCACCTGGGAAACAAAACCCAGGGGAAGATTACACAATGGGGGAGGAGTAAACAGCAAAATGGAAAGGGACCTGGGGTAATCATATCAGATGACCTTAAGGTTAGCAAGCAATGTGAGAAAGCAGTAGGGAGGACTGGGGGATACTGGGATGTATAGGGAGAGGCATCAGCAGCAGAAAACAGGAAGTTGTTATCCCTCTGTACAGACAGTTGGTGAGACCCCATCTGGAGTACTGCGTCCAGTTCTGGAGACCCCATCTCTGCAAGGACGTAGACAGGATAGAGGTAGTGCAGAGGAGGGCAACTAAAATGGTGTAGGGTCTGCAAGAGAAGCCATATGAGGAGAGACTAAAGGAGCTTAATATGTATACCCTTGAGGAAAGGAGGGAGAGGGATGACATGATAGAAACTTTTAAGTACCTGTCATAAAGCAACTTCGGGCCCAGAATATAAAAGCACAGGTCCTGTACCCTGTGCGCCTCAAGATCGTATCTGACAAAGGCTCCAAAGTATTCCAAGACTTGCTGTCCGCCGCTCCCTTCTTGGAATTGAAGGGTATAACGCTGCCGCCCCTGACAAAAGAAAAGCTCGAAAAAGACCTTCTCGCCTCAGCCTGGAATGTTGCAAGGAGAGGAACTCCACGGCAGAATGTTACAGGCAGACCTCAACACACGAATCTACGTGCAGACACTTCGACCCTAGTACGCCAGCTCGGAGATCCTGCGAAAGTGAACAAGAATGCAGCTCACCTCCAGATAGAAGAAAAGGGATCCGCCATCAGATGAAGCTGTCGACCCCTCCATGGAGACATGAAAAGGCCAAAGGAAGAAGTTCCTGTTTCCTTTCTCCACTCTTCAATGTATTAGCCTTACCTTAGTACAGGCAGAATCCCCTTCTCTGCGTTTGGACTTTTGCCCTGGTTCCCCCCCCCCCCAGCGCGCCCTGACGTCACCTCCTGCTTTCATGCATCCGGAGGCTGAATGTTGACTACTATGGCTGCCGAAGGCTACGAGCGAGGGACTGCCTGTTTCCTGGGCTATACTTTGTGGATCCCCCGACAGTGGACTGTATTGGAGGCCCCCAAGTTCATCATTTTGGACCATTTCAACGCAGCTCGCCCAATTGAAGAAACCGTAAGCTGTTTCAGATCAGGCGGAGCATAACGGGCTCCGGCACGCTAACGACTGTATGGGGAGTTGCGGGGTGGGGGTGGGGGGAGACACGAGAGGTCAAACCAGCAAACACCTAATTTAATTACCTGAGCCCTAGTTGGGGAGGAGAGTTACTTCTATGAGGTGCACCTCTTTGAGTCTAATTTTGTTGTCTGGCTAAGCCCTGACTCAATCAACTTCTGGATCCATGCGAGAGGAAATAGCCTACTAGCACCCTCACTAGCAAGGACTGACCTAACTTCAGACCCAATGCTCTTGAGTGAGGTCATATCTAAAACTTACAGTCATTAGGAGCAGTACTCCCCACAGGCATTCACAATTACCTGGGGTAGTAGCTTTGGATAACTACAGAGGGGTGATTTACTTTATTAACTTCAGAAGGGTGATTCACTCTACCAACTCGTATGGATACTGGAGGGAGACGATATAAAGCGTGGAATCATGCGACCCGCTGACTCCAGGGTGCTCCCACTAGGGGATTTTCCCCTGGGTTGGAAGGAATGCGCACTATTAAGGTTGAGCATCCTTCTAGTTGCCACATTGGTACTCGCCCTACGGCTGGGACACCATCTTCAGCCCCCCCAGGAAGTTTACTGGCATGTAATCCGAAATGGGAAGGGAGGGCCTCAAAAGGCTCCCCCTTTCTACTCTATCCTAAGCCCGAGCCCTCGGTAGAGGAATGCCTCGTGCGTACACCCCTGACTGTTAGTTGGGAACTTGTTTGCTTGTTGAAAAGTTCTGTATTAATGATGTTGTTTATATTATGTGGATACTCAGGCTTTGTTGGAAAGATAGAACTGCCAGACATATTGAAATATAATGTGTTCCCTCACGTTAGTAGTAAGAATGTTCATGGTAGATATAAATGACCTGTCATAATGTTAAAATACTCTCCTATAATATTAATGGGTGCTCCAGCTCGATCAAAAGAAAACAGATTCAGAAATATATCACCAGACAAAACTGTGAGGTGAATTTCCTCCAGGAGACCCATTTGTCTCCAACTGAGGCCCTAAAGCTGAAGACCAGGTCCCACCCACACATGTTCTCCGCATCACTAGAATCTGGACGAAAGAGAGGGGTAGCTATCTTGCTCTCGGCGGCCTTTCCATTTGAGATGGAGGACTCCGTGGCAGATAGGGAAGCCAGATACATTATGGTCATCGGGAAAGTGCACGACACCCCAGTGACCTTGATGAATGTCTATGCTCCCCCGGCCTCCCCTACAGCATTTTACTCCTCACTTTTCCAGTTGGTTACCAAGAAATCTAAGGGTCTTTTGATTATGGGGGGAAACTGGAACTTAATCTGGGACAGAAAACTGGAAATACTTCGGGAATTCAAAACCTGGACCACCGTAAGGCAAGGACAGTCAAACACATTTTAAATCGGACTGGGCTAGTGGATGTCTGGCGGGAGAGGTATCCTAGGGCAAGGGATTACACCTGTTATTCACCTAGGTTCAAGGTCTACTCATGGCTCGACACTTTCTTCACCTTTAGGAGTGATATCCCCACCTTCCCCTCTATGTGGGTGGGTACTTCCACCTTGACAGATCATAGTCCCATATTTTTGGAAGCTGCTCTCTCCCTTCCCAGAAAAGCACCACACTGGAGGCTTAATACGTCTCTGCTTAGAGACAAAGAAGTCATTAGCAAGATTAAACAACACATTGCAAACACCATAACTGAGAATGCCACACCTGGGATGATCCCACAAATTTTATGGGATACATTGAAATCCACAATCAGGGGGCAATTAATATCCATAACCTCCCAGAAGAAAAAAGACCACCTTTCGAAACAACAACGCCTTCATGCAGGTTTGGTAGATTTGGAATCCCTTCAAAAGCTAAAATGGGACAAACAAAGGGACTCTGAGCTTAAGACCCTGAAGGCTGAAATTCAAAAACTCCAGAGAGAGGAGATCGAGAGGAATCTCTTCTTTCTTAAACAAAAATATTATGAAGGGGGCCCTAGGGGCACTAAGCTCTTGGCATCCCGGCTGAGGCTTCTCAAGGCCAGAAGTGCAATTACTAAAATTGTTTCCCCAATTACTGGCCGGCTAATTAACAAACCTGAATGAATTGCAGAGGCCTTTGTTTCTTATTATGCTGGGCTTTATGCCCCTCAGACACCACCACCGCCCCAGGAGACCATGGATTATCTCAGATCCCTTTCCCTCCCCATCCTTCCCCAGGAAAAAGCCCAAACCCTACTCAAACCAATCACTCAACCAGAGATCCTGAAAACCATAAGAGGCCTGAAGGGGGGAAAGTGCCCCGGGCCGGACGGTTTTGGTGCAGAATTCTACAAAACCTTTGCCGCAGAAACAGTACCACTATAGTAGATGTCTACTCCGAAATATGGCAGGAGGCGAACCCAGTCCCCCCCTCCTGGCAATATGCAACAATCTCACTGATACCAAAAGAGAACAAAGATCCAGCCAAATGTGAATCCTATCGCCCAATTTCACTCCTAAATTCCGATTACAAGATTTTCACCTCGATCATTGCATGGAGGTTGAACTCCATACTTCCAGAGCTTATTAATTTAGATCAAACAGGTTTTGTCCCAGGCCGCCAGGCTCCTGATGGAGTCCAATCAGCTATTAACACAATTGACGCCATCCACCGCCTCTGCCTTCCCGCCTGTCTCATGAGTTTGGACACCGAAAAAGCGTTCGACAAGGTGTCCTGGGTGTTCCTGTTTTCGGTCCTGGAGCGGATGGGCTTCCCACGGGGATTTATAGACTGCATTAAATCATTATACTCTGGCCCACAAGCCTACATCAGGGTCAATGGGGGTATCTCCAGAAGATTCACTCTTGGTAGAGGCACTCGCCAGGGCTGCCCCTTATCCCCTCTCCTATTTGCCCTTTACATAGAGCCCCTGGCGGAGGCAGTCTGCTCCAATCCGACTGTGCAAGGCATTGAGGTTGGAGGCCAACAGCAGAAAACATCTTTATATGCTGATGACGTCTTACTGTACATGTCCCAACCGGAGACCTTAATCCCAAAACTATGGTCCACCCTAACTGAATTTGGTAGATACTCCGGGTACACTCTAAGTAAAACTAAAATGGAGGTCTTGTCTTTTTATTACTCACCCTCCAATAGGATCACAGACTTTCTGCCACTAAACTGGTCAGCGGACAAAATGAGATATCTGGGAACTTGGTTAACTAAACATAACTCTCAGCTTTTTAAGGCCAATTACGTCCCACTTTTTAACCAGGTTAAGAAGGACCTGGATAGGTGGTCCCTGATAAACCTCCCACTATATTCGAGAATACAGACTATTACCATGAACATACTTCCCAGATATTTATACCTCTTCCAGTGCCTACCGACCTTTATACCAAAGGCAAAGTTCTATGATTGGCATAAAATAATAATAAAATTTGTGTGGAGCAATACGAACATACAAACATACGAAATTTGCCAGCAAATAAAGGCCTAGAGGTCTATCAAGTCTGCTCGAATGTGCAGCTAGCACACCTTATTCTGCAGCTGCCCTTCCCTTCCACCCTTCCCCTTCATTAACCCTCCCCCTTGTCCTGTCCCATCCTCATTTGAAGCAGTCCACTGTTCTACTGCATACCACTTCAGCAGGTAATGCATTCCACCCAGCCACCACCCTCTCTGTAAAAAAGTGTCTCCTCATCTCCCTCCTGAACCTTCCTCACTCCAGTCTCATATCATGGCCCCTGGTGGCCTCCCTCCCTTACTATGAACAGTCCTCTGTACTGCCTTGTTTATTCCTTTCATGTATTTAAAGGTTTCAATCATGTCACCCCTGTCTCTCCTTTCCTCCAGTGAGTACATGTTCAACTCCTTCAACCTCCTCTCGTATGATAAGTCCCCCAGCCCCTTGATCATCTTTGTCGCTCTGCGCTGCACCCCCTCCAGTAACTTAATGTCCCTCTTCAGATACGGACGCCAGTACTGCACGCACTGTACTTCCAATAGAAGACCCAGAATAAATGCCCATATAATGCAACTGAGTAAAGCGAAGGGAGGTAGAGCCTTACCTGATCTTGAAGATTATTATCTTGCCGCTCAAATTAAAAGAGCATTACAATGGTCTATACCAGTATACACTGCCAACTGGAAAGATATGGAGAAAATGGAGGAGGAGGAGGAGAGTGGCCCATTGCTGAGCACTTGCTCTATACAAATGAAATTTAACAGAGAATACCCTCCCCCCCACTTACTGGCTGTGAAGGACACAATAAGGGCAACCCATAGAGCATGGCGGAAATATAAATTACATTCTTCCTTATGGCCCCTTCACAGACCTTCAAGAGATACTGCCTTCACCCCATCCCGACTAGATCATACCTTTAGAACATGGGAGAGGGCGGGTCTGATCTACATCAAACAGCTGAGGGGATGGGGTCGTGGACTTCATGGCCCTCAGGAATAATTTTGAATTACACAGTACAGATCATTTCTGCTACCTACAACTCAGAGAGTACATTTATTGCTGTCGGAGAGCAGACCCCCGATACAATGAGGTATTCCCCTTTGTAGAAACTCTCTATCTAATCATAACCTCACAGAAAACTTCGGGCCTCATCTCTACATTATATAAAGCCCTTATGGACCTCAAGAAAGATTACCTAAAAAAGATCAGGGATAGATGGACGGAGGAGGGGGAAACCGTCATAAGAGAAATCAACTGGGACCTGGTATTTAAACTGGCATCCAGAACTGCCTCTTCCCCTCTCTGGCAGGAGTTCAGCTGGAAGGTGAAGATACGTTATTTTTTCGCCCCTCTTTCACTTAGTAAGAGGATCCCAGGAAGGGACCCCTCTTGCTAGAGACTCTGTGGGGAAAGGAAGGCAGATTACCTTCACGTGTTCTGGTCGTGCCCTCGGCTTATGCCTTTTTGGAGGGATATTTCTCAGGCACTTGCCAAATTATTCACCATTGAGGTTCCCTTGGACTGGCCCTGCCTCATTTTAGGGGAACCACCTCCAAACTTGATGGGGCCTGACTTGTTATATCTTTGGACCCTCCTCCTAATGGCGGCTCATAAAACCATTACTAGAAAGTGGTTAAAAGATGACCCCCCTACTATAAATACATGGATGCAACTAGTCCAAGAAATAGCAGAAATGGAAGAGCTAACTTATAAAATAAATCATAAGACAATAATCTATGTTTGGAGGTGGACTAGATGGGAGCTCTGGCGGGAGACAGTTGCTGCCTATTGCCCTGCTCAACCCTCTGACACTTCATCCTAGCTTAATACACACCAGTACTTTCATGGAAACTGCTAAATAATTGGCTGAGAGACCCCGACTATGTGGAGAATGGTCCAACAGATAATATAGGGAGGAGCACTATACGGCAGGTCTATTATATTCTATTGTTACTGTAAGCATAGTTATGAATTTAAAATAAAGTACAAGAAGAGGGATTATATTTATTATATTGAATCAGTTTCAAAGCTGTATAACAAAATTGAATATGTCTGGTGCAGTTGTATGAATTGTATCCGTTGGTTGTCAATAAACTTGAATTAAAAAAAAAAAGAAACTTTTAAGTACCTCAGTGGAATCAGCAAACTCCAAGAGGGTAGCATCTTTCAGAAAAAGAGATGTGCAAGAACAAGGGGACACAGTTTGAAGATGGGGGGGCAATATGAGGAAGTATTTTTTCACAGAGAGGATGGTTGACATATGGAACAGCCTTCCTGAGGAGGTTGTGGGGTCTAAAACTGTGAGAGAATTCAAGAATGCATGGGACAGACATAAGGCAATTTTTGTGGAGGGTAGGAAGAAATAGGCTGTTAGTTAACTAGGACCTGCAGCTTATCCTGAAGGTAGGGAAATGGGCAGACTGGGTGGGCCAAGCGGTCCTTATCTGCCGTGAAAGTCTATGTTTCTATAAGTTCTAGTAAGGAATGAGAACAAAAGGGGGTGGAGAAAACACAAGAGGTGGGAGGGAGGGAGGGAGAGAGGAGGGCAGGCCAAGAACCAAAACCCACAGAGAAGTTAGAGAGTGAAAGGGGAAAGGGAGGGGCAGGCCAGGAGCTCTAGCACCTTCAGGAGAACCCTGCAAGATCTGAAAGGGGGAGGGAAGGAGGGGAGAGGAGGGGCAAGCCAAGAGCTATACCCAGAGGGTGCTGGGAACACCGCAAGGGATAGGAACACAGAGGAAAAAGGTGAGGAAGGGGGGGTAGGCAGTCCACAGGCTATTTCCCTTGAGGATGCTGAGAACTCTGCAACGGAACAGGACCCAACAGGAAGAAGGGGGAAAGGAGTAGTAGAGGGGAAGCATTGGGGAATGGGAGTAGTTGGGGGTAGGAGATGTGGCAAGCAGGGTGTAAGCAATAGAGCTATTCCCCTTCAGGATGCTGAGAACCCTGCAAGAGGACTGGACACGGCAGAAAGAAGTGGAGAAAAAAGGAAGTGTTGGGGGGTAGGAGTGGGGAGAATAGTGGGGGTAGGAGATGGGGAAAAAGGGAGTATGTCAGAGCTATTCTACTTCAGGATGCTGAGAACTCTGCAAGAGGGCAGGCCCAGGCAGAAAAGGGATAGAAGGGGGAGAAGAAGGAGAGTGGTTGGGCAGGGAGTAGTGAGGGTAGGGGTGGGGGAAATTAGGGTGCAGAGGCTACCCTAGAGGGGGTCTGAGGGGCAGGGATGGTGGTGGAGGGGGAATCGATGTTGGGGGAGGAGACCATGGGATGTATCCATGATGGAGGGAGGGGACGGTTAGGTGCAGCAGCAGACATGAACAGAGTGCTTACAGAGGAGGAAAAAGAGTGAGTGGTGGGATTGTGCAGAGCATATTTCTAGCGGGAGGGAGTTCCAGATTTCAGGAAACTTATATGAGAAGGTGGACTGGCCTGATGAAGTGCGCCAGGGAGGGAGGGCGAGGGTTCTATGGGTGGAGGTGCAGAGAGTATAGTAGGAGGGGAGGGAAGTTGATAAAAGGGAGGACAAGTAGGGCAGCAGAAAGCTGAGCCAGAACTTACTAACTAAGTTAGCGATGTGTGACATGCGTCTGGAATGGAGAGAGGGGAAGGAGAACGAGGAGTAAAGGTCAAAGTGAGTATTATGTGGGGGGCAGCCGAGAATGAAGCAGCAGAAGGAGTTGAAAAGAGGTCCAGTCTGGATAGGATGGTTTTAGGGGCAGAGCTGTAGACAATGTCCCCGAAGTCGAGGACGGGGAGGATCATCTTTTGGACAGTTTCTCTCCTGGCTTGTTGTGGGGGGCAGTTGTGGTGTCGGTATAGAGCACCAAGTCTGGGGAGCAGTTTATTGTGGACGGCGTTAATGTGTACCCTGAAGTCAAGATTTTTGTCTAGCCATAGTCCAAGGTATTTAAATGTGGCTATGTCATCAAGCATTGAGTCAGAGAAGGTGTGGAAGGTGGGAGTGGAAACCAGCCTGGCCAATTTTTGCCTGGAGCTGAAGGTCTATAAAGACAAATTCATAAAGACCTCTATAGCCCGGGACTATCAGTAGAGAAGAGATCCATATCTCAATTTTTAGAGCATTTGTGTCTTCCGAAGCTCTCACAACAACAATGCGAAGCCTTAATGACTTTGATTTCTACTGCTGAACTCCTCACTGAAATAGGCCACCTTAAAACCGAGAAATGTCCTAGTACAGATGGTCTCCTGGGGGAGTTTTATAAAATCCATAGAGATTTGCTCCTCCCTTTGCTGTCTAAGGTCTGTCATGAGGCTTTAACAACTGAGGGTGCAGTCCCGTCCTCCTGGTCCCAAACTATTATTTCTGTTCTCCGCAAGTCTGGAAAAGACCCCTCTCTCTGTTCATCTTGTAGGCTGAGTTCAATTCTTAATACCGACTATAAGATGCTTATGTCCCTATTAACATGAAGGCTCCAACAGGTTATACCAGAGCTCATTCATCTAGACCAACCTGGCTTTATCCCAGGCTGACAGGCTGAAGACAACTTAAGGCGTATGGTCCATATCATAAATCATTTACATACCCTTAAATGACCAGCTCTGTTGTTGAGCCTTGACACAAAAAAGGCCTTTTGATAAGGTCTCCTGGGCCTTTTTGAGGATGGTCCTTTCCAGGTTTGAGTTCCCCGACTCCTGTATATTATTTATTTTCAAACTGTATAATAGCCCCTTGGGATCTATTCGGGCAAATGGACATATTTCCAGCAGATGGGAAGGGGCACTCATCAAGGCTTCCCCCTCTCTCCATTACTATTCGCCCCCTACATTGAGCCCTTGGCTCAGAGTATTAGAGAAAACCAAGCGATGGGAGGGGTGCATCTGAGAGGCATTGACCATAAAGTTGCCCTATATGTGGATGATATCCTTTTGTGCTTAACTAACTCAGAGTACTCTCTACCTGCAGTGTTCGAACAAATTAAACAATTTTCCATTTTGTCCGGGTATACTGTAAACACCACAAAGCCGGAGATTTTAAGTTTTTATTACTCTGCCTCCCCTACACTCCATAAGGAATATCCTATGAGAGGATCTTTCATCCTTGAAATACTTAGGTATCCATTTGGCAGTTCAAGTCTCCCAACTTAACAAGCTCAATTTCCAGCCCTTGGTAACCCAGTTGCGGTTGAATATATAAAGATAGTCCCTGCTTCCCCTTACTCTTCATTCTAGAGTACAAGCCCTAAAGATGAATGCACTGCCTAGACTGTATTTCTTTTTTCAGTGTATTCCTAGCATTGTGTCCAGCGGAGACCTTGGGAGGTGGCATTCCCTCTTCTTGGCTTTTGTATGGAATAATAAAAGACCTAGAAAAAGAAAACAAATAATGTATCTCTCAAAACACCAAGGTGGCCTTGATGTCCCTTATCTGCCAGGCTACTGGGTGGTGACTCAGATGAGGGTAGCATTGCTTTGGGGACATCCTACATATGAAACACATTGGAAATTGATTGACTTGGTGGAGGGTCTACCTCTTCTCCATTCTCAACTGTTTAACATACATACATACATACAGACTACCTGAAAGAGCTTCCGATTCCTTACTGCCCTGGAGCGATCGCTCAGCTCAGCTGACGAGGGGTTGCTAGAGATTCCAAATGTTTTCTTAAAATCTTCTGGGGCCCTTGCATTTATGTATGTGGCCCCAGCCCTTTGGAATTCTCTACCCCATCAGTTCCAGTAGTGCACGACCGTGGAGGGATTTAACAGGCCCTAAAAACATATTTGTGGCTTCAAGCCTTCCCTGCATAATTTTATTCATTTTTATCTAGATTTTATTTGTATTTTATGAATCTGTATTCATTATTCAATGTTGTTTTAACTTGTTGTTATGCGCCTTGGTTTTTGAAAGTCGCAGTACAGATAAATTATTATTATAGTTTGGGTTCATCCGATGAGGTTCACTTTACAGGACCTCTAGCAGTATTAAAGGGTTGGAGAAGGGGGATAACTCATGGTACTACATGTTTGAGCCTCCGGAGGTATCGACAGTGGTCGTATGACCCCACATTTGCCCCAGCTTGCACGGATCCTTAGTTTACGAAACAAGCTGAATGAGGCCCACACGCCCCATGACAACTTCCGCAAGCAGGAACAGTCATCTCTTTTGAGGCAGCACAACATCAGTTTGGCTGGCTTCCCTCTGATAGGCTGAGATATTTCCAGATTAGGAATTGTATAAATACCCAGTTACGGTCTGCCTTACTGCATCCACATGATCCCATGTCTGTTCCCCTTTTGAACAAATTTGGCTTTCCACTTCTGGGGAAAAGTCATCTCTCTACTTTGTCTTAATTATATAATAGATCAGGTCACTCTACTGCCCATGTTAAACAAATATGGGAGGACGAGCTATTACCAACTTTGACTGATAAACACTGGGCAGCAATATGGGTGAACACTTGGAGGACAACATCCTCCCCTATTTGGAAAGAGTTTCTTTGGAAACTCTGAACATATTTCTTTAGAGTCCCATCACAGTATCCAAGTGGAGCCCCTCGGTGCTCCCAGTTGCTGGAGACACTGTGGAGAGGCGACAGCCTCACATGCCCATATCTTCTGGACATTTTATTTCAGATCTCGGATTAACCATTTGAGCTCAGAGCTCTTTACATAGGTTCCACGTTAGTACATTTAGAACAAGTAGGTGATTATACAGAGGATTGAGATAAACAAGGCAATAGAATTAGAATGAGAACATTTAGGTGCATTTGGTCTTTAAACAAAGGATTGCAAAAAATACAACAAAAACTAAAACTGGAATAAGTAACCACAGTCAGATACATACAGGAACAGACTAAATAACTGTGCCCAACAGGGAGCCTGTTAGTTGTCAGCAACACGAGGGGGTACTGGAGAGGCATGGTGGGGGGTTGAGCCCCAAGTGCAGGGACATGTACAAGACTTCAACCATATTAGGGAGTAGTGCAGTTCCATTTGAAGCATATCTTGAATTTGACCTCCCACGTAGGCCTGGAACATGTGCTATTGGGTCTCCCTCTAGCTGAATTATGAGGGAGAGAGGCCAGATACCTGTGGTCCATTTTGTTAGCTGCAGCAGTAAAGGCCATAACCAAAAGATGACTCACCCCAAACATACCCGAGATCCCTGACTGGGTAGAGATAGTTACCCAAATTCAGACATGAGAGGGTCACCGTTTCTTTACAACAAAGAACTCCCCAATTTCAGAATAGATGGATTAGGTGGGACTTGTATGAGTTTTGATTTTTGAATGTCTGTCCTTCTTTCTCCCCTCTCCATTTTACTGGGGAAACAACATCACATGCTCTTCTGCACCTTGTTGGGTTTTTGTATACTACAAACTGAGCTGCCAAGGTGAAATGAACGTCTTTATGTATAATCAATTATTGGTTATGCTTACAGAGCTTTGAACACTTAGCTTAGGACAATGCTTATATTATCAAATGTTATAGTAATAATAATATTAGATTTTTTTTCTTTCTAGTCTCATTGACCCAAAAGTTTATTTTTTTAAACTTGCTATTGACCAGTTATTTCTTTTGGCTATGTTTTTTCAGAGCTGTTAAAATCAACTTGGTTACATTAGAAATTGCATTGTATTCATGGCTATATGTGGATGTATGATGTTTAACTTGACTTTTTTCAGTAAACCACAGAGTATAAAAAAGGGCGATATTTTGGATTTTCACCCTGAAAACTCTGAGCCGGGGAGGTTTTAATGAGGACTGGGACCTTAAGCCATTTCTGTAGCTAGCATCAGTATAGCCTGTTTGGCATACTGTTTTGGCCCCATTCATTTTGTAAATATACTTGTTATCTAGCTAAATGGGATTTTTCTTTAAAAAACTATGCCCCTGAAACAACATTCCCCAACCCACCCCCAACTCTCTGTATATATTTCAAAGCTCCTTAAACATTTCATCCACTGGGTTTGAATTTATGCTACAAATGTTTTATTTTGCACCAACATTGTATTCTTCTAATCTAACAGCATGTGTTTATATCTCCGTTGTGTTTAGGTTGGATGCAGCGCTTCTTCTTATTTGCAGCAGATCCCAGCTATTGATATTTTATGTCCAGGTCTGGAAGAGCACAGAGAGTTGAGCCATGCCTTTTCCTATACATTAACTTAAAGCTCATGTGCAGTGGGTTTTGCATATTTTTAATAAAAGCTGAAATTCAAGTCCTTGTGTCATGATTAGTGTTTCCTGAAAATGTCATGCTGTTTGGTTTTGTGGTTTCCTTTAAATTAGCATTTGTTAACTTGCTCTACAGTGGCTGAAAACAGTGGTTATTTCTGTCCTCTCAGTCAAACTTAGAGTGTGATGACATCATTTTGGAGTAACTTGCGGTTTCAGATTCCCAATCAGAACAGCACTCTTTAAGTTTATGGTTTGCTGAGCTCTCCAGTCTCTGGTTTGTGTTTAGATAGATCAGCTTAAAATATATAATTCTCTTCCTCTACAAAGCTGATCATTTCAGTTCCAGTGCTGATTTGAAGTAGTGGAAATCTTTTTCTGTGAGAAATCAGCTTGTCTGTATGCTCTGTTCTTTCTACTCAAACCTCAGTTTTTTTCTAACTATATAACACAGGGCTGTTTAATGAATATAAAATAAATCTAAATTGTGTTCATTCACAGAAACAGTTTGTCTTTGATGTAGCCTTCATAAATACTGTCATGAAAGAACATTTGTTTTTCCATGTTATATTGACAAACAGGTGCTTGTCACACTCTGCTACAGTATTTCAAGCACATGTACTGTCCGAACTCACAAATATAAGCTCTTTGGTAGTTTCTGTGTGAAAATACATCATGTACGTGCACAACTAGAACCACTATGTGGCATCCTGATGCACTGTATCTCTCTTCCAAAGTTGAGGCAGCTTCAGTCTACTGCCACCAGTCCCCTGCCCCACAAGCCCCCCCCACCTTCTGCGCCACATTCAAGGCTGCTACATCCTGCTTCCCACTGTCGTCTCCCACACAGTCATGGATTGTGCACCCTGCTGCCTCCATCCCCTGTCTAAAGAATCAGGACTACTGCACCCTGTTGCTCCCTGCCCAAACAATTGGGGTTGCTGCACTCTGCTGCCCTATTCCCCCCACCCTCACAGTTAGGGATGCTGCACCTGTTGCCCCCTGTTCCTGTCTCCACAGTCAAGCTTGCTGTGCTGCTCTAGGCCCTAGAGTGCCATGCTCCCTGCTTCCAAAGCTGGGGCTGCTGCACCATGCTTCCCTAGCCACCAGAGGTAGGGCTTTTGCTGCACCATGCTACCCACTTCCATTGCTCCAAATGGACAGGGCTGCTGCACCACATGTACCATATCTCACAGTCAGGGCTGCTGTACCCTGATGCCCCATGTGTCCTGCCCCACAGTTGAGACTTCTGCACCATGCTGTTTTCTATCACCTATCACCACAGACAGGGCTGCTGCACCCTGCTCCTTTCTACACAGTTGTGGTTGCTGTGGCCTGCTGTGCCCTAAAGCCCCATGCCTCTGCAGTTAGGGCTGGTGCACCATGCTGCCACTTGCCACAAGATTCAGGGCATTTGCTGCACCCTGTTGCATGCCTCCACAGTTGAGGCAGTTGCGTCCTGCTGTCCCCCTGCCACCAGAGTCAGATCCTTTGCTAAACCCTGCTGAGACAGGAACAGGGGGCAACATGTGCAGTGTTCCTGACTGTGAGGATGAGAGAGAGAGAGAGAGTAGCAGGGTGCAGCAACCCCAACTATTTGGCAAGGGTGCAGCACAAGAGTAAGGGCATTTGCTGCACTCTGTCCCCTGCCAGTGGGGGCAAGGGGCTGTGTGCTGTAGCAGGACGCAACAGTGGCAGGGGACAAAGGACAGCATAGTGCAGAAGCCTTGACTGTGGGGAAGGACACAGGTGGACATCAGGATACAGCAACCCTAACAGTGGTAGAGGGCGTACACTGTGCAGCAGCCCAGCCCATTGGGGGCAATGGAAATGTGTAGCAGGGCTCAGCAGCCCCAAATGTGGATGCAGGCAGCATGAGACTCTAGGGTGTAGCACAGCAGCCCTGACTGGAGACAGGGACAGGGGGCAACAGGGTGCCATGACCCTGTCTGTGAGGGTGGGGACAGAGGGCAGCAGGGTGTAGCAGCCCTGAATGTTCAGGCAGGAAATAGGGGTGGCATCAGGATACAGCAGGCCAAACTGTGGGACAGGGTGCAGCAGCCATGTCTGTCTGGGCCAAGGGATGTGGGCAGCAGTGTGTAGCAAAGGATCTGACTTTGGTAGCAGGGGGACAGCAGGGTGCAACTGCCTCAACTGTGGAGACATGCAACAGGGTGCAACAAATGTGCATCTAGTGGCAAGTGGCAGCATGGTGCAGCAGCCCAAACTGCAGCGGCATGGGGAACTGAACTGAATGGTTATCTGAACAGTTATCTAGGTGTAAATCTCAGGTGATTGGAAGGACTTGATAGCTGTGAGGTTGAAATTACTTGTAGAAAGATCTAGTACATAGGGGAGTGGCTTAGCTAGAAGGAAGCTACATTTAAAGACTGCCTTAGAAAGATTTTGCTAGTAGCTTGGCAGAAGACACCAGGAGAAAGGACTGCTGTGTGACTGGACTTCTCTACTGGGACTATATTGCCCTTCCCCCCCAAAGCTAGTTCTACTTTTATAGGCACAGGATTTGACTGACAACATGAACTTCCTGTTTGGGAGCAGGAAGTGAGTGATCACAGAGCCACCAAATACCCATCATCCTAGAAGGGCAAGAGTAGCTCTCCGGCCCCCTCTAGCTGCTGGAAATCTGCCTCTGAGCAAGTAAGGGGTCTACTGAGAAATATAGGATATTCTTGTCTCAGAAGAGGACAATCAGGAGCTTAAAGGGCACACAGGCAGAAAGTAAGGAGAGAGAGAGAGAGAGAAAAACAGAGGAAAGAGTAAGGATTGCAAACAGTTAAGGGGCCAGAAATAAGACATGATGGGAGTGGTGCAGTACAGTGGCTGTGGAGCAGCAGTCTTCCGGGAGACGTTCTGGAGGATGCGGTGTTGTCCCATCTGCAGGCACCTCTCTGGGCTGAGGGAGGAGGTTGCTCATCTCCAGGCTGAGTTGGCAAGGATTTGTGGGACCTCTTCTTCCATCCAGGGACCACCAGTGCCACTGCCGTTGCCTCAGAGGTTGCCAAGAAAGAGGAGTGGTTGGACCACAGTGGGCTCAGGGAGGGTGAGGGTGGTGGAACAGAGGTGCATCCCTCCAGTTGTACCTCTCCACAATTCCTATGCCATTCTGGAAAAGTGTGGTTCCTCTATGGAGGCACCCGCAGTGGAGACCAAGGAGGATGCTAGGAACCTCCACAAAGGAGACCCACAGGAGGGTGGCAGGTACCTGCAGGGGAAGGAAACAGCTCCCGGTGGGGGACTCCATTGTTAGGAAGGTAGAACTGAGGGAGGAAGGGGGGGGAGGTAAGGTGCCTGCCTGGCGCCATGGCTTGGAGGGACAGGGGGCAAATCCTCAGGATTGCTGGAGCAGCTGCACAGGGGAGGGAGCTGGATGTCATTGTCCACCTAGGGACAAATGACCTGGCTAAGAAAGGGATTAGAGAAGTGCAGGAAGAGTTTGTGGACTTGGGGAGGGGCTTTAGATAAGTAGCACGCATGGTGACCTTCTCGGAGGTGCTGCCCATCTATGGCGTAGGAGAGGCTAGGGTGTTCCGCATCATGGGATTCAATCAGTGGTTGAAAAACTGGTGTGGAACTCAGGGATTTGGCTTCATTGGGGACTGGGGGTCCACCTGGAGTGATGCAAGCCTGTACTGGCATGATGGGCTGCATCTGTCCAGAAGGGGAACAAGGATCCTAGGTGATAGGTTTAAATGCTTCATTGGCAAGCATTTAAACTAGCCAAGGGGGGAGGCACTGGAAAGGAGCTTGGGAAATCCTAGCCCCCCCAAAAAAATCATGGTAGTAAGTGCGGTAAACACCAACATAGAGGTGCCGATAGGGAGAAGGGCAGGGGTAAATGGAGAAAGTGACAAAGGCAAGAAGGACAGGGATGGGGCAAAAAGGAGTAAGGCCATCAGGAAATGGAGGCTAATGAGTACCAATGCCCATAGTCTGGACAACAAGCTCCCTGAGCTGGTGGCCTTGATGGAAGAGGGATGCCTGGACATTGTAGCAGTCACAGAAACATGGTACACAGAGAACCATGACTGGGATGTTAACATACCAGGGTACATGACCTACAGGAGAGACAGGCAGGGGAGAAGAGGGGAGAAGTAGCTTTCTATGTAAAGGAAGGATAAAAGCAACTGAACAAAAGAGTAAACAGGGAGGAGAGGAGGCACTGGGGTCACCTTGAGACGGAAAGGACACCACAATCCGCACAGGGGTTGTGTACAGACCCCATGTCAGGGGAGGAATGGACAAGGATATGATAGAAGGCATTGTTAGAATGGCAGAGAAAGGGAGATACTGTTGATGGGAGACCTGAATATGCCAGATGTTAACTGGAGCACATTTGCTGCAGCCACATCCAAAAGCAGGCCATTCTTGATGCCCTACAGGTGGCAGGCCTCAGACAGCTAGTTTCGGAACCCACTCATGAGGGAGCAATCTTAGACCTCATACTCTCAAACGGGGGCAGTGAGAGGATCTCCGATCTAGAAGTGGGTTGCCATGTGGGAACAAGTGACCATCAAACAGTGTGGATCACGTTAAACTCAGCTACAGAGTCAAGCCATACAAAAGTGAGGGTACTGGACTTCAGGAGGCCTGACTTTGGCAAGATGGGAGAGTGTCTCAGAAAAGCACTAGTAAACAGGCTAGAAGGAGGTGTGGAGCAACAATGGAGAATCATCAAAACTGCCATCACAGAGGCAACAAGCCTTTGTGTGAAGCAAATAAACAAATCAAAACGAAAGAAAAAGCCACTATGGTTCTCAAAAGAGGTGGCTGTGAAAGTCAGGAAGAAAAAGATTGCATTCTGGAAGTATAAGGAAACACAGAAGGAGCAGGACAGAGAGCTGTACCAGTTAAGGCAGAAGGAAGCAGGGAGGGAAGTCAGAATAGCAAAGGCCCAAACTGAGGAAAAGATAGCCAACTTGGTTAAGAAGGGGGATAAAACCTTTTATAGGTACATCAGCAAGCATAGAAAGACAAAGGGAGGGATAATGAGGCTGAATAAAATGAACGGTGGGTGGGCAGAGGGGGACAGTGAAAAAGCAGGCATACTGAACGAATATTTCTGCTCATTCATTCACAAAAGAGGAGGGAGAAGTGCCTAATCCAATTAACAGAAGCACTCTTGATAGGGGGGTTGATCCCAGTCCTTTCACAGAAGAAAGGGTTCTGCAAGAACTCCTAAAACTGAAGGTGGACAAAGCAATGGGGCTTGATGGAATTCACCCCAGAATTCTAGAAGAATTAAGGGGGGAACTAGTGAAACCACTGGCTACTCTTTTTAATAAATCATGGGAGGATGGTGTGGTACCCGAGGACTGGAGGAAGGCGATGTGATTCCCTTCACAAAAGTGGGACCAAGACAGAGGCAGGAAACTACAGACCTGTCAGTTTGACCTCTGTGGTAGGGAAAGTGATAGAGTCACTTCTGAAGGAAAGAATAGTTGAGTACCTAGAGGCCAGTGGGGCACAGGACCCAAGGCAGCATGGGTTCACAGCAGGAAGGTCATGTCAGACGAATCTAATAGATTTCTTTGACTGGGTAACCAAAGTAGTGGACCAGGGAGGGGCTGTGAACTTGGCCTACCTAGACTTTAGCAAGGCATTTGACACAGTCTCACACAAAAGATTTAATAGTCAAATTAACCAGCCTGGGAGTGAGTCCCAGGGTGGTAGCCTGGGTAAAACACTGGCTGGACAACAGGACACAGAAGGTAATTGTAAATAGAGTCCACTTTGAAGAAAGAGGGGTTACTAGTGGGGTACCTCAGGGTTCAGTATTGGGTCCAGTCCTTTATAATGTCTTCATAAGTGACATTGCAGAGGGACTGGAAGGAAAAGTATACCTCTTTGCAGATGACACAAAGATCTGCAACAGGGTTGATACACAAGGAGGGGTGGAAAGGATGAGAAGGGACTTGGCAAGGTTGGAGGAATGGTCAGAAGTATGGCAGCTAGGATTCAGTGCAAAGAAGTGCAAAATAATGCACCTGGGAAACAAGAACCCAGGGGAAGAATACACAATGGGGGAGGTAGTAACAACAACAAAAAAGGAAAGGGACCTGGGTGTAATCATATCAGATGACCTTAAGGTTAGCAAGCAATGTGAGAAGGCAGTAGGGAGGGCTGGGGGTATACTGTGATGCATAGGGAGAGACATCAGCAGCAGAAAACGGGAAGTTGTTATCCCTCTGTACAGACAGTTGGTGAGACCCCATCTGGAGTACTGCATCCAGTTCTGGAGACCCCATCTCCGCAAGGACGTAGACAGGATAGAGGCAGTCCAGAGGAGGGCAACTAAAATGGTGCAGGGTCTGCAAGAGAAGCCGTATGAGGAGAGACTAAAGAAGCTTAATATGTATACCCTTGAGGAAAGAAGGGAGAGGGGGGACATGATAGAAACTTTTAAGTACCTCAGTGGAATCAACAAAGTCCAAGAGGGTAGCTCTTCTTCAGAAAAGAGACATGCAAGAACAAGGGGACACAATTTAAAATTGGGGGGGCAGTTCAGGGGCAATGTGAGGAAGTATTATTTCACAGAGAGGGTAGTGGATGCATGGAACAGCCTTCCTGAGGAGGTTGTAGGGTCTAAAACTGTGGGAGAATTCAAGAATGCATGGGACAGACATAAGGGGGGGGAGGAAAAAATAGGCTCTTGGATAACTAGGATCTGTGGCCTATCCTGTAGGTAGGGAAATGGGCAGACTAGATGGGCCAAGCAGTCCTTATCTGCCGTCAAAGTCTATGTTTCTATGGGGATCTAGAGCACAGTAGGTCATGGCAACCCCAACGAAGTAGAAAGGAGAAAGGTGCAGCAATCCTGTCTCTGGTGACAAGAGATAGAGGACAGCATGATACAGACGTCTTGACTGTGGTGCAGAACATAGGGAGCATCAGGGTACAGCAGTCCTGACTATGAGATGGGGTACAGATGGTGCAGCAGCCCTGCCCATTTGGGGCAATGGAAGTGGGTAGCAGGGTGTAGTAAAAGCCCCACCTCTGGTGGCTAGGGCAGCATGGTACAGCAGCCCGAGCTGTGGAGGCAGGGAACCTGGAACACTAAGGCTTAGTACGGCACAGCAGCCCTGACTGTGGAGACAGGAACAGGGGCTAACAGGTGCAGCTTCCCTAACTCTGAGGGTGAGGGAGAGAGGGCAGCAGGGTGTGTGATCCCAAACTATTTGTGCAGGTGGTGGCAGAGTACAGCCCTGATTCTTTAGTCAGGGGATGGAGGCAGCAGGGTGAACAATCCCTGACTGTGAGGGAGAAGACAGTGGGCAGCAGGATGCAGCAGTCTTTCATGCGGAGCAGAAGACAGGGGGCTTGTGGGGCAGGGAGACGTGGCAGTAGACTGCAGCTGCCTCAACTGTGGGGCAGAGACACGGTGCATCAGGATGCCACATAGTGTTTCTAGTTGTACACGTACATGATATACTTTCACACAGAAACCACCAAATAACTGAAATTTGTGAGTCAGACAGGTGCCTGTCTCATACTGCTACAGTATTTCAAGCACATGTGCTGTTTGTCAATCTGACATAAAAAAAATTTCTTACATGAACATATTTATGAAGGCTACATCAAAGACAAACTGTTTCTGTGAATGAACAAAATTTAGATTTATTTTATATTCATTAAACAGTCCTGTGCTGTATAGTTAGAAAACAAAATCAGATTTTTGATTAGAAAGAACTGAAAGCTGTGATACAGACGAGATGATTTCTCACAAAGATTCCCACTACTTCAGTTATGCATTGAAACTGAAATGAACAGCTTTTAACCAGAAGATAATGATAGGTTTTAAGTTGATCTATCTAAACACAAACTAGAGACTGGGTTTGTAAGAAACTTGGAGAGCTCAGCAAACCATTAACTCTACAAAGTATTGCTCTGATTGAGAATCTGAAACAGTAAGCTACTCCAAAATGCTGTAATCGCACTTTAAGTTTGACTGAGAGGACAGAAATAGCTCCACTGTTTTCAGCCACTGTAGTGGAAATTACAAATGCTGATTTAAAGAAAACCACAAAATCAAACAGCATGAAATTTTCAGGAAACACTAGTCATGACTCAGGGACTTGAATGCCAGCTTTTCAAGCATTTATAAAAAATATGTAAAAATTGTTGCACATGATCTTTAACTTTGGTGATTTTTCCACTGCATAGTAAACATGTCTTAGTGGGATTTATTTGCCAGTTATCTTCTTTTTCATTCATTTTTTGATAGTGTTTTCTGTATTGAATTTGTAACCCTTTTCATTACAGCTGTTGTACAATACATTTGCATATTAAATAACTAGATAAAAAGCACAGCATGCACAACAATCGATTAAGTTACCAAGAGTCATGTCCCCCCTTGAACCAGTTGGCAGTTATCATTTTAAATTTGTAAGCCACCCAGTCCTTTGGTAAGGTATGGCAGCAGCACTGAGTTTAAAAGTGGAGTACTCAACTTAGATATTCATTCTCTGACGAAAACCCAACTAGTTGAATTTCCAGGGCACCTAGCTGGTGATCCCTGGTACATGTTGTTTGACTATCTGGATTTTGTGAATGATTTGCTGCATTTCTATCCATGGCTATCATGTGCATTTTTAAGCACTTACCTTTCCCTCTGACTGCACCATTCCTTTGTTTTGTGCTGTATCTGTCAGGTTATGCTTGCCAGGCAGGGCAAGATTCCACACCAAAACTCAATCCTCTGGTTGGAGATCATTTGCTTCCCCCTTTCAGTCATAATGTTCCTTGTTGGCCAGATTTGTGTTCCCAGACATCTTAGCTGTCAAGCAATATGCAGTAGTATCCAGTTGAACTTTGTGTCTGTGCACATACTGCAGATATGTTTCAAGGCGAGCTCCATCAGGGTATACTACAAAGAACAAGACAATGGGTAACCTGGCTTCTCTGCTCCACATTAAGTAGCATGGGGAGAACCTGGTGGCAGCACTATTAGTGCAGTTGTGAGCATGCACCAATTCACTGACTTACTGGCTCCACTTGGCTTTGTCATTTGAGTCTAGAGTGCCCAGCATATTCAGTAAGGTCTGGATGAAATACTTGGGCTGGGGTCACCTTGAGATTGATGCAGAGTTGTTCATGATTTCTTAATCCCCTACAGAGACAACACTTCTCTTAGCAAGTGGCTTTCAGAGTTACTTATTTGAATTTATTCACTTTGGCTTGCCATAGTGGGTGATGAATTTGTCCATGAGTATGTGGGCAACAGGGGTGGCTTTTCGATCTATTGTGGGATAAGCTTGGGCATAATGAGAGAAATGGTCCATGACCACCAGGATGTGAGTCATATTTTTGGAGTCAGGCTTCAGGCTTAAGAAATGTATTTATAGATTTGTTTAGTTTTTGTTTACCAGGTAGGTGCACTAGACAATACAATGCCTATTTTCAGGCCCAACCTGGGAGATGTTCAACATCAAAACAACAGTATCACAGTGTTACAAGGGTGCAGAAGTACAGTAGTACAGACACCAAGTCCATAGTAACACCGGTTTCAGTATTCATCAGTGGGGCAGCCCTTTTCAGCAGAGTCTTTTTTTTTTTTTGCACACAGTGACCACATTGCTTGCAATACTTCTCAGTTTCTCTCCCCATCCTGGGCAAACAGAACCTTGCTCTGGCCAAGTCCAGGGTCTGTTCTGGTCCCAGATTCCACAATCTCATCATGTGCAGCCTTCTTCACCATCAGTGGAGTTTTAGAGGCAGCAGTTTTCATCTGGGGAAACCATGCAGACCTTGTGTCTCATTGTACAGAAAAGAAAAAAATTACTCACCATAGTAATCTTGTTTCTGCCAGGGGATCACACAGTATGGTTACACTATTGCTGTCAGCCTTCAGTGTTGAACTGCCCGGAGAGATGGAATTATATGCACATTATGGAACTCTCGTTGGCTCGCGCCAGTTTCAAACTACTGCCCTTAGCAACAGCTGCACTCTGAGTGCTCAGATTCTTATGCAGCCTAACCAGGTAAAAGACTCTCTAGCTAACTAATCATTATGAATAACCCCCCTAAATAATGCTATTCCAAAGCAAAAGGTCCCAAACAGGGATCACAAAATAACCAACTGGTTAAAGCATCAAGTCCATAACACAGACCACACACAAACCAAAGCAGAGCTGCAGAACATAATTTTCTCTTTTTTTTAAGATTCTGGTAGGGGAGTCAGGGTGGGAGCTTTAATCATACTATGTGATCCCCTGGAAGAAACACGATTACTATGGTGAATAATTCTTTCTTCTAACCCCAGGAATCACACAGTATGATTAAACTAATGCAGACTACCAAGCAGTACCTTTGGAGGTTTGGACGAGAACCTGTCTAGAAAACAGGTTCTGCAGCACTGCTGTACCAAATCTGGCATTACTTATGGGCTTTATGTCCAGGCTGTAATGCTTGGTGAAAGTATGTACTGTTTTCCATATGTAACCCCCTTGCCACTTTTGGCAAGTTGGCACCCCTCCATTAAAATAATTAGTACCCACATATGGCATACCATTTACTTTTGGCAGAAATACCCAGATTGGTACCACTCCTAGCTGTAGAGTGTTTACCAGGCTCATTATCTAAAGGAAAGGGGTTGGGGGTACAATTACAAAAATGAACCTTTGCATTTACAACCATGTCCAGGGGAGAGGATGCTAGGCGTATACTAGACCTAACTGATGAGAGGGCCCCAATAACTCCACACAGAAAGCAATGATCAGAATGTGCAATGCAACAGCTAGGATTGTGCAGTATGGCTTTATTCACAGATGTTGCTAAAGCACAAGTGGACCCCCAATGGGTGGTCATGGCAAACAAGTACATTTCTTTTCTAGACACTCTTTGCTAGGCAGTACAGTTCTTCACAAAAACATTTCATTTCTCTTTCCCATGGTGTATGCTTGTGGACTGTTGCCACACTCCCAAACATTTCCTTTTCTCAAGCGTGTATGCTCGTGGACTGTTGCCACACACTCAGAACATCTTCTTTTCCCAAGAGTGTATGCTTGTGGATTGAACCACACACTCAGAACATCTTCCTGTGGCAATGGCCTTTGCCAGGGAAACCTGGCACCCATCAACAAACCAGTTAGCCCTGCCTTATAGACTCCAGGTGGTGTTCCTTCCACCCTTTGCCCCAACCGACAATCTCTGCCATTCTTTCAGGGTTACACCAAACGAGCCTCCAATCCCCACTGAATTGCTAAAGACTCAAACCTTAAACTGACGTCGAAGTGTACAAAGGGTCCTGACAGGTGTGATTTAGCCTTATCTTGGGCACACACACCTCAGTCAATGGTCTAATGAGGACAGTTACTGCATCTGTACTCACAAATCTGTTGCTCCTTCAACCCAGAAAGCACCCTTTTCCATGGTAGATTGACAGAAATTCTCACACAAATGTCCTTCTCAAAGGCAGCTGTACATACTGTAGGGCCTTCAGGGGATTGCCCCTTGGATCCACTGAACTGGCAGTCCATCACAGTCCCCCTGTGGTGAAATCAAGGAATCCTGATGAAAAAAGGTCTCCACCACTTCACTGGTGACTGTAGATTTAATCCAAACTAGGGTGAGCAACACAGGACTCTCTGTGACAGAGCCCCAACTGGCAGACCTCCTGCCACTCTGACTTCCAGACTCCGACTAACTGAACATTCTAAACCTGATCAGCTGACTCAAAAATGGTTATGCTGCTACGAGAGTTCTAAATGACATAATCATTCCCACTCGGGCTAGCTGAGTAAACAATTATGTCATTATGTAAAAAGCCCCTTAATGAGCTCATTATCAGCTGCCTTTTCTACCTGCCTAAGACTAGTACTGATGGGATTCTCGTAATCCCAGGGGACTGGGTGGTTACACATGTAGCTGCTTTGCAGATTTCCAAACGTGAGATATCCCTTGCAGCTGCTACTGATGCAGCTGTGCCCCTGGTGGAGTGTGCTCTGAGGCCCAGGGGTGCTTGTTTGCCCACTTTACTGTAGCAGAACTGTATGCATGCCACTATCCAACGTGAAATGGTTCATTTTGTAGCTGGTCTACCCTTTCCCACTTTTCCGTAAGTGAGGAATATCTGGGTGTGTTGTGGCCTGTAGGCCTTTGTTCTGTCTATGTAATGGCCGAGGGCCATTTTTACATCCAGACAGTGTAGCTTCCTCTCAGGTGAGCTGGAATTCTCAGTAAAGAAAACGGGCAAAGTCACAGTTTGATTCAGACGGAAGTCTGAGACCACTTTAGGGAGAAATCTCCTGTTGGTCCTCAGAACTATCTTCTCTCTGTGAAATGAAATGTAGTCCAGGTCTGTGCACAAGGCCTGCAATTCAGTCATTCTTCTGGCAGAGGTAATGGCCACCAGCAGCACTGTTTTCCAGGTGACATACTTCATATCTGTAGAGCCATAGGCTCAAATGGTGACTCCATTAACTTGGCAATGCAAATATTCAGATTCCATGTAGAAACTGGCTCCCTCAATGGAGGGTGGAGGTGGTTGAGGCCTTTGAAATATTTTCTAAATACAGGATGAGAGGCCATGGACCTCTCTCTGCCTGCTGATATGTAAGCTGAGACTGCAGCCAGGTGCACCTTCAGAGTTGAAGGATACAGACCTAGGGAATGTAGGTGTGTCAGGTAGTCTAACAAGACTGGGAGTCCGGCCTTGGTGGGGTCAATGTCTTTACCTGAACAGCAAATGGAAAACCTCTTCCATTTTGCTGAGTAGGTTTTCTTGATCCTCTGAGAACTGTCAAAACCTCTTCTGACAGATTGAGGCTAGCAAACTCTAGGTCCTCAGGATCCAGGCCTGAGTCAGAGTAACCTGAGGTTGGGGTACAATATCCTGCCCTGTGAGGTTGTCAGGAGGTTGTGCCTCTGTAGCAGGTGAATCGGGGGAGATACTGACAGGGTTAGCAGGAATGAATACCATGGCTGTCTAGCCCAGTCTGGTGCCACTAGGAACATGATTGCTGGTTGTGACCTGAGCTTCACCAGAGTCCTGAGTATCATGGAAAAAGGAGGAAAGGCATACAGAAATCTTCCTGTCCAATCCAGTGCCATTGCGTCCAGGGGAACTGTACCCCTGTGTGGAGGCCTGCAGCAGTACTGTAGCAACTGATGATTGTCTGTGAAGGTGAAGAGGTCCACCTCTGGAGTGCCCCACCTTCTGAATACTGTTTGCAGTACCTGAGGATTTAATGTCCATTCATGGTGGTCCTGGCTGATCCTGCTGAGGGAGTCTGCCAGGACATTGTCCTTCCCTGGGAGGTGGATAGCTGACAGTGACCACAGCTTCATTGTTTCTGTGTACAATGGAATGGATCTGGCTCCTCCCTGTTTGTTGATGTAGTACATGGTAGTGGTATTGTTGGTTCTGACCTGAGCCACCTTGTTCTGTATGTGAGGAGCAAAGGCTAACAGAGCCAGGTATACTGCCCTGAACTCTAGTAGGTTGATGTGTAGGAGTGACTCTTGGGGAGATGATGTGCCACTGGCTGTTAAGTCCAGCATGTGTGCCCCCCATCCCAGCAGGGAAGCATCTGTTGTGATCACCACTGAGGGTTGTTCCCTCAGGAAGGGGATTCCTTCTCTAGGATTACCCCTGTTCAGCCACCACTGGAGGGCCTGCAGGAGGGTGTGTGTTACTGGAACCAATTTGGACAGTGGGTTCCTTCTCTGGGACCAATGTGCCCGAAGATGGAACTGGATGTCCCACATCTGGAATCTGGAGCCTGGGACCACCACCGTGGTGGATGCCATATGGCCCAACAGGCGCAGAAACTCTGGCTGGTTTGGGCCTGTTTAATTGGAAAGAACCTGCTACCTGCAGAATGCTGCTTATCCTGTCACGTGGCTGGAATGCTCTGTCCAGTGTGATGTCCAGTTCAGCTCAAATGAAGTCCAGGATCTGAACAGGATCCTTCTAAGATTTCTGCTAGTTTTTGAGGAACCCAAAGGACTCCAGGGTGACTCTTGTGAAGGCCAGGGACTGCTTTGCATGTTGCAGAGACCACCCTACGCTTGCCAGTTATCTAGGTAGGGGAACACTGTGACTCCCTGCTCCCTTAGGTGTTCCACCTTTACTGCAAGGCACTTCGTGAATGCCCTTGATGCTGAAGTTAGGCCGAATGGCAGTGCTGCAAACTTGTAGTAACCTGAGGGTAGTCTGAACCGCAGGTATTTCCTGTAACTTGCCCTGATAGGAATGTGGAAGTATGCATCCTTTAAGTCTAGAGATGCTAACCAAACCCATGTTTGCAGCATAGGAATGATCATTGGTAAAGTCACCATCTTGAATTTTGGTTTCAGGATGTGTTTAACAGTCTCAGGTCTAGACTAGGTCTCCAGTCCCCATTTTCCTTTCGGGTGAGGAAGTATCTTGAGTAAAACCTTTTTCCCCTCTGAAGCCGGTGGACATTTTCCACTGCTTTGATTGCTAGGAGGTTTTTTTTTTGTATCTTCTATTTTATGCACATGGGAGTAAGGCATCTCTCAGGAGTGCTCACTCAACCTTGCCTCTACTCCCTGCCTGAGACCACCTTCCCTCCAGGGAGCACGATTGCTGAGCTCCCTCTGCCTGAACCCAAGGACCTTCCAGCCCCCCCGGATCACCCCCCAAGGGAGGGCCAACCCCATCTAACTGGCTGCCTGTCTGGAGATTAGAGGGTCAGTCCTGGGTTGGTTCAAGGGGCTCAGGAGAGCCCAGTGGAAGGATGGTCCTGCCTTGGGATGTGGGTTCGGTTCCTGGAGCCTCCGCCTCCTCCCCATCTCCACTGGGGTTTTCTTACATGTGTTGCCCTTGGAGCATGGACGTGCAATGAAGTCTGCGCACTAACATGCTGGTGTCCGCCATCACTCCACCCTGCATTACAGCACCATGCTTGCAGGACCTCCGATCTCCACTGGGGGATCCGAGAGAGTGATGCAGGCCCACTACCCACCCCAGGGACAGGAGAGTAGTGCTCCGAATGCTCAATCCTCTCCCTCGCCTGCTGACTACTGGCGACCCGAATCCATCTCCAAACCCAGGTCGCCGGCATGGCGCGAGGTGTGGTGTCCAGTGCTTCAACCCACAGCACCACCGGCCCGGCCTGCTAGGAGGTTTTTGATGTCTGCTTCCAACAAGATCCTGTCTGCAGAGGTGACTGGGGCAAAGTTTCTGGCTGTTAGCCTGGGCAGTGACTTGAAACTTAGGGACAATCCTTGGCTCACTACCTCCAGGACCCACTTGTCTGTGGTGATGGAATGCCAAACCTGGAGATAGTGAGACAATCTGCTGACCACAGGCAGGGTAAAGCAACCTGGGCCAGCCTGTCTGGGAGTCTGGGCTGAGGCTGTATCTGGGATGTCTGCGTAGACCTTCTCATGGATCTTCTGCCCCTTCCTCTAAAATACCCTCTGGGCTGCTGGTAGTCCTGGGTGGCTTGTGCCTGAAAAAATTGCTGGGTATAGGAACCTCTACCCTTGCTTCCCCTATGTTGAGACCTGTATGAGGAGGAAGGCCTCTCCTTGGAGTTACTCCTATAAGCAGCCTTGTACTTCTTGACCTTTTTCATATAGGCCTTGTTTTGTCTCCGAAGAGGGAATCTCCCTCACAGGGAAAATCCATTGCTTTGGCCTGGGTATCCTGGGTCAGGTTAGTGGCCCTGAGCCAGGAAAATCTCCTGAGGTACACAGAAAGGGCCATGAGCCTGGCTGCAGCTTCATTTGCATCCACAGCCATGTGGAATTGGTATTTAGTGGCATCCAGTGCTGCTCTTGCAGTATCTTGTAGATCAACTGTCACATCACTTGGCACCTTGTCGGCTACTGCCAGGACTGTATTCTATAGGGACAGCTGGTACTGCACTGCAAATACCATATAATTGACTTGTCTCACCAACAGTGAAGCAGCCATATACCCCTTTTTTCCCATCCAATCCATTTTCCTTGAGTCCTTATCAGGTGGATGGGAGGCTAGGGGAATCCATGCCTTGTTACAGGCTGCAGCCAGAACCACCCCTTCATGGTCTGGGTGGTTAAAAAGGAATGCAGCAGTGGACCTATCCAATTGATATTTCTTGTCCACCTTTTTGTCAACTCCTGGCACTGAGGTGGGTGTCTGGAGAATATGCAGCACAGCCTTTCTCAGGGATTTGTGCATGGGGAGTAGCAAACGTTTTGTGGGGGAAAGCCCCATCATTTCCAAAAATTCGGCTTCCTCCCCATCCTCCTCAGACTCTTGAGTAGGAAGATTGAGGGTTTCCACCATATTCTTTACAAAGGAATAATGAGAGATGTAATCATCCGGATCCCTGGGAGGAGACCCAAAGTCCTGTTCTGGGGATACCTCGGGCTCTATGGGTTCCCCTTCTTCCTCCTCCTCCTCTTATTCCTCTGGATCATCATAAATGAACTATGCTTCCTGAATCCCTGGTACCTGAGCAGGAACCAGTGGAACTGGAGCAGGGACAGGCACTACAGCTTGCAGTGCCTGTAATATTTGAAGGGCTTTGGCAATGTCCTCAGCCGAGGGCATGCATGGTTTGTCTGTTGGGAGCTCCTTAGCCTTCTCGGCCGAAGGTGCAGCGACATGTTTTTCTTTGCACTCTTTCTTACGTGGAACAGGCTCACTAGCTGGTTCCACAGCCATTTTAGTCTTACTTGGTTCAGTTTTGTCTGAAGCCTTAGGTTCCACAGGGTCCTTAGGCTTTTCCTTATCCTTCTTAGGAGCAGAAGCGGAGGGAGCATCCTCTGTGCTGATGGAAGCACTGGCCATTTCTTTAATTTTTTTAGCCTTTTTCTGTAAGATTTTAGGGCAAAACATTTTACAGATCTCACAGTTAAAAAATATATGGCTAGTCCCCAAGCAAAAAACACACAGGGAATGCTTGTCTGCTTTGTCAATAATCTGGTCACAGTTCTCACAATACTTAAACCCAGTGGGTCCAGTTCATTTTTCAGGTTTTACAACAGGGACCTCTGACATTGAATAAATTTAAACAGTAATTACTCAAGCAAGATGATCGGTTAGCTGGAACCGATAAATTAAAAAATAAATAAGCGAGCGGTTTCCACTAAGAACAAGGAACTGGTCGCTAATCGGTTCCCTGACAGAAAAGGGAAACCGAAAACACACTAAAATTAAATAAAATTAAACTCAAAGATGGAACCCAAAGGGAACCGTTGAAATTAAATGATTCTACTCAAAACTGAGGTAAAAACCTCACAGAAAAAAACGTGGATCCCTTGGTTCCACGGAATTGCAAAATTACACTTTTTACCTCACAGAAAAAAACGTGGATCCCCCGGTTCCACAGAACCGCAAAATTACACTAAAACAACAACAAATCTATCTAAACTACACTCTAAGGGCAGGAATAAGAAATAAAATAAGTTAAAAATGGTACTTATCGACCAAAACTAAGTTCAGGAGAAAGTTGAAGGAGCGCTCTCCGAGGCATCTTAACTGGCAGGCAGAGTAAAGAATCAGAGCACTCAGAGTGCAGCTGTTACTAAGGGCAGCAGTTTGAAATTGTCACGAGCCAATGAGAGTTCCATAATTTGCATATAATTCCATCTCTCCGGGCAGTTCAACACTGGAGGCTGACTGCATTAGTTTAAAGAGCTGGTGACACGTTCAGGAGAACTTTAGCAGAACATAATATTTAGGTACTGTCCAGCTTGTATTCCCATTAGTTCTGTATTCCTCTTCCCCATTATTTAGTAGTGAGATCATTTGCATGAAAACAGGATCTTTTCTCCTGAGGAGTTCATCTATTCCTGCTGCTTTCTCCTTACCTGAAGTCATAGAGCACTGCTTGTGACATCACAGTTACCCCCATGGCAACAGACTGTGATGTCACAACAGAGGATTATGACTTGAAGTAGGCAGTAATCTATAGAGGCAGATTAACTCAGAGTGAACTGTAAGGGACAACAATCTTATATTCATACACATTTCTTTAGCAAATAAATTGTTGGGAGGAGAAATATATAAAATATAAATGGAATGGAAGCAGAATTCTACCTAATTATTATGTTTTGTAAAGTTTTCTTTGAGGCATCAGTAGCTCTTTAATCATACTGTGTGATTTCTGGGGTTAGAATTGTTGTTTACTCTTAACTTTGGCCATTCCTTCATTACCAGTTGGGCTTCTACACTTTTAGGCACAATCTCAGAGACATCCTCTCCTGTCTGTAACATGTGCATTATGTCTCTTAACAATGGTTCTTGTCTCTGTTCCCTCTGGAGATCAAATCGGGTCATCTGGGGAAAATATATTCTCTGTAGAAATGAGAATCACAGTATGCAGGTGATAATCTGTCACCAGAAGGCCCCCAAGCTATTCACAAAGTGGTCTGCATTAGCAGGAGATGGTTGCTTGTTGGTGTCAAATCTCTTGCACAGGGCTCTCACAGTAGGCATCTTCACCCATTCTGTGTCAGTGGGGTCACAGTCCAACGGCAATGAGACAAGTTGTCTGTGTCCACATGATTCAAGCCCGAATGATACCCCACAGAGTAATTATAAGTAGACAAATCAGACAACTGTTACTCCTCTGCATCCAACTTGGCTGCAGTTTGCGTATACGTTAATGGATTATTGTCAGTGTTGATGGTTATCTTAGTCCCATACAAATACTTGTGGTATTTATTGACAGTGGTCCATTTGAAGGTCAGGAATTCCAACTTGTGCATTGGGTCCTGGGTTCAAATCCCAGTGAGAGTCACACATTTCCTTTCATTTCTACAACTGGATTTCAAAATGTGCCTCACAGTGGCATATACTGCACTTGGGAGAGATTGAGGAGGAGTTATTTGAGTCTGTAAAAAGACTTCCCGGTTGCTCATTGCAACACCAGAAAGGAATGTATGTGTGATTCACATGGGAAAACTCAGGGGCCTTAATTGGCTGAACTCTCATAGCTCAGTTGGTTAAGAGCTAAAACACGGATTGCTGAGGTCCTGAGTTCAAATCCCAGTGAGAGTCACACTTTTCCTTTCATTTCTACAATTGGATTTCTAAACTTGTGCATTGGGTAATTTCACTAACAGGATGTCAGCCTATGACTGGCAAAGGTGACTGGCTTAAAACCTTGCACTGAGTCTTGGTACAAAAATGTCCCCTAGGCCATGTAGGCTAGGATTTCTGAATTAGAGTAGGCAAGTACAGGCAAGTTGGTTAGGTAATTGATTTCTTTAAATGCCTCATCACAAGCAGCGTCCCATCTTATCCCGAAGGTTGAAGATTGCCATCACTGTGACCCAGCGGTAGTGCTACTGCTGACAGGCCAGTGACCAAGGTTCGGATGCAGACTCGGACTGCTGGGGGTCGTCGGAAGAGAGGAATGAGCATATGGAGGACTGCTTTCCTCTCCTGGGGAGGGGAGATCTGTCAGCTCAGCTGTTGGCTGCCACCAGTTGGAGGCTAGGTGGCAGTGGAGGCATGAGCAGCATTGATGGAAGAGTCTGCTGGTTTGATATGGTTTGTGTGTTCGTGTATTTCACGTGGCACGCAATACTGTCTGTCCAGAGCTAGAGATGGAGGGACCAGAAAAATGGAAGAGCAGTGCAGGCCTTGTAAAGCCCTGCCGGCTCGCCCCTGACCTGCCTGGAACACTGACCTAGAATCTAGATGCTAGTCTCTTGGGAAGTGGGGACAACCCTCCCTCTCCTGGCCCAGCATTCGGGGGAAGTTCGTGGGGGAACCTCTTGGGTCCGGTAGGCCCCAGAGCAGGTGTTTGTTGGTTGAAGGAAGTAGAAATGTGGCTGAGAGCCCACGGGCACTGTCCCTGGGACAAAAAAATCTTTATGGCAAAAAAAGTAGGTTGGAGATTCTTTTCATTCCTTGGGTACAAGCTTCCAGGCCTTGATAGTGGCGGGATATCTTTGGATCAAGTTCAAGAGTGGCCCCACTACTTGGGTATGTTCTTTGAGAAATCTCCTTCACTATCCACAGAAACCATTGCAGATATTTGTGGTTCCTGGGGCAGGGCCTCAGCCTTTCTGGAATCCATTAGAATTACATTCACTGGCAGAATATGCCTCACATATTTCATAGAGGTTTGTAAAAATTGGCATTTGTCCATGGATAGATTGAGCCGAACTCTTCCAATTGGTCCAGCACCTTGAATAGACTGTTGTGTTTCTCCAGAGTTTTGTCAACCACTATGACATCGTCCAGGTACACAAAGCATACTAACAAGTTCATATCCCCTACCGCCCACTCCACGAGGCTTTGGATGTGGATGGGACCTCGGAAATACTTTGTGACATGTGCAGATGTAGTGTCTCAAAGTTGGGGCCTTCCTGAAATAATGGTCAGAAACCTCCCAGGGACATAAAAGAGGAGATAGCAGGTGCTCTGGGATCCGTTAGGGCCCAGTCAGAGTAGTTGGGAACCCCTTAGAACCCATTTAGACAGTAACCAAGGGAAGGATGTGTCTCAGGGGCCCTATGAAACACTGTTTGGGGGACATTTATTTGTAAAAAGAGGGCCTGCTGCCCACAGCAAATCCCAGTATAGTAAGAGCCCCATTAGAAAACATTTGTGTTTTTCAGTCTCTTCACTGCCTGCTGTTTGTCACACAGAACTCCCGCCCCACAGGCAGGCAGCACAAGTGAAGAGTGAGCCACATGCTGGAACTGCTATGCCTGCTCAGCTCGTGGGCTATTTTCTTTCCTTCTTTCTTTTGTAAATATATTTTTATTGAAAAATATGTGCACAGCATACATAGCAAACAGCAATATCAGTACAGAAATAGATATAATTCATATAGAGGCAACAGGTCATCCCTTGCTGAATACCTAAGTCCACCCATTCCTTGGTGCAGCATTGAGGTGGTCCAGAGGCTCGTTTCACAGCCCACACTCTATAAGCCTGTTGCTGCATTGGGAAGATTCTTAGGGTAGGCTGGCCAGATGGGGGACTCTGCCCCCATGTCTTTGTCCCTCCCCGCCCGTGCGCCTCCCAAACAGCCCTCAAGGCACAATGCTTCGATTATGTTGCAAGAAATATAATACCCAGGTAGTCTAGTATAATGTAAATGCCTCCGACCTGTCATTAAGGCTATAAGTAATTTGCTTCATGGTGTGTATTTTGTTGACAGTGTCCTTCCATGCACCAATTACTGGTATCAGGCTTGTGGGCGACCTTCTGGTGATTAGTTTATGAGCTGCTACCAGCATGATCCCCAACAAGTATTTTGTGTGTCTACCTTTAATATGCCTGGGGCAGTGGAATACTTGACAGAGGTCACAGCCCAACTGAGCCCCTAAGTGGAGAACTGCTGTGATCTCTTTCTGTAGCTCTGTTAGGAAGGTGGCTAGTAATGGGCAAGCCTACATAATGTGCATGTGGCTTTGACTTCCCCACACCCCCTCCTATGTGCTGCACTTCCTTCTATCCCATGAGTGGCTGTTATAAACTCCTATGTGCTGCACTTCCCTCTATCCCATAAGTGGCTGTTATAACAGGGGTCTGAAAGTATCATGTAACCAGCTTCCAAGCAAATTCTCGCCAGACATGAGATGAGGTAGCCTGTGCAGATTCTAAACATCCCTACTCCCAAGTTGCTGGGAGCAGCTCTTGACCCATCTCCTCCCCCCCACATGGCCGCTAAATACAGTGTATTGTGGTGTTGTGTTGCCTGGATGGCCTTACAAATAACAGAAATAAGGTGGCATGGGGATTGCATGTTGGTATATTATATGCAGTCAGCGTGGATACTACTGTGGGGGTCTTGGTACCATCCCGAACCACTGCTGGTTGGGTCTTGATGAAGTGGTGTACTTGGAGATATAATATAAAAAATCTCTCTGTTCCAAGCCAAACTATGCCTGGAGCTCTTTGACGGACTGGATTCTGGATCCTGAACAGAACTGTATCAGGTAGACCATGTTAAGTCTTCACCATTACTAGAATGTAGGGTCGATATTAGCTGGGGCAAAGCCTGGCAGATGAGCAGTAGGGCAAACCTAGATCAGAGATGGTTTTAGATTCAGTAATAGAGGTCCAGGCACTCTTGGACACTGATTCATAAGTCACGACTATTCAAAGTAAACACCATCTCCAGCATTGGCTGAGGACCCATCTTCAGAAGCCACCACAGAGATGGATCCACTTAATCACAGGTAATTCCGTACTGGGGCTACATGGAAGTCAGTATTTAACTGGTAGATACCACATACCAGGATCAAGGACTTATTGTCAGTGACAACTCAACTGACAATTTACCACCGGTCATTGTAGGGATGAATTTCCTCCAACACTGCAACCAAGAATTTGTAAATGCCCTGAACAGCAGAGGACAAAATTGCCTAAAATAGAGAGATGAGCATGGCAGTAAACCATTAATCCAATCCAGAACCAGCAGCACTTTATGAATGATGAAGGAGAGCTTGGCAAGGTGCAAATCACGAACAGACAGACAATGTGGTTGGACCCAGGAACAGAGACAGTACTCTTGAGCAAGGCAAAAGTGGGTATTCTAGTGTAAGATTGCACAGCATTGATGGAACCATGCTCAAACTCAAAAGATAGCCCAGTAATGATTGCACCAAGTCTTGGGATGGTCAAGAATGGACAGGTACCAGTGAGGGTACTCAACTGTAGAGCTAATGCAATACAGCTGTACAGACTAGCCCATTGGACGGTTTCTGCAAACTGAACCAGATGATGTAGTGGAGGCCAGTCTTCAGTTCCTACAGGTGCCCGAGATGCTAATTATTCTGCTGTAGCCATGGATATCTCTAGTGCTGACACCATGGAGGAGTGGATAAAGGAGATTGATATAGGCACCGACAGCACGACAGGTGTTCAAAAGTAACAGATGTTAGAGGTGATCTGGAGACAGTGATCTGGAGACACCAAAGCATCTTCTCTCAGTGCCCTCTTGACTTCAGATGTACTGAGTTTGTGCAACATTACATTCCTATGGCTGATCACCCACCAATTCAAGAAAAATTCAGGCCCATTCCTCCCACCATATACCAGCCGATGAAAGAAATGCTTAAGGATATGCTGGATACCAAGATCATCCAGGATAGCCACAGTCCATGGGTGGCACCCATTGTTCTAGTTAAGAAGAAAGATGGAGGGACTTCCGGTGATGTTATGGAGCACTTAGTAGCCTGAGAAAAGAGCTCCTGTCTTCCTCAACTGAAAAACCTCTCCCGAGCAGCATAAAAATAAAATACTTATGGCAATACATAACTGGAAAAAGTGTGAGAGTAGGTTATCAAACCAGAGCTAAAGCCAAACAACTGAAAATGTCACTACAAATTGGGGGATCCCTCACTGAAGATCCAGACTGCAGCTGCAGTGCATCCCTGGCCAGATCCAAAGACCATGATGAGGATACCGACTATGAAGCAGAAAAACTCACGAGTAATAGATTCAAGTTTATCATACATGAAATTAAAACATTTCAGTAAGAAAATAGGCAGGAGTTCAAAAAGTTGAATGACTGCTTAACAGGAGTGGAATCACAACTAGATGAAGAAGAGTGCAGGGTCTGCTATGTTGAAAATAATGTGGTCAGGTTTGGAGCAGCAACGGAGGCCCTGATCCACCACACAGACAGCTTACAAGTCAAAGGCACAAACCTAGAGGCGCGATCTAGGAGGGACAACTTGCATGTATATGGATTACCTGAGGGCTCTGAAGAGGCCAATATGTGCGATTTCATGACTGACTTAATGAGAGATGTCTTGGATTTACCTTCTACATTAGGTGTCAAACTGGAGAGAGCCCATAGTGCATTGTTTCCCAAGTCCACAGACCCGATGGCAAGACCGAGACAATTAATAATGAAATTCGCCAGTTACAGAGTGAAGGAAGAGGTCCTCCATCGGCATGGGCACAGAAGGAAGTCAAATATAATGACAAGAGACAGTTTTTCGATCAGGACTATCCTAGCGAAATTTAAAAATGGCGCCTTCAATGCATGGACATAATAAGGACCCTGCAGGTGAAACAAATCAAGATCCAGACACCTTATCCTGCAAAGCTCTACATAATTTGAGAGAATGGCACCCTACCTGGTCAGTTCACTGTATGTAGAATGGTGCATGTCAAAATTGTGCAACAGAGACAGCGTGGGTGGGAATAGAGACAGGGTGCAAAACTACTAAATGGTCTATGTTCGGTTGTGCACTCAGTCTCTGTTCCCTTGCAGAGGATAAGTCCTCTACTGGGAGGAGGGTCTGCCACACAGCTGCCGTGGCTCAATAGGATGAGCCACAGGCAGCAATGGAGATGGTGTGTCTGCGGACCGGGGTATCGAATCTTGGTCCCATACGCATGGAATTTTTCATTATTTCGCACTTTGTGTGATTTAAGTGTACAACCCCCCCAAAAAAGAGTTGATTATTCTAGTTGGGGGGGTTGGGGTGGAGCCCCCTGCAAAACATAGAGAAATGCCACTGGCAGTATATCGCGCTGTATTGGCAGCACGGTATATTGATGTGGCATTGTGTCGTGTGACATTATGACCCCCTGCCGGATGGCACTTGTGTGTACTGCACCCCAGAAGAAGTAAAAAGAGCCCTGCAAGACAAAGAAATGCTTTCCCCGAACAAACAGAAAAATCCTTCTGATGGTTCCAGGCCACAAAAAGGGGAATAGACCACAGCTTAGAGAGCACAGTTTAGATAGTCTAGCAAGGGAATAGCACCCAGAATGACTGCAGAAATCAAAACCTGCTACAGAATATATCAGGTGGGCAGAATCAACGTGACTGTCATCAGAACACAACTTGAGCCAGGTATGAGCAGTATATACCTTTTTCCCCCTACTGCCAACAGACGCAGGTGCGTAAGTAATTTCCCCCTGAAAAATCACATGGAAGTCAGGCTGAACCTTGAGCCAACATGACACAAATGAAGGGACATCATTGGACGTCCACCTGTTTCTTGAACACAGTATTAAAAATCATGATTATTTTTTTTGTGGGCATTCCGAGAGCCAGGAGGTTTAATGTACAGTTAAAAGAGGGATTGCCAGTGGTGAATTTTTCTGGCTCCTCTGAAAATGAATGCAAATCATTCGACCATGGTGCTCTAGTTAATATTGCAAGAGAACCTTCCCCCACGAGCGATCTGGAACTGTCTAATATACTTACTTAGTCTAGGAAGGCTGTCAGAGATCGTAAGCACCTGAACATAATGGTGAGCTGTGTAATCGTCGATGAAGCTAAGATGTTTGTTACATTTAAACGAGAGGAAAAGCTGGTAGTAGTCTATTCTGGCCTCACTGGTCAAGAACACAAGCCGTTCAGCTATGGCTCTCTAATTACTACCACAAAAGATTCATTCCCCTCTCGGTAATTGACACTTACAACATGTTTATTTTTAAACTGAATGCTGATAGTGATAGTAATTATAGAACGATATGGGCTTACATAGTCTAAGAAGTGAGCTTTAATAGAAAAGCATAGCCCACTGAGTTTAGTTCTGTTTTATACATATACACTGTAGGTGTTACAAGCATCTTTTCAGAATGTTATATTTGGGGGGGGGGGCATAACAAAAGGGATCATGAATCAAATGAATATTATTATATGGGAAATATTGTTGTAGAAGGTAGAGTTGTAGGCTGAATGATAATACCATTGCAGAGTAAATATGTAAATAAGTAATACTCAAACAAATTGAAATTTAGGGGATATATCCTATGATAGAGAAGGGAGCAGAAACTGTTTGAAGGTTATGTAAGCCACTCTAAGGGGCAAAATGATAGGGAGAGGGAGGATCAAGGTGAGGGGAATTGTCCCAACCCCCCATGTCTGTAGAGACTAATAAATATATATATCATCCCTACCAGAGAAGAACTAAACAAGAGTTATTGTAGAGTTTAAGACACATAGAGAAATAGGGGTGAAGGTGGAATAGAAAAAGAAACAAGCTGTTAACCTGCATGAAATGAATTTTAGTCAAACTAATCTCTAGACAGACAAATAAGGCAACTACAGTTCTATAGATTATACAAATTGCATATAGAGACAACATGATATTGCTGGCAGGGATGACAGAGCAGACAGGGATTAGTGGACATAATAGGAATTTGGATTTCCCCTTTGAGGGGCAGTGGCAGCCCTCCCTGACTGTCCTCCTTCTGTGCTCTATAAATCCCAAATTACTGTGGAGGTCTGTTGAGGTGTAAATATATCTGTAATTAAAGGAAACTTTGAACAAGAGAAAGCACAGGTGAACTCAGAAGTATAGGTGTGGCCACAATTAAGTACTTAACTTTTTATTTACAAATGTACAGGGACCATTAAGGGATAATAACCTTAGAACACTTGGACCTATTAAAATATTGATGAGGTAGAGGGACGTGGGGGGGGGCGGGTAGAGCTCGGCTGCTAATTCTTAGAATGTAGAAAAGACACCGAAGCGTATCTGCGCTGGGGATGACAGGTATATGGTACTTTAAACTTTCTAGCTGAAGAAGGGAGTTCCTTAAGGCAACATGGTCAATCAGTTATTTTTGAGTTTTAAATTGAATTTAACATTTAATAGAGAGTTGGAGGGAGACAGAGAATGCTCGAGTATTGAACATTGTTCTGTATGTCACGATTTGGTTATCTGATGGGTGCTTTCCTTATTGGACTGCCCAGATAGTGGCCCTCTACTTTGGGGGAACAACATCCACAGTCAACCCAGCTGAGAGAGTCCAGGAAGGCCATGCAGTCTCCCTCTCCAGGTCTAGAGAGCGCAAGTACACACTTTTCAGGTTTGGAAGTGTTCATATGTTTTGCAGTTTATTGGCCCAGTTGGCCAAAGTTTGAAGTTTTTTTGTTAAATGTTTTTGGTTTGGAATGGTACTACAAAGTGAGATTTGCACAATTAGCCACCGGAGGGCACCAGAGTGTAAGATCAATCTAAGTAACACCAGGCCTTGGTCTTATAAACCACCATGAGCCACCCTGAATACTACAAAGACCAGTGTTATATGACATATAATGTTAATGGACTTACACACCCAGTGAAAAGGAGAAACATTATGGCATATTTAAAGAAAACTAAAGCAGACTTCTTTTTTACTACAAGAAACTCATTTATCGCATGGGTAACATTTGAAACTGCATAAGTTTGGCTACGATCAGGTTTACTACTCCTCTTATAAAGCCGGGAGGAGAAGAGGAGTGGCCATCCTGATACCAAAACGGGTTATATTTGTTGTCAAAGGTGTCCATGTGGATAAGGAAGGCAGATATATAATAGTAACTGGGGAATACAAGGGACGTACAGTTACATTGGCTTCTGTATATGCCCCTCCAGGGTTTGATTACGCCTTCTACAGTAGATTACTCACAAATCTAGCAGAAAAAGGGAGGGACACATAATATGTGGCAGGGGCCTTAACCCTACCCTTTCTCCACAACTGGATTCTACCTCTCATATTCTGAGAAAGGAACATGGGGTAGTAAAAAAGGTAAAAGCTCTGCTAGCTGAACTGGCACTGGTAGATGTCTGGAGAAGTATATATGGCTCAATAAGAGGATATACGTTTTTATTCAGTGGCCTATAAAATGTATTCCAGACTTGTCCTGTTTATAACAGCTCAGGAGTATTCTAACAGGTTATGCAATTGCACAAAAGGCCCTATGGGCATCTCCAACCATGCTCCACTCATATTGACTTATCAACTAAATATTATCAAAAAATCCAACTTTTGGAGGCTGAATGTCTTGCTGATACAGGAAGATGAAGTCAAAAAACAAATACAAGAGTTTATTCAACAGTCTTTGCAAGAAAATCAAACCCCAGGCGTAAATGCAGGTATAGGTATCTTGTGGGACGCAATTAAGGCCATGGTTCAAAGCAAGATTATTGCAATATCAGCAGGTTGTAAAAAAGAAAGGGAACAAAAATAAAAGGACTTAGAAACATGAATAAAGGCACTAGAACTACTTTAGTAAGGTAAAATTGACAAACATTGGGGGCAAGAATTGACAACATTGAAAAAAGAATTGAACCAAATATTGGATTATAAAGTGTAACAAAATCTAAAATATTTAAGACAGCGTTATTAAGAAGGGTTCCCCGAGCACTGAGACTTTAAACACCTATGTGCCACTCTTGTGGGCCACTTTGCATTGGTTTCTATTTAATTCAGGTGTGAAGGGGTTAAGCTTGTCGAATCTGAGCACAAAAAAATGGGGCACATATCAGTAAGATTTTACATCCTGATTTAAACAAGAGAGTAGTGAGAACTTCGGAGACTGCAGAAGCATTCCATAGCTACAACAGAACATTATATATGGCTAGATCCCCACAACCAACCGAAGAGACAGAGATGCATGCATACCTCAGAGCGTTGTTTCTACCACAGATAATACAAGCCCAGAATAATTTATTATGTGCACCGATTAGACAAGCAGAAATATTGCAAAAAATTCAGGGGAATAAAACTGGAAAGTGGGCATGGATGGCTTTCCAGATTAATTTTATCAGTAATACACAAGCCAGTCAAGGATCCTACCTTGTGCTCTTCGTATCGTCCCATATCAGTCTTGAATGTGGACCATAAATTCTTTACAGCCACATTGATGAGAATATTGGAACACATTGCTCCAGAAATTATGCAGCTAGATCAGACGGGATTTGTGGTGGCACGACAGGCCCAAGATTGTGTTCGCAGAACACTATTGACCACCTTAAAAATAAAGCAACTCCAGCTGTTTTGATGAGTATGGATGATGAAAAGTCTTTTGATCTGATGGACTGGTCATACCTAAATAGAGTCCTCACCAGCTATTGGTTCTCTTCCATGTTTCGGTATTATATACATACTATAAACAAAGCATCAAAGGTATATGTCCAAGCCAATGGTCACCTTTCCCAAGGATTTTGGCTGGGAAGAGGAACTAGACAGGGCTGCCCATTGTTCCCAATACTTTTTGCACTATATCTTCAGCCCCCAGCACAATTGATTCTCAAAGATCAGGAGATTGCAGGGAGAGGAGAGGAGCAATGGAGGCCCGCTGATAACAGGAGAGGAAGGAACGCCCAGAAGGAAGTGTATTTCTTTGTTGCCGCTTTTTTGTTGTGCTTACTGACCTAAAGGGGCCTAATTTCATGGAGGGAAGCTGACTTTCTTGTTGGGCTTGGTGTCCTGGTACAGCTATACTTCTGATGTTCTGCTGCCTTGGGGAAAATAATAAAAAAATAAAAAACTGTCTTCCTCCTGGGGAGGGCGCTTTAAAGTAGTACTTCTGTTTTACTGGATTGGGAATTGGGGAGATAAGAATAAAAACAAAACTATGTTTTTGCTGCTGGGAACTGGGAATAGCAAAGGGAGCCAAACGGGACTGACTGACTCTTTCTCGGGAGAGAGTCAGGGAGCCAATCGGAGGAGAGAAAAAGCCCATGAAGGTCAAACAAAGGGTGGAGAGGGCCTACAGTAACTGAGGCCTAGACTCTGGATGTTCAGACCGAGCGGAGCCACGGGTGAGGGAGGGGGTGTGGGGAACGCATCAGAGTGGTGTGGGGGGTGTACTTTGATTACTGGCAGTGACAGGAGTCCAGGATTCGCGTCAGAAGTGAGGTGCTGCAGGTGAAGGAAGAGGAGAGGAGCAACGGGGGCCCGCTGATAACGGGAGAGGAAGGAACGCACAGAGGGAAGTGTATTTCTTTGTTGCTGCTTTTTTGTTGTGCTTACTGACCTAAAGGGGCCTTGATATAGCCCTAATTTCACAGAGGGAAATTGACTTTCAAACAACTTGAAGTCTTGCTGTATTCTGACAATTGCTGTTAGCTCCAGCCTTTGAACTGCCCCGGAGAGTATAGGGTTAAATTTCTATGCAGGGCATAGAACATTGAGCTCGAGCTCGGTTGAAGACTCTGTCTGCAGTACTTTGAATCCAAACCATCAGATTCTTTACTCCGCTTCACTGAACAGTCGCTCCGGAGATTTCTCCTGTTGCTCGGTTCAAAGACTCGGTTAAAGTGTCGTTTTTCCGAATTATTTTACCACAATTTGGTTCACTCTGTCTGCAGTACAGTAAGTACTTAGATAGTGTTTTTTGGATTGTGGAAATTGTAAAAGTTCCGATCGGTTTGGCTGAACCGATCCTTTAGGTCTTTTGATTTAGTCATTTTAGTGTGTGGTTACCAGTTCTTATCAGTTTAAAAAAAAAAGTGTTTTTAGCGGTTTTTTCAAACACCCGTAACACGGTTAGAAACCGATAAGAGAGTCTTGCTTGGCAGTTGCCGAAAAAAGGGTAAGTTTGGTTTGGTTGGCCATGTCTAAGAAACCCAAGAAAAAAAACAGGCCCACTGGGTTTCAACACTGCAGTGAGTGTGGGGAAGTCTTTGCGAAGGCCGATCCCACACCACCTGTGTTTACTGTCTGGGGTTTGATCACCTCGATTCAGACTGCCAAATATGTAAGAATTTTCCCAAGTCTACCCTGGATAAGAGATTAGGTAGACTTAGGGAGAAGGAGGACAAGAAATCCGCTAACCCGGAAGGCCAGCCTGGTTCGGTTACCACCGAACCAGAAGGAGTGCCCTCTGACCAGGGCGATACTTCTTGGGCAAGAGGAGAGCTGATCTTGAGGTCAGTTCCACAAAAGGAAAAGAAAGGAAAATTCGCCAGTTCGGATCCAGAACTCATGTTCCGATCAAGGAAGAAATTGCCTGAGCGATTCGGATTGTGGAATCGCTTCATCCGGTTCCGACCGATCCGGTCCTGGTTGGTAGGGGTTCGGTTCGGTCAGTTCCTCCGGTTCAGGACTATGCCCCTGAAGATTTTTATGAACCAGATTTTGAGGAGGGGAACTGTGAACAATGTGAGGATTATGATGATGAGTGCTTAGAAAGTCTGGATGTGCCTATAGAACCGGACATCTCCCCAGACCGACCTTCTAGTGTTTCCCCTCCTATACTCTCTGAGTCCCTTCCCCACTTTCTGTTTTACAGGAAAGTGGCAGAAATCCTCCAGCTTCCTATAGAGGAGGCTATGCAGGACCAAGAAGAGCCTGACTTCATTGAAATGATGGATATCCCAGAGTCTAAGAGACTGTCTATTCCCCTTCATAAGCCTTTTGGGAAGCAGACTCAAAACATTCTCAAGTCTCCTGACTCTATACCTCCTGTGGACAGAAGGATGGACAAGAGGTATACTTTGTCAGGCTCGGATATGGAGTGTCTGTACCAGCAATGCAGCCATGTTGGGGTAGTGCAGGCTGCAGCCTGTGACAGGGCAGGCATTCCCTTGGCTTCACACCCCCCAGATAAAGACTCCAGGAAGTTGGATGCCATGGCAAAGAAACAGTACATGGCATCCTCTTTGGGACTCAGGCAGGCTAATTATATGGCCTATACAGCCAGGTACCAGAAGTCCAGAAGGGACACTGTACTGGCACTGGCTAAGCAGGCTTCCCCCCAGCTGGCCAAGGAGCTGGAGGGGGTGGCTGCTGATGGGATTGAGGCATCCAAGGTTCAGTTTCATGCTGCTGTGGACTCCAATGATGTGTCATCAAGAGTCATGGCTACATCTATGGCTCTTCGGAGAATGGCTTGGCTCAGATGTACTCAGTGGCGGCTCTACACCAGGGCCCGCCAGGGCATGTGCCCCGGTAAAAAAATGCTGTGCCCCAGTTGGTGCCCCATATGCTGCAGAGCTTCCCCCATTGTAACAATATATCAGTGCCCTGGCTGCAATCTGTTGTGCCCTGGTAACCATTTGTGGCTAGAGCCGCTGCTGGATGTACTGTACTAGCCTTTCACAGGACACCCAGGCTAAGGCCATGGATTTCCCTGTGGTGGGTAATTCTTTGGGGAGCAGACAGAGAATTACATGAAGAAAATGGACGAATACAGGACCACTTACAGGAGTGCACAGGCCAAGGAAAGGCAGGCAACTCCTCAAAGGCAGCAAGCCAGGGGCAGGGCAGACCTTTTCACAGGCCTTTCTACCAAGTGCAGGCCTCTTCTCCCTTTTCCCAGAGGGGGGTCTTTAGAGGGAGAGACAGAAGGGGGATGAGCAGGGCTGCATCCACCACTCAATCTAAGGCTCCTGCCAAGCAGACACCCTGAGGTGTCAGCCCGGGTTGACTCCCCCATACCAGTAGGAGGCAGGCTGGCTTACTTCGTCCAGGACTGGAAGTCTGATACTTCAGACAAATGGGTCCTGGAAGTGGTAAGCCAGGGACTGGTCCTCAGCTTCAAAAGATTTCCAAAGCTGAGGCCCAGATCTTTTCCACCTGCAATCACCTCCGAATCCCTTGCCTTGCAAGCAGAGGTTTCATCTCTGTTGGCTCTAAGGGCCATAGAGAGGGTGCCTTACCTACACAGAGGCAAAGGTCTGTACTCCAGGTACTTCCTTACCCCAAAAAAGACAGGGGAGTGGCTACCCATCCTGGATTTAAGATATCTGAACAAGCATCTGTTAAAACCAAAGCTCAAAATGGTGACTCTGGGAATAGTTCTTCCCTCTCTAAGGCCAGGGGACTGGCTAGCCTCCCTGGACCTTAAGGATGCCTACTTTCACATTCCCATCAGGTGCTCCCACAGAACGTACCTCAGGTTCGAATTGCCTTCAGGCCATTATCAGTTCAGAGCAATGCCCTTTGGCCTAACATCAGCTCCAAGGGTGTTCACAAAGTGCCTGGCAGTAGTGGTGGCCTTTAAGAAGGAAGAGATTGCAGTGTTTCCATATCTGGATGACTGGCTCATTGTGGGACAGTCCCCAGACCAAGTCAAGTCAGACCTCCAAGTGACCCAGCAAGTGCTCACTTCCTTGGGGTTTCTTCTCAACCTTTCCAAGTCAGTTCTCGAACCTGTACAGCTTCTCACTTTCATAGGAGCAGAGCTGGATACAGTCAAGGCAAGAGCTTTTCTCCCCATGCAGAGGGTTATAGCCATTTCAGAGCTGGCCTCCTCTTTCTGCCTTCTGGTCTCTCAACCAGCAAGGCATTTCCTTCAGCTTCTGGGCCACATGGCAGCTTCTACAGCAGTGGTCCAAGGAGCCAGGTTTCAAATGAGGGACATTCAGTTCCATCTAAGGTCCTTCTGGTCCCAAAAGAAGGATCCTCTTTCCAAGCTAGTTCCAGTGACTCAGACTCTGATCCAGGTACTTCAATGGTGGCAGGATCAGGACAATCTCAGGCAAGGGGTTCCTTTCGTCAATCAACCCCACTCTGTGGTCCTTACCACAGATGCTTCTCTGTTGGGGTGGGGGGCCCATCTCGGGGCTCTCACAGCCCAGGGACAGTGGTCCCATCAAGAGTCCCTCCTGCATATCAGTCTTTTGGAGCTCAGGGCAGTGTTCCTGGCTCTGCAAGCCTTCTCTCAGTCAGTGCAGAACAAGGTGGTACAGGTCAGGACAGACACCACCACCACCATGTGGTACATCAACAAGCAGGGAGGCACTCGGTCCATGGCCTTGTGCATGGAAGCCATGAAACTATGGCCTCTGGCTTACTCTCTGCAAATATCCTTAGTCGCAGTCCACCTTCCGGGAAAGGACAATGTGATAGCAGATGCACTGAGCAGAATCTCCCAGGGCCATCACGAATGGTCTCTGGATCCCCTGGTGCTAGAAGTGATTTTTTTCCAGGTGGGGCACTCCAGAGACAGATCTTTTTGCAGCCTCGGACAATCACCAACTTCCTCTGTTTTGTTGCAGACCTCCAGTACTGGTCTCAAGTCCCTCTGGATGCTTTGGTTCTGAACTGGGAAGGGAAATTCCTCTATGCCTTCCCTCATTTTCCACTGTTGTTCAAAGTTCTGGTCAAAATGAGGTCACAATCCTGCAAACTAATTCTGATTGCTCCAGACTGGGCCAGGCAGCCATGGTATCCCCTGCTGCTGTCCCTAGCAGTCCATCTTCCCCTGTCTCTTCCCAGGAAGTGCAATCTGTTAACCTCATCTCAGGGGAGGATTTGATACCCCAATTTTCGGTCCCTCAGTCTCAAGGCATGGCTCTTGAAGAAGAGTTACAATATGCAGATTTGCATCTGTCCCAAGGGGTTCTGGACATTCTCAAAGCCTCTCGAAAGCCTGCCACCAGAAAAACTTACAACTCCAAATGGAAAAGATTCAGCATTTGGTGTTCCAAGAAGCATATATCCCTAGACACTGCTGAATTGTCTACAGTTCTGGATTATATGGTTCATCTTAATGGTCTAGGCCTCAGACCAGCTACTCTCAAGGTACATTTGTCAGCTGTTTCTGCTTTTCTGTCAGTGGGAAAGCCTTCCTCTCATCCTGTATTCTGTAAATTTTTCAAAGGATTGCTTCATACCAATCCTCCTTTTAGGGATCCTGCTCCTGCCTGGGATTTGAATGTTTGCATTGCTCAGCTTATGCAACCCCCTTTTGAGCCTATGTCCTCAGCAGAGCTCAAGTACTTGACTTGGAAAACTGTGTTTTTGGTTGCTGTTACCTCTGCCAGACGTATCAGTGAATTGCAAGCTCTGTCAGTTGAACTGGACTTCATCTCATTCCATAAGGACAAGGTGGTCCTTAGAACCAATAGGAGGTTCCTACCCAAAGTGGTTTCTGATTTCCACTTAAACCAATCCATGTCTCTTCCTGTGTTCTTCACTGATCATGCTTCCTCAGGAGAGCGAAGGTTACACAGTTTAGATGTTAAAAGAGCCCTTAGTTACTACATAGAACATACAAAGGGTCACAGGTTTGACTCCCTCCAGTTGTTCCTCACTTATGGGGAAGTAGGTAAGGGCAAACCTGCCACCAAGAGAACTATTGCCAGGTGGATTGTGTCCTGTATCCAATTATGTTATGAGAAACTGGGAAAAATTCCTCTCTCAGGCCTGAGGGCTCATTCCACTAGAGGTACAGCTGCATCTCTGGCTGCGGCCAGGGATATTCCCTTGTTAGAAATTTGCCAAGCAGCCACCTGGAAAACAGTTCATACATTCACCAAGCATTACTCCCTGGATATCCAGGCTTGGAGTGATGCTAGATTTGGCTCAGCAGTGCTTCAGAGCCTATTCCCAAAGTAGGTTCTGTCCCTCCTCCTTGGAGGTACTGCTTGGTGGTCTGCAATTGTCAGAATACAGCAAGACTTCATGTTGTTTGAAGAAAAAATTACTCACCTTAGTAACTGCGTTTCTTCTAATGGAGTCTTGCTGTATTCTGACCTCCCTCCCTGCCTCCCCTCTCAAAACCTGTTTTTGGGAAGTGGGTGGGCAGGTGCAGTGTTGCACCCCCAGGGGTGTCTTCAGCACACTTTCTGTTGGGTGCTTTAGTTTGGTTATTAAGAATTTGTTATGCTTTATTACCTGGTTTTTGTTTGTTTTTTGGGGTTTCCTGACTTGAGTCTTCCTTTGGGAACCTAGACCGTTAGTTGCCAGTTGGCTAGTAGAAATTTTACAGTTTCCACATTTTGATAGGTCAGTGAGTTTTTAGCTCGTAAGAATCTGACGGTTTGGATTCAAAGTACTGCAGATAGAGTCTTCAACCGAGCTCGAGCTCAACATTCTTTGCCCTGCATAGAAATTTAACCCTATACTCCCCGGGCAGTTCAAAGGCTGGCGCTAACTGCAATTGTCAGAATACAGCAAGACTCCATTAGAAGAAACACAATTACTAAGGTGAGTAATTTTTTCTTCTTGTTGGGCTTGGTGTCCTGGTACAGCTATACTTCTGATGTTCTGCTGCATTGGGGAAAATAATTAAGAAAATAAAAAACTGTGTTCCCTCTGGTGGGGGCTGTAAAGTAGTACTTCTGTTCTACTGGATTGGGAATTGGGGAGATAAGAATAAAAACAAAACTGTGTTTTTGCTACTGGGAAGAGCAAAGAGAGCCAAATGGGACTGATTGACTCTCTCTCTCTCGACTCAGATAGGCCAACCCGCCTCCCGTGCTTATCGACCTTTATAGGGAGGTGCTGGATCAGGATTGGTAGTCCATACACACTGGTGCGACCTCGTGACTGATCAGTACAGACCAGTTCAAGGGGGAGGACAAGGGACTGAAAATAACATGGTTAGCCCTAGTAGGGGGGAACGTCCAAAGGGATGGGGCAGGCAGTATGAAGCAGGGGCAATCTGGAAGAGTGGTAGGGGGTCAGGTACAGGCATGGGAAGGGTAATAGGCTGCAACAACTGTGGGGCAGCTATATTTTTAAGGGTCACATGGAGAGCAGGGGTGTGCCTGGTGTGTAGGCAGCTTAAGCAGCTTGAGAAAGAGATTAGGTGGTTAAGGGCGGAGACAAGACGAGGGAAGAGTACAGACTGGTGGACCAGTCCAGGAATGAGGGCACTTGAGAGTGCCCCAGAAGACTGCAGGCAACCCAGGCCAAGGAGGTTGAGGGGGGATGGGGTCAATGGACCAATATTGCCACCTCAGGAACAACTGGGTACAGATGTGGGGGTGGTGGAGGAGGCTAGGGAGCAGGGAAGATCCTAGAGCAGGTAGCAAATGCGGGTCTCTTAATAGTATACCAGGAAGAGCTCAGAGCAGGGGGGGAGGTGACACGCAACAGGTTCTCAGTGCTGCTACACTGGAGGAGATGAAGCAGGAGGATCTCATAGAAGAAGCTGATGAGGAAGTGATCACTCACAACCAAGAGGGCATAGGTAGGGTGACTAAAAGGGGCAGAGCTTCAATAGATAAGGATAAGTGGGCGGGAGCAAGGAGACTGGACAGGAGGACAGTAGCTATGCAGAGGGAGGAGGGGAGGGATGAGGAGATTAGGGGAGGGATGCCTCAGGGGGAAGGGGAAGGGGCAGGAGGTGCCCAGAAGAGAAGGGTGGTGAAAGCTGGGGAGAATGCGGAAGGGAAGAGCAGGGCAGAGACTGGGAGGGAGGAAGGGGGAATAGCAGCAGTGCATTTGGGAACAGAAAAACTGGCAGGAGAGAATGAGGAATGGACAATACGAGTAGAACAGGGAAACGAGGATGGCATCCTAGTGCTGGGGGATTCAATTCTGAAGGGGATAAGATGGAGGAGCAAGGGGGAGAGACATAGTCGAATATGGGTGGAGGCAATGCCAGGTATGACAGCGGAAAGGGTGGGGCAATCCATTGTGAAATATGCTAGTAGGGGAAGGGAGAAACCTCACATAGTTCTGCACTTGGGCACTAATGACCTGGCAGGAAATATGGTAGATGTAGTCTGGGGGAGGTTTGAAGAGCTGGGGTTGATTTGTGAGGAGGTAGGGAGATTAGTAACCTTCTTGGAGGTGCTTCCTGTACCCAGGGCGAGCTCAAATAGGAAGCTGAGGATAGAGGAGTTTAACATGTGTCTAAGGGAATGGTGACCATCCAAAGGGTATGGGCTGGTGGGGGGGACTTGGGAGGGCAAGGACCTATACACCAATGACAGGCTTCACTTAAGTGGGGAGGAAAGGAGGGTCCTGAAACAGAAACTGGAGGAGTACTTAGCAAACAATAAGAAATTAAACTAGTAGTGGGGGGTGGCAAGTGGCAGGAGTCTGGCAGGATCCTCGGGCAGGGAAGCCAAATGAGCTTACCCCCCAAGCTGGCAGCAGGGGACTCGGGGAGAGATCAAGAGGTGGTGCTAAAAAGGGAGAGCAATTGGGGAAAGGGGGAAGGAAGCAGGGTGGAGGGTGGTAACCTTGAACACTAGGAGTCTAGGGAACAAAACAGCGGAGTTACAGGCTCTGATGGCCGCTGGGGAGGTGGATATGGCAGCCATAACTGAGACATGGACCACTCATTACCATGACTGGGACCTGGCAGTGCCAGGATATAGAATATTTTGGAGGGACAGGGTAAAAGGGAAAGGTGGGAGGGTGGCGTTGTATGTGAGGGAGGGTCTGAAGTGTGTCAGGGAGGAAGGGGAGGAGTACAACACAGAGTTGTTATGGGTGCAACTCCAGGACTCCAAGAATAGGACCCTCAAGATTGGAGTGGTGTACAGGCCACCTTCTCAGACTGAGGAGTTAGACAGCGTCCTAGAAGGACAGATCAGGAAGACCTGTGGAAAGGGCAGTACAGTAACTCTGAGGGACTTCAAGCTGCTAGGAGTAGATTGGGGTATCCCAGCCACCACAAGAAGGAGGGAGCAGGTACTTCTGGACACCTTCCAGGACAGCTTCCTACTGCAGACGGTCAATGAGCCAAACAGGTCAGGAAACACCCTTGACCTCATGCTGGTAAATGGTGAGTTTGTTAGGGAGCTGAGGGTGGAGGAACCACTGGCTGGGATGGTTCCAGATATACATGGGGAAAGGGGGAGAAAGATCAGACACAAGGGTGTTAGATTTCAGAAGTGCCAACTTCGGGAGGATGAGGAATACGGTACAGGAATATCTGACCAAGATCAACCCAGATATGGACACTCACCTGAGGTGGGAGGTCATTAAATGGGGTACAGTGGAGGCAACCGCAACATGTACAAGGGTCCAAAGTAAGAGGGCTAAGGCTGAGAAGCCTAGTTGGGTAGGCGGGGAGGTCATGGAGAAAGTAAGAAAGAAAAGAGCTGCCTTTAGAAGGTACAAAAGAACAGGGAGGGAGGAAGACAGAGAGGAATACCTGAAGGAGACAGCGGAGGTGACAAGAGCAGTCAGGCAGCCAAGGCATTCCGGGAACTCAGGCTGGCACAGGGCATCAAAGAAGGGGAGAAAGACTTCTTCAGGTACATCAGGGAAAAAATGAGCTGCAAAGACCAAATAGTGACGATTAAAAGGGAGGGCGTGTGGGTGGATACTCGGACAGAACAGGCAGAAGCATTAAACGAGTACTTCTGCTCAGTATTTACTGATGAGAAAGGGGAGCAGTACCCGGGGGGCTGGAGGGGTGGGCACGGAAGGGGAAAAGGTGACAGACAGGGAAATCCTAGTGGGTAGGGTACTGGAGGGCTTGAGAGCACTGAGGGTGGACAAGGCGCTGGGGCCAGATGGCATACACCCCAGGGTACTAAGGGAGCTAGCAGAAGTCCTGGGAGAAACACTGGCAGACCTGTTGAATGCATCCCTGGCCTTGGGGAGTGTACCAGAGGACTGGAGGATGGCACATGTGGTGCCCCTCCACAAGAGCGGCCCCAAGGATGAACCAGGGAATTATAGACCAGTGAGCCTCACCCACATCTTGGGAAAACTGATGGAGACTATCCTGAAGGAGAGGCTGGTTTACCTCCTAGATGCTAATGGGCTGCAGGACAGCAGGCAACACGGGTTTGTTGCGGGCAGATCCTATCAGACCAACCTGCTGGAGTACTATGGTTAGGTAACCAGGCAGTTAGACAGGGGTCATGCAGTGGATGTCCTGTACCTGGACTTCAGTAAGGCATTCGATTCGGTGCTGCATGGGAGGCTAGGTTGTAAGCTGGAAGGCACAGGGGCGGGGGCAAAGTGGTGGGATGGGTAGGAAACTGGCTGCAAGGGAGACAGCAGAGGGTGGTGGTGAGAGCGGAGCTCTTGTTACCCAGGGCAGTGACTAGGGGGTGCCACAGGGCTCTGTACTGGGCCAGTGTTGTTTGGGATCTTCATAGCAGACATCTCAATAGGCATAAAGAACAAGAACAGTGTGTTGCAGATGATACCAAGATAGGAGCAGTGGTGGATGGCTTGGAGGGGTGGCAGGGGCTGCAGGATGATCTGGCAAAATTGGAGGCCTGGTCGGACACTTGGCAGCTGGGCTTCAATGCCAAGAAATATAAGGTGTTGCATTTCATGGCAAAAAACTCAAGGAGGAGCTACCAGCTGGTGTGGGGGGGGTTCAGCTAGCCAAGTTGGAGGAGAAGGATCTGGGGGTGACCATAACGGGAGCAATGAACAACTCCACACAGTGTAGAAAGGCAGCTGCAAAGGCTAACAGTATGCTGGGTTGTATTGCCAGGGCATATCCTCCAGGAGGGGGGAGGTGATCCTGCCACTGTATAGGTCACTAGTTAGACTGCATCTGGAGTACTGCATGCAGTTCTGGAGGCCATATCTGAAGAAGGACATTGGGTTACTGGAGGCAGTGCAATGCAGGGCAACAAAAATGATCCCAGGGCTAGGGGACTTGCCCTATGAGAGCAGACTGATTTACTCCCTGAAGGAGAGGAGGGAAAGGGGGTACATGACTGAAACCTTCAAGTACATAAAGGGTATAAATAGGATGGACACAGAGGGGCTTTTCCACTTAAGGAGAGGGAAGGACATGCGAGGGCATGAGCTGAGATTGGAGGGGGAAGGTTCAGGAGGAAAATGAGGAGACACTTCTTTGTGGAGAAGGTGGTATCAGGGTAGAACGCATTACCAGAGGAAGTGGTAGCCTGTAAAACAGTGGGCTGCTTCAAAAGGGGATGGAACAAGGGGGAGGGTCACTGGGACAGGAGAGGAGAGGAAGGGGCAGCTGCAGTATAAGGGCCGCTAGATGCGCAGTCAAGCAGACTCGATAGACCGAAAGGCCTTTATCTGCTGGCAAGTTCATATGTTCGCATGATTAAGGGGGTGCAGTTAGCCTACATGGAGCACAAATTAGACCTTTATGGAAATGATGTGCTGCTTTATCTTACAGAACCGACTACATCTCTTCCCTGACTAATAACATTAGCACAAACATTTTCGTTAATGTCTGGCTATACGTTAAACACAGAAAAAACAGAAATTCTAACACTGTCATAAGCTTCCCTTGGAATTACAGAGAAGGTTCCCAATGTGCTGGGAACTTTCAAAAATTAAATATCTAGGAATCTACCTGTGTGCACATAGTACACACTTAGATAAAGACAACTTTGCCCCACTAATACAGAAAATACAGACAGACTTCAAAAGGTAGTGTTTGTTGCCATTTCCTCTGCACAGTAGCATACAGATCATAAACATGAATATACTTCCCAGGTACTTATGTCTTTTTAAAGAACAAGGAATTAACCGCACTCTGTAGAGCATGTGCTTCAAATGAAGACTAGACATTTTGTAGTTTAAACAAAGCGGGTTTATTTAAGCAGAACAGGAACACAATTGCTCATAGAAAATAAATTGTCAATAACAACTGCTGCAATAGCCCCTGCGCTTCGCTCTGTGGAGCTTCCTTATATCTTTTTCCAGTGTCCCCCAGTGCAGTTAACCAGGGCATGGTTCAGACAGATGCAGAGACAAATATTAACATTTGTTGGGCAGATGCTAGGCCATGAGTGAGGAGTTTATTTATTTATTTATTGTAATGTGTCACCAAGAAGGCACGCTGATCAACAAGTTGCTCATCTCCTGGAGCGACCTGGGGGGGGGGGGGCATGAGGATAGTATACAGAGATTTGGTACACAGTACAGATATGGAATTTGATTGCATTCAATAAAGTGAGCAGACTACACAGAAGTACTGAAAAGGAGGAATGCTAACGGGTATGAACTAGATGGAATACAATGCTAACAGTCTTGAACTAGATAGATACGATAGCACAAATATCTTTGGCAAACACTTGGTGGGACATAGCTCTGTAGTTAGAAAATGGCTGGATAGAATACAAGGAGGCTGAACTAGGGCAAGATTGTGAGGAGAGACACAGGACAAAATTTGCAAGGTGCAGCAAAAGTGCAAGGTTGACTTCGAGTGCATTAGAGATTAGGGGTTAGCCAATAACTATGGCTAGGAAGGGGGGGGGAAGAAGTGGAGTGTTTATGGCCCACAAGAGATGGGGAGGGTGGGCACTCCCGGACCTGGAAATGTATTTGGTGGCGGCCCAAGTAAAGAATGCAATGCTGTGGCTAGATACCAAGTATCAAGCTCACTGGGAAACTATAGAGTTAGACACAGTGAAGTATATCCGTTTGCTAGCCATGTTGTTTGATTCTAGATTAAATAAAAACCTCGGGCATAATCCCTATTAAGTCATGCAGGTTACCTGGAAGCATGGGGTGATTCTGTAAAAATCCATAAGTATCCCGAGATTTGTGGAGGTTTCGATGGATGGGATGGGACACTACATTCTCCCCACCATCGTTATACCCTTGGTATAGAAAGCAAGCCATAAGGAGATTTAGATATCTGGACCAGGTTTTAAAGGAGTCAACCATTATAACAATTGAAGAATGTCGTTAAGATTTTTCATTGGCCTACAACAGATAGGTTCAGGTATTTTCACATTCGTAATTGTATTAATACCATACTAAGAGAGGCGGGAGAGGAGAATAAAGAACAACAGATGGGCATTTGTTTATTTATTGATTTTAATCTAGGATTACAAGTACCTTTGAGCCAAAGCTCGTTTACAAAGGTTCCACGTCAGTTGAGGTTTACACAGGACAATTGAATAACAGGCAGAACAGTGGGTTTACAGACAATACATGCAGTTCTATACAATCAATACAGTGGTACAAAATGCCAGATGGAAGTCTTGGTAACAGTGTTGGCACGGCATGGACGAGAACACACTAGTGGGGTGCAGCCAGAGGCATTTGTCAGACAACAATTAAAGTGCCAATGGGGTAGGGAAGGTGGGTAAAGGTGGTGGTGCGGAGGATGAGTGGATTAGTGAAGCAGTTGAGGGGGGAGAGGTATAAGTGCTTGGTGGAAAGAGCAGAAGAGAAGGCAGAAGAATTAGGAAAAGGAGAAGGCAGAAGAATTAGGAAGGACACTCACAGGAGCTAGATGTGGACAGGATGTGATGGAGGTTGGATTTGAACAGTCCTAGCTTAGGCATTGAGGAGATGATGTTGAGACCATTGAACCAGCTGGGAGCTCTGTGAGCAAATGATCTTTTCCCTAAGTGTGGTGCGGCAATGTGGTATTTGCAGTAGCTGGGATTCAGAGCCCCTGGTGATATGAGGATTCCATGCTGTGCAGAGGAGAGCTTGGACACCTGGGGGTGCAAGGCTCAGTGTTATTTTCTTTGCCATTAGGCAAGTTTGGTACTTGATAAGGTTGGAGAGTTGAAGCCACCCAGTTTGTGTGTAACGGTCACAAGTGTGGGTGAGACGATGGGCATCGGTGATGAGTCGACAAGCTTTGTTAAGTGTAATGGATGTGTGCCTGAGGGCAGTGGCAGAGGTAGAGCCGTAAATGATCAGGCCATAGTCGATTATTGAGACTACTGAGCTCTGTATAGCAATCCTTAAGGCATCAGAGGTAAGGCATTGCCTATGCCCACAGAGTAAGCCAATCCGTGTGTTGGCAGCTTTGGTAATATTATGAATGTGCATAGCATATGACAGATAACAGTCAATGGTAACTCCAAGATATTTAACGGATTGAAACTGCTCACAGGTTTCACCAAGGCAGTTTGCGATTGTGATGGGAATGAGCCTGTGTTTGTTGTGCAGGCCACAGAAAAGCATAGCCTTGTTTTTTTTATAGTTGAGTACCAATTTATGTGTACTAAACCACATTTCAATTGAGGTGAAGGCAAGCTGCAGATTATTTTGAAGAATGACCAGGTCCTTATGAGTGAAGAGGATGACGGTGTCATCAGCATAAAGGAGGATTTGTTCAGGACAGGATTGTGGAAGATTATTCAGAAAGAGGCTAAAAAGAAGTGGCCCGAGAATGGAGCCTTGAGAAACTCCAGAGCATACGGGTCTTGCATCAGAGAGAACATCAGCTATTTTCACTCTTTGGGATCGGTTCTCCAGGTAGGTCTTGAACAATGCAGTGGACTCAGGGTGAAAGCCCAGCAGAACGAAGCTGCGTGATTAATAGTTGGTGGTGAACAGTGTCAAAAGCCTTGTCAGGTCTATGAAGACTGACCCAGTTAGAAGATTGTTGTCCAAGGAGTTGTGAATAGCACCAGTGAATTCAAGGAGGGCAGATGTAGTACTGTGCCCTTTATGGAAACCGTGTTGTTGTGGGCATAGGATGTTGTGTTTGTCCAGGTAATCCGTAAGCTGGTCAGATACAATACGCTCAATGGCCTGGGGGGGTAGTAAAGAGATAGGCCGATAGTTCACATGGAGGGCCTTGTTCCCACTTTCGTGGACCAGTGTTACGGTGGCTGTTTTCCATCTGTTGGGGAACTAGCTGAGGGTAAGGGAGAGGTTGAAGATTTTTTGTTAATGGGAGCAGCACTTCATCTAAGGTGAGGGACAGAAGTTTGAGGTCGAGTGAATCCCCACTTGTTCTGGATTTGGTGATTGCTTTAGAGACGAATTTATGGACCTCATGTGCCCTGACTGCTTTAAAGGGGGTGGTTAGAGGAAGGGTGGTGTGGGCTAGGGGAGAGAGTAGGTGGGTGGACATCATCGAAGAAGTCCGGAGGGAGAACACTACTGAGGTCGGAGAACACAGTATTGAAGGTATTTGCAATCGTGGTAGGGTCAAGAGTTATGACACCATCAATGTCCAACACAGAAGGTGAGGTTTTTGGCTGCTTCCCAGTTACTTCTTTAAGATTGTCCCAGAAGGGTTTTCCCTTTCCCCAGGTGTTAGTGAGAGCATCTCTGCAGTAAAAGATATTCTTCTGGCGGATTGATTTAGCGCAGTCATTACGAGCACGTCTGTAGTTCTGAATGTCGACTTGATTGCCTGAGGTATAACGTCATTATCAATTGTAATGCACTCAATCCAGCAAAAAGGGACAATTTTGCTCCTTTGTCAACTTCTCAATGGGGTAAAGGCACTTCAAGTGCAACCTGTAATAAATAAATAAATAGCACACAGATGTGCAAATTACACTACCACAGACAGACTGGGTGAGAATATGGCAGGCACCTGTTATGACAGCATCCTCTCCACAATGGAGGGAGTTTGCTTGGAAGGTACGGGTAAGATATATTTTATTACTCCTATAGCCCAATCTAAGTGGGATTATCAAATGCACCCTGGTTGGAGACAGTGAGGGGAACTAAAAGCCACACACTGTCATATATTTTGGAGGTGTTCAGCATTGCAAGCCTTCTGAGCAGAGGCGAACCAATGCATGAAGGAATTACTCACAATTGCAGACCCGCTATTAGTCCATCACCTCGTATTGGGACTCCCCCCAAAGACGTGAGCGGTAAAGCGTCGTTATATCTGTGGGTAATCTATACAGTAGCAGCCTTTAAGGTCATCACAAGGAGATGGCTTCAGAGAACATCCCCATTGAAAAGTGAATGATTTGAGATTGTAAATCAGATAGCAGAAATGGAGAGAGAACTTTCCAGGTACCGGGAAGATTGCAAGCTTACGTAATCCGCTGGACAAGATGGGAACTGCTACAAGGTCAAGAAGCAGAAGTTGAAAATTAGAGGTGTTCAGATACATGAAAAAGTGATGAGGCCCTCTACATGGGTTCTGGTAGGGCAACAAATCAATCATAAACAGTATATTACATTTGTGGTCAACGTGTTAATAAAAGCTTATTTTCTCCAGGTAAAACAATGATGGTTAAGAACAAGATGCATATAGTAGACCTCTCCAAATAAACTGTATATAAGTTGAAGTTGTATTTATTATAATATTGTATGAAAAGGTTGTACACAGAGAAAATTACATCCATTTGTAACAAGAATACTGATAAATGCTGTGTTAATAAAGAAACTTTAAAAAAAAAGATGGAAAGCTGAAATTTTGTGTTGACTACCGCATACTGAACCAAGTGACCCACTAAGATGTCTTTCCACTCCCCAGAACCAAAAACTCACTGCCTTGAAGTCAGACTTACTGTTCTCGATGCTTGACTTGGCCAGCGGATGTTGTAAACTGCCAATCGCTCCAGCTGACCAAGAGAAAATTGCTTTCATCACACCCACGGGATTATTTGAGTTCACTAAAATGCCATTTGGACTATGCAGTGCACCTGGCACCTTTCAACAACTCATAGAGCACTGTCTAGGCAGTCAAAACTAAAATAGTGCTGTTGTACTTGGCTGATATGATCATCTACTCAGAAACCTACCAGGAGCACCTACGCCATCTAGACATTGTCTTTGAGTAACTGGCAGCCTACGGCCTGAAGATAAAGCCCTCTAAGTGTCACTTATTGAAGGATCGAGTCAATTACTTAAGACATTGTCACTTCTGCAGGAATATCAGCAGACCCTGAGAAGATTCTAGCAGTACAGGAATTGCCTATCCCAACAACTATTGGAGATGTGAAGAAGTTTCTGGGATTTGTGGGTTACTACAGGAGATTTGTAAAGGACTATTCCAAGATTGCCACTCCATTTACATGAACTTTTAAGAGGAACCAACGATCAGAGAGTAACTTGGAATACGCCAGTGAATACAGCCACAGTACAGCAGAAAGCCTTTGAACAGTTGAAACAAATCATAACCAAGGTACCCATTCTTGCCTAGCCAGATTACAGTAAACTGTTCCAAGTGTGTACTGATGCCAGTAACCAAGGATTGGGAGCTGTCCTAGCACAGGAGCAGGAAGGGACAGAGCAAGTAGCAGCATATGCCAGCAGAGGACTCCGTGGTTCTGAACAGAATGACGAAAAGTACAATTCATTTCAATCAATCAATCAATCGATCAAATCTTTATTTATCCATGTGATCACCAAAGAGCAAGCTCATTTACAAGGTGGACCTGCTGATGGCAGGGAAAATAGTACAGTTACATATAAATATACATAATACAAAAGGAACAACATGTTTACAATACTGATAGGAGCAGAGTATTTACATTCCAAGTCACATGTACAAGAAAGATATACATAACACAACCCGAACATAATATATATATATATATATATATATATATATATATATATATATATATACAGTTCCCTCAGGAGCAGGATGTGTATGGATGTCATATACATAGATACATAGATACATAGACAGTGTCGGCAGATAAGGGCCTATGGCCCACCTAGTCTGCCCATTTGAGCTTGTAAGTTCAGTTTGTTTTCCTAGAAGTCTATTTCCTCACCGACCTCTAGAATTCCTTTATGTCTATCCCATGCATTCTAAATCCTGTGATTGTTTCAGCCTCCACCACTTCCTCTGGCAGGGTGTTCCACTTGTCCGCCACTCGCTCTGTGAAGAAATTCTTCTCATGTTTCCTCTGAAACGCCCTCCTCCAACTTCATCCCATGCCCTCTAGTCCTGAAACATCTTTTCGCTTAAAAATAGTGTTTTCCTGTACCCTGTTCCTCCCTGTAAGATACTTGTATGTCTCTATCATATCCCTCTCTCCTCTCCTCCAGGGAGTACATGTTCAGTTCCTTCAACCTGTCTTCATAGGACTTGTGATGCAACCCATGCACCATCTTTGTTGCCCTCCTCTGAACCTTCTCTACCCTGTCTATGTCCTTACGTAGGTATGGTCTCCAGAACTGTACACTGTACTCCAGGTGGGGCCTCACTAGTGTCTTGTATAGCGGAATTATGACCTCCCTTTTCCTGCTGGTGATGCCCCTGCCTATACAACCCAGCATCCTATTTGCTTTACCTGATGCCTTGTCACACTGTTTCCCTACCTTGAGGTCATCAGAGATGACAACCCCAAGATCCCTTTCCTGCTTGGTGCATGCTATATCCTCACCCCCAACTGATATATTGTGCCAGGGTTTTGTGCCCCATATGCATTATCTTGCACTTTTTGCATTGAATTTCAACTGCCAAACCCTTGACCATTCTTCAAGTTTCTGCAGGTCCCTTCTCATTCTGTCTACACCCTCTGGTGTGTCTACTCTGTTACAGAGCTTTGTGTCATCAGCTAACAGTGAAATTCTGCCTTCTAGATCCTGTGCAATGTCACTGATGAAGATGTTGAATAGGACCGGTCCCAGCACTGATCCCTGTGGTACCCCACTGGTCACTCTTCCTCTGTGGAGTGACAGCCATTTACCACCACCCTCTGTGTCCTGCCACCCAGCCAGTTACCTACCCACCACACTACTGTCCTGCCCACACCCATATTCCCAGTTTGTGTAATAGTCTTCTATGTGGCACAGTGTCAAAGGCCTTGCTGAAGTCCAGATAGGCCATGTCCACTGCTCTCCCTGATCCACCTCCCTAGTCACCCAGTCAAAAATTCAATTAGGTTGGTCTGACATGACCTCCCCAGAAACCATGCTGCCTTGGGTCCTGTAGTCCATTGACAACCAGATGTTCCACCAATCTCTCCTTCAGTAGTGCTTCCATGATCTTTCCCACTACCGAGGTGAGGCTGACTGGTCTGTAGTTCCCTGCTTCCTCTTTGTTCCCACTTTTGTATAAGGGGACTACATCTGCTGTCCTCCAGTCTTTGGGTACCTCCACTGTTTCCAGTGATTGGCTGAACAGGATAGCCAGAGGTTCAGCCACCACCTCTCTTAGTTCTTTAAGGACCCTGGGGTGCACCCCATCTGGCCCCATTGCTTTATCAGCTCTTATTACTTCCAGTTCCTTCAGACCTTTTCTGTAAGGGACTTGTGTCCATTTCTACACCATTCTCACCCCTTGTACTCCTTCAGACCCATTACCTCCTCTTCCTTAGTAAAGACTGAGCAGAAATACCTGTTCAATATGTCAGCTTTACTGTTGTCATCCTCCACGTGGCTCCCATCCTCCCCTTCAGTCTCACTATCCCTCCTTTGTCTTTCTTTTTCACTTATGTACCTGTAAAGGTTTTGTCCCTTTACCCACTGATTTTGCAATGTGTTCTGTCTGAGCTTTGGCTTCCCTTACTGACTTCCCTGCCTCTTTGTTTCTCCTGGTACTTCTCCCTATCCCTTCTGCCTGTGTCTTTTTGTATTGCCTGAATGCAATCTTTTGGCTTTCACTTTCTTTGCTACCTCTTTGGAAACCATAATGGTCTCCTCTTCCTTTTCCTCTTGCTAACCTGCTTAATGCATAATTCTGTTGTTCTTATAATCCCCATTTTAAATACTGCCCACTGTTCCTCAACCCCTGATTCCTGTCCCATTCCCTTAATGCCTCTTTCAAGTATCTCCCCATTTTCCCAAAGTCTGCCCCTAAAATCCAGGATACGTGTTTTGTGTGGTTTGGTTCTGCTCTTTCTGTGATTTCAAACCACAATGACTGGTGGTCACTGTTACCCAGGTGCTCCCCACTGTTACCCCCATCACACTGTCCCTGTTTGTGAGCACAAGGTCCAGTATTGCCTTCTCTGCTGAGTTGGTTCCATGACCAGTTGTTTGAGGAAGGCACCTGAAGGGAGTCCAGGATAAATCTGCTCCTAGTTGATGCTGCTGCTGGATGCTCCAGTCCACGTCTGGTATATTGAAGTCTCCAACCAGTACTACCTCACTTCTTGTCTGCCATCCTTTGGATGGCTAGCATCAGCTCCCTATCTGTTTCTTCCTCCTGGGCTGGTGGTCTATAGACCACACCTGTGCGGATGGCTGGCCCCATTTTCCTTTCCAGCTTAACCCACAGTATCTCTCCCCCATTTTGTTCCTCCTGGATCTGTGTAGCCCTTATGTAATTTTTCACATACAGTGCCACTCCTCCTCCTCCCTTCCTGCCTGCTCTGTCTCTTCTGAATATGTTGTAGCCAGGTATGGCCATCTCCCAGTCATGGTTATCATTACACCAGGTTTCAGTGATGGCCACAATGTCCAGGTCTGACTGTACCATGACAGCCTCCAGATCTTCCATCTTGTTGCTAAGGCTCCTGGCATTTGCACACATGGCTTTCCATGATTTGACCTCCTAGACTGCTTCACTGTTCTACTCCAGCCCCTTCCTTGGTTGTCATTTATCCCTGGTTCTCCTTGCTGTTTGCCCTTCTGCTGAATTTTGCCCCTTTTCTGCTTATCCACCTTTTGGACACTAATCTCCATCTTTTGCACACTGCTTTGCAGAGATAGCCACTCCTCTGGTTCATTGGTTCCACTACTAGCTGTGGGTGGTGACCATAAAACCATAAAAGGAAAAAAAAGAAAGATTATTTATATTCCTGTCCAGCAGAAACACGTTACAGGCCTGGATGGAAATTCCTAAGCTATGGAGGTGCACATAACAGTGTGTAAGCCTTACGTAAATGCGGCAGAAGGGGGATGGTGAATAAAAGGGATGCAGAGGGTGCTAAGGACAAGTGGGGCCAGAGGAGGGGGAGTAGTAGTGGCAAGGGCTGATTTGGATAAGCAGCTGGGACTGGTGTTGAAGAAGAGAGGAACAATAGTCAAGCTGCTAGGAGCGACAGACGCAATTACAGATTTCAGCAAACGTTTTGTCATAGAGGGTCTTAAAGAAGGCAGGACTGACAGGTGAGCTAAGTCTCAATGATTTTTGTATCCTATTCCAGAGAGTAGGCAGGGCATAGTTTATGGCGGCCCTTCCAAAGCGAGTGTTGGCCCTTGGGACATTCAAAGAAATCTGCGATTGACTTCTTAAGGTATAGTTCCTAATAGGACTAAGGGGGAGACAGTCAACAACGTATTGTGGGAGTTTGTTAGTAAGGGCTCAGAGTGTCCATAGGGCTGCATTTCTATATCGCCTGTATTGAAGGGAGGGCCACCCTATGGCTGCGTATAAAGAGCAGTGATGTGTGGGGTACGGGAGGCCAGTTATAAATCTCAGTGCTCTATGATATAGTACATCCAGTTTTACAAGATATGAGGCAGGGAAATGGCCATAAATGAAGTCAGCATAGTCAATTAATGAAAGGAATGTACATTTAAGTTGGAATTCTTAGCATTAGTGTGGACAGTGACTGAAAAATTCAAGAACTACTTGGCTGCTAACTCTTTTACAGTATAGACTGATAATCCACTTACAGTATACACTGATAACAATCCACTTACAAAGCTGGAAGCACTAGAGCAGTGGTGGGCATCCTGATAAGCAGATTATGACTTCACCATACATTATCACTCAGACTGAGCAAATGCTAGTGCAGATGCATTGTCTTGTCTACCTGCTCAAGATGAACCAGAAGAGGGTGGAACTCGGCAAGAGAACCTAGAGATGCCTCCATTCCTCTAGGTCCTGGCTGAGGCCACAGAAGCCTATTGTTAGTGCCTACCTGAAAGTGTGAAAGATGAACCCACAGGGTTCAAGCAAGACAAAGACATTTGGAAACAAGTTCAGACTCAAAGCCCAATCATCCAGTAAATACAGGAACTAATGATCACTGGCAAGGTCCTGACGCCCAAAGAAACACCAGGAACAATTTGCCCTTGAGCAATGCAGACTGATCAGAAAGACCAGGAATCCATAAACACACAGAGAAATACTGCAAATAGTACTTCTTTGCCAAGCAGCACCTATCCTTTAGGAAGTATTTCATGATCTGTCTGGGCACTTTGGCAATACAAAAACCAAAAGCAACCTCAGACAATGATTCTATTGGGTTGGGATGAGAGAAGACATTGTGCAGTCAATCAATCAATCAAATTTGTATTTAGTATAGTGCATTTCTCATTGTGACTCAATGTGCTTCACAACAGTAAATCAAAAAACAATTTGAAATACAACATAAATACACACAACAAAACACAGATAAATAAATACATTAATTGTCAGTTAAAACTTTTGCTAACTTCCCAAAAAAGCCTGTCTGAATAGGAGGGTCTTTGGCTCACATTTAAATATATCTGCCATGGGACTCTCTCAGATCTGGCAAAGGAGGGAGTTCCACAGTATTAGGGCTGCGAAAGAAAAGGCATGAGCCCCTGATATCTTCAAATAGATCCTGAGAACTTCTAACAATCTCTCATCAGTGGAACGAAGGGAGCAGTTGGGCCGGTATGGCACAGGAGGTCTTGCGGGTAACCGGGACCCTGACCATGTAAGGCCTTATAGGTTAGAAAACTGACCTTGAAGGGGATCCACCACCTAACCAGAAGCCAGTGCAGAGAGCGCAGCACAGGTGTAATGTGACATTACCTTGGAAAACTGGTAAACAACCTGGCCGCCGCATTCAGCACTAGCTGCAGATGGCACAGATCTGCCCCCACTAGCCCAAGGTACAGAGCATTGCAGTAATCCAGGTGCAAGGTCATGAAAGTGTGAACCAGTGCCGGCAGATCAGTTGGGGGTATCAGATGCTTAACTTTGAAACTGTTTCTCAGATGGTAAAAGGCCCTGACCATGGCTAACACCTGTGATCTGAGTGTCAAGCCACAGTCAAAACAATGCCAAGGTTCCTCACCTGATCAGAGGTGAGCAACTGGGAGTCCCCAAGCATCAGCCCTGAGACTTGACCAGACTGCACCCTCACCACCTGGTGACCAGAATCCAGCACTAGTACCTCAGTCTTATCCAGATTCAACCTCAACCAGTTCATTCTCATCCAGTCCTGGATCTCAGCAAGGCAGGTGTTCAATACTGAGATCATCTCCTTCTGCTCAGGTGCAAAGGACATATAGAGCTGAGTATCATCTGCACAGCAGTGAAAATTCAGTCCATACCTCCTTATAATATCCCCTAGTGGTAGCATGTACACCGCGAACAACATGGGGGGCAAGATGGAGCCATGCGGAACCCCACATGGCAGGGACATGGGTGCTGAGGAAAAAATCCCAGACACCACACATTGTGATCTGCCAGTGAGGAAAGAGTTAAACCAGTTGAGGAATGTACTGGCCAGTCCACAACAAACCCACAGGTGTTCCATCAGTACCCCATGGTCCACGGTATCAAATGCTTCAGAGAGATCGAAGAGAGCAAGAATGGAATGTCTCCCTCTATCCCTCGCTGCCAGGAGGTCATTCAACACCCAAACCAGGCCAGTCTTAGTACTATGCCTTTTCCTGAAACCCAACTGGAGAGGCTTGTAGATGTTGTGGGTTGTTAACTAGGTCTCCAGTTGAACAACCACCACCACCTTCTCAATAATCTTTCCCTGGTTAGAGACAGGCCTGCAGTTTGCCAGACAGTTTGCATTTAGTGAAGTTTTTTTCAGGAGGAGCCTTATAACCGCCTCCTTCAGGGGCCTAGAGAAGACCCCCATCACCAGAGTACATCAGACTATCTTGGCTAGGACTTGGCCGATGACATCAACACACCCCACAAGGAGGTGCGTTGGTCCCGGTTCCAAACTATAATAGGTTGGCCGTAAGTTACTCCCGGATGATCCTCACCACATCTACTACTGCTACTTGGCCAAAGCCAAACCAAACAGACTGAATGCCTGCAACCTTAAGTCCTTCACTGCAGTGCCCATTTGAGAGTGCTGACTGGATTTCCAATCTGATAGAGGCAATCTTATCAGCAAAGAACAGAGCGGACTCATCACATCTTGACTGTGAAAAAGCTCCTCTGGACTGAAGACTGGCTTAATTACACAACCTGTCCACGGTGCCGAAGAGCTGAGCCAGTCTGTTTATTGCTGCAGCAATCTCTGTGGGCAGGAACTCTGCCTTCTTACAGAAGCTTGCTGATTGGTAGTCTCTATAATGGACCATCAATATAAGCTTGTCCTCCTTCAAACCAGTTCTCTGCCAGCAGCGCTCCAACCTTCAACCCTTCCTCCTCATCTCCCTGAGAGTCCCATCAAACCAAACCGGAAATGGTGTGAAAGCTGCGAAGCATGTAGTTTGAAATGGAATCCCAGCAATACTGGTACCCATAATCAGCAGAGCTCCTTTTGGATCTAGTAGCACTAGATCACCTCAGGTCAAAAGCCAGCAAGAATAGATGTCTGTGTCTGCTCACGATAACTGATCATTATAGAAAATTTTTAGAGGCAGTTGCAGTGCAAGACCTCACAGCTAAAACCACAGCTAAAACCTGGGATCACATTGCAGAGTCATATAGGTACCCAACTCAAATTTTAACCAAGCAAGGGACAGCTTTTGAGTCACACCTTTTCAAGAAACTCTGTACACTATGGAAGTCATAAAATACGAACCACTGCCTATCACTTCCTATTAATGGGACCTACTCAGACATCTGTCCCATCTTTTCTGGGGTTCCCCAGGGCTCCATTCTGGGTCCCTTACTATTCTCCCTTTACTTTAACACCCTTCCGTGCTCTTGCTCGGGGAACATTCTATTGTACGCTGATGATGCAGTCATCTTTGCCTCAAGTCGTAACCCTACTGCCCTCCAGGACTCGCTGCAGAAGTCCTTCACTGAAGCCGAGGGCTGGTTCAAGGAACATAGATTGGTGATAAATCTTAAAAAACAAAACCATGTTCTTCACTCATCCCCAAAACAAGTCCTGCAACTTCAAACTCCTCATTCACTCTGGGTCCTCATTCCCACTCGAACAAGTTTGCTCTTATAAATACCTAGGGATCCATTTTGACCCCTCCTCCCTCTCCTTCCATGGACACATCGCTGCCCTAGCCACTGCCACTAATATCCGATTGGGCATCTTACATCGGTATAAACACTGCCTCCCCCCGGAGGCTCTTCGACTCGCAGTCACCTCCTCTATCCTGTCCCTAGTGGACTATGGACTGCCAGTGTATGGTGCTGCTGATCAGACCGCACTCCATAAAATTCGCACTACTCTGAATAAGGCCTGCAGGTTAATTACTGGAGCACCTAGGATGACACACACCTGTCTACTGTATGCTAAAGCGCTGGTACTTGATCTCGATGAGCGCCTCAAATATCTTACCTGTACCCTTACAAAAAAGACCCTCCTTGGGCTTTCCCCACCAGGATTGACCACCACCATACGCCGCTCTGTCCCACTAGTTCATACTCGGACCTCTGAGAAAACCTCTCTTGTCATCCCTAGAGCTAGGACCTCTCACGGCCAAAGAGCCTTCAGCTTTAGGGCCCCCTCCTGGTTCAACACACTGCCCCCCTCCATCTCCGAAGCTCCAACTATATCGTGCTTCAAAACTTCCTTACGTAACCACCTTATTAACACCTGATGCTGTAACTGCCACTAGTCAAAGCCGTACTCAATACTTATGACAAACCTTATTACTAAGCTGCTAAGGACGACATAACTCTGGTATTGTTTGCATCCATCCTACCTGTACCAGCTTGTTTGTATCTATGTCTTAATTTTACTGTTATACTTATGTGTTGTACTGCTATACTGTGTATTTTGGTTTGTCTTACTGTGACAAGGTACCTTTGTAAATGAGCCTATGGCTCAAAGGTTTTCCAAACTGCTGTTTAAATAAAATAAAAAAAAAAAAAAAAATATCACCCACAATCAAGTGGACTCAATGAACACACCAGCCACACAATCGTCAATATGTTGAGAGCTTTACCAGAAACACAATGCTTAGAGTGGCCTACTATTCTTCCAGAACTGGGAAAGGGAAAGGGAACATTGTTTAACCAGGAGTAGCACACTAAGCTGAAGCTTGTTTCCTGATGCGACCTGGGAGCACAGGAAGTTAAGTGACTTGCTCAGGATCACACAGTATGCACCTAGGCAGCTGTGGGATTCAAACCCAGGTCTCCTGATCTGCAGCTCAGAGCCTTAACCCACTGAGCTATACTGCCTCTAGAACTGGTATACCTATACAATAACACTGTCCACTGTTCCATGAGGCACACCCCATACTACTTGATGTTTTGACACCATGGATGACTACAGATGGACATGGTGCTTGGAGTGCCTACAGAATCTGCAGAAGCATTTAAATCAGAATGGGTACAAGGGCATCATGACTGACTACAGACTGCAGGTACAGCAGTGTCAAAGCAATGATCAAAGTGAAAGAGCAACAAACTTGTATGACAAAACAGCCAAAGTAGAACCTTTACTGCTCAGAGAGAGAGAGAGAGAGAGAGTACTGCTCAGACACACTCACAATTGCCAGAAACTGAAAATGAAGTAGGAGCCACGCCCATATATCATCACTGACATTCCGTGCCAGATGTACCTATCTACCGAATCCAGACGGAGTCCGGGTGCCCCACTCCAAAAGATTGTCCACCACAGCCTTCTCAAGCCATGCACTTTTGACCAACAGAAAGGAAGAACCAAGTCTGGAAGTCAAGGACCCAACTACAAGTGGGAGGCAAGCATAGGCACTGGGTTGTATGGGCCCATGGGGCATGGGCCCCATCAATTTTTATTGAGCTGGGCTGAGCCCCAGGAATATTTTGCTATGCTGCTGCTTTTCTCCCCTTTGGGCCCTTTAAATATTTCAGTGTGTGCATGCGGCACGTTCCCTGTGGTGCTGCCGGTCACCCACGCCAGATTTGCCTACCCCCTCCACAGCCGTTTAATTTGCTGGTGCCGGTGGCACCACGGTGGCCTGGGCACATTGGCATTATTTAAAATTTGCGACAGGATTTGGTTTGTTTACTTTGAAAGTTTGAACCCCCCCCCCAAATCGTATGACTGCTTGTCTGCTTCTGGTTGGGTGGCATTTTTCAATTTGCCAGCGCTTGCCACCTGTGATTGGCCACACAAAGATTTATTATAGGCACCATATACGCGTGCCAGGTGAATCTGCTGTGATTTGAGGCGGTGTGTGCAACTAAGGCGACAGTGAGAGAGAGAGAGCAGAGGACGAGTTCCAACCGAGTAGTCCAGGGCGAGCGATGAGATCATCCTTCATCAAGTGAGGGAGCGGGAGTAGACACTGAGTTGTGAAGAGTTGGTCGGGAGTCAGGACTGGGAGTGTCTCAGGAGCCAGGACCCAATGGGAGTGAACGAGCGAGTCACAGTCACACTGGCCCGGCGGGCTGCGGGGCGCCGGTGAGGCGCAAAGCAAGAGGCAGCAACACAGACTCCAGCACCAATCTTATTACCTTTTTGGCTAGAGGCAACAGCAGCCGGGGGTGGGGTTCTTGAGCTTCCAATCATTCAGTGGGTAGGTAGTGTAGTGGCCTGCCCTGTTGCCTGGCCAGATTTGGAGGGTAGAGCTTAGAGGAGTCACAGAAGTCACGCCTGCTGGGCGGCTCGTGAGTCGCAGTGTTATGGTGCTGTCAGTTGGCGTTGCCGGTTGCAAAATTGCAGTTGCCGCAGGTTGGAAGTCCGACTCCAGGACCGGGAGTGGAGAGAGCAGCAGGCTGAGGCTCAGGCAGCGAGAGAGAGCCAGCAACAGCAATCTAGACTGCAGACACAAGATGAGAGGTGAGTGTCACTGGGGGTTGGTTGGTAACTACTGGGCTCGGCTGTGGCTGCTGGTGTTTAGTTTAACGTGTTGTGTTGTGTGTCAGAGGGCATTGTGTAGTTCTGGACTTGGTGGTTTGGACTTGGAGTCACTGTTGTTGCCTTGGTGTCTTTCTCTCTCTCTCTCTCTCTCTCTCTGTCTCTCCCCCCCTTCCCCTCTTCCTCTCATCAGAAAGCAGAGCTAGCCAGAACTTGATGTTGCAGAGGTTCAGTTCTTCTCCACTCTAAAAAATTACCTCTTTTATAATTTATAAAATCTCCAGTAGTCTGTGTGCTGTGTGGTGTTGGTTGAGTGTGTTTTTTTGGCTGGCATAAAAAAAGGAAACTTCTTGTTTTGTACTGTACACCTTTTGTTGCCCTTGCCCTAACATTTGAATGGGCCTTGCCCCTTGTTGCCTTGTGAAATTAAATTTAGACCATATATACCAGACAGTAACTAAGTTTAAAAACAGACATGGGCTGCTGGAGGTCCAGCCAGGTGAGAAAAGTAGAGCATCCACGTGGATACTCCTTTTCTCCAATAGAGGGCTGGGCTCCAGTTCTACGGTGTATATCACACCACCCCGTGGGTGACTGTAGGAGAAGATGCAACAGGCCAGCAATGTCAGATCAAGGGACTCGGAGGGAGGATGTCTCTGATATGGACAGAAGAGCCAGTCTTGACATGGTGACACCAAGTTCAGACATTCTTTGGGAAGACAGAACATGAGGGAAAAACAGGGTCTGGATGCAGGCTCCACACCCGACAACCAGGTACTGCTCCAAACGGAATGCAGTGGTGCCATCCCTGTGACCTCATTGTAGGGGGGGGACACCATGGACAGTAAGGTGCGAGGTAAGACTTGGAAGTGGTGGGGTGACACATAGGAATAGGGACACTGGGAGATGGGAGCATAAACAGAATTAAAACAAAATTTAATTCCCAATGATTCCACTGCTCTGACATCCAGGTGGAGTAATATCTTCCAAATGGAAGGATCCACATACATAAAAGCTGCTTTACTCTGTGAGAGCCACTGCCAATGCTTGAAACTGGACAGAAAAGTGACCATTACCAGAGCACAGAGCATAAATCAGAGTCTAAGTCTGGCTCGTAGAACTATGATGGACACAAATTCCACAGTCCTCTATAAACTAAAACTATCAGTTTAACACTTGAATGACAATGACCTATTCTATTCCTTAGTTTGAGTCAGTGTAAGCCATAAAATAACAGGGTCACAGCAACCTCAAGGAGCTGGAGCTGGTATTTAAGGATAATGGATTAGCTATTCATGTCTTACCTCACCTAACTCTATCAGCTTAAACACAGAGTTATAAAGACAAGGCCCTTTGGTTAGGGTCAGCATTTTTTAGCCCAAATCTGGCAAACATTTCATGTTGTGAATACTTCAGGTACCTAAGTTTGGGGGGGGGGTCTGAGCTTGGCTGGTTATGCATACAGAACACGGCTGTTACTAGTGTTGGCTTGAGTATGGGCTGGGATGGCATTCCATTTCCAGCAGTTACTTGCATTTTAGACAGGGCAGGGGGAAAAAAGAGAGAGATTTCACTGATTTTTGGTCTCCACCACCCATATTTTTTTTTTTTTCCTAATTGTTTAACCAGGTGAGACACACTAAGCTGAAAGCTTCTTTACAGGTGCAACCTGGGAGCACAGGGAAGTTCAGTGACTTGCTCAGGGTTACACAGTATATGCAAGGGGGGGCTGTGGGATTCAAACCCAGGTCTCCAGATCTGCAGCTCAGAGCCTTAAACCACTGCACTATACTACCTCCCTCACCTCAACATTTGCCCTGTTACAAGAGTTTAGTTGATGAGTGGTGGTACAGGGGCAGGCTGTAGCTTTATTATTTATCCCCACCCTGTATGGTTTTGCAAAGCTGCTCTTTGCTCTTACCTTAGTCTGCAGGTTGTAGTTTGTCTGGTGAGGGCGATAGTGGAGATTATTGGACCAGCGGAGGAGTGCTCGCTATGCTAGTAGTGTGAAATTTGCATGAATACAGCATGTGCTTTTGCTTACTGTTATGTTTGTTGTATTTCTTTGAGTTGAGGGACTTCGCCCCAGCACACCCTTGTTTTTTTATGGGGTTGTTTGGGGTGAAGCCCATCAACTCAAACTGCTAAAAGTAACAAAGACTTATTCAAGACAGTAGTGTAAATAAATTGATCCCACTCTAATAGCGTACGTCTGTCTGGTCCGTTGATGGTCCGATAATCTCCACTATCTCCATTTGACTTGCCAGCCCAGGGCTGAAGCAGCAGGACTTCTGCAGCAGGAGGGCCTTCCCCCCAGCCCTCTTTGTGATAATAACAATCCCCGGCCTGAGTAATCTCAGAGCTATGGCACCTACTCATGCATGTTTGCAGCTCTGCTCACGGTGTATAACCCACAGAATCCAAAACTGACACAAGCACACCGGAGCCCGCCCTGTATACTTTTCCGGAGGAGAGATAGTCTCTAAATACCGTACCTTCTTCCTAGGCAGCCTGGTGTCAAGAATTTAAAGTGGTACTGGAACAAATGTTTGCAGAATTTAAAGTGGAACCAAACACTGTATAGGTGAGGGACAAGGAGCAGCGAGTTGTAACCTGCCCAATATACAGTTACATCAGTGGTGGCATAAATGTGAGAGGCAAAAAGGCTCCCAACTGTATCATAGTGGAACAGGGTAGGGATGCTTCTGTTCTCCAGGTTGCCTGCCGTGCAATGCCATGGCAGCCAGTCCCCACCCAATTACTGAAAGAAGAGAAGATGCATGCACTCACCAGAGTAAACAGTGCAGTGGAGACAATCTCTCCTGTATGACGTCACACAAAAGTGGAAAATCCTTTCCAAGGGTGCTAAATGCAGGAAATGTATTACTATGCAAAAATTCCATGTCCAAATACAAAAACAACTTGCAACTTGATCCAAGCAGGTAGTAGTTGCTAAGGCTTTGCTGTACTGTAACATGCTGGTCAATCCCAGACACCCTGGTGCTCGATTGAGTGGTCTTCAACAGGGGGACACCGACCTGACAAAGACCAACTGGCCACTCCCTGATCCACATCCCAGTGGCATTGTATACTGCCTCCTTGGATTAACTTTGAAGGTTTTATATATTTGCTCCTGTGACATGCAGTTTTTAAACAGCAATACATTTCCTACTTTTGAAATCCTTGGTTGATTGATGCAGTATAATACAGTGGTTTAATGCTCCTAGCTGCAAATTTGGAGACCTGGGTTTGAATCCCACAGCCCCACTCTCATACTGTGTGACCCCAAGCAACTTACTTAACTTCCTTGTGCTCCCACGTGGCACCTGGAAACAATCTTTGGGTTAGTGTGCCTCTCCTGGTTAAGCAATTTCCCCTTTCCATTTCATTTTTGTATGTTGCCATATAGGAAAGACTGCCTCCAACATTTTATCTGGTGGTGAAGTGAGTGCACACATCTTTTGTTCTTTCTCTCATTCTATCACCACCAAAACCTGGCATGTAAAGACCTGTAAGTTAGCAGCTGAAGGAGTAGTCACAATACAAATATGGTCACAAGATGTTAGTGGTTGTGAAGTGGAACAAAAATGGAAAGGGATCTCGGGGTAGTCATACATATCAGATGACCTAAAGGTGGGCAAGCAATGTGAGAGGGCAGTAAGGAGGGCTGGGGGATACTGGGATGCATAGGGAGAGGCACTGCCAGTAGAAAACAGGAAGTTGTTATCCCTCTGTGCAGACAGCTGGTGAGACCCCATCTGGAGTACTGTGTGCAGTTCTGGAGACCCAATCTCCGCCAAAGACAGACAGGATGGAGGCAGTCAAGGAGGACAACTAAAATGGTGCAGGGTCTGCACCACAAGACATGTGAAGAGAGACTTAAGGAGCTTAATATGTATACCCTCGAGGAAAGGAGGGGAGGGGGGACATGATACAAACTTTCAAGTACCTCAAGGGAATCAACAAAGTTCAAGAGGGTAGCATCTTTCACAAAAAGAGGTGTGCAGTGCAAGAACAAGGGGGCACAATTTGAAGATGGAGAGGGGGACAGCTCAGAGGTAATGTGAGTAAGTATTTTTTCATGGAGAGGATTGTAGATGCATGGAACAGCATTCCTGAGGAGGTTGTGGAGTGAAAAACGATGGAATTCAAGAATGCATGGGACAGTCATAAGGCAATTCTAGGGGTTGTGGGTAGGAGGAAGTTCAAGTAGGCTGTGGGTTAACTAGAATCTGCAGCTTGTCTATTAGGTAGGGAAATGGGCAGACTGGGTGGGCCAAGCGGGCCTTATCTGCCATCAGATTCTATGTTTCTATGTTTAAATGGGTTATCACTCACTAACTTGCTTGTGTAGAACACCCATATACATACTGTGCATGTTTGACTGGGCATGGTGTAGTGCCAGTCTAATGACACTATACCTTGACCAGAGTCCGTGGTCGGGGTGCTACCACCTCAGTCATCTACCAACCCACCTGCGTCATGCCTTTTTTGTTTTTTCAGGGCCACTAATTGCTTGGCAATGATGACTTTAATTTGTTGGTCCATCACTCACTGGTCTTTAGCGAGGGTCCATGATTGGCCCCCATCTGCTTCCCCCAGCGAATCATATTTTATCCCTGGCATCCAGTGCCACCATGCCATATAGATATTTTTTTGAACATAATGATTCCTCATTTCTGGTTGGTCATTAATCCCAGACCCCCAAAAACTTGCCAACGCCATTGGTTCAGAAAGTTATGGAAATAGGCCAGGAAGGTATTTCTAACTGGCAGCAGTTTGTAATGTTCCTGTTTTTTAGAACAAAAAGGTATAAGCTGCAGTTCAACTGGGGGCCATGAGAGTCATCCCTCTTACCCCTCATAAGCAATGCACAGCCACACAATCAGTGCCTAGTGTTCAGATGCCTGGTCATATTGCATAATTTGTGTGCTGCTTGGCGCCCTGCTGTATTGCTGTTCCATTTTGATTCTTCTTGTGCATGCTTGTCTCTCACTCTCTGCCCTTTTTCACCTTGTGCTGCTGTTTGTGTCTTTTTTTTGGCTCCATTTTTCCCACTCATTTTTGCCCTTGTTATTTGTTGCTGTCTGCCCCTGTGGCTGTGGGTATATGTCGAAAAGGACGTCCATGCCCTTTTCTAGCAAAACAGGCTAATACAGAGAATACTGGATAGGCAATTATGCACAACCAGTGTGTTCTGCCACAGAGGGGTTTTGATTCCCTCTGACCTTTAGAGCAAAGTTCGAGAGGTCCAGACCATGGGAATCTGAACCCCCAGGTGACAGAATATTACACAGGTTGTGCATAGAGAGTTGATCATCCTGTATTTTTTGAAGTGTATGGTAGTATTATGTGAAATGTGTGTATTGTGTGTGTTTTTCTATATTTCATAATAAATGGATTTGTTAAGTCTCTAGAGGCTGTAGAATACTATCTTACCATAGAATTAAATAGAGGAAAGCAATAATGTGCCAGCATTCCAAGTGGTTCTGCTGCAGTAGTGACATCTACTGCAGCAGAACAACATAATGATGTCACTACTGCAGCAGAACAAGCATATACCAGGTATGGAATTCCATGCATAACAGCATTCCACTATACACTATAAAGAGAATACTAGATGGGAAACTATGTACAACCAGTGTGTTCTGCCACAGAGGGGTTCTGATTCCCTCTGACCTCGAGAGCAAAGCTCGAGAGGTCCATGGGAATCAGAACCCCGGCTGTGCATAAAGTTGCTCATCCTGTATTTTTTAAGGTGTATAATGTGTGAAACGTGTATGTGAGTTCTTTTGCTTTCAAAATGAAACTGACTCATGCAGTCTCTAGAGGTTCTAGAATGCTGTTCTACCACAGTAGGGTAGAATCACATTCCATGACCTTTGAACTGTAGTACAACAGCATTTTGAAAGGGATGGAATTCTATGCAGAACAACACTCCACTATACACTACATTTATGTAATGTTACTGTATCTTGTATTTTCCCCCCATATAAAGGGTAGCAGTGTGTCAGCCAGGATTGAGTAGACAGTGAGCACAGAGCGGTGCATCAGGGCAGCCAGCCACTCCAGCCCAGCAGGCAGCAGCAGCCAGCATCAGAGAGGGACGAAGTGGAGGGGACAGGGAGTCAGGTTAGCAGCGGGCCAGCACCAAGTGGTAATGTAACCTCCCCCCAAGACAACCATCAGTCAGCAGCATGCCACTGATCCTCTCAGCCAGTTAAGACCCGAAGGCCCAGTCAGACAGCAGTAACCAGGTAAGGTGTGGTGGGGATGGGAGGGTTGGATTTTGTCCAGTCTCCAGTCATTGATTTTAAGACTGGTAGGGGTAGCACTTCCTAAAGTTTCAGGAATCTGCCAACAGAAACAGACCACCTGGTCTATCTAAGTCTGCTCGAGTGTGCAGTTAGTCTAGCATCCCTAGTTTGCAGCTGCCCCATCCCTTCCCCTTTGTCATCCCAAATGCCACCCCCCACTTCCTGCACCCTCACTGTCCCCTGTTCCCTGCCCCATGCCCTTATAAAGCTGTTCAGATTTACATGATACCATCCGCTTTGCTAGTGCATTCCATTTTGCTTCCACCCTCTGTGTGAAATAGTGTCTCCTCATTTCCCTCCTAAATCTTCCCATCTTTATTCTTAGCCTGTGCCCCTTGGTGTCCCTCCTCCTCCTTAGCTTAAAGACCTCATCTGCCCCATCCTTACTGATTCCCTGATACTTGAATGTCTGTATCATGCCCCCCCTTTCCCTTCTGTGCTCTTGGAGTAACACCGAATTAGTCAAAGGATTTTTAAGGATTTTTAAAAATCCCTATTGAGAATTATGTAACTATTAGTTAGGGATTTTGTTTCGTTTGTTAGTGTGTTCACTGCTACATGTTATGTCAGCATGGCTCAGTTGGTAGCACATCCGCCTCTGGACCAGAAGGTTGTGTGGGTTCTTGTCCCACACCGGGATTGAACTTGCACCTAAAAATGCTGGCATCAGAGTGCAGTATTAGGTGGGTGCTGTACTGCTGGGGTGTGCCGTCCTTCGGATGAGACATTATACTGAGGTCCCTTCTACTCATCCTGGTGTTGTCCTGGTGGGTGTCCAGGTGGAAGTAAAAGAACCCAGGGCACTCTTTGCAAAGAGTAGGGGACATTCCCAGTGTCCTGGCCAACATTCCCCTTCCCATAAACCGGTTCAGGCAATCATCCAGGCTGTGTGTGGGTGTTGATGTGCGATATGGCCACCACTACACATTCAGCCAATTCACTACCAGTCTAGCATCGCTTGTAAAGTGCATTGGGATACACTGTGTATGAAAAGTGCTATATAAATGCTGATTCTTCTTCTTCTTCCCAGAAAGGGTTGTCTCATCTGATAGATTAGTTGAAAATCTACCAGATGGCACTTAAGTACTGTAATAGGAACTGGCCTTTTTCTGTAGGTTAACAAAAATAATTTTAGAGGATTTTTTCCCTAAATTTTGTGAAGGACAAATAGGGAATCTCACAAAATTGCTTGACAAATTCAGCGCTACTACTGTACGTATTCAGGTCTCTCAGCCTGCTCACGTAGTCTCTCCCCTCCATTCCACAAATCATCTTTTTTCCTATTATGTAAAAAAAAAAGTGTGGTGTGAGGGCCTGAGGGGAAATGTCTGAGGTGTGTGACCCGCCCTGGTTAACTGGTTATGGCCTAGAGATGGTGTGAATTTTTTATCATTGACTAAGCAAGGGATGCAGTGACCAGTCCAGAAGAAGTGACCCAAGAATACAAAAAGTGCTGAGCAGAATCAAAGGTGGAAAGTGTGAAGCAAGTGTCAAATTGTTTCTGCTTCAACAGACACATTTAAGAATCACTTCAGCCTTAATTATGCAATATTAAACCATATAATGTTAGTTCATCTCTGTGGGTTTCTGCCTTCACATGTGATGTGAGTGAGGCCAGGGACTATTACAAGTTGTCTGCTCTACTGAGGCATGCATGCCAGCAAATGGTTCCAACTTTCAGATGGGGTATGGTGTCTGTCTTTAGGAAAAGGGATGTAAAGAAATGTGAGGCACACATACATGTGACACACACATACACACACACTCTTATGGTCCTCTCACTTGTTTGTGACAGCTTGACTACTGCTTCAAATTTAAGCAGCTGAGCTGAGCTTAGTTGTTTTGTTTGTATCACATGAGTGGCATTTTCATAATGTACCAAAATTTTATTTAGAGGTTATAAACTGAAAATGCATGTAATGGAATTGTTGTGAACTGAAATAGAGGATGCGTAGTGCTTTGAAGAAAGATATTGCAAATTTTGGAACAATAGGCCTGTTACCCACTATTATTAATGGGCAGTATATGTGTGCTGGCAAAGAAATCATGGTATTTCTGACATGGTATGATCATGCCATGCTTAGTATATTTAAAGAAAGTTTCCGATATAGGGTAGCTACTCACATATTGTGGTATCTGCTGCCCTCAGTGATAGTTATTCCTCCAGCCTGGTTTAAAGAATGAATTTTTTGTCATACCTTAGGATTTTCACTTGGAATTTGAGATTTCTCTATGCTGTCCAACTGATTCTGAAAGCTCTGGCACTGGTGACATGCCACCGCACTCAAGCTCGTAATGAAATGATGATGTGACCGGTTGGGCAAGGCAGCAAGCCGAGTGCATCCCAACGCTCCCCAGGTGTGATAACATCCCAGCGGCCAGCATGACACAGAAACACACCCTGGAGTGCATTCTTGCTACCATACAATAATGGCTTGTTGTTCTAATATGACATAAAAAACATTTTAAAAATGTTTTTAGTAGAGTTTTATTGAGGCAATATATCTTACTTTCTTAAGAAAAGATGTGAGAAATCCAATGAGAAATCAATACATAGAGAATAAATACCTAAGGTATTGTTATGAGTGACAAGCTGGTTAGATAATTGAGTAAGCACTTTACTTCATTTTTCCAGTGCTGTGGCACTGTACTTTGCTGCTATTTTCACCACCGCAGCTGCTTCCTGGTTGTGTAATGCTCATGCTCTAGTGCGTTTGATGTCAAGCCATAGAGTGATCACTGGACACCAGGGAAGGGAAGTAGTTGCACTTGGGGGTGGTGGTCACAGGGGAAGATAATCATGTTGCTTATTATACAGAGGTGGTGTCAAAGACTAGGGGGTGCCATGCTAATACCACCAGGGATACCCCTCTTGGATGAGACAGCAGAGGGCTAGTTCTTGGCAGGGAAGTGCTGTGCCTTTTGCACCTGTCCCCATGCTAATGAGTCTATCAGGCTCATGTTTACACTTCTTAATTCTGCAGAATACCACCAGGAATAAAGATACTTCTAGGGAAGATGCTAACTTTTTTCAAATTTTTCTCTTTTATCACTGCACTACCAGTCTAACAATGCTTGTAAAGCATGTTAGATACATTGTGTATGAAAAATGGTATATTCATTCTTCATCTTCTTCTTCAGTAGCCTGGGGAATACTTCATCTTGGTATGCTGATGCTGACTCTGATACTTTATTTTCTCGCACACAATCCGTTAACCTTAACCCACTTGATGCCAAATTAAGTGCCACTGTTATGCAAACACAACATAGCAAGTTGTGGTAGAAATTTGTAGGCCAAGCAGTATTGCAGTCACTGTGTGTGCTGAATAATTCTTTTTGCCTATATTTTTAATTGAACAGCCAACTGCACAATAGGGATAGATACGTAATAAAAAAAAGTGCGACAGAAGGAAAGTGACACTGCAGAAGAAGGGCAAGGTTGCTCCACTTCTAATAATCCAGTACCTTTGCAACCTGAAGTGTCAGAAGAGACACATGCAGAAGATGCAGCCTCAAAGGCAAAGACAAAAAGAAATGTTCAGCAGTCTTGGTTAGCAAAGTTTACCTGGCTGAAGTATCATAAGCAGTCAGACAAAGTGTTTTGTTCCATTTGCAAGACATGCACAGAAAAGAAGCTGTTAACATTTTCCACAAAAGCTGAACCAGCTTTTATTTCATCTGGATTTGAAGATTGGAAACATGCATTGTGTGGTTTCACATCACATGAAAAATCGGCATGTCTCAAGGAAGCTGTAATGAAGCATGCTGACCTGCAATCTCAAACAAATGTATTTGCATTGATGTCTGCCAGTTACAAGAAAGAATTGCAAAGAGCACAGGATGCCTTGCACAAAATATTTACTAGCATTCGCTAAGGACTAGCGATATGGGGACATACAGGCACTGATTCAAACCTGATACAGCTGTTGCAGCTACACAGCACAGATTCGGATAAATGAAGGCAATGGCTTAGATGTACAAAATACAGGTGGCTATTGCATGATATTCTTACCAAGATCGTCAAAATGATGGCAACTTCAGTACTACACAGAATTGTCAAGAAGATCAAGGGATCTAAGTATGCAGAATTGATGGATGAGACTGCGGATGTATCTTGTAAGGAACAAATACCTTTTTCCTTAATGAAGATTGGGAAACTCAAGAAGAATTTCTTGGATTCTACCACACTGATGCTGCAACCCTTTTCAAAATTCTAGAAGATATGCTGCTGAGGTTTGACCTATCTTTTTCTGATTGTCGGGGTCAGTGTTATGATGGAGCCAGTAATGTGTCAGGCAAATTCACTGGACTGCAAGCCAGGGTGAAAGAAAGAGAACCAAGAGCAGTATTTGTTCACTGTAGTGACCATTCCTTGAATCTTGCCACACAAGATGCACTACAAAATATTCAGGCATGTCGTGACTGCCTTTCGCAAATGAAGGATCTCATAAATGCCATAAGGGAGTCACTGAAGCGTCTGTCAACATTTAGAGACTTTCAAGATGAAACACAATCTTCTCTTCATCCATTGTGCCCAACAAGGTGGACACTGAGGATCAGCAGTATCCGATCTTTGCTCTGCAATTATGAGGCCATGATTAACTGCTTAGAAGAATTTAGTGAAACATGTGCTAATGACTTTGGTTCAAAATGCAGTGGTTTCTTGAAGCAACTCCAGTCTTTTCCCATCTACTTTACATTACAAGTAACTGTGAAAGTGATGGGTCCTTTGGAAGAAGTCAATGCAAAAATTCAGAGTCCAAATCTCTCACTGCCCAACATTCTTAAAAAGGTTGAGATATTGCAAGAGGTGCTGAATGGGATGCGCAGTGACTCATCATGTGATCACTTCTGGGAAACGACACTGGAGCTGGCACAAGTACTCAATTTAAAGGAGCCTTCACTTCTGAGAAAATGCAGACCACCAAGATGGCTTGATGAAGGAAGCTCTAGACATACTCACAGTGACCCCAAACATTACAGGAGTGCACCTCCATGGAGATATTTCAGAAAGAATTAAAAACTTATTTATGGAAACTGGCCTTTTTGGAGAGTTAAATTAGTTGTAATATGATTGGAATTTTATTGTAAGTTATGTTTTTATGATGTATTTTTATATGTTTTTATGTTTTGTATTGAAACTTGAATTTATGACATTAATTTGTTCAGCGCTTTGATATAGTAAAAGGCGCTATATAAATAAAATTATTATTATTATTTTCATCAACGATATTTTGAGGTAATCGATGCATGCAAGGTTGTGACTGAGCGTCACTTTTCATCAGAAGGCTTCACATCCGCAATCAAACTGGAGAAGCATATCACTGCAGCAGTCAGGGGATCACAAGAGGAAACTGACCATGTTACTGAAGTATTCAAGGATGATATATGCAGGGACAGACTAGCTCTTCATTTACAAATGCTGAGTGACATTTCAAAATCAAGAAATTGTGTGCTTGATTCTGTGAAGAAGTGAAGACCTTTCTGAAAGAAAATAAAGAGTTGAGTGATATCTTGTCTGAAGTTGCAACTCTACTGAAGTTGTTCTATACGATTCCAGCAACAACATGCACTGCTGAGCGATTGTTTAGCTGCCTACGAAGACTAAAAAATTATTTGTGAACCACTATGAGCCAAGACCGACTCAATCACTTGGCAGTGCTGCATGTTCACAAACAACTGACCGAAGAAACTGACATTGACAGTCTCCTTGATGAGTTCATTTTGTGTACTGAACAATGCCGCACCATTTTTGCTCTTCAAGAATCAAGTGGCAAGTGTAAGTGTTGTATGCACTATAGGTGGACTATGCTAAATTACTGATTTATGCAGGCAGCAGTTTTCTAATATAGGTAATCTTCTCTTTACTAGCTTGAAATCATTATTATAATTTGTGAATTGCAGAGTATGTCCATATGGCATACACAACAGGAAACAATAACACTTTTCAAATGTTTTCTTTCCAAATATCCTTTAGGAAGAAGATGTTTGATCCTCTGAGACAATAGGTCGTTTTATGGGCTGGGCTGGCTGCTGGACATGCTTAAGTCTTCAGTCTTACTACATATTCTAGCCATGAAACACCAGTCAGCATTGAGGAATTTTGGCAATGGCTGCAACCTACCAGGGTCAAGAGGTGTAATTTGTGACAGTTAACTGAAGTTTCTCAGAATGCTAATGATAACAGTATACTTGATTTTTGTTTCCTTTATGGCATTCAGACACTAAGTCACAGCTGTTACAGTACAGTTAAGTACTACTACTTTGTAAAGTGTGCCTGTTCATCTCTGAGGATGAAGCACTAGAGACACTGGTTGTTTGTGTCCATGCCCATGTTTTCTCATCTATTTGTGATCGTACTATAAGTTTTTCTCCACTTCTCCTGAGGTTCCTGAATGCTAATGACAGTATCCTTGTTCGTTTCATTTACGGCATTCAGACACTAAATCACAGCTGTTACAGTACAGTTAAGTACTACTACTACTTTGTAAAGTGTGCCTGATCATATCTGAGGATGAAGCACTGGGGACACTGGTTGTTTCTGTCCATGCCCATGTTTTCTCATCTATTTGTGATTGTACTGTTTTGTGACACTCAATCTAGAGTCACACAGATCTTGCTCTTGCAGCCCAGAAGTTTGCAATCACCTTTTTGAGTTCTTGGGTACACCATATGATCATCATGTTGTTTTTAACATCACATCAATGGATGTGTTTTCTATGGTAATATGACTATCAACGTACTTTAATGGTGATTGATTCTGTACCATGGTAGTACAAATCGCATATCACAGGGTGGCAGCACGACATTCACCATTAGAGCTGGGTAGCTTACCATGGGGGGGGACCATGCACAGTGGTTACAGGTGGCAGCAAGAGGAAGGTAGGTAGGTGGGCAGTGACCAGCAGACAACAGGTGATACTGATACTTCTGTGGTTCTTGACCAAAAAAAAGCAGCTACAATGAGGTGGTGGCAGGCTGTGACATATTGCCAAAGGTGGTGTTATCACTGGACAGTGGGCAACTTCAAAATGGGGTGGGACAGGTGAGGTCCAGAGGGAGGGTTCAAACCATAAGGAAGCAAGCAGTGAGAATGAAGGATACAAGGGTAGAATCAGTGGGGGAGATGGAGGGGCAGCTGCAGTCTGAAAGACTGAAGTGCTGCACACTCAAGCAGAGTAGACAGATCAATAGGCCTGTATCTGCTGGCAATTTTGTATGTTCCTATCTAACATAACATTTTGGGGGATGACACTAAAGACAAGCGTAGAAAGGACCATGACAAGGATGTGGAACTGTGGAGGTCTTAAAAAAAAATGTAAAACAAAACACAGAATTAGAAACGTTGGCCAGAACACTTATGGGGATTGACAACTGGGGCCCACTGAGGTGGTATGGGTTGGTTCAGAAAGACGTAGACCAGTCCAAGAGTATATGATCAGCCCAACTTCAGACACAGCATTTATATTTACAAAAAAAAAAAAGATGAAGGATGTCACAAACCCACTCAGCAGGTCAGGCTCTCTGCTCCCACAGTGCCAACCTCTGAGCGCAGTCTTGTGAACAGGAAACAGAAACAGGGTAACCCTCCTGTCTGTTTTGTGGGTTTGAATCAACCTTTGGTCTCAAGTCTTGGAGGGATTCAAACTGTGAACCTCTTGTTAGCGTACCCAATGTACAGACTCAGATAATTCTCCGCTTCGGGGGGGGGGCCCAAATGTCTTTCACCTACTGGCACCTAACCAGGTGTACAAAATGAACCCTTAAAACAAGACCTCAGAATAAATTCTTACCTTTTCCCAGTTTGGTAAAACCAGCAAGTTTTGTACAGAGTCAGCTTTAACCATGTATGCTTCCCTTGTCAAGAAAAAGAATTTCAAAGGCACACCAAGTAGACTCTAAAGTAGAGGTTTACTTCAAAATAGATAAAAACATGTAAAATGTAAATACAGAACCATGTATCACAAAATATACAAATCACTTAAAAGAATAAAGTTTTAAAAAGTGCAGATTCCTACCACTAATACACTTAGACTTGTCTGTTCTAAGGTATTCTTATCTCACAGTGCTGTAGATGTTTCTTTTTCAGAGTCCAAACATTTGTGTCTAAATGGAAAACAGAATATTGTTCAAAAACTGGCTTTGCCAACCTCTTTGCGTGAGGTCACCTAGCTCCTCCCTGTCGGAATATAAAAAATATATATCTATGCAAAACAGGATGTCTTATCAAAGGTAAATTCTGTGATCTCAGCACAACTCATTTTCTCATATGACTTTCTTTGATCTTATGAGCAGCTTCCCCTTTTCAGGACATCAAAGGGACTTGTTATGTCTCTCTGCCAGATCTCACGGAGGTGCAACATGCTTTGTATCACCGTCTGAATTTTAACTGGGTTTCCTCTGAACGTTATAAAAGTGTATAATCTATCTTGGCAGTTGGCAAGCTGCAATTAGTCACATAAAAAGGAGATTCTAAATTTTAAGTCTCTTCTAGCCTGTAATTATCTCTAGGCCTTCCAGGTGACACCTATTAGCTAAAACCTGGGAGGGTTTGTGTGTGTGTGTGGGGGGGGGTCATCCCACAGGCTGTTTCAGCATCTCTCGTGAGAGACATTCTATAACACATTTTTATATACAAAAATCATAGATTAATCAGAACCAGCTGTCTGAGTGTCACAAAGGAGAACAGGAGGATGAGGAAGAAAATAAACTTGGGAAGAAGACCTCAAGAAGCCCCACAACAAGTAGACAATGACATGGCACATGATCATGTACTCCCTGTACACTGAACATGTACTCCTTGGAGGTCAGGACAGAGACAGACAAAATCTAATAATTGGGACCTTCAAGTACAAGGGATAAATAAGGTTGATAAGGACAGTCTCTTTAAGCTCAGTGGCTGGCAGCCATAACACGAGGAGGCACAGTCTTAAGCTGTAGGGTGGGAGGTTTAGGAGGGAGGGCAGGAAGCACTTCTTCACAGAGAGGGTGGTGAGCATTTGGAATGCACTGCAAGAATAGGTAATCTTGTTGAGGATAGTGGGAAACTTTAAGAAGCTGCAACAGGCATAGGAGGAGGGTAAGGGCCATGGGTAGGGAGGATGGGAAGATTGGGGAGCGAGGGAGGGCACAGATATTAGTTCAGGCTGTGGACCATGCAATACGAGCAGACCTGATAGACCGAGTGGACTTCTTCTGGTGACTTCTTCACATGATCATTGAGCATGTGATCCTTGCTGACCTGGATGACAAGAAAGCAACCAAATGTGCACGTGACCTCCGGAACAACAAGAAGAGAACCAGAAAAAAACAGTGAATGATGAACGAGCCACACTACACACACAAGACCAAGATGGGCACCGAAACTGTACCACAAAACTTCAGTTGATGAGCCAGACACCAGAGACACTGCACCATACAGCTGCTCCTACTAAAAAGAAACAGATAACATTCCAGCAAAGGTGGCTAATGATATACATGGTCTCACTGCTTACTGTTCTAATAAGACAGTGGCAGGGGTTAGATGCCTTGTTCTGTTTGTAACTGGTATGCATCCTGCAGTCCTTTAAAAACAACTTGAAGTTGTTCCTTGTTGGGACAGTGTTCCATGACCATAAAGGCACTCAATACATGAAAGGTGAGAAACCCTTTGACATTTATAAAGTCCCGCTAATTTTAAAAAGAACTTCAAAAGTGCTTTTCATCAAGACACCTTATACATCTTCAGCTGTTTCTTTATGTGAAACCAAAGACCGGCAGCATTCAGATGATCTCAGTACATACAATGCAGACACTAGATAAAATACTGAAGCAAGCACTTCCACTTTTCTGAGCTAGCTCCAGAATCTGCAAAAAGCATTTCTGTTACGAAACAGATGATGGTCTTGCATGACTACTATGTCCAATATCACTCCAGCAGCTTGAGCCTACAGTTGTACTGAAAGTACATACAGTTTTTCACATGGTGCCAAGACACCTGGATCAGACAGAAGTGGTCATACCTGTAGAGTGGCTGGCTAGTACATATAACATGGCTGTGGCTTCAGAACTCGGAAGCAAGGAAAATCCAAATTCAGTAACTTTGAGCAATAAATACAAAACTTACTTACTGATAATCTCCGAATGAGTGATGCACCGCACCACTGGGACCAGTAGAGGACCTGTAGAATTGAAACAACCTTCACACACAAACATCACCTAGACAGCAGGAGAAGTTACAGTTACGCTTCAGGCAGGCTATTTCATTCAGCAGACCACAGTGGGCAAATTGAAACCCCTAATGTAATTAAATAATTATAGTCTACTTAAAAATCTACATCTGCCTGTTTTTGGGCTACACTACCTGTTTCAATTTATTGGGAGAGGAGGTTTTAACTCAGTATTTCTTTTTTCATTTGGCTGCTAAACTGTTCTGATGTGTATTATTACTGTTCATTGTGCCTAATGTCCACCTTGTTCAAGTCCCACACAAAAGTAGAAGGAAGACCAGAAGACACCTTGGTCACATCCACCTTCTGTTCAAGTCCCACCCAGCGGCAAAAACAAGGAAGGAAGAAAGAAGACCACAACACAATAAAACACACCACATGGTAAGTACAAGGTTTATTAACATTCACACACAGCAGCAAAATAAATATCAAGCTTCTTACGGAAACCTCCAACCCCAAAATGCTTCTGTTACACCCAGGACAATGGCATCCTGTATAACAAAACAATTTTTTTTCCCCCTACCAAGGGGGCCAGCCAGGGTCTAAACATGCAGAGACCCACATTATGATACAAGATGCCCTGCTCCCATAGACCCCTGGTGGTGCTGGGTTGACCTATGACCCCAGATCATGGGCAGTGCAGCCAGTGCTTTAACACCTAAAACCTGATGGTTAACCTTTGACCTCTGGACTTGGGCAGGCCTTGACCCCAGACCCCTGGGCCCCACCAAAAATTTTACAAACCTGGCTCCTATGGAGGCAAGACTGCTTATGGGGAGGATTCCCAGACCTTACCTCAGAAAATTGTTCTTTGGTGCCATGGATCCATAGTATCTCTGTCAGTTCTTAGAACCCTGTGCCTGTAGAACCACAGATGACTGAGCAGTTGTCTAGGCGGTCTCAGCAATCTGACCTTGTGATTCCCCCCAAAACTTTTTGCTATGCAGGCAGCTCAAGCCACACTGTAGAATCAACAGTAGTACAACAGAGATTTCCTTGACTAGGTTCTAGAGCATAGTGTCACATCTGCTACTACTGAATGTTACAAGTGTGAAAGTTTATAAGTTATCATATAATAATCATTTAGATATTCTATAGGAATAAATTACTTGAAATTGCTAATAAGTTTGCTATACATACATGGGGACATTTGTTTTTAATTGGAACCAAATCTGTGGTGCCCCAAAGTTGGGGGCCCTACAAAAATAAGCCAATGGAGCAGATGGGAGTGCTTTATGGGCTCTGGGATCCCATAAGGGCACATTAGGAAGCATATGTCAGGAGCACTACAGGTATGGCACATAGAAGGGAGGCTGGAGCAGGACAGACATTGACACGTAAGTGCACTTATGTCATTGCACGTCCAGCTGCAGCAGGGAGGAAGGCTTGGTGGAAAATTGCGAGGTGGTCATGGCGGCTGATGGCTGTGTGCTGCACCCCAGGACCTAGAGATGTTTTTCCCCTGCAGGTATTTGATTCAGATCCCCCATGGGGGGGGCACTTCATGTGCCAGCCTGCATAGGGAGAGCGAGTCGCTGATGGACCCAGGTCCTGGGGTGCTGGTGCCAGCTGCAGGATGACCTGCCAGCTCGCTCTGCAGAGCAGGAGAAACAAAGGAATAAAAAAAAAAAGAACCTCCCTCGGCAGCAGCATGAAGTAATGTCAGCCACACGCTGGTACTGCTGTTTTCACCCAGTGCATGGGCAAAAATTCAAATAGTGAAACCTTTGTGGCTTGAACTCAGGGCATGAGCGTTGGAACCCCGAGCCTTTGAGGGACTCTCTGGAGGACCGTTGGGGAGATCCTGATGAGCTGAAGATGGAGCAGCCCACAGTGAGCAATGGGAACTCAAGGTTGGCTTACATGGTTGGTTGAAGCAGGGTCTGCTGGCTGTGCTAGTGTGTTTCTCCTCCAGTCAGTCTCCAGTGCTCAGAGTGTGGTACAGGCTGACTGTCTCTTCAAGTGTCAGAAGCGACAACAGTCCAGAGAGTCCAGAAAGTGGCAGCAGTTGGCTGGCCACTGTGTGGGCTCAGTTTGACACCATTTATTTTGTTTTTATTAAAAGTTTAGTACAGTCCCTCTTTGGTGGCTACAGTGGGCCACAGCAGTGTGAGACAGAAGTGTCCGACAGAGCAGCTAAACCCCATCTCCAGAATCACTCACCATGCCTGCCTCCAGCCTGCATCCACCGGTTATCTCCCTTCCCCCTGGCAGCTTCACCATGGGTCAGGTCGATAACTCGGCAGCATCAGTGGGCAAGTGCTAACCACCAAGACCACCAGGACTGTAAAAAAAAAAGTTGTTTAAGGCGCCAGACGGTGCAGGGGTGGCAAGGTCACAGACAGAAGGGACCACGCACGGGTGAGGAGCAACTGGTCAGATGCCCTTAGTTCAACTAAAGGGAAGACCCAAAGAGCAGAACTGAGAGCAGAGTAGTGGTTGGGGTAGTCCAAGACAGTAACCAGAGCCAATTTGTTTTTGTTATGAATCACTCGAAGCAGCACTAAGTCAGCCATGGCCGCACGGGTAGATGGGTATTCCCCACCTCAGAACAGTCCACAGAGGCGGCTGAGAGCCAGCTCCACAGGATTGTAATTGGGCCAACAAGGCCCCAGTAAAAGCAGTACTCATGGAGCACAATCTATAGAGCTTCATAGGTGCCAGTGTAAAGGGCAGACATACCTATAAGGTAAAATCTCTAGGACCACCCTAGTAGACAGAACAGTAGGATCAGGGTCATGATAGTCAATACTGAGAAGCAAATGCTTAAATGACTTGGAATATTTTACAGTTTTCCATGTGAACTGCCTACACCTGTGTTGCTCTGTCTGTAAAACAAACTGCTTAAACCTGTGTTGCCCTGTTTACAAAATGAACTGCTTAAACCCATGATGCCCTGTTTGTAAAACAAACTGCTTAAACGTGTGTTACTCTGTTTGCAAAACAAACTGCCTAAACCTGTCATCCTGCTTGCAGAACAAACTGCCTAAACTGGTATGGTAACTTATCCAGAAACAACTGTCTTGAAATTGTTAGTGCCCATAGTGACTGCCTAAAAGCGTGGCACCTTACCAAAAGAATAACATAAATTTCAGTGTATAAGTCTTTGAAAGCTTAGTTACCATGTTTCTCCTGCATGGTAACCAGATGTCCTCTGCAAGTATCTACAAATAGACCAGGTGTCATAGAAACATAGAATCTGATGGCAGTTAAGGGCCTAATGGCCCACCCAGTCTGCCCATTTTCCCTACGTAAATTCTCGTTGCAGACCCTACTTAATCTACAGCTCTTCCTCCCTTCCACCATTTCTTTTCACTGTGATTCCCTTGTGATTATCCCATGCATTATTAAACCTTACTACTGTTTTATTACTCCACCACCTCCACTGAAAGACTGTTGCAGGCATCCACCACTCTTTCTGTGAAGAAATACTTCCTTATGTAACCCCCCTATAAATGGGGGTTCCCAAAACGTCTTCCCAGAGCTTGCTCAATTGCTCACAGTCTGGGTGGTGTTCAGCGTTAAAGCCATTTTAAATGGTGTTGCAGTGAGTGCATTTAAAGCCTCCATGTACTGTCTTTTTAAGGGCTGCCAGCTTGCAGTCATACTTAGTGTAAATGGGGGGAATGTGTGTTTCTTCTTGATGCCCTTCAGGTGGCATGCCTCAGACAGCTAGTTTTGGAACCTACTCATGAGGGAGCAATCTTAGACCTTGTACTCTCAAATGGGGACAGTGAGAGGATCTCAGATCTAGAAGTGGGTAGCTATTTGGGAACAAGTGACCACCAAACAGTGTGGTTCACGATAAACTAAGCTACAGAGTCAAGCCATACAAAAGTGAGGGTTCTGGACTTCAGGAAGGCTGACTTTGGCAAGATGGGAGAGTGCTTAGAAAAGCACTAGCAAACAGGCTAGACGGAGGGGTGGAGCAACAATGGGGAAATATCAAAACTGCCAACACAGAGGCAACAAGCCTTTGTGTGAAGCAAATAAACAAATCAAAATGAAAGAAAAAGCCACTATGGTTCTCAAAAGAGGTGGCGGTGAAGGTTAGGGAGAAAAAGATAGCATTTAGGAAGTATAAGAAACTACAGAAGGAGCAGGACAGAAAACTATACCAATTAAAGCAGAAGGAAGCAGGGAGGGTAGTCAGAATAGCAAAGGCACAAACTGAGGAAAAGATAGCTAACTCAGTTAAGAAGGGGGATAAAACCTTTTATAGGTATATCAGGGAGCGTAGAAAGACAAGGGGAGGGATAGTGAGGCTGAATAGAATGGATGGTGGGTGGGCAGAGAGTGACAGTGAAAAAGCAGGGCTACTGAATGAATACTTCTGTTCAGTATTCACAAAAGAGGAAGTGGGGGAGGTGCCAAATTCAATTAATAGAAGCACCCTGGAGGGGGGGGTCAATCCCAGTCCTTTTCACAGAAGAAAGGGTTCTGAAAGAACTCCTAAAACTGAAGGTGGACAAAGCAATGGGGCCAGATGGAATTCACCCCAGAACTCTAAAAGAATTAAGCAGAGAACTAGTGACACCACTGACTACCCTTTTTAACAAATCATGGGAGGATCGTGTGGTACCCGAGGACTGGAAGAAGGCGGATGTGATTCCCCTTCACAAAAGTGGGACCAAGACAGAGGCAGGAAACTACAGACCTGTCAGTTTGACCTCTGTGGTAGGGAAAGTGATGGAATCACTTCTGAAGGAAAGAATTGTTGAGTACCTAAACGCCAGTGGGGCACAGGACCCAAGGCAGCATGGGTTCACAGTGGGAAGGTTATGTCAGACGAATCTAATTGATTTCTTTGACTGGGTGACCAAAGTAGTAGACCAGGGAGGGGCTGTGACATAGCTCACTCAGACTTTAGCAAAGGCATTTGGACAGTCCCACACAAAGATTAGTAGTCAAATTAACCAGCCTGGGAGTGGGTCCCAGGTGGTAGCCTGAGTAAAACACTGGCTGAACAACAGGACACAGAAGGTAATTGTAAATGGAGTCCACTGAAGAAAGGGGGTTACTAGTGGAGTACCACAGGGTTCAGTAGTGGGTCCTGTCCTTTTTAATGTCTTTATAAGTGACATTGCAGAGGGACTGGAAGGAAAAGTATGCCTCTTTGCAGATGACACAAAGATCTGCAACAGGGTTGATACACAAGGAGGCGTGAAAAGGATGAGAAGGGACTTGGCAAGGTTGGAGGAATGGTCAGAAGTATGGCAGCTTGGATTCAATGCAAAGAAGTGCAAAGTAATGCACCTGGGAAACAAAAACCCAGGGAAAATTACACAGTGGGGGAGGTAGTAACAATGACAAAAATGGAAAGAGACCTGGGGGTAATCATAACAGATGACCTTAAGGTTGGCAAGCAATGTGAGAAGGCAGTAGGGAGGGCTGGGGGATACTGGGATGTATAGGGAGAGGTATCACCAGCAGAAAACAGGAAGTTATTATCCCCCTGTACAGACAGTTGGTGAGACCCCATCTGGAGTACTGCGTCCAGTTCTGGAGACCCCATCTCCGCAAGGACATAGACAGGATGGAGGCAGTTAGAGGAGGCCAACTAAAATGGTGCAGGGTCTGCAAGAGAAGCCATACAAGGAGAGACTAAAGAAGCTTAATATGTATACCCTTGAGGAAAGGACTGAGAGGGGGGGGACATGATAGAAACATTTAAGTACCTCAGTGGAATCAATAAAGTCCAAGAGGGTAGCATCTTTCAGAAAAAGAGATGTGCAAGAACAAGGGGACACAATCTGAAGATAGAGGGGGGAAGGCTCAGGGGCAATGTGAGGAAGTATTTTTTCATGGAGAGGGTGGTGGACGCATGGAACAGCCTTCCTGAGGAGGTTGTGGGGTCTAAAACTGTGGGAGAATTCAAGAATGCATGGGGACAGACATAAGGCAATTTTTGTGGGGGATAGGAAGAAATAGGCTGTTGGTTAAACAGAATCTGCAGCTTATCCTCTAGGTAGGGAAATGGGCAGACTAGGTGGGCCAAGCGGTCCTTATCTGCCGTCAAAGTCTATGTTTCTATGTTTCTATGCCCAAGTCCTGCCTGGGCTGCTGGCTAAGCGCTCCGTTTCTGCCATCGTTAAATGTGCAGAGTGAGCCCTTTTGAAAGATGTAACTGATTGCTTGTAGATCATTAAAATAGTAGTAAAAATTTAGTTTGTTCTAACCTGCTTTTCTTGCAGCAAGGACTCTTCAGTGTAGCTCCACCATTTTGGTCCCGGACCGCCGAATGGGACCAATTAGTACTTGGGACTCTCAAATGGAGCCTGATCAAATGGGGCTGTGTGGAGTGAAACTCTGGTAATTGTAGTTTTTGGACTGTTGGCACCTTTTTGCACCTATAGAGGGAGCCTGTTGTGACTCACACCTAAACCGACCAACCTAATCTTTTGAATCTAAGTGAAAGCCCCTGGGCTGTTTGCTGGCAAGCCAGATCTGTGTGGGAAGCTGAGAGAGAAGCAGCTCGTCAAGTTCAGGCAGCTGTTTTGCGCCATAGTTTGCGCGGGAGAATCGTGGAAGGCCTGACTTCTGGCCTGCTTGCTGTTTTCTGCCCTGAGAGGAGAAAAGTGCTTGGTTTATCGGACTAAATCCGGTGTGCAGAACTGAATGGAGCTACTGATTTAGAAGCCAGGCTCAACCTGTAGAAGACCGAAGATTTTGCTAAACGCGATCGGCCTGTCAGGAACTACAGCTACCTCTGTGCTCTCGGGTGTTAGCAGTAACTTTGCGATCGGGATCGAGGAGCAGCCTGCCTGGTACAGTAATACTCTTTACATATAAATGTGTTGTGAACTAGAAGGGGGTCGTGATCTGTTTTTCCCCCAGCCTGAGCTGTGGGCTGCTGGCTTTTACACATAAATGTGTTGTGAACTGGAGGGGGGGTCGTGATCTGTTTTTCCCCCAGCCTGAACTGTGAGCTGCTGGCCTTTACATATAAATGTGTTGTGAACTGGAAGGGGGTCGTGATCTGTTTTTCCCCCAGCCTGAACTGTGAGCTGCTGGCTTTTACATATAAATGTGTTGTGAACTGGAGGGGGGGGGGTCGCGATCTGGTTTTCTCCAGACTGAGTTGTGTGTTGAGGGCTGGAAGTCATACCCAGCTCCCTTCGGACTGAATCATTCTGGCTAATGCAGTTAGACCCTGCCACAAGGGTCTTATCCTCCTGTCCTGCTGTACAGAGAAGATTTGTCGATGAGGGCCCTGCTTCTTCTGGCAATCCAGAACACCCATCCACCGCCGCAACCTTCCTCCAACCTCTGGTCAGCTTTGGGTACAGTGAGTAACTATCAGGGTAGCTCCCTGCAACCATCCTTTAAATTAAAAGTGTCATCTAATTGTTTGTTGTTTCTTTTCTTCACGAACTGAGCCTCTGGCTCTGGATTACAAATACTGTGTTGTGCAAGTGTTTTCTTTTTCCATCACAGGGCCCCTACCAGCTGCGACGCCGGCCTACCCCGGGCAACGGTCCTGGCTAGCCCACCCTCTATTCACCTGGGTACCCAGAAAGGTGACTGTGCTAGGGAGTCTGATTGCTTGCATAACTGTATGATTATTAGAGAGAGTAAGCTAATTAACCTGATTGCCCCATCCTTGCTAAAACCCCCTGAATAAATCGGATCTTCTGTTCTTTGAAAGTAACACTGGCTGTGTGTCAGTATATGCTAAAGGTATTGCATTGTAGTTGTGTGCCTTGCTTAACCTTATTTTACAGGGGGTTCCCAGAGCCAACGGAAGGAAGCAGTCCTGGGGGTAAGTGCCAAATACAAGTGTATGCTCACAGCATATCTGGGGTGTTGGGAAGATGAATATTGTGCATTGTGTGGGCCACTAGTGGGAAAAGAAGAGGGTCACAGTGTCCCAGAGGGCTGTGGCCTGGTTAGCTTGACAGAAACCAACCCTGACTTTTGGGTGGAAGCACCCGTCACAGAACCTAGGCCCCTTAACCTGCTACTAGCCAAGCAGGCAGGGGTAGTAGCCCTTGGGGTAGCGCCACCTAGGGGTTACACTTACATCTCTTCTGTATCTACCCCATTCCAGTTTCATAGCATGTCCCCTTGTTCTTGAGTATCTTTCATTTTGTAAAAATACTTCCCTCCTGTACCTTATTTACCCCGTGAGGTATTTAAAGGTCTCTATCATATCCGCCCTCTCCCTCCTCTCTTCCAGGGTGTACATATTGAGGTCCTTTAATCTCTTTTTATGACTTTTGATGCAGACCCTGCACCATTTTAGTTGCCCTCCTCTAAGCCACCTCCACTCTATGTCCTTCTGGAGATGTGGTCTCCAGAACTAGACTCCATACTCAAGGTGGGGTCTTACCAGTGATCTATACAGGGGCAATACTACTTCCCTCTTTCTGCTGGTGATAACCCTTCCTGTGCACCCCAGTATCCCACTCGCGCTCCCTACTACCTTGTCACACTGCCTGGCTACTTTAAGCTCATCAGATATTATTACCCCAGATTTCTTTCCTACTTGGCGGCTGTCAATAACACTCCTCCCATTTTGTACTCTGCTCCTGTGTTTCTGTGCCCCAAGCACAATATTTTGCACTTTTTTGCATTGAAACCCAGCTGCCATACCCTTGACCACTCCTCGAGTTTTCCCAGATCTCTGCTCATCCTTTTCACCTCCCTAAGGTATCCACTGTGTTGCAGACCTTGGTGTCATCAGCAGAGAGGCAGACCTTCCCTTCCAGCTCCTCTTCAGTGTCACTTATAAAGACATTAAAGAGGACCAGTCCCAGCAGTGAACTCTGAGGCACCCTGGTGGTCATCCTCCCTTCTTCGGAGCACACTCTGTTTACCATTATCCTCTGTGTCCTATCCCCTAACTAATTTCGTATCCAGTTTACCAGTTTTTTAACCCACCCCTAAGCTACCCAGCTTGGTTATTGGTTTCCTATGTGGAACGGTGCTGACATTTTTACTGAAATCTAGGTAGGCAACTTCCATCACTCCTTCCTGTTCTAATTCCTTGGTCACCCAGTCAAAGAAATCCATCAGATTTGTTTGACATGATCTCCCCCCCACTCCCCGTGAATCCATGCTGTCTCAGGTCTTGTAATCTGCAGGATTCAATATATTCCACAATTCTTTAATTCAGTAGTGTTTCCATTAACTTTCCCATTACTGATGTCAGGCTAATTGGCCTATAATTTACAAACTCTTCCCTGCTACCACTTCTGTGAAGTGGGAGTACATCTGCCCTCCTCCAGTCTTCCGGAACCACACTTATTTCTAGTGATCTGTTAAAGCATTGTCAGAAATGCAGACAGTATCTTCCTTAATTCCATCAACACCCTTGGATGCACTCCGCTTGGCCCTATTGCTTTTTCCACTTTCAGATTTGCCAGTGCCTTCAGGGCCATCTCCTCTGAAAAAGGGCTTGTGTCCACCTCCCCCCGTCAAAGTTCTTTTTACTTTTTTATGGACCCTCCCCTGCCTCTTCCTCTGTGAACGCAGAGCAGAAGTATATATTCAAGATGTCTACCTTTTTCTGGTCTTTCTCTATGCAGTCACCACCTAAACACACCCAGTGTCACACCCACTAAAGACTGTTCCGCAACTGCTTGTGACACCCAATGCCTCCTTGAACTACAACTTGGGGTGGTCGACCTAGCTAGTGTTAGGGTTAGTCAGGACAGGCCCCTTTAGCTATTCTGCCAAGTTACAACCCTACCCTGTTATGGAGTGAAGAAAGTTTAGGAGCCACATCGGCACAGTTGCTGAGGACATCGATGCGCAGTGAGGTTGGATTTCATGCTGCAGGAACAATGAAAGTAGCCAGACCCAGGAAAGCCAAAAGTTGCCAGACCCATGAGCAATGAAAGCTCAAGATACATAGATTCCAAATATTGTGTGTTCAATATGACCCTGTTTGGTGGTCTGCCACAACCTCCTCACCAACATCCAGAGGGTCTTGTGAAGGAATCCAGTTGTTCTGTCTTGTATTGGCTGTCTGCCACAGCCCATTCACCAGTGCAAAAGTCTTGAAGAGCTTTTTTTCCCTAAATTATTATTTTTATGGTAATTTTTCCCTTACCCACCCGAGGCCCCGGCACACAGCTGTGTGTGCACGTGGAGGCACACATGCATACCGTGGAGCCAGCTCAGCCCCTTCTGCCCTCCCGTCCTTGCTGCCCCCTCTGTCTACACTTCCCACTGGGTCTCCACCCGGTGGCCACCCTCAGGAGAGGAGAGCAGCCTACTGGCTCCGCTCAATCCTGCTCCTGCCTCCCCTCCCCGTGCTGGCACCCCGATGACCCGAGGTTGTTCCTGAACCCAGGTCATCGGCATAGCATGAGGTAAGGTGTCCAATGCCTCAACCCTCAGTGCCACCGAGCCAGCTGTCTTGAAGAGCTTTTGAAGGAATCTAGTTGTTTTGCCTTATCGGTAGTATGCCACAACAGATTCACTGATGCAAAAGTCTTGAAGTGCCTCTGCCCTGGAGGTCTGACATGACCATTTCCAGGCAAGTAAGTATCCAAATCAGGGGACGAGGTGTACCTTTTGGCAATCCCCACATTGTAGTGTAAAAGTGCTTGTGATCCCTCCTGGAGAGGCGCATTTCTTCAGTTCCTTCTGGCGTACTTTCCCTGGAAATTGCGCTTCTGTATGCACCCCATTGCTTGTTGAGTATAGCTCTTGTTCGGGTGTTCAATGACCTCCTGATTGCGAAAGATTGAAGGACCCGTTCCATCTTGGTCCTCCTTGATCTCTCGGCAGCATTTGACACCATGGACCATGGGGTGTTGCTGGAGTGCCTGCGGTTCATCTGTGGCCTGTCTGGAATGGTCCTCTCAGATGGTTTCATTCATTCCTTACTGGCAGGACCCAGAGGGTGGTGTTGGGGATTTATTCCTCTGAGTCCTTCTCTCTGCCATGTGGGGTACTGCAGGGCTCTGTGTTGTCCCCCCATGTTGTCTGTGGTGTATATGCTGCCACTGGGGTACATTGTAAGGAAGTATGGTCTGGGGTTTCACTGCTAAGCAGATGATATCCAGCTTTACTTGCCCTTTGTGCCCGACCAGGATAGTGCAGTCTCAGTGTTTAACAGCTGCCTCACTGAGATACAGGACTGGAGGAATGCCAGCTGGCTGAAGTTGAATCCTGACAAGACCAAGGTGTTGGTGGTAGATCTGGGTCACAGGACAGAGAGGCCAGTGGTTGGCTGTCCCTCCTATCTTTGGCTTGGGAGTAGTCAGCTATTGACCTGTGAACAGGTGCAGAATCTGGGTTTAATATTTGAAGATGAACTGATGCTTCATTTGCAGGTGTCAGCCATTGTCAAGTCCTCTTTTTACCATCTGAGGAATATAGCCTGGATTAAGCACCTTGTTCCATCCGGTGACCTTCCAACATTGATCCACAGCTTTCTAACCTTATGTCTTGACTATTGTAACTCCCTATACCTAGGGCTTCCAGGGGTTGATATCCACCACCTGCAGCTGGTGCAGAATGCAGCAGCCAGGTTGTTGACTGGGCTGTCTCGGTCTAGTCACATTACTCCTGTGCTGCGTGAACTGCACTGGCTGCCAGTTCAGTGGTGGATCACCTTCAATGTCAGCTTGCTGACCTATAATACCCTGCAGGGACAGGGTCCAAGTTACCTGCAAAATCTTCTGTATCCTTACTGCCCCCTCCAACTGCTCTGCTTGGCCGATGAGGGATTACTAGATGTTCTCAGGGTTCGGCTGAAGACATCTGGGTCATGGGTGTTTATGTTTGTGGCCACTACCCTTTGTAACTATCTGCCTCGTCGGATAAGAGAGTGCCTGACAGTGGAGAACTTCATAACTGATTTAAAAACACATTTATTTGAGCTCGCCTTTGCTGATGATATATGAACTGACTATAATGTGACGACTGCTAGTTTTATAAGTGTTTTTATGTATTTATTGTAATGGGCACTATGATCTTTGGAATAGCGCCTTTTTAGAAATAAAGCTGATTTGATTTGATTTAAGTCCACCTGCAGGACATACTTCCAGAGTCACTAAAGGTTAAATGGATTATCATTCTGAGCTACTCCTTGCCAGGGTCTTTAGAGTTTTAGAATTTTTGAAATTGTTCTAGAGCATTGCATTTCTTTAGAGTCTATAGCATTGCCTTAGAGTACAGCGGATACTTACAGTCTATAGCATTGCCTTAGTGTAGAGCAAATACTTAGTCTATAGCATTGCCTTAGTGTAGAGCAAATACTTAGTCTATAGCATTGCCTTAGTGTAGAGCAAATACTTAGTCTATAGCATTGCCTTAGAGGTTAGCAGATACTTACAGACTATAGCACTGCCTTTGAGTATAACAGATACTTACAGTCTATAGCATTGCCTTACAGTACAGCGGATACTTACAGTTTATAGCATTGCCTTAGAGTATAGCAGCAGGGGTTTATTTAAAGGAGACAGGAAATTTGTGCTAATTGGCAGCTGTTTATACAGTTCTTATTCTCAGAAATGACATGCCTTCCCCTAAATTATCAATGTTTAACTGTACCTGAATAAGAAGTTATACAAAAAACTGTATTTTACATTTTTTGTTCCTATGGGCAGCATTCTGTTACAGTTCTTTTCTTGGAACGAGTAATTTAGAGTTTTAACTATCATGGTTTGTGTACAGAATGCTAATTATGAGCTGTTGACCTATCAGAACTACAGTTGGAGTTCTGTGTACAAACCACGACTTAGTTAAAACTCCAAATTACTGGTTCCATGAAGAGAACTGCAACAGAATGCTGTCCATAAAAATAAAACAATGCCAAATACAGTTTTTCATATCGCCTTTTACTCAGGTACAGTTAAATCTGGATAATGTAGAGGAATGCACATCATTTCTGAGACTAAGAACTTTATAAACAGCTGCCAATTAGAAATGATTTCCTGTCCTCTTTAACTCTAAAAATTGATTAGCATTTTGCTCATAAAAGTTCTAAAGTTCTAAAACATTGTAAAAATGCATAGCACTAGCCTCACTGTGTTTAACAAACATAACACTTCTAGAAAACCTATATAAATGCTTTCTGTACAGTTAGTATTGTCCCAAGAAAAAAACTGCTAATCAATTATTTAAAAACCCTGTAGCAGATACTCATACTTTATAGCATTGCCTTAGAGTACAGCAGATACTTACAGTCTATAGCATCGCCTTAGAGTACAGAAGATACTTACAGTCTATAGCATTGCCTTAGAGTACACCAGATACTTACAGTCTACAGCATTGCCTTAGAGTACACCAGATACTTAAGTCTATAGCATCATCTTAGAGTACAGCAGATACTTAGTCTGTAGCATCACCTTAGAGCACAGCAGATACTTACAGTCTATAGCATCGCCTAGGAGTATAGCAGATACTTAGTCTGTAGCATTGCCTTAGAGTATAGCAGATACTTAGTCATTAGCATCGCCTTAGTGTATAGCAGATACTTGCAGTCTGTAGCATCGTCTTAGAGTACAGCAGATACTTACAGTCTGTAGCATCGCCTTAGAGTACAGCAGATACTTACAGTATATAGCATCACCTTGGAGTACAGCAGATACTTACAGTCTATAGCATCGCCTTAGAGTACAGCAGATATTTACAGTCTATAGCATCGCCTTAGTGTACAGCAGATACTTTTAGTCTGTAGCATCGCCTTAGAGTACAGCAGATACTTACAATCTATAGCATCACCTTAGTGTACAGCAGATACTTTTAATCTGTAGCCTTGCCTTAGAGTACAGCAGATACTTACAGTCTGTAGCATTGCCTTAGAGTACAGCAGATACTTACAGTATGAAACATCGCCTTAGAGTGCAGCAGATACTTACAGTCTATAGCATCGCCTTGGAGTACAGAAGATACTTACAGTCTATAGCATTGCCTTAGAGTACAGCGGATACTTACAGTCTATAGCATTGCCTTAGAGTACAGCAGATACTTACAGTCTATAGCATCACCTTAGAGTACAGCAGATACTTACAGTCTGTAGCATCGCCTTAGAGCACAGCAGATACTTACAGTCTATAGCATCACCTAAGAGTACAGCAGATACTTACAGTCTATAGCATCACCTTGGAGTACAGCAGATACTTACAGTCTATAGCATCGGCTTAGAGTACAGCAGATACTTACAGTCTCTAGCATCGCCTTGGAGTACAGAAGATACTCATAGTCTAGAGCATTACCTTAGTGTACAGGAGATACTTTTAGTCTGTAGCATCGCCTTAGAGTACTGCAAATACTTACAGTCTATAGCATCGTCTTAGAGTACAGCAGATACTTACAGTCTATAGCATCGCCTTAGAGTACAGAAGATACCTACAGTCTGCAGCATCACCTTTGAGTACAGCAGATACTTACAGTCTATAGCATTACCTTAGAATATAGCAGATACTTACAGTCTATAGCATTGCCTTAGAGTACAGTAGTTACTTACAGTCTATAGCATTGCCTCGGTGTACAGCAGATACTTTTAGTCTGTAGCATCGCCTTAGAGTACAGCAGATACTTACAGTCTGTAGCATCGCCTTAGAGTACAGCAGATACTTACAGTATGCAGCATCGCCTTAGAGTACAGCAGATACTTACAGTATGTAGCATCGCCTTAGAGTACAGCAGATACTTACAGTCTATAGCATCACTTTAGAGTACAGAAGATACTTACAGTCTATAGCATTGCCTTAGAGTACAGCGGATACTTACAGTCTATAGCATTGCCTTAGAGTACAGCAGATACTTACAGTCTATAGCATCACCTTAGAGTACAGCAGATACTTACAGTCTGTAGCATCACCTTAGAGCACAGCAGATACTTACAGTCTATAGCATCGCCTAAGAGTACAGTAGATACTTACAGTCTATAGCATCACCTTGGAGTACAGCAGATACTTACAGTCTATAGCATCGGCTTAGAGTACAGCAGATACTTACAGTCTCTAGCATCGCCTTAGAGTACAGAAGATACTCATAGTCTAGAGCATTACCTTAGTGTACAGCAGATACTTTTAGTCTGTAGCATCGCCTTAGAGTACTGCAAATACTTACAGTCTATAGCATCGTCTTAGAGTACAGCAGATACTTACAGTCTATAGCATCGCCTGAGAGTATAGCAGATACTTACAGTCTATAGCATTGCCTTATAGTACAGCAGATACTTACACTCTATAGCATCGCCTTAGAGTACAGCAGATACAGTTTATAGCATCATCTTAGAGTACAGTAGATACTTACAGTCTGTAGCATCTCCTTAGAGTACAGAAGATACTTAGTCTGTAGCATCACCTTTGAGTACAGAAGATACTTACAATCTATAGCATTACCTTAGAATATAGCAGATATTTACAGTCTATAGCATTGCCTTAGAGTACAGCAGATACTTACAGTCTATAGCATTGCCTTAGTGTACAGCAGATACTTTTAGTCTGTAGCATCGCCTTAGAGTACAGCAGATACTTACAGTCTATAGCATCGCCTTAGAGTACAGCAGATACTTACAGTCTGTAGCATCACCTTAGAGTACAGAAGATACTTACAGTATAGTCTATAGCATCGCCTTAGAGTACAGCAGATACTTACAGTCTGTAGCATCGCCTTAGAGTACGCAGATACTTACAGTCTGTAGTATTGCCTTAGAGTAATGCAGATATTTAGTTTGTAGCATCACCTTAGAGTACAGCAGATACTTAGTCTATAGCATTGCCTTAGAATATAGCAGATACTTACAGTCTATAGCATTGCCTTAGAGTACAGCAGATACTTATAGTCTATAGCATTGCCTTAGTGTACAGCAGATACTTTTAGTCTGTAGCATTGCCTTAGAGTACAGAAGATAATTATAGTCTGTAGCATTGCCTTAGAGTATAGCAGATAGTTACAGTCTGTAGCATCGCCTTAGAATATAGCAGATACTTACAGTCTATAACACTGCCTTAGAGTATAGCAGATACTTATAGTCTGTAGCATCACCTTAGAGTATAGCAGATACAGTCTATCACTTTGCCTTAGGGAACAGCAGATACTTATAGTCTATAGCATTGCCTTATAGTACAGTAGATACAATCTATAGCTTTGGTTTAAAGTATAGCGATTACCTGGAGTCTACAGCATTGCCTTAGTGTATGGCCTTCTATAGCATTACAGTGTTACCAGTCAGTTTCTTTGTGATTTGATGCAACACTTGCACTCCCCTCCATTCAGTGCAATATTTTAATTACACCCGAAGACATCCCTCTTTCTCAGTGCAAATAAGACAAACATCAGGTCTGAGAGAATGTAACAATCCACAGTCCAGCTGGAAGTGGCACAAGGGTTGTGCACACCACAGTAGTTTCTTTGCTACTTGCCATTTCACACACAGAAACCACCCCTGGCAGCACAAGTAAGTAGTAAGCCACTCCTTGAGATTGCTGTCCCTGCCCAGTGCACATGCTAATTTCAAAATTGAGAGCCGTTCGTGGCTCAAGCATGGGAATACTCAGGAAAAGCCCTGGAATGGCTGGAGTAACAATTTGGGGCAGTGAAGAGTTCATTGGCGAGGGATACAAATACAAGGAGCAACAGCAATTCTTGGACTTACCTGAAAGAAGTTACAGTGGGTCCATTAACTCCAGCTGCAGTCCTTCCCTGTGATCTCTGAGAGCAGCATTCGGGTTGTGGTGGTGACAGAGGCTCATGGTCCCCCCTCAGAAGCAACATTGGTTCATGGTCCCCCCCCTTTAGTCCGGTGGCCCAGTGCTTCTCTTCTGGTCCCCTCCTCACTTCTCTGCCAGCACCAGCAATAAAAGAGGCATTGACCCCATTCTGATGACCCCTCCAGTTACAGGCTGGGTCACAGTGATGAGTGAGGCACCGGCACAAACAAGCAGTGGTAACTGCTATTTCCACAAAAAGTGAACTTTTATTTTGTATTATTTGTTTTTCCCCCTACGTGCTCCAGGACCCGCCACTCCTTCGGGCCACCTTGGTCCCCGTCAGACCCTCTACTACCCATCTCGAGCCTCTGATCTCATATAGCAGCCCTCCCCGGGATAACCTGGTATAAGCCTTCACCTGATGGGTCCCTCTTCTCTGAAGGGGAAGGCACCGGTGTGGACTGGCCAGTGCACTCTACTTTTGGCCCAAGTGTGCTGCTGAGGCAGATATGGTTCCTTTCAGGGACTTTGGGTGCATCGGCAGACCAGCAGACATCATCTGGCCGGTCCTGGAGCTGTTTCCGCTCTTCTGGTGGCTCCCCTGTTGCTACATTCATGCAGTGCTCCTGGTCTCCACCGGGAGCTGCTGCAGAGTGATGCAGTCCCGCTATCCACTCCAAGAGAGGAGAGCAGTCCCGCAGATGCTCAATCCTCTCCTTCCCCTGCCAGTCCCCGGTGTCCCGAGTTGTTCCCAAACTCGGGTCGCTGGCGTGGCGCAAGGTGTGGCGTCCAGCGCCTCAACCCTCAGTGCCACTGGGAAGGCCCAAGTGTTTTTTTTAATTAAAACAAACTATGCCACTTGGCACTGAGGCAAGTGGCTGAGGCTGCATGGGAGGGCAGGAAGAAAAAATTACTTACCATAGTAATCTTCTTTCTTCCAAGGGAGTCTTACTGTATTCTGACTTATGCAGTTAGCCCTTCCAGTTGAACTGCCCCAGAGATGAGAGAGTTAAAGCCTATATGCTAATAGTGGAACGGTCAATAGGCTCGAGCTCGGTTTTCAAACCACTGTCCCCGATACATTCCATGTAACTGCCAGATTCTTATGAGCAACTAAATAATAATAGCTTAGCTACGCTAATCAGCAGTATATATATATACTAACTAAAAACTGTCCATTGACTATAGAACCCAAATGTGGGGCATATAAAAGACTCAAGTCACAGATGCCCAAGAATGACAACCCCAGTGGCCCTGTTTTTTCCATAAATAACAGCTGGAGTGCAGTGCCCCTCCCCCCCAGGTTCTAGTAGGGGAGGCAGGGTGGGAGGTCAGAATACAGTAAGACCCCCTTGGAAGAAACAAGATTACTATGGTAAGTAAATTTTCCTTCAAACCCCAGGAAGCCTTATTGTATTCTGACTTATGCAGACTACCAAGCAGTGCCCCTTGGAGGTAGGCGCAGAACCTACTTGGAAAATAGACTCTGCAATACTGCTGTGCCAAACCTGGCACCACTTCTGGCCTGAGTGTCCAGGCAGTAATGCTTGGTGAATGTATGAACAGTTTTCCAGGTCACTGCTTTACAGATTTCCAGCAGAGGGACATCTCTAGCAGCTGCTATGGAAGCAGCTGTCCCCCTAGTGGAGTGAGCCCTCAAGCCCACTGGTGGGTCCTTGCCCAATTTGCCATAGCAGAACTGAATGTAGGCCACAATCCATCTAGTAATGGTCCTTTTTGTGGCTGGCTTGCCCTTTCCCACTTCTCCATAGGTGAGGAATAGCTGGATACACTCATTCCTGTGGCTCTTTGTCAGATAGAGATAATAGCTGATAGCCCTCTTTGCATCTAGGCTATGCAGCCAGCGTTCTCCTGAACGAGAATGGTCAGTGAACAAAACAGGCAATGTAATGAACTGGTTCAGGTGGAAGTCCAAGACCACTTTAGGGAGGAATTTCCTATTTGTTCTGAGAACAACCTTATCCTTGTGGAGTGCAATGTAGTTAGGCTCCACTGACAAGGCCTGTAGCTCACTCATCCTTCTTGCTGAAGTGATAGCTACCAAAAAGACAGCTTTCCACGTCAGATATTTTAGCTCTGCTGAAGACATGGGCTCAAAAGAGGGCTGCATTAGCTGTGTTATGCAGCTGTTCAGATCCCAAGAAGGAGTAGGTTTCCTATGGGGGTGTGTGCAAATGAAGTAACTCTTTAAAAAACATCCTGAAAATAGCATTAGAGGCCAGGGAAGGGCCCTCCTCTGCTGAAAGATAGGCAGCAACAGCTGACAAATGCACCTTGAGAGTAGAAGGCCGAAGGCCTAGAGAATGAAGGTCTGTGAAGTAGTCCAACGGGACTGCCAAGCCAGCCTCCTGTGGGTAAGGCAGTCAGAAAAGCAAAGGTCCAAACCAAGGAAAAGATAGCCAACTCAGTTAAGAAGGGGGATAAAACCTTTTATAAGTACATTAGGGAGCAAAGAAAGACTAAGGCAGGGATACTGAGGCTGAACAGAGAGGAAGGTGGATGGGCAGAGAGCGACAGTGAAAAAGCAGGGATACTGAACGAATACTTCTGCTCAGTATTCACAATGGAAAAGCAGGGGGAAATACCTAATCCAGTCAATAGAAGCACTCTGGATGGGGGGGTGATATTAGTCCTTTCACAGAAGAAAGGGTTCTGAAAGAACTCTTAAAACTGAAGGTGGATAAAGCAATGGGGCCTGATGGGATTCACCCCAGAATTCTAAAAGAACTAAGGGAAGAACTAGTAACACCACTGACCACCCTTTTTAATAAATCATGGGAGGATGGTGTGGTACCTGAGGACTGGAGGAAGGTGGATGTGATTCCCCTTCACAAAAGTGGGACCAAGACAGAGGCAGGAAATTAGAGACCTGTCAGTTTGACCTCAGTGGTAGGGAAAATGATGGAATCACTTCTGAAGGAAAGAACTGTTGGGTACCTAGAGGCCAGTGGGGCAGAGGACCCAAGGCAGCATGGATTTACAGTGGGAAGGTCATGTCAGATAAATCTAATTAATTTCTTTGACTGGATGACCAAAGCAGTAGACCAGGGAGGGGCTGTGGACATGGCCTACCTAGACTTTAGCAAGGCATTTGACACAGTCCCGCACAAAAGATTAATAAACAAATTAACCAGCCTGGGAGTGAGTCCCAGGGTGGTAGAATGGGTAAAACACTGGTTGGACAACCGGACACAGTGGGTAATAGTAAATGGAGTCCACAGTGAAGAAAGGAGGGTAGGTAGTGGGGTACCGTAGGGTTCAGTACTGGGGCCGGTCCTTTATAATGTCTTTGTAAGTGACATCGCAGAGGGACTGGAAGGGAAAGTATGTCTCTTTGCAGATGACACAAAAATCTGCAACATGGTTGATATGCAAGGTGGGGTGGAAAGGATGAAAAGGGACTTGGCAAGGTTGGAGGAATGGTCAAATGTATGGAGGCTTAGATTCAATACAAAGAAGTGCAGTGATGCACCTGGGAAACAAAAACCCAGGGTAAGAGTACACAATGGGGGGTGAGATTCTGACAACAACAAAAATGGAACGGGACCTGGGGGTAGTCATATCAGACAACCTAAACGTGGGCCAGCAATGTGAGAAGGCAGTAAGAAGGGTTGGGGGGATACTGGGATGCATGGGGAGAGGCACCACCAGTAGAAAACAGGAAGTTATTGGCCCTCTGTACAGATGGTTGGTAAGACCACATCTGGAGTACTGTGTATAGTTCTGGAGACCCCATCTCTGCAAAGACATAGACAGCATAGAGGCTGTCCAGAGGAGGGCAACCAAAATGATGCAGGGTCTGCACCAGAAGACATATAAAGAAAGACTAAAGGAACTTAAGATGTGTAGACTCAGGGAAAGGAGAGAGAGGGGGGGACATGCTAGAAACTTTCAAATACCTCGAGGGAATCGACAAAGTCCAAGAGGGCAGCATCTTTCATAAAAAGAGATGTACAAGAACAAGGGGCACAATTTGAAGATAGAGGGGGGACGGCTCAGAGGTAATGTGAGGAAATATTTCTTCACAGAGAGGGTTGTGGATACATGGAACAGCCTTCCTGAGGCAGTCGTAGAGTCAAAAACAGTGGGGGAATTCAAGAATGCATGGGACAGACATAAGGCAGTTCTAGTGGGGGGGTAGGAGGAAGTAGGCTGTTGGTTAACTAGGATCTGCAGCTTATCTGTTAGGTAGGTAAATGGGCAGCCTAGGTGGGCCAAGCGGTCCTTATCTGCCATCAAATTCTATGTTTCTATGTTTGGGAAAATCAGACAGAGAACCTTTTCCATTTTGAAGTGTAAGTTTTCCTGGTGAAAGGCTTCCTGGAGACCCTTAGGATGTCCATCACCCCTTCAGAGAGATGCGAGCCTGCATACTCTAGGTCCTCAAGAGTCAGGCCTTGAGCCTGAGGGACTTCAGGCTGGGTGTGAAGGTACTTCGTCCCCCCCCTTTCTTTCGTTATACCGCTGCTCTGATAAACTGGAAGACACACGTTGGTTATGGTCTCCGTTGTCTATATGTTATGTGTTGTTCATTGGGCTGGCCACCCACCTTGTTTGTCCGTTTATCCGTTATATGTTTGTCCCCCTCTTTTCCTTAATTGTGTACTCCAGTTTCTATAAAGCAGGGTGTTTTATTTATTTTAAATCAATTCTGGTAACCTGGATTATGGCAGGGTAATCATAAGTCCAAAATAGGTATAATTCCACTGAGTCTAGGAAAAAGGTCCCCCCCCCCCTTTTCAAAGTGATTTTCTTTCCAGGCTACTGACAAAATAGTGACCGCCACTAGCGGCTCTAGCCACAAATGGTTACCAGGGCACAGCTGGGGCACAACGGATGGCATCCAGGGCACTGATATATGGTTACTGTGAGGGAAGCTCTGCACCATATGGGGTACCAACTGGGGCACAGCATTTTTTTACCAGGGCACGTGCCCTGGCGGGCCCTGGTGTAGAGCCGCCACTGGTGACCGCTATATATTCTGTCTAGCTTTGAGGTTTAAAAATAAGTGTCACCACACTAAGATGTATTTTAAAGCGAGTCGATATTAATAGCATGTAACACATCCTTTGTGTTTGTGGATGTAATAAATGTCACGAATAACAGACTTGTTTTTGGTCAGGAGTTACAAGTGAAACATGCGAATGAGTTCCGGGTAGCGATAGTGCCGAGCCGCGATTCTTTCTTACCTCGCGAATGCTCGCACTATCGCGAAGAACTTTTCGGCATTTGCAATTCTAGCAATGCCACATTTGACAGATGTAACACTCCCTGGAAAACTATACTTACCTAATTGTGTTATGGGCTTTATTATTTCCCAAACGGAGGTGTTGCTAGCGAGGAGGTTTTTGTATCTCTGCAGGGCTGCTTAGCTCTAAGGCTGCCTTCCCATACAGCAGCTGGATTTATCTAAAGGCCGGCCGGCCGACTCTCTTTGCCTTTTATGCTGCAGTTTGAGAGGGCGGTCCTTCAGAGTGCTTCCCTGAATAAACTAATGCATTTTTCCAATTTTTATTACGTTAAATCTATGCTTATATTGTGAATAAGTAAGAGAACATAGATTTAGAACTTCAACAGGAGAAAACATAGCTTATATTTTAGTTTTGTTTGAAAGTTAAAATAATTAAGGCAGAGTTTTTGTACCACATGACTATTCTTTGATATAAAAAGAGCCGTCGTAAGGAGGTTTGTCAGTCTATAGGGGGTCTGTGTAACTGGTGTCTCCCCATCAGAGCTAGCTGAATTCTAACTCTGTAAAGAAGTTATTATTATTACTTATGTTTTCTTGTTTTGCCGCCTTCCAGTTCACAGTATTTGAAATAAATACTTATTTATATCTGCCTATTTTGTCTGATGCCTCATTTTATCCCATGCCAGCTCACATTTGGTGTCAGAAGTGGGATAATTTGCGGAGAGGCTCTCTGCTGGATCTGTGATCAGATCCTACTTGTATGCATCCCGACAAAACAAGAGAGCAGACTTTCTTGGCCACAAGGTTGGTAGTTCAGCAGTGGGGACTGCCCTTATCAGCTGGCCTGGAGCCAGTGGTGCGAAGGAAGGTGGCTAAGGCTGAAGTTGGAGCTGATATCAGGCCGATGGAGGATATTAAGCCTACTGAAAAGGGTGCCCAGGCTGCCAGAATTCAGATGGAGGACCGTCCAGAAAACCCCTATGAGTTGTTACGCTGGCTGTGTTTATGGCAGGTAGAACTGGAAAGAAAGAGAGCCGAGAGAGAAGGAGCGAGCAGAGAATGCTGCCCGTTGGAACGACACCCTTCGAGCTATCCAGGCTTTGGGTACGACAAGACCTCCACCAGCTCCTGTGGTAGGCCAAAAAGATATTAAATTGGTTAAGATGGCTGAATCTGATGATATTGAAGCATACCTATTAAATTTTGAAAGGGTGGCTACTGCATGTGCGTGGCCTAGAGACCAATGGGTTGTCAGGTTGGCCCCCTATTTGACTGGGAAGGCCCAATTAGCTTATAGCCACACAGAAATCACTCATATTAATGATTATGATTATATTAAACAAGCCATCCTTAAGAGGTATGATATATGTACTGAAACTTATCAACAAAGATTCAGAGCATATAAGTATCTAAGCACTGACACCCCTCAAGATGTATATATCCAGCTAAAAGACTTATGTCATACATGGCTACAGCCTAATACCAGAACAGTGATTCAGATCATGGAAAGTATTATTTTGGAACAGTTTGTGCGGGTGTTACCACAAGATGTACAGCTGTGGGTAAAAGAACATCGCCCCAAAACCTCTGAGGCAGCTATACGGCTGGCTGAAGATTATATGACTGCTAGACCCCAATGACCTAGGTCATTTTTAAATCCTAGGAGCCCCTCAGCCATAACAAAAGGTTCTTCTACAAGTATAATACCTGCAAGTCAGTCTAGTGGACCTCCTGGGGGCAAGGAACACAGTAAAACAAGTAAGGGGTACAGCCACGATATTATCTGTCATGAATGTAAAGCAAAGGGTCATATTGCTAGGTTCTGCCCAAAGAAGAAAGTAGACTCAATTCACCTAGTACTTGCCAATTGGGGTCATTATGTAACAACCATATGAATAGGGGGTTCGGTGGTATCTGGACTTGTTGACTCTGGCAGTAAACAGACCCTGGTCCATGCCTCTTTAGTGGAAAATTCAAACCAGGGAGAACCAACTACAGGAGTTAAGTGCATACATGGGGACGTTCATTGGTATCCCTTATAAGACTTAGAGATTCAAATAAATGGGACATTATTAAATATGAAAGTAGGCATAGTGCCCTCTTTGCCAGTTCCTGTAATAATTGGACATGATTATCCCTATTTTGACTCACTATTAACCACAAATATTGGAGCTGTCACCACTCGGGCACAAGAGCAAAAACAGGGAAAAGTACTGGGGCAGTTATTCCCGTTTGAAGATGATGTTTTCGGAACTGTTGGTAAAAACAAGAAAAGTAAATGAAATAAAAGAAAGGACAAATATATGTAGACTGAAAAAGAAACTGGACCTGAAATATTAGTTAAAAAATGTGACTTGTCCAACAAAGAATTTAGGGATGTACAAAGACATGATATAACATTAATGGCTTTATTTTCACAGGTAAAAGTATCACCTATAGAGGGATCAGAGGAATCATCCCAACCCTATTATACAATTGAAAACAACTTGTTATATAAGGTATGTACTAATCCACAAAATGGGGACAAAGTTGAACAGTTGGTGGTACCAGTACAATACCGACAGCAATTACTGACCCTTGCCCATGATATCCCGTTAGCAGGCCATTTGGGTAGGGAGCGTACCCTAAAATGCCTTTTGTACCGGTTTTACTGGCCTGGGATACATGAGCAGGTGGCAGAATATTGCAAAAGCTGCCCTGACTGTCAATGGGTAGCGGTTATAGGGCGTAAAGATAAAGTGCCATTAGTATCCATGCCATTGGTGTCTAATGTGTTTGAGAGGATAGCTATGGATGTGGTAGGTCCAATTCCTAAAACTACAAAGGGGAATCGTTTCATACTTGTAGTAGTAGATTACGCCACGAAATATCCAGAGGCGATTCCCCTTCGTACAATCACGGCTACCAAAATAGCCGAGGAACTAATAAAAATCTTCAGCCGTATGGGTATTCCTAAAACTATCCTAACAGACAGGGGTACTAACTTTTGTTCAAAATTACTACAACATCTGTACCAGGCCCTTGGTATTCATGCTATTTTCACTACACCCCATCACCCACAGACTGATGGACTAGTCGAACGGTTTAATCAAACCTTAGAGAAAATATTATGCAAGTTTGTGTCGGAGGAAGGTAACAAACGGGATACTTAGCTCCCCTATCTCATGTTCGCCTTTAGAGAGGTTCCACAATCCTCTACAGGGTTTTCCCCGTTTGAATTGTTATATGGACATAATCCAAGGGTTCCTTTGGATGTTATAAAAGAAGAGTGGGAAAACAGTACTGACCAACAAATGATAGAACCATTAAAATATTGGCAAGAACTACGTCAAAAGTTATTAACCTATGTTAAAAAGGCCCACCAGACTAACCTTTATCAACAAGGGAAGCAAAAAGATCAGTATGATAAAGGGACAAAACATACAGAGTTTATGGTAGGGGATAAGGTATTACTTTTGTTGCCCTCCTCTGACAATAAGTTGCTTATGAAATGGCAAGGTCCATATAAGATTGTAAAATGCATGGGACCAGTAACCTACGCAGTTGAACTCCCTGAAAAGAAATTTAAACAACGGGTATATCATGTCAATTTATTAAAGCAATGGATTGACAGGAACCCCACTGTCTGTAGTTATATTCATCCAGAAACTGCAGAGTCCAAGTTGGATATAGCCTATCAGAGGTTAGAAAATACAGGAGATTTATCAGAAATACACATTAACCCAAACTTAACGCCTGAACAAAGTACCACCCTACAAACTCTATTACAGTCCTTTAAGACTTTATTTACTGGAACACCCGGGAGGGTTAAAGATGCTGTCCATCATATTGTGGTTCCAAATGCCCTGCCTATACGACAGAAAACATATAGGATTCCTGAAAGAATACGAAATGAGGTGATACTAGAGATCAAAAAAATGCACGAGTTGGGAATAATTGAACCTTCACACAGTGAGTGGAACTTTCCCATGGTCATAGTGAACAAAAAGGAAGGAGGGATTAGAATATGCCTTGACTTTAGGCGTCTAAATGCAGTATCTAAGTTTGATTGTTATCTAATGCCTCGAATAGATGATATAATAGACCAGCTAGGTAAGGCTCAATACATCAGCACCCTAGATTTAACTAAGGGCTATTGGCAAATTCCCTTAGATCCAACAGACAAAGAAAAAACTGCATTCAGTACACCCATAGGCCTATACCATTTTACCATGATGCCTTTTGGGCTTTACGGTGCCCCGTCTACCTTTCAGTGGGTCATGGATAACATCCTACAACCTCATGTAGCGTATAGCGCGGCATACCTTGACGATGTGGTGATATTTAGTCACTCCTGGCAGGAACATGTACAACATCTAAAGGCGATATTATCAACCTTAACAAAGGCTGGATTAACTATAAACCCCTCTAAATGTTCCCTGGCCATGCAGGAAACTTGATATCTAGGGTTCCAAATCGGAAATGGGCTAATACAACCAGAAGTCTCCAAAGTTGAAGCAGTAGCTAATAGTCCCCGTCCCATAACAAAGAAGGATGTCAGGTCATTTCTAGGACTCATTGGGTATTACAGACATTTTATACCTAATTGTTCCACCGTAGCTGGGCCTTTAACTGACCTAACAAAAAAATCTAAACCAGATAAAGTAACTTGGACTCCCGACTGCGAAGAGGCATTCTACTATTTAAAGGCCAAAATTTGCTCCTCACCCATATTACATATGCCTGATTTTACTCTTCCATTCATACTACAAACAGACGCCTCCAACTATGGAATTGGAGCCGTCCTCACACAGATAGTTAATGACGAAGAACATCCTATTATATACATAAGCAGAAAATTACATGAGAGAGAAAGGCATTATTCTGTTATTGAGAAGGAATGTTTGGCCATTAAATGGGCAATCGAAGCCTTACATTTTTATCTCTGGGGTAGAGAATTTGAGCTATGGATTGATCATAATCCCCTATGCCGGCTTCATGTAATGAAGGAAAAAAAACCCTGTATAATGTGATGGTATCTCGCAATGCAGCCATATAGATTTACTATACAATATAGAAAAGGTACAGCACATAGTAATGCTGATTTCTTATCAAGATATGGCATGGGAAATACACTAAATTGATTACAGACCTCGGGGTAAAGAAAGCAAGATGAATTCCATGTGAGTCATCCCTGTTTAAAATGTATTTATTTTGTGTATGGGACCCCGAGATGGAGCCCTGGAGAGGGCGGGCATGGCTCCATCCTTTTATTTCATGGATCTGTTATCGATTAGGGTGATTCCCCTTTGAAACCCGAAACCAAACAAGAGAGGTTTGGTCTTAAACGGGGAGGAATGTGAAGGTACTTCGTTCCTTCCCCCCCTTCATTATACCGCTGCTCTGATAAACTGGAAGACACATGTTGGTTATGGTCTCCGTTGTCTATATGTTATGTGTTGTTCGTTGGGCTGGCCACCCATCTTGTTTGTCCGTTTATCCGTTATATGTTTGTCCCCCTCTTTTCCTTAATTGTGTACTCCAGTTTCTATAAAGCAGGGTGTTTTATTTATTTTAAATCAATTCTGGTAACCTGGATTATGGCAGGGTAATCATAAGTCCAAAATAGGTATAATTCCCCTGAGTCTAGGAAAAAGGTCCCCCCCCCTTTTCAAAGTGATTCTCTTTCCAGGCTACTGACAAAATAGTGACCGCTATACATTTGGTCTAGCTTTGAGGTTTAAAAATAAGTGTCACCACGCTAAGATGTATTTTTAAAGCGAGTCGATATTAATAGCATGTAAAACATCCTTTGTGTTTGTGGATGTAATAAATGTCACGAATAACAGACTTGTTTTTGGTCAGGAGTTACAAGTGAAACATGCGAATGAGTTCCGGGTAGCGATAGTGCTGAGCCGCGATTCTTTCTTACCTCGCGAATGCTCGCACTATCGCGAAGAACTTTTCGGCGTTTGCAATTCTAGCAATGCCACATTTGACAGATGTAACACTCCCTGGAAAACTATACTTATCTAATTGTGTTATGGGCTTTATTATTTCCCAAACGGAGGTGTTGCTAGCGAGGAGGTTTTTGTATCTGCAGGGCTGCTTAGCTCTAAGGCTGCCTTCCCATACAGCAGCTGGATTTATCTAAAGGCCGGCTGGCTGACTCCCTTTGCCTTTTATGCTGCAGTTTGAGAGGGCGGTCCTTCAGAGTGCTTCCCTGAATAAACTAATGCATTTTTCCAATTTTTATTATGTTAAACCTATGCTTATATTGTGAATAAGTAAGAGAACATAGATTTAGAACTTCAACAGGAGAAAACATATCTTATATTTTAGTTTTGTTTGAAAGTTAAAATAATTAAGGTGGAGTTTTTGTACCACATGGCTATTCTTTGCTATAAAAAGAGCCGCCGTAAGGAGGTTTGTCAGTCTATAGGGGGTCTGTATAACTGGTGTCTCCCCATCAGAGCTAGCTGAATTCTAACTCTGTAAAGAAGTTATTATTATTATGTTTTCTTGTTTTGCCGCCTTCCAGTCCACAGTATTTGAAATAAATACTTATTTATATCTGCCTATTTTGTCTGATGCCTCATTTTATCCCACGCCAGCTCACACTGGGGTACAGGATCCTCCCTTGGGAGGAGGTCAGAAGATTGTGCCTCCTGGGAAGGCATATTGGATTGGTCGTCGACAGGGTCAGCAACATTCAGTACCATGGTTGTCTGGCCCAGTCTGGAGCAATCAACATCATTGTAGCTGACTGACACCCGAGTTTGGTTAGAACTCTGAAGATCAGAGGAAAGGGAGGGAAGGCATACAGAAACTCACCTGTCCAGTCCAGCATCAGTGCATCTAGAGGTACTGAACCCTGAGCTGGTGGTCTGCAACAGAACTGGGGCAGCTGGTGAGTGTCTGGGGCTGCAAAGAGGTCTATCTCTGGAGTTCTCCATTTCCTGAATACTGCTAACAGGATTTGCCTGTTCAGAGTCCATTCGTGATGGCTCTGATTGATTCTGCTGAGTGCATCTGTTAAGACATTGTCCTTCCCTGGCAGGTGAACTGCTGTCAGGGAGACTTTGAGGGAGTAGGCCAGACTCCAGACCCTCATGGCCTCTGTGCACAGAGCAGAGGACCTGGTCCCTCCCTGCTTGTTTATGAAGTACATGGTGGTGGTGTTGTCTGTTCTGACCTGAACCACCTTGTCCTGCACCATTGTGGCAAATGACTGTAGTGACAGCAGCACTGCCCTGAGTTACAGCAGGTTTATGTGCAGCAGAGACTCCTGCTTGGTCCACATGCCATGAGCAGTGTGTTCCCCTGGGTGGGCTTCTCACCCTAGAAGGGAAGCATCCATGGTCAGCACCACAGTAGGAGACTGTTGCAGGAAAGGGACCCCCACCCTGAAGCTGTCCCTGTCCTGCCACTACTGCAGGGCTTGCAGTAGGGTGGAAGTCACTGGCACCACTTTGGATAGGGAATCTCTTCTCTGAGACCAAAAGGACCGGAGGTGGAACTGAATGTCCCTTATCTGAAATCTGGCCCCTGGGACCACTGCTGTGGCTGCAACCATGTGATCCAGAAGCTGAAGGAAATGCCTTGCTGGTCGAGGGACATGCAGACGGAAAAAGCCTGCCAACTGAAATAGGATGTCCACCCTTGCTGGTGGAAGAATAGCCCTTGCCTGAACTGTGTCCAGCTTGCCCCTATGAAATCCAGGAGCTGGACTGGTTTTAGAACTGACTTCTTAAGATTTACTAGGAACCCCAGGGACTGCAGGGTGTCCTGTGTAATGGTTAGAAATTCCTCTACCTGTTGAGGGGAGTGCCCCATGACTACCCAGTCATCCAGGTAAGGAAAAGCAGTGATTCCATGCCTTCTCAGATGTGGCACGACCACTGCCAGGCACTTTGTGAAGGTCCTTGGGGTTGAGGAGAGGCCGAAGGGCAGGGCCCTGGACTGATAGTGGCCTGATGGCAGCTCAAACCTGAGATATTTTCTGTGAGACTGCCTGATGGGTATGTGAAAGTAGGCATCTTTGAGGTTCAAGGATGCCAACCAGTTCCCTTACCTTAGAGTGGGAAGAATTACAGCCAGAGTGACCTTTCTGAACTTTGGTTTTGTCAGATGCTTGTTGAGGTCCCTTAGATCCAGAATGGGTCGCAACTCTCCGTTTTTCCTTCAAGGTTAGAAAGTACCTTGAATACAACCCTTTTGCCTTGTAAGGGAATGGAACAGGTTCCACTGCTCTGTCTTGCAGTAAAGTGGACACCTCTGCCTCTAGCAGGGCTGTTTCTCAGTTGGTGGCAGGTTTGAATGATCTTGCTCTTGTATTTGGGAATGACCTGAAGCCGAGAGTAAGACCCTGGCTTATTACTTCCAGGACCCACTTGTCTGTGGTAATGGTTTGCCATGCCTAAGTAATAAGCCAGCCTGCTCCCTACTGGGATTGGAGAGGTGGCCGGGACAATCACCTAATGGAGTCTGCTTGGCAGGGGTCTTGGGCTGAGGACTAGGTTCAGCATGATTGGCAACTCTTCTGCCCCTAACCCTAATGTAGCCTCTTTGCTGCTGGTAGGCAGGGAAGGCCTGGGCCTGGTAAAAAGGCGTCTGATAAGGTCTGCCCCTGCCTCCCCTACTTTGTTGTCTTTGTGGAGTGGCAGCCTTCTCTTTGGCTGCAGCATTCTTGTATGCCACCCTGTACTCATCCATCTTTTTCATATAGGCCTCTTTCTGTTCCCCAAAAAGTGAATTCTGCATGAGGGGAAAGTCCAGGGCCTTTGTCTGGGTGTCCTGAGAGAGGTTTGTGCACCTTAGCTAAGCAAACCTTCTCTGAGAGACAGCAGTGGCCATCACCCTGGAGGCACTGTCACTGGCATCCACAGCCATGTGGAACTGGTACTTAGATGCCTCTGCACCATTTCTGGCAATCTCCCCCAAGTCTGCTGCCCGCTGGGGAGAAGCCTTGCTAGCCAACTCCTGGATGGACTCCCAGAGTGACTTCTGGTACCTGGAGACATAGGCCATGTAGGAAGCCTGCCTAATGCAAAGGGAGGCACCAAGGTATCCTTTCTTTGTCATGGAGTCAGTCCTTCTGGAATCCTTCTCAGGAGGGTGAGAAGCTAGAGGGATGCCTGCTTTTCCATAGGCTGCAGCCTGAACCACTCCCTCATGACTGCAATGGCTAAACAGAAACTCAGAGCCATTACCAGCCAACAAATACCTCCTGTCCAATTTTTTATCCACAGGGAGTACAGAAGTGGGAGCCTGAAGAATTTTCATAGTTTGTCTTTTAAGGGACTTATGTATAGTGATCATAAGCCTCTTAGTAGCAGGCACATCCATCATCTCAACATAATCAGGCTTTTCCTCCTCCTCCTCCTCAGAAGTCTCTTGGACAGGCAGCTCCAGAGCCTCTGCAACCTTTTTCACGAAAGCATAATGGGAGGAAGGGTCCACGGAGGGACAGGGTGGGGACTCAGCCTCCAGGCGCTCAGGGGAGACTTCAGGCTCTATAGGCTCACCAAAGTCTTCCTCCTCTCCCTCATCATCATCCCATTCCTGCTCATAATATGCCTCAGGGTCATATGAACTGGAGGGGAGTGAAGTACCAGGCGTTTGAACCAGAGTGTGAGCCTTGGTACGCTGGCCCGGTTCACCTGAACCGGTCTGTAAAGATTGCACAATGCAAATGGCCTTCAGTATTTCCTCAGTGGTTGGAGCCGCAGCTGCAAGCTGCTGTGGTTCTGAACCGGCCATTTTTCTTTTCTTTTTTGCAGAAGGCGTTTCAAGGCCTGTCTGTGCAGCTCTCTTACTAGTGGAGGTCTCGCCCTGGTCAAAGGGCACCCCCTCTGGTTCCACCAGTTTATCTTTAGTTGTGGAACCGGACCAACCTTCAGTGCCACTTGATTTCTCTCCCATAGTCTATTAAGTTGCCTATGAAGCATAGACTCAGGGAGAATTTTGCAAATTTCACTGTCTGACTTCAGGTGGTCAAACCCTAGGCAGAACACACAAATCAGATGTGGATAAGCCTTAGCAAACAGCTCACTGCACTCTGTACAATGCTGAAACCCAGTGGGACTGGTTCTTTTCTTGAGTTTCTGTGACATACCCACAAAAAGAAGAAATGTAGCACTTATCTACAGTTGGCAGTTAAGCCCGGATAAGAATAACAAAGCTTTTTTTTTTTTGTTAGCTGTTGGTTTAGCGACAGAGGGAAAGAAACAGAGAAAACTTGGTTTTGTAACCAAAAACCTTACTGGTCCCAGAAATACAGAAATTTTATAGGAAAAAACTTAAACTTTACCTCAATAAATAATAATAAATGTCTTCGGTTTCCTCTCGGTTGTGAAAACCGATCAGAAACTGAAAAACTTACCAAACTGAATGAAACCTAGTCTAGTCTAACCTGTAACCGAAGGACAGAGGTTTGAAAATAAAAATATTATAAACGGTGGTTAGAAAAACCAGACGAACTAGCGCTTAAACCGAAGGAGCTGAGAAGAAATCTCCGAGGTGACTTCACAGGCAGGCAGAGTAAAGAATCTGGCAGTTACATAAAATGTACCACGGGCAGTGGTTTGAAAACCGAGCTCGAGCCTATTGAATGTTCCACTATTAGCATATAGGCTTCAATTCTCTCATCTCCGGGGCAGTTCAAATGGAAGGGCTAACTGCGTAAGTCAGAATACAGTAAGACTTCCTGGGGTTTGAAGTGAAAGTTTGTTTTGTTGTTTTTAATTAAAGCAAACCATGCTACTTGGCGCTGAGGCAAGCAGCTTAGGCTGCATAGGAGGCCGGGAAGCCCAGGACACAAGACAACCTGTAGAGTGGAGAGAGACTCCTTACAAGCCTGTTTGGGGAAAGCTAGGTTCCATAGAAAAGCCTGCCCATTGGGAGGTGAAAGAAAGGCTCCCACCATGAGCAGGCCTAGAGAGGGTAGGCTCCACTGGACACCAGAGCCCTTCAGAGAGTGGGAAGATGAGACGCTCCATAGAAGCAATAGCAGAGCAAGTCAGGCCCTGATGTAAAAGAACACCCATAGGGTGTTTTAAATTAAAGCTTCATAGAAGCAAGTGACTGGTGGCGGGCAGGCCAAGGGAAAACCACCCATAGGGTGGGTTAATAAAGCTCCATAGGAGCTACTTCAGAGAAGCCAGCAATATTTAAATAATTGGTGAGTATTTACAAGCCTGCCTGCTGGATTGCATTTAAAGTGATAGTGTACATTAATATTAAAACTGCCTATTGAACACATGTAAAGTATTAGTGCACTTGTTTAAAAGAGATTGCCTATCCTGCATTGTGAATAGCCAAGTATTTGATGCCCCCCTATCTGAACTGCTGTGGTGCCCCTTTGTTTGAATTAACTGTGGTGCCCCATCACAAGAATCTTTTGGTGCCCTCCCAAGAGACTGCCTACTTGCGTGGTGCCCCTAACCAGAACTGAATAACTTGTATAGTGTTCCTTGCTTGAGCCACTTGTGTAAACCTACAGAGACTATCTACTTTTTCTGACACCCACTTATTGAACTGCCTGATTTATACTTTACTATAATTTACTGTCTGTTGTCTGTGGTGACTGTGTAAAGTCTGCCCTTTACCCTTGGTGCCCATTATAGCACTACCTAATTGCTAGTAATTCCAACCCTGCTGTAACTTTATTATAGAGTTGCAGAGTAGTGCTACTATATTTAGGGTTGTACTGGGGTTTCAATGTTAAACCCCAATTTTTGCACTTTTATAACTTCATAACCATTCAACAGATTTCCATGACATTTTGCACGCGCGGTCTTGCATGGTAGACCTCTGGATGTACCATGTTTCATTCTAGTCAGATGTGCAGATTCTGAGTTCTAGATAGTGCAAAAAGTGAATTTTTGGGATGTTTTCCCATTGGTTTAACTGGGTTTTCTGTCAACTTGGCTAGCACCCAGATGGTTTGGAATTTTGGTCTGACACTTTCTGGGTAGAAAGCAGCTGGCCTACAGATATGCCTTTTGTTGGTTTGCTGAAACAATATTAATCCATTCCAAAGTTATTTAATTTTAAAATTGTTATAAATTGGCTCTGAGCATGCTCAGTAAGCACCTCAAAATAGCTGTATGAAAAGAAAAAAGAATTTTCTTTTGTATTGATGTCATCCTTTTTCACGAGTGGAAAACCCTTCTTTGTTTGTCTGCCATCTTGTTTCCATTTTTCCTAAAAATTAAGATTCGGAAACCCAGAAAAATGACATTCTGGGGAGAAACCAACACATGTAATGTAGCTTGCTTATCATGATACCCTTAGCTGGATTCACCTCTTAACTTTTCAATAAATGCCCTTGAAATGTGTGTTTTGTTTTAACTTACTAAATCTTTTTTTCATATCCCATGATACGAAAAAAGAATATTTTTGTATCACGAGTTATGAAAAAAAGATCCTTTTTCATGTGGACAAAATCCTTTACCTGGTGTATAGTGGTACCCCCCACCCTCCAGTCACTGTCCCCATTATTATTAGAATTTTGCCTGGTGTCTAGTGGCACCCCCACCCTCCCATCACTGTCCCCATTGTAACTGTAACTTTCCCTGGTGTCTAGTGGCACCCCCACCCTCCAATTGCTGTTCCAGTTGTTTTCATAACTTTCCCTGGTGTCTGGTGGCACCCCCTGCCCTCTGATTGCTGTTACAGTTGCTTTCATCATTTTCCCTGGTGTCTAGTGGCACCTCCATCCTCCGACCACTGTCCCCTTGTTTTTATTAATTTCCCTGGTGTCTAGCGGTACCCCGACCCTCCAATCGCCATCCCCGTTGTTTTTGTTATTTTCCTTGGTGTCTAGTGGAACCCCCACCCTCTGATCCGCATCCCCCTTGTTTTTATTATTTTCCCTAGTGTCTAGTGGCACCCGCCATCTTCTGATTGCCATCCTTTGTCAAATTAATTTGCCTTGGTGTCTAGTGACCCCCCCCATCCTACGATCACCATCCTCATTGTGCCAATTCTTTTCCCTGGTGTCTAGTGGCAGCCCTCACCTTCCCTTTGCTGTCTTTCCTGAAATAAAGAAAACCATCCCTCGCTATCTTTTTTTAACCTGTAAAAAAAATAGTCCCTCGCCAATCCAACCCCCCCACCCCACCTCCCACTCAGCACCAGCGACCCCACACACACCCCAATCACCTGATAAGTTCTCAGGGGGAAGATCCACTCTCCAATGGCAGATACATCTTACTGCTGGACATGTCAACTGCTGTATGAGAAAGCAAGGTAAGTGCAGTTCAATGTATTTCAATAGGGTTTTCAACTTTGGTGCACAACTTTGTCATTTTTCAAGATTTTGACACCAGATTTTCAACATACCCTTTTTAATACCCCACCTCATGAATAATGTTGGTCTCATTTCACTAATCCTGCCTGAAAGGCATTGTTGTGGTTGGTTGGCGAAATCGCCTTTTGGGTGAGATTTCAAAATTTTCACTATACCTGTTCATGAGGTGGGGTCATAAGAAGGATATGTTGAAAATTTGGGGACAAAATATGCTAAACTGGCAAAGCTGTGCACATCTCTTGATATTTTGCTACACTCGCTTGTAAGTTTCTTAATATTTGCAATATTTTAACCATAAATTATTAACATAGCAATTTCTTTATGCCACCTCATGAATGTGACAGCTGTCATTTTTCAAATGTTGCCCAAAATGTCTTTTTGATCTCCTACTGCAGAAGTACGCTGCACTGGCGTGGAATGAGATTTTGGTGGGGATTTGACAAATTTTACTATCCCATTCTATTCACTCCAGAAACATGCACACCTAATGGGATGAGCTTTATTTATTCTTTGTTAACTGGGTTAGGGTTGACAACCCCTAAGAAGGCTCTGCCCCTGATTTACTTTAGAGGTGGTGTAGGGGTTTTAGTGTTGGAAACCCTAAAGTCACATTTTCCTACTTTTGCTGCTGTAGCCTGAACCCTAAATGTTGCATTAACACAGTTTTTTTGCAAAGAATTTGGTACCCATTTCAACTACGCTAAGACTGCTGTAGTGTCACACCCGATTTGGACTGTCTCTTTTTATCTCCCTGTGGCACCCACCAGTTGTCTGGGCTACAAAGTGGGGTAATCAACCATGCTAAAGTTAGGACATCAGTCAGGACCGGTCCCATTGCTACATTACCAAGCCAAGTCCAAACCCCGAAAGGAACTAAAGGATGTGTGAGAGCTGCCCTAGCTCACTGTAGAGGGCTTCTGGCATGCAGTGAGGTGGGGTTTTTGTTTTAGAGAATCAGCCTACGAGGACCAGCTCTACAGGACCAGTGTTCCAGGACCAGCTTCTCTGGCAGAGTTGCAGCCAAATGCCTTTCCTGTCCTGGCAGCTCATCTGGGGTTCTTAGCTGAAGCATCAATATGAGTTGCAACAAACTATCTTTCCTATTCTGGCAGCCCATCTGGGGTTCTTACCTGAAGAATTTGTTGAGTGTTGCAGTCAGTCCTTTCTGTCCCAGGCCTATCTGGCGACCCAATAGTCAAAGAATCAGTTTCCCTGTTGCAACCAGTGTTTCTCAATCCCGGTGGTAAATCCAAAGCTCTGAGGCCCCTAGCTGAAGTATCAGTTCCCCTTTGCAACAAGTGTCCCATTTGTCCCGATGCCCTGTTCCGGTCTCAGAAACCAGAAATTTCTTTAAAGTGTCCTGACTGGGACTATAAGTAGACTTGAGCACCTGTCCTGAATTACTGTATATAAATTGATGTTAATTTTTTTTTTCCTGTCCTTTCCTTTATGTTCTTCTGGCAGGCTGGGTGGCTGTATCAGCCCATCCCGTCTGGCACTGTGCCAGTCCCAAGTCCCTTGAATTCCTCCTTCCACCGAGCCTAGGAAGACCACCAACGCAGTTGGAGGGGCCTTCCTTAAGCCCCAACCCCCAGTTTTTCCACCTATTTTCTCCCCTTTATTCCCCAGAGCCCCAGACAAGGTCATGTGCGCATGTGTTGTCACACACGTACGCCTTGGTCTGAAACGACTATGCTCCTCCCACCCCTGGCCTATAACCTTGCCCCCTTCCATCACCCGCACCACCACCACACCTCCACATGGTGGCGGTCAAAGGCCGGGAGAGCTAACTTCCCTAATCTGGGAGAGGAGAGCTGCCCTCCCCACTTGGCCGACCCCCCGCTACCTGTGCTTATCACCAAACACAGGTCATTGGTGTGGCAGGAGGCAAGGTACCAGCACCTCAGCTCTCCACACCACTAGGCTGGTGAACTGATGTTCATTTTCAAGCATACATTATAAGATGGCACTGGTCCAGCAGGTTATAATGGTACTGTAGATAATAGAAGCTGCAGCAGAGTAAAAATAAATAGACACCACACAAGGGTCTGTGCTCCTGTCCTTTTGTGCTATCCCTTCCTCTACACTGTCCTGTTTTCTAAGCCAGCCTTTCTAGCTGCAGGTTTAAATTTGGCTACTCAGTTCTATAGCCCCCTGCCACCCTTTTCCTGTTTGCTTTACCTGCCATCTTAACCATGTCTAAATTTCTCCTCTTGTGTCTTCTGCTCTCCTTTCTACTTGGTTGTCTCTGGATCCACCCCTCCCCCACTCCACTCAAAGATGAACAGATCTGCTATGGTCTGTGCTAGCTCACAGAGGTGCAGGTGTTAAACTAAAAGGAATCTTTCTGATGGAAAACCTGGTGGACTGTTTATTAATTTGTTATGGCTGCATAGCAAGACCTATGCTGCCATATTGCTAACAGAGAAAGAAAGAATATAGGGGAATTGGAAGGGTGTGACCAGATCCTGAATGCAGCACATAATGTTTGCTCCACACAGTGGAGCTGAAACACATCAGTATGCACGAATCAGTACACTCTCTCTATCTCATTCTCTCTTTCCCCATGAAATACATGCGATCCCTGCTCTTTTTCTCAATATGCTGGTCAGTTTCTGCCCCTCCTCTTTCTCCTGTCCAGTCATAATGCATTATTTTTTGAGCTGTTCATTCTCTCCATCCCACTCCCCCAGCAACAGAGATGCACTCGGCAGCACTCCATTCTGGTCCTGCTCCCCTTCCCCCAGCAACAGAGCCACACTTGGCAGAACTCCGTTCTGGTCATGCACCCCTTCCTCCAGAGCTGTTCTTGGTGGCACTCCATCCTACTGCATCTCCCCCATCAACAAAGGCATGCTTGGCGGCACTTCATCCTGCACCCCAGTGCTCGAAATGGGTAGTTGATGAGCTACGTGGATTTTTTTGTTTTTCCACTTTTTCAATAGGCAGCCAGTGAGGTCATGCCTTGTGTTGTCATGGTGGGGGTTGCTGCTAGCCAGCCTGATGGGAGAAGGAAGAGATAGAAGCAGATGACTGCCTGCATGCATGACAATGGGGTGAGGCAAGTTCCTCCTGGCATCCCCTCTCCCTTTCTCCGGTCCAATCCTCAATCCGTGTTGTCTAGTGGTTCCCCTCTCCTGATCCTCAATCCCTGGCATCTAGCAACCCCCCTCCCTTTCTCTGGTCCAAATCATGTCTGATCCTCATGTTCCTGGCATCCCCCTCCCTCTTTCTGGTCCAGATTGTGTCAGCATCTACTGAACTTCTCCCTCTCCCCACTTCCAATCATGTCTGCATCTCTAACCACCCTCCTCCCTCAATCTCTGGCATCTAGTTGCTCCCTCCATCTCCCCAGTCCCGATTGTGTTGGTGTTTTGAGTGCTCCCTTCTGCTCCCTTCCTCTCCCTGGTAGCAACTGTGTTGCCATTTCTGGCGGTCCCATCCCTCTCCTCAATTCCAGTCATGTTAGTGTCTCTAGTGACCCCTACCTCTCCCTGGTCCCAACCGGGTTGATGTTTCTACTGCCTCTCCCTATCCCCAGTCCCGATTCTACTGGCATCTGTGGCAGCCCCATCTCTCTCCCCAGTCCCAATTGTGCATACGAACATGTGAAAATGCCACCAGAAACAGGCCTCGTGGTCTATCGAGTCTGCTCGATATGCAGCTAGCCCTGTTGCAGTTGCCCCACCCTCCCTCCCTCATCATCATTACCCCCACTCTGTCCCAGCCCCTCTTAAAAATGCCCACCATCCTACAGGACACCACCTCCTCTGGCAGAGTATTCCACCTGTCCACCGCCCATTCTGTGAAAAAATGTCTCCCAATTTCCCTCCTGAATCTTCCCCTCTCCAGCCTCAGCTGGTACCCTCTCGTATCCCTCCCTCTTCTAACCTTATCTAATCTGGAAAATCCTTTCTGTATTAGTCTTGTTTAGCCCCTTTAGGTATTTAATTGTTTCAGCATCTCAGTGACCCCACCACCTTGATCCACAGTCCCTGACATCCAGTGATTCACTCCCTCTCCCCAGTCCCAACTGTGTCAGTGTTTCTTGCACCCCCATCCCTCTACCTGGTGCTGGTTGTGTTGGCATCACTGGTAGCCCCCTCCCTCTCCCCAGTCCCAATTGTGCTGGTGTTTCTAGTGGCCCGCTTCCTCATCCCTCTCTCAGTCATGTTGGTATCTCTTACAGCCCCCTCTGTCTGCCCGGTCTCTATCATGTTTCTGTCTAATGGCCCCTTCCTCTCCCTTGTCTTGATTGTGTTCCTGGCTAGTGGCCCCCTCCCACTCTCTGGGATCAGTGGAAATTAAGTGCTGTAGGTACGTTGCCTCATTTGCCTGTAAATAGATGACTGAGGCTAATTCATTAAGCACTGAATGTCCACTGTTTACATTCTTGTTTAGCAGGCAGAGACTGAATATTCAATTCCAGTAAGGAAAAGAGACTGTAGTATTTGGACTTTACCCACTGCTGGTGGTGTTGAATAGGGAAATACAAAAGTTGCTGATGGTACATGGTAAGTATATTACACATGTTCACTACTCAGATGATTTGCAGATTAAAAAATGTTTAAGATGTTAGGAACATAACTGTCGCTGTCTCTCTATGAAACATGCATGGGATAGACATAAGGGAAAACTAGTAAATAAGCATTTGTCAATGCCGAATATTTCCTTCAATGGTATATGTGGCAGGGGTGTAGTGCCTGAAGCAGGTCTTTTTTTTTTCTTTTCCAATTGTTTAACCAGGTGAGACACACTACGCTGAAAGCTTATTTATATGTGCAACCTGGGAGGTGGAGCACAGGGAAGTTAAGTGACTTGCTCAAGGTCACACAGTATACAAGTGGGGGCTGTGGGATTCAAACCCATGTCTCCAGATTTGCAGCTCAGAGCCTTAAACCACTGTGCTATACTGCCTCCTTGAAAGTGGGATAGTTCCAGAAACAGACTGAGAGAAGGAGTCAGAATACACAAGGATGAGGCAGAAATGGAAGGATAAAATTCCTCGTCAGCAGAATGCTGAACCCAATTGTCATAGGCATTATACCCCGAAAGGCCCAGTTAAGTGTACTGTGGGGAGGGTAGACCCCAAAGGCCCTTTCCTGCGGGGGGGGGGGGACCATTGGATTTCATTGCCTGAGATGTAGCTGATGAGCAACATGCCATGGCCCCAGGGAAAGACAGGAGCATAAAAAAGTTTAAACAAAAGTAGCTATGTGGCACCAGGCTGCAGGGAATCACTTAGCAAGCTGGAAGCCCATGTTCGCGTGTGAGCACTGGATGCCAGGAAAAGACACCATCAGGGGGAAATTGTTAGTGTTGCAGACACATAATAGAAGTGTATCTGCAACATAGCATAATTCTTACTTTGTTTAATATTCTGTTCATCAGGCTGGCCCATTGGCACAGTAGTAGGCCAGCACCGGTGACAGTAGTGACCTGGGTTCAGGATGAAGGCCAGCTCATCAGAGGGCTGGCCTAGGAGGGGAGGATTGAGCATCCCACAGGATTCTCTACTCCCCCGGGCAGGAGGGAGGACTCAGTGTCACCATGTGACTGCCACCTGGGTGACCACAGGTGGCAGTGCAGGCTGGAGTGTGCACAAGGGCAGGGAGGGTCACAATTCACTGGGCCAATGCTGACATCCTGTGCCCCATCAGGCTCTGGTATGTGCATCCTGGGGGAGTGGGTGGGGCTAGAAAATGGGAAAACCCCTCACTATTGGAGAATGATTGCCCTTACAGAGCTTGTACCCTACACCTGCTGACCCAAGATGTGACCTTTCTGAGGGACTTGGTTCAGCCTGAAGAGCTGCACCTCTACTATGGGTGCAAAGCAGGAGAATAGGTAAGCCCTGGGGGGGGGGTGCAGGGTTGGTGCTCCGTGGGACCTGAAGGAGGCAGAGAGAGAACAAGGGGAGGCAAAGAAAAAACATATAAGTATATATAAAAAAAAAAATATATATATTCATTTCAAAAAAACTTTGTTAATGCATCAGTTAGGGTTGATAGCACAGCGACAAAAGTATATACCGCACCCCCAGCCCCCTCCACCCTTCACACAACAACAGAAGTCAGGGTGTGCCGTGGGGTCATCAGACCCAACTTTCACCCCATTCCATGTGTAAACAAGCTGACATGCTACAGTACAGGAGAATGGGGTGAGAGGCCTGATGACCCCATGGCACACCTCGACATCTGTTGTGTGGTGGGTGGAGTGGGGGGCGGTAACCCTAACATCACATTTCCATACTTTTGTCACTGTGCTATCAACCCTAACTGATGCATTAACAAAGTTTTTTGCAATGAATTTCCCTTCTTTTTGAGAAAGTGTAATGTAACCGGTAACTGGCATGTGTTTATGGGAGCACGGGCCCTCCGAGCCCTGTGCTCCCTTCATGTTGCCAATTTCAAACAACATGAAGTCTTGCTGTATTGTGACATACTGCAGTGATCCCCAACCTTTAAACTGCCCCGGAGAACAAAGAGTTAACTTTCTATGCAGATCATAGAATGTTGAGCTCGAGCTCGGTTGGAGTCTCTGTCTGGAGTGTTTCAAACTCAAACCGTCAGATTCTTTACTCTGCCTCACTGAATGGTCGCTCCGGAGATTTCTCCTTCAGCTCAGTTCGAAAGTCGGTTAAAGTTTCAGTTTTCGTCGTTTTTTTAAACCGAAAAAGTTATCCACATAGTCGGTTCAGTCTCTGTCTGTGGTGCCATGAGTACTAGATAGGAATTGTTCTGTTTTTCTGTGTGGAACTTGTAAAAGTGCGGCTCGGTTCGGCTGAACCGGCCATTTGATAGTGAAATCTTGTGTTTTGTGTTTTTACTTAGTGTGTGGTTACCGGTCCTTATTGGTTCTAAAAAAAAACATGTTTTAGTACGTTTTTTTCCAATACCCGTGACATGGTTAGGAACCGATAAGGAAGTCTTGCCTGGCGGTTGCCATAAAAAGGGTAAGTTGGTTAGGTTGGCCATGTCTGAGAAACCCAAGAAAAAAAAATGGGTCCACTGGGTTTCAACACTGCAGTGAGTGTGGGGAGGTCTTTGCTAAGGCCGATCCCCACACCACCTGTGTTTATTGTCTGGGGTTTGACCACCTCGATTCAGACTGCCAAATATGTAAAAACTTTCCCAAATCTACCCTTGAGAAGAGATTAGGTAGACTGAGGGAAAAGGAGGCCGAGAAGTCTGCTGACCCGGATGACCAGCCCGGTTCAGTTCCGAGTGAACCAGAATGAGTGCCCTCTGACCAGGGCGATACTTCTTCAGGCAAAAGGAGAGCCGATTTCGAGGGATCGGTTCTGACAAAAAGAAAACGCAAAGACAAATCATCCGGTTTGGATCCAGAGGTTCATGTTCCGACCGTCGAAAAGATAGCCAGAGCGATTCACATTGTGGAATCGCTCCGCCCGTTTCCTACCGATCCGGCACCTTCTGGCAGGGGTTCGGTTCGGTTGGTTCCCCCGGTTCAAGATTATACCCTCGAAGATTTTTATGAACCGGAGTTTGAAGAGGAAGGGGTATTTGAGGATGATAATGGTGAAAGTGAGGGTCTGGATGTGCCTGTGGAACCGGACATCTCCCAAGACAGACCTTCAGGTGTTTCCCCTCCTAGGCTTTCTGAATCCCCTTCTCACTTTATGTTCTACAGAAAGGTGGCTGAAACCCTCCAGCTTCCTATGGAGGAGGCTGTGGAAGATTAAGAGGAGCCTGATTATGTAGAAATGATGGACATCCCAGAGTCCAGGAGACTGTCTATTCCCCTCCACAAATCCTTTGGGAAATAGACACAAAAAATCCTAAAGTCTCCTAACACTATACCTCCTGTGGATAGAAGAATGGACAAGAGGTATACACTTTCAGGCTCAGACATGGAGTTCTTATACTAGCAATGCAGCCATGTTGGGGTAGTGCAGGCTGCTGCCTGTGACAAGGCAAATATTCAATTGGCTTCACACTCCCCAGACAAGGACTCCAGGAAGACTGATGCCATGGCAAAGAAACAGTACATGACATCTTCCTTGGGACTCAGGCAAATGAGTTACATGGCCTATACAGCCAGGTACCAGAAGTCCAGGTGGGACACTGTACTGGCACTGGCTAAACAGGCCTCTTCCAGCTAGCCAAGGAGCTGGAGGCGGTGGCTGCAGATGGGATTGAGGCACCTAAAGTTCAGTTTCATGCTGCTGTAGACTCTAATGATGTGTCATCAAGAGTCATGGCTACATCTGTGTCTCTTCGGAGGATGGCTTGGCTCAGATGTATTAGCCTCTCGCAGGACACCCAGGCTAAGGCCATGGATTTTCCTGTAGTGGGTAATTCTCTGGGGAGCAGACAGAGAATTACATAAAGAAAATGGATGAGTACAGGGCCACTTACAGGACTGCTCAGGCCAAGGAGAGGCAGGCAACTCCTCAAAGGCAGCAGTCTAGGGGCAGGGGCAGGCCTTTTCAAAGGCCTTTTTACCAACCAAAGGCCTCTTCTTCCTTTTCTCAGAGGGGGTTCTTCAGAGGGAAAGGCAGAAGGGGGATGAGCAGGGCTGCATCCACTCCTCAGCCTAAAGCCCCTGCCAAGCAGACACCCTGATGGGCCTGCCCGGGTCGACTCTCCTATTCCAGTAGGGCAGGCTGGCTTACTTTGTCCAGGACTGGATGTCTATTACATCAGACAAGTGGGTCCTGGAAGTAGTAAGCCAGGGACTAGTTCTCAGCTTCAAAAAATTTCCAAAGATAAGAGCCAGATCTTTTCCACCTGCAAATCTCTTGGAAACCCTTGCCCTAGAGGCAGAGGTTTCTTCTCTTCTAGCCTTAAGAGCCATAGAGAGAGTACCTGCCCTACACTGGGGCAAAGGACTGTACTCCAGGTACTTCCTGACCCCAAAAAAGACAGGGGAGTGGCGACCCATTCTAGACCTAAGATATCTAAACAAACATCTTTTAAAAACAAAGTTCAAGATGGTAACTCTGGGAATAATCCTTCCTCTCTAAGGCCAGGGGACTGGCTAGCCTCCCTGGACCTCAAAGATGCCTACTTCGCATTCCCATCAGGTGCTCCACAGAAAGTACCTCAGGTTCGAGTTGCCCTCAGGCCATTATCAGTTCGGAGCAATGCCCTTTGGCCTAACCTCAGCCCCAAGGTTTTTCACAAAGTGCCTGGCAGTAGTAGTTGCCTTTCTAAGAAGGTAAAAGATTTCCATTTTTCTATATCTGGATGATTGGCTAATAGTTGGTCAGTCTCCAGACCAAGTCAAGACTCACCTGCAAGTGACCCAGCAAGTGCTCACTTCTCTAGGATTTCTTCTCAATCTTCCCAAGTCAGTTCTCGAACCAGTCCACCTTCTTATCTTTATAGGGGCAGAACTGGACACACTCAGAGCAAGAGCCTTTCTTCCTTTAGAAAGGGCAAGGGTTCTTATGGAACTAGCCTCTTCCTTCAGCCTTCGGGTATCTCGACCAGCAAGGCATTTCCTCCAGCTTTTGGGCCACATGGCAGCTTCAACAGGAGTGGTCCAAGGAGCAAGATTCCAGATGAGGGATATTCAGTTCCACCTGAGAGCTTTTTGGTCTCAGAGGAAGGATTCCCATACCAAACTGATCCCAGTGACTCTGACCTTGATCCAAGCCCTCCAATAGTGGTAGGATCAGGACAATTTAAGACAAGGTGTTCCTTTTGCTACTCAGTCTTGTTCAGTGGTCCTTACCATGGACACTTCTCTTCTGGGCTGGGTAGCCTATCTGGGGTCCCTCACTGCCCAGGGGCTGTGGTCCCCCCAAGAATCCCTTCTCCATATCAATCTCCTAGAGCTCAGGGCAGTTTTTCTGGCCCTAAAAGCTTTCTCTCAGTCAGTACAGAACAAGGTGGTTCAGGTCAGAACGGACAACACTACCATCAAGTGGTACATCAACAAGCAGGGAGGCACTCGGTCCACGGCCTTGTGCACAGAAGCCATGAAGTTGTGGTCCCTGGCTTATTCCCTGTAAACCTCTCTGGTAGCAGTTCACCTTCCAGGGAAGGACAATGTGCTAGCAGATGCACTTAGCAGGATCTCTTAGGGCCATCATGAATGGTCCCTGGACCCTCAGGTGTTGAAAGTGATTTTTTTCAAGGTGGGGCATTCCTGAGATAGATCTCTTTGCAGCCCCAGACAATCACCAGCTCCCTCTCTTTTGTTGTAGACCTCCAGTCTTGGGCTCAGTCCCCCTGGATGCCCTGATTCTGAAATGGGAAGGGAAGTTTCTGTATGCCTTCCCCCCTTCCCACTCCTGTTCAAAGTTTTAGTCAAAATAAGGTCTCAACCTTGCAAAGTGATTCTGATAGCTCCAGAGTGGGCCAGACAGCCCTGGTACCCCCTGTTGCTGTCACTAGAAGTCCATCTTCCCCTGTCTCTTCCCAGGAATTACAACCTGTTAACATCCTCTCAGGGGAGGATTTGGTACCCCAATCTTCAGTCTCTCAATCTCAAGGCAAGGCTCTTGAAGAGTTAGAGTTTGCAGATCTGCATCTTTCCCAAGGGGTTCTGGATATCCTCAAGGCTTCTCGAAAGCCCTACACCAGAAAAACTTATAACCCCAAATGGAAGAGATTCAGCATTTGGTGTTCTAAGAAGCATATTTCTCCAGATACTGCTGGATTGCCTACGGTTCTGGATTATATGGTCCATCTTAATGGCCTAGGCCTCAGACCAGCTACTCTCAGGGTACACTTGTCAGCTGTTTCTGCGTTTTTGTCTGTGGGGAAGTCTTCCTCACTATTTTCTCATCCTGTGTTCTGTAAATTTTTTAAAGGATTGCTTCACACCAATCCTCCTTTTAGCGACCCTGCCCCTGCCTGGGATTTGAATGTTTGCATTGCTCAACTTATGCAACCCCCTTTTGAGCCTATGTCTTCAGCAGAGCTTAAGTACTTGACTTGGAAAACTGTGTTCTTGCTAGCCATTACCTCTGTCAGGAGTATCAGTGAATTGCAAGCCCTGTCAGTGGAACCTGATTTTATCTCATTTCACAGGGATAAAGTGGTCCTTAGAACCAACAGAAGGTTCTTGCCCAAAGTGGTTTCAGACTTCCATTTAAATCAGTCTGTGTCTCTTCCTGTTTTCTTCACTGATCATTCTTCCTCAAGAGAGAGGAGGCTACACAGTTTAGATGTTAAAAGAGCCCTTAGTTACTACATAGAGCGTACCAAGGGTCATAGGTCTGACTCCCTCCAGTTGTTCCTCACTTATGAAGAAGTGGGAAAGGGCAAACCTGCCACCAAGAGATCTATTGCCAGGTGGATTGTGCCTTGTATACAATTCTGCTATGAAAAAACTGGGAAAAACTCCACCCTCAGGCCTGAGGGCTCATTCCACAAGAGGTACAGCTGCTTCCCTGGCTGCTGCCAGGGATATCCCTCTCTTAGAAATTTGTCAAGCAGCCACCTGGAAAACAGTCCATACCTTTACCAAGCATTACTCTCTGGATATCCAGGCTAGGAGTGATGCTCGGTTTGGCACAGCAGTACTTCAGGGCCTATTCCCAAAGTACGTTCTGTCCCTCCTCCATGGAGGTACTGCTTGGTAGTCTGCAGTATGTCAGAATACAGGAAGACTTCATGTTGTTTGAAGAAAAAATTACTCACCTTAGTAATTGTGTTTCTTCTAATGGAGTCTTGCTGTATTCTGACCTCCCTCCCTGCCTCCCCTCTCAGAACCTGTTTTTGGGAAGTGGGTCAGCAGGTGCAGTGTTGCACCCAAGGGGAGCTTTTTGTTTACACCCTCCTTTTTGTTTGGGTGCTGATTTGTGACTGGTATTTGTATTAGATTGGTTTTTGGTTTTTGGGTTTCCTGACTTGAGTCTTCCTTGGGAATCCAAAACTTTTTTCTGCCAGTTGGCTAGTAGGGATTTTTACAATTTCCACATAGAATTTTTAGTTAGTTGGGCTCATAAGAATCTGACAGTTTGAGTCTGAAACACTCCAGACAGAGACTCCAACTGAGCTCGAGCTCAGCATTCTATGCTCTGCATAGAAAGTTAACTCTTTGTTCTCCGGGGCAGTTTAAAGTTTGGGGATCACTGCAATATGTGAGAATACAGCAAGACTCCGTTAGAAGAAACACAATTACTAAGGTGAGTAATTTTTTCTTTTTGTGTAATGATATGCATATGTGGGAGTGTAGGCCCTCTGGGCCCTGCGCTCCCACTTACACAGAAATACGGAGTCATACAGCAGCCCCATAGTACTGAAAAGGAACCCTTGTAACACTTATTTGGCAATATTTCAGTAACCATAGCAATTATGGGAAAAATTCCACTGCAGTTATAATCATGACTTCAAAACCTTAATGTGTGCCTAAAGGTGGACTAAGCTGCAGGTAGTGAAAAATCCGTATCGCAAATCGCTTTCAAGATATGGGCGTCGCAATTTTATACTATGGGAAATTTCTCAACCTCGGAATGCTGTAACACTGGGCCCATTGACTATTTTGGGACTAAACCACCGAAAGGCACATCTGTGGGACCAGGGCTTGCCACCCTGTAAATTTCATCCCAAAAGCACAATCCACCTTGGCACAATGAAGTGACATAGAAAACAACACATGGGAAATGTTTTCGAACGTTGTTTTTTCGAAAACAAAAATGTTTGTGCGACAACCCCTATACCTTATAACGAATCTTTTCATGCACAAAAATATGTTGAGCCACATTTTATTTTGTGCTCGGCTGTTATCGAGCACACAAAAGATGTTTTCGCGAAAACAAAATGGTGGAAAATTTTTGAAAAAAATATTTCCAGGCTACCTGCACAAAAACTGATGCCAGGGTCATGTTACTTGGGGCCTGATTTGGTAAACACAAGTGTTGGTGTTTACCAAGGGTCAGTATTTTTCGATTTACAATGTTTTTGTCTCTCGCTAACTGAAAACAAGATGGCGGCAGCACAAAAACAAACATCCAGAGATCGAAAACAAAAATGTTGTCATAAATGTTTTTGCAGTGCACATATACATTTTCCCATAGGCTAAAATGGGAAATGAAAAACTTACATAACTTTTGAATGGATTAATAATTTTTCACCAGATCATCAAAAGGCGCCAACTTGACCAAGGCCACATATACACATGCACATTTGAATCCAAACAGACGCATCATACAGTCTGTTAAGCGTGACAAAAAAATAAACAAAAGTTGAGGATTTTTCAAATTTTGACACTCTGCAGTTCCACAACTGTACATCCAACCAAAACCAATATTTCCAGATCCAGAGATCTATGGTTGGACGCTGTGCATGCAAAATGTCAGGCAAATGGTTGCAAAGTTATAAAAGTGCAAACTTTAGGGTTTAACATAGAAGTGGCCCACCAACCCTAACTATACCTGCACTACCGTGCTGGTATTATATATATGTGGGCACTGAACATGTACTCCCTGGAAGACAGAAGAGAGAGAGGGGACATGATTGGGACATTCAAGTACTTGAAAGGGATAAATAATGTTGATAAGGAAAGTCTCTTTAAGCTGAGTGGCAACCATATCACGAGGGGGCACAGTCTTAAGCTGGAGGGTGGGAGGTTTAGGAGGGATGTCAGGAAGCACTTCTTCACAGAAAGGGTGGTGGACACTTGGAATGCGCTGCCAGAAGAGGTCATCTCATTAAAGACAGTGAGCAGCTTTAAGAGAGGCTGGGATAGGCATGGGGGAAGTTAAGAATCATGGGAAGGGAGGATGGGAGGAGTGAGGAGGGAGGGCAGGGACATTGGCTCAAGCTGTGGACCCTGCAATACTAGCAGACTTGATAGACCAAATGGCCTTCCTCTACTGGCTTCTTTGTATGTTCGTATAAATTACAAAAAACATTGTTCATGTATCAGTTAGGGTTAAAGCTTCAAAAGTAGGGAAATGTGACAATAGGGTTTCCAAGAAAGTGTAGGATCCAGTCCAGCCACCTCGGTTAAAGCAACAATATCAATTAAGGGAGTAGCCCACTACCAATTAAGGCACAATCTAACTGAAACAAATTGGTAGCAACTGAGCCCACTCACCCTGTAATTTATATGTATATTTTATTGTTTTCATATAAGATTCGGTCAGTATACAGTATGCTTATTCCATTCAAGCGTTTCGGAACAATATCCTTCATCAGTGAGCACACTTGTATCTTAAAAAATATACAAAAAAAAATATTTTTCACTCAAGCATCAATTCCATCTGAAATTCAATCATTTTCAATTTTATACAAATATGGTTTCTCATCCCCAAACAATTCTGTTATATCTTAAGTCTTCATGCTTGCATCTAAATATTTTTCTTATATAATCCTGTGAGTGATGCAACAGACTCATAACCATAAATATTTCTAAATAAAACATTTCATTTCCTACTTCATTTCAATGCACTAGTCTCTACAACATCAATTTCACTTCTCTCTATTATCATGTCCAAACTAAAACAAATAATTTGGATGTACCTGGGTTTTTATTCCTTCTCAGACCTCTGTAGAGCATCCTGTTTAAAATAACATAAATAATATATATGCATACATTCATGCATATCCAATTGTTACCAAGTCTAAATTTCACTTCATTTCCAGAAATAATATTCTTTCATACCTGCTTTCTCTAATTTGTTTTGTAGTTTTCAGCCTCCAGTCTGTAAATGCAAAGGACCACTTATTCAGCCGTTTGTACTAATCAGGCTTGCTCAGAACGCCAGGTACTAAACCCATGTTAATTTATTTCAAAGTGCATATGTTTGAAATGCTTTTTAAGTAGTTATAAGTCTATTGAGCTTGAATTCAGGTAGTGTTTCATATATTTACTTACTTAAGGTTGCTATTTCAGTGTTCATCACACGTTCTCCTGACCCCCTGTTCTCTCTTTCATGGAGGTTTGGAGTTACTGAGCACACTCAGTTAAAAACCTGTCTGTTTGGGAACTGGGCATGGGGGAGATACACATGGTCACCTGACTCCTGTGTTAACTCCCTGTATGCCCAACCTGCATTTGCAGCGCCCAGCAGCTGAAAAAGCAGAAACTGATGGGCGCCCAAAACACTCTCTTTTTATTATATTTATTAAATCTGCTTGTATATTCCACAGTTCTTCTAATACATGTCCTTGCATCTTTGTAGCATCAATTTATTTTTTAACTGAAAAACTCTTATTTCTGACCCATGTCAGTGGGAGGTCAAATAGGGTCTCCAACCCTAACACCTCCCCTAGTAACACCACCCCACCCACCCCACCCTCCACAGACCAACAGGCATCGGGGGTGTGCCTTGGGGAGCACTGGGCCTAACTCTTACCCCATTCCAATTGTAAGGAAGCTGAGATGGTACAGTATAGGAGAACGGGGTGAGAGTGTGGCCCAACACCCCCAAGGCACACTCTGATGCCTGTTGGTCTGTGGAGGTTGGGGTGGGGTGATCAGGTTGGGTGTAGTTGGGGGAGGTGTTAGGGTTGGAAACCCTAATGTCACATTTCCCCTACTTTTGACGCTTTAACTCTAACTGATGCATTAACAAATTTTTTTGCAATTTATTTCCTTACTTTTTGAGATAGTATAATAGTACCTTTATTTTACTGTGGGAGCGCAGGGTCCTTCAGACCCTGCTCTCCCATCCCTCCATAGATGCGCATATGTATCTAGCTGTGGAAACGCAGGGGCCAGCTTCCACATGTCAAATTACAAGCAGGCATAATGAAATTGCAACAAATAGTCATAGCTGTGTCATCTTAAATAATTTTCACCCCAAATATTCAACATAACCTTCTTATCACCTCACCGCATGTACCCAGTACAGAAAATATTCTAATACCGTTGAAATGTAATTCTGCGCAACTGTAGCACCATTCCGTGCCACAGGTGTGGAAAAACATTTTTGGCAGTATTTGAAAAATGACAGCTGTACGATTCATGAGGTGTTGTGAAAAAATGGCAATGTTGAAAATTTGGAGTGAAAATATGACAAACTGACAAAGTTACACCTGCATGTAACTTGGGCATTTTTAAGTATTTTTGTACCAAATTTTCAACATGGGCTTTTTGGTCCCCCACCTAATGAACACTTGTACTGTAATTTCATTAATCAGTTTCAAAAGGTGATTTCACATAGCGACGCACCATTCTTCGCCACAGGGTGAAAACATGTTTCAGGCAGGATGTGAGAAATGACAGCTATACTGTTTATGAGGTAGTATGAAAAAATGAGTCTGTTGAAAATCTGGAGTGAAAATATTGTAAATTACCAAAGTTATGTGCCTGCGTAGAAACTGCACAACACATGCTTGTAACGCAGACATTTTTCCACATTTTTGCACCAGAATTTCAACATGGTCTTTTTGGGACCTCCCCTCATGAACACTGACACTGTCACGTCATTAAATGGTCCTAAAGAAAAAATTACTCACCTTAGTAATGTTGTTTCTTCTAATGGAGTCTTGCTATATTATAGACATTAGCAGTTTGTTCCAGCTCTAGAACTGCCCCGGAGTGAAATGGTTAAAACCATTCCAAAATAGAATTTTGGCACGAGAGCAGCTCTATCTGTGTCATTTCAAACTTGAACTGTCAGATCTTTACAAGCCAAACTCACTAAGGTCTGTGTGGAAGCTGTAACCTACACTAGCCAAATGGCTACCTAAATAATAACAACCATTGATGGTCCCAACACCCAAGACTCAAGTCAGGGGACCAGAAATACTAACACCATTCTAATAATATGAAAATGGAACATAAGTATAATAAAACACACACACACGTACACATACACACCCCCAAAGTCCCAAAGGGGACAACATGCTAACAGGACATAAGTAGTGCCCACACTAAGTTGCCCGCACCCCACCAAGTAGAGGTTCTGAGAGGGGCAGGTTGGGGGGGTGGTCTATAATATAGCAAGACTCCATTAGAAGAAACAACATTACTTAATGTGGAGTAATTTTTCTTCAAACAACATGAAGTCTTGCTATATTATAGACATTAGCAGAATACACAGCAGTACCTCCATGGAGGAGGGCAGAAACTACTTAGGGAATAGGCTCTGAAGAACAGCTGTGCCAAACCGAGGCATCTCTCTGGCCTGGACATCCAGGGGTAATGCTTAGTAAAGTGTGTACCATTTTCCAAGTAGCAGCCTGGCAAATCTCTAATAAAGGGATATCTCTGGCAGCAGCTAGAGACGCAGCTGTACCCTGGTAGAATGAGCCTCAAACCACGGGGGCTCTGCCCACTTCTGATAACAAAATTGGATACAAGAGACAATCCACCTGGCTATTGATCTCTTAGTGGCAGGTTTGCCTTTCCCAACTTCACCATGGGTAAGGAAAAGTTGGAGGATTCGAACCTGTGACCTTTGGTACTGCTCTATATAATAACTAAGAGCTCTTAACATCACGCTGTGCAACCTCCTCTCACCCGAAGAGGAGTGATCAGTGAAAAATACTGGAAGGGAGATAGATTGATTAAGATGGAAATCTGAAACCACCTTAGGCAAAAACTTCCTATTAGTCCTAAGGACTACCTTATCCCTGTGGAAAGAAATAAAGTCAGTCTCCACTGACAAGGCTTGCAATTCACTTATCGTCTGGCAGAAGTGATAGCCACTAGAAAACAGTTTTCCAAGTTAGGTACTTAAGCTCTGCAGAAGACAGAGGTTCAAAAGGGGTTGCATTAACTGGGCAATGCAAACATTAAGGTCCCAAGCAGGGCCGGTTCCCGAAAGGGAGGATTAGTATGGAGTAATCCTTAAAAACTTGGAAAACACAGGATGAGAGGAAAGAGGGATGACTTTCCTGTTGACACAAAAGCAGACACAGCTGCCAAATGAACTCTCAGGGTAGCTGGTCTGAGACCCAAGGAATTAAGATGTACCATGTAATCTAACAAAATGGGCAATTCAGCAGATTCTGGGAAATATTTTAGCACACCAAATGGAAAACCTTTTCCATTTAGAACTATAAGTAGCCCTAGTGGAAGGCTTTCTGGAAGCCTTTAGGATCTCAAGAACACCCTGAGAGAGGTGTAAATCAGCAAACTCTAACTCCTTAAGAGCCAGGCCTTGAGGTTGAGGATTTGAGATCCGGATACCAAACCTTCCTGGGCACAAGTCAACAGATTGTGATTCCTGGGGAGGCACAGGGGAAGATGGACTGTCAGAGACAGAAGGAGTGGGTACCAGGCTGCCTGGCCCAACCGGGGCAATCAGAATCACCCTGCAAGGCCGAGATCTGATTTTGACTAGTACTTTGAATAGGAGAGGAAAGGGGAAAGCATAGAGGAACCTCCCTCCCAATCCAGAAGAAGGGCATCCAGGGAACTGAGCCCAGCACTGGAGGCCTGCAACAGAACAGAGGAAGTTTGTGATTGTCTGGGGCTGCAAAAGATCTATCTGAGGGATGCCCCACCTGGCAAAAACTATCCCCAGCACTTGAGGATCCAGGGATCATTCGTGATGGCCCTGGGAAATCCTGCTGAGGGCATCCGCTAGGACATTGTCCTTCCCTGGAAGATGAACTGCTATGAGGGAAGTGTTCAGGGAATAGGCCAGAGACCACAACTTCATTGCCTCGGTGCACAAGGCCGAAGACCGAGTGCCCCCCTGTTTGTTGATGTACCACATTGTTGTGGTGTTGTCTGTTCTGACTTGTATCACCTTGTCGTGGACAGATGCAGAAAAGCTTGAAGAGCTAAAAGACAGCTCTGAGTTCCAGCAAATTGATGTGGAGCAGAGATTCCTGGGGAACAAACTCCTGAGTGGAAAGGTCACCCATGTGGGCTCCCCAACCCAGAAGGGAAGCATCTGTAGTGAGAGTCAAGTCGTGAGAAGGGGAAATGAAGGGACCCCACTTTAATTGCTCTGATCCTGCCACCACTGGAAGAGCTAGGATCAAGGTTCAGTCACTGGGACCAACTTGGAAAGGGGTCTCTTCTCTGAGACCAAAAGGTTCTCAAGTGAAACTGAATGTCTCATCTGAAATCTGGCTCCCTGCACAACAGCTGTGGATGCAGCCATGTGCCCCAGGAGCTGCAGAAAGTGTCTTGCTGGTCGAGAGACCTGCAGAGTGAAGGAAGAGGCCAGAGCCACTAAATTCCTTACCCTTTCTGGGGGAAGAAAGGCTCTGGCTAGCTTTGTGTCCAATTCTGCCCCTATAAAGGTGAGTACCTGGACTGGTTCCAGAACCGACTTTAGTAGGTTTAGCAGAAACCCAGGGAGGTGAGAAGCTGCTGGGTAACCTGCAGGTGAGATTTTACCTGTTCTGGGGACTGGCCTACAATGAGCCAGTCGTCTAGATAGGGAAAACAGCAATCCCTCTGCCTCCTTAAGTGGGCCACTGCCACTGCTAGACACTTTGTGAATACCCTTGGAGCAGAGGTAAGGCCGAGAGGCATTGCTCTGAACTGGTAATGACCTGAGGGCAGTTCGAATCTGAGGTACTTTCGATGGGATCTTCTGATTAGGACATGAAATAGGCATCCTTGAGGTCCAGGAGGCTAGCCAGTCCCTGGCCTTAGGGAAAGGTAAAATCATTGCCAGAGTTACCATTTCGAACTTTGGTTTCAAAAGATGCTTGTTCAGATATCTGAGATCTAAAATGGGCTGCCATTCTCCTGTCTTTTTGGGGTAAGGAAGTATCTGAATACAGACCCCTGCCCTGATGCAGGAGGAACCCTTTCTACTGCTCTGAGAGCTAACAGGATGAGACCTCTGTTTCCAGAGCGAGGGTCTCTGAAGCACTTGCAGGTAGAAAAAGTCTGCTTCTCAACTTGGGAAACTTTTTGAAGCTGAGAACCAGACCCTGGCTTACTACTTCCAGAACCCACTTGTCTGAGGTTAAAGAAGCCCAATTCTGACTGAAGTAAGCCAGCCTGCCCCCACTGGTACAGGAGAACGGCCCTGGGCACCCCATCAGGGTGCCTGTTTCAGGAGCTTTAGGCTGGGGGTGGGAGCAGGTCTGCCCACCCTCGCCTGCCCCAGCCTCTGAAGAAGCCCTCTGAGCATAGGCAGAGGAGGCCTGAGTCTGGTAGAAAGGCCTGTGAAAAGGCTCTGCCCCCAGCCCTGGGGGCATGCCTTTGAGGAGTGGCTTGCCGCCTCCTTAGCCTGGGCACTCTTGTAAGTAGTCCTATATTCATCCATCTTCTTCATGTAATTCTCTGTCTGCTCTCCAAACAGAGAATTTCCCACCAGGAAAATCCATAGCCTTAGTCTGGGTATCCTGTGACAAACTAGTACACCTGAGCCAGGCCAACCTCAAAGCTACAGATGTGGCCATGACCCTAGAGGAAACATCATTAACATCCACAGCAGCATGAAACTGAACCTTAGAGGCTTCAATGCCATCAGCAGCCACCTGTTCTAGTTCACTAGCCAGCTGGCCATGGGCCTGCTTGGCCAATTGCAAAACAGTATCCCATCTAGATTTCTGATACCTAGCTACATAAGCCATATAATTTGCTTTTCTGAGTCCCAGAGAGGCTGCCATATACTGTTTTTTTGCCATGGCATCAATCTTCCTGGAATCCTTGTCAGGAGGATGTGAAGCCAAGGGAATATTAGCTTTATCACAGGCAGCAGCCTGAACTACCCCAACATGACTGCATTGCTGAGAAAGGAATTCTGTATCAGGGCCTGACAATGTATACCTTCTGTCCATATTTTTATCTACAGGAGGCACAGAATTAGGAGCTTTTAAAATTTTAATTGTTTGTTTCGTAAAAGACTTATGTAAAGGAATAGACAATCTCCTAGACTCTGGAATATCCATCATTTCTACAAAATCAGGCTCCTCTTGCTCATCCACAGCCTCTTCTAAAGGAAGCTGGAGGTTTCAGCAACTTTTTATAAAACATAAAATGAGATGGGGACTCAGACAGCATAGGGGGAGATTCTAAAGGTCTGTCTGGGGAGATGTCCAGTTCAATGGGCACACCCAGACCTTCCCAGCCACATTCATACTGTTCATAATCCTCCTCCCCCTCCTCTGGTTCATAAAATTCCTCAATATCATAATCCTGAACCACTGGGACCGGACGAACCGACCTTTTACCAAATAGTGGTGGTTCGGACGGACCCCGAGACAGTGACTGGACAATTTGTATGGCTTTTTCTATCTCTGCAGCAGTTGGAGAAGGAATTTTGGACTCAGACCTGCTGATTTTCTTGTTTTCTTTACTGGAATTGGTTCCTCAGAACCAGCTTTTCTTTGGCCCGAGGAAGTCTGGCCCTGGTCAGAGGGCACTCCCTCTGGTTCGGTTGGCACCGAACCGGGCTGGCCATCCGGGTCAGCGGACTTTATGGCCTCTCATTCCCTGAGTCTGCCCAATCTTTTTCCAGGGTGGCTGCAGGGAAATTCTTACATACCTGGCAGTCTGACTGGAAGTGGTCAAACCCCAGACAATAAACACAGGTGGTGTGTGGGTCAGCCTTGGCAAAGACTTCCCCACAAACATCACAGTGTTGAAACCCAGTAGGCCCGGTTTTTCTTTTGGGTTTCTCAGACATAATGCCAGCCTAACCAAAAACTTGCCCTTTTAGCGGCAGTGCCAGGCAAGACACCCTTTCTCGGTTCCTAACGTGTCACATGGTACTGGAAAAAACGTAATAAATCCGTTTTTAGAACCGATAAGAACCGGAACCGCACTCTAAAATAGTAACTTTAGTTTTAAATGAGTTTAAACCACTGATCGGTTCAAAACCGAACCGATAACTTACAAGTTCCCACAGACAAAACCTTCATTTACTTCCAGTTACCACAGATGGAGCTTGAACCGAGCGGTTTTGCGGTTAAAATAAAACTATTCTCGGTTAAATCCAACCGAGAAAACACTTTTAAAACCGAGAAATGAACCGAGCAGAATGAGAAATCTCCGGAGCGACTGTTCACTGAGGCGGAGTAAAGAATCTGACAGTTCAAGTTTGAAATGACACAGATAGAGCTGCTCTCGTGCCAAAATTCTATTTTGGAATGGTTTTAACCATTTCACTCCGGGTCAGTTCTAGAGCTGGAACAAACTGCTAATGTCTATAATATAGCAAGACTTCATGTTGTTTGAAAGGTGAGTCTGTGCAGCAACTGTGAAATCACCTCATGGGTCCGATTAACGAAATGACAGTATTCATGAGATGGGGTCCCAAAAAGCCCATGTTGAAAATTTGGTGCAAAAATGTCAAACAATGGCCGAGATATCAACATAAGTTCAAAATGCCATTGACTGCCATTATTCAGCGTTTACCTTGATTCTTCAGTTTGCAGCTGGGCTAAGAGTGCAGACATGTCACGGTTCAGAGAAGATAACAGCGCTTGACCTCTGGTGGTAAGTATAGGGAAGGGGGTGTGTGGGTTGGTGGGGTGCTCAGTGGGAGGGTCAGGTTGGGGGAGGGGTGCAGTGGGGATAATGAGGGATGGTTTTCTTTTTCTCAGGTTTACAGAAAAAAGACATCAGGGGACTGTTTTCTTTATTTCAGGGATACACTTGGGGAACAAGAGTGGTGGGTGGGACTGCACAAAGAGGGACAGAGCGGAAGGGTTATATTTTTTTCATATTTATGGGGTCCAGGGAATGAGAGTTGTGGGTGCTCTCTGTCCTGGTGATGCCACTTTCTCTGCCTCTCTGTAGGAGCTTTGCACTTCCACTGGGCTTCAGAAAGACAGAGAGTCAGACCGACAGCAAGCTGACGCAAGAGTGAGCAGCAATAAAATGGATGGCAACCAAGCTCGGGCACACACTGTACTCCACTTCTCTGTTTTGGGTGGGGGGGGGTGACACTGTCTCTGACAGGAACGAGTTGGACCTGCATATATATGCTGCACTGGAAGCATCTCTCGCTGTTGCTGTGTCTGTCTCGGGGGGGGGAGGATTAACACCACTGGGGGATGGGCCACCCACTAATGAAACGCATGCTTGTACTCGCCACATCTCCGCATGTTGCTCTTACTGTTTGGGGGCTCTCTCGCTGCTCTGTCCCTGACACTGGTGCCACTAATGATCATCACTTCTTTCGATCCTGTGTGCGCGCTCTCGCTCTCTCTCTCTCTCTCTCTCTCTCAGGAAAGGGGAGCTGGTTGCTGGGCTCCTGCCTCTCCTTCTCGGTGTCTGTCCCTGCAGCGCATGTCTCTTGCTTGCCAGTGGCATTATGTAAATGAAAGTAATGAAGTACTCTCTCTCATTGGAGTGCTTCTTTTCTTTCAACTAGAGAATGGCTTCCAGCTGTGAAACTCGGACTGGTGTCACAGTCTGGTTGCATTCTCATTGGTCTGTCAGGGTCAAGACCACTGTAGACTGCTCTGCATCAGACTCATCCCTGACACACCTCTCTAATGTTCTACCACAAGATGATTCTTGCGCATGCACAAGGAAACAGAAAAAAGGGGGATAGAGTCACCAGAGACCAGTTAGGGTGTGCTAGGACAGATTAGGCAGGGGAAATAAAATGGGCAGACTGGGTGTGCCAGAAGGTTCTTTCCTGCTGACAAATGCTGTTTCTATGTTTGTAACATCAGGGCACTTTTTTTTTAGACAGACAGACAGACAAAATACTGACATCCAGTACATGACAGATTTGCATCACACAGCGCTGCAAGTACATTGGTGTACCATTGGGTCATCAGGCCTAACCGTTACCCCATTGTCCTATACTGTAGTGTGTAAGGTTGTTTACGCATGGAATGGGCTGAGATTTGGGCCTGATGACCCAATCGCACACCCCAATGCCTGTTGGTGTGTGGAGGGTGGAGGGATGGGGGTAGAGTGGTAGTGGTGGGAACCCAGTGGGTGGGGTGTAAGGGTTGGAAACCCTAACACCTCATTTCCCTACTTTTGTTGCTGTGGTACTCACCTTAACTGATGTATTAACAGAGTTTTTTACAAAGAATACTGTATATATATATATATATATATATATATACACACACACACCACACACACATATGCACATACATACAGTATATATATATATATATATATACACACATATATGCACATATATATAGATATATATCTACAGTGGTGCGGTAGTGCCACTATAGTTACAGTTGAGGAAGCAGTTTAATGTTAAACCCCAAATTTTGCACTTTAATAACTTTGCAATCCTTCAACAGATTTGCACTAAATTTGAAATGCGCTGTCCTGTGGGGGTAGATCTCTTGACGTTCCAAGTTTTGTTTTGATTGGATGTGTGGATTTTGCACAGCGCATAGTGAAAAAAGTGTAAAAGTCCCTTTTCAAACAACATGAAGTCTTGCTGTATTCTGATATATGCAGTGATGTGCAACCTTTGAACTGCCCCGGAAAGGAAAGAGTTAACTTTCCATGCAAGGCATGGAACCCTGAGCTTGAGCTCGGTTGAGCCTCTGTCTGTTGTTGTTTGAACCCAAACCGCCAGATTCTTTACTCCGCATCACTGAACAGTCGCTCCGGAGATTTCTCCTTTGCTCGGTTCAATTTAGTCAAAGTGTTATTTTTTTCCCTCCGTTTCAACTGAATTTAATCCATCTAACCTGTCGGTTCAGTCTTTGTCTGTGGTACCGTGAGTACTAGATAGGTTTATTATTGTTAGCTCTGTGTGGAACTTGTAAACGTCGAATTGGTTTGGTTTGAACCGATCAGTCAGGTTTGTTAAAAAAGTTTGTTCTGCTTTTTAGAGTGTGGTAACCGGTCCTTATCGGTTCTAAAAAAAATGGATTTCATTACGTTTTTTTCCACGACCCGTATCATGGTCAGGAATCGATAAGGGTGTCTTGCCTGGTGGATTGATGAAAAAAGGCTAAGTTTGGTTAGGACTGGCCATGTCTGAGAAACCCAAGAGAAAAACCGGGCCCACTGGGTTTCAGCATTGTTGTGTGTGTGGGGAAGCCTTTGCTAAGGCTGACCCCCACACCACCTGTGTTTATTGTCTGGGATTTGACCATCTCGATTCAGACTGCCACATTTGCAAAAGTTTTCCTACAGCTACCCTGGAAAAGAGAGTAGGTAGGCTGAGGGAAAGGGAGGCCAAAAAGTCTGCTGACCTGGATGGCCAGCCCGGTTTGGTTCCAACCAAACCAGAAGGAATGCCCTCTGACCAGGGCGAAACTTCTTCGGGCAAAAGGAGAACCGACTCGGAGGAGTTGGTTCCGGTTAAAAGAAAAAGAAGGGATAAGTCAGCCGGTTCGGATCCACAAGTTCTTTCTCCGACTGCTGATGAAATTGCCAAAGTGATAAGGATTGTGCAATCGCTAACTCCGGTTCCGACCAAACCGGCACCATTGGTTAGGGGCTCGGTTCGGTCGGTTCCTCCGGTTCCGGATTATAATTTAGAGGATTTTTATTAACTGGAGGAGAGGGAGTATGAGGATAGTGATGGTGATTATGAAAGTCTGGATGTGCCCATTGACCTGGACAGCTCCCCAGACAGACCTTCAGGCGTTTCTCCTCCTAGGCTTTCTGAGTCCCCTTCCCACTTTATGTTTTACAAAAAAGTGGCTGAAACTCTCCAGCTTCCTATGGAGGAAGCAGTAGAGGATCAGGAGGAGCCTGATTATGTTGAGATGATGGACATCCCAGAGTCCAGGAGACTGTCTATTCCCCTTCATAAGTCTTTTGGGAAACAGACATTTAAAATTTTAAAGACTCCTAATTCTATACCTCCTGTGGACAGACGAATGGACAAGAGGTATACGCTTTCAGACTCAGATACAGAGTTCCTTTCCCAGCAATGCAGCCATGTTGGGGTAGTGCAGGCTGCTGCCTGTGATAAGGCAAATATACCCTTGGCTTCACACCCCCCAGATAAGGACTCCAGGAGGATTGATGCAATGGCAAAGAAACAGCACATGACAGCATCTTTGGGACTCAGACAGGCTAATTATATGGCCTACACAGCTAGATACCAGAAGTCTAGATGGGACACTGTGATGGCTCTAGCTAAACAGGTCCCTGGCCAGCTTGCCAAGGAGCTGGAGCAGGTGGCTGCAGATGGTATTGAGGCATCCAAGGTGCAATTTCATGCTGCAGTAGACTCCAATGATGTTTCATCTAGAGTCATGACTACATTTGTGGCCCTTCGAGAGGATGGCTTGGCCCAGATGTACTAGCCTGTCGTAGGATACCCAGACTAAGGCCATGGATTTTCCTGTTATGGGTAATTCTCTGTTTGGGGAGCAGACAGAGAACTACATGAAGAAAATGGATGAATACAGGACCGCCTATAGGAGTGCTCAGGCCAAAGAAAGGCAAGCCACTCCCCAGAGGCAGCATTCCAGGGGCAGGGGCAGGCCTTTTCATAGGCCTTTCTACCAAGCCTAGGCCTCCTCTTCCACCTTTGCCCAGAGGGGTTCTTCAGAGGAGAGCAGGCGGAGGTATAAGCAGGCCTGCTACCACCCTCAGCCTAAGCCCCTGCCAAACAGCACCCTGATGGGATGGCCCGGCCGATTCTCCACTACCTGTAGGGGCAGGCTGGCTTACTTTGTCCAGGACTGGATGTCTTTAACATCAGACAAATGGGTCCTGGAAGTAGTAAGCCAGGTACTGGTTCTCAGCTTCAAACAATTTCCCAAGATGAGAATCAGATCCTTCCCACCTGCAAATCCTTCAGAGGCCCTTGCCCTAGAGGCAGAGGTCTCTTCCCTCTTGGCTCTCAGAGCCATAGAAAGAGTTCTACCCCTACACAAGGGAAAAGGATTGTACTGAAGGTACTTCCTAACCCCCCAAAAAGACAGGAGAATGGCGGCCCATCCTGGATCTCAGATATTTAAACAAGCACCTTTTAAAGCCAAAGTTCAAAATGGTGACTCTGGGAATAATTCTACCCTCTCTAAGGCCAGGGGACTGGCTAGTCTCCCTGGACCTCAATGATTTCTATTTCCACATTCTCATCAGATGCTTCCACAAAAAGTACCTCAGGTTCGAGTTGCCCTCAGGCCACTATCAGTTCAGAGCAATGCCCTTTGGCCTAACATCAGCTCCAAGGGTGTTCACAAAATGCCTGGTAGTAGTGGTTGCTTTCCTAAGGAGAAAAAAGATCTCTATCTTTCCATACCTGGATGACTGGCTTATAGTGGGTCAGTCTCCAAACCAAGTCAGGTTACACCTACAGATAACTCAGCAACTGCTTACTTCTCTAGGATTCCTCCTGAATCTTTCAAAGTCAGCTCTAGAGCCAGTGCAGCTCCTCACCTTCATAGGGGCGGTGCTGAATACAATAAGGGTAGGAGCCTTCCTTCCCCTGGACAGGGCAAGGACCCTTGTGACATTGGCCTCTTCATTCACCCTTCAGATGTCTCGACCAGCAAGGCATTTTCTGCAGCTCCTGGGCCACATGGCTGCCTCTACGGCAGTGGTCCAAGGAGCAAAATTTCAGATGAGGGACATTCAGTTCCACTTAAGAGCCTTCTGGTCTCAGAGAAAGGATTCTCCGACCAAGCTAATCCCAGTGACTCGAACCCTGATCCAGGCTTTGCAATAGTGGCAGGATCAGGACAACCTAAGACAAGGAGTTCCCTTTGTCACTCAATCTCATTCTCTAATCCTTACCACAGATGCCTCCCTCTTGGGCTGGGGAGCCCACTTGGGGGATCTAACCACCCAAGGGTTGTGGTCATCTCAATAATCTCTGCTTCACATCAGTCTCTTAGAACTCAGAGCAGTGTTTCTAGCACTTCAAGTTTTTTCCAAGTCTGTTCAGAACAAAGTTGTTCAGATCAGGACAGACAATACCACCACAATGTAGTACATCAACAAGCAAGGGGGCACTCGGTCTATGGCCTTGTGCACGGACGCAATGAAGTTGTGGTCTCTGGCCTATTCTCTGAACACCTCTCTGATAGCAGTGCACCTCCCAGGGAAGGACAATGTCCTGGCAAATGCTCTCAGCAGGATATCTCAGGGCCATCACGAATGGTCCCTAGATCCCCTAATTCTGAAGGTATTCTTTTCCAGATGGGGCACTCCACAGATAGATCTTTTTGCAGCCCCAGACAATCACCAACTTCCTCTCTATTGCTGCAGACCCCCCAGTGTTGGGATCAGTCCCCCTGGATGCTCTAGTTCTCAACTGGGAAGGGAAATTCCTGTATGCTTTCCCTCCCTTCCCTCTCCTGTTCAAGGTACTAGTCAAAATCAGGTCTCAACCCTGCAAAGTGATTCTGATTGCTCCGGACTGGGCCAGACAGCCCTGGTATCCTCTCTTGCTGTCTTTAGCAGTCCACCTTCCCCTGTCTCTTCCCAGGAATTACAACCTGGTAACATGTTCTCAGGGGAGGGTTTGGTACCCGAATCTCAAATCTCTCAATCAAAGGCCTGGCTCTTGAATAGTTAGAGTTTGCTGATTTGCACCTCTCTCAAGGTGTTCTGGATATTCTAAAGGCTTCTCTCGAAAGCCTTCCACCAGAAAGACTTACAACTCCAAATGGAAAAGGTTTACTATTTGGTGCTCTGGGAAGCATATTTCTCCAGAGTCTGCTGGGTTGCCTACAGTCCTGGACTATATGGTTCATCTCAATAGCTTGGGCCTCAGACCAGCTACACTTAGAGTGCATCTGGCAGCTGTCTCTGCCTTCTTGTCAGCAGGAAAGCCCTCTTCCCTTTCAGCTCATCCTGTATTTTGTAAGTTCTTCAAAGGATTGCTGCATACCAATCCTCCCTTCAGGGACCCTGCCCCTGCTTGGGACCTTAATGTTTGCATTGCTCAGCTTATGCAACCCCTTTTGAGCCTTTGTCTTCAGCAGAGCTTAAGTACTTGACTTGGAAAACTATGTTCTTGGTAGCCATTACTTCTGCCAGACGCATAAGTGAGTTACAGGCCCTGTCAGTGGAGCCTGATTTTATCTCCTTCCATAGAGATAAGGTGGTCCTCAGGACTAATAGGAAGTTTTGCCTAAGGTGGTTTCAGATTTCCACCTTAATCAGTCTATGTCTCTTCCTGTTTTCTTCACTGACCATTCCTCCTCTGGGGAAGGAGGCTACACAGCCTGGATGGAGAAAAGAGCCCCAAGCTACTACATAGAGCACAAAGGTCACAGGTTTGACTCCTCCAATTGTTCCTCAATTATGGTGAGGTTGGTAAGGGAAAACCTGCCACTAAGAGATCTATTGCCAGGTGGATTGTCTCTTGTATACAATTCTGCTATGGAAAATTAGGCAGAATCCCACCCTCAGGCCTGAGGGCTCACTCTACTAGAGGTACAGCTGCTTCCCTGGCTGCTGCCAGGGACATTCCTATCTTAGAGATTTGTCAAGCAGCCACTTGGAAAACAATACATACTTTCGCCAAGCATTACTCTCTGGATATCCAGGCTAGGAGTGATGCTCAGTTTGGCACAGCAGTGCTTCAGAGCCTGTTCTCGAAGTAGGTTCTGTCCCTCCTCCATGGAGGTACTGCTTGGTAGTCTGCATATGTCAGAATACAGCAAGACTTCATGTTGTTTGAAGAAAAAATTACTCACCTTAGTAATGTTGTTTCTTCTAATGGAGTCTTACTGTATTCTGACCTCCCCGCCTCCCTCTCAGAACCTGGGTTTTGGGATGTGGGTGGGCAGGAACAGTGTTGGCATCCTAGAGGTGCCCCCTTTTTCTCACCCTCTTATTTTTGGGTGTGTGTGTTGTGTTTTGTTTTTTGGGTTTCCTGACTTGAGTCTTTGCCTTGGAACCAAAAACCTTTTTTATTAAATTTAGTTGCCAGTTGGCTAGTGTGAGTTTACAGTTTCCACACAGGATGCCCAGTGAGTATAGCTTGTAAAGATCTGGTGGTTTGGGTTCAAACAACAACAGACAGAGGCTCAACCGAGCTCAAGCTCAGCGCTCCATGCCTTGCATGGAAAGTTAACTCTTTCCTCTCCGGGGCAGTTCAAAGGTTGGATATCACTGCATATGTCAGAATACAGCAAGACTCCATTAGAAGAAACAATATTACTAAGGTGAGTAATTTTTTCTTTTTGCCCATTTTTGCTGATTTTTCCTCATTGTGCTGTGGCTACACCATTTGGAATTTGGAGCTGACATTTTCAGGGTAGAAAGAGCTAGTGTTGGTTTGGTGAAAAAATATTAATCCGTTCCAAAGATATTCAATTTTGAAATTCTGGGTTCTGAACATGCTCAGTTCAGTCTTTTGAATAGCTGCACTTTCTCGAACAAGGATTTGGGCTCACGAACAGGGATTTTGACAGCTCACAAACAGGAATTCATTAAATCCCCATTTGTATGAAAGAAATCCCTGTTCATGAGCCACCATCTTGTTTTCAATTTTGTTAAAAAACAAACTGTAACTGTAACTTGTCCCACGGATGTGTTATGTAGAGATTGAAATATGGGTTTTGTTCAGGATGATGTCCTCTGCAAACCCATAGCTTTGGTACCATTTTAGTAAAAAATGACTGTTTTTAAATCTGAAACTCCCTGTTCCTGACTCTCTTCCAATCCCAGTTCCTGAGGTTCCAAAATCCCTGTTCGTGAGCTGTCAAAATCCCTGTTCATATGGGGATGACCAGATGGCCCTATCTCACGAACAGGGATTTCTTACGATCAGGGATTTTGACAGCTCACAAACAGGGATTCGGCTCACGAACAGGGATTTGGCAGCTCATGAAAAGGGATTATAAAAATGAATCCCTGTTCATGAGCTGTCAAAATCCCTCTTCATGAGAAATCCCTTTTTGTGAGCTGTCAAAATCCCTGTTCATGAGAGGACGGCCAGATGGCCCTAAAAATCCCTTTTTATGAGCTGTCAAAATCCTTGTTCGTGAGTGGATGACCAGATGACTCTACCTCATGAACAGGGATTTCTCATGAACAGGGATTCTGACAGCTCACAAACAGGGATTCAGCTCACAAACAGGGATTTTGACAGATCATGAACAGGGATTTTTAAAGGTTGCTGTTTCTTTGCCAGTTCACTGCAAAGAAATGGTTAGGCTTTTTGCTTGAAATTTGCAGGGTACAAAGGGGTTGTCCCAGAGATGTGCTTATGCTGGTTTGGTGTAAAAATTTGCATCGATTCCATAGTTATGGCATTCCAAAGTTGAGAAATTTACCATTGGATAACATTGTGGAGAATGCAGTACCTTTCAGTGCCTATATCTTGAAAATTGTTTTGAGATATGGATTTTTCTCTAAGTGCAGCTTAGACTAAGCATGCATGCAGGTTACCAGTCCATGATTACAAGTGCAGTGGAATGTTTCGCAAAGTTGCTATTATTACCGAGATATTGCACCATTTGCACTGCAGGCTCTGCGCTCCCACATATGGATACCATTATGCAGTAAAGATGACAATTCATTACAATGTCTGTGTACTTATGGATAGATGGGGCCCTGCGCTCCAGAAAACTGATGCCATTGAAGGGAAGGGCCCTGGTAGATAGGTGGCACTCCAAAAACTGATACCATGGGAATGCAGGGCCTTGAGGGGCCTTCACCCTCAAAACCATATAAGGGTAAGATTACACTTTCTCAAAAAGTAAGGAAATTCATTGCAAAAAAACTTTGTTACTACATCAGTTAGGGTTGAAGTGACAAAAGTAGGGAAATGTGACATTAGGGTTGACACCCTTACACCCCCACCACCCTACCACCCCACCACCACCCTCCATAGAGCAACAGGGATGGGGTGTGCCTTGGGGTCATTGGGCCTAACTCTCATCCCATTCTCCTATACTGTACCATGTCAGTTTTCTTACACATGGAATGGGGTGTGAGTTAGGGTCAACGACCCCAAGGCATACCCTGCCACCTGTTGCTCTGTGGAGGGTTGGGGTGGGGTGGTAGGTGTTAGGGTGTCAACCCTTATGCCTCATTTCCCAACTTTTGTCGTTTCAACCCTAACTGATGCATTAATTAAATTTTTCAGAAAGAATATATATTGCAAAAAACTTCATTAATGCATCAGTTAGTGTCAAAGTGACAAAAGTAGGGAAATGTGGCATTAGGGTTTCCAAGTCTAACACCCTATTGCCCACCCTGCACAGACCCACTGGTAGGGGGGAGGGTCTGTCTTGGGGACTGTGAACTGTAACGCACACCCCATTCCAGCACACAATTAGGTGACATGGGTACAGCATAGCTGAATGGGGTGTACATTAGGGTTCACAAGCCCCAAGACAGACCCCCCGCCAGTGAGCCTGTGCAGGATGAGCAAAGGGGTGTTAGAGCTGGAAACCCTAATGCCACATTGACCCTAACTGATGCATTAACAAACTTTTTTGCAAATATATATATATATATATATGGGTATGGTAATTCCCTTATATTAGGGTTCAAGGGCCAGTTCTATGTTAAATCCCAAATTTTGCACCTTAATAACTTTGCAACTGTTCTATCAATTTGGATGAACGTTTGCATGCATCATTGGGGATTTGGGAATGATAGATCTCTGGATCTGGCAAGATTTGTTCTGGTCGGATGTACGAGTGTGGAGATATGGAATGTCAAAAAATTAGAAAATTACCATTTTTATGCAAATCCTTTATCAGGCTGTTTCTCAGAAATGTCTTGGGGGATTGATCTGAAACTTTCAGAGTATATGGGGTTTGTGTCGTAGATGTGCTATTTGAAGATTTGGTTAAAAAATATGAGTCTGTTCAAAAGTTATTGAAATTCAAAATTTCCCATTATTTCCTATGGGAAAAATTAGATGTGCTGTGTGAAAGCAGTGTTTTGCTGCTGCGATAGTGAGTTTTGCTTTCGCAAATGTGGAAAGTGGTGTTGAGATTCTGCCATCTTGTTTCCAGTTAGTGACGTGGAAAAAAACAAATTACTTAAAAAATACTGTCCCTTGGTAAACATCAACACCTGTGTTTACCTAATTGGGTCCTGAGGAACATGATTATTTGCTTACTTTGTGAAAACAGTGCTCAGAAATATGTTTATTTTAATCGGCTGTTTGTAATGTCGCAAATTTGTGATACTACTGCCGCAATTTGCGATACTACGTTTGCGAAACTGCCGCAAATTGTGACACTATTTCGCAAAACTATGGGATTGTGCCAAAAATTTGTGACGCTACTTTTGTAAAAGTCTCTGTTTCTTTGTCACTGCATTGCAAATAAACTGTTTGGACTTATGGGCCCAGATATTCAAACTGCGCCCAAAAAGTGCGCAATAGCAGGAGCAAGCGCAAGTCCACTATGCCCATGCACAACAGACACGCTATTCAAAAAAGGAGCAGGCCAAATTGCGCCTACAACCAACGTCTGAATATCGCACAACCTGCGCCATAGCGCAACTAGGAAGGGGAAGCTGAGCAGATATGATGCGCCATGGTGCAACAAGGGATGTTCAGCTGAGCAGTCCAGAGGTGCCATAGCACAATCAGGGAGCCCCCCAGATGCAGAGTAATGTAACAGCACAATCAGGGAGGTAGGGGCCCACCACCCATGCCACAGATGGGCACAGGAACACACAGCGGAACAGACATCGCCCCCCCACCTCAAGCAGTGCACAACCAGGGGAGGGCTGGAATAACCACTGGTCCATGGAGTCAAGCATCCAACCCACAGCCTGGCCATGGTGCCCCATCACACCTACCGGCAAGCTGTGACTGGCACACAAGAAGGGAGGACCACCACATGCCACACCATCCCCCCCAGTGCACAGCACAGCACACCCTGCACCGTGACCTCCAGACAACCCCTCATGAGCACTGATCAGCACTGCAGGAATCCCCATGCATGCCACCACCCCCACAGTGGCAATGCAACCCTGTGCACCACAGACCCATGCAAGCCAGCCCCACCATGAGCACCCATCAGCAGGTTGCAGCACACAGCAATGCAACAACGGCAGACAAAGTGCCACCACGCACAGTCCCCCGAGGTACTGCTGAGAGACTGACCAAGCGTTGGCACAAGAGTGACCCCATATTGGATGGTTGTGTAAGTGACACCTCTCCCAGTGGTACAGTGCTCCGCACAGTATTCCAGTAACACACCCCGGCCCATCACTGGCCACAACAGCCAGCACAGACACCCACAGTGGTGCGTGGAAGCATGCGCCACACCAGATGCCACACAGGGTCTGGACAGACACCCACCCATACCCAAGGGCACAACACAGGGATGCAGTGGTGGGGCAACCAAGCCCCCATCATGGGCCCATGTAAGCCGTGTACACACAAGCTGCAGTCCACCATGGCACTGGAGTGCCAACCACCCTGTGCCAGCACCATGGACCAATACCCCACCATGAGTCACCCGGAGCACAAGCCACAGACAGTGGGGCACATCCCCTGCAACATGCACAAGCCACAGCATGGAGGTGGGACAATGACCGTGTTGCCCACAGTGTCACCTGAGCCAGGCATGCACCACACCAGTGACATGGGCAACCCAGCAAAACGACGGGTACAGTGTCCGCCATGCAGGGAATGCCATCACTGACATGCCAGCAGATCATGCAGGTCAGAGACAGGCATGGGTGTTGGCTGCACAGGCCATGGATGGGCCGATGGGTGCACCATGGACACAGAGCACGCGCCATGGACCACTGCACACAGTCATCCAATGCACGGGGAACAACACACACAACACAGACACTGACTGATATCTACCCCACACCATAGACACCTCCACACGGACACACACATACCCATGACTACACCACCCCTGATGCCATGCACACCACTGCAGCTGAGCACCTATAGCCCGCTGCAAATCAGAGACCACCACAGTATTCATAGAAAAGTCAAATGTATTATAAAATAAATAAATCAACTATTTACATAACAACAACTATATACATGTGGTTGGGGACACAAAAAAGGGTGGGCAGGGGGAAAGGGTGGACAAATGGGATGGGATAGGAGGGGTGGAAGGGTGGGTCCAGGGGGGAATGGGAGGTCAGGGACAAGGGACTAATGTTGGCCACGTTGGTCCAGGCTCTGGCTCCCCCTCGTTCTGCGCCTCCTCAGGACCGGCGCCTCATCGATCCTCCAAAGGATGGTCACCGTTTCCTGGGCAAGGGCGAGTAGCTCCCTCAGGGTGTCTCTGATCTCCCTCCAATGTCTTGCACCTAGGACAAGGGAGCACAGTCAATAGGTATGAATGCACAGCCCCACACAGCCCACCCACTGTGCATGGCATATGGCCATGGGACATACCACTGTGATGATGTGTGACCAGCCGCAGTGATCACGTCCACAGGACATTCCCACCCAGGCGCATACAGCCATGCAGAACGCTGAACACACCCACCAGCTATGTCATGCACAACACCACCGTGGCCGTCCAGTGACATGGCTATGTGGTGCAAAGACAGTGGCACAGCCATGCACCTGGTGCACGCATGCACCACCAGTGACGCACACCCAGGCATGCATTGCCACTGGACAGTGTTGACCGTAACCAGAGGCGTGCATGGCAGTGATGTCAATGAATGGTGGCCATGCCCCGCTGCCCACCTTGTCAAACAGCATGCAATATTAATCATGGATGTCTGTCACTCACCCTCATCGGGACGGTCGGGTGGCCGTTATGGACCCTCGGCCCACCTGACTGTGGCTTCCACCGCCCACTGCTCCACCCTCAAGCGGCGAACCTCTTCTGGGCCTGTGGGGACAAAAAGGAGAGAACATCAGTGCACTCCCGAAGCAAAGTCCCCCTGCCCCAAGGAGTGTGCCCCACCACCAAGCCAGACCCACCCACCCCACACCCTGTGAACACCGCCACGGCCAAACCCAAACAGTCCCTCCCCTATGTGCTGGACACAAACAACAATGTGACTCATATGGACGATAACAGTGTGTTGATGGAACCCCTACCTGGTCGTGGTACTGTGCCCCTCCTGGCACATGACCGTAGTCTGGCCAGTAACTCCAGCTCCCTCCTCTGCAGGTCACCATATTGGTGCCTGCCCTGCTCTGCCATCCTGCCTCCGCCGGTCACCGCCTCAAGGGCTGTGGCCACCTCTTGCCACACCTTGGACCTAGCCCTATCCAGGGGGCCTCCCCAAACAGAGGCCCATGGTGTGGCTCCACTATGGCCACCAGGTTGGCCAACTCAATTGCAGACCAGGGAGCAGCCCTTCTCCACGCCATTGCGAATGCTATAGTAGGCAATATGGTGCTATGCAGCGCGGTACCCCATGTGCAGATGCTGCGCAGTACAGCGCTGCCATTCCCCATCGCGCTGTTACCGAACAGCGCGATAGAAGTGCACCTATGCCTGATGCATGGAGCCAAGGGGGCAAAGGTCGGGCACAGGGTCAAGGGTGCCTGGCGCAAGGCCACGCACAGCACCATCAGATGACAATGCGAGTAGCGCGATTGGCTGCCTGTGTGCCAGCGCCATAGTGGACTATCGGGCAGTTGTGCCATTGCGCCTATGAAGGCCCATTGCCACAGCGCTATGTAGTGACCCTCCCTATAGCACCACTGGCACAATGGTGGCCATGCCCTGCATTGCCTACCATGCACAGCACATCATCGGCGTGGCAGAAGCCGGCGTCAGCAACCTGGGCATGCGCAGTGAGGTGTACTACGCATGCCACAGAACTGCGCCATTGGCTCAGCATGTTCAACACAATTGCACAAAGCGCAACAGCGCAATATTCATCCGTCATATGCTAATTATCCAATCAGCCATTCAATGGTGCAGCACTGCGATTTGCATCTAATTAAAGTTGCTCCTCACCTAATTTGCATGGATTGCGCTATAAAGGTGCGACAAAGTGCTGCAGTGGCCATAGTCAGTTACTGCAGTTTATTGGAGAGTTGCATGCTGTGTGGGAGTGTGGACTGTGGATTCAGGGACATGCATGGGACTGCACAGTCACAGATAACAACTGCCATCCTTACAGGCTACATAATGATAGAGCACGTTCTGGGAGAGGAGGACAACAGTGGTGGGAGGAGGAGGAGGAGGCCGAATTTTACTAAGGCCAAAACTGAGGCCCTTTTCAAGGCCTACCTGGCTCAGGAGCTACTGCTCAGTGGATGGCGGGGCACCACTCAGGCCTGTGCTGCTGCATGGGAGGAGGTGGCACGTGCTGTGAACCTGCATGGCAGCCACCAGCGCTCCGTGCAGGAGTATAAGAAGATGGGTACAGACAGGAGGAGGGTAAAGGAGATGGTGGCTGCCATCAGGGCGGCACATGCTGCAACAGATGGGGGACAGCCGGAGGTGGTACAGCTCACCCCAGCGGAGGACAGGCTTGCTGCAAGCATGCACCAAAGTGCCATAGAGGGAGTTCTGGGTGGTGGCTTCCAGACAGGTGGTGGCCCATCTCTGCATGGTAAGTCATGGTCTGTCTGGGGGGGGCAGGTAGATCACACGCAGTAACGCGACTTTGCTTTCCCTTACAGATCCTGAGCGTCTGCATGGGTCAGCGGTGGTGGGCATGTCCACTGCGGACAGCTGGATGGAGTCAGAGGTGGGACCATCCACCTCCACTGGTATGTGTGGGTCTGTACGACAGTGGGGCCACCTGTCTGTCCACACTGATGTCGTTGAGACATGTGTGGAGGAAGCTCTGCCTGTGTCCCAGCGTGCTGGCATCCATGGATGCCAGCACACTGTGGCTGTGGCTGGGGCAGAGTCCGGCACCAGTGATGATGACATGACCGTCATGGGCAGTGACACGTGTGTGCCACAGGATGGACACACAGCAGGGCAATTCGTGCCCATGGCTGTGGCTGATGCCGCTGTGGGGGCCTGCGTATCAGCAACAGTGGGGCAGCACTGGTATCTGTTCAGGACAGTGGGACTGTTGCGGCCACTGCGGCAGCATCACTGAGCCCTGGTGTGTATCAGCCGTAGGGGCAACATGAGCAGTCGCCCACCGGGCCTGGGGGTACAGGGTTCAGCGGCGGCATCTGTGCACCACCTGTGGACATGCCCATACCTGGTCCTGGTGCATAGCACCCACCCTTAAGGGGTGCTGAACATCAGGCCCTTGCACACCCTGAGGGACACGATGCCGAGGAGGCTGAAAACCTCTTGGACGAGCACACCCGCTTACTGCAAGCATTGGTCCAGCAGCAGATGCGGCTTTCGACATCCATGGAAGTACTGTGTGTGGCTCTGGAGTGGGCAGAGGAGCATCACAGCAGGGACACTGAATGGATCCTGGCACGGATGGACCGTTTGTGGGAAGATGTGACCGCTGCCATTGACAGGCATGCACAGGTGTTCATTGCTGTCATGGCCACAATGGGCACACAGTCAGGTGCCCATGCATCGCGGACACCATGCAGTGCACTCTCCACCCCCTGTTCCCGGTGTCGTGTGACTCCCACCCTGTCGATGCTGGGTTCAGCTGCGGGCATCCCGAGCACTCCTGGTGCAGGCATGTTTGGTGTGCTGCAGACCCCTGCATGGGCACAGTCGCGTTCACGCAGTGCAACCCTTGGGGAACCATCTGTGCCACCCCATGAGGCCAGTGGTCAGCCTGCCAGTGCTGGCGGGTCTCGGCGGGGCCGCCCACACATCCGTGGTGGCCATGGAACTGTGTCACGAGACTGACCTGTCTCCCAGTGCAGCTGTCTGGTGCTGCCCTGTGTGCATTGTGTGTTTCAGTGGGCAGTGCACGGGTGGGTACCCGGCCCTGCACGCGGACACACAGTCCACCTGCACACCCTCCCAGCTGCTGTCTGCAGTTACGTGTGCACGATGATGCCTGCATTGCACTGTACACCAATGTGCAATGGTGCCCAGCATCTGACACATGCACATGGACAGGCAGTGGGCATGGTGACCTGTCGACATGTGTGTTGCTAGGGTTGGCATTCTGGGTCGGTGTGCCTCCTGCCCTCTGTGCATGTTTGGTGCATTGTGTGTGTGCGTGTGTGTGTGTCTGTCCACTTGGCGTGTTAATCCTCACCCATCCCTGGTTGTGTGTGTGCTTCTGTGTCCTGCCACTTCTCTTGACGGCATGCACCGTCGTGTGTCCATGCGTGTTTGTGGGTTGTGCCTTAGCCACTGGTGGTTGGACATGTCCCCATGACTTACCTGGGTTGGCTGAAGTGCTCCTCCATGATGGTGTCCTGGTGCAGCTGTGCCAGCCGGATCAGTCGGGGGTCTCACTGGCCAAAGGGGAGCTGCCCATCACCATCATCACCGGCGTCCTCATAGTCCCCATTGCTGTCCCCCTCTTTGACCTGTACAGCTATCCCACATTCATTGGCCATGTTATGCAGCATGCAACAGGCCAGGAATATCCCACAGGCCTTTGAGGGGCTGTACTGTAGGGCACCGACAGTGGTGTCCAGGCAATGGAAATGTGCCTTCAGCATCCCGAACACCCGCTCGATGACATTGCGTGTGGTGGCGTGTGCCTCATTGTAGCATTGCTGCGATGGGGTCATGGGCCACCGGTAGGGTGTGAGCAGCTAGGGACGGAGTGGGTATCCACTGCCACCTGTGTGTAGAGGGTGGAGGTTAGTTTGGTGATCAGCATTGGCCTGCCCCAAGCCATGCAGGCCACTACCCATGGCACCTCTGGCCATGGCCCCCCAGGCCCTAGATTTGTCCATTTGGTTTGCATACTCACCCACTAGGTGTCCTGTGGGGATGTCCCCCACTCTCAAATCTGTGGCATAGTGCCGACTGGTGCCAGATGAATGAATCTTGTGCTCCCCTAGGGTGCGTGGCACAGACATTGATGATGCGTCCCCTGTCATCGCACACCACCTGGCAGTTGATGCTGGAATAGCCCTTGTGATTCATGTATGCGGCCCCCTCATGGCCAGGTGGTGTGCATATGGCCATATAGGTGCAGTCTATTGCCCCTAGCATGCCAGGCATACGTGCTACCCTGTGGAACTCCTGTATGTTTGCTGTGCACTCCGCTGCTGTGCTGGGGAAATAGATGTACTCCGCAGCATGTGGCAGCAGTTCGCTGAGGAATTGGGTGAGGTGGCGTGACGTGGCCGACTGGGTTATGCCTGTGGTGTCCCCAGTTGGTCTCTGGAAGGTACCCGTGGCGAGCAAGCACATACAGGCTGTTACCTTGGTCTCCACTGACAGGGCATGGCTCCGTCGTGTGGGTGCCTGCATCACATCACTGCACAGCTTACAGAGCCTCCTCAGTATTGCCCTGTTCAGGCGGTACCAGCCCACAATCTCAGTATCTGTGTACAACTCAAAGCTGGTACGGGCTCGGTACTGCCTGTTGGGGGCATACCGCCTACAGGCCCTTCCACGGCCACGTCCCCCTGCCATCCGCCTTCTCACCTCCCTCATTACAGGCTCCATGTGGAAGGTGGCACTGACCATATCCCTAGTTTGCGTTCCCCCCTGGCAGCTGTTACTTTATTCCCCCCACTGTCCTGACTGCTACCTCCCCTGCACCGGGTACACCTGCCTGTGCTGGCCTCTGAGCTGTGTGGCTCCCCACACCTTCCCTGTGCCTGTCTGTTGCTGTGGCATTTCCCTGGCCTGCCCTGTTCCTGCCACTTGCCCTGTCTGTCCCTCTGCCTCTGACGCATGTGGCTTCCCTGTAGCGTTCTTGCGCCTCTTCCTTGCTCCTTTTTATTTGGGCTCATTTCCGCTGTGGCGCAACTTCCGCTTGCTCCACTGTCGCGCATTGCGCAAGTCTTTGAATATCACACTGCGCCATTTATGCATGGTTCCTCCCCCTTCGGTTGCGCATGCCTTCATTATCATTGCGCTGTTGCTCAGCATGATTTCAGGGGCGCAACTGCCTCTGGCTGAATATTGCAGAATGGCACAAATTTGGACTTGTGCAGGTGCAACCCTATTGCGCATGGCTCAACTCTTTTGAATATCTGGCCCATGGGCTGAAATTTGCAGGGTAGAAAGGGCTTGCCCCACAGCTGTGCCTTTTGCTGGTTTACCGAGCAAATTTACATCAGTTGCATAGTTATAACATTTCAAGGTTTAGCGATTTCCCATGGGATAACACTGTAATGGTCGGGGTACCTTTCAGGAGGTATATCTCGAAAATGCTTCATGATACGGACTCGCTGAGACTCATAGCTTAGTGCACCTTTAGGTGCACTAAGCTGTTGTGCATGTTTCCAGGCCTTGTTTACAGCTGCGAGGGAAATTTTTATGAATGGGGCTAAGGTGACTGTGATACTGTGCCATTATGGAGTGATGGGAGTGCAGGGCCTTCCACACATAAATAAGGGATGGATACCATTATGGACTGATGGCAGCATGCTCCCACAGGGAGATGAGGGTTAATTACAATATCTGTACATTTATGTATAGATGGGAGTGCAGGGCTTGGATGGCCCTGCAGTGCCACATGCAAATGAGGGACCATTGCATCCTTAAGATATGCCTTGCCAGCCCTATGCAATTACCTTCAGAAATCCCTGAGACAGTCCACATTTTTGGTTTTTTACCAGGAGAGGCACACTAAGTTGAAAGCTTATTTACAGGTGTGATGTGGGAGCACAAGGAAGTTAAGTGACTTGCTCAGGGTCACACAGTATGCAAGTGGGGGCTGTGGGATTCAAACCCAGGTCTCCAGGTTTGCAGCTCAGAGCCTTAAACCACTGTGATATACTGCCTCCTTTGTTAAATTGACAACCTTCAAATCACTACTAAGACAACACATTAGGGATTCCTGCAGCTGCTACTCCTAACTCCTGTGCTAAATAGGTTCTGCTCCCTCCTGCCCCCTTCTTCCTCTAATTCATACCAAACTATCCCCATACAACTACTGTTAATCTTTTCCTCCATCTTCCTTCCTCTCCTCCCCTCTAGCTCCCACCCCCATTCGCCTTACCAGATCTCCTGTTACCCTATACGGGTGTATTTCTATATCCTTACCTTCTTATTTATTCCTATTCCTTCTGCTTTAGAGCATAGTTGCCGTAGGCCTGTATGAAGAATTGTATATATACTGTATATATTGTAAATTGTATTATTGTGTTAGTGTTATATATTGGTACTGTACAGCTATTACTGTTTTTCGCCATGTCTCTGTATTACCCTTGTGAACTTGTTTCAGCATTGTATCACTGACCAGGCCCACTCTGTAAATGAGTTTTACTCAATGGTGTTCCACTTGGTTAAATAAAGATTGATTGATTGAATTGCAATATGCGTGCATGGAAATGCATGTATGGATACCATGATGGAATGATGGGAGAACAGGTCCCTAATATAAATGAGGGATGATTAGCATTATGCACGGATGGCACCATAGGGTCCAAAGGGCCCTGCACTCCCACAGGGAGATGAGGGTTAATTACAATCTCTCTACACTTAAGGACAGTTGGAAGTGTAGGGCCCACAGGGCCCTGCACTCCCATAAACAACTACGGCTATGGTGATATTTTCACAAAAATAAGGACATTCTCTGTAAAAAAAACTTTGTCAATGTACCATTAGGGTTCCTTATGATTATACTTTCTCAAAAAGTAGGGAAATTCTTTGCAAAAACTGTGTTAATGCACCATTAGGATTCTAGAGATTAATGCTCACTCCATTCTGTTATTCTGTATCCATCTTAGCTTACTTACTCTTGGAATGGGGTGAGCATTAGTGTTCACAACCCCAAGGCACACCTCTCACACCTGTTCCTGCATGCAAGGTGGGGGTGTGGTCTTACTGTTGGAAGCCAAGGGTGGGGGTGGGGTCTTGGGGCTGGGAACCCTAATTCATTCTATCTGATGCTGCCATTTTGGATCAGGTTAAGCAATGGATGGTTCTGACACCATATGGCGCTAATGGGTAAAATGGGCTAAGATCTCATTTCCCAACTTTTGTCTCTAGAACCCTAATGGTGCACTAGTGAGTGGTAACACCCATAACTCAGAGTGGTGAAGCCATGAGTTAGTTATAAAGGTCTTACCACTCATGTGGAGATGTGTTGTTCAACTGCAATCCATTATGTGTTTGACATATACCACACTGTTTGTAGTGTTTTTACTGGTATTTTACCTTGTTTTAGCTTAAAACTGCCTTTCTTTTTACTGTAAGTTCCCTATCTAGCCTATTGCTCTTTGTGTTCCATTTCTAGATTCTAAGTGGAAATAACATGTTCTAAGTTATATAAATGGTGTTGTAAGTGAAAATAAATATTTATCCCAAATAACATGATTTATTTACACAATTTAGTCACCACTAGTGTGTTGTGTATGTGTGTGTGTGTGTATATATATATATATATATATATATAAATATACTGCATTTAATGCATCAGTTAGGGTTAAAGCAACACAAGTGAGGAAATGAAATGTTAGGGTTGAGCCCTTAACCCTCCCCCATACCCCACACCCCCATCCTCCACAGACTGACAGACGCCAGGGTGTGCCATGGGGTTGTGTGGCCCAACTCTCACCCCATTCCATGTGTAAGCAGGTTGACATGCTACAGTAAAGGAGAATGGCGTGAGAGTTACAGTAGGCCTCATGACCCCATGGCACACCCTGGCGTCTGTCAGTCTGTGGAGGATGGGGGGTTCGGGGAGGTTAGGGGTTCAAACCTAACATTTCATTTCCTCACTTTTGTTGCTTTAACCCTAACTGATCCATTAAATGCAGTTTTTTGCCATGAATTTCCTTACTTTCTGAAAAAGTGTAATATACTGTAACTAGTAAATAACATGTGTTGGTGGGAGTGAGGGGCCCTTCAGGCCCCATGCTTCCACCAAGTTGCCCATTTCTACATAACAATATGCATCTGTGGGAGCACGCTCCCACTTACATGTAGTTGTAGAGCCATACAGCAGCCCTATAGGGCAAGGAACCCTTGTAACACTGATTTGCCAATGTCTCAGAAACCGTAGCAGCTAGAAAAAAAATTCAAGTGTCATTGTAATCGTGTCAATGAGCACTGCTCACAACACAGATTGACTGAATCTGTATCCTGCATCGTTTATGAGATACGGGCATCGAAAAGCGCAATGGGCACCACAGTGTTATCCTATGGGGAAAATCTCAAAATTTGTGATGCCATATCTATGGAACCACTAAATTCCCCAACACCTAAGCAGCATAATTCACACCTGTAGGGCATCCCCTCAATACACTGAAAACTGCAAGTAAAAAGACCAAACAATTCATTAGCAATGCAAAGGTAAAGTTTTTAAAATCCTAGTCTACGAGGTAGCAAAATCCTTGACCGTGAGGTCGCGGACAAGGATTTTGACAGCCTGCAGACTAGGATACTCGTTAGCGAGTCATGGTTAAAAAAATTTTAAATTTTAAAAAGCTATTTTTTAACAAAACTAGCCAAACCAAAGGCAAGGCTTTGTGGAGGGTGTCACCCTGAACAAAACCCATGCCTCATATGACCCAAAAATCACCTGAGAAAGCTACATTTTGTTGGGGGGGGAACTGAAAAACAAGATTGCAGCTTATGGACAACAAATTTTCTGGTGGACAAGAATCCTAGTCTGTGAGCTACAAAATCCTTGACTGTGAGCCCAATCTTTGTCTGAAGAATTACCATATAAATCTTGGAGTAAACTGAGCATGCTCAGAACCTGGACATTTAGATTTAATAACTTTGGAACGGATTAATATTTTTTTACCAAACCACTGCTGGATTGTTACTTGACCCAACCTCTTTCTATGTTCCAAATTTCAGACCAAAAGACCACACGGTGTGGTCACAGCGCCATGGGCAAAAAACATGTGAAAAGTGGTGAAAAACACATTTTTTAGCATTTTGCTGCGCAGAAAATGTAAGTCTGACTGAAACACAACTTGGTGAATCAAGAGATCTACCATACCAGACCATGCATTCCAAATTTTTTGCAAATCCATTGAATGGTTGCAAAGTTATTAACGTGCAAAATTGAGGTTTAACATTAAAGTGCCTACTCAACTCTAACTATAGGGCGTGACTGCTCTATAAAATATATATATATATATATATATATATATATATATATATATATATATATATATATATACATACATACACACACATATATATTCTTTGCAAAAACCTTTGTTAATTCACCAGTTACAGTAGGATTAAATTAACACAACAAAATTTTGGAAATGTGGTGTTAAGGTTTTCAACCCTAACTGCCCCCCACTCCCCGAGCAGCAAAAGGAAAAAACATTAGGGTTTTGGGTCTCCGGAGTCTTGGTGAATCAGTGGTGGGGTCTTTGGGTTGCCAACCCTAATGCTCACCCCCCAACTCTAATGCTCCCCCCTCCCTCCAGCCTGTAGTCTTGTTTAAAGCAAACGGTACAGCTCCAAGCCAGTGCCTCATGGTGATACAGTCTTCAAAGGTACAGAACTGTATCTCACCACATGTTGCCAACACAATCTGTTGTATCTTTCTTCAGTCAGGGCCCTGTGGGGCCTGTCTGAGGAAAGGAGATCACATCCGACATTGTATGCTTAGGGAATGGGTTGGGCATTAAAACTGACAACCCCAAGGGAGACTTATCAACTCCTAGAAAATGAAACTCACTTACCTAATAATTGACATAATTTAGTTGTTTCTACTTCTTTCACTGGTATCAGTACTGTTTGTTATACTGATACCAGTGAAAGAAGTAAGAACAACTAAATTATTTCAATTATTGGTTGAGTGAGTTTCATTTTCCAGGAGTTGGTAACAGTTTTAAAGCCTTGTTCTTTTGCTACTTGGGGAGTTAGGGTTTGAAATCCTAATGCCACATTTCCCTACTTTTGTGCCATTAACTTGAACCCTAACTGGTGCATTAACAGAGTTTTTTTGCAAAGCATTTCCTTTCTTTTGGAAATAGTGGAATCTTATCCTCATTTACAAAGGTCCCTTCAGGACCTGCACGAACAGATGCAGATGCCCAGGGCCCTTTGGGTCTAGTGCCAAGGGAACACTCCGTCCACCTACAGAAGTGCAGTAACGGATGTCAAGACTTCATGGGACTGTCTGGTGGGCTGCAGAAGTGCAGGGCCCACTGGTCCCTATGCTTCCATGTGGCTGCAGACACCAAAGCACAGGGCGAAGAGTCCATCTGTCAGACAATGCACAAGGCCCTCTGCCACCCATAGATGCAGAGGTGCAGGACCCTAAGTCAAGAGGACAGCTGTCTTCATTATATAGTATCTGGACCCATGCAGTCAACCCTCCAGGTTTCATTCCCTGACTGGGGGGTGTTGCATAATAGCGCCATCCCCCCCACCCTCACCCAATCCAGCTGGGTCACTGAGCTCAGCCCCAAACTCAGCTCACTGGCATGGGATCACAAAGCATACCCTCTGGGGTCAGAAATGGCACTACACCCTGAAACTTAGAAAGGAGATCGAGGGTCTGCAAGAGGAACTAAGACAGGCAAGGCAGACTGGGGGTGGGTTTAGCCCAATACTGGAGGGAGGGAGGAGGGGAGATGAGGGAGGACGATTTGAGCCAACAGTGGTGAGGAGAGGGTCAGAAGAAGGGAAGCAGAGACAAAGGGGCCCAAGCCAGGAAGAATGATTGCCAGGGAAACCAGGTCAGGAGACAAAAGACAAATGGAAGGAGGAGACTGGAACTTGTGAGGGGAGGAGAAGAAGTGGCAAAAGTCACGGAGTGGAAAGGAGAGAACAGGTTACTATGAAGAGAGAGGGAGCAGGCGTTTGTGAAGGTTCTTCAGAAAATAGTTTTGCACTGCCAGAGGGGAAGAAGGAGGAGGGAAATGATGCAATTGGAGAAATAATTGATAAATGCCTGGACCAAACCAGAGTGGGGGGAAGTTCTGCTGGGAGAATTGCAACAGGGGCAAAAGGGGGAAATAATGTGCAGGAGGAAGAAGAGGAGCCAGAAATGAGAGCTAGAGATGAATGGAAGCAAGCAGGGAGTAAGAGGGGGTGGAATCTTAGTGCTGGGGGACTCAATACTAAGAGGAGTCAGGTGGGGTAGCAAGGGGGAGAGGCATAGTCGCATTTGGGTGGAGGCCATGCCAGGAATGACAGTGGAAAGGGTGGGACAATCTGTTCTGAAATATGTTAGAAGGGTAGGACAAGCCTCATTTAATTATACATCTTGGGACGAACGACCTGGCTGACAAGACAGTAGATATAGTCCAGAGGAGGTTTGAGGAACTAGGACAATTATGTGAGGGGGCAGGAAGATCAGTAACTTTTTCAGAGATACTTCCAGTGTCCAAGGCAAGCACAATAAGAAAGCTGAGAATAGAGGAATTTAACAGATGGCTAAGAACCTGGTGTTGTGCTAAAGGGTATGGGTTGTTGGGGGGATGGGGAGGGACCTGGGAGGACAGTAGTCTCTATGCCAAGGACAGACTAGACTTGAGTGAGGAGGGAAAGAAAGTGTTGAAACAGAGGATGGAGGAGTACATAGAGGAAGTTGGGAATTTAAACTAGGAGCGGGGGGTGGCAATTGGGTAAGAGACATGCAGAGACCACAGGTTGGGAAACCAAATGAGCTAACCCCCCATAACAGTGACAAAGGACAAATGGCAAGTACTATTGGCGATGTTGGTAAAGGAGGGCAGGATGAGGTGGAAGGTGGTTACCCTTAATGCTAGGAGCCTTGGGAGGAAAACTGCAGAGTTGCAGGTGCTCATGGCAGAGGGAGAGGTGGACATTGTGACCATCACAGAAACATGGGCCACCCAATACAATGACTGGGACCTGTCTGTACCAGGGTACAGGTTATTTCGTAGGGACAGAGTGATTGGGAAAGGAGAGGGGGTGGCACTATATGTGAAGGAAGGACTGAAGTGTGTAAAGGAGGAAGGGGAGGAGGGTAGTATGGAGTCACTTAGGATGCAAATCCAGTATTCCAAGAATAGGATTCTCAGAATGGGAGTGGTGTACACGCCGCCATCTCAGACGGACAAGTTAAACAGGGAACTAGCAGGACAGATCAGGAGGACCTGCAAGAAGGGTAGTGTGGTGATTGTGGGAGACTTCCAACATGCCAGGAGTGGACTGGAGTATCCCAACAACCAGGAACAGAAGGGAGCAGGTACTGCTGGATGCCTTCCAGGACAGCTTCCTGCTGCAAATGGTCAGTGAACCAGCTAGGTTAGGGAATACCCTTGACCTTGTGCTGGCAAATGGGGACTTTGTGAGATAACTTACGGTGGAGAAACTGCTGCCAGGGAGTGACCACCACTCAGTATGGCTCACATTGGATATGGGCAAGGAAAGAGTGGAATCTGGCACAAGAGTGCTGGACTTCAGGAGGGCCGACTTTGGAGGATGGGGGAAGTGGTAAAAGGGTACCTGGCCAGAATTCAGTCTAGTATGGACACTAACCAGAGGTGGGAGCTCGTAAAGCTGGGGATAGTGGAGGCAACCAAAACCTGCTGCAAGGCCCACAGCAAGAAGGCTAGGGCTAAGAAACCGAGCTGGATGAGCAAGAAGGTAATGGAAAAGGTAAGGAGGAAAACAGCTGTCTTTAGGAGGTACAAGAAAACAGGGAGGAGGGAGGACAGGTAGGAGTACTTGACGGAATCGAAGGAGGTGACAAGGGCAGTAAGGGGAGCCAAGGCATCTATGGAGCTCAGGCTGGCACAGGGCATTAAGAAGAGGGAGAAGGAGTTCTTTAGGTACATCAGGGAGAAAAGGAGTTGTAAGGACCACATAGTAAGGATTAGGAAGGAGGGGGGTTGAGTGGAAGCAGGGTGCGATAAGGCAGAAGCACTAAACGATTACTTCTGCTCGGTATTTACTAAGGAGAAGAGGGGGGTGACACCCAAGCGGGCAGGAATGGCAGAAACAGGGGGGAGGGGGTGACAGTTGGGGAAATCATGGAGGGCAGAGGGTGGACAAGGCGCCAGGCCCAGATGGCATCCACCCCAGGGTACTGAAGGAGCTGGCAGAGGTCCTTGTGGGACCTTTGGCAGACCTATTTAATGCCTCACTACACTCAGGGTGTGTACCTCATAACTGAAGGATGGCTCACATTGTGCCCCTCCACAAGAGTGGCCCCAAGGATGAACCGGGGAACTACAGACTGGTGTGCCTCACATCCATCATGAGTAAGCTAATGGAGACTATCCTGAAGGAGAGGATGATGGCCCTCCTAGAGGCCAAAGGACTACAGGACAGCAGACAGCATGGCTTCATACATGGCAGATCCTGCCAAACCAACCTGGTGGAGTTCTCTGACTGGGTAACTAGGCAACTGGACAGGGGTCATGCAGTGGATGTCCTGTATCTGGACTTCAGTAAGGCATTCGACTCAGTGCCACATGGAAGACTGGAAAGTAAGTTAGAAGGCACAGGGTGAGTGCAAAGCTGGTGAGATGAGTAGGGAACTGGCTTCAGGGAAGGCAACAGAGGGTGGTGGTGGGTGGGGAGCTCTCACATGCAAGGGTAATGATGAGCGGTGTTCCACAGGGCTCAGTGTTGGGACCAGTGTTGTTTGGGATATTCACTGCAGACTTATCATTGGACATTAAGAGCAAGATCAGTCTGCTTGCTGATGATACCAAGGTAGGAGGGATGGTGGATGACCTAGGGGGATGGCAGGGGCTGCAGGATGATCTGGCAAAGCTGGAAACCTGGTCAGACACCTGCAACTGGGGTTTAATGCCAAAAAGTGCAAGGTGCTGCATTTTGGGATGAAGAACCCAAAGCGGAGTTACCTGCTGGGAGGAGTGCAGCTAGCCCAGACAGAGGAGGAGAAGGATCTGGGGGTGCTCATTACAGGGTCAATGAACAACTCAGCACAATGTAGGAAGGCAGCTGCAAAGCCCAACAAAATGCTGGGTTGCATTGCATGGGGTATATCCTCGAGGAGGGAGAAGGTGATTCTGCCACTGTATAGGTCATTACTTAGACCGCACCTGGAGTACTGCGTGCAGTACTGATGCCCGTATCTGAGGAGGGACATTCAGCTACTGGAGGGGCTGCAGCGCAGGGCAACAAAGATGATCACGGGGCTGGGGGACTTATCATATGAGAGGAGGCTGAGGGAGTTGAACATGTACTCGCTGGAGGAGAGGAGGGACGGGGGGACATGACTGAAACTTTTAAGTACATGAAAGGAATAAACAAGACAGGTACAGAGGGGCTGTTCAAAGTAAGGGAGGGGAGGGACACCAGGGGCAATGATATGAGACTGGAGGGAGGAAGGTTCAGGAGGGAGATGAGGAGACACTTTTTTTTTACAGAGAAGGTGGTGGCTGGGTGGAATGCATTACCTGCAGAAGTGGTATCCAGTGGAACAGTGGACTGCTTCAAAAGGGGATGGGACAGGACAAGGGGGAGGGTCAAAGGAGGGGAAGGATGGGAGGGAGGGACAGCTGCTGGAATAAGGAGTGCTAGCTGCACATTCGAGCAGACTTGATAGAACTCTAGGCCTTTATCTGCTGGCAAATTTTGTATGTTCGTACACCTTACCTGGTAAACAAAAACCAAATAAATAATATATTTTTAAATATGACCCCACATTTTTAAGATAGTCATTTTATGACTCCCCTTAAAACATGACATGTAGCATTTATAGTATATTGACTGAAATGCCATTTCACACCAGATTGTGAAAACATATCTCATCCAGGATTTAATCCTGTCACATTTATGAGGTGGTATGTAAAAAGGGCTATGTTGAAAGTTTTGAGTCAAAATATTGAAAATTAGCGAAGTTATGAGTGAATGTTGAAATGCAGCAGGGCGTGTACCCGTATTTCAACTGCTTAAAGTTGTTGGATGAAAAGTGATGTAATAAACTTATTTCAAGATGAAACTGAACTGATTTGACTTGGAGTCACCTGACTAAGTAGCCCTACAACCTATAGTGCTTTTTAAATAAATTGGTGCAAGCCTTAGTCTCCAAGTGCTGTCCCATACTTGGAATTTAGAAATGTTTATCATGGTTTAGCCAGCCCAGGGATGAGCACCAATCCTTCGAGTTAGTGCAGGTCACGATTAGGAGAACTGATGTTCACTCATAATCTAGGAATTTTTCTGTATTTGTACACATATAGCCTTCTTATTGCCCCAACCTCATGAACCCGGTAAGTGAAAAATGTCAAATCCCAGCTGAAACATCATTCTGCACGACCAGAATGTCATTTCATACCATAGGTGCGAAAACACATTTTGGCCAGGATTTGAAAAATAACAACTGTCATGTTCATGAGGTGGTGTGAAGAAATGGCTATGCTGAAAATTTGTTGCCAAAATATTTAAAATTACCAAAGCTATGAGTGAGTGCAGAAAAATTTCAATGTACGCCCTTAAGCTTGCCATTTTTACATATTTTGACCCCAAATTTTCAACACAGCCTTCTTATGACCCCACCTCATGAATAAGGCTCATATGTGAACAAAATCTAGCCAGAGCCAACACGGCTGCAGCGAGCTTGTAGGAACACCACTGCCACAGGGGTACAACTGCCACCGAAAGCGTGTGAATGCCACATGCAATATGGTGGCCTGAGCCGACAGGGCTGTGAAGCACTACCAAGTAACGTAAGTTACACATGTGCATATAAATCAGTCAGCGCCCAGGTGTAACTTGGCCATATGTTGGAGGTGTTGCATCAAATTTTCACCATGGCCTTTTTTTGACCCCTCCTCATGAACAGTGCCAGTGTCATTTTGTTCAGTTGTCCCGAAAGGTGATTGCGGAGACCAAACATGCTATTCTAGGCCACAGGTGCAAAAACACATTTCGGGCAGGTTGTGGAAAATGACAGCTGTACTGTTGTGAAGGAGGTGTACAAAAATGGCAATGTTAAAAATGTGAACTGAAAATATTAAAAAGTAGCAACGTTAGGAGCGTGCATAGAAATTGCGCAATGCACACTCATAATGCAGTCATGTTTTGGAATCTGTTCACCAAATTTTCAACATGGCCTTTTTTGGACCCCTTCTCATGAACAGTGCCAGTGTCATTTTGTTCAATTGTCTGGAAAGTTGATTGGGCAGAGCAAACGCGCTATTGTGTGCCAGAGGTGTGAAAACATGTTTTGAGCAGGTTGTGGAAAATGACAGCCATACTGGTTTGAAGGAGGTGTGCAAAAATTGCAGTGGTACAAATGTAGCATGAAAATAGTAAAAGTGGTGGTGTTAGGAGCATGCGTGAAACTTCATAGCCTTGCGCTCATAAGCATGATCATTGGAATTTTGACACAAATTTGCAACATGGGTGTTTTGGGACCCTACTTCATGAACAGTGGCACTGTCATTTCATTAATCGGTCCTAAAAGGTAATTCCATGCAGTGGCTGCGAAATCACCTTTTGGGACTGAGTAACAAAATGGCAGTGAAAGTCTTCATGAGGTGGGGTCCCAAGAACCCCATGTTGAAAATTTGGGCCAAAAATTCCAAAAAATGGCTGAGATATCAGCATAAGTTGAAAATACCATTGAATGGCTGTATAACACCCTTACCTTTAATTCTTCCGTTCGCGGTTGGGCTTTGAAGAGCGCAGACATGTCCCGGTCAAGAGAAGATGACAGTGCCACCCTCCGGAGGTAAGTATGGGGTAAGGGGGGTGTGGGGAGGTGGGTGCTCAGTGGGAGGGTGAGGAGGGGGTGGGGGACTGCGGCAACAAGGAGGGACCGTTTTCAGTTTTACAGGGATGAAACAAAATGCAACGAGGGACCGTTTTCTAATTTTCAGGAGAAAAACAACAAACCACATATTTTGCCACACTGGGGTGGGCTCCCATTGTGCCACATGAATGGGGAAGGGGATTGGACATGATGCTGACATAGGGATTGGGCACCCTGATGTCGGGCATAATGTGGGGAGGGGTGTAGCCAATGGGACAATGAGGGACCGTTTTCTACTTTTCAGAGACCTATATTAAAATATTTTCACACATTGGGGCAAGCTCCAAGTGTGCAACATCAATTGTGGGAGGGTTGTGCTACAGGGAATGGCATTGTGCCATTCCCAACATGGTAGATACCTATGAACTGTGCATGCTACGTTGTGCGCATGCACAGTTCATGCATCGGAATGCGGAAGTAACAGCCGAAATAGTGCGGCTGTTATTCCATATCCCGATCGTGGCGGCTGAGGGGTTTAAGCTCCATTGGGCTTTCAGAAGGATACTTCCAAAAGTCCAATGGAAGTTGTTGTGAGATCAGCTGTTTTCAGCCGACGGAGCAGCGGTGTGAGTGGCTGTGGCGGACCGCTTCCAACCGTTGTGCAGTTTCAAAAGGATCATTCCAAAACTCCACTATGGAAGCATTCCAAGGCCTGTTCCGGTAGCTTGTTTTTCTGAGCTGTCGCAAAACGACTGCAGACTGCGCCTATGCAGCCATAAAAATGGAGCCAGCATGCAGTCAAAAAGCAACATGGGTGCAGTTTAAAGTAATTTTCTACCCTCCCCCCAAAAAGCATCCAGCCCAGACTCACAAGACACTGTGTATGCACAGTACCACCACTGCCCCAGCAACCAAGGACAATTTTGTTCTACGGAGCAATAAATTCAGTAAAAATAAGTCAAAATGCAAAAAAAAGAAACAAAAATCATTTAGTGTTTTTCTGACTAAAAAAGGGGGGGGGGCATTGTATAATCTCAATAAACCACTCCAGGGGTGTGGGTTATGCTGGGATTTAACCGTGGTTGACCTGGTTTGACCACCCACCCTGCGGCCTCATGGCAAACCACAGCAGCCATGGGCAAATCCCAGCATAACCCACACCCTGTCATGGTTTATTGCTTAAATAGCTGAGTTATGCACCAAAGTTGAAAACCCCATTGAAATACATTGAACCGCATATACCTTAATTTCTTATATTGCAGTCGCCGGTTCCAGCTGCAAGATGTGTCTTCGATTGGAGAGCAGATCTCGAAACTGGGACCCATTCAGGTGAGTAAGGGTGTGTAGGGTGTACTGGGGGTGTGCCACTAGACACCAGGGAACTATAAATTAAGTATGGGGATTATGATCGGAGGGTGTGGGGTGCCACTAGACACCAGGGACATATAAATAAAACTAAGGGGTCATGATCAGAGGGTGGGGTAGGGTGCCACTAGACACCATAGAATTATTAACTCAGGAGATCGTGATTGGAGGGTGGGGGGTACCACTAGACACCACGGAACTATAAATAAAACCAAGGGATCACAACTGAAGGGTGGGGGGTGCCACTAGACACCGAGGAACTATAAATACAACTAAGGGGATCACGATTGGAGGGTGGGGGTGCCACTAGACACCAGGGAGTATTACAATATAGAATTTTTCAGGGTAATTATGTATTTTTTTTTATATGGTATTGCTCCCGTTGTCCTGGCCGGCACTGCCACTACCATCTACTATCCCCCCCCAGCACCATCCCCCAAGGATCAGGCCCCCTCTCTTGTGCTCCCATGACTTACCCTTCATGGCAGGGTGGTGGGGAGCATCTCAACCTACCCAAAACGGATCCAGCCAGGAAGATGCCTTCTCGGGGGTGGTGCGTGCGGGGGACAGTATCATGCTGCGCAGTCAGGACCTTTTTCGTTTTTCTCCTGAGATGAGGCGTGCAATGACGCCCAAGGAGAGAGCACACACACATCTGCACATGCTCCTCCAAGCATCTGCCCCATCTCCTTCCCTTTCTGTAGCGTCAGCATACTGCCCCCCCAGCCGCTGCTAGGGGCCAGTCAGATGTCAACCACTGGTGACCCCCCCTCCCTGGAGAAGGAGAGCAGTCCATCAGACGCTCAATCCTTCTCCTCCCCTGCCGATCCCCGGTGGCCCATACTCATTCCTGAACACGGGTCACCGACGTAGTACAAGGTAAGGCATCCAGCGCCACATCCCTCAGTGCCACCAGGCTGGCCAATTATGTCTTTTGGGGGTGAGAATCATATTGCCATCACCGACTTATGTAAGGTCATCTGATCCGAAAATAACCTTAAAGTTCGAGCTGTAGAGAACTTTGACTGCTTATTTTCGTATTTTCCTAAGCAAGTGATGTGCGATATGATTCTTGCCCTAAAAAGACAAACTTGCACTTAAAATTGGTAAACTATGATGCAAAAATTGAACTAAATATGTGAACGAGACCTAAATACAGGTCTTGTTCATTCCTTCAAAAGCAGTACTGTATTTCTTTAGAAATCAAGTTTTAAAACGGGAATAAAAAAAAAGATGGCAGACAGTATGACCAGAATTTCTCAGAGCAGGAACAGAAAATCCTTCACTATTAAAAGCTCAAAGGGAGTTCATTTACCTGCCTGTCTATCCACTATCACAAAAAAAGTTAACATTCAAAAATGGTGAGATATCTTTTCACCAAACTACCCAAAGGCAAACCTTTGGCACAGACCGCATCATCCAAGAAAATTTCAGGAAAAAATTTCACTTTGTCTGGGCTGTGGATGACAGCAAAAATTCCCATGTTAAGTATAGGAAAAAAAGTGGTAACCTTTCAAAACCATACAAGATGCCATCACAAAACTTTCCATGTTTTGAGACACTGGCAGAATGGCTGCGCATGCCAGATTTTGAGCTATTTCATCAAAGAATGCCAAAGTAACTAAGGTGAAAAAATTTAGCATTTAACATAGAAGTCATGGTACAACCCTAACTATAGGGGCACTACTGTGCCTCTATTATTATAGTGGTGCGGTAGCACCACTATAGTTAGGGTTGAGCAGGCACTTAATGTTAAACCTCAAATTTTGGACTTTAATAACTTTGCAACTGTTCAGTGGATTTGCATGGTATTTTGAATGCGCTGTCTCCTGGGGTAGATCTCTTGACATACCAAGTTCGTTCTGGTCAGAAGTGTGGATTCTGAAATCTGGATAGTGAAAAAAAACTTAAAATTCACTTTTGGCTGGCCTGGTAGCGCTGGAGGTTGAAGTGCTAGATGCCACACCTTGCGCCATGCCGGTGACCTGGATTCAGGAATGAGCCTGGGCCATTGGGGGTTGGCAAGGCCGAGAGAGGATCAAGCATCTGTAGGACTGCTCTTCTCTCTTGGGGAGGGAGGGATTGTCATCCCGCCTGTCGGCTGCCCTCTGGTGGGGGCTCGGCATGGAACAGGATGGGAGGACAGGCAGCTGGTGATCCCAGCATGCATTTGTCCCAACACATACGTGGTCATGTGTCGGGAGGGAGGGGGTCACTAGAACAAGTGAAAACGGTGGCCAGGGGCTTCATGAACCCTCATCCGTTCTGCTGGTCTGCCGCTACCGCCTCCCTGAATTTGGATTGTGCTCTGGGGAGGGAGAAGCTCCCTTCCCAGACCCACCATGGGGGGCAAGCTGGGGGGTCTCGGGTTGGTTGGCGATAGGTGGGCTTGCAGATGGGTCAGGGTGGAGTTCCTGCCTCCAGTGCGTTGGGAGTAAAAAATGTACAGTTTGGAAAAAAATTGCCACTTTTTGCAGTTTTTTCTCATCATCCTGCGCACAGATGGTGTTGAACCTTGGTCTGAAGTTTTTATGGTAGAAAGAGCTTGGGTCGCAGAACAATCCAGCATTTATTTGGTGAAAAATTATTAATCCATTCCAGAGTTATAGCATTTTTACCTTCCCATTATTTTCAATGGGATTTTTATTTTCCAGGATAGATTCCTGGAATGAAAAAGGATTTTGCTCTGATGAACAAGGATCCTTTTTCTTGAGGAGCCAATCCTTGTTCACCAGACAAAAATCCTTTTTCATGAGCCGCCATCTTGTTTTTAATTTTTGGCTAGAAAAAAGTGTCCTAAATGTTGCAGACATTGAACTGTGTATCTTGCTCATCTGGAGCTGATGAGCAGTTCTTTGAGGTTTCCAGCTTCTGTGTGCCCCTAGAAATTTTTTTAAAACTATTTCAATCCTTTTCCGCCACTCCTAACTTCCTTTTTCATCATTCCTTTTTCGTCATGGCAAAAAAGGAAATCGGCTAGTGAAAAAGGGTTTACTCTTTTCACAACCAGATGGCCATGCAGGTAATCCTTTTTCACCAGCTGATTTCCTTTTTCACTATGATGAAAAAGGATCTCAAAAAAGGAATTGCTCTGGTGAAAAAGGATTATCGGCATGGCCATCTGGTCATGAAAAGGAGAAATCCTTTTTCACCAGTCAATTTTCTTTTTTGCCATGACGAATAAGGATTGGTGAAAAAGGAATTCTTCTGGCGAAAAAGGATTCTCTGCATGGCCATCTGGTCATGAAAAAGCTTTGGTGAACATCTGGTCATCAAAAATAGAGCCATCTGGTCATTAAAAATAGAGTCAACTGCTGGCCCAGTAGCATGGAGGGTTGAGGCATCATGCCTTACCTCCTGCCACACTGGCGACCCGTGTTTGCAGTGCAACCAGGTCACCGGGGGTCGGCAGGGAGGGAGAGGATCGAGCATCCAGGGGACAGTTCTCCTCTCCTGGGGAGGGTGGGGAACATGGACCTGCACATGCCTGACACCTAGCAGAGGCTGGGTGGTGGCGTGCTGTGCCATACGTTGGGGTGCGGAGGAGGAGCAGCCAGCGGTGTGCAGCATGCAGATGCAGTGCTGCATGCCACTGTTGGCATTGCACACTCCTCCTCCAGTAAAAATGGAAAAAAAGGGTCCTTCCCTCGCAGGCACCGCTGCTAGATGGCACCTCCCTGGCGCTGGATGGAGTCGCTCCCCACCACCCTGCCATGAAGGGTAAGTCATGGGGGATGAAGGGAGGAGTCTGATCCTTGGGGGATGGCACTGGGGGGGACAGAAGAAAGGAGACAGCCACTCAGGACCACGGGGGAGAAATACTAAGCAAAAAAAAAAATAGAGCTATCTGGTCAGGAAAAAGGATCCTTTTTCACCAGAAAGAATCCTTTTTCTGCCACCACAGCAAAGGATTGGCAGAAAAAGATTTTGCCTCACAAAAAAGGATCCTTTTTTCTTTATTGTTATTATTGATGTGACCCCCCCCAGAAAAATCCCTGGTGTCTAGTGGCACCCCCACCCTGTATATTCATATATTTTTGTAATGTATTTTTTTGTTTTATATAAATTATTTATAATTCATATATATATATTTTTTATTATTCTGTGCTCCATTTTTTTGGGGGGGTTAGAAGGCTCCCGGTTTTATCCCTGGTGTCTAGTAGTACCCCCACCCTCCATTCCCCTTTGTTTCTCATTCTTGGTTAGTGGTATCCCCCACCCTCCCTTTTATGTTTTTGTCCCCTGAAAATAAGAAAAATGTCCCTCAATGTCTTCAAATATTTTTTTTAAACCTGTAAAAAAACCTCATCCATCGCCGATCCTGCCCTCACCCCCACCTGACCTCCTACTGTGCACCCACCTCCCCACACCCCCATGACACTGCCACAGACCCTCACTCACCTAAAAAGGTCTCAGGTTCGAGATCCACTCCGCTGATCAAAGAAACACATCTTGCTGCTGGAACCGGCGACTGCAATATGAGAAACTAAGGTAAATGTGCTTCAGTGTATTTCAATGCGGGGGGGGGTTCAACTCTGGTACATAACTCGGCTGTTTTTGGTGATTTTTACCCCAAATTTTCAACATGGCCTTTTGGGGACTGCACCTCATGAACAATGGGGGCTATTCACAAAGGTGCTGGGTGGGTACATGCTGTGTAACTCCGGAGTGTAACCCACCCCGCACCTGCCTGCACCCACCCACGGCCACTGTGCCCCCTCCGCAATTCACAAAACAACTACTCCCCCCCACACACACCCGATCCCCCGGGGTGATCATGCAGTTCCGCACCAGGGCATGCCGGGGGCAGGGGCCTGTGCCAGCACTCCACACAATTCATAAAACTGCAGAGTGCTGTGCACATCGGCTGGCGGCTATGTGACCACAGGGCAGCCATAACCCCGAGCGGCCACTTATGCGCCTCCTAGGGATGCACCCGCCAGCCATGGTGGAAATGGCGGGGGGCATTAGCCTCCCCCAATACAGATGCCCCAGCTGTTGGGGCACACTGGGAGGGCTGGGGGTGGTCAACCTGGGTACCCCCACATTGCAGTCGCTGCCCTGCATGCCAGCAGACAACATAGCACCCCATGGGTGCAAGGGATCCACTGCAGGACTCAGACCAGGCAGCCAATTGGCTGCCTGCCCAGATACACCGCTCTGCACCTGCCTGTCCCCTCGGACCTGCCTAAGGGAGTCAGGCAGGGGCCGGTGTTCGTGAATGCAGTCTCCATGTGGCTCTCCTGGGCGGGTGGAACTGCACATGTGGAATACATGCCTCTGGCGCATATATTTCACCTGTTTGTGAATATCCCCCAAAATGAATGTCATTAGGCAACTCCCGTTGGAAAGGTGATTTCGTGGTCAGTTGGTGAAATCACCTTTCTGGTGGGATTTATGTAATGACAGTCATATTATTCATGAGATTGGGTCAAAAGAAGGCTATGTTAAAATTTGGGGTCAAAATTATTAAAAATAGCAAAGTTATGACCATTTGTTGCAGTTTCACAACACGTTTGTAACTTTGGACATTTTCAATATTTTCACCCCATATTTTCAATGTAGCCTTCTTATTACCCCACCTCATGTATGTGACAGCTGTCATTTTTCAAATTTTGGCTAAAACTTGTTTTGGAGCAGAACGGAGCAGAATTACATTTTGGTGAGGATTTGAAAATTTTCTGTACTGGGTACTTTCGGTGAGTTCATAAAAAGGCTATGTTGAAAATTTGGGGTGAAAATTATTAAAAAACAGCTAAGTTATGACTATTTGTTGCTATTTCCCTACTCATGCTTGTAACTGGGAATTTTTTTTATTATATTTTATTGATTTTGCAAGCAAAATTTACATCTCAAGTACACAAAGGAGGATAGCACTATACATTTTTAAGATGATACTGCATTCTTACAAAATACTAGTGAAAGGCACCCCCTCCAGAGATGCATCATAGGGGGGAGTAACAGCAGGCACAACTTACATTAGGCTCTGTTTAGGACTGCATGCAGCCAGAAAGTCCCAAGAGGATTCATAAAAAGGATGGATAATACAACACATACCCTATTACCATATTGACTGTACCAATCTGAGTGAATCCCCCAATATTACAGTAAATAAAACCAGTTAAGGAGATCTCATATACACGAACTCCCAGGAGCAAAAACACAGGATGTATTTTAAGGAGTAAACAAACATGTTAAAATAATTAAGCAGGCAACTAAACCTGATGCTAAAGCACCTATTACAATGCCACTGGAGAGCATAACATCATTTCAGCCGGTAAAAGAAAGTTTACTACGCCTATGACCTGTTGAAAGGGCAGGATAACCATTCAAATATGTACAGTCCCAATACAGAAATGGCAAAGCTGCAGAGAGTTCCAGCTGTTCACAGAAGAAGAGCTACATGTGTTGGTTAAAATGTATTGATACAGTCTCTGCATTAAAGTGGGAAATCCGGCACCTGTGTCCCTCGGTCCATCCCCACAAAACCACTGTACAAATTACTAAACCTGTCCAGCAACTCAGTCAGCGTCTGAGAATTCACCTTCAATATCCTCCGCCATCTCCGATTCCATCCTGCAGATCATTCTCTCAGCATCCTTTGCTTCATTAAACATATTGTTTCCCCTGCCAGGAAATGCATAGCTTAGCCGGTAACAGCAGTTGTTGAGGGATTTTCAGGCTTCTCAATTGGCCCTGAAGTCCAACAAAGACTTTACACCTTTGCTGGGTACTTAAGAGAGGTCCAGGAACATTTGTAGAGTGTCCTCGCCATATTTTAGTGATCTGCATGGTCGCACAGCATTCAGGGCCCGACCTTATCCCCAGTGCCCATACATATGACTAAGAGGGTGCGTGGAGCCCTGTGATCAGCTATTGCATGGTGTGGAGTAATGCGGTATACTTTCAGAATGGAAAGGGGGATCCGACTCCTCGAAACCCAGAATGTTAGGCAGCATTGTCCTGGCGAAAGATAGAGGGTCTTCACCTTCTTTTTTTGTGTGGGAGAACTTTTTCATGAGCCAGCATCTTTTCCTTGGTGTCTAGTGGCACCGCACCCTCCGATTGCCATCCACCTATTTAGTTATTACTTCCCTGGTGTCTGGTGGCAACCCCACCCTCTGATCATGCCCCAAACCTGGAGACCTGGGTTTAAATCCCATCAGCTCACACTTGCATAGTGTGTGAACCTGAGCAAGTCACTTAACTTCCTTGTGTTCCCAGGTCACACATTGAAACAAGCTCTGGCTAAGTGTACCTTTTCTGGTTAAACAAGTTCCCCTTTTCCTTCTGTGACCATGAGCAAGTTATTTAACCTCCTTGTGCTCCTAGGTCGCACCTGAAAATAAGTTTCAGCTTACTGTGTCTTTCCCAGTTAAACAATTTCCCTTTCACCCTTTCCGTGGTGTCTAGTGGAACCCCCACCTTCCGATCGCCATCCCTGCATATATATATTTTTTTCCCTGGTGTTTAGTGGCACCCCCACCGTCTGATGACTGCCCCCATACAAGTTTCACTTTCTCTAGTGTCTAGTGGCATCTCTCACCCTCCGACTGCTGTCCCTGTAATTATTTTCTTTATCCCTGGTGTCTAGTGGCACTCCCCAACTTCCGATCGCTGTCCCTGTACAAGTTTCACTTTCCCTGCTGTCTAGTGGCACCCCCAACCCTCTGATTACTGTCCCCACAACTGTCTTTTTTATCCCTGCTGTCTAGTGGCACCCCCCACCCTCCAATTGCTGTCCCCATTATTTTTTCCCTTTCCCTGGTGTCTAGTGGCACCCCCCACCCTTTGATCGCCGTCCCGACCTAAAATAAAGAAAATGGTTCCTCAATGTTTTTATACCTGTAAAAGAAAAAGGTCCTTCACTGGTCTGACCCCCACCCATCTCCACTCAACACCCACCACCCCACACCCCCACACTCCCCACACCTCACTCACCTGAACAGATGCCAGGCTGAAGATCCACTCTCTTATGGAAGACATGTCTTGCTGCTGGAACTGCCAATTGCAATATGAGAAACTAAGGTAAGTGCAGTTCAATGTATTTCTTTTTTTTGTATGATCTTTTTATTAAAGTCATCAAGTCAACAGTACATCAGCAGCACATCATCACAAAATACATTTGCACTTACACTAGATGCATAGGAACATTCAGGTGATCTATATTAACCATAGATAGTATTTTATAAATATAACAATCACATAAAAGATAAAAACCAACCAAACCAATACAGATATGTCTAGTTCATCTTATTTATTTATACTTTTATTGTATACATCCACCTCAGGATTCTTCAAGGTCACCCTTCTGTTGTCTATTATTTAAAATAGATCATTTCATTATGTATTCCTACTTCAACCCTACTATATTGCATGTCCCAATATCAAGGTGTACTCTACTTAGATTCCCCCCTACCTCAGCAGCTGAGGTTCTGCCACCAGCAGGGCATCCAAAAACAATCCCCAGTCCGATATGAGTTTTCCTGTTTTCCTTTTAAGGAGATATGTTAGATTACCCAGTGCTAAGGTTTGAATCACAAGATTTCTCCATTGATCTATGGTAGGTGTATTGCATACGCTCATGTATTTTACTGTATACGTCCTGCCAAGCCACCACTAGCAAAATTCTTATCCAGCAAGGGTACATAACCCAATCTGCCTCCTCCTCCTCCTCTTCTACCCCAAAAAGTAGTGAAAGGGGTATGACTGTCAGTCGATTCCCCCATATGTGGGATATCTCTTGTGCCACTTGTCCCCAGTAACTCTGTGGGACTGGACATCCCCAGAAATAGCAGAAATAAGTCCCCCTACCCCTGTGGCATCCTCTGCACTGTGGTGATATTGCCGGCTCAAATTTATGCACTATGCTAAGGGGCAATATATTCTATGTAAAAACTTATACTGTGCTTCCTTGTATCTGTTACATATCAGCAGCCCCATATGAGACCTTAGCAGCATTTGCCAGTTCTCCTCCATTACTTCTCTACCTAAGTCAGTTCCCCATTGCTGTTTTACCTTCCCCATTAAATCTGGGTGGAAAAACCTATCCGATCTAGCCATCCAGCCTATAAGGCCCTTAGCATTCTTCCTGCCCCTGTAGACCTCAGATTCTATCTCATCTATTGTAGAAATATTTGGGACATCTCATTAAAGTATTTTTACAAAGGTTCTCACCTGCAGATATCTAAAAAAATGATCCTGTGGGATCCGCAGAGCCTCTTGTATGGTAGCAAAGGAATCAAAACCCTCCCGACCCCATAGATCCCATACACACCGAATCCTCTTCTCTTTCCATACTCTAAACCCTAAGTCCTCCAGGCCTGGTAAAAAACCCAGGTTTTGTGCTGTCGGGACCAATAGGGTCTGTTCCATGGGCACACCCTTCATCTCTTCTCAAGTCTCCAGTTCATATATATGCCTTCTTTCCTCCGTTCGCTAGATAAGCTGGAAGCCATCCCAGGCATCCCTCTTCTTCTAGTATTACCCAGTTCACTTCCTGCCCCCGATTCACCCAATCTTGGAGGTATCTGACCTGAATGGTCAGATAACCTTGGATGTCCGACATCCCAAGCCCCCCTTCTCCTTCTCTCTTTTCAGCCAAGCTAAACTCATATGGGGTCTCTCCCCACACCATATAAACTCTATAAACTCCTTTTCCAATCTGTTAATATCTGGCCTAGTAGGACCCATAGGGAGCATCTGTATCACATAAGTGATTTGGGACAACATGTTCATTTTAGTTAAGTTAATGCTCCCGATCCATGAAATAGAGAGTGCCCGCCACCTCTGTAGGTCCCTCAAAATAGTTTTGAAGAGTGACACATAATTCAGGGCATAGAGTGTGTCTAGCTACCTTCCACCTGAATGCCCAAATAGGTCATATACCCCTTTACCTCTTGCAGTCCCCACATACAATGAGCCACAGTTACGTTATCTCTGCCCACATTCACGATATGGGATTTGCCAAGATTTAACTTGTAGCCTGAAAAGCTAGAGAAGGGGGCAAATACCTCAAGCAAAGTAAGTATGGACTTCTCCGGGTCAGTGACAAATATTAACAAATCATCAGCATAGAGTGTAATTTTATGTTGGCGGCCTCCTCTTTCCTCTATGCCTGTAATGTCCACCTCTGACCTAATTTTGATGGCTAGTGGTTCTGCCGCTAAGGTGAATAAAAGAAGGGAGAGAGGGCACCCCTGCCTTGTTCCCCTATGAAGTGAAAACTTGTCAGTTGGAGCCCCATTAACCAAAACAAAGGCCACTGGATTCCAATATAACATTTGTACCATTTCCAGGAATCCCCCTCCACCCCAAATCTGTGCAACACTTCAAACAGGTATACCCATTCTATTCTATGAAATGCTTTCTCGGCGTCCATGGACAGCATATACATCTGCCCAGGACGCCGAGAACCCCACCAAACAACGTTAAGTAAACGTCTCATGTTGTGGTAGGACATTCTGCCTTGCACAAACCCTGTTTGAACTCCATGGATGACAGACGGGAGCAACTCCTCCATACATCTCGCCATAACCTTAGCAATAATTTTACTACCGCAGTTCAAAAGGGAGATGGGCCTAAAAGAGGTGTACTCCTGCAAATTCTTCCTGGGTTTTGGAAGAACACAAATATTCACTTCACAACAGGTACTCGGTAACCCCCTCTCCCCTCTTGCTTCTCCTATCAGTCTTACCCGGGGGGGGGCAGCCAAAATTCCCCTCAATTCCTTGTAATATTCAGCAATGACTCCATCTGGGCCTCCAGCCTTCTCATTCTACAGATCACTGATGGCCTCTGGAACCTCACTCTGAGTGACCGGGGCCCCCAGCATTTGCTTCTGCTCCTCTGAAAACTGTGGAATACGAATTCCATCTAGAAAGCTATGCATTTGAGACTCTGTTCTGTGACATTCGGCCTTATATAGTTCTTGATAAAATTCCACAAAACATTGCCTAATTAAATATCATTCACCAGTTGCCCCTGTTTATTTCGAATGCTGGGTATATGCGTCATCGTCTTTCCCCCCTTCATTAAGTGTACCAATAAAAGTCCGGCTTTATTTCCCCATTCATAAATCCGTTGCCCAACAAAAAGTAATTTTGTCCGGGCTTCCTCTGTTAATAAGTTTAATGTTTCCCTAGCAGCCAGGAGTTGTCTCCTCTCCTCTGGAGTCCCAGCAGTCGCCACCTTCCGCTCCAGCTCTTTCACCCTCTTTTCCAATGCAACTATTTTAACTTTCTTTTCTCATTTAAGATGGGCATCATCTCCTGTTATGACCCCTCTCATATAGGCTTTCCCAGCCTTCCAGAAGGTACCCTCTGAGGGTGCCGTCTTTTCATTTGTGGTGGTATATAGCTCCCATTGCTCTTTAATGAATTTCCTAAATTCTTCCCTAGCTAGTAAATATATCGGAAATCTCCAGCTGAGCCTACTCCTGTCATCTTTCAATATCTGAAGGGTCACACAAACCATAGCTGGTCCGATACGTGTATGGGCCCATGATCCACTCTCAGCACACAATTATATATGATCCAGGGCACATACACATAGTTCAATCTCGACCAGGTCTTATGTGGGCTGGAATAATAAGTGTACAGTAGTAGTACCGAATTAGTCAAGGGATTTTTAAGGATTTTTAAAAATCCCCATTGAGAACTGTGAAACCTTTTGTTAGGGATTTTGTTTTGTTTGCTAGGGTGTTCACTGCTACCCGGTGAGGGTGATCTCATCTGATAGTGTAGTTGAAAATCTACCAGATGGCACTTAAGTACTGTAATAGGAACTGGCCTCTTTCTGTACGTATAATAAAAAGGATTTTAGAGGACTTTTTTCCCTAAATTTTGTGAAGGGTAAATAGGGAATCTCACAAAATTGCTTGACAAATTTGGTGCTACTACTGTATTCCTTACAACCTGGGTTCACATTTCTCCAGCAGTCTATTAAGTCTAGATCAATCATTCCCAACTGCCATTTCTTAGGGGAGTGATTTGTTTGATATCTCTCACTCGAATAATCTAATTTTGGATTGTTAATACAACTGAAATCTCCCCCTGGAGTCAATCCTGAGAATTGCTCTTTAAGTAAGATATTCAACAATTTTTGATAGAATCCCGGTTCAAACACTGCAGGGGCATATACGCTCCCAATTGTAACCTTCTCTCCATATAATTCTCCCTCCACAAAGCCATATCTGCCCTCCTGTATATCTTTAACAACCCTAGAGACCTTCAGGGGAAGGTGTTTATTTAACTATATTGCCACTCCCCGTTTGTGCGCAGTGTATGAGACAGCATAACATGCCCCTACCCAACCTCCCCCAACTTCAGATGTTCCTGGTCAGTAAGGTGGGTTTCCTGCAAGAGGAAAATAGACACATTTTTTCTTTTCAAAGCCGTCAAAATTTTAGATCTCTTTATAGGTGAGGAAAACCCCAGGCGTTCCAGGACATAATATTTAGCTGATTATGATTAGCCATCCATATACTCTGAGCAGCCCTTTACATGAACCTTTCCAATCCCTTTCTTTTTTCCTTTATATGTCAAGGTGGACAATATGACATACAGTGAAGTCCACCAGGATGAAGTGCAGAGCTGCAGGATTCTGCAGTAGAGTTACTGCAGCAAACAATGCAATTTCAATGAGAGTTAATCACTTTCGTCATGCAGTAAAAAAGTGACACCGTGCTTCATCCTGGTGGACTTCACTGTATCTGTATTTAACATGTTGGTGCAAACCAGCACCCATTTGTAACTTAAACATAAAACAATAAACTCTTTAATTCTTCAACAATAGAACTTACAAGATTCTAGAAGTTTAATGTAATCTAAGATAAAGTAATATTCTTTTCTAAACAAACTTCAGATCCGCCCCTCTTTACAGTAAGGCGTAAGCAAACTAACTATATTAAGGTTCTGTTAACTACGTGTGTCCTCCCTGTCCCACATAAACCAACATCACATAAGTTTCCCATAAATCTCTTGCGCTCCCCCCAGCTCAAGGAAAAATAATAGCTGCTGAAGATCCCACTAGCCCAAATGATTTATGTAATTCAGCCATCCGATATGGTTGAAGTCACGACAAACCCCCCCCCTTCTTTCTCCGAAGAAGACCTACCGTCGAAACGTCGATTTTTAACTCTATTTTCTATTTTCAGTGTGCATTTAATATAACCATTTGTTTATATATATATATATATATATATATATATATATATATATATATATATATCTACACAGACACACATACATATTTATGCAGTAGGCGTGGGTGATAAACCCATGCACTAAATTTGTATATCAGAGCAACTATATGTATCAATGTAAAATCTTGCATTTATACATATAGGAGGACTAACACAGCACCTTCACCAGCTGATTCAATGGATGGGGATGGATTCCCTGATGCGGGCACAGACAGTAAGAGCTCCCAGACCTCTACCACTGAGGCCGCTCCTGGGCTGACATCCTAGGAGTAAAAACTGTACAGAAACAAATGACTCATTATTTCGGAACTATGAGACTTCTGTAAGGAAATGTGCCTCACCAGCACAGCCCTCAGAATGGATATCGGAAAAACTGAGAAATGTCCGGAGGCCAGTGAAGAACAGGCGCCTGCAACTGATTCCACCTAGCCGCAGCAGAAAGAGCCATAGTGCAGCTCCACCAGTCCATCCAGGCCTTACAGGACAGAGCAGAGAATGTGGATGCCCATAATCACAGCAATAACATCCAAATTTACAGCTTACCAGAGGAGGGGACAGATATTATGCTCTTTCTGCAGAAATTCCTGTGCTCCAAGCTAGTTCTCCTGCCTACCTGCACCACTGAATTTGTGCCTGCTCACTGCACTCTGGGATCCAAGCCCACAGCTAAAGATGCCAGACCTCACTTGGTCATCTTGAAACTGAAATTTCAAGAAAAAGAGTCCAAACTATACACCGACTGGCAAAAGAAAATTATCCTGTATCAAGGCATCTGACTGTACTTTGAAAAGGACTATCCCTCTGAACTAGCGGCATGCCATAGAGCTTATGCCACTGTTATGAAGGCTCTCAAACTACTGAACATCTCCTTAATAAAGGAGGTATGGCCTGTCTGTTTCTCCCCTGCTCTCTGGCGCCCCCCCCGGGCCCCTCTTTCTCCCCCCGGCTTTGATTTTGCTTTCTCCAATTTTTTCTCCTCCTTCCTGGTCTGCAATGCAATTGCTGATATCTGGTAATGCCACATGGACCCTTGAACTTTTTGTGTGTCCGCTGCACTTCATTCTGATGCAGGCCGCAGTTGATTTTTGCTCCTGCCGTGTCTGTTGTGATGAAACTTGTTGGTAACAGCAGTTACTTGCTCTTGGAGAGCACCCTGTGAGGGCCTGGAGCATAGGCCCCTCCTGCAGGGGTAGTTGTGCTCTGCACCCCCGGCATTCTGCTTTCAAACTAAATCTCCCAGCACTATAGTGGTCGGCAGGGGCGTCATGCAGTCACAAATTATGGTGGGGCACAAAATCTCAACCTCTCTAGGGGGGTCCGGGGACATGCCCCCCCCGGGAAAATTTTGAAAAACTGAGGTCAAATGGTGCATTTTGGTGACTTTTAGTAGTCCAGAAAGCTGTTCCCCAACCAGCCAAGTGCCATAATACTGATATGGTTAGATGAATGATCAGTTGTTTTTGTACCTTGTTCCTTCTACTAATAGTGTTACCTTTTGTATTAATTTCTATTAAGAATTAATAAGAACATGTGCATGTTGCAAGTCTTTTATCATGAAAGACTCATAAAATGCACAAGTTCAGTTTTACCATATATTAATCACATAACCACTTAGTCCACTTGTAGCTGATCCATTAACTTCTACATGACAGGAGTTGACCATTTCAATGTTCATTTCATTGTAGTAAACTAGAACTGTTAGATTAGAATAATAATGACAAGCCATCTGTTTTATTTATTCTTTTATTTATGTTAAATTATGTACTTTGGAAAAAGCACAGTGCTTCCAGGTTCAACCATGGGAATGGTAGATTTTAACAATAAAAAGTTTAACAGTATAAAACTACAGTCATAGTAATGTAAGTAAGGAAACAAATTAATAATAATAATAATATAGATTGTGTATAAGCATTCATACATAACAATGATATTCTTGTATCGAGAGGTTTCCCTGGTAACAGGTGACCTCAAGAGTGCAACTTGAGAGGTACTCTGTTTCAAGGGGAACTTCAAGATACAATAATTTCCTTGTTTGTGTATGACTGTTCATACACAATCTTTTATTGTGTATGGGCAGTCACAGCACAGAAAATCATGCAAAACCAGCTGGAGAAGACAGAGAATAGAAATGTTAAACATTTTCATTTAACTGACACAGTGTGCTGCAGATGTTTCTGCAAGTTCAAGTTTATTAAAAAAGACAAAAAACAGCAATTTCCAGCTTAACTGGATTGAGGAAATCAACTATGTGGCAGCATTCCAAGTTGTTATGCTGAAGTACTGACATAGAAATATAGACTTTGACGGCTGATAAGGACCACTTGGCCCACCCAGTCTGCCCATTTCCCTTCATATTGGATAAGCTGCAGATTCTAGTTAACCAACAGCCTACTTCCTGCAACCCCCAACTACAATTGCCTTATGTCTGTCCCATGCATGTTTGAATTCCCCGACTGTTTCAGACTCAACAACGTCCCCAGGAAGGCAGTATCATGCATCCACCACTCCGTTTAAAAAGGAAAAAAATTCCTCACATTACCCTTGATCCACCCCCCCATTTTTAAATTGTGCCCCCTTGTTCTTACACATCTTTTCCGAAAGATGCTACCCTCCTGGATTTTGTTGATTCTGTTAAGGCACTTAAAAGTTTATATTATGCCCCCCCCATCCCTCCTTTCATCAAGGGTATACATATTAAGCTCTCTCAGTCTCTCTTCATATGGTTTCTGATGCAGACCCTGCACCATTATAGTTGCCCTCCTCTGGGGTGTCCAAAAATGCACACAGTATTCCAGATGGGTTCTCACCAACTGTCTGCACAGAGGGATAACCACTTCCCTTTTTCTACTTGTGATGCCCCTTCCTATGCATCCCAGTATCCCTCTGGCTCTCCTTACTGACTTCTCACATTGCTTACCCACCTTTAGGTCATCTGACATGACTACCCCCAAGTCTCTTTCCATTTTTGTTGTTGTTAGTACCTCCCCTGCTAATGTGTACTGTTCTCCTGGGTTTTTGTTTTCCAGGTGCATTAAATTGCACTTCTTTGCATTGAATCTAAGTTGCCATATGTCTAACCTAAAAACACTTGGTTCTTTTAAGATGGTGCCCCCAATCAATGTTTCAAGAGTACCTGCAGCCATCACACAGGAAGCCTATATATTATTTTATTTCTCTGTAGTCCTCCCCTCCTAAAGGAGCTCAGCACCCCATTTGCCACCCTTCAGGCTCACCCCAAGCAGGGGCCGCCACAGTCTGTCAAAGTGTGCACTGGTTTACCCCAGGGTGGGCCTATGGGAGTGGGACCCCAACCGGTGGACACTGTTGGCAGCGGGGGGTGGAACAGGGCATCATGCATGCTCAGAGGCCAGAATTTTTGCGAATGTGGCAGTACCTGGGGGAGGGGACATACAATAACAACCTGCATCCACCACCTTCAGGTGACGGCACTGACACAAATGGATCCCCTCAGCCTCCCTCAGAGGTTCGTTTTATGCTAAATACTCTACCCCCCTCCCCTGGAGAAGAAGAGCAGTCTTTATGACACTCAATCCTTCTCCCCTCCTGCAGGCCCTCCGACGTCCCAAGTCTGTTTCCGAACCTGGGTTGTTGGCATTGTAGACGGATACCTGCCTCTGTGCTGGCAGGCCAGCCTGTATTTTTCCTGGTTATCCTTTCAGCCCCTAGACCCTCCCACCTCCCCAACTGCTGGATGACGACACGTCAGACCTTGCACACATGCAACAACACCCTACAGAGATGGCAAGGTCCCTCACCCACCATTGGGGTCACTGCAGTAGCAGAAACACAGCGTCATTCTTTCCCGGCTGTGATTGCTTGACACACAGCAGCACTTTCCCAGCTCCTTCTACTGCTTGACTCAGTGCCACAGTCCACTCCTAAACCTCGATCACCACGAGAAGCGCAATGTGCTACTGGCTGGTCTATCAGGTGCCCCCCCCCCCCCACCAAGTTCTTTTTTGGGGAAAACAATTGTTGATAGAATTTTAGTTCACTCATCATACAGGTTTGCATAATAAGGGAACTCTGTTCCCTTCCCATGATTTTTCAGATTTTATCTGCCTCAGTCCAGAGATATCCATCTTTGCCAGTTTAGCACAGGAAGCCTAAGTTACAGATCCTCCACTTATGCCCACACCAGGATGCGTCTGCACTTTATTCTGTACACAAAATGGTAGCCCAAAATGACATGGCTGTCACTTTTTCACATCACTATTGGCCTTGGGGAAGGGGGTTACGCATTACAGTACTAACTACATGATAGTTATGGTACCCACATGATCATGCAGTCTGTACCTGGCAAACTAGAAGAAACTAAGGAACCAATGGTCCACAAACTTATATCACACGTGCTAATCAGCTTATAAATAAGAGTGAGAAAAAAGTAATAAAAACAATAAGCAAGTGTAACGATTACATGTCTCTAGGTACACCACCAGTTCTTACTCTTTTTGTGATATCAGTTCCTTAGCTCAGAAAGTTCCGTTTGCTGTGATGCCAATTAAAGATATCAGCTCAGATCGCAGAAACTGTAGTTACCAGGAGTCGAGTCATACTGAGAAAGTGAAAAAGAGGTGGTTTCTTTACTAAAGACCCCATTTTGGTATTTGTTAAAAATGTTGTAATATCTCCATTCAGGGTAGATGTATGTAATACCTCATTACTTTCAATTAGGTCCACTATATTATTATCTACTATATTTTCCCATCTTATCTTAGCTTGTTTCTTTGGTTTTAATATTTTTTTTTTTTTTGGCAAATGGACCCCTCAACTTGTCCATTTGTCCTTCTCCTTCTACTTCCATTTTAGTCATATTTTTAATCTTAGTTCTTCCACTTCTCGTGGCCACTGGCATAACAATTCCTTAAAATTGTTAACAAAAATATTCTGTCAATCTAACAATCAAACCTTAATTGGTCTGATTAACTTAAGCACCATCCAATAAAACAGTTTACACAATTTAACAATCTCAATTAGCACATGAACAGCACAAAAAACAGTTAATCAGGCAGTTTAGCAATTAAGAAACATCTATATAATAGTAATGTACTTATATTCAGTCCATAAAAAGATGTTTTGAATCTTAATTACTGGCAGTAGTTGATAATTGGTGATTAATAACGGTTTGGTGGCAGTTTAGGCCTAAAATTTTAGACCTATATTCACAAACCCTAAGGGGAGATGTCTCTACTCACAATTTATCACCGCAAAGAATTAAAAATTTCAAGATTTCACTCCCTGAATAAATAATTATTATTAATTGTTAATTAGAAGATATACTCTCTAATAGGCTTCCTGGCATACCCCACCCCCCAACATATACTTGGCCCCATATAATAGTATGATGGTTTTATACAATAAAATCGAAAGTAGATACTCAGTACAATTATATTATAGAATATTATACACAGAACTTGACAGCCCCTCACTTTCAAAAATTCAAGAAATGAGTAAAATAAGTAAAACAACATCAATACTAGTGCTGGCGCTGGTACCGATACTTTATTATATTATATTTTATTATTGTATAGTACTGAGTAGACTTTCCCCTTTTTCTTTTTACTCGATAAATTCTCAATTTGAAACCTTCAAAACCTTCTTGCTTCAAGCTTTTCCACCCTATATCCGTTTTTAGGGGGAGAGGGGTACTCATTGGTGGGCCAAAAGTTCTTTGGTGCACTATAATGAAAAATAGAAAAATAAAAATAAAACAAAAGCACCTAATAACTCCCTCTGCCTCTAAATTACTTCTAAAAAAATGACTCAGCAGAACATATATCAGCAGTATTCCTTACTTGTAACCGCTTCTTGCAACCATTGCTGCTGGATGCCTGCATAGGGTCAAACACCTGAACGTCCTTCCGTGTACCAAACAAATTTTATGGCTTTCAAGCTTTTTATAGCCTCCGAACCTCCACTCTTGCTCCTCACCCGGTAACCACTGAAATCAATATCAGAGTATAAAAAGAATAAAAAAGCACTCAGTGGTCCTAAATAACCCAGAAAAAAAACCTACAAAAAATATAAAAATAACAATTTGTGCTAAATAAATCAGTACATCAGTACAAGGCAAAGCAGAGAACTTACAAGTTTTGTCTATATTGTATCCCTCCTTGGGAGAGTTCAGTGTTCAGTGTACAGGTCTTTCCCACTGCTACAACTGTTATAACTACCACACATTAACGGCCGAATCAATTTTGTATCTTTAACAGATTATGCCATTTGGATCTTGCTCCAGATCTTATACTGAAACGTATGGTTATAAGCCGAAGTAATGCAAAAGCGTACCCAGGAAAAAACGCCCTTACTTTGCTTAAAAAGAGATCCGAGTAGCTACTAATTTGCTACTACTGCAAACCCTGCTTGTCTGTATCAGCCAATATGAATGCACCAGCACCAGTCTGACACCAGGAACCGCACAATAGACTGCCAACACATGCACACTAAATACCAAGAATTATCACGTGGTATTTGTGGTGTGAAAATGTTTGAATTTTAAAATATTTAAACACAAAATCTAAAATTAAATAACTAAAATCTATGTCTACAAAACATCCATATAATCATCAGTATCAACTTGCTTTTCTGAAGGAATCAAGGGACCAAAATCCAAACTTCTTTTGCCACGGACAGACACTGCAAGTTAAAACAACAAAAACGAGTAGGCTGTTATAGTGCAAAACCTCAATAAAAAGCCTTGCAAATATCTTTTCGCAGTTCAAGTATTGTACTGATACTGCGCCTAGTCCCCCTTTCTTTGTGACTCCTCCAGTCTCCACATGGCTACACAATCACTGCGCAGTCTTTTCTTTTATTTTGAACTGTTCTGAGCTTATTCAGCTATTGTTGTTTGAACTTCCTATTTCTTTAGCCTTTCAGCCTTTCTCCGACCTCTATACCTTTCAACACTATCTCTCACATTTTCTCTCTCTCTCTTTGTCCTCGTCCGCAGCTAGCACCTCTAAGAACCTCTGCACAGTCCCCCATGGGACCTCTCTGGTCACTCCCCTTCAGGGTGGCTCCTCCACCTTGGGACTCCTGGCCTGTGGGGGAACAAACAAAACAGGGGCAAGAGATACAAAAAAAATAAAACGGTTGCACAGGATTTATTGGAAAGAGCCCAGAACTTCAAGACAATGGCAACAGTGGCATACCATTTATTAATCTTGAGCTTTGCCTTCCTAGACTCCTGCTAGCGAGCAAACTCCTCTTGTCTCCTAGTCTCTTTCATTTCAAGGGGCAAGTAAAGGCTGACCCAGATGCTCACTGCCTGCAACAGACAGAAACCGCCCTTACATTTCTATGTCAATGCTATTATGAGGTGGGTGTACAAGACTCTTAGCATACCAAATCCTCAAGCAGTGCCAAATGGCAGCAATTGCAGCCATTAACCCCCCCCCCATTTCATATCCTCATTTGCCTGTGGGAGCGCATGCAGCTTCCGGCTCTCCATAGACGTGGACATGTAGGTTGTTGCGGAAGGCATCTGTAGTAGAACAGCACCCAGATTGTCAGCACAGCCTTCTTTATTATCCCACCTCATGAACCCAGTAATGAAAATGTTGAAATCCCTGCCAAAATGATTCTATACCACTGCAACAACATTGCGTACCACAGGTCCGAAAATACAGTTTGGGCACAGTTTGAAAAATGACAGCTGTCACGTTCATGAGGTGGAGTAAAATGATGGTTATGTTGAAAATTTGGGGTCAAAATATTTTAAATTACCAAAGCTAAGAGTGAGCATAGGAAAATGTCAATGGAGGTGCATAACTTTGCTATTGTTACATATTTTGACCTCAACATAGCCTTGTTTTGACCCCACCTCATGGACAAGGGTGGTGAAAATTTTCAAAATCTTTCCAAAAGGTGATTTCACCAAGCAACTGCGAAATCGCCTTTCGAGCCAGATTTGTGTTAATTCCACTGACAATGTTCATGAGGTGTGGTCCTAAAAAGGCCATGTTGAAAATGTGGGCTAAAAATATGCAGAAAGGGCAAAGTTATGCCACAAAGTTAAAAACCCCATTGAAATACATTGAACAGCATTTACCTTGCTCTTTCATATAGCAGTCAGCGTTTCCAGCAGCAAGATGTGTCTTCGATCAGAGACTGGATCTTCATCCTGGGACCTGTTCAGGTGAGTGAGGGTGTGTGGGGTCTGTGTGGGGGTGCAGGGTGGTGGGTGCTGAGTGGGAGGTCGGGCTGGGGGGGATCGGATCAAGGGACCTTTTTTTTCTTATTTTTACAGGTTTAAAAAAAGACATCAAGGGACCATTTTCTTTATTACAGGCAGAACGACAATCGGGGGGGGGGGCACTAGACATCAGGGAAAGATGAACTGTAAATGAGGACAGCAATCAGAGGGTGGAGGGGCGCCACTAGACACAAGGGAAAAAATTAAACAATACGGGGATGACGACTGGTGGGTGGGTGGGAAGGTGCCCCCAGATGCCAGGAAAAAAATAAGTAATTATAGGGATGGTGATCGAGGGTGAGGGTGCCACTAGGCACCAGGGAAATAATACATATTATGAGGACAGTGAGCTCCTGCAAGTGTTACAAGGCCAGTTAATAATGGGAGGGGATTTAAATGTTACCCTAAAATCGCAACTGGATGCCTCTAACAGCTCCAAGCATAGGACAAATACTAACAAACTAATTGCCAGCAGATTAGGCCTTATGGTTTATCGAGTCTGCTCGAACCTCAGATCCCATGTTGGGAACTGGGGCCCTCCCCCCTTGTGTACCAGAAACCCCTGTCATCCCTCCCCATCCCTCTGGGCCAGGCCCTCATCTGATACATCCCCTTTCTGCATCTGTTCCACCCTCTTTTGAAGCCCTCCATCGTGGAAATCTGAACCAGCTCTCCAGACAGCGCGTTCCAAGGATCCACCATCCTCTCAGTGAAAAACCTCCTCCTCTCCCCCCCATCCTTCCACCTTCCAACTTCAAACCATGTCCTCTGGTGATACCTCCCTCCTTCAGTTTAAAGATTTCCTCCATGTTTACCTGATTTATGAAGACCTGTCGCTCCTCTCATCCAATGAAAACAAGCCAAGCTCCTCAAGTCTGTCCTCATACGTCAAATCCCCCAGTCCTCCAAATCCACTCCAGAAATATCTCAAACATTCACTAACCACACTGGGACTGGTAGACCTCTGGAGGCACTTCTTTCCCACAGGCAGACAGTACACATACTATGCAGCCAAAACAGGGGTGTAGTCTTGGCTGGATTGCATTATTACCATGGTGGCGCACCTAGACACGGTCCAAGATATCCAACATGGTGCTACCATATTCTCAGACCACTCTCTGATTAGAGACAAGTTCGACTTGGGGAAACCACTGTGCACATCACACTGGTGTCTGAATTTATTTCCCCGAGACCCTGAATTCAGGCAACTAGTGGATGAGGCCATCCCCAGGATAGGTGCAGGCAACCAAGATTCAGGGACCAGTTGAGCTGTTAAATGGGACACCATTAAAGCAGCAGTCAGGGGGGAAATTATACCATATTTGGTTAAGAAGAAAAGAAAAAGAGAAGTCCGAACTATAGAGCTACAGGACACACAGCACCTTACAGAGCTTCCTACATCAGGGGAACAGCTCAGTAAGGCCACAAATTAGACTAATCAAACAGCAAATTCAAAAAATAGCCAATCAAAAAAATTGAACAACAATTACTCTGCCTGAAGCTGAAGACATATGAGGGGGGACCTAGGGGAGTTTGAAAGCTGGTATTAAGACTCAGGGTGGCCAAAGCTAAGGCATGTGTGACATCTGGTAGTCTCTACATCAGGGCATATACTATATCATCCCTAAGAAATGAGAGCAAAATTTGCACAATATTACCAGGAACTCTGTGCGGCAGATGAAGCACCCCCATCAGACATCATAGAGACCTATTTACATAAGCTTCCACTCCCCAAGCTCACAACAATCCAAGCAGAGATGCTCTTGGCCCCAATTATGACAGCAGAGGTATATGCGGCCCTAAGGAACTCTAAAACATTAAAGGCACCAGAACCCAGGACCCAATGGCTATCCAGTTGAATTTTACAAACAATTTAAGGATACTCTATGCCTGTATCTTCTCCCAGCCCTACATGAGGTCCAGGAAGTCGAAACCCCACCCCTGCCCTGGAAGTATGCCGTTATCACGACCATCCTAAAACCAGATAAAGACCCTAAATACCTGGCCTCCTATCTCAATGTTAAGACTACAACTTATTCATGTCCGTCATGGCCCACAGGTTGGAAAATCTGCTCCCCTCCATTGTTAATTCAGACCAAGTAGGCTTTATCAAGAAGAGACAGGCACATGATAGCATCCGATGCACCCTCCTATTGGTAGACCATGTTATAACCTGAAAGATCCCCCTGGCATTGCTAAGCCTGGACGCTGAAAAGGCGTTTGATAGGGGGCCTGGCCGTTTCTGTGGGCAACCCTTCAATGCTTTGGATTCCTTGAAGAGTTCATTAAAGCCCTAAAAAAACATCTATGATGCACCCTAGGCATATGTGAGAGTGGATGGCTCCCTTTCCAAACCATTTCAGCTAACTAGGTGCACCAGACAGGGCTGCCCACTGTCCCCATGCCTGTTCGCCCTGTACTTGGACCCCCCTGGATACCTCAACAAGAGCACACCCGTATACAGAGGGAATATCCCTGGGAAGAGATCAGCACATAATATCTATTTGCCAACAATATTTTACTCACACTGAAAAATCTGGAAATCACTATACCTGCAGTATGAGATACAGTGAGAACATATGGGGCCCTAGCAGAGTATAAATTAAATGATCAAAAAACAGAAGTGTTAAAATGTCATTATACACCTACACTCACCACTAAGTCACGCTTCCCCTTCAAATGGGATAAAGCAGCCATACGTTACTTTGGTATTAAGATCCCAACCAAACTGTTACACCTCGAACTGGTTAACTATGAACTCCTCACTCAATAGATAATGGAAGACCTCGCCCGTTGGACACAACTGACATTAGGGTTCCTTCACACAGTAGAGGTAATATCCCAGAACATATTTCCTAGGATACTATTCTTCCTTCAAATGCTGCTGTTGATGCCATGTTTGGGATACTTTCACTTGTCAGACAGGTTAATTTCTCCGATTCATATGGCAGGCAAAACCACCAAGAGTCAAATACTCGGTCCTGCAACTTGCAATGGATAAGGGAGGGCTAAACCTACCCAATCTGCGACTGTATGCGCAGGCAGCACAGTTGTGAGTAATCCTACACTGGCTGGCACTGACATATCGGATGCCCTGAAAAACTACTGAGACCAAGCGATATACATGACCTAAACCCATACCTATTTGGAAATCCACCCACCTGCACCCCCTGTGCTAAATTCCAACAATATACGGCAATACTGTTTAGACAATGGCTGAGGGTGCAAAAGGTGCTACCTCACATCAGTGGCATGCTTATACTTACAAGCCATAACTTATGACAAGACATACCCACCGAATAAATTAGATGCAGCAATGCGAAAGTGGCAGCAATATGGTATCACACGTGTTTATCACCTAGTAGGCCCCAGGGGACTGCTACTGTACCATTTGTGACCTTACAGGCAGTACACCACCTCCCACAAATAGAATTCTACAGATACATGCAAATATGATGCTATTTACAACCCAGGGAGGAGGTTCTAGCAAATATTGCAGAGAAGACCACATACCTGGTCCAGACTGTACACAGCTATTTACGCAGACAAACATTAGAACATCTTATCAGCCAGCTGTACAAGGCACTGCAGGCCTTAATAAAAGAAACAACAGACACAATGTGTGATAGATGGAACAGGGAGACATAGGCAGAGATCACTTATGAGAACTGGTATAAACACGCCCTCCCAGCCTACAAACTCTCCACTATCACATTTTGGAAGGAGTACTCCTGGAAGCGCAGAATGCATTTTTTCCACACTCCAGCAGTACTAGCTAAGTATCAGGACCTACAGATGGGACAGTGTTGGAGGGAGTGTGGACACTCACCAGCAGATGACAGGCACATATTATGGGCATGTCCATTAATACGGAATTACTGGCAGATCATACATGACATGGAGAAGATGTTTGCCCGGGTTTACTGACCCCATCATACATACTTGCTGCCACACCCCCAGAGGAGGTGGCTATAGGTATGATCATCCACAAGCAAATATATCTCGCAATATTAATTGCACAAAAGGTAATCATTAAATTATGGCATACAACCAAAATACTCACAATAGAAACCTGGCGTACTCTCACACTGGAACTATATTCAATGGAAAGGATCTCAGCTAGTATGCAGAATAGCATTACCATATTTGAGATTCGCTGGCGCAGATGGGTCATGTAGTAATTAGAAAACTGCCCAGACTGTGTCCCGTGGGATGAGAAACAACATAAAGCACTGGGTAGAGCATTTGAAACTGCGGGACAAAAGAGTTACAGAAAAAGACTGACGGTAGTACAAGGCAGGGGACACTACCCCATCCTATGGCACCTTACTCCCCACCACACCTCCACACCCTCTCTTTCTAACTTCCTGACACTAAGTTGATTTTATTGTGCCTTTCCATGTTGCAGAATTTACAAGATGTGAAGACTGCAAGCATCCTTCCAAGAAAGGAGGAGCAGAGAAGTAAACAGTTGTGGGATCCTAGGGATCAACAAAGCATGGATTAATATCTTAAAATATGTGTTACCTTTCAGAGCCAGCTGGTAGATGGTATAAAGGAGTTCTGGCAAACACCGGAGACACTTAATAACCAAGAAACCATCTGGACAATGAAATCAACTTCTTCAAAAACTGGTAAACCAGAAAACACAGAAAACAGTAAATACAGTACATGTAAAAGAAATGTAACCTTCCAATAACCCGAGACATATGAAATGTACAATGTATGTATGTAAGACTAAATATTTGAAAAAATGGAATAAAAACCTGAATTAAAAAAACAATACAAAGACGGTGATCAGTGGGTGGGGTGCGCCACTAGACACCAGGGACAAAATATAGGATTTTTCCTGTCATGAAAAAGGATTGCCCCAAATGAAAAAGGATTCCTTTTTCGTTTCACACAGCTGGGAAGCGAGTTACAAAAAAGGGTATAAAATGTAAAAAACAAACAAACAAAAAAATTTGGGGATCATTTTGTCAACACTTAAGTGCATAATCCATCTAACAGGGTCACAATGAGTCAGACAGATGTGTTAGTCTCATTCCAGGATATAATCTTTGTGTTTTTTTTTATTTGTATAGAAAAAAATGGAAACAAGATGGTGGCAAAACGAAAAAGGATTTTTTCCTTACAAAAAATGATTGGTCCCATATGAAAAAGGAATCCATTTTTGTTTCAAACCTCTTATCTTGAAGTGCTTACTGAGCATACTCAGAACCAATTTTGCAAAATCTCAAAATTAAATAACTTTGGAATGGAGTAATAACTTTTCACCAAACAAGCAAAAGGCACATTTGTGGGCCAGCCCCTTTTTAAACTGAAAATTGCAGCACAAAATTCCAAACCATCTGGGCGCTACAAGTGTCATCAGAAAATCCAGCAAAACCAATGGGGAAACACACCCAAAAATTCACTTTTTGCACTATCCTGAACTTGGAATCCACACATCTGACCAGAACAAAGCCTGGCACATCCATAGATCTACCACGAGACTGCATATGCAAAATTTCACACAAATCCAATGAACAGTTGTGAAGTTATTGAAGGACAAAAATTGGGATTTAACATTAAACAGCCTTCTCAACCTTAACTATAGTGGTGCCATTATGCCACTATAATATATGATGTGCAGAGGGACCTTGTGGGATAACTGATTTATCTATACAACTGCTGTTTGACCTTGGGTAACCTCATGAGTGGTGAAGGTCACAAGCGAGGTACCCAAGGTCAAATAGTAGGAGTCTAGATAAATCATTTATCCCATACGGTCCCCTCTGCACATTTAATTTATGCAACAGTGCAGGCAGAGTTTGTTCTAATTTTAGTTTTTTTTGTTTACTTTGTTTTAGAAATTTTAATTGGCTATTTGGTGTATTAATCCACTTTATTGCCAGGTTGCTAGATGGTTGCTAGGGACGCATTAATGTCCCAACACCCATAACATGTTGTTTTATTGGTCCTTTGCTTCTTCTATGAATAATTATTTTGAAAAAAAGGGCATTGCCTGCTAGCAAGCAGGGAGTCAGGAGTGAGTAAAGAACTCTGTTCTTTCCATTTATTGGAGAATGTGTTGCATGATTACTTTTGCAATCTTTTTTTTTTTGTTTTAAATAAAAGGAAAATAATTTATTTTATTTTGTTTGTGCCACACTTTTGTTTGTGGTCGTGGAGATAGTGAAAGTGCCTATTCTACAGTAGCAGTTGCAATGAGGGAGAACAGCTGCACTTTCAACTTCTAAACTGTTAAAAAAATGAAGCATGGTTGTTTGCAGAATGTGGCTACAGTTTCAACTGCTACGTTTAAATAAAAAAAAATAAACTGAAGAGCAGTCATTTGCAGAATGTGGCTGCCTTTTCAATTTCTACGGGGATAAAAAAAAAAATGAAGCGTAGTTGTTTGCAGGACGCTCAACGGGCATTGGTTGGTTAGTTTCTTCACCATGGCCAACTGAGAGAGGATTAAAAAAAAAAAAAAACAGAAGCTGCGGTTTGTTCTCCATGTCTGTTTTTTTTAGCAGAGACCGAAGCACGAGTAGTTTGGGATAACAAGTACAGCACTGCAAGACAACAGCTGAAAGAAAACACAGGAGCTGCTTAAATTAAGATACAGTGCTTGATCTGAGCTACGGAAAATAATTTGCGACTTAAACTGATTTGGTAGGCTGTGAACAGATGGAAGTACTGCTGTTGGTCAGACAGCCACTGCAGTTGATTGTGGTTCTGAAGGGTTTTCTATTGTGCAGCAGTGTTTCTAAATAATAAATTGTGGTAATGTGAACTGGGTGAGTACAATGTAAGGCGCTGTTGGAAAAAGTGAAAGTGACTGCTGGTGATGGAAGCAGTGCCGGTGGGCGGGGTAGTAGGGAGATGATGATGTAGTAACTATATACATAAATGAGTGATGACGATGTAACTATGTGTATAAATGTAAAATTATACATTTATACACATAGTTGCTTAGACAAACAGCTTTATCACAGTCCATTTATGGCCACCCCTATTGTATAAATACACCACACACACACTAAATGAGTAAATGTAGTGTACAAGGAAATAAGCATATCAAGGGGGCTAACCAGATTATCTAGCCACAAGCCTGAAAGAGATGTAGTTTTATGATCTAGTTATCCCCCCCCTCCGATGGGTTTATTTCCTAGTATACCACACTTATCCATCTTTATTTTATTTAATACATTTGGATGGTTACTGTTAGATTTGATCTCAATTGAATTTAAGGGAACGTGCCAGAGCCACAAGTGAGTTACGAAAGTCCTGTTCAATCTAAAGTGATGAAAAATTGCCTATTGTGAAGCAGGGCCCGATAATCAGTTTAAAAAATTAAAGTTTTTATGCACTTACTGGTTCTTGTTTTATATTAAATGATATCTGGTTGATCCTGTGCTCTCCCCACCGGCATTTTAGGATAAGGAGCCCTCCCCGGTGCGCTCACAAGCACTTGTGGCTGTCCATGTGATGATGTGTCTTGTGGGGAGCAGCCGGGGCTCATCCATGGCGTCATGACAGGTCATAGACAACTGTTCAAAATAAATGGGTTATCACATACTCACCCCCCCCCGCATATTCGATTTATGCAACAGGCATTTTTTTGTAATGTTTTGTGTGTGAGCGTGGGCGGGTTTTTATGTTAGTTTATTTATTTTTGTGGTACTCTACTTTACCAGTAGTTTTCTTCCATGGTGTCTGTTTTTTTTTTTTTTTTTGAGAGATTTTAATGGTATTTTTGTAGGCTTTCTCCCCCGAGGCCCCGGCATCAGTTTTACGCGTGGGGTGGGAGGCACACGCATTTGAAGCCAGCTTAGCTCCTGTCTGCCCACCTGTACTGCCACCCCTTCCGCTGCTTATGCTACCCCACCAGACCTCCACCGGTGGGGCGGAACTATGAGGGGCGACAGCCCACCCCACCCCCAGAAGAGGAGAGCAGCCTGCCGCCTTCCTCAAATCGGCCTCCTCCCCTGCAAGCACCCAGACAACCCAAGGTCATTCCTGAAACCAGGTCACTGGCATCGCAGAAGGTAAGTGTCCAGCGCCTTAGCTCTCAGCACCACCGGGCCAGCCTGGTGCCTCAGTTTTTTGAATGGGATGGTGAGCTCCTGTTTGTACTGGCTGGGTGGTTTTGTCCATTTGTATTGGTTACTAGTGTGTGGTAGTAGCTGATGTGTGTAGGGATTTCAGCTCAGCATTTCATTGGATGAGAATGTATGTGGGGCCGGGTTGAACATTTTGTAAAACATGACGGCGGTTGTGCTCGCTCGGTTCCACAATTTTTTTTATGAAAAAGTTTTGTTTTTTCCACGATGAGCTGGTGTGTAAGGCAGGGAAAAGCTGTTTCTCAGGCTGAAGCAGTTCATGGAAGATTAAACAGCGGGTTGTCATACTGTGGTCTGGAGTTTGAGTGCAGTAAAAGTGGAAGTATGAGACCCAGGAGAGATGTGGAACAGAAAGCCGTCAGCAGTTGTGAAGAAAGAGTTTAAAAAAAAAAAGGTAGCGATTATTTTTATGTGAACTGGGAGCCGGAACAGGGAATGGAGGTTAAAGAAAAGAGCAGAGGAGGCAAATGTATTTATTTATTGAAAATGTTTAACCAGGAAAGGCACACTGAACAAAAAGATGCTCGTCTCACGGTGTGACCTGGAGGGAGGGGTTACAATGGAGGCAGGTATACAGACAAAAGTTGAATTTAGAAACAGAGCAATACAGCTAATGCACACATTTGGACGGGATTACATTAGGACTTTTTACAATATGAGAACAGTACAGAGCTTACAGATAATGTACATAGTTGGATGGAATTACATTAGCACTTTTTCCAATAGGAGAACAGTACAGAACATGAACATCAAGGACAGGATATACATATCATGGGAACTCATCGAGGGCAATACATGATTACTTGAGTGCCAATAACAAGACTTGAGTGCCAGTAACAGGACTTGAGCTGAAGCGAGATGCACCAGGTTGACAGTAGGAGTTGGAGGAGAATATGGGAGGTGGTATAGGTGGGGTGGAGGGGAAGGGAGCAGTAGCAATGCGTAAGGCTGAAGAGCGTGGGTTTGTTTAGGAATGAGTGGGGAAGGGAAGGCAGAGATTAGGAGGGAATATGAGAGAGGGGAGTGACAGTGTAAGTGCGTGGGGCATTGTATAAGCCAGACAACTAGGCAAAGGCTGAGCTGCTGGTCAGGCGCTAAGGGAGATGGGGAAAGGAAGCTATTGGGGGTGGGTCAGAGGCAGTTGCAGTTTGGGGCAAGGAAGTTTGTGAGGGCAGAGGATAGGGAGTGTTTGGATGATGAATGGCGGATCTGTGCCGGCAGGCTGTTCCAGAGTTTAGGGAAGAGGTAAGAGAAGGCTGATTGGCCTGCGGTGGTCCTTCGGTGAGGGATGACTAATAGCCTGGCATCAGAAGACCTGACGGCGTGGGTGGGGGTTAGGAGGGGAAGATAGGGAGGATGCGAGGTAAGGAGGGAGGGGAGCCGAGCCAGAAGTTGGAAGTGAATTTAGCACTATGAGATAGGCGCCGGTTGCACAGGGATGGCAGGGCCAGTGAATAGTAGAGCTCACAGTGATGTGAGTGGGGGGGCATCAAGGGCAAAGCGGCAGAAAGCACTAAAGAGGGGGTCAAGTCTGGTGAGGGTGGTCTTGGCGGTGGAGCTGTAAACAACATCGCAGTAGTCGAAGGAGGGTAGGATAATTTTCTGGACTAATTCACGTCTGACAGGTAGCGGGAGACTAGAGCGGATTCTGTAGAGGGCACCAAGTTTTGGGCACAGTTTTGAAATGATGGTATCCACGTGTGTGGAAAAGGATAGGTGGTGATCAAGCCAAACCCCTAGATACCTGAAGGAAGGCACTTCATCAAGGATGATGTTATTTAGGGTATGGAAGATCAGGGGGGAGGTGAGTTTGGATAGACGCTGTCTAGTGCCGAAGGACATAGAGACAGTTTCTTGGCGTTTAAGGAGAGCTGGTTGGTATTGAACCAGCGTTGGAATTTGTTGAAGTCGGTTTGAAGTTTGTAAGTAAGTAAAAATTTATTTTTTGAGCCCTTTTCAAAATCAAAGCGCTGTACAGTAGTTAAATACATAAAACATACATGTAACATAACAAACAACAATAAAATACAGTTCCAATTTCATGTCATTGCAATAACTACTCCCCATAGGCCTTTTGGAATAAATATGTTTTTAACTCTGATTTAAAGCTTTCGACGATTAGGCAGCTTCGTATCCGACGAGGTAGAGAATTCCACAGGGTCGGGGCAGCATAGGAAAACGTTCGTGCCCCAGATGTTTTTAAACGAACCCTGGGAACCTCTAGCAATCCCTCGTCAGTGGATCTGAGTGAGCGGGAGGGACGGTAGGGAACAAGTAGATCTTGCAGATATTGCGGTCCCTGTTCGTGTGGGGCTTTATAGGTCAGTAAACCGACCTTAAAGGTGATCCGCCACTGAACCGGCAGCCAGTGCAGTTTGCGCAGCACAGGCGTAATATGATTCCTAATTGATGTCCCCGTCAAAAGCCTGGCTGCAGCATTCTGCACCAGCTGCAAGCGGCGGATATCAACCCCCGGCAACCCTAGGTACAGGGCATTGCAGTAATCAAGGCGAGAGGTAACAAAGGTGTGGACTAGTGTCGGGAGGTCAGCCGGAGGAACAAGGTGTTTCACCCGAGCGATATTCCTCAGATGGTAAAAAGAGGATTTGACGGCAGATGACACCTGAAATTTTAGCGTCAAACTATCGTCAATGATAACACCCAGGTTCGCACCCGGTCTGAGGTCGAGAGCTGGGCTCCATCGATCCATATGCCCGAAGGAAGACCAGCCCTACAGCCCGCCTCTCGGCGACCTGGGTCCACCACCAACACCTCAGTCTTATCCGGTTTAACCTTAGCCAGCTGGCACTCATCCAATCACTGATCTCAGATAGACAGTTGTTAAGTCTAGAGACCGCATCTACTTGCCGGGACTAAAGGACAAATATAGCTGGGTGTCATCTGCATAGCAGTGAAAACCAAGCCATAATGCCTAATAATGTCTCCTAATGGCAGCATATAGACAGCGAACAACATGGGTGCCAAAATGGAACCCTCGGGACCCCACAAGGCAGGGAGCGGCATCAGGAGTAAGTTCCAGTGACAACCCTATGTCTCCGCCTGTGAGATAAGATTGAAACCATTTTAGGACTGTACCAGACAGTCCACAATGGAACCGCATGAGCATTAAAAAGCACACCATGGTCCACAGTGTCGAGAAGGCAGCTGAGAGATCAAGAAGGACTAGAATAGTACAAGCCTTTTGATCCCTCGCTATCAGGAGATCATTTAGAACCCGGACAAGAGCAGTCTCAGTACTATGTCTTTTCCTAAATCCTGATTGAAGAGTATCATAGACATTATGATTTGTAAGATGGTCGTCCAGTTGCAGTGCAACTACCTTTTCAATAACCTTACCCAAGAATGGGAGGTTAGAGATAGGTCTGTAGTTAGCTGGGCAGTCCGGATTCAGTGAAGGTTTTTTTAGGAGTGGTCGAACGACTGTCTCCTTTAGGGGTTCAGGAAAGATCCCCTGCTTCAAGGACTTCCAGACGATTTCAGCAATGATCGGGCAGATAATATCTACGCAACCTAATAAAAGTGGCGTAGGGCCCGGATCCAAACTACAGCTAGTTGGACGTACAGTCTGGACAATCCTCATAATGTCCATGAATTCCAGCCTACCAAAGTTAGACCAGGTGACACAGGTGTTTGCTTCCCCTCGCCGATCACTGCAAGCCCTTATAGATTGAACACGACTGAGATCCGCCCTAATGCCGGCAATCTTATCAGCAAAAAATCGAGCAATCTCATCACATTTTATTTGTGAAAAGTCTCTTCCGGACTGTAGACAGAGTGGATTGCACAATCTGTCAACAGTCCGAAAGAGTTGAGCCGGTCGATTTCTTGCAGCAGCAATCTCCTGGACAGGAATTCTGACTTCTTACGGATATTGCTGATTGATAGATAACATAATGATCCATCAATCTAAGTTTGTCGGCATCAGGCAGGATTTCCGCCATGCTCTCTCTAGCCTTAGCCCCACTCTTCAGCTCTTCAAAGACTCATCAAACCAGGGAGTCTTTGGGCGGCTGATGATTAGGCGAACACTGAGCAATTCGATCAGGGCCCCGGTCACCGCCTTGTTATAGGCAACAACCATGTCCCTGGATCCATGCTCTCATCCGAAATACCCGATAGGTCCAGTACCGCCATTAGGCCTTCTGGATTTACTCCCCTTAAAGGGCGATACTGGACCATCTCCGTAGGGATAGGCCTATTGGGGAGCCCCAAAACTGAATCTTATGGTGTGATGGTCTGTCCATGCATTTGGTTCCACCTCCAAATGCAAGACATCCAAATCCAGTAGGAACACCAGGTCCAATGAGTGTCCACCTATATGGGTAGCAGAGGTAACTACCTGCGACAGGCCCAACATAGACATAAGTTGGAGGAAGTTCTTTCCAAAGTGCGAGAGTTCATCGTCGACCCAGGCATTAAAATCACCCAGAATTAACCATCTAGGCGACTCCAGTGCCATGTCGACGATGAAGTCCGCGAACTCCTTCAGGAATTCACCACCATCACCGGGTGGACGGTAAATGAGGAGAATCCTGAGCTCTGCACCTGCTGCCAGGATACACTCAAAGGATCTGGTGTTCCCCACTGGCACCTCCACAAGATTCAGCTCTGGTCTAAAAAAGATGGCCACTCCCCCGCCCCTACGATCCAATCTCGGACGGTGCATTACCGAGAACCCAGCTGGAGCTGCAGAGTCTAAGATAGGACCTGCATTTTCGTCCAGCCAAGTCTCGGTAATACATGCCAGGTCAGATGTTGCAACAAGATCTGCAATGATAGCAGTCTTGTTCCTAATCGACCTGGCATTACATAACACCGTTCGAGTTGGATGAGTTTTCAGAGGATCGCAGTACCTGCCCACAGTCTGTGGAGCCCTTGGGCATGGAGACTGTGCAAGGAGGGCCCCTCCTGACTCCATTTCGCCCCCAGGGCCTCCCCTTGTCCCAACTATCCCTATCTCAGCCACTGTCAACATCTCCCACTCTGCCCAGTCCATCGATTCCCTATATGCCTTCTCAATATCCCAGCTCTCCAGCAATTGTTGAAGGCAATACTGGTAATCGAGGACAAAAAAAGGACAAAGGTCCCGGAGCAGAAGCGGAGAATAGCGCCTGACCGTCTTAAACCCCATCAAACACATTATTGATAGCAAAACAACCTATCTTAAATAAAAATAGAATAGAATAAAATCATAAAATCAAATCAAGACTCATACATGGTCAACTACTTATAAAATAAAATAAGAATAAAAAATAAAATAAAACACACAGAAACGAAAAATATAAAACTCTTCTACGCAAAAATATTAACACTTCCCTGTATAATCATAAAATCCATATATAAACACGATTTGGACCCTAGCTAAAAGGTCCGTAAGCTTAATACGCCCCATGTAGCAAAGTCCGTTCTGTTTAAAAAGTCAATATCTTCCTATGCCTGGTGAGAACTGCCAGGGAAAGAGCACTCTGCAACTAATAAAAGCCTGGTTAGACCGCAGGAGGGTGTGGGGAAAATGCTGTCCCCCTATATGGGTTGCCAGACACAGCCCGGCCTCTGCCAGGCTATACCAGCATCCCCCGGAGCCCCAAAAAGCATCAACCCTCCAGTAGATGCTCGCCCAGCCCCAGGTATAAACAGCAGCACCCGCGCCCACCTGGGAACACTCAGGCTAATTCCTTAAGTGCTAAACTTCGACACTTCCACAGGCCAAAATAGAGAGCTTGACCAGTTCCTGGCTGCACAACCTAATTCAGGCAGCAAGGCAATAAATCCTCCTTTTAATGTCGCCCACAACCAGTCTCCCAAGAGGTCAGATGGACAAAATCACTGGGGACAGCACCACATCGGTGCATTAACATTAAAGCAGAACTCCATCGCAGCACAGTTTTTCCCACATCAATCCAAACTCCACTCGTTCCCTAAAGTCACGCAGACACTCACCGGCAGGAACCTAGGACAGGTTCCTGCAATCCCGAATTCAAAGCTCTATGCACTAGCCCCTGGTCTCCAAAACCTTTAATCCAACCAGCCAGGAGAGCGAGGAGTAGAGGGCAATAAAATCCTGAACGTCAGCCAAGCAGCTGCAGAACTCCAATGCCCAACAAAGAAGACCGCTTCCCATCCACTTCTGAGCACTCAAAAATCGTCAAATAAATTACTGAAGAGGAGGAACAACTTCACGCTGCAGCGCTACAGCAATCCACGCCAAATGCCAAAGCGAACGACCGAAGAATCAAAACAACTTCAAACTGCAGAAAACGGAAGGTAGTATAACGGACCGAGAAAGCTCAAAAGGCTAAATTATTACCGATGTTAAAAATACAAAGAGTACAAAGAAGTAAAAACGACGTTCTGGCCGGCTCAGCTCAGCCGCCATTCTTGCGTGGGTTTGGCCGGAGGTAAAGAGGGCCGTGTCGTTTGCGTACATGTGGATTGTGGTAGAACAGCAAGAGTTAGGCAGATCATTTAGAAGGATGGAGAAGAGGATGGGGCTCAGAATTGAGCCTTGGGGAACGCCGGTGGTGATGGGGGGGGGTGGTCGGCTATTTTAGTGGATTGGGTTCTATTTAGAAGGTAGGCACTGAACCAATTTGTGGCAGATACTGCTAACCCAGCCCCTGATAGGCAGGATAGTAAGACAGGATGGGTTACTGTGTCAAAGGCTTTTGCTAGGTCAATGAAGATGGCAGCAGTGATTAGACCTTTATCCATCCCAGTGAGGATGGAGTCCGTGAGTCTTAGTAGGGAGGAGGTGGTAGAGTGGTGTTTTCGGAATCCAGACTAGAATGAGGTGAAGAAGTTAGTTTCAGAGAGAAAGTGGGAGATTTGGGATAGCACTAGGTGTTCCTGGAGTTTGGCGAGGGTGGGGAGGAGAGAGATGGGGAGCGGTAGTTAGTTGTGGAGGTAGGATCACCACCTTTTGGGAGGGGTATGACAGTGGCATGCTTCCATGTGGAGGGGAGTGACTCGGTGGTGAAAGAGAGATTTAGTAAGGCAGCGAGGGGAATAGCAATGGCGGGGGAAGATAGGAAGAGGAGTTTGTTATCAAGACCATTAGGGGATTTGCCTTTGGAGGGGTTCAGGGAGTGAAGGGCAACTAGGGTTTCGGTGGGGGAGATGTGTCTGAAGGAAAAGGGGCTCCTACCAGATGGAAGGTGGATAGATGTCTGGGGAGCGGGTGTGGTTGCAGGAGGAAGGGAATCTGGGAGGGCCTGGGCGCAGGTAGTAAAACAGGAATTAAACTCGGATGCTACCATCAGGGGTCGGAGAGGAGAGTACCTTGAGTGAGGAGGGGGGCTTGTTGTTTGGGGGTGAAAAGGGAGTTAATGACTTTCCAGAATTTTGAAGGACTCCCAAAATTTGCATTTAGGGTATTGTTAAAATAATTGGCCTTAGCTAAGCACATGGCCTTTGTGCACTTGTTGCGGAGTATGCAGTAGGTGATGTAGTTGCCTCGGAGGAGTGTGTATTTGTAGTTTCGCCAGGCCTTGTCACGGGCTTGTTGGCATGCTATCAGCTCAGGGGAAATCCAGGGTAGGTGATATCCCCGGACTCTAGCTCAGTGCAGCGGGGCGTGTTTGTCCCAGGCGGCGAGCAGGTGTTCCGAAAGTGTGCGAGGGCCGCATCCATGTTAGAGCAGCTAGAGGTTGGGGCCCAATTAGAGTCAGATAAATCATCCGGGGGGGGGAGGTTGAGGGATTTGTATGACCGTTGGAATAAAATTTGGGAAGGGATTTAACTCTGTGAATCTTGCAGACCAAGTAGATTAGATGATGGTCACTGATGGAATCAGGGAGGAGGCCTGAGCTGACGACGTGGTGTGGGTGGGATGTGAGCGCCCAGTCTAGGAGGGAGTGGTTACCGGACTTATGGTTAGAGCGTGTGGGTTCCGAAATGGTTTGACTAAGGTTGAGAGAGGTTATCTCAGTTTGGGTTTTGTTAAAAGTGGGTGCTAGCCAGTTGTGATTAAAGTCACCCATGACATAAAGTTCATTTGACTGTGCGAGAGATGAGGGCTGGCCCAGAAGATTGGTGACTAATGTGGTTGGCGTGCCTGGGCAGCAATAAATTCCAGCCACAAAAATAGGTAAGGGGCACAGCTTTACCATGAGAAGCTCGTAAGCTTTGGGTTCAGCTTTGGTGAGAGAGACAGTGAAGTGTAGGGCTGATCTGATGTAGATAGCCACCCCTCCACCTCTGGAGGGCCGGTCTTGCCATGCGATGGTGAACCCTGGGATAGTAATGGTATCATCAGGAAGGCTGGGGTTTAGCCAGGTCTCGGAAAGGATGAGTATGTCAGGGGCATGATGGGCGGCAAGGACCTGGAGCTGATCGAGCTTAGGGGCTAGGCTATGAATATTTAGATGGAGAAGGCGTAAGCCACGGGAAAGGTAGCCAGAACAAGTGTTGGTGGTGGCCATGGCTGAGGGGTTTGGTATGAGGTGGTTGGGGCCTGAGGTTAGGGGTGGGCCGGGGTTAGCGTGTATATCCCCTGCTGCTAGGAGGAGTAGGGCAATGGTTAGATGGTAGCATAGAACACGGAGAGACCGGGATTTTGCCATGTGCAGGTTGGTGGTGGCAATAGGGTGGGCTGAGCAGAGGGAGTGGGTACTGGAGAAGGAGAGAGAGGCCAGAAGGCAGCCAAAGGAATAGACTGAGGAGGAGGGGCGCGTAGGGAAATGGGACCAGGAGATAGTTGGGAGGGATGCAGTGGACTTATAGGGGGCATTTGTAGGATGAGTCAGAACAGCCGGTGGGGGAGGGTGCTGGGTAGCCACTTTGGGGGTGGGGGGCGAAGTTAAAATGGGAAGAGATAGTAAGATGGAGGAGAACAGTAGTACAAGGGTTGTTGATGGGGACATTTTACCAAAATTGGGCAAGAGGTGCCCAAACAATAGTGCCTAGGTAAGCAGGGCGATGAATTTAAGTAGCTTGGGTGCCCCTCACAAAGCGTAGATACCACTTTGGAGTAGTGGTACTGTCACGGACTCTTGTGGACAAGGTATAAGGTTCAAGCCCCTAGCTGGGCAGTTGGGATAAGGCTTGGCTGAGAGCAGGGAATCCAGGTTCTAGGTGACGTTAAAGCAGCTGGGTTTGGGCCAGAAAACAGGGTAGAAATAGCGACTCCTAGTGATCACTGTTGGTTAGTGGCAGGCTGGGTGAGGGTTGGGCAATTGGGCTAGCCAGATGGCTGGGCGAGGGTGAGGTGTGGGCAGATGTAGAGGTGGGAGTTGGGAGAGAAGTAACCTAATCAGGTAGAGAGGTTACAGGAAGTAGGAGGGGTTTCAGGTGGGAAGACTGAGGCGTAAAGGTCAGAAAGTCCTGCTAGTGGTTAGCAGGCATAACCTGCAAATGGAGAAGTGGGGACTTAGTAAAAACAGGCAACAGGATGTGATATCACTAGATGGCAACTATAAAGGAAATGCCGAGCCAGGGTGGGTGAGTGGGGCAGTTGATGCCTCTGGCACCCGCGTGAGTCCTTGCTCCTGCAGGGAGCGGGAGTCGGGGAGGTGAGCTGTCGGTGAGAGCTGAGCCATTGAAGGGGGGCAGTCAAGTAGAAAAGGAGTTTCTGTGCCTGTACATAGGGTAAAATGGAGCTAAGGGAAAGTGGGTGGAAGTAGTGCCAGCTGGCTGGGGGGGGGGACGTTGTGACATAGTCACTGTGTGGATAAATGGGATATGATGTAATAAATACATTTATCACACATATCAATACATTGACTCAGATAAATGGATTTATGTGCCAGTTTTTATCCTGACACCTGTTGCATAAATTTTGATATTCTCACTGTAGGTCCTTCAAAACAGGTGACCAATCAATATGGGACTTGACTGTAATTTTCTTGAGACAGCAGCACATAGAACCATTTTACCATACAAACTCATGCCATTACATAAACCAAATATGCATGGGCCCAATCAACGAAAATATGCCATCCCCTATATTTTTTTATGATTACCCCCTGAAATAGTACAATCTCTTAACCCTTGGTTGAAAGTTCAGGTGAAGGTATGGCACTTTATCCAATTAACACTTCTTCTCACCCTGTACCTTTCACTCCTTTGCCCTATATCACAACTTGAACACTTTACTCCACCTTTGCAGGACATCAGGTTCTATACGATCTCACTGTGGTACATATATAATTTATTTTTAATGGTACAATATTACTATCTTTTTCTGACCTACAAATGAAGTACAGTATGTGCCAAATTAAATGGACACGCTTGTAGCAGATGTCCGCTTCAAACAGATAATTCCCCATTGCCAAAAGCCATTTACTATATGGCTCTATAATAAAGTCACCTGATCAAGCAGACCTGAAATTCCACATTTAGTGGCTGCCAAATAGCTAATTAACAGCTATTATAAAAAGGGTCTGTGAAATGGAGCTTTCTGATTCGCTGTAAACATTCTAACAGCCTTATATTAATATACATGTAGAGCTTAGCCATATGCTGAACAAGGTTTAACACTGTTTAAAAACATGTTTTATTATAATAGCAATAAGGCACTCCCAGGGATTATGTTAATGGTCAGTTAATCACCCTCTAGGGGCATGTGGCACTCGGCTACACCTCGTTCCACAGTACTACCCTAGAAGGTAATTAACAGACCATTAACATAACCCTTGGTCATGCCTTATTGCTTAATTTTGACACTTCTGAAGCATGCAAATTATCAGTACATCAGTTAGTTAGGGAGGCAGTATAGCGCAATGGTTTAAGGCTCTGAGCTGCAAATCTGGAGACCTGGGTTTGAATTCCACAGCTTCCACTTACATACTGTGTGACCTGAGCAAGTCACTTAACTTCCCTGTGCTCCAAGGTTGCACCTGTAAACAAGCTTTCAGCTGAGTGTGTCTCACCTGGTTAAACAATTGGGGAGATCACGAGATCAAGGAGTAATGGTGCGAATGTAGCAATTGTCACCCAGTGAACGAGGCCAGGTGATAACGGAGTAGGCAAGAAGCTAATGATTCTTTATTTGAGCCATGTCTAATGTGGTGGTGTGTGGAGGCTACACAGGTCTCGGTTGTGGGGGGGGGGGGGTTACACAGGGCTTGGGTTATAGTAGTTTCCATCTGACAGCCTGGTGAAACAGGGAGGAATGAAGGGAGCAGAGTGTATAGAGCAGAACCGTAGCAACGAGTGGGTGTGCCTGCTGTGAAAAGTATAGTAAACTGAGCACAGAGAAATGAAAATTACGTACCTACCATAATTCTTGATTTTCTCTTGTATCTTCACCATTCATTACTGCTGGTAAGTGCGGAGGACGTATCCGCCATGGGAGCTTTTTTTGGTGTGGGGAAGTCAGGCCATTGGCAGACGTTCACACGCAAAATGCAAGTGGCTGGCATAGACCCTCCTCCATCCCAGTTCTGTTTAGCCAGAGAGGGTGAAACAGGAGATGGAGAAAAGTAAGGTGAGGAAAGAGAACTGAGGGCTAGGATAAGGAAGGCTACAAACTGAAAAAGATATAAGCCGATTAAGGGATAGGGGAAAGAGATTCTTACCCTAAGTGGCCATAAGGCCCCAATCCTTGGGTGGTCTCACAGAAAGGAGAGAGAGAGAAAGAGAAAAAAGAGATATGAGAAGAAAAAAAAGAGAGATGAGTAAGGGATAAAAAGGGGGAGGAAGGAGGGCTATCCACCAAGTTAAACTGGAAGACCACTGGCTTGTAATAGCTTCAAAATCCCAAGGAAATGAAGACAAGGGAGCAAGGATACTACCAGTTCCAGAGGCTACTGTACCAAGGCCCTGAGGGAAATAGGGATGGCCTTGGAAAAGCATTGGTGGAGACTGATCTCTCTTCCTACCCTTTATCCGTGTTATGTTTTGAAAATCTTGGAGCACGTACCTCCACAGACTGTCCCTTGGGTGAGGAAAGCAGTCCCGATTAGAGAAGGAGTGTGTCCAGATTGACTTTGAAAAGCAGGAGAAGGAGGTGGGGAAAAAACAGCTACAGGTTTTCCCACGAGGGAATGGATGTAGTCCCCATTTCAGGAGAAGAGAACCTCAGGACATCCATGCCCTGAGGAAAAGAAGAGGAAGGAGGAAGGAGGGAGGAAAATCCCATGGACTCTCCTAAGAATGCACTGAAGCAGCTAATTGCCAGAAGATGACATAATCAAGAGGATTATCCAAGACAAAAAAGGGGGACACCCCAGTGCATCGTGAAGAGAATCCCAGGGAGTTTCCACAGAGATTAGAGTGAAGACCCTATTCGCCGTCCTCTCAGTTGAACACTCTGTGACTTAGAGAAGGAAACAGAGAGCTATGAGGTACCGGGGGACTCTGCCCCTAACTGGCCTCAAAGAGGGGGGAAGGTGAGCAGGCTGGAGGTGATACCCAGGAACTGAGGCCCATGAGGGGAAGGTAGGCAGGAATCAGTAATGAATGGTGAAGATACAAGAGAAGATCAAGAATTATGGTAGGTACATAATTTTCATATCTTCCCTTGTCAATCTTCACCATTCATTACTGCTGGGTGAGAACCAAGCCCTCCCCGGAGGGGACCTGGCACAGCCTTGAGGGAACAGATTCCCTCAGCCTCCTGTGGGTGAGACACAGGAGGGGGAGACCCTATAGCCATCCTAGACCAAGCAAGGTCTAAGGCTGGTCAGGGTGAGGAGGTGTCCCCCGTGGCTGGGGGGGAGGTAGGCACCCCTGTAAAGTCCTCCTAGCCCTGTGGGAAAAAGACTGGTCCCCCAGAAAATGGAGGAAATCACCTTATGCCAGGCAATGGGTGACAATCTGGACAGATGAAGCAATGCTGTTTGCCTGATGTAGATCGCTGTCCCTGCTAGTCTGGACGCCACCTCACTGGCTTCATAAGATGCCCTTGCCTGGTGCCCTGCAAGCTCCAGATCCTATGCAGAGAGGGCGATGGCCTGTCTAGATTCCTCTGAATCAAGTAGGGATGCTAACACCTGTGCTAGCATCGACCATAGATACCTGTTGTAGGCAGCATGGTGAGCCTGATGAGAACTTATGCAAAGCAATGCATGAGCTGAAAAGAACACCCTTCTACCCAACCGGTTGAACTCTGCGGAATCTGGATCTGGGGGTCAGTCATGCACCATGCGCCGAAAACCCTGAAGGAGTATCTAAGGACATAAGCCCCGAAGGTGGAAGAGGTAGAGAACCTAGAGACTCATAGGGAGTGCAATACCTCCCCCTGCAGTTTACCGGGGCTGGAGAAGGGGTGGCTAGAGACTGCCAGGTGCAGATAGATGCTTCCTGGAACAGGATGGACCAGGAGGGCAACACCAGATGGTGAGCACTGAACTCGCTCAAGAATGAGCGCGTCTCCTGCTCGGTATTGCTCCGTATGACGTGAGAGATATGTAGCTCCTGCACTAGCCTTGAGAGGAACTGCTGATATTCTGTTAAATCAGTGTTGGAGGACAGGTGGCTAGATCGTTCCTCCTTCCCAGAGCAGGAAGACGAGGACGTAGAGGAGCTTGAGTGTTCTGGGTCCTCCTATGGTGGGGAAAGACAGGCGGAAGACCTGTTTGTCCATGGCTCTCACATATCTAGGGAAGTCGGCCACAGTGACCCTGAATGTAAGGGACCCATAGGACCCACATAGCCTGGGAGAGGGGGAGATGTTTGCAGAGGGATTGGGGAGGAGCACCTGATTGAATGTGCCCTGCCTCTGCCAGGGCTCTGAGACCCAGCCACAGGCCCCACCAGGAGGAGGATCTGGGGGTCAAACCAGGCAGCGAAGGCTGTAAATGTTGAAACAAACCCAGAATGAGACATGAGGGAGAATCTCCCCTGTGGCATGACCGGGGTTGCATGGATCCAGAAGGGCAACCCTCTGTGCTGCCAACTAAGGGAGCCCCAGAAGCTTCGGAGGAGAGGTGGGGTTCAGCGCTCTTGCTCCTCCCCACTCCCCGAAGGGCAGTGGCAAGGGGCCCACATGCCTCACCCTGGCCCCTCCAAAGTCACCCTCTTCCTCCTTCCCTGTGATACGGGGTACCCCAATTCTGCAGGCCCCCTGAGGGAGGCCACAGAAGAGGGGGTCCCTGTCCCTACCAGGGGGTCACGGCAGCACCAGAGATGGCAGCTACCATGCCCCCCAGGAGAACTGACCGCACCTGGTCCCCCCGGGCCCCCAATGCTGGCCATGGTGTGAGGAGCCATCAGGACTACAGGCTCCATGGAGTCTGGGAGAGGAACACTGGGCCACCTGGTGCTGTGTCCCAGAGGGCTCTCCGACTGAGGAGCTGGGTTGCCAGTCTGGATTGGCCTGCGGATCATCCTCTGAAGAGGAAGAGATCACACAGACTGCCAAGCTAGCGACCCCGGGAGACCCCTTGGTGAAGGCACGAGGCATGGCACTGCCCCTGGCGCTGACCCGATCACCGGTGCCACAAACAGTACCAGGATCTGGGGCAGTGCTGAGGGTCTGCCAGTGCCAGACCCAGCAGCTGTGGGCCACAATACTGGAGGAGCCTGCACCTCTGTGTAGGTGACTGCCGTGGCGGTGCCAACAACCCAGCTCCGCATGGAACCAAGTTGTTCCTCTGGCACTGCAGAAGAAACCTCCTCGAGAGCAAGGCAGGAATTCGAGGAGGCTTCCTCCTCACTGGGCCATACAGACCCAGGAGGGGTTGAGAGATCTGGCCTTGGCGACCCACAAGTAACGCCGTCCTCCAAAAGTTGGCAGAGGCCAACTTTGAACGCGTGGATTTCCAAGACACAGTGGTCCATAGAGAAGCAGGCGTTGCAGTTGTTCATGTCATGACTGGGCCCCAGGCGTCGCAGGCAGATGTCATGTCAGTCCGAAACAGAAAAATGCTGGCCATAGGAGCACTGATGAATGGGGGGTAGGGCCCTCTTTGGATTTCTTCTTAGCTTCCGAACCAGACATGACATGAAAATAACAGCAAATTTACAGAAAAAGACTCGGCTCTCTCTAGTGAAAATAATGAAAGGGTCTTGCTGGAGATAACGGTGCTGAGTAGGCTAGAACCGGGATGAAGAGATGTAGCGTTGAAAACAGGCCTGATGCAACAGGCGAAAACTAGTCACTCGCGCAGCAGGTGCTAACTCGGCGGGAGAAACAGAACTGTGATGGAGGAGGCACCTAACAGCCAATCCTTGTGCGCCACGCCGTGCATCGGCCACATGGGCTGTGCCGTTGGCGCTGACCCCCCTCCAAAAAAAAAAGCTCCTGTGTCGGGTGCATGCCTCTGGCACTTATCAGCAGTAATGAATGGTGAAGACTGACAAGGGAAGATCTAGCAGGCAATGTCGGGGGCAGGACATGTGTTTGAGGAGCAGTCTATTGCTACTGGTACAGTAGTCTCCTTTTTAAATAAAAAACTACTGACCCAAATTCTTTGGTACAGCATGCGCCGTATTTCTCTGAACTAGCAGGCGACTGGGTGGTTAAGGGACAAATAGTAGCAGTGAGGGAGGAGTGAGGATTTATGTCTGGCAGAATTTCGTCATTGTACAGAGAAACTGAGGGAAGAAGACATTACTGTACATATTAGCAGCAGTCCAGAGCTCGCATATTAGTTTCACTGATGTAATGGATGCCGCTTGTAATGGATGCAATGCCATATGTCAAAATAGTCCGTTACAAGAGGTGCATACTGTACCAGCTACAACAGAGAGATTTTTATTGATATCTTCAGGTCCTGCAGTATATCTCCTCTTCCATTGGGAACTCACAACCCAGCTAACTATCCCCACCTCATCTCCTACTATATCTCTTTTCTTCAGTCAGGGTTGCAACCACACAAGATATCATCGCTACCTCAATCACTTCAGACTACACATGGAATGTCCTCCATGGATGTTGCCTGGAAAAGGGAATCTGAGATGGCTTCCCCAATAGATACAGAGCTTTGGATCCAAGCATGTTGGTCCTCTGCAAAGGTGACAAGTTCACAAGGACGGAGTATGTATGGAAGCAACACACTAGATTTTTAGGCACCCCAGTGATCACTGCACACTATCTCTCTACATCCTCTTCATCTTGCAAGTCCAAGAGACTGATGTACACAGTGGCCCAAGACCCGGTGCTCCACGGGGTGGTTGCTGACCTCAAACTGAAATGAACAAACCAAGGCTGCAGAGCACTCACCAACTATACTTTGGCAACACCAAGGAATAAATGGAAGAACACTCCCGTTTACTGAAGTTTCTCAAACTTTTATTTCATTGCAAAGTACAAAAATCAAAGACACAAGTGTGACCTAGGTAGCCACACCTCTTCTTCTTGCTGGAGGAACTGTGGAGAACAACGAGCAACACACTATGATGTTATGTGGGACTGCACAATAATTCAACCCTGCATCGACTATTCAGCTCAGGAAAATATATTACTTGTCCCTCCAAATTACCCCACAGCTATATTTATTATTGCAATATCCAAGGGGACACAGAAACACCTCTTCCCCACTATCTTCTAGGAACTGTAATAATAGCAGCTAAAAAAGTGATCACTAAATTGTGGCTGTCCCTTCCCCCCCTCGATATGACCACCTGGAGAACACTGGTTAACCAAATCTAGCAAACTGAGAAACTTACTTACTCCCTAAATGACCACACTGAGCTGTGTTCTAATCACTGGAAAATATATGCCATGAACAAAGATCCCGCACATGTACCTTAGTAATGGTTTAATGGTTGGTATGGCACCTCCTTTGCATTACAAAACACCGATTTATGAGCCTGGCCTCCCTTCCTCCTGTCCCATATCAGGCCTCCCCTGAGTTCTGAGCCTGAACCATGCATAAGGGCTGAAAAATAAATACTGTATAGTTTAATTTATTGACCACTGACAGCATATAACAAGCTATAGTTTTGTAAGTACTGATTATATATCCCTCCCCGCACTGTACTTTCGGGGACAGATGGTTTCATATGCATTGCTGTGTTAAGTGGCCACTGACATTTTTGTATTCAGCCCTACGTGTCAGATTTGCATACCACATTCATCTGGATTGTTGTACCATGCTGTGCCATGAAAAGTTTTAATAAACATTATATTTACGAAACATTATGGCTTATATCTGATCTACAGTGTAAATTACATCCAGTGTGATTTTCAGAGCACAATGCTTCCACTCATGTGAAGTTTTAAAATTACAAGCAACTCACAAGTAAATTTTCTTCCACCAATCCAACATCACAACAGCAAAACACATGTTACAGTATAATACTTTGTTTAAAATGAAGCGTAAAACATATACGGTATGTAAGTGATAGCACACAACACGGTGTGCAGTCCTGCTCTGATTTATGCATTCTTTGGGTGCACTACGAGACACAAGGCACAACACAAGTGATGTTAGCCACCCGAGAAGTGCATATATCAGATATCAACTGTGTTATAGCACAGTAGCTGTCCCTGAAGTGTGTTATTCCACTTACAGAAAATGGGCACAAAATAACTATATATTATATTGGAAAACACACATGAAAAAGGTGCAGGTGTACGGTTGCTGAGCAACAGTGCATGGTCATCTGATGCTTTTGCACCAATGATAGTGTAGGTTTTTTTCTAATCATTTTATAAATACAGTATTAATACATTCCTTTATAGAACCTGCATAACTTATTTTTTTATAAGTAGTTTCAGGTAAGACAATATTTCACTACCTGATGACCAAACTTTAACACAGGGCTTCAAAGAAACAGAATTTCCAGCAATCATTCTAGAAGTCAGTTTGTCTAATGCATATCCTTTTCTAGGCATAGCAACATCAGTTTCTTTTAAATATTTAACAGGACACAGGTCATTCCTTCCATCACCAATGTATATTATTTTTTCATATTGTACTCCCTGTTGCACTGCATGCTTTAAAAAATCTTCCAGTACTTTCTTTTTGCACAGATTTACAGGGCACTCTGTGCAACTATGAGAGTGGAAATACTGAACTGTGAGATAGCCTCTGTCATCAAAAGCTGCAGGGTTCGAGAAAACCCTAGCAACCACTCCTTGGAGATTAGCTGCTTTCAAAATCCAATCAATAAAAACTGTATTTGAATCTGAAATGATTATGCAGTCAAAGGAATCTTTGTGTTGTCCAATGAAAGTTAGCAATTCTATCATTCCTGGCGTATATGGTATTCTGGTCATGACTTTTCCCATTTCAGCTTCTCTGATTCCTTGATCACCCAAGTAGCTAAAGACCCGCCCCATGTATTCTGTCCAATATCCTTTTTGATAGGAGTCTTCAAGCCAATCAGGAAGCGTCTTCTCAGAACACTTGGCAACCCATGTGTCGCTATTATCATCTATAACTGTGTGGTCAAAGTCAAAAATCAGCAGGGTCTTCATTGTTGGCAGAATCAAAGTTCCTATATATTGAAAAGTAGAAAGAAGAAGTGTTAGTTTCTATTTTTTAACTTGTATTCAGTCCACCTTTGATCCAGTTAGAACCACAGCAGCTTGCACCTGTTCAGAGGAAACAGAGAAAACTGACTCTTACCAGGACCATTTTGCCCTGTATTTTTTCCCCCCACTTTGTACTGCTCCTTCCCACTAAACCTTGAGCATCATTGAGTCCATTCTACAAGCCCCATAGATGGGCCTACTCCTTCCAGCTAACTTAGCTTCACTGATGTGGGACTGGGTGTCATCATGGTAGCAGCCAATCATTCTGGCAGTGGGCTGCAATTTAATGCCTGCATGATTCTCCCACAGTCACCAGGGACTAATTGTGTAGTGGACAGAACTTCCCACCTCCCAGAGATAGGGAGCATCCACAATGGATGCTCACTCTAAACTCAGCTGCTCAGTGTGCAGCTTGAGTTCCGTTGGTTGTTAACCCACCAGGAAGTGCTCTCCACCAAGGACATTATTGTTAGCCATCCAGACGACTCACTAAGAAACAGAAGACCAAAAGATCAGGTTGCCAAGAAAGAAAGTGGTACTTTTTTTTGCTACACTAGTGGTCATTTCATGGTAGGTAACAACTTCTGGAGCAGACGGTGTATTTCCAGTATTCACAGAGAGATGTTCAAGTTAGTATGCAATATTTCTGGATTGAGTGCTGGATTTATAGGCAGCCTACAATGGTTTAACCCACAGCTATGAAATGAGCCCCAGTAGTTCATGAGACGCTGACACCTATAGTTGGGGGGGGGGAAGAGATATCTTAGTAGAAAGTAGTACAGGGAGAAATTTAACAGAAGTTTAGAGGGGACATGACAGCTTCCCCTCTGTGCTTTTCAATGCCCCAGCATCTGCTATCTTGTGAACAGGAAAGAGGCATGGGTACTGGGGAGAAAGAATAAACAGAATAGTAAGGGAGCATTTAAACTAATGTAGGAGGGGGTAAAAAGGTATCGGGTGACCCCCCCCACCACTGGGTGACCTAGGCATACCACTACCAGAGGAAATAATAATGGATATGCAGAATGAACTGATTATCACAGGAAAAACCACTGAGAACAGAAAGGGAACAGTAGAGGTGGGGACCAGAACTGGAGTTTTAATAAATGTGAGGTCTAAATAACAAAATACAGTAGGACAATTATTTATTTATTTTTTATTTATGTCTTTGTTTACCAGGTAGGAGCACTGGTCCGAGGGAAAGTTTTCAGGCATGACCTGGGCCATAAAAGATGGCATAGTTAAGCAACAATTTAAATCACAAGGCACAGGAATGTTACAGAATTAAACAGAGGTCAAGAACATTTTTACATACAGGGAATAATAAATACAGGAACTTAAATATGGAAACATGGTACAATAGTCAGGACAACAGGGTGGTACATACAAACCTTACCCCCCAGATTCAACACATCTTTGAAAGTCACATCTAGACAGACAGAAGAGAGAGGGAGAGAACAGGATCCAGAACAGCTTGGGGAGAGCTGCTAAAAAACTCCCGCAGGAGTCTGGTTTGTGCAAGGCAGAGATTGTTAGGTGTGAGGGAGGTCTACCCCAATAGGCAGGAGCAATTTGCTCTATACACAAGCCAGGATTTGTAGAGGGATTTGAAGGTTGAATGGGTGTTAGAGGAGCAGAGGGGAGCAAGGATCCTGTTCCACAGTGTAGGGGCGGCAACGGATAGTGCTTTCCCTCTCATACTAGTTGAGACCCTCGGTACATGTAGGGGAGGGACATTAGACGAGCGGAGACGCCTAGGCAGAGTTCTAACTTTGAGTAGGAGGAAGAGAGGGCACACTTCACCGCTTCTGATGGTACTATCCATGAGACAGCCAAGGGTATAATCAAAGTGACCTTGGAGGGGTAGCCAGCCAAAGGAACTGTAGAGGTTGCAGTGATGAGTTGAGAAAGGTGCCATGAGCGCAAAATGGCAGGCACTGTTGTAAGCCGATGTGAGCATGGTTCTGACGGCCGAGGATGTACGAGAGTAGATGGGGGAGCAGTAGTCAAAGATAGGAAGTAGGTTACCCTGGACAATAGCTATTCGAACCTCAGGGGTTAGCAGGTGGCGTAGACAGTAGGGACCCAAGTTTCTGATTGCCCTGCAAACCACAGTGTTGATGTGGTCCGAGAAGGTTAGTGATGGATCAAGTGTCACCTCCAGATATCTGAACGAGGTAACATCTTCAAGAATTAGACCATCAGAGGATAGTATTTGGAGGGAGGATCTGGAACTATGAATTTTAGTGAGGTGTGGTTTGGATGCAAATAGCATAGATTTGGTCTTTTTCCCTGTTTACCAATAACAGGTTTGCTGTGAATCAGCTAAAAGCGCTGCCATAGTTCTGGGTAAGGACTGAGGAGACCTGGGCGAGGGACTTATTACTGTGGTAAATGACATGGTCATCTGCATACAGAAGCAATTTACAGTTTAGGCTATCAGTTCGGAGTGATTTAATGAAGATGGAAAAAAGCAGTGGTCCCAGAATGGAACCCTGGGGGACGCCAGTTGAGACAAGGAGAGTCGGAGAGATGGCAGAACCAATGCACATTGATTGCGAGCAGCCCAAGAGGTAGCTCTTGAACCAACTGTTTGCCTCGGTGGAGCAAGCAAGAAGGTGTGGCTTGGAGAGGAGGAGTGCGTGGCTGACCATGTTGAAGGCCTTTGTGAGATCCACAAAGAAAGCCCCGGTAGCATGCCCACGATTCATGCTAGTAAGGACATGGTCAGTAAAGAGTGCCAGAGTAGAGGAGGTGCAGTGAGATTTGCGAAAGCGGATATCATAGCAGCTATGGAGACATGGGAAACAGTGGTCAATACCTGGGGGGGCGAATATACAGGAGTATAAACTAGGCAAGGCAATTTATTTGCTGAGATCCCATCCCAAAGGCTCTGGGTGCTGTACTGAAGCAAACATGAATTACTAAACATAAAATCAAAACAGAAAACTCAACAGTGCAGTGAAAATTATTTTTTGTAGACTATTTCAGATATAAATTTTCAGTTGGTGACAAACGATCATCCATTTCATCCGGCATCTCCTTCTCTGAGACCCTGCCAGTCTGGGAGAGGGTGGCAGATGGACAGAATGTCAGAGAAGGGGAGATAGGGGAGCTAAACATGTGGCTCAAGGGCTGGTCAAAACAAAAAGAAGCGGCTCAGTTGTGGATGTGCTACAGAGTAAAAAGTAGCATTACAGAAAGAAAGAACTCGGCACCATCCACCACTTACTTGCAAAATGTTTTTAACTGCAAAATTAGATGCATATAAAAGCAAGGTGCCTCGCAGTATAAGGCCACACAACAAGCTCGACCGGTTTTGCACGCTTCCTCAGGGACTACCATTATCATCCACAATCACACTTAAATAGTAAAATAATTAAAGTGACGGTGCACCAACAAAGTGAATATAAAGAATGGCACAAAGTAAAATACAGAGATGATCCACACAAAGGACTGCTAGTGAATAGTACACTTAAATCTCACTAGCAACCATAATTTAATATGAATAATCATAATACTTATAAATTAATTGGTAGGAGCATCAGTGGTGCTAATTTATAAAGAATTATTTTCTTCTTTACATAATTTCTGTTGGGAGTCCAAAAAATACATCTTAATAGGTCAGCATCTGATTCATATCAAGGGCTTGAGGCTAGAGGGGGGATAAAGGAAAAACCATCGTGACTCAGGACCAGTTTTACAACAAGGACAGTCAATATCAAGGCAGGAAAAAAAAATAAATGCAGTATGAATTATTATATATATATATCTTGAACTTAATTTATCAATGTCTCCTTATTTTGCTCATTTTTCTGAGGAAGGGGTAATAGCAAATGAATCATTAGGACCTGAAGCTGTCAAGGCACCTAGATGGTAGATCCAAAAAGCTTCTCTACTTAGAATCTTATCATCCAGGTTTCCTCCTCTGGTACCCATTGTTACCCTTTCAACGTCACAAAACACAAATTTGTGGGTACCATCATAGGCATTTTGGCACAGGTGTTGCACCAATGCATTTCTGTCATTCTTACAGCATATATCACTCAAATGTTCACCAATATGAACCTTCAGAGACCTAGTGGTTTTGCCTACATAAAATGCATGGCAAATACAGGTGGGCAAGGTGTATCACCCCTGTCGTAGAACAGTTAATAAACTGTCTAATGTCAAAGTCTCTGGTTATGTTGTGTGACGTAAATTGTGATGTTTTCACAACTGAAGTACAAAGCTTACAATAACCACAGGTAAAACATCCCTTGGGTTGTGGCGGGAGCCAACTCTAGACTGGTCGTACCATAGGTTGTAGTGAGTGGACTAGCATATCAGAGAGGTTCCTACCTCTCTTGTATACCATCCTAGGGGGAATCTGAGTTTCTTCCTTTAGCATTGAATTAGTGGATGGGATATGCCAATGTTTTTCTATGACTGCCTTAACTTATGAGTATTAGTGCCCAAACTGGTGGTGCCAGGAAAAAGGACACAAATTTGTAGGGAACTGGCAACAGTTTTGGGAGAGAAAGTTCTTTAAATTTGATGGACTGCATCTGACCAAGGAGGGAGTCAGTGCATTGGGGCAGAAGTTTGACGTTTTTGCAGAATATTTAATTTAGCAAATGGGGAGAGGGGTGCAGCACTCGTTACGTCAAATGGGAAGAACACCCCTCCCCCTTCAGCTAGTGGTCAAACAAGAGTTCAGCATGTTTGTAGATCATCTGCATCACCAGGTAAGGAAAAAGGTCTGGCTCCCCACACAATGCATAGGGGAAACCCCAGACCTTGCCCAACAACTAACACACCGAAATCTGGCCTATGGAAAATCATGTACACAAATGCTCGTAGTCTGGGAAACAAGATCCCAGACCTGCAGACAATAATGACAGAGGCTAAACTGGACATAGTAGCCATTAGTGAGACATGGTTTACCAGTAACCACATTTGGGAGACTTCAGTACACGGCTATATACTGTTCAGAAGAGATCGAGGTGCAAAAAAGTGGGGTGTGGAGTGGCTCTTTATGTCAATGAAAATATCAAAGCTACAGAAATTCAGAATACACATAAGGAGCCAGAAGAATTGTGGGTCACCCCAAAAACAGGAAATGGGACAGCCATACGAACTGGGGTTGTCTACAGGCCTCCAGACCAGGGAGGACATAGACACATTACTGTTAGAAGACATACAAAACATGACAGCTAAAGGGGAGGTTCTGATAATGGGAGACTTCAACATGCCAGATACAGATTGGTCAACTGGTACAACAACCCACAAGAGACAGAGCTATCCTAGATCTAGTACTGACTAACAGAGAAAGGATCACAGATCTCCAGGTAGAAGGTCAGCTGGGAGCCAGTGACCATCACATGGTATGGTTCAATTTGGCCACTAGAACTAAGTCATCCCATTCCAAGGCAAAAATATGGGACTTCAGAGGAGCCGACTTTGATAAGATAGCCAACAGAGTTAAGCTAGTCCAGGCAAAAAGAAATACAGGTGAGGGGGTACAGGCAAAGTGGGCAAGCATTAAGGATGCAATACTTGAAGCAACATCCCATTGTGTTAGAGAGAAAAGGAAGTGCAAAAGAAGAAGAAGGAAACCACTTTGGTTCTCAAAAACTAGCAGAAAAGGTCAGAGTCAAAAGGCTGGCCTTCAGGAAATATAAGGGAACACAGCGGGATGCAGACAGGGAGGCGTACCAAACTTCCCTAAGGGAAGCAGGGAAGGCAGTAAGGCAGGCAAAGGCCCAAACCGAGGAAACACTAGCATGAACAGTAAAAGAAGGTGACGAGACTTTCTATAGATACATTAGTGAAAGGAGAAAGTCCGGAGGGGGTATTGCTAAGATCAAAGGGGATGGGTGTGTGTGTGTGCGAGGAGGAGGACCATGTAAAAGCATCTATCCTAAATAGATACTTCTGCTCAGTATTTACTGAAGAGAAGGTAGGGCAGGGCCCACAGCTCAGCACCATGGACACAGGGGGAGGGAGGTGTGCACTAGTCCCTTCACAAAAGAAAGGATCCTACAACAGCGCGATAAGCTCAGGGTGGACAAGGAAATGGGACCTGATGGCATCCCAGGGTACTAAAGGAGCAAAGGGTGGAACTAGCAGAGACATTATCAGAACTGTTTAGTGAGTCTCTGAGCACAGGGGAGGTCCCAGAAGACTGGAGAAGAGCTCATCTGATCCTGCTCCACAAGCGTGGTAGCAGGGAGGAGGCAGGGAACTACAGACCAGTCAGTCTTACCTCAGTAGTGGGCAAGATTATGGAGGCACTCCTTAAGGGAAGGATAGTGCAACACCTGGAATCCATAGGAGCACAGGATCCAAGACAGCATGGGTTTACAACAGGAAGGTCCTGTCAAACTAATCTCATAGATTTCTTTGACTGGGTAACCAGAGTGGTGGACCAAGGGGGAGCAGTTGATGTCATCTACCTTGACCTCAGCAAAGTTTTCAATACTGTTCCACACAGAAGAGTAATTAATAAGCTGGGTAGGCTTGGGGTGGGTCAGAAGTTGGTCAACTGGGTGGCAAATTGGTTGACAGGCAGAAAACAGAGAGTGGTGGTAAACGGTACACAGTCAGAAGAGATGCAAGTCACAAGTGGGGTACCTCAGAGATCAGTCCTGGGGGGCCAGCCCTCTTCAATATCTTTATCAGTGACATTGCAGATGGACTGGAGGGTAAGGTTTGTCTGTTTGCAGATGACACCAAGATCTGAAACAGAGCAGATGATCCAGATGGGGTGGGAAGAAAGAGAAGAGATCTGGATAAACTGGCAAAATGGTCATAACAGTGGCAACTGAGGTTTAACGCAAAGAAGTGCAAGATCATTCACATAGGGAACAGAAACCCTGAAGCCACCTATAGGCTGGCAGGGGAGTTGCTGGCAGTCACAAGGCAAGAAAGAGACTTGGGCATCATCATCACAGATGACCTGAAATCATCCAAGCAGACCACTAAAGAAGCAGGTAAGGCTAGGGGGATGTTAGGGTGTATTATTCGGGGGTATCACAAGTCGTAAGAGGGAGGTAATAATCCCTCTTTACAAGACACTGGTTAGGCCCCATCTGGAGTACTGTGTGCAGTACTGGAGGCCACACCTTTACAAGGACACTTAACCAAATTGAGGCAGTCCAGAGAAGGGCAACCAAAATGGTGCAGGGACTGCATTCGAAAACATATGAGGGCAGATTAACGGAGCTCAATATGTATACACTAGAGCAAAAGAAGGAGAGAGGTGATATGATCGAAACATTCAAACACCTTAAGGGCATTAACAAGGTGAAAGAGTCTAACATGTTTCAATGTAAGAAAAATAGCATGACAAGAGGACACAGCATGAGATTAGAGGCAGGCCGACTAAGGGGTAATGTGAGGAAGTTCTTTTTTACAGAAAGGGTGGTGGATGCAAGGAATGGCCTACCTCAGGAAGTGGTGGATATGAATACAGTGCAGGGCTTCAAACAGGCATGGGATAGGAATAAGGGAACAATACGATGAGTATGAATAGATAGGCTATTGACAAAGCAAAGGCCGATGGCACATTCATAAGGTAGAAAAAAAAATGGGCAGACTGGATGGGCCTTATCTGCCATCATCTTCTATGTTTCTAGGTCTTTCGCCTCCCCTGAAAAGCATCTGGAGATAAGGCTCCATGAACATCTGGCAGCACAGAGTTCCAAAGCAGAGGAGCAGCCATGCTGAAAGCTGTCCTTTAAGAATTTAAGGCAATAATGTGGAATTACCAGGAATCCCACTTCTTTTTTTTGTATATCATAATTTTGCCTCCATGGCCAGCCCAGGCTCGGTGGTAGTTGTAACGCAAATCTATAGTGCCCATCCCCCCCTTGCGGGGATCACGCTGCATGGCCATGGGAGGGTTGGGATTTTGCTTGGTTACACTGTAGCTGCTTGAATCCCCCTACCCCTGAGGATGCCAGCGTGTGGGACTGAAGTCCAGGCAGGGAGCCATGGGGAGACACAGCTTTCACCATGTGCCTAACAGCATCCTCCCCTCCCACCACCGCCCACTAGTTGGGACAGTGCCTGACCCTCCCCAAGAGAAGACAGCTGCCAATGGAGGCTCGATCCTGCTCCCTCCCTGCCAACCCAAGCTTGTTCCTGAACCTGGGTCGCCAGCACAGCACAAGGTGTGGCATCCAGTGCCTCAACCCTCAGTGCCACTGGGCAGCGCAGGAACCCCACTTCTGAGGAATGAAGGGGTGGACAGGTGTGGTATTCAGTCAGGTCTTTCAGGTAGCTAGGGCCCAAGTCATGTAAGACTTTGTATACCAACAAACTTACCTTGAAACTGATGCACCACCACACTGGCAACTAGTGCAGTTCATGCAGAATTGTATAGTTGCCTGGACAGAGAGGTCCCTGGAATCAGATGGGCTGCTGAGTCCTGCACAAGCTGCAAGTGATGCACCAACCCTGTAGATAGCCAAAGGTAAACAGCACTGCAGTAACCCAGTCTAAAGTTGACAAATGCATGCACCAGAGTCACCAGATTGGTAGGCTGAAAATGTGATTTAATTTATATTTTGACAACACATCAACCCACCAACAGAATGGATCTGGTGATACCTGGGAGAGTATCCTGCCACCGATGTGGGATCTGCAAGAGTTAGGTTCCTCATGCTGCACTGCCAGGGTGTTTTCCCCAGTTACTTCTGAAAGGCAATTTTAATGCCTTCTTAGATATTGTAGTCACCACTGGGAGCTGAGGTTGGGGGGGGGGGTTGGAGGGAGCAGAGCAAGGTGGCGCAGAGGAGGTGACTCTATTTATATGTCAGAAAGGCACTCCGGAAGGCAAACGTCAGGACACTGCTCTGTCAGAATTTGGCAGCTGAATTAAGAATATAAAAAGCTGGCAATCTGAGAGAACAGACAGGAAGCAGAGAGTTATGCGAGTTTAACCTGTTTTGCCGGGGAAACAGACATGCAGCAGCTCGAGACAGCTATACAGGTGAGTTGACAGAGTGCTCCTCAAGCCACGGGCAGTAGTGTCACTCCATGAATGATGTCATGACTGTGTGAGCTCAGCCAAGATTGGGGGAAGAAAAATCAAAGGGCAATTCTATAACAGATACCTGAATGAAATGGCAAAATATAGATATTATGGGCCACAGAAACAAAAAACTAACAGAATCCATTTTAAAATACAGACTTTATTGCATATAACACAAAACAGTTAATAATGAAAAAAAATTGAAAGCACTGATATTGATCTTTAAATGGAAGAAGTTGATAAGACTGGATGAAGCTCAAAGAAGGTGTGAGAACTATAGCACGCTTGAAGGGAGCATGACCATTACAGACTAAATTAAGTGGGAAACAAAAACCCAGGGGAAGATTACACAGTGCGTGGGGAGGTAGTAACAACAACAAAAATGGAAAGGGACCTGGGGGTAATCATATCAGATGACCTTAATGTGAGAAGGCGGTAGGGAGGGCTGGGGGATACTGGGATGTATAGGGAGAGGCATCAACAGTAGAAAACAGGAAGTTGTTATCCCCCTGTACAGACAGTTGGTGAGACCCCATCTGGAGTACTTCGTCCAGTTCTGGAGATCCCATGTCCACAAGGACATAGACAGGATGGAGGCAGTTCAGAGGACGGCAACTAAAATGGTGCAGGGTCTGCAAGAGAAGCCATACGAGGAGAGACTAAAAGAGCTTAATATGTATACCTTTGAAGAAGGGGGGGGACATGCTAAAACCTTTTAAGTACCCAGTGGAATCAACAAAGTCCAAGAGGGTAGCATCTTTCAGAAAAAGAGACGTGCAAGAACAAGGGGACACAATTTGAAGATAGAGGGAGGATGGCTCAGGGGCAATGTAAGGAAGTATTTTTTCACAGAGAGGGAGGTGGACACATGGAACAGCCTTCCTGAGTAGGCTGTGGGGTCTAAAACTGTGGGAGAATTCAAGAATGCATGGGACAGACATAAGGCAATTTTTATGGGGGGTAGGAAGAAATAGGCTGCTAGTTAAATAGGATCTGCAGCTCATCCTCTAGGTAGGGAAATGGGCAGACTAGGTGGGCCAAGCGGTCCTTATCTGCCGTCAAAGTCTATGTTTCTAAATTTCTATGTGTAAAGAAAGTGAGTTTTAGCTTTGTTGGGGTTGGGACCCAATCAGCATGATGAAGATCTTTGCAAGAGACTATCCAGGTGGAAAAGTTTAAATACCCACCCAGGACAATTCTAGGAGGGGCTCTGAGACTTATAATCTTCCTTACGCAACAGATCATACAATGGTAATTCAAATTATCAGGAACAGTATCAGCTACCACTATTCTGTGTGGGTGTGACACAAGGATCCAGTCGACCATACTATCAATAGAAGACCTGGCACAGAAGCATGTAGGAGATATAATTAACTGGGTGAGATTTAGAGCTTTAATCCTGTCTGGAGTGAGAAGTCGTGGAATGAGGAGCCTTAGTTCCATCTGACCAGTTAGCACTGAAATCCCCCAAGAGAATATTCTCTCCTCCAGAAGAGGAATCCAAAGCATTTTGTGTAGTAACATTGGTAGCATCAGGGAATTTAGCAGAGACGCAGTAGATAACAGTGGTAAAGACAGGCATAGAATAAGGGGGCAGCACACTGGTCAATGATCCATGTGACTCAGGGATGGACTCCTAATGTGCAACAGAATGAGAAAATTACTTACCATAGTAATCTTGTTTCTTTCAAGGGAATCTTACTGCACATGTCAGAAAACAGTATGGTCTCACCATAGGACTGCCCTGGAGCTGAAATGGTTAATAGAACCTATGCAAATTATGGAATGCTAGGCTCGAGCTCAGTTTTCAAACCACTGTCCCTGGAATACATCCTGCAACTGTCAGATTCTTATGGAGCACGCAAAAGAACAAACTATCTAAACTATCCTAGTAAACAACTAACACCCCTTAAAAACCAAACAATCCCCTTACATTTAAGAGTGTGGGCATCACTAAGAGTCAAGTCACAGATGCCCCAACAAGAAACAACTCAGAAGTTTCAAACTGCAAGGTCAGCTGTAGTTCAGTGCCCACAGGTTCTAGTAGAGAAGGTAGGGTGGGAGCTCAGAATATGGTAAGATTGCCTTGGAAGAAACAAGATTACTATGGTAAGTAATTTTTTCTTCTAACCCCAGGAAATGCAAATGCAGACTACCAAAGCGGTACCTTTGGAGGAGTTCAGAGAACCTATTTAGGAAACAGGCTCTGAAGTACTGCTGTGCCAAAGCTCGCATCACTTCTGGCCTGGGTATCCTGGCTATGGGGTTTGGTAAATGTGTGAACAGTTTTCCAGGTAGCTGTTTTACAAATTTCCAACAAAGGAGTGTCTTGTGTAGCTGCTATAGAAGCAGCTGTACCCCTCATAGAGTGGGCTCTAAGGCCCACAGGGGGTTCTTTGCCTACTTTGCTGTAGTAGAATTGAATACAGGCAACAATCCAGTGTGCAATGGTCCTCTTTGATGCAGGTTTACCCTTGCCCACCTCTCCATAAATCAGGAAGAGCTGAGTACTATCCTGCCTATGATTCTTAGTGTGATCCAAGTAGTAGCTGATAGCCCTCTTAACATACAGGCTATGCAGCCTACGTTCTCCTGAAGTGGAATGTTCAATGAAAAAGACTGGCAAAGTGATGGACTGGCTCAGGTGAAAGTCTGACACCACCTTGGGGAGAAACTTCCTGTTAGTCCTGAGGACTACCTTGTCTCTATGGACTGAAATGTAATTTGGCTCTATGGACAAGGTCTGGAGCTCACTGATTCTTCTAGCTGAGGTGGCAGCTATCAGGAACACTGTTTTCCATGTCATGTATTTAAGCTCTGCTGAAGACATGAGCTTGAAGGGTGACTGCATTAGCTGGTCAATGCAAATACTGCAGTCCCATGCAGGAGTTGGCTCCCTATGTGGGGGATGCAAGTGTAACAGACCTTTGAAACACTTTCTGAATAACTGGTTCACAGCCAGGGATGAACCCTTAACTGCTGAGAGGTAAGCAGACACAGCTGCCAGGTGCACCTTAAAGGTAGATGGCTTAAGGCTGAGGGAATGACAGTGTGCCAGATAATCCAAAATGACTGACAAGCCAGCCTGCCTATAGTCTATATGTTTTTGCTGGCACCAAATAGAAAACCTCTTCCACTTAGAGGTGTATGTTTTCCTAGTAGAGGGTTTTCTAGAAACTCTGAAGACCTCTAGAACCCCTTCAGAGAAGTGTAAGTCAGCATAGTCTAAGTCCTCAAGAGCCACGCCTTGAGCTTGAGGGACTGTAGATTGGGGTAAAGAATCATGCCCTGTAAGGAGGTCAGTAAGTTGTACCTCCTGGGAATAGAGATTGGTCTGGATACTGACAGGGTCAGAAGCAGTGAATACCAGGGCTGTCTGGCCCAATCTGGAGCAATGAGGATCATTGTTGCTGGCTGAACCCTGAGCTTGTTCAGTACGCTGAGCAACAAGAGAAACAGAGGGAAGGCATACAGAAACATCCCTGTCCAGTCCAGCAGCCGTGCATCCAGAGGCACTGTACCCACTGCAGGAGGTCTGCAGCAGAATTGTGGCAGCTGGTGGATGTCTGGGGCTGCGAAGAGGTCCACCTCTGGGGTGCTCCACCTTCTGAACACAACTTGTAGGATCTGCCCGCTTAGTGATCACTCATGGTGATTATGATTGATCCTGCTGAAAGCAACTGAGAGGATATTATCCTTCCCTGGGAGATGAACTGCTGAGAGGGAGATCCCCAGGAAGTAGGCCAAATTTCACACTTTCATGGCCCCTGTGCACGTGGGGGATAACTGTGTGCCCCCATGCTTGTTGATGCAGTACACTGTGGTTGTGTTGTCTGTTCTGACTTGAACCACCTTGCCCTGCAGCACTAAGGCAAAGGAATGAATGCTTAAGTAAATTGTCCTGAGTTCCAGCAGGATTACGTGAAGCAGAGACTGCTGCTGAAGCCAAGTACCATGTGCGGTGTGCTTCCTCGGGTGGGCACCCCATCCTAGGAGGGAGGCACCTGTTGTTAGCACTGCTGATTGTGGCTGCTGAAGGAAAAGCACACCTTCTCTGAGGTTGTCCTTTTCCTGCCACCACTGCAGTGCTTGAAGAAGGGTTCCTGTGACTGGCACCATTTTTGACAGGGAATCTCTTTTCAGCGACCAGTGAGATCTGAGATGGAACTGGATGTCTCTCACTTGGAACCTGGCACTGTTGCTGCTGACGCAGCCATATGTCCTAACAGCTGGAGAAAGTGCCTTGCTGGTCTGGGAATATGCAGCTAGAAGGAGCTGGCCAACTGTACCAGGCTGTCCACCCTCCCCTGAGGGAGGAATGCCTTTTCCCTTAGTATGTCCAATTCCACTCCTATAAATTTCAGGAACTGAACTGGACTCAGCACTGACTTTTTGGGTTTACCAGGAAGCCTAAGAACTACAGGGTATACTGAGTGGTGGTTAGTGCATCTTTAACCTGCTGGGATGACTGGCCTACTACTAGCCAGTCGTCCAAGTGTGGGAAGACTAGCTCCCTGCCTCCTTAAGTGTACTATCACTACTGCTAGGCACTTTGTAAACACTCTTGAAGCAGAAGTCAGGCCGAAAGGCATGGCTCTGAACTGATAATGGCCTGATGACAATCTGAACCTGAGGTACTTTCTGTGGGATTGCCTGACAGGATGTGGAAGTAAGCATCCTTTAGATCTAGAGATGCCAGCCAATCTCCCTGTCCGAGTGTAGGGAAGATGGTGGCTCGGGTGACTATTTTGAACTCCGGTTTTGTCAAATGTTTGTTTCGATGTCTGACATTCAGTATGGGTCGCCACTCCCCAGTTTTCTTTAGAGTGAGGAAGTATCTTAAGTACAGTCCCTTTTCCTTTCGGGTCAAAGTGACGGGCTCTACTGCCTTCTCCTGCACGTGTTTTCCTACCTTTGCCTCCAATAGGATTGCTTCTGATGGGGTGGCAGGTCTGAAAACTCTTGCCCTCAGTTTGGGCAAGACCTTGAAGCTGAGAGCAAGACCCTGGCTCACCACCGCCAGGACCCTCTTGTCCGTGGTAATAGAACTCCAAACCTGGAGGTAGTGAGCCAGCCTGCCCCTACTGGAATTGGGGAGGTGACCCTGGCAGATCCCTCAGGGGGTGTGCTTTGCCTGTGCACTGGGCTGGGGACAGCACGACTGCCACCCCTTCTGCCTCTTCCTCTGAAGTACCCTGTCTGCGGCTGGTAGGCTGGGATAGCCTCAGTCTGGAAGAAAGGTCTGCAGTGGGTTCTACCCCTACCTCCTCTACTCTGGTACTTCTGAGGTGTTGTTGCCTTTTCCTTAGCAGCAGTACTCTTGTAAGCCACCTTGTATTCATCCATATTTTTCATGTACATACGAACATACAAAGAAGACAGCAGAAGAAGGCCATTTGGTCTCTCAAGTCTGCTCGTATTGCAGGGTCCACAGCTTGAGCTAATGTCCCTCCCTCCCCACTCCTCCCATTCTCCTCTGTTTGTTCACCAAAGAGGGATGTGGGCTCACAAGGGAAATCCAGGGCCTTCGCCTGGGTGTCCAGGGATAGATCAGTGGCCCTCAGCCAAGCAACCCTTCGCAGAGACACTGAAGTTGCCATAAGTCTGGCTGCAATGTCATTGGCATCCACTGCCATTCTAAATTGGTATTTGGAGGCTTCTATGCCCCTTTTTGCAGCCTTAGCTAGGTCAGATGCCATTAGAGCAGGGCAGGCCTTAGCAAGCTCCAAAATCGTGTTCCAGAGACTTTTCTAGCATCTGAAAACTTAGGCCATGTACGTGGCCTTCCTAATGGCCAAAGAAGAACCCAAACAAGATTTATTGGCCACATAATCCATTTTCCTAGAATCTTTATCGGGGAAGTGACGATAGAGGAATGCCTGCTTTATCACTTGCTGCAGCCTGTACCACTCCTTCATGAATGGGATGCCCAAAGAGGGATTCAGCTCCTGCCTTGGCAACCCAGTATTTTCTATCCATCTTTTTGTCCACTGGGGGATCAGAAGTGGGGGTTTGCAAAATCCTAGTGGCCTGTCTCTTCAGAAGCTTATGGATGGGTAGTAGCAATCTCTTAGTTGCTGGCACAGCCATCATTTCCATGTAATCTGGTTCCTCCTTCTCCTCTGTAGATTCCTAGGTAGAGAGGTCCAGAGTCTGTGCCACTTACTTCATGAAAGCAAAATGTGAAGTAAAATCCTCAGGTCCCTTATCAGGGTAATCAGGGCGCTGAGGATTAGGGGAAACATCTGGTTCAGGGGGCTCTCCAAAGTCCTCATCATAATTCTCTTCATCATCACCACCACCACCATAAACATCAGTGTAGCTGAAGAGGAACCTGAAGTTTTAACCGTTGGATGATGTGAACGAAGTCGCAGAACCAAACCAGTACCAGTTTGCAGCGACTGAATTATTCTAATAGCATTAGCAATTTCTTTAGTGATAGGAACCGTTGGATTTTTTGGTTGCAGTTCCTTCCTAGTGCTTTTCCTTCTTTTTCGAAGTGGTTACCGGTTCAGCAGCAGTTTCCATGGTTCACTTCCTTCCAAGGGAACCTTCACCCTTGTCAGAGGGCAGTTCGTCCAGTTTCTTGGGTTTCTGTTTTGAATGAGAAGCAGTCAGCTTATCCGAGGCCGGGTTAGCGGCCTTATTGGACATCTTTTCCCTCAGTTGGTTCAATCACACATCAAGCGTCGACTGGGGTTTTTACAGATCTCACAGTCTGCGTTCAGGTGGTTAAACCCTAGGCAGAAAACACAAACTAAGTGTGGATCAGCTTTTGTGAATGGTTCACCACACTCTGTACAATGCTGAAAAACCACGTAGGGCTGGTTCTTTTCTTGGGAATCTGTGACATAATCCAAAAACCCCAAACTGGGCTTCTCTGAGCCAAATACACACACAATTAAATAACACTACTCTGGTTTTCCCTTTTTGTTTTTTTGTGGTCGGTTCAGTGACTGAAGTGAAACCAAGAGTTACTCTGGTTAAATAACACAACATAAATGTAAATAAGAAACCAGATACCAGAGAAATAAATTTCAAAGAAGTTTTACCTTGAAATGTAAACAAAGGCTCCGTTTCTTCCCGGTTGCAAGGAAGTGGCAAGGAACTGAAAAACCTACCGGAACAACACTAAATCTATACTAGTCTACCTGTAATACCAAGGACAGTGCTTTAAAAATGAAAAGAAATAATCAGTACTTTAAAAAAAATGAGAAAATAAAATCTTTAAGAAAGATGAAGGAGAGCTCTCCAAGGCGTCTTACTTAAGCAAGCGGAGAAAATAATTTGACTGTTGCAGGATGTATTCCAGGGACAGTGGTTTGAAAACCGACCTTGAGTCTAGCATTCCATCTTTTGCATAGGTTCTATTAACCATTCGGCTCTAGGGCAGTCCTATGTCGAGCCCATACTGCATATGTCAGAATACAGTAAGATTTCCTGGGGTTAGAATTAAGATTATTTAGAGATTCCAAGATGGCGGCGGTGTGTGAGCTGCCTGAGGTTGTTATTTAGACACTGTGTTTTTTTTTTGTTCTAAGTGTTCTTTTATATTTATTCTTTAGTTTGTTTAAATTTCAGTTTAGTTAGAGCCATCTTAGTGAGGTAGCTTAGTTCTCCGAGCGTTTTTTTGGGTTTCTGTTTTATGTTTGGTTGGCTGTTCTCCCTGTTATACGGGAGCCTAGCCGCCAGTGCAGTTACAGCTGTTTCAGCTGGTAACTGCATGTATTTTAACTTTATCGTCTTTATGTGGATTTATGGATTCGCTACTTTTAGGAAATTGTGCCCAAATCCTGCTATAATCTGCGCTTTGTGGAGCTGTTATTTCACCTGTGAAGCTGGGAGAGTTGCTGCTTTTTGAACTTGGAAAAAGCCTGAAGAAAAAATGACTCACCTTAGTAATGTTGTTTCTTCTAGTGGAGTCTTGCTATATTCTGACAGTAGCAGTGAGTCCCAACCTTCGAACTGCCCCGGAGATGAAAGAGTTAACTTTCCATGCCAGGCATGGAACGCTGAGCTCGGTTGAGACTCTGTCTGTTGTTCTTCAAACTCAAACCGTCAGATCTTTATGAGCTAAACTCACTAAGGTCCTGTGTGGAAGCTGAAACCTACACTAGCCAACTGGCTACTAAACATAAAACAGATTTTTGGTCCCAAAACAAAGACTCAAGTCAGGAGACCCAAAAATGAAAACACAACACCAACTCATCCCAAGAAAGAGGATGAGAAACAACAAGTGGGCACCTACTAAGTGCCAACACTGCACTGCCCACCCACATCCCAAAACAGAGGTTCTGAGAGGGGCAGGCGGGGGGTCAGAATATAGCAAGACTCCATTAGAAAACAACATTACTAAGGTGAGTAATTTTTCTTCAAACAACATGAAGTCTTGCTATATTCTGACAGTAGCAGACTACAAAGCAGTACATCCATGGAGGAGGAAAAGAACCTACTTAGGGAATAGGCTCTGAAGCACAGCTGTGCCAAACCGAGCATCACTCCTAGCCTAGATATCCAGGGAGTAATGCTTAGTAAAAGTGTGAACTGTTTACCAGGTAGCTGCTTGACATATCTCTAGAATAGGGATGTCCCTGGTAGCAGCCAGGGAAGCAGCTGTACCTCTGGTAGAGTGAGCCCTCAGGCCTGAGGGAGGAACCTTACCCATTTCTCATAACAAAATTGGATACAAGAGACAATCCACCTGGCAATGGATCTTTTAGTGGCAGGTTTCCTCTTACCGACCTCACCGTGAGGAACAGTTGGAGGGAGTCAAACCTGTGACCCTTGGTACACTCTATGTAGTAGCTAAGGGCTCTTTTCACATCTAAACTGTGCAGCCTCCTCTCGCCAGAGGAGGAATGGTCAGTGAAGTACACTGGGAGAGACACAGATTGATTAAGGTGGAAAGCTGAAACCACCTTAGGCAAGAACTTCCTGTTAGTCCTGAGGACCACCTTATCTCTATGAAAGGAGATAAAATCAGGCTTCACTGACAAAGCTTGTAATTCACTTATGCATCTGGCAGAAGTGATGGCTACCAGAAACACAGTCTTCCAAGTCAAGTACTTAAGCTCTGCTGAAGACAAAGGCTCAAAAGGGGGTTGCATAAGCTGACCAATGCAAACATTAAGGTCCCAGGCAGGGGCAGGGGCCCTGAATGTAAGGTTGGTGTGAAGCAATCCCTTGAAAAACTTGGAGAATACAGGATGAGCTGAAAGAGAAGAGGGTTTACCTGCTGAAATAAAAGCAGACACAGCTGCCAGATGCACTTTCAGTGTAGCTGGTCTCAGCCCTAAGCTATTTAAATGGACCATATAATCAAGGACTGTGGGCAGATCAGCAGATTCTGGGGAAATATGCTTCCCAGAGCACCATATGGAAAATCTTTTCCATTTGGAATTATAAGTAGCCCTGGTGGAAGGTTTTCTAGAAGCCTTCAGGATATCCATTACACCTTGGGAGAGGTGTAAATCATCAAATTCTAACTCTTCAAGAGCCAGGCCTTGAGATTGAGAGATTTGAGGTTCGGGTACCAAACCCTCCCCTGAGCACAGGTTAACAGGTTGTAATTCCTGGGAAGACACAGGGGAAGATGGACTGCTAAGGACAGTAGGAGTGGATACCAGGGCTGTCTGGCCCAGTCTGGAGCAATCAGGATCATCTTGCAGGGCTGAGATCTGATTTTGACTAGCACTTTGAACAGGAGAGGAAGGGGAAAGCATACAGAAACTTCCCTTCCCAATTGAGAACTAAGGCATCCAGGGGGACTGAGCCCAACACTGGGGGCCTGCAACAAAAAAAGGGAAGTTGGTGATTGTCTGGGGCTGCAAAAAGATCTATCTGCGGGGTGCCCCATCTGGAAAATATCACCTCCAAGACCAGGGGGTCCAGTGACCATTCGTGATGGCCCTGGGAAATCCTGCTGAGAGCATCTGCCAGGACATTGTCCTTGCCTGGGAGGTGAACTGCCATGAGGGAGGTGTTCAGGGAGTAAGCGAGAGACCACAACTTCATTGCTTCGGTGCACAAGGCCATAGACCGAATGCCTCCTTGCTTGTTGATGTACCACATTGTGGTGGTGGTGTCTGTTCTGACCTGTATAACTTTGTTCTGAACAGCTTTGGAAAAAGCTTGAAGTGCTAGAAATACTGCTCTGAGTTCCAACAGATTGATGTGGAGCAGAGATTCCTGAGGGTACCACAACCCCTGGGTGGTCAGGTCGCCCATGTGAGCCCCCCACCCCAAGAGGGAGGCATCTGTAGTAAGGATTAAAGAGTGAGACTGGGTGACAAAGGGAACCCCTTGTCTCAGGTTGTTCTGATCCTGCCACCACTGTAGGGCCTGGATCAGGGTTCGAGTTACTGGGATCAATTTGGTCAGAGGGTCCTTCCTTTGAGACCAGAAGGTTCTCAAATGGAACTGAATGTCCCTCATCTGAAATCCTGCTCCTTGCACTACTACTGTAGAAGCAGCCATGTGCCCCAGGAGCTGTAGAAAATGCCTTGCTGGTCAAGACACCTGCAGGGTGAATGAGGAGGCCAGAGAGATCAGGGTCCTTGCCCTGTCCAGGGGAAGGAAGGCTCTGGCCTTCTCTGTGTCTAGCTCTGCGCCTATGAAGGTGAGGAGCTGGACAGGTTCTAGAACTGACTTTGGAAGATTTAGAAGGAACCCCAAAGAAGTAAGCAGTTGCTGAGTTATCTGTAAGTGTAACTTGACTTGGTCTAGGGACTGGCCCACTATGAGCCAGTCGTCCAGGTAAGGGAAGATGGCAATCTTTTGCCTTCTTAGAGAAGCAACTACTACTGCCAGGCATTTTGTGAACACCCTTGGAGCAGAGGTGAGGCAAAAGGTCATTGCTCTGAACTGGTAATGGCCTGAGGACAGCTCGAACCTGAGGTACTTTTGATGGGAGCTTCTGATGAGAATATGGAAGTAGGCATCCTTGAGGTCCAGGGACACTAGCCAGTCCCCTGGCCTTAGAGAGGGTAGAATAATTCCCAGAGTCACCATTCTGAATTTCGGTTTTAAAAGGTGCTTGTTTAGGTATCTGAGATCCAGGATGGGCCACCATTCTCCTGTCTTTTTTGGGGTAAGGAAGCACCTGGAGTACAACCCTTTGCCCTGGTGTAGGGGTGGAACCCTTTCCACGGCTCTGAGAGCTAGGAGGGAAGAGACCTCTGCCTCTAAGGCAAGTGTCTCTGAAGAATTTGCAGGTGGAAAGGATCTGGTTCTCATCTTTGGAAACTTTTTGAAGCTGAGAACCAGCCACTGGCTTACTACTTCCAGGAACCATTTGTCTGATGTCAGAGACTCCCAGTCCTGGACAAAGTAAGCCAGCCTGCCCCCTACAGGTAGCTGAGAATCGGCCCTGGCAACCCCATCAGGGTGCCTGTTTGGCAGGGCTTTGGGCTGAGGGGTGGAAGCAGGCCTGCTTGTACCCCGTCTGCCTCTCCCTCTAAAGAACCCCCTCTGGGCACAGGCAGAAGAGGAGGCCTGGGCTTGGTAAAAAGGCCTATGATAAGGCCTGCCCCTGGGAAGCTGCCTTTGAGGAGTGGCCTAGCTTTCCTTGGCCTGTGCACTCCTATAGGTGGTCCTATACTCATCCATTTTCTTCATGTAATTCTCTGTTTGCTCCCCAAACAGAGAATTATCCACAACAGAAAAATCCATGGCCTTAGTCTGGGTATCCTGTGACAGGCTAGTACATCTGAGCCAAGCCATTCTTCGAAGTGCCACAGATGTAGCCATGACTCTTGATGACACATCATTCGAGTCCACTGTAGCATGGAACTGCACCTTGGATGCCTCAATACCATCAGCAGCCACCTGCTCCAGCTCCTTGGCAAGCTGGCCAGGGACCTGTTTTGTTAAAGCCATGACAGTGTCCCATCTGGATTTCTGATATCTAGCAACATAAGCCATATAATTCGCCTGTCTGAGTCCCAAGGATGCTGCCATGTACTGTTTCTTTGCCATGGCATCAATCATCCTGGAGTCCTTGTCTGGGGGGTGTGAAGCCAAGGGAATATTTGCCTTGTCACAGGCTGCAGCCTGCACTACCCCAACATGGCTGCATTGTTGTGTAAGGAACTCCGTATCAGAGCCTGACAATGTATACCTCTTGTCCATTCTCTTATCCACAGGAGGTATAGTGTTAGGAGTGTTTAAAATTTTAAATGTCTGTCTCCCAAAAGATTTATGCAAGGGAATAGACAGCCTCCTAGACTCTGGGATATCCATCATTTCCACAAAGTCAGGCTCCTCTTGATCATCCACAGCTTCCTCCATAGGGAGCTGGAGGGTTTCAGCCACTTTTTTATAAAACATAAAATGAGAAGGGGACTCAGAAAGCCTAGGAGGAGACACTCCTGAAGGTCTGTCTGGGGAGATTTCCGGGTCAATGGGAACATCCAGACTTTCAAATCCACATTCACTCTCCTCATACTGCTCTTCCCCCTCCTCCAGTACATAATACTCCTCTAAATCATACTCTTGAACTGGTGGAACCGGCCGAACCGAGCGCCTCCCTGATGGTGCCGGTTCGGTCGGAACTGGGGAAAGCGACTGGACAATTTTGATCGCTTTGGCTATTTCTTCAGCGGTTGGAGAGGAAAGTTTTGGCTCCACACCAGCTGATTTTTAGTCCTTTTTGCTGAAACCGACTCCTCAGAGTTGGATCTCCTTTTGCCCGAAAAAGTCTCACCCTGGTCAGAGGGCACTCCTTCTGGTTTGGTTTGAACCAAACTGGGCTGGCCATCCGGTTCAGCGGACTTTTTGTCTCCCTTCCCCTGAGCCTACCAACTCTCTTTTCCAGGGTAGCTGCAAGAAAATTTTTTACAAATCTGGCAGTCTGCATTGAGGTGGTCAAACCCCGGACAATTAACACAGATGGTGTGGGGATCAGCCTTGCCAAAGACTTCCCCACACACACTACAGTGTTGAAACCCAGTGGGCCCGGTTTTTCTTTTGGGTTTCTCAGACATAGTGCCAGTCCTATCCAAACTTACCCTTTTATGGCAATCCGCCAGGCAAGACCCTCTTATCGGTTCCTAACTGTGTCACGGGTCGTGGAAAAAAACGTAATAAAAATCAGTTTTTTTTAGAACCGATAAGAACCGGTAACCACACTCTAAAAGTACAATTCAAGATTTTTTAACAACTTGATTGGTTCAAACCGAACCGATGAACTGTTTACAAGATCCACACAGAAAAGAGTAAAATATAACCTATCTAGTTCTCACAAATACCACAGACAGAGACTGAACCAACAGGTTACGGTTTAAATTTGGTCAAAAACCGAGAAAGTGGTACTTTAACCGACAAATTGAACCGAGCAGAAGGAGAAATCTCCGGAGCGACTGTTCAGTGAGGCGGAGTAAAGAATCTGATGGTTTGAGTTTGAAGAACAACAGACAGAGTCTCAACTGAGCTTGAGCTCTGTGTTCCATGCCTGGCATAGAAAGTTAACTCTTTCATCTCCGGGGCAGTTCGAAGGTTGGGACTCACTGCTACTGTCAGAATATAGCAGGACTTCATATGTTGTTTGAACTACTATCGCTATTTATCAACTCCTGGTTACCGAATCTATGAAGCTGTGAGAACCTGTGAAGTCATGAGAACTGCTGTTTATTTGAATTTGGAATTGTTATTGCTTCCTACGAACTTCTGGTTTGTTTTACAGAGTTCACATCCATGCGAGCAGCGGTGTGGTGAGAGCGCTTTTAGCGCATCTTCCTAATATGAGTATTGTGACTATTTTGACTTAAGTTCACATTTTAATTAGGTGGAATTCCTATAGTGATTTTGGCTGCTGCTGTTTGAAGCCCAGGGGTGCTGGGGGTCATTGAGTGGGAACCCTTCCTCCTTATACCTTGGGTTGCCTCCCTTATTTCCCCTGACTGAACGGGAGTTTCCTCATTTTCCTTTGGGGAGTCAGAGGAGGATTTTGAGGTCTACTAAGTTGCCCTGGGGGTGGACTAAGTTGTTTACCCTTAGGACTTCTGTAGCTGCAGATCATAGGCGATAGGGGTTTGAGCGGCCCGGGTAATGTGGATGGGAGGTTTGGGGTATCCCTTTTGTTATCGGACAAGGTTTGCACACTCTTGGCCTTTTGCCAGAAAAACCCTTTAATGGAAATGGACTTTAAAGGCTGATTAAAACTGGTTTATTTACTCTCGCCTTCGAGATTTGGAGTTTAACAGGTTTTAAGACTATGATTTGCTGAGATAAAAGAAGAACCCCTACTGAGACATTTTTTGAGAGAACTCTTCCTGTTGTTTGTTATTTGTGTAAATGTTTGGGCAGTGAGAGTGCCCAAACTATTACTATTATTTTTTTTTTTCAGGTAGTGCGAGTACCTGAAAATTTGTAAATTTGTATTATTTTATTTTTATGTTTTCTGATCCCCAGGATAGTGAGAGTACCAGGGTTTCAGAATTCGTTGTATTTATTATTATTTGTAAGATTATTTAATTATTTTATTTTGGGGATTTAAATTCTCTTTAGAAATGGACTGTTAAGGGTGGTTTTCTTTTTGGGTTGTTTGATTTATAATTTATTTGTATTGTTTTATTTGATAATTTTAAGGTAATAGTTTTTAAGTGTCTATATCTAGGAAGGCTGAACAATTGAGATTTATTTTTATATAAGTTGGTGATTATATATTTTTTATTTGTTTTGTTTCTTTTTGTAATGCGTCGGGGTGATTTGGCGACGGTTGGGCATTATTCCCCCACCAGACTCAGGGAATTGTGTCCCTCTGAATGTCCTCCATTACCATCCGACACCTATTTTAGGTGTCGTGCTTTGGGCATTTTAAGGAAGCATAAAAGAAGATGGAGAGCAGAGTCTGGTGGGGCACAGGAGGGCAGATTGGGGTGGTAGGATCCAGGAGATGCCCTGGGGTGAAATGGGGTCAAGATAGAGGTTACTCTTGTCTTGTTCCCATACCCAAGGGTTCCGACTTTAGTAGGCAGGAGCTGAGGTCTTCCCAGACAGCTCATCCAGCCTTGGCGGTGTTATGCAATGCCAGAACTATTAAAAACAAGACAGCTATAATAGCTGATCTTGTTGGACCAACTGATCTGGCATGCATCACCGAGACCTGGCTGGATGAAAATTCAGGCCCTATACTGGCCTCAGCAACACCAGTCGGGTTCTCGGTGATACACCGTCCAAGGCTGGATCGTAGCGGCGGGAGTGTAGCCATTATGTTTAAAACTGAGCTGGGCCTTGTGGATGTGCCTTTGGGAAGTACCAGATCCTTTGACTATATCCTGGGTGAGGGTGAGGCTGCGAATTCTCCTCATCTACCGTCCACCAGGAGATGGTGGAGAATTCCTGCAGGAGATAGCAGACTTCCTCGTCGACCTGGTATGCAGTCCCCAGACTGTTAATTCTGGGGACTTCAATGCCTGGGTCGACGATGAACTCTCTTATTTTGGTCAAAATCTCCTCCAGTTGATGACTTCACTGGGCCTAACACAGGTTGTTACCTCCTCAACCCATATAAAAGGTCATTCATTGGATCTGGTCTTCCTTTTGGATATGGAGATCGCTGACTTGGGGGTGGAACCAGTCAGCTGGTCTGAACATCACACCATAAGGTTCAGTTTCAGAGCTCCCCCAATAGGTCTGCCCCTACAGAGATGGTTCAGTACCGCTCTTTAAGGGGTATTAGTCCCAGTGACCTGATGGCGGTACTGGACCTATCGGGTTTGTCTGGTGAATGCATGAGTCCAGATGATCTCGTATTGGCCTATAATAAGGCTGTGGGAGATGCTCTGGACAAGACTGCTCCTGTTCGTGTTCAGCCTCTCATCCTCCATTCAAGGAGTCCTTGGTTTGTCGGCTCCTTGAAGGAGTTAAGTAGAGTAGGCTGAAGGTTGGAGACAGCCTGGCAGAAGTCCGGAAATGATGCTGACAGGCTTAGGTTGATGGCACATTATGATGGCTGTCAATCAGAAATCAACCGTAAGAAGGCAGAGTTCCTCTCCAGGGAGATTTCTGCTGCACAGAATCGACCGGCTCAGCTTTTCCGGACTGTTGACAGATTGTGCAATCCAATCTGCCTCCAGCCCAGAGAAGCCTTTTCTCAGCTAAAATGCGAGGAGTTCGCTCGGTTCTTTGCAGATAAGGTTGCTAGCATCAGGTCCGGTATCGGTCTGACTCCTCCTTTAAGGGATTGCAGTTGTCAACGGTAGGTGTTATCCACCCGGTCTGTCTGGTCAGATTCTCGCCGTCTGGAGTTCACCGACATTGTGAAGATCATTCAAACACTGCGGCCAACCTGCTGTAGTTTGGATCCGGGTCCTACAACCCTCTTGGTGGGATGTTAAGAGGTTATCTGCCCAATCCTTGCTGACACTGTCTGGAAATCCTTGGGGGGGGGTCTTTAATGATCCCCTTAAGGAGGCGGTAGTTCGACCACTCCTAAAAAAACCCTCTTTGGATCCAGACTGTCTAGCTAACTACCGGCCTATCTCTAACCTTCCTTTTGTTGGGAAGGTTATTGAGAAGGTGGTTGTGTTATAACTGTATGATCATCTTACAACTCACAATGTCTATGATACTCTCCAATCTGGTTTCAGGAAGAAGCATAGCACAGAGACTGCCCTTGTCCGGGTGTTAAATGACCTCCTAATGGCTAGAGATTGAACGGCATGTACCATTCTGGTCCTTCTCGATCTCTCTACGGCATTTGACACTGTAGACCATGGGGTGCTGTTGGAGCGCCAGTGGATTTATTGTGAACTGTCTGGAACAGTCCTTAAATGGTTTCAATCTTACCTCATAGACAGGTTTCAGAGGGTTACCACTGGAATTTATTCCTCTGGGGCTCACTCCCTGCCTTGTGGGGTACCGCAGGGTTCCATTTTAGTGCCCATGTTGTTTGCAGAGTATATACTGCCTTTAGGAGATATCATCAGGCGATACAGCTTGGGTTTTCACTGCTATACAGATGATACTCAGCTGTATCTGTCCTTTCCGCCCGGGCAAGATGGTGCTCTCTCTGTGCTAGACAACTGCCTTACTGAGATCAGATTATGGATGAGTTCTAGCTGGTTGAGACTGAATCCTGATAAGACTGAGGTGTTGATAGTGGACCCAGGTCGCCCGGTGATGGGTTTGGGGGCTGGCCAACCGCCGGGCTTATTGCTCGGTGGTATGTTGCGCACTACCTCTGATCAGGTATGAAATCTAAGCTTATTTTTGACGGCCGAGCCATTCAAAATCTCAGGTGTCAGCCGTGGTCAAATCCTCTTTTTTTCACCTGAGGAATATCGCCCGGATTAAACACCTGGTCCCACCGGGTGATCTGCCAACGTTGGTCCACGCCTTTATCACTACCCGTCTTGACTACTGTAATTCCCTGTACCTAGGGCTATCTGGGGCTGATATCCATCGCCTGCAGTTGATGCAGAATGTGGCGGCAAGGCTTCTGACTGGGATCTCTAGATCAAGTCAAATTACACCTGTGCTCCGCGAACTGTACTGGCTGCCTGTTAGGTGGCAGATTACCTATAAGGTTGGTTTACTAACCTTTAAAGCCCTACATGATCAGGGACCCGGCAACCTAAAAGATCTCCTGGTACCCTATTGCCCCCTCCGTCCTCTCCGCTCTGCCAACGAGGGATTGCTGGAGCTTCCAAGGGTTCGATTAAAAACATCTGGACCTCGTGCTTTTGCCTTTTCAGCACCAACCCTGTGGCATTCTCTACCTTGTTGGTTGAGAGATTGTCCAACAGTCGAGAAATTTACAAATAAGTTAAAGACATATTTATTTGGTTTAGCTTATCCTAGTTATGGCTATTAATTTTATTATTTTAATTTATGTACTTATGTGAATCATTGTATAGCGCCTTGGTTTTGAAAGGCGCTTTATAAATAAAGATGATTTGATTTGATTTACTGTGTAGAATACCGCCACATTGCTTGGAATGATCTAGCCAAGGAATTGAGTAGCCTGGGATGAAGATATCAGAAGAGTTAATTTGGTCGGATAGCCAAATCTCAAAGAGAATGAGGACATCGAGCTGCTCTGACCAACCAAATTCTGATCAAGGAAATTCTGGGACAAAGACTTCTGACATTTGGGTGAAATTACTCGAGTCCCTTGGGAAGAGAAGACAAACTACTATAGAAGGTGGGTGAATGGCGGCCTGAATTTACCTCCATGTCACCACTGAGGAGAATTAGGAGGAGCAAAAACAGATGACTTTTTAAATGGAGAAGGAAGTCCTCCTATTAAAGGCATGTGAGGTATTGATGCTGGGAACACCAAAGACACAGAGTCGAAGTAAGGCCCATGAAGCAAGCCAATTTTGTGTGAAGAGACCAGAGTGAATGCTGGAGTAATGCGGGAATGTTGGATTAATTTGGAGAAAAGCATGTACCAACAAGGGCCAAGTACAAAAAGATGGGCGTGAAACTGGTGTGATTAACAGATAATATACAGAAAGAAATAAAGGCAAAAAGAAAGGCCTACAGGCAGTCTAAAACAGAAGGTACAGGGCATGACAGGGACAGATCCAGAAACAGAGTAAAAAAGTGCAAGAAACTCACAAGGGATGAGAAAAAAAGGATAAGAATGGCACGTGGAATGCACTGATTGCAGAAGTGGTATCCTTCAGAACAGTGGGCTGCTTCAAAAGGGGATGGGACTGGGTGAGGGGGAGGGTCATGGGTGGGGGCTGTAATATAAGGGATGCCAGCTGCACATTCGAGCAGACTCGATAGTCCATAAGGTCTTTATCTGCTGGCAAGTTTGTATGTTCGTACGTACGTAACAGAAAATTAAAGGAATTCTGCAGGTATGTAAAATGAAAAGCAAAAAAAAACTAAACGTGGTGGGGCCTGTAAAAGTGAACGGAGACATAATCACAGACCAGAAACAAGAGGAAGAGGCGTTAAATAGGTAATTCAATTCCTAAATAATAATAAATAATTCCTCACTATTCCTTCTAGAAAATCTACTGTTGGTCAATCTGTTTTCTCATACTGCTTTCCTAAACTTTGGTCCTCCCTTCCCTGGACAATTTGCTCTGCTTCTTCTGTTTTCTCCTTAAAATCTCTCCTACATGACTTTTCTTCTCCCTCCTGCAACTGTCCATAACTCCCTTCTTCATCCACCCCCCCATCACTAGTCCTGCCCTTGCAATTGTTTCCTTCATTACCTGTACATACAATATTTTGATTTGTCTTCAGTTTTGATTATGCTCTTTGTTATATTATATTTACCGTATGTGATTTTTTCCCCCAACATCCCTAATCCTTACGACTCATCTGGAAACGAGCTGTTAGCAGCTCTGTATGTCTTTCCAGGTGAAACTTTTGAGATAAATAATAAATAATTCTGCTCGTTATATGGACCAGAAGACACAGGTGAGAATGGTGCTAGTGGGCCAAGACAAGAAAGGGAAAAGAAACAAACGACTCACCGCAGTAATATTGTTTCTCCTCAGGGATCCATCAATGAGATTTATAATAAGTATCATCTTCCTGCCAGCGAGTGATGCCCCAGAGATAGAACGTTTGCAAATTACAGAACTAGAATGTTAAGTTCAAACTCTGCACTGTGATCATGCTCCTCCTAATGTCAGATTTGTTTCTATAGCTAGCAAAGCTGTGACCACAAACTAGCTATTGCCTATGGAAAATATATATTTTTTAAATTCTTTTTAGTTATATTATTTATTTATTTGAAAATGTTTCACCAGGAAAGACATACATGGCTCGTTTCCAGATGCGTCCTGAGGGAAAGGGGAAAATGGGATACATTTAGAATATGAAGTATGATAAACAGAGCTAAACTAAACATGAAAATCGTACATAAGACACAAATTAAAACACAAAGGGCAATAAACAAAATCAAATTGCAGTTAATAAACAATTATAATACACTAAAAGTCAATAATGCTAAGGACAAAATTGTATGCTGACAGAACAGCGACACCTGTACCACGAATGACAGTACAGCGACCCCTCACTGCGGGACCCCAGCACTGCTTTCTTGGGGTCTTGCAACCCCTCCTCGAATCAACTCCGAATTGGAGCTGATTATATGAATTATGGGTGGGGTGGGGGGCATAGCCCCCTGCATGGGGATTTGGGGGCAAAGCCCCACAAAAAAACAAAGGTTTTCAGATGGACGTATACCGACTGCAACTGTGGTCGACATAAATCCATCGCTATAACATTGGCTGACAACTTTGTTGTCGAACCGGCATCATGGATCTGGACAAAATATATTCACTGCATGATAAAGGACGGAAACTGTGATACACAAGAGCAGAACCACACACCTGTGTTAAAACATGAAGCCCACTTAGCCAGTACATGGGGAACAGTCTATCTAAGGAGGTGGAGGATTTAGAGGGGAGAGTGATATAGAATAAAAAAAGGGAAAAGAAAAAAACATAGGGAAGTGGGTAAGGGATTAGGTGGAGGAGAAGGTGAAGAATTAAGAGAAATGAGTAATAGGGAAAGGCACGTGTTCAAGAGCAGGAGCAGGAAGGGGAAATGTGGTTACGGAGAAGATAGGACAGTGAGTTAGAGGACTGGGCAGAGTGGCTATTTAATGAGAGGGCGTTCCAGATATTTGGAAAATGGTAGGAGAAGGCAGCCCATCCTGAAGTTGAAGTACGGGAATGAAGGGCAAGAGTCCTACAAGGGGAGTTACAGAGTGTGTAGGTGGGAGAAGGGAGGGGTAGAGAGGAGGGTGTTTAGGTATGGTGGAAGGGTGCCAAGCCAGAACTTGAGGCACAATGTGCAAGGTATCTAATCCCAAAAGGAGGAAACAAGAGGGCAGAGTAAAGGTCACAGTGATGTGTACGTGGGGGACAGTTTAGAGCAAAGCGACAGGAGTTGAAAAGAGTGTCAAGTCTAGAGATGGTGAACTTAGGAGCAACACTGTAAACTATGTCTCCAAAGTCAAAGATTGGAAGGATCATCTTCTGGACGATCTCACGGCAGCCTTGAAGGGGGATGCAGCCACGGTGTCTGTATAGAGAGCACTATGTTTGGGATATAGTTTTTTTGTGGATAGCACCCACATGTTCAGCAAAATCTAAGTTTTGGTCTAGCCAGAGCTCAAGATATTTAAAACTGGACACATCCTGCAAAGCGGACCCCTTAAGGGTGCGAAAGGTAGGGAGGGCTGTAAGCCTGCCTAGCCCCTTCCTGGTGCCAAAAGTCATGAAGACTGTCTTTTTGGGATTGAGGGACAGTTGATTTGAGCGAAACCAGCTCTGGACATTACTAAAAGCCAACTATGGGCTAGTTGCCACATCAGAGGTCAGATGTTGTTTATAAAACATTAAATTAATTTTAAATGTAGACAATATAAACAATTAACTGGTCACATTTTGGCAATTGATGAGGAACTGCAATAAGAAATGCTCAAGCAACCCAAGAAAAGAACTGATTCTTGTGTGCAGACTCTTTAGCAGTACCCTCGGAGGATGGATCCACAACCTATTTTGGAAAAAGGTTCTGCAAGACAGTAATTCCAAAACTGGCATCCCTCCTGGACTGTATGAACAGGCCGTAGTGCTTTGTGAAGGTGTGCACTATTTTCCAGCTAGCTGCTTTAAATATATCCAGAAGGGGGGGGATTCCCCTTGCATCTGCCACAAGAGGTAGAGGTACCCCTTGTGGAATGTGCCCTTAGGCCTCTGGGAGGTATTTTACCAGCTTTTTTGTAACAGAATTATGAATGAAGGAGAGGATTAAAGCAATCGAGACTCAAGGGTTACAAGAAGGAGCAGAGACACTGTGGGTCACCCTGGAGGCAGGAAAAAGGACAGCCATTTGCACTGGAGTGATTTACAGGCCTCCAGCACAAGGGGCGGAATCAGATGACGCTCTTGTGGGAACCATCCACAAAATGGCAGCCAAAGGGGAACTGCTACTATTTTGTGACTTCAACCTGCCTGAGGTAGATTAGAGCACTCAGACTGCAAGTACAAGAACTTCAAAACTGCCCTGAAAGGGTCAAACTTAAGCCTGCTTGTAGCAGAACCAACCCGCAAGGAGGCTATACTGGATTTGGTCCTGGCCAATGGGGACAGGATCATAGATGTGGAGGTTGGCAGTCCCCTTGGTACCTGTGACTACAGGACAATCAATCAATCAAAGTCTTTATTTAACCAGGCGATCACCGTTGAGCATGCTCATTTTCAAGGTGGACCTGTGTTTGTTAACGAGGAACAAGGAACAAAATATACATGGGATGCAACACTCAAGAAAATAGTAATAATACAGTATATACAAAGTATCAGGAAGTAGCATTAACAGTAGTATATATTTGGAACAGAAGATACAGCTAGTTTTGGGTAGGACACAATTTTTCATAAAAGTAAAGAAATATACATATATGGTGCACTAAACACAAATAAAACCTAATATAAAAAGATATATAGTCATATGGTATGGAGAATTTAGAGCTAGAACCAGGGTCAAAGGAATGTGGAAGGGACAGATATGGGGGTAGAAAAAGGAAAAAGGGAAGAGTCGATTATAGATGTGATCAGTCTTTTAACAGTAGTAATTAGTGTGTGCTTGGACTTATAGGAGTCACTATTTAGGGTAGACAAGCACAGGACTCCTTATTATGATGTAGATGTAGATATAGAGATTTAAAAGCTGCTAGGCTGATGGGGTGAGTTAATTTCAAAGTTTTTTTGCAGCTTCTTCCACAGTTGAGGGAGCACAAAGCTGATGGCTGCTCTGCCAATGCGAGATTTTGCTTTGTAAACATAAAGGTACATATATGAGGTGCTTCTCAGGCAATACTTCCCCAGACTGCACAAAGGTAAACAGAGATATACTGGGGCAGTTTATTTGAGATAGCTTTGTATGTCCAAACTGCAGCATTTTTTTGCCGTCTGTAAGCAAGGGATGACCATCCCACTGCCGTGTACAATGCACAGTGGTGGGTTGAGTTTGGAAGACCCGTGATAAATCTTATGGCTCTGTGATAACGCGTATCGAGTTTGGCTAGGGTACCTGCAGGTCCCTGACTATATGGAAAATCTGTGTAATCCAATCGGGAAAGAAAGGTAGTTTGAACCAGTTTCAGTTTAGCGTCTCTTGTGAGGAGATTATTAATCCTAAAGAACAGACCAAGTCTTTGTTTAAGTTTCTTTGCCAGTTCTTCTAAGTGATCTGTGAAAGTAAGTCTATGGTCTAACCAGACCCCAGGTACTTGAACTTTGGTACATAGTCCAACCGCTCACCTAGAATTGTAGTGATCTGCGGGAGTGTTCCAGCAATTGCAGGATTTATTGCATTTTGAAGGGGCGACAGGAACATTGCTTTATTTTTTTTTTTTGCATTTAAGAGCAGTTTCTGGTTTATAAGCTGATGTTTCAGCAGATTAAATTCATTTTGAAGGGCTTTACAGGCCGCTTCAGGTGTGGGGCTACTAGCATAGAGTACCCTTACATCCACAAATAGGTGTATTTGTGCTTCTTAGATGAGGCATCTACGTTGTTAATGTAAATGGTGAAGAGCAAGGGACCAAGAATGGAACCTTACAGTACACCCCTCAATAGGGGTTTTGGTGGAGAAACTTCCCCTTCTGCTTTTACTTGTTGAAGTCATCCTGAGAGGTAGTTGGAGAACCATTTAAGGGATAGAGAATCCAAACCAATGTTCCAGAGGGACGACAGAAGCAGTCTGTGATGTATGGTTTAAGGTAACCACAGTGGAGGAGGCAAGCCATACAAGGTTTAAGGTCCTATATTTCAGTAAGGCTAACTTTAAGGAGATGGGTAGAAATCTCAAAAGAGCCCTAGCAGTGGAAGGTACAGTGGGAGATGTGGAAAAACAGTGATCTAGACTCAAGAGAGTCATAGCAGAAGTAACAGGCCACTGTGTCAAAATGCATAGCATGAGTTAAAGAAAGAAAAGGCCATTATGGTTCTCGAAGGCAGTGGTCAAGTAAGTAATGGAAAAGAAAAGAGCCTTCAAAAGATACAAAGAAACACAAAAGGAAGAGGACAGAGAACAATTCTGGAGAAGCAGAGGGAATCTGGGAAAATAATTAGGAGGGCTAAAGCACAGACAGAGGATGGTATAGTCCAAGCTATTATGAAAGGTGACAAGACCTTCTTCAGAAACATTAGCGAGAGGAAGAAGACCAGAAATGGGATCATTAGGCTGAAGAAGGAAGGAAGAGAAATGGTGGAGGATGACCTAGAAAAGGCTGGGATACTGAATAAGTACTTTTGCCCAGTATTCACCAGGGAAGGGCAGGATGAGGGATCGAGAGTCATTAAGAGGGGTATTCAGGGGGATGGAGGTAGACACCAGCCCATTCACAGTGGAAAAAAATCCTAGAAGAACTCGGGGAAAATAAAAGCAGATAAGGCAATGGGGCCAGATGGGATCCACTCCAGAGTACTAAAGGAATTCAGGGAAGTGCTGGCAAAACCACTGGCTGCCCTTTTCAACACATCACTAGAGATGGGGGTGGTACCGGAGGAATGGAGGAGGGGCAGATGTGGTCCTTCTCCACAAGAGTAGAAGCAGAGAGGAGGCAGGCAGTTACAGGCCTGTAAGCCTGACCTCAGTAGTGGGGAAACTAATGGAGTCCTTACTTAAGGAGAGGACTGTGAAGTTTCTGGAGGATAGTAGGGCACAGGATCCAAGGCAGCATGGATTCTCAGCGGGAAGATCCTCAGACGAATCTCATAGATTTCTTTGACTGAGTAACCAAGGTGATAGACCAGGGAGGGGCGGTGGATATGGTCTACTTGGATTTCAGCAAGGCCTTTGACACTGTCCTGCAGAGGAGATTGCTAAATAAATTGGGGAGCCTGAGGGTGGGTCCTATGGTGGTAAAGTGGGTTGGGAACTGGCTAAGGGACAGGATTCAGAGGGTGGTGGTAAATGACATGAAATCTGAGGAGAGAAAGGTGACCAGCGGGGTGCCACAGGGGTCATTCTGGGGCCAGTCCTATTCAATGTCTTCATTAGTGACACCGCAGAGCGTTTGGAGGGAAAGGTGTGCCTGTTTGCAGATGACACCAAGATCTGCAACAGAAACAACACACCAGAGGGGGTAGAAAAAATGAGAAAGGACCTAAGCCTATTAGAGGAGTGGTTGGGTATCTGGCAGTTGAGTTTCAATGCTAAAAAGTGCAAGTTCATGCACCTGGGTCACAGGAATCCAAGGGAGGAATAGAGGATGGGTGGGGAAATTCTGGCCACAAGTCAGGAGGAAGACCTGGGGGTTATCATATCTGACGACCTGAAGGTGACCAAGCAGTGTGAAAAGGCAGTGGAGAGAGCAAACAGAATGCTGGGGTGCACAGGGAGGGGCATAACAAGCAGGAGGAAAGAGGTGGTGATGCCACTGTACAGATCACTGGTGAGGCCTCAGCTGGAATAATACTGTGTCCAGTTCTGGAGACCAAATCTCTGGAAGGACATTGACAAAATAAAGGCAGTCCAGAGAAGGGCAACAAAGATGGTACATGGACTGCACCAGAAGCCCTATGAGGAAAGACTTAAGGACCTTAATATCTATTCACTGGAGGACAGAAGGGAGATGGGACATATGGAAGAGAATTTCAAGTACCTTAAGGGAATAAACAGGCTACAGGTGGAAAGCATATTTCAGAGAAAACTCTGCACAAGAACAAGGGGGCATGGTATGAGGCTGAAGACCGGAAGGCTCAGGGATAATGTTAGGAAGTACTTTTTCACTGAAAGGGTGGTGGAGCTGTGGAACAGCCTTCCAGCTGAAGTGGTGGGGGAGAAAACAATACTGGAGGTTCAAGAGTGCATGGGATAGACATAAGGGTACCCTGGAGATGTGCAGAGCAGGAAAGCCACAGATCAAATAGGATCTGGGGCTGCAGCAGTGAATATGGAAATGAGCAGGCTAGGTCTGCCATATGGTCCTTATCTACTGACAGATTCTATGTTTCTAAAATTGTACGCAGGAGACTATCCACTGAGACATTTCTCCTGTTTGCTGGCTTACCTTTGCCCTCTTCTTTATAGGTAACAAAAAGGCTATGTACCCTGGTACCTGACATCTTTTGTCAAGTCCAAATAGTGACTTAATACTCTCTTTGCCTCCAGACAGTAGAGTTTTGTTCACCTGTACTGGAATGTTCAGGGTAGCACATAGGAAGGGAACTGACTTGTTCAGGTGGACTTCTCACATTACCTTGGCTAGAAACTTTTTGTTGGTCCTAAGGACTGCCTTATCCATGTGGAAGATTATGAAGTTTGGATCTGAACAGAGGGCTTACAGTTCAATTACCCCCCTGACAAACGTCATGACAATCAGGAACACTTTACAATGTGACATATTTTAAGTCAGCAGTAGCCACAGGCTCAAACGGAGCCTCCATCAGCTGGGCAAGACAGAAATTCAGGTCGCATGGAGGGACTGGGTCCCTTTCAGGGGGATAAAGGTGATTGGGGCCCTTAAAGAAACTCTTCAAAAATAGGTTGTGAGGCCAAGAAACAGAAACATAGAATTTGCAGGCAGATAAGGACCATTTATCCCACCTAGTATGCTGAATTTTTCCCTGTCTACAGTATTAATGCAGATCCTACTTGATCTCCAACCCTTGAATCGCTTTTGATTGCTGATGCATAGGCTGACGCACTGCTGCCAGATGTACCTTCAGGTTTAAGGGTCTCAGACCTTAGGACTGTAAGTGTACTAGGTAGACCAGAACTGTAGGCAGCCCTGCCTGCGTTGGGATTATCTTCCTAAGGGCACACAAGTATGGAATCTTTTCCGCTATGAGCAGCTTGCTTTCCGTGTTGGTGGCTTTCTGAAAAACCTCAGCAGTCTCAGCACATCCTCTGACAAGTTTAGATTAGAGAACTCTAGCTCCTCAAGAACCATGCCATTAGGCATAATGGTCTGACATCTGGGAATGTTATTCTGCCCAGAGATAGAGTTAGCAGTTTGTATCTCAGTGGCAGGTTGATAGGAGTACTGCTGGATAGGGTCAGGAGCAATGAGTACCAAGCCTGTCTAGCCAAGTCCTGGACTATCAGGATCATTGTTGCTGGCTCTCTCCTGAGCTTTATGATCACTCCCTGCATGAGTGGGAAATGTAGGAAGGCATAAAGGAACCTCTCAGTTCAAAACCAGGGATTCCTCTGGGATTGTGCTCCTTGCTAGAGGCCTACAACAAAACTGTTAGAGCAGACTTTTCTCCCAAGAAGAAAAACAGTTTATTTCTGGAGTGCCCCATCTTCTGAAGACTGACACCAGCTCCTGCTGGTTTAGGGCCCACTCGTGGCTTCCCTGGCTGATTCTACTTAGAGCATCTGCTAGGACATTGTCCTTGCCTGGCAGATGTACAGGATGAATTTTTGCATCTAGGGAATAGGCTATATCCCAGATCCTCATGGCTTGAGGATCTCGTTCCTCCCTGCTTGCTTACTTATGCAATATATGATTGTAGTGTTGTCTGTTCAGACTGATCTTTTAGCTGAGAAGATAAAGACTGCATTGATAGCAATGCTACCCTGAGCTCAAGGAGACTGATGTGTTCCTGAGCTTCCTGTTGGCTCCAGATGCCACATACTGCGAACTCCCACAGGCGAGTACCCCACCCTAAGAATTAGCCATCTGTTATGAGGATACTTGTTGGGAGTTACTGAAGGAAGGGAATGCTCTCTCTCTGAGGTTGCTTTCCTCCTTCCATGACTGTAGTGCATGCATGAAGGTCTTTGTGACTGACAGTAGCCAGGACAATGTGTCCCCTCCCAAAACCAATGGTCCTCTTAGATGATAATGAATGTCCCTCATCTGGAATCTGGCCCATGGCACCACTGCTGTGGATGATGCCATGTGACCCAGTAATTGCAGAAAGTCCCTTGCAGGCCTTGGTTGGCCCTGTGTGAAGGATTCTGCAGCAGTAATCAGATTTGATACCCTTTCTTGTGAGAGGAAAGCCTTCCCCTGCAAGGTATCCAGTTCTGCCCCTGTAAAGTCCACCACCTGAACCAGTTCCATTTGGAATTGTTGTAGATTTATCAGAAATCCTAGGTTCTCTAGGGTACTCTTTACCCTTTGAATAGAGCACCTTGCCTCCCATTTTCCCTGAGACCAGTCAGATATTTAGGTAGGGGAAAAAACACCACACTTTGTCTTCTCAGGTGTGCTGTCATCACGGCCAGGCTCTTTGTGAAGACCCTTGGTGCTGAAGTGAGGCCAAATTGGAGGGCAATAAATTGGTACTGGAAGATTCCCAGCATGAACCTAAGGTATTTTCTGTGGGTGGGTTTGACTGGAATGTGAAAACAGGCATCTTTCGGATCAAGTGACTCCAGCCAATCTCCTGGTTGCAAGGATGGTATCACTGTGCCCAGTGTGACCATCTCAAACCTTTCCTTTCTGCTATGTTTGTTCCAATATCTTCTATCTAAAATGGGTTGCCATTCCTCATTTTTCTTGTGGGTCAGGAAGTATTCTGAGTACAGGCCCTTATCCCACTGTGAGGCAGGGACCTTTTCTACTGCTTTTGCCTGCAATAGTGTTTTTTTTTTTTTTGTTTTACTTCTAGCAGAATTCTATCTGATAGTGACTAAGCAGTAATGTTTTTTAGGTTTCTGCAGTCTTGGAAACCTTCTGAACTGCAGAGACAATCCCCAATCCACTACTTCTAGGACCACTTGTCTGTGGTAATTTTTACCCATACTTGAAAGCAGTGGGTCAGCCTTCCTCCCACTTGCAATTGTTGGATGACCCGTGCAGAACTGTCAGGGGATTTGTTTTGGCTGTGGCTTGGGGGATGGTGGTGCTGCAGCACATCTGGAGCCCCTCCTGCCTCTGCCTCTGCCTCTGTAATAACCTCTTTGGGTTTGGTGTGACAGGGTTGACTAGGACCCCGTCCCAGTTGTTATGGAGAGTTTGAATGCAGGGATCTGTTCTCTTCTTTCCTTTTCTGTCTAGTTACGCAACCAAATGTTCCTGTGAGACCTAGGATTTGATCACCCCGACAGTATCGCAATTCTTTGCCTCTCACTATCTCTCAGTCTTCCCCTTGCTGTCTGTTTTTCTCTCCCTTGCATATCTGCTGATATAAAAATATATGCAAATCATTGTATGGAAATATAACTGATATTGGGATCCCTTTTGTTCAGAAAATATATAATGTTACTGTTGAAATGTATATAGTTATATTTTGAGATGTTTGCAGAAGAGTCATGGAAAAGGCGGCCTCAGCTCAGGCACACTGTGTTCCTGCCTTGCACCTGCCTGAAACATACAAGAACAGGATGCTTGTTAAGAATGGGGGTTGGAAGGACTTATAAGAGAGCTAAGCTGTAACTGCTTGAGAGTAAAAAAAATGGACACAGAGATTGAAGAAAAACTCAAATGGACTTTTTCTGTTTATTTGGACTTGTAAATAGTTATAATGAACAAGTTTTTTTTTTTTTATGTTATTGTTAGTGTAAATAAATATCTTTGGTGAATTCTGCAACTGCTCCTGGTTTTCCTATGCTTCCTGACTTATGCCTCGACGACAGTTGGTACTCACAGGGGTGTATGGTCTTGGATAGTAGACCCTATCCATGCCTCTCCTTCCACAGGGCCTCTAGGAAGTAGAGGCCTTTTCTTTCTCAATATTATTTTTGTAAGCAGTTTTGTATTTGTCCACTTTTTCATGTATGCCTCCTTTTTTACCAAATAAGAAATTTACTAAGAAGGAGAAATCCATAACCTCGAACTGGATGTCCTGGGAGAGAATGGTAGCCCTTAGCCGGGTATACTTCTTCAATTCCATTGCACGGGCTAAGACCCATGAAGTAGTCATTGGCATCAACAGCCACCTGGAACTGGTATTTAATGGCATCCAGGACTGACTTTGCAGTGGCATCCAGGTCTAGGGCCCCCTCACCGTCAACCTTATCAGTCAATGCCAGCACTGCACTCCACAATGCTTTCTGGTACTGGCCTGTATATGCCAAATAAGCTGACTGTCTCAGGAGCAGGGAAGCTGTTGAATACATTTTTTTGGCCATAGTATCCAGTTTCCTGGAATCCTTCTCAAAAGGCTGTGCAGAGATGGGCACCTTGGCCTTCTCACAAGGAGCTGCTTGGGTCACTCCTTCATAATGGTTGTGTACAAGTATTCCACCCATCTTTGTCCACCTGATACTTCCCTTCAACTTTTTTTTTTTATCTATGTCAGCAGCTGAGTTCAATGAAATCATGATTTCTGAAGTACATTTTGGAGTAATTTGTGGATGGGGACTAACAGCCCCTTTGCAGGAGCTATGACCTCTGCTTCTTCCTCCTCCTCCTCCTCTGTGTTATGATAGGGGATGTTAAGAGTGCTCACAATCTGTTTCATGAAAGAGTATGAGGTATAGTCCTCTGTAGACCTAGGATGGGAACCAAACTCTTGCCCAGTTAAACCACTGGATTCCAAAGGTCTACCTTCTTGTTCCTCCTCATAATACAGGTCCTCCTTCACAGGCATATGGTCTGGAACAAGAGCTAGGGGGGGCTATTGAAAAAAGTTTTCTGTGGCCTGGAAGGCCAAGAAAAAAACTGCCATGCTTTGGCCATGTCTCTGTTTAAGGCACCTGTCTTAGGTCTACCGCCTGCTCCTTTTCCTTTGCAGGTGGAGTGACATGGACGTGCTTTTCTTTTGGTTTTTTCTTGGCAGATGCTGATTCCAGTACTTGCTCTGAAGTTCTTTTATTTTTGCCATCAGTGGACTCAGGTATCCCCCCCTTTTGGACACCCTGGTATCTGTACTATCTTTACATTCCTGTCAGATGGCCGAACAGCTCTATCGTTTTAATTTGTCCCCTCTAATAGGGACTGCTGCTGTTTGTGAGAAGATGAACCCTCTGATGCGTGCTTTCCACTATCATTCGGCACTCCCTCAGAGCCTTTATTGTGTTTTGGTGACACAGAGGCAGACCTCGTGTCAGTCAGGCTTTGCCAGGAGCTGAAAAAGTACAGTTACATAACAACTTACTGTAACAGCAGCTCATCGAGAGAAGCTCTTGCAGCAGGCCAACACTGGTAGGACTAGGCTGCCAGGCCCACGCGGAAATGTTCTAGCTAGCAGTCTACCATAGGGGACTGCCCATTGCTGACATCACCCTCTAACATCAGCCTATCCTAAAAAGGCAACAATCCCCAACACCCTCCTCAGTTCTCCCACCAGTGACCCACAGCACGCAGCGAATGAAGAACAGAAGAGGTTCCTGACAGCTAAAAGAGGGAAAACAGAAGTAGTTTGAATGGAAAAAGGGAACAGCACAAGCAGCAGGAGGAAGGAGGGAGGGAAAATTAGGGTATGCTGCAAGAGCTTCTCTCGAAGATCTACTGTTGTGGTAAGTTCATATGGAACTGTACTATCTTACTTCGAGGAAGGCTCTTACAGCAGGCCAACACCAGTAGAACTGAGTTCTAAGCAGTTCCAGGTATAACCAGGAAACCAGCACTGGGAAAACAGCACCTGGAAGAGGAAAGGTTTTAGCAGCCAACAGCTCAGGAGAGAAGGCCCTGAAGAACTGCAATGCCAAAACTGGCCCTGCGCCATGAGGCGATGTCCAGACTGTAATGCTTGGTGAAGGTGTGGACAGAACTCCAGGTGGCAGCTGCACAGATGTCCACAGCAGACACATTTCTTAAACAAGCCGTGCAGGCAGCCATACACCCAGTGGAACAGCCCTTAACCACTCCCGGAAGGTCCTTGCTGTACTTACGGTAACAATAAACAATGCAATTGGCAAACAACTTAGATAAACACTGTTTGGAAACAGGAACGCCCTCTCTCTTCGGGGCGAACAAAACAAACGACTTCCTGAAGCCTTAGTCCAGTGAATACGGTACCACAAGGTTCTATGTACATTCAAAGTATGGAGCAAAGCCTTCCCCTGATTCGAATACTCAGGACTATAAACCAGAAGGTGGATGGATTGGTTCAAAGTAAACTCTGACACCACCTTGGGAAGAAATTTAGGATTAGTACACAAAGACACCCGGTTGTTGTGAAAAAAACAAATAAGGCTTTTTACACATGAAGCTCAGAAATCCTTCGAGCAGAAGTAACAGCAACTAAAAAGAGTGCTTTCCACGACAGAAAGTGCAGCTTGCAACTGATTCAAAGGGAGGCAACGTAAGTTTCTTCAACATAAACCAGATTCCACTGATGGACCAGGTTCCGAATGGGAGGTTTCAGATACAAAATGCCCTGTAGAAAGGTGTGGGACACATCAAACCGAGCCACAACCCTGCTCTCTATAGACATATGGTATGCAGAGATGGCAGAAAAATGCACCCTGAATAAGGAATACCCCAAGCCCAACTCTAAGAGGGAGATAAGGTACACCAACACCTGATTCACCGGGTAGGTGAAAGGGTCCAGTTGGCATGAAGCAGCCCAAAAGGGAGAAACGCTTCCATTTCATGGTGTAAGTGGCCAGGTGGAGGGTGTTCTAGCAGCCACCAGGACATTTGCAACCATAGAGGACACTCCAAACAGGCAATAGCTAGGTCCACAGGAATAACACATAGCGATGCAGATACTTTAGATCTGGATGGATCAGAGTGCCCTGTTCCAGGGAGAGCAAGCTGGTGCACAGGGGCACTGGAGGATCCACCACCAGCTGTTGCAGCAAGGGGAACCAAATCTGACACAGCCAGAAGGAGGCTATGACTGCCATCTCTGCCTCTTCCAACTGGAGACTGAACAGGACCCTCTGCAGGAGTGAGAAGGGAGGGAAGGCATACAGAAACATCCTCTTCCACGAGAGGGACAATGTGCCTCACCAGAAAATTCCAGGTCCAGGATCAAGAGCAGAAAAGTGACAGTTTTGCATTGAGTGGGGATGTGGTCCAATTCTGGACTCCCCATCTGTTAAAAAGATTTTTGACCATCGGGGTCAGGAGCTCCCACTTGTGAGCCCAGGACTGGGAGTGGCTGAGACTGTCCACCAGGATGTTTTGGACACCTGGAACACGTACAGCCGAGAGCTCCAGCCCGTGCTTGAAGGTGCAATACCAAATCCTCATTGCCTCCCGACACAGGGTGGTAAGAGTGAGTTCCCCCCTGCTTGTTGATGTAATACATCATGCACATGTTGTCAATCTGCACCAGCAGCAGACCAGGGAGGAGATGAGTCTGAAAGAAACATAACACAGAAACACAGAATCTGAAGGCAGATAAGGACCGCTTGGTCCACCTAGTCTGCCCATTTCCCTACCTAATGGATAAGCTGCAGATCCTAGCTAACCAACAGCCTACTTCTTCCTACCCCCACTAGAACTGCTTTATGTCTGTTTTTGACTCCATGGCCTCCTCAGGAAGGCTGTTCCATGCAACTACAGCCCTCTCCATGAAAAAATACTTCCTCACATTACCTCTGAGCCGACCCCCCTCTATCTTCAAATTGTGCCCCCTTGTTCTTGTGTATCTCTTTTTCTGAAAGATGCTACCCTCTTGGACTTTGTTGATTCCCTTGAGATACTTGAAAGTTTCTATCATGTCCCCCCTCTCACTCCTTTCCTCAAGGCTATACATATTAAGTTCCTTTAATCTTTTTTCATATGTCTTCTGGTGCAGACCCTGCACCATTTTAGTTGCCCTTCACAGGACAGCCTCCACCCTATCTATGTCTTTGCGGAGATGGGGTCTCCAGAACTGCACACAGTACTCCAGATGTGGTCTCACCAACTGTCTGTACAGAGGGGTAACATCTTCCTGTTTTCTACTGGTGATGCCTCTCCCTATGCATCCCAGTATTCATGCAGCCCTCCTTACTGCCTTCTCACACTGCTTGGCCACCTTTAAGTCATCTGATATAACTACCCCCAGGTTCCTTTCCATTTTTGTTGTTGTCAGTGTGTACTCTTCCCGTAGGTTTTTGTTTTCCAGGTGCATTACTTTGCACTTCTTTGTATTGAATCTAAGTTGCTACACATCTGACCATTCCTCCAACCATGCCAAGTCCCTTCTCATCCTTTCCACCCCACGTTGTGTATCAACCCTGTTGCATATACTTTTCCTTCCAGTCCCTCTGTAATGTCACTTATAAAGACATTAAAAAGGACCAGACCCAGTACTGAACCCTGCAGTACCCCACTAGTAACCCCCCCTTCTTCGGTGTGGACTCCATTTACTATTACCCTCTGTGTCCTGTTGTCCGGTCAATGTTTTACCCAGGCTATCACCCTGGGACTCACTCCCAGGCTGGCTAATTTGTTTATTAATCTTTTGTGTGGGACTGTGTCAAATGCCTTGCTAAAGTCTAGGTAGGCCATGTCCACAGCCCCTCCCTGGTCTACTACATTGGTCACCCAGTCAAAGAAATTGATTAGATTTGTCTGACATGACCTTCCCGCTGTGAACCCATGCTGCTTTGGGTCCCGTGCCCCACTGGCCTCTAGGTACTCACCAGTTCCTTCCTTCAAAAGTGATTCCATCAGTTTCCCTAACACAGAGTCAAACTGACAGGTCTGTAGTTTCCTGCCTCTGTCTTGCTCCCACTTTTGTGAAGGGGAATCACATCTGCCCTCCTCCAGTCCTCAGGTACCACACCATCCTTCCATGATTTGTTAAATAGGGTAGTGAGTGGTGTCACTAGTTCTCCCCTTAATTCTTTTAGAATCCTGGGGTGAATCCCGACAGGCCCCATTGATTTGTCCACCTTCAGTTTTAGGAGTTCTTTCAGAACCCTTTCTTCTGTGAAAGGACTGGGATCGACCCCCCTATGCACAGTGCTTCTGTTAACTTGATTATGTACCTCCCCCTCCTCTTCCTTTGTGAATACTGAGGAAAAGTATTCATTCAGTATCCCTGCTTTTTCACCATCCCTCTCTGCCCACCCACCCTTCTCTTTATTCAGCCTGGAGGAGCAGAGAAAGGAAAGACACTGACACACCCTATGTTGGGTATGGTACAGCGAATGAACAGACCGGAGGGTATGGCCTGACTCCTGGAGGGTGGAAATAATATCCTGAACATCCCCGCCAAAGAAGACGGAGCCCCAAAAGGGGATGTCCAACTGGACTGCACATCAGAGGCAAAACCGGACACCAGGAGCCACGAATGGTGCTGGAGGCAAACACCTGCAGCCGCTCCCCTGCCAGAGGTGTCCACAGCATTTTAGACAGCCCGAGGGACGACTGCCAATGTTGCAGCCCAACTTAAGTACCTGAGAGAGCTGCGTTTAGGTGGGATCCACAGGCAAAGCCTGAACGAGGTCCCTGGTTTGGTCCCAGAGGACGTTCTGATATTGGACGACATGGGCCAGATAGTTAATGGACCGGGTAGCCAGGGTAGTGGACACAAAGACGTGTTTACCCAACTGGTCAAGCTGCCTGGATTCCCTGACTGGGGTTGGGGGGGGAGGAGAGCACTAAGGTGCTTGGGCTTCTTGGTACAGTCATGCATCACGTTGATGACCACCAAGTCAGCCTTAGGGTGGCACCCTATAAAGTCATACCCGTTGAAGCATGGTAGAGCCTGTCTTCCTTCTTAGGAAGTGGAGGACTAGATGAGGGGTGGTTCCAAGCTGCCCTGGTGACATCATCATAAGAGTCAATCAGGGGTGGCACCACCACTGGGAGGGCATCCCACTGCCTCAAAAAAAAAACAGCCAGGCGATGCCTTTCAGGTTCCTGCTCCTCCATTTCCAAAGCCCATAATGGACAGGATGTGTCTCATGATATCCATGAATGATGGATCATCAGGCCGGGACTTGGGAATCACTTTGGTGGGCTCTTCACGCTTGGAAGATTCCCCTGTGGAGGAGGAAGACTCTGAGTAGTCCAAGTCATTGTCATTTGGCTCTTCCTGATCACTCTCGGGCATTGGGCGCCCTGCCTGGTGACAGCCAGCAATGATGTCAGGTCAGGAGCCTGAGGACCCCAGTGTCCAGGAATCACCAGCACCAGATAGTCCCTGATCCTGGGCGGGTGGTCCTGTACTGACTGCTGGGGGTTGCCGGAGGCAGGCCTCAGAGAATTTAAACTAATAAAGGGGGAGAGGGGCGCATCACCTATTTTTTTCAGTTGGGGGAAAAGGCACCTCTCCCCCCCTCAGCTAGTAAATCAATCAAAAGTTCAACATTTGTATGCGTCGTTTACACAAGCGAAGAGGGGAAAAGGTCCAATTCCTCAATCAGTAGGGGCAAAAAGACACCTCTTCCCCTTCAGCTAGTAATCAATCAGAAGTTCAACATCTGTATGCATCATTTATGCCAACAAAGGGGGGGAGGGTCAAACTCCCCAAACTACGCACATGGGGAATAATGGACCTCCACCCTCAGCTAGCAATAAATCAGAAGATCAACATTTGTATGCGTCGGTCATGTCAGCAAACCGGGGAAGAGGTCCAGCTTCCCAAACAACACACATGGGGAGTATTGGACCTCCCCACTTAGCTACCAAACTACAACTGTACAGTGGAAAGTCATGTACACAAATGCCTGCATTCTGGGAAAAAAGCTCTCGGACCTTGAGGCAACAATGACAGTGGCTAAACTGGACATAGTAGCCATAAGTGAGACATGGTTCACCAGCAACCACACATGGGAGACTATGGTACCAGCTACGTTTTGTTCAGAAGGGACCGGGGGTAGGGGGTGGCCCTTTATGTTAAAGATAATATAAAAGCAACCAAAATTCAGAATACATAGGAGGGGTTGGAGGAACTGTGGGTCACCTGGAAACAGGAAATGGCACAGCCATACGAGCTGGAGTGGTCTACAGACCTCCTGACCAGGGAGAAGGAATGGACAGAGTTTTGATAGAGAATATACAATCTATGGCAGCAAAGCGGGAGGGTTCTGTTGATGGGAGATTTTAACATACCTGTTGCAGAGTGGACAGTACCGACTGGAGCATCAGCAAGAACTAGGGACATAGTGGATTCACTCCAGGAGAGCACCTAAAACAACTAGTAGAAAACCCTACCAGAGACAGGGCTATCCTAGATCTCGTACTGACAAATGGAGAAAGGATTACAGATCTCCATGTTGAAGGGCAATGGGGGCCAGTGACCATCACATGGTATGGTTCAACTTGGTCACAGGTACACAGTCAACCCAATCAAAGGCTAAAATCTCAGACTTTAGAGGAGTGGAGTATGGACAGATGGGCGAGAGCATTAAAATAGCCCTGGCAAGAAACGATGCAGGAAGGGGAGTGGAGGTAAAATAGGATAAGATTAAAAATGCAACACTTGAAGTTAAGAGGCCAGTGCATGAGGGAAAAAGGAAAAAAAACAAGAGAAGGAAGAAACCCTCAAAAAAAGTAGCTGAGAAAAGTCCGAGCCAAAATGTTGGCCTTCAAAAAATACAAGGAAACACAAAAAAACAAAGATAGAGAGGTGTATCAGAACTCCCTAAGGGAAGTAGGGAAAGCTGTGAGGCAGGCAAAGGCCCAAACAGAGGAAACATTAGCACAAACAATAAAGGACAGTGATAAGACTTCCTACAGATACATTAGTGATGAGCAAGTTTAAAGGGGGAATTGCTAAGCTAAAGGGGGAATGTGTGGAGAATGACCAGGAAAAGGCATCCATCTTAAATTCATACTTCTGGTCCGTGTTCACAGTGGAGTAGGAAGGACAGGGCCCACAGCTATACACCATAGACACAGGAAGAAGGGATGTGAACACAGGACCATTTACAAGAGCTCAATAAGCTCAAGGTGGACAAGGATATGGGATCGAATGGCATACATCCCAGGATAATAAAAGAGCTAAGGGAGGAACTAGCGGAGCTTCTAGCACAACTGTTTACTGAGTCACTAAACTCAGGTGAGGTCCCTGGGGATTGGAGGAGGGCCCAGGTGATCCCATTCCACAAGAGTGGAAGCAAGGATGAAATAGGTAACTACAGACCAGTTAGTCTTACCTCAGTCATTGGAAAGATCATGGAGGCACTCCTTAAGGAAAGGATAGTGGAACACCTGGAATCCACAGGGGCACAGGATCCAAGCCAACATGGAGTCACAGCAGGAAGGTCCTGTAAGACTGATCTGATAGATTTCTTTGACTGGGTAACTCAGAAGGTAGATCAAGGGGGTGCAGTTGATGTGGCCTACCTTGACTTCAACATAGCTTTCGATACTGTTCCAGATAGAAGATTAGTTAACAAGCTAAATTGTCTCCCCGGTGGCACTGAGCATTGAGGCGCTGGACACCACACCTTACACCACGCTGGCGACCCAGGTACAGGGATGGACTCAGGTGGCTGGGGGTCGACGGGGAGGGAGAGGGTGGAGCATCTGGAAGAGATCAGATGGAGATCAGGGGAGCACTACAGGTACGCCAACCAACGCAAGGGTTGGAGTGTGGCAGACGTCAGCAGGGCAGCCAAGCACAGGCATCACTGCACACCGCACTAATAGGGAGGAAGCCAAGGACAAAATCCCCATCCTCAGAGATAGGCGATGGCACCATGCCCTGCCGAGCCACATTCCAATGCTGGGCTTCACTCCTCGCCTGGGCCGACTGCTTAACCAGCACATTATATTTCCAGATAGAGCACCCTGGGAGGATATTGTGGCCCCCACCTCGGGGGGGGGTGCAGAGTCGGGGGGTCTGTCGAGCAGATGTGGGGTGAAGAAGAGAGAAGCTGCAGGCAGAAGGTAGAGCTCATGGGTAGCAGGGATGCCCGAGAGAGTTCCCCGATGGAACGGAGTGTAAACAGAATTGACAAAAAAAAAAAAAGCTAAGCAGACTTGGGGTAGGTCAAACATTGGTCAACTGGGTGGCAAACTGTCTGACAGGCAGAGAGCAGAGAGTGGTGGTTAATGGTATCCAGTCAGAAAGCAAGACAAATTTTATTTAAAAGACACCCAATCCCAAAAGGCTCTGGGTGCCATACATAAAACCAACATAAAGCAAACATCCATAAATAACAATTATCATAAACACTATAATACTAATGAAATAATCTGCAGCAAATAAAAAAGAATAAAAATCAGGGACAGGCAGTATAGCAAGTCAGAACAGGGAGATATTTACAAGAGATGCACATCACAAGTGGGGTGCCACAGGGATCGGTTCTAGGGCCAGTCCTCTTCGATATCTTCAGAGATATTGCAGTCAGACTGGAAGGTAAGGTTTGCCTGTTTGCAGATGACACCAAGATCTGCAACAGAGTAGATGGTATAGATGGAGTGGGTAGGATGAGACGATACCTGGAAAAGCTAGACAAATGATCCAAAGAGTGGTAACTAGGGTTTAACACTAAGAAGTGCAAATTCATGCACGTGGGGAGGAGAAACCCTGAAGCTAACTATAGGATGGCCGGGAGAGATTGCTAACAACCACTAGAGAGGAAAGGGACTTGGGCATCATCAACACTGATGACCTAAAAGCCTCCAGGCAGACCACAAAGTCAGCGGAGAGAGTTAGAGGGATGTTGGGATGTATCAGTAGGGATAGTATCACAAGCCGGAAGAGGGAGGTAGTGATCCCTCTTTACAAGACACTGCTTAGGCCCCAGCTGGAGTACTGTGTTCAGTTCTGGAGGCCACACCTGCAAAAAGACATTGACAGGATAGAAACAGTTCAGAGAATGGCAACCAAGATGGTGCAGGGGCTGCAACAGAAGCCATATGAGGACAGATTGAAGGATGTCAATATCTACACCCTGAAGCAGAGGAGGGAGAGGGGAGATGTGATAGAAACTTTCAGATACTGTACCTTAAAGGCCTAAACAAGGTGAAAGAGTCTAACATGGTTCAGTCCTATTTAATAGTTCACTAGAGTCAGGTGTGGTAATGCAGGACTGGAGAACAGCACATGTAGTGCCCCTCCACAAAAGCAGTCCTAAGGATGATCCAGGGAATTACACACCAGCCAGTCTGACCTCCATTGTGGGCAAGCTCATGGAGACCATACTACAGTAAAGGTTAGTGGAATATCTAGAGGAGCATAGACTTCAGGATGCGAAGCAGCATGCTTTCATTGGGGTGGGGGAATCATGTCAAACGAATCTGATTGACTTCTTTGACTGTGTCACTAAGACAGTAGACAGGAGCCAAGTGGTAGACACCCTCTATCTTGATTTCAGCAAGGCCTTTTACTCTGTGCCCCACAAAAAGCTGATCAGGACGTTGGTGGATCTTGGGGTTGGGGAAAAGAGAGCCAGACGGGAGGAAAACTGGCTGAGGGACAGAACCCAGAGGGTGGTTGTGGGGGGAGAGTTGTCTGGTACCACATAAATAACCAGTTGGGTCCCACAAGGCTCTGTACTGAGGTCGGTGTTGTTCAATGTCTTCATCAATGACATTGAGGATGGCATTAAGAGCAAAATGTGCCTATTCACGAATAACACCAAGCTCTGCAGGAGAGTGGACACAGCTGAAGGGATACAGGACTTACAGGAAGATCTGGAAAAGCTGGGGAGGTGGTCCAGGAAATGGCAGCTTGGCTTCAATGCCAAAAAATGCAAAGTTATGCATATTGGAGCCAAGAATCCCAGGACAGACTACTACCTGGGTGGAATCTGAGTATCTGCATCAAAGGAGAAGGACCCGGGAGTGATGATTACTAGTGACCTAAAGCACTCCATGCAGTGCAAGAAAGCAGCAGCAAAGGCAAACAAGATGCTGGGATGCATATCTAGGTGGATCAGTGGTTGGAGAGAGGAAGTTATACTGCCCTTGTACAGGTCACTGGTAAAGCCGCATCTACAGTAGAGTATGGAGTTCAGTACTGGTGCCCACACCTCAAAAAGGACATTAACCTGCTGGAGAAGGTCCAGAGGAGAGCTACAAAGATGACAGTGGGTCAGCAGGGTAGGGCATACAAGCAGAGGTTGAGTGCACTGAACATGCACTCCCTGGAAGAAAGGAGAGAGAGAGAGAGGGGACATGATTGGGACCAAGTACATGAAAGGGATAAATAAGGTTGAGAAGGAGAATCTCTTTAAGCGGAGTGGCAACCATAACACTAGGGGGCACAGTCTTAAGCTGGAGGGTGGGAGGTTTAGGAGGGAGCCCAGGAAGCACTTCTTCACAGAGAGGGTGGTGGACACTCAGAATGCACTGCCGGAAGAGGTCATCTCATTGAAGACAGTGGGCAGCTTTAAGAGAGCCTGGGATAAGCATAGAGGGAAAGAAAGGATCAGTGCCTTGGGGGAGAGGGGGAGAGAAGCGACATCTGAAGAGCAGACGCCAGCAGCACCAACACCTGCCAAGCCTCCTGGCTGACAACCCATCGAAGAAATGGGCCTGAGGAACAGGAGTCTCCTGCCCCAAAAAGCAGTCAACCATGTTAGAAATGAGGGCAGGCAGCTGTGCCACTGGCAGCCCGGTTGAGGTAGGGGCTGGCGGGGCAGTGGGAACAGACCCCCGTCAGAGGACGACCCCAATGCGGTTGAGTGCTTACGCGGTGACCATGAGCATGAAGCAGACCGGTCCTGGTGCTTGTCCCAGTGCTCATGCTTCCCATAGGATTTCTCCTGGGATTGAGATGAAGAGGAGGCCCTGGAAGACTGTGCTGAAGAGGTCGAAGAGCTCCTGGCCTGCAGCTCCTTTTCCACAGCAATCAACTTCTGCTTGATTGGATGGTTCTCCAGTATTTTGAGACAATGTCTCCAAGTGGCCTGGTTGAATTTCTGGCATATTTGGCAGACTTCTGTGTCATAGCCGGGGCCTAGGCAAAGATGCATGTAGAGTGGCCATCATTTTCAGGAATCTGTTTGCCACAGGCACACTTTGTAGAGCAGTTGGAAGATGAGGCAGGTGGAGAGGACATAAACTTGATGGCAGAAATACCAAAAAATCAATGTTTATACTAAGGGAAAAAAGGAACCTAGAGAAGCACTGCAAGCGCGAGTAATGGCAGTCAACTGTAGCTGTGGCATCCGATAAGGTCCAACATGTGCGGGTTGATGGCGAGAAAGAACTGTGGAGGACCATAAGCCTTTACAGGATAGACTGTCAGAGGGGGACATCGGCGGTACCCCATGGTACACTGCTAGCTAGAAAGTTTCCGTGTGATTCTGGCACCTGGCGGCTAAGTCCTACCAGTGTTGGCCTGCTGCAAGAGCCTTCCTTGAAGTAAGATCAAGTTGTACACTTTTTAAAGCCCATTAGCACTATATGGCAGTCATGTCAAACACTGCAGACCTAGTAAAAATAACCATATTAGGTTGAAAAACCTTTAGCTACAAGGATAAATACAGGTAAGTTCCAATACGCTTAAAATGCAGAACAGATTTGCCCCTTCACAGTTAGAGGGGAACCACTAGAAACCAAAGCAATCTGAAATTTGAAACTATAATACAGTTTCGGTCCCTAAAAACAGAACCAAATGTAAATGCATTGAAAAAACACTTTAAAATGAAATATCTGCATTTTTTTTTTTTTTGCTCACTCCCAGCTCCGGGCCGGCCTCTCCTTCAGGCCACCTATGCCCTCCATGCCGCATTGCCTCGGATCAGCCACCTCTTCACCCCATACTGCAGCACTCCCAGGTAACCCCCCTGGACGTAACCCTTCGCTGTCCCATGTGGAATGTATTTAATCAAAAAAACGGCGATTGCTCGTGATCGCGCCTGTCTTTGTTCTGCCCGCATCCCGTGGTTGGAGCATCGCGACTGACTGAAGTTAACTGGGGATCCCAATCGGCAGAAGTACACTGTTTTGTGAGCGGTTTGTGTTATTTTTGGTTTTGTCAGTTACCCGCAATGTCTTCATTGTTACATCTACTGCTTGCTGTAATCTCTTACTGCTGCCTATCTACACACTCCCCCATACTACTGAATGCATAGTTTATTCACAAAATCAATGCGGGGTACGAGTGAAGGGTCTGTGTAAGTCAGCTTCTTCATGAATGCAGCACTGGGTTGCGGGCAGGGGGGCATCACTGTTCAGCAAGTTACACAGACAGCTACTCTTGCTTCATTTTTTTTATTAATAAAGTTTTATTGAATTAAAATATAATACACAAAAATAATGCCATAAGTAATCAACAAAAACCATACAGCAATAATCATGTATGCCTCACTTAAAAGATAAGTTACTGAAGTAATGTTTAACAGAGACTTATAAAACTACACACAGTACTTATTAAATTATTAATTGTAAATTATAGACAAATTACCTTAGTAATAGAAAGAAGTTACCCCACTAATCCTTGAACAACATTCCCCTGAAGAAATAAGTCAACATGAGAAATATAGCAGAAAAAGCAGAAGGGGGAGGGATCAGGTAAGGAGGGATAGGTTACTGGCAGCCTAAAGGCTTACTAGGTTGGTGAAGAGAAAAATATTATAAATTGTGTCCCACTTAGATCTGAAAATATGAGCCTGGTCTAGCATTAAGTAAGCAAGCCTCTCCAGTCTCAAAACTTCCAATCACTCAGCCTTCCAGTCATTGAATGATGGTGCCCGCTCCTCCAGTCATATTCTGAGAGTGGAGCTACCAACCAACAATGAAATTAGAGCAATGGTGCAACACTGTTCTTTACTCCATATTTTTGATTCATCAAAATGACCAACAAGAACGGTCTTTTCATTTAAATTCCCCTTTAGTCATGCAATGTCTTTTAAAAAATCAGCAATATTGCCCCACAAAGATACCATTTTGGGACACGACCAGAACATATGGATCAAGTCACAATTGACGTCTCCACATTTTAGACAGTTGGACGTAGCTCTCAATCCCATCTTGTTCATTTTGAGAGGGGTATAATAAAGGTTGTGAATGTTTTTGAATCGTATCAGTTTGGCATTGACCGTTTTAAATGTTTTAATATAATTTAACCAAATCTTGTTCCAGTTCCAACCATTTGCATCATTACCGAGAGCATTAGCCCACCACCTGATACACTGTAGATCAGGACCATTAATGCACCCTAAAAGTAAGTCACAGAAACTAGATATTCTCGGCCTAGCTTGAATTGTGGCCAGGAAGTTTTGAGTGTTGGGGTTAATGTCTAAGTAGGACCCATCCTCAAATGCAAGGCCTTGTATGCTATTAACTATGCTGTTATACATATTCTCATCCTCTGGCTGCAAATCATACTTGTGCGCTAAAATGTCAAAAGATACTAAGGTCCTATTCTTTATTAAATTTTTAATTCTGGTTATACCTTTCATCTCCAAAACAGCATTCTCAAAAAGCCGCCAATCTGCTGTAACATTAAGATTCAAGAAGATTGACTGTATTTTGGATCTAGTTAGATTTAGTGTAAGAAAATAGGACCATCTCTTCATGATATAAATATTGTCCATAAGAATTCTATTTTTAAGATGTTTAACAGGTTTGGCGAAAGCTAAGGATCCCAGGTAAACAGCTATTCTTAGCTGAATCTAATTCCATATCAAGCTATTCGGGATAAGTGGTCAGTCCACCTTGAATATTACACCATTTTGACATTTGATTCATTCCGCAGGAAAGAAAGTAGTAATACAGGTCTGGGGCCTTGAGTCTGCCCATATCTTTTGTTCTAGTTAGTCTTCGATAGGCCATTCGGCACCTTTTTCTGGCCCAGAGAAAATTAGAAATGGAGCTCTGTATATTCATGAACCATTTTTTACTAATGTTAAAAGGTAACATGGAAAATGTGTATAGACATTTCAGTAGTATCATCATTTTCACAGAGTCCAGGTGCCCCCACATACCAGGTGGTAGGTGTGCCATCTAGTAAGACTGTTTTGTATTGATTTTTTAAGAAAGGTAAAGTTCTTACTAATAGTTTTGGATATCGTCTTAAATACTTCAATTCCTAGGTAGTCCAGTTTTTCGGATTCCCAATTTAGGCCCATGTCTAGGATTTCCTGCTTAGTACAGTAGTGATTTAGGGATAGAAAAGCTGACTTATCTTTATTCAATTTGTACCCAGAAAGAGAGCCAAAGTCAGAGAAAATCTCTAGTATTTTCTTGATGGAGACACCTGGATCAGTGACCGATAGTAATACGTCATCAGCGTAAACTGACGGTATGTATTCTTTGCCACAGAACTCAATACCTCTAATGTCGTTGTCTGCAGAAAGTCTTCTTATCAAGGGATCGAAGGTCAAGTTAAAGAGTAAGGGGGAAGACAGGGCAACCCTGCCTCGCACCTCTTTTTAAACAGAAGGACTGGGATGTGATCCCATTAGTAATGACTGAGGAAGAGGGTTTTTTGTAAAGTAGTTGCACCCATTTTATAAAGTCCGCTGGGAAGCCATAAAGATTCAAAACCTCAAATAAGTGAGACCACAGCACCCTATCAAATGCCTTTTCTGCATCTAATGACAATAGACCCACTGCTGATTTTGACTTGCTAGCTATTTCTATCAGATGGAATAGCTTCCTGGTATTGTCAGCAGCAAGTCTACCCTTGATGAAGCCTGTTTGCTTGTTTTCAATTAGCAGTGGAATAACATTCTCCAACCTTTCAGCTAATATCTTGGCCAATATTTTAGTATCGGTATTGATTAGGGTTATTGGTCTATAATGTATGGTAGAACGCAGTCACATAGCAAAATCCATCATTTCCCAGAGTTGTAACACCATTGATCAGACGTCACTATGTTGTTATACTATCGTTCAGACATCACATCAAAGGTGTAACAAAAAAGAACCCTCATGAACTGCCTCTGCCTAAGCGACTGTGCGACTTTTCACAAGATTTAAAACAGTCTTCAGAGCGTACACAGTTACTCCTCATGTAAGCAGCGTTTCCAGGCAGCAGTAAACAAAAGTCTATCTCAGAATGGCAGCAAGTGTGTACTCTAAGCCTGAGTGTAGCGACTGTCAGTTTGTGTGTCAAAATGAATAAATTGAGCTGCTTGCACTTGATTTCGACTCAACTCCTTACGTAAAGTAAGACAAAAAAGAAGTAGTTCTGTGTCAGGGTTACAGCTTTTCATGTGCAAAGCTAAATTTCCTGCAATAGTTCAGCTACCATACACTATAAAAGACAAAGTACAGTTACGTAAGAACTTACCGTAACAGTAGATCTTCGAGACAGGCTCTTGCAGTAGGTAATTACATATAGAACTGACGCTGGCAGGTGGCAGGACCCCACGGAAAAATTTCTAGCTAGCAGTCCCTGGCGAGGGACCGCTTCCACGTCAGGTGACCGCGTCGGAGCGCCAGTATAAAGCGATCCCGACGCCGCCTTCCAGTTCTTTCCCCCACAGGCCAAAAGAGGCTGGACAAAAGAGAAGCGGATATTTCCCTCAATGGAAAAGGAGCTGAAAAAGCCTTGGGGGATGGAGGGCAGGAAGGTATTACCTGCAACAGCCTCTCGAAGATCTACTGTTATGGTAAGTTCTTACATTAACTGTACTATCTTATAGAAGCTCTTGCAGTAATGATATACAGGACTGAATCCCAAGCAGTCTGGAACAAAGAGAGACCCCGGGAGGAGGAAACTACTCCCAAAAGCAGTTCTAGCTGTGCAAGCCTCAAGATAAGAAGCCTTGCAGAACAGCCAGCCCGAAGCCTACTCTACGGCGAGAGGCAACATCCAAGCTGTAGTGTTTAGTAAAGGTATGGACAGAAGTCCAGGTGGCGGCAGCGCAGATGTCTGCCGCAGACACATTCTTGAAACAAGCTGCTGAGGCAGCTACTCCTCATGTGGAGTGGCCTCTGACTCGACCCGGGAGGGTCTTGTTGTATTTGTCATAATAGAAAGTGATGCAATGAGCCAACCACTTAGGCATTGCTTGGAAACAGCATTGCCTTCCCTTTTGTGAGCAAAAGAGACGAACAATTGATCAGTCTTTCTGAGATCCTTCGTCCTGTTGGTGTAGTATCTCAGAATCCGGTGAACGTCCATAGTATGGAGTAAATACTCTCCTTGATTAGCGTACTGCGTAAAAAAGGCAGGTAACTCTATGGACTGATTTAGAGTAGACTCGGCTACTACTTTAGGGAGAAACTTAGGATTCATGTGAAGAGCAATCCATTCCTTGTGAAAAATCAAGTAGGGGATTTTACACAGCAGGGCCTGGAGCTCGGAGATTTTCTGAGCCGAAGTAATGGCCACCAAGAAGAGAGTCTTCCACGAAAGGAACTTCAAATCCGCAGAAGCTGCAGGTTCGAAGGAAGGGAGAGTAAGTTTCTCGAGAAAAAAGTTCAAGTCCCAAGGGGGAGCAGGAGTACAGATGGGGGGCCTCACATGGAGGACCCCTCTGAGAAAGGTCTTGGAGACCTCCAGTTGAGCCAAAGCCTTGTCAGCGAAGGGAACATGATAGGCCGAAATGGCCGCCATGTGTACCTTCAGAGAGGAATGGCTGAGACCCAGGTCAAACAGATGATGCAGATACTCCAGCAGAAACCCCGCTGAACAGAAGAAAGGTTCCACGTTCTTGGAAGCGGCCCAGATAGTGAATCTTTTCCACTTCATGGCATAAGTGGATCTGGCAGAGGGTTTTCTGGCCTCCACCAAAATCTCCGCCACTTTGGGAGACACTCCAAAACGGGATTGGGCTAGGTCTGCAGGAGCCATGCATGCAGTTGAAGGGATTTGAGGCCTGGATGGACCAGGTTCCCCAGATCCTGGGTCAACAAACCTCGAGATAGAGGAACAGGAAGAGGACGATCCTCTGAATATTGTTGTAGAAGAGAGAACCAGACTTGCATGGGCCAGAAAGGAGCGATCAGAATCATTCGCACTCCTTCTGAAGCTAGTTTCTGCAAGACTCGTGGGATCAGTGGAATTGGGAGAAAAGGCATAGACGAATCTGTCCTTCCAGTCTAGAGACAGAGCGTCGCTCCAAGAAGCCCCTTGCTATGGTACAAGCGAGCAGAAGATGGGAAGTTTTGCATTTAGGGGGTATGCGAACAGGTCGACCTGTGGTTTTCCCCAAAGTTGGAAGATATTGTCTAGGACCCCTTAGTCCAGTTCCCACTTGTGAGTCAGAGCAGAAGAGTGACTTAGCTTCTCTGCCAGGGTGTTGTCAACTCCCGGAACGTGAATTACCGTGAGGTGAAGGTCATGTTGTGTTGCCCACTCCCAAACCCTCATTGCCTCCCTGCATAAAGGGTAGGACTGAGTCCCTCCCTGTTTGTTGATGTACCACACCACACCACGCATATGTTGTCCGTCTGGACGGCTAGGTGGCCAGGAAGGATGTATTGGTGAAGGGCTTGGAGAGCGCACAACACTGCCCAAAGCTCAAGCACACTGATGTGGAGAACTTGTTCTAGCCTGGACCAGGAGCCCTGGCTCCGATGAGGACCTAGATGGGCTCCCCGACCTTCGCCTGAGGTGTCTGTGGTTAGAGTCTGGGAGGGGGGAGGATGAAAGAAAGGAACTCCCCGAAACAGGTTCTCTCGAACCATCCACCATTGCAAGTCTCACAACATTGGCGAGGAGATCAGAATTGAGTGATCTAGGTCGTCCACTAGCTGATTCCATTGAGAGCGTAGAGTCCACTGAGAGATCCTCATGTGGAGTCGAGCACGAGGTACCGTCAGGATAGCAGCCGCCATGAGCCCGAAAAGGCGAAGGACCAACCTCGCAGAGACACTCCTGCGGTCGGACAACAGACTTATTTGGGTCTGAAGGGTGGACGCCCTGTCCAGAGGCAGGAAGGCCTTGCCCATGGTCGTATCGAGAATCACCCCAATAAACTGTAGCCTCTGGGATGGGTCCAGATGAGACTTGGAATGGTTGATGGCAATACCCAGGCAGGCAAAAACCTGCTGGCTAAGAGAGAGGAAGTGCAGGAGTTCCTCCCTGGAGGAGGCTGCCAGGAGCCAGTTGTCCTGGTACGGGAAAACCTGCACTCCCTTGGTACGCAGATGGGCCGCCACCACTGCCAGGCATCTGGTAAATATCCAGGGGGCCAAGGATAGACCAAACGGGAGCGCCTTGTACTGGTAGTGGTCCCCCTGGAATGCAAAACAAAGGTATCTGCGATGAGATGGGCGAATGGGAATGTGCAGATCAGCATCCTGCATATCCAGAGCACACAGCCATTAACCTGGCCGGAGGAGGGACAGAAGGCCCTGCAAAGAGAGCATTCTGAACCTTTTGTACTCTACGTAAAGATTCAGGGAACTGAGATCCAAAATTGGTCTGAGATCTCCTGTCTTCTGTAGGACCAGGAAGAAATTGGAATAGTAACCCGTCCCTTGCAGATGAAGGGGGACAGGCTCTATCGCTTGCTTCAGCAGAAGAGCCAAGATTTCCTCCTGGACCAAGAGAGGATGTTCCCGTGAATACGACGACTTCAGAGGGGGGTGGCGGGGTGGTTTCTGAAGAAACTCTATGGAGTGTCCTTGTGCTATGAGTTGGAGAACCCAAGAATCTGTGGTTATCCTCTCCCATCCCGGAAGGTGGAAGGGAAAACCTCCCTCCTACCAGTTCCTCCGGGGAGTCCGGAGGCAGTGGGAGAGGAAAGGAGTCAGGTGGTGTGGGGCAGTGCCGCAGCTGAAGCTCCCAGTGCTTTTTTGGGTGGGGGGGGCTTGGCAGCTGTGGGGGCCCGGTGTTTTGTGGCCCATCTTCCCTGAGGTTTCACCTTTGGCCGATTCCATCTGCGAAAGGGACGGCGCTGCTGCTGATGGGGATGGTACATGGAATCAATTGACTTCAGAACCGTCCCCTTCTCTTGTAAATTGGTGATGATGTCCTTGACATCACCCCTGAAAAGCACCAATCCCTGGAAGGGTGCTTCCTGGATAGCAGATTGCACCTCTGGGACCAGACCTGACACGCGGAGCCAAGCATGACACCGTAGGCCTACAGCAAAAGCTGAGCTCTGCCCAGCAGTGTCCACTGCATCGTATGTCGCACGTGGCATGTTCGACTGGCCGAACGAGCAGAGCGGACGAGCTCAGCCAACTTCTGCTTGACTTGGGAGTCAGGCAAGGAGTCCAGTTTGGCTTCTGCCTGAGTCAGGATGGCCTTCTGGTAGTCCCCCATATGGCCGACATAGTTCAGGGCCCTGATTCCCAGTGTGGAGGAAGCATAAATCTTTCTCTCATACTGGTCCAGAAGGCGTGATTCCTTATCAGGTGGTGACGAGCTAAGATGTTTGGGGTTCGCTGACCGGCCATGAGCAGCGTTAATCACAAACGAGTCTGCATGATGGTAAGAATCGAGGAAATCAACACTCTCTGGAGCCTGATATAGCTGGTTCGACTTCCTAGGAAGTGGGGCTAAGGCCGACGGCTGCTTCCATATTGTGGTAACAAGGTCGGCGTGAGGCTCTATCCAGGGTGGCACCAAGGTACGAGCTGTCACGGGCAGATCCAGATGTTCAGCGAGTTTCAGACGCTGAGGATCTGGTCCCAGGGAGTGTCACTGATGAACCTCCTGGATTTTCCTAAGCAACACCGTAAAAGAAGGATCCTCCGGAGGAGACATCAGAGGAGTCCTTGGCCTTGGCTTCGACGGAGCAACTGTCGGAAGAGTCCAAGGAGTCCGAGGGTGAAGAGGAGGATAAAGAAGAGAAAGACTCCCTTTCCTGACCCGGGGGAGGAATGGACCCTTGGAAGTCCCGAGGCGGTCCTGCCCTTCTCTGAATCCAGGCGGAAGAACCCTGGAGTCCGAGGTGAGTGCAGGAGTGTGCGCCTCAGGCGGTACAGGAACCTGTGGACGGCACCGTGGCACGAGAAGCGGCTCTCGACCTCTTTGGTGAGCTGAGCCTTGACCTCAGCCCACCAGGAGGCCAGAGTCTCCTGGAGGTCCACGGCGGCGTGAGGCGGTGGAGGAGGAGGAGGCAGGGATAAGAATCGGGTTGTAACCGTGTGGTGTGTATCAAAACCCGCTCTTGGTGTGGCCGTCGGTATTGTGGCGTCGAAATACTGCAGTGTCGGGAAGCCCGGTGTCGGGTACTATGGCGCCGGATACTGTGGTCCCAGGTACACCGGCATCGAATAGGACGGAGGATACCCGGGAGCCGGGGGACTGCTGGAGCAGATGGCCCAGCTGGAGGCCTCACGGGCAGGTCCATAGTGGAGAGCCCAGAAGGCCCAATGGGAGTGAAATGTCTCCCAAAGTTGGTAAGGCCGACGTCAGGGCCGACTGCAGAGGCCCTGGCACCGGAGGTACTGACATTGGAGGGCTGACATCGGGCGGCGTCCAGGAGCCGACATCAGGTCCGCGGACCAGGTGGAGAGGACTGACGGAGGCAAAAGATCCCCAGCCGCCCGGGAGGAGGGAAAAGTCCCGGGGTTGGATTGGAGACTCTGGTTCCCCAGATGGCAGCGAAGGCTGCGGAGAACCGTGTACGATGGATATGGCGGGGTCCGTCTTCGGTTCCTTCGCCAGCTGGACATTGGACGAGCCAATGTGAGGCTTACAGGCGAGCTCTCGGCGGGCGCTGGAGGAGCTAACGTCCGACTTATGAGAGCCATCACTGGAGGCGGGCCGAGGAGAGTGATCGGCCTGGTCCGGTGGAGTGGAGGCCGTGCGTCGCCCTGAAGGGTCGGACGTCTTACCGGCCCTCTCCGGGCGGACGTCAGAGGAGCTGACACCCGGCACCGGAGTCGCCCACAGTGGTAGGCCGCAAGCCTGTGGCCGAACCAGGGGCGTAGGCCTCCAACTGCCCGGAGGTGCCCGCAAAGCCCAAGCACGAGCCAGCCGGGCGGGCCGACGCCCCCCTCGGAAACCTCCGAGGCGGCCATCGAGGAGCAATCCCCTGGAGGGGTTGTTACATGCATCCCAGCGATTCCCGAGGGAGACGGGTTGGAGGAGCCCTTGTCCCGGTGTCTCTCCTTCTCCTTCTTCTTCCGATGGCCTTCAGGGGAAGTGGACGCCTGCCTCAGCTTTCTGAGCTCCTTCTCCATAGAACTCATTTTCTTCTTTAGAATATGGGCTTCCAGGGATTGCTGCCACCTTTTCCGGGTAGCCGCGTTGAAGCTGAGGCAGTGCTGGCACTTCTTGATTGGGTGATCGGGGCCTAGGCAGAACAGGCACAGGGAGTGGCCATCCTTGTGCAGTAGCTGGGCGCCGCACAAATCGCACTTATTCTTGTGCTCGGAGGGTGTAGGGCATGACATACACAGACGACAGTACTGATGTTAGTCGAGAAAAAATAATGATTTTCAGTAAAAAAAAAAAAACTAAGGTAGGCTGTACAAACTTTTCCGCGAGGCACCGCACGAGCTAACGGCGGAAAGAACTGAAGGCGGCGTCCGGGACCGCCTTCTTTATACCGACGTCTCCTGATGCCGGTCTCCTGATGTGGGGGCGGTCCCTCGCCAGGGACTGCTAGCTAGAAATTTTTCCGTGGGGTCCTGCCCCCTGCCGTCAGTCCTATATGTAATTACCTACTGCAAGAGCCCTCTCGAAGTAAGATACTATGTTTTGCTGATAAAAAACAACTCTTATGCTTACCATCTCGTGGATACATGGCAACTCAGAGAAACCTCTTGAGCTGCGCTCTCAAGGTTTAACTGAGTTGCCATGGTTATCCACTCAATGCAAGCACAGCATTGTTGTTCATCGTGGAACATACATTATCTTCTATTTAATTGTTGCACTCATTTGGATCCTTGCCTGCCTTATGAATCAGGGTGGTGATGATGCCCTTGTCATATCAGGAGGCAGCTGACCTTTGTTGAAAGCTTCCTTAAACACATCCAACAAAATGGGAGCAACTTCATCTTTTAATTTATGGTAAAAAATTAACCGAATACCCATCTTGTTCATTTTCAGCTTATTAATCGCATCCCTAATTTCCTTAAGATTGATGTCTTGCATGAGGGACTTTTCACTATCCTACCACCTCTCACTCTCTGCGGTTGGTTCAAACCCAGTCCCCCTTGTTTCACTGTCACCCAGCCTCTCGCCATCTGGGACAGCGTTAAACCCTATGCAGTTACTCTGCCATAGTCTATCAACGGATTTGGAGGTTTTCCAAGGGTGTGCTACCTAGGGCAACCAATTAGAAATAGCTTAGTATTCAATTACTACTGCTCAGTTTTTTTCTCCTATTTGTCTAACTGTCATGTAATCGTTCTTTAATGCCTAATGAGCAGACCTCTGTAACCACTGAATTTGTGTATTGACTTATTGTCCACCCTGACGTGGAACCTTTGCAAAAGAGCTCATGCTCAAAGGTCTTTCTGAAATACTAATTAAACAATTAATTAAATTTTAAGATGCTCCGGAACACTAAGAATGTTCATACCAGAGCAAAAGGTGTCTAGATTGCTTGGACAAGAGGGATCTGTTACATCGTACAGATTCTTGTGAAATTGAGAAAAAATATTATTAATTTTCTTATCCCCATTGCTAGTCTATTGCTGTTAAAGTCCCTAATGGAAAAGATTCTTGTGGTATTACTGTTCTGCTTAAGCCTTATGGCAAGTATTTTGGAAGCTTTAGGGCCAGAATACATGTAGCTGAGTTCAGATTTGTGTATGGTGAACTCAGCCTCCCCCCAATTAGTTCATAATATTCAGTTTTAAGAGTAGACCACTTAGCCCATACTTCTTCAGAGGTAGTGGATAACAGCTCCTCTTCTACTGCTTTAATGTTTCTCAGAATGTCTTTAGATTTCTTTTTCTGTTTCTTTTTTAAGCCTGAGGAAGTACTGATCCAAAAATCTCTGAGTATGCACTTCAAACTTCCCCAGTTATTGGCCTAGGATGTGTCTGATGGATTATTGAAATCTAGAAAATCCTGTATAATACTTTTGGCCTGCGATAAGACGTCATTGTTATTCAACAGAAAATTATTTATTTTCCACCTACCTCTCTTTTTTGGCTCACCCCCCTCCCCCCTCGATAAATGAGACTGAAACAGGGCAGTGATCAGAAATGACTTGCTCCCTAATCTGAGAATCAACCAGTTTCTTAATCATATCCTTGGGTACATAAATCTGGTCAAGTCTAGACCTGGATTTATAACAAGTACTCCCATATGTGAAGTCCTTTTCATCAGGATGCAATACCGTCCAGGCATCCACCAATCCAAACATCTCAATCAAGTTATTAAGACTATTTCCAACGTTAGAGTTAGCATGCCTGGGATTAGACCTATCAAGGAGAGGATTTGGGATGGTATTCATGTCCCCCATAAGTATAATGGCAGTTTCCAGATAAGAAGCTAATATGTTACAGAGGTCACTAAAAACCGAGTGAGAGGGGTCTGTGGGACCACAGACATTCACTAGCGTGATGTTTTCCTCACTGAGCATCCCTCTGACTATGACATAATGTCCATTGACATCAGCCACAGTAGAAACTATCTGGAAATGTAACCCCCTTCTAAATAAGATTAGAGCACCAGCTTTCTTTGAACTGTGGCCTGCTCCTATAACCTCTCCCACTCATTCCCTCTGCATCAAGGCATACTGTTGCTGTGTAAGATGCGCCTCTTGGAGAAACGCTATCCGAGAGTTTAATTTCTTTAGGTGCCTAAGAACCGAGCATCTCTTGACCTTATGATTAAGCCCTCTTACATTCCAAGTTACCAAGTTAGTCACTGGGTTATTAGACATGGTAGACTGTGGCTATAAAAATGTTTATTTTTGCTAACAAGAGACATTTAGCCAATAATTTAACAAGTGTGAATCCCAAACTTATTCCCGGAGTGACTAAGAACAGTGAAACGACCAATCCCAGTTGTGACTGCAATATTGTAGGAATCCTTTGAGAGGGGAGGAGGGGCGAAGGATAGAAGAAGAGAGGGAGGGAGAAGAAAACAGAAAATAATAAAGGCATAAACTCATATGACTTTGGTTAAACACATTAACGTACATTTGAACAAGTAGAAGAACTACTGGTCCAGGTAGGCAACAAGTCCCTGATACAATAGTTAACAGAGTCATTGGAGAAAACAAAATACAGGACTAAGCAATACCCCAGCTGATTATTCCCGAGACGAGCACAGACAAAGAACTACATATCCCCTGAGCTCCAGTAGCCTCAACCCTCCTAAAAAGAATGAACAAACCCAATTGAACCTTATTTCTCAATTTTTTTAATTCTATTATCTGAAAAGATAAACTGTGCCCCCCTTCCCCAAAAAAGAGAATAAAAAAATATTGCTTTGAAGCCCTTCCACTTTACCTATTCCCAGGTATCATAGAGGCAAATAAAACAGTAGTTATCTAAAAAGTATGGATTTTAGTGCCCCCTACATTAGTCACAATGACAGAACAGGTGTTGTGAAGTGTAACCACTGTGAGAGAGGAGACAATTCATAAAAAGAGCACCTGAACCCTAGAGGTAAACTAGGAAAACAAACTGGATGGGATGCCCCAAAAACCCTTCACACAATAAGTACAGTAATACCGTAGCGCACTGTAAATATACACAAAAGGTGTCTTACCTTGGCAATGTTGAATCAGACTTCACATTACAAGAGAAGGCAGGTCAGGTAGACCCCCTTAACACTATTAGTTTAGCTAGACTAGAGCAGATTTAGAGAAGGTTTAAGTAAACAATCTGTGAAGGTACCCAAATTGGCTGAGAACATAACACTTGTAAAAATCAAGAAAAACTGTAACCAAGTTTATATAACACAACAGTCAAGGTTTACAGATGCATGCCATTTTAAAATTGTCTGAACCATAAAAACTTGTAAAAGCAATGAAACAGGCTTAAACATATGTTATATAAGAGTCACGATTTGTGGAAGCAACTGTTTTCTTTAACCCTTGCTGTGTCATGGGCTGATATAGCAATCTAGAAATCCTATGTTCTCACTGTAACGGCAACTTAAGGGTTAAATCTCAAACCATTGTGTAGGTCATGCTGCTGAGTGCAAGTACTAGTGACCTTTGACCCCACACAAATGAAGCAGCTCGAGAAGCTCCTTAAGTGAGAGTTCAGAAAGAGTTATGCATGCAACAGTATTTTCAAACAGCAACCGTCTTCTTTTAAGAGGATTAACAAAATGGCGCTTTCTCTGAAAATTCAGAAGGATCAGCAAACTTCAGTAGCCACAGACTTCCAGGCAGTTACAGGTACGATTTGATTCTGCAACAAAGAAGTGTTTTGGCATAAGACCCAGCAAAGGAAGACCCTCTCATGCCACCAGTAGTGCTCCGGCTATCCAACATGTGGCCACAGCCCCTGAAACCAAATGGTGGACTTGTTATAAAAAAATATAGATTAACTAGCCAAGGCGTGAAAATCTCTCCACAGCTGCAAGCAGTCAAGACACAAAAGCATTACAATTTACTGATATCTTTTTATTCACATGTATCTCAAAAGCACTGTCCTGTACCTGTGCAGCAGGGGTGAGCATTCAGTATTTACATGCTGAGAGGAGGCACAATTAGCATAAGCATTTAGCGTTTGCTGTACGTCGTGGGCGGGCTGGCTCAAATGTCCTGAGTCTCCTGCCACTACCCACAAGGTTAACCAGCAAGTCAGTCTCCTGTTGCTGCTCATGGGGCTACATTAAAACAAATTAACTTTTGGGAGACTGAGATATTCTTTTGTGACTCTACAGCAGCAAGTACTCGATGTTTAGTGCTCTGATTGACCACAACTCCGGAGAGCCAACACAACAGGTATTCAGCGTAAACAACATAAATTTAACTAAATGCAGGTGGAGTAGCAAAATGCATAAGATGCCAGAAACAAACACCCAACACAGAGGTAGAGCATTTCCCTCACAAAGCAAAGCCAGTACACACAGGTCTCTCTTTAAACTGCCCCAAAGTCAAAGTCCTTGATTATATGAGGAAAATCTTTACGGAGACCAGCTTTGGCAACCTCAAATCCATTATAGTCCTTAGGGCCAACGGGAGACCAAACTCTAAACAGAGTAGAGAACAGCAGACTGTATTTAATACCAGTTTTTCTGAGCTCTCTTTTAGCAGGAAAGAAGGCGTCTCTTTTTTAATTAGGTCAGGAGGTAGATCATTAAAAAATTCTGGCCTGCAACCCTTATATCCAATAAACTGTTTATCCCTCAGACACTTTTGGATATGCATTGCGTTTTTTGTTGGAAAAAGAGTAACTGAAAGACAACAGATCTCGATCTGTCATTTAGGCCAGGCTTTTAATTTTTTTACCAGGAGAGACACACTAAGCTGAAAGCTTGTTTACAGGTGAGACCTGGGAGCACAGGGAAGTTAAGTGACTTGCTCAGGGTCACACAGTATGCAAGTGGGGGCTGTGGGATTCAAACCCAGGTCGCCAGGTTTGCAGCTCAGAGCCTTAGACCACTGTGCTATACTGCCTCCCAAGGCTTTGGTTTCAGAGATCTATGGGCTCTCTCTGTGGTATATTTTGAGTCATTGGGGGGGTGGACCAGCAATAGACAGTAGCAATTTATTAGGCATATGGTCAAAACGTCACGTTTTAAATCTGCACAGTCAATTGGTTGAGGTCTAAAATGTCGAACTAACATGCCGTCGCCAGATCTGTAGTTTCGGACATTTTGTCCTATACGAGTTTTAATTATACGGCGACATTCGACACATAAGAATAGGCATAAAAATAAGCATCCACCATTGTCCATGTTTCTAAAAGGAACAGGTTACAACAGACTAACAAGAGAACAATCATGTACATGCTTCTAATGTCTTTATACTGATTATACAATAGATTCCTTTTCAAATGTGTAAAACCTCTAATTCACCTATTTTTTTCCCCAAAAATAATAAGCACCACTACATCTCAATCTATAGCATGTCCGCAGGAACCACCATTTGATTCTGGAGTTTTAGGCACAGCTCAGCTGTTCATGTAACCGTTTTCCATTTGCACCAAGCAGATCACCCATGTCCTTCTGATGGACAATATTGTACCAGAGTACTAAAGCCCTTTCGTTTTGCATGTAACAGCTAATGGATGGATATAATCATTTTTATGAAAACAATGTAACTGAAAACATGTATGTGCTTCTGTTCTGTGAGTCACTGACTGAATATGTACAGTGAAGCCCACTTACAAGCACACAAGATAAATGTGAACATCACATTTCAGTTCACTGATTACACCACACGACTATTTGTCTTGTTGTTCGATGTTCTCTAATTCGCCTTATCTTGTTCGCGACCACATTACATATCGGCTTTTTATCCGGCTACATTTTGTCCAGGCTACCATTTGTCCATTACATTTTGTTCGCGACTGAATGACCGGCGGCAAGACGTCCGCTCACGATTTAACATAAGTAATGGTATTACTGCCCTCCAGGCCCTCCCGCAGTCCAGAAATTCTAGTGTTATTTGTTCTGCTTCTACTTTCGCCTCTAATTTGGAAATCCTTTTGTTTAGTATGACAACCAATAGTTGGTCCTCACTAACTTTATCTTCCAAACTACTGTTGAGAGTTTCAGCATCAGATATGCGGATTTTATGCTCTGCAGTTTCTTGTTGCAACTTAAGAAAGCCAGATAGATTTTCTCATAGTTATTTTTATGTCAGACATTTCCTGCATCATCAGATCGCAGTGGCTTGCTGTAAGCAGATTATTAGCAGGAATAACCACATTGTTAACAAACTCACTGTCAGGTACAACATGAGTGTCTAGCATTGGCCTCTGAGGTGTTTTCTTTTTAGTTTTGGTCTCAATAACAGTTTCATGTCTTTCAACAGGCATAGCCTGGTCCAAAAGCATTAACTCATTTTCCATAGCCCTGACTGCTGGTTAAAATCTAGGTACACAAATGGTTAAATAAAACAGACCTTCTGTGAAGTTAATTGCCAGGACAGCTGACAAGAGTTGTTTATAGTGGTGGCATAGGTAAGGCTAATATAAATTATTGAGAAATAAAAATAAAACACTACAAATGAACGGTTTGAATTTTAAAAGTGATAACACTTGCTGTTTAGGGAGAGGGCTGTCATGGAGTTCAGTCAGATGTGACCATCCAGCACAGCAGCATTTGATCGAATCCCTACCCTTGCTTCATAATGCACATTTTGCTTCTTTCATTAACTAATGTTAAATCATATAATGAAACAATGTATATAATGGCTGGCTACAATGCTGATTGCATGCTCCTTCGTTAAAGACCTATCAAAGCACAGTTCTCAGTGCTTGTCCGACAAACTGTCTGAAACTGTACCAGTTAGAACTGTGTCCTTGAATGGAGCTGCAGAATTTCTGAGGCTGAGAAATGCGCTCTAGCAATTATATCAAGCAGCATCATGTAGGATCACCACCATTATATATATTATGCTGTGTCCCTTGCACCTAGAACCCTGTAACTCCTATCAACATACTCAGCTGCGTCTCTGCTGAGCCCCTCCCATATGGTAACCCAAAGTTAATCCCTTAAATCACAGTGTGGACAGAACACTGAGCAAGTAATAACATCATTGGGGTAAAGGCACTGTGCACACTGTAAAGTGAGTTTTCATTCAGCCGGGTTGCCATAAGCACTCGTAACTATATTCAGCAGTGTCTGTGCCATGTAGCACCCATATACAAAATATCTACTTATTCAGTTCATGCATCCTGGAGGGAAGCAATAAAGGAATAATGCCTGACACATTGGGTGTAATGCTGGGATAACATCCCACCTCAGGTGGTTGGGCCCGAGGCCACCGGCCGAGGACGTCCAACACCCGAAAAGGGATGTCATCCCAGCATAACACCCACCCAGGAGGGCATTATTCCTATTATACAATGGCTTGTTGTTATATATAAAATAAAAAAATAATTTTAAAGAATGTTTTTATTAGTGTAGAAAAATATTTTTGTTTCTTAAGAGGAGATGCAAAAAAAGAGAGCAGGGATATCATGCCAGGATAACATCCCTGCTGTGATGGCCAACTGACCAATCAGAGCCCAGGATTCTTTCTTGCCATTGTATAACCCTAAATAACATTGTGTCTGACAGAATCTGCCGCTTTCATTCATACTGGGTACACTAAGTCTTCGTATTATATTTAGCTGTGCCCCGTTATGTGGTTTTGGGAGTCTTAGCCTGCTTGCTAAACTTATTATGTGGCTTAAAAAACATTCTGGCTGACAGAGTCTGTCTTTTTTTATAGCCAGCATTCAGGAGGATGGAAGCTTCAGAGTGCCCTGTTATTTATTGACCGCCACACTGCGCACTTTTGCTTACACAATCTGCCTTCTGTTTATTGCCATCAATGGGGAAGGGGGGATTAACAACCTTTGTAGTATGCTCTTGCAAAATACCCCACATTTTAGAAGAAAGATAAAAGACTGGAGCTACAAGCACTTTGCCATTCATTAAAAGAGGCTACCACTCATTTTAGCAGCCCAACAAAGCTCCAAACAATGCTATGGTAACACAGCACTTTTGAAAGCCAGCCTCCATTAATGTACATTGCCGTGCACTCCCACTGGTTAGACTGACCTCCCCAGATGATGTCATCACATGCAGCGGCTGGGAGCGAGAACTCAATGGGTGCAGAGGAACTGTGTAAACGAGGAAGCAGAGCAAACGAAAATGGTGAAAATACTTAAAATAACAATAAAGATCAGTGGAACTGTTGATTACAATAAAATAAATGTTTTCACGCCGATCGACAACTGGGATGTACTGCGTGGTATGTCAGCAGCTCTTTAAGTTCGATCTCCAAGGCATCACTCACTGGCAGGAATATGATGCTTATTGTAAAGCATCACTGCTGGAGTGCTGTTGTCTGAACAACAGAAATGAGAATGTTCACCAACAAGAATGGTTTGGATAAAGTGTTGTGCATAAAGATGGATGCTGTACATGAGTCTAAATGGACGACATTCACAAGATCATCCTAAAGGAACTGGCTGAGGAATCAGTTTCTATATAGATTTTCAATCACAAGAGTGCAGTGTGCCTATTTATGGAACTCATACAAACAGAAGAGAGAAAGATACAAGTACCTCAGCTGTTTGCATGAGTTCCACAAATAGGCTCACTGCACTCGTGTTTGAAAATGTAATCTGTACAGCACCAAGTTGTGCATTACAGAAAGAGTAAGGTGCCTCGAGACATCCCAGGTTCTAGCTATCTTGGTGGCCCAGCTGGGAGTGTGAAAGGAATGGAATTCAAGGTGGCCTGGGTTCAAGGCCCACCTGATAGAAACAGAGAAATTGATGGCAGATAAGGACCGCAAGGCCCATCCAGTCGGCCCATCTTTTTCTACCTTATGAATGTGCTATTGGCCTTTACTCTGTCAATAGCCTATATATTCATACTCATCTGTATTGCTCCCTTATGCCCATCCCATACCTGTTCAAAGCCCTGCACTGTATTCATATCCACCACTTCCTGAGGTAGGCTATTCCATGCATCCACTACCCTTTCTGTGAAAAAGAACTTCCTCATATTATCATTTAATCGGCCTCCCTCTAATCTCATGCTGTGTCCTCTTGTCCTGCTATTTTTCTTATATTGAAACATGATAGACTCTTTCACCTTGTTAATGCCCTTAAGATGTTTGAATGTTTTGATCATATCACCTCTCTCCCCGCTTTGCTCTACGGTATACATATTGAGCTCCATTAATTTGTCCTCATGTGTTTTCTGATGTAGTCCCTGCACCATTTTGTTTGCCCTTCTCTGGACTGCCTCCATTTTGTTAATGTCCTTGCACAGGTGCGGCCTCCAGTACTGCATGCAGTACTCCATATGGGGGCCTAACCAGTGTCTTGTAAAGAGGGATTATTACCTCCCTCTTACGACTTGTGATACCCCTGCTAATACATCCCAACATCCCTCTAGTCTTACATACTGCTTTAGTGGTCTGCTTGGATGATTTCAGGTCATCTGTGATGAAGATGCCCAAGTCTCTTTCTTACTGTGTGATTGCCAGCAACTCCACTCCCAACCTATAGGTAGCTGCAGGGTTTCTTTTCCATATGTGCATGATCTTGCACTTCTTTATGTTAAACCCCAGTTGCCACTCTTCAGACCATTTAGCCAGTTTTTCCAGATCTCTTCTCATTCTGCCCACCCCATCTGATCATCTGCTCTGTTGCAGATCTTGGCGTCATCTGCAAACAGGCAAACATTACCCTCCAGTCCATCTGCAATATCACTGATGAAGATACTGAAGAGGACTGGCCCCAGGACTGATCCCTCAGGTACCCCACTTGTGACTTGCATCTCTTCTGACTGTATACCTTTTACCACCACTCTCTGTTTTCTCCCCACCAACCAGTTTTGCCCCCAGCTGACCAACCTCTGACCCACCTTGAGCCTATCCAGCTTATTAATCAATCTTCTATGTGGAACTTTGCTGAAGTCAAGGTAGGCAACATCAACTGCACCCCCTTGGTCCACCACTCTGGTTACCAAGCCAAAGAAATCCATGAGATTTGTTTGACAGGACCTTCCTGTTGTAAACCCATGCTGTCTTGGATCCTGTGCTCCTATGGACTCCAGGTGTTGCACTATCCTTTCCTTAAAGAGTGCCTCCATAGCTGGCCTGGTGGCACTGAGGGTTGAGGCGGTGGCCGCCACACCTGTCACGCCCGGGACCTGGGTTTGAGAGCGAGCCCGGACCGCCGAGGGTCGGCAGGGGGGAGAGAGAGGCTCGAGCATCCACAGGACTTCTCTTCTCTCTCGGGGAGGAATCCAGGGGTAGCCCGGTGCAGCAGCGGCCCCCGGTGGAGACTGGCAGCACTGCTGCACACATGGGCTCGCTAGCAAGGGGTAGATATCTGGCGGCTGCCTTCCGGACGTGGGTGGGAGCACCCACATCTCAGGCTGGGTGGCACTGCATGTCCCATGTCAGGGGCGTAAACATGGAAAAAAAAAACCTCTGGTCTGGATAGGTGATGGTCCACCCAGAGCCATGCCGTCACACGCCCAACACTGGATCCCTTCCACCGCCCCCTTCGATCTCCTTGGGCCCTATGTCCCTCCTGGGGTTGGAGGAGAAAGTAACGTCCTCGAGGATGGCGGGGCTCACAGTGGGTGGTAGAGCGACACTGGCCAGTGGAGTGGTCCAAGAGAGTTCCTGCTCCAGAGGTGACAAAAGACAGTTGGGGGGCAGTGCCTCCATAATCTTGCCCACTACTGAGCCAAGACTGACTGGTCTGCAGTTCCCTGCTTTCTCCCTGCTGCCACTCTTGTGGAGCGGGATCACATGAGCCCTTCTCCAGTCTTCTGGGACCTCTCCTGTACTCAGAGACTCACTAAACAGTTCTGCTGATGGCTCTGCTAGTTCCACCGTTAACTCTTTTAGTACCCTGGGATGTATGCCATCAGGTCCCATTGCCTTGTCCACCCTGAGCTTAGTGAGGTCTTCTAGGACCCTTTCTTTTGTGAAGGGACTTGTGCATACCTCCATCCCCATGTCCATGGTGCTGAGCTGTGGGCCCTGCACTACCTTCTCCTCAGTAAATACTGAGCAGAAGTATCTATTTAGAATAGATGTTTTTCCTTGGTCCTCCTCCACACACTTCCCCTTATCCCCTCTGATCTTAGCAATACCCCCTCTGGACTTTCTCCTTTCACTAATGTATCTACAGAAAGTCTTGTCCCCTTCTTTTACTGTTCAGGCTAGTGTTTCCTTGGTTTGGGCCTTTCCCTGCCTTACTGCCTTCCCTGCTTCCCTTAGTGAAGTTTGGTATGCCTCCCTATCTTCATCCTGCTACGCTTCCTTACATTTCCTGAAGGTCAACCTTTTGGCTCTGATCTTTTCTGCAACTGTTTTTGAGAACCAAAGTAGTTTCCTCCTCCTTTTGCTCTTGCTTTTCTCCCTAACACAATGGGATGTTGCTTCAAGTATTGCATCCTTAATGCTTGCCCACTTTGCCTGTACCCCCTCACCTGTATTTCATCTTGACAGGGCTAGCTTAACTCTGTTGGCCACCTTATCAAAGTCAGCTCCTCTGAAGTTCCATATTTTTGCCTAGGAATGGGACAGTTTAGTTCTAGTGGCCAAACTGAACTATACCATGTGATGGTCACTGGCCCCCAAGTGACCTTCTACCTGGAGATCTGTGATCCTTTCCCTGTTAGTCAGTACTAGATCCAGGATAGCCCTGTCTCTTTTGGGTTGTTGTACCAATTGTTTGAGGCCCTCCCCCTGCAGGGAATCCACTATGTGTCTAGTTCTGGCGGATGTTCCTGCTGGTACTGACCAATCTTTATCCAGCATGTTGAAATCTCCCATTGGCAGACCCCCAGCTGTCATGTTTTGTATAATCTTCTAATAGTAATGTGTCTATGTCCTCCCCCTGGTCTGGAGGCCTGTAGACAACCCCAGTTCATATGGTTGTCTCATTTCCAGTTACCAGGGCGACCCACAGTTCTTCTGGATCCTTATTTGTATTCTGAATTTCTGCAGCTTTGATATTTTCATTGACATAAAGGGCCACTCCCCCCTTCCCTTTTTGCACCTCGGTCTCTTCTGAACAGTACACAGCCAGGTACTGAAGTTTCCTCAGTGTGGTTACTGGTGAACCATGTCTTGCTAATGGCTACTATGTTCAGTTTAGCCTCTGTTATTGTTGCCTCCAGGTCTGGGATCTTGTTTCCCAGACTGCAGGCATTAGTGTACATGATTGGCCAGATTTCAGTGCATTAGTTGTTGGGCGAGGTCCAGCGTTTACCCTAGGTGTCATATGGGGAACCAGACCTTTTTCCTTACCTGGTGATGCAAATGGACTACAAACATGTTGAACTCCTGTTTGAGCACTAGCTGAGGGGGGAGGGGTGTTCTTCTTGTTCGATATATCGGGTGCTGCACCCCTCTCCCCATTTGCTAGTTTAAATATTCTGCAAAGACATCACACTTCTGCCCCAATACACCGACTCCCCCCTTAGTCAGATGCAGTCCATCGAATTTAAAGAACTTTCGCTCCCAAAACTGTTGCCAGTTACCTACAAATTTGTGTCCTTTTTCCTGGCACCAGCCCTTGAGCCACATGTTTAGCTCCCCTATCTCCCCTTCTCTGACCTTCTGTCCATCTGCCCCCCTCTCCCAGACAGGCAGGACCTCAGAAAAGGAAATGCCGGACGAACTGGATAACAGTTTGTCTCCCAGCCTGGTCAGGTGTTCCTTGGTCTCCACAACTGATTGGTGAGATCGTTAGTCCCTCTGTGTACCAGGACATCGATGTTTTCTCCTGCTTCCTGCACGATTTTAGCAATGCGGTCAGCGTCTCTCCATGCTGATGTACCTGGGATATATCTGACCATTACCCCCGGCCGGAAGTGGGTATCAACTCCCCGAATCATGAAGTCTCCTATGATCAGAAGTGTTTTGGATTTCCTTTTTGCTTTTTTTTTGTTTGGTCTCTGTTTTGGGTGAGTTTTATAGTGCTAGCTCCTGTGCTGCAGTGTCCTGCTCTGCAGTGTCCTCTGCCCCTTTGTTTGATTTCAGAGATAGAGGCAGATACCTGTTTGTAGTTTTTATATGGTTTGTGGAGGTGCTACGTTGGTGAGCACTGAGTGATGGGGCACCGATTTGCCCCTCCTAACCACCTGCCAACCTCCCGGACCAACTACCCTCTGTGGTCGAGGTGCTTCAGTTGGATGTTGGGGAAATGGCGGGTGGTTCTTGTAATACATATCCTCCTGAATATACGATTTGAGGCGCGCAATCTCTGCCCATGCTGCCCGGAGCTGAGCCCTTAGATCTCTGATGTTCCAGCATGTAGGACAGTGTCCTAAATTCTGTATAACTGCAGTTAATAATATCAATTCCAGTTGAGCTGCTGAGTTTATAACCTGGTCCGAGTAATTAGAAGAAAAATAAAAGCAAAAGATTTTTTTTTTTTAATATTTTTTTTTGTTTGTTTTTGTATAACTTTTTATAACACATTAAATTAATTGTGCCCCTGTAAGTGAGGTCACTGTGTGGATACCCCTCTGATCCTCCCCTTCCTGCTTTGCTACAGGAACGGTCACGACTGTGCTACTCTATAAAAGGAGTGAAGCATGGGATGGTTGGGGATGGGTGGTTGGCCCTTCCCTGCCAAAAAGAACCATGGATGAAAGAAACAAAGAGGTAAGAGCAAAAAGAATCACCTCGTATGTGCTCCTGTAATTAGCCCTGAAAGCTTAGCCTAATGATAGATAAAATTGTAAAACCTGTAAGTACCACCTATAACAATTTCACAGAAGATATATACCCTGCAAAAAAACACTTTGCTACAGAGAAAAATAAAGCAGTAAAAAAGTAACAACACCTATAAACACAACCTGCAGAACACTAACAGAAGATATACCTTGCCAAAAACAAGCTGAATCACAGAAGATGACAGCAGTAATCTGTAAGCACAAAACAGTAACAAACTTGTAGGTACACCCTTTAATAATGCAGCAGAAAGTATACCCTGCAATTTGAATCAGAGAACAATAAAGTAATAAAATGTAAGCAAAAAAAAAGTAACAAAACATGTGAGCACAAAAGAAAATAGTAACACACAGTAAATCTGCCTAGCCAAAAAGAAGTCTTCATCATCTTTTTCCTTTTATAATGTTGTTCCTTGCTCTGTCCTTACAAGCAAACCTAGAAGAAAAGAGCTTGTGTGAAGCTAGGTGCCTTTGCCAGCAAACTTAGTCTTCCACTTACTTCTTTCTCCCTTCTGTTTGTCTAAGTTTCCATACAGACTGGGGAAGCGCCAAGGGATTGGTGGGAGGCTACAGTGATACCGCAGTTTAAAAAGTGTGATAAGAGAGACAGAGAGAGATAGAAAACTACTGACCAGTCAGCTTAACTGCTATTACCTCAGTAGTGGACAAGATTATGGAGACACTCCTTAAAGAAAGGATAGTGCAACACCTGGAATCCATAGGCGCACAAGATCCAAGACAGCATGGGTTTACAAAAGAAAGGTCCTGTCAAACTAATCTCATATATTTCTTTGGGTAACCAGAGTGGTGAACCAAGAGGGTGCAGTTGATGTTGCCTACCTTGACTTCAGCAAAGCTTTTGATACTGTTCCACATAGAAGATTGATTAATAAGCTGGGTAGGCACAGGGTGGGTGAGACGTTGGTCAACTAGGTGGCAAACTGGTTGACAGGCAGAAAACAGAGAGCGGTGGTAAATGGTATACAGTCAGAAGAGATGCAAGTCACAAGTGGGGTACCTCAGGGATCAGTCCTGGGGCCAGTCCTCTTCAGTATCTTCATCAGTGGTATTGCAGATGAACTGGAAGGTAAGATTTGCCTGTTTGCAGATGACACCAAGATCTGCAACAGAGTAGATGATCAGATGGGGTGGGCAGAATGAGAAAGAGATCTGTAAAAACTGGCTAAATGGTCTGAAGAGGGGCAACTGGGGTTTAACATAATGAAGTGCAAGATCATGCACATATGGAAGAGAAACCCTGCAGCTACCTATAGGTTGGGAGTGGAGTTGCTGGCAATCACACAGGAAGAAAGAGACTTGGGCATCTTCATCACAGATGACCTGAAATCATCCAAGCAGACCACTAAAGCAGTAGATAAGGCTAGAGGGATGTTGGGGTGTATTAGTAGGGGTATCCCAAGTCGGAAGAGGAAGGTAATAATTCCTCTCTACAAGACACTGGTTAGGCCCCATCTGGAGTACTGCGTGCAGTACTGAAGGCCACACTTTCACAAGGACATTAACCAAATTGAGGCAGTCCAGAGAAGGATAACCAAAATGGTGCAGGCACTGCATCAGAAAACATATGAGGACAGATTAACTGAACTCAATATGTATACCCTAGAGCAGGGGTTCTCAAATGGTGAGGCCAGCCTCCTTGGGGAGGCCCCAACCTGTTCAAGGGGAGGCTCAAGCAAGTCTTGAAAAAGTATTATATTTCAATTTTGAACTTTATAGATTTTGTGTGAAGGGATAAGGCAAACTGAAAGAGGATAATAGTAGGTGAATATATGTATTTGTTCACAAGTCTGTGACCAGGGAAGGTATTGTACACTGAGCCATAGTTTATATCAGGTGTACCCAGAGAAGGGTAGTGAGAGAATACAATTCAAAATGTAACTGCAGAACACTCAAGCAATAAAATGAATAAAAGTACAAACAAATTAAGAACAATAAACTAACAATGCGAGGAACAATTGATCAATTAGACTGGCAAGAACTGTCCAAATACAAGGGTTAACCATACAGGTACTAGGAATAAGAGCAAGAGAGCAAAATTATTCCTGAGAAGTTGCTTAAGAGCTGGGTGAGAGGAGAGAGGCAGAGGTCGGCAGGAAGGTTATTCCAGTTAGAGGGGAAACAGAAAAAGCAGTCTGACCCATGAAAGTACGGCAGTAAGGGGTAACAATGGTTTGAGAGTCAAAATATTGGAGCAAGTAGATTGTGCTGTTTGGGGGTACAATAAGCTTAATAACATGAGAGCCAGCTATGCAATGAGGTATCAATTTATTCCCAAAGTACTGTGAAAAATAAATTATTTTACTATGGGGAGGCCCACAAATATTTCAGTATTTTAGGGGAGGCTCAAGATCTTTTCTATGGCTTAGGGGAGGCTCACTATGACAAAGTTTGAGAACTGTTGCCCTAGAGCAAAGGAGGGAGAGAGGTGATATGACTGAAACATTCTAACACCTTAAGGGCATTAACAAGGTGAAAGAGTCTAACATGTTTCAATATAAGAAAAATAGCAGGACAAGAGGACACAGCATAAGATCAGAGGGAGACCGATTAAGGGGTAATGTGAGGAAGTTCTTTTTCACAGAAAGGGTGGTGGATGTATAGAACGACCTACCACAGGAAGTGGTAGATAGGAGTACAGTGCAGGGCTTCAAACAGGCATGGGATAGGCATAAGGGAACAATACAGATGTGTATGAATAGATAGGCCATTGACAGAGCAAAGGCCAATGGCACATTCATAAGGTAGAAAAAGAAATGGGCAGACTGGATGGGCCTTGCGATCCTTATCTGCCGTCAACTTCTATGTTTCTAAGTTCTATGTTTCTATTCTATGTAAAACTATGGAATCTTTCACATGGGAGAAGAAAACTGGAGTCACTGAGCAAACTGGGATAGAGGGATAAAACACAGCATGACTTTAGTAGAGGTAGCTCATGTTCAACTTTGTACTGGTCTTTTACAAGCTAGTTATTAAATTCTAGGATGTTGGTATTTACCAATCGCCAAAAGAGTGACACAAATATTAGGCTGCAGAAAAATACTTGCTAAGCAGGTCCAGGGAAGTTACAACACCACTTTATAAGGCACAGCATATGCAAGACCTCAGTTGGATTACTGCTACCAGTCCTGGAATCCGTATCGCAGAGAGAATATAGGTAAACCGAAGAGTACCCCTGAAAAGAACTAGATTAATGATATACTGTAGGTGGAGGCAACAAGGAATACACAGGGAAGATACAATACTCAAAATATGCTTAGCTGGAGCAGAGGTGGTTTATTAAAAGACCCAGAATTACATAAGAATCTGGGACTTACCAGGAGCCATAATAGGAAACTGTAAGGGGAAATATTCATAACTTCAGAGAAACAGGAGGAATACTACTTCTCACACAGCGCCGGGTAAATGGAACTCTCTTTAGAGTAATGTAACTTGGAAAGACAAGAAGTATTTAAGAAAAGCTTGGCTATAGAAAGGAGTCAGCTAGGCAACAAAGCTATGTAAAAATGTATGTTACATGTTCCTGCATGACATACTGAAGTAATGGACACTGGTTTACATTGTGTTCCGGCAGAACTTTGCAGCATGTCACTAGAGGCTAGAGGGCAGAAATTGTGATAGGCGTTGTATCCTGGCTAACTCCACTTTATATTTATGGAAGGCGAACATAAATGGATACTACCATACTACCACTGAGAAGTGGGAGCAGTTATGACAGGTGACAAACCATCTTCTGTCCTATTACAGGGGGCGTGGTAGTGCAGGATGAGTAAGCTGTTTAATGCTAAACTCCATATTTTGCACTTTAATAACTCTGGTGTCATTTGACGAAACAGCCCCAAATTTGGCATGCAGGGTCAGGCTATTAGAATCTCAAGACGTGGAAAGTTTTGTGATGGCATCTTGTACGGTTTTCAAGATACAGAGCACCAAAAAACAAACAAAACAAGTTTGGTTTCCCTGTACTTAACATTGGGTGTTTTTTGCTCTCACTTTTAACCTAGACTGCATGGAATTTTTTTCATGAAACTTTCAGAGCTGAAGAGACCCATGCCAAGGGTGTGCCTTTGGAAGGTTTGGTAAAAAAGCAGCTTGGGACAGATACAAAGGGACTGTCTCACAGAAATCCTAAAAGGGGGGGTAGGGCTTAGGGCAGACTAGATAGATCTTTGGTCCCTATCCACGTCAATTTCTATATTTCTATACCGTTTTTAAAGTTATAACGATTTTTGAGTTAATGTTCACGTTCAACTGGTAAAAAAATCCCATCACAAAAGGTAAAAAAAACTATCACGAAAGGTTAGAGAACATACGGTGAGTGGTTATCTACATGAGTTACTTGTAGTGAGGAAAAAAAAAAAACAGTTGAGATGGCCGCCATTTTCTTTTTACTTTTTAAACTTACAAACATTTAAAGTACATAAAAATGATGTCTTTGAAGAAACAAAAATGGGACCCGTTTAGTTAGATTCTGGTGTTTTAAAAAGCTGCCAGAAATACCTTTTCTGGGCACCCAAAATCCAGGGTGACCACCCTAGCCAGAGGAGCCATTTACCTGTGTTCTCTGTATGAGAACAGCTGGACTTTCTTGAGTTCTGCAGCTACAGCTGGAACTCATGCTGTGGGCTGCTCCGAGAGCGGTGAACTGCAGTTTTCCTGGTGTTCAGTGGCACCCCCCACCCTCCCATTGCTGCTCCCTCATGTACAGTATATTTCCCTGAAGTTTAGTGGCATCCCACCTTCCAATCGCAGTCCACTACTGTATAGCATGATTCCCTGGTGTCTAGTGACACCCATCCTCCAATTACCATCCCCTCATGTATAGGATGTTTCCCTGGTGTCTAGTAATGCCCCCACCCACTGATCCCCATTCCCTCATGTATAGGACATTTCACTGGTGTCTAGTGGTACCTACCACCCTCCAATCGCCATCCCCTCATGCCTAGGACGTTTCTGTGGTTCAGAATTCCAACAGAGCCGCATTAGGTGACAGGCAATGGCACCACAATCCACACATGGGGTTATATACAGACCCCCATCTCAGGGGGAGGAAATGGACAAGGAAATGATATAAGGTATCCTTAGAATGGCAGAAAAAGAGGAGATACTGTTGATGGAGGACCTGAATATGCCAGATGTTAACTGGGGTGCATTTGCTGCAGCCACATCCAAGAGCGGGGTCATTCTAAATGCCATGCAGGAGTCATGCCTTAGACAGCCAGTGTTGGAACCCACTCGGGAGGGAACAATCTTAGATGTGGTACTCTCAAATGAAGATGGAGAGAGAGGATCACAGATTTAGAAGTAGGTAGCCATCTGGGAACTAGTGGCTGACTTTGCCCAAATGGGTGAGTGCCTAAGGAATGCACTAGCAAATGGGCATGAAGGAGGGGTGGAAGAACAATGGGGAATAATTAAAACTGCCATCACAGAGGCAACAAACCTTTGTGTGAAGCAAATAAAACAAAATGAAGTTAAAAAACACTATGGTTCTCAAATGAGGTGGCAGGGAAGGTTAGGGGGAAAAAGATAGCAATCAGGAAGTACAAGGAATTATAGAAGAAGCAAGGCAGAGAACTGTATTAGTTAAAGCAGGAGGAAGCAGGGAAGGCACTCAGAATAACAAAGGCACAAACCGAGGAAAAGACAGCTAACTCAGTTAAGAAGGGGAATAAAACCTTTTACAGGTACATCAGGGAGCAAAGGAAGACCAAGGGAGGGATAGTGAGGCTAAATGGGGGGCGGGCAGAGGTGACTGTGAAAAGGCAGATATAGAAACAAATATTTTGCTCAGTATTCACAAAAGAAGGGGGCACTAAACCAAACAATAGAAACACTCTGGATGGGGGTCGATAACAGTCCATTCACAGAAGAAAGAGTTCTGAAAGAACTCTTAAAACTGAAGGTGGACAAAGCAATGGGGCCTGTTGGGGATTCATCCCAGAATTCTAAAGGAACTAAGGGTAGAACTAGTGACACCACTGACTACCCTCTTTAACAAATCATGGGAGAAAGGGGTGGTGCCTGAGGACTGGAGGAGGGCAGATGTTATTCCACATCACAAAAGTGGGAGCAGGACAGAGGCAGGAAACTACAGACCTGTTAGTTTGACCTCAGTGATAGGGAAAATGATGGAATCAGTTCTAAAGGAACCAACTGTTGAGTACCTAGAGGCCAGCAGGGCACAGGACCCAAGGCAGCATGGATTCACAGCAGGAAGGACATGTCAGATGAATCTAACAAATTTTTTTGACTGGGTGACTAAAGTAGTAGACCAGGGAGGGGCTGTGGACATGGCCTACCTAGACTTTAGCAAGGCATCTGACACAGTCCTGCACAAAAGATTTATATGCAAGTTAGCCAGCCTTGGAGTGGGTCCCAAGATGGTAGCCTGGGTAAAAAATTGGCTGGACAACAGGATGCAGAGGTTAATAGTAAACAGAGTCCACTCTGAAGAAAGGGGGGGTACTAGCGGGGTACCGCACAGTTCATTGGATCGTCCTCTTCAATGTCTTTATAAGTGACATTGCAGAGGAACTGGAAGGAAAAGTATGTCTCTTTGCAGATGACACAAAGATCTGCAACAGGGTTGATACACAAGGTGGGGTGGAAAGGATGAGAAGGAACTTGGCAAAGTCGGAGGAATGGTCAAATGTATGGCAGCTTAGATTCAACATAAAGAAGTGCAAAGTAATGCACCTGGGAAACAAAAACCCAGGGGAAGAATACACAATGGGTGGTGAGATACTAACAACAAAATGGAAAGGAACCTGGGGGTAGTAATATCAGATGACCTTAAGGTGGGTAAGCAATGCGAGAAGGCAGTAAGGAGGGAATGGGAGTATACCGGGATGCATATGGAGAGGCATCACCAGTAGAAAACAGGAAGTTGTTATCCCTCTGTACGGACAGCTGGTGAGACCTTATCTGGAGTACTGTTTGCAGTTCTGGAGACCTCATCTCTGCAAGGACGTAGGCAGGATGGAGGCTGTCCAGAGGAGGACAACTAAAATGGTGCCGGGTCTGCACCAAAGACATACAAAGAGAGATTAAAGGAGTTTATAATGTGTACCCTCGAGGAAAGGAGGAGAGGGGACATGATAGAAACTTTCAAGTACCTCAAGGAATCAACAAAGTCCAGGAGGGTAGCATCTTTTAAAAAAGAGGTGTGCAAGAACATGGGGCACAATTTGAAGATGGGGGCGGCTCAGAGGTAATGTGGGAAGTATTTTTCATAGAGAGGGTTGGATGTATGAAGCGGCCTTCCTGAAGAGGTCGATGGAGTCAAAACAGTGGAGGAATTTAAGATCGCATGGGACAGACATAAGGCAATTCTAGTTGGGTTGGGGGTAGGAGGAAGTAGCCTGTTGGTTAACTAGGATCTGCAGCTTATCCATTAGGAAGGGAAATGGGCAGACTAGGCAGGCCAAGCAGTCCTTATCTGCTGTCACATTCTATGTTTTATTGTAGCTGAACTCGTATGGATGTGCAATTGTTTTTTTCGTTATGCACTGGGTAAGTGCAGCAACTGTTGTTGAACAGACATTTCCCTGGTGTCTAGTGGCACCCCCCACCCTCTGATCACCGTCCCCTCATGTACAGGAATTTCCCTAGTGTCTAGTGGTATCCCCACCCTCCTATCTCCATCCCTCATGTATAGGATGTTTTTCTGGTATCAAGTGGTGCCCTCCAACTGCCATTCCCTTACGTAGAGGACATTTCCTTGGTGTCTAGTCCCCCCCACCCTCTGATCATCATCCCTGCATTGTTAGCTATAATAAAGAAAAACATCCTCGATTTTTTTAACCTGTAAAAAACAAAGCGGTTCTTCGTTGATCTGACCCTGTCAACTCGACCTCCCACTTAGCACTCACCCCCCAACACCACCACTGCACTCCTCACACACACACTCTCTCACCTGAACGGGTCCCAGAGCGAAGATTCACTCTCCAATCGAAGACGTAGCTTGCTGCTGGAACTGCTGAGTGCAATATGAGAAAGTAAGGTAAGTGTGGTTCACTGTATTTAGAAACATAGAATTTGACGGCAGATAAGGACCGCTTGGCCCACCTAGTCTGCCCAGTTTCCTACCTAACAGATAAGCTGCAGATCCTAGTTAACCAACAGCTCACTCTCAAAGGATTTTGAACTTTGATACGTAACTTTTGTCAATCTTGCATATTTTGACCCCAGATTTTCCACATGTCCTCTGGGACCCCACCTCATCACCAATGGCAGTGGAATTATGCAAATCAGGCCTGAAAGGTGATTTTGTAGTTGCATGGCAAAATCACCATTCGGACAGGATTTTTAAAATTTCACGCTTTGTCCATGGTGGTGCCATAGAAGGCTGTGTTGAAATTTGGGGTCAAAATGTTAAAATACTAAAATTATGAGTGTATATTTGAAATTTTACTTGCTTTACTTTAACGTTGGTAATTTTATATATTCTGACCGCAAATTTTCAACATAGCTATTTTCACATCACCTCGTGAATGTGACAACTGACATTTTCAAATCCTGGCCAGAATGTTTTCGCTTCCTCTGGTGCAGAATAATGTTGTTGATGTGCAAAATCACCTTTGGGTGGGTTCTGAACATTTTCTCCACCCTTGTTAATGGGGGTATAAGAAGGCTATATTGAAATTTGGGATACACATATTACAAAACAACAAAGTTCTGAGTGTACATTGAAATTCTACAATGCATGCCCATACCTTTGGTAAATTTAAATATTTTCACCCCAAATTTTCAACATTACCATTTTTTTTACATCACCTCATGAACATAACAACTGTCAATTTTCAAAACCTGGCCAAAATGTATTTTCACACCGGTACCATGGAATGACATTTTGGCTGAGGTTTGAAAATGTTCACATACTAGGTTCTTGAAGTGGGTTTATAACACGCTATGCTGATAATTTGGGATCAAAATATTTAAAAAACAACACAGTTATGAAGATACGTTGACTTTTTCCAATCAGTTTCATAAGTTTGGGAACTTACATACTATCATACTATTTGCCAGCAGATTGAGGCTGTCACGGTCTATCGAGTCTGCTCAGACCTTAGATCCTTAGTTGGGTGCCGAGACCTCCATCCCTTGTGCTCCAGAACCCGTATCATCCATCCCCACCCCTGGGACAGGCCATCATCTGATACATCCACTTTCTGTGTCTGTCCACCCTCTCTTGAAGCCCTCACTGTGGATCTCTGAACCAGCTCACCAGGTAGTGCATTCAAGGGTCCACCACCCTCTCAGTGAAAAACCTCCTCCTCTTTTCCCCCTCACCCTTCCAACTTCAAACCATGCCCTCTGGTGATACCTCCCTGCTTTAGTCTAAAGATCCCTCCATGTTTACCCTATTTATTCCTTGAGGTACTTGAAGACCTCAATCATGTCCCTCTGTCTCTCCTCTCCTCCAATGAAAACAGGCAGAGCTCCTTGAGTCTGTCCTCATCGTCAAATCCCTAGCCCTCAGTATCATCTTTGTTGCCCTCCTCTGTACCCTCTCCAGGAGCTGTATGTCCCTCTTCAAGGTGGTCTCCAGTACTGTACACAGTACTCAAGGTGTGGTCTAACCAGTCCATTGTACAGCGGCAGAATCACTTCCTTGCTCCTAGAGGTGATCCCCCTTCGATGCATCCCAACATCCTGTTTGCCTTGCTAGCCGCTCTCCTGCACTGCTCAGAGTTATTCATACATGCATCCACCGCGGCCCCTAGGTCTTTTCCCCTACTGAGGGCCTTTAGCTGCCGGACAATGCGGGGCAGCTGGTCGAGACCGGCGCCGCCACAGCCAAGGCGATCCACAGGTAGAGGCCGGTAGCATCCAAAGTCGCCCGCCGCCCGTGAGGGAAACACCCGTCCAGCCACGGCGCGCAGCATGCCAGCCCGCTTCACGCCTCAAGCCCGACCGACACCTGATGCTGCACAGAGCGGTATGGTCATCAGGGCCCTACACATCTGCACCTGTTCATGCAGGGTCCCAAAGGAATCTGTGTTAATGAAGGTATCATTTCACTATCTCAAGAAGAAAATTCTTTGTAAAAAAACTTTGCTAGTGCACAAGTTATGGTAACTTAATACCACAAAAGTAGAAATGTGACATTATGGTTTGGGTCTCTGGAGTCTTAGCAAATCAGCGGTGGGGTCTTCCTTGAGGGTCATCCAACCCTAATGCTCCCCAATAATAGCCTCCAATCTGAAGGACAAATGTACAGCTTCAAGTTACTGCCTCATAATGATACACTCTTCAAAGGTAGAAGTATGTCTCACCATAGGTTGCCAACACAATTTGTTTTACCTTTCTTCAGGCAGGGGCCCTGTGGGAGATCATGTGTGGCGTTGTTTGCTCACGATATGGGGTGGGCATTGGGACCGACAACCCCAAGGAAGACCCTACCACTGATAAGTCAAGACTCGGAGACCAAAACCCTAATGTTTTCCTTCTGCTGCTTGGGGGGGTTAGGGTCAGCAACCCTAATGTCACATTTCCTACTTTTGAGACATTAAGTAACTTCTATGGTGCATTAATTAAGTTTTTGCAAATAATATTTTGTATGTTTGTATACTGGCGTAAAGTGTGTGTGGGGTAGGATAGGGATGCCCCTACCTGTCAATATACCGTGAGAGTATTTTTTTTTTAGTTACAGTTATTCTCCCCCAAATAAATGGTTGCAGTTCATATCTCCTCTTATTTTTGTTGAGCAGGCTGGAATGAAAATATGAGACTGACTATGAGTATCGGTTTTGTTTTAAATGTAATCTGTGACAAGTCCATTTTTTATGTTGCCAGACATGATGGAGGTGCTGTTTAGAATACCCCAACAGATATATGACATCTTGTTTACAAGTGGCTTACCTGACGTTGCACAACAGAAATATAGAAAAGTGATGGCAGAAGGAGACCAAAGGTCCATCAAGTCTGCCCTTGAAATCCTGAGATCCTAGGTGATCCTGGGTCCTAGCTGGTAGATTCCTTTGTGGATCCGACTCCTTATCCCAAGCACTTTTGAATGCTGATACGGTCCTAGCTCCTACCACTACTGCAGGTAGTTTGTTCCATGGCTTCACAATCCCTTCCGAGAAATAGTGCTTCCTAAGATCCCTCCTGAAACTCCCACCCCTCAGTTTCCATTCATGCCCCCTTGTGTTTGAGTTGGGAGCCTTTGTGAATAGTTCAGCATAGGGTACTGAATTTAAACCCTTCATGTACTTAAAGGTTTCTATCATATCCCCCCTTTCCCTCCTAGATTCAAGTGAGTACATGTTTAACGCCTCCAGCCGCCCCTCGTACGACAGCCCCTGAAGCCACTGTATCATTCTGGTTGCCCTTCTCTGAATGGTCTCTATCCTTCTTAAGGTATGGTCTCCAAAACTGTACGCGGTATTCCAAATTGGGTCTCACCATAGGTCTGTACAGTGGAAGTATCACCTCCCTATGCCTACAGTCAAATCCTCTCCCTATGCATCCCAGAATTTTGTTGGCCCTACTATATGCTGCATTGCATTGGCTGGTTTGTTAAAAGGTGTCGCTAATAATAACTCCTATATTCTTTTCCTCTTTTGAGTCACTGAATTTTACCCCATTTAGCCAACAGGTTGTTCTAGGGTTATTCCTGCCAATATGCATCACTTCACATTTCTTGGCATTAAATTTCAGCTGCCAGATACTAGACCATTATTCTGACCTTTTCAAATCATTTTGTATGGTGCTCACTGCTTCTTCACTGTCCACCCTTCGCCCTAATCTTGTCCTGAATACCTATTCCTCTGTCTCTGATGAACACTCTAAAAAGGATTGGGCCAAGCCCAAACCCTGTGGGACCATACTTGTCACTTTTCCTCCTCTGACATCTCCCCACTGACCACAACCCTTTGCCTCCTTCCGTTCACCAGTTTCCCACCACTTATCGATGCACCTTGCTATGCCCAGAGCCTTTAGCTTCTTCAGGAACTCAGGGTTTTATTTGACTCTAAAATTGATTAGCGTTTTGCTCATAAAGTGCTAAAACATTGCAAAATGCATAGCCCTTGCCTCACTGTGTTTAACAAACATAACACTTCTAGAAAACCTATATAAATACTTGCTGTACAGTTAGTATTGTCCCAAGAAAAAAACTGCTAATCAATTATTTAAAACCCTGAAAGTGTTTGTGTAGTACTGAATCAAAGGCTTTGCTGAAGTCAAAACAGAGGAGGTCCACTGCCCGGCCACTATCCACTTTCCTAGATACCCAATCAAAAAAAATTAATCAGGTTTGTCTGGCACAACCTGCCTGTAACAAAACCTTGTTGTTTGTCGTCCTGTAGGCCATGCTTATCCAATTAGTCTACTAGGTCTTGTTTAATTAGGGCCTCTATTTGCCTTCCTAGCACTGATGTGAGGCTGACTGGCCTGTAGTTATCGGCCACTTCTCTGCTTCTAGTCTTATGCAGAGGCACCACATCGATTCTTTTCCAGTCATTAGGTACAACTCCCGTCTGGAGAGAACGGTTAAACAGGTGCACTAAGGGTTCTGCTAACTCACTTGCTAACTCTTTAATTATCCTCTTGATGTATTCCATTCGGACCAGGAGATATGTCGATCTTTAAACGCTCAGGCACCTCTCTGACCCTGCCTGTGGTAATATTTGGTGTTTCCATTTGTGGCACTCCCTTGCCGTGTGCTGTAATGCTGCAGTCAGGCACTGGGCCACTGTATTCTTTGTTGAACACTGAACAGAAGTATTTGTTCAGAACGGTGGCCTTCTGCCTGTCCTCTTCCACTATCATGTTCCCACCCCTGATTCTAACTACCGCTCCACCCTTCTTTCTCTTTTCTTGCAAATATCTGAAAAACTGTTTGTTCCTCTCCCTGACACCTTTAGCTATTTGAAGTTCCATAGCCACCTTTGCTTGTCTCATTGCTGACTTAGCCTCTTTATTCTTTAGTATGTATTCCTCCCATAGATCGTTACCCAACTTACTTTTGAAGTTGCAGAATGCTTCCATCTTGACCCTAATGGCTGTTCTAACTTGACTCTTGAACCAAATGGGGCGTTTGTGTCTGTTTCTTTTGGTCACTGTCTCTGTACATGCCTTTGTGGCCTCTGTGATGGTTTGTTTTATCATTTCCCAAATGTCTTCTACTACAAAATGTTGGTGAATCTTAGTTTTTCTCTCACTAGTTTCCTAATTTTATCGAAATGTGCCCCTCTGAAATTTAGGACTTCTGCCCTTGACTGGGATTTGATATCCTTCAGGGCTATTTTAAACCAAACCGAGTTGTGGTCACTGTTCGCTAGCGCCTCCCTGACTCTGACTGCCTCAATTTTTTCTGAGTTAGTAAGAACCACATCCAAGAAGTTGTTCTGCCTAGTAGGATCAGTGACTAACTGTGCAAGAAAGCAATCCTATAAGGTTTCCACCACCGACTGACTCCTTAATGATCTAGCCACCAGGATGCCCCGGTCCACATCTGGCATATTAAGGTCCCCCACTACCACTAGTTCTCTTATTAGTGACATTTCTTTGATTTCCTCCAAAAGCTCCTTATCCTTGTCCTCTGCTTGGTTTGGAGGTCTATATTCCACCCTGACTTGGTTTTTCTTTCCTGAGGATGAACTAAGCTTAACCCACAGGGATTCCACTCCTTCTCGAAGGCTCATTTCCAGGATGAGGCCTTTATCCCTACCTAATGTACAGTGCAACACCCCGACACCCTCCTGTCTTTCCTAAAGAGTGCGTACCCAGGGGCTGTGAGTTCCCAGTCGTTGTTGTCAGATGCCCAGGTTTCTGTGACTGCAACAAGATCCATACAGGACTCACCATCCATGCCCAATGGTCGCTCATCATTACCCAGGCTTCTGGCATTAATGCACACCCCTGTCCATGAGCCTGTGGCTGAATTGTTGCTTCTTCCACCTGGTAAATTCCTGTGTTTCCCATGATCCTGAACCCTGTTTCGTTCTTGGCACCTTTTCTACTTATTCTGTTTGTACCGAGTGTGATTCAGTATGTCTTGATTGTGGGGAGTGGTGACTAAGTTCCCATCTTCTAAACTATCACTGATAGATTTTCTAGTGCCATACACCCTTTGCCTAGTTTAAATGCCCAAGGTGAATGTCAAACTTCGTCCTAATGCACTCATTCCATGCCTGTTTAAGTGAAGTCCGTCTGGCTTGAACAGTCTTCTATCCCAGAAGCTCCCCCAGTCACTCATGACATGGTAACCTTTTTCCTTGCACCGCTCCCATAACAATTGTTGAAATCCTCAATTTCCTCCTCACTGATCCTGTTCATGGCGACACCTTTTCCCCATAGTGGAAGTATCTCCGAGAAGGCTAGTGAGGCTGTCCGTACTTCCAGTTGCTTCCCCAACTTTCTGAAGTTTAGCCCGACTTAATCCACTGTCTGGTTCACTAGGTCGTTGGTGCAGAGATGGATAAGGATATTTATTCCTTCATCTGCCTGGTGTATTATCCTCTCAATTTTTGGGGTATCTCTCTTGGCCGTGGCACCGGGGAGACATTGGACTTTTACCACAGATCCATCCAAGTAGGACTTGATGGTTACACCCTATATGAGCCCGTATTATTGAGCGACTCAATAAGAGCGACTCAAAAATACTGCTCCTGTATAGGGCAACTGCTCCAATACAACGAGGAATCCTGTATAGCGAGTGTAGCAGTGAACTACACTTACTATGACAGGATATAAGCAGGTGTGGCATTAGGAAAGACAGGTTAGGTGCCTACTGGCACCACAGCTCGGAAGGATGGGAAGCGGATCTTGAGGACTGCTAGGGCAGAAGGATCGTAGAGAGAGATGGATGTCATTGTCCATCTGCAGGCTAATGACCAGACTAGAGAAAGGGTTGGAACAGTGTTGGGGGTGGGACGCGGTTTAGGGAGTTAAGGAACAGTCTTAGACAGGTAGCTCACTCAGTGACTTTTGCTGCCTGTCTATGACAGGAGAGAAGAAGGATCTCTGGGCCAGAAGCTTCAACTCATGGCTGAAGGAATGGTGCAGAGAGGAAATGTTTGGCTACAATGGGGACTGGGACCCACCTGGGAACATAAGGGCCTATACAGAGGTGATGGCCTGCATCCATCTGGGAGGGTAACCACAGTCCTCAGTGGATGGTTTAAATGGTACTTCGATGAACATTTAAACTAGCTGAGGGGAGTGGCAGAGGGAATTGAGGAAGCAGAAATTGCTCTCCCCCCACACACAGGCTGAAGTACAGAGTAAGGCAAACCCAAGGGGGGGATAGGAATCCTCCAGGGTACAAATGAATAAAGAAAGCAGGGTGGTAGAGATAAAGGGTGAAGGGAACAGGAGCATTAAAAACAGACTGGGGAAGGAGGGACGGCAAAAAGCAAAAAGGAAGGCAACAAGCAGAGAGGAAACAAAATCTGGAAGACCAAGTGTGTGAATGCTAGAAGTCTAGGAAATAGGTTCCAGACCCACAGGCCATCATGGCAGAGGCAGACCTGATACTGCGGCCATTGCAGAGTCATGGTGCACTGAAACCGTGGCTGGAACATGGCCATACCAGGCTATACTCTGTTCAGGAAGGACTGGGTGGGAAGGAAAGGAGGGGGAGGTGTGGTGCTTTATGTGAGGGAAAGCACAAAAGCAAACAATATTTAAGGGGAATGGAGGCACTGTTTGCACTGGAGTGATCTACAGCCCTCCAGCACAGGGGGAGGAATTAGTTAGGTACTATTGTCGGAAGCTACTGCCAAGATGGCAGAAATGGGGGAGGTGCTGCTGGTTGGGGACTTCAACCTGACAGCTGCAGACTGGAGCCTCCCAGCAATGGCCTCAGCTAGAAACAGGGACATCCTCGACTCTCTGCAAGGGGCATGCCTGAGACAAATAGTGAACCCACTCCTGATGGGGGCAGTACTGGACCTGGTACTCACTAATAAGGACAGTACTGCAGAAGCGACCAGTGATCACTGTACAGTGTGGATCAATATAAGAACAGTTGCGGAACTGAGCCACACAAGGGTGAGGGTCCTTGACTTCAGGATAGCAGATTTTATAAAGATGGGTGAATGCCTCAGGGATGACCAGGTGAGAGGGTACTGCCTGGGTGGAAGAACACTGGACAAAGCTAAAGGGAGACCATAGAGGAGGCAACAAACCTGCATTAAACAAATGAGTAACAGCAAAGAGAAAAAGCTGCTATGGTTCTCAAAAGAGATGGCTGACAAGGTAAAAGCTAAAAGAGTAGCATTCAGAAGGTATAAGCAGACCCAGAGGAGGAGGATAGGGAGGTGTATGAGGGAAACAGAGGAAAGTGGGAATGCAGTAAGAGGCATAAAGGCACAAACTGAAGCGAGAATAGCCCAGGAGGTAACAAAAGTGGACTAAACATTTTTTGGTATATAACTGAAAAGAGGAAGACCAGGGGTGGGATTGTAAGGTTAAAAAGGGAAGGAGGGACTATGCAGACCAGGAAAAGGTGGACATCCCGAACAAATACTTTTGCTCAGTGTTCACAGAAGGAGGAGAAGGGGAGGGATCACAACAAAGTAACAACCTTTGGAGGAAGGGAGGCGGACACTAGTGCTTTTTTGGAGGAGAAAGTCCTGACAGGACTCACTAATCTGAAGGTGGACAAAGAAATGATACACAGATATACAGAAAGTGAAGGCAGAAGGAGACCATGGTCCATCTAGTCTGCCCAAGTGTTTCCTGGATCTCTACTATAACCCGGGGTCTAACTCCCGTGTTACCTTACCCATTACCTGCCTGCTGTTTCTCCTTAAAGCCCTTGCTTTATCCACCGATGCTTGAATGCTGCCATGGTCTTTGCCTCACCACCTCCATTGGCAGGCCATTTCAGGGTTCCACCACTCTGTGAAAAGTGCTTTCTCAGATCATTCTTGAAGCTCCCCCCTCTCAACTTCCATTTATGTCCCCTGGTAGTGGAGTCCATGGCTCTTCTGAATAGTTTGGTGCTTGGCACCTTGTTGAAGCCATTCAAGAACCTGAAAGTCTCGATCATGTCCCCTCTCTCTCTCTCCATGGTCTTCAGTGAGAACAAGTTCAGGTCCATCAGGCAATCCTCATATGAGAGACTGTGAAGTCCTTGTATCATCTTGGTTGCTCTTATCTGAACAGCCTCTAGTCTATCTCGGTCCTTTTTGAGGTGCGGACTCTAAAACTGGACACAGTATTTGAAGTGGGGCCTCACCAGGAGCCTGTACAGCAGGAAGATCACCTCCATGTTTCTGCTGTCGAATCCCTTCCCTATGCACCCCAACATCCTGTTTGCCTTGCCATAAGCTTTGTTGCACTAGCTCGAATGTTTAAGGGCGTCACATATAATGACTCCAAGGTCTCTTTCTTCCTGTGAGGTTCAGATTTAGGAGCTTAACATGTATAGCCTTGAGGAAAGGAGGAAGAGGGGAGACATGATAGAAACTTTCAAGTACCTCAAGGGAATCAACAAAGTCCAAGAGGGTAGAAGGGGTCGCGTTAACGCACTAGTGACGTCCTCATCGGAGAAATTTCATCTTTTTGACGCACTGATTCGGATTCAGTGCGTCTTGATTGACACAGCGCTCCCTAGCTTTTAATCACAGCTGGAAGGGGAAAAAAACAGTTTATTTTGCTTGCCTGTGAGCTGCAAGACAAAAAGCCACCACGAAGTGCACAGCTAGCACTTAGCCCATTTAATTACACTGCCTGAGCGCGGGATCGTGAGTCAGCTCTCATCATTACAATACAGGGTGAAAAAGGCAGCATGTTAAGGCGCTCAAAAGCTCCTTGTGTGTCTGCAGTGTCAGGAGGGCTGTCCGAGTCTGCCTTAAGTAAATGGCACATTGTGCTGAAATCGGATGTGGAGAGTCAGCAAGCAGAAAAGGAAAGGGGCGCGACATATTTAAATATGTTTCCAGAAAGCTGAAATTCCCAGGGCTGAAACTGCATGCAGTCGAGTCAGTGAGCACAAAATGGAAGGGGCGTGATATATGCAAATGATGTTGCTGGATAGCTGAAACTGGATACGGACGAGTCAGCCGGCTGGAAATGGAAGGGGAGTGAAGTATGCAAAACGTGCTGGAGAACTGAAATTCCTTTGCAAAGCCAGAATAAAGAAATGATTACAGCGAGTGCATGTGAAGAGAGGTAGGGACTGGGGAAGTATGTAAACAGATGGAGCACAAGACGGGGGAAAGGGAATGGGGAAGTATTCAAATAGTGATGAGCTGCAATTTGGAAAAGTCATGGGAGGAAGCCAGTTCAAATATGAACAGTCTAAGCTAAGTAGCATACAAGAAGAGGGGGGAAGCTAGCACTGGCTTCAATGGACCTGTACCCTACCAGACTCTTGTGCCCTTACCACAGTTTCAGTTTTGCTATTATAGGTACAGAGTGTGCTGTGTGTACACTTTGTGTAATAGCCTGAGAATGTAATGTACTTTTACAGTCTGAGAAAGAAATCATAATGTGGCAGGTTACAGGTATTGTGTGAAGGTTACCACTGCCAAATATCCTTGAATACTACAGCAGGGAAGGATATATTGAACTCCTACACACACACACACACACACACCCCTAACCTATAAACAGCACAGAAGCATTGGTACAGCAGAGGAAACAGATAAGCTGGTAGACACACCCTCCCCATGGCAGCCAGGTTATTGTGAAAAATAAAATTATGATAAACAGCACAACTGTGTCAGAGAGCTTTAAAAAAAAGTTCTATATTTTTCTTTTTTATCCTGGAAAGCCCAGCCTGGATTCAACATCTTGTTTCTTGTGTGGTCCTGCTTCTTCCAATTCCTGCAGCTTGGTGGACGGGAGCACTGAGAAGTTAAATGGAGGCAGGTTTGAGGCAGTATAACACAGTGGTTTAAGGCTCTGAGCTACAAATCTGGAGACCTGGGTTTGAATCCCATAGCCCCCACTTGCATATTGTGTGATCCTGAGCAAGTCACTTCACTGTGCTCCCAGGTCACACCTGTAAACAAGCTTTCAGCTTAGTGTGTCTCTCCTGGTTAAACAATTGGAAATTGCTTGCCCAAACTTAAAGTCACACAGTCTGTATTTGGCTTCAGTGGGGTTTGAGCCTGTGGTCTCCCAATTCCCAGACCAGTGTTACCATTATAACCCACAGACTTACCCTTAAGATACCCACAAGTCTCCTAACAGACCTCACTGCCTCAATGCATACATTTTGTAAGGGAAAAGGTGATTCTGCCATCACACAGATCACTGGTCAGACCCCACCTGGAGTACTGCATTCAGTTTTGGCATCCTTATCTAAAGAGGAACATTAGATTTCTAGAAGGGGTGCAGTGCCAAACAACAAATATGATCCTGGGTCTGCGGGAGTTACCATATGAGGTTAGACTGAGGAAGCTGAACATGTATTCTCTGGAGGAGAGAAGGGACAGGGGGATATGACTAAGACCTTTAAATACATGAGAGGAATAAACAGGACAGGCACAGAGGGACTGTTCAAGGGGAGAATGGGGAGAGACAGTCGTCATGATTTGAGATTGGACAGTGGAAGGTTTAGGAGGGAAATCAGGAGGCATTTCTTTATAGAAAGGGTGGTAACAGAATGGAACACACTACCAGCAGAGGTGGTGGCCTATAAAACAGTGGGATGCTTCAAGAGGGGCTGGGATAGGGGAAAAGGGAGGGTCATGGGAGAGGCAGCTGCAGAGTAGGGGTGCTAGCTGCAAAATCTAGCAGACTCGACAGACCAAATGGCCTTTTTATGCTGGCAGTTTCGTATGTATGTTCGTATTTAAAAGTCAGCTCCTGGTTTTGCCAAAGTAGCTCCTGGTTGGCTAGAAAGTGCCGATACCCAGGAGCTATTCCAGGCTCCTGGCCATTAAATCCTTATTTCAACCCCTGCAATACCTCCTCTCCCCGATGTGCCTTCTGTTGGATGGTAAATGCTTTGGTGTCTGCGGTGGTGTCCAGTGATGTTGTACCTGCTAGGTCTGTTTTGGGAGTCTGGCAGGAGGAGACCAAGAAGAAGGGCTGTCAGACCACCAATTTTCTGAGTGCACAGGGGTAAAAGAGAGAGACGGACAGACTAAATGGGTGCTTTTTGGGTTGGTTTCTGCTGGTGTGTGTTGGGGGGTAGGGGTCCTCATTTACTCAGGATCGCGCAAGGCTCATGATGGATCGGATGGCCGATGCAGAGAGCAGGGTTGAGCAGCATGAAGGAGGTTCCACAAGCTGTGCTGACTCAGACATAGAAAGGTGTTCTGCTTGCTCAATGCGTAAGTACAGAGAAAGAATTCAGAGCTAAGCTTATTTAAGTAACCAGTAGTCAATGGCTGCTAATGCCGCACCTTCAGTGTAATGTAAAGAGAACAGCAAAAAAACCACCAGCGCCTTATGTATTACACAACATAGATGGGTTCATTATTAACCCTTCTGTGTTTTGTACAGCATCAGGGGCTGGTGTTTTTTTGCTATTCTCTTAACAGTTCACTGAAGGTGCGGCATTAACAGCGCTGCTGACGACTTGCCATTTAAATCAGCCAGCCCAAATTTTTTTCCTGTTTCACGGCCAGCAGAGCAGCTTTTACTCATGTGTCTGACTTGCACATCAGCTGCCTGCGTCCTCCGATCTTCACGCTGCTTACTGTGCTGACCCAACTAGGAGGACTTAAGTTGAACTTGCCGTAACAGATTGACGGAACTTGGGCTAAGCGTTTTTCTCTTACTGGGAGGCAGTGAGTGTAATGAGACCTACCTGGAGGGGTGGTAATGCTGGAGTTGGGGGAAAAAATGAGTGATGCACTATGCAGGCTCTAGTCGCAGCATTAATTACACAACAGCATGCAATAATTTAGCCATATTCAGTGAAGTGCTGTGACTCATATGAGAGGCAGGGGTTCCAGTAAGTGTCCTTCAAGATGCATGCTCATTAACAGAAAGTCTGTATCACGTGGTGCCTCTTTCAGTCTTCCATACGCACACGTGGTACACAGATCGTGTTAACTACGACTATGCATTAACACGCAGTTACTTTAAGCTACTCAGCCATTGGAGAAGGATCTCCTTTAGCAGTGCAGGGCAGTTGAACTATTTGGCGCGTTAAAAACATTAAAACTTTCTCCTCCTGAGAAGAACTCATTCTAAATATTCTTTCTTCTGTCTGAGTTTTTTTGATAAAAAGAATTACTCTGGACAACAGCTTTCTGAGATAGAGCGAAGGCTAACAGCATGACTGTAGTGTATGAGAGTCTGAGGGAATAGGGGCCTCAGTGAAACGGATCAGAAACCAGATTTTTATTTTCATTTTTTTTTAATACACATTATTTCTGACTTTGGATGTAACTTGCTGACAAAAAAAACAAAGGAGGCAGAGAAAAGTGACTCTTAAAAAAACAGCTTGCTTTGAGTAATTACTGAAGAGCTTGCTAGTTGGCAAAGCACTCAGGATTTGAAGAAGACGGTCTGTATAACTCAGACTTTAGTCTTGGGGGCTGGATGTTGAATTTCTGAGTAACCTTTGCATTTCTCTGATTGATTAGTCAGCACAATCTGGCTAAAGTGGTACACTGCCTCTGTACTGACTTTAATATTCTTTCTAGATTTTTTTTTTGTCTTTGGTAACTAGGTAAGGCCCACTAGGCACAAGTGCTGCCTGTCTTCAGGGAGCGACCTGGGAGCACTAGTGGTTAAGTGACTTGCTTAGAGTCTCACAGTATGCAAGTGGAGGTTGTAAGAATCAAGCCAAATTAATAAAAGCCATTTATTTTGGTGTTCACGAAAATTTATAATTTCGGTGCATTGACCCTCAACTTTTGGCTTCTGTCCCCCTACTTTGGAAGCAGGGGGTCAGACTAACCCCCTGATTTCCAACCCTAATGCAAGGCCTGGGGTATCATCTTTCAGAAAAAGAGGTGTGCAAGAACAAGGGGGCTCAATTTGAAGATTGAGGGGGGACGGCTCAGAGGTAATGTGAGGAAGTATTTCTTCACGGAGAGGGTTGTGGATGCATGGAACAGCCTTCCTGAGGAGGTTGTGGAGTCAAAAACAGTGGTGGATTTCAAGAATGCATGGGACAGTCATAAGGCAATTCTAGGGGTTGGGGGTAGGAAGAAGTAGGCTGTTGGTTAACCTGGATCTGCAGCTTATCAATTAGGTAGGGAAATGGTCAGATTGGGTGGGCCAAGCGGTCCTTATCTGCCGTCAAATTCTATGTTTCTATGTTCTATACTCCGTCTGGGGGTTCCTCTTACCCAGATGCAACACCTTGCTTATTTTGGCATTAAACTTGAGTTGCCAGATGTTCAACCATCTTTCTAGCTTTTGTAAGTCACTCTTAAGTTCTCTAATTACCTCTGTGCTATCAACCCTATCAGCTAGCTTGGTGTCATCCGTGAAGATTCACAGTTTAACTTGTACTCCTACACCACTATCACAGATGAACATGCCAGATGGGTGCATCCAAGGGTATTGAGGGAGCTCAGGGAAATACTGGCTGCACCGCTGACAGTTCTATTTAACAGTTAACTAGAAACAGGAGTGGTTCCAGAGCACTGAGAAGGGGTGGATGTAATCTCACCACAAAAGTGGCAGTAGGAAGGAGACTGGCAATTACAGGCCCATCTGCCGGACATCGGTGGTGGAAAGTTAATGGAATCACTGCTGAAGGAAAGATTGTGGACTTTCTTGAATCAGTGAGTTACAAGACCCAAGGCAGCATGGCTTCACGGAGGGGAGGTCATGTCAAATGAATCTGATAGATTTCTTTGACTGAGTGAGAAAGGATTTAGATCAGGGTGAAGCGTTGGATGTGGCCTACCTAGATTTCAGTAAGTCTTTTGAGAATGTTTCACATAAGAGACTAGTAATTAAACTGGGTAGCTTAGGAGTGGGTCCAAAGGTAGTAAACTGGATACAAAACTACTTAGGAGATAGGAGTCTGAGGGAGATGGTATACGGAGTTCATTCCGAGGAACAGAGGTTGACTAGCAAGTTGCCTCAGGGACCGGTCCTCTTTAATGTCTTTATAGGTGATATTACAGATGAGCTGGAAGGGAAGATCTGCCCTCTCTGTGGATGACAGCAAAATCTGCAATGGGGTAGACACTCCGGGGTGGGGGGTGGAAAGGATAAGCAGAGACCTGAGAAAACTACAGGAGTGGTCAAGGTCATGGCAGCTGGGTTTTAATGCGAAAAAGTGCAAAATAATGCACTTAAGGCATAGAAACCCAGAGGCGGAGTACAAAATGGATGGAGTGGTATTGGCGACCACCAAGCAGGAAAGAGACCTGGTGGTAATATTATCGGATGACCTATAGGTGGGCAGGCAGTGCGATGAGACATTCGGAGGGCTAGGCTAGTGGGATGCTGGGGTGCATAGGGAGGGGTACCACCAGCAGAAACAGGGAAATTATGTTGCCTCTCTACAGATCGCTGTTAAGCCCTGCCTAAAGTACTGTGTCCAGTTCTGGGAGACCACATCTCTGGAAGAGCACAGATAGAGTGGAGGCGGTCCAGTGGAGGGCAACTAAAATGGTGCTGGGTTTGCATTAAAAGCCCTATGAGGACAGAATAAGGGACCTCAATATTAACACCCTGGAACAAAGGAGGGAGGGGGGGGATATGACAGCATGGGTTGAGTTTAGCACCAAAAACCTGGTAGCCATCAGGCCAGTGACTCAGCGAAAATTAATGGCCCGCATAAAATGTTGGTGGCCCACCAGGATGATACTACTGCCTTACTCTACTCATACTGGCTCAATAACAGGACAAAGAACAAATCTGATAATTACGTTTTTTTGGGGGGAGGGGGCAGAATGAGTGTAAGTTTCCAAGTAAATAAACTGGACACAGATGTTCATGCCTAGGGAAAGAAAACTAGCACAGAGACTGGTTTACCAAAGAAGTGACCAGGAAGAGCCAAATTATGGCAGTATATTAGTACCTTACTAACAGAGGACTACACTAAATTTTATAAAGACTGAGCCTATAATATTTCACTGGTAAACTGTACACTGATGGACTTCACTTAGATTTTTCAGAGGAGAGTTACTATAACAGCTACAGTTCAAACACTGGTAGAAATTTGTTTATATGGAGAATATCTGTAGAAAACGGAGGCTGCAAACTTGAAGCAGTCCCTCCCCCAACTAATGAATGAATTCTCACTACTCTTTTAAATCTGTTTTCCCTACAATGGATTTGAAAATGTTTGGCTAGAGTGTTTGAATTAGCAACTGCACCACGCTCAGGGCAGAATAGCTTGCTGTCCAGCACTGCATGTTCTTTTGCCTGTCACCAAGGTCAGCTAGAAGCTAGTAGTCACAAGATCAGTGTAGGAGCTCCACTGCTATCATATTTGTCCAACCTGTTGTTCCCACCTGTGAAAGGTTCTGCTGTTCGCACTGGAGTGACTGCTCACACTGACTCGACTAGTCCTGGTGTTCCCACTATGTATTGTTGTGTGTCTCTCTTCGCGCATGATTCTAGGTCCAGTACATCAATTCGTGCACAAGCGCGTCAGTCTCCACAACCAGGAAGTTGGAGATTTCCAGCACCGGCAACCCTTCATTTCTTAAAGGTGCAGTGCATTATTTACTTTAAAAAGGTGCTGGCCAATCGGGCTAGCAAAGGAGGACATCCTCTGGCACACCTTCAAATTGGCTGGCCTCGGGCTACTGGTAAAGTTGACCCCGTGACAAAATAGGAGGAGGAGTTTTTATTGGTCTGTGGTGCCCTTCTCTGGAGGCTCAGGGCACCATTACAAAAATAACAGAATACTTCAAATACATAAATACTATCAGCTCTATTCAATACAGTTAAAATGAACATAAACAAATATTTATAGATATACTCATTTAATCCCTGAATGCTTGCATAAAACAGAAAAGTCTTCAGACCCGCTTAAATGCCTCCACTGGAGTGGGCTCCCTCAAAGTCCTAGGCAAGGAATTCCATAGGACCGGGCTGCCATCTTAATTGCCTGGTCCCAGCTGATTTTAGTCTTGCCCTAGCAGGGACTACAGGAGGCCTTCCTCAGCAGAGTGAAGATGACATCAGGAATGTGAGAATGCAGGAGCTCTGAGAGGTAACCCGGCCCAGCCATGCAGGAAGCAACAATTCCAGCTCTAATCCACAAGGTGCATTTGGTATATTTCATAGCAGTAGCAACAAATATTAGCACCACTGAATCCAGTGCAAAAGGCTTTTATTGTAAGTCCAAATGTGAAATACGACGCATGCACACATGCACACACACCACACACACACACACACACACCACACAACTTGGGCACACCTCAGGCTTCAAAAAGCCTTTTTGCACTGGATTCAGTAGTACTGGTAGTTGTTGCTGCTTCAGCCCATGCTGGGTCTTCTACGTCAGAAGACCTACTTTAAAGGTGATCTGCCACTTCACTGGCAGCCAATGCAGTTCACGCAAGGCCAGGCAGCATTCTACAGCAGCTGCAGGCATTGCAGCACACCTCCCTTGACACCTAGGTATAGAGCATTGCAGTAGTCCAGCCTCAAGGTCACAAATGCTTGCACCAACATGGCCAGGTCATCAGGTGGTACAAGCACTTAATCGGGCTGATATTTCGAATATGGTAAAAACAACTCCAGATAACTGCTGCCACCTGAGCCTTCAAAATCCCATTCTCTTGCATGATTCCCACATTTTTCACCTTGTTTGAGGATAATAACCTAGAGGGGCCAAGCCAGGAGTCATTTGGTGTTCCAGTGGTAACAGCCCGCTCTCTAGCATTGCTCTGACGTACCCTACTTTTCTTTTCTTTTAGTAATTTAATATGCTTTTTGGCTACCAGCCCTCCAAGAGCTCAGCCCCTGACTCCTCCGACCTCCACCCACTCCCAGACTTACTCAGAGCAGCGATCCACCCAGGCTTGCCCCGGGCAGGTCACAGCTCCCACAGTGAGACTGTCACGGTTCTCAACAGAAGAACCACCGGAGGCCTCTCTGACTTACTCTCAGCAGGGCCAGGCTTCACCAATGAAGACTGTCTCAGTTGCCACCAAGCTCACAGAGGGTGGCATGGGGCCAGAGAGATGTACGCCGCGAACGTACGCCAGGCAGTTTTTCTGATAATGGGCATGGCATGCAATGACATGGTGCAATGAAAACGCCCAGCACACCTCCTGACAGCTTGGCTCTGGTAGCTGTACTCTCCCAGCCACTGCCAGGGGTCAATCACACGCTGGTCACTCCTGCCTCCCTCCAGAGGAGGACAGCAGTCCCAAGGATGCTCAATCCTCCTCCCCGGCTGGCCCTCTGAAGCCCCAAGTTTGGTCTCAAGCCGGACCACGGCATCATAGACGGAAATCCAGCCTTTGGCTCTGCAGACCGGCGCTTTACTCTTTAAAGCTTATCCCGTCACTTTATCATGCATATTTTTATTACAGGTGTATTCTTTATCACTGGGGTTCTTAAACAGTGCCTGTCATGGCAGAACAAATGGACATTACCACCAAGGCTCAGCAGGTGCATCACACCCCACCAGCTACCCTCGAGAAGGACCGTGGCCTGAAGCAGCCGAAACAGGAGACACTGACGTACCTCCCTTCAGTAATTCAGATTCTAGTCTTTTGACAGTGGAGCAGTTTTTACAAGAGATGATCCCTCTGTGTAACACCATTCTGCATCTTTTGGAAGACATGCAGGTTCTCTGGCCAACCCTTAAATGAGCTTATACGCAAGGTCAGGGATGCAGAGGCTAGACTCAGCTCCGTGGAGGGTAGGCGTGCTAAACCGAACCCACTCCGACCTCCTTATGACAAAAAATTGTCACCTGGAGGAGCAATTAGAAGATCAAGAAGGGCACCAATAGGTGCAATAATTTGTAATTATAGGATTACCGGAGTGGTCTGAAGGCAAGTATGTTATCACTTTTGTTCAGCACCTGTGTGAAAAGATTGTGACCCTTCACCCAACGGCCTGCAATATGTCATAGAGCGGGTGCATTGAGCCTTCAGGCCAATGCCAGGAGAAGGGGGAAGCCACGGGCATTTATTTTCCCATTGCTGAATTTCCTCGCTAAGCAACATATTTTAGCACAGGTGCGGGGTACGCAGAAGATCTTTTAGGAAGACAACTGCATATTAATATTTCAGGTTCTGCCATTCCAAACTCAGCAAGAAAGAGCATCGTATTGTCCCAATACAGCGAAACTGCTAGCCACTAACATTGTTTCGACTGCTATACCTAGTTAAACTACAAATTATTCACAACAAAACACAGAAGATCTTCACATCGGTGGAGCAAGCTCAAGTGTAACTTCCACTTTTTTTCCCCTGACCTGTTCAAAAATGCTTCTTGACTTTCTATGTTGTCTCTTATTGTCGGCTTGCATGAGTCTTGGGACCTATGAACCTTTCCTTGGACTCGTTTAAGGGCTGTTTTTGGGGACAGTGTCATTGAGACTGTGTTGGAGACACTCTTTGTTGTTGTCTCCTCCCTTTTGTTTTTGATGTTAGTGTTTTTATTTTCTGTATTATGTCCTACTCTGGCTCCTGACAACACAGGGCTTATTTCTCTCAATGGTTTTGGCAACGTTTTCCTCAGAGACTTTGCACTGTTAAATGTGAACTTTGGCATGCTGCTTTGCTGCCCTCTACTGTTCTATGAATGCTGAATAGTGTGCACTGTTTGATTTTTACATTCTAACTGATATATATTGCATATTGGTGAGTGCTAATTCATATTTCCATACTTGCTGTTTTTGCTTGTTATTGAAGTTCTTCCGGGTATTATTGGGGGGTTCACATAATTTACACCATTTAACATGTTATTTAGTTTATGGGCTAGTTGCTTTGCTATAGTAATTTTGCTACAGTAGTTGTGTAATGCTTGTTATGCTTGTAGTTTCTTTGGAATTGTTATTGACAATTATTTGTTACATGGTTCTTAGGTCGGTTGGGGGGTATAATGATGTGTATTAGCATACGCTAGTTGCGTATGTTGCGTTACTGCACATGTGCTAAGCTATCTATACAAGTCTGGCAGGCAGTAGCCTGAGCTTTTGCCAGTGTCATACAGCACAGTGGTACCAGTAAACTAATCGGAGCACTCTGCTTACTGGTCTGCATTATTACATGGTGTCAGAATGGAATGCCTGTGCCTCCCACCGCTCTCAGTCTGCATGAAAATGTCACTGAGAATTGGAGAAGACTTAGGCAGCAATTCGAGATTTTCTTGGCTGCCAATGGAATCGCCGAGAAGTTCCAGGCTATGACCCTTTTGCATGTGGCAGGCCCTGCTGTGCTGGAGGTATACAACGCTTTTATATGGGAAAGGGAGGAAGATAAGGAGAAACTAGACAAAATTATGGGACAATTTGAGTTACCGTAACCCAAAAAAGAATGTGACTTAATGAGAGACACCTATTGAATACTAAGGCCCAGAATCTGGGTGAGTCCATTGATTCATATGCAACTGAACTGAGGCTAAACGCTAAATCCTGTAATTAGGAGACTTAACTGAATCACTGATTAGAGACAGAATTATGTGAGCATGTGGATGCAGACTGTTGAGAGATGTGTACTTAATGCTAGACAAAGCCATAGATATATGCAGAGCTGCTGAACTGAGTGAAACACAAATTAAGTGTTTAAGTTAAAATGCTCAGGAAGTGAACGTGAGATTAATAAATGCTTGGCATATGGACAGTTTTGTAGATTGTGCAACAGAAAAATAATTTGCTAAAGTACGTCATGTGGGCAAACACAGTGAGAGACATGTTGTTAAAGAAGACGATGCCCAGGAGAATGAAGTTGCTTTTAATGTTGAGACTGTGACTACTTAAAGCCAGAGACTGACTGGAAAGTAAACCTGACCATAAATGGGGAAAATGTGATGTTCAAACTAGACACTGAAGCACAGTGTAATGTGATGCCTTTTAGATGTATAGAACAATGCCTAAGGAAGCCATTCAAGGTCAACAGTCAGACTAGTTTCCTGTTCTGGGCATAAACTTGATGTGAAAGGCAAAAGTGATGTTGTTGACATGTTTTAAGAAGAGGCACTATTCGCTGCCATTTCAAGTGGTTGATGCAAACGTGACCCCAGTGTTGGGCCTTTTACTTGTTTAGAAATGAGCTCATAAAGAAGTGATTTTCGTAAATGCTTCAAGTGAGAGTGCAGGGGAAACCACAGAAGAAATATTAGCTGAATTTGCTGACATGTTTGAGGCACTGGGATGCTTAGAGAGGGCCAGCACCATATTAAGATGCACAAGTCAGTTAGCCCTGTGATCTACCCAGCTAGGAAAATACTTTTGCATTACAAGATAAGCTGAAAACAGAATTAGAAAATATGGAAAGAATGGGGGTTATTGAAAAAGTGGAGAAACCTACGAGCTAGGTCAACTCGATGGTGGTTGTAGAAAAAATCAAAGTGAGAATTTCCATAGATCCCAGAGATCTTAATAGAGATATTGAAAGAGAGCATCACCCGATGAAGGCAGTTGAAGAGGTTGCAGCTAAGCTAGCAGGAGCTAAAGTTTTCAGTGTTAGATGCTGAACATACCTTTTGGCAGAATAAACTGGATAGGCCCAGCTCTGATTTAGTGACTTTTAATACACTCTTTGGGCAGTACAAGTTCAAGTGTCTCCCTTGAGATCTGCTCAGCACCAGAGGTCTTCCAAAAGAAACTGTCACATATTTTTGAAGAGCTAGGGCACTGAAGTCTTATGGATGACACTCTAGTGTGGGAAGCACAATGAGAGGCTAAGGAATGTTTTAAAAAGAGCCAGAGATGAGCATTCGTCTTTAAACATGAAAAAATCCAAAATCAGAATGCCAGAAGTCCAGTATATTGGGCATAACTTAAGTGAGGATGGGCTGTTGGCAGACCCCGAGAAGATAAAAGCAATTATCCAGATGCCCATTCCCCAAAATAAGACTGATTTACAGAGGTTTATGGGCATGGTAAACTACCTGGCAAAATTCATCCCAAACCTATCATCTATAAATAAACCACTGAGCGAGTTGCAGAGAAAAGAGAACATGGCACTGGGATGGTTGCCACCAACAGGCCTCTCAGAAATTAAAACAGTCATCACAATCCCCGGTTCTGCCTACTACGACCTGAAAAGTCTGTCGAATTGTCTGTAGATGCATCTTCAGAAGGGCTGGGTGTGTCTGTTGCAGGGGCAGGCCGTCAGGCTTTGGCTGATCACTTAACAAGGCTAAAAGAAATTATGCAAATTAAGAAAGAAACACTGGCCATTGTGTTTGGCTACTCAAAATTCCACCGATATATTTATGCCAGAGAAAGGGTGCATGAATCAGATTACAAGCCCTTAGACAGCCTTTTAAGAACCACTGGTCACAGCCCACCAAGAATCCAACGCATGATGTTAAAACTATAAATGCATTATTTGAGAGTCCAGTACAAGCGGCAAAGAATCTTACATAGCAGATAATCCTGAGTAGGGCCGCTGGAGAACATTCTGCGGAGAGACTGAGTTAGACAAGTATGAGGTTCACACAGTGGACTACATGCCTATTTGTGATGAGAAACTACAATTATTTCAGCAAGAAATCAACTGAGATTCAGCTTTGGTCAAACTTAGATACTGGTTTGAATGGGTGGCCCCATGAAAAAGCATCAGTGCATCCAGAGATAAGGCAGTATTGGCTGTTCAGAGATGAAATCTGAATAGATTTTGGACTTTTGCTGGGGTGGTGGTGCTGTGGAGCCCGAGCAACAGCTATTACATGCTCTTTACATTAAATCAACAAAATCTGCCTTAATCCTCCCTTTTTAAGCTTTGAAAGTGAATTTAGCTTACACCAGTGGAAATTTAGCTAATATGGGTAACCCTAAGCAAGACAAAACAGCTGGAGGAGTTGGAAAAACTAAGGGAACCAACAGGGCCTTGAGACCAGAAGAAGCCATGCAGGCCGAGGAAGCTTCCAGCTCTGGAGAAACAACTACTACTTTGGGGCACAAACTACAAATATTAATGTTTCAGTGTCTTCCCTAAACCAGAAGGTAGATGACTTCAATAGTCACGTCCTGGTTCTTGAAACTGCAGTGGATGGCCTGAAAGAAGAAATGTAGGAGGACTACAGCAGGCCAATGCCTCTACAGGAGCTACCTCACTTATGGCAAAGAAACCCAACATCTGCGGGTGAGACTAGAAGCCCTTGAAAATCAAACACGATCTGCCAATATTCGTACAGTGGGATTGCCTGAAGGCTCCGAAGGCAACCACCCAATTATGTATATATGGGACTGGTTTATAGAAAAATTGTTACCGGGGGAAGCAAATGAAGAATGGGAAATACAAAAGATCTACCGGGTTACCTCCCGTGGTCAATCACAAAATTATGACGAGCCCCACACCCTAATGTTGGTCACCTTGTTAGTTGAGGCGTGGTGACAAATCTTCGTTATGCCCGTCAGGCAGCACCACTGACCCAAGATGAGTGACAGGTAAATATATTTCCAGATATCAGCTACACCACAAAACAGCAACCGAAGAAGTTCGATGGAGTACGGCGGGTGCTGCAAGAGTTGAGCGTGCTGCATAAAGTGATCTTCCCCGCCCGGCTTCAGATCGTCCATCAAAGCAAAGTTTAAATGTTCTTGGATCCCATTGAAGCCGGCAAGCGGGCTGATCGCAGGGCGGCTGAATCCCGAACTCGGCTGGAGGACTCAGAGGGTGAGGACGTTCTGGGTGCACCCTGAAGAGCTACTTAGGACTTTGGACTTTCTCTAAAATGTAGCTTAACATACTAAGCTAGCTGGTACTGTTTTTTTCCAGTGTTTAAATCCCCATTACCCGACTGTTATTCTAAGAGCTTCTATAATTATGTAAAAAGTTCACCTGGTTGTGGGATGTTTTCTGCACAATCAAGTAACTACTACTCCTACATGGGAAGTCTCTTTAGGGCTTATAAATAAATGATTTTAAGTTTATTCTTAGAAGCTGGGTATTTGGGAGCAGAAAGGGACAGATTATTTTGACTGTAGATTTAGAAATGATTCCGCTATAAGATCACTATAAAGAAGTGTGTTTTCTTTTTATTAAGATTTAATACATGTCCCATTGGGGACGCTGATATTACTGGAACTGGAACTGCTAGACAATCCTACTACATCACGAATAGCCATGTAGCTCATGGACTCATTAAAACAGCACAATATGGATTTAATTTAGGAGAAAAGTTAATTTAGATTCCCCTATTGATGTATCACTATATAGCAAATGCATAAGTATCCTTTGATTGAGGGAGTTTTGGTCCCAATAGTTAATCTAATTGATGGTCTGTTTGCTGCATGCTTTATTCACATGTCATGTCTATGATAAATGGATAAAAATAAAGTATAACAAAAAAAAAAGAAATTGGACTTTTGCTAAAGGGAGAGAGACTGATAGTGCCCACATCGAGACCAGAAATGTTAGCCAGATTGCACAGAAGCCACTTCGGCACTGAAAAATGCAAGTACAGGGCCAGAGACCTCTTATTCTGGCCAAGGATGAATAGTCAAATTAGTGACATGACAGCAAAGTGTGATGTTTGCAACCAAAGTGACATTGCAGAGGAACTGGAAGGAAAAGTATGTCTCTTTGCAGATGACACAAAGATCTGCAACAGGGTTGATACACAAGGTGGGGTGGAAAGGATGAGAAGGAACTTGGCAAAGTCGGAGGAATGGTCAAATGTATGGCAGCTTAGATTCAACATAAAGAAGTGCAAAGTAATGCACCTGGGAAACAAAAACCCAGGGGAAGAATACACAATGGGTGGTGAGATACTAACAACAAAAATGGAAAGGAACCTGGGGGTAGTAATATCAGATGACCTTAAGGTGGGTAAGCAATGCGAGAAGGCAGTAAGGAGGGAATGGGAGTATACCGGGATGCATATGGAGAGGCATCACCAGTAGAAAACAGGAAGTTGTTATCCCTCTGTACGGACAGCTGGTGAGACCTTATCTGGAGTACTGTTTGCAGTTCTGGAGACCTCATCTCTGCAGGGCGTAGGCAGGATGGAGGCTGTCAGAGGAGGACAACTAAAATGGTGCGGGTCTGCACCAAGACATACAAAGAGAGATTAAAGGAGTTTATAATGTGTACCCTCGAGGAAAGGAGGGAGAGGGGACATGATAGAAACTTTCAAGTACCTCAAGGGAATCAACAAAGTCCAGGAGGGTAGCATCTTTTAAAAAGAGGTGTGCAAGAACATGGGGCACAATTTGAAGATGGGGGCGGCTCAGAGGTAATGTGGGAAGTATTTTTCATAGAGAGGGTTGTGGATGTATGAAACGGCCTTCCTGAAGAGGTCGTGGAGTCAAAAACAGTGGAGGAATTTAAGAATGCATGGGACAGACATAAGGCAATTCTAGTTGGGTTGGGGGGGGTAGGAGGAAGTAGCCTGTTGGTTAACTAGGATCTGCAGCTTATCCATTAGGAAGGGAAATGGGCAGACTAGGCAGGCCAAGCAGTCCTTATCTGCTGTCACATTCTATGTTTTATTGTAGCTGAACTCGTATGGATGTGCAATTGTTTTTTTCGTTATGCACTGGGTAAGTGCCGCAACTGTTGTTGAACAGACATTTCCCTGGTGTCTAGTGGCACCCCCCACCCTCTGATCACCGTCCCCTCATGTACAGGAATTTCCCTAGTGTCTAGTGGTATCCCCCACCCTCCTATCTCCATCCCCTCATGTATAGGATGTTTTTCTGGTATCAAGTGGTCCCCTCCAACTGCCATTCCCTTACGTAGAGGACATTTCCTTGGTGTCTAGTACCCCCCCACCCTCTGATCATCATCCCTGCATTGTTAGCTATAATAAGAGAAAACATCCTCGATTTTTTAACCTGTAAAAACAAAGCGGTTCTTCGTTGATCTGACCCTGTCAACTCGACCTCCCACTTAGCACTCACCCCCCAACACCACCACTGCACTCCTCCTACACTCTCTCACCTGAGCAGGTCCCAGGCGAAGATTCACTCTCCAATCGAAGGCGTTGCTAGCTGGAACTGCTGATGCAATATGAGAAAGTAAGGTAAGTGTGGTTCACTGTATTTAGAAACATAGAATTTGACGGCAGATAAGGACCGCTTGGCCCACCTAGTCTGCCCAGTTTCCTACCTAACAGATAAGCTGCAGATCCTAGTTAACCAACAGCTCACTCTCAAAGGATTTTGAACTTTGATACGTAACTTTTGTCAATCTTGCATATTTTGACCCCAGATTTTCCACATGTCCTTTCTGGGACCCCACCTCATCACCAATGGCAGTGGAATTATGCAAATCAGGCCTGAAAGGTGATTTTGTAGTTGCATGGCAAAATCACCATTCGGACAGGATTTTAAAAATTTCACGCTTTGTCCATGGTGGTGCCATAGAAGGCTGTGTTGAAATTTGGGGTCAAAATATTTAAAATACTAAAATTATGAGTGTATATTTGAAATTTTACACGCACACTTACAACGTTGGTAATTTTATATATTCTGACCGCAAATTTTCAACATAGCCATATTTTCACATCACCTCGTGAATGTGACAACTGACATTTTTCAAATCCTGGCCAGAATGTGTTTTCGCTCCTCTGGTGCAGAATAATGTTGTTGATGTGCAAAATCACCTTTTGGGTGGGTTCTGAACATTTTCTCCACCCTTGTTAATGGGGGTATAAGAAGGCTATATTGAAATTTGGGATACACATATTACAAAACAACAAAGTTCTGAGTGTACATTGAAATTCTACAATGCATGCCCATACCTTTGGTAAATTTAAATATTTTCACCCCAAATTTTCAACATTACCATTTTTTACATCACCTCATGAGACATAACAACTGTCAATTTTCAAAACCTGGCCAAAATGTATTTTCACACGGTACCATGGAATGACATTTTGGCTGAGGTTTGAAAATGTTCACATACTAGGTTCTTGAAGTGGGTTTATAACACGCTATGCTGATAATTTGGGATCAAAATATTTAAAAAACAACACAGTTATGAAGATACGTTGACTTTTTCCAATCAGTTTCATAAGTTTGGGAACTTACATACTATCATACTATTTGCCAGCAGATTAGGCTGTACGGTCTATCGAGTCTGCTCGAACCTTAGATCCTTAGTTGGGTGCCGAGACCCTTCCATCCCTTGTGCTCCAGAAACCCGTATCATCCATCCCCACCCCCCTGGGACAGGCCATCATCTGATACATCCACTTTCTGTGTCTGTCCCACCCTCTCTTGAAGCCCTCCACTGTGGATCTCTGAACCAGCTCACCAGGTAGTGCATTCAAGGTCCACCACCCTCTCAGTGAAAAACCTCCTCCTCTTTTCCCCTCCCACCCTTCCAACTTCAAACCATGCCCTCTGGTGATACCTCCCTGCTTTAGTCTAAAGATCCCTCCATGTTTACCCTATTTATTCCTTGGGGTACTTGAGAGACCTCAATCCTTGTCCCCTCTGTCTCCTCTCCTCCAATGAAAACAGGCAGAGCTCCTTAAGTCTGTCCTCATACGTCAAATCCCTAGCCCTAGTATCATCTTTGTTGCCCTCCTCTGTACCCTCTCCAGGAGCTGTATGTCCCTCTTCAAGTGTGGTCTCCAGTACTGTACACAGTACTCAAGGTGTGGTCTAACCAGTCCATTGTGCAAGCGGCAGAATCACTTCCTTGCTCCTGGTGATCCCCTTCGATGCATCCCAACATCCTGTTTGCCTTGCTAGCCGTCTCCTGCACTGCTCAGAGTTATTCCTTAATGCATCCACCACTGCCCCTAGGTCTTTTCCCCTACTGAGGGCCTTTAGCTGCCGGACAATGCGGGGCAGCTGGTCGAGACCGGCGCCGCCACAGCCAGGGCGATCCACAGGTAGGGCCCGGCGCGCATCCAAAGTCGCCGCCGCCGTGAGGCGACACCTCGTCCAGCCACGGCGCATGCCCAGCCCCGCTTCACGCCCAAGCCCGACCGACACCTGATGCTGCACAGAACGGTATGGTCATCAGGGCCCTGCACATCTGCACCTGTTCATGCAGGTCCCAAAGGAATCTGTGTTAATGAGGGTATCATTTCACTATCTCAAAAAGAAGGGAAATTCTTTGTAAAAAAAACTTTGCTAGTGCACAAGTTATGGTAACTTAATGCCACAAAAGTAGGGAAATGTGACATTATGGTTTTGGGTCTCTGGAGTCTTGGCAAATCAGCGGTGGGGTCTTCCTTGAGGTCGTCAACCCTAATGCTCCCCCCCCCCAACCAATAGCCTCCAATCTGAAGGACAAGGTACAGCTTCAAGTTACTGCCTCATAATGATACACTCTTCAAAGGTAGAGAAGTATGTCTCACCATAGGTTGCCAACACAATTTGTTTTACCTTTCTTCAGGCAGGGCCCTGTAGGAGATCATGTGTGACGTTGTTTGCTCACGATATGGGGTGGGCATTAGGACCGACAACCCCAAGGAAGACCCTACCACTGATAAGTCAAGACTCCGGAGACCAAAAACCCTAATGTTTTTCCTTCTGCTGCTTGGGGGGTTAGGGTCAGCAACCCTAATGTCACATTTCCCTACTTTTGAGACATTAAGTAACCCTAACTGGTGCATTAATTAAGTTTTTTGCAAATAATATTTTGTATGTTTGTATACTGGCGTAAAGTGTGTGTGGGGTAGGATAGGGATGCCCCTACCTGTCAATATACATGAGAGTATTTTTTTTTAGTTACAGTTATTCCCCCAAATAAATGGTTGCATTCCATATCTCTTATTTTTGTTGAGCAGGCTGGAATGAAAATATGAGACTGACTATGAGTATCGGTTTTGTTTTAAATGTAATCTGTGACAAGTCCATTTTTATGTTGCCAGACATGATGGAGGTGCTGTTTAGAATACCCCAACAGATATATGACATCTTGTTTACAAGTGGCTCCTGACGTTGCACAACAGAAATATAGAAAAGTGATGGCAGAAGGAGACCAAAGGTCCATCAAGTCTGCCCTTGAAATCCTGAGATCCTAGGTGATCCTGGGTCCTAGCTGGTAGATTCCTTTGTGGATCCGACTCCTTATCCCAAGCACTTTTGAATGCTGATACGGTCCTAGCTCCTACCACTACTGCAGGTAGTTTGTTCCATGGCTTCACAATCCCTTCCGAGAAATAGTGCTTCCTAAGATCCCTCCTGAAACTCCCACCCCTCAGTTTCCATTCATGCCCCCTTGTGTTTGAGTTGGGAGCCTTTGTGAATAGTTCAGCATAGGGTACTGAATTTAAACCCTTCATGTACTTAAAGGTTTCTATCATATCCCCCCTTTCCCTCCTAGATTCAAGTGAGTACATGTTTAACGCCTCCAGCCGCCCCTCGTACGACAGCCCCTGAAGCCACTGTATCATTCTGGTTGCCCTTCTCTGAATGGTCTCTATCCTTCTTAAGGTATGGTCTCCAAAACTATGCAGCGGTATTCCAAATTGGGTCTCTGCCTAGGTCTGTACAGTGGAAGTATCACCTCCCTATGCCTACAGTCAAATCCTCTCCCTATGCATCCCAGAATTTTGTTGGCCCTACTATATGCTGCATTGCATTGGCTGGTTTGTTAAAGGTGTCGCTAATAATAACTCCTATTCTTTCTCTTTTGAGGTCACTGAATTTTACCCCATTTAGCCAACAGGTTGTTCTAGGGTTATTCCTGCCAATATGCATCACTTCACATTTCTTGGCATTAAATTTCAGCTGCCAGATACTAGACCATTATTCTGACCTTTTCAAATCATTTTGTATGGTGCTCACTGCTTCTTCACTGTCCACCCTTCGCCCTAATCTTGTCCTGAATACCTATTCCTCTGTCTCTGATGAACACTCTAAAAAGGATTGGGCCAAGCCCAAGCCCTGTGGGACCATACTTGTCACTTTTCCCTCCTCTGACATCTCCCCACTGACCACAACCCTTTGCCTCCTTCCGTTCAACCAGTTTCCCACCCACTTATCGATGCACCTTGCTATGCCCAGAGCCTTTAGCTTCTTCAGGAACTCAGGGTTTTATTTGACTCTAAAAATTGATTAGCGTTTTGCTCATAAAAGTGCTAAAACATTGCAAAAATGCATAGCCCTTGCCTCACTGTGTTTAACAAACATAACACTTCTAGAAAACCTATATAAATACTTGCTGTACAGTTAGTATTGTCCCAAGAAAAAAACTGCTAATCAATTATTTAAAACCCTGAAAGTGTTTGTGTAGTACTGAATCAAAGGCTTTGCTGAAGTCAAAACAGAGGAGGTCCACTGCCCGGCCACTATCCACTTTCCTAGATACCCAATCAAAAATTAATCAGGTTTTGTCTGGCACAAACCTGCCTGTAACAAAAACCTTGTTGTTTGTCGTCCTGTAGGCCATGCTTATCCAATTAGTCTACTAGGTCTTGTTTAATTAGGGCCTCTATTTGCCTTCCTAGCACTGATGTGAGGCTGACTGGCCTCAGATTATAAGCCACTTCTCTGCTTCTAGTCTTATGCAGAGGCACCACATCGATTCTTTTCAGTCATTGGGTACAACTCCGTCTGGAAGAGCGGTTAAACAGGTGCACTAAGGGTTCTGCTAACTCACTTGCTAACTCTTTAATTATCCTCTTGATGTATTCCATTCGGACCAGGAGATATGTCGATCTTTAAACGATCAGGCACCTCTCTGACCCTGCCTGTGGTAATATTTGGTGTTTCCATTTGTGGCACTCCCTTGCCGTGTGCTGTAATGCTGCAGTCAGGCACTGGGCCACTGTATTCTTTGTTGAACACTGAACAGAAGTATTTGTTCAGAACGGTGGCCTTCTGCCTGTCCTCTTCCACTATCATGTTCCCACCCCTGATTCTAACTACCGCTCCACCCTTCTTTCTCTTTTCTTGCAAATATCTGAAAAACTGTTTGTTCCTCTCCCTGACACCTTTAGCTATTTGAAGTTCCATAGCCACCTTTGCTTGTCTCATTGCTGACTTAGCCTCTTTATTCTTTAGTATGTATTCCTCCCATAGATCGTTACCCAACTTACTTTTGAAGTTGCAGAATGCTTCCATCTTGACCCTAATGGCTGTTCTAACTTGACTCTTGAACCAAATGGGGTTTGTGTCTGTTTCTTTTGGTCACTGTCTCTGTACATGCCTTTGTGGCCTCTGTGATGGTTTGTTTTATCATTTCCCAAATGTCTTCTACAAAATGTTGGTGAATCTTGAGTTTTCTCTCACTAGTTTCCTAATTTTACGAAATGTGCCCCTCTGAAATTTAGGACTTCTGCCCTTGACTGGGATTTGATATCCTTCAGGGCTATTTTAAATAAACTTGAGTTGTGGTCACTGTTATGTGGCCTCCTGACTCTGACTGCCTCAATTTTTTCTGAGTTAGTAAGAACCACATCCAAAGTTGTTCTGCCTAGTAGGATCAGTGACTAACTGTGCAAGAAAGCAATCCTATAAGGTTTCCACCGACTGACTCCTAATGATCTAGCCACCAGGATGCCCCGGTCCACATCTGGCATATTAAGGTCCCCACTACCACTAGTTCTCTTATTAGTGACATTTCTTTGATTTCCTCCAAAAGCTCCTTATCCTTGTCCTCTGCTTGGTTTGGAGGTCTATATTCCACCCTGACTTGGTTTTTCTTTCCTGAGGATGAACTAAGCTTAACCCACAGGGATTCCACTCCTTCTCGAAGGCTCATTTCGCAGGATGAGGCCTTTATCCCCTACCTAATGTACAGTGCAACACCCCCCCCCCGACACCCCTCCTGTCTTTCCTAAAGAGTGCGTACCCAGGGGCTGTGAGTTCCCAGTCGTTGTTGTCAGATGCCCAGGTTTCTGTGACTGCAACAAGATCCATACAGGACTCACCATCCATGCCCAATGGTCGCTCATCATTACCAGGCTTCTGGCATTAATGCACACCCCTGTCCATGAGCCTGTGGCTGAATTGTTGCTTCTTCCACCTGGTAAATTCCTGTGTTTCCCATGATCCTGAACCCTGTTTTCGTTCTTCGGCACCTTTTTCTACTTATTCTGTTTGTACCCGAGGTGTGATTCAGTATGTCTTGATTGTGGGGGAGTGGTGACTAAGTTCCCATCTTCTAAACTATCACTGATAGATTTTCTAGTGCCATACACCCCTTTGCCTAGTTTAAATGCCCAAGGTGAATGTCAAACTTCGTCCTAATGCACTCATTCCATGCCTGTTTAAGTGAAGTCCGTCTGGCTTGAACAGTCTTCTATCCCAGAAGCTCCCCAGTCACTCATGACATGGTAACCTTTTCCTGCACCGCTCCCATAACAATTGTTGAAATCTCAATTTCCTCCTCACTGATCCTGTTCATATGATAATTCCTTTCCCCATAGTGGAAGTATTCCCAGAAGGCTAGAGGCTGTCCGGTATTCAGTTGCTTCCCCAACTTTCTGAAGTTTAGTCCGACTTAATCCACTGTCTGGTTCACTAGGTCGTTGGTGCAGAGATGGATAAGGATATTTATTCCTTCATCTGCCTGGTGTATTATCCTCTCAATTTTTGGGGTATCTCTCTTGGCCGTGGCACGGGAGACATTGGACTTTACCACAGATCCATCCAAGTAGGACTTGATGGTTACACCTTATGAGCTGCATTATTGAGCCGACTCAACAAGAGCGACTCAAAATACTGCTCCTGCATAGGGCAACTGCTCCAATACAACGAGGAATCCTGTATAGCGAGTGTAGCAGTGAACTACACTTACTATGACAGGATATAAGCAGGTGTGGCATTAGGAAAGACAGGTTAGGTGCCTACCTGGCACCACAGCTCGGAAGGATGGGAAGCGGATCTTGAGGACTGCTAGGGCAGAAGGATCGTAGAGAGAGATGGATGTCATTGTCCATCTGCAGGCTAATGACCAGACTAGAGAAAGGGTTGGAACAGTGTTGGGGGTGGGGGGCGCGGTTTAGGGAGTTAAGGAACAGTCTTAGACAGGTAGCTCACTCAGTGACTTTTTGCTGCCTGTCTATGACAGGGGAGAAGAGAAGGATCTCTGGGCCAGAAGCTTCAACTCATGGCTGAAGGAATGGTGCAGAGAGGAAATGTTTGGCTACAATGGGGACTGGGACCCACCTGGGAACATAAGGGCCTATACAGAGGTGATGGCCTGCATCCATCTGGGAGGGTAACCACAGTCCTCAGTGGATGGTTTAAATGGTACTTCGATGAACATTTAAACTAGCTGAGGGGAGTGGCAGAGGAATTGAGAAGCAGAAATTGCTCTCCCCACACACAGGCTGAAGTACAGAGTAAGGCAAACCCAAGGGGGGGATAGGAATCCTCCAGGGTACAAATGAATAAAGAAAGCAGGGTGGTAGAGATAAAGGGTGAAGGGAACAGGAGCATTAAAAACAGACTGGGGAAGGAGGGACGGCAAAAAGCAAAAAAGGAAGGCAACAAGCAGAGAGGAAACAAAATCTGGAAGACCAAGTGTGTGAATGCTAGAAGTCTAGGAAATAAGGTTCCAGACCTACAGGCCATCATGGCAGAGGCAGACCTGGATACTGCGGCCATTGCAGAGTCATGGTGCACTGAAAACCGTGGCTGGAACATGGCCATACCAGGCTATACTCTGTTCAGGAAGGACTGGGTGGGAAGGAAAGGAGGGGAGGTGTGTGCTTCATGTGAGGGAAAGCACAAAAGCAAAACATTTAAGGGAATGGAGGCACTGTTTGCACTGGAGTGATCTACAGCCCTCCAGCACAGGGGAGGAATTAGTTAGTACTATTGTCGGAAGCTACTGCCAAGATGGCAGAAATGGGGAGGTGCTGCTGGTTGGGGACTTCAACCTGACAGCTGCAGACTGGAGCCTCCCAGCAATGGCCTCAGCTAGAAACAGGGACATCCTCGACTCTCTGCAAGGGGCATGCCTGAGACAAATAGTGAACCCACTCCTGATGGGGGCAGTACTGGACCTGGTACTCACTAATAAGGACAGTACTGCAGAAGCGACCAGTGATCACTGTACAGTGTGGATCAATATAAGAACAGTTGCGGAACTGAGCCACACAAGGGTGAGGGTCCTTGACTTCAGGATAGCAGATTTTATAAAGATGGGTGAATGCCTCAGGGATGACCAGGTAGGGGGTACTGCCTGGGTGGAAGAACACTGGACAAAGCTAAAGGAGACCATAGAGGAGGCAACAAACCTCTGCATTAAACAAATGAGTAACAGCAAGAGGAAAAAGCGACTGCTATGGTTCTCAAAAGAGATGGCTGACAAGGTAAAAGCTAAAAGAGTAGCATTCAGAAGGTATAAGCAGACCCAGAGGGAGGAGGATAGGGAGGTGTATGAGGGGAAACAGAGGAAAGTGGGGAATGCAGTAAGGAGCGCAAAGGCACAAACTGAAGCGAGAATAGCCCAGGAGGTAACAAAAGTGGACTAAACATTTTTTGGTATATAACTGAAAAGAGGAAGACCAGGGGTGGGATTGTAAGGTTAAAAAGGGAAGGAGGGACTATGCAGACCAGGAAAAGGTGGACATCCCGAACAAATACTTTTGCTCAGTGTTCACAGAAGGAGGAGAAGGGGAAGGATCACAACAAAGTAACAACCTTTGGAGGGAGGGAGGCGGACACTAGTGCTTTTTTGGAGGAGAAAGTCCTGACAGGACTCACTAATCTGAAGGTGGACAAAGAAATGATACACAGATATACAGAAAGTGAAGGCAGAAGGAGACCATGGTCCATCTAGTCTGCCCAAGTGTTTCCTGGATCTCTACTATAACCCGGGGTCTAACTCCCGTATTGTACCTTACCCATTACTGCCTCTGCTGTTCCCCTTAAAGCCCTTGCTTTATCCCACCGATGCTTGAATGCTGCCATGGTCTTTGCACTCACCACCTCCATTGGCAGGCCATTTCAGGGTTCCACCACTCTGTGAAAAAGTGCTTTCTCAGATCATTCTTGAAGCTCCCCCCTCTCAACTTCCATTTATGTCCCCTGGTAGTGGAGTCCATGGCTCTTCTGAATAGTTTGGTGCTTGGCACCTTGTTGAAGCCATTCAAGAACCTGAAAGTCTCGATCATGTCCCCTCTCTCTCTCTCCATGGTCTTCAGTGAGAACAAGTTCAGGTCCATCAGGCAATCCTCATATGAGAGACTGTGAAGTCCTTGTATCATCTTGGTTGCTCTTATCTGAACAGCCTCTAGTCTATCTCGGTCCTTTTTGAGGTGCGGACTCTAAAACTGGACACAGTATTTGAAGTGGGGCCTCACCAGGAGCCTGTACAGCAGGAAGATCACCTCCATGTTTCTGCTGTCGAATCCCCTCCCTATGCACCCCAACATCCTGTTTGCCTTGCCATAAGCTTTGTTGCACTAGCTCGAATGTTTAAGGGCGTCACATATAATGACTCCAAGGTCTCTTTCTTCCTGTGAGGTTCAGATTTAGGAGCTTAACATGTATAGCCTTGAGGAAAGGAGGAAGAGGAGACATGATAGAAACTTTCAAGTACCTCAAGGGAATCAACAAAGTCCAAGAGGGTAAGAAGGGTCAGCGTTAACGCACTAGTAGCGTCCTCATCGGAGAAATTTCATCTTTTGCGCACTGATTCGGATTCAGTGCGTCTTGATTTTACTAGCGCTCCCTAGCTTTTAATCACAGCTGGAAGGGGAAAAAAACAGTTTATTTTGCTTGCCTGTGAGCTGCAAGACAAAAAGCCACCACACGAAGTGCACAGCTAGCACTTAGCCCATTTAATTACACTGCCTGAGCGCGGGATCGTGAGTCAGCTCTCATCATTACAATACAGGGGTCGAAAAAGGCAGCATGTTAAGGGCGCTTCCAAAAGCTCCTTGTGTGTCTGCAGTGTCAGGAGGGGCATGTCCGAGCTCCGTCTTAAGTAAATGGCACATTGTGCTGAAATCGGATGTGGAGAGTCAGCAAGCAGAAAAGGAAAGGGGCGCGACATATTTAAATATGTTTCCAGAAAGCTGAAATTCCCAGGGCTGAAACTGCATGCAGTCGAGTCAGTGAGCACAAAATGGAAGGGGCGGATATATGCAAATGATGTTGCTGGATAGCTGAAACTGGATACGGACGAGTCAGCCGGCTGGAAATGGAAGGAGTGAAGTATGCAAAACGTGCTGGAGAACTGAAATTCCTTTGCAAAGCCAGAATAAAGAAATGATTACAGCGAGTGCATGTGAAGAGGTAGGGACTGGGGAAGTATGTAAACAGATGGAGCACAAGACGGGGAAAGGAATGGGAAGTATTCAAATAGTGATGAGCTGCAATTTGGAAAAGTCATGGGAGGAAGCCAGTTCAAATATGAACAGTCTAAGCTAAGTAGCATACAAGAAGAGGGGGGAAGCTAGCACTGGCTTCAATGGACCTGTACCCTACCAGACTCTTGTGCCCTTACCACAGTTTCAGTTTTGCTATTATAGGTACAGAGTGTGCTGTGTGTACACTTTGTGTAATAGCCTGAGAATGTAATGTACTTTTACAGTCTGAGAAAGAAATCATAATGTGGCAGGTTACAGGTATTGTGTAAGTGTTTACCACTGCCAAATATCCTTGAATACTACAGCAGGGAAGGATATATTGAACTCCTACACACACACACACACACACACACCCCTAACCCTATAAACAGCACAGAAGCATTGGTACAGCAGAGGAAACAGATAAGCAGGTAGACACACCCTCCCCATGGCAGCCAGGTTATTGTGAAAAATAAAATTATGATAAACAGCACAACTGTGTCAGAGAGCTTTAAAAAAAAGTTCTATATTTTTCTTTTTTATCCTGGAAAGCCCAGCCTGGATTCAACATCTTGTTTCTTGTGTGGTCCTGCTTCTTCCAATTCCTGCAGCTTGGTGGACGGGAGCACTGAGAAGTTAAATAGAGGCAGGTTTGAGGCAGTATAACACAGTGGTTTAAGGCTCTGAGCTACAAATCTGGAGACCTGGGTTTGATCCCATAGCCCCACTTGCATATTGTGTGATCCTGAGCAAGTCACTTCACTGTGCTCCCAGGTCACACCTGTAAACAAGCTTTCAGCTAGTGTGTCTCTCCTGGTTAAACAATTGGAAATTGCTTGCCCAAACTTAAAGTCACACAGTCTGTATTTGGCTTCAGTGGGGTTTGAGCCTGTGGTCTCCCAATTCCCAGACCAGTGTTACCATTATAACCCACAGACTTACCCTTAAGATACCCACAAGTCTCCTAACAGACCTCACTGCCTCAATGCATACATTTTGTAAGGAAAAAGGTGATTCTGCCATCACACAGATCACTGGTCAGACCCCACCTGAGTACTGCATTCAGTTTTGGCATCCTTATCTAAAGAGAACATTAGATTTCTAGAAGGGGTGCAGTGCCAAACAACAAATATGATCCTGGGTCTGCGGGAGTTACCATATGAGGTTAGACTGAGGAAGCTGAACATGTATTCTCTGGAGGAGAGAAGGGACAGGGGGATATGACTAAGACCTTTAAATACATGAGAGGAATAAACAGGACAGGCACAGAGGGACTGTTCATGGGGAGAATGGGGAGAGAGACAGTCGTCATGATTTGAGATTGGACAGTGGAAGGTTTAGGAGGGAAATCAGGAGGCATTTCTTTATAGAAAGGGTGGTAACAGAATGGAACACACTACCAGCAGAGGTGGTGGCCTATAAAACAGTGGGATGCTTCAAGAGGGGCTGGGATAGGGGAAAAGGGAGGGTCATGGGAGAGGCAGCTGCAGAGTAGGGGTGCTAGCTGCAAAATCTAGCAGACTCGACAGACCAAATGGCCTTTTTATGCTGGCAATTTCGTATGTATGTATGTTAGTATTTAAAGTCAGCTCCTGGTTTTGCCAAAGTAGCTCCTGGTTGGCTAGAAAGTGCCGATACCCAGGAGCTATTCCAGGCTCCTGGCCATTAAATCCTTATTTCAACCCCTGCAATACCTCCTCTCCCCGATGTGCCTTCTGTTGGATGGTAAATGCTTTGGTGTACGCGGTGGTGTCCAGTGATGTTGTACCTGCTAGGTCTGTTTTGGGAGTCTGGCAGGAGGAGTACCGAAGAAGAGAGCGGCTGTCAGACCACCAATTTTCTGAGTGCACAGGGGTAAAGAGAGAGAGACGGACAGACTAAATGGGTGCTTTTTTGGGTTGGTTTCTGCTGGTGTGTGTTTGGGGGGGGGTAGGGGTCCTCATTTACTCAGGATCGCGGCAAGGCTCATGATGGATCGGATGGCCGATGCAGAGAGCAGGGGTTGAGCAGCATGAAGGAGGGTTCCACAAGCTGTGCTGACTCAGACATAGAAAGGTGTTCTGCTTGCTCAATCGTAAGTACAGAGAAAGAATTCAGAGCTAAGCTTATTTAAGTAACCAGTAGTCAATGGCTGCTAATGCCGCACCTTCAGTGTAATGTAAAGAGAACAGCAAAAAAAAAACCACCAGCGCCTTATGTATTACACAACATAGATGGTTCATTATTAACCCTTCTGTGTTTTGTACAACATCAGGGGCTGGTGTTTTTGCTATTCTCTTAACAGTTCACTGAAGGTCTTGACATTAACAACGCTGCTGACGACTTGCCATTCATCCAACCAGCCAATTTTTCCTGTTTCACGGCCAGCAGAGCAGCTTTACTCATGTGTCTGACTTGCACATCAGCTGCCTGCGTCCTCCGATCTTCACGCTGCTTACTGTGCTGACCCAACTAGGAGGACTTAAGTTGAACTTGCCGTAACAGATTGACGGAACTTGGGCTAAACGTTTTCTCTTACTGGGAGGCAGTGAGTGTAATGAGACCTACCTGGAGGGGTGGTAATGCTGGAGTTGGGGGGAAAAAAATGAGTGATGCACTATGCAGGCTCTAGTCGCAGCATTAATTACACAACAGCATGCAATAATTTAGCCATATTCAGTGAAGTGCTGTGACTCATATGAGAGGCAGGGGTTCCAGTAAGTGTCCGCCCAAGATGCATGCTCATTAACAGAAAGTCTGTATCACGTGGTGCCTCTTTCAGTCTTCCATACGCACACGTGGTACACAGATCGTGTTAACTACGACTATGCATTAACACGCAGTTACTTTAAGCTACTCAGCCATTGGAGAAGGATCTCCTTTAGCAGTGCAGGGCAGTTGAACTATTTGGCGCGTTAAAAACATTAAAACTTTCTCCTCCTGAGAAGAACTCATTCTAAATATTCTTTCTTCTGTCTGAGTTTTTTTGATGAAAAGAATTACTCTGGACAACAGCTTTCTGAGATAGATCGAAGGCTAACAGCATGACTGTAGTGTAGGAGAGTCTGAGGGAATAGGGGCCTCAGTGAAACGGATCAGAAACCAGATTTTATTTTCATTTTTTTAATACACTTATTTCTGACTTTGGATGTAACATCTGACAAAAAAACAAAGGAGGCAGAGAAAGTGACTCTTAAAAAACAGCTTGCTTTGAGTAATTACTGAAGAGCTTGCTAGTTAGCAAAGCACTCAGGATTTGAAGAAGGCAGGTCTGTATAACTCAGACTTTAGTCTTGGGGCTGGATGTTGAATTTCTGAGTAACCTTTGCATTTCTCTGATTGATTAGTCAGCACAATCTGGCTAAAGTGGTACACTGCCTCTGTACTGACTTTAATATTCTTTCTAGATTTTTTTGTCTTTGGTAACTAGGTAAGGCCCACTAGGCACAAGTGCCTGTCTTCAGGGGCGACCTGGGAGCACTGGGTGGTTAAGTGACTTGCTTAGAGTCTCACAGTATGCAAGTGGAGGTTGTAAGAATCAAGCCAAATTAATAAAAGCCATTTATTTTGGTGTTCACGAAAATTTATAATTTCTGTGCATTGACCCTCAACTTTTGGCTTCTGTCCCCCTACTTTGGAAGCAGGGGGTCAGACTAACCCCCTGATTTCCAACCCTAATGCAAGGCCTGGGGTATCATCTTTCAGAAAAGAGGTGTGCAAGAACAAGGGGGCTAATTTGAAGATTGAGGGGGCGGCTCAGAGGTAATGTGAGGAAGTATTTCTTCACGGAGAGGGTTGTGGATGCATGGAACAGCCTTCCTGAGGAGGTTGTGGAGTCAAAAACAGTGGTGGATTTCAAGAATGCATGGGACAGTCATAAGGCAATTCTAGGGGGTGGGGGTAGGAAGAAGTAGGCTGTTGGTTAACCTGGATCTGCAGCTTATCAATTAGGTAGGAAATGGTCAGATTGGGTGGGCCAGCGGTCCTTATCTGCCGCCAAATTCTATGTTTCCTATGTTCTATACTCCGTCCTGGGGTTCCTCTTACCCAGATGCAACACCTTGCTTATTTTGGCATTAAACTTGAGTTGCCAGATGTTCAACCATCTTTCTAGCTTTTGTAAGTCACTCTTAAGTTCTCTAATTACCTCTGTGCTATCAACCCTATCAGCTAGCTTGGTGTCATCCGTGAAGATTCACAGTTTAACTTGTACTCCTACACCACTATCACAGATGAACATGCCAGATGGGGTGCATCCAAGGGTATTGAGGGAGCTCAGGGAAATACTGGCTGCACCGCTGACAGTTCTATTTAACAGTTAACTAGAAACAGGAGTGGTTCCAGAGCACTGAAGGGGGGTGGATGTAATCTCACCACACAAAAGTGGCAGTAGGAAGGAGACTGGCAATTACAGGCCCATCTGCCGGACATCGGTGGTGGGAAAGTTAATGGAATCACTGCTGAAGGAAAGGATTGTGGACTTTCTTGAATCCAGTAGGTTACAAGACCCAAGGCAGCATGGCTTCACGGAGGGGGAGGTCATGTCAAATGAATCTGATAGATTTCTTTGACTGAGTGAGAAAGGATTTAGATCAGGGTGAAGCGTTGGATGTGGCCTACCTAGATTTCAGTAAGTCTTTTGAGAATGTTTCACATAAGAGACTAGTAATTAAACTGGGTAGCTTAGGAGTGGGTCCAAAGGTAGTAAACTGGATACAAAACTACTTAGGAGATAGGAGTCTGAGGGAGATGGTATACGGAGTTCATTCCGAGGAACAGAGGTTGACTAGCAAGTTGCCTCAGGGACCGGTCCTCTTTAATGTCTTTATAGGTGATATTACAGATGAGCTGGAAGGGAAGATCTGCCTCTCTGTGGATGACAGCAAAATCTGCAATGGGGTAGACACTTCGGGGTGGGGGGTGGAAAGGATAAGCAGAGACCTGAGAAAACTACAGGAGTGGTCAAGGTCATGGCAGCTGGGTTTTAATGCTAAAAGTGCAAAATAATGCACTTAAGGCATAGAAACCCAGAGGCGGAGTACAAAATGGATGGAGGGAGGTATTACACCACCAAGCAGGAAAGAGACCTGGTGGTAATATTATCGGATGACCTATAGGTGGGCAGGCAGTGCGATGGACATTCGGAGGGCTAGGCTGGTGGGATGCTGGGGTGCATAGGGAGGTACCACCAGCAGAAACAGAAATTATGTTGCCTCTCTACAGATCGCTGTTAAGCCCTGCCTAAAGTACTGTGTCCAGTTCTGAGACCACATCTCTGGAAGAGCACAGATAGAGTGGAGGCGGTCCAGTGGAGGGCAACTAAAATGGTGCTGGGTTTGCATTAAAAGCCCTATGAGGACAGAATAAGGGACCTCAATATTAACACCCTGGAACAAAGGAGGGAGGGGGATATGACAGCATGGTTGAGTTTAGCACAAAAACCTGGTAGCCATCAGGCCAGTGACTCAGCGAAAATTAATGGCCCGCATAAAATGTTGGTGGCCCACCAGGATGATACTACTGCCTTACTCTACTCATACTGGCTCAATAACAGGACAAAGAACAAATCTGATAATTACGTTTTGGGGAGGGGCAGAATGAGTGTAAGTTTCAAGTAAATAAACTGGACACAGATGTTCATGCCTAGGGAAAGAAAACTAGCACAGAGACTGGTTTACCAAAGAAGTGACCAGGAAGAGCCAAATTATGGCAGTATATTAGTACCTTACTAACAGAGGACTACACTAAATTTTATAAAGACTGAGCCTATAATATTTCACTGGTAAACTGTACACTGATGGACTTCACTTAGATTTTTCAGAGGAGAGTTACTATATACAGCTACAGTTCAAACACTGGTAGAAATTTGTTTATATGGAGAATATCTGTAGAAAAAACGGAGGCTGCAAACTTGAAGCAGTCCCCTCCCCCAACTAATGAATGAATTCTCACTACTTCTTTTAAATCTGTTTTTCCCTACAATGGATTTGAAAAATGTGTTGGCTAGAGTGTTTGAATTAGCAACTGCACCACGCTCAGGGCAGAATAGCTTGCTGTCCAGCACTGCATGTTCTTTTGCCTGTCACCAAGGTCAGCTAGAAGCTAGTAGTCACAAGATCAGTGTAGGAGCTCCACTGCTATCATATTTGTCCAACCTGTTGTTCCCACCTGTGAAAGGTTCTGCTGTTCGCACTGGAGTGACTGCTCACACTGACTCGACTAGTCCTGGTGTTCCACTATGTATTGTTGTGTGTCTCTCTTCGCATGATTCTAGGTCCAGTACATCAATTGCACAAAGCGCCAGTCTCCACAACCAGGAAGTTGAGATTTCCAGCACCGCAACCCTTCATTTCTTAAAGGTGCAGTGCATTATTTACTTTAAAAGGTGCTGGTCAATCGGGCTAGCAAAGGAGGACATCCTCTGGCACACCTTCAAATTGGCTGGCCTCGGGCTACTGGTAAAGTTGACCCCGTGACAAAATAGGAGGAGGAGTTTTTATTGGTCTGTGGTGCCCTTCTCTGGAGGCTCAGGGCACCATTACAAAAATAACAGAATACTTCAAATACATAAATACTATCAGCTCTATTCAATACAGTTAAAATGAACATAAACAAATATTTATAGCAATATACTCATTTAATCCCTGAATGCTTGCATAAAACAGAAAAGTCTTCAGACCCCGTTTAAATGCCTCCACTGAGTGGGCCTCCCTCAAAGTCCTAGGCAAGGAATTCCATAGGACCGGGGCTGCCATCTTAATTGCCTGGTCCCCAGCTGATTTTAGTCTTGCCCTAGCAGGGACTACCAGGAGGCCTTCCTCAGCAGAGTGAAGATGACATCCAGGAATGTGAGAATGCAGGAGCTCTGAGAGGTAACCCGGGCCCAGCCCATGCAGGAAGCAACAATTCCAGCTCTAATCCACAAGGTGCATTTGGTATATTTTTCATAGCAGTAGCAACAAATATTAGCACCACTGAATCCAGTGCAAAAAGGCTTTTATTGTAAGTCCAAATGTGAAATACGCACGCATGCACACATGCACACACGCACGCACACACACACACACACACACCACACAACTTGGGCACACCTCAGGCTTCAAAAAGCCTTTTTGCACTGGATTCAGTAGTACTGGTAGTTGTTGCTGCTTCAGCCCATGCTGGGTCTTCTACGTCAGAAGACCTACTTTAAAGGTGATCTGCCACTTCACTGGCAGCCAATGCAGTTCACGCAAGGCCAGGCAGCATTCTACAGCAGCTGCAGGCATTGCAGCACACCTCCTTGACACCTAGGTATAGAGCATTGCAGTAGTCCAGCCTCAAGGTCACAAATGCTTGCACCAACATGGCTAGGTCATCAGGTGGTACAAGCACTTAATCGGGCTGATATTTCAATATGGTAAAACAACTCCAGATAACTGCTGCCACCTGAGCCTTCAAAACTCATTCTCTTGCATGATTCCACATTTTTCACCTTGTTTGAGGATAATAACCCTAGAGGGGCCAAGCCAGGAGTCATTTGGTGTTCCAGTGGTAACAGCCCGCTCTCTAGCATTGCTCTGACGTACCCTACTTTTCTTTTCTTTTAGTAATTTAATATGCTTTTTGGCTACCAGCCCTCCAAGAGCTCAGCCCCTGACTCCTCCGACCTCCACCCACTCCCAGACTTACTCAGAGCAGCGATCCACCCAGGCTTGCCCCCGGGCAGGCACAGCTCCCACGGTAGACTGTATACGGTTCTCAACAGAAGAACCACCGGGAGGCCTCTCTGACTTACTCTCCAAGGCAGGGCCAGGCTTCACCAATGAAGACTGTCGCTCAGTTGCCACCAAGCGTCACAGAGGGTGGCATGGGGGCCAGAGAGATGGGGCGTCCTGAATGCAGCTGGCAGCAGTTTTTCTGATAATGGGCATGGCATGCAATGACATGGTGTGCAATGTGAAAACGTCCAGCACACCTCCCTGACAGCTTGGCTCTGGTAGCTGTACTCTCCCCAGCCACTGCCAGGGGTCAATCACACGCTGGTCACTCCCTGCCTCCCTCCAGAGGAGGACAGCAGTCCCAAGGATGCTCAATCCTCCTCCCCCCGGCTGGCCCTCTGAAGCCCCAAGTTTGGTCTCAAGCCCGGACCACCGGCATCATAGACGGAAATCCAGCCTTTGTGCCTGCAGACCGGCGCTTTTACTTCCTTTAAAGCTTATCCCGGTCACTTTATCATGCATATTTTTTATTACAGGTGTATTCTTTATCACTGGGGCTCTTAAACAGTGCCTGTCATGGCAGAACAAATGGACATTACCACCAAGGCTCAGCAGGTGCATCACACCCCACCAGCTACCCTCGAGAAGGACCGTGGCCTGAAGCAGCCGAAACAGGAGACACTGACGTACCTCCCTTCAGTAATTCAGATTCTAGTCTTTTGACAGTGGAGCAGTTTTTACAAGAGATGATCCCTCTGTGTAACACCATTCTGCATCTTTTGGAAGACATGCAGGTTCTCTGGCCAACCCTTAAATGAGCTTATACGCCAAGGTCAGGGATGCAGAGGCTAGACTCAGCTCCGTGGAGGAGTGGCGTGCTAAAACCGAACCCACTCCGACCTCCTTATGACAAAAAATTGTCACACTGGAGGAGCAATTAGAAGATCAAGAAGGGCACCAATAGGTGCAATAATTTGGTAATTATAGGATTACCGGAGTGGTCTGAAGGCAAGTATGTTATCACTTTTGTTCAGCACCTGTGTGAAAAGATTGTTGACCCTTCACCCAACGGCCTGCAATATGTCATAGAGCGGGTGCATTGAGCCTTCAGGCCAATGCCAGGAGAAGGGGGAAGCCACGGGCATTTATTTTCCCATTGCTGAATTTCCTCGCTAAGCAACATATTTTAGCACAGGTGCGGGGTACGCAGAAGATCTTTTAGGAAGACAACTGCATATTAATATTTCAGGTTCTGCCATTCCAAACTCAGCAAGAAAGAGCATCATTGATCCCAATACAGCGTAAACTGCTAGCCACTAACATTGTTTCGACTGCTATACCTAGTTAAACTACAAATTATTCACAACAAAACACAGAAGATCTTCACATCGGTGGAGCAAGCTCAAGTGTAACTTCCACTTTTTTTCCCCTGACCTGTTCAAAAATGCTTCTTGACTTTCTATGTTGTCTCTTATTGTCGGCTTGCATGAGTCTTGGGACCTATGAACCTTTCCTTGGACTCGTTTAAGGGCTGTTTTTTGGGGACAGTGTCATTGGAGACTGTGTTGGAGAACACTCTTTGTTGTTGTCTCCTCCCTTTTGTTTTTTGATGTTAGTGTTTTTTATTTTCTGTATTATGTCCTACTCTGGCTCCTGACAACACAGGGCTTATTTCTCTCAATGGTTTTGGCAACGTTTTCCTCAGAGACTTTGCACTGTTAAATGTGAACTTTGGCATGCTGCTTTGCTGCCCTCTACTGTTCTATGAATGCTGAATAGTGTGCACTGTTTGATTTTTACATTCTAACCCCGATATATATTGCATATTGGTGAGTGCTAATTCATATTTCCATACTTGCTGTTTTTGCTTGTTATTGAAGGTTCTTCCGGGTATTATTGGGGGGTTCACATAATTTACACCATTTAACATGTTATTTAGTTTTATGGGCTAGTTGCTTTGCTATAGTAATTTTGCTACAGTAGTTGTGTAATGCTTGTTATGCTTGTAGTTTCTTTGGAATTGTTATTGACAATTATTTGTTACATGGTTCTTAGGTCGGTTGGGGGGTATAGATGTGTATTAGCATACGCTAGTTGCGTATGTTGCGTTACTGCACATGTGCTAAGCTATCTATACAAGTCTGGCAGGCAGTAGCCTGAGCTTTTGCCAGTGTCATACAGCACAGTGGTACCAGTAAACTAATCGGAGCACTCTGCTTACTGGTCTGCATTATTACATGGTGTCAGAATGGAATGCCTGTGCCTCCCACCGCTCTCAGTCTGCATGAAAATGTCACTGAGAATTGGAGAAGACTTAGGCAGCAATTCGAGATTTTCTTGGCTGCCAATGGAATCGCCGAGAAGTTCCAGGCTATGACCCTTTTGCATGTGGCAGGCCCTGCTGTGCTGGAGGTATACAACGCTTTTATATGGGAAAGGGAGGAAGATAAGGAGAAACTAGACAAAATTATGGGACAATTTGAGTTACCGTAACCCAAAAAAGAATGTGACTTAATGAGAGACACCTATTGAATACTAAGGCCCAGAATCTGGGTGAGTCCATTGATTCATATGCAACTGAACTGAGGCTAAACGCTAAATCCTGCGAATTAGGAGACTTAACTGAATCACTGATTAGAGACAGAATTGTATGTGAGCATGTGGGATGCAGACTGTTGAGAGATGTGTACTTAATGCTAGACAAAGCCATAGATATATGCAGAGCTGCTGAACTGAGTGAAACACAAATTAAGTGTTTAAGTTAAAATGCTCAGGAAGTGAACGTGAGATTAATAAATGCTTGGCATATGGACAGTTTTGTAGATTGTGCAACAGAAAAAATAATTTCGCTAGAGTACGTCATGTGGGCAAACACAGTGAGATACATGTTGTTAAAGAAGACGATGCCCAGGAGAATGAAGTTGCTTTTAATGTTGAGACTGTGACTACTTAAAAGCCAGAGACTGACTGGAAAGTAAACCTGACCATAAATGGGGAAAATGTGATGTTCAAACTAGACACTGAAGCACAGTGTAATGTGATGCCTTTTTAGATGTATAGAACAATGCCTAAGGAAGCCATTCGAAGGTCAACAGTCAGACTAGTTTCCTGTTCTGGGCATAAACTTGATGTGAAAGGCAAAGTGATGTTGTTGACATGTTTTAAGAAGAGGCACTATTCGTTGCCATTTCAAGTGGTTGATGCAAACGTGACCCCAGTGTTGGGCCTTTTTACTTGTTTAGAAATGAGCTCATAAAGAAGTGATTTTCGGTAAATGCTTCAAGTGAGAGTGCAGGGGAAACCACAGAAGAAATATTAGCTGAATTTGCTGACATGTTTGAGGCACTGGGATGCTTAGAGAGGGCCAGCACCATATTAAGATGCACAAGTCAGTTAGCCCTGTGATCTACCCAGCTAGGAAAATACTTTTGCATTACAAGATAAGCTGAAAACAGAATTAGAAAATATGGAAAGAATGGGGTTATTGAAAAGTGGAGAAACCTACTGAGCTAGGTCAACTCGATGGTGGTTGTAGAAAAATCAAAGTGAGAATTTCCATAGATCCCAGAGATCTTAATAGAGATATTGAAAGAGAGCATCACCCGATGAAGGCAGTTGAAGAGGTTGCAGCTAAGCTAGCAGGAGCTAAAGTTTTCAGTGTTAGATGCTGAACATACCTTTTGGCAGAATAAACTGGATAGGCCCAGCTCTGATTTAGTGACTTTTAATACACTCTTTGGGCAGTACAAGTTCAAGTGTCTCCCCTTTGAGATCTGCTCAGCACCAGAGGTCTTCCAAAAGAAACTGTCACATATTTTTGAAGAGCTTGAGGGCACTGAAGTCTTTATGGATGACACTCTAGTGTGGGAAGCACAATGAGAGGCTAAGGAATGTTTTAAAAAGAGCCAGAGATGAGCATTCGTCTTTAAACATGAAAAAATCCAAAATCAGAATGCCAGAAGTCCAGTATATTGGGCATAACTTAAGTGAGGATGGGCTGTTGGCAGACCCCGAGAAGATAAAAGCAATTATCCAGATGCCCATTCCCCAAAATAAGACTGATTTACAGAGGTTTATGGGCATGGTAAACTACCTGGCAAAATTCATCCCAAACCTATCATCTATAAATAAACCACTGAGCGAGTTGCTAGAGAAAAAGAGAACATGGCACTGGGATGGTTGCCACCAACAGGCCTCTCAGAAATTGAAAACAGTCATCACAATCCCCCCGGTTCTGGCCTACTACGACCTGAAAAAGTCTGTCGAATTGTCTGTAGATGCATCTTCAGAAGGGCTGGGTGTGTGCTTGTTGCAGGGGGGCAGGCCTGTCGCTTTTGCTTCTAGATCACTTAACAAGGCTAAAAGAAATTATGCACAAATTAAGAAAGAAACACTGGCCATTGTGTTTGGCTACTCAAAATTCCACCGATATATTTATGCCAGAGAAAGGGTGCATGAATCAGATTACAAGCCCTTAGACAGCCTTTTTAAGAACCACTGGTCACAGCCCCACCAAGAATCCAACGCATGATGTTAAAACTATAAATGCATTATTTGAGAGTCCAGTACAAAGCGGGCAAAGAACTTCACATAGCAGATACCCTGAGTAGGGCCGCTGGAGAACATTCTGTGCGAGAGACTGAGTTAGACAAGTATGAGGTTCACACAGTGGACTACATGCCTATTTGTGATGAGAAACTACAATTATTTCAGCAAGAAATCAACTGAGATTCAGCTTTGGTCAAACTTAGATACTGGTTTGAATGGGTGGCCCCATGAAAAAGCATCAGTGCATCCAGAGATAAGGCAGTATTGGCTGTTCAGAGATGAAATCTGAATAGATTTTGACTTTTGCTGGGGTGGTGGTGCTGTGGAGCCCGAGCAACAGCTATTACATGCTCTTTACATTAAATCAACAAAATCTGCCTTAATCCTCCCTTTTAAGCTTTGAAAGTGAATTTAGCTTACACCAGTGGAAATTTAGCTAATATGGGTAACCCTAAGCAAGACAAAACAGCTGGAGGAGTTGGAAAAACTAAGGGAACCAACAGGGCCTTGAGACCAGAAGAAGCCATGCAGGCCGAGGAAGCTTCCAGCTCTGGAGAAACAACTACTACTTTGGGGCACAAACTACAAATATTAATGTTTCAGTGTCTTCCCTAAACCAGAAGGTAGATGACTTCAATAGTCACGTCCTGGTTCTTGAAACTGCAGTGGATGGCCTGAAAGAAGAAATGTAGGAGGTACACAAGCAGGCCAATGCCTCTACAGGAGCTACCTCACTTATGGCAAAAGAAACCCAACATCTGCGGGTGAGACTAGAAGCCCTTGAAAATCAAACACGATCTGCCAATATTCGTACAGTGGGATTGCCTGAAGGCTCCGAAGGCAACCACCCAATTATGTATATATGGGACTGGTTTATAGAAAAATTGTTACCGGGGGAAGCAAATGAAGAATGGGAAATACAAAAGATCTACCGGGTTACCTCCCGTGGTCAATCACAAAATTATGACGAGCCCCACACCCTAATGTTGGTCACCTTGTTAGTTGAGGCGTGTGACAAAATCTTTCGTTATGCCCGTCGTGCAGCACCACTGACCCAAGATGAGTGACAGGTAAATATATTTCCAGATATCAGCTACACCACAAAACAGCAACCGAAGAAGTTCGATGGAGTACGGCGGGTGCTGCAAGAGTTGAGCGTGCTGCATAAAGTGATCTTCCCCGCCCGGCTTCAGATCGTCCATCAAAGCAAAGTTTAAATGTTCTTGGATTCTATTGAAGCCGGCAAGCGGGCTGATCGCAGGGCGGCTGAATCCCGAACTCGGCTGGAGGACTCAGAGGGTGAGGACGTTCTGGGTGCACCCTGAAGAGCTACTTAGGACTTTGGACTTTCTCTAAAATGTAGCTTAACATACTAAGCTAGCTGGTACTGTTTTTTTCCAGTGTTTAAATCCCCATTACCCGACTGTTATTCTAAGAGCTTCTATAATTATGTAAAAAAAGTTCACCTTGGTTGTGGGATGTTTTCTCTGCACAATCAAGTAACTACTACTTCCTACATGGGAAGTCTCTTTAGGGCTTATAAATAAATGATTTTTAAGTTTATTCTTAGAAGCTGGGTATTTGGGAGCAGAAAGGGGACAGATTATTTTTGACTGTAGATTTAGAAATGATTCCGCTATAAGATCACTATAAAGAAGTGTGTTTTCTTTTTATTAAGATTTAATACATGTCCCATTGGGGACGCTGATATTACTGGAACTGGAACTGCTAGACAATCCTACTACATCACGAATAGCCATGTAGCTCATGGACTCATTAAAACAGCACAATATGGATTTAATTTAGGAGAAAAGTTAATTTAGATTCCCCTATTGATGTATCACTATATAGCAAATGCATAAGTATCCTTTGATTGAGGGAGTTTTGGTCCCAATAGTTAATCTAATTGATGGTCTGTTTGCTGCATGCTTTATTCACATGTCATGTCTATGATAAATGGATAAAAATAAAGTATAACAAAAAAAAAAGAAATTGGACTTTTGCTAAAGGGAGAGAGACTGATAGTGCCCACATCGAGACCAGAAATGTTAGCCAGATTGCACAGAAGCCACTTCGGCACTGAAAAATGCAAGTACAGGGCCAGAGACCTCTTATTCTGGCCAAGGATGAATAGTCAAATTAGTGACATGACAGCAAAGTGTGATGTTTGCAACCAATACAGGAAAGCACAATCCAGAGAATCACTGCAGCCACATGAGATGCCAGATAGACTTTGGCAAAAAGTTGGGGCTGACCTATTTGAATTTGTGAGTGATAATGATCTAGCAGTGGTTGATTATTTCTCTAAATTCATTGAGATTTCGAGGTTGCAAAACAGAACAAGTGAAACAGTGATTAACCATATTAAACCACAATGGGCGAGACATGGTATTCCAGAAATACTTGTGACGGATAATGGGCCGTAATTTCCCTGTACAAGTTCAGAGACTTTCAAACAAAATATGAGTTCAAACATGTGTATCTTCAACAAAATATCGACAGAGTAATGGGATGACAGAGCAAGCCATTCAGACAATAGAGAGACTATTTAAAAATGCACAAAGAGACCACTAAGACCCATATTTAGCACTATCAGAGCTGAGAAATACACCATTGGAGGGGCTGGGATCGCCAGCACAGCTACTTATGGGCCGAAGAACCAGAACTTTGATGCCTACCAGAGCCGAACTGCTCAAACCAAAAATACTAGACAACAATGTGCAAGCTGCACTGCAAGAAATTCAAGAAAAACAGCAATCCTATTACAATTTGCATGCCAGAATGCTACCAGCTTTGCAGCTGGGACAGCCTGTTTGTTTGCGAACACCTGGACTCCTGCAATTATGGAGCACCATGTTTAAGAGCAATGATCCTATGTGGTCCAAGCAAACAGTAAATTATACCGGAGACACAGGAGAGATCAATTGCTGACCCCAGACCCACGCCGATCCTCCTGGCCACAAGAATCGCACACCCGAGGAGCAGAGAGGAGGATGACATGATGGAAGATGACGTGATCCCAGAAGTTCCTATAATGGAGGACCCGCCACAAGTAATGCCGAGGCAGCCACACAGTGAGCCTGTGGGGCCGGCCCCACCCCCGAGCAGTCGGGACCAACTGTCTGCCACTAGCTCCAGCCCAAGAATTAGCTGGGTCAGTGGGCGGGAGATCAAAAGGGCCGTCTGGCACAGATATTGCATTGATTTGCAAAAAGTTTGAACTGTACAGAAATGAAAATTACATATCTACCGTAATTCTTGATCTTCTCTTATATCTTCACCATTCATCAATACTGAGTGTAAGTCGGAGGCACGCACCTGCACAGGAGTTTTTTCTGGGGGGGCGTTGGCGGCAACGGCACTGCCCACGAGGCCGACACATTGCGTGGTGCACGAGGGTTGGCACTAGGTGCCGCAGACTCCTCCTCCACCCCAGTTCTGTCCTGCCAGAGAAGAGAGAGGAAAAAGGGGGGATAGAGAAAACTAAGGTCAGGCAAGAGAGTTGAGAGACAGGAAAAGGAAAGGATATAAACTGAAAAAGGAATAAACTGCATAGAGGACAGAGGGATTTGACTTTTTTCCTAAGTGGCCATAGGGTCCCAACCCTTGGGTGGCAGTACAGGAAAAGAAGAAAAAGAGAGAGAGAGAAGAGGGAGACAGAAGAGAAAAGGGGGAGGGTCCCTCCACCGTGTTAGCTTGAAGACCATTTGGCTTATTATAGTCTCAAAAACCTGAAAGGTTTGAAGACACAGGAGCAATGATCCTGTCAACTTCAGGGACCGCTGGACAGAGGACCAGAACAAGAGAACTTGACATGGTCTTGGAAAATATAAAACATGGTGGAGTTATCCCCCTCTTCCCACCCCTAAATGCTTATTTGGGATTAAAGTCCTGGAACATGGCCCTCCACAGTTTATCACCTGATGCTTAGTCAAGGGGAAAAACCTATTAAACAGGGGAGGACTCTGTCCAGAATGATCTCTAAAGGTAGAGGGGAAAACGAGAAAGGAGAAAAGGGGGAGGAAAGTCCCTATGGATTCTCCCACAAAATGCACTGATGCAGTCTTCTCCAGAAAGATGAAAAACAAATGGAACATCTGAGCTAAGTTAAGGAAGACACAACAGTGCACCACACTGGGAGTCCCAGGGAGTTCCCTCTATGGCCAGGGTGAAGACCCTACTTGCCACCCTCCTAGGTTGAGCGCTCTGTGACTTTTTAGAGAAGGAAACAGAGGGCCCTGAGGTACCAGGGGGACTCTGCCCCCAATTGGCCTCGAAGAGGGGGACAGCGAGCAGGGTGGCAGTGGCACCCAAGAGCTGAGGCCCAAGAGGGGAAGGTGGGCAGGAATCAGTAATGAATGGTGAAGATACAAGAGAAGAGCAAGAATTATGGTAGGTACGTAATTTTCATATCTTCCCTTGTCAATCTTCACTATTCATTACTGCTGGGTGAGTACCAAGCCCCCCCGGAGGGGACCTGACACTGCCCTGATGGAACAGATTCCCTCAGCCTCCTGCAGGGAAGACGCAGGAGGGAGAGACCCTTCTGCCATACTAGGCCAATATGGCCTAAGGCTGGTCAGGCCGAGGAGGTGTCCCCCGTTGCCAGGGGGGGGACGGAAGACGCCCCTGAAGATTCCTCCTTGCCCTGTGAGAGAAAAGATGGGAACCCAAAAAAGCGGAGGAAATCACCCTACGCTGGGCAATGGTGACAATCTAGACAGGCGAAGCCATGCTGTCCGCCTGATGCAGATCGCTGTCCCTGCTAGTCTGGAAGCCACCTCACTGAGGTCGTATGATGCCCTTGCATGGTGCCTTGCAAGCTCCAGACCCTGTGCAGAGAGGGCAATGGCTTGCCTAGATTCCTCCGAATCAGGCAAGGATGCTAAAACCTGTGCCATCATCAACCACAGGTGCTTGCTGTAGGCAGCGTGGTGAGCCTGATGAGAGCTGATGCAGAATAACACACAAGCTGAGGTGAAAACTCTTCTTCCCCACTGGTCGAACTCCGCAGAATCTGGATCCGGTGGTCGGTCGTGTGCCGGGTGTTGGAAGGAGTGTCTTAAGCCATCAGCCCTAAGGGTGGGTGAGGCAAAAAACCAAGAGAGTCCTGGGAAGCACATAACCTCCTCCTGCAGTCTGCCTGGGATGAGGCGGCTGGAGACTGCCAGATGCAGACAGACACTTCCTGGAAGGGAATGGGCCAGGAGGGCACCACTAGGTGGCTGGCACTGAACTCGCTCAGAAAAGAGTGCATTTCATGCTTGGTATTGTGTCTAACTACATGGGAGATGTGGAGCTCCTGAACTAACCTTGATAGGAATCGCTGATATTCAGTGAAATCAGCGTCGGAGAAAAGGTGGACAGAATGTTCCTCTTCTTCAAATGAGGAAGCAGAGGAGCTTGGATGTTCAGAGTCCTCCTGCAGCGGGGGAGACAGGCGAAAGACTGCTCGTCCATAGCTCTAACATACCTAGGAAAGGCTGCCAGAGTGGCCCTAAACGTCTCCACGGTTAAAGGTCCCGTGGGGGCCCACATGGCCTGGGAGAGGGGGAGATGTCTGCAGAGGGATAGGGGAAGGGCACCTCACCGAAAGTGCCCGGCCTCTGCCAGGGATCTGAGACCCCGCAGTAGATCCTCCCACATGGGGGGATCTTGAGGTCGATCCAGTCAGCGGGCACTGCAAATGTGAAAAAATCCTGGATGAGCCCAGAGGGAGAATCTCCCCTGTGGTGTGACTGAGGTTGCATGGTTCCAGAAGGGCAACCCTCAATGCTGCCCACTAAGGGCACCCCTAAAGTCTCATAGGAGGAGAAGTGGGGCTCAGCACTGTGGCTCCTCTCCACTCCCCAAAGGGTAGTGGAAGCAGGCCTCCACACCTCACCCAGCCTCTCAACCCCTCGGACTCTGAGGCTGCCCTCTTCCTTGAACCCAGCGCCAAGGGGTCCCCCAATCCCCCAGGCCCCCCCGAGGAAGGCTGCAGGAGAGGAGGTCCCTGTCCCCACCAAGGGGGCCACGGCAGCACCAAAGATGGCAGCTGCCCTGGCCCCCGCGGTCAAGACTGCCACACCAGGCTCCCCTCGAGACCGCTATCCACCGCAGTGCCCCAAACCCCGGAGTCGGCAAGGGGGGCCACAAGGACCCCAGACTCCGGGAGGTGAACACAGGGCCACCTGGTGCCACGTCCAAGAGGACTCCCTGACTCCGAGGAGTCAGGGTGCCAGTACGGATCGACCAGCAAGTCATCCGCCTCCGAAGAAGAGGAGATCACACAAACAGCCAGATTAGTGACTCCAGGAGCTCTCCTACCAATGATGCTGTGAACAGCACTACTGCAGGACATGGCACCGCCCACGGTGCCGCTTTGATCACCAGCATCACGAACGGTGCCGGCATCCGAGGCAGCGCCGGCAGGCAGCACCAAGGGTCCACTAGTGCCGAGCCCAGCTGCACCTCCGAGGAGGAGACTGCCGTGGCGGTGCCCTCGACCCGGCAGGGAACCGAGACAATCCTCCAGCACCGCTAAAGAAACCTCCTCAATGGCAAGGCTGGAATCCGAGGAGGTCTCTTCCTCACTGGGCCATATAGACCCAGGAGGGGACCCGGAGGCAGGGTCAAGAGATCTTGCCATGGCAACCCTAGAACAACGCCATCCTCCTAAAGTTGGTGGGGCCCTGCTGACTTTAAATGCGCGGATCTCAAGAATGTGGCGGTCCATTGAGAAACAGGCATCGCAGCTGTCCATGTCGTGGCTGGGTCTCAGGCAACGCAAACAAACATTATGACGATCCGTAACAGAAAAATGACAGCCACAGGAGCACCGACGCATGGGGGCACAGCCTGCTTTGGATTTTCTCTTAGCCACCGAACCAGACATACGTGAAAGAAATTTAACAAAACTTCACAGAAAAAAGACCCAGCGCCAATGGTAGAAATAAAAGAAATGGGTTTATCAATTTCCAGTGGCGTCGGGTGAAATCAGAACCAGGATGGAGATGGAGAAGTAGGAAACGGCGTAGAATGGCGAAGGCCTAGTGACTCAGGCAAAACTTTTGGTAACTTGCGCAGCAGATGCGACCTTGACGGCGGGAGAAACAGAACTGGGGTGGAGGAAGCTCCCCGATGTAAGGTCTTGGAAGGCCTGATAAAGGATATTATCTCTTCAACGCTAACATCATAAGATGTGGAAGAACACGGTTCAAAAAGGGACGTAGCTGCCTAACAAACTTACTCTGTTTCTATGAGGATGTCAGCCTACAGCTTGATAATCGTTTACCATACGATGTAATCTATACTGACTTCGGCAAGGCATTAGATCTCCTCCCACACTGGGCATTATCAAAAAAAAATTAACCTCTATAAATCTGGCCCCAGCTATAGTCCAATGGATACTACATTGGTTGACTGGTAGAACTCAACAAGTACTTATTAATGGAAAATTATCAAGTTTAGGATATGTGACTAGTGGAGTACCTCAGGGCTCTGTTTTAGGGCCTATTTTGTTTCAGATATTTATATCTGACATTGCAGTAAATTGTTTGTCCAACACCATCAAATATGCAGATGACATAAAAATTGGTGGGTTATGTTCCACACCTGAGCAGATAGCCACTATTCAAACATATCTAGACTTCATTTCAAATTGGATTAATTGTTGGGGCATGAAATTAAATCATAGCAAATGTAAAGAAATTCATTTTGGGACAGCAAATAATTTCCATCAGTATATTTTAGATAATATGGTTGTAAAAAATACTTGTACAGAAAAAGATTTGGGGGTATCAGTCACAGATGATTTTTGGCCTGACTCTCAGATAAATGCTGTGATATTAAAAGCAAATAGAGTCTTCTGGTCCATTTAAAAAAATATAAGATCTAGAGATAAAAATGTGTTGTTGCTTCTTTATAGAGCATATGTTCGTCCGCATTTGGACTTCTCCTCCCCCTTATGGTGCCCTCATAAAAAATATGACATTTCTTGTCTTGAGAAAGTGCAAAGACGTTATACTAAATCCATAAAAGGGTTACAACATGTCCCATATGAATCCAGACCTGTAACACTAAATTTGATGCTGCTCACTATGAGAAGGCTGAGAGGGGATCTCCTGCTAATGTATGACATCATGAAAGACCCTTATTTACTTACAAACTTAGGCCTATTGTTCAAAGATGATATCTTCAACCTTAGAGGCCACCCACTTCAATTAAAACTAAAAAAATGTAACTTATTGCCACGGAACTACTTCTACACACTATGAATAACTAAACCTTGGAATGCTTTGCCTGTGGAAATTATCTGTAGCAGCACTAAACATCCGTTTAAATCACGTTTGGATAAATTATTACTATCTGATTTTATTCTTAGTTATTATTAATATAGGAAAGCAAATATGGGCCTCGTGGCTCTCTAGCTTTCTTCCCTACCTTAGTGTGAACCTTAGTATGAGGCGCCTAATGGCCAACCCTCGTGCGCCATGCAATGCGTTAGCCTTGTGGGCAGCGCTGTCGGTGCTGACCCCCCCCAAAAAAAAAACTCCCGTACAGGTGTGCACCTTCAACTTATACCCAGCAGTAATGAATGGTGAAGACTGACAAGGAAAGATCTTTCATTTTTATGCTGGGGGGGGACTTCAACTTGTGAAGGAAGATGTAATGATGTGTATTAGCATACGTGAGTTGTGTGTGCTGCATTACTGCGCATGCGCTAAGCTATCTATACAAGTCCTTGTTTGGCAGGCAGTAACCTGCGCTTTTGCCAGTGTTACACCTGTGTTATATAGCACAGTACTACCAGTAAACTAATCAGAGCACTCCACTTGTCTGTGTAATTATTACCGGGGGGGGGGGTGTCTTTCCCTTGACATGTTCAAGGCAGCTCACTGACCCTCTGTATTGTCTGTTACAGCCAATCTGTAAGTATCCTGGGACATGAATATTTTGTTGGATTTATGGGGCTGTTTTTTTTTGTTGGGGCAGTGTCCTTCAGGGCTGCGTTGCTGTCTTTTTTTTCCCCTGTTGTGTTTTCCTAAGCATATCATGGGATGGAGGGGAGCTCACAAAGCTTATACAACTTAACATGTTATTTAGCTTTGTCAGGAATTACTTCCTTTGTTATAATCTATACGGTAATACTTGTGTAGTGTTTTTAATATTTGTAACACTATCTTTGAGATTGTAGTTGAAGATTACCTGTTACATGTTTTTTAGTGCTTTTTGTTTGCTAGGTGGGCTCCCTTTTTGTAACAGTGCCCACTAGGGCACCGGGGGGGGGGGTCCCAAGTCATATATCTTTTTCTGTTCTGGTTGCGTGATATTCTGACATGTCTTTTTTTGATGGGGGGAGAGTAGGGGCTTGCTACTTAAAGAAAGTGTTAGTTGTAATTGATCATGGACCTATTTGCTGCGCGGACGTTTGGTCCTTGGGACCTAGACTGAGTTTTTCCTATGATGTTTGTCAGTTATTATTGTTGCTTTATTTTGTTTTTTTCTTAAAGTTTCTTATTCTGCTCGTTTACTGTCTTATTGGGTTAGGAGGAGTTTATATTTGGGGGGTAGGGAGTACTGTTAACTTCACTTTGTTTTCTAATATGCAGTGGCTACTGTGGTACTTTGATTATACTTTGTGACTTCAACACGTGCACTCATGTATTTTCTACCTGGAATATTAATGGCACACAAGATGTCAAGAAGCATTATGCTGTTCTAAAATACCTGAAGCAGATGGGTACCGATATTGCCTATCTACAGGACTCTCATTTAACAAAAGATTAGCATTCCTTTTTTAGGCAGGATTGGGTGGGCTGTTTACGGTGCTGGCAATAGTACTAAAAAGAAGGGGGTCTGCATTTTGATTGCTAGACAGCTTCCATTTAAATTTTTTTCTGAAATTTGGGATTCTGAAGGGCGTTACATTGTCATACATGGGAGGCTTAGCCTTACAAAGTTTTACTGGGTTCTGTGTACAGGCCGACTGCTGATAATCCCCCCTTTTTTTTAACCAATTTGGCTGCATTGTTGGCTTCATATACTCAGATTTCTATCGTGGGGAAGATGTGATTGGAATATTGTATTTCAACCTGATTTAGATAGGTCACCTCCCCTGTGCAATGCGGCCTATGGGAATTTATGGATCTCTATGCTACACCCTACCGCCCGTAGATATACATATCCCCCCCCCCCACGCACAACTCCTTTTCTCGGTTGGATTTTTTTCCTTCTAAATCAAGAAAATGTTTCTGGTGTTGTGAGCTGCGATTTTTGTGAACTGGTTCTCTCTGATCATGCTCTGGTCTGGCTCGCACTTTCCATTGGGGTTGGTGTTGACAGAGACATTGTGTGGTGTTTTAATGTACAGTTGTTGCATGATGATGTTGTGGACACAGTACGACAATTTATCCAGTCCTTTTTTATTACAAATGCAAATTCTGTAGCTCATTTATTGTGGGGTGCGTCTAAAGCCGCAGTTTGCAGTAAATGTATTCGCCTTGCCATGAAAAAGGCCAAGGAGCACCAGGCAGAAATTAAAGACTGTTTGTAGCAAATTAGGACTATAGAAGCTTCTCCCTCTTACTGCCCGGATTCGACCTGGTCAAGTCTCAACTCCCTTTGTTCCAAATATCTATCCATTTTGAATGAAAAATCTGAATTGGCGATTTTTCAAACTTAAGCTCGCTATTTGGATCAGGTGGAGCGGGGGTCATTGGCTCTTCGACTGAGGCAACAGGAGTCTTCCTGGCTCATGCGTGGGCTTAGGTCATGCAGTGTACTAATCCAAGAGATACTGTAGAGGTCTTTCAGACTGATTTTGAAGGCCTGTACTCTGCTGCTCCATCTGACTCCAAACTTTCTGATTTGATTTCACAATATTTACAAGATACAGTATTCCCATTCTGCTATTATCCGTCAGCCAATTTACTTCTCTAGCCAGTCCTATTACTGCTGCTGAAGTGTGCTGGGCAATTTCCTCTCTTCCTACTGATCAGCTCCAGGTCCTGATGGTTTCCCTTCTAACTTTTATAAAGCTTTTTCTGCTGAACTTACCCCTATTTGAGTTGCAATTTTCAACTTCCTCCATTCTCACAATATTTCTGCTATATCTCTCTCCAGGGCCTGTATTATTCTTCTTCCTAAACCTGGTAAGGATGAATCCCTTCCCTCTAGTTATCGCCCCATGTCACTCGTAAACGCGGATTTAAAATTCTGGCAAAAAGTTTTGCCTATAGGCTAGAAAATGTCAGGGCTAACTCAACAGAACCCGGAACAGGTGGGTTCTATGAAGGGCCAGCATTCTAATAATCACATGTGTAAGCTCTTCCATTTTATTTCAGCCTCCGGGGAGACCAGGACCCCTGCTGCTTTGGTCTTCCTGGATGACGAAAACGTTTTTAATCGTGCAGCACAGCCATATTTATTTGACGTTTTGTGTGCTTACAATATCCCCAACAATTTTACTTGCTGGATGCGCATCCTTTATGGTAACCCTTCTGCCACTATTCTATGTAATGGGGATCTTTCCAAACCTTTTTCTATCACACCTGGTACTCGACAGTGTTGTCTTCTGTCCCCCTTTCTTTTTACTGTTGTTCTTTATGTTTTTTCTCACTTGTATTGTTATTTGTTTTTTCTTGGTTTTGTATTGCCATTAAAAAAATTAATAAAGTATAGTTAATAATAGTAAATAAAAAAAAAAGAGGGGGTGAGCCAAAGTCCAGTCTCCCCCTCGGTAGCCTCCACTCTCGCCCTTTGACCTGGCTCTACCACTAGCACCTCAGTTTTCTCAGGGTTCAGTCTCGACTAGCTCAATGATATCCAAGTCTAGAGCTCAGTCAAACACTTATTAAGCACACTGACTGCATCCAATGTCCCAGGTGCAAAGGATAGGTAGAGCGGTGTATTATCAGCATAACAATGAAACCTAGGCCCATACCATCTAATGATCTCACACAGGCGCAGAATGTACACTGCGAACAGCATGGATGACAAGACCGAACCCTGGGGTACCCCACAGGACACAGCCTCCAGGTGTGAGGAGTATTCTCCCATCACAACCCTCTGGGTCCTGTCTTTAACACAGGACTCAAACCAGCCAATGACTTTGCTGGTGAGTCCTACATATCCCCTGAGTCAGTCCAGTAATAACCCATGGTCCAGTGTTAAACGCTGATGAGAGATCAAGGAGAATGAGAACTTAACGATCTTGCCATCCCTTACCATAAGCAAGTCACTGAGCACCTGAACCAGTGCAGTTTCTGTGCTCTGCACTGCCCTAAAGCCAGACAGGAGGGGCACACAGATGTTAAAAGGTAAGGTGTGCCTGGAGCTGTAGTGCAACCACCTTTCTCAATAACTTTTCCCAAAAAGGGAAGGTTAGACACAGGTCGGTAGTTCACTATGACGTCCAGGTGAAAAGACAGCTTTTCCAGCAGAGGCTTCACCAAAGTGCTGTTCAGTGACTTTGGAACCCCCCCTTCTCTGATAAGGAGCACTGGAAGTCTCAGCTAATACTGGACCCAGGTGCCCAATGCAGCTCACCAGAAGTTACATTGGGCCTAGATCCAGGTTACAAAATGTTGGCCACAGCTCAGAGATTACCTCACACACTTCATTCACCATCACGGGCCGAAACTCTTCCCAGGACCACTAAGCCCAACCCCGACTCCCATGCTTCACCCTGGTGGTTTGTAATGACCCACTTAGGGAAATCCCGGCCCTAATGGAGGACACTCTGCCTGAGAAGAACTGAGTGAACTCTTTGCACTTTGCGAGTGAAAAGGCTCTAATGGGCTCCAGACAGGCTGGATGTAAAAGCCTGTCTACCATCCGGAAGAACTGAGCCAGTCAGTTCCTCCAAGCAGCCATCTCTCTAGACAAAAAAGCCGCCATCTTGCAGGTGACTGCATTCTGATACTCATCATAATGAGACATCAGAACCAGTTTATCCTCCTGGGTCCTGGACTTTAGAGATCTGTAAATACCTCATGGGGTAAATAAGGTACAGGAAGGGAGTATTTTTCAGATGAAAAGGTGCTCAAGAACAAGGGGGCATGCTAAGCTGGGGGGGGGTAGATTCTGGAGAGATGTAAGGAAATACTTAAAAGAAAAAGTGGTGGATTCCTGGAACAGCCTTCCAACGGAGGTGGTAGAGGTGAAAACAGCTGTGGGGTTCATGAATGCATGGAATAAGCACAAGAGAATCATAGTGGAAAGGAAAGGGGGAGGGAAAAAGAGCTATAGTTCAGGTACGATCTGCGGTAAGGAGGAATGGGCAGACCGGATGGGCCAAACGGTCCTTATCTGCCATCAAATTATACGTTTCTATTACCTTTTCAAGCTTTTCTGGCCTTTATTTACTTTTATATTCCATTCTGCACCATTTAATACATTCTTCTATTAACACATTCTTTAAGGTACTTACTTACTTGCCTGTGCCCTTTATACTTCACGTTTGAAATTATATAGCTGCAGCTTACTCTGCTTTCGTTTTACATCCTGACGGTTAATACTCGCTATTCTTCTGTATCACTCTCACCAAAAAGTATATTCCAATAGCCCCCTTTCAACATGCTTACTCCAGTTTTGTGCCTGCAGGAGAGCCATGGTTGCTACGCAACAGCGTCCTTAGTTTCCAATGTCATCTGACATCCATGATATCAGCACACAGTCTCCTGTGTGTACAAGAGGCAGGACCAATCAGTGTCTCTTGCTGCCAGTTCATGAAAGCGAGACAGAGAGATACAGAAGATGCAAGATGCAAAGCACTTCACAGTGAGGAACAGCATTTAAGTTATAAATCAATGAGAGAAAAATATGACAGACCAGGCTGAATAAACAGAAATTAAATAAACAGAAAGACTATAATGCCAAAGCTAAACAGGTAAGGGCTGAATTATTACGCCAAGAGGTGCAAGCCAAAGTACAGTATATAAGCACTGCCATAAAAAGCACCTCTGAAAGCCAAGTGCTTAGAGACAGGGTGTAAAAAGTAAGACAATTCAAGTGAGCTACAGTTTGGCCAAGTGATTTAAGTATACTAAAAGAATGTGTTTAATTAAAAAAAAACAAGGTAGAAGCACAAAACTGAGATCAGCAAGCTGAGTTTTTACAAGCACCGCTATAAAGAGTACAGCTGAATCGCGAATATTAACAGGCAGGATGTAAAACAAAAGGAAAGTAGATTGAGCTGCACTGCGGCTCTATAATTTCATAAGTATCAAGGGCACAGGAAAATAGCTTAAAGCACGCATTATAGTGAATAACAGAACATATTAAATGGTACAGAAAAAATATAAAGGTACTTAGAGCAAAAAAATCTGAAAAGTAATTCAAAGTGCTTTTTAATCCCTTAGTACGAAAAGGACTTTTGTCCAAGTTACAGGTACAAAGAGCATTTTATTTTTACTTTGATAAACATGAAAGTAAAACAATACATGTTTCACAGAAAGATGTAATATTGCACACATTTATTCGTACTATTTTTGTTTGGATACATATGAATTATAGAAATGCATACATAAGTACTGGCAGGTCAGAGAGCAGCAGGAGAGCTGCAAGGCTGGCACAAAAGGCAGTAGCCATGAATGCACACATAAGAACAATAAACTGGTGGGGTGGTGATAATGAAATGAAAAATCATTGCATGCTAACAAACATGTAGTTAGTGTGTGTGTGTGTATATACAGTATAAGTATATATATATATATATATATATATATATATATATAAACCTGTTGCAGATATTACCAAAATATATGAAAATCCTTAAAAGCAAATAAGAAACCAAATTACATATAGTTACTGATACTTATAAAATGGGCTTGGAAATCCCAAAGCACTGATTGGCTACAACATCATCTGAGCCGTGTCCTTATCAGATGATATTGTAGCCAACCGGTACTACTGCCCACCAAGAAGCCAAATGACCCAAAAAATTAATGAGCTCTGCCAAGCATTAACAGAAACGTTGACTGGCAGAGCTCACTGAACCGGCAGCACGACATCACTCGTGGACATCACAGTAACCTAACACTGCACTCAACAACATATGGCACTCCATCTAAATAAAGAAAAACCTCATACCTCACAAATTACTCTCACGGCTTCTCTGCCCCCTGCCACCATTACCAGACTTTAAAAAGTAAACGGCACCAAAAGCGAACGACATTTTTTTTTCAAACCGCGGCAAATCCCATAACGGAAACCCACCTACCTGACGAACCATCGGCAAGCAGCAACGAAGCATCAGTCAGTCGCTTTACTTTTTTAAAACTAATAACGAGCCAAATATTCCCCAAAAACGAAACGAGGAAACAAAAAGAAATACTGTCACTGCTTTGTACGGTGTCTGTTGAGGGACACGCTCGCTCCCATTCAACAGACACGCTCATATCTTAAGACTTCAACTCCCTAACTAAACACAGGCAAACAAAGAAATAAAAAAAAACATACTAAAAATGTATGACTAACTTTTTCTGTCGGGGGGGGGACACAATAAATACATTGCACAGAAACTTAATACAAGGGACTATTTTTTCACTGTTCTCACAATTTTAAACCTATTCTTATAATTCTCTATTTTTTTTTTTTTTACACATTAAAAAAAAAAATTACTTTACAAAGAGCCCATTTTATAAGCGCAATAACACACTCCGAGGTGTGGGTTACGTGCTGATAAGAGCACGCCTTGGGGCATAAGGCACTCGGCGCAAGCGCCTCGTGCCTTAGTACACCCCTAGGCGTGCTCTTTCAGCACGCAACCCACCTCGTCATCGTGTGCTATGAGTAACAATGAATTTTGTTGCATTGATAGTGCTTAAAAAGATTAAAATGTATGTAAACTAGAACATATACTTAAAAAAAAAAAAAAAAAAAAGATTTTGATTTGTTTACAGTCCCCAGAAGAAGCCTACTGGGGCAAAAGGTCAGGGGTTGCTAAATAAACTACATTTGAAAAAAGCCATTTGTGTAGTGGCTTTTTTGCCCAGAGCGGACCATACTGTTCAGGTACCACACACTGAGGATCTGTTTACAAAAAAAAAAAAATTTTGTCATGGTTGCCCATACTTTAGTTTATATAATTACTGGTTAACACAACTGCAGGAAGCAGGCAGAAGAGCAGGCTGAGAAAGAAAGCACAGTTTGCTTGCAGCTATTTTATCTCATGCTTGGTACTGTGTGTGAGAGAAGGCAATTCCCCATTGCACACCAGCCTGTCTACTCCCAAATGAGCCGGGTAGCCAGTACTTTCCATCGAAACCACGCCACACATTTGTCTTAAAGTGGAAATGTAGTCTCTCTTACCCCACTTTCATGCAAAGACTGTGGCCACTTCACTCTCTCTGCTGTTGCTCCTGGTTGCTCAGCCCTTATATGTCCAATGGGTCACAGAAATATTGGCAGCTTCATTTATTGTTTAAAAATAACACATTAATATGCATACATGTTCCATACATTAGAAAAGGGCACAGCACCACCACAGCCCTCTTGGAATTCACTGGATTCATTCATAATTCACTTGACCAGGGTAACTATGTGGGTGTGGCTTTCATTGACATAACGAAAGTCTTTGACACTGTTAATCACTCCCTGCTACTCAAACAGATGTCCTCCATTGGTCTTTCCAATGATGCACTACTCTGGTTCAAAAGTTATCTGGAGGACCAGTCTCAGCAAGTGACGATTGCCAACGTCATCTCGGAACGAAAACCAGTCCACTCTGGCAAACCACAGGGCTCCATCCTGGGAACCTCTCTTTTTTTAGTCTCTTCTTAAACAACCTCCCACGCACTTGCCACCAGAAAATACTACTCCATGCGGATGATGCTGTCATTTACACCAGTCACCATGACACTAAACTCCTAGAACGTCACCTGCAGCTTGACTTCGAGAGAGTTGAAGAGTGGTTCAGCACCCATAAGCTGGTCTTGAACTACAACAAAACTAAGGTTATGTTATTCAGCAGTGCACGCAGCAAGCACAAATCCCAGTCCCTCACCATCAGGAACTGCTCTGGTGTTGGTCTTTCAGTTTAAATATCTGGGTATCACTGTGAACGGCTTCCTATCTTGTGCCCAGCATATCGACAATGTTGTGAAGGCTGTCAATATTAGGATCCGTTTACTACACAGACATAAACACAGCATGACACCTGATGCTCTTAGACTGGCAAGTCAGAGCTCCGTCACTTCTATTATCGACTAAGGACTGGTCATCTACGGCTCTGCCTCCCAGACTGCCCTCCGCAGGATATCTGTAGTGCTCAACAAATCATGTATATTCCTCCTCACTGGCGCAGCCCGTCTAACACACATCTGTGATCTGCATGAGCAACCAGGATGGCTTCAGCTCTATAGTAGAATTCAATTTCAGATCTGCCTGTTAAGTAGAAAGGTGCTCCTTGGTCTTACACCACCTGGTGCTGAAAAGCTGTTCAGTGCCCACTGCATCTCCCAGCATACCCGAAGTTCTCTATGTCAAACCTTCCCTATCCCCAGATGTCGGACCACCATGGGACAGCGGTCATTTACCTACAGAGCTCCATACTGGTACAATGTACTGAACAGAGAAATCCCTGTCTACCTCAAAACTAGGCCCCTTCAAACTGTTGTTCTGGCAGCATCTCACAATTAACAGCTGCTGTGACTGTTTCTAACAGTCTAATTGGGCCTCCACTCTTTTGCACTCCAATGCCTTCATATGCTGTTCCTCACCTCATTAATAAGCCTGCAGTCTCCCCCCCTTGTTTGCTCATTTTCCCCTCCTCTCCCCCTTTCTCCACTCTGCTCCCCTCTGACTGCTACCACCCCTCCCCCACCCCCTCACACTAGCACTACACTGATCCCATGTCCACATTCTGCTACCAACCTGGGCACTTTTCTATCCTCCTTTCTACTAAGACAAGGCCTACCAGGCTGCCTCCTCTATTTGGATCTACACCTTGCTATTTGCATCCTACCTTTGCTCTAATAAGCATACCTTAGCACTCTGTATAGGTCTCTGTCCCATTATTCTCTCCACTTGAATCTTTTGTTATGTAATCCTTTTATGCTTAAATCTGGTGTTATTTTTTGAAACCATTTAACTGTTTTACCTTTGTTTGTTACCCTCCCCATTGACGTGGAACCTTTGTAAATGAGCTGTTCTTGCTCGAAGGTACTGTAATCCTAGAAATCAATCAATAAATAAATAAATAAAAATAAAAATACTTTTCATACTTCCCGACTCCATGGGTAAGACCACCTCTGTACTTACATGACTAATGTTTTGGCTTGATGACGCCATTCTTAAAGTCCTGTGTGTGTAATCAGGAGCTTCAGGTACTGGTTCAGGCTGTAATCAACCCTAATTAGTAATTATATACTGTATATAGAATAATGGCTGGGTGGGGTGCTATAACATATACAATAATGGATGGGGAAGTGTGCTTAATGAGAAATGAATGGTTGCCCAAGGTGTGGGATGCTACATAAACCCCGAAGGCAAAGTCCGAGAGGTTTATTAAGGCATCCCACACCAAGAGCAACTATTAATTTCCAATTGAAAACACTTCCCCATCCCTTATTAAATGTAATTGCTGGTCAGTAATTTTTTGTTTTATGTCTTTACATTTTCCATTTATTTTGCGGTTGCGATCTTACCGCAGTTGTCTTCCCATTGCCAGTGCCTCTTCTTTGTGGCCGCTGAACGGCAGGATCATCCAGATAGCGAGTGAGAGACATGCTGCCATTTCTAAATGGTAACATCAATAAGATACATTCTTTTATTTTTTTAAAAAGCAACGAGAACTCTTGCTGTGGCAGCTCCTCGCTAAGCGAGTAAGGAGCCGCCATGTTTTTCAAACTGAAAGCCCGCCCCAGATCACACGCAGAGCCAATCAGGGAGACGGTTTTCGTGACTGACTCAGTGCGTGTTCCCCGTTATAACTTGCAAGTTATAACGGGGAATTATAACTTGGTCAGGCAATGTAAAAAATTGCTGACCAGTTATTATAAGAATTTTACACACACTCAAGGTGTGGGATGCCACATAAACCCCAAGAGTGAAGCTCGAGGGGTTTATAACTGCATCACACACAGAGGGTGTGTGTAAAATTCTAGTTTTACACACCTACACAGTTTTTATTTTGTATAACTGCTGGGGAGCGTTTTTTTGCCACAGCGATTGTATAGAATAAAGACACAGCTGTTGTCAGCTGCGGTACAATCGGGATAAAGTGCGGTACGCTGTCGGAAACTTTCCCTTCTTTTTTCATTTCTAAATTCAGTTATTTGGTGGAGGCAGTCCATGAAACAGCCAGCTACTTTTTTTTTTTTTTAAACTTACCATCGAGTGCGAGTTGCGGTGAAGTGTCCAGCAGTAAGTTATAGTGGCTGGTGGCTGAGGAAGGAGAAACTGGAGGTTGGCGCATGCATGGAGTGTGGGAAACCCCACGCATGTTTCCCATTATAGCCAGCTGGTTATAACGGCAAATTATAACTGGGTTTCCCATAGGGGAAAAATACTAGCCAGTAATTATACAGAGAGATTAAAACGTGGGTTGGTATGTATAACTAGAATTTTATACACACCTAAGCAGGACTTAAAATTCGGGTGGTATTACGTGAATCATGCTATTTTTAGCCTCCCCTTGCAAATTCTGAACCCCCCACTTGAGACAATCCCACTCACATGTGTTCCTTTATACAGCAATGGCAAAGTGCCACAAAACACTATCTATGGCATTTTGCCACTGTCATTTTTTTCCTTTTCTGGGTCTGTTGACCCTTTGCAGCTGCCATAGTCCCTGGTGGTCTAGTGTGCGTACCTGTCATCCCTCCACTGCTCTCACAAGAGTGGCTCACGTGGAGGGACTGGATAGATGCCACAGCATTGAGCAGGAGATGCCATTTGGTGAGGAGACCAGGACAAGGGAAGAACCAAAGAGGAATCAACAAGGACAAATGCAGAGACAGCGACAACTCGAGGATGACATGGCTGGGTGGCAGCGACTTAGTGTAGGATGGTCCTGAAACCAGTTACCCCCTCCAAAAAAAAAAATTTACAACAACAACCTTGCACAGTATTGGTGGCGGGAAACAGAGGGTAGTTGGGCAGCAGAGAACCCTCGGTGGTTGTTCAAAAGTGCTAAAAATGGAAAAAATACTAAGTTACAAAGGGTCTGGTGAGCGAAATAGAAAGGGGCCTTAGGCATAACTTTACCCGTGTCATTCAGAAGCTGACAATGTTTTTAAGTTGCTTACTGCCAGAAAACATTTCTGAGGGTAAAACTAAAGGGTGGGAGGGTTCGTGACCTGGGTGTATCCCAAGATAAGCTGGATTTATTACAAAAGGAATAAAAAAAGAGAAAAACGTTTAAAAAGTTGGGCAGCTATGGGAAACAAGTGAAAGGGGAGGTGGGAAGATCTGTGACCTGGGTATATCCAAGACAAGCTGAATTTATTCAGAAAGAAGGAAAAAAAAAAAACTTTTCCAAGAACTGTGTGGGGGAAATGAAACGGATATGAAGGTCTGTGTACTATCTTGTGTGCCAAGAAAGAAAAGGTGATTTCCGAGTGTGTATGTCCTAGGAAGGCCTATTACCTGGGTGGGAAGATCTAGCTGGGTGAGCCCCAAGGAAAGGTTTCTTTGTCATATAAAAAGAAAGTAAAAGGACAAACAACTTTTCTGAGTGAAGCAACTAGGTGGGAAGATATTTTACCTGGGTGAATTCCAAGAAAAGGTTTCTTTTTTATATAAAACACACACACGCACACACAAACACACACGTTTCTGGCACTACCACCCGTAACACCAGCAACCCGGGTTTGGGAACGAGCTTGGGTAGTCAGGGGCTGGCCGGGGGGGGGGAAGGAGAGAGAATTCAGCGTCCCAGATGACACTCTTCTCCTCCAAGGTGGGAGGGTGCCTTTTTATTTCATAGCGCAATACTGCCACCTAGGTGACCACAGGTGGCAGTGCAGATGAAAAGGCAATGGGAGGAGACATCTCTGATGCCGGCATCCAGACGCACACATCGTGTGGGCAGGGTTGCCTTGCCATCCTTGCATGCGACGTCTTTGGGGTAGGGAGAAAAAGGGAAAAATGGCCCTGGTACCTCCATGATGACAGCCCAAGGGAACTCCCCGGGCATTCATCTCTCTCTGGACCGCAGCGCCGACCTGACAAAATGTGTAAGCTCATGGGTCTCCCCCTCCCACCCTGACCCCACCTGGGTGGTGAAGTCAGAGCTCCATGGTGGTAGCTGACTGTGGTCAGGGAGGCTCGGGGGGCTGGTCGTGGGGCCCGATGGACATTGGAGGGGCCGGAGAGTCAGGGGCATAAACAGAAAATTACAAAACAAAACTTTTCTGAGTGAAGCAACTGGATGGGAAGGTCTTTTACTCTACCTGGGTGAGTCCCAAGGCATAGATATTTTGTAAGACTAAAGAAAAAAAGTATTTTTGGTCTGAGAAATGGAGGGGTGGGAAGGTCCGTAATTTACCTGGGTGCAGACAGTGACATGGCACATGCATCCTTATTGACCTGTCTAAAAAGAAAGCAACCAATCATGCAAGAGGCCTCTGAGGAACAACAAGTACCAGAAAAAAAGCTACATGATAAAGGAGGAGTAGATGCACAAGACCCTGCACCAGAACTTGAGCTACAAGACCTAACAGTTGATGAGCCAGACACAACATACACTGTATCAACCTACAGGAGCGCCTCTAAAAAACAAGATAAATTCCAGCAAAGGTGGCTAACCATATACAACTGGCTGCTGTTTGATAAAGACAGTGGTCAGATGAGCTGTTCTGTTTGCAAGTCTTATGCATCCATTTATTTTAAAAGCACTTGTTACAAAACATCAAACCTAGTAAGATAGAGTAGGAGCCAGGTGCATTTATCTGTGTGTCTGGGTCAGAAAGGTTTGATGACTGTTTCTCATGTACAAGTGTGTAGAATTCAGATTTACAACTCTTATTCATCCATAGTTGTACGTTTTCTTGGAAAATGCACTTTCTTAAGAGTAACTAAAAGTTTTACATTTATGTAATAGATTCGCTTTACTTATTTATTTATCTAACTTATTTGATAGACTCAGTTTACTTAGTTATTAATGTAATTTATTTAATGTTTCAGATATGGCTAGCAAGACTTCTCACAAACCGAAGAGGCCATGCATTCTACACACTGATCCAGGAGTTAGCACAGACAATGGAGACCTGCTACCTTTTGATGATGCTCACTGGGAGAAAGTAGTTGATGCAAAGGAAAGGCGTTCTAGTCAAACACTGTCAAAGTACAACATGGTGTGTCTTGAATTGCCTGAACGTTATTCCAGCAGCCATGGGTATCATTATATCTGCTACAAGAACTTCACTGCATACAAGAGTTCCGGTAAACCTGCAGCTGATTAAACTTTAAAAAAAGACATTGTAAAGAGTTATCCAGCAAAATTGCTTAGCTCCCAAGCTCACAGTGTTCTATCTGAATCTGCAGCATCTACATCAGGCATATTCCCAAATGAATGTATATTTTGCAAATCATATAAGAAAGGGAATCCTAAGGGGTCAAAGGAGACTTCTGAATAACCTACAACGTGTGTAACTTATGGGGCAGCAGACAGCATAAACAAAAATGCAGCAAAAGAAAAGGACGCTCGACAAATAGATATGATGGTAGACAGTACTGATCTCATAGGCAAAGCAACAGCTGTAAGATCAAGTACGGAAAAAAGGCATAACGAATAAAGGGCACAGGTACAAAATGTGAATTCAGTCAGTTAGGGACAGTCACCAGGTTGCCTTTTCCAGACTTAAGTATGTGCAGTGCATCATTGTTAATGGAAAGCAAGACGAATCACTGCTATCTCTACACAAAAGGTACATGGACATTCTGATGGAGTGTAGTGGGTGTGAAACAAATTACGAACCTCAGAGCTTGCAGTCAAAACTGGTGGATCACTTCAAAGATGGTATAATATTTGATATCAAAAGTAGAAAAGTGGGTACAATTATCAGGTCTGCTAAGAAACAGGCTGACTGGAGGGAAGCACAAGCAGCTCAACACACAAGAGAACAGTTGTTGGAACTCCTAAATGTACAGCCTCATAATAAAACCAAAGTTAAAGCTGAAGACTTGGTAGAAGAAAATGTAAAACTGCCACCCGTTCTTCAGACATTCCTACATGCTGTACTGTACTCACGGGTTCATCAGAAGTGGGCAGTGAATGTCAGGAGAGGGTAGTTTTAATCTTCTGCAGATGACATAGTGTTTGCAGTGTCAAGGGGAATAATCACAGCACAAAAACGCCTCTTGTTGGGCATGGGTATTAAATCCATGACAGGCAGTAAGAAAGAACACGTCTGGTCACTGTGTTGGCTACCATGTCGTGGAGGAACTCGAAACTCCAGTTGCAACCAATGTAACAGAGAAGAATATGGCTACACTAGATGGATTGCTCATACTGCCAGGTTTAGCCACTGCTTTGGCTTTCGACAATTATGATGAGATGACAGAGACACTTGACGGTCATGACACTTTGCATGACACTGTGGGTAAAGCATACCAAAACATACCATCCAGTATTGAGGAGACAGCAGTACCCAAAGATAGGTCTGAAGAAGCTATGACAAGAACACACACAGATGACCAAGTGCCAGCAAGAAACGAAACACACACACAATATAAACAAAAACAGATAAGCAAAGATCAGAAGTTGATGCCCATGACCAGGCAGGGCTACCTTTAACATCAAAGAGCAAACAACACAGAACATCAAAGGCAAAGGCTGGAGATTTTGATGAAGACTATTTGCCAAGTGTAAAGAAGCAGATATTGCAGTCAATGGCACGACAGGAACAAGACACTGTACCCAGGCACATTCAAACGTCTCTGAGGAAAAGAGCTCTAGATACTGGTGAGAAAGACATTCGACCATATACATCTGGAAAACCAAAACTAAGACAATATCAATACAAGGTGACAGAAAGATCTGAACCAAAAAACCTCATGCGAGCTAAGAGAAGGGACGTTGCCTGGATGATATCTTGTGCAAGTGTAGATGCTACTTTAATGTGGCACGGATGGAATGTCCTTGTTTCTGTAGATGATCTGCCACAGCAGATCATATCATACATGGACCCTATAGGAAAGCCTCTTACAAGACTTGATGTAGTGCAAGACAACATGAACACTGCTATCAAGGTTATGGATGAATGCCATGACTATATGTCTATTACTTATGACTTGGCCATAGTAAAACCTGCGCTACAAATTCAGTCTACAAAGTCCCCAGAATATGACAGACTTTTCATATGTTTTGAACCATTCTATATAAAATTAGCATATTTCAAAGGTCTTGGATATAATACCTCCTGAATGGTTCTGGTGGGGACCACATTTTTGTTGAAAGTGGTATATTGGCATTGGGTTCCCTGAATGGACTTCTTCAAGGAATATTTTTCAATCGGGCAAAGAGACTTCACCCAATGCTATCAGCGGCATTCAGAATTAAACATTTGCAGTGCTTTATACAACATAAAGATTTGTCAGACTTTCCAATCTCAAAGGATCTGCAGCAGCTACTTAATGACCCATCGCCTTCCTCAATGGTGGACCTAGAGAATACAGCTGAGCTCAAGACATTCATGGAAGCATATGAAACATTCTCAGATTCCATACACCGTGGTGAGCATGGCTCAACTGCCCAATTTTGGCTGCAGCACTGCAGTTTAGTAGAGTTGTACTAACTCTTCTGCCATTCCATTAGGACAAATGACTTACCTCTCTTTGTACATAGTTTGGAGAAGATGATACCACTTTACTTCGCAACTGGGCACCACAACTATGCCAAGTGGATGACCCTGTACCTTATAAATTTGCTAAACATGGATGAGACCCACCCTGGACTAAGGAAAAAATTTGAGAATGGAGCATTAACCATTGCAAGATCAAAGAGAGGGTTCAGCAGAAATGACACAGACTTGACCTTGGAACAGACAATTAATGCTGATGCTGCATCAAGACTAACCGGGATTTCTTCTTCGACACAGAACATTAATGCAAGGAGGAGATGGAACATTCTGAGGTCAGCTCGAAGTAAAATTGTTGGAAGTCTAATGGAAGAAGTTGGTCTTGTCAGTCATGAAGAAGCCAGCCAAGAGCTGAAGAGTTTTAGAGTTAAACGAGATCTGAAGGATCTAAACAAGCTGTTGAACACAACAGACTCCTCCATGAATCCATTTTGGGATGTGTTTGAGGACAGGAATCTTTATTCAATAGGTAGTGGAAAAGCAGTATCACAAGAGGTAGCAAACGAAGTGTTACAGGTTACTGAGATAGGTACTCAGATGTATCATGTATTTAAAGACGAATGCATTACCAAAGGCTGTAAGTTCGAGGAACCCATCAAAAGATATATGCTGAAGAACTTTGCACATGATGCAATGAAGGTGAAGATTAAAAACCAAGGACAAGAAAATCGCTGAGTTGAAAGGAACTAGAGACCTCTTTGGATGCTTGCTATATCTATCTGTGACTTCAACAGCTGAACTTAAGATGGAGTTTGCCTACCTGCTAACCCCAGTACCCTCTCCTTAGGAAACGTTGATGGATCAGTGAACACAACAATGAAGTCAACACTGCTGAAGAAACATGAGACCAGAGTCCAAAGTAGCCACCCCAATGCTGTAAATGCCACTGTGGCTGATGCCATGTTCTTGATCAGAAGTCTTACAAACCTGCCCTCAACATTCCACGGTGTGGCAAAAACCATCCTGCCTCTTGTTTGCTGTGCTTCTGCAAATGAGGTCCACTTTGTCAACGACTGTTACAAGTCATCATCATCAAAGGTCTTGAACAAGAGAAGAGAGGAAAGCATAGCATCGCTCCATTCTCCTAACTCATAACTGGTCCTGATCAAAGCCGACCACGAGACTTTGCTGGATCCCTGTCTTTATCTTCATTCAAAATGGCACTCCTAGGTTTTCTAACCACAACATGGAATTCTGATGTGTACTGTGAAGTTCTAGGTGATAAAAAGCTCAGTAGGAGGAACTTGTTACTCATACAAAGTAGAAGCTGGACATATGCTCAGACTAGAGTGCAAGGCCCTTAAAAGCAAACACATTAGAAGCAGACACAAGAATCATGCAACACATACACTACATTTGCAGTCAAAATGAGGGTGAAGATGTGCATGTAGTGGTCAGGGCAGATGATACTGATATTCTGCCATATCATGCAAGTTTAAATGATAATCTCAAACTGCACATGGATGTTGGCCATTCAGGGAATAACACAAGAAGATTCACAGATTTATCCTCTTTGTCAGCAGAGTTAGGCAGACCTGAGTGTGCAGCTCTACCGGGTCTCCACGCACTGACAGGGTGCGACTATTCACCAGCGTTCAAAGGCAAGGGGAAGATGCAACCTCTAACAATTATGGAAAAGAATAGAGAGTACACACAGGCATTTGGAAAACTGGGATGTCCACACTTGTCTAAAGAAACTGAGGATACAATTGAGAGCTTTGTGTGTACCTTGTATGGACAGAAAGTAAAGAGTGTCAACACAGCCCGCTACAGTATGTTCAACGTCAAGTTTCGACCGAGTGCCAAAGATGCACCCTTAGAAAAGTTCAGAGGAGCAGATGCAAGCTCGCTGCCACCATGCAGATCAGCTCTGACACAACACATCTGCCGTGCAAATTACATTTCATTGTTATGGAAAAACTCAGACAAACCAGAAATGACAATGAAGCCAGAGGACAATGGCTGGACCTAAGAGGATGGCAAATACAAACCAACGTGGTTCACATGTGAAGTTGTACCACCAGCCTTAAGTGAACAACTGAATGAACACAACAACAATCCAAATAAAGAAGATGATGAAAGTGACTGTGATGTCGATATTGATGAGACAGATTTGCTTAACATGTCAGATAATGAAGACAGTGAACAAGAATACTGATTGTTGTACTTAGGTTCGAAAAATGTCATAAAAAGTTGATTGTTTCAAGTTACATATAGAATACAATAAATAATAATGTTAATATTAAGTCTTTGATACATATACTGCTGTTTGTTACCATGTCTGTAGTATTTCAATAAAAACTTATGGAACTGAAATTAAAGAAGGAACCATTAATTAAAATATACACAATTTTCACCAACAGTTAATTTTTTAATTGAAGTACATTTTCCAAGAAAACGTTCAATTTTGAGCGAATAAGAGTTGTAAATCTGGATTCTACACACTTTTTTTACATAAGAAACAGTTATCAAAGCTTTTGGACCTGACACATAGATAAATGCACCTGGCTCCTGGACCAAAACATTCCGGTAGCAGTGCTTATACTAAAACATAAAAAACAACAGATAAGGCTACTGCACAGAGTGATAAGCAACTTAAAGGACTTTTGAGAATCACATGTTTTGTTGCTGAAAATGAACTGCCTAACACAATGTTTGTCAAATGAGTTCAGTTTCTGAAGTAAATGGAATGTCCATTCCTGAAAGACTTCGCAATAGACAGAGCTTATGGCACCTACATGAATGTAGCTGGACTGTCCAAAATGCATGGGGCCATTGCACAGACCATGATAGAGAAGCTGGATGCTGCTGTGAAGAACAGCCCAGAGGTAAACTTGATTACTGGACGAGTCCACAGACACCAGTAATAGCTAGAGACTCATAGTTTACATATGATACTTAGACAACAATACCCTATATACTCACTTTTATTGCAACGTTGAAATTAGTGTTGGAAAGGCTAAGACTATTTATGAAGCACGTTGTCAACTTCTGAATAACAAGGGCATTACTGGTAAAAAAGTTGCTGCTGTCTGTACTAATGGAGCATCTGTTATGGTGCGTTGTCCTCAAGGTATAGTGCAAAAACAGGACTCAGTGCTGGGGCCGGTGTTGTTCAATATATTCATCAATGACAATGGGGCTGGCATTAAGGGCAAAATATGCCTATTCGCAGATGACAGCAAGCTCTGTGGGAGAGTGGATACAGCTGAAGGGATACAGAAACCTACAGAAAGATCTGGAAAAACTGGGGAGGTGGTCCAGCATCTGGCAGCTTGGCTTCAATGTTCAATGTCAAGAAATGCAAAGTTATGCATATTGGAGCCCAGAATCCCAGGACAGAGTACTACTACCTAGGTGGAGTCCGAGTATCTGCACCAGAGGAGGAGAAGGACCTGGGAGTGATGATCACTAGTGATCTGAAGCACTCCATGCAGTGCAACAAAGCAGCAGCAAAGGCAAACAAGATGCTGGGATGCATAGCTAGGGGGATCAGTAGTAGGACAGAGGAGGTTATACTGCCCTTGTACAGGTCACTGATAAGGCCACATCTAGAGTATGGAGTTCAGTACTGATGCCCACACCTCAAAAAGGACATTAACCTGCTGGAGAAGGTCCAGAGGAGGGCTACAAAGATGATAGCCAGTCAGCAGGGCAAGGCATACAAAGAGAAGTTGAGGGCACTGAACATGTACTCCCTAGAAGACAGGAGAGAGGGAGAGAGAGGGGACATGATTGGGACCTCCAAGTACTTGAAAGGGATAAATAAGGTTGATAAGGAGTGTCTCTTTAAGTTGAGTGGCAACCATAACATGAGGGGGCAGTCTTAAGCTGGGGGGTTGGAGGTTCAGGATGGAGGTCAGGAAGCACTTCTTCACAGAGAGGGTGGTGGACACTTGGAATGCGCTGCTGGAAGAGGTCATCTTGTTGAAGACAGTTGGCAGCTTTAAGAGAGAGGCTGGGATAGGCATGGGGGAAGGTAAGGATCATGGATGGGGAGGATGGGACGAGTGGGGAGTGAGGACAGGGACATTAGATCAAGCTGTGGACCCTGCAATGCAAGCAGACTTGATAGACCAAATGGCCTTCTTCTACTGGCTTCTTCGTATGTTCGTATGTAAAAACTAAAAACTGATTATTACCCTGAATTGACTGGAGTACACTGTACAGCCCATCGGTTGGCTTTGTGTGCCAATGATGCAGTTCAGTTCGTGGAACATAGAAACATAGAATTTGACAGCAGATAAGGATCACTTGGCCCACCTAGTCTGCCCATTTTCCCTACCTACAGTCACGCCACAGACCCTACTTGATCTCCGGCTTTACCCTTCCCCTTCCCTTGCCTCTAAGGTTCCCCTACACCTGTCCCATGCCTTCTTAAATCCCATTACAGTTTTTGCTCCCACCACCTCATCAGGGAGGCTGTTCCAGGTATCCACCACCCTTTCTGTGAAGAAGTGCTTCATTTCCCGAGTCTACCCCCTCCAGCTTCATAGCATGACCCCTTGTTTTTGAGCATTTTTTCCTCTGAAAAAGGCTTCCCTCTTGAACCTTATTTATACCCTTGATGTATTTAAGTCTCTATCATATCCCCACATTCCTCTGTTCCCGCTAGCCACTCGCTACGTCGCCACTGGTGAATGTTGTTAGTGTGTGGCTAAAATTCTAACGATTTTTAAAGTTACCCAAGCCACAGAGGCTAAAACCTTTTGTTCATGCCATTTTTAGCAGTAGCATAGTACGTGGTTTAGAATAACTAATTTGGCAGTGTATATCATGGTGTGGCTCATGATTTTACACAGTGGCTAAACAGCCTGGGGTCACTTTAGCCACAGTGGCTAACATTTAAAAAATCCTGGGGGGAACGAAGCATTCCCTCCTTTCCTCCAGAGTGTACTTATGGAGATCTTCAGTCTCTACTCAGAGGGCTTCTGATGCAGATCTCTCACCATTTTAGTTGCCCTCCTCTGGACAGCCTCTACTCTGTCTAGGTTCTTCCGGAAATGTGGACTCCAGAACTACATACAGTACTCTAGATGGGGTCTCACCAGAGATTTATACAGAGGCATCACCACTAGGGATGTCACTATAACACAATATGATGATACAGCTCGATAATTTCCACTGACGATAATTGATCTATGTAAAAAAACAATATCGCGATTATCATGCAGCACAATATACAGCAATAAAGCATCTTAGTTTGCTCTTCTGACAGCGTGTTCCTTTCCACGTGGCTCTTGGCCTTGCCCTAGTGATCCCCTAACTTTCCCCAAACACAGACTTTGTCCAACGCCTAGTATATTATTCCCCAGACAAAGTCCTGGTGGGCTGCTCACCATTAGATAGAACCTCTCATTATGTTTGATGCCTGTTATCAGTAATTGTATTGGTCAACTCCTTTGTCTACACACTGAATACTTATTTAGCTACCAATTGTATAGGTCTACTCGCTGCCCACCCAGCAAGTTCACTTTCTTGCTTAGCTACCGCATGTATAAGCTTCCTTTCTTTGTAACTACGTGTATTCAACTGTACCTATACTGTTTGTTATTGTAACTACTTTCTGACATGGAGCCTTTGGAAACGAGTCTATGACTCAAAGGGTTGTAATTCTGATTTCTCGAATAAATAAATATATTAAAATAACCATGATTCCTGATTCCCCACCATCCTCCAATCAGATTCTTGTCTATAATGCATGCATTGAAACTTCTTGGAGTCCTAAGACAATCTTAGTATGTCTTTAATCTGGGTGGGGGTTGCTTTTCAGTAATCACATCCCTATACACACTGTGACACTCATAGCTTGATTTAAGAGTCATTTGCTCCAGCAGTGTTGTCTTATGTCAATTAAATTTATATGCAGTAGGATTCCTTGTATGTGTTTTGCACCAAGCACCTTTGACCCTGGGACCCTCCTGCCTGAAGGTAATATGGTACTGCTAAACTTCTCTGACATCATCTGTACTTTTTTTAATGAGTAGTTTAAACCAATGGGGATTTTTTTCTGTTTTTTCTGCATGATCTAGCTGTTAAAAGTAGTGTTTTTTCTAAACAACGGCCATTAGGTTTCTGAAAGAGAACTGGTTGGTCCGAAAGCTAGAGCACTTTGTTCTTGTTGTTACATCTATGTTGGTCCATTAAAAGGTATCAAATCATTTGCTTCTGGATCTGTTCTTGCAAGGACCAATACAGCAAACACTAAATCTAGATTTCAACATGGAAGATACCGGAATTCGCCCGTAGAATATGGCAGTTACATAACATCAAGAAGAAACTGGCACAGCTAGACAGTGACATCTATTTTCTAACTCAGTGCAAGAGGAGGAACATAATCCCTAAAAGGTCTTACTATTTGGAATCCATTAAAATATACAGACAATTCTATATATGCAGAACAACTCTGTCGTAGGATCTCTGAGAAACTGAGAAATCACAGGATTCACATGTCATATGCCAAAAAAGTCGTTCTGAACAAAGAGTTTGCTGAAATTGTTACCACTCTGGAAAGGATGTCTGGGGCACCTATTCAGGACATCTTGCGAGAGATACACATTAACTACCAAAGGACCTTAAGAAAAGCCATGCTTATGAAAAATAGGAAATTAGATGCCGTTCAACATACCAAACTTCCTAACAACCATGAAGAACATAATGGAGTCACTGAACAAACACACAATACAGATGGGCACTTTCAGTTGTTAATTTGTCCAACCACACACTGACCACTGGAGAACTAAATGTACTTTCAAAGGGCCTCACTTTCTGCCCAACAAAACGACTGGATAAAATACAGTTTTGTGGTGAACTGGAGGAATACTTCCGTAGATTGAGACTTAAAGAATTCTTTCATGGCAAGGAAGAAATCAGTGGTAGTGAAGACATCGCAATCAGTAATAATTTAATGGATAAGAAAAAGAAATCTGAATTTAACCCCTCAAGTGGGCGTAACTAAAAACAGACAATTACATTCATTGTTTCCGCCAACAAGTCAGTGGTCAGATCCTTATTAGGCAAAAACAGGCCCGTTATAACCTCTCTCCACTGGAACGGAGAGCTATTAAGGACACTGTAATCAAACCACAACATTGTCATCAAAAAAGCTGATAAAGGCTCTGCAGTGGTGATTTTAAACAGAGAGGATTATATTAATGAAGCTAACAGACAGCTAACAGTTCTTACATACTACAGAGAACTGGAGAGTGACCCCACTACAAGATATAAAGATGAACTATTTGACTTAATTGGAACTTTTCCAGACCATGTCCGAAAAAACTAACTGACCTCATCCCTGCTGAACCTAGGCCAGGGACATTCTACATGCTACCTAAAATACACAAACCTGGCAATCCAAGAAGACCCATATCACTGGTAATGGTACCTTGACTGAGGGGGATCTCAGGGTTTGTAGAGACCATTTTGAAACTGCTGGTTATGGAAAGAGACAGATATATCCAGGACACTATGCACTTTTTGCGTGCACTTTCTGTTTATAAGGATTTACCACCTGATACCATTTTAGTGACAATGGATGTAACATCCCTCTACACTAATATTCCACACACAGATGGCATTACAGCATGCCTTAAATACATACAGGAGAAAGGACCGGAACAAAACATCAACCCTGAAGTGGTGGGGGAACTTATGCAACTCATTTTGACACATAACTTCAACTTCAATGGTAAACATTATGTCCAAACTATGGGAACAGCAATGGGCACCAAAATGGCTCCACAGTATGCTAACCTCTTTATGGCAGACTTGGAGGAGGATTTTTTAAGGCACTCTTCCCATAAACCACTAGCTTATTTCCATTACATTGATGATTTGTTTATTATCTGGACGGAGGGCACAGATAAACTTGAAGATTTTCATCATGAACTGAATAACCTCCACCCTACCATAAAGCGTACCCTGGAGTATTCTACTACCACTGTTAATTTTCTGGACACCATAGTCACCATTAAGGATGGAAACTTACATATGTGTATTTACAGGAAGCCAACAGACAGACAGACAGAGATACCTACACAAGAAAAGTAATCACCCAAACCATATAAAAAAAATCTGTCATGTACAGTCAAGCACTCTGATGTCACCGTATTTGTTCAAATGAGGATGACAGAGATACACATTTGGCTATGTTGAAAAACACCTTTATGGAGCAGGGACACTCTTCCAGGTAAATTGATAGGATAACAGAACATGCAGTGCAAGTACCAAGACAACAACTACTTCAATATAAAGAAAAAAAAACTACAAACAGAATACCCTTAGTAGTCACATATAATCCAGACCTTGAACTTATGTGTAAGATTATTAAAGACCTCCACCCAATATTTAGTAAGGATAAAAACCTTAATTGTATTTTTAAGGAACTCCCACTACCATCTTTTAAACAACCACCAAATTTAGCCAGCCTAATTATTAGGAGCAAGCTTTCACCAGAGCAGTATACCATGTCACACAATGGCACACGACCCTGCAATCAACGCACCTGTAAGACTTGTGAGCTCATTTCCACCTCGAACTGTGTGGTTACATCACAAAACAGACAATTCAAGGTGCATGGGAGTTATACATGCACATCATGGCATGTTGTTTATTTCATTCAGTGCAAAAGATGTCCACAAACAGGTTATGTTGGAGAGACAAGCCAACAGCTCCGCACAAGGATGAACTCGCACATACTATTAGAAGAAAGAAGACTGAAAAACCAGTGGGGCACCACTTCTCCCAGCCTGACCACTCAATTTTGGATGTTAGTAATGGTTTTAAAAGGAAATCTCGAAAACACACAACAGGGATGAGCTTTTGAGATTAAACTTATTTTACATCTTAATATGATAGCACATGGGATGAACGTTGATCTGGGTTTCATGGGACATTACAGAAACTGACATCCACAGACTTCTTCTTCAGACTGGCATATTATAGGACTTCAGCATGTGTAGGATGTGGGTGCGTGTGAGTATGTATGTGTGTGGGTATGTGTTGTGAGGTACGTGATATAACCTGTGTGGCGCTTGATGTCACATTGAGGTAGGCCTCTATTTAGATACATGAAGTTACAGTGTGTTACTACTCTTACTTCACACACATAATGAATATTAATTCCTCCTTACTTTTTATCTTTGCCCAGGAGTGGGTTTGATTCAGTTGCACCATATTCAGATTACCTAGACTGTTACTGTACATACGGGAGTGTTATCATAGACTGTCACGTATTTTTTAACTCTGTACATATCGGGGTGCGAGATCTCATTTGCATGGAGGTCCTGGACATATCTTTTTACATTAGGGTAATATTGTAGTGATTTGTGGAAATGTAGGTATGTTAGACCTCTGGTCTTGCACACATACTTTATATTTACTTCTGGTTACCTTATCCTGGGAAAGGTGGTAGTTTTATTTCATTGTAGTTCTATCCAGAATCATTGGAAATGTAACTACGCAGATAGGAGTACAGTTAAATAGTGTCAAATTTTTGCTCTGTAGGTATTAGGATACATGAGCCCTTTTACTTAGGATTTCATGACAAGTTGAATTCCTTTGGGGAACAACTGCAGTGACTGATGTGAATAAAGGTTCATTGGGGGGAGAGAGAGAGAGAGAGAGAGAGAGAGAGAGTTATCTCCTTAAAGCTAGTTATCCCCCAACCCCACATTATAGGGATGTGGGGTGGGGTAGGGTATATTGTTTGTGTGAAGAGGAGGAGAGAAATTACATTTTTATCACTTTTTCAGATTCCTTAGACACTTCCGGTACATCAAGTTGTTAAATTCTCAGTGTATATTGACATCAGTACATATCAGGCTACGTGGTCTTAATTCCTTGATGGTCCTAGACTAGAGTTTTTTGTTTGACACTAATACTGTCAATTTATATTTAAATTATCATTTATAAAGTCCTGTTACTATACTAGAGGTTTTTAAAGTTATGGGGCATGTTATCTAGCTGGAGAGTATAGCGGGGTGATAGGTCCAGCTAAGTTGTACACATCATACAGTGTGCACTGATGTTTTTAAGACAACTTCATTGGTAATTTCTTATCTATAATGCATGCATGCATTGAAACTTCTTGGAGTCCTAAGACAATCTTAGTATGTCTTTAATCTGGGTGGGGGCTGTTTTTCAGTAATCACATCCTTATACACACTGTGACACTCATACCTTGATTTAAGAGTCATCTGCTCCAGCAGTGTTATCTTATGTCAATTAAATTTATATGCAATAGGATTCTTTGCATGTGTTTTGCACCAAGCACCTTGGACCCTGGGACCCTCCTGCCCAAAAGTAATATGGTACTGTTAAACTTCTCTGACATCAACATCTGTACTTTTTAAATGAGTAGTTTAAACCAATGGGGATTTTTTCTGTTCTTTCTGCATGATCTAGCTGTTAAAAGTATTGTTTTTTCTAAACAACGGCCATTAGGTTCTGAAGAAGGACTGGTTGGTCTGAAAGCTAGAGCACTTTGTTCTTGTTGTTACATCTATGTTGGTCCATTAAAAGGTATCAAATCATTTGCTTCTGGATCTGTCCTTAAAATTAGAAATGCAATGCTGGCCCAGTGGTGTGAAGGGCTGAGGGCCTGGGTGCCTTACCTGCCGCCACACCAGCAACCCTGGTTTGGGAAAAGACCTGGCTGCATGAAGGAGGCCTGAGCATCCATTGATGACTCGCCTCTTTTGGGGAGGGTGGGACAGCGCAACACTGGTAAAAAAAAAACACAAAAAAACCCCATGGAATTTGTCATTTTCAAACCAGTACTTGGGAGCCAATTTTTTATGAAAAATATCTCTGCACTAGCTGTGTGGACAAACCTCTCCATTCTGAACCAAATGTATTTGTACATAACATGCTGATTTTTCCCTCAGTTTTGGGGACGAAAAATGGATTTTAAGATTTTGCCAAATGGAACTGGAAGTTTTTTGAAAATTGTCGACTCTAGCCTCTGTTCATGACCTATCTGGTAATAACATTGAACGGGTGTCTGAATTTAGATACCTTGGGTTTTTACTGGACTCCAGTCTGACTTCACTGCCTCAAGTCAGCCGAACAGTCAGTAACAAACGTGGTGTACTATATAAGTTCAGAAAGTATTTCTCGTTATCAGCTCGGCAGGCTATTGCGATTGGTTCTTTATTGCCTCACTTATAGTATAATGCAAGTCTTTATTGTAATCTTGGGGCAAAGGAGAGTAATATTTTAAAAGTAGTATATCACAATATCTGGCGATTTGTTCTGGTCCCTCCTAGACGTTTACATCATTGTTTATTATAGTCTAGTTTGGGGTGGTTATCGCCTAGTAGTAAATTAGCATTTTTTTGCGGGGTTGTCCAATTTTCAAAGCAATCAATAGTTGCCACTACTATCCACTGCAGGATCTTGTTCAGGTCCGTAATAGTGGACTGGAACTTAGATGCTCTACAGGTATTTTACTTTCATCTTTAATGTGCAAATACAAAAAGGCTTCTTGTGCATTTTCCAATCCTGTTCCGATTTTTTGGAACAATCTTCCTTGTAATTTACGTATGTCAATGTCACTAACAGTGTTTAAATCTAGGTTAAAAGAATACTTGTTTTGCTTGGATGTATGTAGTAGATGCAACGTTTAATGTTACTGTTTAGCATTTATTTTGTTAATTGTCAGTTTGTGCATGTTAATATGTGTTTTGTTGTGTATTTATTGAATGTATTCGGGTCAGGCCTGAAAAAGAGTATTGATTTACCCAGTGCTCTTACCAGGTTAACAAATAAATTAAATGAAAAATTAAATGAAATTGGCTCTAGCCACTGCTCAGTCACCACCTATAGGAAGCTGGGAGACACTGCAGTTACAACGTTCTGACTGCCGGGGCACAAGGGACCAAGTACATGGAACGTCTTTACGTCGCACACCCACACCATCGCACATGTGCCGGCTTGAGGGACAAGGAAGAGAAACGAGGGGAAAGGTATGCGTCCCGGATACCTTACGTAATAGCAAACTGGAGCCCTCAGACTTCTCCCCATGTGGATCCCCATTGGTGAGACAGCAGGGGGACTGGCAGTTGGGGTTGGAGGCATCTGGATGCTTGAAGGCTGGAGCTGGTGGTGACCAGGTCTAAACAGCTATATGGGGGACAAAAAAATTAAAAATGCTGCTGATTATCATGATAAACAATATATCGTGATACTAAAAATCTGATATTGTGACATCTCTAATCACCATCTCCCTCTTCCTGTTGGTGATACACCTCCCTATTCACACTAGCATCCCACTGGCTCTCCCCGCTGCCTGGTCACACCGTGTGGCCACTTTTAGATCATCAGATATGATAACACCCAGACTTTCCTGTTTGGTGGTCGCCAGCACCACCACCCCCACTTTCTACACCCCAAGTGCATGATTTTGTCCTTTTTGGCACTGAAACCTAGTTGCCATATTCTTGACCACTCCTCAAGCTTATCTAGCTCTCTAGTCATTCCCACCGAATGTCCATGCTATTGCAGAGTTTAGTGTCATCTGCAAAAAGACATACCTTCCCTTCTAGTCCCTCTGCAATATCACTTATAAACATATTAAGGAGGCCTGGCCCCAGTACTGATCCTTGCAGAACCCTACTAGTCACCCTCCCTTCCTCGGAGTGAACTCCATTTACCACCACCCTCTGACACCTGTCCTCCAACCAATACCCAGTTTGCCACTTTTGGTCCCACTCCTAGGCTGCCCAGTTTGTTTACGAGTCTGCTACGTGGAAGAGCGTCGAAGGCTTTACTGAAATCTAGGTAGGCCACATCCACTGCTCCACCCTGATCTACTTCCCTGGTCACCTAGTCACGGAAACTTATAAGATTAGTTTGACATGACCTCCCCCCTAGTGAATCCATGCTGCCTCGGATCTTGTAAGCCACTGGATTCAAGATATTCCGCAATTCTTTCTTTAAGTAGTGATTCCATCAATTTCCCCACCACCAAAGTCAGGCTGACTGGCCTGTAACTGCCAGCCTCCTCTCTGCTCCCACTTTTGTGAAGTGGTACTACATCTGCCCTCCTCCAGTCCTCTGGGACCACTCCTGTTTCCAATGAGTGGTTGAATAGGACTGTCAGAGGTGCAGCCAGAACCTCTCTGAGCTCCCTCAATAACCTTGGATGTATCCCGTTTGGCCCCATTGCCTTGTCCACCTTACAATTTGCAGGCTCTTTCAGGACTCACTCGTCAGTAAATGGACTAGTGCACATGCCCCTTCCTTCGATATACCTAACACTGATCTGTTGTCTCTCACCTTCCCTTTCTTTTGTGAAAACTGAACAAAATAATTGTTCAGGATGTCTGCTTTTCTTTGTCCCTTCCACACTCCCCCATTTCCCTTCCCTCCCTAGCCTCACAATCCCTCCCTGGTCTTTCTCTTTCACTACCATACCTGAAAATGTCTTGTCCCCTTCCTTACTGCCTGTGCTGTCTTCTCCTCCGTTTGCACCTTTGCGCTCCTGACTACTTTTTCTGCCTCCCTCTGCTTCTCTTGATACACCTCCCTATCCTCCTCCCCCTCTGTGTCTTCTTATACCACCTAAATGCTAACTTTTTGGTCTTTACTTTTCCAGCTACTTCTTTTGAGAACTATAGTGGTCTCTTTTTACTCTTGCTTTTGCTTACTTGCCTGACGCAGAGGTTTGCTGCCTTCGCTATACCCGCTTTTAGTTATACCATTGCTCCTCAACTCCACCCAAGTCCTCCCTTCCTGCCAGGGCATTCCTGAGGCATTCTCCCATCATTGTATAATAGCCCTCCTGAAGTCCAGGACCCTCGCCTTTGTGTGGTTAACTTCTGACACAGTACTTCTATTGAACCACACTGTATGGTGATCACTATTCCCCAGGTGGCCACCCACCGTGATGTCTGCAATACTGTCCCTGTTGATGAGTACAAGGTCCAATATTGCTCCCTCATGAGTGGGCTCCTCTACTAGTTGCCTGAGGAATGCCTCCTGCAGGGAGTCCAGGATGACCCTGCTCCTACCTGAAGCTGCAGCTGGAATGCTCCAATCTACATCAGACACACTGAAGTCCCCATCAACAGCATCTCCCCTTTATCTGCCATATTATGGATGGCTTCCACAGGGAACCTCCCCCTGTGCAGGAGGCATGTAGATCACTCCAGTGCGAATAGCGGTTCCATTCCCCTTTACTAGAGTGACCCACGGAATTTCCATCCCTCCCTGTGTTCCCTGCATCTCTGTTGCTTTTAAGCTATCCCTCATGTAAACAGCAGCTCCTCCTCCTTTCTTATACAGTCTGTCCTTCCTGAACAGCGAATATCCTGGTATGGCTAAATCCCGGTCATGGTTCTCACCGCACCATGATTCTGTAATGGTGACAATGTCCAGATCAACCTCGGTCATAATGGCCACTAGGTCAGGAATCTTGTTCCCAAGACTTTTAGCGTTTGCACACATGGTTATTCCCAAGACTTCTAGCGTTTGCACACCTGGCCAGATTTGCTTCCCCTATGGTTCTCTCTATTGACTTTTTCAGCTAGTGGGGGAGGGCTACTTCTCCCTGCTTCCTTCCACCACGCCCTCTGCCACTTTAAATGCTCACCTATGTAACATTTAAACTGCTCACTGTGAACTTGTGTTCCCCTCCCTAATGGATGCAGGCAATTTCTCCCTTGTACAGGCCTTTATCCCATCAGGTGGGACCCCAGTCCCCAATGTAGCCAAATTCCTCCCCCCCCCTCCACCACTCCTTCAACCACTGACTGAAGCTCCAGGTATGGATTACCCTATCTACCCCCGTGTCATAGACGGGCAGTGTCACAAACGCACTCCGCAGGTCAGGCCCTCTGCTCCCACAGTGCCAACCTCAGAGCGCAACAGTGTGAACAGGTAACAGACAGGGTAACCCTCTTGTCTGCTTTGGGCCCGAATCACCTGTTAGCCTCAAGTTCTGGGGGGGATTCAAACTGTGAACCTTATGCTAGCATACCCAATGTACAGGCTCAGATATGTACCCTCTTTGGGGATTGCGGTACAATGCTTTGCCAGGGGCACCTAGCCAGGTCTCCAAAATAAACCCTTAAAACTCTATAAAGAGACCTTAGGTACATTCTTACCTTTTCCAAGCTTAGTAACACCATCAAGCCTTTTAAACAGTTGTCAGACTTAAAATACAGGCACTTCACATGCAAAAAGAAACTGAGAAGACACCCAGGCAGTATTTCAAGAAAATGTTTATTTACTAAAAATTATAAAATAAGTAAAATAAAATATAGAACAAATATCAAGAGCTCACAATCACATAAAAGAAAAAAGGGAAAATTATACAACAAAACTCCTACCACAACACCTTAGATATTTGCTATCTAATGTATTATCTCTGTAAGTGTGTTTTAAGTTAGATGTTTCTGTTTTCAGAGCCCAAGATGACATCACACACTTCAGAAACAATGATAATTTTCAACTCTATCTCCCCACCACCTTAGTGAGTCATCTAGCTTCTCCTTTTAGAATTAATTCTTACAGACATAATTTTCTACCAGGAGGTATTTTAGAAATTAATGGTACATCAGAAGAAAAAAAACATTTCCTAAATATGGCATCCTTTTTAATTAAGCATCTCTCTTTGATCTTAACATTCCCACATCTGTCATGTCCCTTGGTTGATTTCCTGCAAGTGAAATCTGAGAGATTTTATGACACTACAGCTGTTTGCTAAATTTGAAAGGAACCAGCCCAATTACCTGTCCCTTTTAAAACATCATAAAATTTGTATTTAAGTTCTAACTTTAAAAGGAGCAACAGGCAGTAAGCTGTCTCTGGAAGGATGTTCCAGTTAACTGTTTCCTCCTGGTCTGTTTTATTACCTCCTAGTTTCAGCTACTGACACTGTGAAGTTACAGGCCAAATCTGCCAACTTGTGAGAGCCAAATGTCATACACACACTAGTTATTTTATTTAGTTTTTACAGATATCATACCATGATCCTAAGCAAAGGGCAGAGCGTCACAATCCTCCCCACCTAGACTGAATTTGGGGGCTCTATCCCCTACATGTGATGAGATCCCTAAGTCAGTTCATTTCTGATACAGACACTAGCCATCTGCGCTCTGACTGGCTGCTCCAGCCCTATGTAAGATCGTCATGTCATACCCTTGCAAGACAAGACTCCATCTTAATAGTCTATCATTCGTTTTTTTCCCCATTTGTGTCAGCCAAACCAGGTGGTTGTGGTCAGTTTGTACCTCAAAATGCTGCCCGTATAAGTATGGCTCTAACTTCTCTAGGGCCCACACCATGGCAAGACACACTTTTTCTACAGTAGAGTAAGCCTGCTCCCTGGAAGTAACTTTTTACTCAGGTACACAATGGGGTGACCTTTCCCTTGGTTGGATGTCTGGCTCAGTACTGCCCCAATACCCATGTCTGAGGCATCAGTCTGGACTATAAAAGGTCTGCTATAGTCAGGACTTGTCGACACAGGAGCACTGCACAGTGCCTCCTTCAGTCTGGTAAAGGCTTTTTCACAAGCTGGTTCCCAGGTAATTTTCTTAGGCATCCTTTTCTTTACCAGGTCAGATTGGGGAGCAGCCAGGGCACTGTAATTGGGTACAAATTTCCTATAGTACCCTGCTGTCCCTAAAAAACTCCTGACCTGCTTCTGTGTTTCTGGTCTGGGCCAGGCCTTGATTGCCCCTATTTTTATTTGGTTAGGACAGACCTGTCCCCGGCCTACAACATGTCCGAGGTATGCCACTTCGGCCATGGCCACCTGGCACTTCTCAGCTTTGACAGTGATCCCGGCCCTCTGTATCCTGACCAGCACTTCCCTAAGGTGGGACAGGTGTTCCTCCCAGCTGGCACTAAAGATGGCAATGTCATCCAGGTACGCCACAGCGTATTCCTCAACAACATTTAACACCTGGTTCACTAACCTTTGGATAGTGGCCAGGGCATTCTTCATTCCGAAAGGCATTACTTTAAATTTAAATAACCTTATCGGAGTGATGAAAGCTGACCTCTCCCCAACTCTGGCAGTTAACTTCACCTGCCAATACCCCTTTGTCAGGTCAATAGTCGTAAGGTAGGTCGCTCCTCCCAACTTGTCCAGGAGTTCATCCATCCGTGGCATCGGGTGGGTGTCCGACTTCGTGACTGCATTCAGTCCATGATAGTCCACACATAAACAAGTAGAGCCATCTGGCTTGGGCACAAGGACTACGGGTGAGGCCCAGGGGCTGTGGGATTTTTGAATTACCTCTAAATCCAGCATTTCCTCCACCTCCCTCCTAATGTCCTTTTGGACAGCCTCGGACACCTGATATGCTGTCCACCGTATGGGCATCTGTGTCCCTGTCTCCACATCGTGCATCGCTAAGGGGGTTAGTCCAGGACTGGCGATAAACAGTGGGGCAAAGTCTGCTAAAACCTCCCTTACTTCCTGGATCTGGTCCAGGGCCAGCTTGGGTGACAATTTAACTGCCCCCACAGAGGAATTCCACTTGCTTTCTTCCAGCAAGTCCAGAAGGGGGTCTCCTTCATCTGTCCCCTCCCCAAGACTATATAATGTAAACACCATGTCAGCCCTATTAGCATATGGCTTCATCATGTTGACATGGAACGTGCTTTCTGTATGTCTTCTGTCAGGTAACTCTAGGATATAGTTCACGTCACTTATCTTTCTGACTACTTTGTACGGTCCTGCCCACTGAGCCTGCAGCTTGTCCTTCCAGACTGGAATGAGGACCATGACTTCCTGACCCACCGTGTACAAGCGAGCTCTGGCTCTGCGGTCGTACCACACTTTTTGTTTTTGTTGGGCAGCTGGCAGGTTGCTCTGGGCTGTCCCCATAAGCTCCTTCAGCCTTTCCCTAAACCTAAGGACATAATCCACTGTGGGAGTTCCCTGGGTGACGTACTTGCCTTCCCAGTCCTCCTGGATAATGTCTAGGGGCCCATGTACCTGACGTCCATATAAAAGCTCGAAGTGGGAACCTTGTCGACTCTTGGGGCACCTCCCTGTATGCGAACAACAGGTGGGTAAGGTATTTCTCCCAGTCCCTCTCATGCTGTTCAGCAAACGCTTGGAGCATTGACTTAAGGGTACCGTTTAATCTTTCCACAAGCCGACTGGCTTGTGGGTGATAAGGAGCTGTGCGTCTCTGCACCACCCCGCACCTCACCCATGAACATTTTATCAGGTATGACATGAAGGAACCCACTCGTTCGGTGATAACCTCCTGCAGCAACCCAACACGGGGGAAAATCCCAAGGCATCTGCCACTTTGTCTGTCCTCAGTGAGGATAGGACTGCCTCTGGATACCGGGTGGCATAATCCACCACAGTCAAGATGAACCTCTTCCCGGAGGAGCTGGGGGTATTTAAAGGCCCCACAATATCCATTCCCACCCTCTGGAATGGCTCCTCCACTATGGGCAATGGAATTAGGGCAGCTTGGGTTTTCTTACCTGCCTTCCCTATTTCCTGGCACCGGTGACATGACCTGCAATACTCCTTCACCTGCTGGGTGAAGTTGAGCCAATAGAAATTTTGGGCCAACCACTGCGTAGTGCACGCGATTCCCAGGTGACCAGACATGGGAATATCTTGTGCAATCTTGAGCAACTGCTCACGGTACGACTGGGGAACGACAAGCTGCCTGCCTATCACCCCTCCCTCTGTCTTACCATCCTGCGTGTACAGCAGTCCATTGTCCCAATAAACTTTATGTTTCCCGTCACCTCCCCGTGCTCTGTTAGAGTCTGCCCAAGCCCTCAGCTTCTCTAGACTAGGGTCACTTTTCTGAGCACCTGCAAACTCCTTACACATTCCCAAGGCATGGGACAGGTCCCCTTCGGTCTCTAAACTAGGGACCCTAGCACTAGCATCAAGGCACCCTAGCACTAGCATCAAGGCACTCAGGATCACTGCCATCCCTAACCCTCTGACAATGGGTCACCTCTCCTTCTTTGGAGTAACGTTCCGTAGCTGTTGGGTTAACTGCTACTGGGGAAATTTCTACCCCTCTTTCATTACTCTCCATATCAGAAGACACAGGCAGGGGAACCAGCCTCCCAGTGGTTTCCACAGTGGCTTCTATGGGGTCCAGGGAACGACAATTTTCCATTGCCGCTTGCCTACGGGTAACTGCACACACCATCCCGTTTGAGATTGTTGCCGAGAATGACATCAACTGCTAAAGTTTCAGCTACAGGCACCTGTTGCACATTTCCCCCTGTTTCACCCCAGTCTAGGAGAACACTAGCGAGTGGCAATGTTTTCTCCTCCCCAGTGAACCCTTGTAGAGTTACAAATTTATTGGGTATAAGCTGACCAGGCTCTACCAGATCCCCTTTTACCAACGACAGAGATGCCCCTGTGTCTCTTAACCCTTGTGTCTGTTCACCATTCACAGTGACTGGGTGCATGTGTTACCTCATGTTCACAGGCATGCTTCCAGGGACACATAAACAACCCACTTCTTTCCTAGCACCACTTTGTGTATTGCTCGTCCTTTTGGGACACTGTCTGACAATATGCCCAGTTTCTTTGCAAACCCAACATTCGTTTGTTTTCTCAGTAAAATCTTTTGTTTGAAACCTGGGGCTAACAGGTTTCGGTGGAAGTAGTGAGAGTTTTAGCTGCCCTGAAGGCGCGCTGTTCCCTTTCTGTGCTGCCACTCCCGCCCAATTCACTCTCAGAGCAGGTCTGCTCTTGGCATAGCGGTCCAAGAGTTCAGCAGCCTCTTGCACTGTTTTGGGATCTTGGCCCTCCAGCCAGGTTTTCAGCTCTGCTGGGCATGCCCCCCAAAACTGCTCTAATAATACAGCATTTTCAATTTTATCTACAGAGTTTGCTTCAATTCCTTCCCATCAGCATTTTAAAACTGGACATTTGTAACCCCTAGGTGGTGCTATCCCAAGGGCTACTACCCCTGCCTGCGCAGCTACTAGCAGGTTAAGGGGCCTAAGTTCTGAAACAGGCGCCTCCACCCAGAGGTCAGGGTTGGTAGTGGTCAAACTAACCTGGGCACAACCCTCCGGGACACCATACCTCTCAACCTTTTGTCCCCCAAATGTGGAACATTGCCTCTCATAATGTGGAACAAATTATCAAAATGTGGAACACTTAATCAAATCTTTACCTAAGAAGCTCAGAACACTGTTAAAATATTTGCATTTATGTTCAGAAAGTCTATTATTAATTAGATAATATATGTTTTGCATCATTTACTATAGATTTTTGCTTTAAAATGTTAACACTGAATGTGGGACAAGTCCTCACAATGTGGAACAGGGAGCTTTTGTGAAGTAAAATGAGGAACGTTCCTCATAATGTGGTACAGTTGAGAGGTATGCGGGACACTATAACCCCCCTTCCCCTCTTTTCCTTCTAGTGGCCTAAACAATGTACGATAATCACTTTCACAGTACCCCTTGTACACCATACCAGTACCCACACTGTTTGCATTTACCACCAGGGCTGGTTCCTCTGGCTCAACCCTGGGGACCCTCTGTAAAACAAGGTTATGCACAGTAAATAGCAACAGTACAGTACTCTTGGCACAAACTGGAACCACAGTCAGGTTAAATGCAGCAAAAAAGTCAGATCTGATTTATTTAGTGGACTTAAACAAGGAAGGGGCGTAATCAGGTTGACTGGCTTAAAGGCTATATTAATCAAACAGTTATGCATGCGCTTTAAGTCCCCACACAGTCACACACTCTGGGTACCCAGGTGGGAAAATGGTGGGCTAGCCAGGAACACTGCAGCTGGTTGGGGCCCTGTGATGGAAGAAAGCAACACTAATTGTAATCTGGAGCCGGAGGTCTCAGTTCGTGAAAGAAAAAGCAACAAGACAATCAGATGACAACACTTTAGATTTAGCTGTTGTAGCAGGGAGCTACCCTGATGTTTACTCACGATACCCAATACTGGACACAGGCAGGACGAAATCAAGACTGCAGGTTGTTGAGCTGGAGTGCCCGGAGAAGCGGGGCCCATACAAATCACCAAGGTGTCATTCCTGTTCAAGTGTTGAGCAGGGGCTGATCCCCAGGCAGGTCTCTTGTCGATGGTTTTCTCTATGCTGCGGGTAGTCGGGCTGGGCCAGTGTGGCAAGGCCCAGGCCCAATGGAGATGATTTTGGATTCCGTCCATGGGGCTGGATGCAGCTTCCAGCAAGCATAATACAGTTCAAACTACAGTGGGGAACCAAATTGCGACCCACTAGCAGCACACAGCACATTTACACATAAGGAAATTGCACTGTACCAGGCAAAAGGCTCTCTGGTCGCAATTACAGAGTCTCTGCACAATCCGGGAGTTCAGAGGTGTCTGGAAGTCCAGACAGGCCGATTGCATTCAGCAAATCTTTGGTCTTCTTCAGGTAGGAGCCTGGTCACAATTCAGTGGCTTACTTTGCTCTCCAAGTTCAGATTCAGTCCGAAAAAGGCACAAGTTCCCTCTCAGGGACAGCAGGCAGGCATGCAGGCCAAAACTCAGGCCTTTCCACAGTTCTCCCGTGCGAATCCACTATGAATTGCTACTTGAACTACCTTGAGCTGTTACTTCCTCACTTCCCAACTTAGCTAAGCTACCAACAGTCCCTATTTTCCCAGGACAGTCCCTATTTTAGGCAGCATGTCCCAGTGTCCCCACAAGTTTTGCAAAATGTCACTTTTGTCCCTTTTTTGCTTACTTGTCCCAGTTTTGTCCCCTTTTTTTTTGCTGACTGCTAATCCGTGAGTGACAGTTATTTCAGCACCACTGTGGCGCTGCTCAGGCTGGACAGCAGTTTACAACTTCAACCCCTGCGCCTGTGTTGCACCACAAGCATGTCAGTGGGAGCACAGTAAAGCATGTTCCTTCCTGTTAGATTAGACTGGGTAGTAGTGCAAACAAGCGCATGTGGACGTCTGTCTGCCAGCAGCTGAGAGGGACTCCAAACAGAGAGACCGGCAGCAGTGAACTAAGGTACCCAAACCTAAGCAGCTGTAAGGAAGTGTGTGAAAACAATCTGGTGTGGTGGTGGGATTTACTGAAGTGAAGTTTGCTCAGTAAATGAGGTGAGTGTGAGCGGGTTGGATGGGACTGTCAGGAGGAGCAATACATGCAGCTCGAATGTCTGATCACAATTTAACGCAGGTTTGCTTCTAATGCACTTTTTGCACATCATGATTTGGAACTTGCTACAGCAAAATGATGTATTGTTTTAATCTGAATGTTTGCTACTGGTATTACTGAGTCAGCATGGCTAGAGCAAGCAGCAAAATTTAACTGATTGTGCGTAGCGTTGTCTGCGGCGGTGCCCGTGGAAGTGACATAGGGGGGGGGGGGTCATGGTCAGGATGGACCGTCCCAGTTTTAGACCTCGGAAAGTTGGTAGCTTTACCACTTAGATCTAACTAAAACTGCAAGCAGTTTGGGACTTTCCCCAAAATCCAAAAGGTTCGGTTGGCTGATCTGTCTGTCAATCACAACAAGGGCTCCCCCTCCAGGTTATTTTAGGCACAAAAAGCCCAAAACTACAATTCCTACGAGTTTTGACCCCACCAAGCCCCTGTAGGCAGGCTCCATTTTAGAGTTCCCAATGTACTGATTGGCCCATTTCAGCAGTCCAGGACCAAGAAGATGGAAACAAACAGAACTGTCCATGCTGCAAAGAAGGCAGGTTAGAACAAACTGCAATATTATTACTACTCTAACAAATGATCAGCAAACAACCACATCTTCTAACAGAGCTCCCTTTTAGATTAATTATGACTGCAATCCAGGCAGCTCTTAAAGCGACTGTACACAGAGGCTACATAGGCACTCTCTGGCAATCATATTTAAACTGCAAAAACGCAGGGCACCAGCCTGGCAGTGAGTATTTAGACAAGCTCAAGGAAGACTTTTCGGGAACCCCCATTTGTAGGAGGGTTACACCTCGTTTCCTGGCTAGCCTCGTGAGCCTCACGTCAGGCTTCTCCTGAGCTTACGGAATTTAGCTCTGTATGCTTCTGCAGTTAAATCAAACTTTTTTAAAGTGCAGCTTTAAGTTTGCTGTAATCATTATTGTCCTCATTGTCCATTTGACCCAATGCATCCCAAGCTTTCCCGGTAAGTAGCGGGGATAGCGAGAAGCTCCAGAACCCTCTAAGAATATTTGCCTGAATACAAAGTTTTTCAAAGGAATTTAAAAAGGCATCCATATCCTCCTCCTCTTTAAATTCGGCTATCAATTTGGAATTTAATTTGTAACCTAGTCCTGTAGTTCCAGTTAAACCCAAGCCACTTACCTGCTCTGGTGCTGGTGGTTGGAGCTTCTCCAGTTCATGTTGCCTCTGGCACTCACGCTCTTCACAGTCAGCCTCTTGCTGTTCATGCTCCGCTTCTCGCAGTTCTTGCTCAGCCTCTCTCTGGAACTCCAGCTCCATTCCATGCAACTCAATCTGCAGCCTGATTGCTTCTGGCTCCAGAATGCTGGTGACCTTCCCCTGCTGCTGTGGCCCTTGGCTTGCACTGGCCCTGCTGTCCTCCTTACCTGATCTGGACACTGCACTGGCCGCTGGCCCCTCCATGCCCAAGGTTTGGTCCTTTCCAGTCACGGACTGTGACTCAACGCTCTGGCCATCGGCGGCCATCAGAGCATCTATGAGGGTCTGCTTGTTGGCTTTCCCCTCATACTGGACTCCTCTGTCCTGGCACAACTGCCTCAAGTAGTCTGCAGTGTACCCGCTGTAGTTGGAAGCCATCTTCTTCCCTAACTACGGGTACTCTAACTTGCACTTGAAAAAAAAAAACAGGTAGGAACTCCGACTGTAAGCAAAATGATGTAGTTCTTTTGCCTTTCTTAAAACTAAATTACTACCTAATTTTGCAAGTGAGCTGTACAGTATTAAGCTGACTCACTGAACTGTTAAAGCCTGTGTTATCAAATGTTTTTATCGCACCGCTGCCAACCAAATCTGTCATAAATGCACTCCACAGGTCAGGCCCTCTGCTCCCACAGTGCCAACCTCAGCACGCAATAGTGTGAACAGGTAACAGAGAGGGTAAGCCTCCTGTCTGCTTTGGGTCTGAACCACCTGTTAGCCTCAAGTTCTGGGGGGATTCAAACTGTGAACCTTATGCTAGCATACCCAAAGTACAGGCTCAGATATGTAGCCTCTTCGGGGATTGCGATATAATGCTTTGCCAGGGGCACCTAGCCAGGTCTCCAAAATGAACTCTTAAAACTCTATAAGAGACCCTAGGTATATTCTTACCTTTTCCAAGCTTAGTAACACCATCAAGCCGTTTAAACAGTTGTCAGACTTAAAATACAGGCACTTCACATGCAAAAAGAAACTGAGAAGACACCCACGTAGTATTTCAAGAAAATGGTTATTTACTAAAAATTGTAAAATAAACTACAGAACAAATATCAAGAGCTCACAATCACATAAAAAGAACAAGCATTTGTCAATGCCAAATGTTTACTTGCTGGTATTAACATTGGAAATGCAGGAGTTAGACAGATGCAGAATAGGAATGGCAGTAAAGTATTGAATTTCACGCTAACCCCACCTCCACCCTGCAGAGACGGACAGGCATTGGGGTATACATTTGGGTCGTCGCCCATGACGTTCATGCCATGTCATCTCACCCTATTCTGCAGACACCGACACGTGCCTTGGGGTGTTTGGCTTTACAGTCACCCCATTCCATAAGGACATATGCTGAAATGGGTGCAGTGTATGAAAATGGGGTGAACTCTGGGGCTGAAAAGTCCAAGGCACACCTCTATGCCTGTCACTGGCTGGGGGGTGGGGGTGGAATGGCATGAGCATTACAGTCGGCAGTCCAGAGGCACACCCCTGATGCCTGTCAGTCTGTACAGGGTGGGACATTATGGTTAGAAACCCTAACGTCCCTGGCATTTATTGGTATTTGCACTACAGATTTTCAATATGGCCTTTTTGTGACCCCACCTCATGAAAGCATTTGGAACCTCTTCTCATGAAGAGTGGCAGTGTGATTTTGTAAATGTGTCCTGAACTTTGAGTTCCCACAGCGACCATGCCATTCTGCGCCAGATGTATGAAAACACAGATCGGGCAGGATGTGAAGAATGACAGCTGTACCATCCACAGGGAGGTGTGAAGGGATGGCAATGTTGAAAATCTGTAGTAGAAATCTTAAAAATGCTTGCAGTTCTGAGCATACGTGCAAACTGTGCAACGCAAGCACATAACACAGTCATTTAGTGGAATTATTTCACCAAATTTTCAACACAGACATTTTGTGACCACTGCTCATGAACACTGTCACTATGATTTTCTTAATCTGACCTGAACATTGATTTCCCACAGCGATCATGCTATTCTGCACCAGATGTGTAAATGCATATTTCAGGCAGGATATGAAAAATGACAGCTGTACTGTTCATAAGGAGGTGTGAAAAAATGGCAATGTTGAAAACTTGGAGTGAAGATTTTACAAATGCGTGAAATTACATGGGTGCGTGGAAACTGCGCAACGTACACTTGTAACACAGTCATTTTATGGACATTTGTCACTAAATGTTCAACATAGGCATTTTAGCACCTCTGCTCATGAACAATGTCACTGTGATTTTTTTTAATCTGTCACGAACATGGACTTCCCACAGCGACTGCACCATTGTGTGCTGGAAGTGCGAAAACACATTTCGGCCAGGATGTGAAAAATGACAGCTGTACTGTTCATAAGGAGGTATGAAAAAATGCAAATGTTGAATATCTGGAGTGAAAATACTACAAATTTGTGAAGTTACAAGGGTGCGTGGAAATAGCGTAATGCACGCTCGTAACACAGTCATTTTACGGACTTTCGTCACCAAATTTTTAACATAGGTATTTTAGGACCTCTGCTCATGAACAGTGTCACTGTGATTTTCTTAATGTGTCCCGAACACTGATTTTCCTCAGCAACCACGCTATTCTGTGCGGGAAGTGTGAAAACACATTTTGGCCAGGATGTGAAAAATGACAGCTGTACTGTTCATAAGGAGGTGTGGAAAAATGCCAATGTTTAAAATCTGGAGTGAAAATATTACAAATCCATGAAGTTACGAGCGTGCATGGAAACTGCGCAATGCTCGCTCATAAAACAGTCATTTTTTTGATTTTTTCACCAAATTTGCAATATAGGCTTTCTGAGAGCCCACCTCATGAACAGTGGCACTGTCGCTTCGTTAATCGGTACCGAAAAACGATTCCGTGCAGTGACCATGAAATCACCTTTCGCGACTGAATAACACCATGACAGTGAATGAATTCATGAGGAGGAGTCCCAATATCCTCATGTTGAAAATGTGGTGCCAAAATTCCCAAAAATGCCCGAGATATGTACTGTACCAAATTTTAAAAAAGCTATTTATGCCATTATACAGCTTACCGGCATTTCTTCAGTCCACGGTCGGCTTCGAAGAGTGCAGACGTGTTCCCGATCCACTGAAGATCATCGTGCCGGACTCCGGAGGCAAGTATGGGGTGAAGGGGGGTGTGGGGAGGTAGGGTGTGCAGTGGGTCGGTGCGGGTTGGGGGAGGGTACCCGGCTGGCGTGGGACCGTTTTTTCTTTCTTTCAGGGACAGAAAAAATAAAAAAAAAAGATGTTGTGGGAAGTTTTTTTTTCCCCCAGGCTTCTTTTCGGCACACTGGGGTGGGCTCCCAGGGTGCCACCTGCCTTTTAGGAGTGGGGCGGACTTAATCCGACAGGGACTGGGCCCCCCCGTTGGCAAAGAACGACTGTTTGGGGGGGTATGATCCCAAGGGGGACTAGGCACCCCCCCTCAGCACACAACAAATGGGGTGGGGGCATTATGCTGACGGGGAGTGGGCTCCTCAGTCAGCAAAATAACTGGGTCAGGGGCATGCCGACAGGGGAATTGGGCACCCCAGTCAGTCAGCTTTCCCTCCGCTGCCGTGTTTACAGACATGTTACACCAGGCAAGGTACCACCCTGCAATGACAGATCACTCCCTCATTCCAGAGGGATGGCTGATGCTGCAATGATGAGGCGGCCTCTCATTGCAGCGGCCAAATCGTTTCAACTTGGTGGCACCTATGCAGAACCAATGTCATCAGGACACTAGGCCTGCATTGGGTGAACAGTGCCAAGCCCACAAATACAGTGCCTGCATTGGCTGCCACAGTGCCACACCTCCACAACCCGCGTCTCTCCTAAGCTGCCACATCATGTTTCTTGTGCATGCGCAAGCAAACATAAAAAGGGAAAATTATAGACCAAAACTCCTACCACAACACTTTAGATATCTGCTATCTAACGTATTACCTCTGTAAGTGCGTTTTAAGTTAGATGTTTCTATTTTCAGAGCCCAAGATGATATCACACATTTCAGAAACAATGATACATTTTCGACTCTATCTCCCCACCCCCTTGGTGAGTCATCTAGCTTCTCCTTTTAGAATTCATTCTTACAAACATAATTTCCTACCAAGAGGTATTTTAGAACTTAATGGTACATTAGAAGAAGAAAAAACACATTTCCTAAATATGGCATCCTTTTAAATTAAGCATCTCTCTTTGATCTTAACATTCCCACATTGTCATGTCCCTTGGCTGATTTTCTGCCAGTGAAATCTGAGAGATTTTATGACACTACAGCTGTTTGCTAAATTTGAGAGGAACCAGCCCAATTACCTGTCCCTTTTGAAACATCATAAAATTCGTATTTAAGTCCTAACTTCAAAAGCAGCAGCAGGTAGTAAACTCTCTGGAAGGATGTTCCAGTTAACTGTTTCCTCCTGGTCTGTTTTATTACCTCCTGGTTTCAGCTACTGACATTATATATATTTATATTTATTTATTTATATTTGTCTTCCTGCAGAGCTTTTGACCAAGTTAAATTGCCCCTTGTTTTCTATTTTTTTTTTTGTCTGGTCTGCCTCTGATATTCTGGTCTCTATGCCAATCACTGATTTTATCCTAGCGTCCTTGCTTTCCTTTTAAAGCAATTAAATGAGTGCCTATAAAGTGATGGCAATAACTGCAAGGAGTGTATAGTGTGTATAACAATGTAAACTCAAGGCAATCGAACTAAATAAGCTATGACAAATGATAAACAAGTGAAACAATATCAACAAGACTTGAGGTCCATTTTCTTCAGTAGTTTTGCTATCAGAAACAACAAATTGCATGAACTACAGACACAGCAGGAAGAACAAGTTCTGAAATATTGTCAGCCTCATGCAGTTTAGTAGCTGTTCATTTACAGTGCAGTCTGTTGTATGTACGACTCCTGAATCATTAAGAGGTGTGTTAGAACACATGCCTTTTTCCAACTCACCCGATAATGACAAAACATAGAGGATTGCGTATAAGCAATCATACACAACAAGGCTGTTTTTCAATTGAGAGGATTCTGTGGTAACTGGAGACCTCAAAAGCACAGCTCGAGAGGTCTCATTACCATGGAAACCTCGAGATTTGAAAATAACCTCGTATGTGTATGGTTGCCCATACACAATCTTTTATAGCGTATGGGTAACCATAAATGCACTCCTTTTCCCTAAAACAGGTCCCCTGGTAAACAAAAATACTTTACTTTGCCACAGCTATAGCAACTCATTCCAGCGCTGCTCATTTCCTCACTGCCAGGCCGCTACATCACGCATGCACGACGACGTTCAATGTTGTTACGCTGCACTAGTGATGTACTCAGTGCAGCACAACATCGTGACGTCACTAGTACAGCACAACGACGCTGTTCTAAGCATGGATTTCCATGCAGAACAGCGTTCTACCATACACTATAAAAGGACTGTTGCTGTCTGCACGTCAGTTTAACTTTCTGTCTCTTTCTCACGTAATGCTAGACATCTTTTCACATACTGTATCTCTTTTCAAAACATTGCCAAAGGGAAAAATCTTGATTTCTCCACTTTGCTACCAATGGTCATGAGTACTAAAGAGGCTGTAAGGTCTTCTTTAATTGAAAACCCAGGTCCATCAGAGAGACAATTTTTCGGTACTGATCTTGAAGGCAATACAAAGATGACAAACTCTTTGACATTCACACTCAGAAACCAGCTTTTGACAACTTATAAAGCATATGCATCAATGCTTTAATTGATGAATTGGACAGATGTTTCCCCCAACAGACCTTAGACATATTAAGCTGTTTTTCCATTTTAGAACCCAAGAGAGTTGCAGTATCAAAACATCAACAGCCAGATGATTTCAGTACATATGGTGAAGACTCTTAGAATACTGAAGCACTTCCACTTTCCTGACCCAGCGACAACATCTGCCAAAATGGGAATTCCTTTCACTAAAACAGATTATGGTTTCCAATCTGTGTCATTCCAGCAGTTTGCGGAAGGTGTACTGAAAGAGCATCCAGGCGTGTTTCTAGAGTTTGATACGCTGTATCAGACCGCAATGGTAATACCTGTGGCTTGTGTAGAATGTGAACGGGACTTCAGAGCTCAGAACCGAACAAAATCCAAATTCAGGAACTCTTTAAACAATAAAAACTTACACAATTTAATAAAATAATCTCAGAATTGGGTGGCAGTAGAGGAAAAGTACAGCTGCGTAAGAATTTACCTTAACAGTAGATCTGTGAGGGGATATCTTGCAGCAGGCCACATCTATGGAACTACAGCCGCCAGGCACTAGGACCACATGGAAACTTTTCTAGCTAGCAGTCTACCAGGAGGCCGCCCACCCCAACATCAGGCGCCAGCATCACCGAATGCTATAACAGGGGGCGGCCCCCGCTTCCTGCTCAGTTCTTCCACCAGCGATCAAAAGCAGAAGAATCCTGTAAAGGAACCAAGGAGGGACCACAGGTGCCTGCCAAAAAAGAAACAAAGAAAGAAAGAGGAGTTGCAGACACAGGATAGCCTCACTGACTCAGGGGGAAAGGACAGCATGGCCTGCTGCTAGAGATCCCCTCGCAGTGCTACTGTTACAATAAGTTCTTATGCAACTGTATTAGCTGACTTCGGGTGCTATCTTTTGCAGCACGCCACAACAATGGAACGAGTCCCAAGCAGGTCCGTCAGGAGACAGAACAATCTGGACAGTGTAAACCCTAAGCCTCAGAAAGCAGGCCCTGGAGGACAGCTATGCGAAAGTTGGCCCTACGCCTAGAGGTAACGTCCAGACTGTAGTGCTCGGTAAAGGTGTGGATATAATTCCAAGAAGCAGCAGCACAGGCCTCTGCAGCGGACATATTCCTTAAACAGGCAATGGAAGCAGCCATGCCGCTGGTGGAATGGCCACGAACTACACCAGGAAGATCCTTGCCATACTTTCTGTAGCAATAAGTGATACAGTTGGCCAGCCATTTAGATGAGCACTGTTCTCAAACAGGAGTGTCCCCTTTCCCAGGGCAAAAGAAACAAACAACTGTTTGGACTTCCTACAGTCCTTCGTACAGTATGAGCAGTAACGTAGAATTCTATGCACATCCAACATGTGGAGCAATGCTTCCCCTGGATTGGCATGCTCCAGGAAATAAAAAGGAAGGTGGATGGATTGATTTAAAAGTAAACTCAGACATCGCCTTAGGAAGAAACTTTGGGTTCATATGCAGAGACACCCTGTCCTTGTGGAAAATCAAATAAGGCTGCTTGCACATGAGCGTCTGTGGCTCTGAAATCCTTCGATCAGAAGTAATAGCAATGAAAAACAACGCTTTCCACAACAGAAACCGTAGCTCACATGTTGTGGCTGGCTCAATAGGAGCCAAAGTAAGTTTCTCCATCACAAAATTCAGGTCCCAACTTGAGACTAGATTGCAGATAGGAGACTTCAGGTGAAGGATGCCTCTCAAAAAGGGATTTGTGCACTTTGGGGTGACAGCCGCAGGGCAACTGTCTGTAGGGCAACAGCAAAATGCTGATGGTGATCGCAGCACAAGGCATTGTGCCACCCAACTCAGAGTGGGTGAAACGCAGTAGGGCATGTGAGTGGTCTTTGCAGGCGGCTTCGACTCCCGCACCCTCTGAAACTTATGATAACCATCTCCACGGTGGAGGTCTATTGGGAAGGGGGTCTAATACCCATGCTGTGCTCTTTCTGCAGGGCGCATCAACAACCAGTTCACCACTGTGACAGGCGAACTAGTTGCATCGCCCTGATGCTGTTGCTCCGACGTCGGGATACCTCAAAAGGTACGGGACACCTCCAATTGTGCCACTGTACGTCTATCAATAGCCACATGGAAGGTGGAGATGGCAAAAATGGGCACTTTAAGCAAGGAATACTTCAGACCAGAGTCTGAAAGGGACAGGAAGTATTCCAGAATCCAATTCACCAGACAAGAGAAGGGCTCCAGCTGACGTGGAGCAGCCCACAGCGCAAAACGCTTCCACTTCAAAAAATAAGTGACTCTAATGAAAGGCTTCCTAGCTGCCACTAGGACATCAGCCACCTTGGGTGACACACTGAACTGAGCTATGGCTATGTCCTCAGGAGCCAGGCGTGAAGATGCAGGCATTTGAGGTCCAGATGGACTAGGGTTTCCCGGTTCTGGGAGAGCAAGCCGGTGCATAGAGGAAGAGGTACTGGGGGTTCCACCATCAGCTGCTGCAGTAAGGGAAACCAGATCTGATGAGGCAAACATGGGGCTATGAGGATCATTGTGGCCCCTTCCATCTGAGCTTGATCAGAACCCTCTGGAAGCGGGGGGGCAAGGAGGAATGTGTGCAGAACCTCCTTTCCAAGAGGGACAACACGCTTTGCCAGAAAACTCCAGACCCTGGATCGAGTGAGCATAAACGCAGCAGTTTAGTGTTGAGTGGGGAAGCAAAAAGGTGCAACTCTGGATGACCCCACTTGCTGAACAGTTCTTCTACGACTGGAGTCAGCAGCTCTGACTCACGTCTGTGACTGTGACCAGCTCAGGCTATCTGCCAGGACATTTTGGACGCTGGGAACTGGGATGGCTGACAGTTCCAGACTGGGTTCCAGAGCCCAGTACCAGACTCTCATGGCCTCCCGACAGAGAGGATATGAGAGAGTATCCCCGGTTGTTGATGTAGCGGACTACACTGATGTTGTCTGTCTGCACTAGCAGAAAACCCAGGGACAGCTGAGTCTGGAAAGCCTGCAGGGCACAGAGAGCTGCTCTCATCTCCAGAACATTAATGTGAAACGAGGACTCCAGGGTGGATCATGCCCCATGGGTTTGGTGGGCCCCCCAACCCATCCCCTGAAGCGCTGCGGTAAAAATCTGCCTTGGGGAGGAAATGAAGAGGGGAACCCTCTTAACAGGTTGCTGGGTTCCATCCACCAAAGGAGAGCCTTTTTCACTGGAGAGGAGACCAGGGCCTGCTGTTCTAGGTCATCTATATGCTGGTCCCACTGGACCCTGAGTGCCCACTGAGATACCCTCATCTGCAGTCTGGCAAGAGGCACTGTGGCTATAGCCACAGCCATCAGGCCCAGGAGCCAGAGGAAGGTTCTGGCTGAAACATAACGGCTGTTGTATAACAGGTGGGCCTGGGCTATCAGGCACTCTGCCCTGTTCTGGGGCAGGAAGGCCAAACCCCGAGCCGTGCCCAAGACCACCCATTTGTACTGAAGGCGCTGGCATGGAATCAGAACAGACTTGGGCAGGGCAGAATTGTTGAGTACCTAGAGGCCAGTGGGGCACAGGACCCAAGTCAGCATGGGTTTACAGCAAGAAGGTCATGTCAGACGAATCTAATTAATTTATTTGACTGGGTGACCAAAGTAGTAGACCAGGGAGGGGCTGGGGACATGGCCTACCTAGACTTTAGCAAGGCATCCGACACAGTCCCACACAAAAGATTAACAGTCAAATTAACCAAACTGGGAGTGGGTCCCAGGGTGGTAGCCTGTAAAACATTGGCTGGACAACAGACACAGAAGGTAATTGTAAATGGAGTCCACTCTGAAGAAAGTGGGGTTACTAGTGGGGTATCGAGGGTTCAGTACTGGTCCAATCTTTTAATGTCTTTATAAGTGACATTGCAGAGGGACTGAAGGAAAAGTATGCCTCTTTGCAGATGACACAAAGATCTGCAACAGGGTTGATACACAAGGAGGCATGGAAAGGATGAGAAGGGACTTAGCTAGGTTGGAGGAATGGTTAGGAGTATGGCAGCGTGGATTCAATGCAAAGAAGTGCAAAATAATGCACCTGGGAAACAAAAATCCAGGGGAAGATTACACACTTGGGGAACAACAACAAAATGGAAAGGGACCTGGGGGTAATCATATCAGATAACCTTAAGGTTAGAAAGCAATGTGAGAAGGCAGTAGGGAGGGCTGGGGGGATACTGGGATGTACAGGGAGAGGCATCAACAGCAGAAATCAAGAAGTTTTTATCCCTCTGTACAAACAGTTTGTGAGACCCCATCTGGAGTACTGTGTCCAGTTCTGGAGACCCCATCTCTGCAAGGACATAGACAGGATGGAGGCAGTCCAGAGCAGGGCAACTAAATGGTGCAGGGTCTGCAAGAGAAGCCATATGAGGAGAAACTAAAGGAGCTTAATATGTATACCCTTGAGGAGGGGGAGGGGGGACATAATAGAAACTTTTAAGTACCTCAGTGGAATCAACAAAGTCCAAGAGGGTAGCATCTTTCAGAAAAAGAGATGTGCAAGAACAAGGGGACACAATTTGAAAATAGAGGGGGGACGGCTCAGGGGCAATGCGAGAAAGTATTTTTTCACAGACAGGGTGGTGGACGCATGGAACAGCCTTCCTGAGGAGGTTGTAGGGTCTCAAACTGTGGGAGAATTCAAGAATGCATGGGACAGACATAAGGCAATTCTTGTGGGGGGTAGAAAGAATTAGGCTGTTGGTTAACTAGGATCTGCAGCTTATCCTGTAGGTAGGGAAATGGGCAGACTAGATGGGCCAAGCGGTCCTTATCTGCCGTCAAAGTCTATGTTTCTATGTTCACAGTTATTCCAGGATCCTGGAGGAGGTGGGTGGTATGTTCCAGGGTATGTAGCAGGCAGTCCGTGGACTCGGCCTTGAGGAACCAGTCATCCAGGTAGTGGAAGACTTAAACGCTCTCCCGTCTGAGGGCAGCTGCCACCACCGCCAAAACACTTGGTAAACACCTGAGGGGATGAGGACAAACCAAAGGGCAAAGCCCTGAATTGGAAGTGTTCACCTTGGAACTGGAACCTCAGGTACTGTCTGTGGGAAGTGTAGACACTGATATGCAGGTAAGCAGCTTTCATATTGAGGGAGCAAATCCACACCCCCCTGGTGCAGAAAGGGCAAAAGACGCTGAAGTGTTACCATCTGGAATTTTTTGTACTGAATGAACAGACTGAGCTCTCTGAGGTCCAGGATGGGCCCGAGACCCATGGTACATTTGGGAACCAGGAAGAAATGTTCTACTGCGGACTGTCTGGTACAGTTCTGCACTGGTTTCAATCTTTTCTCACGGGGCGGAGACAGAAGGTTGTCACTGGAATTTATTCCTCTGATACCTTCCTCCTGCCCTGTGGGGTTCCGCAGGGCTCCATTTTAGCACCCATGTTGTTCGCTGTTTATATGCTGCCATTGGGAGACATTATTAGGCAACACGGTTTTGCTCACTGCTATGCAGATGATACCAGCTGTATTTGTCTTTAGTCCCGGACAGGAAGATGCAGTCTCTGTACTTAACAGCTGTCTATCTGAGATCAAGGATTGGATGACTGCCAGCTGGCTAAGGTTAAACCCGGATAAGACTGAGGTGTTGGTGGTGGACCCAGGTCGCCTTGAGGTGGGTTGTAGGGCTGGGCTTCCTTCGGGCATATGGATCGATGGTGCCCAGCTCTCAACCTCAGACTGGGTGCGTAACCTGGGCGTTATTATTGACGATGGTCTGACCGTGAAATTTCAGGTGTCATCCGTTGTCAAATCTTCCTTTTATCATCTTAAGAATATCGCTCGGGTGAAAAACCTAGTTCCTCCGGCTGACCTTCCGGTATTGGTCCATGCCTTTGTTACTTCTCGCCTTGATTACTGCAATGCCCTGTACCTAGGGCTACCAGGGGTTGATATCCGCCGCTTGCAGCTGGTGCAGAACACTGCAGCCAGGCTTTTGACTGGGACATCTATGAGAAGTCATATTACGCCTGTGCTGCGCGAACTGCACTGGCTGCCGGTTCAGTGGCGGATCACCTTTAAGGTAGGGTTACTGACCTATAAAGCCCTACACAAACGCGGTATCTTCAAGATCTCCTTGTTCCCTACTGTCCCTCTCGCTCGCTCCGCTCCGCCGACGAGGGATTGCTAGAGGTTCCCAGGGTTTGTTTAAAAACCTCTGGAGCTCGGGCATTTTCTTATGCTGCCCCTACCCTGTGGAATTCTCTACCTCGTCGGATACGAAGCTGCCTGACCGTTGAAAGTTTTAAGTTAGAGCTAAAGACTTACTTATTTAAACAGGCATATGGAGAGTGATTTTATTGTGATTATATTGCTACTGTTGTTTTTATGTTATATGTATGTATTTTAATTGTTTTATCTGTACAGCGCTTTGGCTTTGAAAAGCGCTTAAAAAATAAATTTTACTTTTTACTTACTTAGAATAGAACCCTCTGCCCTGCTGGTATGGGTTCCAAAGCCTTCTTTTGCAGCAGGGATCGGATTTTCTCCCAGAGCACCAGTATGTGGTCTGGTGGAGGGTAAAAGGAAAGAACCAGTGGTTTTTCTGGAGGCCACTCTAGAAGTTCCAGAGTGTGGCCATACTCTATTAGCTGTAACACCCAACCATCATTGGTCATCCCCCTCCACCTGTCCAAATGTACTGAGATGCAACCCCCCCCCCGACGACCACCTCAGATTTGTCAAGGAGGGAGAGAGTTGGGCAAGGAGTCAGGTAGAGGTGGAGGAGGCTGCAGCTGTAGCTACACTACCACCTCTGGGACCCTACTGGCTGAGGCAGCGGGGGTAGGCAGAGTGGCGGACATCTGTCGCTTGCTCTGAGGTCTGGTGGAGGGTTTGGACTTGTTGGTCACCCTATGAAAGGGCACGTTGTCCACTCTTAACTTGAGTGTCGTACATGGAGTGGACAGATCTTAAGGTACATCCAGAGGCCTGTACGGCATCAAGGATTGGTTGCACATCAGCACCAAACAACTTGTATCCCTTGAAGGGGCATTCAGGATAAATAAATGAACATCCTGCGTGAACCCCGATACTCTAAGCCAGGAGTCTTGACATTAGGCAGATGCCATCTGCGGCTGCCTTGGCCGAAGTATCGGCAGCATTGTAGGCTGAGTGGAGGAGGTGCAGACCAACATCAACTCCCGACTGAAGGGAGGAAGGGAACTGGCCAATTCCTTAGCTTGGTCCAAATGAAGATTTTGGAACTGGACCATATGGGTCCAGTTCCAAAATCTTCCTGATGGCCAAGATGGCTGATGCAAAAGTCATCTTGCCCAATAAGTCCAATCTCTGGGATTCTTGGTCCGAGGAGCAGTGAACTTAAATGTTTTGACCTTTTGTTGTGATCGTGGGTCACATTAATGATCACCAAATCAGACTGTGCCCACTCCATGAAGAATGGCTTCCCTGCTGGGGCACGACAATGTTTGTCCACCTTCCTGGGCACGGTGGGGACCAGGTTAGGGTGGTGCCAAGATGCCATGATGGTGGTGTCCTCAAAGGGTTCAATCAGAGGAAGGACCCATTAAGGGGTGACATCAGGCAGACGTAGGTAGGTAGCTAACCGATGTCTGCTGGGGTCTTGCTCCTCCATGTCAAACCCCTTCACCATCTGCATCTGGTGAAGGACTGCCACAAAATGACAGATCATCTTGGGGGGACCAAGGAATACATTTTGGGGTCTCCTCCCCATCCGATGAGACTATGGAGATAGATTAAGAAGGGATGGTTTCCCTGATGTAGTCTGCATCCCCATCCTCACCGGTGAGTTGAAGATCCGGGTGATATTTATCTCTTTCTCTCGAATGTCCAGAGGGAGTGAGTTCACGAAGGGATCGGTACGGCCCGAGGAGACGAGGGTGCGGGAACCAGCATCGGTGATTCTCTGTGGGGGGGCCGGTGGGCCTGCATGAAGTCCCAAAGGGAATAAAGTAAAGAAGGGAAGTCCACCAGGACTGGCGCTGGATAGCCAGGTGGCTCCGGCTCAGGAGGGACCAGTGTCAACAGTGGTGGAGGAGCCGGCAATAGAGGCTGGATACACCTAGACCCCAAGGAAGAGTCCCTGGCCCGAGTCCCCTATGGGAAGGTGAAGAGGGCTGGGAGGCAGCCTGGGTGCGATGTCGAGGAAGACAGGGGCTCCAAGGTCAGGAGGGGGGGACGACATCGTGGTGGTGGATGGGTAGTCACAGAATACCCAGAGGTCACCAAGCCTGCACCAATCAAGGACAGACTGGCAGAGCCCCCTGACTGTGAGCCCACTGAAAATAAAGATTAGAACAGCCGGGGTTAGGAGGGAGCCCAGCCCGAAGGACCTCCGCCCGCCAAAGTAAGGTTGGACAGAGGTGTTGCCAACAGTAGCCCTGTAAAAGATACGGTGTGTGAGGCAGACGTTGTTGCCTCTGAAACTGGGGATGGCCCCGCAGTGGTCACCAAGTGAAGCAGGGACCAAGAGTGGTAGGGAGGGGACCGGGGTTTGGCACGATCCTTGTCTCTTCGTTTATGTTTGCCCAAGGATTTATCCCGGGATTTAGACAACTGGGATCCCAAGGATAAGGCCGGGGAGACAGAGAAACCTCTGTCCTGCAACTCCTTCTCCATGCTGGTGACTTTTTTCTGGAGCAGAAAGTTTTCCAAGGTCCGCTGGCAACAGCTTCAGGTTGCATGGTAGAAGCTGCGGCAGATGGAACAGGCATCGACCTTGTGGTCTGGGCCTAGGCAGAGTGGCCATCTTTCTCCAGGAGTTGCTTTCCACAGGCGCATTTGGTTGTACGGTAAGAAGATGAAAAAGGCTGAGAAGACATAAACGAAAAAAGAAAATCACTGAACAATGATAACAAACTGAGATGAGAAAACAAAAAATGAAGAAATAAGAAGAATGGCAGCCGACTGAAGCTGCGGTGTTCTGAAAGGTCTGATGTGTGTTGGTCGAAAGTGGGAAAAGAATTGAGGAGAGCGCGGGGGCCGCTCACTATTATAGCAAGCAATGACATCGGAGTCAGACGTTGGGGTGGGCAGCCCTCTAGTAGACCACTAGCTAGAAAAGTTTCTGTGTGGTCCTAGTGCCTGGCGGCTTTAGTTCCATAGGTGTGGCCTGCTGTAAGAGATACCCCTGAAGTTCTGAAGTTAGATCAGTGGATTTTAAATTAGCTGCACACACACAGACACACACACACACAGACACACACACACACACACACACAGTGAAACATGAAGAGCAGAAGAAGAATTAGGCCTCAGGCTATTCACTTACCAAACCAAGGGGGCCAATTTACGTGTAAGGGAGGGAGGAAGATTCTAGCTCAGTATTTTGTGTTTTCATTCATTCAGCTGCTATTTCACTGACTGACAGTTCCGCTGTGTTTAGTCTCTGTAATTACTTAGTATGTCCTTACTGTCTATTGCACCTGACGTCTACTCCAACTCTATTCTGAGAGAAGTTAGAAGCCCCAGAAAAGGAAGAAAGGAAAACACAGAATAGAAAGTACAATGTTTATTAACACTCACACACATCAGCAAACAAAATATCAAGGTTTTTTTTTTTTTTTTTTTAAGGAAATACCCCCCAATATGCATTTCCCCCCAAAAATGTGGGTCCCCCCACTTAGAAGACTGGCGGGTGAGGGGAGGAATTGTCCCCTGGAGCCAAAAATCACTTTTTAACCCTTGCAGGGCCGCGGACTGATATATCAGTCCAGAATTCCTATACATTCTAATTCTGTTGGCAGTCTAAGGGTTAAGTCCTGCCGAGGCAAGTGATGGTACATAAACCCTGAGAATGACGCTTTTGGGGTTTATAAAAGTACCACATACCAAGAGTGAGTACACAGTTTTGGGCTATGTGCATTAACGCGTGATTTTTTTGTTGTTGTTTATAATTACTGGGTAGCATTTTAATTGAATTGTGAAACTATGCTAAGCAGTGTGCCCGACTGACAGGTCCCCATCATATAAGTCTAGTTGTAATACATAATCACAATACAAGTGTATAGTAAACATTTTAACCAGTAGTTATGTAAGCATTAATCCCCTCGAAAGGAGGCATTTCTTAGGAATTAATAATCATTTGGAGGGGTGCATAAAGCCGAAGGCCGAGTGCTCCCACCACCCAACCATGCATTAATTCCTAAGAAATGCCTCCTTTCGAGGGGATTAATGCGCTTGTAACATGGACAATGTTGCAAGGCATATATGTGTTGTAAATAAGTAAACCAAGGACACTGTTAGATCGCTTACATTTTTATAACACTTACTGTCACTTATTCATGTGAACAACGCTGGAAAAGACGAGATGTGCATTAATGGTGTGACTGCTAAAAAATTTAGTAACATGTTACATTCTCAATATAACACTTGTATGATTACATCACTGAATTTGCAACATTCTTTTCAAACCAGCAGATATTTAACTTATTAGAACACTTGTTAAACACTCAGGAAAATGTTCTGCAACCCTGCAGTGCTTTCTGGGTTGTACATGCGTAATTTGTATTTCTTACTTATAGTTTCTAGCTTTTGCTCCCCTGACTGCGATTACAGCGTGCTTTCGATATTATTACTTCAACTAACAACGCTAAGCAACAATTTGTTTTAGAAAAAGTACTTTTCACATAACTGCGACACAATTCAACATTCCTGAGTTATCCGGAAGTGCTCAATAATCTAGTGTTCTCTGGAAATATTGCCCCCAGGTGCGCAGTAATTATAGTTCACAGGGCCATGCACTATAAAGCGGAGAAATACTGAACAGATTAGAATTGCTCGCTGTGTTGCACAACACATTAGAGATGCTGTTACTCATCTTGTACATTTGTTCAGCACATGTATATATGGCATCAGATTGCCTATTTGCTGTTTCCATAAGATGTATGTCTATTGATTCTATATTGCTCTCTGAGGTGGCACACTTCTGCTCGCTGGTGTCCCTGACTATTTTCAGTGGCTCACTACTGGGTTTAAGGTCTGTGGGAATACACTGCTTTTCTTTTTTACCTCGACTGCTATCTTTGCTGCTTGTGGTACTGTTGCTAAGAATTGTTGACCATTTCTGCCAGTCTGCTGCTCGTGTCAATAGCAAGAGTGTCAACCGAGTGGGTGGCTGAGAAAGAATATTTCTTGTAACATGGCAATAATGTGAATGGTGGAATGGGGACCGGCGATTGGTCAAATAGCATCACGGGGGCGATGTCGGAGCGGGTATTAATCCACGATAGATGCCGTGTTCAAAATTGCACTACCAATGTGAGCCAGACAGCTAGGTTAGCAGCACTGGGACAGGCGGGGATCGAGTTTCACAGAGGCAAGCATGGCACAGGGAGAGGGAGACCAGCTAGGCGCAGACAGAAACGGGGTGGGGGAGAAAAAGCAGGCGCGGACAGGAGCAGTACACAACAGAGTCCGAGACACACACAGTATGCACTGAAGTGGCGCACGCTTAGGGGAAGTGACCCAGCCAGCATGTAAATTTTTCAGTGCATCGCACACCGCGCCGAGGCAGCTGTCCACTGGAGACCTCCAACAGCTGGTATCAGAGACATAGCCGCGTACATCGCCACATTTGGACTGCCATGTGAGCTGCCCTTTTTTTCTTTCAGTACAGCCACCTAATGTTTGGACCACATCAGCATATTAATGCTGTTCTCTTAGACAATTTGGAAGTGCAGCACAAATAATTGATCAGCACACCGACTCCCTGTCTAATGGTGTTGTAAGCAGACGAAATACGCTCCTGGCGACTCTCTCGTTGGGCGGCCCATGTTACAAGCGCATTAAGCCACTCTGGCGGTTGGTCTAATGCGATTAATGCATGGTTGGGCAGTTGTTCGCACTCAGCCTCTGGCCACAACCCTCCCAATCCTGCATTATTCCAGCGTTAGATGCCACCTTCATTGTGGCTTAATGCTTACTTGGATGATTGTGTGGCTGCTTTAGAAATTACACCACTGTGCATGTCTTAGGAATTAATGCACACTTACTTTTGTGTCACATGTATTTATTCAGACAAATGAAACTTCTGTATTTTCTGAAAAATTAATTGTTATGTTACAAAGTTACTTTACTCAGAATGTTGGAGATGATTCTACACTTATGAACCATTAAACATGAAACCAAAGTATTTCAAATAATATGTAATACTAAACATACAATATCCACTACTGCTATCAACTATGTTCCTAAATGCTTCAAGTGCTATCCTTCTGTAACTTGTACAATGTGACTTGATAACCTGCGAGTTATCCTCCCTGTGTACCCCCTTCACCCAGGTCGCACCAAGAGACGAGCTTCTTTTGCTCAGTGTGCCTTTCATGGTGAAACATTTCAATAAATAAATAAATAACATTTTTCTTCATTAAATAAAGAAAGAAATGCAGTAATTTGCTCCGTGCTACACATGAAGACCGTATGAGTGGCTCTGGTATGCTGTGACTCAAACCTGGGTTCTTGGATTCCCAATTCTGTGCTGGCTTCTATTCACAATGGTGGCACTCTGGAGCATACCTCTCAACCTTTTGCCCACCAAATGTGGAACACTGTCTTTCAAAATGTGGAACAAATGAGCAATATGTGGAACACTTAATCAAATTTTACCTAGGAGGCTCAGGACGCTGTTAAAATGTTTGCATTTATGTTCAGAAAGTCTGTTATTAATTGAATAATATATTTTTTGCATCATTTACTATAGATTTTTGCTTTAAAATATTAATACTGAATGTGGAACAAGTCCTCACAATGTGGAACAGGGAGTTTTTGTGAAGTAAAATAAGGAACTTTCCACATAATGTGGTACAGTTGAGAGGTACGCTCTGGAGACCATAAGGTACCCATCCACATCTACAAAATCATGAAACAGGAGGGTCTGGAAGGATGGGTGTGCCTGTTCACAGATGATACAAAGGTCTGTAATAGGGTGGTTTTCACCTAGTGGGGTGCAAGCCATGAGGTGGGACCTGGAGAGGTGGTCTGACACCTGGAAATTAAAGTTTAATGCACAAAAGTGCTTGGTGATGCACCTGGGGAGGAGAAATAGGAGGGAACCTTACTCCCTTTGGGGGGGGGGGGGGTGATTAAGAAGAAGGAAATAGAAAGGGACCTGGGGATTATGGTATTGCGGGACCTGAAGGTGGGCAGCCAGTGTAGTACAGCGGTGGGAAAGGCAACTGGAATGTTGGCCTGCATTGCAAGGGGTTTTGATAGCAGGAAGAGGGAGGTGCTAATGCCATTATACAGACCCATGGTCAGGCTGCATCTGGAGTATGGGGAGCAGTTCTGGAGGCCTCACCTATGCAGAGATGTTGAGTTGATGGAGAGGGTACAGAGAAGGGCAGCCAAAATGGTACGAGGGATGCAGGATGTACCCTATGAGAGAAGACTGAGTGAGCTGATTGTACCCTCTGGAGACTAGGAGAGAGAGGGAGGACATTACTGAGACCTTTAAATATCTGAAGGGAATAAAGAAGGTGGAGGGTGATAGACTGTTCAAATTGAAGAAGGGAGCAAACATGAGGGGACATCACCTCAAAATGGAAGGTGGGCAATACAGAGGTAATGTCAGAGGGCAGTTTTTCCTGGAGAGGGTGGTGGAGGCCTGGAACAAGGTGCCGGAGGAGGTAGTGGCAGCTGAAATAGTGGAGGGATTCAAGAGGGCTTGGGATAGATTTAAGGGTTGGGAAAAGAGGGTGGAAGCATAACAGAAGGGGTAGGTGTTGGGCAGACTAGATGGGCCATGAGGCCTCTATCTGCCGTTACATTTCTGTGTGTATCTGTGTGCAAATCTATGTAATAGGTGAGAGAGGTGGTTCATGGGTTTTTAGGTAAACCGCTTCATCCTGGATTGTATTTCAGGTGTATACAGTTTTGATCGTCATGACTTCCGTTTTGGAAATTAATTTTAAAAAGGCTAGAAGAGGATGGAATTATGGGCCCAACTGTTAGGATGTGGCACCCAGCTACCATCTTTTGCAAGATGTGGTGGTGGTAGGGATGAAGAACAGCTCTGAAGCCAGTCCCAAGAATTGTTTAATGGGTGTTTACAGCTGTTTCCCCAGCAGGTTCCCTGGCCAACACAGAACTGAAATGATTCCGGGACAACAGGGCAGATACTTTAAGGCACTGAACATGTACTTGTGTGAGGCCAGAGGGGAAGGGAGTGACATGACAGAGACCTTCAAGTTCCTAAAAGGAATGAACAAGGTAAACTGCAAGGAACTATCTAGCAGGGATGGCAGGTCAAAAACAAGGGGACCACCAGTGGAAGCTGGCAATGGTGATGAGGGGCTGGGAGATTCAGGAGGGATGTGAGAAAGTTCTACTTTCCAGAATGGTTGAGTCACAGAACAGCCTACCCACTGAGGCGGTGGGCACAAAGAAACAAACAAAAAAAACATTAATGGATTCCAGCACGGCTGAGACAGACTTACACTTCAGCTTCCTGTCTCCTGACAAGGAGTCACAGAAGCTGGATGTCATGGGTAAGAGGACTTTTGCCTCAGTTACCCTAGGCCTAAGAACTGCAGTTACGGGGGTAGCAGTAAAGCAGGAAGGTGTGTGTGGGGGGGTAAGTGCAAACCCAGTCTAGACAATAGATCCTGAGGTAAAATAGGGCAAAGCAGAGCAGTCTGGATGGACTGATGGCCTTTTCCTGCCACCACTGTCTATGTTTCTATCCTTTTTCTGTGTTAGCCATCTGAGGCAAGTACTTTTTTGCATGCAGCACTTTGAAATGATCTGATGTCTTATTACACAGTAATAGCCTTTAAAGTTGATGCCACACGGTCTTTTTACACCTCTAGATGCCCTCGTTTTCCTTTTAAAGTCTAACAATATTCTGGAATCTTTTTACCTTTTTGTGTTCAATTAGTAATCTAATTTTTTGCCTCTGTAACGGCCCTGATGCCTTCTCTCTTCAGAAGTTGCTGCCCTCTCTCATTGCATACTCCCTGAGCATTCTACAACATCAGTAACACCATTCCAGGACTTCAAATGAATAGCATGGAATGGTATAGTCCAGTGGTTCTCAAATGGTGAGGCCAGCCTCCCAAGGGAGGCCCCAAACGGTTCCAGGGGAGGCCCAGTCACGTCTGAGAATGTACAGTATAAAGTTTTGGATGTTTTGTGTGAAGGGATGAAGCAATATGGATAACGGCAGGTGACTTTCTTTACACAGACACAAACTGATGATGAGGAATGGTCCATTGAGACAAATCTTGTTTCTGGGTATGTATTTTTATGTAAAATGGTGAATGGCAAAAGCACACTCAGTCAAGACTTGTAACTACAGTAGGTTATATGTAAATTGGTGACCCAGAAAGACACTGAGCCCAAGCTTGTTTCTACAGTAGGTGTTTAAATGCAAATTAGTGACTGAGAAAGGCACACAGAGCCAGCGCTTGTTTACAGGTGTTGGTAAGGGTACAGGAAGTTGTTTAACAGGGTAAGAGGGGAGGGAGAGATGAAGGTGGCTAGGATGGTTGTTCAGATAGAGGGGAAACAGACAGGGCAACAAGGGTCCAAGAGTCGGAAAAGTGGAGTGACAAGGATAACTTGGAGTGAGGGGTTGGGGGAGAATGATAAGTTGAATAAAAAGAGAATGTACTCAGTCAACTTTATAAGTCTCACTTTATTGCTGGTGTACTGTGCAAAGTACAGTGAAGGCCACCAGGATGAAGCACGGTGTCACAGTTTCCATGTGATATTTTTTCCATGGGGAGGCCCAAGATTATTTCCAAATTTGAGGGAGGCTCAGAATCTTTTCCATGGCTTGGGTGAGGCTTGCTATAACAAAGTGTGACAAGTAACCGATGTTATGGAATGTCTCAGAAAAATGAAAGAGCAGCAGCTGGTGAGAGTGGAACTCTATGCAGATCTGAGGGCTCCCCATAGTCAAGATTATTTATCACAAATTTGTCAAACCATATCAGAATACATAACTACATGGAAAGCAAAAGAGAAGGGCAAGTAACTATGTAATAATAATTTCCTATAATCTTTAAGTGTCGCTTAATAATACAGTGCAGTCAGTGAGTAACTAAACAAGAACATGCTAAGTAAAAAAAATTGTAAATGTGCATTGAGTACTACTGGTGACTGTGGCCTACCTCTCAACCTCCTGCCTCAATGCGGAGAAAAGGCTAACAAAATAAACAAAAAAAAAAAAAAACCAACAGGGACAAATGACCAAAATTAGGGACACACCTAAAAAGAATACTATATCAGAGTAAAAAGCTGTGTACAATATGCCGCTACGATTAAACAGCATCTCTGAATGAGAACTAGACTGTAACACTAATGGAAAGCATTATTTTTATGATTCAAATCCATCCTGTTCCAGGACAATGATGCCAAATTTAGGAGGGATGGAGGAAACTTTGGAGACAAAAAAAGGACAGTTGTAAGGTATGAACTGTGGCCCCCAAATACCATAACCATCTGTTGAAACGTATAATCTGGTTCCTTACCTTTATGCTAGAAGGAGGTATCAAAACATAAGTGACTCCTATTTTTGCATTTAGGGGGAGGTGAATTCTATTTTCAATAATTTATATGTCCGATTATTCGTTTTTGCTGGTTGACTGCCTGTTCCAAAAGTTCAGTTTCAGTGAAGAGCTACTGATCATAACCAAAACTTGCAGCCTAGTTCTCCATGCAACCTACGTTATAGGATTATTTTCCCATGTTACATAAAATTGCAGTTGTAGTAAACATTTGAAAAAAGGAAACTGGACACTGGGTGGGTCAATGCATGCATTTCCATAATGAGCAGATGCAAGGTACAGTACTTCAGAATTTGACACGGGGGGGGGGGTTGGAATGCTGTGTCAATCATGACTAGAAAGGCAAAGTTATGTGCAATTTTTAGAACATTGCAGGTATGCGATTTTTGAAATGACACCAGGTTGCAACTGTGGAATGCAGTAATGATACAATCTCAGAAAGTAGCTAGGACACACAAATTTGGAATGTGGCAGGGACGTTAAAATTCATAATGTGGCGGTGTAGTATTTTGAGAATGGGGCAGAGATACACAATTTTGAAATGCAGGAGACACAGTTGCAAGTGGCAGGGATAGGTAATTTCGTAATGTGTTATGAATGCATAAATTTGGCATGTGGTGGTGATGCACAATTTCAAAATGTGGTTGGGATGCTTGATTTCAGATGAGATGGCAGCATGTAATTTCATAATGTGGCATGGACACGGAATCTCAGAATGTGTTAGTCACATGCAATTTGAGAATGAGGCAGGGATGCATAATCTTAGAATGTGGCTTGGACATGCAGTTTTCGGAATGTGGCAGACACACTCATTTTCAGAATGTGATGGAGGCATGCAATTTCAGAATGTGGCGGTGATGCACAGTTTCAGAATGTGGCAGTCACGCACAGTTTCAGAATGTGGCAGTGATGCACAGTTTCAGAATATGGTAGTGACGCACGGTTTCAGAATATGGCAATGATGCACAGTTTCAGAATGTGATGGACACACACAGTTTCAGAATGTGATGGTGAAACACAGTTTCAGAATGTGGCAGTGACGCTAAGTTCCGGAATGTGGTGGGGATGCTCAGTTTTGGAATGTGGCAGTGATTCACAATACAGAATGTGGCAGCGATGCACAATTTTGAAATGTTGCAGTGATGCTCAATTTTGGAATGTGGCAGTGACACAATTTCAGAATGTGGCACTGAAACAACTTCAGAATGTGGCGAGGATGTGTAATTTTGGAATGTGTCTGGAATGCATAATTTTAGAATGTGGCTGGGATGCACAATGTTGGAATGTGGTGGGGATGTGATGTACAATTTCTGAGTTGTGGGGCTTTGACCCCCACACCCCCTATGCTAAAGAAAAAACAGGGGTGCGTGAGGGGCAGAGCCCCTCAACTCAAACGGATTAAAAAAAAACCAAAAAACAGCCATACTAACTAACCCCAAGTACCATAAGCTGGTATGCAGCTGGGTACCAAAACCAGCAGTGCGGCAAGTGGCGTAGCGGTACTGTAGCATAATGTATGTTAATTCCGTGACATACTGCTATACTGTTTCCCTAAGTCCAGAGTCCTCCAGTATCACTGAACAAGGACAGGGGACTCTGTAATTTCTGGAATTCCTAGACATGTGTAACATTTGTGTGTGGTTTCTGGATTTTACCGCTTGGGTCAGTTTCGGCATTCAGGCTGTTCAGGGGTTTTGGAAACTACCAAGTCTCATGTGGAACAGTGGAATATTCAGCACTAGTAAGGGTACTGCAGTAGCAGGACCTTCCTTTGATGGCTGCATTACTTACAAATGCATTCCACTACACTTTATTTCTAATATCACTAAAGCATTAGTGTGGCCTGTTACCCAAAGATATTAGCTTTAGCTAGTGATGCTCACATAGTGCTTTTGACTATCTGAATGGGATCCAGCATATATTTAGGACTCCTTATCTGCAATCCTATCCAACACCATTTGTATTTCGGATCCAAGGTTGGGTAGTGGGATCCGAAGTTGGATAGTTTATTTCATTTAAAACTTTTTAACGGAAAAGTCATACTGAGCTGGTATCAGTTCGTTTCCAGATGCATCCTGGGGAGGGGGGAGAGAACAAAACAGATCCAAAGTACAGTACAAAAATAATGCGATAATTAGTATTACAAAATATACAAATTACAAAAAAATGCTAAAAGGAAAAAATTATCATACAGTAAAATAAAAAAATAAACAAAAGACAAACAGTGCCAGAGAAAACAGCCTACTGGGTAAGCGCTCATTCGCCTTCTCAGCTCCCTCTGCTTGGAATTCCCTCTCCCCAACTTACTCTCCTGCCCCACCCTATCCCCCTTCAAAAAAGAGCTTACCTCTTTCCTACTAACCCCACCTCCTCTGCAATTGCTTTAAATAACCCTTATAGTGTCATTAATGCCTAGTCTGTTACTCTGATAGATGTATTTTGTAATCCACCTGCTCTCGTGTTCCTGCTATGTATGTATTGTATAATATTAGTTATTTTGTTTATTTGTATATGCTTAATGCCTGATCTGTTTTAAAGTTACTTACCTGGCTTTCCACTGTAATAATTTTTGCAGCATTGTTAAATCTCTTTGTATCCTGTACATTATTATTGTATTTATCTATTGTACTGTGTTCATCATTGTCACCCGGCCGTCGCTGAAAAGGGACTGCATGGTCTCAGTGGACTTACCCGGTTACCAAAATTTTAATAAATAAATAAAATAAGGGGCATGTAGAAGTGACTGACGAACCTGGAGAGAGGGGCTAACTAGAGTCCATGTAATGTTGAAGACAGGTAATAGAAATCCTCCCCAATATCAGTAACAACTGCAGGAGTTAATACAGAAACCATGGGGTAGAGATTTCAGAGCTGGAAGAGAAGGAGCAAAGGGAATGGAAGGGGTGGGGGTGGACAGAAGAGAGCCTCATATTTTAGGGGAAGAGGACCAAGAGGTAGCTTGACCATCAGGAGATTACATTTCTGGGAGAGCAGGAGACCAAATGAGAGAGAATAATGGGATCCAAGGTGGGATGCCTGCCGCAGATCACGGACAGTCACATTTGATAACAGGTATCCTAAAGGATCCTACGTGTAAGGAGCCAGTAGTCGGCTATAATAAATGACATCCCATGATCCAACGCCATCCGGTATCAAACAAAATCCGCAGCATCCGACCCACAGCAGCGTTGAAAATACAGGGGGCTTGCACCGCCCCCCCCCCAAAGCTCACACACCACTGCTTACTGGCTTATACTAAGAAAGAGGGCATTTCTGAACCCCAGAGATCCCAAATCTCATAAAGTTTAATTTCAACACTGCAGACAAGCATAGGTGATCACATTCACAGCGTGCCATCAACGTGACTTCACACACACACACACACACACACAGTGCATGTTACAGTGTTTTGACAAGTACAGTTATGCCCCGAGATCACCACAGTGTTTACGGGTCTAGTTAAATCAGACCTGCCCCCACTGCCTGAAGCAACTGAATGAACAACTGCTTTACTCTGCTCACCTTTTACAGCTCGATTTCCGGGTGTTTTACTACTTGATCGCGATCTTATTCGTAGAACAGGTGCCTGTTTGCTTCAGCAGTTAAAAGTCTGTCCTCACTTCTTCTGGACTCTTCCTACTTGCTCAGTTACGCGAGCTTCTTGCCCTTGGACGTATGATATGACGTAATCCTGCTACACCGGCATTCTAAGAGTGTAACCTGGTAACAGAAAAGCTCCTAATGTCGGCACTTCCGGTACCGTTGCTAAGTAACAGAACACCAGGCTACAACAAACTCGTGAGGACTTTTCAGTGCTTGCAAGAGGCACTGAAATTAATGAGGAAAGCGCGCTAAAGGTTCAGCTTGCCCGTGTTTAGCTGGAAATGGCAACCATATCTGCGCCAGTGGTTCAGTATGGCAGGCGAAAAGGACACAGCAGGACTGCAACGCGTAAGTGATACAAAAAGCGTACAGAAGTGATTTCTGTCCCTGTTAAATGAAAAGCAAATTGGTAAAGCGTTTTCTTAGTTGCAGCCAGTATATTTTAAATATAATATTTAGACACAATTCAACTTTTATTTAATTCATGTTTTTTTTGTATGCATGTCCCCTCATTCTTTATTAATAAGGTCATACCACCTCCATCAGCCACTGGCAGGACTCTCTGCTTACCGGAGGGTCCAGTTCTTGAAGTGTTTCGTCCTTCACTAATCAACCCCCCATGCCCTCTTCTACTCCTTCTGCACATACCTCTCAAATGTCCCTCATTAGGAGGCACCGCCCTCATTTTGCCCCTTAAAATTGCTCTGTCCCTCATGGAAAAGGTGGTGCCCACACAGAGAATGTGCTGTGAATTCAGATTTTAAAGCAGAAACTCTTAATATTCTAAAGTACTAAATCCAAAATAAACTTTGTACAAGTAAATACTATGTTTTTCACAGGATTCTGAGCTTGTATCTCCATGTTTGAGGATGTGACCCTCATTTTGAGAGTCCAAAAATGTCCATGTCCCTCATTTCAGTGACAAAAGGTTGAGAGGTATGCTTCTGCACGTAAATGAAATTAGTTTACCGGAGCTAAGGAATGTGCACTTTTGTTCTCTTTTATTGCTTCAACTTGCACTAGCCTTATGTTAACGTGCCCCCTACAATTGTTGTTACGCACTTGCTCTTTCAATTGCTTCCCCCTTCTTTAAGCCTCAACTCCCCCAGCTGCCTTACCCTGCCCACCCCTTGTCCCGCTTGAATTTCTTTCTCCCCCCACTGCCTATAAATTGCCAAACCCTATGTCTCTTGATTGTGACCCTAATCCTGCAAGGTGTTGGCTCACGGCTGCATTAAAATTTATTCAATGACTATGATCTATAGGTATGCAATTGTAATTGTATGTATATTCCACAGGCTTGTTAAATGTAAATGTATGTCATGCTACAAATGTAACTGTATGTCTATTTTCTTAGTCATGCTAAATGTATATTTTCACTCATGTTAAATGCAGTCTGAATGTAATTTTAGGCCTATTTTCTCAGTCATGATAAATGTATTTTCTCACTCATGTTAAATGCAAACTGTATGTAAAAACAACTTCCAATTGTAACCCGCCCCCCAACCCCCGGCCAGGTCGCACTGGAAGACGAGCAACTTGTTGTTCAGTGTGCCTTCCTGGTGAAACATTTTAATAAATAAATTTGCAGATCTTCTAGGTTAGCGCTCAAATGAGTGACATTTCCTGATTTTGACCAATAAAGACATAAAAGGAAAAATAGGATTAAGCAGTTTAGTAGTATATGTAAGTATATTTTTAAGGACATATGCGTCTTTGCTATAGCATTTCCCTTTGTCATTTATAAAAACGTACAAATTGCAGTTTATACTGTAATTCCAAAGGTGGCTGTTTATGTGGTCATGTGAACCATGATGGTACTCTCCTACAGTATTCAATGGACAGAGATGCAGCAACTCTCATGCAAGTGATGCTGTGGAATTGCACATAATATCCTTTGCTCTCCAGCAGTATGAAATGAGTAGAAATAATGCTAGCTTCTGATTGGCCAAGAGGTTCTTTCAGTAGGGCCGTTATCCCAGCATAATAGCCCAGCTGAAAGTAGCTCAGCAAAAAACATGTTTGCAGAATGCAACCAATTTACTAAAAATGCCTCATTTCATAATCACAATAAGGCACCCCAGGAGGTGCATAATGGTAGGCTAATGGCCGTTCTTGGGTGGTGGAAGCACTCTGCTTTGCCTTGTGCTTCAACCCACCTGTGGCAGGCCGTTATCCAACCATAACACACCCCCTGTCATGCCTTACTGCTTAATTACATGTAACCCCTCTACAAATGGGGGTTCCTAAATGTCTTCCTGGGCTTGCCTAAATGCCCACTGCCAGGCTGGTGTTCTGTGTCTAACTGTTTAAAAGTACTTGCATGTGAGTGCTCTGTTAGCCTCCGTGCCTGTCTCTTTAAGATGCATTATTTTCGTAGTTTATAATTAATCTGGGTGGGGGACTGAGTGTTTCTAGGCTCGAGTCTGCCTGGGCTGCCATATAATTGCTCCATTCTTGCCATCGCTAATTGAGCAGAGGGAGCTCTATTAAGAACTGTGACTGTTTGCTGATTATCTGCTTTAAAAATAATAATAATAATATCGTAGTTTGTCTAACCTGCCTTCCTTTGCAGCATGGATTTTCTGCTAATCATTACCGTCTTGGTTCTGGACTGCCAGTTTGGACCAATCAGTACCTTTGGGGACTCTAAAATGGAACCTGTCCCCAGGGGTCTTGTGGTGGGAGTGAATTTCTGTAGGAATTGCAGTTTTCACCCTTTGGCACCTGAATGAACCTGGAGGGGGAGCCCTTGCAGAGATAGCCAATGGATCAACGAATTGAACCTTTTGGATCACTGGGAAAGTCCCGAGCTGCCTGCAGCAGTGAGTAAGTATGTTGTTGGAGTTGAGAGAGTGAACAGCTCGAGTAATTTGAGCAGCTGCTCCTGCGTAGTAGTGTGGGGGAATCATCGGGAAGGCTGTGTCTGGCCTGTCTGCTACCATCTTCCCAAGTGAAGAGACCTTGAGCCTTTTTTTTTTTTTTTAGTTGTTTAACCAGGACTAGCACACTAAGCTGAAAGCTTGTTTTACAGGTGCAACCTGGGATTACAGGGAAGTTAAGTAACTTGCTCAGGGTCACACAGTCTGCAAGTGGAAGTTGTAGGATTCAAACCCAGGTCTGGTCTGGTTTGCTGGATGTCACCAGATTTGCAGCTCAGAGCCTTAAACCACTGCGCTATACTGCCTCCTTCAAAAAATCGGACTTTATCCGAAATTGCATTTTTTTGCGATCAGAATCTGAATGTGACACAGTGAAATTCACCTGAAGTTGACCGAAGAGCTGCCTCAGTGCGATCGGTATGTCAGGACTTGAAACCTACCGCAGAACATACCGTTTGCACAGAGACACTGTGAATAGCAACCGGACTGTTATCCGAACTGTGGTATTTATCTACTTTTACCGTAAGTGTGCTGAATGTGGAGTGTGGGTCACGATTTGGTTCCCCACCTTGCTGATTGTGTCATGGTAGCTGGAGGCTGCATCCAGCAAATTTACCGGACTGTATCCAACTTGTTCACCTGGTCTGGGCCATACCATCTTGGCCTAGACTGCTGCTTGCGCTGCAGAGTTACACCCGATGAGAGACCTGCCCGGAGATTCGGCCCCCTGCTCAACACCCACGAACAGGAATGACACTTCGGGGCATCGTGTGGGCCCTGCTTCTCCTGGCAATTCAGCTCTTCATCCTGACGTCCCCATTTCATGCATCCTGAACTGGGCAGCATGAGTAAACACCAGGGTAGCTCCCTGCAACAAAGCTCAAATCAAAGTGTGTCAACTGATTTAACTGTTGTTGCTAATCAGTTCGGACTGAGCCATTTGGCTCCAGATTACAAATTTAGGGTTAAAGTGCATGTTGTGTTTTCTTTCCTCCGAAGGGCCCCCAACAACAGCTGCAGCGCTGGCCTACCCCAGGCAACGCTTCAGGATAGCCTGTAGTTACAACTGGGTACCCAGAGTGAGTGTGTGTGTGTGTGTGTGTGTGGACTGTGTTACAGGGACCTTTGAGTGCATGCCTGAATCATTCAGATCTAAAATCAACCACTTGGTTACTGCCCCTCCCTTGTTCACATCCCGACCAATAAATCAGATCTAAATCTTTTTTGCATCTAAACTGGTTGTGGTGTACTTCTATAGAAAGTACTGTGATATTACTGTTTACTGTTACAGGCCTTGTTTTACAGGGGGTCTCCAGGGCCATTCCAGCCAATCCAGCCCTGGTGGTAAGTGTGTTACAAGTAGGGTTAACAGTGCATTACAGTATGTATTGGGATTGTGTTATCTCAGATTTGCTTTGGCCACTAGAGGGGAAAGAGGGGGGTATCAGTGTCCTGGAGTCAGTACCCAGAGCAGTTACGCTGCTATCAACCCTGTCCTCCTGGTGGAGGCACCCTTTTCATGAGCTCAGGCCCCTCAACCTGCAGTTGGTCACGCAGGCAGGGGTAGTATCCCTTGGGAGAGCGCCACCTAGGGGTTCCAATAGAATGTATAAAAAAAAATTATAGTGATTTGATTGGCTGGAAGCAGTTTAGAGCTGTGTAATTATTGACCTGTATTTACACACCTGAACTACTTACGGCCATTCTATCCACATCACAATAATGACAGAACTATCATTGCACCGTTGTGCTACATTTTCAGTTATTTAAACTTTTTTTTTTTTACTCCTAGAACTACCCGAAACACACATTTTTGATTTATAATTCCCTGGCTGCCATAACCGACAAATGTTTACCATGCTGATTATCGATTATGTCGCCTCTCCAGAGGTCCAGGTTACTGACATGGCAGCTACAGTTTGGGGAGCCATGCTGTTGACAAAGCCATGCAGTCCCAAACAGGAACTTTTAAAAAAAAATTTTTACTCACACTTCCCACCCACATTTCTTTTGACATTATAACATTTGTCAGAAAAAATACTTGATATGATTTTGCTTACATATGTTATAAGTGCAATAAAATATAGGTGGGGGGGCGCTGTGGAGCAGCCAACATGGCAGATGTGTGTTTTGGAGCGCCATACTGAGCTGAATATTAAACTTTAAAGTGTGTCCTTACAATCATATCATTTTAGTTTATTTTACCTCAATCCAAGTAGTTTTGGCTGGCGACTTCACGATGGGGCTGAAGAGACATCAACAACAAGCGGTGCAGAGGTTGGAAACCTATTTTGCAACTCCGGGGACAAGTGCATCAGCAAAGCCTTGTGAGTTACCTCTTCCTAGCAGCCTGGACCTTATGCACATTACTCATCTCCTAAACAAGCTGCAGGAGACCGGAGATGAGACTAACAAGAGGTTCGCTTCATTAGAAAATAAACTTACAGACCTTGACGCAAAAACTGCTGAAAATAAGGCTGCCATAGTGGAGCTCATCATAACTACAGAGAGGCATTCCAAAGTGAGTGCAGGCCTGATCTGGGATGTCGAGTTCCTTAGGGCCAAGGTGGAAACTCTGGAGAATGGTTTCCATCAGTGCAATGTGTGCATTGCGGGTTTCCCCTTAGGATGGCAGGACAATCAGAGCTGCTAGCAGTTTTGGACCGAATGATCTTTGATGATTTGGCACTTTTGTCTAGAGACTCAGGTATTCATGTGGTCCAAGCCTTTGTCATCCCGGTCCACTCCAGAACACATGGATGTCCCGGGGATTGCCCACTTACTGCTATTGCTACACTTTCTACCCCAGAGGCTCGAATTCCCCTGCTACAACCAGCAAGATGTAAAGGAGAGATCCTCTGGGAGGGCACAGACTGTTTTTTTTTCCCAGACCTGTCATCGCAGACCCAGGACAAAAAGAAACAACTGCAGGGGATTAAAAAGAAGAGAAAGGGGTTCAAGCTCAACTTCTTTTCCCCGCTAGGCTGCATATTGCTTATAATCAGAAGTCGCACATATTTATAGACCCTGTGGCTGCTTCAAGCTTCCTAGAAAAAACTGAATGTCCAGGCCACTGATGAGGCCTCTGAAACTAATCTAGATGGGGAGCCTGAGTGATCGAACTTGAGCTTTTCCTGTAGGCATTGGCTCAGGGCCCATTGTCATGGAGTGAGGGGCTGTATGCTTTTCGATTGGCCATATTGGCTCTTCATGTTCAAATCTTGCAGGCAGCCTAACCTATGTTTGTAGTTGCCTATGCTTAGTATATAATTTTCTGATTTACTTCCTGCAAGTTGAGTTCTGTCCTACTGTAGATGGACAATGTTTCTGTTTTGGTGTACTAAGGTAGACTGCTCAGTTTGTGAACCTTTAAAAAAATGCCTTGTAATAGCCTGATTCCTGCACAGTGCCTTGTTGGACACCAGGATGTAGACGGTGTCCAGTTAACTGAGCCCAAACTGTCTTTAGTTAGTCCTCTGTCCTTTGTTACAGGTGAACTGCCTCCCCACCTCTGTGTTTAGTTCTGTGAGTGGAGGAGATATCTGGTAAAAAGACAGTAGTATCGATTTTCCAATGGTGAGAGCGCCATATCCTATGACTATATTTCCCCAGGCCTTTTACTCCTGAATATTCGCTGGAGCAGAGGAACATTATGTGAGAACAGTGCTTCCTGTAATAGTTTTGCTTAGATATATTGACCAGATGTTGACTGATACACATAATACATAGATATTAAGAGGTATTTACATGTTGTGCATTAGCTTGTTTTGTTACAATTCATAAACAAAAAGTACAAAAAAAAAGTGCAATAAAACACTCGAGGAATGTGTGATTATGGTCAATAATCACACACTCCTCTCAGGTGTTGAAAGGCACTTGGTACAAGCACCTTGAGCCTAACAACACCCTTGAGAATGTGTGATTATTGACTCATAATCACACACCCTCTCATACATTGTTGCTTACATATTGACTCTGTATGCTAGTTTGCCTAACTGTAGGCTTAGCATGCCAGTTGCCAAATTGTCACATTGTATCAGAAGTGCTTATATTTTCCGGCCTGGTGGCGCTGAGGGTTGAGGCGCTGGACGCCACACCTCGCACCACACTGATAACCCGGGTTCGGGAACATGCCCGGGCCGTCAGGGGTCGGTGGGGAGGGATAGGATTGAGCATCCGAGGACTGCTCTCTATCCCTGGGGAAGGGACTGGGGTTGCCACCTCTCTGTAGTGGCCCCCGATGGAGATCGGGGGCACTGCAAAGAGTAGTGCATTAGAGGGTGGAGTGCAGCGGACATTGGCAGGTAGTGCCCTGACGTCATTGCACATCCGCACTCCAGGAAGAAAAGAAAGGAGGAAATGGCTGGGCGCAACCATGCAGCTTGATGGCAGCGCTCCATGCTGCCCGGAGGACTGCTGTGGAATCGCACTGGGAGGGTCTGGTCTCGGCCCAGCTTGGGGAGGCATGGGGTGACCCACCAGCGGGTTGGGGCACGGCCGTACCGGACCCCCATCATGTGAGTGAGCCTGCTGCTCTCCGGGCAGGTGGAGCCAGCGGCTGGATGCCCACGCCGCTGGTGCCGTAGCAAGGTGGCAAAAAGAAAGCAGTGATAAAAAAAGAAGTGCTTATATTTTGGTGCCTCTGTTTGGGATTTGACACACTAACATTTGTATTTCATTTCAGTTGTTTTCTTATGTCCTCTAAAATCCCACAGCATTGGTAGTATGCAGTCCTGGTTCCTTGAAGTTGGTATAGTCCGTAGAGAATCTACAAACTGTCTGTATTGATTATATCCCACTAACAGTCATGCTACAATTTCGAGAACATGGGTAATAAGTTTCGTCTCTTTTTTTTCTCTGCCTCCTTCCCCCATGCAAGGGAACTGGTCTGTGTGAGTAAATGATACCTGTAGTGAAATATAGAATGGATTTTAAAAGTCGGTGAACTGACTAGATTATCATGGTTCAGGTCAGGGGGAGAGAGAGAGAGAGAGATTGTTAATTGATCAAGCCATAATTAACTTGTCAGCAGCAGTTGGTGAATGAAGGTTTCTGAACAGCATACTGTGTCCTGAAGTTTAATTGAGCAGACAGTCAGTTCCCCACTCCTTGTAACAATGCAAGAGTTCCAGCATCTCTGCCACCTTTATTCATTGAATACTATAAGAGCGTTCCACCACCTGGGGATGACAATAGTTCCACGCCTACAAATCTAGAGGTGAATGTTCCCCCACCTAAGCATTTCCAATTTAACCACTGGGGTGGGTGGGGGCATAGAGTTCAATATATAGAGAGACTTGAGTGCGGACTCCAATGGCTCAGTTTAAGACACGCGTCCGCCATATTAGGGGAGGGTTGAGGTGCTGGCAGAGAGCAGGAACCCTTCTTGAAACTTAGCAGCACCAGGACACTGTTCTGACAGTAGTTGAGTAATGCACTGCATATACAAGCAAAGGAAAAACTAGCATACCTTGTTTTTGTCACCACAATGTGTGTCTGCTTTATCATTTCCTTGCTGTCAATGGTGCTTTTTACCCAACCAGATCAGCAGATTACTGTCAGAACAGTGTGCTGTCATAACGTCAGAGAAGGGGGAAAAAGGGGAATTCATTATATGGGGGCTTTTTCTTTTTAAATCAGAATCAAAGGAATGGATAGGAGGTTCTCCTCAACCCTGCTCACATTTTAGATTATATGAAATTGTATCTATGGACTTTGGACATCCCATGTCATTAGAAGTGTATGAGGTGTACGATATACCTATGAAATAAAACTGAGTTTAAAAAAAAGAGCAGTGTGCTGGTGCTGCTATCTAAGTTTCAAGAATGGTTCCTGCTATCTGCCGGCACCTCAATTCTCCGCTAATATGGTGGATGCGTGGCTTCAACTGAGCCACTGGAGTCCATACTCTAATCTGTGTCTCTCTCTCTCTCTCTCTCTCTATGTATTGAACTCTATGGGTGGGGGCAACAGAAGGAGCACACCAACCTGCAGTTTTACATCGTGAAACATCATCACTCTGAGTTAGACTGCACTTTCTGTCTCCCACAGACAGGAAGTATGGCTCACAAAACTACACAAGCAGCCATCTTTGTAATTACAGTATAAACTGCAATTTGTATGTTTTGATATGTGACAAACAGAATGCTATGTTGATGACTCATACTGGTCTTAAATATATACTGGCACATACTATTATGCTGCTTTATTCTATTTTTCCTCTCATCTCCCCTTTAATTTAAGTGCATAATTGAATTTAAGATGGTAGAATTGCAATGCTAAGTCCTTTACAGCTGTTCTTTGATGCTAATGATCCTTGGTAGAAGTGGAATGGTGCCATAAGAAGTAGGTAAACTGTCGAAAATGGGTAAAATCAGGAAGACTTCCTGAAAAAATGGAGACTCGAGGCCTGTTTTCATGGCTATATTTGCACTGCAGCAACCTGAGCACTCGGTTGCTGTGGTGCTAATGTGGCACTGTGGACACTTACCGATTATGGTAAGTCTGTCCTTGCTCCTCACCTGGAGCTGCTGCAGGGCTTGGGACATGTTCCTGATCAAGTGGTGTAAGCATCCATGTGAACAGTCTGCACCGTGTGCTCCGACACACCCAGGTGGCACTGCCACATTACAGACCGCACCCCCCGCACTCATGGCCCCTCTCTGGCATGGCTTGCATCAGAGCTGAGAGGGGCTATCTAAACACAACATGATCAGTGCAGGAGATCTTGAAGCACCGGAATGGATCGGTGCTTATGTCAGGAGGTGGTAATGTAAACAGGCCTTTGAAGGTTTGCATAAGTTAGCAATAATCCACAACAGGGTATGGGGTTATAGACATTTAATCCACACCTTGGGTGCATTGTGAGGAACGATGCTGCAGGCTGAGTGTCCTCACAGCACCTGCGGTGTGGATTAAATGCCTATAACCCCATACCCTGGAATGGGTTATTGCACTTATTACATTGGTTATGTGGAAAACAAGGAAAAACCTACAGAAAGGGTGTTTTCCCCCTGTTTAAATAGCAAGAGGGCACTGTATCCTGTCACCTTGCAAAATACTCCCTAACAAATAATGCATATTTCATTGCTGCTATGCACATAGAAATATCACACATGGCCGGCCCGGCGACACAGAGGGCTGAGGCGCTGGATGCCTTGCCTTGTGTCACACCGGTGGCTCGGGTTTGGGAACAGACTCTGGTCACTGGGGAGCTGGCACGGGGTGGGGCGGAGGGTGAGAGCAGGATTGAGCAGCTGACAGGCAGCTCTCCTCTCTCGGTGTGGTGGTTGTCCCTCCGTAGTTCCTCTGCCACCGGGTGGAGGTCCAGTGACTGGCATAGGTGGGAGGGGGTGGTGAGTCATGGGAAGACACCTCAAGTCATGGTGTGCGCATGCCTCCACATGCGTAATCGCGGCCGAGGTTTGGGAATGGGAGAAAAATGAGGCACAAAAATCCATTAAAAAAAAAATTTCACACATACAGTATTGACATGATCTGTAACATTTCTTGAGCATAATAGTGTCTCCCACCTTGCCTAGGACATACAGTTTAGGCACCCCTTCCCCCAGACACCCACATGCAGGTCGGACATCAAAGGGAGCTGCCCCACTACATGTCACTGTCCCACTCTCTTCATGTGCTGCTCTCCACAGGATTAACATATGTCTGTAATCAGAATGCAAATGGAGAAATCCACAGCTAGCGAGATTTCCATAACTAGTCCAATTACTTTATTTACTGCATCCTTGCAGTTTACATGCAACTGAGTTTCCATCGCAACTCGGAATGACAATTGGGAAAACACACAATTCCCTTTCAAATCATATTTGCATTCATGGCTGCATGTAAACGTGGTGGTTGTGTCTCTTTCTGTCTCCCGGGGAGGTCAGCGGGAGCCACAGAGGCAAGTGCCCACACTGGTCTGTCTGTCTCTTTCTCTCTCTCACACAGACATTGCTGTGACTACTGGAAGGCAGGGGTGAGATGTGACCATTGTGGCTCTCACTCGCTGCACAGTTCCACAGGAAAGGGGGGCACCCACTCTCTGTCTCTCTCTCTCTCTCTCTCTCTCAGCGGTGTCTGTCTCTATGTCACTTAGCCTGCCTGTGACAACCCACTCATACCTGTGTCTCGGTGGCAGTGTCGGCTGGAGAGGGAGAGAGCCAGGGGAATGTGGATGCTGCACATCAAGATCTCCAGGACACTGTGCTCCACCTGTTTCTCCTGAAAACTGGGGGGGAGGGGGGTTGGGGAGAGAGAGAGAAAGAAAGAGTGAGGAGACTGCAGGAATTAGTATCTCTCCCGCTCTCACTGTCTCTCGCTGTCTCTCGCTGTCTCTCTCGCAACAGGACACAAGCTGCACAGCTCTGTGCTACCGGTCCGTCATGGAAAATGAAGGTATGTGCCGCCGAGACAGACAGAAGACTGCAGCAAATGATACTTATATCTCCCGCTCTCGCTGTTATGCTCTTTCTGTCTTGCACTGTTAGCCCTGTACTGTCACTCACTCTCATGCCAGTAACATGGGTTAGGGAAAAAAAAAATTCCATTGCTGCAGCACCATCAGGTGATCGGGGATTAAATGCCATCAGTCACTTACTGCTCCCCACTAACCCCAGTGACTGCAGTGAAGCACTCTGTCGCTTAGCTACTTTTTTAAATGGCTGCCATTCAGTTCTCATTTCCCCAGTATATAACGAATGCTGCACTGCCCCGGGATATTGATTCAGGGTGCATCACAGCAGCTGTGCATAAACAGGAATTTAATCCACGGTCACCTGGTGGTGTTTCGCCAATTGGATGTTTCTGTAGCATTCCACATTATCAATGGGTAATCATAACAACTGGGTATATTGCACCCCTACTAGGGAATGGCACAGCCCAAGCTTTAGGATATTGGACACTTGAGTATTCCAAGCAGCAGCAGCTCCCCTATTTAGCTGTGCCATTTGAAGGGAAGAGTACTTTTACCCTCTCAAGAATTTCAAGATTTCAAGACTTCTTTTGGGGCTGCAATTCTGCATAGCAGGTTGGGGCTACCTGTCCCAGGGAGCACCCCTAAATTAAAATCTTGCCTGTTAAGCTGCGGCTTTCAAATTGAATATCCTGCCTTTTTTTCTCATTCCTTGTGTGGACTGGGAGCCTCTTCTGCCTTGTTAGGGTGTTTTTTAATGGTCTCCATTTAACAAACAAAAAAAAAAATAAGAAAAAGATGTCACAGGTAGGTACACATTTTATTTGTTCTGGGAGTGTAGGGTCTCTGTGGGGGTCCTTCAGCTCTGGTGTCAGTTCCTCCCCCCCCTTCCCCTCCTCAGGTTTTGTGTTTGGTACTTTTCTGTAGCTATTTTGTGAATTTTGTACATTTTAGAGTATTTTTTGGTGGTTTTCACCACAGAGCTCCATTTTTCCATTTGTGAGGCCACCATTAGGGTTGGGTGCACGCTCTTTCTTCAAGCAGTCTTCCTGCCTTTGTTTTAAGCACGCGCCCATGGTGTGTTTACGCAGTGCAATCCCTGTTAAATACATTGCACTATTGCATTTGCGTACTCACTGGTGCATGCATGTCCGCACTAGTGTGCTAATATCCTGCGCACACCCACTAGTCAACGTGTACGCCCATTTTAGTGCTTTTTGGCACTCTAATTACAGTTCACAGCTCATTGGAGAGTTTTTTTTTTTTTTTTTGCCCAGCAAGCTATAGGGATAATAATTAGTGTTTTAACTATTTTTACCTGGGTGTTTTTCTGTGGTGACTTCAATTCTTGGCACCATGGCTCATCGGAGACTATTAATTATGAAATGATATAAGACCTGCAAGGTTTACCTATGACAACGCGACAACAGTGTTGTTGACGTTCTGCATAGCGACAGCCTTGATGTCGACAGGCGAAATTTTGCCTGTCAGACATTGGTCTGTGTTTCTGTCGAGGCTGTGCCCTCAAACCCCCTTGAGGAGGGGCGCTCCCCCTTATATGGATTGTTAATGCTGAGTCAGAGTTAACTCGAAGGGGGGCAAAAGTCATCGAAAGGGCAAAATTTCTCTGGCGGGTCCCCCACAGCAACACTTTCGAAACTTGTCAAAAACGTCGCTGTGGGGGATTTCACCGACGGGGTTTTGCTTTTCCGTCAGTACATGGACCTGCAAAAGGGTGATGAGGCCCTCCCCCATGGGTTCCTATTGCCCTCACTGTGTTGCTCAACATAATATTTCTCTCATGGTTTCCCCCAGCGGATCCTCCGTGTTTGGCAGTGGCAAAGCAGAATTGCGAAAATCACTTTTGTTGCTCTTGGGTGAGCTTTTGAGCCCCAATGTTCTGCACTACATCCCAGCAGATACACCCGACCCCAGACCAGGCCTCTCAGGTTAGGGGGGCCCATCCAGGCACGTCCAGGTGCCTTGCAGCAAGAAAAGGCTGTGGAATCAGATGTGTAGGCAGACCCTGATCCTGACTTCTTAGAAGGCCAGGATGAGAATTTGGGGGATCTTGGGGAAGCTCCTGACCTAAAAATTGCTCTCTGATGATGAGGAGAACATCCCCTCTGAGGAAGAGGAAGAGGAAGGGGAGTGGATGGAACCCAAGAATAGGCAGGTGTGGATCAGAGGAAAAATCTTCCCAAACCAAAAACACAGAATTTCCCTTTTTTAAGGAAGAGGGCTCACAGGTGGGAAGTTCCTCTTCTGGCAGACAAGGCAGTTTATAATTCAGTAAAACACACCACCTTTCCTAGTGAAGGCTGTCTGGCTCTTGCGGATTCTCATGATAAGCGGATGGATACCACATTCAGGAGGGCGTTCGCCTCTAATGGCACAAACCTTTACACATACATATGAACATATGAAGAAGCCAGCCGAAGAAGGCCATTTGGTCTATCAAGTCTGCTCATATTGCAGGGTCCACAGCTTGAGCTAATGTTCCTGCCCTCCCTCCCCACTCCTCCCATCCTCCCTACCCATGATCCTTACTTTTCTCCTATGCCTATCCCAGCCTCTCTTAAAGCTGCCCACTGTCTTCAACAAGATGACTTCTTCCGGCAATGCATTCCAAGCATCCACCACCCTCTCTATGAAGAAGTGCTTCCTGACCTCCCTTCCTCCTAAACCTCCCACCCTCCAGCTTAAGACTGTGCCTCCTTGAGTTATGGTTGCCACTCAGCTTAAAGAGATTCTCTTTATCAACCTTATTTATCCCTTTCAAGTACTTGAAGGTCCCAGTCATGTCCTCTCCCTCTCCGGTCTTCCAGGGAGCACATGTTCAGTGCCCTCAACCCCTCCTCATATGCCTTCCCCTGCTGACCTGCCATCATCTTTGTAGCCCTCCTCTGGACTTTCTCCAGCAGGTTAATGTCCTTTTTGAGGTGTGGGCAACAGTGCTGAACTCCATACTCTAGATGCAGCCTTTCCAGTGACCTGTACAAGATCAGTATAACCTCCTTTCTTCTATTACTGATCCCCCTAGATATGCATCCCAGCATCTTGTTTGCCTTTGCTGCTGCTTTCTTGCACTGCGTGGAGTGCTTCAGGTTACTAGTGATCATCACTCCCAGGTCCTTCTCCTCCTCCTCTGATGCAGATACTCAGACTCCACCCAGGTAATATTCTGTCCTGGGATTCTTGGCTCCAGTATGCATAACTTTGCATTTTTTGTGGAATTGAAGCCAAGCTGCCAGATCCTGGACCACCTCCCCAGATTTTCCAGATCTTCCTGCAGGTCCTGTATCCCTTCAGCTGTGTCACTCTCCCGCAGAGCTTGGTGTCATCTGTGAATAGGCACATTTTGCTCTTAATGCCATCCCCAATGTCACTGATGAAGACATTGAACAACACCGGCCCCAGTACAGAGCCCTGTGGGACCCCACTGGTTACCTCTCTGGCACCAGATAACTCTCCCCCCACGATCACCTTCTGGGTTCCATCCCTCAGCCAGTTTTCCACCCATTTGGCCATCTTTTCTCCAACCCCAAGATCCACCAATTTCCTGATCAACCTTTTGTAGGACACAGAGTCAAAGGCCTTGCGAAAATCAAGATGGAGGATGTCTACCGCTTGGCCCCATCTACTGTCTTAGTGACACAGTCAAAAAAGTTAATCGGATTCGTTTGACATGATCTTCCCCCATGAGCCCATGCTGCCTCGCATCCCGCATCCTGGAGACCATGCTCCTCTAGATAGTCCACCAACATTTCCTTTAGTATGGTCTCCATGAGCTTGCTCACAATGGAGGTCAGATTGACTGGTCTGTAATTCCCTGGGTTATCCTTAGGACCGCTTTTGTGGAGGGGCACTACATGTGCTGTTCTCCAGTCTTGCGGTACCATGCCTGACTCTAGTGAACTATTAAATAGGTCTTCCAGTGGCTCTGCTTGCTCCTCAGCCAGTTCCTTTAGTACCCTTGGATGTACTCTGTCTGGGCCTGGTGATTTGTTCACCTTCAATGCCAGCAGACCCTTCCTCACTCTATCCTTCTCTATCATTACATCTGTGGCCCCCTCCCTCCCTCCCTGTTCCTCTTCTCCCTCCTGAAGGCACGGGTCCGTCCTTCTCCCTGGTAAAGACGGAACAGAAGAAAAAATTACTCACCGCAGTAATCTTCTTTCTTCCATGGGGTCCTTTAGCATCAGTAACTTTTTGCACTTAGCTGGCTAGGTGCAATTGCCCCAGAGGTGTGCCTTTAAGAGATTTTTTTTTTAAAGAGCATAGGGCTAGCCAATCAAAAGACAGGAAGGGGAGTGAACTGAGTGAAAGCTGTTGACTGCTTTAGAATTTTTTTAAAGGAAAAATGAGGGCAAATGCCCTGAAAAAGAATTAACAGGATTTAAAAAACATGCAATTGACCAAAAGCGGAAAGAGAAACAGCAACACGAGGTAAAAACTCATCAATAACAAATGCCAAATTTGGTAAAAGGTGACGTAAGAGCCCTTCTCTGACAGGTGAACCGGGGAGGAAGGGTGGGAGTTTACTGATGCTAAAGGACCCCATGGAAAAAAGAAGATTACTGCGGTGAGTAATTTTTTCTTCTTATCCCAGGAGTCCTTTAGCATCAGTAACTTTTTGCAGACTACCAAGCAGTACCAAGTGGGAGGCGGGCAGAGAACCTACTTAGGAAAGAGGCTCTGCAGAACTGCCCTGCCAAATTTGGCATCAGATCTGGTCTGCACGTCCAAACCGTAGTGTTTCACAAAGGTGTGCACAGATTTCCAGGTAGCTGCTTTGCAGACATCCAGTAGAGGAATGTCCCTTGCTGCTGCAAGCGAGGCTGCAGTGCCCCTGGTGGAATGGGCCCTGAGCCCCACTGGAGGTTGTTGACCAGCTTTCTCATAGTAGAATCTAATACAAGAGACCAACCAATGAGAAATAGTTCTCTTGGTAGCTGGTCTTCCTCTGCCTACATCCCCGTAGGTGAGGAACAACTGAGTGGAAGAGCCTCTGGACAGTCTAGTATGCTCTAGGTAGTGAAAGATGGCTCTTTTGATATCCAAGCTGTGGAGCTTTTGCTCGACAGGAGTAGATGGCTCAGTAAAGAAGACAGGCAGAGTAATGGATTGGTTCAAGTGAAACTTTGAAACCACCTTTGGCAGAAATTTCCTATTTGTCCTGAGCTCAACTTTATCGTTGTGGGGGGATGATGTAATTCGGCTCAGTGCACAGGGCCTGTAGCTCTGAAATCCTCCTGGCAGACGTAATGGCTGCCAGGAAGATGGTCTTCCAAGTTACAAACTTGATGTGGGCCATGGACATAGGCTTGAAAGGTGGATTCATGTGCCCATCTATGCAAAGGTTCAGGCTCCAAGGAGGAACAGGCTTCCTGGTTGGAGGCTGGAGGTGCAAGAGGCCTTTGAAAAACTGTTTAAAAATGTCATGGGAAAAAAATGATTTCTTCTTTCCCACCAAAAGGTAGGCTGAAATTGCTGCCAGGTGTAGCTTGAGTTAAGATGGTTTCAAGCCTGACGCCTGTAGGTGTATCAGGTAGTCTAGCAGTTGAGGGTCTGAAGCTGATAGGAGTTTGACCTTTTTGCTTCTGCACCAGAGGGGAAAACCTTTTCCATTTGGCTGCATAAGTCTTCTTAGTGTTCAATTTTTTAGCCATCCTCAGTTTCTTAAGGACCTGTTCAGAGTACTGTGAGGATGGAAACTCTAACTTCTCAAGAACCGGGCTTTGAGGTGAAGAGAGTGTACGTCTGGGTACTGCACTCCTGTCTGAGGAAGGGTCAGCAGGGAGCGAATTGGAGGCAGGCAAATGGTCCTGTTGCAGGACATTGAGAGAAGGAGAGGGTACCAGGCTTGCCTGGGCCAGTCCGGAGCCACTAGGATCGTGGATGCAGGCTGCTGCCTGAGTTTCAGCAAAACCCTGAATATCAAGGGAAAGGGAGGAAATGCGTATAGGAACCTCCTTGACCAGTCCAGGATCAGGGCATCCAGAGGAAGTGTTCCCGGAACTGGGGGCCTACAACAGTACTGAGGAGGCTGAAAATTGAGAGGAGAGGCAAACAGATCCACGTCTGGTGTGCCCCACTGCCTGAACACTGTAGCTAGTACTTGCTTGTTCAGTGTCCATTCACTCTGACCTTGACTGATGCGGCTTAGAGCATCCGCCAGAGTATTGAGTTTGCCTGGGAGGTGAATAGCTGAGAGGCTGACTCCCAAGGAGAACGCTAGAGACCAGAGCTTCAGAGCTTCTTAACAGAGTATTCCTGATCTGGTACCACTCTGCTTGTTTATGTAGAACATTGCAGTGGTGCTGTCCGTTCGAATTTGAACCGCCTGCCCTTCTATGCTGGGGGTGAAAGTTTTGAGAGCTAGTAAAACTGCTCTGAGTTCTAAAAGATTTATGTGCAACTGTGACTCTTCGGGAGTCCAGTTGCCGGTTATTGAGGCACAGTCTAGATGAGCTCCCCAGCCCAACAGGGAGGCATCTGTGGTGATCACCTTTGTGGGAAGAGGAGCTTGAAATGGAACCCCTGCCTGCAAATTTGCAGGGTCCTTCCACCACAGCAAATTTTGGAGGAATTGCTCCGACATCAGTATTAACTTTGAAAATTTGTTGCTTCTCTGAGACCAGCAAGCTCTGAGGTAGGTTTGCAGGAGTCTCATCCTGTACCTGACCCCTGGGACTACTGCAGTCATAGAGACCATATATCCCAGAAGTTTGAGGAAATGTCTGGCTGGTCTTGGCTGTCCCTGGGTGAAAGAATCTGCCACTGAAAGGAAACTCTGAATTCTTTCCTGTGGGAGGAAAGCATATCCCTTCTGAGTGTCTAGCTGGGCCCCTATGAAGGTAAGCAGCTGGGTGGGTTTCGGGTGAGATTTCTCGAGATTTACCAGGAAACCTAGAGACTCCAGAGTGCATTCTGTGAGGGAAAGAGATTCCTTGACTTGGCAAGGAGACTTTCCTACTATGAACCAGTTGTCCATATAGGGGTAGAGAGCGATATCCAGTCTCTTGAGATGCGCTGCTACCACTGCGAGACACTTGGTAATGACTCTTGGGACTGAGGACAGACCAAAGGGCATTGTGGTGAACTGATAGTGACCCAAAGGAAGTTTGAACCTGAGAAACTTCCTGTGAGATCTCCTTATGGGTATGTGGAAGTAAGCATCCTTTAAGTCGAGGGAGGCTAGCCAGTTGCCCTGCTGTAAGGACTGTATGACCAGTGACAGAGTGACCATTTTGAATTTGGGTTTCTTCAGATGTTTGTTTCAATATCTGAGATCTAAGATAGGTCGCCACTCTCCAGTTTTCTTTTGTGTCACAAAATACCTGGAGTAGAGGCCCTTGCCCTTCTCGTGGGTGAGGACCCTCTCCACTGTTCGTAAAGCCAGAAGGTTTTGTACCTCCATTTTCAACAGCGGTATCTGTGATGGTAACAGAGGTCTTGACACCTGGGTATGTTTGAGGTCTGGCAGCTGCATGAACTGTAATGACAGACCCTTCTCCACTATCTCCAGCACCCACTTGTCCGATGTGATGAGGGACCAGTGCTGAAGATAGTGAGAGAGTCTGCCTCTAACTGGAAACGAGGAGGCGACCTGGACACTCACATCAGGACTTAGACTGAGAGGCAGGTGGCTGGGTTGAGGTGGATCTTCTTTGGCCCCTTCTGCCCCTGCCTCTGAAAGACCTCCTGTACTGACAAAAGTCAGATTGGGGATAGGGACTGTAAGGCCTGGGAAAAAAACCTCTGCCCCTACTGCCCCGGGATGGGATCTCTGAGGGGTGGCGGGTTTAGGCTTGGCTGAATGGCTCTGCCAGGAGGCCTTGTACTCCTCGATCTTTTTCATGTACTTAGTGGTTCTGTAATCAAACATATTTTGATCACAGGGAAAATCCATGGCCTTGTTCTGAGTGTCTGTGGTCAGACTGGTTGTTCTAAGCTAGGCGAAGCATCTCAGAGATATGGCATGGGCCATCACCCTAGAGGCTACATCATTATTGTCATCTGCCATGTGGAATTGGTACATAGTAGCTTCCAAGGCAGTTTTTGACGTATCCACCAGCTCCTGTACAATAGAATCTGATCCGTTGCGGGCGATCGCCTGGACAGATTTCCAAAGGGCTTTCTGATATTTGGCTGTGAATGCCATGTAAGAAGAAAGCTTGAGAAGCAGGGAAGCTTTGGCATACATTTTCTTTGCTATAAAGTCCATTTTCTTGGAATCCTTGTCAGGGGGAGAGGGCGACAAGGAGATACCAGCTTTCTCACAAGCTGCCTGCTGCACTATACTCTCATGGCTAGGGTGTGCTGGCAGGAACTCTGTACCATTTTTAGACAATTTATATTTTCTCTCAAGCCGCTTATCAACCTCTAGTACTGAAGTGGGGTGTTGAAGCACCTTCATGGTATTTTTTCTAAATGCATTATAGATAGGGACGACCAGGGTCTTTGAGGATGAAAGACCCTTCATCTCCCTATAATCTTCGTCTTCATCGACATCTTGGTTGGGCTCCTGTGTAGGGAGGTCCAGGGTATCCAGCATATTTTGTATAAATGAAAACATAGAGGAAGGATCCTCATGGTCACCCAGGGGATCCCCAAGGCGAGGGTCCTGGGACTCCTGGGGCTCAAGGCCCTCAAAATCCATGTCAGAGGCATCATAGAATTGATCATCATCTGCGTCACCCTCACAGTCTACAGAACAGAGAACTGTGGAAGAGTGCTTGCCAGCCCCAGTAAATAAAGGACCTATCTTTTGAAGGGTCTGAAATAGCTGCCAGGCTTTTTCCATATCTTGCACTGATGGAAGAACCTGTGCAGTTTTTAAGTGCTTTGTTTTTTCTGAATGCTTTAAGCTGCCTGTTGTCTCGCTGTTGGCTTTCCCAGGAGCAACGGGAGCATATCTGTCTTGATAGAGCTTCTTTTTAGCCACTTCATCAGAGGCTTGATCAAGCTTCCTTTTTTCGTCACTCTTATTATTTTTCAATTTGTGAGGAACTTCATCTTTGGAAGCTTTGTTTTTTGACTGGGATCTGGAGGGTTCCTCAGCACCTCTGCTTTTGGTATTAGTATTTTTGAATGGCCCCTCGTCGGAAACCTTTGATTTATCCTCAGCCATAATTATCAAAGGTTTGTCTGCTATGTTTGCCAATTTAAGCAAGGCAAACCAGTTCTGGACCTATAAACGGAGTGCAGGTTTCTGTGAAAATGCCACCGGCCAGTCCTGCCCCAGTTAATAAACTCTGTCTATTACCAGTGCCCTTTTTTTTTTTTTTGGTTGTAAAACTGGGATCTATACCAGTGCCAATCTTAATAGAAAACCTTTAGTACTCAACTGCGCACAGGTGGCTGCTGGACCCTTACGGACAGTCCTGACACAAATGATACCAAGATCCAGTAATATAACAAAAAAGGTTTCCTCGTAATTGCCAATCTAGAGAGAGAACCCCCAGGCACTGTTTAAATTTGAAATGTACTGCAGGTGCCTTGCGGTAGACGCTGCGAGGTCTGAGGTAAAAAACAAGGCAACTGTCCCCAGTTCGACGGTTCTCACAAGAAATTAGTCAAAAATGAAGGAAACCGTAAAAAATAAACACTCGCGATAAAATTAGGCTTTAGAGTAAATAGTCACGATAAAAATAAAGTCTAAATAGCTCCGTTGCGCTAAAAATAAAAAATTTGCGAAGCGCTAATGAAAAAGTAAAAGTTGTCATTCGACACACTAAAGGAAAAGATTTATGAGGAAAGCTTTACCCAGATAAGCACTAAGAGGCTGTCAACAAGGAAAGTTGGCAGACACCTCAGAGGTAGTATGCTCAGTCCAGCGGAGAAAAAATTCTGAAGCATAAACAGCTTTCACTCAGTTCACTCCCCCTCCTGTCTTTTGATTGGCTAGCCCTACGCTCCTTAAAAAATCTCTTAAAGGCACACCTCTGGGGCAATTGCACCTAGCCAGCTAAGTGCAAAAAGTTACTGATGCTAACGGACTCCTGGGGTAAGAGGTATTCATTTAGTATCTCAGTTTTTCCCCCATTATCCTCCAACACCCCTTTCTTAAGCCTAAAACTCCCTTCCTTCTTGTCCCTTTTCTCACTTTATATAGCGAAAGAAACCCTTCTTCCCCTTCTTAATTCCTTAAGCTATCTGCAGCTCCTTCTGTGCCTTTGCTCGCCGGACTTCCACCCCCATATCTGCTTTGATGCCCGCTAGATGACTCCTTAGCATTTCGCCCATTTTCCTGAAGTCCACCCTCCTGAAATCCAACATTTTGATCTTAGTCGGGATGCTTTCGCTGACCATATCCAACTGGAACCACACTGTGCAATGGTCACTTCCACTCAGTGGCTCCCCAACCATTATTTCCTGTACATGCTCCCCATTTGTGAGCACCAGATCACAAATTGCCTTAGCTCGTTTTGGTTCAGTGATGCCCTGAGTCAGGAACCCACTCTGCAGTCCTTCCAGGATCCACAACATGTACTAGGACCTGAGTCCTAGTACATGTTGTGGAGGGTATGCTGCAGTCCACCTTGGGCAGGTTGAAGTCCCCCACAATTACCACCTCTCCTTTCCTCGCAGCTTCCAATATTTGTGAGATCAGTTCCCTGTCCCTCTCCTCATCCTGATTGGGTGGTCTGTAAACCACCCCCAACCTCACCTTTCTCCCTCTATTGGACCTTAACTGAACCCATAATGCCTCCACCTCCCCTTCCTCCAACTTCTCCCCCGTGCAAGTTATTCCCTCCCTGATAGAAAATGCCACCCCTCCCCCTTTCCTGACTACCCTGTCCCTCCTGTGTAGTTTATATCCAGGGATCGCAAGGTCCCAGTCATGGTGTGATGTTGCCCAAGTCTCGGTTACTGCAGCTATGTCCACCCTCCTGTCTGCTAATAGTGCCTGCAGGTCATACATCTTCTTTCCAAGACTCCGCGCAACCAGAGACACCACCCTCCACCTAGACTTAGACTCTGACTTTCCTTCTCTTCTCTCTATTCTTCTATTCACATTTATTCTCTCAGTGTACACCCCTCCACGTACCCTTATGTGGTCCTCACCCCCTCCACCCTTTGCTAATTGTGTTCTTGCCCTTTCCACCTCCTCCCTCCAGACCTCTTCCATCACTGTGGGGGTGGGGGGGGTTCACCAGTCTGTGTTCCTGCACGGCCGCTGCCCCCCCCTTTAGTAGTTTAAATTAAGTGTAGTGGTTATGTATTCCCCCATTTTGCCCCTGAGTACCCTTAAACCCTCCCTACGGAGGTGTAGCCTGTCTGGTGAAAAGAGTGCTGTGTTTGACCAGGTCTCCTCCCAGTCCCCAATACAGATAAACATATCCTCCCTGCACCATTTCCTCAGCCAGTCATTAAAATCCTCTGTTCTTCTTTTCCTGGCCGTGCTGGCCCTTGGTACTGGTATCACCTCTGAGAAGGCCAGCGAACTTCTTCCTCCCTGCAGATCTTCCCTAACCCCCTGAACCTACTTTACACCACCTCAGCCTCCTCCCCAGCTAGGTCATTGGTTCCCAAATGTATAACTAAATTAGGTTTTTCTCCAACCTCCCTTACTATTTCCCTTATTCTTGGGCCCACCTTCCCTGCTGTAATCCCTGGCAAACAAACCGCCCTCCTGCTTGCATTTGGGTCCCCTTTCCTTCCCCAGTGAATACCCCTAATTATGGAGTCCCCTATGATTGCTACCCTTCCATCCCCTGCACTTGTACTCCCCATTCTTACTTTCTTACCTTCAGTACTAGCTGCTTCCCCACCTAACTGCTCCCTCTGCACCCTGGTGAACTTATCTCCACATCCACAATGTATCGCCTTAACTGTTTTTCCACCTCCCCATTCTGACTATCTGTATCTGCTTTCAGTTTCCACCCCCTTCCTTTCTTTTTCTCTCCCTCCCCCCCATTCTCCATTCCGTTTTGCCTGCCTCCTCTTCCCTGCCCACCCTGATTAGTTCCCTCTTCCCTCCCTTGTACTCCTACTCTCAGCCCTGGCTCAACCTGACCTCCTACCTCACCTTCTGCTGCCCCTTCCTCCTTCCCAGACAGTGGTGCAGATCTATTCAATAAAGGCACCCCTTTAGAATTTCCCACCCCTGATGCTACTCTCACATTCCCACCCCTTCCCCTTGCCACTTGCCGTTCCTCCATCCTGGGTTCCCTAGTCCTCTGAGGATGAGATACTCCTGTATACTGTGTGCTGCTCCCCACTCCCATCCCCTGCCTGATGCCCTCACTCCCCTGGGCATCACCCCTGTGCTTTTCCCTCTACTGCTCTACTCCTCTGACTTCCCACACCATCCTCCCCAGCTCTCATCTGAGCAGTCTTATTTCAGCCCTTAGCTGCTTCAGGCTCATCCACACACGACAGCCCCCTTTACTCCACAACACCCCTGGAAAGACTGTTGCCCCATAGCTATCGCAGTTTACCACTCTCCTGCTTCCCATACACGTACCTATTCCCCCACATCCTCTGAGCCCAGCTTCTCCTAGTCTCCAGTTATACATAACTATAAAATTCAAAAATATATACATTTCTGTCTTACTTTACCATCAAAATGTAACAACAATTTCAATAATCTAGAACTCAGTAGGCTGCTACTTCCAGTGTTCTATCAGAACTAGAACACTATGCCAAGGAAGCTGTCTCTTAGCAACCACTCGATTCTAGCTCAACAAAATATTTTTAATAAATGTCTTTTAAATCATCAGCCTAGAAATCCCATGAAACAGTAGCAAACAAAGTCAAATACCACCTTAACAACATGCCACCTCCCAGCAACAAGCCAGTTAATCCTGGTGACAGGAAAACCACCAAAAGATCTTAAACAAATTGCCTGTCTACTGCATATAAACAAAAGGAAACCTACACAAGATATGATTCACCACAGAACAAACATGTTGACTATACTGTTCCCAACTAACATAAAACACACATTTCCCACACCTTCCTGTAGGCAACAATATCTTCCTTCTCAGTCTACAAACTGTACACAAAAAAAGATATATTTTAAAGCTAGAAAAAATATAGAACATTTTCACTTATCTATGGGAGCTCCATATAGACACAGCCACTCTGCTGGCAACATTTTAGAATAATCTATGTACATCTTATGCTTCATTTATTGTCATCATTGCCTTAAATATCTGGGTCACTACTCTGGCCAGCTTTGTTCCGCCTAATTCGGAAGGTGTGAGCATTTTGCAGTTGGTGGCCATAGCCTCCACCTTTCTTTCAAACAACATGAAGTCTTGCTGTATTCTGACTATCTGCAGTTAGCTCCAGCCTTTAAACTGCCCCGGAGAACAAAGGGTTAACTTTCTATGCAGTGCATAGAATGCTGAGCTCGAGCTCGGTTGAGGTCTCTGTCTGCAGTCCTTTGAAACCCAACCGTCAGATTCTTTACTCCGCCTCACTGAACAGTCACTCCGGAGATATCTCCTTCAGCTCGGTTCGAAAGTCGGTTAAAGTTGTCGGTAGTAAGCCAAATTTGTTCCTCATAGTCGGTTCAGTCTCTGTCTGCGGTACCGTGAGTACTAGATAGGTTTTGTCTAAATTCTGAGTGGAAACTGTAAACTTGTTTGATCGGTTCGGCTGAACCGATCACTTTTAGTGAATTTTGTTATTTTACCTTAGAGTGTGGTTACCGGTCCTTATCGGTTCTTTAAAAAAAAAAAAAAAAGTGTTTTGAACGTTTTTTTTTATAATACCTGTGACACGGTTAGGAACCGATAAAGGAGTCTTGCCTGGCGGATTGCCATAAAAGGGGTAAGTTTGGTTAGGTTGGCCATGTCTGAGAAACCCAAAAAGAAAACCAGGCCCACTGGGTTTCAACACTGCAGTGAGTGTGGGGAGGTCTTTGCTAGGGCCGATCCCACCACCTGTATTATTGTCTGGGTTTGAACACCTTGATACAGACTGCCAAATTTGTAAAAATTTCCTAAATCTACCCTTGAGAAAGATTAGGTAGACTTAGGGAAAAGGAGGCCGAAGTCCACTGACCTGGATGGCCAGCCGGTTCGGTTTCGACTGAACCAGAAGGAGTGCCCTCTGACCAGGCGATACTTCTTGGGTGAAGGAGAGCTGATCCTGAGGGGTCGGTTCCTACAAAAAGGAAGCACAAAGAGAAATCGACCGGTTCGGATCCAGAGGTTCATGTTCCGACCACCGAGGAAATAGCCAGAGCGATTCAGATTGTGGAATCACTTCGCCCGGTTCCGACCGATCCGGCACCATTTGGCAGGGGTTCAGTTCAGTTCAGTCAGTTCCCCCGGTTCAAGATTATACCCCTGAAGATTTTTATGAACCGGAGTTTGAGGAGGAGAGGGAGTGCGAAGATGATGGTGATGATGGTGAAAGTCTGGATGTGCCTGTGGAACCGGACATCTCCCCAGACAGACCTTCTGGTGTTTCCCCTCTTAGGCTTTCTGAGTCCCCTTCCCACTATCTGTTTTACAGAAAGGTGGATGAAACCCTCCAGCTTCCTATGGAGGAGGCCATGGAGGACCAAGAGGAGCCTGATTATGTGGAAATGATGGACATCCCAGAGTCCAGGAGACTGTCTGTTCCCCTTCACAAATCCTTTGGGAAGCAGATACAGAAAATCCTAAAATCTCCCAATTCTGTACCTCCTGTTGACAGAAGGATGGACAAGAGGTACACACTATTGGGCTCAGATACGGAGTTTTTATACCAACAATGCAGCCATGTTGGGGTAGTGCAGGCTGCTGCCTGTGACAAAGCGAATATTCCCTTGGCTTCACACCCCCCAGACAAAGACTCCAGGAAAATTGATGCCATGGCAAAAAAGCAGTACATGGTATCTTCCTTGGCACTCAGGCAGGCGAACTATATGGCCTATACAGCCAGGTACCAGAAATCCAGGTGGGAAACTGTACTGGCACTGGCTAAACAGGCCTCCCCCCCCAGCTGGCCAAGGAGCTGGAGGAGGTGGCTGCTGATGGGATTGAGGCATCATAGGTACAATTTCGTGTTGCTGTGGACTCAAATGATGTGTCATCGAGAGTCATGGCTACATCTGTGGCTCTTTGGAGGATGGCTTAGCTCAGATGTACTAGCTTCTCACAGGACACCCAGGCTAAGGCCATGGATTTTCCTGTAGTGGGTAATTCTCTGTTTGGGGAGCAGACACAGAATTACATGAAGAAAATGGATGAGTACAGAACCACTTATGGGAGTGCTCGGGCCAAGGAGAGGCAGGCAACTCCTCAAAGGCAGCAGTCTAGGGGCAGGGGCAGGCCTTTTCATAGGCCTTTTTACCAAGCACAGGCCTCTTCTCCCTATTCACAGAGGGGGGTTCTTCAGAGGGAGAGGTAGAAGGGGGATGAGCAGGGCTGCATCCACTCCTCAGCCTAAGGCTCCTGCCAAGCAGACACCCTGATGGGTCTGCCCGGGTCAACTCTCCTATTCTTGTAGGGGGCAGGCTGGCTTACTTTGCCCAGGACTGGATGTCTATTACCTCAGACAGGTGGGTCCTGGAAGTAGTAAGCCAGAGACTGGTTCTCAGCTTCAAAAAATTTCCAAAGATGAGAGCCAGATCCTTTCCACGTGCAGGTCTCTCCACAACTCTTGCCCTAGAGGCAGAGGTTTCATCTCTTCTGGCCTTAAGGGCCATAGAGAGAGTTCCTACCCTACACTGGGGCAAAGGTCTTTACTCCAGGTACTTCCTTACCCCCAAAAAAGACAGGGGGAGTGGCGACCCATCCTAGATCTAAGATACCTGAACAGACATCTTTTAAAACCAAAGTTCAAGATGGTGACTCTGGGAATAATTCTTCCCTCTCTAAGGGCAGGGGACTGGGTAGCCTCCCTGGACCTCAAAGATGCCTACTTTCACATTCCCATCAGGTGCTCCCACAGAAAGTACCTCAGGTTCAAGTTGCCCTCAGGCCATTATCGGTTCAAAGCAATGCCCTTTGGCCTAACATCAGCCCCAAGGGTTTTCACAAAGTGCCTGGCAGTAGTGGTTGCCTTTTTAAGAAGGCAAAAGATTTCCATTTTTCCATATCTGGACGACTGGCTCATAGTGGGTCAGTCTCCAGACCAAATCAAGTCAGACCTGCAAGTGCTCACTTCTCTAGGATTTCTTCTCAACCTCCCCAAGTCAGTTCTCGAACCAGTGCAGCTTCTTACCTTCATAGGGGCAGAGCTGGATACTGTCAAAGCAAGAGCCTTTCTTCCCCTGGAAAGGGCAAGAGTTCTTATAGAACTGGCTTCAGCCTTCAGGTATCCCGACCAGCAAGACATTTCCTTCAGCTCTTGGGCCACATGGTAGCTTCTACAGCAGTGGTCCAAGGGGCAAGATTCCAGATGAGGGACATTTAGTTCCATCTGAGGGCCTTTTAGTCCCAAAGGAAAGATCCCCTTACCAAACTGATTCCAGTAACTCGGACTCTGATCCATGCTCTTCAATGGTAGCAGGATCAGGACAATTTAAGGCAAGGGGTCCCCTTTGTTACTCAGTCTCATTCGGTGGTCCTTACCATGGATGCTTCCCTTCTGGGCTGGGGAGCCCATCTGGGGGCCCTCACTGCCCAGGGACTGTGGTCCCCTCAGGAATACCTTCTCCGTATCAGTCTCCTGGAACTCAGGGCAGTTTTTCTGGCCCTGCCAGCTTTCTCTCAGTCAGTGCAGAACAAGGTGGCTCAGGTCAGAACAGACAGTACCCCCACCATGTAGTACATCAACAAGCAGGGAGGCACTTGGTCCACGGCCTTGTGCACGGAAGCCATGAAATTGTGGTCCCTGGCTTATTCCCTGCAGACCTCTCTGATAGCAGTCCACCTCCCAGGGAAGGACAATGTGCTAGCAGATGCACTGAGCAGGATTTCCCAGGGCCATCACGAATGGTCCCTGGACCCTCTGGTGTTGAAAGTGATTTTTTTTCAAGGTGGAGCACTCCAGAGATAGATCTCTTTCCAGCCCCAGACTACCACCAACTTCCTCTCTTTTGTTGCAGACCCCCAGTCTTGGGTTCAGTCCCTCTGGATGCTCTGATTCTGAACTGGGAGGGGAAATTTCTGTATGCCTTCCCTCTATTTTCTCTACTGTTTAAAGTTCTAGTCAAGATAAAGTCACAACTTTGCAGAGTGATTCTGATTGCTCCAGACTGGGCCAGACAGCTTTGGTACCCACTGTTGCTGTCTCTACCAGTCCATCTTCCCCTGTCTCTTCCCAGGAATTACAACCTGTTAACCTCCTCTCAGGGAAGGATTTGGTACCCCAATCTTCGGTCTCTTGAAAGCCCGCCACCAGAAAGACCTATAACTCCAAATGGAAGAGATTCAGCATTTGGTGTTCCAAGAAGCATATCTCTCCAGACACTGCTGAATTGCCTACAGTTCTGGATTATATGGTCCACCTGAATGGCCTAGGCCTCAGACCAGCTACTCTCAAGGTACACTTGTCAGCGTTTCTGCTTTTCTGTCAGTGGGGAAGTCTTCCGCACTATCATCTCATCCTGTGTTCTGTAAATTTTTCAAGGGATTGCTTCATACCAATCCTCCCTTTAGGGATCCTGCCCCTGCCTGGGACTTAAATGTTTGCATTGCTCAACTTATGCAACCTCCTTTTGAGCCTATGTCCTCAGCAGAGCTAAAGTACTTGACTTGGAAAACTGTGTTTTTGGTAGCCATTACCTCTGCCAGGCATATCAGTGAACTGCAAGCCCTGTCAGTGGAACCTGATTTTATATCCTTTCATAGGGATAAAGTGGTCCTTGGAACCAATAGAAGGTTCTTGCCCAAAGTGGTTTCAGACTTCCACTTGAATCAGTCTATGTCTCTTCCTGTCTTCCTCACTGATCATTCTTCCTCAGGAGAGAGGAGGCTACACAGTTTAGATGTTAAAAGAGCTCTTAGCTACTACATAGAGCGTACCAAGGGTCACAGATTTGATTCCCTCTAGCTGTTCCTCACTTATGGGGAAGTGGGAAAGGGCAAACCTGCCACCAAGAGAACTATTGCCAGGTGGATTGTGTCTTGTATACAATTCTGCTATGAGAAACTGGGAAGGAGTCCACCCTCAGGCCTGAGAGCTCACTCTACAAGAGGTACAGCTGCTTCCCTGGCTGCTGCCAGGGATATCCCTCTCTTAGAAATTTGTCAAGCAGCCACCTGGAAAACAGTCCATACCTTTACCAAGCATTACTCTCTGGATATCCAAGCTAGGAGTGATGCTTGGTTTGGCACAGCAGTACTTCAGAGCCTATTTCCAAAGTAGGTTCTCTCCCTCCTCCATGGAGGTACTGCTTGGTAGTCTGCAGATAGTCAGAATACAGCAAGACTTCATCTTGTTTGGAGAAAAAATTACTCACTTTAGTAATTGTGTTTCTTCTAATGGAGTCTTGCTGTATTCTGACCTCCCTCCCTGCCTCCCTTCTCAGAACCTGGTTTTTGGGAAGTGGGTAGGCAGGTGCAGTGTTGCACCCCAGAGGTGCTTCTTCACACCCTCCCCCTTTTTGTTTGGGTGTTTTTGTTGTATTGTTATCCTTTTTTGGATTGGTTTTTGGTTTTAGGTTTCCTGACTTAAGTCTTCCTTGGGAATCCAAAACTCTTGTTGCCAGTTGGCTAGTAAAAGTTTTATAATTTCCACATAGGGTAGTTAGTGAGTTTTTGCTTTGTAAGAATCTGACGGTTGGGTTTCAGAGGGCTGCAGACAGAGACCTTAACCGAGCTCGAGCTCAGCATTCTATGCACTGCATAGAAAGTTAACCCTTTGTTCTCCGGGGCAGTTTAAATCCTAGAGCTAACTGCAGATAGTCAGAATACATCAAGACTCCATTAGAAGAAACACAATTACTAAGATGAGTCATTTTTTCTTGTGGCTCTACAGTGGAGAACTTATGCATGTCAGCCCATTCGGCCTACCACATTGCATTGTCCATGAGGGGCGTGTGGCTCAGACACTGGTCCTCTGATCAAGCTTCAAAAGCAAAACTGTTTAACCTTCCTTTTAAGGGAGACTTGTTGTTTTGTTCCGGCCTGGATTCTGTCTTGAAGGATCTTCTTCAGGACAAGAAGGTCCACCTCCAAGTGTCTAAACAACAGCATAAGACCACAGCACCCCAAAGGGGTCAAGGCGATGGCCAGTGCAGGCAGTCCTGAGGGGGGTTTCGTCCCTTTTGGAACTTTGGTAACCAGAGAAATAGAGTAGCCTACTCAGGCAACAAGGGTTACAGTAACAGAGGAGCCTTTGCCAGGTACCATGGAGGAGGACCAGCACAAAAGCCTGGTATCTCGCAGTGAAGGTACGCGGGACCATCCCTGCCCCCCTTTCCTTGGTGGAAGACATAGATACATAGATACTGTCAGCAGATAAGGGCCACCAGGCCCATCCAGTCTGCCTGTTTATGCTACCTGATGAAGCAGCCAGTGACCCTATCTGGTCACTAGCTTTAGGTTTTTCTTCCCATCTCTAATATTCCTTTATACCTGTCCCATGCATGTTTGAAGCCTGCCACCGTACGGGCTGCTACCATTTCCTGGGGCAGGATATTGCATGCATCCACCACCATCTCTGTAAAAAAACAACAAAAAAAAACCTTCCTGACATTTCCCCTTATGTAGCCACCCATCAGTCTCATATCATGCCCACTTGTTCTGGCACTACTTTTAAATTTGTATATGTTGTTCCATTTCCCCTTGTTCATGCCCTTGAGGTATTTGAACGTTTCCATCATGTCGCCTCTCTCCCACCTTTGCTCCAACATATACAAATTGAGATCACTGACTCTTTCCTTGTAAGGCTTATGTAGATCCTTCACCATTTTGGTCGCCCTCCTCTGCACCATCTCTATTGTGTCAATGTCCTTATGAAGGTATGGCCTCCAGAACTGGACAGAGTACTCAAGGTGAGGCCTCACCAGAGTCCTGTACAGTGGAACTATCACCTCCTTCCTTCGGCTTGTGATTCCCCTTCCAATACACCCCAACATCCCAGTGGCCTTGCCCATTGCCTTGGCCATCTGCCTTGTGGCCTTCAGATCATCTGTGATTATGACCCCCAAGTCCCTCTCTTCCTTAGTAACTGCTAACAGCTCCCCCCCAACCTGTAGCTTGCTCCAGGGTTCCTGCTCTCCACGTGCATAATTTTGCATTTCTTTGCATTAAACCTTAGTTGCCGTGCATCTGACCATCTCTCCAACCATTCCCGGTCCTTTCTCATCCTTTCCACCCCCTCCAGTGTATCCACCCTGTTGCAGATCTTGGTGTCATCTGCAATCAGATAAACCTTTCCCTACAGCCCATCTGCAATGTCACTGATGAAGACATTGAAGAGTGCTGACCCCAGAACTGATCCTTGAGGTACCCCACTGGTCACCTCCCTCTCCTCTGATTGGGTTCTGTTTACTACTACCCTCTTTTCGGTCCTTTAACCAATTTTCAGTCCAGTTTACCACCTTGTGTCCTATCCCCGGGCTTCCTATCTTGTTGACCAGTTTTTTTTGTGGGATGGTATCAGAGGCTTTGCTGAAATCTAGGTAGGCAATGTCTACAGCCCCCCTGGGTCTACTGCTTTGTTACCAAGTCAAAGAAATCTGTTAGACTAGTTTGACAGGACTGTCCTGCAGTGAACCCATGTTGCCTGGGATCCAACATCCCCATGACTTCTAGGCGCTCCACTATTCTTTCCTTGAGGAGTGTCTCCATTATCTTTCCTACTGCAGAGATTAGACTAACTGGTCTGTAGTTCCCTGCATCTTGTTTACTACTGCTCTTGTGAAGAGGGACATCATTTGCCCTTCCTCAGTCCTCTGGGACCACTCCAGTGTCTAGGGACTCATTGAACAGGGCAGTCAGTACAATTCTTAGTTCTCTTAAGACTCTAGGATGTATGCCATCTGGACCCATGGCTTTGTCCACCTTCAGCTTTGCAAGCTCTTCTAGGACCCTCTCCTCTGTGAATGGATTGGTGTTTACCTCTTTTTCCTCTGTTCCTTTAAATTCTAGCTGTGGGCCTTGCCCATGTGCTTCCACAGTGAAGACTGAACAGACATATTAATTCAGGGTCGCTGCTTTCTCCCTGTCTCCATTCACTATCTGTCCCCTGGCTCCCCAAAACTTAGCTACTCCCCCCCTTTGACTTCCTTCTCTCACTAATGTACCTGAACAATGTCTTGTCTCCCTTTGTAACTGATTGAGCCATTCTTTCCTCGGTTTGCTGCCTCTCTCAGACTCCGACACTTCTGGTACATTTCCCTGTCCTCGTCTCTTTGTGTCTCTTCATACTTCCTGAAGGCTAGCCTCTTGGCCCTTACCTTTTTTAGCCACCCCCCTTGAGAACCAAAGTGATTTTCTTCTCCTTTTTCCCTTGTCTATCACACTAATGCATTGTTTTGTGACCTCCCTTATGGCCTTGATGTGTGCCCATTTCTCCAACATCCCCCTCCCCATCCCCCTTTTTTTTCAGGGCTTCTCTAAGCTGAAATCTCATCCTGGTAAAGTCTGCCCTTCTGAAGTCTAAGACTCTTGCCTTCGATGGGTTGACTGAATCCATGTGTCCACCTTGAACCACACCATATGGTGGTCACTGGACGCTAGCTGACCTTCCACCTCAAGCCCTGTTATCCTGTCCCCATTGGTCAGTACCAGATCTAGGATTGCCCCGGGCTCTGGTAGGTTCCTGCACCAGTTGCCTAAGGCCAGCCTCCTCAAGGGTGTCAATGAAGTCCCATGTCCTGGCTGATGCCCCTGCTGGGATAGACCAGTCTATTTCTAGCATGTTAAAGTCTCCCATCAACAGTACCTCCCCCTTTGCTGCCATGTCATGCATGTTTTCCAGCAGCAGTTTGTCAGTTTCTTCTGCCTTAGCTGGGGGTCTGTAAATGACCCCTGTGCAAATGGCTGTTCCATTGCCTGGCTCAAGGGTGACCCAAACTTCCTCCATTTCCTCATGCCTGTTCTGAATTTCGGTTGCCTTGATACTTTCTTTGATGTAGAGGGCAACCCTCCCTCCCCTTTTACCTTCCCTGTCTTTTTCTGAACAGAACATAACCCGGTACACTTATGTCCCAGCTGTGGTTCCTGGTGTACCATGTTTCAGTTATGGCCACTATGTCCAGATCAGCCTCCATCATTACAGCCATCGGGTCTGGGACCTTGTTCCCCAGATTGCAGGCATTCGTGTGCATGACTTTCAATGGAAATTGGCAGCCTCTTGTCCCATCCTTGTGTTTAGCCCCATGTTTCATCCTACTATTCCTGGCATATTCTATGTGATGCTTCCCTTTTACTACCTTTGTTAATGATTATATCATCTGGCCCTGTATGCAGCCTTTTCCGTCCTTTGGTACTAGTGAATCTGCCCCGGCATAATGTCCTGATTCTGCTCGACGTGTGCCCTAACTTGTGGGGGAGGGCTGTCTGTATCTCTCAGCTCCTGACAGCCCCCTCTCCCCAGTGGCTAGTTTAAATGTATGCTCAGGAAGCACGTAAACATCTTACTGAGAAGAGATGTTCCCTCCATGGAAGGTTGCAGACCGTCTCTCTTGTATAGGCGTGCATCATCCCAGGTAGTACCCCAGTCCCCAATGTAGCCAAAGCTGTTTCCCCACAACAGTCCTTCAGCCACTTGTTGAAGCTATTGTTGTGTTTGTTTCTTCCCCACTCCTTCTCCTGACCAGTAGTACCTCTGAGAATGTAACAGAGTTAGCTACCTCCCTCAGGCACCTACCCAAATCCCTAAAATCCTCCCGAACTTTCTCCAAGCTATCCCTGTCTTTTGCTAGGTCGTTTTGTCCCCAGATGGACAACGATATCCAGTCCCCCTCCTAGCCACAGCTTTGGCGATCCTGTGGATCTGCTCCATCTCCCTCAGAGCTGTACCTCCTGGGAGACACTTTACCTTCCTCTCCATCTTGATGTCCAACCCAGCTCCATACTCCGAACTATCAAGTCCCCCACTAGGAGAAGCTTCCTCCTCCCCCCTTGTGTTTCTCTGGCCCCATCTCCTGCCCCTCCCCCCATGGTGGACCTGCTTATACTCCCTGGTCTCAAACTTGAGTTCCCTTTCTGGCACTTCCTCTCCTTGAAGACATCATATTTGTTCTATAGTTGCACTGGGTGGGGGATGTTCTTGAGCTCCACCTTCCTCAACCTCCCTGAACCCAATGTAGTCAGTCCAGGCCTCTGTCTTGGCAACCTCTGTGGTAGTGACTGGTGATATGATGGTCCCTGGGTGGGGGCAAAGGTCTTCAGGAGTTCTTCTCAAGATGGACCCAATCAACGTCAGACACCTGGGCTCTGGAAATCCTTCACCTGGGCTATGCCATAGAGTTCTTAACGGTTCCCTCAAGGGGACCCTTTCTACTGTCCCCGGTTTCCAAGCAAGTGGCAAAACACCAGGCGGCGTCAGGCACTCTGACCCACCTCATTCAGATCGGGGCCATTGTACCCGTATTGCCAAATGAGCAAGGTCAAGGGTTCTATTTGATCTCTTTCATAGTTCCCAAGAAGCCCAGGTATTTCTGACCCCTTCTGGATCTGAAGCATCTGAACAAGTTCATCCACCACAAAACGTTCAAGATGGAGTCCCTGAAGTCAATAATCCAGGCTGTTCAGCTGGGGGACTTCCTAGCCTCAATAGATCTGAATGATGCTTACCTTCACATCCCCATCCATCAGTCCCACTAAAAGTATTTCAGTTTCTCAATACGGGGCCAACATTTTCTGTACAAGGCACATCCATTTGGCCTTGCAACAGCCCCTTGAGTTTTCTCGAAGGTGTTAATAGTCCTGGTGGCTCAGCTTTGACAGGAACAGCATCATGTCTATCCTTATCTGGGCAACCTGCTCATTCGGGCACTGATGTTGCCTCTAGCAAAGAGGTCAGTGCTCAGGACTCTGGAGATCCTGGAGTCACATGATTGGGTGGTGAACCGGGAAAAGAGCTGTCTCGAGCCATCTCAAACCTTGGAACATTTGGGGGCAGTCTTCAACATGAAACTAGGGAGGGTTTTTCTGTCACCTTCCCAGAAAGAGACCTTATTTTCAGAGGTCCAGTGGCTCAGGAATCAATTATTGGCCTCTGCCCACAGTCTGCTGTGAATTCTAGGCCTCATGCCGGCAGCGATAGACTTAGTCCCGTGGGCTCACTTCCATATGTGGCCCCTTCAAACAGGTTTGCTGACAGCCTGGGACCAATCATGAGAGGATTATCAGGCCAGGATTCCCCTCACCCCTCAGCTGCGTCACTCCCTGAGTTGGAGGGTGAATGTGCAGAATCTCAGCAAGAGGGTTCCACTGGAACTTCCCCCAGAGTTAATTCTCACAACAGATGCCAGTCTGCATGGGTGGGGGGCAGTCTTGGACCAACTTCCCACTCAGGGGACGTGGTCAGTACAAGAACAGCACCTCCACATAAATGTTCTGGAGATGTGGGATGTCCCCTTAGCTCTCCTTCTGTTTTGAACTCTGCTGATAAAAGTGAGGTCAGACAATGCCATCACAGTGGCATACATAAACAACCAAGGAGGCCCAAAAAGAAGGGAGATGCTTCAAGAGGCCTCTAATCTCCTGAGGTGGGCAGAGGAGAATCTTCTCTCTCTCTCTCTCTCTCTCTCTCTCTCTCTCTTGGCAGTACATCTGGCATGGGAGTTGAACATTCAGGTGAACTGGTCAAGTCACAAAAATGTTCACCCCGGAGAGTGGCAGTTGAGCCCAGAGGTGTTCGAACTCCTGAACAGCCGGTTTGGTTGACCGCAGACAGATCTGCTTGCATCCAGCCACAGTGCTCGGATCCAAAGATTCTTCAGTCATTTTCGGTGTCCACAGGCAGAAATAGTGGATGCTCTGTCTCAAGAGTGGTCCTTAGCAGAGCATATGCCTTTCCTCCACTGCCTCTCCTTGCAAATGTCTTACAAAAAAAAATAAGACACTCCGGGGACAATAGGCAGCATGGCTTCACAAATGGGAGGTCATGTCAGATGACCCTGATAGAATTCTTCAATAGGGTGACGCAGGTTGTTGACCAGGGAGGGGCGGTGGACGTAGCCTATCTGGACTTCATTAAGGTCTTCGACACCATCCCTCACAGAAGGCCAGTAAATAAGCTGGAAAGCTTGGGGGTGGAATAGAAAATAACTAGGTGGGTGGAAAACTGGTTGGTGGCAGAAGCCAGAAAGTGGTGGCAAATGGGATGCATTCCAGAGTGAGGGGGTATGATAGGTGGGGTGCCCCAGGGGGCAGTTCTGGGACCCCTCCTTTTTAATATCTACATCAGTGATATAGCAGATGGGCTGGAGGGAAGGGTGTGCCTATTTGCAGATATACAAAGATCTGTAATAGGGTGGACACCCTGGGGGGGGGGGTGGAGGCCATGAGGCAGGACCTGAAGATTCTGGAGGGGTGGTCGAAAATTTGGCAATTGAAATTCAATGGCAAAAAGTGTGTTGTGATGCACTTGGGGTGGGGGGGTCAAAAAAACAGTGCAGGAGAGGGATCTGGGGATTATAATATCAAGCAATCTTAAGGTAGGTAGCCAATGCAGCAAAGCTGTAGGGAAGGCAAATGGAATGTTGGCATGCATTGGGAGGGGCATAACTAGCAGAAGGAAGGAGGGAGGTATTGTTGCCTCTTTACAAAGCCATGGTGAGGCCGCACCTGGAGTACGGGGTCCCGTTCTAGAGACCGCACCTGTGCAAGGACATAGATGGGATAGAGAGGGTTCAGAGAAGGGCAACCAAGATGATGTATGGTATGCATGGGGAAGCCATATGAGCAGAGGTGTAGGAAATTGGATCTGTACCCACTGGAGACCAGAAGGGAGAGGGGGGACATGATTGAAACTTTTAAGTACATGAAGGGGATCAATAAAGTGAAGGAGTGGGGAGCTTATTTAAAAGGAAGTAGGGGACTAAAACTAGAGGGCATAGCCTAAGATTGGATGGAGGAAGATATAGAGGCAATGTAAGGGTGCGATTCTTCATGGAGAGGGTGGTGGAGGCCTGGAACAAACTACCAGGAGAGGTGATGGGGGCTGAAATGATGGAGGGATTTAAGAGGGCATGGGACAGATATATGGGGTTGGTAAGAGGGGGGGAAGGGGAGGGTCCGTGGAAAAGGAGATGAGCGGAGGGGGAGAAGAGAGGGCAGACTCGATGGGCTGTTGGGGGTCCTTTTCTGCCATCAGATTTCTATGATAAGAAACTTTATCCTAATAGCTCCAGAGTGGCTGAGAAGACCGTGGTTCTCCGATCTAGTGAACCTAGCTCAGCAAGTACCTTTCTGCCTTCCGGTGCGAAGAGACCTGTTACAAGGTCCCATTCTCATAGCTGGTTTTAGGCACCAACGAACCCTGCGGTTGCTGGGGGCCCCCTACTCATGAAGGGCCCCCAGCCAGAGCCTGTGTACCATATTTGCTTTACATGTTATTTTTTCATTATTGCCTTGTTGTAGTACTGCAGAAAAACATACAAGGGGTATCACTGGGCTGGGCAGAGTCTTCAGATGTGACATTAACATTCCGTGAAATGACTTCCTGCGGCATGGCTCAGCCAATCAGAGGCAGATGAACAGACAGATGCTTTGGATGATTACAGTAGTTACCACCTCCTAACAAAAGTACAGATGTCATATGTTGTATTGCAAATAAAATATATGTCTGTGGCACAAAGCATACAGAGCAACAGCCATGGCTGAAGTGAGTTGAGTGGGGGCCCCCCAACATGCCTGTCTCCCCCTACAAAAACCTAATGTTGTCACAAGATGAACTGCATATGCATATGATAAGGAGTAAAGGGTACCGATTTACCACAGAGTACGGGATATGGCCAGAGTGAGTTGGGTGGTAGAATCCCGTGACTTACAGTATCTTCCTGGGGGCCCCCAAAAATGTAAAGCCTGGCCTGCGGCCATTCTCCACCCAAATCCAGGAGTAATGCAGCTTGCAGGCTGGCTCCTGAAAGGAGGAGGCTCCTAAAATTAGGTTTCTCCAGGAAAGTAGTTGAAACCTTGATGGCTGTATGAAAGACTTCTACGTCCACAGCTTTACGCTTAGATATGGACCACCTTTTCATCTTGGGTCAGAGAGAAGTATTTAAAGCATTCAAAGGCCTCAGTTCCATAGATTTTGGATTTTTTTTTACAGGAAGGTGTGGAGAAAGGTTTGGCAATGAGTACGCTGAGAGGCCAAATATCCACTCTCGGAGCATCCTTGGGTTTCTCCCTTGGAACTAATAGAGAGGTCATTCATTTTTTACTTTCAGTTATCATGAATTGTCTAGTGTTACGATCTCTGGTCTCCCCATGGGATCTTAATCTGGTTCTGAATATGCTCAGTAAGGAGCCTTTTGAACCATATCTCTGGATGTATTGTCCTACAAGGTGTTTCTTGGTAGCCATGTGTTCAGCCAGGAGAACTGGTGAACTCCAGGCCATGTCTCACAAGAAGTCATATCTTATTATGCATAAAGACAAGGTGGTGCTCAGAACGGTTCCATCTTTCATTCCCAGGGTGCCCATGGCCTTCCATGTGAACCAGAAAATATGCCTTCCATCCTTCTGTCCTCAACCTTCTCACCCTAAGGAGAAGGAATTGGACAAGTTGGATTTGCGACAGGCAGTTAGGATCTACCTAAAACAGACAACTGAGTTCTGAAAGTCAGATAGTCTGTTCTTTTTGGAGCAGCCAAGCAGGGTCAAAAAGCCTCTAAAGCCACCCCGGCAGGGTGGGTGTGGGTCTGTTTCGCTAAGGCCTATGTTACGGAAAAGAAGAGGCCTCCAGCTCTCACCAAGGCTCACTCCACCAGGGCTATGCCAACTTCCTGGGCAGAGAGAGGTGAAGCCTCAGTTTTAGAGCTATGTAAGGCAACTATGTGGTCTTCCGTCTACACGTTCATGAAACATTGCAAATTGGATGTTTAGAGTTCTGCTGACGCAGCTTTTGGTCACAGAGTGCTACTTCACAAGTAATTCTTAGTGCTTGCCTCTGGCATATGGGATGATATTCTCCCCCTTCCCATTTCTTTCTGGGTACTCCTTAGAACACAGTTGTTATGTTTGCCCATTGACAATGTGGAATGCTACAGGAAGAAGAAATTTCCTTCGGGGGTTGGCCAGGGGTGGAAGAACAGAGCATCCAGAGCACTGGTCTCCTTCCTCTGGGTGGGGGGAATTGCGCTGCGTGCTGTCTGCCGACACCTAGTGGTGGCTGGGGGTCGGCACAAGCATGCAGCATATAAGGGGTTGGCCCATGTCCAGGGCAATTGGCTGCCTCCACGGAGGTAAAGACTGCCTCCCTACCCATTGTACGGACGTGGATGTGGGAGAAAAAGGAAAATTCCAGGGCTCGGCAGGACCCATGATGGCCCGATTGTTGCATTGAGTCCACCACCCGACACCAGGTTTGACATTCAGGGGGAGGGAGCATGCCAGCATTCCTCACCCTGGCCGTGCCGCAGAAGGGGAATCCGTGGGGGATCTTCGGGGGGATGGACGAGCTGGGGGATCATGGCTGGAGGATGTACCCCTCCGAGGAAGAGGTCATAGCCCCTGTCAAGTCTGCGGTGGCGTAAAGTGTATATGGAAAAAGAAAAAAAAAAAGAAGAAATGTTTTCATGCTCACTGTCATTTCCTTTTCTGTTAGCTTCAACATTGTCAATAGGGCCCATCCAGGAACCTAGTTCCTGAGGGAGAATCTTATCGGGTATGCTAGGACGGATGTCCTATCTGATAAAATCCCCTACTCTCTCTATTCTGCAGTGCTGTATTCATATGTTTTTTAATCACTCTGCAACTGCAGGTTAACAGGTTTCATTATATCTTTAAGGTGTTTGTTCCTTGTTGCATGTAGTCTCACTGAATGCAGTGTTACCTGGAAGTTACGTCTCATTGTGTGGTCGGACTCCGTTCACCAGGTCTATGACTGGTATGGAGCGTGCTTTGCTGCTTGATTGTCCTTTCCTGCAGGGAGGACCGAATTATCTAAACCTTGTGTAAGACAGAATTTATTACAGTACTAAAGATTGTTGCATATAAGTAATTGGTCATAAGATAGGCAAATGTGTAGCTACTATTGCACTGTGAAGTCACTAGTGACTGGGGAGTTGCTGCTGCTTGGAATCCTCATGTGCTCAACATTTTAAAGCTTGGGTTGTGCCATTCCCCTGGTAGGGGTGCACTATACCCAGTCGTTATGATTACCCATTGACAATGTTGGAGCTTAAAGAAAAGGAAATTACGGTAAGTATGAAGTAATTTCTTCCCTTTTTTTCTTCTAGCCTATGTTATAATATAACCTATAACATGGGCTAGGAGAAAAAAGACATCCAATTGGTGAACCACCACCAGGTGATCATGGATTAAATGCCTGTTTATGCACAGTTGCTGTAATGCTCCCTGAATCTCTATCCCGGGGCAGTGCAGCACTCATTATATACCGGGAGGATAAGAACTGAAAGGCAGTCATTTAAAAATGTAGAGAAGCGACAGAGTGCTCCACTGTGGTCACCGTGGATAGTGGGGAGCGGTAAGTGACTGATGGCATTTAATCCCTGGTCACCTGATGGTGTTGTAGCAGTGGAATGGAATATTTTTTTTCCTGACCTGTGATATTGGCAAGAGTTCAAATGACAGTACAGGGCTGACAGTGCGAGAGAGAGAGAGAGAGAGAGAGAGCGAGAGAGCGAGAGTGGGAGATATAAGTATCAATTGCTGCAGTATCCTGTTTGTCTCAGTGGCACATACCTTCATTTTCTGTGATGGACTGTTAGCACGGAACCATGCAGCTTGTGTCATACTGTGAGAGAGAGACAGACAGTGACAGCGAGAGTGGGAGAGATAATGAACAGTTCCTGCAGTCTCTTCTCCCTTTCTTTTTCTGTCCAGTTTTCAGGAGAAGCAGGTGGAGCAGACTGCCCTGCGGATGTTGATGTACAGCACCTACATTCCCCATGCAACTCCCCCCCCCCCCAGCTGACATTTCCACTGAGACCCAAGTATGAGCGGGTTGTCACATGCAGGCTAAGTGATACAGAGACCGACACTGCTGAGAGAGAGAGAGAGACAGAGAGAGAGAGACAGAGAGTGGGTGCCCTACCCACCTTTCCTGTGGAGCTGTGCAGTGAGCGAGAGAGCCGGAGTTGTCAAATCTCTCCCCTGCCTTCCAGTAGTCACAGCAATGTCCGGAGAGAGAGAGAGAGAGAGAGAGAGAGAGAGCGAGAGAGAGACAGACAGACAGACAGAGAGAGACAGAGACAGACAGACCAGTGTTGGTGCTTGCCTCTGTGGCTCTGGTTAACCTCCCCGGGAGACAGAAAGAGATGCAATCAACATGTTTACATGTGGGTTTCGTGCCTCATAATGCACCTGAGGCATGGATTAAATGCCTATAACCCCATACCCTTCATGGGTTAGTGCTAACTTCAGATCTAAGCAAGCTAAACCCTCCTTGACTTTTAAAAGACATAATTGTTTTCCATACTATCCATGCTGTTTTATGATTCCATATAAACTCTTAACACAAATCAACTTTCTCAGTGCAGTAAACCACTGCAAGGCAACTCTTTTTTTTAAATCATGAAGGAAATGTGAAAGGAAAATGTGTGCCCTCCACACATCCTTTAACATTTCCTTCATGATTTATATAAACTCTAAAAAAAATTGTGACCTTTTTTTAAACCATGTCTCTGGTACCTCAGTAAGGATGCCTTGAAAGTTGTAGCTAAGAAAGGATATTGCAACCATTTTAATGAGTGATATTTTGCCCCATATGAATAACGGAATGATTTGCCAGCTTTGACATTTCATTTTTAGCTCTTCTAGCTTTGATAGAATATTGTATTGATATAATTTGTCTAATTCTAGTCATGTTAATCCTTAAATTATGACTCTGGGTCCCTCAAGACCCTATGAAACTGTTTTCTGTCTTAGAGCTGACCCGGGACCTCCCGTATGTTCCCAGTTAATGTAACCGACAAAGTAAACTTAAGCCAGGAATGTCTAACTCTGTATTAATACATTGTTACTGTATGTATATTTTTTCTTGAATTTTACTCTGTATTCTTACTTTTATTGTACCTTTACTTTTATCTGACGTGGAGCCTTTGCAAAAGACTCTATGACTCAAAGGATTGTAATTCTGATTCTATTCAATAAACTACAATAAATAGACCATTTAGTCGTTTTTTACTTGTGCATTGAAAATGTTTAATATGTATGAAATATTGGGATGGTTGAATGCTAGCAGCTCTGATTTATATTAATTTGATAACCTCATACTCTGGAATACATCAAAATAACTTGTTTTAACCTTGATCTTTAGGTATGTAAGTGAAAAGAGAAAGACTGGGGGAAGGGATTGTAAGGTTAAAAAGGGATGGGGGGGGAACAGGAAAAGGCAGTTATTCTGAACAAATACTTTAGTTCAATGTTCACAGTGAATGGAGAAGGGAAGGGGCTACAAACAAGTAACAGGAGCTCTGAAGAGAGAGGGAGGTGGACAGTAGTCCTTTTTCAGAAATGAGAGTCCTAAAGGGACTTGCTAATCTGAAAGTGGACAAAGCAATGGAACTAGATGGGGTACATCCTAGGGTATTGAGGGTGCACAGGGAGGTACTGGCTGCACCACTGACAGTCCTATTTAACAGCTGACTCAAAACAGGAGTGGTTCAAGAGGACTGGAGGAGGGCCTACATAGTCACAATTCACAAAAGTAGTAGCAGGGAAGATGCTCGTGATTATAGACTAGTCAGATTGACATAGGTGGTCAGAAAGTTAATGGAATTGCTGCTAAAGGAGAGGATAGTGCCAGCCTGCCAGTGCAGTGGTAGAGTATTTACCCATGGTGCCGACAGCCTGGGTTCGGGAACGAGCCTGGGCTGTTGGAGGGTCAGCCAGAGGGAGGCGGCATGAGCATCGCACGGGACACTCTCCTCCTCCAGGGAGGGAAGGTGTTGTGTCCTGCTGCATTACTGCCACCTGGGTGACCAAAGGTGGTGCTGCAGAATTTTGTGATTTATCTGGGGGGACCCTTGGACCGAGCTCACAGGTTAGCTGCACCAGGCTAGTTGGCAGTCAGTCACAGTGCATGCTTCTAGAGGGTGGGCAGGATAGAAAACAGGAAATCAAAGTTCAGGACTGGGAGGATGCAGCCTTTGCCTTCCCACCACATTCGTCACTGGATCTGAGCCACCTTCTGCGAGGGACACTGCCAGTCTTCACCTCTGCCGTGAGTGGTCAGATGTCTGTGGGGAAGAAATGCTGAAGGAGCTGAAGGCATACCTGGCCCTGGGGCATTAACCAGGGGGGCAGCAAAGCAGTATGTTGTGGGTGGGCTAGTGGTACCAAACAGACAGGTGGCAGGATCTCAGTAGGACTGGATAAGGGCATCTGGCAGTAGTTAGAAGGAGGTCCCTGCCTGGCTCAGAGTGGAGGATAAAATATGTATATAAAAAAAAAAAAAAAAGGAGTGGAGAGTGGAATATTTTAAATCTAATTGATTACAAGACCCTAAACAGCATGGATTCATGGGAGGGAGAGGTCATGTCAAATGAGTCTGGTAGATTTCTTTGATTGGGTGACCAAGGAATTAGATCAGGGTGGAGAGGTGGAAGTTGCCTACCTAGATCTCAGTAAGGCATTCAACACCGTTCCACATAGGAGACTATTAAAGGACAAGTAAATAAGCAATTTGGGAGGTCAATTAAATAGCAAATGCTCCTATGTAATGCAAGAATAAGAGATGCTGAATTAAGGTATGGTAGTGTTTACCTGTAGTTCAGTGATTTATATCCATTTCATCATAGAGAAAAAGTGAACCCAAATGTAAACAAAAGGTCTGAATTGCCCTTTAGCCGAGCAATAGCTTGGCTTACAAAATGATGCTGATGTGCTGTATGAAGACACCATCGGAGCGACTCTGCTCCACTTCCTGCATTAAAACCTATGGGCACTGTTTTTTAGGGGGGGTTTGTGTGATTACTTTTCTCCCCAAGCCTGGTGGCCGTACTATCCTGCTGTCCTTCCAGACCCCCTTCCCCAACCATCAGATCTACCTCCTGTGTTCTCCCATGGCTTACACTCCATGGCAGGGTGGCGGGGAGCACCCAACTCTACCCACCAGGACCGGATCCAGTTCGGGGAGGCATCTTCTCGGGGGTGGTACCTGCGGAGGACAGCCTTCATACCGCTCGACTGGGACCAGTTTCCATTTTCTGTTCTGTGGAGGGTGAGCGTGTGATGCTCACAATGGCCAAGCAGTGCGTGCTTCTGCACACAGCATGCCAGTTGGCTGCTCCACCTCCATGTCCCACTGTACAGGGGCTGGTGTGCCAACACCCTGCCACCACTAGGTGCCAGGCAGGTGCCAGTCCCTGTTCCCCACCCTCCCCAGGAGAGGAGAGCTGTCCCTTGGACGCTCAGTCCTCTCCCTCCCCAGCCGACCCGCGACGACCCGCTCACACCATGAACATGGGTTGCCGGCGTGGCAGGAGGTAAGCGCGATGCCTCAGCCCTCCACGACACTGGGACAGCCTATGGGCGCTGTTTTAAAATGCTGACTATTAATGATATACATAACTATCACCATCTGTATCGATAAGTAGTTTATGCATCACATTCAGATGCACAAGCTAAGTATCAATGCAAGTGCTAAGTGTTTTAAAACAGTGCCCAGATGTTTTAATGTAAGAAGCAAAGCAGACTCACTCCAATGATGTCATCAAATAGCACGTCACACCGTTTTGTGAGCCGGGGCTCTTCAGAACTTTTGTTTACATTTTGGCTCACTTTTTAACTATGATGAAATGGATATAAATTATTGAACTACCAGGTAAACACTACCCTACCTTAACCCAGCATCCCTTATTCTAGCATTACACGGGAGCATTTGCAATTTGACCCTGCAAACTGCCTGTTTACTTGTCCTTTAAGCAAACTGGGTAGCTTAGGAGTGGGTCAAAAGGCGGTAAACTAGGTAAAATATTGGTTAGGGGACTGGCAACAGAGGATGGTGGTAAACGGAGTTCACTCTGAGGAGGGGAGGGTGATCAATGAGATACCTCTGGGATCGGTATTGGGACCAGTCCTCTTTAATGTCCTTATAGGTGACATTGCAGAGGAGCTGGAGGGGAAGGTCTGGCTCTTTGTGAAGACACCAAAATCTGCAGTACGGTAGATACTCTGGGGGAGGAGGGGTTGTGTGGAAAAGATGAAGAGACCTAAGAGAACTCGAGGAGTGGTCAAGGGTATGGCAGCTGGATTTCAGTGCAAAAAAAGTGCAAAATAGTGTGCTTGGAGCACAGAAACACAGGAGCAGAGTACAAAATGGGGGAGCGTTATTAATGACCACCAAGCAGGAGGGAGACCTCTGGGTAGTAATCTCTGATGACCTAAAGGTATCTAGGCAGTGTGGCAAGGCAGTTGGGAGGACTAGTAGGATACTGGGGTGCATAGGGAGAGGTACTGCCAGCAGAGAGAGGATGGTGGTGCTGCTTTTTTATAGCTCGCTGGTAAGACCTCACTTACAATACTGTGTACAGTGCTGGAGGCCACATCTCTGGAAGGACATAGGCAGATTGGAGGTGGTCCAGAGGAAAGCAACTAAAATGGTGAAGGGTCTGCATCAAAAAGCCCTATGAGGTGGACAGCCCATCGGCGCAGCAGTTGGATTTCCACTCACGACGCTGGCGATCTGAGTTCGGGAGAGGACTGGGGTCACTGGACAGCCAGCTGGGGGAGAAGGCGTGAACATCCCACATGACTGCTCTACTTCTCAGGGGGAGGGAGGGGACCAAGGCCCGCAGCTTGCTTGAGCGGATGCTCGGGGTACGACAAGTCCTACTTGCAGGAGGGGCCATCCGAGACGCGTGGTGGACATCGGCATGTAGCGCCTTGATGTCAGGGTACATACCATGCAAAGGGAGGAAAGAAGGAAAAAGGCCTTCCATCTCCGGGAAGATGGAGCATCAGGAGCGTGCCCTGGATGTGCCACCACACACCTAGGCTGCCTTTCCTGATGAGATTTGATGTGTACGGGGTGTACAGGCTCCACCTCTTTCCCCGCCCAGGAGGGGGATAGCCGTGGCTCCATGGGGTGCAAGGTAGGTCCTGGGTAGGGTGGTTGGCAGAGGGATGACTCCCAGGTGCCCCCGATGGGTCGGAGATGGGTGGGGGAGGTAGGAGGATAAACAGAGATTGCAAAAAAAAACAAAAAAAAAACCCTTTGAGGAGAGACTAAAGGAACTCAGTATGTACACCCTGGAAGAGAGGAGGGAGAGGGGGCTATCATAGAGATGTTTAAATACCTCACGGGGGTAAATAAGGTGCAGGAGGAAAGTATTTATCAGAATAAAAGGTGCACAAGAACAAGAGGTCATATTATAAAGTTGGAGGGGGGTAGATTCAGGAGAGATGTGAGGAAGTACTTGAAGAGTGGTGGATTCCTGAAACAGTCAACCAGCCAAGGTAGTGGAGGCAAAAACATTGGAGGAATTTAAGAATGCATGGGATAGGCATAAGGTAATCTTGGTGGAAAGGAATGGGGGGGGAGATGGAGATCAAGTACGGTTTATATTGATACTGTAGGTAGTGAAAAATGGGCAGACTGGGTGGGCCAAGCGGTCCTTATCTGCTGACAAATTCTATATTTCTATGTTTCCATCATGGTGTTTCCAATAAAAGCAGAATATCATGTGTATAAACATTAATTTTGTATTCCCGCTTCTGAATCCTAGTTCCATGTATCTCCTTATTCGATCTAATTTTGTTTAGTAATGTCTCTAATAAATAATACAAAAGGTGTAGAAGAGATAGGGCATCCTTGGCTGACTTCCTGTGTAATTCAGAAATATTTAACATGTTGTTTACTTGCACTTTGAAATTAGGGGGAGTCCTATAAGGCTTTTTTCCATCCCATAAACACATCTTTAATATATAAAAAAGAAAAAAAAACACTTGGCCATATCAGAAGCTTTACAGGTGTCAAATGAACTAAAAATTGCCTCTGTTTAAATATGTTTCAAATATTCTGTTATATAGTGTATTTTAAGTATTCCAGATTTATCGGTCTATTAACTATAAAACCTGCTTGATCTGGATGGATTATTATGTTTAAATAAGGTAATAGTCTACTGTTAAATATTTTTGTAGAAGTTTTATATTCGTTATTATGTATTATAGCTGGCCTGTAATTGTTCTAAACTATGAGCATCTTTTCCAGGTTTTGGAATAACTGAGATGTACGCAGATTTAAATGGGTCCGGGAATTAACTTTCCTTTTGTATTTATTGATAGCGATTAATATTCTGTGGTGAAGATGTCATCACCTGGACACTTTTCAATAAACGTGCTGAAAGCTACAGAAACTACCCTTAAGCCTTAATGCCAGGACCATCTTGAAAATGAGTTTGCTCAATGATGACTCTGCCTGGTTAAATAACATTTTGATTGATTGATTGATTGATTAAGCATATCCATACTACACTAAACAAATCATGCCAGTTGATCACTGGTGCCCTGAAACAGACCAACACGCATGACCAATACTCCAGCACCAACTGGTTGACTCTCAAGAGTAGACTGTCCTACCACACCAGTTTATTCACTAAATAAATCAGCATGGGCCTTATCGCACCATCCTGCCCAGCCCCTCCTCGCTCAAGCCACTAAAGCCCATGGCACCAGAAGCACCTACCGGACCCCTTTCTGCCGCACCTCCCAGGCCCAACGGTCCTTTAGCTACAGGGCCCACAACCTGCTTAATGCCATCCCCCCTGACGTCCTTGACTCCCCCACCCTAGGCACCTTCAAACGAGAGCTCATGGAACACCTCGTGGCACTCTGCAGGTGCGTCTGTTCCTTCTAGCCCACCTTTCTGCCTTGGAATTCCCTGACAATTTCTACTTTTTTTTTGTAAACTTTATTTAATAAAAGGATGTACACAGACACATCTTAATATTTCCTTCCACTTGTAAGTGGAATTAGCTCATATACAGTATCAATTAACGTATCATTTTGAAAAACTGGTAATTAAACATTTCAGACATATAGACTGCTTGTCAGACTTAGAAAACTCCTTTTCTAGAGATAAAATTCTGTTTGCCTTAAATTAAAATTAAAGTGCCAAGTAATTTACTGAGTAGAATAACTCATTGAGGGATGGATTCAAATGATTAAATTAAGATACTATTGCTTAACAGTTCCTGGAATAATCAACTGGGCCTCGTGCACTGCTCTCAGAACATCGGGAACCAGCTCTTCCCCAAGGCTCCTTCCATTGGTGACCAGATCTCCTCATATTTGTGTGATTGCCCTCTTGCCGAGTACTGTATACGCTCTAACTTCATTATCTGGAGAAGGGAGTTAAGCCAAGAAGCAATCATGGGAGGGGTGAGCCTGTTTCCAGTGTATGGCCAGTTCTCTTAACCCTACCACAAGTCCTAGCCACCTAAGCTTAGTCCCTTTATGTGAGTTATGGCCTCTAAAACCTGGAAGGCCTAACAGGATCTCCAGAGGGTCCAATCTAATATTTGCCCGGAGGGTTTTAGATAGGATCTCTAAAATCCCTTTCCAAAAAGATTGGATCTTAAGGCAATCCCAAATTAGGTGGTAAAAGGAACCCACTTGTACCTGACACTTGGGGCAGAGCTGTGACTCACCAGAGTCAATACTATGTGTCAGTTCCGGAGTAAAGTAGGCCTGCATTAATATATTGTACTGTATTGCCCTCAACCTATTATTGACTGAGCACTGTAACAGATTTTGTAATATGAGGGACCAGTCCCCCCCCAGTTATGCCCTCTGGATAACTGTCCTGTTTCCACCTTTGTTTCACTACCTCCAAGGGGTCAGGTAGGGCCCCCACCAGAAACTGATAGCATTTCCTTAAAGGTTTAAGAGACTCCACCTTGGAACATTTTCTGAACAGCTCCTCAAGAGGAGAATATCTCATATTGTCTACCCCTAAGTCCCATTGTCTCGTGGCTTCTGATCTGTTCATGAGCTTAATATACATTAAGTAAAAATGTGAGAGGGGTCTAGGCCGTATGTTGTCTTCAAAACTTTGAATTGGATGGGATGCCCTTTATCTAGGAGCTGGTGGATTCTGTACAAGCCTTTTTTCCCCCCACTCATCTAGGTGTGTTAGAACTACTGGTGAGGACTGTCTTCCCCCTGCCAAGCAGGATTTTTAATGTTGAGTCGGGTGATAGGGACTTCTCCTCTCCCAAAATCACATGCACCAGACTCCAGGCTTTTAAGGTAGCTGTAGTGCAGGGGTTATCCACTTTAGGCTTTAGAGCTCCCGGCAAGGAGTCCACTAATACTGAGTGGTGCAGGGGGATGTTCCCTCTCTCTTTCAGGTCTCTCCACACTGGGGTCCACCCTCCCCTCCCTCAGCAAGTCATATATATGTGCAAGCTGGGAGACCAAGTAATGAAAATGTAAGTTTGGCAGCCCGAGACCCCCCCATTGTCTCTGGTCACCAGAGAGACTGCTTCCCAATCCTCGGCCTCCCACCCTTCCAGAGTTGTTGGGTAATCGCTCCTTCTAAGGACTTAATATATTTTTGTGAAAGGGCCAAGGGTATAGACTGGAACATATATAGGACCAGGGGAAGAACAGACATTTTGATTAAATTAACTCTTCCCATTAAAGTAAGGGGCTGGGCCCGCCATCTAACACAGTCCTCCTTAATTTTTCTGACTAGCAGGGAGTAATTAAGCTTAACTATTTGGGAGAGTTTACTTGGGAGGAGCACACCAAGGTATTTTACCTGTTTAGTACAGTGTATTGTAGCCCCTGAAATTGAAATAGGATCTCTGCTCCTCCTCAAGGGGAGCTATTCGCTCTTATCCCAATTGATTTTATGGCCTGAAAGTGGGCCATAAATATATATAAAAAAATTGCACTTGATTCAGGCAGGGCTGTTCCTGAGTTCTCCAAAAATAACACATCATCCGCAAAAAGCGAGATGACATGATTGACTCCCTTATGCATAAATCCTGTAATCCTCGTATTTGTCCTGATAGTTGCCTCCAGGGCTTTTATGCTAAGAACATACAAAAGGGGAGAAAGAGGGAAGCTCTGCCTGGTCCCACGGAAGAGGGAGAAGGGGCGGGACAAAGTATTGTTAGTAAGAATTTGAGCCATTGGGGATTTGTACAGGGCCCCCAACCACCTCAAAAAGGTTCCCCCCTCAACCAAATTTCCTGAGACCAGCAAACATAAAAGGCCGTTTGACCCAATTAAAGGCCTTCTCAGCATCTTGTGCGAGAAGGCCTCTTGAGCCCTCTCCCCTCGCCTGCCCCATCTATGAATAATGTTTATAGCTCACCTCAAATTATGTTTGGCTTGCCGCCCCTTCACAAACCCCCCGATCAGGGTGTGAGATCCGGGAGAAATACTTCCAAATGCCTGGCCAGAATTTTGGCAGTGATTTTGTAGTCGGAGTTGAGCAGGGAGATTGGTCTGTAAGAACCACATTTCTCTGGGTTTTTCCCCGGCTTGGGAAGAACAGTGATGGTTGCTAACACCTGAGGTGGGGGGAGCAAGCACCTCCAAGTGCAACCTGGATCATCTCTGTCATCAGACCTCCAAGGGACTCCCAACTGGTTCTGTAGAAGTCAGCTGCAAGCCTCATCTCCCACACCACCGTCTTCACCTCCCCAAGGGTGATCGGTGTCTCTAATTGCTCCTGCTGGGTCTCACTTAACCTGGGGAGATCCAGCCCCCCCCCCCAGAAAAGAGGATGGATAAGAGTCCCCCGGGACTTGGGTTGTATATAGGGTCTCATAAAAGTTTTTAAACATGGTAGTAATCTTTTCTTGATCATATGTTATCTCCCCTTCCCCATTCTCCAACTTCAAAATAGTACGTTCAGCACGTTTCTTTTTCACCAAGCTGGCCTGTTACTTGCCTGCTGTTATCTCCTTCAAAGTGAGAAAATGATTTGGCCAGCAAAAGGTTTATTTCAATTTTATTTGAGGATGGTTTAGTTGACCCTTGAGAGTTTTAATCTCTCTTACCAGGGAGGGGGAAGGGTCCGCCATGGCCACCCTCTTCAGGAATTGGATTTTGATTTTAAGTGTATTTTCTGCTTCGTTGAGCTGTGTTTTTTTGGTTTTTATAAACAGAATATGAAATAGTTTCCCCTCTAATATAAGCTTTAAGGACATACCACACGAAATTTATGTGAGTGCCCTTCCCAAGATTATTGAAGATAAAAGACTTGATCTTGTCGTTGATGAAGGTGGCGTAGTCTGCTTCCAGAAGGAGCACAGGATCAAGTCTCCACTGAGGGGGGTAGGCATAGAGACACCCAATGTTAGATTTGCCACTAAAGGGGCATGATCAGAGATTATCATAGGACCATATGTGGCAGAGAGCTCCTCGTTCTTCAGACCTGGAGAAAGAAGCATATAGTCCAGCCTAGTATACACTTGGTGGGCATGTGAAAAGAAGGTATATTCCCATTCACCAGGGTGACAATTCCTACACACTTCCGTGAGAGCCCTTTCCCTGACCAACCCCTGAAGGGCACCCATGCCATGTGGAATAGCGTGGATCTTCTTTTTGGAATGATTCCAGATGAGGTCCAAATAAACAATGAAATCGCCACCTATAATAAGGTTTTTCCCATATGGTGCCAAGGTGACCCCCAGATGTGTAAAGAAGTCAGGGGAATCATAGTTTGGTCCTTACACGGAGACCAGTGTAAGGTCTCGACCACCCACATCCAACTCAGCTGTTATATATCTCCCCTGAGGGTCTACCAGTGTGGATTTAATTCGGTGTGGGAAATTGGAACGAACCCAGATAGCCACCCCACTTGCTTTTAAGTTAAAGGGCGCCACAAGAAGGGAGCCTCCCCAGGACAGTGCCAAGCTATCTGCCTCTTCCTTAGTACAGTGGAGTTCCTGCAGCATCACTATATCCCCTTTCATTTTCCTTATTTTGGACCATACCATTTTCCTTTTTACCACAGTGCGCAGGCCACTGACGTTCCAGGATACAAGTGACAGATCAGCCATTTTCCTTGTCAATCCAGTATCTGTTAACCATCCCACCAACATTGTTATATTATTTGACAGAAAGTCTATAATATGTCTGAAACATCCTAACTTTTTTAACTGTTTTACCCGAACTTTGTAGAACCCTCCCCATCTACAACTAACCCCAACATACGTTCCCCAACATCGAGTAACAGTAAACTCCCTGTATATTCCCCCATCCCTCCCCCAATTATTGAGAAAGTTAAATAAACAACCCATAACAGTTCCCCCAACCAACTATAACTTCTGAACATCATTGAACTCCCATCTCTCCCCTTACCCCTCCCATAACCCAGAAAAAAGAACCAGGTATGGAAACAGCCCCAACTAAACCTCCATACCCACTCTTCATTAAATAACCCATTACCTTTCATGGAGTTAGCTGGGGATCCACATTAAAACTGATTTTGAGCTCTGATGGTGTATCCTGCCTTTAGACGGCGGGGGGGGGGGCAGGCCCCAACGAAGCGGTCTGGCGCTTCCAACGGAGACACTAAAAATCTCCACCATCACTGCTCCTCTGGCTGAGACCCAGGTCTGCCCTCGAGAGCCTGGTGCCCCAGTATTGGGAGTCTCTACATAGATTACGCCCTGGGTGGCGATCTTACCGGACCCCCATCAAATGCTTATCACAGCTTTAATTTAATGGCTCTTCCCTTAGTTTCTTAATGCACTTGTATTGGAGTCACCTGCCCTCTTGGGCATCCCCTGCACAAAAAAAAAAAAAGCATTCCAGGGGAACATCCCCCGCACCCACCTCCCTCACATTTCAGCAAAGTAACCATAACCAGCTAAGAACATAGTCCTAAGTTAATAAGAAGGAACAGAGTCTCATCTCCGAGAGAACACAACAGTTTCTCCGTCGTCTCCTATCATGTTTAGCTCAAAGTAAAACCCTTGCACAAGATCTCAAGGCCTTGTCACAGGCACTCTGTAGAGCTGGAGATATCTCCTCCTCGGGAGGATAAATCATAAGTCACTCACAAAGGCGATACTTACAGTTGCTGCCAGAGTCCATCAAGAGGAGGAAAAGTAAAAAACTGAAATTGCCTGCATAACCACAGATAATGTACCGCGATAGACTGTCTTTTAAATCAAATTAACATTCGTGGTTTTAATTCCCGTACTCAGCATAATAGTGATACTTCTTGAGCTTACTGCCTACATCCCCAAACAGGGAGCAGTGGACCATCGGGGCCTCCTGAGCTCACGAGATGGAAGGAGAGGGTGTACAGGTGACTGCAAACCCACTTTAACAGGCCACCACCCAGTGTTGTGGGCCCAGGTTCGGCTATCCCAAATAACTTCCCTCCTGCAGTGCGGGCCCAAAAGTCACAACAAATACACAGTACCTGTAAGAAGGAGTCAGCGAGTGCTCACATCCCGTGGAGCTTCTGGATCGACTGCATCCTCTTTATCCAGGTTGGTGATATACTCTGCCTCTGCCGAAGGATCTGTGAAAGCCTTCTGTTTCTTCCTTGGTAGTCTCACTATCAGACTTGCAGAGTAGACAAGAGAGAAAGGACAGCTGATGTTATGTGGTTTTCTTTTAACTTCGTTGAAGGCTTGCCTGTGTTCCTGAAGAGGTCTCAAATAGTCAGGGAAAATGCTAACACGAGACTTCTGTAGCACGATAGGATCACTTTTATGGACTACGTCTAGAACTTTTTGCCTGTCTTGAAATCGTAGAAATTTAACTAATAAGTGCCTGGGGTCTGATCTGGTTGTGGCTTAATCCCAGATGAGCGATGTTCTCACCGGACCTCCAGTGTGACATCCTGAGGGAGGGTGAGGATTTTCTTTAGCCAAGTTCGTATATATGAAGCACAGTCTTTGCCCTCCTGCCGCTGGGAACCCCACTATTCGTATGTTGTTCCTTCTTCTCTATTTTCATGATCATTGATTATATCCCATAACACTGCTATTTCTTTGAGGGCCCGTTGCAGATCCCCGGACATAGCGTTAGAGCTATCCTCCTGAGTACCCACTCTTGCCTCCAGCTCTCCGATCCTGGTCTCATGAGCATGAATTGTTTCTGACACTGAGTTAACAGTCTGTTGAAGATGTTGCAGTTGGGCTGTAAGATTATCAAAACCTGACTGCATTTTGGTACCCAGATCATATTTAAAGTCTCGTATGAGACTTTCGAGAGTCTGGTGCTCAGATCCTGGGTTCGCGATGGCTGGTCATGTTGTTCCTGTGTTCTGGGTTGCTGCGACTTCTGGGCTTGGTTTTTGAGTAGGCCCCCTCAGGCCAAGTTCCTAAGGTGATTTTTGAGATGCTTGGAATTAGAGTTTTGTTTGTTTTTTCGCCAATTTAGAAGTCGCAGGTATTAGTTCTGCTATATTAGTAAGTTTGGCTGGTTTTAAATGCAATAAGGAGTGGGATTACTGAAATATCTTGTGGATCCTCACTGAGCTCCCAAATTAGGCCTCCGCCATGTTGCCCAACTTGGCCACGCCCCCTTACAATTTCTAGTTAAATTTGAACGCTCTTAATTTTTGGTATTTACTTCACCTTGCACAACTGTCCTAATAAAAATGAACTTGCCTTTGTATACTGTGTCTGACAAGATCAATATCCTAATGATTGCTTTGTTTGCTGTCTATTTGCTTCCGAAAGATCAATATCCTTTTGTTTGCTTTAACTGGCTCTGCCTTAGCTTGCTCAATTTGTGCAATGTACTCTTTTAATTGCTTGCTTGTAAGGTTATTTCCATACTTTTCTAATTAAGTATCTCAATCATTTGTTTGCCACTGGGATCACTTCCCATACTCTGTATTTCTGTGTTGTTTTTTTTTGTGTTCTTGGCTTCTTGACATGGAACCTCTGTAAAGGAGTCTTTGACTCAAAGGTTGTAATCCGAGACTTTAAATAAACAAATAAAACTGTATCTTTTATTTCTTCTTTTTCGTTATGGGAGCTTTCATGGTTTCTATTTCTGCTAGTGTGAAGCTATACCTAGCTATATATTTGTCATATTAATGAAGAACCTGTTTTGTGGAGTACATTCTGAAATATAAAGTTCTTGATACAACTCAGAGAAGAAGTTAGAACTCTTGTACCTTTTCATACGTAATACAGCATTGTGACCGTAAATTGTTGATATTTCATTTTGGTTTCTTGCACTTTAATCCTATTTGCAGTAATTTACAGAGATGATACTTAGTGTGTGCCAGTTTTTTTTTGTTTTGTTTCTTTTTTTAATTTTCATTCAAGTAATTTTTTTTTTTAGCTTTATGTTTATTGGTTTTTATGAGAAAGAAAAAAACTTACAAACTTATCCACTATAGAAAAGCACATGGGATTCAATCAGTGGTTGAAAAACTGGTGCAGAGCTCAGGGTTTTGGCTTCACTGGGGACTGGGGGGTCCACCTGGAGGGATGCAGGCCTATACTGGTGCGATGGTCTACATCTGTCCAGGAAGGGAACCAGGATCCTAGGTGATAGGTTTAAATGCTTCATTGGCAAGCACTTAAACTAGCCAAGGGGGGAGGCACTGAAAAGGAGAAGGGAAATCCTAGCCCCCCACAAAAAAAATCAGGGTAGTTAGTGAGGTAAACACCAAGATAGAGAAGTTGATAGGGAGAAGGGCAGGGGTAAATGGAGAAAAAGACAAAGGTAGTAAGGACAGGGATGGGGCAAAAAGGCGTAAAGCCATCAAAAAATGAAGGTAATGATTACCAATACCCGTAGTCTAGGTAACAAGCTCCCTGAACTGGTGACCTTGATGGAAGAGGGATGCTTGGATATCGTGGCTGTCACAGAAACATGGTACACAGAGAACCATAACTGGGATATCAACATACCAGGGTACACAATCTACAGGAGGGACAGGGAGGGTAGAAGAGGAGGAGGAGGAGTAGCTCTCTATGTGAGGGAAGGGATCAAAGCAACGGAACTAAAGGGTAAACAGGGAGGAGAGGAGGCAATGTTGGTCACCTTGGAGACTGGAAATGGCACCACAAGAGCAGGACCATTCTCGGTGCACTACAGGGGGCATGCCTCAGACAGCTAGTGTTGGAACCCACTTGGGAGGGAGCAATCTTAGACCTGGTACTCTCAAATGGGGACGGAGAGATAGGATCTGAGTTCTAGAAGTGGGTAGCCATCTGGGAACAAGTGACCACCAAACAGTGGGGCTCACGATAAACTTAGCTGTAGAGTCAAGCCATACAAAGTGAAGGTACTGGACTTCAGGAGGGCTGATTTTGTCAAAATGGGAGAGTGCCTCAAAAAAACACTAGCAAACAGGCAAGAAGGAGGGGTGGAGCAACAATGGGGAAGCATCAAAACTGCCATCACAGAGGCAACAAGCCTTTGTGTGAAGCAAATAAACAAATCAAAATAAAAGAAAAAAACACTATGGTTCTCAAAAGAGGTGGCGGGAAGATAGAGGGAAGCAGGATGAGAATAGAAGTAAACCAGCTTTGGGTCATCTAGCCATGAGGTCTGCACAAGGCCGTATCACTTCAGTTGAAACTACAGACGGTGAGGAAACTCTGCAAATGCTGGGCCTCAAAATAAATAGACTTATTACGACGGTCTCTGCTCTGGCTGAAAAATTGATTCATTGACCACTGGGTTACCACAGTGCAATCGGAGGTTGCTAACATCAAAACGGTATCCCTAGACACTGCAAGTGCAGAAGCTGCCTTAGGCACATCTGCTAATTTAGTGAAGGAAAATTCTCATTTGAGATCCCGGCTCGAATCCCTCGAGAACCAAGCCTGTGCAGCAAACATAATGTGATAATAGGGATGCCGGAACAAAGTGAGGGTGATCATCTATCCCTCTGTTTGTTTGACTGGATGATACAACAGCTGGGGCAGGCTATCAAAGATTAACCAGTGATAATTCAAAAAGCATACCATGTCTCGTACAGGGGGCGACCAAACGATCCGGAGGCACCCAGGGCAATAGTGGCTGTCTTGGACGGAGTTGGCTCCAGGGACTTGATTTTGGCTTTGGCCCGCCAGAAGAGGGTACTATTGCATGAAGAGATCTGCATCCAAATGTATCCTACTTGAGTTTCGCTACACAGCAGCATAAGAAGTACGATGGGGTCCGGGCTCTACTCTGTGAAGCGCAGATTACCCAGAATATGTTGTTCCCTGCCCACCTTAGAATCATCCATGAAGGGAGAATATTTATCTTTCCTGACCCAGCCAAGGCCCTGAAATGGGCCCAATGCCACGCTTTACCCCAGAGAAGAAGAGAGGAATTGAAAGAATCGGATCCAGAAGATGTAGATGAGGAGACCTGAAATATGTAAGGTTGAGAATCTAATTGGTTTTCCTGCCATTGACTTTGATTCTTCCTTCTGATGCAACCGATTTGTGGCATGAGGACTTTCAGGACATAATTAATAGTTTTGTTCAAAGCTGGATAATCTGGTTAAAAAGATTCCCATTCTTAGAGGTTTCATAATAACGGGGTGTTTCTTTTGTGTTTCTTTTAAAACTTGCAGTGATCTGTACTGTAGACATACTTTAGTCTTCTGACCCAAATGGAAGTACCTAAGATATTCTCACCGAATTCAGAACATAACGTTTTATGGACATTTAGTTTTTGCATCGACTTTTTAGATGTTAGACCTTTACTGATGTTACCCATTAGGGTCTTATAACTTGATATAAGTATGGCTATTCAGCTCCTTCTGGAAGGAGCTGAAAATCGAATTACTTTGTAAAATTAACTCGAGTTAACTTTCTATGCAGCTCATGGGCCAATAGATAGCATAAGCAATTCATAATTGTGTTCTTTAATATCTTTTGCTCCCAAAGATGTAATATCTAATCAATACCTAATGGATTCAGTATGTTTTTATTTTGCATGTATTAAGGGTGTAGGCCTCGTGTGGTCATTTTAAATATGACCTCTTATATACTGTCTCAGGAAATTGTTCTACTGGATGACCATTGTGTAACAATAAACATAAAGTAAAAAAAAAAAAAAAAAGAGGTGGTGAGTAAGGTTAGGGAGAAAAGATAGCATTCTGAAGTATAAGGAAACACAGAAGGGCAGGACAGAGAACTGTACCAGTTAAAGCAGAAGGAAGTGGGGAAGGCAGTCAGAATAGCAAAGGCCCAAACTGAGGAAAAGATAGCCAAGTCAGATAAGAAGGGGGATAAAACCTTTTATAGGTACATTAAGGAACGAAGAAAGACAAAGGGAGGGATACTGAGGCTGAATAAAGAGGAGAGTGGGTGGGCAGAGAGGGACAGTGAAAAAGCAGGGATACTGAGCGAATACTTCTGCTCAGTATTCACAAAGGAAGAGGAGGAGGAGATACCTAATCCAGTCAGTAGAAGCACTCTGGATAAGGGGGTCGATATCAGTCCTTTCACAGAAGAAAGGGTTCTGAAAAAACTCCTGAAACTGAAGGTGAACAAAGCAATGGGGTCTGATTGGATTCACCCCAGAATTCTAAAAGAACTAAGGGGAGAACTAGTAACACCATTGACTACCTTTTTTAACAAATGATGGGAGGATAGTGTGGTACCTGAGGACTGGAGGAGGGAGAATGTGATTCTCCTTCACAAAAGTGGGAGCAAGACAGAGGCAGGAAACTACAGACCTGTCAGTTTGACCTCAGTGGTAGGGAAAATGATGGAATCACTTCTGAAGGGAAGAATTGTGGCGTACATAGAAGCCAGTGGGGCACAGGACCCAAAACAGCATGGATTCACAGCGGGAAGGTCATGTCAGATGAAACTAATTGATTTCTTTGACTGGGTGACCAAAGTAGCAGACCAGGGAAGGGCTGTGGACATGGCCTACATAGACTTTAGCAAGGCATTTGACACAGTCCCGCACAAAAGATTAATAAACAAATTAGCAGGCCTGGGAATGGGTTCCAGGATGGTAGCCTGGGTAAAACATTGGCTGGACAACAGGACACAGAGGTTTATAGTAAACGGAGTCCACAGTGAAGAAAGGGGGGTTACTAGTGGGATACCACAGGGTTCAGTACTGGGTCCAGTCCTTTTTAATGTCTTTATAAGTGACATTGCAGAGGGACTGGAAGGAAAAGTATGTCTCTTTGCAGATGACACAAAGATCTGCAACAGGGTTGACACACAAGGTGGGGTGGAAAGGATGAGAAGGGACTTGGCAAGGTTGGAGAAATGGTCATATATGTGGCAGCTCAGAGTCAACACAAAGAAGTGCAAAGTAATGCACCTGTGGGAAAAAAACCCAGGGGAACAGTACACAATGAGGGGTGAGATACTGACAACAAAAAAAATGGAAAGGGACCTGGGAGTAGTTATATCAGATGACCTAAAGGTGGGCAAGCAATGTGAGTAGGCAGAAAGAAGGGCTGAGGGGATACTAGGATGCATAGGGAGAGGCATCACCAGTAGAAAACAGGAAGTTGTTATCCCTCTGTACAGACAGTTGGTGAGAACCCATCTGGAGTACTCATGCAGTTCTGGAGACCTCATCTCTGCAAAGACATAGACAGGGTGGAGGCTGTCCAGAGGAGGGCACCAAAATGGTGCAGGGTCTGCACCAGAAGACATATGAGGAGAGACTAAAGGAGCTTAATATGTATACCCTTGAGGAAAGGAGGGAGAGGGGAAGACATGATAGAAACTTTCAGGTACCTCAAGGGAATCAACAAAGTCCAAGAGGGTATCATCTTTCAGAAAAAGAGATGTGCAAGAACAAGGGGGCACAATTTGAAGATGGGGAGGGGGGACAGCTCAGAGATAATGTGAGGAAGTATTTTTTCATGGAGAGGGTTGTGGATGCATGGAACAGCCTTCCTGAGGAGGTCGTGGAGTCAAAAACAGTGGGGGAATTCAAGAATGTATGGGGCAAACATAAGGCAATTCTAGTGGGGTAGGAGGAAGTAGGCTGTTGGTTAACTGGGATCTGCAGCTATCCATTAGGTAGGGAAATGGGCAGACTAGGTGGGCCAAGCTATCCTTATCTGCCATCAAATTTATGTTTCTATGTAATGTACAGCATACATTACAGCAGGAGTTAAATCTGACTCATTCTGTACAAATTGTTACTTCATATGGAGCTTAACCTTGATATTCTTAGAAGCCCTAATGGACCAATATGATTATATAGATAACAGTTACCAGCAAGCTTTGGACAGACATATTAAAACGTAGATTCTAAGAATGGTAGTAAATGTGCAATATAGTTGCTATTGGTCCTATTTCAGCATTTAGTAAAATCTTCTTCGATAGTCCTTCTATGTACTGTCCCTTTGCCCTTAGTCAGGTCACATCTGCCCAAAGCTATATTACTACAAATGAATTGCAGTATAACATTTTAAATCTGTTAAATCCATTCGGCAGAGGCCATCCCCAATACTTTGAAAACGGCTCACATAGTCCCTGTCCATAAGGGAGGTACGAGGAATCTACCAACAACTACAGGCCAATCTCCCTACTCTGTAGCCTTGGTAAGATACAAGAAAGATTGATTTATGGTCAACTCCGGGACTACCTAGAAACCCACCAACTTCTAGCCCCTCACAGCGTGGTTTCAGAACCAATCATGGGACTGACACTGCCTTCATCAGGTTCTCTACAGACGTACTTAGAGAGCTGGACAAGGGACCCACAGGGCAGTCTTCATTGACTTATCCAAAGCTTTTGGCCCTCGTTAACCACAACCTACTGCTCTCCAAACTGAGGCAGGTTGGACTAGACAATCACTCCCTATTGTGGTTTTCCAGCCACCTCTGGCAGGTCACAGAGGGTAAATGGAAAGATTCCCTGTCTGAGCCCCTCCCCTAACTGAAGGGTCCCCAAGGGTCAATACTTGGTCCACTCCTCTTCTCGCTATTTACCAATGACCTCAGCAACCACCGCGGGGAGCTCAGTGGTGCCAATATGCCAACGACGCTTATCCTCTCTATTGGCCCTCCTCCAACATGGGAGAACTCTGCTCTGGACTCCAAGACGACTTGTTGTCCCTGGAGGAATGGCTAGTCACAAATAGAATGGTAATCAATCCGAACAAGACCAAGGCCATGCTGTTTGGCCTCAGATCCGCTATCGGACAGAAGTCAACTCCTCAAACTGATGACCACCTCAGGTAAGAAGATCGAGGTGGTCCCCTCCATAAAATACCTGGAACTCACCCTGGATCAGAGCTTCACCCTCAAAGGGCACGTTGAACAGGTAACCAAAAACATCCACTCTAAACTCTGGACCCTGTACAGCCTGAAAGACCAGCTGATACCAGCGGCCCGGGTCTCCATTGCTACGAGTGTTCTGCTCCCCACCCTCACCTATGCGGCCCCTGTTATCCAGGGAGCAGCTAGGCAAGAGCTAAATAAATTACAGGCTTTCTACCACAAAGTGGCCTGTTTTGCCTCTTTAGCAGGCCAGAGGACCCACCACTGCGACACACTGTCCCACCTTAACTGGCCCCCCTGGGAGGGCAGGCTTCAGTACCCCTCGCTCTGCCTCACCTACAAACTTCTCCACTCCCCACCTCTTCCCAGCCTCGCTGGGCTCATCTCCTGTAAGAGGAACCCTAGGCAACTCCGCATGACCAACAGGACTCTCCTCTCGGTTCCTAGGGTCAGAACAAAGGCGGGGGGGAAGTCATTTGCTCTTACTGCCCCCACTTTATGGAACTCCCTGTCCCAAGGCATTCAGGAATCCACCTCCACCTACACCTTCCGCACCAGGCTTAAGATGCACCTGGCTACCTCCACAAACTGTAATTGTTAGGATAAGTACTCCAAAGTGTTTTTACTCCTTTATTCGCTTGCACTTGTTATACTACCACTATGTATCTATGTGACACATGTTATGTACCTTGTTGTATACTATCCCATTTAATAACGTCTGACACTTGTTCTGTATTTTGTCAAACCAATCACATGTCATGATGAATGTAACCCTCGGGTCGCCCCTGAAAAGGGACCTTCGTGCCCATGGCTCACCCGGATTATCAAAATGTAATAAATAAATAAATGTATACATCATAAAAATTTTTTGACTAGCTTTACTAAACTCTGTATCCATAGGCAGTATTAATATGCAACTGATGAACTGAGTAACATAACTGAAAAATGAACGGAGTACACAGTTACAGGCTTACCCACTCCTAACTAGAGAGCTGTGCATCAGGTTTTTACAAATAACAATTTCAACATGTGCAAATGGTCATCTTCCTGAGTGCACAACAGACCAAAAATGAGGAGCGGGAAGCAAAGCAAACTTTATTTATAAAATAGCGTTATTCATACAGATACCATAGCACTAGCACACTAGATCATAAAACCACAGCTAAAATCCCATAAATAATTAATAATTAATAAATATCAGCTTCAAAAAATTATTCAGTTGGGGAAAAGCAAGATTAAACAAATATGCTTTCAATACAGATTTGAAACTCTCCACTGTCAGGCTCTCTCTTATCCGACGAGGTAGAGAATTCCACACGGTGGGGGCCACAAACTCAAATGCTCGGGCCCCAGAGGTCTTCAGATGAACACAAGTTCCTGCAGATAGTACAGTCCCTGCCCGTGAAGGGCCTTGTAGGTCAGCAAGCCGACCTTGAAGGTGATCTGCCACAGAATAGGCAGCCAGTGCAGGCTGCGCAGCACAGGCGTCACATGGCAAGCTCGGGGGAGCCCAGTCAACAGCCTAGCTGCCGCATTCTGTACCAGCTGCAAGTGGTGGATATCAAACCCCGGTAGCCCTAGGTACAGGGAATTACAGTAGTCAAGGCGGGAGGTCACAAAGGCGTGGAACAGAGTTGGAAGGTCATCAGGCAGAATGAGGTGCTTAATCCGGGTGATATTTCTGAGATGGTAAAAGGCAGTCTTGACAACGGACGACACCTGGAATTTAAGTGTCAGCCCCTCGTCAAGAATAATGTCCAGATCTCGCACCCATTCAGAGGTCATCAGCTAGCAGCCTCAAGCCAGAGCCCAGATGGCCATCCAGCCATAGAAACATAGACTTTGATGGCAGATAAGGACCGCTTGGCCCACCTAGTCTGCCCATTTCCCCTACCTAGAGGATAAGCTGCAGATCCTATTTAACCAACAGCCTATTTCTTCCTACCCCCCCACAAAAATTGCCTTATGTCTGTCCCATGCATTCTTGAATTCTCCCACAGTTTTAGACCCCACAACCTCCTCAGGAAGGCTGTTCCATGCGTCCACCACCCTCTCTGTGAAAATACTTCCTCACATTGCCCCAGAGCCGTCCCCCTCTCTTCAACTGTGTCCCTTGTTCTTGCACATCTCTTTTTCTGAAAGATGCTACCCTCTTGGACTTTGTTGATTCCACTGAGGTACTTAAACATTTCTATCATGTCCCCCTCTCCCTCCTTTCCTCAAGGGTATACATATTAAGCTCCTTTAGTCTCTCCTCGTATGGCTTCTCTTGCAGACCCTGCACCATTTTGGTTGCCCTCCTCTGAACTGCCTTCATCCTGTCTATGTCCTTGCGGAGATAGGGTCTCCAGAACTGGATGCAGTACTCCAGATGGGGTCTCACCAACTGTCTGTACAAGGGATAACAATTTCCTGTTTTCTGCTGGTGATACCTCTTCCTATACCTCCCAGTATCCCCCCAGCCCTCCCTACCGCCTTCTCACATTGCTTGCCAACCTTAAGGTCATCTGATATGATTACCCCTAGGTCTCTTTCCATTTTTGTTGTTGTTACTACCTCCCTCCCATTGTGTAATCTTCCCCTGGGTTTTTGTTTCCCAGGTGCATTACTTTGCACTTCTTTGCATTGAATCCAAGCTGCCATACTTCTGACCATTCCTCCAACCTTGCCAAGTCCCTTCTCATCCTTTTCATGCCTCCTTGTGTATCAACCCTGTTGCAGATCTTTGTGTCATCTGCAAAGAGGCATACTTTTCCTTCCAGTCCCTCTGCAATGTCACTTATAAAGACATTAAAAAGGACTGGACTCAGTACTGAACCCTGCGGTACCCCACTAGTAACCCCTCTTTCTTCAGAGTGGACTCCATTTACAATTCTGTGTCCTGTTGTTTAGCCAATGTTTTACCCAGGCTACCACCTTGGGACCCACTCCCAGGCTGGTTAATTTGACTACTAATCTTTTGTGTGGGACTGTGTCAAATGCCTTGCTAAAGTCTAGGTAGGCCATGTCCACAGCTCCTCCCTGGTCTACTACTTTGGTCACCCAGTCAAAGAAATCAATTAGATTCATCTGACATGACCTTCACGCTGTGAACCCATGCTGCCTTGGGTCCTGTGCCTCACTGGCCTCTAGGTACTCAACAATTCTTTCCTTCAGAAGTGATTCCATCACTTTCCCTACCACAGAGGTCAAACTGACAGGTCTGTAGTTTCCCGCCTCTGTCTTGGTCCCACTTTTGTGAAGGGGAATCACATCCGCCTTTTTCCAGTCCTCAGGTACCACACCATCCTCCCATGATTTGTTAAAAAGCGTAGTCAGTGGTGTCACTAGTTCACTGCTTAATTCTTTTAGAATTCTGGGGTGAATTCCATCTGGCCCCATTGCTTTGTCCACCTTCAGTTTTAGGAGTTCTTTCAGAACCCTTTCTTCTGTGAAAGGACTGGGATCAACCCTCTCCAGAGTGCTTCTGTTAATTGGATTAGGCACTTCACCCACTTCCTCTTGTGAATACTGAACAGAAGTATTCATTCAGTATCCCTGCTTTTATCACTGTCGCCTTCTGCCCACCCACCATCCATTCTATTCAGCCTCACTATCCCTCCCTTTGTCTTTCTACGCCCTGATATACCTATAAAAGGTTTTATCCTTCTTAACCGAGTTAGCTATCTTTTCCTCAGTTTGTGCCTTTGCTATTCTGACTACCCTCCTGCTTCCTTCTGCCTTAACTGGTACAGTTCTCTGTCCTGCTCCTTCTGTGTTTCCTTATACTTCCTAAATGCTATCTTTTCCCTAACCTTCACCGCCACCTCTTTTGAGAACCATAGTGGCTTTTTTTCATTTTGATTTGTTTATTTGCTTCACACAAAGGCTTGTTGCCTCTGTGATGGCAGTTTGATATTTGCCCATTGTTGCTCCACCCCTCCTTCTAGCCTGTTTGCTAGTGCTTTTCTAAGGCACTCTCCCATCTTGCCAAAGTCAGCCCTCCTGAAGTCCAGAACCCTCACTTTTGTATGGCTTGACTCTGTAGCAGAGTATCGTGAACCACACTGTTTGGTGGTCACTTGTTCCCAAATGGCTACCCACTTCTAGATCTGAGATCCTCTCACTGTCCCCATTTGAGAGTACAAGGTCTAAGATTGCTCCCTCATGAGTGGGTTCCAAAACTAGCTGTTTGAGGCATGCCACCTGAAGGGCATCAAGAATGGCCCTGCTTTTGGATGTGGCTGCTGCAAAGGTGCTCCAGTTAACATCTGGCATGTTAAGGTCCCCATCAACAGTATCTCCTTTCTCCGCCATCCTAAGTATGCCTTCTATCATATCCTTGTCCATTCCTCCTGACATGGGGTCTATATACAACCCCTGTGTGGATTGTGGTGCCATTTCCAGTCTCTAAGGTGACCCACAGTGCCTCCTCTCCTCCCTGTTTACTCTTTTGTTCAGTTGCTTTTATCCCTTCCCTTACATAGAGAGCTACTCCCCCCTTCTGCCCTCCCTGTCTCTCCTGTAGGTTGTGTACCCTGGTATGTTAACATCCCAGTCATGGTTCTCTGTGTACCATGTTTCTGTGACTGCTACAATATCCAGGCATCCCTCTTCCATCAAGGCCACCAGTTCAGGGAGCTTGTTGCCCAGACTACGGGCATTGGTACTCATTACCCTCCATTTCTTGATGACCTTACCCCTTTTTGCCCCATCCCTGTCCTTATTGCATTTGTCACTTTCTCCATTTACCCCTGCGCTTCTCCCTATTGACATCTCTATGTTGGTGTCTACCTCACTTAGTACCCTGATATTTTGGGGGCTAGGATTTCCCTGCTCCTTTCCAGTGCCTCCCCCCTTGGCTAGTTTAAATACTTGTCAATGAAGTATTTAAACCTATCACCTAGGATCCTGGTTCTCCTCCTGGACAGATGCAGATCATCATGCCAGTATAGGCCTGCATCCTTCCAGGTGGACCCCCAGTCTCCAATGAAGCCAGATCCCTGAGCTCTGCACCAGTTTTTCAACCACTGATTGAATCCCATGGTGTGGAGCACCCTAGCCTCACCTGTGCCATAGACAGGCAGCACCTCTGAGAAGGTTACCCTGTGTGCTATTTGTCTAAGGCCCCTCCCCATCTCCACAAACGCTTCTTGCTCTGCTCTTATCCCTTTCTTAGCCAGGTCATTTGTTCCTAGGTGGACAATGACATCCAGCTCCCTCCCCTGTGCAGCTGCTCCCTGCGATCCTGAGGATTCTGCTCCTGTCTCTCCAAGCCATGGTGCCAGGCAGGCACCTTACCTCCCTCTCCCCTTCCTCCCCCAGTTCTACCTTCCTAACAATGGAGTCCCCCACCAGGAGTTGTTTCCTTCCCCTGTGGGGTCCCATGCCACCCTCCTGTGGGTCTCCTTTGTGGAGGTTCCCAGCATCCTCCTTGGTCTCCACTGTGGGTGCCTCCATAGAGGAACCACACTTTCCCAGAACGGCATAGAAATTGTGGAGAGGTACAAGTGGAGGGATGAGCCTCTGTTCCACCACCCTCACCCTCCCTGAGCCCACTGTGATCCAACCACTCCTCTTTCTTGGCAACCTCTGAGGCAACGCCAGTGACCCTGGTGGTCCCTGGGTGGGAGAGGAGGTCCCACAAATCCTGGCCAACTCAGCCTGGAGATGAGCAACCTCCTCCCTCAGCCCAGAGAGGTGCCTGCAGATGGGACAACACTGCATCCTCCAAAACATCTCCTGGAAGACTGCTGCTTCACAGCCACTGCAGTGCACCACTCCCATCATGTCTTTTTTCTGGACCCCTAACTGTTATTTGGAATACTCACTGTTTCCTCTGTTTGTTTGTTTCTTTTTTTTTTTTCCTCTCCCTACTTACTTACTGCCTCTGCACCCTTTTATCTCCTGATCTTCCTGTTCTGAGACAAGAAGTTCCTATATTTCTCAGTAGTCTCCTTACTTGCTCAGAGTCAGACCTCCAGCAGCTAGGGGGGATGGAGAGCTATTCTTTCCCTTCTAGGATGGTGAGTCTTTGGTGGTTCTGTGATCACTCACTTCCTGCTCCCAAACAGGAAGTTCCTGTTGTCAGTTAAATCCTGTGCCTATAAAAGTAGAACTGGTTTAGGGTGGGGGGTGGAGGGAGGGAAGGAGGGCAATATAGTCCCAGTAAAGAAGTTTTAGTTATACCAGTAGCTCCTTCCTCCTGGAGTTCTGTCTGTCCTCTGGCAGAAGCTATCTAGGGCAGTATTTATATCTGGTCTTAACCTGGCTCCTTCTAGCTAAGCCACCCCCTACTTTGCAAATCTTTCTACACTTAGTTAATTCTACAGGTAACAATTCTTCTGACACTCTGTGACAAGCACCTAGATAAGTACACAGATAACACAGATAACAGATAACAATTTACTTCAACTACCTCTGACAAACACCTCTGACCCAGATCCACCACCAGAACTTTGTTTTTCTCCGGGTTCAACCTCAACCAGTTAGCAATCATCCAATCTTGAATCTCAGAGAGACAGTTGTTAAAGCTCAAGACAGCTCCTACCTGTTCGGGCACAAAGAACATGTAGAGCTGAGTATCCTCTGCATAACAGTGAAAACTCAGCCCATACCACCTTACAATGTCTCCTAATGGCAGCATATACATATGGGACTGGCACAGCTCTGGTCAGATTCACAGACACCGTCTTACAGGGGTTTGATACAGGTGTTTTCACAGGGACAGTGTTTGTGGACCTGACCAGGGCATTTGATCTTATAGATCATTCCCTCTTGTATGACAGACTTGAGGGTTTGGGAATATCTGTGAATGTGATTAACGGGGTAAAGGACTATTTGTGGGCAAGGTCTCAGTGTGTTTCTATTGGTTTGGTGAACTCTAGTTGTAGACCTGTGACCTGTGCTGTTCCGCAAGGGTCCATTTTAGGACCCTTGTTGTTTTCTTTATTTATACATTGGTTGCCTTCAGTTTTTAATGTTTGCCACTGTTTGTTATACACTGATGACCTTTTTATGTTTATGTTCCTGGCTCTCCAATAATTGTATTTATTTATTTATTTATTTATTTATTTTTTACTTATCTTTTATTGTCTTATTCAACAGTACATTTTCTTTGACATATTTTCCTTGAACAGTGCAGAAGGAGCATATCGCCACTTGACATTACAAATATGTTCTAGAATATTTATCCATTTCTTAATACAATATAGAAGAAATTGAACTTAAAGTGACTTCTGTCAGAATGTATTATACTAAAGTGTATTTTACACATTCTTGTAAAAGATGAAAAAGAAAAGGAAAACAAAAGCTTATTAAATCATTTAAAACCAGTTAAACAAAGCTTACGCTGCAGATTTTCTCCCTCCTAACTCTATTACATTTTATTTAAAATGGTCCATTAATAAAACTCAGATATGTATAAGAAACTTATGTTAAATTATAAAAATATGATGCCTCAGAATTTCCGAAGGTAACCTTTGATAAAGAGGTATGGATGATAGGGTTTCTGGAGCATAAGGGATGGGAGGGTCTCAGCACCCAACTAAGGATCTAAGGTTCGAGCAGACTAAATAGACCGTAAGGCCTAATCTGCTGGCAAATAGTATGTTAGTATCTACAGTAGTCAACTAAGTTTTAACAGTAGTCTCTCCTTGTGTTACTGAAAAATATCTCGGTATGCTAGGGTGATTTGTACATGGACTTAAAAAAGGAATTTCTATTGAGTTTCAACTATAATGGTGGTCAAGGGGGGCAGCATCTCCCATCTAGCCCACCGATTCATATATTGTGGGGTACGATGTTGCACAGCAAAGGTTATATGTTCCATTTCTTGTATTTGAGACACAGTATTAAAGCTATGGTGGAACGTTGTTCTCCGCTGAAATCAGTTAATTGTAAAATGTTGTTCTGCTACAGTAGTGACATCCCTAGTGCAGCAGAATGACTTTTCGCTCTGCTGCAGCAGAATGATTTTTCGCTCTGCTGCACCATGGACGCCACACAACACCAACTGCAGCAGAAATGACAGGCTCAACTAGATAACTGTGGTGGGAGGCAACACAATCACCCAACACTCACAAACTGCAGGATCAACCAGATGGTTCCACATTTAATTAAAAGGCAGGATGAACCAGATATATAAATAGTACTTACAAACAGGAGAGTCTCTTCACGGACACCGCTTCTTGCTAAGCGAGGAATTCGGCCGCCATGTTTTGTTTTTTTTAAAGCCCGCCCACACCTGTTCAGCAACCAGTCGAAGGCTGCCCTTTCAAAATGGCTGATGCCTGCTCCATAGCAACCTCAAATCCCCACCCTGACAGCAAACTGAAAAGTTTGTGACCCTTACAAAAACAAATGTAAACACTGCAGTGGTGTTGAAATTATCATTTATTACCGCTGTTTTCTTGTCCTCAAAGTGCAGGTTTTTCACCATACACTATATAGAAATGTGTATGGCTCCCGATACCTAGGCTATTCTCCAACATAGATTTACTATGCCGACTGTGTGACCTCTCTCGTGCTGCACACTCTCGGGTTGACAGTCGGCATAGTAACCACTAGTTGAAGAATAGCCTTGTTGTGCATCAGGAGCCATACACTGTCCTATATATAGCATTCTTCCATTACAGGAGGGCTGTTTGTAGCCAGCGCCTCATCATTACCTTTAAAGCTGCTGCCACAAGAACCTTCCTTAGGTATTTTGCTTCAAGACCCCTTAGTCCCTTTACCTCAAACCCTAGTAGTATATGTTCCGAGCAGATCTCATCTAGTCCTACAAAAATTGTTTGTAAGTTGTAAATTATTTCTGACCAAAAGGTCTTTATTTGGGGGCAGAGCCAAAATATGTGTGCTTGATCGGACACATGCTCCCCACACTTCCTTCAGCTCCGCGAGTTGCCTTTGCTGGAAAATTTGGTTTATATCTTAGGCAACAAAAAGTATCTAGTTTTCATTTTCCAAGGAATTCCTCCAGCCTGGGAAGAGGTAGCCGACCATGTTGTCGCTCAAGATCGTATCCAGGCCTCCGAATCCAGGGCTGTTTGGAGATCTTCCTCCCATCTGGATCTAATATAATCTGTGTCAAATCCTTGGTCTTGTATATAGTTGGCATATAGGAGGGAGATGGCTCCCTTTCCTGTGGGGTAGCCCAGATTTTCTCGAATGGAGGGTGGGGCAAGTCTGATGCTTTTAACACTGATGGTTTATTTAAGTTTATGCTAACATAGTTTTAATTTGATAATATCTAAACCTGTCGGTGGGTTTAAGGTTATGTTTTAAAGCAGCTGCCTCAAATGTCATCGGGAGCCACCTTGTAGTATCTGCCAGAGGGCATAAAGGCCCAGTGTGGCTTGTTGTCGAAACCAGGGTCTTCTTGAACCAGGTAAGTGCTCATCCCATGCCCACCAGATGTATTTCCATAGATTCTGTGAGGTGGGCTCTTATTGGTACCTCTTTGCACACCCTCCAAGGCTGTCACTCCTGTGGGAAGGTGCCTCTTATTCTGTTTCTTGTGGGGCAAGGGTAAAAAGGAGCGAGCTTGAAGTGGGGGTGTAGGGGACAATGTTTGTTCCATCACTTTCCAGTGAGAGGTAAATTGTGGGTTTTGTCACATGAGAACAATTTTCATCTGAGAGGCAATCCAATATCCTGGTAAAAAAGGAACTGCAAGCCTGCCTTTCGATCTAGGTAGATATAATATTTGTCTTTTTACCCGAGGTTTAACCAGGCCCCAGATAAATGACATTAATTGCCTCTGCCATTGAGTAGTATTTGATGTGGTATCGAAGTTGGAACACATTGAAAGAGATACAGGAATCTAGGGAGTACATTCATTTTTGCAGCCTGGACTCTGGAATGTAAAGGGAATGGGATAAGGGACCATCTCTTGTAATCCTCTGTTGTATCCTTCACCAAGTCAACGTAGTTGTCCTGAAAAAGAGTATTTGGGGTTTTCACCAGGTTTATTCCTAAATATTTTAGCTTGGTCATATCCCACCTCATTTGGTACTTTTTTGTAGAGATTGGGGGTTCCAAATAAGACAAAGTAAGGACCTCTGTTTTTGCTGTGTTTAATGAGTACCCTGATATTTCTGAGAAAATTTCAATCTGTTTAAAAATCTCAGTGAGAGAGGATTCTGGGTCTGTGAGAAACAATAATATATCATTGGCAAATAGCCCTAATTTATGTTCCGTATCTCCTATTTTTATTCTTCTAATTTTGGGATTGAGTCTTATGGCCTGTGCCAATGGCTCTATAAACAAGGCAAAAAGTAGGGGGAACAAGGGGCAACCTTGCCTCGTGCCTCTTTGGAGGAGGAAGGGGTCTCGTATATTTCCATTTAATCGAATTGATCCTTTTGGGTTAGTGTAGAGTCATGAAATCCATCTACAGAATGAGTCCGGAAAGCCAAAGCTGGTCAAAGAGGCCCAAATAAGGGCCAAAGGACCTTATCACAGGCCTTTTCCGCATCCAGGCTCATCACCAGGGCCAGGAGTTTCTTGTTGTTTAGATATTCTATAGTATTAACAGTTCTACAGATGTTGTCCTGCGTCTGTAGACCCGGGACAAAGCCGGTCTGATCCATATGAATTAGCTGTGGGATAATTGTCTCTAGGTGCCTGGTGATGATACCCATCAACATTTTATAGTCTATGTTCAAAATGGATATAGACCTGTATGATGAACATAACATTGGATCCTTGACGGCTTAGGAATTATTGTGATCACCACCTGTCCAAGAGGTAAATACCGCTTCCCTCATCAGCTAGCCAGAAGCTGAATTGTTCCAACAAGGGAACTATAGGCTTTTGAATTTCTTATAGAATTGCCCAGGTAACCATCCAGATCCGGCACTTCCCTGTTTTTAGTGAGTAATCCCTGCCTCTATTTCTGCTGTCTGTATGGAGCCAAGCTAATCTCATCTTCTTGCTTAAGTTTAGGGAAACATAAGTTTTCATGAAGCCTTCTATTTTCCCTAAGTCTGGTGGTGTATCTATTCCATATAAATCTTGATAAAACCTAGTGAATGCTTCCACCATTTCTGGAGAAGAGATCAGTTTCCTTTTTGTTACTGGGTGGGAGACTTTATGTATTGTCACATTTGCTTTTTTCTGCCTAAGTCTACTAGCTAGTAGACGGAGGGCCCTAGTGCCACCTTCAAAAAATTTCTGCCTCAAGTACTATAAATTTTGCTCAACCTGGTAGTCTAAAATCGAATTAAGTTCTTTCTTATATTGTTGCAATTTTTTATATATTGGAACTGAGTGATTCATTTTTTGAGAGGCCCCTAGTTCTTTGATTTGAGTTAGGAGATTAGTTTTCCTAACCTCTCTCTTTTGTAATGTACTGCTAGTGAAATTAGTTTATCCCTAGTAACGGCTTTTACTGTGTCCCAAAGTATCGTGGGGGGACCTCAGGGGACCTATTATACTCCAAAGTTTCCTGAATTGATTGTAACACCGCCTCCTGTACCTCCTTCCTCTGAATAAGGGCAAGATTAAGATGCCATAATGTGCATTTTTTCGGGTGCCTTAGGTGGAGTTGCAAAAGGAGAGGGGTGTGGTTGGAAAGGACCATTTGTCTATTCTCTGTTGTTTCTATTTGATATGCAAATTCCTATAACACAAAGAAGTATCTATTCTAGAAATTTTTTTATGAACCGCAGAGTAAAAAGAATAATCCCTTTCAGACAACATGAAGTCTTGCTATATTATAACAATTGCAGTTTGTCCCACCATTAGAACTGCTCCGGAGGTGAAAGAGTTAACTCCCATTCTAAGAATGGAACTTGGAGCGCGAGCTCGGTTAGAGAAGCTCTGTCTGGGTTATTTCAAACTTAAACTGTCAGATTCTTTACTCCGCCTCACTGAACAGTCACTCCGGAGATTTCTCCTCCTGCTCGGTTCATTTCTCGGTTTAAACAGTGTTTTCTCGGTTCAAATCAACCGAGAATATTATTATTTTAACCGCAAAACCAATCGGTTCAAGCTCTGTCTGTGGTATCGCCAGATTGTCCAGTCACTTTCTCCGAAATCTATCTCATCCGCCACCGCCTGTAAAGGTCGGTTCGGCTTCGTTCCACCGGTTCAGGAATATGATGTTGAAGAGTTTTATGAACCATAGGAGGGGAGGATGATTATGAACAGTATGAATGTGACTTGGAGGGTCTGGGTGTGCCTATTGAACCGACATCCCCCAGACAGACCTTTAGAATCTCCCTTCGCTTTCTGAGTCCCCTCTCACTTTATGTTTTACAAAAAGTTGTTGAAACCTCCAGCTCCCATTGGAGGAAGCTGTGGATGAGCAAGAGGAACCTGATTTTGTAGAAATGATGGATATTCCAGAGTTCAGGAGATTGTCTATTCCTTGCATAAATCATTAGAAACAAACAATAAAAATTTTAAAACTCCTAATTCTGTGCCTCCTGTGGACAAAAAGATGGACAGGAGGTACACTCTATCAGGTCCTGATACAGAATTCCTTTCACAACAATGCAGTCACATTGGTGTGGTTCAGGCTACAGCCTGTGATAAAATAATATTCCTTGGCTTCACATCCTCTGACAAGGATTCAGGAAGATTGATGCTATGGCTAAAAAACAATACATGGCAGCGTCCTTGGGACTCAGGCAAGCAAATTACATGGCTTATGTAGCAAGGTATCAAAAATCTAGATGGGACACTGTCATGGCTTTTGGCCAAACAGGCCTCTGGCCAGCTTGCTAATGAGCTGGAACAGGTGGCTGCTGATGGCATTGAGGCATCTAAGGTGCAGTTTCATGCTGCTGTGGATTTTAATGATGTATCCTCTAGAGTCATGGCTACGTCTGTAGCTTTTGTAGGTTGGCCTGGCTCAGGTGTACTAGCTTGTCACAGGATACCCAGACTAAGGCTATGGATTTTCCTGTGGTTGGAAATTCTCTGTTTGGGGAGCAGACAGAGAATTATATGAAGAAAATGGATGAATATAGGACTACCTATAAGAGTGCTCAGGCTAAGGAGCGGCAAGTCACTCCTCAGAGGCAGATCCCCAGGGGTAGAGGTAGGCCTTTTCACCAAACCCAGGCCTCCTCTGCTTATTCTCAGAGGGGTTCTTCAGAGGGAGAGGCAGACGGGGTGTGGGCAGGCCTGCTCCCACCCCTCAGCCTAAAGCACCTGCCAAACAGACACCCTGATGGGGTGCCCAGGGCCGATTCTCCTTTACCTGTAGGGGGCAGGTTGGCTTACTTCGTTCAGAACTGGGTGTCTCTAACTTCAGACAAGTGGGTCCTGGAAGTAGTAAGCCAGGGTCTGGTTCTCAGCTTCAAAAAGTTCCCAAAGATGAGAATCAGATCTTTCCCACCTGCAAACTCTTTAGAGACCTTTACTTTAGAAACAGAAGTCTCAACCCTCCTGGCTCTCAGAGCTGTAGAAAGGTTTCTCCCTACACCAGGCAAGGGTCTGTACTCCAGATATTTCCTTACCCCAAAAAGACAGGAGAATGGCGGCCCATTTTAGACCTGAGATATCTGAACAAACACCTTTGAAACCAAAGTTCAGAATGGTAACTCTGGCAATGATTTTACCTCTCTAAGGCCAGGGACTGGCTAGCCTCCTGGACCTCAAGGATGCCTATTTTCACGTCCTAATCAGAAGCTCCCACTGAAAGTACCTCAGATCTGAACTGCCCTCAGGTCACTACCAGTTCAGAGCAATGCCCTTCGGCCTCACCTCTGCCCCAAGGGTATTCACAAAATGTCTGGCAGTAGCAGTTGCTCATTTAAGAAGGCAAAGGATTGCTGTCTTTCCCTATCTGGACGACTGGCTCATTGTAGGCCAGTCCCCAGAACAGGTAAAATCTCACCTGCAAGTTACCCAGCAGCTGCTCACCTCCCTGGGCTTCTTGCTCAATCTTCCAAAGTCAGTTCTGGAACCAGTTCAGGTGCTCACCTTCATAGGTGCAGGGTGGACACAAAGCAGGCCAGAGCCTTCCCTACCCTTAGAGAGGGTAAGACTTGGTGGCTCTGGCCTCCTCCTCACTCTGCAGGTCTCTGACCAGCAAGACACTTTTGCAGCTCCTGGGGCACATGGCTGCGTCCACAGCTGTAGTGCAAGGAGCAAGATTTCAGATGAGGGACATTCAGTTTCGCTTGAGAGCCTTTTGGTCTCAGAGAAGAGACCCCCTTTCCAAGTTGGTCCCAGTGACCCAAACCCTGACCCAGGCCCTCCAGTGGTGGCAGGATCAGAGCAATTTAAGACTGGGGGTTCCCTTCATTCCTCTGTCTCACTCCTTGACCCTCACTATGGATGCTTCCCTCCTGGGGTGGGAGCCCACATGGGCGACCTCTCCACTCAGGGGAGTGTGGTCCCTCAGAATCTCTGCTCCACATCAATTTGCTGGAACTCAGAGCTGTCTTTTAGCACTTCAGGTGTTTTCTGCGTCTGTTCAGAACAAGTGGTACAAGTCAGAACAGACAACACCACAGCAATGTGGTACATCAACAAGCAGGGGGCACTCGGTCTTCGGCCTTGTGCACCGAGGCAATGAAGTTGTGGTCTCTGGCCTATTCCCTGAACACTTCCCTCATAGCAGTTCACCTTCCAGGAAAGGACAATGTCCTAGCAGATGCTCTCAGCAGGATTTCCCAGGGCCATCACGAATGGTCTCTGGATCCTCAAGTACTGGGGATAGTTTTTGCCAGATGGGGCACCCCTCAGATAGATCTTTTTGCAGCCCCAGACAATCACAAACTTCCACTGTTCTGTTGCAGGCCACCAGTGTTGGGCTCAGTCCCGCTGGATGCCTTTCTCCTAGATTGGGAAGGGAAGTTTCTTTATGCCTTTCCCCCCTTCCCTCTCCTATTCAAGGTGCTAGTCAAAATCAGATCCCAGCCTTGCAGGGTGATTCTGATTGCCCCAGATTGGGCCAGGCAGCCCTGGTACCCACTCCTTCTGTCCCTAGCAGTCCATCTTCCCCTGTGTCTCCCCAGGAATCACAACCTGTTAACCTGTGCCCAGGGAGAGTTTGTATCCGAACCTCAACCCTCAACCTCAAGGCCTGGCTCTTGAGGAGTTAGAATTTGCTGACCTACACCTTTCTCAGGGTGTTCTTGAAACTTAAAGGCTTCTAGGAAGCCTTCCACTAGGGCTACTTATAATTCTAAGTGGAAAAGGTTTTCCATTTGGTGTTCTGGGAAACATATTTCCCGGAATCTGCTGATTTGCCCATTGTTTTGGACTATATGGTCCATCTTAATTCTTGGGCCTGAGACCAGCTACCCTGAAAGTACATTTGGCAGCTGTCTCTGCTTTTTGTTTCAGCAGGAAAGCCCTCCCTTCCGCTCACCCTGTATTTTCCAAGTTTTTAAAGGATTACTTCATACTAATCCACCTTTTAGGGATCCGGCCCCTGCCTGGGACCTTAATGTTTGCATTGCCCAGTTAATGCAACCCCTTTTTGAACCTCTGTCTTCTGCAGAGCTTAAGTACTTAACTTGGAAAACTGTTTTCCTAGTGGCTATCACTTCTGCCAGGCGCATAAGTGAGTTGCAAGCCTTGTCAGTAGAAACTGACTTTATTTCTTTCCACAGGGATAAGGTAGTCCTCAGGACTAACAGGAAGTTTTTGCCTAAGGTGGTTTCAGATTTCCATCTTAATCAATCTATCTCCCTTCCAGTGTTTTTCACTGAACATTCCTCCTCTGGCTAGAGGAGATTGCACAGTTTAGATGTTAAGAGGGCCCTAGTTACTATATAGAACGTACCAAGGGTCACAGGTTCGAATCCCTCCAACTTTTTCTCACTTATGGTGAGGTCGGAAAAGGGAGACCTGCCACTAAGAGATCAATTGCCAGGTGGATTGTCTCTTGTATCCAATTTTGTTATCAGAAACTGGGGAAAGTCCTCTCTGGCCTGAGGGCTCATTCTACCAGAGGTACAGCCACGCCTCTAGCTGCTGCCAGAGACATCCCTATCTTAGAGATATGTCAAGCAGCTACCTGGAAAACGGTACACACTTTCACCAAGCATTACTCCTGGATGTCCAGGCCAGGAGAGATGCTCAGTTTGCACAGCTGTGCTTCAGAGCCTATTCTAGTAGGTTCTGTCCCTCCTCCATGGAAATTGCACTGTGTAATCTGCAATTGTCATAATATAGCAAGACTTCATGTTGTTTGAAGAAAAAATTACTCACCTTAGTAATGTTGTTTCTTCTAATGGGAGTCTTCTATATTATATTTCTCTATACTCTAGAACTTCTACTTGGGTATGGGGTGGGCAAGCCTAGTGGTAGTTATGCCCATTATATGTTTTCCACCCCTTCTTGGGGTTTTGGGGTGTAGTGTTTTATTTTATCTCATATTATTGCTTATATTATATTATTACTTCTGGTCCCCTGACTTGAGTCTTGTGTTGGGACCAGGAATATGTGTTAATAGTCAGGTAGCCAGTTGGCTAGTGTAGGTTACAGCTTCCACACAGACCTTAGTGAGTTTTGCTCGTAAAGATCTGACAGTTTAAGTTTGAAATAACCCAGACAGAGCTTCTCTAACCAAGCTCGCGCTCCAAGTTCCATTCTTAGAATGGGAGTTAACTCTTTCACCTCCGGAGCAGTTCTAATGGTGGGACAAACTGCAATTGTCATAATATAGCAAGACTCCATTAGAAGAAACAACATTACTAAGGTGAGTAATTTTTTCTTCATGCCCATGCATTCTTCTCCAAGAATCAGTATACCCCAATTCCCTAACAGTCTTCCCACCTTCTTGGCTAATGCTATGATTTGTTCTGGGGTCCCATGTGATATTCAAGTGGTCATCTAAAGCTAAGTTGAAGTCTCCTCCTACAATTAAAGGATCCTCCATCCAGGCATTTATTTTCATTCTAAGAGATCTGTAGTATTTATAATTGTATCCCGGGGGGGGGGGCATATACGGAGGCTATAGTGATCATTTGTCCACTGTAGCATCCCTTGACAAGGGCATAGCAGCCATCCGGGTCTACCAGAGTGTCCTTTAATTCGACTGCAACCTGCTTGAGTACCACTATCAGAGTGCCTCTACGACACCCCCCTTTATAAGATGAGGCAATTACATGGGCAAAGCCAAATTTTCCCAACTTCTTGTGTTCCTTTTTGATAGATGGGTCTCTTGCAGCAACAAAATCTGCCTTTGATTTTTAATATAGGAAATTATTTTACTTTTATAGAATTAGTATATCCATTGACATTAAAAGAAAGAAATTTTGTAGCTACCGAGACATTTTTGTTTTCTATAATAAACCCTTTTATAATTACAGAATTCCTTTGCATCTTAGTAAAATTAGAGTTTCAGACTGGGGGTTGACTTTAGGGGTCCGTAGTGCAGCAACAGTAAACAAGTAAAACTTGTAATAAAACATTTAACTTTCCTGCAACGAGCAGTTAACCAAGATGTAATAGCTAGTATTAACGATTAACTAACACTTCCAAGGTTGGAGGCTGTAAGTGTACCAACCTGTTCCCTTCGTTTATACTCCTGCCAGGAGGTAAGTTGTGGTCCGGTAAGGGAGGAGAGATGTGACAGCCTATTCGGTGGCCCTCTTCCGGAGTCCACACAATATTATGAGGCTGTCTTTGGCACAATGCCAGTGGATCTGCAAAATTTAAACAGCATGTCACGGGCAGTTGGGTAGGAGTTATGTGCTCTTACATTTAATCGCCAATGCCCTTTTATTAAGAAATTCCCTTATTTAAAGAGGAAAGAAAAGAAAACAGACAAGGGGGGAAGGGATTTCTCCCATCTTATTAAGAAAAGGATATAAGGTTGGGGGAAAAGGATGAGCCACCCTTTAATGCAGCTTACCCATCCTTTGAATGGCTTGTTATTATATGTTTCCTCTTGAATAGGACCAAATTTAAACTTTCTCTGCCCCTCCCTGCCCCCCAGCCCCATTCAGAGAACACTTCCTAAAATGTTTTAAAATTAATTTCTCCTCATAGGAGATGTATCCCTCCGAATCCCATGTCCCCAGGACATCCCTCAGCATGCATTCGTTATGAAATAGGCCTTTTTGAAAGTTCAGTGAGCTTGCCATGCTCGGAGGCAGCAAAGAGCCTCCTATTAGTCATGCAATGTTCAAGTCTCCCTAAGTTCCCAGAAACCTCTTCCCAGTCCTTCCTTCTTTTAGGTACCAACAGAAACTCCTTAGGGCAGTAGAGATGTGGGCTCACTTTCAAAACCTCAGCTCTTTACAGGACACTGCCTCGAATATGAAGTTACCCTGACAGTGGGGCTGCGAGATTTGGGCCAATCTTCCGGGAGGGACACATACATTGAAAAAAGAAGAAAAAAAAACCAAAAAACTCCCTCAGTCCATAAAGATCCTAAATCAGCCGTATGGAGAGGACACTGAACCAGCGGTAGGGAGAGCCCACGAAGCATCTCTGCAAATCACGTCTCAGTCCATTCAGTAGCTTTCGTTGTGTGCTCTCTCTTGTGTGATAGACAGGACTGGGAACAGCAAAAAATTGGCATGTAGGGCGCTGAGCTGGAAACTACGCTTAGGAGGAACTAGGGGGATTCCAGGGCTGTACTTAAAAAAAAAAAAAAAAAGGGATAGTGAATGTACTCACAGCTAGGCATTAATCAGTTCTCACCCTAATTCAGTCTTCATCCTCACTCAAATCTCCGTCTGATGTACCCAGCAGTTTCTTCATTAGGTCTTGAAGCAGTTGCATACTTTGGGTAACTTCCTGGGCGCTGGGACCATAGGATGTCTCGAGCCACGGGCTGTCAGCGGAGTCTTAATTTTCGCTTCTGAGGAAGTTGTTTGGATGTATCAGGCAATTGAATCCCTCTTCAACAGCCTTCTCTGGCTTCCTCGGGGTGGTGTAGATTTTGGGTCCTTCTTGCCAATGAATACGTTAGAGTGGGTAGGGGATCTAAACCCCGATATTCTTCTCTCACAGAACTTTAATCAAAGGGCCATATTCCATCCTTTGTCTTTGAATTTTGGGTGGATAGTCCTTATCAAAATACAACCTGGAATCAAGGTATTTAATTTCTTTTTTTTGCTAGGCTCAGGATGTCCTCTTTTGTGTGGTAACTTTGAAACTTGATTATGGAGCGGGGTCTAGCAGATTGTTCTCTGGGTCTCGGCTGAAGCAATCTGTGAGCCCTTTCTATGCACAGGTCATAGCCTGGGAGAAGCTCCAGTATGTCCTGGAGAAGGTCTGTGAGAAAATCTACCATCTGACCTGTTTCCGAGCCCTCTTTCAGGCCGTACATACAAAGATTATCTCTTCTGGACCAACTTTCTAGGTCCAGACATTTCTGGTCTAAGCCTATGACTTGTTGGCAAATAACTTGTAAGGTACGGCCTATGTGCATGACTCTGTCCTCTGTAGTCACCAGGTGGTCTTCCATCTCCTGGATCCTGCTCTCAACCTGCGACAGTTTCTGATTAATTTGCTGAAACTCCGTTTTGTTCTAGGCTCACATCTCGTGAATCTCTTTTTTAATATTGTTTCGACGTGTTGTCTTGACAATTTCTCCTGTTCTTCATCTGTATTGTATATGCTAGGGGCCCCCTTTAACTGGGCCTGAGCGGGCAGGAGAGCAGTTTCTCAATCCTCCCCCATCTTTGTCCAATTTAGATCGTTTTGCGCCTGATCTCGAACCTCTCTCCTTCTGTGTACCTCCTCCTTACATTTTGTTTGCTTTTTAAGAAAAATCACTACTGTATGGGGTTTTAGATTGTAGGATGGAGAGCCTGTCTTCCTAGCTGCTATGTTGATCCGTGGCGGAACCGGAAGTCCGGCCCTCCAATAATCTTATGATAATGAATGTGAAGAAGAAGAAGAAGGAGAAGAAGAAGAATCATCAGCGTTTATATAGCACTTTTCATACACAGTGTATCCCAAAGTGCTTTACAAGCAATGCCAGACTGGTAGTGAAGTGACCGAATGTGTGGTGGTGGCCGTATTGCACATCATCACCCACTCACAGCCTGGATAATTGCATGAACCAGTTTATGGGAAGGGGAATGTTGGCCAGGACACAGGAAATGTTCCCTACTCTTTGCGAAGAGTGCCCTGGGTTCTTTTACTTCCACCTGAACACCCACCAGGACAACACCAGGATGGGCTTTAGAAGGATCTCGGTTTAACGTCTCATTCAAGGCGATGCACACTCAGCAGTACAGCACCCCCAATACTGTACCGGATGCCAGTGATTTTTAGGTGCAAGTCCAATCCTGTGGGATAAGAACCCACGGCCTTCTGGTCCAGAAGCGGATGTGTTACCAACTGAGCCATGCTGACACCATGGTAATGCTTTTGGCTCAAAGTACATATCAAGAGATAATCCTTATTTAATAGTTAAAGATGGCTCAGGGAACCTATTAGACCAAGTGAATTAATTTAAGTATCTGGGTTTTTTCTTGTTTCTTGTATGACTTTTAATGGTCAAGTTAAGTCTGCTAGTAAGCTATTAATCGGAAGATTGGGCTGTTGTATAAGTTTAAACATTATATGTCTTACAATACTCAATATGCTCTTGCTGTAGGGATGCTATTGCCCCATTTTGATTTATGTTTCTTCTTTGTATAATAATTTGGCCTCTCATGAACTTCACATTCTTACAGTGGCATTTAATAATATCTGTCGCTTTATTCTTCTTGCTGCCTTAAAGATGCAACATTATGTGTTGTATTCTTCTATTGGCTGGCTTTCTCCTATTCTTAAATTTGTATACTCTAAGGGATGTCTGGTTTATAAGTCTGGTTACTCTTCTTCCTCTTTCCCCTTGTCTGATCTATTTACTCATAGGTGTTCTTCTATTACTTTACGGTCTACAAGGGGTATCACCATTATAGTCCCTTCACATAAAAATAAATTTGGGTTATGATCCTTTTCTACTTCTGCTGCTAAATTGTGGAATGAGTTGCCATTGGAATTGCTGTCAGTTTCTACTTTCTCAAGTTTTAAAGAACAATTTAAAATGTATTTGTACTCCCTGAATGACTGTGAATGTAATATATGATTTGCTTAGTCTGTAATTTGTTATATGTAAATTTTGTATTTATGTTAAATGTCCAGGTCGGACCTGAAAAAGGGCTTTTTGTCCAGTGTCCCTACCTGGTTAACAAATTTAAAATAAAAAATAAAATAAAAAAATAAAATACAGTGGCAATCGTACAAAAGTTTTATTAGTACTGAGGTATACCTCGAGGTAGCACTGAGGCACTCAAGTTCAGTTTGCATTGACTGTAATGTGATCCTGCCTCAGTACCACTGAGGTATACCTCAGTACTGATAAACTTTTGTACGATCACCACTGTACACCGCGAATAACATGGGTGATAGCACAGAGCCCTGTGGTACCCCACATGACCGGGAAAACTTGTCAGAGGAATACATCCCCAAAACAACTCTCTGAAACCTGCTGGTGAGGAAAGATTGAAACCATCTGAAGACCGTACCCAATAGTCCACAGATCAGCCGCAGGCACTCCAGCAGTACACGATGGTCCACAGTGTCAAATGCCACAGACAGATCAAGAAGAACCAAGATGGAACAGCTCTTCTGATCTCTTGCTATCAGGAGATCACTGAGGACCCGAACAAGGGCCGACTCGGTGCGATGCCTCTTTCGAAATCCAGACTGGAGAGGATCGTAAATGTCATGGATGGTAAAGTGATCCTCAGGCTGCAGCGTGACCACCTTCTCAATAACCTTTCCCACAAAGGGAAGGTTAAAGATGGGTCTGTAGTTAGCAGGACAGTCTGGGTTGAGAGAGGATTTCTTAAGGAGAGGTGTCACCACCGCCTCCTTCAGGGTGTCCAGAAACACACCTGACTCTAACCTACACCAGACAATCTCAGCTAGGACCGGGCGATGATCTGAAAGCACCCACAAGGAGGTGAGTTTGGCCTGGGTCCAAACTACAGCAGGTCAGCTGCATACTCTGGATAATCCTCATGACATCCCGATCACTGGTCAGCTGAAGTCAGACCAGACAAACAGAGGAACTGCAACCTCCCACTGACCACCGCCATTCCCATTGGAGCGAGCTGCACAGATCTCAGACCTGATGTCGGCAACCTTATCTGCAAAGAATCGAGCAAACTTGTCACATTTCTCTTGTGACAACATTCTCTGAGTCTGCAGACAGGCTGGATTGCACAGTCTGTCTACAGTTCGAAAGAGCTGAGCTGGTCGGTTCTCTACAGTGGCAGTCTCCCTGTACAGGAACTCTGCCTTCTTACAGGAAAAAGCCAATTGATTGTCCTTATAGTGGGCCATCAATCTAAGACTGTCGGCATCAAGGCCTGATTTCCGCCAACAACACTCCATCATTCGTTCCACTCTCCTCAGCTCTCTCAAAGTTCCATCCAACCAAGGGACCAAGAGCGCAAGGTGAGAGGCCCGAAACTGAACAGGAAGCGATTAAATCAGAGCCTCAGACACAGCCCTGTTATAGGCCTGTACCAGAGTATCTGGATCACTGCTTGCACTCGGTAGACTCCGATAGGTCCAGTACCGCAGCCAGGCCGTCTGGAGTCAGACCCCTTAAAGGGCAGTACCAGACCATCTCCATAGGGGCAGGCCTATAGGAGGGAACCTGGAAATTGAACCTTATAGTGTGATGGTCAGACCATCCAACCAGCTCCACCACCAAGTCAGAGGTCTCCGTACCCAGTAGGAAAACCAGGTCCAATGAATGACCGTGATTATGGGTCACAGAGGTAATCACCTGTGTGAATCCCAACAAATTATAAGCTGAAGGAAGTCCTGACCAAACTAGAGAGTTCATGGTCGACTCATATTGAAGTCCCCAGAACCATCCATCTGGGGAACTCCACACCATGTCGACGATGAAGTCCGTGACTTCCTGCAGGAATTACTTCTTGCCCCTGGGTGGACAGTAGACGAGAAGAATCCTGCACCCCATGCCTGCTCCCATGATACATTCAAATGACTCAGTCTCCCCAGCTAGCACATCTACTAGGTTCTATTCCATTCTGAATCATATGGCTACACCCTTGCCCCTATGATCCATCCTCAGATGGTGCATCAGCGAGAACCCAGACGGAATAGCTGACTCAAGAACTGGGCCAGAAGTTTCATCCAGCCAGGTCTTGGTGATGCATGCTAGATCTGATGACCGAAAGAGGTGGGTAGGGGAAGAGACTGTGTTTATGGCCACAAGATTGGCACCATTTTGTTTTTTTGAGATGTGCACATTAAAAGTCTTTAAAAGTCCTAGTCCTGCAAGAAAAAAATAAGGAGGAAAGGTTGTGTACAATACCCTCTAATTACATGAATCTCTTTACAATTTAAGTTAGGATAGGAGGCTTGAGCTAGGGCCAGTCTCCCCCAAACCTGATACCTGTAAGAGTCCCAGATTTAAGTGTCACAGAAAGATAGTCAGGATTCTTTCAGTCTTCCTCATTGTCTGATTACAGTCTCCCGGGATCAAAGTCCTTCATTATTGTTTCCACGAGATCATGCTTCTTTCTGGTCTCTGAACATGTGTACTTTGGCCAAGTGGGTCACTTTAATTTTGGCAGGAAACTGCGACTGTGAGAAATCCCCAGTTCATGGAGGAAAGCTCTGATCTAGTCGAATGCTTTGCACTGGGAACACGTCGCAAAGCTCAAGTCGGGGAACAGGGAAATCTTCTGTCCATCCCTAATCTCCAAGCTGCCTCTAGGATTATGTCTCTTTCAGAGGGGTAAGGACAACCAACAAAGTTGTTTCACCCTTCGATCTAGTTAGAGTTTGACAGGATGTAATCTGGTATGCCTTGCATACCAAAGGAGCTGGGTCGAAACCATTAAGTTCAGCTAGCGAGGTTGATATGCATGTTTTCGAGTTCTCACCCTCAGTATTCTTGGGTAGTCCCACCATTCTAAGGTTTCTGGCCCTAACTTGAATTTTGACATTTTCTAGCCGAAAACAGTGGTCTTTATTATTATATAGTATATGGTTAGGGCTAATTCTAGATGGAAAACAGTGGCTTCCCAAATGTTATTGTAGGACAGTTCAAAGGTCAAAAAGTTGTTGTACTATCGTTCTGACATCAGATCGATGGTACAACAATTTTCAACCAACCAAAGGCTACTACATATTTGGCTAAAAACAGAGCTGATCAAACAATGTGCTCTAAAATGGTGGAGGTGTCTAACAATCAGTCGGTAGTGCCATTCAGTCAGATAGTTGGGACATGGACTGCCATACTCGGCTCCATGTTCCCAAACTATCAGTTTGCCAGTTTGTTTATTTTTTTGTTTCTTTTGCCGAGAGCAGGACCGCAGGAAGCAGTGAAGCACCGGTATCTTCTGTATCGGAACTGGATGGCGACTGCAGCATGGACGGGAGGAAGCGACAGTAGCGAGGCGGGACAATATTCACAAGGATGAACCTTGTCAAAAGTCAAACCTCCTACAGTTTGGGGAACTATATACTTATATAAATAGTATATGGTTACAGTTTATACACAACAGCAGTAGCATGTTCCGGGAGGTGATTCTGAACAAGGACCTCTCTAGCCGCTTTCTCGAGGTCTGTGTGAATGATACTCATCGCACTGGATATAACATAGCCTTTAGTTGAGTGAGCAACCATACACTATTCTATATATGTTTACATGTACAGTTACTGTGTCTCTTGTGGTTGTGAGAGTGCATTCTTGAGTTCTTTGGGTGAGAGAACTGTGAAGTGAGGCTGAGCCGTTCTGGCACATAAATGACTGGAGAAGAAACTCTTACAACCATAAGAACACAGGAAATGTATATATAAACATATTACAAATCATGTTAAAGACCTTTGTTTAAAAAACTGGAATTTGAATTAAAATCAGTATGCTTTACTTTGCAGTATATTAGAGAATCCCCTTTGTGGGAAATAGATTGTGCCAAATGAATTTACAACTTCAGAATTTTAGAACTGTTTGCATGGAATGTTTAGAAATAAACAATCCTGATTGGCCAAGCATGATGTAATGATTTATCATTTCTTTGATAAGTCCAGTGGTTGCTGCCGGAGATTTCCAGGCCATCCCTGTTGCCTCTTTGGCTTCAGTTACTGCTGCAGTCACCTGTTGCTCACAAACCTGCAGCTTGCCCTGAATATGAGTGACTTTTTTTGTCCAAGGCTATCAGCCTTCTGTCCGTAGCCTTACCTGCTTGAAAGACGTCCTGCAAGGTTGGTTCATCCGCTGGGAGATCTGCTGCTAATGCTTTTCAAGACCACTACTAGACAGCTCAGCCTGCTGGCCTCTCCGCCACCACCTTCTCATATTTGCTTTTCAGTTTCCCCACCATAATTTTTATTTTGGCATGAAAACTTCCCCAGGACACTCCAGAGACTGATTTATAGGTGAAATATATATTTCGGCAAGTTTAACGTTGTAAAATGATAACTTTAAATAATTTGCTCCCAGCGCTTGAGACAGACGTGTCTTGCCATGCTGGTAGCTGGCCACACCCCACTCATCCAGGTATTCTTAACATGAAATATTTCTGTATTTGTTAGTTTTTTCATATTTTTGTATTCTTTTTTCTTGGTGTTCTCTCCCTCTCATACTTGCTTACACAGAAAGCAGCCAACTCCAAAACCGCAAATGATTGTCTTTCAAACTGCCGCTATGACCGGCTGCTCTCACATACCTCGAAGTTGTCATGGGCTTTCTGTCATGCCAATTCAAGGAAGCAAAACACCTGCCCCAACATGTCAAACTCTGTCCCCACCCTAACACACACTAAATCTATAATTTTTTTTTACACTATTTTTTTTTTCTTAACTGCTGTACACAAACTCACCGAGTGAGCAAGAAAATGAGGCGTTCTTGACAAGGGAAGTGAATCACTGTCCATTTCCAACACTGCTCTTTCAAGAATCTGGTTGCATTCCTTTTTCTTTTTTTTATTTCTTTTTATTCAAGTTCAGGTTGCAATTTACATCAAGCAATCGTTCCCAAGAAAAGGCCAAACACCATTTACATTTGATCTTACACTTTGCTGTCAATACAGGCTCTATTGTGACACTTTTCCTATTGTAACCTCACAAAGGAGGTGCATTACATTCTCATTATTAACACCAGTGGCTTTATTCACAGCCATTGCCTTATTGGACTATCACTCTAATGGTAAAATTACAAGACATAATACACATGCCATATGGCTTATTTACTGTTGCGTCCATATTTATTTATTGAAATGTTTCAACAGGAAGGCACACTGAACAACAAGTCGCTCATCTCCTGGTGTGACCTGGGGGGAAGGGGTACAATTGGAATGAGACATCAAACATTCAAGTTGCAGGATCAACATTAATATACAGTTGTAAGGCAGGTGTTACAAACAGTGTTACAACAGTGTTGCGCATAACATGTAGAAAGAGTGTGTAACCCCTTGGTGGCGCTATCCCAAGGGCTACTTCCCCTGCCTGCTTAACTACTAACAGGTTGAGGGGCCTAGGTTCAATGGCGGTGCCTCCACCCAGAGGTCAGGGTTTGCAGTAGTTAAACTAACTTGGTCACAGCCCTCTGGGACACTGTAACCCCCTTTCCCACTAGTAGCCCACACAATGCATTAGGAATATCTTCACAATGTACACTTACCCCCAGGACTGGCTCTGTCGACTGGACTCTGGGGACCCCCTGTAAAACAAGATAATACAGTGCAAAAACCACAGTACAATACTTTAACATAAACAAATACCTCAGCCAGTGTAACTTTGCTGAAACCAACAGATCTGATTTATTTAAGGAACTGTAACAAGGAAGGGGGAAATCAGGTTAATTAGGTTAAACACATTAATAATCACAGTACTGTGCACATATTCAGAGTCCCAAATTGTCACTTTCACTTGGTACCCAGGATGGGGGGGGGCTAGCCAGGATCGGTGCAGCTGGTTGGGGCCCTGTGATGGAAAAACACTTGCACAATACCCAGTTGTAATCCAGAGCCAGGTGGCTCAGTTCATAAAGAAATGAAAAAGCAACAATTAGATGACACACTTGCAATTCGGTGCACAGATGGCAGGGAGCTACCCTGCTTTGTACTCACAAACTCAGTGCTGGGAACTGGATGGAAAGCAGATTGTCCTGGATTGCCAGGAGGAGCAGACCGTGTGGACAAGGTCCTTGTGACTGGACCCCACTGCAGTTTAGAGCAAATAGATGTAGTCTGAATTAAGCTGGGGTTTGCTTCCAGCTTCATGCACTCAATTCACTGTACTGGGGATTTGAAACACGATTCCCCATAAGCACTGCACACATCTATATGTAAAAGGAAAGTACTATACCAGGCAGGCTGCTTCTCAATCCTGACTGCAATTACTGCACAATAACCGGGAGAACACACAGCAAATTCAGTTCCTGACAGACCGAGTGTGATTCAGAAATTTCTCCAGTCTTCTACAGGGTGAGCCTGGTTTCTACTCTTCAGATCTCCTTTCTTCTCCTACAGGTCGGATTCAGTCCGAACGGGTGCTTGCACAGGCTACAGACCGAAAACTCAGGGCCTTACACGCGCTTCCCGCGCTAAAACTTTACACCGAAGAAGCACAGGGCTTCTTGTCTCTTCACTGCCAAAACTGATCTGATCTTTCCAGTAGACAGAGCCGGGCATTTCCTTTGAGTTCCTCCCAGTTCAGTTGGCTGTGACTCACAGTAAACTTCCCCTGTTGGTGGAAAAAAGGTGCCGAAGTCAAAACTACATTTCCCAGAGTCACTGCCCTTACAATCCCCTTACAGCAGGCTCCAGAGGAGAGTCCATGTTCTGATTCGCCCAGAGCAGGCTCCATTTTAAAGGATCCCCACCATGATTGGTCCAATTCAGCAGTTCAGAACCAACATGAGGGAGCTACTCTGCACTGTCCTTGCTACAAGAAAGCAGGTTAAATCAAACTGCATTTTCATTATTACTCTAACAGGTTACAAGCAAACAATTACATCTTTGAAGAATGCTCCTTTTGCCCACTTAACGATGGCAGAAACAGAGCGATTTGGCAGTAGCTCGAGCGGGACTCAAGCAGGAAAACAGACAGACCCCCCATACAAACTAATTATGTCTGCAAGCAGACAGCGCTTAAAGAGACAGTACCAGAGGCTCTAAAAGCACTCACAAATAAACGGCTTAAACGCCAAACACCATTCAGGCTTGGAGCATTCAAGCAAGCTCCTGGAAGACTTTTTGGGAACCCCCATTTGCAGGGGGGTTACAAGTGGACAATAATAAGTGCCAGGTTAATAAGTTAAACAAATGCTTATGTGAAAGAAAAGGGGGAAAGGGGAAGGGGGGTGAGGTGGGGGGAGGGCGATATTTCACCTGTATTGTAGCTCCTTAAAAATAAGCATTGTGGAGCAACTTATGCAACTGTTATTTAAACACTTACGTATAAACTATTTCAACTCTGAACAACTACCCCAGCCTAGAAAATTTAAAACACTTTTCCCGCATCTGGAGGACATGTATCCTCTACATACATGGGAGCTTAATGTAATGTAATGTCAGAGCCCAAAACAAAAGCAGCTCTATACAAAATGCACCATGAATGAACTGAAGCTACCCCTATGAAGGACACCATCTTAACCTTATGGTCACAAGCAGATAATCCTCGGTAATCATATCTGTAATACCATACCATCCCTCCCCGCACACACACATCCACACACCTAAAGAGTACATCACTTTGCAGTAAGCCAGAAATAACACATGAAGAAGTACATGAGTCGGTGATGTGGGGAGTGTCCATAGTAGCCAGAAAAGCACTCTAAATTAATCAGATAGCTGAGCTACAGCCCTCAAATCAGGCCTCCATAGAAAAGTTTGCAGATGAGTGATAGAAATGATCAGTTCCTCCATTTACTCACCGTCCAGTTGCGCTCCTTCTTCTTTTAAATTCTGTTTATCCCCCTCCTACACCCTGTCAGCCCTGCATCCTCAGGAGATCCTCGGAGTCTACCCCTGCAAGCCACCTTACCCGAGTCCATTGCTAGTACCCCATGGAGCCATGGTTTTCCCCTGGGCAGGGACAAGGTGGAGCCCTACACCTCGACAATCAGCTTTCATCAGTCCAGGTGGTTAGGTAGGTGGCTGCAGATTAGGGCTAGCTCCCAGAACTCCGTCTCCCGGGGCGGCAGGCATTTTCCTCCCACACGGTGTGCCCTGACATCAAGGCGCAGCACCGACGTCCACTGCGTCTCTGTGGCTAGCTCTTCCTGCAAGCAGGGCTTGCTGTACTTGAGCCTCTGCTTGGGGTCAGGCAAGTAGTGGCAATGGCCCCTCCCTCCCGCAGAGAAGACGAGGCTGTCGTGGGATGCTCAAGCCTATCTTCAGCGGCCGCCCTCCAGCGATCCGAGTCTGCTCCTGAACCCGGGTTACTGCCTGAAGCGGAAATTCAACCGCTGCACCAACGGGCTGGCTTTAGTTGCGCCTCCTTCTGATTCAGGTTCCACTCAAGCCGGAGCTTGCTTGCAAAGTCTCCAGCCACCTTTGGATCCATAAAGCTGTAGGATTTATCCTTGAAGGTGAACTGAAGGTAGACCGGAAACAAGATTCTGCAAGGGACTCCCACCGCATGAAGCTTTGCTGTCATACCCTCAAATAGTTTTCAGCAGAGCCTCATGGCATAAGCATAGTCTGGGAAAAAATGGCAGCTTAGCGTCCCCTAGCATGATCAGTGAGTGCTCTCCGATAGATTTTAGGATTTGATCATGGATTGCAGATGTAGTAGTAGTAGTAAACAACACAGTTCGGGCACCTTCCTGAATGTTTACAGCCCTTTTCAGGTTGATCCGTAGGCTTTAAGTATGGGAACTGCAAATCCGAGTCCGACCGCCAGTAAGCCAACTTTCCAGAAGGTAGGCAACTCACCCTCCTCTGTGCCTTCCGGTCACTCTAATATGCGAATGTTGGCCAGTCTTGCCATATTTTCCAGCTGCTCCAATCTGGCTCAAATTGTCCCCTGCTCCTTGATCGTGTGAGCGGAGGCTCCCAGTGCTTTCCCTGCCGTTCTTTCAGACTCTGCAATGGAGTTCACCATCGCCTCTACTTTTTGTTCCAGTACCACCAGCTTTTCATTTTGTAGATCCAGCTTTTTATCCAGCCATTGAATTGTGGTGGCAAACGCTGTTTGTGCCCGTTGTAGTGACTCCAGCGCTACTGATTGATCTCCATGGGTCGCCACGTTCCTGCTGTTCCTTCGGTGCTTTCTGTGGGTCTGCGCCTGCTCCTGCAGCATCTCCTTTCCTACATTTTTTGGCCTCCCCATCTTCCTGTATCATTAATTGGAGGTCTCTGCTATGGAACCTAGTTGATCAGCACCAGACTAATACAAAATTATTACTTGTTCTCGCCAGAAGCAGTATATTTTAAGATGAAACCATAAGGTTTTCAGAGCTCCAACAAAGCACGTGTACACTGCTAAGCTGCTGGCCACCCCGTCACGTTTCCTTTGTATTTCTTTTTCACATTATTGTTTTACATTTAAAATAAAATGGCACAACTTTGATATTATAGTCAGCAGTACTTTAAAGGGAGCACGCGGCTGTCCATTTCACTTGGCAGCGTCATTACGATACCTGCTCCCTTCGATCACACATTAGCAGGCACTCTTGGGGGGTTATACACAATACTGAAACTTCTGTATTTTAAAATGCAGCCCTGTTTCTTTCCTGTACAAAACCCACGATAATAACATAGGCTGGGGGAGGTTTAGACGACCGAGAGAGCAAGCCAGCAACCGGGAGTGGGAGGCACCGAGGAACACAAAGATAATCCACCTACTTCATGTACACACGCTCTACCTAGTGGAGAAACAGAAAACAGGAACTTCTTTTATTTAAATATGCTTCTACACAGAAAAATGATAATACTATCTAAAAATATATTTTCTTAATAATTTTATTCTTTTTAAAAATGAGCCATTGTATAATAGCAATAATGTACTCCAGGGTGTGTGTCATCTGGGACAACTTCTCTGGTGTTGAACGACTCAGCTCTGTGGCCTCGTGGTTTGCGCCACCTGAAGCATGACGTTAACTCCAGCAGGACACACACCTTGTTGTGCATTATTGCTTAAATTCTTTACTGTCTTCCTGACCCTATTCATTAAGTTGTCATCTCTTACTATCATGTTATTCAATTTCCACATATTGTTTCCTGTATAAGGAACATCACATAGAAATGGGAACATTACACCGGCCCACCATACAGTGGTAGCACTACTGCCTGCGGCACCAATGACCAGGGTTTAGGAGCAGATCTTGGGCATTGGAGGGTTGTGGGGGGAGGTTGAGCATCCAGGGAACTGCTTGCCTTCTCCAGGAAAGGAGGGGATCTGGCGCCAGGCACTTTTTGACCCTTAGTGGTGGCTGGAGGGGGTGCGGCAGTCTGAGTCCATTTGGTGGGCCTGTTGGATGGTAGCCGACAGAACTCCACTCATTGGGGACAGGAGCACTTCCGACCATGCACTGCGGTCATTGCATGACTGTTTCCATCTTGGTGACCATGGGGTCATGCACAAGGGGAGGTGTAAAACCACCTCGGCGCAAGCCCTGTGACACCTGGGATCTCAGCATGAGCCGGGACCCAAGCCAAAGTGTGGGGGGGGGGGATCTCCCCCCAAGTTGCCGACTGAGGATATAAAAAGACTCGAGAGGAGATAACAGGGATGTAGCATTGGCTGTAAGGAAGGCCTTGTAGATTATATGGATGCAAAAACATGATCAAGTCTTAATGATCAATTTGACATTTTTTGTTCATCAGAAGAAATCAAACTACTTGAATTGCTCCACTTTTCATGAACTGAGATGTACAGTATTTAAGGATTTTACCTCTTTTATATCTTTCACGTATGATATCCTCAAAAAAGAGTGCCATACTGATAAATGTAAAAAGGGTGTGATGAGGAGTGCCTTCCTGTAGTAGGGTATTACAGTTTTGCACAGTGTTCGGTTAATGTTTGTATAATGTACATAGTTGATAAGGATCTGTGGTTTGTTGTTCTATATCTGATAAAACCAATTGCTTTTAAGTGCATGCTGGTTTATATGAATGCAATCATGTATACTCTGTTAGATATGAAGCAGTAAATTCTCTCTGTATGATATTATATTCATCATTGTTGTTGAACTGAGCAATCTTTGCTGTAAACCTATTAATGAAAGTGTGTATCAGTAGTACCCTATGGATTTAGTGCATTAGAATATCTGTTGCAGTTTTTCTGGGTGGAGGAATAATTTATATCCTTGGTGTGCTCCTGTTCTAATGAGTCACTTTTCACTTTGACCACCTGTCACTTTAAATTGTGCATTATAAACTGGTAGACTTCCTTGGGCATGCTACTCTTCACAAAACGCTTGCCTGTGCAAAACATTGCAGGTAATAGTAAACTGAGTCCACAGTGAAGAAAGGAGGGTTACTAGTGGGGTACATGGGATCAGTACTGGGGGTCCTTTTAATGTCTTTATAAGTGACATTGCAGAGGGACTGAAAGGGAAAGTATGTCTCTTTGCAAATGACAAAAAGATCTGCAACAGGGTTGATACACAAGGTGGGGTGGAAAGGATGAAAAGTGACTTGGCAAGGTTGGAGGAATAGTCAAATGTATGGCAGCTTACATTCAATGCAAAGAAGTGCAAAGTAATGCACCTGGGAAACAAAAACCCAGGGAAGAGTACACAATGGTGGATGAGATACTGACAACAACAAAAATGAAAAGGGACCTGGGGGTAGTCATATCAGATGACCTAAAGGTGGGCCAGCAATGTGAGAAGGCAGTAAGGAGGGCTTGGGGGATACTGGGATGCATAGGGAGAGGCATCACCAGTAGAAAACAGGAAGTTGTTGGCCCTCTGTACAGACAGTTGGCAAGACCACATCTGGAGTACTGTGTACAGTTCTGGAGACCTCATCTCCGCAAAGACATGGACAGGGTGGAGGCTGTCCAGAGGAGGGCAACCAAAATGATGCAGGGTCTGCATCAGAAGACATTTGAAGAAAGACTAAAGGAACTAAAGATGTATAGCCTCGAGGAAAGGAGGGAGGGGGGCATGATAGAAACTTTCAAATACCTCAAGGGAATCAACAAAGTCCAAGAGGGTAGCATCTTTCAGAAAAAGAGATGTGCAAAACAAGGGAGCACAATTCGAAGATAGAGGGGGGATGGCTCAGAGGTAATGTGAGGCAGTATTTCTTCACAGAGAGGGTTGTGGATATATGGAACAGCCTTCCTGAGGAGGTCGTACAGTCAAAAACAGTGGGGGAATTCAAGAATGCATGGGACAGGCATAAGGCAATTCTAGTGGGGGGTAGGAGGAAGTAGGCTGTTGGTTAACTAGGATCTGCAGCTTATCCATTAGGTAGGGAAATAGGCAGACTAGGTGGGCCAAGTGGTCCTTATCTGCCGTCAAATTCTATGTTTCTAGGTTTGCAAAGCACTGGCATGCCTACATTTTTAACTACTTGGAACATCTAATAAAAATCACTTAGCAACAGGAGGAAGTTGTCCTTTCAAACAACATGAAGTCTTGCTGTATTCAGACTATATGCAGTTAGCCCCAGCACTTGAACTGCTTTGGAGAGTAAAGGGTTAACTCTATGCAGAGGCATAGAATGTTGAGCTCGAGCTCTGTTTTCAAACCTCTATCTGTGGTACTCTGAAGTGTAACCGTCAGATTTGCTTTGGTTTGGTAATAGTTTGAACCGGTCGGTTCTTTTCAAACGGTTTCATCAGAATATCAGTATTCTTGCTCTGTCTCGTACCAGTAAGTGGTAGTTGTAGGTAGTGGTTGTTTGTTGAAGAAATTGTTTTATTTTCAGTTCTTTGCCGGTTGGTCTGGTTTGGAACTAAAACCCATTCTGTAGTGTATTCTATTTTGTTTACTGTGTGGTTTTTGTACTTATCGGTTCCTAAAAAATCTGGCTTTTAGGATTTTTAACTGACCTGTGACATGGTTGGAACCGATAAGTTGTCGCTTGGCTTAACCACTGTTTGGGGTGACTTTAGATTTGAAGACATGTCTGAGAAACCCAAAAGAAAACCAGACCCACTGGTTTCAGCACTGTACCGAGTGTAAGGAGGCCTTTGCTAAGGCCGACTCTCACCTCATATGTATGTACTGTCTGGGGCTTGACCACCTCAAAGAAGACTGCCAGATATGCAAGAACTTTCCCAACGCTGCTCTGGATAAATGTTTGAGTAAGGGAGAGGGAGGCCGAGAAGTCTGTTGACCCGGATGGCTAGCCCAGTTCGGTTGCGACCGAACCTGAGGAGGTGCCCACTGACCTGGGTGATACCTCCTCTGGCAAATGGAAAGCTGATTCTGTGGAATCAGTTCCGAGTAAAAGAAAAAGAAAATCAGCCGGTTCGGATCCGGCTCCCCTTGGTCCGACTGCTGAAGAGATAGCAAAAGTGATTTCGATAGTCCAGTCGCTTTGCTCGTTCCGACCGAACCGGCCTTCGTTCAAAGCAGGCCAGTTCGATCAGAAATGTCTGCTTCAGATATAGAGCCTGAAGCTTACAATGAGAGTGATTGGGAGGAGGAGGAGGAGGATTATAATGAAGAGGATGAGGGCCTAGATGTGCCGGGAGAGCCCGACATCTCCCCAGACAGGCCTTCTCAGGTTTCTTCTCCCAGGCTTTCTGAGTCCCCTTCCCATTTCTTGTTTTACAAGAAAGTGGCTGAAACTCTTCAGCTTCCTTTGGAAGAGGCTGAATAGGATCAGGAAGAACCTGACTACTTAGAGATGATGGATGTACCAGAGTCGAAGGGGGTGTCTATCCCATTACACAAATCCTTGAGGAAGCAGACACAAAAATGTTTACAGTTTCCTACATCCATACCTCCTGTGGAAAAAGGAATGGACAGGAGGTATACTTTGTCAGGTCCTGGGATGGAATTCCTTATTAATCACTGCAGCCATGTTGGGGTAGTACAAGCTGCAGCAGCCTGTGACAAGGCTAACATTCCCCTGGCATCTCACCCCCCAAGACAAGGATTCCAGAAAAATGGATGCCATGGCAAAAAAAACAGTACTTGTCAGCCTCTTTGGGACTCAGACAATCTAACTACATGGCATATACAGCTAGGTACCAGAAATCTGTGTGGGATATGGTTCTGGAACTGGCTAGGAATGTCCCCACAGCTGGCCAAGGAGCTGGAGCAGGTGGCTGCAAATGGTATAGAGGCATCTAAAGTGCAATTCCTCGCTGCTGTTGAGTCTAATGATGTTCATTCCAGGGTCATGGCTACATCTATCTCCATGAGGAGATTTTGGCAGCTTAGGTGTACAGCCTCTCACAGGATACCCAGGCTAAGGCCATGGATTTTCCTGTAGCCGGTAATTCTCTCTTTGGGGATCAAACAGAGAATTACTTGAAAAAGATGGACGAGTACAGGACCACCTATAGGAGTGCTGCAGCCAAAGAGAAGCAGACCACTCCTCAGAGGCACCTGTTTAGGGGCAGGGACAGGCCTTTTCACAGGCCTCTTTACCAAGCTCAGGCCTCCTCCTCCTCTTCTTTTCAGCAGAGGGGGTTCTTTAGGGGAAGAGGTAGACGGGGGTAACTAGGACCCCATCAGCTACTCAGTCTAAGCCCCCTGGCAAGCAAACACCCTGAGGTGTCAATCAGGGTCGCCTCCCCAATCCCAGTATGGGGCAGGCTGGCTCACTACTCTCAGGCCTGAGAGTCTGTTACTTCAGACAAGTGGGTCCTGGAAGTAGTGAGCCAGGGGCTTGCTCTCAGTTTCAAAAGGTTCCCAAGAATGAGAGCAAGGTCCTTCAGTCCTCCCTCTCCCTTGGAGACAAAGGCCTTACTGGCAGATGTCTCCTCTCTTCTGCTTTTGCAAGCAGTAGAGAAGGTACCTCTTTGTCACAGGGGAAAGGGACTGTATTCCAGATACTTCCTAACCTCAAAAAAGACAAGGTAGTGGTGACCCATCTTAGATTTAAGGTACCTGAACAGACATTTGACAAAACCAAAATTCAAAATGGTGACTCTGGGAGTAATTCTTCCCTCTGTGAGACCTGGAGACTGGCTAGCCTCCCTGGATCTCAAGGATGCCTACTTCCACATACCTATCAGACCTTCTCACAGAAGGTACCTCAGGTTCGAGTTGCCCTCGGGCCATTATCAATTCAGGGCCATGCACTTCGGCCTAACATCTGTCCCAAGGGTGTTCACTAAGTGTCTTGCAGTAGTGGTGGCATTCCTCAGGAGGCAGGGCATCCTTCTGTTCCCATACCTGGACGACTGGCTCCTAGTGGGCCAGTCCTCAAACCAAGTCAAGGTCAGCTTTAGAGGTCACTCAAAGACTTGTAGAATCCTTGGGTTTCATTCTAAATCTAGAGAAGTCTGATCTAGAACCAGCCCAGCTTCTTACCGTCATAGGAGTGGAAATAGATACTATTCAGGCAAGGGCTTTTCTTCCTCTCTCAAGAGTTCAGTCACTGGTCACTCTGGCCTCCTTGTTTAGTCCTCTAGTGTCTCGTCCAGCCAGAAGAAGGGAGCCTCCCAGGACAGTGCCAAGCTATCTGCCTCTTCCTTAGTACAGTGGAGTTCCTGCAGCATCACTATATCCCTTTCATTTTCCTTATTTTGGACCATACCATTTTCCTTTTACCACAGTGCAGAGCCACTGGCGTTCCAGGATACAAGTGACAGATCAGCCATTTTCCTTGTCAATCCAGTATCTGTTAACCATCCCACCAACATTGTTATATTATTTGACAGAAAGTCTATAATATGTCTGAAACATCCTAACTTTTTAACTGTTTTTACCCGAACTTTGTAGAACCCTCCCATCCAACTAACCCCAACATCGTTCCCAACATGAGTAACAGTAAACTCCCTGTATATTCCCCCATCCCTCCCCCAATTATTGAGAAAGTTAAATAAACAACCCATAACAGTTCCCCCAACCAACTATAACTTCTGAACATCATTGAACTCCCATCTCTCCCCTTACCCCTCCCATAACCCAGAAAAAAGAACCAGGTATGGAAACAGCCCCAACTAAACCTCCATACCCACTCTTTCATTAAATAACCCATTACCTTTCATGGAGTTAGCTGGGGATCCACATTAAAACTGATTTTGAGCTCTGATGGTGTATCCTGCCTTTAGGCGGCAGGGGCAGGCAGCGATATGGCGGTCTGGCGCTTCAGGAGGTACTAAAATCTCCACCATCACTGCTCCTCTGGCTGAGACCCAGGTCTGCCCTCGAGCCTGGTGCCCCAGTATTGGGAGTCTCTACATAGATTACGCCCTGGGTGGCGATCTACCGGACCCCCATCAAATGCTTATCACAGCTTTAATTTAATGGCTCTTCCCTTAGTTTCTTAATGCACTTGTATTGGAGTCACCTGCCCTCTTGGGCATCCCCTGCACAAAAAAAAAAAAAAGCATTCCAGGGGAACATCCCCCGCACCCACCTCCCCCCTCACATTTCAGCAAAAGTAACCATAACCAGCTAAGAACATAGTCCTAAGTTAATAAGAAGGAACAGAGTCTCATCTCCGAGAGAACACAACAGTTTCTCCGTCGTCCTCCTATCATGTTTAGCTCAAAGTAAAACCCCTTGCACAAGATCTCAAGGCCTTGTCACAGGCACTCTGTAAGAGCTAGGGAGATATCTCCTCCTCGGGAGGATAAATCATAAGTCACTCACAAAGGCGATACTTACAGTTGCTGCCAGAGTCCATCAAGAGGAGGAAAAGTAAAAAACTGAAATTGCCTGCATAACCACAGATAATGTACCGCGATAGACTGTCTTTTAAATCAAATTAACATTCGTGGTTTTAATTCCCGCACTCAGCATAATAGTGATACTTCTTGAGCTTACTGCCTACATCCCCAAACAGGGAGCAGTGGACCATCGGGGCCTCCTGAGCTCACGAGATGGAAGGAGAGGGGATGTGTACAGGTGACTGCAAACCCACTTTAACAGGCCACCACCCAGTGTTGTGGGCCTCAGGTTCGGCTATCCCCCAAATAACTTCCCCTCCCGTGCGGGCCCCAAAAAGTCACAACAAATACACAGTACCTGTAAGAAGGAGTCAGCGAGTGCTCACATCCCGTGGAGCTTCTGGATCGACTGCATCCTCTTTATCCAGGTTGGTGATATACTCTGCCTCTGCCGAAGGATCTGTGAAAGCCTTCTGTTTCTTCCTTGGTAGTCTCACTATCAGACTTGCAGAGTAGACAAGAGAGAAAGGACAGCTGATGTTATGTGGTTTTCTTTTAACTTCGTTGAAGGCTTGCCTGTGTTCCTGAAGAGGTCTCAAATAGTCAGGGAAAATGCTAACACGAGACTTCTGTAGCACGATAGGATCACTTTTATGGACTACGTCTAGAACTTTTTGCCTGTCTTGAAATCGTAGAAATTTAACTAATAAGTGCCTGGGGCGTTGATCTGGTTGTGGCTTAATCCCAGATGAGCGATGTTCTCACCGGACCTCCAGTGTGACATCCTGAGGGAGGGTGAGGATTTTCTTTAGCCAAGTTCGTATATATGAAGCACAGTCTTTGCCCTCCTGCCGCTCGGGGAACCCCACTATTCGTATGTTGTTCCTTCTTTCTCTATTTTCATGATCATTGATTATATCCCATAACACTGCTATTTCTTTGAGGGCCCGTTGCAGATCCCCGGACATAGCGTTAGAGCTATCCTCCTGAGTACCCACTCTTGCCTCCAGCTCTCCGATCCTGGTCTCATGAGCATGAATTGTTTCTGACACTGAGTTAACAGTCTGTTGAAGATGTTGCAGTTGGGCTGTAAGATTATCAAAACCTGACTGCATTTTGGTACCAGATCATATTTAAAGTCTCGTATGAGACTTTCGAGATCTGAGTGCTCAGATCCTGGGTTAGCGATGGCTGGTCATGTTGTTCCTGTGTTCTGGGTTGCTGCGACTTCTGGGCTTGGTTTTAGCGTAGGCCCCCTCAGGCCAAGTTCCTAAGGTGATTTTTGAGATGCTTGGAATTAGAGTTTTGTTTGTTTTTTCGCCAATTTAGAAGTCGCAGGTATTAGTTCTGCTATATTAGTAAGTTTGGCTGGTTTTAAATGCAATAAGGAGTGGGATTACTGAAATATCTTGTGGATCCTCACTGAGCTCCCAAATTAGGCCTCCGCCATGTTGCCCAACTGGCACGCCCCTTACAATTTCTAGTTAAATTTGAACCTCTTAATTTTTGGTATTTACTTCACCTTGCACAACTGTCCTAATAAAATGAACTTGCCTTTGTATACTGTGTCTGACAAGATCAATATCCTAATGATTGCTTTGTTTGCTGTCTATTTGCTTCCGAAAGATCAATATCCTTTTGTTTGCTTTAACTGGCTCTGCCTTTAGCTTGCTCAATTTGTCAATGTACTCTTTTAATTGCTTGCTTGTAAGGTTATTTCCATACTTTTCTAATTAAGTATCTCAATCATTTGTTTGCCACTGGGATCACTTCCCATACTCTGTATTTCTGTGTTGTTTTTTTTTGTGTTCTTGGCTTCTTGACATGGAACCTCTGTAAAGGAGTCTTTGACTCAAAGGTTGTAATCCGAGACTTTAAATAAACAAATAAAACTGTATCTTTTATTTCTTCTTTTTCGTTATGGGAGCTTTCATGGTTTCTATTTCTGCTAGTGTGAAGCTATACCTAGCTATATATTTGTCATATTAATGAAGAACCTGTTTTGTGGGAGTACATTCTGAAATATAAAGTTCTTGATACAACTCAGAGAAGAAGTTAGAACTCTTGTACCTTTTCATACGTAATACAGCATTGTGACCGTAAATTGTTGATATTTCATTTTTGGTTTCTTGCACTTTAATCCTATTTGCGAGTAATTTACCAGAGATGATACTTAGTGTGTGCCAGTTTTTTTTTGTTTTGTTTCTTTTTTTAATTTTCATTCAAGTAATTTTTTTTTTTAGCTTTATGTTTATTGGTTTTTATGAGAAAGAAAAAAACTTACAAACTTATCCACTATAGAAAAGCACATGGGATTCAATCAGTGGTTGAAAAACTGGTGCAGAGCTCAGGGTTTTGGCTTCACTGGGGACTGGGGGTCCACCTGGAGGGATGCAGGCCTATACTGGTGCGATGGTCTACATCTGTCCAGGAAGGGAACCAGGATCCTAGGTGATAGGTTTAAATGCTTCATTGGCAAGCACTTAAACTAGCCAAGGGGGGAGGCACTGAAAAGGAGAAGGGAAATCCTAGCCCCCACAAAAAAAATCAGGGTAGTTAGTGAGGTAAACACCAAGATAGAGAAGTTGATAGGGGAGAAGGGCAGGGGTAAATGGAGAAAAAGACAAAGGTAGTAAGGACAGGGATGGGGCAAAAAGGCGTAAAGCCATCAAAAAATGAAGGTAATGATTACCAATACCGTAGTCTAGGTAACAAGCTCCCTGAACTGGTGACCTTGATGGAAGAGGGATGCTTGATATCGTAGGCTGTCACAGAAACATGGTACACAGAGAACCATAACTGGGATATCAACATACCAGGGTACACAATCTACAGGAGGGACAGGGAGGGTAGAAGAGGAGGAGGAGGAGTAGCTCTCTATGTGAGGGAAGGGATCAAAGCAACGGAACTAAAGGGTAAACAGGGAGGAGAGGAGGCAATGTTGGTCACCTTGGAGACTGGAAATGGCACCACAAGAGCAGGACCATTCTCGGTGCACTACAGGGGGCATGCCTCAGACAGCTAGTGTTGGAACCCACTTGGGAGGGAGCAATCTTAGACCTGGTACTCTCAAATGGGGACGGAGAGATAGGATCTGAGTTCTAGAAGTGGGTAGCCATCTGGGAACAAGTGACCACCAAACAGTGGGGCTCACGATAAACTTAGCTGTAGAGTCAAGCCATACAAAAGTGAAGGTACTGGACTTCAGGAGGGCTGATTTTGTCAAAATGGGAGAGTGCCTCAAAAAAACACTAGCAAACAGGCAAGAAGGAGGGGTGGAGCAACAATGGGGAAGCATCAAAACTGCCATCACAGAGGCAACAAGCCTTTGTGTGAAGCAAATAAACAAATCAAAATAAAAGAAAAAAACACTATGGTTCTCAAAAGAGGTGGCGGGAAGATAGAGGGAAGCAGGATGAGAATAGAAGTAAACCAGCTTTGGGTCATCTAGCCATGAGGTCTGCACAAGGCCGTATTACTTCAGTTGAAACTACAGACGGTGAGGAAACTCTGCAAATGCTGGGCCTCAAAATAAATAGACTTATTACGACGGTCTCTGCTCTGGCTGAAAAATTTGATTCATTGACCACTCGGGTTACCACAGTGCAATCGGAGGTTGCTAACATCAAAACGGTATCCCTAGACACTCGCAAAAGTGCAGAAGCTGCCTTAGGCACATCTGCTAATTTAGTGAAGGAAAATTCTCATTTGAGATCCCGGCTCGAATCCCTCGAGAACCAAGCCTGTGCAGCAAACATACGTATAATAGGGATGCCGGAACAAAGTGAGGGTGATCATCTATCCCTCTGTTTGTTTGACTGGATGATACAACAGCTGGGGCAGGCTATCAAAGATTAACCAGTGATAATTCAAAAAGCATACCATGTCTCGTACAGGGGGCGACCAAACGATCCGGAGGCACCCAGGGCAATAGTGGCTGTCTTGGACGGAGTTGGCTCCAGGGACTTGATTTTGGCTTTGGCCCGCCAGAAGAGGGTACTATTGCATGAAGAGATCTGCATCCAAATGTATCCTACTTGAGTTTCTGCTGCACAGCAGCATAAGAAGTAATGATGGGGTCCGGGCTCTACCTCTGTGAAGCAGATTACCCAGAATATGTTGTTCCTGCCCACCTTAGAATCATCCATGAAGGGAGAATATTTATCTTTCCTGACCCAGCCAAGGCCCTGAAATGGGCCCAATGCCACGCTTTACCCCAGAGAAGAAGAGAGGAATTGGAAGAATCGGATCCAGAAGATGTAGATGAGGAGACCTGAAATATGTAAGGTTGAGAATCTAATTGGTTTTCCTGCCATTGACTTTGATTCTTCCTTCTGATGCAACCGATTTGTGGCATGAGGACTTTCAGGACATAATTAATAGTTTTGTTCAAAGCTGGATAATCTGGTTAAAAAGATTCCCATTCTTAGAGGTTTCATAATAACGGGGTGTTTCTTTTGTGTTTCTTTTAAAACTTGCAGTGATCTGTACTGTAGACATACTTTAGTCTTCTGACCCAAATGGAAGTACCTAAGATATTCTCACCGAATTCAGAACATAACGTTTTATGGACATTTAGTTTTTGCATCGACTTTTTAGATGTTAGACCTTTACTGATGTTACCCATTAGGGTCTTATAACTTGATATAAGTATGGCTATTCAGCTCCTTCTGGAAGGAGCTGAAAATCGAATTACTTTGTAAAATTAACTCGAGTTAACTTTCTATGCAGCTCATGGGCCAATAGATAGCATAAGCAATTCATAATTGTGTTCTTTAATATCTTTTTTGCTCCCAAAGATGTAATATCTAATCAATACCTAATGGATTCAGTATGTTTTTTTATTTTGCATGTATTAAGAGGTGTGACGCCCTCGTGTGGTCATTTTTAAATATGACCTCTTATATACTGTCTCAGGAAATTGTTCCTACTGGATGACCATTGTGTAACAATAAACATAAAGTAAAAAAAAAAAAAAAAAAAAGAGGTGGTGAGTAAGGTTAGGGAGAAAAAGATAGCATTCTGGAAGTATAAGGAAACACAGAAGGGGCAGGACAGAGAACTGTACCAGTTAAAGCAGAAGGAAGTGGGGAAGGCAGTCAGAATAGCAAAGGCCCAAACTGAGGAAAAGATAGCCAAGTCAGATAAGAAGGGGGATAAAACCTTTTATAGGTACATTAAGGAACGAAGAAAGACAAAGGGAGGGATACTGAGGCTGAATAAAGAGGAGAGTGGGTGGGCAGAGAGGGACAGTGAAAAAGCAGGGATACTGAGCGAATACTTCTGCTCAGTATTCACAAAGGAAGAGGAGGAGGAGATACCTAATCCAGTCAGTAGAAGCACTCTGGATAAGGGGGTCGATATCAGTCCTTTCACAGAAGAAAGGGTTCTGAAAAAACTCCTGAAACTGAAGGTGAACAAAGCAATGGGGTCTGATTGGATTCACCCCAGAATTCTAAAAGAACTAAGGGGAGAACTAGTAACACCATTGACTACCTTTTTTAACAAATGATGGGAGGATAGTGTGGTACCTGAGGACTGGAGGAGGGAGAATGTGATTCTCCTTCACAAAAGTGGGAGCAAGACAGAGGCAGGAAACTACAGACCTGTCAGTTTGACCTCAGTGGTAGGGAAAATGATGGAATCACTTCTGAAGGGAAGAATTGTGGCGTACATAGAAGCCAGTGGGGCACAGGACCCAAAACAGCATGGATTCACAGCGGGAAGGTCATGTCAGATGAAACTAATTGATTTCTTTGACTGGGTGACCAAAGTAGCAGACCAGGGAAGGGCTGTGGACATGGCCTACATAGACTTTAGCAAGGCATTTGACACAGTCCCGCACAAAAGATTAATAAACAAATTAGCAGGCCTGGGAATGGGTTCCAGGATGGTAGCCTGGGTAAAACATTGGCTGGACAACAGGACACAGAGGTTTATAGTAAACGGAGTCCACAGTGAAGAAAGGGGGGTTACTAGTGGGATACCGCAGGGTTCAGTACTGGGTCCGGTCCTTTTTAATGTCTTTATAAGTGACATTGCAGAGGGACTGGAAGGAAAAGTATGTCTCTTTGCAGATGACACAAAGATCTGCAACAGGGTTGACACACAAGGTGGGGTGGAAAGGATGAGAAGGGACTTGGCAAGGTTGGAGAAATGGTCATATATGTGGCAGCTCAGAGTCAACACAAAGAAGTGCAAAGTAATGCACCTGTGGGAAAAAAACCCAGGGGAACAGTACACAATGAGGGGTGAGATACTGACAACAAAAAAAATGGAAAGGGACCTGGGAGTAGTTATATCAGATGACCTAAAGGTGGGCAAGCAATGTGAGTAGGCAGAAAGAAGGGCTGAGGGGATACTAGGATGCATAGGGAGAGGCATCACCAGTAGAAAACAGGAAGTTGTTATCCCTCTGTACAGACAGTTGGTGAGAACCCATCTGGAGTACTGCGTGCAGTTCTGGAGACCTCATCTCTGCAAAGACATAGACAGGGTGGAGGCTGTCCAGAGGAGGGCAACCAAAATGGTGCAGGGTCTGCACCAGAAGACATATGAGGAGAGACTAAAGGAGCTTAATATGTATACCCTTGAGGAAAGGAGGGAGAGGGAAGACATGATAGAAACTTTCAGGTACCTCAAGGAATCAACAAAGTCCAAGAGGGTATCATCTTTCAGAAAAAGAGATGTGCAAGAACAAGGGGGCACAATTTGAAGATGGGAAGGGGGGACAGCTCAGAGATAATGTGAGGAAGTATTTTTTCATGGAGAGGGTTGTGGATGCATGGAACAGCCTTCCTGAGGAGGTCGTGGAGTCAAAAACAGTGGGGGAATTCAAGAATGTATGGGGCAAACATAAGGCAATTCTAGTGGGGGGTAGGAGGAAGTAGGCTGTTGGTTAACTGGGATCTGCAGCTTATCCATTAGGTAGGGAAATGGGCAGACTAGGTGGGCCAAGCGATCCTTATCTGCCATCAAATTCTATGTTTCTATGTAATGTACAGCATACATTACAGCAGGAGTTAAATCTGACTCATTCTGTACAAATTGTTACTTCATATGGAGCTTAACCTTGGATATTCTTAGAAGCCCTAATGGACCAATATGATTATATAGATAACCAGTAAGTTACCAGCAAGCTTTGGACAGACATATTAAAACGTAGATTCTAAGAATGGTAGTAAATGTGCAATATAGTTGCTATTGGTCCTATTTCAGCATTTAGTAAAATCTTCTTCGATAGTCCTTCTATGTACTGTCCCTTTGCCCTTAGTCAGGTCACATCTGCCCAAAGCTATATTACTACAAATGAATTGCAGTATAACATTTTAAATCTGTTAAATCCATTGCGGCAGAGGCCATCCCCAATACTTTGAAAACGGCTCACATAGTCCCTGTCCATAAGGGAGGTACGAGGGAATCTACCAACAACTACAGGCCAATCTCCCTACTCTGTAGCCTTGGTAAGATACAAGAAAGATTGATTTATGGTCAACTCCGGGACTACCTAGAAACCCACCAACTTCTAGCCCCCTCACAGCGTGGCTTCAGAACCAATCATGGGACTGACACTGCCTTCATCAGGTTCTCTACAGACGTACTTAGAGAGCTGGACAAGGGAACCCCCACAGGGGCAGTCTTCATTGACTTATCCAAAGCTTTTGGCCTCGTTAACCACAACCTACTGCTCTCCAAACTGAGGCAGGTTGGACTAGACAATCACTCCCTATTGTGGTTTTCCAGCTACCTCTCTGGCAGGTCACAGAGGGTAAAATGGAAAGATTCCCTGTCTGAGCCCCTTCCCCTAACTGAAGGGGTCCCCCAAGGGTCAATACTTGGTCCACTCCTCTTCTCGCTATTTACCAATGACCTCAGCAACCACTGCGGGGGGAGCTCAGTGGTACAATATGCCAACGACGCTATCCTCTATTGGCCCTCCTCCAACATGGGAGAACTCTGCTCTGGACTCCAAGACGACTTGTTGTCCCTGGAGGAATGGCTAGTCACAAATAGAATGGTAATCAATCCGAACAAGACCAAGGCCATGCTGTTTGGCCCCAGATCCGGCTATCGGGACAGAAGTCAACTCCTCAAACTGATGACCACCTCAGGTAAGAAGATCGAGGTGGTCCCCTCCATAAAATACCTGGAACTCACCCTGGATCAGAGCTTCACCCTCAAAGGGCACGTTGAACAGGTAACCAAAAACATCCACTCTAAACTCTGGACCCTGTACAGCCTGAAAGACCAGCTGATACCAGCGGCCCGGGTCTCCATTGCTACGAGTGTTCTGCTCCCCACCCTCACCTATGCGGCCCCTGTTATCCAGGGAGCAGCTAGGCAAGAGCTAAATAAATTACAGGCTTTCTACCACAAAGTGGCCTGTTTTGCCTCTTTAGCAGGCCAGAGGACCCACCACTGCGACACACTGTCCCACCTTAACTGGCCCCCCTGGGAGGGCAGGCTTCAGTACCCCTCGCTCTGCCTCACCTACAAACTTCTCCACTCCCCACCTCTTCCCAGCCTCGCTGGGCTCATCTCCTGTAAGAGGAACCCTAGGCAACTCCGCATGACCAACAGGACTCTCCTCTCGGTTCCTAGGGTCAGAACAAAGGCGGGGGGAAGTCATTTGCCCTTACTGCCCCCACTTTATGGAACTCCCTGTCCCAAGGCATTCAGGAATCCACCTCCACCTACACCTTCCGCACCAGGCTTAAGATGCACCTGGCTACCTCCACAAACTGTAATTGTTAGGATAAGTACTCCAAAGTGTTTTTACTCCTTTATTCGCTTGCACTTGTTATACTACCACTATGTATCTATGTGACACATGTTATGTACCTTGTTGTATACTATCCCATTTAATAACGTCTGACACTTGTTCTGTATTTTGTCAAACCAATCACATGTCATGATGAATGTAACCCTCGGGTCGCCCCTGAAAAAGGGACCTTCGGGGCCCATCGGGCTCACCCGATTATCAAAATGTAATAAATAAATAAATGTATACATCATAAAAATTTTTTGACTAGCTTTACTAAACTCTGTATCCATAGGCAGTATTAATATGCAACTGATGAACTGAGTAACATAACTGAAAAATGAACGGAGTACACAGTTACAGCCTTACCCACTCCTAACTAGAGAGCTGTGCATCAGGTTTTTACAAATAACAATTTCAACATGTGCAAATGGTCATCTTCCTGAGTGCACAACAGACCAAAAATGAGGAGCGGGAAGCAAAGCAAACTTTATTTATAAAATAGCGTTATTCATACAGATACCATAGCACTAGCACACTAGATCATAAAACCACAGCTAAAATCCCATAAATAATTAATAATTAATAAATATCAGCTTCAAAAAATTATTCAGTTGGGGAAAAGCAAGATTAAACAAATATGCTTTCAATACAGATTTGAAACTCTCCACTGTCAGGCTCTCTCTTATCCGTGAGGTAGAGAATTCCACCACGGTGGGGCCACAAACTCAAATGCTCGGGCCCCAGAGGTCTTCAGATGAACACAAGTTCCTGCAGATAGTACAGTCCCTGCCCGTGTGAGGGCCTTGTGGAGTCAGCAAGCCGACCTTGAAGGTGATCTGCCACAGAATAGGCAGCCAGTGCAGGCTGCGCAGCACAGGCGTAACATGGCAAGCTCGGGGGAGCCCAGTCAACAGCCTAGCTGCCGCATTCTGTACCAGCTGCAAGTGGTGGATATCAAACCCCGGTAGCCCTAGGTACAGGGAATTACAGTAGTCAAGGCGGGAGGTCACAAAGGCGTGGAACAGAGTTGGAAGGTCATCAGGCAGAATGAGGTGCTTAATCCGGGTGATATTTCTGAGATGGTAAAAGGCAGTCTTGACAACGGACGACACCTGGAATTTAAGTGTCAGCCCCTCGTCAAGAATAATGTCCAGATCTCGCACCCATTCAGAGGTCATCAGCTAGCAGCCTCCAAGCCAGAGCCCAGATGGCCATCCAGCCATAGAAACATAGACTTTGATGGCAGATAAGGACCGCTTGGCCCACCTAGTCTGCCCATTTCCCCTACCTAGAGGATAAGCTGCAGATCCTATTTAACCAACAGCCTATTTCTTCCTACCCCCCCACAAAAATTGCCTTATGTCTGTCCCATGCATTCTTGAATTCTCCCACAGTTTTAGACCCCACAACCTCCTCAGGAAGGCTGTTCCATGCGTCCACCACCCTCTCTGTGAAAAAATACTTCCTCACATTGCCCCAGAGCCGTCCCCCCTCTCTTCGAACTGTGTCCCCTTGTTCTTGCACATCTCTTTTTCTGAAAGATGCTACCTTCTTGGACTTTGTTGATTCCACTGAGGTACTTAAACATTTCTATCATGTCCCCCCTCTCCCTCCTTTCCTCAAGGGTATACATATTAAGCTCCTTTAGTCTCTCCTCGTATGGCTTCTCTTGCAGACCCTGCACCATTTTGGTTGCCCTCCTCTGAACTGCCTTCATCCTGTCTATGTCCTTGCGGAGATAGGGTCTCCAGAACTGGATGCAGTACTCCAGATGGGGTCTCACCAACTGTCTGTACAAGGGGATAACAATTTCCTGTTTTCTGCTGGTGATACCTCTTCCTATACCTCCCAGTATCCCCCCAGCCCTCCCTACCGCCTTCTCACATTGCTTGCCAACCTTAAGGTCATCTGATATGATTACCCCTAGGTCTCTTTCCATTTTTGTTGTTGTTACTACCTCCCTCCCATTGTGTAATCTTCCCCTGGGTTTTTGTTTCCCAGGTGCATTACTTTGCACTTCTTTGCATTGAATCCAAGCTGCCATACTTCTGACCATTCCTCCAACCTTGCCAAGTCCCTTCTCATCCTTTTCATGCCTCCTTGTGTATCAACCCTGTTGCAGATCTTTGTGTCATCTGCAAAGAGGCATACTTTTCCTTCCAGTCCCTCTGCAATGTCACTTATAAAGACATTAAAAAGGACTGGACCCAGTACTGAACCCTGCGGTACCCCACTAGTAACCCCTCTTTCTTCAGAGTGGACTCCATTTACAATTCTGTGTCCTGTTGTTTAGCCAATGTTTTACCCAGGCTACCACCTTGGGACCCACTCCCAGGCTGGTTAATTTGACTACTAATCTTTTGTGTGGGACTGTGTCAAATGCCTTGCTAAAGTCTAGGTAGGCCATGTCCACAGCTCCTCCCTGGTCTACTACTTTGGTCACCCAGTCAAAGAAATCAATTAGATTCATCTGACATGACCTTCACGCTGTGAACCCATGCTGCCTTGGGTCCTGTGCCTCACTGGCCTCTAGGTACTCAACAATTCTTTCCTTCAGAAGTGATTCCATCACTTTCCCTACCACAGAGGTCAAACTGACAGGTCTGTAGTTTCCCGCCTCTGTCTTGGTCCCACTTTTGTGAAGGGGAATCACATCCGCCTTTTTCCAGTCCTCAGGTACCACACCATCCTCCCATGATTTGTTAAAAAGCGTAGTCAGTGGTGTCACTAGTTCACTGCTTAATTCTTTTAGAATTCTGGGGTGAATTCCATCTGGCCCCATTGCTTTGTCCACCTTCAGTTTTAGGAGTTCTTTCAGAACCCTTTCTTCTGTGAAAGGACTGGGATCAACCCCCCTCTCCAGAGTGCTTCTGTTAATTGGATTAGGCACTTCACCCACTTCCTCTTTTGTGAATACTGAACAGAAGTATTCATTCAGTATCCCTGCTTTATCACTGTCGCTCTCTGCCCACCCACCATCCATTCTATTCAGCCTCACTATCCCTCCCTTTGTCTTTCTACGCTCCCTGATATACCTATAAAAGGTTTTATCCCCCTTCTTAACCGAGTTAGCTATCTTTTCCTCAGTTTGTGCCTTTGCTATTCTGACTACCCTCCCTGCTTCCTTCTGCCTTAACTGGTACAGTTCTCTGTCCTGCTCCTTCTGTGTTTCCTTATACTTCCTAAATGCTATCTTTTTCTCCCTAACCTCACCGCCACCTCTTTTGAGAACCATAGTGGCTTTTTTTTCATTTTGATTTGTTTATTTGCTTCACACAAAGGCTTGTTGCCTCTGTGATGGCAGTTTGATATTGCCCATTGTTGCTCCACCCCTCCTTCTAGCCTGTTTGCTAGTGCTTTCTAAGGCACTCTCCCATCTTGCCAAAGTCAGCCCTCCTGAAGTCCAGAACCCTCACTTTTGTGGCTTGACTCTGCTGGCAAGTGTCGTGAACCACACTGTTTGGTGGTCACTTGTTCCCAAATGGCTACCCACTTCTAGATCTGAGATCCTCTCACTGTCCCCATTTGAGATACAAGGTCTAAGATTGCTCCCTCATGAGTGGGTTCCAAAACTAGCTGTTTGAGGCATGCCACCTGAAGGGCATCAAGAATGGCCCTGCTTTTGGATGTGGCTGCTGCAAAGGTGCTCCAGTTAACATCTGGCATGTTAAGGTCCCCCATCAACAGTATCTCCCCTTTCTCCGCCATCCTAAGTATGCCTTCTATCATATCCTTGTCCATTCCCTCCCCCTGACATGGGGGTCTATATACAACCCCTGTGTGGATTGTGGTGCCATTTCCACTCTCTAAGGTGATCCACAGTGCCTCCTCTCCTCCCTGTTTACTCTTTTGTTCAGTTGCTTTTATCCTTTCCCTTACATAGAGAGCTACTCCCCCTTCTGCCCTCCCTGTCTCTCCTGTAGGTTGTGTACCCTGGTATGTTAACATCCCAGTCATGGTTCTCTGTGTACCATGTTTCTGTGACTGCTACAATATCCAGGCATCCCTCTTCCATCAAGGCCACCAGTTCAGGGAGCTTGTTGCCCAGACTACGGGCATTGGTACTCATTACCCTCCATTTCTTGATGACCTTACCCCTTTTTGCCCCATCCCTGTCCTTATTGCATTTGTCACTTTCTCCATTTACCCTCGCTTCTCCCTATTGACATCTCTATGTTGGTGTCTACCTCACTTAGTACCCTGATATTTTTGGGGGCTAGGTTTCCTGCTCCTTTCCAGTGCCTCCCCTTGGCTGTTTAAATACTTGTCAATGAAGTATTTAAACCTATCACCTAGGATCCTGGTTCTCCTCCTGGACAGATGCAGATCATCATGCCAGTATAGGCCTGCATCCTTCCAGGTGGACCCCCAGTCTCCAATGAAGCCAGATCCCTGAGCTCTGCACCAGTTTTTCAACCACTGATTGAATCCCATGGTGTGGAGCACCCTAGCCTCACCCGTGCCATAGACAGGCAGCACCTCTGAGAAGGTTACCCTGTGTGCTATTTGTCTAAGGCCCCTCCCCATCTCCACAAACGCTTCTTGCTCTGCTCTTATCCCTTTCTTAGCCAGGTCATTTGTTCCTAGGTGGACAATGACATCCAGCTCCCTCCCCTGTGCAGCTGCTCCTGCGATCCTGAGGATTCGCTCCCTGTCTCTCCAAGCCATGGCGCCAGGCAGGCACCTTACCTCCCTCTCCCCTTCCTCCCCCAGTTCTACCTTCCTAACAATGGAGTCCCCCACCAGGAGTTGTTTCCTTCCCCTGTGGGGTCCCATGCCACCCTCCTTTGGGTCTCCTTTGTGGAGGTTCCCAGCATCCTCCTTGGTCTCCACTGTGGGTGCCTCCATAGAGGAACCACACTTTTCCAGAACGGCATAGAAATTGTGGAGAGGTACAAGTGGAGGGATGAGCCTCTGTTCCACCACCCTCACCCTCCCTGAGCCCACTGTGATCCAACCACTCCTCTTTCTTGGCAACCTCTGAGGCAACGCCAGTGACCCTGGTGGTCCCTGGGTGGGAGAGGAGGTCCCACAAATCCTGGCCAACTCAGCCTGGAGATGAGCAACCTCCTCCCTCAGCCCAGAGAGGTGCCTGCAGATGGGACAACACTGCATCCTCCAAAACATCTCCTGGAAGACTGCTGCTTCACAGCCACTGCAGTGCACCACTCCCATCATGTCTTTTTTCTGGACCCCTAACTGTTATTTGGAATACTCACTGTTTCCTCTGTTTGTTTGTTTCTTTTTTTTTTTTCCTCTCCCTACTTACTTACTGCCTCTGCACCCTTTTATCTCCTGATCTTCCTGTTCTGAGACAAGAAGTTCCTATATTTCTCAGTAGTCTCCTTACTTGCTCAGAGTCAGACCTCCAGCAGCTAGGGGGGATGGAGAGCTATTCTTTCCCTTCTAGGATGGTGAGTCTTTGGTGGCTCTGTGATCACTCACTTCCTGTTCCCAAACAGGAAGTTCCTGTTGTCAGTTAAATCCTGTGCCTATAAAAGTAGAACTGGTTTAGGGTGGGGGGTGGAGGGAGGGAAGGAGGGCAATATAGTCCCAGTAAAGAAGTTTTAGTTATACCAGTAGCTCCTTCCTCCTGGAGTTCTGTCTGTCCTCTGGCAGAAGCTATCTAGGGCAGTATTTATATCTGGTCTTAACCTGGCTCCTTCTAGCTAAGCCACCCCCCCTACTTTGCAAATCTTTCTACACTTAGTTAATTTCACAGGTAACAATTCCCTTCTGACACCTGTGACAAGCACCTAGATAAGTACACAGATAACACAGATAACAGATAACAATTTACTTCAACTACCTCTGACAAACACCTCTGACCCAGATCCACCACCAGAACTTTGTTTTTCTCCGGGTTCAACCTCAACCAGTTAGCAATCATCCAATCTTGAATCTCAGAGAGACAGTTGTTAAAGCTCAAGACAGCTCCTACCTGTTCGGGCACAAAGAACATGTAGAGCTGAGTATCCTCTGCATAACAGTGAAAACTCAGCCCATACCACCTTACAATGTCTCCTAATGGCAGCATATACATATGGGACTGGCACAGCTCTGGTCAGATTCACAGACACCGTCTTACAGGGGTTTGATACAGGTGTTTTCACAGGGACAGTGTTTGTGGACCTGACCAGGGCATTTGATCATAGATCATTCCTCTTGTATGACAGACTTGAGGGTTTGGGAATATCTGTGAATGTGATTATTGGGGTAAGGACTATTTGTGGGCAAGGTCTCAGTGTGTTTCTATTGGTTTGGTGAACTCTAGTTGTAGACCTGTGACCTGTGCTGTTCATGAGGGTCCATTTTAGGACCCTTGTTGTTTTCTTTATTTATACATTGGTTGCCTTCAGTTTTTAATGTTTGCCACTGTTTGTTATACACTGATGACCTTTTTATGTTTATGTTCCTGGCTCTCCAATAATTGTATTTATTTATTTATTTATTTATTTATTTTTTACTTATCTTTTATTGTCTTATTCAACAGTACATTTTCTTTGACATATTTTCCTTGAACAGTGCAGAAGGAGCATATCGCCACTTGACATTACAAATATGTTCTAGAATATTTATCCATTTCTTAATACAATATAGAAGAAATTGAACTTAAAGTGACTTCTGTCAGAATGTATTATACTAAAGTGTATTTTACACATTCTTGTAAAAAGATGAAAAAGGAAAAAGGAAAACAAAAGCTTATTAAATCATTTAAAACCAGTTAAACAAAGCTACGCTGCAGATTTTCTCCCCTCCTAACTCTATTACATTTTATTTAAAATGGTCCATTAATAAAAACTCAGATATGTATAAGAAACTTATGTTAAATTATAAAAATATGATGCCTCAGAATTTCCGCAAGGTAACCTTTGATAAAGAGGTATGGATGATAGGGGTTTCTGGAGCATAAGGGATGGGAGGGTCTCAGCACCCAACTAAGGATCTAAGGTTCGAGCAGACTAAATAGACCGTAAGGCCTAATCTGCTGGCAAATAGTATGTTAGTATCTACAGTAGTCAACTAAGTTTTAACAGTAGTCTCTCCTTGTGTTACTGAAAAATATCTCGGTATGCTAGGGTGATTTGTACATGGACTTAAAAAAGGAATTTCTATTGAGTTTCAACTATAATGGTGGTCAAGGGGGGCAGCATCTCCCATCTAGCCAACCGATTCATATATTGTGGGGTACGATGTTGCACAGCAAAGGTTATATGTTCCATTTCTTGTATTTGAGACACAGTATTAAAGCGTATGGTGGAACGTTGTTCTCCGCTGAAATCAGTTAATTGTAAAATGTTGTTCTGCTACAGTAGTGACATCCCTAGTGCAGCAGAATGACTTTTCGTTCTGCTGCAGCAGAATGACTTTTCGTTCTGCTGCACTATGGACGTCACACAACACCAACTGCAGCAGAAATGACAGGCTCAACCAGATAACTGTGGTGGCGGAGGCAACACAATCACCCAACACTCACAAACTGCAGGATCAACCAGATGGTTCCACATTTAATTAAAAGGCAGGATGAACCAGATATATAAATAGTACTTACAAACAGGAGAGTCTCTTCACGGACACCGCTTCTTGCTATAAGCGAGAATTCGCGCCATGTTTTGTTTTTTTAAAGCCGCCCACACCTGTTCAGCACAAGTCGAGAGAAGGCTGCCCTTTCAAAATGGCTGATGCCTGCTCCATAGCAACCTCAAATCCCCACCTGACAGCAAACTGAAAAGTTTGTGACCCTTACAAAAACAAATGTAAACACTGCAGTGGTGTTGAAATTATCATTTATTACCGCTGTTTTCTTGTCCTCAAAGTGCAGGTTTTTCACCATACACTATATAGAAATGTGTATGGCTCCCGATGCACAAGGCTATTCTCCAACTTCATGGTTACTATGCCGACTGTGTGACCTCTCGTGCTGCACTCTCGAGGTTGACAGTCGGCATAGTAACCACTCAGTTGAAGAATAGCCTTGTTGTGCATCAGGAGCCATACACTGTCCTATATATAGCATTCTTCCATTACAGGAGGGGCTGTTTGTAGCCAGCGTCTCATCATTACCTTTAAAGCTGCTGCCACAAGAACCTTCCTTAGGTATTTTGCTTCAAGACCCCTTAGTCCCTTTACCTCAAACCCTAGTAGTATATGTTCCGAGCAGATCTCATCTAGTCCTACAAAAATTGTTTGTAAGTTGTAAATTATTTCTGACCAAAAGGTCTTTATTTGGGGGCAGAGCCAAAATATGTGTGCTTGATCGGACACATGCTCCCCACACTTCCTTCAGCTCCGCGAGTTGCCTTTGCTGGAAAATTTGGTTTATATCTTAGGCAACAAAAAGTATCTAGTTTTCATTTTCCAAAGGAATTCCCTCCAGCCTGGGGAAGAGGTAGCCGACCATGTTGTCGCTCAAGATCGTATCCAGGCCTCCGAATCCAGGGCTGTTTGGAGATCTTCCTCCCATCTGGATCTAATATAATCTGTGTCAAATCCTTGGTCTTGTATATAGTTGGCATATAGGAGGGAGATGGCTCCCTTTCCTGTGGGGTAGCCCAGATTTTCTCGAATGGAGGTGGGGGCAAGTCTGATGCTTTTAACACTGATGGTTTATTTAAGTTTGCGTTAACATAGTTTTTAATTTGATAATATCTAAACCTGTCGGTGGGTTTAAGGTTATGTTTTAAAGCAGCTGCCTCAAATGTCATCGGGGAGCCACCTTGTAGTATCTGCCAGAGGGCATAAAGGCCCAGTGTGGCTTGTTGTCGAAACCAGGGGTCTTCTTGAACCAGGGTAAAGTGCTCATCCCATGCCCACCAGATGTATTTCCATAGATTCTGTGAGGTGGGGCTCTTATTGGTACCTCTTTGCCACCCCTCCAAGGAGGCTGTCACTCCTGTGGGAAGGTGCCTCTTATTCTGTTTCTTGTGGGGGGCAAGGGTAAAAAGGAGCGAGCTTGAAGTGGGGGTGTAGGGGACAATGTTTGTTCCATCACTTTCCAGTGAGAGGTAAATTGTGGGTTTTGTCACATGAGAACAATTTTCATCTGAGAGGCAATCCAATATCCTGGTAAAAAAGGAACTGCAAGCCTGCCTTTCGATCTAGGTAGATATAATATTTGTCTTTTACCCGAGGTTTAACCAGGCTCAGATAAATGACATTAATTGCCTCTGCCATTGAGTAGTATTTGATGTGGTATCAAGTTGGAACCATTGAAGAGATACAGGAATCTAGGGAGTACATTCATTTTGCAGCCTGGACTCTGGAATGTAAAGGGAATGGGATAAGGGACCATCTCTTGTAATCCTCTGTTGTATCCTTCACCAAGTCAACGTAGTTGTCCTGAAAAAGAGTATTTGGGGTTTTCACCAGGTTTATTCCTAAATATTTTAGCTTGGTCATATCCCACCTCATTTGGTACTTTTTTGTAGAGATTGGGGGTTCCAAATAAGACAAAGTAAGGACCTCTGTTTTTGCTGTGTTTAATGAGTACCCTGATATTTCTGAGAAAATTTCAATCTGTTTAAAAATCTCAGTGAGAGAGGATTCTGGGTCTGTGAGAAACAATAATATATCATTGGCAAATAGCCCTAATTTATGTTCCATATCTCCTATTTTATTCTTCTAATTTTGGGATTAGGTCTTATGGCCTGTGCCAATGGCTCTATAAACAAGGCAAAAGTAGGGGAACAAGGGGCAACCTTGCCTCGTGCCTCTTTGGAGGAGGAAGGGGTCTCGTATATTTCCATTTAATCGAATTGATCCTTTTGGGTTAGTGTAGAGTCATGAAATCCATCTACAGAATGAGTCCGGAAAGCCAAAGCTGGTCAAAGAGGCCCAAATAAGGGCCAAAGGACCTTATCACAGGCCTTTTCCGCATCCAGGCTCATCACCAGGGCCAGGAGTTTCTTGTTGTTTAGATATTCTATAGTATTAACAGTTCTACAGATGTTGTCCTGCGTCTGTAGACCCGGGACAAAGCCGGTCTGATCCATATGAATTAGCTGTGGGATAATTGTCTCTAGGTGCCTGGTGATGATACCCATCAACATTTTATAGTCTATGTTCAAAATGGATATAGACCTGTATGATGAACATAACATTGGATCCTTGGACGGCTTAGGAATTATTGTGATCACCACCTGGGTCCAAGAGGGGGCCACCGCCCCCTCATCAGCTAGCGAGAAGTTGAATGCTTGTTCCAACAAGGGAACTATAGGCTTCTTGAATTTCTTATAGAATTCGCCCAGGTAACCATCCAGATCCGGGCACTTCCCTGTTTTTAGGTGAGTAATCCCTGCCTCTATTTCTGCTGTCTGTATGGGGGCCACAAGCCTAATCTCATCTTCTTGCTTAAGTTTAGGGAAACATAAGTTTTTCATGAAGCCTTCTATTTTCCCTAAGTCTGGTGGTGTATCTATTCCATATAAATCTTGATAAAACCTAGTGAATGCTTCCACCATTTCTGGAGAAGAGATCAGTTTCCTTTTTGTTACTGGGTGGGAGACTTTATGTATTGTCACATTTGCTTTTTTCTGCCTAAGTCTACTAGCTAGTAGACGGAGGGCCCTAGTGCCACCTTCAAAAAATTTCTGCCTCAAGTACTATAAATTTTGCTCAACCTGGTAGTCTAAAATCGAATTAAGTTCTTTCTTATATTGTTGCAATTTTTATATATTGGAACTGAGATTCATTTTTGAGAGGCCCTAGTTCTTTGATTTGAGTTAGGAGATTAGTTTTCCTAACCTCTCTCTTTGTAATGTACTGCTAGTGAAATTAGTTTATCCCTAGTTAGCTTTTACTGTGTCCCAAAGTATCGTGGGGGGACCTCAGGGACCTATTATACTCCAAAGTTTCCTGAATTGATTGTAACACCGCCTCCTGTACCTCCTTCCTCTGAATAAGGGCAAGATTAAATGCCATAATGTGCATTTTTTTCGGTGCCTTAGGTGGAGTTGCAAAAGGAAGAGGGTGTGGTTGGAAAGGACCATTTGTCTATTCTCTGTTGTTTCTATTTGATATGCAAATTCCTATAACACAAAAAGTATCTATTCTAGAAATTTTTATGAACATGAGTAAAAAGAATAATCCTTTCAGACAACATGAAGTCTTGCTATATTATAACAATTGCAGTTTGTCCCACCATTAGAACTGCTCCGGAGGTGAAGAGTTAACTCCCATTCTAAGAATGGAACTTGGAGCTGAAATGGTTAGAGAAGCTCTGTCTGGGTTATTTCAAACTTAAACTGTCAGATTCTTACTCCGCCTCACTGAACAGTCACTCGAGATTTCTCCTCCTGCTCGGTTCATTTCTAAGTTTTAAACAGTGTTTTCTCGGTTCAAATCAACCGAGAATTATTATTTAACCATAAAACCAAGCCGTTCAAGCTCTGTCTGTGGTATCGCCAGATTGTCCAGTCACTTTCTCCGAAATCTATCTCATCCGCCACCGCCTGTAAAGGTCGGTTCGGCTTCGTTCCACCGGTTCAGGAATATGATGTTGAAGAGTTTTATGAACCATAGGAGGGGAGGATGATTATGAACAGTATGAATGTGACTTGGAGGGTCTGGGTGTGCCTATTGAACCGACATCTCCCCAGACAGACCTTTAGAATCTCCCCTAGCTTTCTGAGTCCCCTCTCACTTTATGTTTTACAAAAAGTTGTTGAAACCTCCAGCTCCCATTGGAGGAAGCTGTGGATGAGCAAGAGGAACCTGATTTTGTAGAAATGATGGATATTCCAGAGTCAGGAGATTGTCTATTCCTTGCATAAATCATTTAGAAACAAACAATAAAATTTTAAAACTCCTAATTCTGTGCCTCCTGTGGACAAAAGATGGACAGGAGGTACACTCTATCAGGTCCTGATACAGAATTCCTTTCACAGCAATGCAGTCACATTGGTGTGGTTCAGGCTACAGCCTGTGATAAAAAATAATATTCCTTGGCTTCACATCCTCCTGACAAGGATTCCGGGAAGATTGATGCTATGGCTAAAAAACAATACATGGCAGCTCCTTGGGACTCAGGCAAGCAAATTACATGGCTTATGTAGCAAGGTATCAAAAATCTAGATGGGACACTGTCATGGCTTTTGGCCAAACAGGCCTCTGGCCAGCTTAGCTAATGAGCTGGAACAGGTGGCTGCTGATGGCATTGAGGCATCTAAGGTGCAGTTTCATGCTGCTGTGGATTTTAATGATGTATCCTCTAGAGTCATGGCTACGTCTGTAGCTTTTGTAGGTTGGCCTGGCTCAGGTGTACTAGCTTGTCACAGGATACCCAGACTAAGGCTATGGATTTCCTGTGGTTGGAAATTCTCTGTTTGGGGAGCAGACAGAGAATTATATGAAGAAAATGGATGAATATAGGACTACCTATAAGGTGCTCAGGCTAGAGGTGGCAAGTCACTCCTCAGAGGCAGATCCCCAGGGGTAGAGGTAGGCCTTTTCACCAAACCCAGGCCTCCTCTGCTTATTCTCAGAGGGGTTCTTCAGAGGGAGAGGCAGACGGGGTGTGGGCAGGCCTGCTCCAACCCCTCAGCCTAAAGCACCTGCCAAACAGACACCCTGATGGGGTGCCCAGGGCCGATTCTCCTTTACCTGTAGGGGGCAGGTTGGCTTACTTCGTTCAGAACTGGGTGTCTCTAACTGAACAAGTGGGTCCTGGAAGTAGTAAGCCAGGGTCTGGTTCTCAGCTTCAAAAGTTCCCAAAGATGAGAATCAGATCTTTCCCACCTGCAAACTCTTTAGAGACCTTTACTTTAGAAACAGAAGTCTCAACCCTCCTGGCTCTCAGAGCTGTAGAAGGGTTTCTCCCTACACCAGGCAAGGGTCTGTACTCCAGATATTTCCTTACCCCAAAAAGACAGGAGAATGGCGGCCCATTTTAGACCTGAGATATCTGAACAAACACCTTTTGAAACCAAAGTTCAGAATGGTAACTCTGGCAATGATTTTACCTCTCTAAGGCCAGGGGACTGGCTAGCCTCCCTGGACCTCAAGGATGCCTATTTTCACGTCCTAATCAGAAGCTCCCACTGAAAGTACCTCAGATTCGAACTGCCCTCAGGTCACTACCAGTTCAGAGCAATGCCCTTCGGCCTCACCTCTGCCCCAAGGGTATTCACAAAATGTCTGGCAGTAGCAGTTGCTCATTTAAGAAGGCAAAGGATTGCTGTCTTTCCCTATCTGGACGACTGGCTCATTGTAGGCCAGTCCCAGAACAGAGTAAAATCTCACCTGCAAGTTACCCAGCAGCTGCTCACCTCCTGGGCTTCTTGCTCAATCTTCCAAAGTCAGTTCTGGAACCAGTTCAGGTGCTCACCTTCATAGGTGCAGAATTGGACACAAAGCAGGCCAGAGCCTTCCCTACCCTTAGAGAGGGTAAAGAACTTGGTGGCTCTGGCCTCCTCCTCACTCTGCAGGTCTCTCGACCAGCAAGACACTTTTGCAGCTCCTGGGGCACATGGCTGCGTCCACAGCTGTAGTGCAAGAGCAAGATTTCAGATGAGGACATTCAGTTTCGCTTGAGAGCCTTTTGGTCTCAGAGAAGAGACCCTTTCCAAGTTGGTCCCAGTGACCCAAACCCTGACCCAGGCCCTCCAGTGGTGGCAGGATCAGAGCAATTTAAGACTGGGGTCCCTTCATTCCTCTGTCTCACTCCTTGACCCTCACTATGGATGCTTCCCTCCTGGGGTGGGAGCCCACATGAGCACCTCTCACTCAGGGAGTGTGGTCCCCTCAGGAATCTCTGCTCCACATCAATTTGCTGGAACTCAGAGCTGTCTTTTTAGCACTTCAAGTGTTTTCTGCGTCTGTTCAGAACAAAGTGGTACAAGTCAGAACAGACAACACCACAACAATGTGGTACATCAACAAGCAGGGGCACTCGGTCTTCGGCCTTGTGCACCGAGGCAATGAAGTTGTGGTCTCTGGCCTATTCCCTGAACACTTCCCTCATAGCAGTTCACCTTCCAGGAAAGGACAATGTCCTAGCAGATGCTCTCAGCAGGATTTCCCAGGGCCATCACGAATGGTCTCTGGATCCTCAAGTACTGGGGATAGTTTTTGCCAGATGGGGCACCCCTCAGATAGATCTTTTTGCAGCCCCAGACAATCACAAACTTCCACTGTTCTGTTGCAGGCCACCAGTGTTGGGCTCAGTCCGCTGGATGCCTTTCTCCTAGATTGGGAAGGGAAGTTTCTTTATGCCTTTCCCCCCTTCCCTCTCCTATTCAAGGTGCTAGTCAAAATCAGATCCCAGCCTTGCAGGGTGATTCTGATTGCCCCAGATTGAGCCAGGCAGCCCTGGTACCCACTCCTTCTGTCCCTAGCAGTCCATCTTCCCTGTGTCTCCCCAGGAATCACAACCTGTTAACCTGTGCCCAGGAGAGTTTGGTATCGAACCTCAAATCCCTCAACCTCAAGGCCTGGCTCTGAGGAGTTAGAATTGCTACTACTACACCTTTCTCAGGGTGTTCTTGAAATCTAAAGGCTTCTAGGAAGCCTTCCACTAAGAGCTACTTATAATTCTAAGTGGAAAAGGTTTTCCATTTGGTGTTCTGGGAAACATATTTCCCGGAATCTGCTGATTTGCCCATTGTTTTGGACTATATGGTCCATCTTAATTCTTTGACCTGAGACCAGCTACCCTGAAAGTACATTTGGCAGCTGTCTCTGCTTTTGTTTCAGCAGGAAAGCCCTCCTCTCTTTCCGCTCACCCTGTATTTTCCAAGTTTTTTAAAGGATTACTTCATACTAATCCACCTTTTAGGGATCCGGCCCCTGCCTGGGACATTAATGTTTGCATTGCCCAGTTAATGCAACCCCCTTTTGAACCTCTGTCTTCTGCAGAGCTTAAGTACTTAACTTGGAAAACTGTTTTCCTAGTGGCTATCACTTCTGCCAGGCGCATAAGTGAGTTGCAAGCCTTGTCAGTAGAAACTGACTTTATTTCTTTCCACAGGGATAAGGTAGTCCTCAGGACTAACAAGAAGTTTTTGCCTAAGGTGGTTTCAGATTTCCATCTTAATCAATCTATCTCCTTTCCAGTGTTTTTCACTGAACATTCCTCCTCTGGCGAGAGGAGATTGCACAGTTTAGATGTTAAGAGGGCCCTAAGTTACTATATAGAACGTACCAAGGGTCACAGGTTCGAATCCTCAACTTTTCTCACTTATGGTGAGGTGGGAAAAGGAGACCTGCCACTAAGAGATCAATTGCCAGGTGGATTGTCTCTTGTATCCAATTTTGTTATCAGAAACTGGGGAAAGTTCCCCCCTCTGGCCTGAGGGCTCATTCTACCAGAGGTACAGCCACGTCTCTAGCTGCTGCCAGAGACATCCCTATCTTAGAGATATGTCAAGCAGCTACCTGGAAAACGGTACACACTTTCACCAAGCATTACTCCCTGGATGTCCAGGCCAGGAGAGATGCTCAGTTTGCACAGCTGTGCTTCAGAGCCTATTCTAAGTAGGTTCTGTCCCTCCTCCATGGAGGTACTGCTGTGTAGATCTGCAATTGTCATAATATAGCAAGACTTCATGTTGTTTGAAGAAAAAAATTACTCACCTTAGTAATGTTGTTTCTTCTAATGGGAGTCTTCTATATTATATTTCTCTATACTACTCAGAACTTCTACTTGGGTATGGGGTGGGCAGCCTAGTGGTAGTTATGCCCATTATATGTTTTCCACCCCTTCTGGGGTTTTGGGGTGTAGTGTTTTATTTTATCTCATATTATTGCTTATATTATATTATTACTTCTGGTCCCCTGACTTGAGTCTTGTGTTGGGGACCAGGAATATGTGTTAATAGTCAGGTAGCCAGTTGGCTAGTGTAGGTTACAGCTTCCACACAGACCTTAGTGAGTTTTGCTCGAAGATCTGACAGTTTAAGTTTGAAATAACCCAGACAGAGCTTCTCTAACCAAGCTCAAGGCCCAAGTTCCATTCTTAGAATGGGAGTTAACTCTTTCACCTCCGGAGCAGTTCTAATGGTGGGACAAACTGCAATTGTCATAATATAGCAAGACTCCATTAGAAGAAACAACATTACTAAGGTGAGTAATTTTTTCTTCATGCCCATGCATTCTTCTCCAAGAATCAGTATACCCCAATTCCCCTAACAGTCTTCCCACCTTCTTGGCCACGCTATGATTTGTTCTGGGGGGTCCCAATGTGATATTCAAGTGGTCATCTAAAGCTAAGTTGAAGTCTCCTCCTACAATTAAAGGATCCTCCATCCAGGCATTTATTTTCATTCTAAGAGATCTGTAGTATTTATAATTGTATCCCGGGGGGGGGGGCATATACGGAGGCTATAGTGATCATTTGTCCACTGTAGCATCCCTTGACAAGGGCATAGCAGCCATCCGGGTCTACCAGAGTGTCCTTTAATTCGACTGCAACCTGCTTGAGTACCACTATCAGAGTGCCTCTACGACACCCCCCTTTATAAGATGAGGCAATTACATGGGCAAAGCCAAATTTTCCCAACTTCTTGTGTTCCTTTTTTGATAGATGGGTCTCTTGCAGCAACAAAAATCTGCCTTTGATTTTTTAATATAGGAAATTATTTTACTTCTCTTTATAGAATTAGTATATCCATTGACATTAAAAGAAAGAAATTTTGTAGCTACCGCAGACATTTTTGTTTTCTATAATAAACCCTTTTTATAATTACAGAATTCCTTTGCATCTTAGTAAAATTAGAGTTTCAGACTGGGGGGTTGACTTTTAGGGGGTCCGCAGTGCAGCAACAGTAAACAAGTAAAAACTTGTAATAAAAACATTTAACTTTCCTGCAACGAGCAGTTAACCAAAGATGTAATAGCTAGTATTAACGATTAACTAACACTTCCAAGGTTGGAGGCTGGGAGTGTACCAGCCTCTGTTCCCTTCCGTTTATACTCCTGCCAGGGGGTAAGTTGTGGTCCGGTAAGGGAGGAAGAGATGTGGACACCGCCTATTCGGTGGCCCTCTTCCGGAGTCCACACAATATTATGAGGCTGTCTTTTGGCACAATGCCAGTGGATCTGCAAAATTTAAACAGCATGTCACGGGCAGTTGGGTAGGAGTTATGTGCTCTTACATTTAATCGCCAATGCCCTTTTTATTAAGAAATTCCCTTATTTAAAGAGGAAAGAAAAGAAAACAGACAAGGGAGGAAGGGATTTCTCCCATCTTATTAAGAAAAGGATATAAGGTTGGGGAAAAGGATGAGCCACCCTTAATGCAGCTTACCCATCCTTTGAATGGCTTGTTATTATATGTTTCCCTCTTGAATAGGACCAAATTTAAACTTTTCTCTGCCCTCCCTGCCCCCAGCCCCATTCAGAGAACACTTCCTAAAATGTTTTAAAATTAATTTCTCCTCATAGGAGATGTATCCCTCGAATCCCATGTCCCCAGGACATCCCTCAGCATGCATTCGTTATGAAATAGGCCTTTTGAAAGTTCAATGAGCTTGCCATGCTCGGAGGCAGCAAGAGCCTCCTATTAGTCATGCAATGTTCAAGTCTCCCTAAGTTCCCAGAAACCTCTTCCAGTCCTTCCTTCTTTTAGGTACCAACAGAAACTCCTTAGGGCAGTAGAGATGTGGGCTCACTTTCAAAACCTCAGCTCTTTACAGGACACTGCCTCGAATATGAAGTTACCCTGACAGTGGGCTGCGAGATTTGGGCCAATCTTCCGGGAGGGACACATACATTGAAAAAGAGAAAAAAACAAAAACTCCCTCAGTCCATAAAGATCCTAAATCAACCGTATGGAAGGACACTGAACCAGCGGTAGGAAGACTAAGCATCTCTGCAAATCACGTCTCAGTCCATTCAGTAGCTTTCGTTGTGTGCTCTCTCTTGTGTGATAGACAGGACTGGGAACAGCAAAAATTGGCATGTAGGCGCTGAGCTGGAAACTACGCTTAGGAGGAACTAGGGGATTCAGGGCTGTACTTAAAAAAAAAAAAAAAAAAGGGATAGTGAATGTACTCACAGCTAGGCATTAATCAGTTCTCACCCTAATTCAGTCTTCATCCTCACTCAAATCTCCGTCTGATGTACCCAGCAGTTTCTTCATTAGGTCTTGAAGCAGTTGCATACTTTGGGTAACTTCCTGGGCGCTGGGACCATAGGATGTCTCGAGCCACGGGCTGTCAGCGAGTCTTAATTTTCGCTTCTGAGGAAGTTGTTTGGATGTATTTGGATGTATCAGGCAATTGAATCCCTCTTCAACAGCCTTCTCTGGCTTCCCTCGGGGTGGTGTAGATTTTGGGTCCTTCTTGCCAATGAATACGTAGTTGAGTGGGGTAGGGGATCTAAACCCCGATATTCTTCTCTCACAGAACTTTAATCAAAGGGCCATATTCCATCCTTTGTCTTTGAATTTTGGGTGGATAGTCCTTATCAAAATACAACCTGGAATCAAGGTATTTAATTTCTTTTTTTTGCTAGGCTCAGGATGTCCTCTTTTGTGTGGTAACTTTGAAACTTGATTATGGAGCGGGGTCTAGCAGATTGTTCTCTGGGTCTCGGCTGAAGCAATCTGTAGAGCCTCTTCTATGCACAGGTCATAGCCTGGGAGAAGCTCCAGTATGTCCTGGAGAAGGTCTGTGAGAAAATCTACCATCTGACCTGTTTCGAGCCCTCTTTCAGGCCGTACATACAAAGATTATCTCTTTGGACCAACTTTCTAGGTCCAGACATTTCTGGTCTAAGCCTATGACTTGTTGGCAAATAACTTGTAAGGTACGGCCTATGTGCATGACTCTGTCCTCTGTAGTCACCAGGTGGTCTTCCATCTCCTGGATCCTGCTCTCAACCTGCGACAGTTTCTGATTAATTTGCTGAAACTCCGTTTTGTTCTAGGCTCACATCTCGTGAATCTCTTTTTTAATATTGTTTCGACGTGTTGTCTTGACAATTTCTCCTGTTCTTCATCTGTATTGTATATGCTAGGGGCCCCCTTTAACTGGGCCTGAGCGGGCAGGAGAGCAGTTTCTCAATCCTCCCCCATCTTTGTCCAATTTAGATCGTTTTGCGCCTGATCTCGAACCTCTCTCCTTCTGTGTACCTCCTCCTTACATTTTGTTTGCTTTTTTAAGAAAAATCACTACTGTATGGGGGTTTTAGATTGTAGGGCGTGGAGAGCCTGTCTTCCTAGCTGCTATGCTGATCCGTGGCGGAACCGGAAGTCCGGCTCTCCAATAATCTTATGATAATGAATGTGAAGAAGAAGAAGAAGGAGAAGAAGAAGAATCATCAGCGTTTATATAGCACTTTTCATACACAGTGTATCCCAAAGTGCTTTACAAGCAATGCCAGACTGGTAGTGAAGTGACCGAATGTGTGGTGGTGGCCGTATTGCACATCATCACCCACTCACAGCCTGGATAATTGCATGAACCAGTTTATGGGAAGGGGAATGTTGGCCAGGACACAGGAAATGTTCCCTACTCTTTGCGAAGAGTGCCCTGGGTTCTTTTACTTCCACCTGAACACCCACCAGGACAACACCAGGATGGGCTTTAGAAGGGATCTCGGTTTAACGTCTCATTCGAAGGACGGCACACTCCAGCAGTACAGCACCCCCCAATACTGCACTCGGATGCCAGTGATTTTTAGGTGCAAGTCCAATCCCGGTGTGGGATAAGAACCCACGGCCTTCTGGTCCAGAAGCGGATGTGCTACCAACTGAGCCATGCTGACACCATGGTAATGCTTTTTGGCTCAAAGTACATATCAAGAGATAATCCTTATTTAATAGTTAAAGATGGCTCAGGGAACCTATTAGACCAAGTGAATTAATTTAAGTATCTGGGTTTTTTTCTTGTTTCTTGTATGACTTTTAATGGTCAAGTTAAGTCTGCTAGTAAGCTTATTAATCGGAAGATTGGGCTGTTGTATAAGTTTAAACATTATATGTCTTACAATACTCAATATGCTCTTGCTGTAGGGATGCTATTGCCCCATTTTGATTTATGTTTCTTCTTTGTATAATAATTTGGCCTCTCATGAACTTCACATTCTTACAGTGGCATTTAATAATATCTGTCGCTTTATTCTTCTTGCTGCCTTAAAGATGCAACATATATGTGTTGTATTCTTCTATTGGCTGGCTTTTCCTATTCTTAAATTTGTATACTCTAAGGGATGTCTGGTTTATAAGTCTGGTTACTCTTCTTCCTCTTTCCCCTTGTCTGATCTATTTACTCATAGGTGTTCTTCTATTACTTTACGGTCTACAAGGGGTATCACCATTATAGTCCCTTCACATAAAAATAAATTTGGGTTATGATCCTTTTCTACTTCTGCTGCTAAATTGTGGAATGAGTTGCCATTGGAATTGCTGTCAGTTTCTACTTTCTCAAGTTTTAAAGAACAATTTAAAATGTATTTGTACTCCCTGAATGACTGTGAATGTAATATATGATTTGCTTAGTCTGTAATTTGTTATATGTAAATTTTGTATTTATAAAAATGTCCAGGTCGGACCTGAAAAAGGGCTTTTGTCCAGTGTCCCTACCTGGTTAACAAATTTAAAATAAAAAATAAAATAAAAAATAAAATACAGTGGCAATCATTACAAAGGTTTTATTAGTACTGAGGTATACCTCGAGGTAGCACTGAGGCACTCAAGTTCAGTTTGCATTGACTGTAATGTGATCCTGCTCAGTACCACTGAGGTATACCTCAGTACTGATAAACTTTTGTACGATCACCACTGTACACCGCGAATAACATGGGTGATAGACAGAGCCCTGTGGTACCCTACATGACCGGAAAACTTGTCAGAGGAATACATCCCAAAACAACTCTCTGAAACCTGCTGGTGAGGAAAGATTGAAACCATCTGAAGACCGTACCCAATAGTCCACAGATCAGCCGCAGGCACTCCAGCAGTACACGATGGTCCACAGTGTCAATGCCACAGACAGATCAAGAAGAACCAAGATGGAACAGCTCTTCTGATCTCTTGCTATCAGGAGATCACTGAGGACCCGAACAAGGGCCGACTCGATGCGATGCCTCTTTCGAATCCAGACTGAGAGGATCAAATGTCATGGATGGTAAAGTGATCCTCAGGCTGCAGCGTGACCACCTTCTCAATAACCTTTCCCACAAAGGGAAGGTTAAAGATGGGTCTGTAGTTAGCAGGACAGTCTGGGTTGAGAGAGGATTTCTTAAGGAGAGGTGTCACCACCGCCTCCTTCAGGGTGTCCAGAAACACACCTGACTCTAACCTACACCAGACAATCTCAGCTAGGACCGGGCCGATGATCTGAAAGCACCCCACAAGGAGGTGAGTTTGGCCTGGGTCCAAACTACAGCAGGTCAGCTGCATACTCTGGATAATCCTCATGACATCCCCGATCACTGGTCAGCTGAAGTCAGACCAGACAAACAGAGGAACTGCAACCTCCCACTGACCACCGCCATTCCCATTGGAGCGAGCTGCACAGATCTCAGACCTGATGTCGGCAACCTTATCTGCAAAGAATCGAGCAAACTTGTCACATTTCTCTTGTGACAACATTCTCTGAGTCTGCAGACAGGCTGGATTGCACAGTCTGTCTACAGTTCGAAGAGCTGAGCTGGTCGGTTCTCTACAGTGGCAGTCTCCTGTACAGGAACTCTGCCTTCTTACAGGAAAAAGCCAATTGATTGTCCTTATAGTGGGCCATCAATCTAAGACTGTCGGCATCAAGGCCTGATTTCCGCCAACAACACTCCATCATTCGTTCCACTCTCCTCAGCTCTCTCAAAGTTCCATCCAACCAAGGGGACCAAGAGCGCAAGGTGAGGGGGCGAAACTGGACAGGAACGATTAAATCCAGAGCCTCAGACACAGCCCTGTTATAGGCCTGTACCAGAGTATCTGGATCACTGCTTGCACTCGGTAGACTCCGATAGGTCCAGTACCGCAGCCAGGCCGTCTGGAGTCAGACCCCTTAAAGGGCAGTACCAGACCATCTCCATAGGGGCAGGCCTATAGGAGGGAACCTGGAAATTGAACCTATAGTGTGATGGTCAGACCATCCAACCAGCTCCACCACCAAGTCAGAGGTCTCCGTACCCAGTAGGAAAACCAGGTCCAATGAATGACCGTGATTATGGGTCACAGAGGTAATCACCTGTGTGAATCCCAACAAATTCATAAGCTGAAGGAAGTCCTGACCAAACTGCGAGAGTTCATGGTCGACCCAACCATTGAAGTCCCCCAGAACCATCCATCTGGGGAACTCCAACACCATGTCGACGATGAAGTCCGTGACTTCCTGCAGGAATTACTTCTTGCCCCTGGGTGGACAGTAGACGAGAAGAATCCTGCACCCCATGCCTGCTCCCATGATACATTCAAATGACTCAGTCTCCCCAGCTAGCACATCTACTAGGTTCTATTCCATTCTGAATCATATGGCTACACCCTTGCCCCTATGATCCATCCTCAGATGGTGCATCAGCGAGAACCTAGACGGAATAGCTGACTCAAGAACTGGGCCAGAAGTTTCATCCAGCCAGGTCTTGGTGATGCATGCTAGATCTGATGACCGAAAGAGGTGGGTAGGGGAAGAGACTGTGTTTATGGCCCAAGATTGGCACCATTTTGTTTTTAGAGATGTGCACATTAAAAGTCTTTAAAAGTCCTAGTCCTGCAAGAGAAAAAAATAAGGAGGAAAGGTTGTGTACAATACCCTCTAATTACATGAATCTCTTTACAATTTAAGTTAGGATAGGAGGCTTGAGCTAGGGCCAGTCTCCCCCAAACCTGATACCTGTAAGAGTCCCAGATTTAAGTGTCACAGAAAGATAGTCAGGATTCTTTCAGTCTTCCTCATTGTCTGATTACGAAGTCCTCCCGGGGATCAAAGTCCTTCATTATTGTTTCCACGAGAGATCATGCTTCTTTCTGGTCTCTGAACATGTGTACTTTGGCCAAGTGGGTCACTTTAATTTTGGCAGGAAACTGCGACTGTGAGAAATCCCCAGTTCATGGAGGAAAGCTCTGATCTAGTCGAATGCTTTGCACTGGGAACACGTTGCAAAGCTCAAGTCGGGGAACAGGGAAATCTTCTGTCCATCCCTAATCTCCAAGCTGCCTCTAGGATTATGTCTTTCAGAGGGGTAAGGACAACCAACAAAGTTGTTTCACCTTGATCTAGTTAGAGTTTGACAGGATGTAATCTGGTATGCCTTGCATACCAAAGGAGCTGGGTCGAAACCATTAAGTTCAGCTAGCGAGGTTGATATGCATGTTTTCGAGTTCTCACCCTCAGTATTCTTGGGTAGTCCCACCATTCTAAGGTTTCTGGCCCTAACTTGAATTTTGACATTTTCTAGCCGAAAACAGTGGTCTTTATTATTATATAGTATATGGTTAGGGCTAATTCTAGATGGAAAACAGTGGCTTCCCAAATGTTATTGTAGGACAGTTCAAAGGTCAAAAAAGTTGTTGTACTATCGTTCTGACATCAGATCGATGGTACAACAATTTTCAGCCTTGAGCTGCTACATGTTTGGCTAAAAACAGAGCTGATCAAACAATGTGCTCTAAAATGGTGGAGGTGTCTAACAATCAGTCGGTAGTGCCATTCAGTCAGATAGTTGGGACATGGACTGCCATACTCGGCTCCATGTTCCCAAACTATCAGTTTGCCAGTTTGTTTATTTTTTGTTTCTTTTGCCGAGCAGGACATAGGAAGCAGTGAAGCACGGTATCTTAGTTATCGGAACTGGATGGAGCTTGCAGCATGGACGGGAGGAAGCGACAGAGTAGCGAGGCGGGACAATATTCACAAGGTATGAACCTTGTCAAAAGTCAAACCTCCTACAGTTTGGGGAACCATATACTTAAAATAGTATATGGTTGCTTACTACACTAACAGCAAGCAGTTGTTGCATCTCGAAGTGATTCTGTACACACGGACCTCTCTCGAGCTTCGCTCTCGAGGTCTGTGTGACATCATCACATCCCCTCGATGGCAACATAGCCTTGTTGTGTATGAGCAACCATACACTATTCTATATATGTTTACATGTACAGTTACTGTGTCTCTTGTGGTTGTGAGAGTGCATTCTTGAGTTCTTTGGGTGAGAGAACTGTGAAGTGAGGCTGAGCCGTTCTGGCACATAAATGACTGGAGAAGAAACTCTTACAACCATAAGAACACAGGAAATGTATATATAAACATATTACAAATCATGTTAAAGACCTTGTTTAAAAACTGGAATTTGAATTAAAATCAGTATGCTTTTACTTTGCAGTATATTAGAGAACCCTTTGTGGGAAATAGATTGTGCCAAATGAATTTTACAACTTCAGAATTTTAGAACTGTTTGCATGGAATGTTTAGAAATAAACAATCCTGATTGGCCAACATGATGTAATGATTTATCATTTCTTTGATAAGTCCAGTGGTTGCTGCCGAGATTTCAGGCCATCCCTGTTGCCTCTTTGGCTTCAGTTACTGCTGCAGTCACCTGTTGCTCACAAACCTGCAGCTTGCCCTGAATATGAGTGACTTTTTTTGTCCAAGGCTATCAGCCTTCTGTCCGTAGCCTTACCTGCTTGAAAGACGTCCTGCAAGGTTGGTTCATCCGCTGGGAGATCTGCTGCTAATGCTTCTTTCGCACCACTACTAGACAGCTCAGCCTGCTGGCCTCTCCCGCCACCACCTTCTACAGCTTGCTTTTTCAGTTTCCCCACCATAATTTTTATTTTGGCATGAAAACTTCCCCAGGACACTCCAGAGACTGATTTATAGGTGAAATATATATTTCGGCAAGTTTAACGTTGTAAAATGATAACTTTAAATAATTTGCTCCCAGCGCTTGAGACAGACGTGTCTTGCCATGCTGGTAGCTGGCCACACCCCACTCATCCAGGTATTCTTAACATGAAATATTTCTGTATTTGTTAGTTTTTTCATATTTTTGTATTCTTTTTTCTTGGTGTTCTCTCCCTCTCATACTTGCTTACACAGAAAGCAGCCAACTCCAAAACCGCAAATGATTGTCTTTCAAACTGCCGCTATGACCGGCTGCTCTCACATACCTCGAAGTTGTCATGGGCTTCTGTCATGCCAATTCAAGGAAGCAAAACACCTGCCCCAACATGTCAAACTCTGTCCCCACCCTAACACACACTAAATCTATAATTTTTTTTTACACTATTTTTTTTTTCTTAACTGCTGTACACAAACTCACCGAGTGAGCAAGAAAATGAGGCGTTCTTGACAAGGGAAGTGAATCACTGTCCATTTCCAACACTGCTCTTTCAAGAATCTGGTTGCATTCCTTTTCCTTTTTTTTATTTCTTTTTATTCAAGTTCAGGTTGCAATTTACATCAAGCAATCGTTCCCAAGAAAAGGCCAAACACCATTTACATTTGATCTTACACTTTGCTGTCAATACAGGCTCTATTGTGACACTTTTCCTATTGTAACCTCACAAAGGAGGTGCATTACATTCTCATTATTAACACCAGTGGCTTTATTCACAGCCATTGCCTTATTGGACTATCACTCTAATGGTAAAATACAAGACATAATACACATGCCATATGGCTTATTTACTGTTGCGTCCATATTTATTTATTGAAATGTTTCAACAGGAAGGCACACTGAACAACAAGTCGCTCATCTCCTGGTGTGACCTGGGGAAGGGGTACAATTGGAATGAGACATCAAACATTCAAGTTGCAGGATCAACATTAATATACAGTTGTAAGGCAGGTGTTACAAACAGTGTTACAACAGTGTTGCGCATAACATGTAGAAAAAGTGTGTAACCCCTTGGTGGCGCTATCCCAAGGGCTACTTCCCCTGCCTGCTTAACTACTAACAGGTTGAGGGGCCTAGGTCCAATGGCGGGTGCCTCCACCCAGAGGTCAGGGTTTGCAGTAGTTAAACTAACTTGGTCACAGCCCTCTGGGACACTGTAACCCCCCTTTCTTCCCACTAGTAGCCCACACAATGCATTAGGAATATCTTCACAATGTACACTTACCCCCAGGACTGGCTCTGTCGACTGGACTCTGGGGACCCCCTGTAAAACAAGATAATACAGTGCAAAAACCACAGTACAATACTTTAACATAAACAAATACCTCAGCCAGTGTAACTTTGCTGAAACCAACAGATCTGATTTATTTAAGGAACTGTAACAAGGAAGGGGGAAATCAGGTTAATTAGGTTAAACACATTAATAATCACAGTACTGTGCACATATTCAGAGTCCCAAATTGTCACTTTCACTTGGTACCCAGGATGGGGGGGGGCTAGCCAGGATCGGTGCAGCTGGTTGGGGCCCTGTGATGGAAAAACACTTGCACAATACCCAGTTGTAATCCAGAGCCAGGTGGCTCAGTTCATAAAGAAATGAAAAAGCAACAATTAGATGACACACTTGCAATTCGGTGCACAGATGGCAGGGAGCTACCCTGCTTTGTACTCACAAACTCAGTGCTGGGAACTGGATGGAAAGCAGATTGTCCTGGATTGCCAGGAGGAGCAGACGTGTGGACAAGGTCCTTGTGACTGACCCCACTGCAGTTTAGAGCAAATAGATGTAGTCTGAATTAAGCTGGGGTTTGCTTCCAGCTTCATGCACTCAATTCACTGTACTGGGGATTTGAAACACGATTCCCCATAAGCACTGCACACATCTATATGTAAAAGGAAAGTACTATACCAGGCAGGCTGCTTCTCAATCCTGACTGCAATTACTGCACAATAACCGGGAGAACACACAGCAAATTCAGTTCCTGACAGACCGAGTGTGATTCAGAAATTTCTCCAGTCTTCTACAGGGTGAGCCTGGTTTCTACTCTTCAGATCTCCTTTCTTCTCCTACAGGTCGGATTCAGTCCGAACGGCTGCTTGCACAGGCTACAGACCGAAAACTCAGGGTTTTACGAACGCTTCCTCGCGGCTTAAAACTTTTACAATCAAGGCTAATAGGCTTCTTGTCTCTTCACTGCCAAAACTGATCTGATCTTTCCAGTAGACAGAGCGGGCATTTCCTTTGAGTTCCTCCCAGTTCAGTTGGCTGTGACTCACAGTAAACTTCCCCTGTTGGTGGAAAAAAGGTGCCGAAGTCAAAACTACATTTCCCAGAGTCACTGCCCTTACAATCCCCTTACAGCAGGCTCCAGAGGAGAGTCCATGTTCTGATTCGCCCAGAGCAGGCTCCATTTTAAAGGATCCCCACCATGATTGGTCCAATTCAGCAGTTCAGAACCAACATGAGGGAGCTACTCTGCACTGTCCTTGCTACAAGAAAGCAGGTTAAATCAAACTGCATTTCATTATTACTCTAACAGGTTACAAGCAAACAATTACATCTTTGAAGAATGCCTTTTGCCCACTTAACGATGGCAGAAACAGAGCGATTTGGCAGTAGCTCGAGCGGGACTCAAGCAGGAAAACAGACAGACCCCCATACAACTAATTATGTCTGCAAGCAGACAGCTTAAAGAGACAGTACCAGAGGCTCTAAAAGCACTCAAAATAAACGGCTTAAACGCCAAACACCATTCAGGCTTGGAGCATTCAAGCAAGCTCCTGAAGACTTTTTGGGAACCCCATTTGCAGGGGGTTACAAGTGGACAATAATAAGTGCCAGGTTAATAAGTTAAACAAATGCTTATGTGAAAGAAAAGGGGAAAGGGAGGGGGTGAGGTGGGGAGGGCGATATTTCACCTGTATTGTAGTCCTTAAAAATAAGCATTGTGGAGCAACTTATGCAACTGTTATTTAAACACTTACGATAAACTATTTCAACTCTGAACAACTACCCCAGCCTAGAAAATTTAAAACACTTTTCCCGCATCTGGAGGACATGTATCCTCTACATACATGGAGCTTAATGTAATGTAATGTCAGAGCCCAAAACAAAAGCAGCTCTATACAAAATGCACCATGAATGAACTGAAGCTACCCCTATGAAGGACACCATCTTAACCTTATGGTCACAAGCAGATAATCCCTCGGTAATCATATCTGTGTAATACCATACCATCCCCTCCCCGCACACACATCCATACACCTAAAGAGTACATCACTTTGCAGTAAGCCAGAAATAACACATGAAGAAGTACATGAGTCGGTGATGTGGGGGAGTGTCCATGGTAGCCAGAAAAGCACTCTAAATTAATCAGATAGCTGAGCTACAGCCCTCAAATCAGGCCCTCCATAGAAAAGTTTGCAGATGAGTGATAGAAATGATCAGTTCCTCCATTTACTCACCGTCCAGTTGCGCTCCTTCTTCTTTTAAATTCTGTTTATCCCCCTCCTACACCCTGTCAGCCCTGCATCCTCAGGAGATCCTCGGAGTCTACCCCTGCAAGCCACCTTACCCGAGTCCATTGCTAGTACCCCATGGAGCCATGGTTTTCCCCCTGGGCAGGGACAAGGTGGAGCTCCTACACCCCGACAATCAGCTTTCATCAGTCCAGGTGGTTAGGTAGGTGGCTGCAGATTAGGGCTAGCTCCCAGAACTCCGTCTCCCCGGGGCCGGCAGGCATTTTCCTCCCCACACACGGCGTGTGCCCTGACATCAAGGCGCAGCACGCCGACGTCCACTGCGTCTCTGTGGCTAGCCCTCCCTGCAAGCAGGGCTTGCTGTACCTTGAGCCTCTGCTTGGGGTCAGGCAAGTAGTGGGCAATGGCCCCCTCCCTCCCCGCAGAGAAGACGAGCTGTCGTGGGATGCTCAAGCCTATCTTCCGCGGCCGGCCCTCCAGCGATCCGAGTCTGCTCCTGAACCCGGGTTACCGGCGTTGGAAGTGGAAATCTAACCGCTGCACCAACGGGCTGGCTTTAGTTGCGCTCCTTCTGATTCAGGTTCCACTCAAGCCGGGAGCTTGCTTGCAAAGTCTCCAGCCACCTTTGGATCCATAAAGCTGTAGGATTTATCCTTGAAGGTGAACTGAAGGTAGACCGGAAACAAGATTCTGCAAGGGACTCCCACCGCATGAAGCTTTGCTGTCATACCCTCAAATAGTTTTCAGCAGAGCCTCATGGCATAAGCATAGTCTGGGAAAAAATGGCAGCTTAGCGTCCCCTAGCATGATCAGTGAGTGCTCTCCGATAGATTTTAGGATTTGATCATGGATTGCAGATGTAGTAGTAGTAGTAAACAACACAGTTCGGGCACCTTCCTGAATGTTTACAGCCCTTTTCAGGTTGATCCGGTAGGCTTTAAGTATGGGAACTGCAAATCCGAGTCCGACCGCTTCAGTAAGCCAACTTTCCAAGAAGGTAGGCAACTCACCCTCCTCTGTGCCTTCCGGTCACTCTAATATGCGAATGTTGGCCAGTCTTGCCATATTTTCCAGCTGCTCCAATCTGGCTCAAATTGTCCCCTGCTCCTTGATCGTGTGAGCGGAGGCTCCCAGTGCTTTCCCTGCCGTTCTTTCAGACTCTGCAATGGAGTTCACCATCGCCTCTACTTTTTGTTCCAGTACCACCAGCTTTTCATTTTGTAGATCCAGCTTTTTATCCAGCCATTGAATTGTGGTGGCAAACGCTGTTTGTGCCCGTTGTAGTGACTCCAGCGTCACTGATTGATCTCCATGGGGTCGCCACGTTCCTGCTGTTCCTTCGGTGCTTTCTGTGGGTCTGCGCCTGCTCCTGCAGCATCTCCCTTTCCTACATTTTTTTGGCCTCCCCCATCTTCCTGTATCATTAATTGGAGGTCTCTGCTATGGAACCTAGTTGATCAGCACCAGACTAATACAAAATTATTACTTTGTTCTCGCCAGAAGCAGTATATTTTAAGATGAAACCATAAAGGTTTTCAGAGCTCCAACAAAGCACGTGTACACTGCTAAGCTGCTGGCCACCCCGTCACGTTCCTTTGTATTTCTCTTTTTCACATTATTGTTTTACATTTAAAATAAAATGGCACAACTTTGATATTATAGTCAGCAGTACTTTAAAGGGGAGCACGCGCTGTCCATTTCACTTGGCAGCGTCATTACGATACCTGCTCCCTTCGATCACACATTAGCAGGCACTCTTGGGGGGTTATACACAATACTGAAGCTTCTGTATTTTAAAATGCAGCCCTGTTTCCTTCCTGTACAAAACCTACGATAATAACATAGGCTGGGGGAGGGTTTAGACGACCGAGAGAGCAAGCCAGCAACCGGGAGTGGGAGGCACCGAGGAACACAAAGATAATCCACCTACTTCATGTACACACGCTCTACCTAGTGGAGAAACAGAAAACAGGAACTTCTTTTTATTTAAATATGCTTCTACACAGAAAAATGATAATACTATCTAAAAAATATATTTTCTTAATAATTTTATTCTTTTTAAAAAATGAGCCATTGTATAATAGCAATAATGTACTCCAGGGTGTGTGTCATCTGGGACAACTTCACTTCTCGGGTGTTGAACGCACTCAGCCTGTGGCCTCGTGCTTCAGCCACCTGAAGCATGACGTTAACTCAGCAGGACACACACCTTGTTGTGCATTATTGCTTAAATTCTTTACTGTCTTCCTGACCCTATTCATTAAGTTGTCATCTCTTACTATCATGTTATTCAATTTCCACATATTGTTTCCTGTATAAGGAACATCACATAGAAATGGGAACATTACACCGGCCCACCATACAGTGGTAGCACTACTGCCTGCGGCACCAATGACCAGGGTTTAGGAGCAGATCTTGGGCATTGGAGGGTTGTGGGGGGAGGTTGAGCATCCAGGGAACTGCTTGCCTTCTCCAGGAAAGGAGGGGATCTGGCGCCAGGCACTTTTTGACCCTTAGTGGTGGCTGGAGGGGGTGCGGCAGTCTGAGTCCATTTGGTGGGCCTGTTGGATGGTAGCCGACAGAACTCCACTCATTGGGGACAGGAACGCTGCCGACCATGCACTGCGGTCATTGCATGACTGTTTCCATCTTGGTGACCATGGGGTCATGCACAAGGGGAGGTGTAAAACCACCTCGGCGCAAGCCCTGTGACACCTGGGATCTCAGCATGAGCCGGGACCCAAGCCAAAGTGTGGGGGGTGGGGATCTCCCAAGTTGCCGACTGAGGATATAAAAAGACTCGAGAGGAGATAACAGGGATGTAGCATTGGCTGTAAGGAAGGCCTTGTAGATTATATGGATGCAAAAACATGATCAAGTCTTAATGATCAATTTGACATTTTTTGTTCATCAGAAGAAATCAAACTACTTGAATTGCTCCACTTTTCATGAACTGAGATGTACAGTATTTAAGGATTTTACCTCTTTTATATCTTTCACGTATGATATCCTCAAAAGAGTGCCATACTGATAAATGTAAAAGGTGTGATGAGGAGTGCCTTCCTGTAGTAGGTATTACAGTTTTGCACAGTGTTCGGTTAATGTTTGTATAATGTACATAGTTGATAAGGATCTGTGGTTTGTTGTTCTATATCTGATAAAACCAATTGCTTTTAAGTGCATGCTGGTTTATATGAATGCAATCATGTATACTCTGTTAGATATGAAGCAGTAAATTCTCTCTGTATGATATTATATTCATCATTGTTGTTGAACTGAGCAATCTTTGCTGTAAACCTATTAATGAAAGTGTGTATCAGTAGTACCCTATGGATTTAGTGCATTAGAATATCTGTTGCAGTTTTTTCTGGGTGGAGGAATAATTTATATCCTTGGGTGTGCTCCCTGTTCTAATGAGTCACTTTTCACTTTGACCACCTGTCACTTTAAATTGTGCATTATAAACTGGTAGACTTCCTTGGGCATGCTACTCCTTCACAAAACGCTTGCCTGTGCAAAACATTGCAGGTAATAGTAAACTGAGTCCACAGTGAAGAAAGGAGGGTTACTAGTGGGGTACCGCAGGGATCAGTACTGGGGCCGGTCCTTTTTAATGTCTTTATAAGTGACATTGCAGAGGGACTGAAAGGGAAAGTATGTCTCTTTGCAAATGACAAAAAGATCTGCAACAGGGTTGATACACAAGGTGGGGTGGAAAGGATGAAAAGTGACTTGGCAAGGTTGGAGGAATAGTCAAATGTATGGCAGCTTACATTCGATGCAAAGAAGTGCAAAGTAATGCACCCGGGAAACAAAAACCCAGGGGAAGAGTATACAATGGTGGATGAGATACTGACAACAACAAAAATGAAAAGGGACCTGGGGGTAGTCATATCAGATGACCTAAAGGTGGGCCAGCAATGTGAGAAGGCAGTAAGGAGGGCTGGGGGGATACTGGGATGCATAGGGAGAGGCATCACCAGTAGAAAACAGGAAGTTGTTGGCCCTCTGTACAGACAGTTGGCAAGACCACATCTGGAGTACTGTGTACAGTTCTGGAGACCTCATCTCCGCAAAGACATAGACAGGGTGGAGGCTGTCCAGAGGAGGGCAACCAAAATGATGCAGGGTCTGCATCAGAAGACATATGAAGAAAGACTAAAGGAACTAAAGATGTATAGCCTCGAGGAAAGGAGGGAGGGGGGGCATGATAGAAACTTTCAAATACCTCAAGGGAATCAACAAAGTCCAAGAGGGTAGCATCTTTCAGAAAAAGAGATGTGCAAAAACAAGGGAGCACAATTCGAAGATAGAGGGGGGATGGCTCAGAGGTAATGTGAGGCAGTATTTCTTCACAGAGAGGGTTGTGGATATATGGAACAGCCTTCCTGAGGAGGTCGTACAGTCAAAAACAGTGGGGGAATTCAAGAATGCATGGGACAGGCATAAGGCAATTCTAGTGGGGGGTAGGAGGAAGTAGGCTGTTGGTTAACTAGGATCTGCAGCTTATCCATTAGGTAGGGAAATAGGCAGACTAGGTGGGCCAAGTGGTCCTTATCTGCCGTCAAATTCTATGTTTCTAGGTTTGCGAAAGCACTGGCATGCCTACATTTTTTAACTACTTGGAACATCTAATAAAAATCACTTTTGCAGCAACAGGAGGGAAGTTGTCCTTTCAAACAACATGAAGTCTTGCTGTATTCAGACTATATGCAGTTAGCCCCAGCACTTGAACTGCTTTGGAGAGTAAAGGGTTAACTCTATGCAGAGGCATAGAATGTTGAGCTCGAGCTCTGTTTTCAAACCTCTATCTGTGGTACTCTGAAGTGTAACCGTCAGATTTGCTTTGGTTTGGTAATAGTTTGAACCGGTCGGTTCTTTCAAACGGTTTCATCAGAATATCAGTATTCTTGCCTCTGTCTCGGTACCAGTAAGTGGTAGTTGTAGGTAGTGGTTGTTTGTTGAAGAAATTGTTTTATTTTCAGTTCTTTGCCGGTTGGTCTGGTTTGGAACTAAAACCCATTCTGTAGTGTATTCTATTTTTGTTTACTGTGTGGTTTTTCTGTACTTATCGGTTCCTAAAAAAATCTGGCTTTTAGGATTTTTTAACTGACCTGTGACATGGTTGGAACCGATAAGTTGTCGCCTGGCTTAACCACTGTTTGGGGTGACTTTAGATTTGAAGACATGTCTGAGAAACCCAAAAAGAAAACCAGACCCACTGGGTTTCAGCACTGTACCGAGTGTAAGGAGGCCTTTGCTAAGGCCGACCCTCACCTCATATGTATGTACTGTCTGGGGCTTGACCACCTCAAAGAAGACTGCCAGATATGCAAGAACTTTCCCAACGCTGCTCTGGATAAATGTTTGAGTAAGGGAGAGGGAGGCCGAGAAGTCTGTTGACCCGGATGGCTAGCCCAGTTCGGTTGCGACCGAACCTGAGGAGGTGCCCACTGACCTGGGTGATACCTCCTCTGGCAAATGGAAAGCTGATTCTGTGGAATCAGTTCCGAGTAAAAGAAAAAGAAAATCAGCCGGTTCGGATCCGGCTCCCCTTGGTCCGACTGCTGAAGAGATAGCAAAAGTGATTTCGATAGTCCAGTCGCTTTGCCCGGTTCCGACCGAACCGGCTTCGGTTCAAAGCAGGCCAGTTCGATCAGAAATGTCTGCTTCAGATATAGAGCCTGAAGCTTACAATGAGAGTGATTGGGAGGAGGAGGAGGAGGATTATAATGAAGAGGATGAGGGCCTAGATGTGCCGGGAGAGCCCGACATCTCCCCAGACAGGCCTTCTCAGGTTTCTTCTCCCAGGCTTTCTGAGTCCCCTTCCCATTTCTTGTTTTACAAGAAAGTGGCTGAAACTCTTCAGCTTCCTTTGGAAGAGGCTGAATAGGATCAGGAAGAACCTGACTACTTAGAGATGATGGATGTACCAGAGTCGAAGGGGGTGTCTATCCCATTACACAAATCCTTGAGGAAGCAGACACAAAAATGTTTACAGTTTCCTACATCCATACCTCCTGTGGAAAAAGGAATGGACAGGAGGTATACTTTGTCAGGTCCTGGGATGGAATTCCTTATTAATCACTGCAGCCATGTTGGGGTAGTACAAGCTGCAGCAGCCTCAGACAAGGCTAACATTCCCTGGCATCTCACCCCCAAGACAAGGATTCCAGAAAATGGATGCCATGGCAAAAAAAACAGTACTTGTCAGCCTCTTTGGGACTCAGACAATCTAACTACATGGCATATACAGCTAGGTACCAGAAATCTGTGTGGGATATGGTTCTGGAACTGGCTAGGAATGTCCCCACAGCTGGCCAAGGAGCTGGAGCAGGTGGCTGCAAATGGTATAGAGGCATCTAAAGTGCAATTCCTCGCTGCTGTTGAGTCTAATGATGTTCATTCCAGGGTCATGGCTACATCTATCTCCATGAGGAGATTTGCTTGGCTTAGGTGTACAGCCTCTCACAGGATACCCAGGCTAAGGCCATGGATTTTCCTGTAGCCGGTAATTCTCTCTTTGGGGATCAAACAGAGAATTACTTGAAAAAGATGGACGAGTACAGGACCACCTATAGGAGTGCTGCAGCCAAAGAGAAGCAGACCACTCCTCAGAGGCACCTGTTTAGGGGCAGGGACAGGCCTTTTCACAGGCCTCTTTACCAAGCTCAGGCCCCTCCTCCTCTTCTTTTCAGCAGAGGGGTTCTTGGGGAAGAGGTAGAGGGGCAACTAGGACCCCATCAGCTACTCAGTCTAAGCCCCTGGCAAGCAAACACCCTGAGGTGTCAATCAGGGTCGCCTCCCCAATCCCAGTATGGGGCAGGCTGGCTCACTACTCTCAGGCCTGAGAGTCTGTTACTTCAGACAAGTGGGTCCTGGAAGTAGTGAGCCAGGGCTTGCCTCAGTTTCAAAAGGTTCCCAAGAATGAGAGCAAGGTCCTTCAGTCCTCCCTTCCCTTGGAGACAAAGGCCTCACTGGCAGATGTCTCCTCTCTTCTGCTTTTGCAAGCAGTAGAGAAGGTACCTCTTTGTCACAGGGGAAAGGGACTGTATTCCAGATACTTCCTAACCTCAAAAAAGACAAGGTAGTGGTGACCCATCTTAGATTTAAGGTACCTGAACAGACATTTGACAAAACCAAAATTCAAAATGGTGACTCTGGGAGTAATTCTTCCCTCTGTGAGACCTGGAGACTGGCTAGCCTCCCTGGATCTCAAGGATGCCTACTTCCACATACCTATCAGACCTTCTCACAGAAGGTACCTCAGGTTCGAGTTGCCCTCGGGCCATTATCAATTCAGGGCCATGCACTTCGGCCTAACATCTGTCCCAAGGGTGTTCACTAAGTGTCTTGCAGTAGTGGTGGCATTCCTCAGGAGGCAGGGCATCCTTCTGTTCCCATACCTGGACGACTGGCTCCTAGTGGGCCAGTCCTCAAACCAAGTCAAGGTCAGCTTTAGAGGTCACTCAAAGACTTGTAGAATCCTTGGGTTTCATTCTAAATCTAGAGAAGTCTGATCTAGAACCAGCCCAGCTTCTTACCGTCATAGGAGTGGAAATAGATACTATTCAGGCAAGGGCTTTTCTTCCTCTCTCAAGAGTTCAGTCACTGGTCACTCTGGCCTCCTTGTTTCGTCCTCTAGTGTCTCGTCCAGCCAGACACTTTCTATAACTGCTGGGCCACATGGCAGCTTCCACAGCAGTAGTTCAGGGAGCAAGGTTTCAGATGAGAGATATACAGTTTCATCTCCGGTCTTACTGGTCTCAGAAAAAGGATCCTCTCTCCAAACTAGTTCCAGTCTCTCAAACTCTAATCCAGGCCCTCCAGTGGTGGCTGGAAGCAGACAGTCTTCGACAGGGTGTCCCCTTTATCAGCCAGGTCCCCTCAGTGACTCTCACCACAGATGCCTCCCTGCTGGGGTGATGAGCCCACCTAGATCATCTTACAGCTCAGGGAACTTGATCTCACCAGGAGTCCCTTCTGCACATAAATCTTCTGGAATTAAGGGCTGTCTTTCTGGCACTTCAGACATTCTCAGCCTTTGTTCAGGGCAAAGTGGTGCAAATCAGGACAGACAATACCACAACCATGTGGTACATCAACAAACAGGGAGGCACTTGGTCCTTGGCCTTGTGCACAGAGGCCATGAAGATATGGTCTCTAGCTTATTCCCTTCATGCTTCCCTGCTGGCTGTGCATCTCCCAGGGAAGGACAACGGGGACATCACGAATGGTCCCTGAATCCTCCGGTTCTCCGAGCCATCTTATCCAAACGAAGATAAATGTATTGTCCTACACATGGGCAAGAAGAATTTGGAACTCAATTACATTATCAACAATAAACAATTAAAACAAGTGACACAGGAAAGGGATTTGGGTGTCATTATACAAAATGACCTTTCTTTTACTGCCCACTGTGATGTAACTATAAAAAATGCTAACAGGGCTCTAAACTGTATACTGAGACATACAGTAAGTAGAAGTAGGGAGGTCTTGATCCCATTGTATGAATCATTGGTTAGAACTCACTTGGAGTACTGTTCCCAGGTCTGGTCCCCTTACACTAAAGGTGAGATAGCGAGAGTGGAGAGAGTACAGAGAAGGGCAACCCGATCAATAATGGGACTTAAAAATATGTCATATGAAGAGAGGTTGGACAATTTGGATCTATATTCCTTGGCTTATAGAAGATGGAGGGGTAATATGATTGTAGTCTATAGATCATTCCAAGATAATATCCTCAGAGAAGATTTAGGACTTGAATTATATGTTAGAAATTACAATACTAGAGCTCACTGTAAACAAATTAAACAACAGAAGTGGAAATCGCAAAAAAGAAAATAGTGATTTAGTCAGAGGGTGGTATCTGGGTGGAATTCTCTCCCCCATGAGATAGTTAGTAGTTCAACTTTAGATATTTTTAAAATAAGACTAGATGATTACAGTAGAACCAAGTCTATAGCTTATTAATTGGTCCTATTGTTTCTAATACACTTTATGGAAAGCAGACAAGGACGAAAGTCTAAAGTTGCTTTGTGACAACTATGATACTATGATCTTCAAGCGATGGAGCACTCCAGAGGTAGATCTCTTTGCAGCCCTGGACAATCATCAACTTCCCTCTTTATTGTTGCAGACCACCCCTTCTGGACCCTGTCCCTCAGGATGCTCTTCTATTGAATTGGACAAGCAGGTTTCTTTATGCTTTTCCTCCTTTTTCCTCTGATATTCAGGGTCCTGATCAAAATCGGGTCTAACCTTGCAAGGTGATTTTGGTGGCTCCAGATTGGGCCAGACAGCCTTGGTATCATCTACTGTTGTCACTGTCAGCAACACTGCCCTTGTGTCTTCCCAGACAACACAATCTCCTCACCTCTTCTCAGTGGAGAATTCTGTATCCCAATCTTTAGACTCTCAGACTCTCAGGCTCAAGGCCTGGCTCTTGAAGAGCTAGAATATACAAGCTTGCACCTTTCTCAGTCAGTTATGGATATTTAAAAAAATTAGCAGGAAACCTGCTACTAGAAATACTTACAACTCCAAATGGAAACGATTTGGGTTTTGGTGTTCCCAGAGGCATACTAAGCCAGAGCTGGCTGGTATTGCCACTGTATTGGATTATTTGGTGCATCTTAACAGTTTAGGCCTCCGGCCTACTACTCTCAAGATACATTTGGCAGCTGTGTCTGCCTTCCTTTCTGCTGGTAAGAGCTCTCCCTTAGCTTCTGATCCAGTCTTTAAAAAATGTTTCAAAGGTTTGGTTCATGTCAATTCTCCCTTTAGGGAGCCTACCCCCTGCTTGGGACCTGAACATCTGTATTGCACAGCTTATGCTGCTCCCTTTTGAACCTTTGTCCTCAGCTGAACTGAAATACTTGACTTGGAAGACTGTGTTGCTGTGGACATTACTTCTGCCAGGAGAATCAGTGAATTGCAGGCCTCATCACTGGAACCTGATTTCATTTCCTTTCATAGGGATAAGGTGGTCCTCCGCACCAATAGCAAGTTTCTTCCCAAGGTGGTGTCAGACTTTCATCTGAAACAGGCTATGTCTTTGCCAGTGTTTTTCACTGATCATCCTTCCTCTGGGGAGAGAAGGTTACACAGTCTTGATGTAACAAGGGCTCTTAGTTACTATATTGAGCATACTAAGGCCCATAGGAAGGACTGTTCTCAGTTGTTTCTCACTTATAGTGACGTGGGAAGGGGCAAACCTGCCACCAAGAGGTCTATTGCCAGGTGGATTGTCTCTTGTATTCAGTGCTGTTTTTCTAAACTTGGGCAGAAACCTCCCTCATGCCTGAGGGCTCATTCTACCAGAGGTACAGCTGCTTCAGTTGCAGCAGCTAGAGATATACCATTTAGTGGACATATGCAAAGCAGCTGGAAATCTGTTCACACTTTTACCAAGCATTACTCTTTGGACGTCCAGTTACGAAGCGATGCTAGGTTTGGCACGGCTGTGCTGCAGAGCTTGTTCCCAAAATAGATTCTGTGACTCCCTCCTCCAAGGGGGCTACTGCTTGATAGTCTGCATATAGTCAGAATACAGCAAGACTTCATGTTGTTTGAAGAAAAAATTACTCACCATAGTAATGTTGTTTCTTCTAATGGAGAATTGCTGTATTCTGACCTCCCTCCCTGCCTCCCCTCCTGGAACATAGTAGTTTTGGGATGTGGTGGGGCAGGCACAGTGCTGCACCCCAGAGGTGTACTGGATGTGCTTCCATCTCTTAGGGGGTTTCTTTTAGTTTGTTATTAAGCATTTTGGTAAATCACTACCTGTTGTGTTCTTTTGGGGTATTCTTGACTTAAGTCTTTTGACCCTAAAGCTTTGTTTTGCCATTTGGTACAAAATTTTGGAAACAATTTCTTCCTTTGAGTTAGTTTAGTGCTCATAAGAATTTGATAGTTACACTTCAGAGTACCACAGACAGAGGTTTGAAAACCGAGCTCAAGCTCCATGTTCTATGCCTTTGCATAGAGTTAACCCTTTACTCTCCAGAGCAGTTCAAGTGCTGGGGCTAACTGCATATAGTCAGAATACAACAAGACTCCATTAGAAGAAACAACATTGAGTAATTTTTTCTTGTCTTGGTAAGGGTACTGGGTTAATAAAGCAGCGTGTCTATAACCATGCAGATAGCTCTAAACCTTGTACAGCAACAGGGGTTTTACAGCGTGTGGGAATAACTGCTACCTCTGTCACTGAATGCTCAGATGGGGGAGTGATTAAGTGGCTGCCAGTGTGGTGCCTGGTGGAGCCGCTTCTGTGGTGGAGTGGCCAAGGCATCAGCACCTGGCAGTGTTGAAGACCTGGGACTGCGGTTCGGTTCCCCAACTCCCCCAGGTCTCATGGTGTTGCTGCTTTTTTTTTTTTTCTTATGTAAAAAACACATTTTCCCCCATGCAGAGTTTCGCCCCATCTCCAAAGTCCACACCCCCTCAGAGTTAAGTATTTTTAGTCTGGAAGGTGTGCAGGGGTGCAAAGCCCCCTGCAAAAAAAAAGTGCCATTGATTTCAATGGTGTGCGCTGTTTCTATTGTGATTGATGTTTTTCCCTACCATATTTCAGCGCACGACATTTTGCCTGCAGCATTGTTTGTCATGCTAGTTCTTTTTTTTTTTTATACTTTATATTTATGGGGTATCCAGATACACAATCAGTATATTGTTACAGGGTTCCAAGATAGAAAGCATGTTACAGGATATATTTTACATAGGAATCTAAATCACTTATCGCCCTTTGTTACCTCATAGGGAGGTGATCACGATTAAAAGCATCAATTTATAATCTTCCATTTATATGCAACAATGGTAGTACTAGATGGCCTTCTGCACCCAGGCCATGGACTATATGCAAGGTATTTAACCCTTAGGCTGCCAACATAATTAGAACATATAGGCATTTTGGACTGATATATCAGTCTGCGGCACAGAAAGGGTTAACAACGATAAGTCCCTGGGCACAATGCCCTTGAAATGGTCCTAGAGACCGTTCATAAGTCCATGTACATGAAAATATGCTCCATATTAACGTAAAGACGTCTAGTACATCTGAACCCCACATAACCACTAAAACAACCTAGCATAACGTTTTAGTAAATGATGAATTCAGTACATTCTAAATCTTGCTTTCAGGGTTTTAAATAACTCTAAAAATTGATTAGCGTTTTGCTCATAAAAGTTCTAAAACATTGTGAAAATGCATATCACTTGCCTCACTGTGTTTAACAAACATGACACTTTTAGAAAACCTATATAAATGCTTTCTGTACAGTTAGTGTTGTCCCAAGAAAAAAACTGCTAATCAATTATTTAAAACCCTGTGCTTTGTACATTTAATAAAGTACAAGATGTAAGCAGTAAACTGCTTATAACTAAGAAACAAGGTGCTGTCTTTAACCCAACATGGCAAAGTAATTAACTATTGATTGTGGGCTATCAAGGGAAGTAGAGGATATTAAAACACCAAACTGAATTAACTAAAATACCATTCTGATGAAACTTTCCCCCAGTAACAGTCCCATTTATATCATAGACCTGGTGTGTCCTCTGAAACATAATATAAAGCCTTACAAAAGTCACAAATCAGTCCCCTTCATCCTGCAGTTGTTCCGCGACCTGTCGACGTTCAAAGTCCGCTTTAATTTTCAGAAGTCTTTTCCCGGCCTCTTGAGGATCATTGACGAGGAAAGTTTTACCAGCGTAGGATATGCGGAGCTTAACAGGATATAAAAGAGATTGTGCATTTCCTAATTTTCTCAGCTCTGAGCGAACCGCATCAGAGGATTTTCTGCGTTGGCGGGTTGCATAGGAAAGGCCAGGAAAAATAAAAATCCTAGTGCCATCTGATAAATGTAATTGTCCTCTCTCCCTGGCTGTCGATAGAATTTCTTCTTTGATGTTAGACCCGGCAGTAACCAACAAAATGGTTCGAGGTGTTTCCTCTTGGGTAGGGCGACGTCGTAGGTTGACTCTATAAGCTTGCAATAGGGCTCCGGTTCCAGCAAATCCGATGATCGAAGTTAACAGACTCGTGAGAAAGTCCAACAAGTGGGGTCCTTCACGCTCCTCTGGTACCCCCAGGATACGGAGATTCACAGAACAAGCTCCATTTTCAAGCTGCTCTAAACGAAGACGTAGCAGGCAATTTTACGATACTAGTCCTGTGGTGGCTGTGACTGCTTTTTCAGCCAACTGTTTTGCCTGCTGCGAGTCGGAAGTCACTGATTAATGCTTTTTTTCCGCCATTGTCACTTGAGTTTTAAAGCCATCGACCTTTTTGTCCAGTTCCTTCATGAATGATTCCAGGTCTTTTACGGCCTTAAGGACTGCCACGTTGGAAGGCTCTCCCTCAGCGCCATGCGTCGCAGGTTTAGGTCTTCCCATTCTAGCACCCTACCTACTCGCTGCAATTCACTGAAATGTCACCTTCCGTAACTACGAAGCTAGGAGAACAAGTCAGATGCTTGAATTCACTCGAAACTAATTAAAAATTTCAAATTTTTATTAAATTAAGTTGCAGTGGTAGGGAGCTGTTCTGTAGGACATCTGATGCTGTCAGCTGCTAGCCACGCCCCTTGTTTGCAGTGCTATTTCCACGGCATTATGACCCCGTGCTGTTGGTAAGTACCTAGCCTTCTCTCTTTTTTTTTTATAAACTTATATTTATTGATTTTTAAAAATGCAATCAACACAAGCATTTCCCGAAGGACAGTGCAAAGTGAAAGTAATATCCACATTGTGACAGCACAACATCTTTGCCCTCCTACAATTGGTACATCACTGAGGGGTTCAATAGTTTTATACAACATTTAAGATAAAAAATGTGTAGGCTATTGTTGCCATGATAGAGAATGAAACAAGATAAGTACAAATGTCCCACCATATCACCCATTTAATAGGTTTATTATCCCCTATATCCTGTCTCAGGAAAAGAGCTTTATATCAGAGCAGCTTTGCAGGTTCTTATAACTATCTAGATTCAGACAAGATAGAACAGACATTCAGCTTTCCTTCTTCATTACAATTAACGTTGTTAAACAACAGTAACAGGAAATTTAGCTTAAAACATCAGTGGAGCCACTAGTAACTGGGCCCAGGAACAAATAAAAACAGGGGAGTACCTATTTCCAACTCCGAGCTAGTAACTCTGGCTCGAGAAGAGGCAAGGCAGAGTAACAGAGTAAAACTGTGTCACAATGGGTGCTTACATCCCCAGCCCTCACTCCCAGTAGACTCTCCATTGGAACTATTGAGATTGCTAAAAGTTTTAAACTAAACAACAACTTGCAAGAAAGTTCCAGTAAGAAAAGTCCATGGCTAGAAACATAGAAACATAGACTTTGACGGCAGATAAGGACCGCTTGGTCCACGTAGTCTGCCCATTTCCTACCTAGAGGATAAGCTGCAGATCCTATTTAACCAACAGCCTATTTCTTCCTACCCCCCCACAAAAATTGCCTTATGTCTGTCCCATGCATTCTTGAATTCTCCCACAGTTTTAGACCCCACAACCTCCTCAGGAAGGCTGTTCCATGCATCCACCACCCTCTCTGTGGAAAAAATACTTCCTCACATTCCCCCCTCTATCTTCAAATTGTGTCCCCTTGTTCTTGCACATCTCTTTTTCTGAAAGATGCTACCCTCTTGGACTTTGTTGATTCCACTGAGATACTTAAACGTTTCTATCATGTCCCCCCCCTCTCCCTCCTTTCCTCAAGGGTATACATATTAAGCTCCTTTAGTTTCTCCTCGTATGGCTTCTCTTACAGACCCTGCACCATTTTAGTTGCCCTCCTCTGAACTGCCTCCATCCTGTCTATGTCCTTGCGGAGATGGGGTCTCCAGAACTGGACGCAGTACTCCAGATGGGGTCTCACCAACTGTCTGTACAGGGGGATAACAACTTCCTGTTTTCTGCTGGTGATACCTCTCCCTATACATCCCAGTATCCCCCAGCCCTTCCTACCGCTTTTCTCGCATTGCTTGCCAACCTTAAGGTCATCTGATATGATTACCCCTAGGTCTCTTTCCATTTTGTTTGTTGTTACTACCCCCATTGTGTAATCTTCCCTGGGTTTTGTTTCCCAGGTGCATTACTTTGCACTTCTTTGCATTGAATCCAAGCTGCCATACTTGACCATTCCTCCAACCTTGCCAAGTCCTTTCTCATCCTTTCCACGCCTCCTTGTGTATCAACCCTGTTGCAGATCTTTGTGTCATCTGCAAAGAGGCATACTTTTCCTTCCAGTCCCTCTGCAATGTCACTTATAAAGACATTAAAAGGACTGGACCCAGTACTGAACCCTGCGGTACCCCACTAGTAACCCCTCTTTCTTCAGAGTGGACTCCATTTACAATTACCTTCTGTGTCCTGTTGTTCAGCCAATGTTTTACCCAGGCTACCACCTTGGGACCCACTCCCAGGCTGGTTAATTTGACTACTAATCTTTTGTGTGGGATTGTGTCAAATGCCTTGCTAAAGTCTAGGTAGGCCATGTCCACAGCCCCTCCCTGGTCTACTACTTTGGTCACCCAGTCAAAGAAATCAATTAAATTCGTCTGACATGACCTTCCCGCTGTGAACCCATGCTGCCTTGGGTCCTGTGCCCCACTGGCCTCTAAGTACTCAAAAATTCTTTCCTTCAGAAGTGATTCCATCACTTTCCCTACCACAGAGGTCAAACTGACAGGTCTGTAGTTTCCTGCCTCCGTCGTGGTCCCACTTTTGTGAAGGGGAATCACATCCGCCTTCTTCCAATCCTCAGGTACCACACCATCCTCCCAGGATTTGTTAAAAAGCGTAGTCAGTGGTGTCACTAGTTCTGTGCTTAATTCTTTAGAATTCTGGGGTGAATTCCATCTGGCCCCATTGCTTTGTCCACCTTCAGTTTTAGGAGTTCTTTCAGAACCCTTTCTTCTGTGAAAGGACTGGGATCAATCCCCCTTTCCAGAGTGCTTCTGTTAATTGGATTAGGCACCTCTCCCACTTCCTCTTTTGTGAATACTGAACAGAAGTATTCATTCAGTATCCCTGCTTTATCACTGTCACTCTCTGCCCACCCACCATCCATTCTATTTAGCCTCACTATCCCTCCCTTTGTCTTTCTACGCTCCCTGATAGATCTATAAAAGGTTTTATCCCCCTTCTTAACTGAGTTAGCTATCTTTTCCTCAGTTTGTGCCTTTGCTATTCTGACTACCCTCCCTGCTTCCTTCTGCCTTAACTGGTACAGTTCTCTGTCCTGCTCCTTCTGTGTTTCCTTATACTTCCTAAATGCTATCTTTTTCTCCCTAACCTTCACCGCTCTTTTGAGAACCATAGTGGCTTTTTCTTTTGTTTTGATTTGTTTATTTGCTTCACACAAAGGCTTGTTGCCTCTGTGATGGCAGTTTTGATATTGGCCCATTGTTGCTCCACCCCTCCTTCTAGCCTGTTTGCTAGTGCTTTTCTAAGGCACTCTCCCATCTTGCAAAAGTCAGCCATCCTGAAGTCCAGAACCCTCATTTTTGTATGGCTTGACTCTGTAGCAGAGTTTATTGTGAACCACACTGTTTGGTGGTCACTTGTTCCCAAATGGCTACCCACTTCTAGATCTGAGATCCTCTCACTGTCCCCATTTGAGAGTACGAGGTCTAAGATTGCTCCCTCACGAGTGGGTTCCAGAACTAGCTGTTTGAGGCATGCCACCTGAAGGGCATCAAGAATGGCCCTGCTTTTGGATGTGGCTGCCACAAAGGTGCTCCAGTTAACATCTGGCATGTTAAGGTCCCCCATCAACAGTATCTCCCATTTCTCTGCCATCCTAAGTATGCCTTCTGTCATATCCTTGTCCATTCCCTCCCCCTGACATGGGGGTCTGTATACAACCCCCTGTGCGGATTGTGGTGCCATTTCCAGTCTCTAAGGTGACCCACAGTGCCTCCTCTCCTCCCTGTTTACTCTTTTGTTCAGTTGCTTTTATCCCTTCCCTTACATAGAGAGCTACTCCCCCCCCCCCTCCCTGTCTCTCCTGTAGGTTGTGTACCCTGGTATGTTAACATTCCAGACATGGTTCTCTGTGTACCATGTTTCTGTGACTGCTACAATATCCAGGCATCCCTCTTCCATCAAGGCCACCAGTTCAGGGAGCTTGTTGCCCAGACTATGGGCATTGGTACTCATTATCCTCCATTTCTTGATGGCCTTACCCCTTTTTGCCCAAACCCTGTCCTTATTGCATTTGTCACTTTCTCCATTTACCCCTGCGCTTCTCCCTATTGACATCTCTATGTTGGTGTCTACCTCACTTAGTACCCTGATATTTTGGGGGGGACTAGGATTTCCCTGCTCCTTTCCAGTGCCTCTCCCCTTGGCTAGTTTAAATACTTGTCAATGAAGTATTTAAACTTATCACCCAGGATCCAGGTTCCCCTCCTGGACAGATGCAGACAATCATGCCAGTATAGGCCTGCATCTCTCCAGGTGGACCCCCAGTCTCCAATGAAGCAAAATCCTGAGCTCTGCACCAGTTTTCAACCACTGATTGATCCATGGTGTGGAGCACCCTAGCCTGACCTGTGCCATAGACAGCAGCACCGAGAAGGTTACCTGGTGTGCTATTTGTCTAAGGCCCTCCCCATCTCCACAAATGCTTCTTGCACTGCTCTGATCCCTTTCTTAGCCAGGTCATTTGTCCCTAGGTGGACAATGACATCCAGCTCCCTCCCCTGTGCAGCTGCTCCTGCGATCCTGAGGATTCGCTCCCTGTCTCTCCAAGCCATGGCGCCAGGCAGGCACCTTACCTCCCTCTCTCTCCCCTTCCTCCCCCAGTTCTACCTTTCTAACAATAGAGTCCACCACCAGGAGTTGTTTTCTTCCCCTGTGGGGTCCCATGTCACCCTCCTTTGGATCTCCTTTGTGGAGGTTCCCAGCATCCTCCTTGGTCTCCACTGTGGGTGCCTCCATAGAGGAACCACACTTTTCCAGAATGGCATAGAAATTGTGGAAAGGTACAAGTGGAGGGATGAGCCTCTGTTCCACCACCCTTACCCTCCCTGAGCCCACTGTGGTCCAACCACTCCTCTTTCTTGGCAACCTCTGAGGCAATGGCAGTGACCCTGGTGGTCCCTGGGTGGGAGAGGAGGTCCCACAAATCCTGGCCAACTCAACCTGGAGATGAGCAACCTCCTCCCTCAGCCCAGAGAGGTGTCTGCAAATGGGACAACACTGCATCCTCCAAACATCTCCCGGAAGACTGCTGCTCCACAGCCACTGCACTGCACCACTCCCATCATGTCTTTTTTCTGGCCCCCAACTGTTATTTGGAATACTTACTCTTTCCTCTGTTTGTTTATTTCTTTTTTTCTTCTCTCCCTACTTACTTACTGCCTTTCCACCCTTTTATCTCCTGATCTTCCTGTTCTGAGACAAGAAGTTCCTATATTTCTCAGTAGTCTCCTTACTTGCTCAGAGTCAGACCTCCAGCAGCTAGGGGGAGATGGAGAGCTACTCTTGCCCTTCTAGGATGGTGAGTCTTTGGTGGCTCTGTGATCACTCACTTCCTGCTCCCAAACAGGAAGTTCTTGTTGTCAGTTAAATCCTGTGCCTATAAAAATAGAACTGGTTTAGGGTGTGGGGGTGGGGGGGCAATATGGTCCTAGTATAGAAGTTTTAGTTATACCAGTAGCTCCTTCCTCCTGGAGTTCTGTCTATCCTCTGGCAGAAGCTATCTAGGGCAGTATTTATATCTGGTCTTAACCTGGCTCCTTCTAGCTAAGCCACTCCCCCTACTTTGCAAATCTTTCTACACTTCATTAATTTCACAGATAACAATTCCCTTCTGACACCTGTGACAAGCACCTAGATAAGTACACAGATAACACAGATAACAGATAACAATTTACTTCAACTACCTCTGACAAACATACCACTCCTTTTTTTTTTTTTGTTGTTTTTTACCCTTAATTGAAGGTCCCAGTACAAGAGATCTAGTTCTTAGTCCTAGTAGAGAAGTTTTAGTTATACCAGTAGCTCCTTCCTCTTGGAGTTCTGTCTGTCAAGGTAAACCATTAAAGTCACTTCAAGTTTTTCTTCATATTCCTGTTTGATCCAAGGCCTTCAAGGGCTCGAGCTGTGGTTTCTTACCTCGGGGGTTACCCTCTACTTCCAGATCTGACCCGGAGTCACATCCCGTGCAGTCTTGTTCAATCTTTCCCAGCAGTTTCCCTGCATCTACTTGGTCAGAGAAGATGTATGTTTTATTCCCGTATACAATTTTAAGTGTGGTTGGCATGAGGAGCACATGGCGCAGTTTGGAGTGTACGCTGTTGAAGCCTTTGTGGCGTTGTCATGTAGCAAAACTTTTAGGTCAGGGAAGATACGAACCAGAGTATCCTGTCATCTGAGTGGGCTGCATTTCTTTGCCTCTTGCAGGATAGTGTCCTTTTCCCTGACAGAGCCTGTAAAATTTTAGACAACTACCGTCTGATAGCCATATTATCTGGGGTCAGTAAACTACTTGAGAAAGTAGCAGCTGCGCAACTTTTGGAGTATATCCAGTGTCACGAGCTGCTGTCTCCATCGCAGCATGGTTTTAGGAAAGGGCATAGTACATCCTCTGCTGTAGTCTCTGTCTCCTGTGGAATAAAAACAGCTATGGACCAGGGTAAACTCTCTGGTGCTGTCTTCATTGACCTCTCCAAGGCCTTTGACCTTGTTGATCATACCCTACTTTGCTCTCAGCTTAGGACCCTTGGCCTGTCCCCTCCGGTCCTTCGGTAGTTCTCCAGTTACCTTCAAGGTAGACAACAGCTGGTCAAATTCAGCAAGGTGCTCTCTGGGACTACTACCGTATCCACTGGAGTTCCCCAGGGGTCAGTCCTGGGTCCCCTGCTCTTCTCCATCTTTGTCAATGACCTCCCCTCTGCCACTGCCCACTGCAGATCCACCCTGTATGCAGACGATCTGGTCATCCTCACTCATTCTCGGGATATTGGGGTTATAAATTGTCAATTGAGTGAGGACTTCATGAGCATCTAATCCTGGATCACATCCCATAAGCCGGTTCTCAACCTTAAAAAAACTCAGGCCATGCCTTTTGGGTCCCTGGCCAAGATTAAGGCCTCCCATGCCCCATTGTGCATCACTGGACTTGATGGTACTCTGGTCCTCGTCACTAATACCTTCAAATACCTCGGTGTAACACTCGACCCACAGCTTGACCTTGGGCATCATATCCAGAATGTATGCAAAGCTGTCAACTGTAAACTGGGTATGGCTTACAGAGCAAAGAGCAACCTCACCCCTGCTGCACAACTTGCACTGGCTCATGGTGTGTTCCTCCCCTCTCTCTCCTGTGGAATCCTTCTGTTTGCTCGCACCACCAAAGCACACCTTTCTAGGTGGACTGTCTCATATAATAATATCTACCACTTTGCTCTCGCTGCCCCTTATCTCACCCATCACTGTGACCTGTACAGCAAGTTGAATTGGCTCTCTCCATCTCATTACTTAGACTTTGTCCTGGGGTGCTTTACGGGTAAGGTTCTTCGGACTGGCACCCCCCCGGGATGGTGGAGCTCCTTGTGCCGGCTGTCTCCTCTTACTACTCTCTCTCAGGTCCCTAGACTCTGCTGTCCTTCGGATTCCGGCCACTTGGACACAAATGGGAGACAGAGACTTGGCCTTGAGTGTACCCAGGCTGTGGAACTCACTTCCTGTCCTGATTCTCACCTCTCCCTCACAAGGTTACCTCAGATCCTCCCTATAGAACCACCTGAAACTCTCCTCTGTGTGTGATTGCCCCAAGTCCCCATGATTTCACCTGGCCCCGGCTCTGGGATGAGGCTTGGTATGTGTTGCTTCCATCCTGGACTCTGCTGTGGGCATGGCCCTGTCCATGGCTCCACTTTTCTGGGGTCAAATAGTTGTACATAATCAGTATTGGGGGGCCCTCCTTACTAGGGTCCTATAGTTGTAAATATAATAGTACTTATTGTACCTCTAATTTTAGGCACTGCACTACTCGTTTCTTAAAGCATAAGTCCTACTGTGAGTGACCACTTGGTCATGTAATGTATGCTTAGACTCTGTATACTGAATGTATCTGTACCTGAGTTGTTAAGTGTATTCGAATTTGTATTTCCTGTACTCTCCCGGGTCGTACCTGAAAATAGACAAATGTCTTGTCTAGTGTGCCTACCCAGTTAACAAAAGCTAAATAAATAAATTACCCAAACTGTGCGAGCTGGAAGACTGGCAGTTACTGCGTGGATTTGGCCTCCCCGAGATGTAATCAGGTAAGCCCGCCGAAGCGTAGGTAAGAAAGACAACTATAAAGTGTTCTGAAGCCACTGAGACAGGAAACAGCAAATATCTTCCCCTACTGCTGCTTCCAGTAAGCCCAAAATGCGAATATGGGATGCCTGCAACCCATTCGACAAATTCTCCAGCCATCGTCTCAGCATCGTGTTTTCCCTTGGTGAGACCCGCCATCGCTGCCATAGCCTTATTTGCTGACCTGGAGACCCCTTTAGCTTAATCTTCCACTGACTGCAGCTTTGTCTCTACCACCAACATTTTAGTGGTAAAGTCATCCATTTTCTTGTCCAGAGCCTGGATAGCTTTTAGTAATGCAGCGTTGGTCGGTTGGTTCACACTGGTGGATAAGGAGTCTCCATCTTTGCTCGGGCCAGGCTGCGTCTCTTTCTGTTTGGTGCTGTCGCCTCCAGTTGCTGTTTTTGGACGCCTCATACCTACTGAATCCAGTTATTTTTGATATGTAGAGGATCAGTAGGACGAGCTCTCACTGAATCTAGTATTTTTAACTTTAATTGGTGAATTTCAACCCTCAATTTTCTGCAATTTAAAACTTCTGCTTGCTGAGCTGCAAAAACCTACTACATGGCTGCTGGCCACACCCCCCATACCAAGCCTTCTTTGTGTGAATATTGTCTGGTGGCATGGTGCACTGTGACCTGGAGGTGTCCCTGTTCCTATGTCTTATTAATTCACAGTATCCAAGTTTTTGTCACTCTCCACTGTGACACTAATGGTTTTGGTGCCCACATCCTATATTAAATCCTGTGCCTTTAATTATCCCTCTCCCTTTATGCCGTTGAGCAGTATTCACTTTTACTACGTACTTCTGGAATATTCCTAACCAAAAACAACTTTTTGGGGTTCAGTCCCTCAGCACAACACCATCCCTTGACCTACTGGAAGGCCATTATAATTTCCCAAAAATTATTTTAGGGGTACTGGACTGTCATACGACCACATTGGGGGTCCATGTGGGTGTCAAGATGGTTAAATAGGAGATCCCAGTGGTGCCTTTACTGATAGCCACCTGATTGCCACCGGGTCACCGTTAATGTTGCGGTAGCTACCAGTGCCTTGTTGGCTTAACAAGGTTGGGGGGAACTGGGTCTGTTAAACTGCTGATTTGTGGGGGTCATATCCAAAGTCTGAAAAAAATAGCTCAGTGCCTCCACCCAGAGAAAGGTTTAAGTGGGCTTGGTGTAAGTATGGTACCAACCCCTGGGATGCAGTACCTCCCCGATTCCCCACTACAGCAACCCACCCATGAACCAGTTCAATGCTGTGAAAGCCCCCACCAAGTGGATAGCTTATACTGTAAACTATTAAGTGCTCAGGCAGTAATTACAGCAAAACAATAAGGGATTTATTAGGGTTGCAGCAAGGCCCTGATGGGGGAAATGGAGGGTTAGCAGCATGAGGTAGCTTGTATAGACTTGGCTGCTTTTTCTGTGCCCTTCCAGGGTTGGCCAGAATAAAGTGGGCTGTTCTTCACTTGCCCTCCTAGGGGCAGCCAACTAGCATAGCCTGGGACCGTGCCTCACGTGCTGTTCCAGGCTCAGCCCAATACAAACGCCTGCCCCTTAATCATATATGTATGGTACAGTTGCTTTCTCCTGCCCACCTATGCTGGAGAGCATTACCCTCTCCTCACTGGCACCAGTGTATATCTTGCAGTACCACTAGGATGTTCCCTGTGCTTCACTGGGTATGCAACTGTGGAAATGGTGTAGGCCCTACAACATTACACGTGGCTGGCTGGTGATGGTGCACTTAAACAAATACAAACAAAATGAATGCTGTGTTGCATCTTAAAACCCCAAACCCACAAGGGGTGTTTTTTAAATCCTGTTGGGATCTAGTCCATTAAATACTTTCCCAAACTTTGATACAGTTGCTGTTGTTACAGGGCAAGCTCCAAGTGTACTGACAGTTTCCCAGACCAGGGGATCTCTCTCATTGCACAGAGGTGATGGCGCAGTTTTCATAATTTCACAATCTTTCCCTGTGAGGCCTCTGGTGTCAGCTAGGAAATGTCTTTTTCTCCAGTCCTGGTCAGGCGTCTCCTGACTTCAGCATTCAGCACTTGATTCACTGATACAAACGCAGGGCAGCTTAGCCTGTGAACCACCCAATCCTACCTGCCTAACACACCATGTCCTGGCACCCTGTCCCTAGTGTGTGTTGGCTGGGGTATTGGCTGGGTGACTTCCCAGACTAGCTGTTGTCACAATCTGCAATTCAGGTTTGCAGCATTGCATTGTCTCTCACACCAATCAGTCAATCAATCAAAATCTTTATTTATCCAGGCGAACACCATTGAGCAAGCTCATTTTCGAGCTGGACCTGGGCAAGATACATCAACAATAATACATAAAGAGGAATACCAACTTACAGAGTCATTACACAGAATAGGGATTACACACACAGGTGTAACCCCCCCCTGCAAATGGGGGTTCCCAAAAGACTTCCAGGAGCTTGCTTGAATGCTCCAAGCCTGAATGGTGTTTGGCGTTTAAGCCATTTATCAGCGAGTGTTTTTAGAGCCTCTGGTACTGTCTCTTTAAGAGCTGTCTGCTTGCAGACATAATTAGTTTGTATGGGGGACTGTGTGTTTCTTTGATTGAGTACCACTCGAACTGCTGCCAATTCACTCCATTTTTGCAGTCACTAGGAGTGCAAAGGGAACCTATCTGAAAGATGTAACTGTTTGCCAGAAATCATTTAGAGTAATAATGAAATGACAGTTTGTCTAACCTGCTTTCTTTGCGGTCAGAACTGTGTCTGCCTAGTTCCCCATTCTGGTTTTGAACTGCTGAACTGGACCAATCAGTGTGGGGTAAGCTAGCTCTAAAATGGTGCCTTGGACGAATCAGAACTTGGACTCATAATCTGAGCCAGCCACAAGAGGATTGTATGGGCAGTGACTCTGGGAGATGTAGTTTAGACTTGGCGCCTTTTGGACCAACAGCAGCAGTCTATTGTGGTGACAGCCAATCCAGTCAAGAACTGGGAGGAACTCAAAGGAAGTGCCGGTTTTGTCTGTTGGAGTTTCAGTTGAGCTCTGGCAGTGAAGAAGGAAGGAGCCCTGTGCTTTTTCAGTGTGCAGTTTTAGTCGGGAAACGTGTGTAAGGCCCAGAGTTCCGGTCTGCAGCTTGTGTAACTGCTTGTTAGGACTGAATCCGTCCTGTGAAAAGAATCAAAGGATCTCTGAAGAGTAGAAACCAGGCTCACCCTGTAGAAGACTGGAGAAATTGTTGAATTGCACTCGGTCTGTCAGGAACTGAATCTGCTGTGTGTTCTCCCGGGTATTGTGCAGTAATTGCGATCGGGATAGAGAAGCAGCCTGCCTGGTATAGTAGTTTCTTTTTACCATATAAATGTGTGAAGAGTCTCGTGGAGCTCAAGAGTAGCCCTGCTGACGTTGAAGGACCCTATCTTGTTTGGAGGTCGTGAGTACTAATTCAGGGTCGCTCCCTGTTGAATTGCCACATTAAATCCAAACGGAATCACTGTACTGCTGACTGTTTAAACTAATTTTTCTTTTCACTGTGTGAAAGGGCCCCTACCAGCTGCCACGGTTTGGACTAGCCACTAGGGCTTGGGTACCCAGGGACAGTAACTGGTAGGGATAGGCCTGTGCACAGAGCCATAGGTAGATGAGTAAAGTGATAAGCTAATTAACCTGATTTCCCCCTGTCCTTGTTATATCCCCCTAAATAAATCAGAGCTGCTTGTTTCAGCAAAGTTATACTGCCTGAGGTAGTTGTCTATGTTAAAGTACTGTACTGTGATTGTTGCACTGTATCTTATTTCACAGGAGGTCCCAGTGCGGAACTAGTCCTGGGGTAAGTGTTATACTGTGAAGGTAATTCTGATATATTGTGTGGGCCACTAGTGGGAAGAAAGGGGTTGCAGTGTCCCAGAGGGCTGTGACCAAGTAAGTTTAACTATTGCAAACCCTGACCTCTGGGTGGAGGCACCCGCCATTGGATCCAGGCCCCTCAACCTGTTGGTGGCAAATCAGGCAGGGTAGTAGCCCTGGGATAGCGCCATCTAGGGTTACATCTTGAGGCTCACCGCTGGGATTGTGTGTCCTCTAGTGGCCATATTTACAAACCACTGTTAAGAAAAAAATGGGTACCCGACAGAAGTGGCTGTGAACGGCTGGTGGAGTGGTGTACTGGGAGGAGATTGACCCCAAAATGCTATGCTTATCCTGGACATCCCCTGGGTATCAATACGGACACTGTACAGGGAGTACTTTCCAAGTGGAAGGTTTACAAAACCCTGTGGTGGTGGGTGGCATGCTAATCTGCTCACCCACACTTTCCTGGCCCTAGTAGAGTTTAAGAATCCCATAGATAGCTCCAAAGTGCCACAGACCATTACCCCAGAGGGAGCCCTCACTGCCTGGAGAGTGATAACTAAGTACAGTAAAGACCCGTGGGGAATGAGCCCCCACCACTGTCTGAAACTTTTGAGGAGAAATTTGCTAAATGGTTGCTGGGGAAGGGAAACTGTGGAGGACTTGAAGAAACTATTCTTGCCATCTGGGGGTGTTCCTCCCCCAACACCCTCTCCCGCTCCAGTACCCGTAATGGTGGCTGAACCAATGCAGACTCCTATTTCTGCACCTGCCATTAGTCACGACTCTTACCGAAGGTTGAGAATCATCTCTGGCACCCTCCCACCCCCAAGGGAGGATGACTGGGAGACCTGGATAGACTATGTTGCCCCCAGTGCTAGAATGGCAATGCTCGGGAAGCCAGCGAAAGAGGGTTAGTGAGAGCCTCCGAGGTCCTGCCCTGGCTACCATCCGTAGCTAAACGGGCCAGTAACCCTGAAGTGACTGCACAGGCCTATCTTGAGGCCTTGGAGAATGTGTATGGGAGCCCAGATTCTGATGAGGATCTATGGTGGAGAGTAAGAAATGCACAACAGTACCAAGGGAGTTGTTGTCTGTGTATGTATCTCGGCTGGAAAAATTGTTGCAAGAATGCCTCAGAAAGGGTAGTTTGCCAGCGATTGAACTGGACCGAACCAGGCTGGACAGGATCCTTAAGTCTGCCCCCTTCTCAGAACTGCTGTTGCTTCAGTTACGCCTGGCAAATCGACTGGAATCCCCATCCTCCTATGATGAGTTAATGAGAGAAATTCGAGGAGTTGAGAAAAGGCGACCTCGGGAGGGACTTGCACCAATAGCTGCGGCTACGACCCGAGTGACTGAGGGTGGCCCATCAAGTGAAATTCAGGGGCAGAGGTTGGCAGTCAATGAGTGCTCTGACAAGGAAAAAGATATGCCACAATGGGGAACGAACTGTTGAGAGAGATCCGGGAATTCAAAAACAGTCCCTTTATGAAGGCCACGCCTGCAAGCACGGGCCCTGACCTATATCCGACTGCATCTGCTATGGGGTGGGGGTACCCACCCATGTATCTCCTGCTGATAACAGCTCCAAACTCAATTCCTTGACCATGGAAGTGGAGAAACTGACGAGATGTCTCCAAATGCTTATCACGCCGCAGACAGAGATGGCACCAAGGTTTTCAGTTAGTAATACCCCCACCCTGGCTCCCAGTGTGGCGCCTCGGCCAGCTCAAACTCCAGAAAGTATGTTTTGCTATAATTGTGGGAAGGATGGGCACATGAAAAGGGAATGCCGGTCCCCAAAAGACACTGACAAAGTTGCATATAGGCTACAAGGAGAGCTTCGGAGAACAAATCAGTGGTTAAGAGGTGCACGAAATGATCCCAGTGAGGGCACCAAAAATGCTAACTCACGTCCTTTTGTGGCAAGGTCAGTTGTCCAGGCCCCACTATCGCCTCTCAGACTGGTCCAGAATAGTGGGTCCTCCATGGAGACCACTGTAAGGTGAATGGAGTGTCTACAAGAGCTGTATTAGACAGTGGCTCCCAAGTGACAATTATGTTCCAGGATTGTATCAGAAGCATTTGTCAGACGTACTCTTACAACCATTAGAAGGACTGCATGTATGGGGGTTAAGTGAGAAGGCCTACCCCTATTCCGGGTATATCCGAATTTGGCTGTCTTTCCCACCTCCGTGGCTGGAGTGGCCGAACAAGTAGAGACTCTAGCCTTAGTGTGTCCCCCCACTGGACTGTATGATGGTGTCCCTTTGTTGATTGGAACAAATGCTCATATGTTCGGAAGGCTGGCACAGTTGTGTTATGAAAAACAGGGGTCAAAAACTAGTAGAGCTTTAAGAGTTCCAGCTTTAATTAAGAAGGCCTATGAGGCACAGAGAGATGCTGAAAAAATAGAACCAGAGGAACCGGTCGGAATTGTATGGAAGAAGGATCCTGAGTCTCTGATCCTGGCGCCAAATGCCCAGTGTACCTTACAGGGAGAGGTCCGTATCAGAAAGGATGTTAAGAATAAAATATTAATGTTGGATGCACCAGGCGATGGAAAATTGCCAGAGGGACTGCTGGTCAAGCCTAGTATTTTGCCCGCTAGAGCCCATGCTTATGCCAGAAGGGTAATGGTCCAAGTTCATAATGTGTCTGAAAGAGACATTCGAGTAAATAGAGGTTGCATCCTGGCTAATGTGCATTGTGCAGACACTGCAGTGCTACCCAGCAGCAAGAGTTCGAGGAAGAATGACAGAGTAACGCCTGACTTGTTTGACTTCGGCGACTCCCCGTTGCCAGCTGAATGGAAAGTGAGGATCAGTGAGAAGCTTGCCCAGAGAGACCAGGTGTTTTCTTTAAAGGAATGGGACGTAGGATGCGTGCAAGGAGCTGAGCACAATATCCGGCTGCATGATGAAAGACCATTTCGTGAGAGGTCTCGACACCTGGCACCTGCTGACATAGATGATGTGAGACGGCATCTGCAAGAGATGTTAGCTGCTGGTGTAATACAAGAATCCAGAAGCCCTTATGCTTCCCCATTGTGGTAGTGAGAGAAAAGAATGGGACAGTAAGGATGTGTGGATTATCGCACCTTAAACCGTGGACTATCCTGATCAGTACACAATGCCCGCATTCAGGATGCTTTGGACTGCCTAACGGGAGCAAGTGGTTCTCTGTGTTGGATCTCCTCAGTGGGTACTACCAGATCCCGATGGCCCCAGAGGACCGTGAGAAGACAGCCTTTATCTGTCCGCTTGGCTTCTATGAATTCATGAGGATGCCTCAAGGGATTTCAGGTGACCCAGCCACTTTTCAACGATTGATGGAGCGTGCAGTGGGGGACATGAACTTACTAGAGTGCCTGGTATACCTAGATGATGTTATTGTGTTTGGCAGCTCACTGGAGGAACATGAGAGCAGATTATTTAAGGTATTGGACCGACTGGAGGACTTTGGCCTTAAACTGTCCATTGATAAGTGTCAATTCTTTCAAACATCAGTAAAGTATGTGGGACACATAGTATCCACCGAGGGAATAGAGACCGACCCAAGTAAAGTTGAGGCCTTGACCACCTGGCCACAGCCCAAAAATCTAAAAGAACTGCAAGGATTCCTGGGATTCTGTGGTTATTATCGGCGTTTCATCAAGGACTATTCAAGAGTGATCCGCCCTTTACTTAACCTTACTCAAGGGTATCCCCAACCCACAAAATACCAAAAGTCAGCCCCCTCAAGACTGAAAGAGTGTATTTTCATCCGAGTGAAGTATTTGGGGCCTGCTGGACTCCTGATTGTGAGACTGCTTTTCATGAGATCATATATCAACTTACCCATGCTCCAGTGCTGGCCTATGCCGATCCAAGAAAACCTTAGTCCTGCAACACTGATGCTAGCTTGCAAGGGTTGGGGCTGTGTTGTACCAAGAGCACAAGAATGGCCTGAGACCAGTGGCCTTTGCCAGTAGAAGCCTGACCCCATCCGAAAAGAACTATCCTGTACATAAGTTAGAGTTCCTAGCTTTGAAGTGGGCTATTGTTGACCAATTCTATGAGTACTTGTATGGGCTAAAATACTAGTAAAACTGACAATAATCCTTTGACCTATGTGCAGACCTCAGCTAAGTTGGATGCCACTGGCCATAGGTGGCTTTCTGCATTATCTACATATGACTATGCTCTCGAATACCGAGCAGGTCTGAACCACATAGATGCTGATGCTCTCTCCGGAGGCCTGTTCCCCAGAATGATTGGGTCCAATTGGCAGAACCTGACATTCGGCACTCTGCGGAAGTTTGACAGGGAGGAACAATGTCCACGGACGCAGTGGACTGCATGGTGGATTGCTTGGGACCCTCTGAGAATTGCATACCTGCTTATTGCCACTTTTCTGCAATAGACATTGGTGCACTGCCTCAGCTGGAGAATGACAGTATTCATGGGCTCAATCCCACGATCCCATGATCAAAGCAGCTTTAGAAGCCTCATGCAGGAAAAGATGTGTCCAAATTACGCTCCACTGATTTGAGAACTGCACTGTTATACAAAGAAGGTCCTAAGTTGAAACTGATCAATAAACTGTTATACAGAGAAACCGTAGACAGAGGGGACAAGTAGACAAACAACAAGTAGTGCTGCCCACTGCCTTTCGAGACTCAGTACTGAGGTCCTTGCACAACCACATGGGGCACCTGTATAGACAGAACACTTGACTTGGTGAGATCCAGATTCTATTGGCCTAAGATGGGGGCTGATGTGGAGCAACACATTCGAACTTGTAGTCGCTGCTTACAGAGGAAAGCTTTGCCCCAGAGGGCTGCCCCCCTTGTTAACATCACCACCAGTGCACCTATGGAGCTGGTCTGTATTGATTTTCTGAGTTTGGAGTCAGATCAAAGAAATATCAGTAATGTGCTGGTGGTCACTGACCATTTCACGAGATATGCCCAAGCTTTCCCCACCAAAGACCAGAAAGCATCCACTGTGGCCAAAGTACTTTAGAAAACTTTTTGTTCACTATGGGCTCCACAAAGAATCCATTCTGATCAAGGGAGAGACTTTGAGAGTCGTCTGATCAAAGAGATGCTTTCTGTGGGAGTGCGAAAGTCCAGAACCACTCCTTACCACCCCAGGGGACCCACAGCCTGAACGTTTTCAACCGACTTTGCTAGATATGCTAGGCACCCTGCACCCAAAGGACAAGCCTAGATGGAGCCAACAAATTAGCACCCTGGTACATGCTTATAACTGCACCAAAAGTGATGCCACTGGGTTCTCCCCTACCGCCTGATGTTTGGAAGAGAAGCTCACTACCAGTAGATGTGTGTTTTGGGGTCTCTCCTGATGGGGTTCAAGCTGACAACTATTTACAGTATGTGCAAAAGTTAAAGGCCCAGCTAACTCATGCATACCAACTGGCTCAAACCATGGCTGCCAAAAGAAATCTGGCCAACAAAGAACGGTATGATAAAAAAGGTGAAAGCACAGGAACTCCAGGAGGGAGATCGGGTATTGCTAAGAAATCTGGGACTGCATGGCAAACACAAGATTGCTGACAGATGGCACCATCTCCCTCACATTGTAGTGGGCAAACTAGATGATCTGTCAGTGTACAAAGTAAGGCCTGAGAACAATTCAAAAGATGTAAAAACAATGCATAGAAATCATTTACTGCCTATTGGACAAATCCTGATTGAGTATGAGCCCCCAGAAGATGCCCCCTCTGGACCAGTGACTAGAGCTGCTGCTAAGAAAAGATCAAGGAAGTCTGCACCTACAGAAGCAGAGTTAAAGTGTTCCCCTGCACAAGTCCCAGTTGAGCATGACTGTCAGTCCATATCAGAAGAAAGTGAGAGTGACTTTGAATACTATCCTTCTTACGAACTGAGTCAATTGTTTCGGGGCAATCCCCCTAGTCAATACTGGAGACAAAGCTGGGCCTTCTGGACTGTCTAAGCCCCCAGCTTCATCCCTGGAGCCAATGCTCCCAGAAAGTGAAGTAAAGCATCAGATCAGATGAAATGGAATCATTGTGCATGGTTGAACTGTTTGAGCTTTCAGGGAGGAAATGATAGATTGGGGCAGACTGGTGATACACCGAACAAGAAGATATTTTGAGTGCCCTGACAGTCCACTGCCAGTGTCCGAAAGCTCTCTATGCGAGCCAAATGTTGTGGACTCAGAAACTGTAACTCCTGGAGCTGAAAGTGCCCCAAGTTCTAGCCTCTCACCCCAGGAGACTCCCCTGACAAGTGAGGACAATGCTGAAAATGAGGCTCAGAGTGCAGAGACTGTAACAGTTCCCCCTAGAAAGACTGGTCGAGCTGTAAAGCCTGTGGTGCACCTCAGTTATGATTCACTTGGGAGGCCTGTGGACTTGCCTCTCAATGTTGTCCATAAAGGAGTGTATGTGTCCCCAAGCTCATTGCCCAAACTGAGCATCAGTGCTAACTCCAAGTTACTTGTGTTGCCCTCTAAGTATGGTGCCCTTGCCCCGTCCAGCCCCAAGGTAACTGATAGGGAAGGGCTCCCTCTCTTCAGGTTTCATGTACAAGAGGTAATAACTTGAGTTATGGTACAATGTGTGTGTATACTGTGTAAAGAGTGACGTACTGCAATGTTTCAGATATGTGTTCTTGGTAAAATGATGTATTGACTGATGATTACATGTGTGAGCCTAATGCAAATGTATATGGTTGCAGTTGAAACTTATGGGGGTACTTGCTTGACGCGGACGTCAAGCTTTCCCAGGCCAGGAAGGGTGTAACCCCCCCTGCAAATGGGGGTTCCCAAAACTTCCAGGAGCTTGGTTGAATGCTCCAAGCCTGAATGGTGTTTCATGCTTAAGCCATTTATCAGTGAGTGTTTTAGAGCCTCTGGTACTGTCTCTTTAAGAGCTGTCTGTTTGCAGACATAATTAGTTTGTATGGGGACTGTGTGTTTCTTTGATTGAGTACCACTCGAGCTGCTGACAATTCACTCCATTTTGCAGTCACTAGGAGTGCAAAGGGAACCTATCTGAAAGATGTAACTGTTTGCCAGAAATCATTTAGAGTAATAATGAAATGACAGTTTGTCTAACCTGCTTTCTTTGCAGTCAGAACTGTGTCTGCCTAGTTCCCCATTCTGGTTTTGAACTGCTGAACTGGACCAATCAGTGTGGGTAGCTAGCTCTAAAATGGTGCCTTGGACGAATCAGAACTTGGACTCATAATCTGAGCCAGCCACAAGAGGATTGTATGGGCAGTGACTCTGGGAGATGTAGTTTAGACTTCGGCGCCTTTTTGGACCAACAGCAGCAGTCTATTGTGAGTGACAGCCAATCCAGTCAAGAACTGGGAGGAACTCAAAGGAAGTGCCCGGTTTTGTCTGTTGGAGTTTCAGTTGAACTCTGGCAGTGAAGAAGGAAGGAGCCCTGTGCTTTTTCAGTGTGCAGTTTTAGTCGGGAAACGTGTGTAAGGCCCAGAGTTCTGGTCTGCAACTTGTGTAACTGCTTGTTAGGACTGAATCCGTCCTGTGAAAAGAATCAAAGGATCTCTGAAGAGTAGAAACCAGGCTCACCCTGTAGAAGACTGGAGAAATTGTTGAATTGCACTCGGTCTGTCAGGAACTGAATCTGCTGTGTGTTCTCCCGGGTATTGTGCAGTAATTGCGATCGGGATAGAGAAGCAGCCTGCCTGGTATAGTAGTTTCTTTTTACCATATAAATGTGTGAAGAGTCTCGTGGAGCTCAAGAGTAGCCCTGCTGACGTTGAAGGACCCTATCTTGTTTGGAGGTCGTGAGTACTAATTCAGGGTCGCCCTGTTGAATTGCCACATTAAATCCAAACGGAATCACTGTACTGCTGACTGTTTAAACTAATTTTTCTTTTCACTGTGTGAAAGGGCCCCTACCAGCTGCCACGGTTTGGACTAGCCACTAGGGCTTGGGTACCCAGGGACAGTAACTGGTAGGGATAGGCCTGTGCACAGAGCCATAGGTAGATGAGTAAAGTGATAAGCTAATTAACCTGATTTCCCCTGTCCTTGTTATATCCCCCTAAATAAATCAGAGCTGCTTGTTTCAGCAAAGTTATACTGCCTGAGGTATTTGTCTATGTTAAAGTACTGTACTGTGATTGTTGCACTGTATCTTATTTCACAGGAGGTCCCAGTGCCGAACTAGTCCTGGGGTAAGTGTATACTGTGAAGGTAATTCTGATATATTGTGTGGGCCACTAGTGGGAAGAAAGGGGGGTTGCAGTGTCCCAGAGGGCTGTGACCAAGTAAGTTTAACTATTGCAAACCCTGACCTCTGGGTGGAGGCACCCGCCATTGGATCCAGGCCCCTCAACCTGTTAGTGGCAAATCAGGCAGGGGTAGTAGCCCCTGGGATAGCGCCATCTAGGGGTTACATAAGGTTAATAACAGCACTGGAGTACATTTATAAAATAAGACAGAAAGCTAAATATCATGTGCTACAGAACTTGTGCTACAAAAGATACAGAGTAAACCTATACAACCATATATACAGAGTTTTCATGGAGCAGGCTTGGATTCAAGTATTCAGTACGTAGTGCAAGGAGGGGCACGGGTGAGGAAGGGGGAGGAACTCGGAAATGAGAGTATAAGTGCAGGGGTGCCTGAGGGGCTTTAGAGCACCAGGAGCAGGTGGCAATGGTTACAGAGCTAGGTGCAATACACCAGGAACAGGGGCCAAGGGTGACGTGCCAGGAAGTGTAATATTGTAGATGCCAGGATGACTCGGAGAGGGAGACTCCAACTTAGATTGGGTGGAACTATCAGGTGAGGTACAAATAGACACAAACATGCTGAGTAGTGAGGCAGGAGTACCAGGAATGGAATGCTCTTGACAGGGCTAGAAACTGAATCTAGGGGGGGAGGTGCCGGGAGGCTGTGACATCAGGGGAAGCAGTTACAGGATTCCTTGAATGAACGAGAACATAGTGCTTTGAAGGCTGATAGTTTGATTGGGAATGCCAGTCGCAAGATTTTTTTACAGGTTGTTCCATAGTGCAGGTAGAGCATGATAAATGGCAGACCTACCAAAACGTGACTTGAACTTAAGTACTGCAAGTGAGATGTAAGTAGAACTCCTTAGGGCATACTTACCTACTGCATTTAGAGGAAGACAGTCAAGAGATATATTGGGGCAGTAATTTAGTAATAGCCTTGTAGGTCCAGAGGGCTGCATTTCTCTTTCTTCTGTATCTGAGGGAGGACCAACCTACTGCAGCCTAGAGGAAGCAGTGATGAGTAGAATAAGGAAGTCCGGTGATGAATTTCAGAGCTCTATGGTATAGCATGTTGAGTTTGGCCAGAGCAGTGGCAGTGCTTTGGCTATAAAGAAAGTCTGCAATTCAATAAGGTGAGGAAAGTGGTTTGGACCAGTCTCTTTTTTGCCTCCAATGTTAGTAGGTTTTTGATCCTGTAAAAGAGGCCAAGCCTCTGCCTCGGCTTCTTTATCAGCTCATCAATGTGATCACCGAAGGAAAGCTTTTGGTCTATCCAGACCCCCAGGTATTTGAATTTTGTGACACAGTCTAGTGGTTCGCCGAGGAGCGTATGAATCTGAGGTAAGTTACCTTGAATTGCAAGGTTATTAACATTTGCAAAGGGAGATAAAAGCATCGCCTTTGTTTTCTTTATGTTCAGGAGCAGTTTCTGTTGCAGGAGTTGTCGCTGTAGCAGGTTCAGCAGCAGAAAAACAAAACCGCTCTAAGGGGTCAGTGTGTGCGGAATATATATCATAAACATGTAGCAAACAAATATCCGCACCACACAGCACTGGACCAATATGCAGCATTTATTTTGTAGAAACAATGTAAAAAAAACGCCAAACACCACAAACAGCACCTGCTCCACTGAACCTCTACCGGTTTCGCAAGATATGTGTCAACAGGAGGCTAACTTTGCATGTAATGAAAGACCCTTAAATACACAGAGCACACATTTAATTTAAAGTGACAGTATTAACTTAATATTAAGTGTAGTCATATCAATCCACCTTAAAAATACACTATAAAAATCACCGATCTAGATATAGCAAATCTAACTATACACAATATGAATTATACGTGCAGTTTTAATTTCCACATAAAGTCTTGCACTTTTAAATATTTTTAAAAAAATATATATATCTTTTTAGCAAAAGGTCTTAGAAAAACTGATATAACCACTCAATCATGACATAGGGTAACAAAACAAAAAACAGGTTGGTAATTAACAAGAAAACCTGATAATAATTAATTTATCATCACATAGACATGGAATGTGCATCCAAATTCCAAAATGTAAGTTTATCCATTACATAGACCAGTAATCCATTGGGTAACATTAAACAACACTGAAAAAAGAAAACCTGCAGTAGCAGGTTAAATTCCTGTTGCAGATACCTACAAGCTGCTTCTGGGGAGGACCTTTCAATGTAAATTATCGTATCGTCGACAAAAAGGTGAATGTTAGCAGCTTTGACATCAGTGTCGACTCTGTTTACGTACATTGCAAAGAGCAACGGATGTTTGCGACATCCTTCGCTTCCCTTCTGTGCTTCTGTGCTGGGCTAGAAAGCAGTTGCCTTCTTTTCTACATAGCAGGAGTTCTGCTTCTTACTCTGCTTCTAGAACATGTAATTTGTCTCTGCAGTACAACAGCAAGCTGTCTTCATACGGGACATTGCAGAGGAGCTGGAAGGGAAAGTTTACCTCTTTGCGGATGACACCAAAATCTGTAATCTGGTGGACACTTGGTGGGGGGTGGAAAGGATGAGCAGAGACCTGAGAAAACTAGAGGAGTGGTCAAGGATATGGCAGCTGGATTTTAATGAGAAAAGGTGCAAAATAACGCACTTAGGGCACAGAAACGAAGGGGTGGAGTACAGAATGTGTTGAGTGGTATTGACGACCACCAAGCAGGAAAGAGACCTGGGGTTAGTCATATTGGATGACCTAAAGGTGGTCAGGCAGTGCAACAGGGCAGTAGGGAGGGCGAGGGAGATGCTATGGTGCATAGGGAGGGGTATCACCAGCAGAAAGAGGGAGGTGGTGTTGCCTCTGTATAGATAGCTGGTAAGACCCTGAGAGTATTGTGTTCAGTTCTGGAGACCACATCCCTGGAATGACATAGACAGAGTGGAGGTGGTCCACAGTAGGGCAGCTAAAACAGTGCAGGGACTGCATCAAAACCCCTATGAGGAGAGACTAAAGGTCCTCAATATGTACACCCTGGAACAGAGGAGGGAGAGGGAAGATACGATAGAAACCTTTGAATATTTCACAGGGGTAAATAAGGCACAGGAGAGAAGTATTTTTCAGAAGAGGAGATGCTCAAGAACATAGAAGTTGACGGCGGATAAGGACCCTTGCGGCCCATCTAGTCTGCCCATTTTTTCTACATTATGAACGTGTAATAGGCCTTTACTCTGGCAATGGCCTATTTATTCGTACTCATCTGTATTGCTCCCTTATGCCTATCCCATGCCTGTTTGAAGCCCGGCACTATATTCTTATCCACCACTTCCTGAGGTAGGCCGTTCCATGCATCCACCACCCTTTCTGTAAAAAAGAACTTCCTCGCATTACCCCTTAATCGGCCTCCCCCAATCTCATGCTGTGTCCTCTTGTCCTGCTCTTTTTCTTATATTGAAACATGTTAGACTCTTTCACCTTGTTAATACCCTTAAGATGTGTGAATGTTTCGATCATATCACCTCTCTCTCTCTCTCTCTCTCTCCTTTGCTCTAGGGTATACATATTGAGCTCCGTTAATCTGTCCTCATATGTTTTTCTGATGCAGTCCCTGCACCATTTTAGTTGCCCCTCTCTGGACTGCCTCCATTTTGTTAATGTGCTTGTGCACGCAGTACTCCAAATGGGGCCTAACCAGTGACTTTTAAAGAGGGATTATTACCTCCCTCTTACAACTTGTGATACCCCTACTAATACACACCAACATCCCTCTAGCCTTACCTACTGCTTTAATGGTCTGCTATGATGATGATGATGATGATGATGATGATGATGATGATGATGCCGCCCAAGTCTCTTTCTTCCCTTGTGATTGACAGCAGCTCCCCTCCAACCTATAGGTAGCTTCAGGGTTTCTCTTCCCTATGTGCATGATCTTGCACTCCTTTGTGCTAAACCCCAGTTGCCACTCTTCAGATCATTTAGCCAGTTTTCCAGATGTCTTCTCATTCTGCCCACCCCATCTGGATCATCTACTCTGTTGCAGATCTTGATGCATCTGCAAACAGGCAAACCTTACCCTCCAGTCTATCTGCAATGTCACTGATGAAAATATTGAAGAGGTCTGGCCCCAGGACTGATCCTTGAGGTACCTCACTTGTGAATTGCATCTCTTCTGACTGTATACCGTTTGCCACCACACTCTGTTTTCTGCCCGCCAACCAGTTTGCCACCCAGTTGACCAACTTCTGACCCACCCCGAGCCTACCCAGCTTATTAATCAATCTTTTATGTGGAACAGTATCGAAAGCTTTGCTGAAGTCAAGGTAGGCAACATCAACTGCACCCACCAGCAGACAGGCACCTGTCTCTTTCGCACACAGCTACAGACTGACTTGGTTCTAGAATAGCTCCTGCTGTTCTGTGGGGAGTTGCTGTTCCTTATTGGCTGTTTAGAGCTATCAATCAAAGTTAGCAGGCCTAGAGGTCTGTAACAGCACACAAACTCTAGTCTCTTTCGCACACAGCTAGAGAATGACTAGTTCTGGAACAACCCCTGCTGTTCACTGGGGAATTGCTGCTTCTGATTAGCTTCTTAGAGCTGTCAGTCAAAGTGAGCACACCTACAGGTCTGTCGTACGACAGGGGATTTGGTGCTGCAAAGGCACCTGAATTACTTAGATCCACTACAAGTACACAAGCACTTGAGGCTCTTGCCTCATAAAATCAGACCATAATCAGTTGCCCAATCATCCTGTGACCCTGCCACAATGTCAACCAGGGTGAGAGGCGACGAAGATGGCCGCTGATTCGTAGTCCAAATGCAGTCCCTCCACAAGTGCCTTTATTTACACAAAACTTTGCAGTCAAACAAGTTTGGGCCTCAGACCAGTTCTGCTCAGCAGCACTTACATTTCAAACAACATGAAGTCTTGCTGTATTCTGACAATCTGCAGTTAGCACCAGCCTTTAAACTGCTCCGGAGAGTATAGGGTTAATTTTCTATGCAGTGAATAGAACATTGAGCTCGAGCTTGGTTGAGGTCTCTGTCTGCAGCACTTTGGAACCCAACCGTCAGATTCTTTACTCCGCCTCACTGAACAGTCGCTCCAGAGATTTCTTCTTCTGCTCGGTTCAAAATCGGTTAAAGTTGTCTGTTCCTTCCGAAATTAAATCCGAAATTAATTCCGCATTGTCAGTTCAGGCTCTGTCTGTGGTACCGTGAGTACTTAGATAGTTTTCTGTTTACTTTGTGGAAATTGTAAGACTTGTTCGATCGGTGCGGCTGAACCGATCCATTAGTTTGATTCCTTGTGCTTTTCTTTAGTGTGTGGTTACCGGTCCTTATCGGTTTAAAAAAAAAACGTGTTTTAAACGTTTTTTTTCCAATATCCGTGACACGGTTAGGAACTGATAAGGGAGTCTTGCCTGGTGGTTGCCGAAAAAAGGGTAAGTTTGGTTAGGTTGGCCATGTCTGAGAAACCCAAGAAAAAAAGGCCCACTGGGTTTCAACACTGCAGTGAGTGGGGGGCGGTCTTTGCTAAGGCCGATCCCCACACCACCTGTGTTTATTGTCTGGGGTTTGAACACCTCAACACAGACTGCCAAATTTGTAAAAGCTTTCTTAAGTCTACCCTGGAGAAAAGATTAGGTAGACTTGGGGAAAAGGAGGCCAAGAAGTCCGCTGACCTGGATGGCCAACCCGGTTCGGTTCTGACTGAACCAGAAGGAGTGCCCTCTGACCAGGGCGATACTTCTTCAGGCAAGAGAAGAGCAGATCCAGAGGTATCGGTTCCTACGAAAAGGAAACGTAAAGACAAGTCAGCCGGTTCGGATCCAGAGGTTCATGTTCCGACCGCTGATGAGATTGCCCAAGCAATTCGGATTGTTGAATCGCTTAGCCCGGTTCCGTCCGATCAGGCTCCGTTAGCTAGGGGCTCGGTTCGCTCGGCTCCACCGGTTCAGGATTATGCCCCTGAAGATTTTTATGAACTGGAATTTGAGGAGGAGGAGGGGGATTGTGAACAAGGTGGTGACTATGATGGAGCAGAAAGTCTGGATGTGCCCATTGAATCGGACATCTCCCCAGACAGACCTTCTGGTGTTTCCCCTCCTAGGCTCTCTGAGTCCCTTCCCCACTATCTGTTCTACAGAAAAGTTGCTGAAACTCTCCAGCTCCCTATGGAGGAAGCTACAGAGAATCAGGAGCATGATTTTGTTGAAATGATATACATCCCAGAGTACAGAAGGCTGTCTATTCCCCTGCACAAATCATTTGGGAAACAGATACAAAACATTTTAAAGTCTCCTAATTCTGTACCTCCTGTTGATAGAAGAATGGACAAGAGGTGTACTTTATCAGGCTCAGACACTGAGTTTTTCTACCAGCAATGCAGCTATGTTGGGGTCGTGCAGGCTGCAGCCTGTGACAGGGCTAATATTCCCTTGGTTTCACACCCCCCAGATAAAGACTCCAGGAGGATGGTGCCTTGGCAAAGAAGCAATATATGGCATCCTCTTTGGGACTCAGGCAGGCTATTTATATGGCCTGTGCAGCCAGGTACCAGAAGTCCAGGTGGGACACTGTACTGGCACTGGCTAAACGGGCCTCCCCCAAGCTGGCCAAGGAGCTGGAGGAGGTGGCTGCGGATAGGATTGAGGCATCTAAGGTACAGTTTCATGCTGCTGTGGACTCCAGTGATGTGTCATCAAGAGTCATGGCTACATCTGTGGCTCTTCGGAGAATGGCTTGGCTCAGATGTACTAGCCTCTCACAGGACACCCAGGCTAAGGCCATGGATTTCCCTGTGGAAGGCAATTCTCTGTTTGGGGAGCAGACAGAGAATTACATGAAGAAGATGGAGGAATTATAGGATCACTTATAGGAGTGCACAGGCCAAGGAGAGGCAGACAACTCCTCAAAGGCAGCAATCTAGGGACAGGGGCAGGCCTTTTCATAGGCCTTTCTACCAAGCACAGGCCTCTTCTCCCTTTTCACAGAGGGGGTTCTTCAGAGGGAGAGGCAGAAGGGGGATGAGCAGGGCTGCATCCACTCCTCAGCCTAAGGCCTCTGCCAAGCAGACACCCTGATGGGCCTGCCCGGGTCGACTCTCCTATCCCTGTAGGGGGCAGGCTGGCTTACTTCATCCAGGACTGGATGTCTGTTACTTCAGACAAGTGGGTCCTGGAAGTAGTAAGCCAGGGAATGGTTCTCAGCTTCAAAATATTTCCGAAGATGAGAGCCACATCTTTTCCACCTGAAAGTCTCTCCGAAACCCTTGCCCTAGAGGCAGAGGTTTCATCTCTTCTGGCCTTAGAAGCCATAGAGAGAGTTCCTACCCTACACTGGGGCAAAGGTCTGTACTCCAGGTACTTCCTTACCCCCAAAAAGACATGGGAGTGGTGACCCGTCCTAGATCTAGGATACCTGAACAAACATCTTTTAAAAGCATGGTTCAAGATGGTGACTCTGGGAATAATTCTTCCCTCTCTAAGGCCAGGGGACTGACTAGCCTCCCTCGACCTCAAAGATGCCTACTTTCTCATCACCATCAGGAGGTCCCACAGAAAGTTCATCAGGTTCAAGTTGCCCTCAGGCCATTACCAGTTCAAAGCAATGCCCTTTGGTCAAACATCAGCTCCGAGGGTTCTTACAAAGTGCCTGGCAATAGTAGTAGCCTTTTTAAGAAGGCAAAAGATTTCCATTTTTCCATATCTGGACGACTGGCTCATAGTGGGTCAGTCTCAAGGCCAAGTCAAGTCAGATCTTCAAGTGACCCAGCAAGTGCTCACTTCCCTAGGATTTCTTCTCAACCTCCCCAAGTCAGTTCTCGAACCAGTGCAGCTTCTTACCTTTATAGGGGCAGAGCTAGATACTATCAAAGCAAGAGCCTTTCTTCCCCTGGAAAGGGCAAGAGTTCTTATAGAACTGGCTTCTTCCTTCAGCCTTCAGTTGTCTCAACCAACAAGGTACTTCCTTCAGCTCTTGGGCCACATGGCAGCTTCTACAGCAGTGGTCCAAGGGGCAAGTTTCCGGATGAGGGACATTCAGTTCCATCTGAGGGCCTTTTGGTCCCAAAGGAAGGATCCTCTTACCAAACTGATTCCAGTGACTCGGGCACTGATCCAAGCTCTTCAATGGTGGCAGGATCAGGACAATTTAAGGCAAGGGGTCCCATTTGTCACTCAGACTCATACGGTGGTCCTTACCACGGATGCTTCCCATTTGGGGTGGGGAGCTCATCTGGGGGCTCTCACAGCCCAGGGACTGTGGTCCCCTCAGGAGTCCCTTCCTCATATCAATCTCCTGGAAGTCAGGGCAGTTTTTCTGGCCCTGCAAGCTTTCTCTCAGTCTGTGCAGAACAAGGTGGTTCAGGTCAGAACAGACAACACCACCACCATGTGGTACATCAACAAGCAGGGAGGCACTCTGTCTACGGCCTTGAGCACAGAAGCCATGAAATTGTGGTCCCTGGCTTATTCCCTGCAGACCTCTCTGATAGCAGTCCACCTTCCAGAGAAGGACAATGTGCTAGCAGATGCACTGAGCAGGATCTCCCAGGGCCATCACGAATGGTCCCTGGAACCCCGGTGTTGAAAGTGATTTTTTCAAGGTGGGGCACTCCAGAGATAGATCTCTTTGCAGCCCCAGACAATCATCAACTTCCTCCTCTGTTTTGTTGCAGACCCCCAGTCTTGGGTTCAGTCCCGATGGATACTCTGATTTTTAACTGGGAAGGGACATTTCTGTATGCCTTCCCTCCCTTTCCTCTACTGTTCAAGGTTCTAGTCAAGTTAAGGTCACAATCTTGCAAAGTGATTCTGATTGCTCCAGGCTGGGCCAGACAGCCTTGGTACCCCCTGTTGCTGTCTTCCATCTTCCCCTGTCTCTTCCCAGGAATTACAACCTGTCAACCTCCTCTCAGGGGAGGATTTGGTTCCCTCTCAATCTCAAGGCATGGCTCTTGAAGAGTTAGAGTATGCAGATTTGCACCTGTCCCAGGGGGGTTCTGGATATTCTCAAAGCCTTTCTAAAGCCTGCCACCAGAAAGACTTATGACTCCAAATGGAAAAGGCTGTCTGGCAGCAAGGAGGGCTGGGGGAATACTGGGATGCATAGGGAGAGGCATCACCAGTAGAAAACAAGAAGTTATTATCCCTCTGTACAGACAGCTGGTGAGACCACATCTGGAGTACTGCGTGCAGTTCTGGAGACCCAGTCTCCTCAAAGACATAGACAGGATGGAAGCTGTCCAGAGGAGGGCAACTAAAATGGTGCAGGGTCTGCACCGGAAGACATATGAAGAGAGACTTAAGGAGCTTAATATGTATAGCCTTGAGGAAAGGAGGGAGAGGGGGGACATGATAGAAACTTTCAAGTACCTCAAGGGAATCAACAAAGTCCAAGAGGGTAGCATCTTTCAAAAAAAGAGGTGTGCAAGAACAAGGGCCACAATTTGAAGATAGAAGGGCGGCTCAGAGGTAATTTAAGGAAGTATTTTTTCACAGAGAGGGTTGTGGATGCATGGAGCGGCCTTCCGGAGGAGGTTGTGGAGTCAAAAACAGTGGTGGAATTCAAGCATGCATGGGACAGTCATAAGGCAATTCTAGGGGGTGGGGGTAGGAAGAATTAGGCTGCTGGTTAACTAGGATCTGCAACTTATCCATCAGGTAGGGAAATGGGCAGACTGGGTGGGCCAAGCGGTCCTTATCTGCCGTCAAATTCTATGTTTCTAAAAGATTCAGCATTTGGTGTTCCAAGAAGCATATCTCTCTAAGCACTGCTGAACTGCCTACAGTTCTGGATTATATGGTCCATCTTAATGGCCTAGGCCTCAGACCAGCTACTCTCAAGGTACACTTGTCAGCTGTTTCTGCTTTTCTGTCAGTGGGGAAGCCTTCCTCACTATCATCTCATCTTGTATTCTGTAAATTTTTCAAGGGATTGCTTCACACCAATCCTCCCTGTAGGGATCCTGCCCCTGCCTGGGACTTAAATGTTTGCATTGCTCAACTTATGCAACCTCCTTCTGAGCCTATGTCCTCAGCAGAGCTTAAGTACTTGACTTGGAAAACTGTGTTTTTGGTAGCCATTACCTCTGCCAGATATATAAGTGAATTGCAAGCCCTGTCAGTGGAACCTGATTTTATCTCTTTTCATAGGGATAAAGTGGTCCTTAGAACCAATAGGAGGCTCTTGCCCAAAGTGGTTTCAGACTTCCACTTGAATCAGTCTATGTCTCTCCCTGTCTTCTTCACTGATCATTCTTCCTCAGGAGAGAGGAGGCTACACAGTTTAGATGTTAAAAGAGCCCTTAGTTACTACATAGAACGTACCAAGGGTCACAGGTTTGATTCCCTCCAGTTGTTTGTCACTTATGGGGAAGTGGGAAAGGGCAAACCTGCCACCAAGAGAACTATTGCCAGATGGATTGTGTCTTGTATACAATTCTGCTATGAGAAACTGGGAAAAATTCCACCCTCAGGCCTGAGGGCTCACTCTACAAGAGGTACAGCTGCTTCCCTGGCTGCTGCCAGGGATATCCTTCTATTAGAAATTTGTCAAGTAGCCACCTGGAAAACTGTCCATACCATTACGAAGCATTACTCTCTGGATATCCAGCCTAGGAGTGATGCTCGGTTTGGCACAGCAGTACTTCAGAGCCTATTCCCAAAGTAGGTTCTCTCCCTCCTCCATGGAAGTACTGCTTGGTAGTCTGCAGATTGTCAGAATACAGCAAGGCTTCATGTTGTTTGAAGAAAAAATTACTCACCTTAGTAATTGTGTTTCTTCTAATGGAGTCTTGCTGTATTCTGACCTCCCTCCCTCCCTGCCTCCCCTCTCAGAACCTGGTTTTTGGGAAGTGGGTGGGCAGGCGCAGTGTTGCACCCCAGGGGTGCTTCTTGCACGCCCTCCTTTTTATCTGGGTGGCTTTGTATTATTATCTTTATTTTAGATAGGTTTTGGTTTTGGGTTTCCTGACTTGAGTCTTCCTTTGGGAATCCAAAACTTTCTGTTGCCAGTTGGCTAGTTAAAAATTTTACAATTTCCACATGGTATAGTTAGTGAGTGTTTGCTCGTAAGAATCTGATGGTTGGGTTTCAAAGTGTTGCAGACAGAGACTTCAACCGAGCTCGAGCTCAACGTTCTATGCACTGCATAGAAAATTAACCCTATACTCTCCGGGGCAGTTTAAAGGCTGGAACTGACTGCAGATTGTCAGAATACAACAAGACTCCATTAGAAGAAACACAATTACTAAGGTGTGTAATTTTTTATTCTGGTTTGGTAAGCAGTGATTGGGGGATTTCTAGTTCAGTCTGGAGCACTGAGGTGGTGGCTCTGTGCTGGAGCCTTTGATGTGTGAAACCAGCTAGAGTCTTAAAGGTAAAGTCCCCATGGAGGGTTACATACAGTAGGGCTGTGATTTTTGTGTATATTTTAAGAAATGTATAAGTTAACCTTGACATAGTTATGTTGCTCTATGGCTCTGAAAGACTTTTTACTAAACATTGTAAGCTAACTGACTCAGAAGAGAGTGGAGCCAGGGGTACTATGACAGTGTCACAGCTTTGGAGTGTGTTGGCCTCAGGGCTGTTGGGGGCATGGGTACCTGTGTCCTTTACACTCATTGAGCTGTTCAGACTGTACCCGATGTGAGTCCCCAAAATTCAGATTTCATTGGCCAGGACTTTCCAGTACCTGATCACTTAATATTTAAATACAAATGTCTCCCACTGTGTGTCAATCCACAGTTCAAACTGACACTTCTAAACTAGGGAAGAAATAGCTTACATTTTGCAAGATATTTCTTGCTTAGTTTACAGCACTTGGTGTCATTTGACAGATGACACAGATGGCAATGATGATCCTGCACTTTGGGGTCCCTCACAAAATTTTGGAGGACTCTCAAACTTTTTGTGAGGACCCCAATATTTTTTCTCTGAAACTCTAGGACCCCTAAATTAAAAATCCTACCAAGAGCCTAGGCACCTTGTAGGTGAGCATGTGTAACCCCCCCCCCACAAATGGGAGTTCCCGAAAAGTCTTCCTTGAGTTTCCCTATTTGCTCACTGCCAGGCTGGTGTCCTGCATTTTAGCAGTTTAAACGTTATTGCCAGAGAGTGCTTGTACAGCCTCCATGTACTGTCTCTTTAAGAGCTGCCTAGATTACAGTTATAATGAACCCGGAGGGGGTGCCCTTGTTGTGACTGACAGAGAAGTCAGCCGCCCGAACCTTTTGGATCCTGGGGAAAGTCCCAGGCTGTTTGCAGCTACTTTCAGTTTTGGGTTGGGGAGTGAAAGAAGTAACAGCTCGAGATAGTAGAGCAGTAATCCTGCATAGATTTGCGTGGGAGAACTGAAAGGGCTGAGTTTTGGCCTGCTTGTCTGCCTGCTGTCCCTGAGAGGGAAATTGAAGTTTATTCAGACTGAATCCGAATTGTGAGGACGATTTAAGCCACAGAACTGTGACCAGGCTTTAACTTGAAGAAGATCGAAGATTTGCTGAATGCGATCGGTCTGTCAGGATTTCCAGCCACCTTTGAACTCCCGGTTTGTGCAGAAACTCTGTAATTGCGACCGGACAGCAATCTGCCTGGTACAGTAGAATTTCTTACATGTAAATGTGCTATGTGCTGTTAGTGGATCGTGATTTGGTTCCCCACTGTGTGCTGAACTGTGTTCTACTTACTGGAGGCTGTATCCAGCTCTAACAGACTAAATCTGTTTGCATCTCCATTTGGCCTGAGCCATGCCACGCTGGCCCAGCCAGACTACGTGCTACACAGAGAAAGTCATCGATGAGAGACCTGCCTGGGGATCAGCTTCCTGCTCAATGCCTTGAACAGGAACGATGCCATGGTGATTCGTGTGGGCCCTGCTTCTCCTGGCACTCCATCTCAACAACCTGCAGTTTCGATTTCGTCCTGCCTGTGTCCTCTGTTGGGAATTGTGAGTAAACATCAGGGTAGCTCCCTGCAACAACAGCTAAATCTAAAGTGTTGTCATCTGATTGCTTTGTTGTCTTTTCCGTCATGAACTGAGCCCTCCGGCTCCGGATTACAAATACTGTGTGTTGTGCATGTTGCTTTCTTCTATCACAGGGTCCCAACCAGCTGCGACGCTGGCCTACCCCGGGCAATGGTCCTGGCTAGCCCACCTTTTTCCTACCTGGGTACCCAGAGTGTGTGTCTGTGTAGGGACTCTGAAGTGCATCATAACTGTCTGATTGATTTAGCCTTTAAGCCAGTCAACCTGTTTATGCCCCTCCCTTGTTCAAGTCCCCTGAACAAATCGGATCTAACTTTTTTTGCATTTAACCTGACTGTGGTTCCAGTTTGTGCTAAGAGTACTCTACTGTTGTTATTTGCTGTGCATATCCTTGTTTTACAGGGGGTCCCCAGGGTCGAGCTAGTGGAACCAGCCCTGGTGGTAAGTGCAAACAGTGTGGGTAATTGCATGGTGAATAAGGGTCCTTGTGAAAGTGATTATTGTATGTTGTTCAGGCCACTAGAAGGGAAAGAGGGGGGTTACAGTGTCGGAGGGCTGTGCCCAGGTTAGCTTGACCAGTAACAACCCTGACCTCCAGGTGGAGGCACCCATTTCAGTACCCAGGCCCCTTAACCTGCTACTAGCCAAGCATGCAGGGGTAGTAGCCCTTGGGATAGCGCCACCTAGGAGTTATTTACACATGTGTAACCCAACAGTGAATAAGCAGCCCAGTGACAACGTTGGAACTAACAGGAACAGAAATTTTTGTACATCTGATGGTAATTAGTGGTACAGTATTAGCCACTGCTAAGCCACTGTAACATAATTTCTAATGAGAAAGAAATAATGTGTCCTAACTAGGAATTGAACTCGGGTCCCCAGAATAGCATCCAGTTACTCTTCCACTGAGCTACAGTATCAGGCTAACATGGCAATAACTTTAGGTTCCCATAGTCACCTTTTATTTCTCTAATTGCAAATCCCGCATCTAGGAGTAACTGAGATTATAATCGGTAAGTGGTGCCGTAGTAACCACTGTTAAGCAATCAGAACAAAAATGGTAATGAAAAAACAAAGTAACCTAATTGAGAATTTCATCCATGCCCCAAAGTGTTATCCCATTGCTATCATTAGTTTGTGTAAGTTTTTTTTATGCCCCCTTCTCACTCTAGTCTGCCTCCTTTCTGCCAGGAGCCCCCCTAGTCCCATCTCCCAGCCTGTCTGGGTACTTATCCCATCCTCCGTGCCCCGTGGATTGCCCCCATGGTGGGGCTGCCAGGAGGAGGTGGTTCCTTTTACTCTTCTCTTCAGAAGCTACGTTTGTTGAGGAAGGAGCCCAGTAGGTGATGTGGGGCCAGTGAGAGGTTCGTAGCATCCTCCTGCAGCCAGTGCGCTCCTTCCGTTTTTCTGTTCTGTAGCCACAGGGGCATCATGCAGGACCCTGATGTAGGTCACAGGCACACAAGAGCGTGCACCTTGAAAACGTCAGTAGGGGTCCCCCTACTGATCTACTCCCACCTGCCCCATCATCCCAGGATACTAGGTGGAAGTCACAGAGCAGAATGTTTCACCCTTCTTCCCCAGAAAGGAGAATATCCAGGATGCTCGATCCTCCTTTCCCCGGCTGGCCTCCAACAAGACACTCTCGTTCCCGAATATGAGTCACTGGTGTTGCAGGCGGTAGCACTACCATTGTGCCAATGGGCCAGCTTAATTTGTGAAAGTTTGATAAAATTTCTTCTTTCAAACAACATGAAGTCTTGCTGTATTCTGACTATTGCAGTGATATCCAACCTTTGAACTGCCCCGGAGAGGAAAGAGTTAACTTTCCATGCAAGGCATGGAACGCTGAGCTCGAGCTCGGTTGAGACTCTGTCTGTTGTTGTTTGAACCCAAACCGCCAGATTCTTTATTCCGCCTCACTGAACAGTCGCTCCGGAGATTTCTTCTTTGCTCGGTTCAATTTAGTCGGTTAAAGTGTCGTTTTTTCGAATCTATTCCATCTAACCTGTCAGTTCAGTCTCTGTCTGTGGTACTGTGAGTACTAGATAGGTTTATTATTGTTTGCTTCTATGTGGAACTTGTAAACGTCGAATCGGTTCGGTTTGAACCAATCAGGTTTGTTAAAAAGGTTTTTTTTCTACTTTTAGAGTGTGGTTACCGGTCCTTGTCGGTTCTAAAAAAACAGATTTTCATTACGGTAACACGGTCAGGAACCGATAAGGGTGTCTTGCCTGGTGGATTGCCGAAAAAAGGGTAAGTTTGGTTAGGACTGACCATGTCTGAGAAACCCAAGAGAAAAACCGGGCCCACTGGGTTTCAACACTGTAGTGTGTGTGGGGAAGCCTTTGCTAATGCTGACCCCCACACCACCTGTGTTTATTGTCTGGGGTTTGACCACCTCGATTCAGACTGCCAGAAGGATGCCTCTGACCAGGCGAAAACTTTAAAGGAGAACCGACTCTGAGGAGTTCGGTTCTGACTAAAAGAAAAGAAGGGATAAGTCAGCGGTTCGGATCCACAAGTTCTTTCTCCAACCACTGATGAAATAGCCAAAGCGATAAGGATTGTTCAATCGCTAACCCCGGTTCCGACCGAACCGGCATCATCGGTTAGGGGCTCGGTTCGATCGGTTCCCCCGGTTCCGGATTATAATTTAGAGGATTTTTATGAACCGGAGGAGGAGGAAGGAGAGTATGAGGATAGTGATGCTGATTATGAAAGTCTGAATGTGCCCATTGACCCGGACATCTCCCCAGACAGACCTTCAGAGGTTTCTCCTCCTAGGCTTTCTGAGTCCCCTTCCCATTTTTTGTTTTACAAAAAAGTGGCTGAAACTCTTCAGCTTCCTATGGAAGAAGCTGTAGAGGATCAGGAGGAGCCTGATTATGTTGAGATGATGGATATCCCAAAGTCCAGGAGGCTGTCTATTCCTCTTCATAAGTCTTTTGGGAAACAGACAACAAAAATTTTAAAGACTCCTAATTCTATACCTCCTGTGGACAAGAGAATGGACAAGAGGTATATTCTTTCAGGCTCAGATACGGAGTTCCTTTCCCAGCAATGCAGCCATGTTGGGGTAGTGCAGGCTGCTGCCTGTGATAAGGCAAATATACCCTTGGCTTCACACCCCCCAGATAAGGACTCCAGGAGGATTGATGCCATGGCAAAGAAACAATACATGGCAGCATCTTTGGGACTCAGGCAGGCTAATTATATGGCCTATACAGCTAGATGCCAGAAGTCTAGATGGGACACTGTAATGGCTCTAGCCAAACAGGTCCCTGGCCAGCTTGCCAAGGAGCTGGAGCAGGTGGCTGCAGATGGTATTGAGGCATCCAAGGTGCAATTTCATGCTGCAGTGGACTCCAATGATGTTTCATCTAGAGTCATGGCTACATCTGTGGCCCTTCGCAGGATGGCTTGGGTCAGATGTACTAGCCTGTCCCAGGATACCCAGACTAAGGCCATGGATTTTCCTGTTGTTGGTAATTCTCTGTTTGGGGAGCAAACAGAGAATTACATGAAGAAAATGGATGAATGCAGGACCACCTATAGGAATGCTCAGATCAAGGAAAGGCAAGCCACTCCCCAGAGGCAGCATTCCAGGGGCAGGGGCAGGCCTTTTCATAGGCCTTTCTACCAAGCCCAGGCCTCCTCTTCCGCCTTTGCCCAGAAGGGGTTCTTCAGAGGGAGAGGCAGACGGGGCACAAGCAGGCCTGCTACCACCCCTCAGCCTAAAGCCCCTGCCAAACAGGCACCCTGATGGGTTTGCCCGGGCCGATTCTCCACCACCTGTAGGGGGCAGGCTGGCTTACTTTGTCCAGGACTGGATGTCTTTAACATCAGACAAGTGGGTCCTGGAAGTAGTAAGCCAGGGACTGACTCTCAGCTTCAAAAAATTTCCCAAGATGAGAACCAGATCCTTTCCACCTGCAAATCCTTCAGAGGCCCTTGCCCTAGAGGCAGAGGTCTCCTCCCTCTTTGCTCTGAGGGCCAAAGAAAGGGTTCCACCCCTACATAAGGGAAAAAGATTGTACTCCAGGTACTTCCTAACTCCCAAAAAGACAGGAGAATGGCGGCCCATCCTAGATCTCAGATATTTAAACAAGCACCTTTTAAAGCCAAAGTTCAAAATGGTGACTCTGGGAATAATTCTACCCTCTCTAAGGCCAGGAGACTGGCTAGTTTCCCTGGACCTGAAGGATGCCTATTTCTACAGTCTCATCAGAAGCTCCCACAGAAAGTACCTCAGGTTCGAGCTGCCCCTCAGGCCATTATCAATTCAGAGCAATGCCATTTGGCCTAACTTCAGCTCCAAGGGTGTTCACAAAATGCCTGGCAGTAGTGGTTGCTTTCCTAAGGAGAAAAAAGATCTCCATCTTCCCATACCTGGACGACTGGCTCATAGTAGGTCAGTCTCCAGACCAAGTCAAGTCACACCTACAGATAACTCAGCAACTGCTCATTTCTCTAGGATTCCTTCTGAATCTTTTAAAGTCAGTTTTGCAGCCAGTGCAGCTCCTCACCTTCATAGGGGCAGAGCTGGATACAATAAAGGCAAGAGCCTTCCTTCCCCTGGACAGGGCAAGGACCCTTGTTACACTGGCCACTTCATTCACCCTCCAGGTGTCTCGACCAGCAAGGCATTTTCTGCAGCTCCTGGGCCACATGGCTGCCTCTACAGCAGTGGTCCAGGGAGCAAGATTTCAGATGAGGGACATTCGGTTCCACTTAAAAGCCTTCTGGTCCCAGAGAAAGGATTCTTTGACCAAGCTAATCCCTGTGACTCGAACCCTGATCCAGGCCTTGCAGTGATGGCAGGATCAGGACAACCTAAGACAAGGAGTTCCCTTCATCACTCAATCTCATTCTTTGATCCTTACCACAGATGCCTCCCTCTTGGGCTGGGAACCCACTTGGGGGATCTGACCACCCAAGGGTTGTGGTCACCTCAAGAATCTCTGCTTCACATCAATCTCTTGGAACTCAGAGCAGTGTTTCTAGCACTTCAAGTTTTTTCCAAGTCTGTTCAGAACAAAGTAGTTCAGATCAGGACAGACAATACCACCACAATGTGGTACATCAACAAGCAGGGGGGCACTCGGTCTACGGCCTTGTGCACAGAGGCAATGAAGTTGTGGTCTCTGGCCTATTTCCTGAATACCTCTCTTATAGCAGTGCACCTCCCAGGGAAGTACAATGTCCTGGCAGATGCTCTCAGCAGGATTTCCCAGGGCCATCATGAATGGTCCCTAGATCCCCTGATTTTGAAGGCGATCTTCTCCAGATGGGGCACCCCACAGATAGATCTTTTTGCAGCCCCAGACAATCACCAACTTCCTCTTTTTTGCTGCAGGCCCCCAGTGTTGGGCTCAGTCCCCCTGGATGCCCTAGTTCTCAATTGGGAAGGGAAGTTCCTGTATGCTTCCCCTCCCTCCCTCTCCTGTTGAAGGTACTAGTCAAAATCAGGTCTCAATCCTGCAAAGTGATTCTGATTGCTCCAGACTGGGCCAGACAGCCCTGGTACCCTCTCTTGTTGTCCTTAGCAGTCCACCTTCCCCTGTCTCTTCCCAGGAATTACAACCTGTTAACATGTTCTCAGGGGAGGGTTTGGTATCTGAATCTCAAATCTCTCAACCTCAAGGCCTGGCTCTTGAAGAGTTAGAGTTTGCTGATTTGCATCTCTCTCAAGGTGTTCTGGATATTTTAAAGGCTTCTCGAAAGCCTACCACCAGAAAGACCTACAACTCCAAGTGGAAAAGATTTGCTATATGGTGCTCTGGGAAGCATATCTCTCCAGAGTCTGCTGGCTTGCCTACAGTCCTTGACTATATGGTTCATCTCAATAGCTTGGGACTCAGACCAGCTACACTAAGAGTGCATCTGGCAGCTGTCTCTTCCTCCTTGTCAGCAGGCAAGCACTCTTCCCTTTCAGCTCATCCTGTATTCTATAAATTTTTCAAGGGATTGCTGCATACCAATCCTCCCTTCAGTGACCCTACCCCTGCTTGGGACCTTAATGTTTGCATTGCTCAGCTTATGCAACCCCCTTTTGAGCCTTTGTCCTCAGCAGAGCTTAAGTACTTGACTTGGAAAACTGTGTTCTTGGTAGCCATCACTTCTGCCAGACGCATAAGTGAGTTACAGGCCCTGTCAGTGGAGCCTGATTTTATCTCTTTCCACAGAGATAAGGTGGTCCTCAGGACTAATAGGAAGTTTTTGCCTAAGGTGGTTTCAGATTTCCACCTTAACCAGTCTATGTCTCTTCCTGTTTTCTTCACTGACCATTCCTCCTCTGGGGAGAGGAGATTGCACAGCTTGGATGTGAAAAGGGCCCTTAGTTACTACATAGAGCGCACCAAGGGTCACAGGTTTGACTCCCTCCAACTGTTCCTCACTTATGGTGAGGTTGATAAGGGAAAATCTGCCACTAAGAGATCTATTGCCAGGTGGATTGTCTCTTGTATACAATTCTGCTATGAAAAATTAGATAGGATCCCACCCTCAGGCCTGAGGGCTCACTCTACCAGAGGTACAGCTGCTTCCCTGGCTGCTGCCAGGGATATTCCTATCTTAGAGATTTGTCAAGCAGCCACCTGGAAAACAGTACATACTTTCACCAAGCATTACTCTCTGGATATCCAGGCTAGGAGTGATGCTCAGTTCGGCACAGCAGTGCTCCAGAGCTTATTCCCAAAGTAGGTTCTGTCCCTCCTCCATGGAGGTACTGCTTGGTAGTCTGCAATAGTCAGAATACAGCAAGACTTCATGTTGTTTGAAGAAAAAAATACTCACCTTAGTAATGTTGTTTCTTCTAATGGAGACTTGCTGTATTCTGACCTCCCCCCCTGCCTCCCCTCTCAGAACCTGGGTTTTGGGATGTGGGTGGGCAGGAACAGTGTTGGCACCCTAGAGGTGCCCCCTTTTTCTCACCTTCTTATTTTTGGGTGTGTGTTGTGTTTGGTTTTTTGGGTTTCCTGACTTGATTCTTTGCCTTGGAACCAAAAAACCCTTTATTCAATTTACTTGCCAGTTGGCTAGTGTGAGTTTACAGTTTCCACACAGGACGCCCAGTGAGTATAGCTCGTAAAGATCTGGCAGTTTGGGTTCAAACAACAACAGACAGAGTCTCAACCAAGCTCGAGCTCAGCGTTCCATGCCTTGCATGGAAAGTTAACTCTTTCCTCTCCGGGGCAGTTCAAAGGTTGGATATCACTGCAATAGTCAGAATACAGCAAGACTCCATTAGAAGAAACATTACTAAGGTAAGTCATTTTTTCTTTCTTACCTTTAGTGGAACATTTCACTGTGAATTTCCATTTGTATTTATAGATACACATTAGTAAAGACTTAAAAACGCTGGAAACAATGAGAGCCAGCTGTAGAGATTCCAAGGACATGGAATCAGACTGCTTTTCCTGCGGTGAGCATGGCTTGTTTATAGCCAAGAATCTGGCTCAGTTAAGGCTGCTTTGTGACCCAGGTCTTTCTGATAATTTCCTGACTTTGGTTCTTGACCCTTAATGCCATGTTACAGCAGTTTTTCTGTAATAAATATTGTGGTCAGCAGTGTTCCCATTGACCTTTCGACTATAAGGATTTGATACACTCCCTAATAAATTTGGGGGGGAGGGGTGATGTAAAATACAAACATACGAAGAATGTGCCAGCAGAAACAGACCACCTGGCCTATCTACATCTGCTCGAGTGTGCAGCTAGCATCCCTAGTTTTCAGCTACCCCACCCCTCTTTGTCATTCCACTTCCCCCACCCTCAGTCTCCTCTGCTCCCTGTCCCATGCTCTTTTAAAGCTGTTCACAGATTTACATGATACCACCCATTCTGATAGAGCGTTCCATTTTGCTACCACCATCTCTGTGAAATAGTGTCACCTCATTTCCCTCCTAGATCTTCCCACCTCTATTCTTAGCCCATGCCCCCTGGTGTCCCTCCCTCCTCTTAGCTTAAAGACCCCATCTGCCCCATCCTTATTGAATCCCCTCATATACTTGAATGTCTCTATCATGTCCCCCCTGTCCCTTCTATCCTCCCAGGGTGTGCATATTCAGGTCTCCCAGTCTGCTCTCATAGTCTCTCCCCTCCATTACACGTCATCTTCGTTGTCCTCCTCTGCACCCCTCTCCATTAGCCTGATATCATGCTTTAGGTATGGCCTCCAAAACTGCACACAGTACCAGTAGAGGGGCAAAATCATCTCTCTTTGCCTGGACAATAACCCCCTCACTATGCACCCCAGCATTTTGTTCGCTTTTGTAGCCACTCTCCTGCACTGGGCAGTATTGTTCATGGTCCCTGTTACCATTTCCCCATGGTCCTTCTCCTCCTCAGTGATCCCCATCTTAACCCCACCCAGCCAGTATTCTCTCCTTAGGTTCTTCACCCCGAAGTGCATAACCTTACACTTCTTTGCATTGAACCCCAGCCGCCTACTCTCTGACCACTCCTCTAGCTTGCTTAGGTCCCCCTGCAGCAGCTTCCATCCCTCCTTTCCATCCACCACTGCTCCCATTTTGGTGTCGTCTACAAACAGACTTACCTTGCTCACCACCCCGTACGCAATGTCTGATATGAAGAGCCCAAATAATACTGGTCCTAGCACAGAGCCCTGTGGCACCTCATTCATCGCCAGCTTCGGAGTTGAGAGCTCCCCTCCCACCACCACCCGTCATCCAGGCACTAGAATCCTCCAAGCAGCCATCACTTACCCTATCTCATAGCACATATTGCCCCCCCCCCCAGTTAAACATCCCAATCCACCGCATCTACCTTTCCCAGCCCTGTGAAATAATATCTTCCTCATGGAGTCTTAAACTTTATCTCTGCTGCTGTTGGACCGTCTGATGGTAGCAGCAGTGATTGGCATGAGCTCACTTTTATTAACAGCAGAGGTGGGTGAAGGTGAGAAGATTTCAAGGGAAATATTACATTATATAGTGATAATAAAAAGCAACATCAGACAGCACAGCTAGTTCATAAGTACCAAAAATATCCTTCTCAGCTACTCTTGCCCTGGCACAGAGCTCCTAAAATAGAGGCAGAGGGGCTATTTCTGGAAGTGGCTACAATCGCCGCAGGGGGACTTGCAGCACAGTGTTTGATGCAAGTGCCAACTTGCGTCAAACAGGGAAAAGTGCCATTCTGGAAGCTGGCTGCCACAAGTCTCTGACATAGCAAAGTTAGATTAGCTCCCCCTGGTCTAACGTCGCATCCATGGAGGTACCCTTTGTATGGTGCTTGCACCAAACCTTTGGCACAAGCCGCCGTAAAGTGGGAAAACTGTCGCAAATGTATCAGCCCTTCTGAAATCGGACCGAGTTGCATCCGAGGGCTTTGTCGCACCTGCGACAAACTTTGTGGTAGACGCAGGGCTTGACGCAAACTCTGCACCCACCTTCTGGAATCTGTCCCAGAAACTCAAATAGTCAGCCAGACAATGACTGCTTTGCTCCTTTCTTCCTGCTGTTTGTGTCTACTTGCCATTATTAATGCATGTTTATCTTTGCAATTTCAGCTGAAAAGTCCTTTGAAGATCCAAAAGTCCCTGTAGGCATTTTTCTTCACAATGTAACAGATCTTCGTCAGGTCACTGTATTGCCCAAAGCTGAATTGGAAAGGATTCAAGGTAGTCTCAACAGTTTGACTAGAGAGGCCGAGCTCAGGCGTACAAAAAGGAAAGAAAAAGAAGATTTGCACATGCGTTCCAAAGAAGTTGTTAAAAACTGGTCAAACACCATAGCGGTAAGTAAAGTATAAGTTGTGTTCATTTTTTAGTCACTTTTTTTTATAGAACTACTGATTGTTGATCAAGTGCCATGTTAACTTCAAGATTTTTCCTGTATCATGCCAGATTGTCAATGGGGAATCTAGTATATATGGGTAATGTGCTCCCCTACTGTGTATAAGGGCACAGGCCAAAGCTGTGACCTCAGCAAAAAACCCTGATGCATGAACATTCCAGCTGCAGCAGTCACTTCGGTTTCTGCTGCACCGCTGAGGGGATAGCAGCATAGAAAGAGCTTCCTAGAAGATTTTGAGTTTTCTACCTCCAATATATTATTTTTGATGAGGATTGTGTGACTATGAGGCAGGTTGGGGCACTCCTAAATTTAACAATCCATTTGTTTTAAGCCAAGGATTTCAAACTGAATAACTTACAAGCAACAGTAACTGTCATTATCAACACCTACAGTGCCTGAATGGGGACCACTTCAGGGATCCCACGTCTACAAAGGTTCCTATATTTTACAGAGAAATTGAACTATCTACAGGAAAATTGGTCCCATAGATTTGCATAGGTTATTTGAGAAAATACAGCAATTCAGCTGTTATTGGAAATAATGTAATCTACAGGAAAACGTGGTAAAGTTGCCCAGGAGTTGCAAGCAAAATGCCAAATCAGTCTGGGAGCACTGCACCTGCTATTAAGGGTGTTGTATTTGAATTGATCTGCACCTCTCTATATTTGCTTCTCAGCCTGGTGCCTCCGGTAAATAGTTTTTATTTTTCCATGAGGTTTTTCAGAGTAGGCCCCCCCCCCCTCCAATTCTTGGTAACTTATTGCCCGGTTTTGATAGTCCCCCTTAGATCAGTGTCAACAAGAGTATTTTCAGGGGGATTTGCTGTTTGTGTTATCTTGCCATGGTTGTTTCTTTCCCTTTTTTTGCAAGTGTAACTTTTAGTAGACCATGATTTTTAACCATGTTTGCTGTGCTCTGGGGGGTTGGGGGTCTCTTTTTAAAGGACCACCAGTTTTAGGATCTGTCCTGTGGTTTTTTTTTTTGTTTTTTCATCTTCCCCTTTAGTACTCTTGTGTGTTTAGTGGTTGTCAGCAGCTGGATAGAGCTGCATAGCTGTCTGTTGAAGGCATGGCCATTCACATAATTTCGGCATTTTTCTCCACATGGTTTGGTGCTGTGCTAACTCCAAACATGACAGAAGCACTTTCCCGCTCTATTTGGTTATGTGTATTGGGAGGGAGCACTTGTGCAGGAGCATAGACCTGCATGCAAGGGTTAGGGTTACCACCTGTCCCTATTTTCGCAGGACAGTCCTGATTTGGGCAGCTGTGTCCTACGAAAAAACATGAAAAATACTACTTGTCCTGACATTATAGCAGAAAAAATATTTTCTTACTTTCCTCTAAATGTTGCAAAAAACTATAATACCTTTATTAAAATACCACAAAATGATAAGAATCACCATAAACAACTGAAAAACTACAACAATTAGTCTCAATTCTGCTTATTTAGTAAAAATAAGTCTGTTGTATTGGTCGAGGTTACATTTTGTCCTGCGAAAAATCATGTTTCAGTAAGAAATGTCCCACTTTGGGCTTCTTAAAAGGTGGTAACCCTAGCAAGGGTCTGATTTCACACACGTATGTGTTGATGTCATTCCATAGATGTCAGCATTGTGGCTCTGTGCAGAATCATATGAGCCCTTCATCTGGCTCAATTCCTTGCTCCAACATGACTACTTCTTGTGGCTCCGTCCTGCACTTGTGTAGTGCTGAGCAGGTTGGTGACTAGTGCTTGTAGGAACGGATTGTTTCCTTACTTCTTTTCTTCTTTTGCTGCCGGTATCGGCCTGCTTGGAGATTCTGTGAAGGAGAACCCCTCTCTCTCTCTTTCTCTCTCTCTCTCTCTCTCTCTCCTCCCTCCCTTGCTATGGGCTTTTTTTTCTTAAAGGGACTGTATTGACATAACAGTGATATTCCCTGAAATGAGCAATGTGAAATGTTCAGCAGATTTTTTTGAATTCTACAATGAAGGGAGTTTGTCAATGGCACCATCACTTTTAGTAGACCATGATTTTTAACCATTATAAAACCTGTCGCAGAACAAGGAGACCTACACCCATGGGGTGTAACATAACCTAACATGTACATTTCGGTTCCCCTAGTTCACCCCCAGACTGTAGGAGGGTGCACCCTGCTACCATCTGCCAATGGTAAAACTGAGCTGCATAAATCCATATCGCTGCTGTTAAATGAGGTGCTACATGCTGATGAACCGCAGGAACCAAATCACTCTCTGGCACTTTGGCCACATTCTAAAGTACTTGCTGCTCCTGTGCCAATGGCACCTAAATAGCTTTGGCCACTAAACAATTACCTAACAAACATCCGCACGTTTTTCGCCTATTCCATGGGAAGACCTACTTTGATCCCAAAGACATAGGCTTTAAGTGTTTCCTTGTCTCCAACCTACTCCCTCAAGTTAGGGACAACATTGAGATTCCTGTCACTTCCACAGATCTGATCGAAAAAATTTTGTCGGCTGCAGTTAGGGCTCATTTATTTCTCCAGGTGATCCGTGTCAAGTGTAGGCAGGAATTCAGAGCCCAAGCTTCTTATGGGTCTTACTCCCTCAGCCCTGCTGCTCAACCCCCAGGCCCCCCTTTCCATTTTTAAGCACCACCCAAACCCCCAGTCAACCAACCTTTTTGTGGCTGAGGCCGTGGCAAACTGAGGGGCTGTGGCAGCAACAGCTGCAACAGTGTGGTAGGCATAAAGGCTTTTCGGTCCCCCCCCTTGGCAACTCCAGAATCAATGGGGTTAAGACAAGAGGAAATCCACCAACTAACACAGCACCTGAAACAACTCCAAGCTCGCTGCAGCAGCCCCAGTTGTGGTGGATATGGAGCCTTAGATCCCCCTTCCTCCAGTTACCAGGGAGGATACGGCTGACTCAAATGGGACTCGTCTACCTATCTAGTGCCTCTCACCAACTGTTCCCACTGTGATACCTATGATCACCCATTCCTTGCTGTTCAGATAGGGTTTCTTGTGCTGCAGGCCCTGGTAGACATCGGAGCGGCAGTCTATATCCTTTCACAGACAGCTATAACCCCAACACCACCTACCAATCCACACCCAATGTCTGTGGCAGCCACCCTGCTTTGTTCCATTGGGGAACTACATTTTTTGCATATGTTTCATGTTGTTCCATTCAGAGAAGATTGCATTTTGAATGTGGATGTTTTAGTACCCTATTCCTGTGTAGTAGACCTTCTAAATCACACCCTCTGGTGGGTATACAGTGGCCCAGCCATTCCCCATGTATTTCTGTCCCCTCCTGTATGAGATATTTGCAATTGATGCACTTCCCTCACCACTCCCTACACTGGACACACTTCTGAATATTGTGGTGCCCTGAGATCACCCCCTTGCCCCGTTGCTATGTACTCTTCTTTCAACTTACTCCACGACCCTTGCTTTCAACAAATTGGATTGCGGACGGGTGATGTCACTCCATAGAGAAATTATTAAGTTAAATAAACAAGATTGCTGCAATATTAGGGGTTAAGTAAACGTTTGCTTATATAATTAATTGGTGAAGACTTGCCACCTGTTTGTTTAGCTTTAATATTTACTAGGCTAAAATATCTATTGTTTGTTGTTTTTAATTTTGCTGCTACCTTACCCTGCAGGTAAAACTACTGAGGTAGAGACAAAAAGTAAGTTGGCAGCATTCTGGCCAGTACTTGGTTCTGAAACCCAACACACAAACAATTCATTGAAAGAAGAAATAAGTTTACAAACAAATGGAGACTGTGGAACCAGCAGGGCAAGATAGTAATTTTAAATTCTTATGGTTGTAATAATTTACAAATAAAACAGGGTACAGTTGCCATATTGACTTTAGGTTGGGATGTGGAGCTGAACCCCAGGCCTGATGTTTTTTTTTAAATTAGGATTTTACATGATAATGCTAGAAGTTTAAGAAACAAGATGGACACTTTAAAAGTTATGATTGAGGAACATGATCCAGATGTTATAGGGCTAAGAGAGACCTGGCTAGTAAAAGACATAGATAATGAAGAACTTGGTATCTCAGGCTATACATTGTTTCACCAGGACAGAGCAAAGAAGGGGGGTACTTTTATATGCTAAAAGTAGTTTGGGCCACACTGAACTGATAAACGGGGGAAGTCAGAATAATATAGAACACATAGTAGTAAAGGTTAGTAAATTTAAAATACTTTTTTTTCAGTGATCTACTCTCCACCTAAAACAGATATGAAAATGATAGAGGAAACTTTAAGTTTAGTCCAAGGGGTAGCAGGAGATCAACATATTGTACTTATGGGGGACTTAATTGTAATTGGGGAGAAAAAAGGGGGAAGTCCTTAAAAGAAGTTATATCTGTTTTGGGGGTGACCCAACAGATATGAGAACCTACAAGATACACTAGTACAACCAAAAAGGGCATGAGTCTGGATTTATTTGTATCCCATGCCATAAAAGTTGAAGCATCAGGAGTCCTTTCTCCTTGTCTCAGAGATCATAACCCAATTTGGGGTGATATCTTATTAGAAACAAAACAGAAAGTACAGGAAGCAAATATTACTTGGGTTAGAAACATGAGAGCTTTCTCAGAAAATGCATTCTTGATGAGCATTGAGAGGGAGAGGTGGGATCGATATAAAATTATCCCTGATTTAGACTCAACTTTAAGTTTCTTTACAGAGACCTTTAATGAACTATGTGATAAAACATGCCCCAAAATAACAAAATAGAAAATTGATGAAATTACCTTGGATAAACGAAAAGATCTTAGAAGGTATAAGGGTGAAAAATAGGTGTTGGAAAAAAGCAAAAAACAAAAAAAAAACCAAAGCAAGAGAAAGACTGGGACCTGTTTTAAGCAGAAAAGAAATAGATGCAGGCAACAGATAAAAAGGGCTAAAACTCTTTTTTTTATAAAAAACTTTTGAACAAAGAACTGGATCCAAAACAATTCTAGAAATTCATAAACCAATTATCTAGACCTGGGCAAGAAACAATAATTTATTTCAGTATTAAAGTCGGTGAAAGTTTGATAGAAGAAACTCAAAAAATAGTAAATCTACTGAATAATATTTTTGTGGATCTGCCAGGTCTTGATGTGACAGCACCAAACCTGGACTCACAAAATTTGCAAGATAGAGTTAATTTCACAGGACCACACCCACCCTTTTGGTTTAGAATTTTAAGTGTGTCCAAAGTGTATAAAGGCTTAACAAAAATAAATGTAATCAAGTCAGTGGGGCCGGATTTGTTAGAGGGGAGATTTTTGAGGATAGCTGCTAAACAAATTGCACATATAGTGACTAATATATTTAACAGAAGTTTTCGAGAAAGTTATTTTCCAAAGCAACGGAGGGTGAGTAAAATCAGCCCCATATTTAAGGGAGATTTATCTACTGAATTAAACAACTATAGGCCAATTGCACTTTTGTCTGTTTTGGCCAAATGTTTGGAGAGACACAATCACACTCAATTAACTGACTACTTAGAGAAACAGTTTAATCACATCATGCCAATCAGGTTTTCGAAAAGGTTATTCCACTACTTCAGCCCTGCTGGAGTTTAATGACCTCATGAATACAGCCTTGCACGAGGGTCTGGAAACTGCAGTGGTGTTTATGGATTTATCAAAGGCCTTTGACCTGGTGAACCTCCCCCTTTTGTTGCAAACAGCTGAAAGTATGGGGATTACAGAAGGCCCAAAGGACTGGTTGAAATCCTACTTAGAAAGTCGTACACAGTATGTTTCAATAAATGGGGAAAACTTAAAAAAAAAACGGGTAGTAACTAGGGGAGTGCCACCGGGGTCCATTTTAGGACCCCTGTTATTTTTGATATATAATAACAGCCTCCCACAAGTTATACAGCATTCAAATATACAGTTGTACGCAGACGATACTGCTTTAATAGCAACAGGTCGTAGTAGTAGTGAATTAGAAACTAAAATACAGCTAGATTTCAACAGCATGGGGGGGGTGGTTCACCAGGTCGGGCCTAGTAATGAATACTAAAAAAACTAAATGACTTTATTTTGGGTTAAATTCAAAAAGAAACAAACAACAATTAAAAATAAAAGTAAATAATAATATTGTTTTAAAGCAAGTGATGGAATATACATATTTGGGGATTACTTTTGATCAGAATATGACTTTTGCAAAACACATAGAGAGGTTAATTTTGAAAGGGTAAATAAAGGGTGGGAGCCTCAGAAGAACAACTAAGTGTTTAACAGAAAACAGTAGAAAAGGGGTTGCAGAACAGCTAATTATTCCAGTGTTGACTTATGGGGATCTGTTGTACCGTGCTGCTAATAAGACATTATTAAATAAATTAGAGTATATTACAGGATCGCAAGGTATGTCCTGCGATGTAGTCCTAGCACACATCGTTGTGGTCTGTTGATTTCTTTGAAATGGTCATCACTTGAATCCAGATGTACTATGAAGTGGCAAACACTAATTTATAAATATCACGTGGATAGCCCTGAGCATTATATAAATATAAACCTATTTGGTGGGAGTCATCAGATTGAATCGAGACAAAAGAGATCAAATCACAAAAACAAAATCCCCATTACTGTTACCAAAAATAAATATGGGGAGAAGACATTATGCCATCAGGCAGCAAAACATTGGAATATTTTATCAAATTTAGCGCGTTAATTTCCTTTGTATAGTCAGTTCAAACTGGAATTAACTACATTAAGCTCTGTTACATGTCATTGTTTTGGATGAAAAGTATAGCCTGAATGAATAATAGAATGTTTGGAGAATGTTCATACTTTGAATAATGATTCTCATATATTTATTGTAAAAATGTGTATTTTGTACCCTGTATTATTTTGAATGTTTAGGTAACATGTAACGTGTAAGGAACAGGACACTTATTGTAAACTAAGCTAACCAGCCTAAAGATTTGCTCTCCTGTATAAAAATAAAGTTTCTACTACTACATGTCCTTCTCCGTTCTAATGGATGGCCCTGACTCTGTACCTCAGAATGAATGTAATTTTCCTTGAGAGGCAGAGGCTGCAGTCGCAGACATTCTGACTTCCCTCCAAAAGTAGAATGTGATGCATCCCAGTTCCTCCACTTGCAATTTCCTGATCTGGCCCATCAAAAAGCCCAACAAACCATAATGCCTGACCATCGATTACCATTGTCTTAACAAGTTCACCCCAGTGGCAGCTTCCCCAGTGGCACTGATGCCTGATATCTTTACCAAGATACCACCTACTGCCATGACCTTTTCTGCCCTAGATATCGCCAATGGCTTCTGAACCCTACCCCTCATTCCATCTTGCTAGTATAAGATTGCCTTCAGTTTTCAGAATCAGCAGTATACTTGGATGTGGCTATCTCAGGTGTTCTATAATTTGATGATTATCTTTCATGGGTTCGTGCTCTTTGTACTCCACCCCCTTAAACCCAGGGAAGAAGTTCTTTACTATGTCGAAGATCTTCTCCTTACCAGTAATGGTGTTGAATGACACTTTGAGGTGCTTGCCACCTTGTTGCAAAGTTTCCAATCTTCTGGCCTGAAACTGAACCCAGGAAGGTGCAGCCCTTTTAGGCCACTCAGTTTCCCACTCTGGAAAAACGCCCTTACAGTCTTGGGTCCAAGCCGTTTTGGCCTTTCCTACTCCCACTTCCATCCCTTCCCTCTGCTCCTTTCTGGTCTTATTCAGGTTTTCCCATCCCTTCGTCCTCGAAATTGCCCTCCTGGCTGGGCAAGGCAATTTTATTTCTATAGCACCCTTTCCCAAAGGCTCAGGGCGCTTTACAAATAGTACAGTAAAACTTCAAAACAGTTGTTATAACAACAGGCAGCGAGCAATAAATCATAAATGTGAGCAATAATCTAAAAATTCAGGGAAAAGCTTCAGCAAAAAGGTACATTTTTAGATTGGACTTAAAGAGCTACTGATGCCTCAAAGAAAACTTTAAAAAACATAATAATTAGGTACAATTCTGCTTGCATTCCATTTATATTTTATGTATTTCTCCTCCCTATCATTTATTACTAAGGAAATATGTATGACTATATGATTGTAGTCCTTTAGAGTTTATTTTCAGTTCATCTGCCTCTATAGCTTACTCCCTGCTCCAAGTCATAATCGTCTGTTGTGACATCACATTCTGTTGCCATGGGAGTAACTGTGAGGTCTCAAGCAGTGCTCTGTGACTTCACGTAGGGAGAAAGCAGCAAGAATAGATGAACTCTTCAGGAATAGAAATCCTGTTTTCATACAAATGACCTCAGTAATAAATAAAGGGGAGGAGAAATATATAACTAATGTTAAATACAAGCTGGGACTGTGTCTAAATATTATGTTTTGTTAAAATTCACCTGAACATGTCACCAGCTCTATAAATGCCCCTACCTAGTGGGCAGATCTAATATGTTTTGGAAAGGCATTCCACAAAGTAGGTGCCACAACACAAAATGCCCTGTTCCCCGACTGTTGCAACCTACATACAGGGACAGAGAGCAAGCCCACAAATCGGAAGAGCAGAAGGAGTAAGTTGGATGGTAGGGAACTAGGAGGTCTTTTAAGTAGTCTGGTCCCAAAGTGTGTAGGGCCTTGATGTTGTCAAGCATATATTGAAGGTTATACGCCACCATATAGACAGCCACTGAAGTGCATGCAGCACTGGCATAATGTGGTCCCTACAAGAGGAGCCCAAAGTCAGCTGGGCTGCAGCATTCTGGACTAGCTGCAGGTGTCAAAACAAACCTCCAGATAACACTTGGTATAAAGCGTTGCAGTAGTCAAGCCTAGAGGTGACAAAGGCATGCACTGCCATCACCAGTTCAGCAGGGGCTAGATGCTATTTAATTCTTGAGATGTTACGAAGATGATAAAAGCCAGCCCTGACCAGAGCTGATACCTGTTGAGCTAGTGTCAGCTTGCAGTCCGGGATGACCCCAAGATTCTTAACCACATCTACAGCTCTAAGTGGTAGATCACCCAGTGAAGGACATAAAGTCAATCCACTTGTCATCGCTAGGCTCTGCCTAGCTGGCTCGACAGTCACAACCTCCATCTTACCCGGGTTAAGACATAGCCATTTAGAGGCCATCCAGATGTTTATTTCAGTCAAGCACCTCTCCAGCACAGAAACTGCATCGCACCCACCAGAAGTGCCAGACAGGTAACAGTGAGTATCATCTGCATAGCAGTGAAACTTAATGCCATACCATCTCATGATCTTACCCAGTGGCAGCATATACACTGAGAAGAACATGGGAGCAAGGACTGAACCTTGAGGAGTTCCACAGGAGAGTGCCGAGGCCTTGAACAGAAAACTTCCCAGAGCCACCAACTGTATTCTTCAGTAGACCTGGCTTGCATCACAGAGACTTGGCTGGATGAAAATGCTGTGTCTGTCTTGGAGGTAGCAGTATCGGCCGAGTACTCTGTGATACACAGCCACACCCCTGCCTCTGCGATCCTTCCTTGGGCTATCTGTTTTAGAACCAGTCTGGGACTTATGGTGCTACCAGTGGACTCTACTGGATCGTTTGAGTGTGTTGCTGCGTTTGTGGGGAAGGGGTCGTGGTGCAGGCTACAGGATCCTTCTGGTCTATCGCTTGGGGAAGTTTTTGTGGGAGTTCGAGAGTCTTGTTGCCGGCCTGGTGTTGAAATCTTCCAGATGGTTAATTCTCGGGAATTTCAACGCCTGGGTTGACAATGGGCTCTTGTTAGTCAGACGTGACCTCCTACAGATTATGGAGGCCCTGGGCATGTCGCAAATTGTCACCTCTGTGACCCTCTTGCACGGCCACACTCTTCATTTTGTGTTCACTCTGGGTCTTGGGGTTGATGACCTCAGGACTGATCAGCCATGTGGCTGGATCATGGCACCATGGGGTTCATGTTTGGGCCTCCCCCCAGGAGTCTGGCCTCTGTGAAGATGGTTCGGTATTGCCCTTTGAGAGGTTTATCCCCAGTAGGACTACAGGCGATACTAGACCTATTGGGTGTGGAGACTGAATGTGCGGTCGGGACCGAGGAAGCGGTGGTGGCTTATAATGGGGCAGTTGCGGCCTTTGACTCAATCACACCCATCCATGTATGTTCTTTGTCTACTCCTCAAAGGCCCCCTTGGTTTGATGGGGAGCTTAGGAAGTTAAAGACTAAGGAACAGAGGTTGGAACGGCTCTGGAGGAGGTCTGGCCTGATGGAGGACAAATTGGCGTTGAAGATGCATTATGGTGCCTTATCATGGGGTACTCTCCCGAAAGAAGGCAGATTTCAAACAACATGAAGTCTTGCTGTATTCTGACATATGCAGTGATGTCCAACCTTTGAACTGCCCCGGAGAGGAAAGAGTTAACTTTCCATGCAAGGCATGGAATGCTGAGCTCGAGCTTGGTTGAGACTCTGTCTGTTGTTTTTTGAACTCAAACCGCCAGATTCTTTACTCCGCCTCACTGAACAGTCACTCCGGAGATTTCTCCTTTGCTCGGTTCAATTTAGTCAAAGTGTCGTTTTTCCTCAGTTTCAACCGAATTTATTCTGTTTAACCTGTCGGTTCAGTCTCTGTCTGTGGTATCGTGAGTACTAGATAGGTTTATTACTGTTTCTTCTGTGTGGAACTTGTAAACGTTGCATTGGTTCGGTTTGAACCGATCAGGTTTGTTCAAAAAAGTTTGTTCTACTTTTAGAGTGTGGTAACCGGTCCTTATCGGTTCTAAAAAAGACGGATTTCATTACGTTTTTTTCCGCGACTCGTAACATGGTCAGGAATCGATAAGGGTGTCTTACCTGGCGGATTGCCGAAAAAAGGGTAAGTTTGGTTAGGACTGGCCATGTCTAAGAAACCGAAGAGAAAAACCGGGCCCACTGGGTTTCAACACTGTAGTGTGTGTGGGGAAGCCTTTGCTAAGGCTGACCCCCACACCACCTGTGTTTATTGTCTGGGGTTTGACCACCTCGATTCAGACTGCCAGATTTGCAAAAATTTTCCCTCAGCTATCCTGGAAAAGAGAGTTGGTAGGCTCAGGGAAAGGGAGGCCAAAAAGTCCGCTGACCCGGATGGCCAGCCCGGTTCGGTTCTAATCGAACCAGAAGGAGTGCCCTCTGACCAGGGCGAAACTTCTTTGGGCAAAAGGAGAACCGACTCTGAGGAGTCGGTTCTGGTTAAAAGAAAAAGAAGGGATAAATCATCCGGTTCGGATCCACAAGTTCTTTCTCCGACCGCTGATGAAATAGCGAAGCGATAAAGTTATTCAATACTTCTTGGTTCTGACAAACCCGGCACGCCGATTAAGGGCTCGGTTAGGTCGGTTCCCCTGGTTCCAGATTATAATTTAGAGGATTTTTATGAACCGGAGGAGGAGGAAGGAGAGTATGAGGATAGTGATGCTGATTATGAAAGTCTGAATGTGCCCATTGACCCGGACATCTCCCCAGATAGACCTTCAGGGGTTTCTCCTCCTAGGCTTTCTGAGTCCTCTTCCCATTTTATGTTTTACAAAAAAGTGGCTGAAACTCTTAAGCTTCCTATGGAGGAAGCACTAGAGGATCAGGAGGAGACTGATTGCGTTGAGATGATGGACATCCCAGAGTCCAGGAGGCTGTCTATTCCCCTCTATAAGTCTTTTGGGAAACAGACAATAAAAAATTTAAAGACTCCTAATTCTATACCTCCTGTGGACAAGAGAATGGACAAGAGCTATACTCTCTCAGGCTCAGATACGGAGTTCCTTACCCAGCAATGCAGCCATGTTGGGGTAGTGCAGGCTGCTGCCTGTGATAAGGCAAATATACCCTTGGCTTCACACCCCCCAGATAAGGACTCCAGGAGGATTGATACCATGGCAAAGAAACAGTACATGGCAGCATCTTTGGGACTCAGGCAGGCTAATTATATGGCCTATACAGCTAGATACCAGAAGTCTAGATGGGACACTGTAATGGCTCTGGCTAAACAGGTCCCTGACCAGCTTGCCAAGGACCTGGGACAGGTGGCTGCAGATGGTATTGAGGCATCCAAGGTGCAATTTCATGCTGCAGTAGACTCCAATGATGTTTCATCTAGAATCATGGCTACATCTGTGGCCCTTCGTAGGATGGCTTGGCTCAGATGTACTAGCCTGTCTCAGGATACCCAGACTAAGGCCATGGATTTTCCTGTTGTTGGTAATTCTCTGTTTGGGGAGCAAACCGAGAACTACATTAAGAAAATGGATGAATACAGGACCACCTATAGGAGTGCTCAGGCCAAGGAAAGGCAAGTCACTCCCCAGAGGCAGCATTCCAGAGGCAGGGGCAGGCCTTTTCATAGGCCTTTCTACCAAGCCCAGGCCTCCTCTTCCGCCTTTGCCCAGAGGGGGTTCTTCAGAGGGAGAGGCAGACGGGTACAAGCAGGCCTGCTACCACCCCTCAGCCTAAAGCCCCTGCCAAACAGGCACCCTGATGGGTTTGCCAGGGCCGATTCTCCACCACCTGTAGGGGGCAGGCTGTCTTACTTTGTCCAGGACTGGATGTCTTTAACATCAGACAAATGGGTCCTGGAAGTAGTGAGCCAGGGACTGGTTCTCAGCTTCAAAAAATTTCCCAAGATGAGAACCAGATCCTTTCCACCTGCGGATCCTTCAAAGGCACTTGTCCTAGAGGCAGAGGTCTCTTTTCCTCTTGGCTCTGAGAGCCATAGAAAGGGTTCCACCCCTACACAAGGGGAAAGGATTGTACTCCAGGTACTTCCTAACTCCCAAAAAGACAGGAGAATGGTGGCCCATCCTGGATCTCAGATATTTAAACAAGCACCTTTTAAAGCCAAAGATCAAAATGGTGACTCTGGGAATAATTCTACCCTCTCTAAGGCCAGGGGGCTGGCTAGTGTCCCTGGACCTCAAGGATGCCTATTTCCACATTCTCATCAGAAGCTCCCACCGAAAGTACCTCAGGTTCGAGTTGCCCTCAGGCCACACTATCAATTCAGAGCAATGCCCTTTGGCCTAACTTCAGCTCCAAGGGTGTTCACAAAATGCCTGGCAGTAGTGGTTGCTTTCCTAAGGAGAAAAAAGATCTCCATCTTTCCATACCTGGACGACTGGCTCATAGTAGGTCAGTCTCCAGACCAAGTCAAGTCACACCTACAGATAACTCAGCAACTGCTCACTTCTCTAGGATTCCTTCTGAATCTTTCAAAGTCAGTTCTAGAGCCTGTGCAGCTCCTCACCTTCATAGGGCAGAGCTGGATACATTAAAGGCAAGAGCCTTCCTTCCCCTGGACAGGGCAAGGACCCTTGTTACACTGGCCTCTTCATTCACCCTCCAGGTGTCTCGACCAGCAAGGCATTTTCTTTAGCTCCTGGGCCACATGGCTGCCTCTACAGCAGTGGTCCAAGGAGCAAGATTTCAAATGAGGGACATTCAGTTCCACTTAAGAGCCTTTTGGTCTCAGAGAAAGGATCCTCTGACCAAACTAATCCCAGTGACTCGAACCCTGATCCAGGCTTTGCAATGGTGGCAGGATCAGGACAACCTAAGACAAGGGGTTCCCTTTGTCACTCAATCTCATTCTCTAATCCTTACCACAGATGCCTCCCTCTTGGGCTGGGGAGCCCACTTGGGGGGCCTGACCACCCAAGGGTTGTGGTCACCTCAAGAATCTCTGCTTCATATCAATCTCTTAGAACTCAGAGCAGTGTTTCTGGCACTTCAAGCTTTTTCCAAGTCTGTTCAGAACAAAGTAGTTCAGATCAGGACAGACAATACCACCACAATGTGGTACATCAACAAGCAGGGGGGCACTCGGTCTACGGCCTTGTGCACAGAGGCAATGAAGTTGTGGTCTCTGGCCTATTCCCTGAATACCTCTCTCATAGCAGTGCACCTCCCAGGGAAGGACACAGTCCTGGCAGATGCTCTCAGCAAGATATCTCAGGGCCATCACGAATGGTCCCTAGATCCCCTGATTTTGAAGGTGATCTTCTCCAGATGGGGCACCCCACAAATAGATCTTTTTGCAGCCCCAGACAATCACCAACTTCCTCTTTTTTGCTGCAGGCCCCCAGTGTTGGGCTCAGTCCCCTTGGATGCCCTAGTTCTCAATTGGGAAGGAAGTTCCTGTATGCTCCCGCTCAAGGTACTAGTCAAAATCAGGTCTCAACCCTGCAAAGTGATTCTCATTGCTCCAGACTGGGCCAGACAGCCCTGGTACCCTCTCTTGCTGTCCTTAGCAGTCCAGTCCACCTTCCCCTGTCTCTTCCCAGGAATTACAACCTGTTAACATGTTCTCAGGGGAGGGTCTGGTATCCGAATCTCAAATCTCTCAATCTCAAGGCCTGGCTCTTGAAGAGTTAGAATCTCTCTCAAGGTGTTCTGGATATTTTAAAGGCTTCTCGAAAGCCTTCCACCAGAAAGACTTACAACTCAGAATGGAAAAGGTGTACTATTTGGTGCTCTGGGAAGCATATTTCTCCAGAGTCTGCTGGGTTGCCTGCAATCCTTGACTATATGGTTCATCTCGATAGCTTGGGACTCAGACCAGCTACACTTAGAGTGCATCTGGCAGCTGTCTCTGCCTTCTTGTCAGCAGGCAAGCACTCTTCCCTTTCAGCTCATCCTGTATTCTGTAAGTTCTTGAAGGGATTGCTGCATACCAATCCTCCCTTCAGGGACCCTGCCCTACTTGGGACCTTAATGTTTGCATTGCTCAGCTTATGCAACCCCCTTTTGAGCCTTTGTCCTCAGCAGAGCTTAAGTACTTGACTTGGAAAACTGTGTTCTTGGTAGCCATTACTTCTGCCAGATGCATAAGTGAGTTACAGGCTCTGTCAGTGGAGCCTGATTTTATCTCTTTCCATAGAGATAAGGTGGTCCTCAGGACTAATACGAAGTTTTTGCCTAAGGTGGTTTCAGATTTCCACCTTAACCAGTCTATGTCTCTTCCTGTTTTCTTCACTGACCATTCTTCCTCTGGGGAGAGGAGGCTGCACAGCTTGGATGTGAAAAGGGCCCTTAGCTACTACACAGAGCACACCAAAGGTCACAAGTTTGACTCCCTCCAACTGTTCCTCACTTATGGTGAGGTTGGTAAGGGAAAACCTGCCACTAAGAGATCTATTGCCAGGTGGATTGTCTCTTGCATACAATTTTGCTATGAAAAATTAGGTAGGATCCCACCCTCAGGCCTGAGGGCTCACTCTACCAGAGGTATAGCTGCTTCCCTGGCTGCTGCCAAGGATATTCCTATCTTAGAGATTTGTCAAGCAGCCACCTGGAAAACAGTACATACTTTTGCCAAGCATTACTCTCTGGATATCCAGGCTAGGAGTGATGCTCGGTTTGGCACAGCAGTGCTTCAGAGCCTATTCCCAAAGTAGGTTCTGTCCCTCCTCCATGGAGGTACTGCTTGGTAGTCTGCATATGTCAGAATACAGCAAGACTTCATGTTGTTTGAAGAAAAAATAACTCACCTTAATAATGTTGTTTCTTCTAATGGAGTCTTGCTGTATTCTGACCTCCCCGCCTCCCCTCTCAGAACCTGGTTTTGGGAAGTGGTGGCAGCAAACAGTGTTGGCACCTGGAGGTGCCTCTTTTCTCACCCTCTTAATTTGGGGTGTGTGTTGTGTTTTGTTTTATTTTTTGGGTTTCCTGACTTGAGTCTTTACCTTGGAACAAAAAAATCTTTTTATTATATTTAGTAGCCAGTTGGCTAGTGTGAGTTTACAGTTTCCACACAGGACACCCAGTGAGTATAGCTCGTAAAGATCTGGCGGTTTGAGTTCAAACAACAACAGACAGAGTCTCAACCGAGGTCGAGCTCAGCGTTCCATGCCTTGCATGGAAAGTTAACTCTTTCCTCTCCGGGGCAGTTCAAAGGTTGGACATCACTGCATATGTCAGAATACAGCAAGACTCCATTAGAAGAAACAACATTACTAAGGTGAGTAATTTTTTCTTTCTGTCTACGGAGATTGCTGCGGCGGGGAACAGACCAGCTCAGCTCTTTCACATGGTAGATAGGCTATTACATCTGGCCTGTCTCTGTATGGGAGGAGCTGGTTCAAGTGTAAGATGCAATGAGTTTGCTCTGTTCATCGCTGACAAAATGTCCTCTATCAGGACCGAGATTTCTTCCAGTGCCACACAAAAGGATTTTATTTATTTACTTATTTATTTATTTACGAGATTTACCAGGAAGGCATACTGAGCAACATGCTTGATTCCAGATGCGACCTGGGGGCCGAGACCCAATACATAACATGGAATTTAATACATTGACAGTTCAATAATGGAATGCAAAGGCTTACGCCTTGTAAACATTTGGCAGGAAGTTACAGACAGGGGTAGATACATACAGTGTAAAGATTGGAGGGTAGAGTACATTTAATATACGACTACGTCCTGAGCCATGTCTGGGATGAGTTTGAGCTGGTTGGAATGGAGGAGGTGGCAGACATAATCTTGATGCTGCGGCCAACATATTGTGATCTGGATCCAGGTCCATCCCAACTTCTGGTCGGATATGTGGACCGGATAGGGCCTATGGTTGCCAGGATTATCAGGAGTTCCCTCAAAAAGGGGGTCTTCCCTGGGGCTCTGAAGAAGGTGCTGGTTAGACACCTTTGGAAAAAAACCTCATTGTACCTGGAGTGTCTTGGCAACAACTGGCTGGTTTCAAGACTCCCATATTTAGGGACGGTTCTAGAAAAAGTGGTGGCATGTCAGCTTGAGATGCATCTTGACTATTCTGCCATTTTTGAGTGTTTCCAGTCTGGGTTTAGATCCAAGCATAGCACCTAGACCACCCTGGTCAGGGTGCTAAATGATCTCCTTATGGCGAGAGATAGGGGAAGATTGTACGATCCTAATCCTCCTCGATCTCTCTTTCGGCAGCGTTTGATACCATGGATCATGAGGTGTTGCTGGACCACCAGCAGAACTTGGTTGGACTAACCAGAACAGTCATCAGTTGGTTTAGGTCCTTCCTCACAGAAAGAGTGTAAAGGGTGATGATGGGATTAGCCTCATCCAACCCGATGCCACTGTCTTGTGGTGTTCTGCTGAGGTCAGTCCTGTTGCCCTTGTTCACGGTATATATGCTCCCATTTGGAGACATTATCAGGTGATATGGGCTGGGTTTTCATTGTTACTCTGATGATACCCAGCTATACCTGTCCTGTGCACATGGAAACCAGATGGCGGCTTTGAGGACAACATATATTCTAACCCCAGGTATTCTTCTATATTCCTAACTCTGTGCAGTCAGCCTCCTAAGTAGAGCTGCCCGGAGAAATGAAACTATATGCAAATGATAGAACTATCATTGGTTCATGACACATATTCAAACTGCTGCCCTTATCTGCTGCAACGTTCCATCAATGTGTCAGATTTCTTTCTCCATCTGACAAGTCAAGACACCCAGGAGACTTCCCTAATCAGTCGTTCCTTGTGGTTCCTCACAGAACATAAGTATTCTTATAGTTTTATTCTTACTGCTGTCTTTATTTACTTAATTTTACCTCATATGTTAGTTTAGTTTAGTTTTTAGAGTAATTTTAGTTTTATTTCTCAGTTCCTTACAGTTCGGTATAACCGTTGGGGAACTGGGGCTTCTGTAGCCTTTGCGGAAATTTTTCAGCTATATTTTCTGCTATTTAATCTGTTTATTAAAGTTTATTTACTTTTAAACGAAATTTGTTTTGAAACAGTTGAACCGGTTTCTGTGAACCGCTAACCCAGTTCCTGCGAACCGCTGACCCGGTTCGGATTTGCTGAATCCTCGGTTCATTATCAGAACCTCTACCAATTCCTGAACTGACCGCAAAAAAAAAAAAAAAATATAATAAAGAGTGAAATTTTTATTGCGGTTGGGGTTTTCCTTTTTTGAATAGAAATGCCTGAAAAACCCAAGAAAAAGACTGGACCCCCCAGGTTTTAAAAACTGCCTAAAGTGTGGGGACATTTTTGCTAAGGCAGACAAGCACGATCTGTGTGTGGTCTGCCTGGGGACCGATCATTTCTCATCAGATTGTGAGATCTGTAAGTCTTTTCCCCAGAAAATTGTTGAAAAAAGAATGGAAAGATTACAAAAGAGACTGGATAAGGATGCTACAGGCTCTAACCAGCCCACACCTTCCATATTTGCGGATGAAACTGCTGTCTCTTCTCTGAACACCCCTGATAAGGGTGATGCAAGTACTACCAAAAGGATGGGTGATCCGGCTGACTCTCTGGTCCCCTCCAAGAAAACCAAAAAGACTAAGCACGTTGAACCCCAGGCTGATAAACCTAGAGAGTTTCATCTGTGCCTCACAGCCTACCATTAACGGAGGAGATTGCCCAGGCCATGAAGGTCATCCAGGCTTTGCAGGGTCGTATACCTGCCCCGACCCTCCCTCCACTGGTTCAAACCCCGGTTGCCCCCTCTGAACTCCCATCTCAAGAAATGGAGTATGAGGAGTATGACGAGCCAGAAATTGATGACGGTGAGCCTATAAAGCCAGAGATCTCACCAGAATTCGGTTCTCCTCCAAAGCCAGAGGATTTTTCCTCTAATTTTTCCTTTGGAAGGAAAATAGTTGATGCTGTTGACCTGGCCACTACAGAGGTGATAGAGGACAAAGAGGAGGCTAAATATATGGAGATGATGGGGTTAACACCCACTAAAAATATTCTTCTCCCAATAAACAAGTTCTATAAAAAAGACTTGTTTAAAATCCTGCAGGCTCCAAATTCTGTCCCACCTCTGGATAAGAAGGCAGACAAGAAATACCAGATGGACAGACATCAGACAGACAGGATCATCAGGGTATAGTCCAGCAGGCAGCCTGTGAGAAGGCAAGGGTCCCCTTATCCTCTTCCCCCACCTGAGGAGTCTCAAAAAATAGATAGTATGTCTAAGAAAGAGTATGTAGCTGCTTCTCTGGGAGTAAGGCGGGCTAACTACCAGGCTTACTCTGCGCAGTATCAAAAAACACTGTGGCAGTCCGTACTGGCAGTGTCAGAGAAGGCCCCTTCACCTCTCTCTCCGATGACTTGGCTGAAACAGCAAGGTTTGGACTGGAATCAGCAAAGTACCAGTTTCAAATGGCAGCAGATGCCAGTGACAGTGCTGCTAGGTGGATGGCTCTGACTATAGCCCTTAGAAGGCTGGCATGGCTCAGGGCTACCAATTTAACTCAGGATACCCAGGCTAAGGCCATGGATTTTCCTGTGGAGGACCATTCTTTATTCGGTAAGCAAACCGAAGCATACATGAAAAAGGTGGATGAGTATAAGGCTGCCTACAAAAGTAATTCCTCCAGAGACAGGCCTTCTTCTTCCTGTAGGCCTTATGGAAGGGGAGGCAGAGGAAGGACAGCCTATGGTAGGTCCTTTTATCAGGCACAGGCTGTCCCACAGTTCCAACCATACCCACAGCAGACTGGGTATTTCAGGACCAGAGGTAGAAGGGGCTCCAGAAGAGGCTCCCAAACTACCCAGGCTCAGCCCCAGGCGAAACAAAACCCCTGACTTAAAGAGCTGCTAACGCCTCAAAGAAAACTTTAAAAAACATAATAATTAGGTACAATTCTGCTTGCATTCCATTTATATTTATATGTCTTCTCCCCATAATTTATTACTAAGGAAGTGTGTATGAATATATGATCGTTGTCCCTCAAAGTTTATTTGGAGTTCATCTGCCCCTATAGCTTGCTCCCTACTCCAAGTCATAATCATCTGTTGTGTCATCACAGTCTGTTGCTATGGGAGTAACTGTGAGGTCACAAGCAGTGCTCTATGACTTCAGATAGGTAGAAAGCAGCAGGAATAGATAAATTTTTCAGAAAAAGAAATTTTGTTTTCATACTAATGACCTCAGTAATAAACAGTGGGGAGGAGAAATACAAAACTAATGTGAAATACAAACTGGACTGTCTCTATATATTATGTTTTGTTAAAGTTCACCTGAATGTGTCACCAGCTCTTTAATAGTCAAGGCTACCTCCCCACTACCAGTAGGTGGCAGACTGGCTTACTTTTCCAGGCCTGACATTCCATCTCCACAGACAAGTGGGTGCTGGAAGTAGTAAGTCAGGTTTTGTCCCTGAGCTTCAAGTCTTTTCCTCCCCTAAAGTCAAGGATTTTCAAACCAGCTTCTCTCAGAGAGAAAAAACTCTTGGAAAAAGAGGTTCAAAGCTTACTCCAGATGAAAGCAGTGGAGTGTGTACCAAGCCATCAGAAAGGAAGAGGCTTTTACTCAAGGTATTTCCTCACCAAAAAGAAAAATGGGGAGTGGCGGCCTATTCTAGACCTCAGACATTTAAACAGATATCTTATAAAACCGAAGTTCAAAATTGTCACACTGACTCTGATTTTGCCAGTTATCCAGCAGGGAGACTGGCTGGCATCTCTAGATCTGAAGGATGCCTACTTTCACATCCCAATAAAAGAGTCTCACAAGAAGTATCTCAGGTTCAGATCTTCATCAGGTCACTACCAATTCTCAGCTCTGCCTTTTGGTCTCACCTTAGCACCCAGGGTGTTAACAAAGTGCCTGGCAGTGGTAGTGGTATACCTAATGTAACCCCCCCCATAAATGGGATTCCCAAAAGTCTTCCTTCGGTGTGCTTAAATGCCCACTGCCGGGTGGGCGTTCTGTGTCTTTACAGGTGTAAAAGTGCTTGCATGCGAGTGCTCTGTTAGCCCCTGTGCCTGTCCCTTTAAGAGAGATTATTTTTGTAGTGTATAATTAATCTGGGTAGGGGCCGAGTGTTTCCAGGTTCGAGTCCCACCCGAACTGCAATAATATTGCTCTGTTCTGCCATCGCTAATGGTGCTGAGGGAACTCTGTTAGAACTGGTAATTGTTTGCTGATTAGCTGCTCTAATAATAATGGTATTATAGTTTGTCTAACCTGCCTTTCTTTGCAGCATGGACATTTCTGTATTGCACCAATCAGTACCTTTTGGGGACCTTAAAATAAAGTCTGTCCCCAGGGGTCTTGTGGGAGTGAATTTCTGTAGGAATTGTAGTTTTTTCATATTGGCGCCTAAATGGACCTGGAGGGGGAGCCCTTGCTTTGATAGACAGATGAATTAACCAGCCAAAATCATTTTGGATCAGAAGGAAGTCCCAGTGCTGCCTGCAGCAGAGAGTCAATCTGAGTTTGGAGTTGAGAGAGTGAACTGCTCAAGACATTCAAGCAGTTCCTCCTGCGTAGTAGCGCAGAAAACTGGTGGGAAGGCTGCGTCTGGCCTGCCTGCTTCATCTTCCCTTCTGAGGGATCTGCTAGTGAAATTAATTGGACTGAATCCAAATCGGCTTGTGACCAGAAATACTGAATTGTGATTGCCCTGTTACCTGAAGAAGACCAAAGATTTGTTGTAAGTGATCGGCCTGTCAGGACGTCTGAATCATCACAGAGATCATGGTTTTGCTCAGGAAAACTGAAATTGCAACTGGACTGTTATCCGACTTGTGGTATTGTGCTTTGCTTTACTATAAATGTGCTGTAAGCTGTCAGTGGGTCGCACTTTGGTTCCCCACTACTTAAGTGTGTCACGCTTGCTGGAAGCTATCTCCAGTACCTATCGAACCGAATCTGAACTGTTCACCTGGCCTGGGCCCTGCCTCCTTGGCCCAGTCAGCTACTTTAGATGCAGAGATCACCATCGATGAGAGACTCACCCGGGGATTGGCCCCCTGCTCAACATCTCGAACAGGAATGACACCTCGGTGAATCGTGTGGACCCTTCTTCTCCTGGCATACCAGCTTGTCAACCTGCAGTCTCCATTTCATCCCACCTGTGTTCGTATTGGGAAGCATAAGTAAACACCAGGGTAGCTCTCTGCAACATTAGCTAAATCAAAAGTGTTGTCATCTGATTTAATTGTTGTTTTCTTGTCATGAACTGAGCCTCCACGCTGTGTTTTACAAATCGTGTGTGGTTGTGCATGCTCCTTCTTTCCCTCACAGGGCCCCGACCAGCTGCAACGCCGACCTACCCCGGGCAACGTGTCAGGCTAGCCCACCTTTTTTCCAACTGGGTACCCAGAGTGTGTGACTGTGAAGGGACTCTAAAGTGCATGCATGATTCCCTGGTTGAATCAGTTACAGAAATAATCAGCTAAATTACACCCCTCCCTTGTTCATTCCCCCTGAATAAATCTGATCTAATTCTTTTTGCATTCAACTTGACTGTGGTTCCATTTTGTACAAGAAGCACTGTACTGTTGTTACCTGCTGTATCTAACCTTATTTTACAGGTGGTCTCCTGGGTCAAACTGGTGGAATCAGCCCTGGTGGTAAGCGCAAACAGAGTGGGGATTTGTATGCTGATTAGAGGTTATTGTAAATGTGTCTGTTATTCATTGCTTAGGCCACTAGAGGGGAAAGGGGGTGTTACAGTATCCTGGAGGGCTGTACCCAGGTCAGCTATGCTACCAATAACCCACACACGTTTTCAGTACCCAGGCCCCTTAACCTGCACCTAGTCACGCAGGTAGGGGGAGTAGCCCTTGGGATAGCGCCACCTAGGGGTTACATCTTGGAGGCTACTGCTAGGATTAGCGCCCACTGAGTGGCCAAAATCAAGAATTATTGTTAAAGATTAATGGCTACCCCAGTAGAAATGGCTGTACACCAGTTGGGGTGGTGTACAGGGCAGGAGATAGACGCTCAAAATGCTCTGCTTATACTGGATATTCCCCTGGGTACCAGTAAGGACACTGTAGAGGGAGCACTCTCCAAAGTTGAATGTTCAAAAAATGCTGTGGTGGTGGGTTGACAGGCTGATTTGATTGCCCAAACTTTCATGGCCTTGGTAGAGTATAGTGACCTCGTGGACAGCTCTAAAGTGCCACAGACTGTTGCCTCAGAAGGGGTCCCAGCCACCTGGAGAGTGATAACAAAAGACAGCAAAGACCCCTGGGAGGATGAGCCCCCACCATTATCTGAGACTTTTGAGGAGAAATTTGCTAAGTTGTTGCTGGAGGAAGGGAAGACCATAGACGACTTTAAGCAGTTATTCCTGCCACCTGGGGGTGTACCTTCCCCCACATCCCCGCCCACTTCAGTACCGGCTCCAGTGTCTGCACCTGTGCCGGCACCCACATTGGTGCTTGCAATAAGTCATGACGCGTACCACAAGTTGAGGATGTTCTCAGGTACCCTCCCCACCCCACAGGGGGAGGATGACTGGGAGACCTGGATCGACTGTGTTGCCCCCTTAGTACCAGAGTGGCAGTATGCAGAGGCCAAGAAGCAAAAAAGTATCATGGAAAGTTTGAGGGGTCCGGCCCTGGAAGCCATTAGATTTGAGGTCCACGAATCCTGAGGCGTCTGCTCAAATGTACCTGTCTGCACTCGAAGGCAATTTCAGAAATATTGAGTCAGGGGAGACTTTGATGTGGCAATTCAAAGGTACCAAATAATGGAGAGGGGAAGGTTTGTCTGTGTATGTTACTCACCTAGAGAGGGGCCTGCAGAGAGCATATCGAAATGGTGGGGTAGCCGCCAGTGATTTGAACAGTGTGAGACTGGGGCACATACTACAACACACCAAGCACTCTAAATTGCAGATTATCCAGTTAAGATTCCAGGATAGGAGAGAGAACCCACCTGACTACTGCGACCTGATAAAAAAAACTCAGGGAGGTTGAAGGTGAAGAAAGAGATTGTGATTATGGAGTGGGTGCAGCCCAAGTGACCTCGGCATAGGAAGACCTCTCTGAAATGGAGACCACTAAGGATATTCCACCATGGGCTGAGCGGTGGAGAGACAAGCTGTTGAAGAAAGTCAAAAAAAGTATAAACAGGTGCCTTTACGGAGGCCTCCACCGCAGAGAAAGACCTTGGTCCCTCTCAGGACGTGACTGCCATTGGGGTTGGGGGTGCACCCTCAGGCATCCTCTACTGAGGATGGCTCCCAGGTTGAAATCAAAGAATTGACTGCCACCCTAAAGGAACTGTTAAGACATGTTGCGCCATCCTCACCGCTGCAAGCAGATATTGGACCCCGATCCCTTGCTACTGCTTCAGTCCCTCATGCAATGTTCTCTCCAAGGATGACCCAGGAGTTTATCATTTGTCACAACTATGGAAAGGATGGCCATATGAAGAAAGAATGCCAGTCTCAGAAAGACTTAGAAAAAGTAGTAAACAGACTCCAAGGGGAGCTCTGAAAAGCAAATCAATGGCCGAGGGGTGCCCTAAATGACCACAGTGAGGGCTCAGGAAATACTAACTCAAACTTCACTGTGGCAAAATCATCTATCCAGGTCCCTGCTACCGTCCCTCCAGACTGGTCCAAATTGGTGGGCCCTTCAATGGAGACTACTGTGACTGTCAATGGTATCCATGCTCAGGCTGTGCTCGACAGCGGGTCGCAAGTGACCATTGTATTCCAAGACTGGTATGACAAACACTTATCTGATGTGCCATTACAATCTCTAGAAGGCCTACATGTGTGGGGCCTAAGTGACAAGTCTTATCCCTACCTAGGATATGTCCAGCTCTGGCTGTCTTTTCCTGCGCTGTAACTGGTGTAGATGAACAAGCTGAGTTGCTGGCCCTGGTGTGCCCTCCTACAGGGATGTATGTTGGGGTCCCCCTACTTACTGGAACCAATGCCCACATGTTTGGGAGGTTAGTGCAGTTGTGCCAAGAGAAATGAAACTGAGAGACTGGTCGGGCAATGAGAATTCCAGCTCTGATCAAGAAAGCTTATGACCTGCAGAGGCAGTCTGTGGCAGAAGACCAGGATGAGTCCATTGGAACTGTCTGGAAGAAGGACCCTGATTCCTTGATATTGCCACCCAATACTCAGTATACTGTTCATGGAGAAGTCTATCTTAGAAGAAACGTGAAAAACAAAATGTTAATGCTGGACGCACCAGGTGAAGGAAAGTTGCCAGAGGGCCTATTGGTTAAACCCAGTATCCTACCTGCCCGTGCCCATGCCTATGCACAACGAGTGATGGTCCAGATTCGAAATGGGTCAGATCAAGAAGTCCGAGTGAACAGAGGGTATATACTAGCTAAAGTACAATGCACAGACACTGCAGTAGTACCCAGAAACAAATATTCTGGCGAGAAGGAGGAGGTGACCCTAGACCTATTTGACTTTGGTGATTCCCCCTTGTCTGCTGAATGGAAGACTCAGATCAGTAGGAAATTTGCCCATAGAGACCAAGTGTTTTCACTAGAAGAATAGAATGAGGGGGTGAGCCCATGGTGCTGAGCATAATATTCAGCTGCATGATGACAGACCTTTCTGAGAGTGGTCCGCTGCCTTGCTCCAGCTGGTATAGACAATATTCGGCAGCAGCTGATGCTCGCTGCCGGAATTATTCAAGAGTCAAGAAGCCCCTACGCATCTCTCATTGTAATTGTGCGCAAGCAAAATGGTTCTGTGAGGATGTGTGTGGATTATCAGACCCTTAACCGATGGACTGTCCCAGATCAATACACCATGCCCCGCATATAGGATGCCCTGAACTGCCTGATTGGGAATCAGTGGTTCTCAGTACTTGATCTCCACAGCGGATATTATCAAATCCCAATGGCCCAGGAGGACCGTGATAAAACAGCCTTCATCTGTCTCTTGGGGTTCTATGAATTTCTGAGGATGCCACAGGGGATTTCGGGTGCCCCTGCTACCTTCCAGAGGTTGATGGAACGTGCAGTAGGAGACACAAATCTGCTAGAATGTATAGTGCACTTGGATGATGTCATTGTTTTCAGTTGCACGCTAGAAGAACATGAGGCCAGACTGTTCAAAGTCCTCTATCACTTAGAAGAATTCAGCCTCAAGCTATCTATAGACAAGTGCCAGTTCTTTCAAGCGTTTGTAAAATACGTGGGACATACAGTGTCAATTGAGGGGATACAGACAGACCCCAGTTAAGTAGAGTCCCTGACCACCTGGCCCCAGCCCACCAACCTGAAAGAGTTGCAGCATTTTCTGAGGTTTTGCGGCTATTATCGCTGATTCATTAAGTACAATTTGAACATAATCTGGCCGCTCCTTAATCTTACCCAAGGCTATCCTCCCACCAACCGCAGATACAAGAAGTGGTCCCTCAAAGAAGAAGATTAGGTGTATTTTTGAACAGGTGAACCTTTTGGAACCCGTTAGACCCCCGAGTGCGAGGCGGCATTCTTCGAAGTCGTCTATCAGCTTACCCATGCCCAAGTCCTTGCATATGCTGATCCCACCAAACCATACATCCTGCACATGGATGCCAGTCTGAAAGGGCTTGGGGCTGTGCTATATCAGGAATATGAGGATGACCTGAGACCTGTGGCCTTCGCCAGTCATAGCTCGACACCCTCCGAGCAGAATTATCCTGTGCACAAGTTGGAGTTCCTTGCTCTGAAGTGGGCCATAGTCGATCAGTTCCATGAATACCTCTATGGGGCCAGGATATTAGTAAAGACTGTTAACAATCCTCTAACATATGTACAGACTTCAGCCAAGTTGGACACCACTGGGCACCGGTGGCTTTCTGCCTTGTCAGCTTCCGATTATGCGGTTGAATACCATCCTGGAATGAACCATATTGATGCTGACACCCTTTCACGGTGGCCAAGTTCCAAAGACAATTGGGTGAGGCTGTCTGAACCTTCTATTAAAGCATTGTGCCAAAAGTTTAACAAAGATGAGCAACTGTCTGCAGACACCGTGGACTGCTTGGTGGACTGTTTGGGGCCGCCTGATACTTGCATGCCTGCCACTTATTGTCATTTTTCTGCATCAGATATCAGTGCTTTTCCCCAGTTTGATACTGACAGCATTCAGTGGGCTCAGTCCCACTACCCCATGATTCAGCCCTCACTTGATGCCCTGCGTGTGGGGAAGGATGTGTCTAAATTACCTTCTACTGACTTACGAACTGCACTGTCATACAAAGAAGGCCCCAGACTAAAGTTAAGAGATCAGTTATTATATAGAGAGACAGTAGATCATCAAGGTCAAGTAGACAAGCAACAGTTGGTCCTACCCACAGCCTTCAAACAGCTGGTACTGAGGTCCCTCCATAACCACATGGGACACCTCGGTATTGACTGGACTCTTGACTTAGTACAATCCCAATTCTATTGGCCAAAAATGGGGGCAGATGTTGAGAATTATGTCAAAACTTGCAGTTGCTGCCTCCAGCAGAAAGTTTTGCCCCAGAAAGCTGCTCCACTTGTCAACATCACTACCAGAACCCCCATGGAACTGGTTTGTATAGACTTCTTGTGTCTGGAGCCCGATCTAAAGAACATTGGCAATGTGCTGGTAGTAACCGATCACTTTACCTGATACGCACAAGCTTTCCCGACCAAGAATCAAAAGGCCTCTACGGTGGCCAAGGTGCTAGTAGAAAAGTTCTTTGTCCACTATGGTGCACCCCAACATATCCATTCTGACCAAGGAAGAGACTTTGAAAGTAGACTAATCAAAGAAATGCTCTCTCTATGGGGGGTGCGAAAGTCCAGAACCACTCCCTATCACCCTCAAGGGAACCCCCAGCCAGAACGCTTTAACAGAACCATTCTGGACATGTTGGGTACTCTCCATCCTAAAGACGAAAGTGGAGTCAGCAGATTAGCACCTTGGTACACGCTTACAATTGCACCAAAAGTGATGCTACTGGATTCTCTCCCTATCGTCTCATGTTAGGGAGGGAAGCCCAGCTGCCCGTAGATGTTTGCTTTGGGGTCTCCTTGGATGGGGTCAGAGCTGAGAACTATTTACAACATGTACAAAAACTGAAAGCTCAATTGAACCATGCGTATCAACTGGCTCAAACAATGGCCACCAAGAGAAACCTTGACAACAAAGAGAGGCACAACAAGAAAGTGTAGGCTCAGGAGCCATTACCCAGAGACCGTGCATTGTTGCACAGTTTGGGACTGCATGGAAAGCATAAAATTGCTGACAGGTGGCATCACCTTCCACACATAGTGATCAGTAAACTGAATGAACTGCCTGTGTACAAAGTGCGCCCTGAGAACAACTCTAGAGGTGTCAAGACCATGCACTGCAATTACCTACTGCCCATCAGTCAAGTGATCATTGATGCTGAACCAACACCCGACACGTCCCCTGGCCCGGTGACTCATACTGCTGCCAAAAAGAGACAGAGTCAACCTGCCCCTGTTGTTCCAGACCTAAGGCCTCCCCCCCGGCAGGTCCTGAATGATGATGACTGTCAGTCCATTTCTGATGAAAGTGACTGTGACAGTGCCTACTATCCTTCTTATGAACTGAGCCAGTTGTTTCAAGGCAATCCTCTGCAGAATCGTGGGGATGAAGCTGGGCCTTCAGAGTTGCCTAACCCCCCAGCTTCTTCCCTGGAATCAGTGCCCCTGAAAGTGAGGTGCAGAGCATTACGTCTGAAATAGCAGATTCCTTTTGCCTAGTGGAACTGTTTGAATTACCTGAGGAGGAATCTGCTGTGGAAAATCTCCCTGGTGACACACCAGAACCTGCAGAGCAATATGACAGTGTTGGCAGTACCCCTTCAGTGCCACAAAATTCAATGATCCAAGAGTTCCTTCAGGATGAGCAACCTGGTCCCTCTTCAGGAGAGAATAATGAGCAAAGTATTGTGGAAGCAGAATCTGCCGTGCAAGGGGCTGATAATGTTCTGTTACTGGAGACTTTGCCCAGTGCAGAGGTACCCCTTTCTACTGAAGAAGAGACTGATGCAAATGCTGGTATTCCAGAGACTGTACCTGTTTCCCCAAGGAAGTCTTGGAGAGTGGTTAAACTAGTAACACGTCTAAGCTATGACTCCCCGGAAGACTAGTAGATCTTCCTTTAAATGTTGTCCACAAGGGTATCTATGTTTCAAATAGCTCACTGCCCAAACTGAGCCTTTCTGCTACTTCCAAGTTGATTGTCCATCCTTCAGGACATGGGTCTCCTGCCCCATCTAGCCCCAAGTTAGCTGATAGGGATGGGACCCCATCTATGTTGTTTGAAATGCAAGAAACTTTAACATGAATGAGTACAGTAATATTATTGTGTGAATCATAGTGAAATCATTATTGAATGTATGAAAACTGCATAACTGTTGCCATAATATATACATATATAATCATATGTATTAGCTATTTTGGATACATATAGAAATGGTAATGAAGCATTTATTTTGTATAAGTATAATGTCTTCAGATAACATTGTTGTGAGCATGGACTTGACATGGACACCAGGTTCTTTCCAGGCAGGGAAGGGTGTAACCCCCCCCCCTATAAATGGGGGGTTCCCAAAAGTCTTCCTTGGGTGTGCTTAAATGCCCACTGCCAGGCGGGTGTTCTGTGTCTTTACAGTTGTGAAAGTGCTTGCACGCGAGTGCCCTGTTAGCCTCTGTGCCTGTCCCTTTAAGAAACATTATTTTTGTAGTGTATAATTAATCTGGGTAGGGGCCGAGTGTTTCCAGGCTCGAGTCCCACCCAAGTTGCAATAATATTGCTCTGTTCTGCAATCGGTAATGGCACAGAGAGAGCTGTGTTAGAACTGGCAATTGTTTGCTGATTAGCTGCTCTAATAATAATGGTATCATAGTTTGTCTAACCTGCCTTTCTTTGCAGCATGTGTAACCCCCCTGCAAATGGGGGTTCCCAAAAGACTTCCAGGAGCTTGCTTGAATGCTCCAAGCCTGAATGGTGTTTGGCATTTAAGCCATTTATCAGTGAGTGTTTTTAGAGCCTCTGGTACTGTCTCTTTAAGAGCTGTCTGCTTGCAGACATAATTAGTTTGTATGGAGGGACTGTGTGCTTCTCTGAGTACCACTCGAGCTGCTGCCAATTCACTTCATTTTTGCAGTCACTAGGAGTGCAAAGGGAACCTATCTGAAAGATGTAACTGTTTGCCAGAAATTATTTAGAGTAATAATGAAATTACAGTTTGTCTAACCTGCTTTCTTTGCAGTCAGAACTGTGTCTGCTAGTTCCCCATTCTAGTTTTGAACTGCTGAACTGGACCAATCAGTGTGGGGTAAGCTAGCTCTAAAATGGTGCCTTGGACGAATCAGAACTTGGACTCATAATCTGAGCCAGCCACAAGAGGATTGTATGGGCAGTGAGTCTGGGAGATGTAGTTTAGACTTCAGTGCCTTTTTGGACCAACAGCAGCAGTCTATTGTGAGTGACAGCCAATCCAGTCAAGAACTGGGAGGAACTCAAAGGAAGTGCCCGGTTTTTGTCGGTTGGAGTTTGAGTTGAGCTTTGGCAGTGAAGAAGGAAGGAGCCCTGTGCTTTTTCAGTGTGCAGTTTTAGTCAAAAACGTGTATAGGCCCAGAGTTCCGGTCTGCAGCTTGTTAGGACTGAATCCGTCCTGTGAAAAGAATCAAGGATCTCTGAAGAGTAGAAACCAGGCTCACCCTGTAGAAGACTGGAGGAATTGCTGAAAATTACACTCGGTCTGTCAGGAACTGAATCTGCTGTGTGTTCTCCCGGGTATTGTGCAGTAATTGCGATCGGGATACAGATGCAGCCTGCCTGGTATAGTGCTTTCTTTTATATGGATGTGAAGAGGTTTGTAACCTCAAGGAGCCCTGCTGACATTGAAGGACCCTATCTTATTTGGAGGTCGGAGTACTAATTCAGGTCGCTTCCCTGTTGAATTGCCACATTAAATCCAAATGGAATTACTGTACTGCTGACTGTTTAATTCTCCTTTCTCTGTGTGTGAAAGGGCCCCTCCAGCTGCCACGGTTTGGACTAGCCACTAGGGCTTAGGTACCCAGGGACAGTAACTGATAGGGATAGGCCTGTGCACAGAGCCATAGGTAGATTATTAGAGTGATAAGCTAATTAACCTGATTTCCCCCTGTCCTTGTTATATCCCCCTAAATAAATCAGAGCTGCTTGTTTCAGCAAAGTTATACTGCCTGAGGTATTTGTCTATGTTAAAGTACTGTACTGTGATTGTTGCACTGTATCTCATTTCACAGGAGGTCCCAGTGCCGGAACCAGACCTGGGGGTAAGTGTATACTGTGAAGGTAATTCTGATATATTGTGTGGGCCACTAGTGGGAAGAAAGGGGTTGCAGTGTCCCAGAGGGGCTGTGACCAAGTTAGTTTAACTATTGCAAACCCTGACCTCTGGGTGGAGGCACCCGCCATTGGATCCAGGCCCCTCAACCTGTTAGTGGCAAATCAGGCAGGGGTAGTAGCCCCTGGGATAGCGCCATCTAGGGGTTACATCTTGGAGGCACCACTGGGATTGTGTGTCCTCTAGTGGCCATATTTACGAACCACTGTTAAGAAAAAAATGGGTACCCCGACAGAAGTGGCTGTGCACCGGCTGGTGGAGTGGTGTACTGGGGAGGAGATCGACCCCCAAAATGCTATGCTTATCCTGGACATCCCCCTGGGTATCAATACACGACACTGTGCAGGAGTACTTTCCAAGGTGGAAGGTTTACAAAACCCTGTGGTGGTGGGTCGGCATGCTAATCTGCTCACCCACACTTTCCTGGCCCTAGTAGTTTAAGGATCCCATAGATAGCTCCAAAGTGCCACAGACCATTACCCCAGAGGGAGCCCTCACTGCTTGGAGAGTGATAACTAAGGACAGTAAAGACCCGGGGGGGAATCAGCCCCCACCACTATCTGAAACTTTTGAGGAGAAATTTGCTGAATGGTTGCTGGGAGAGGGGAAAACTGTGGAGGACTTGAAGAAACTATTCTTGCCACCTGGGGTGTTCCTCCCCAACACCTCTCCTGCTCCAGTGCCCGTAATGGTTGGCTGAACCAATGCAGACTCCTATTTCTGCACCTGCCATTAGTCACGACTCTCACCGAAGGTTGAGGATCTTCTCTGGCACCCTCCCCACCCCCCAAGGGGAGGATGACTGGGAGACCTGGATAGACTATGTTGCCCCCCAAGTGCTAGAATGGCAATGCTCGGAAGGCGAAAAGCGAAAGAGGGTTAGTGAGAGCCTCCGAGGTCCTACCCTGGCTACCATCCGTGCTAAACGGGCCAGTAACCCTGAAGCGACTGCACAGGCCTATCTTGAGGCCTTGGAGAATGTGTATGGGAGCCCAGATTCTGATGAGGACCTATGGTGGAGAGTAAGAAATGCACAACAGTACCAAGGGGAGTTGTTGTCTGTGTATGTCTCTCGGCTGGAAAAATTGTTGCAAGAATGCCTCAGAAAGGGTAGTTTGCCAGCGATTGAACTGGACCGAACCAGACTGGACAGAATCCTTAAGTCTGCCCCCTTCTCAGAACTGCTGTTGCTTCAGTTACACCTGGCAAATCGACTGGAATCCCCACCCTCCTATGATGAGTTAATGAGAGAAATTCGAGGAGTTGAGAAAAGGCGACCTCGGGAGGTACCTGCACCAACAGCTGTGGCTACGACCCGAGTGACTGAGGGTGACCCATCAAGTGAAGTTCAGGGGCAGAGGTTGACAGTCAATGAGTGCTCTGACAAGGAAAAAGATATGCCACAATGGGGCGAACTGTTGAGAGAGATCCGGAATTCAAAACAGTCTCCTTTATGAAGGCCACGCCTGCAAGTACGGGCCCTGACCTATATCCGACTGTATCTGTTATGGGGTGGGGGTACCCACCCATGTATCTCCTGTTGATAACAGCTCCAAACTCAATTCCTTGACCATGGAAGTGGAGAAACTGACTAGATGTCTCCAAATGCTTATCACGCCAAGACAGAGATGGCACCCAGGTTTCCAGTTAGTAATACCCCGCCCTGGCTCCCAGTGTAGGCCCGGCCAGCTCAAACTCCAGAAAGTATGTTTTGCTATAATTGTGGGAAAGATGGGCACATGAAAAGGGAATGCCAGTCCCCAAAAGACACTGACAAAGTTGCATATAGGCTACAAGGAGAGCTTCGGAGAACAAATCAGTGGTTAAGAGGTGCACGACATGATCCCATTGAGGGCACCAAAAATGCTAATTCACGTCCTTTTGTGGCAAGGTCAGTTGCCCAGGCCCCCACTACCGCCTCTCCAGACTGGTCCAGAATAGTGGGTCCCTCCATGGAGACCACTGTAAAGGTGAATGGAGTGTCTACAAGAGCTGTATTAGACAGTGGCTCCCAAGTGACAATTATGTTCCAGGATTGGTATCAGAAGCATTTGTCAGACGTACCCTTACAACCATTAGAAGGACTGCATGTATGGGGGTTAAGTGAGAAGGCCTACCCCTATTCCGGGTATATCCGAATTTGGCTGTCTTTCCCCACCTCCATGGCTGGAGTGGCCGAACAAGTAGAGACCCTAGCCTTAGTGTGTCCCCCCACTGGACTGTATGATGGTGTCCCTTTGTTGATTGGAACAAATGCTCATATGTTCGGAAGCTGGTACAGTTGTGTTATGAAAACAGGGGTCAAAGACTAGTAGAGCTTTAAGAGTTCCGGCTTTAATTAAGAAGGCCTATGAGGCACAGAGAGATGCTGAAAAAACAGAACCAGAGGAACCGGTCGGAATTGTATGGAAGAAGGATCCTGAGTCTCTGATCCTGGCGCCAAATGCCCAGTGTACCTTACAGGGAGAGGTCCGTATCAGAAAGGATGTTAAGAATAAAATATTAATGTTGGATGCACCAGGCGATGGAAAATTGCCAGAGGGACTGCTGGTCAAGCCTAGTATTTTGCCCGCTAGAGCCCATGCTTATGCCAGAAGGGTAATGGTCCAAGTTCATAATGTGTCTGAAAGAGACATTCGAGTAAACAGAGGTTGCATCCTGGCTAATGTGCATTGTGCAGACACTGCAGTGCTACCAGCAGCAAGAGTTCAAGGAAGAATGACAGAGTAACGCCTGACTTGTTTGATTTCGCCACTCCCGCTGCCAGCTGAATGGAAAGTGAGGATCAGTGAGAAGCTTGCCCAGAGAGACCAGGTGTTTTCTTTAAAGGAATGGGATGTAGGATGCGTGCAAGGAGCTGAGCACAATATCCGGCTGCATGACGAAAGACCATTTCGTGAGAGGTCTCCACGCCTGGCACCTGCTGACATAGATGATGTGAGACGACATCTGCAAGAGATGTTAGCTGCTGGTGTAATACAAGAATCCAGAAGCCCTTATGCTTCCCCCATTGTGGTAGTGAGGAAAAAGAATGGGACAGTAAGGATGTGTGTGGATTATCGCACCTTAAACCGGCGGACTATCCCTGATCAGTACACAATGCCCCGCATTCAGGATGCTTTGGACTGCCTAAACGGGAGCAAGTGGTTCTCTGTGCTGGATCTCCGAGTGGGTACTACCAGATCCCGATGGCCCCAGAGGACCGTGAGAAGACGGCCTTTATCTGTCCCGCTGATTTCTATGAATTCATGAGGATGCCTCAAGGGATTTCAGGTGCCAGCCACTTTCAACGATTGATGGAGCGTGCAGTGGGGGACATGAACTTACTAGAGTGCCTGGTATACCTAGATGATGTTATTGTGTTTGGCAGCTCACTGGAGGAACATGAGAGCAGATTATTTAAGGTATTGGACCGACTGGAGGACTTTGGCCTTAAACTGTCCATTGATAAGTGTCAATTCTTTCAAACATCAGTAAAGTATGTGGGACACATAGTATCCACCGAGGAATAGAGACCACCCAAGTAAAGTTGAGGCCTTGACCACCTGGCCACAGCCCAAAATCTAAAAGAACTGCAAAGATTCCTGGGATTCTGTGGTTATTATCGGCGCTTCATCAAGGACTATTCAAGAGTGATCCGCCTTTACTTAACCTTACTCAAGGGTATCCCCAACCCACAAAAATACCAAAAGTCAGCGTCCTCAAGACTGAAAGAGTGTATTTTCATCCGAGTGAAGTATTTGGGGCCCTGGACTCCTGATTGTGAGACTGCTTTTCATGAATCATATATCAACTTACCCATGCTCCAGTGCTGGCCTATGCCGATCCAAGAAACCTTACGTCCTGCACACTGATGCTAGCTTGCAAGGGTTGGGGCTGTGTTGTACCAAGAGCACGAGAATGGCCTGAGACCAGTGGCCTTTGCCAGTAGAAGCCTGACCCCATCCGAAAAGAACTATCCTGTACATAAGTTAGAGTTCCTAGCTTTGAAGTGGGCTATTGTTGACCAATTCCATGAGAACTTGTATGGGGCTAAATACTAGTAAAACTGACAATAATCTTTGACCTATGTGCAGACCTCAGCTAAGTTGGATGCCACTGGCCATAGGTGGCTTTCTGCATTATCTACATATGACTATGCTCTGAATACCAAGCAGGTCTGAACCACATAGATGCTGATGCTCTCCCGGAGGCCTGTTCCCAGAATGATTGGGTCCGATTGGCAGAACCTGACATTCAGGCACTGTGCCAGAAGTTTGACAGGGAGGAACAAATGTCCACGGACGCAGGGACTGCATGGTGGATTGCTTGGGAGCTCTGAGAATTGCATACCTGCTGCTTATTGCCACTTTTCTGCAATAGACATTGTGCACTGCCTCAGCTGGACAATGACAGTATTCGCGGGCTCAATCCCGCGATCCCATGATCAAAGCAGCTTTAGAAGCCTCTATGCAGGAAAAGATGTGTCCAAATTACGCTCCACTGATTTGAGAACTGCACTGTTATACAAAAGAAGGTCCTAAGTTGAAACTGATCAATAAACTGTTATACAGAGAAACAGTAGACAGAGGGGGACAAGTAGACAAACAACAACTAGTGCTGCCCACTGCCTTCGAGACTCAGTACTGAGGTCCTTGCACAACCACATGGGGCACCTTGGTATAGACAGAACACTTGACTTGGTGAGATCCAGATTCTATTGGCCTAAGATGGGGCTGATGGAGCAACACATCTCGAACTTGTAGTCGCTAGCTACAGAGGAAAGCGGTTCCCCAGAGGGCTGCCCCCTTGTTAACATCACCACCAGTGCACCCATGGAGCTGGTCTGTATTGATTTTCTGAGTTTGGAGTCAGATCAAGAAATATCAGTAATGTGCTGGTGGTCACTGACCATTTCACGAGATATGCCCAAGCTTTCCCCACCAAAGACCAGAAAGCATCCACTGTGGCCAAAGTACTTGTAGAAAACTTTTTGTTCACTATGGGGCTCCACAAAGAATCCATTCTGATCAAGGAGAGACTTTGAGAGTCGCCTGATCAAAGAGATGCTTTCTCTGTGGGGAGTGCGAAAGTCCAGAACCACTCCTTACCACCCTCAGGGGACCCACAGCCTGAACGCTTCAACCAGCACTTTGCTAGATATGCTAGGCACCCTGCACCCAAAGGACAAGCCTAGATGGAGCTCAACAAATTAGCACCCTGGTACATGCTTATAACTGCACCAAAAGTGATGCCACTGGATTCTCCCCTACCGCTCTGATGTTTGGAAGAGAAGCTCGACTACCAGTAGATGTGTGTTTTGGGGTCTCTCCTGATGGGGTTCAAGCTGACAACTATTTACAGTATGTGCAAAAGTTAAAGGCCCAGCTAACTCATGCGTACTCAACTGGCTCAAACCATGGCTGCCAAAAGAAATCTGGCCAACAAAGAAAGGTATGATAAAAGGTGAAAGCACAGGAACTCCAGGAGGGAGATCGGGTATTGCTAAGAAATCTGGGACTGCATGGCAAGCACAAGATTGCTGACAGATGGCACCATCTCCTCACATTGTAGTGGGCAAACTAGATGATCTGCCAGTGTACAAAGTAAGGCCTGAGAATAATTCAAAAGATGTAAAACAATGCATAGAAATCATTTACTGCCCATTGGACAAATCTTAATTGAGTCTGAGCCCCTAGAAGATGCCCCTCTGGACCAGTGACTAGAGCTGCTGCTAAGAAAAGATCAAGAAAGTCTGCACCTACAGAAGCAAAGTTAAAGTGTTCCCTCCACAAGTCCCAGTTGAGCATGACTGTCAGTCCATATCGGAAGAAAGTGAGAGTGACTTTGAATACTATCCTTCTTACGAACTGAGTCAATTGTTCGGGGCAATCCCTAGTCAATACTGGAGATGAAGCTGGGCCTTCTGGACTGTCTAAGCCCCCAGCTTCATCCCTGGAGCCAATGCTCCCAGAAAGTGAAGTGCAAAGCATCAGATCAGATGAAATGGAATCATTGTGCATGGTTGAACTGTTTGAGCTTTCAGGGAGGGAAATGATAGATTGGGGCAGACTGGTGATACACCCGAACAAGAAGAGTATTTTGAGTGCCCTGACAGTCCACTGCCAGTGTCCGAAAGCTCTCCATGCGAGCCAAATGTTGTGGACTCAGAAACTGTAACTCCTGGAGCTGAAAGTGCCCCAAGTTCTAGCCTCTCTACCCCCATGGAGACTCCCCTGACAAGTGAGGACAATGCTGAAAATGAGGCTCAGAGTGCAGAGACTATAACAGTTCCCCCTAGAAAGACTGGTCGAGCTGTAAAGCCTGTGGTGCACCTCAGTTATGATTCACTTGGGAGGCCTGTGGACTTGCTCTCAATGTTGTCCATAAAGGAGTGTATGTGTCCCGAGCTCATTGCCCAAACTGAGCATCAGTGCTAACTCCAAGTTACTTGTGTTGCCCTCTATATGGTGCCCTTGCCCCATCCAGCCCCAAGGTAACTGATAGGGAAGGGCCCTCTCTTCAGGTTTCATGTACAAGAGGTAATAACTTGAGTTATGGTACAATGTGTATGTAATACTGTGTAAAGAGGACGTACTGCAATGTTTCAGAAATGTGTTCTTGGTAAAATGATATATTGACTGATGATTACATGTACGAGCCTAATGCAAATGTATAAAAGTTGCAGTTAAAACTTATGGGGGTACTTGCTTGACGCGGACGTCAAGCTTTCCCAGGCCAGGAAGGGTGTAACCCCCCTGCAAATGGGGGTTCCCAAAAGACTTCCAGGAGCTTGCTTGAATGCTCCAAGCCTGAATGGTGTTTGGCATTTAAGCCATTTATCAGTGAGTGTTTTTAGAGCCTCTGGTACTGTCTCTTTAAGAGCTGTCTGCTTGCAGACATAATTAGTTTGTATGGAGGGACTGTGTGCTTCTCTGAGTACCACTCGAGCTGCTGCCAATTCACTTCATTTTGCAGTCACTAGGAGTGCAAAGGAACCTATCTGAAAGATGTAACTGTTTGCCAGAAATTATTTAGAGTAATAATGAAATTACAGTTTGTCTAACCTGCTTTCTTTGCAGTCAGAACTGTGTCTGCTAGTTCCCATTCTAGTTTTGAACTGCTGAACTGGACCAATCAGTGTGGGGTAAGCTAGCTCTAAAATGGTGCCTTGGACGATCAGAACTTGACTCATAATCTGAGCCAGCCACAAGAGGATTGTATGGGCAGTGACTCTGGGAGATGTAGTTTAGACTTCAGTGCCTTTTGGACCAACAGCAGCAGTCTATTGTGAGTGACAGCCAATCCAGTCAAGAACTGGGAGGAACTCAAAGGAAGTGCCCGTTTTTGTCGGTTGGAGTTTGAGTTGAGCTTTGGCAGTGAAGAAGGAAGGAGCCCTGTGCTTTTCCAGTGTGCAGTTTTAGTCAAAAACGTGTAAGGCCCAGAGTTCCGGTCTGCAGCTTGTTAGGACTGAATCAGTCCTGTGAAAAGAATCAAAGGATCTCTGAAGAGTAGAAACCAGGCTCACCCTGTAGAAGACTGGAGGAATTGCTGAAAATTACACTCGGTCTGTCAGGAACTGAATCTGCTGTGTGTTCTCCGGTATTGTGCAGTAATTGCGATCGGGATACAGATGCAGCCTGCCTGGTATAGTGCTTTCTTTTATATGGATGTGTGAAGAGTTTGTGCACCTCAAGTGAGCCCTGCTGACATTGAAGGACCCTATCTTATTTGGAGGTCGTGAGTACTAATTCAGGGTCGCTCCCTGTTGAATTGCCACATTAAATCCAAATGGAATTACTGTACTGCTGACTGTTTAATTCTCCTTTTCTCTGTGTGAAAGGGCCCCTACCAGCTGCCACGGTTTGGACTAGCCACTAGGGCTTAGGTACCCAGGGACAGTAACTGATAGGGATAGGCCTGTGCACAGAGCCATAGGTAGATTATTAGAGTGATAAGCTAATTAACCTGATTTCCCCCTGTCCTTGTTATATTCCCCCTAAATAAATCAGAGCTGCTTGTTTCAGCAAAGTTATACTGCCTGAGGTATTTGTCTATGTTAAAGTACTGTACTGTGATTGTTGCACTGTATCTCATTTCACAGGAGGTCCCAGTGCCGGAACCAGACCTGGGGTAAGTGTATACTGTGAAGGTAATTTGATATATTGTGGGCCACTAGTGGGAAGAAAGGGGGGTTGCAGTGTCCCAGAGGGCTGTGACCAAGTTAGTTTAACTATTGCAAACCCTGACCTCTGGGTGGAGGCACCCGCCATTGGATCCAGGCCCCTCAACCTGTTAGTGGCAAATCAGGCAGGGGTAGTAGCCCCTGGGATAGCGCCATCTAGGGGTTACACATGGACATTTCTGTATTGCACCAATCAGTACCTTTTGGGGACCTTAAAATAGAGTCTGTCCCCAGGGGTCTTGTGAGAGTGAATTTCTGTAGGAATTGTAGTTTTTTCATTTTGGCGCCTAAATGAACCTGGAAAGGGAGCCCTTGCTTTGACAGACAGATGAATCAACCAACCAAACTCATTTTGGATCAGAAGGAAGTCCCGATGCTGCCTGCAGCAGAGTGTGATTCTGAGTTTGGAGTTGAGAGAGTGACCTGCTCAAGATATTCGAGCAGCTGCTCCTGCGTAGTAGCGCAGGAAACTGGTGGGAAGGCTGTGTCTGGCCTGCCTGCTTCATCTTCCCTTCTGAGGGATCTGCTATAGTTCTCACACTTTATAATAGTGAGCCTCCCATAAGTCATGGAAAAGGTTTTGAGCCTCCCTCAAATTTGGAAAAAAACTTTGACCTCCCCATAGAAAAAAATATATTTTGCACAGTACACCAGGAATAAAGTGAGACTAATAAAGTTTACTGAGCATGTTCTCTTTTTATTCAACTTATTGCTCTCCACCCCCCAACCCCATGCTGCAGGTTATCCTTATTCCTTGTCACTTCACTTTTCTGACTTTTGGGCTCTTGCTACTCTTATTTCCTCCCTCTCTGGAACAACTAACCTAGCCACTTCATCTCTCCCCTCCTACCCTGTTGTTAAGCAGCTTCCTTCACTGCTACCTCAGGTCACACCTGAAACAAACACTGGCTCTTTGTGCCCTTCTCAGTCACTAATTTACATATAAATAAACACCTACTGTAGAAACAAGCCTTGGGTCAGTGTACTTTTCCCAGTCACTCATTTGCATATAAAAACCTACTGTAGAAACAAGCCTAGGGTCAGTATGCATTTCCCAGACACTCATTTGCATATACACACCTACTGTAGAAACAAGCCTTGGCTTAGTGTGTCCTCTAGTCACCAACTCACATATAAATACACACCTAGAAACAAGCTTTGGCTCATTGGGCCTTTCCTGGTCACCAGTTTGTTCAGAAGTAAAGAAACTGAGCTGCCATTATCCATGTTTAGTTTGCTTCATCCCAGTACTCAAAACATCCAAAACGTAAAATTTAAATACTGTACATTCTCAGACTTAACTGGGCCTCCCCCTGGAACAGTTTGGGGCCTCCTTTGGGAGGCTGGCCTCACCATTTGAGAACCACTGTGCTAATGAAATTAGTCGGACTGAATCTGAACCAGCTTGTGACCAGAAATACCGAATTGTGACTGCCCTGTTACCTGAAGAAGACCGAAGATTTGCTGTAAGCGATCTGCCTGTCAGGACGTCTGAATCACCACAGAGATCATGGTTTTGCTTAGGAAAACTGAAATTGCAACAGGACTGTTGTCTGACCTGTGGTATTGTGTTTTGCTTTACTAAAAAATGTGCTGTAAGCTGTCCATGGGTCGCGATTTGGTTCCCTATTACTTAAATGTGTCACGCTTGCTGGAAGTTATCGCCAGCACCTATCGAACTAAATCCGAACTGTTCACCTGGCCTGGGCCCTGCCACTTTGGCCTAGTCAGCTACTTCAGATGCAGAGATCGCCATCGACGAGAGACTCGCCCGGGGATCAGCCCCCTGCTCAACATCTCGAACAGGAACAACACTTTGGTGAATCGTGTGGGCCCTGCTTCTCCTGGCATACCAGCTTGTCGACCTGCAGTCTCCATTTCATCCCTCCTGTGTTTCATATTGGGTAGCGTGAGTAAACATTAGGGTAGCTCCCAGCAACATCGGCTAAATCAAAAGTGTTGTCATCTGATTCAATTGTTGTTTTCTTGTCATGAACTGAGCCTCCAGGCTGTGGATTACAAATTGTGTGTGGTTGTGCATGCTCCTTCTTTCCATCACAGGGCCCCGACCAGCTACAGTGCCGGCCTATCCTGGGCAATGTGTCAGGCTAGCCCACCTTTTTTCCTACTAGGTACCCAGAGTGTGCGACTGTGAAGGGACTCTAAAGTGCATGCATGATTGCCTGATTAAATCAGTTACAGAACTAATCGACCAAATTACGCCCCTCCCTTGTTCACTCCCCCTAAATAAATCAGATCTAATTCTTTTTGCATTTAACTTGACTGTGGTTCCATTTTGTACAAGAAGCACTGTACTGTTGTTACCTGCTGTATCTAACCTTATTTTGCAGGGGGTCTCCTGGGTCAAACTGGTGGAATCAGCCCGGGTGGTAAGTGCAAACAGAGTGAGGATTTGTATACTGAATAGAGGTTATTGTAACTGTGTCTGTTGTTCATTGCTTCGGCCACTAGAGGGGAAAGGGGGGTTACAGTGTCCTGGAGGGCTGTACCCAGGTCAGCTACGCTACCAATAACCCTGTTCTCCGAGTGGAGGCACCTGTTTTCAGTACCCAGGCCCTTAACCTGCACCTAGCCACACAGGCAGGGGGAGTAGCCCTTGGGATAGCGCCACCTAGGGGTTACACTAAGAAGACTGGGAATATCAGTCTTCCCTTATCTCGACGTCTGGCTAGTCATGGGAAAGTCACCACAGCAGGTGCAAGATCACCTAAAGGTAACACTAAACCTACTACAATCTTTAGGATTCCTGATAAATCAGGAAAAATCCATTCTCACTCCAGTACAAGTCCTGCACTTCATAGGAGCAGAACTGATCACAATACAAGGAAGAGCTTTTCTTCCTCAGGACAGGGTGCAAAGCATCCTGCAGCTAGCTACCTCATTCAAGCTGAACGAGCCACCTCAAGCAAGGCAATTCCTGCAAATCTTGGGACATATGACCGTGGCAACAGGCACAGTCCTGAGAGCAAGGTATCAAATGAGGACTATACAGTTTCATCTCAAAGCACATTGGTGCCAGAGAAAAGACAAAATGAGAAAACTGATTCTGATAAGAACCCTGCTTCAAGCATTGCTGTGGTGGAAGGAAGCAGACAATCTCTGGGAAGGGGTACCCTTCCAAAAGGAAAACCCATCAGTTACCCTTACAACAGATACCTCTCTGTTAGGATGGGGTGCTCACTTGGGAGAGCACACTACCCATGGGACCTGTCAAGTGCAGAGTCACTCCTGTATATAAATCTGCTGGAGCTTCAAGCAGTGTTTCTAGCTCTAAAAGCTTTTGCTCATCTGGTCAAAGGCAGAGTGGTGCAAGTCAGAACAGACAACACCACAACAATGTATTACATAAACAAGCAAGGGGAACAAGGTCAGACCCTCTGTGCACAGAGGCCATGAAAATATGGAATCTGGTTTACTCACTAAAGGCCTCTCTACAGACCATTCATGTACCAGGAAAAGAAAATACCTTGGCAGTTGCTCTAAGCAGAATCAACCAGGCACATCACAAATGGTCCATAAACAAGTAAGTACTGGACTCAGTGTTTATTGGGGCACACCACAAGTGGATCTCTTTGCCTCCCAGGAGAACCACCTCCTCCTCCTATTCTGATGCAGACCACCAGCCAAGGGCACAATGCCACTGGATGCTGTGGCTCTGGACTGGTCAGGGAGAAGTCTGTATGGTTTTCCTCCCTTTCCCCTCATCTTCAGAGTCCTGATCAAGCTCAGGTCACAACCTGCATCAGTGATCCTAATAGCACCAGACTGGGCCAGGCAGCCCTGGTACCCTCTACTGCTATCCAGGTTGGTGTCCACACTGATACAGCTCCCCAGGAGGCACAACTTTTTGACCTCTCATCAGGGGAAAATCTTGTACCCGAATCTCAAGTCTCTCAGACTCAAGGCATGGCTCTTGAGGACTCAGAATATGCAAACCTGAATCTCTCTCAAGCTGTTCTGGATATCCTGAAAGGATATAGAAAACCTTCCACTAAGAAAACCTATTCATCAAAATGGAAAAAGTTCTCTATTTGGTGTGATTTCAAGGAAATTTCACCTACTCTAGTAGGAATCCAAGTACTCCTGGAATACCTCACATATCTACATTCCCAGGGGTTGAAATATTCATCCCTGAAAGTTCATTTGGTATCAATCTTTGTCTACCTTTCTGCTGGGAAAAATGTTTCCATAGCAGTTAATCCCATTTTCAAGAAGTTCTTCAAAGGTTTGTGCCACATGCGCCCACCTATCAGGGAACCAGTCCCAATGTGGGACCGAAACATGTGCATTGCTCAACTCATGAAACCCCCTTTTGAGCCTATGGCTTCTGCTCATTTACAATATGTCACATGGAAAACTGGGTTTCTGGTTGCAATTACTTCTGCTAGAAGGATAAGTGAGCTACAGGTACTATGTGTGAAGAAGGACTATCTCTCCTTCCATAATGAGAAAGTGGTGCTTAGAACAAACAGGAGATTTCTTCCTAAGGTGGTTTCTGATTTTCACTTAAATCAATCCATAACATTGCCAGTTTTCTTCACTTGAACATGCTAATTCAGGTGAGCACAGACTCCATCGTCTGGATCTCAAAAGGGCATTAAGTTTCTATATGACCCACACTAGGGATCATAGACATGACAAGCAACAACTGTTTCTCACCTATGTGGATGTGGGTAAAGGCACCCCAGCTTCTAAGAGGTCAGTCTCTCGCTGGATAGTCCAGTGTATTTGGTTTTGTTATTCAAAAGTTGGCAAGCAACCCCCCCGCCGGCCTGAGGGCACATTCAACTAGGGGCACAGCTGCTACTATAGCAGCTTCAAGAGATATTCCATTAGTGGAGCTCTGTAAAGCAGCTACCTGGAGAACAGTACACACTTTTACTAAACTCTACAGTTTGGACACACAGTCCAGAAGTGATGCCAGGTTTGGCACAGCAGTCCTGCAGAGTCTCTTTCCTAAATAGGTTCTCTGCCCACCTCCAAAGGTACTGCTTTGAAATCTGCATAGAGTTAGGAATATAGAACAATACCTGGGGTTAGAAGAAAAAATTACTCACCTTAGTAATCTTGTTTCTTCTAATGTATCCTTCTATAGTCATAACTCCCCCTCCCTGCCTCCCTTTCCAGAACCAGAGCCTCTGCACTCCTGACTGAGTCTTTTTGATTTGACAGTCCCAAACACTGGCATAGATGTTTTTATACTCCAGGTGGGAAATAGTAATTCCCTTCTTTTTCCAGGTGATTCTGGCATTCAAGGGGGTGGGTTATCATTGCATGCTGTTTTACATGTTTCGTGCAATCATGGACAGCTTAAGTTGTGTTATATTACATAGGTATAAGTAGATAAGTCTTAGTATAGATTGCCTTGTAGGTTCCTTAGAAATCTGATATGTTGATGGAACGTTGCAGCAGATAAGGGCAGCAGTTTGAATATTTGTCATGAGCCCATGATAGTTCTATCATTTGCATATAGTTCCATTTCTCCGGGTAGCTGACTGCATAGAGTTATGAATATAGAAGAATACATTGGAAGAAACAAGATTAATAAGGTGAGTAACTTTTTCATACCAGTCTGTTATCCCCTATATACACCCTCTTACATGACTCACCACTTATTGCTCTACCCTATATGCCTTGCTGACCTACCACCTTGCATTATACCAACTGTGGAAGGCAACTCTGGTCCTTTCTCATCCTATCCCCTATACGTGCCTTTCCCACCGTGACTTTTCTGTACGCATCTTTGTGCCCCTGTACCACTTACTTCCCTGTACCTACTTTCGCTGACTCCAGCCCCCGCAAAAGGGGCAGGTACTGTCTGTTTAGGCTTCCATTAAATGCACTCATAAAACTTCTCCTTTTGCTGCTTATTTGTACAGGCAATGTCGAGCCTAACCCTGGTCCTCCTCTTCCTATCCCTGCTCCCTCTGCCCTACCCCAGATAAAGGGGCTAAGCCTAATAGCATAAATGCCTGTAGCCTGCTAAGGAAATTTGATGATATTCAGACTTGGTTCAACCTCACCACCCCTGACATTGTAGTGGTAATGGAATCTTGGTTGAGGCCCTCTACCCTGAACTATGAAATAAACATCCCCTTGTACAATGTCCATAGGACAGACAAGTTATCAAGGGGTGGGGGTGTAGCTATCTATGTATGGGACAAATTCACTGCCACTGTTGTTGGTTCCACCTCTGTACCTTTGGAATTTGAATGTACTACCCTAAAGCTGCAACTATTCCCGTCAATCCCTATTTACGTCATTGGATGTTATAGGCCTCCTTCTGCAGGGAACAAGGTGCTGCAACATTTATCTAATCTCTTAGGCTCCTTACCCTCTGAGGTTATTAGTATGGCTGATCTCAATATGGACTGGTTCTTCATCTCATTCCTACCCCTAAAAGGGCTATGCGATAACTTTGGACTGTCACAACTTATAACAGAAGCTACCCGCCCCAACCTAAAAAACCCTAACAATAGCACCTTGCTTGACATCATTTTGGTCAATAACCCTACCTATATTCTCACTCTGGTGTATTCTTCAATGATCTCAGCGATCACTGTGGTATAGCCTGTGTGCATACCTCCCCTAAGATTGTCTCCTCCTCTAACTACACCCTTAAGAGAAATAATGGCACTTTGATCCTAACACCTTCCTATCTGACTTCCTTTACGCTAACCGGCAGGACTTCTATTTGGCCCCTTCGGTAGATGAGGCTTACGAAGTCTTCAACAATATCATCCTTGGCTCCATTAACAAACATGCACCTCTAGTCAAAACCTGCACTAAGAAGAAATCATGCCCATGGTTCACCGCTAGCTTGAAAACAGAGTTGCTACATAGGGACTCTCTCTGGAAAAGGGCAAGGAAATCCAAACAGCCTGCTGACTGGGCAGCCTTCAGAGCTGCTAGAAACAGGTGCACTAGATTAACTAGGGATGCAAAGTCTACTTATTATCACTCTGAACTTGAATCCTCATCTAATTGCACACCTAAATTCTGAAAAACTTTAAAGGAAATATAAGGCCACAGCTCATCTAGTCCATTCCCACCAAAAATCTTGACTGGTGGTTTCTTCACCTCTGACAAACAGGAAATCCTTGACCTCTTTAACATCCCTTTTGCCACAGCAGACTTAGCCTTCAACGCCTCACCGGCCAGCAGCCTCCGAGTGCAATTGTGCAACCTGAGCCCTGCTTGCCCTGACCTAGCCTCATCTACCCAGGGTAAAGCCTTCTCATTTAGAACTGTTACTGTGAATCAGGTAGAGGACCTCCTGCTCCAGTTAGACACCAGAAAGAGCACAGGTGCAGACCTCATTGAACCATACTACCTTAAACTTGGCTACTACGTCTTGTCCCCCCCCCCCAAATCATACTCCTTTTTAATATGTTCCTCACCCAGGGCATCCTCCCTGCCATATGGAAAACAGCCCACGTTATACCGCGTTTTAAATCAGGCAACGCTAGTGATCTAAATAACTACCGTCCAATATCCTGACTTCCTTTTTTATCTAAACTACTTGAAAAGGTGGTTAATGCCCAACTTAGGCATTACTTAGAAGGCTAACCTGCTAAATCCTGCCCAGTCTGGCTTTCGGCCCCTCACAGCACTATCTCAGCACTTGCTAAGGTGACGAATGATTGGCTGAATGCCTTGGATGCTAGAAACTATGTATGTGCCCTGTTTCTTGACCTCAGCAAAGCCTTTGATACAGTGGATCTCACACCCTGCTGTTGACCACTCTAAGGGATATTGGTGTCAACAATCTGGCCCTAAAATGGTTTTCTAACTACCTTACCAACCGCTATCAGCTGATCAAAGCAGGGGGCGACCTCTCCTCCTTGAAAACCCTTCCAAGAGGTGTACCCCAAGGGTTCATTCTTGGCTTGCTTTTATTCACCATTTATATAAACAACTTAAACTCTGGAGTCAAGTCAACAAACATTCATCTGTTTGCTGACAATACTGTGTTATACATTGCCGGGCCCTCCTTGGAAAATGCATGCAATGACTTCCAAATGGAATTTAATCACTTAACAGAAGAATCTTTTGCGCTCAAAGCTCCTCTCAAATGCTAAGAAAATGAAGGTTATGGTTTTCACCCCATCAGTGAATGCCTCCAAACCCTGCATCGCAGGAACGGACCCTCAAATCCTCACCCTGCTTGGTGTGCCATTGGATTACGTGGAATCCTTTAAATACCTGGGGAGTTTGGTTAGACTTTAAACTATCATTCAAAGTCTATATAGAAGAAATCTCAAAAAAACTGAAATGGAGACTCAGGATTTTCTTTAGAATCAGGCATTTCCTAACACAGGAGGGGAAAAAAGGTTAGTTCAAACTACATTTATGCCTCTTCTAGACTATGCTGATTTCTTGTACGGGCATAGCTCGAGTGCGGCCCTTTCCAAACTCGACTCCCTTTATCATCGGACACTTAGATGTGTTACAGATGCCCCCCTATTCTACACATTACTGTACAATCTATGCTACCATAAGATGGAGTTCACTTAATCTTAGGAGACAAAAGAATGCAGTGCTCTGGACTTATTAATAAGCTGCCAAAATATATCAAAGACTGCTTGCCTGTCTGCATTCTGGGCACTTACCTTTTAAGAAGCCTCTTTTATAGTTCTCTCTTGATCCCTAAAACTAGAATGCATTTTGGCAGAGTGGCAATAAGCCACACCCTCTCTGCTCTTTGGAATAATGCACAAAAAACGCTTCAGTTCGTATGCTCGGTGTCACTGTCCCTCTTCAAAAAATTGTGCTCGCAGTCTCTTAGAGACTTGCAGCTGCTTCGCCAATGACCTTCTAATGTAATGACCCTGCCTTCCCTGTAGTTCCTTCACCCTTACCTAAAAAAAAAAAGGTTCCTTCCCTAATTTCTGCATCAGGCTCTCCTCTGTCTGTTGGGTATAACCTCCTGCCCCAGTCACTTGACATTTTTACCCCTCCTCTGGCCTTCTTAACTTCTTCCTTTTCTATATCATTTTTTCTACGTTTAGAGTAGTTCTTGCATACAAAATGTGTATACACTGTGTAATTTTCTTACATAGTACTCCGACTATTTTTGTAACGTGTCCTTTCTGTATAGTGTATAGTATACTATTTATATGCTGACATGAATACCCTTGCCCTGTATATATTGGTACGTCGTTTGACATTGTAATTCCTTGTATGTATCATGTTGCCTTGCCCTATACTTATTGTATATATCTGAACGCTGTCTGCCATTGTAAATTCCTTGTATGTATCATGTTACTGCTTGTGAACCTTCCAGGTCCACCTCGAAAATGAGTTTATCTCAATGGTGTTCTGCCTGGTAAAATAAAGATTTGATTGATTGATTGATTGAGTACTGCCTGGATGAGATCCAGAGCTGGGTGACACACAACTGGCTGTGACTCAGTCAAGACAAGATGGAGGTACTAGTGGTGGAGCCAGGTCGACGCTGTGATGGGAGGGGATTAGAGGATCTCCCTGGGCTTGTTCTTGGGGGTGCTTCCCTGGTCTCCTCGACTCAAGTGAAGGATCTGGGAGTGGTTCTGGATGACAGCCTGACATTTGAGGCTCAGGTGTCAGCCGTCATTAAGAGTGGTTTCTATCACTTGAGGAACATTGCTTGGATCCAAGCCCTGATTCCATCTGACTGCACACCCTGGTGCATGCTTTCGTTGCATCCAGGATGGACTACTGCAATGCCCTATACCTGGGGCTATCTGGAGGCAACCTTCACTGGCTGCAACTGGTGCAGAATGTGGTGGCAAGGTTGTTGATAGGCATTTCTAAATTTGACCATGTCACACTTGTCCTTCGTGGACTGCACTGGTTGCTAGTGAGGTGGAGGATTGCCTTCAGGTTCAGGTTACTGATCTATAAAGCCCTGCATGGGAGGGGACCAGCCTACCTGCAAGACCTCCTGATTCCTCACCACCCGTCACTGGCTCTCTGTTCTGCCGAAGGCTGTTTCCTGGTGGTTCTCAGGGCTAGGCTACGGCAATCTGGGGATCAATCTTTTTTTGGTTGCCACACCAGCCTTGTGGAGCTCTTTTCCTTGACATCTGCGGGAGGCACCCTCGATAGAAGCCTTTAAAAGAGGGCTGAAAATGCTGCTATTTGAGAAGGTGTTTAATTTGGTTTGAAAATTCCTTGCTGATTTATCAACTAAGTGAATTATTGACTATTGGAGATGTTGTTAGAATTGTGATTTATTATGTTATTGTTAGTATCATTAATATATAGTATATTGTTGATTGGATGGGGTGGAATTTGCATGGTCTCTGCTACATGAGCTGTACGATGTGAGTTTGTATTATGTATGTTTTTAATAGTGTTACGCGCTCTGAGCCTATATGAAGGAGCGCTATATAAGTAAAGTTCCTATCCTGTCCTATTCTCCCAGTTATGTAGGACTTAAATCAGCACAGCACAGTGCCGGTGAGTCCCACGTAGTCCCTCGGTGATCCAAAAGTACACCATGGTCAACAGTACTGAATGCTGACAAGAGATCTAACAGGACCAAGATGGTACAAAATCCCTGATCCCTTGTCAAGAGGAGATCATTTGTCACTCTAAGAGGGCAGTCTCCATGCTGTGGCAAGACTGAAAACCTGACTGGAGAAGTTCATAGATGTTAAACTGTTCAAGGCATTCAACAAGTTGCTCAGCCACCACCTTTTCAATAATTTTCCCCAGAAAGAGGAGATTAGAGACAGAGCTGTCAGGGTTTGACAGATTTTAAAATTGGGTAATTGCCCACGGACAAGTGGCTTGTCAAAAAGTAGTTGTCCCGGTGCTCGAGTTTGGTAGTCCTGGTATAAAATGGCATATTTTTTGTGGAAAGTATAAAAATACAGAAACCTAAACAGATTTATTGTAGTATCAGTGATTTAGTGTTGTAATAGACAATAAGGAGAATAATATGATTTTTTTTTTTGGTCAGGATGGAGAGTATTGTGGCAGAATTGGCACATGGTCCCAACAGCACAGTCAGTGAGAACATCGTGCAGCAGACAGTACAGCATCAGTATCAGGAAAAGTTATAGTAGGAGACCTGAGGCTGATCATGCTCCAGTCGGAGCATCATATTCACTGTCATCATCAACACTAGCGACAGCCTCAGGGACATTTTCATATAAATCAGCATCAGCAGAACTAGTAGTTGAACAATCATGACCATGAATGTGGCATGTGCCAGGACCATATAGTAGCCAGTGGTTGTTAGCTTGATCCAGATCAAAGCTGTCTAATGCAGGACCTTCAACTGCTATATGCAGACATGACTGAAGTGTGTCATCAGCCAAACTTATTCTTGTTTTTGTTTTTATAAGATTCTGAATGGAGAATACTCTCTCACATTTAGCTGTAGACACACTCATAGCCAGTATCATTTCTGTTAGATCAAGGATGTGGGCAAGCTGGGCCGGTCTCTCTCGCAGTAGTCATGAATATACTTGCAGATATGGCTTATCAACTGCAAATTTAAACATTGCTTTGAATGCAGAATACTCCCTTTGTATACTGGTTACGTGATCTTCAGAAGAAAAGTTGCGAAAATAGTCTCACAAATTACTTAAATCAGTCGTCCCAAACTGCGCAAGTTCTTCTCGTGATAGATTGAAATTTTTGAAATCTAAACAACTGAACCAATTTAGAGGTTCCTCCAAGAAATTCCGAAAATGCTGGTCAATGTAAGATACTGCTGCATCTATTAAATTTTGCAGCTGAGTATCAGTCGTGAAATTTACTTCTGGACAATTCCCTTTGAAGGTAAAAGGAACAATCTTGTCCTCAGTGCCACATTTTGAAATTAGGTAGTTCATGCATTTCTCTGCAGGATTATATTGGGCTAGAAATGATGTCTTAAACTTTCCAGGTCTTATTTTTAGCTCCGTCAACTGGAGTAAGCATGCCTCGATGAGTTGGGAGACTTCTAATATTAGCAGGTCATCCTTTTGAAATTCCAGTGAGAGATTTTTCAATATTGGCAAAAAAATCCTGCGGAATAAACAGTGATTTTACAAACTGTACTGAGTGTGCATCTCTTAGAAGGGCCTTTGCTTTGGCACCATCATCACCAGCAGAGTTTGCGACATGTTCGAGATGTTGAACTACTGTGGGCAGGTTGACTTGAACAGCATGAACTGAATGGGTCTTACTTGCAAGCCAACACACTTGCTTTATTAATAATAATAATGATATTTTTTATTTATATTGCGCCTTTCAAATATCAAGGTGCATTTCAATAAACTGAGATAAAATACAGAATACCAAAAAACAAAGGTACAAAAGAAATAATATAAAACACACACAACAATTAATGATCAATCAAAAACCATATGCCATTTCCCATAGAAAAGATTTAAGAGCCTGTTTAAAACTCCCCACGGTCGTACACTCCCTTATCCAATGTGGTAGAGAATTCCAAAGGGAAGGGGCTGCACACATAAAAGCCCAGGCCCCAGCTGATTTTGATATTACCCTTGGAATCTCTAGTAACCCCTCGTCGGCTGAGCGGGGCGTTCTCACAGGGCGGTAAGGAATCGGGAGTTCTTTCAGGTAATCAGGGCCCAGATCATGCAGGGCTTTAAAAGTCAGTAATCCGACTTTGAAGGTGATCCGCCACTGAACTGGCAGCCAGTGCAGTTCCCGCAGCACCGGAGTCATATGGGAAGATCTGGGAGTACCGTCAATACTAGACTGCGAATTCTGCAGTAGCTGCAAGCGGCAGATATCAACCCCAGAGCCAAGGTAAGTGAGTTGCAGTAGTCAGGCGTGAGGTCACAAAGGCATGGATCAAAGTTGGCAGATCACTGGACGGAATGAGGTGCTTGATTCTGGCGATGTTTCTTAGATGATAGAAAGATGATTTTACCACTGCTGACACCTGAGATGGAGAGTAAGCCCGCATCTAATATTACCCCAGATCTCGCACCCATTCAGAGACCTGTGGCTAAACATCCCACAAAAATACTCCAGATGGGGTGCCGGCCACAGTTCCCCCTATCCGGCGATCCGGATCCAATACCAGCACCTCCGTCTTTCCAGAGTTCAATTTCAGCCAACTGGACCTCATCCAATTCTGGATTTCATTCAGGCAGCTGTTAAATACTGAGATAGCTCCTTCCTGGTCGGGTGCAAAGGACAGGTACAGCTGGGTATCATCTGCATAACAGTGAAACCTTAGCCCATACCATCTCACAATGTCTCCGAGGGGAAGCATGTACACCTCAAACAACATGGGGGACAATATAGAGCCCTGAGGAACCCCACAAAATAGAGAGATGGGATCAGAGGAAAAAAACCTGAAGCCACCCTCTGAGTTTTTCTGGTGAGGTATGAGGTGAACCATCTGAGAACAATCCCAGAGAGTTCACAAATACATCTCAGGCGCTCAAGAAGGACCCCATGGTCAATGGTGTCAAATGCTGATGACAGATCTAATAGTACAAAAATGGACCATTTTCTCTGGTCTCTCGTCATCAGGAGATCATTGAGCACCCAAACCAGTGCAGTCTCGATACTGTGCCTCTTTCGAAAACCTGATTGGAGAGGTTCATAGATGCTATGGATGGTCAAATGGTTCTCCAACTGGGCTGCCACCACCTTCTCGATCACCTTCCCTACAAAGGGGAGGTTCGATATAGGTCTGTAGTTGGCAAGACAGTCTGGGTCCAGAGATTCTTTCTTCAACAAGGGTGTCACCACTGCCTCTTTCAAGTAATGGGGATATTCACCCAAGTCAAGGGAACACCAGACTATCTGTGCTAGAACCAGTAGAAAGGGCTCCCCACACCCTAAAATTAGGGAAGTAGGACCTGGATCTAAACTACAACAGCTAGGACGCAGCCCTTGGACAATCTGCATAATGTCCACTATTTCTGGATGGTCGAAGGTACTCCAGGAAAACGGAGGGACAGTGACCCGATCCTGGACATTCGCAACCCGCATAGAGCATGTCAAACAGATGTCTGACCTTATGTCAGCCACCTTATCAACAAAGAACCGAGCAATCTCATCACACTGTAATTGTGAAAATGCTCTACGGAGCTGTAGACAGGTTGGGTTGCACAATCTGTCCACAGTTCTGAATAGCTGAGCTGGTCGGTTCTGAGCGGCAGAAATTTCCCCGGACAGGAAGTCTGCCTTCTTACGGGAAATTTCTGACTGATAGAATTGGTAATGTTCTAGTAGTCTAAGGTGGTCGGCATCCAGGCCAGACCTCCACCAACGATGTTCTAACCTGCGACCACATTGCCGCAACTCCCTCAGAGCCCCATCAAACCATGGGGCCCGAGGTCGAAAGGGAGAGAGAATACACATGAACTGGAGCAATACAATTCAGGGCAGAGGTAATGGCGGTGTTGTAAGCCACAACTAATGCCTCTGGATCATTGCAGTGCTCAGGAAATAGTGATAGGTCAAGAACCGCAGCAAGGCCATTGGATGAAATATTCCGTAAAGGGCGGTACTTGACCATCTCCACAGGGGTCGGCCTTCAGAGTGGGGCACCAAAGTTGAATCTCACAATGTAGTGATCTGACCAACTGACTGGTTCCACCCCCACGTCAGAGGCCTCGATCCCCAGGAGGAAGACCAAGTCAAGAGAATGGCCACCTTTAAGTGTAACAGCGGTAACCACCTGTGTTAGGTCCAATGAGTCCATTAACTGGAGGAAGTGTTGTCCAAAAACCGAGAGTTCATCTTCGACCTATGCATTAAAGTCACCCAGGACCATCAGCCTGGGAGACTCAAAAGCCAAGTCGACAACGAAGTCCGCTACTTCTGTAAGGAATTGCTTTCCATTTCCTGGTGGACGGTAGATGACAGCAATTTGATAGCCCACACCTGCTACAACGGCATATTCAAAAGAGATGGTCTCCTCAACTGGAACACTAGTAAGAGCCAATTCGGTCTTAAAACAGATCGCAACCCCCCCCCCACGGTCCAACCTCGGGCGATGTATCACCATATACTCGGCTGGAATTGCGGCCTCCAATATAGGTCCCGCATTATTATCCAGCCAGGTCTCGGTGATGCAAGCCAGATCTGTCAAGCCAACAAGATCTGAAATTACAGCAGTCTTGTTCCGGACAGACCTGACATTGCACAACATTGCCTGGGTTGGACAAAACTCCTGGGCTGCCCTGACTGCCTGCCCATCACTGAAGATGGTGCCCTTGGGTATGGGGACCAAACAGGATGGTCCACGCTCTAAGTTCCACTTTGCCCCAGGGCATCTCCTGGGCTTAATTACCCTAATGGGAGTGTTCTGCTCCACTCGCCTCCACTGTTCACCCCCGTCCCCTCCCCTCCTACGGGCAATGCCTAAAGCATGACAACGTTGGTAGATGGAAAACCAGAGGGAGTATAAAAGGCGGAGGGTGGAGAGCAGAGAACTGAGTAGCACACGACCGGGGGCAACAGGTAGGCACATCTTAAACAATACAAATCCTCAAATAAACAAAGCAAAAAATAAATACTGAAAATCAATTCCTTATACACTTAAATCAAACTAAATAACTACAATAACTAAACTACTAAATAAAGATAGCTACATCAATAAATAACTAAACAAGACCCAATTAACTCCCCCCCCCCAAAAACTCTCACCGTGTTGAGGATGGGAAGAAAAAACAATAACTAAAACATAAACAAATCAACAAATTCCCTCTAAAAAACCCTCACAGCAAAGGTAAAAGAGAGGCGTACACAGTATTAACAAACCAATTAAAAAATAATAGTTATAATATTAATAATTGGCACTCTCACTGCCAAACAGTTACATTTTTTTGTCCGGAGTCTTGATGTTAGGTGCAGTTCTGCAAGAGTAATTATAAAGAACCAGAATATGAAGCCGTGGAGCTCTCACCCCCACTCAAAAATGAAATGTACAATTGCTGTTCTCTCACCACAGCAGTAATCAGTAAAAATAAAAATATAAAACCAGAGGCCCTCTCACTGCCTCACCAGTTCAACAGCCAAATACCAGCGAGCCCATAAATCACCATAGGGATTCACCACTTTAGTCTTGATCAAAAATAGTCTCCTTCTACCCCAAGGAAGGGAGCCAGATTATCCATAGTAGCACTTTAACCAAAAGACCTGGAATACAGACCAGAGTTAAAGATGAACAGTCTGTTGAAAACAATGTCTAGGTCGAAACAGGCAATAGTTGCTTCCGACTCATGCAGAATAATGAAATAGTTCCTTGATAGATGTTTTTCCAGCAGCCAAACAGTCAGGACCAAAGGGTAACAGACGGTTTGCAGCTAGCCCAAACCAAGACCCCCCCACCTGGGTCAGAGCCCCGAAACAGAGCGATCCTATAATCACACCGTGCTGAGGACTTCCCGGGATGACCAAAGAAATAACACCCTCCAGTGAACTCCTGCTCAGCCTGTCGCCCCCAGAGAGCTCAGTTCGAGCCGCCGCTCCCCAGTCAGAAACCCCGTCCCAGCCGAATTACACAGCAACAGTCAGTTTAAGGAGGCAAGAGTAAAAACTCCATGTTTAAAGTAAATCCAAAACATCTGATAACAGGCTCACCATCTCCCAAGTATAAGAAGTAAGCGGTTCTTGTGATTAGAAATCCAAACCTCCTCACGCTCTTCTAAATGGCAGGACTTCACGATCTTCCAAGTGGCAGGATTCCTCAAATGGCATCTACACTTCCAGAATAAAATTCTGGTCCTAATTGATACTAAAACAAGCAAAAATCAAGCGTGTGCTGCGTTATAGAAGTTTTATAAAAAACGATTTCACCCCGATGGCAGACAACAAATCAAATTGCTACCAGGTGCATAAAAGCCGCCAAAACAGCTTAAAAATGAGAAAACGATCTCAACACAATAAAACGCAGCGCAAACGGATGGTAAAGCAGCACTACAGAATCTGTTAATAAAGCAACAAAACAAAACAATAGGGCAAAAACGGCCAAACAGTAAGGCAAACAACCAGACAGTAAGGCAGCAAGATCAAACACCACAGGCAACAGTCCAACAGCTAGCCCGGCGTGGCCGCCATCTTGTATGAAGTGTAGCAAAGGAAATGAGCCAGTTCTGTGTGTATGACATCTATTATTTCCTGTAGTTCCCTAAGTTTCTTGGGACTGTAGTGGTAAAATTTAAAAATTCCTTTTGGGGTGTTTTCTACTTTTTGAACAAAGGAATTTTTTTTCATGATGTCAAAAACTACTAACTCCAGTTTGGGGGCTACGCAATACATGGGTATTACAGTAAGGATATGTTGTCTGATTTTTACTATGGTGCCACCTGTATTTTTTCAAATGAATTTTTGTAATTTATTTCAAAAAGATCAGGCTAACACTACTTTCACCTATCCCCCAGGTAATTGTATATCAATATCAGTATCTGATGTACATGCCAAGCTTATTAATCTTAGAAACAAAATAAGTGTATCTCCAGATGATATTTCAGGTAATTATTTATATGTACTGGCTAATAGTTTGTCTCTACCTCTGAAATTACTTTTTGAACATTGCCTGAACTATAATTATGTACCTGAATCATGGAAAAGAGCGTATGTGATTCCTATTTATAGAAAAGGCCCTAGGTGCGATTGGGAAAACTATAGGCCTATAAGCCTTACATCGCCCGTGGGAAAAGTACTTGAAAGCATACTAAAAGATCTGATTTCATTATCTCTTGAGAATATTGATATGGAACAACATAGTTTCAAAAAGGGAAGAGGGTGTCTGACCAATTTACTTTGTTATAATGAAAATCTAAGTGTGCAGTTGAATAACAAAACTCCATATGATGTTATTTACATAGAGTTCAGTAAGGCCTTTGATCTTCTCCCCCACTGGGCATTATTACATAAATTAAAACACTTTAATATTATTCTTAATTTGGTGGTATGGATATCAAATTGGTTAGATAAACGATCTCAGCAGGTATTGATAAACGGTCGGCTCTCTAGAAAGGGTCTTGTCACAAGCGGGGTTCCACAGGGATCTGTACTGGGCCCTTGTCTCTTCCAGTTATTCATAGCTGACATTACAAAACATTGTTTTTCCAATACAGTCAAATATGCAGACAACATTAAAATAGGTGCACCATGTTTAAACTGTGAGCAAATAGCCCAACTTCAAAATGATTTGGATAAAATAACTCAGTGGATCTCTACATGGGGGTTGAAAGTAAATCATAATAAGTGCAGAGTTATGGATTTTGGAACAGAAAATCCCAGGCATGTATATACATTGGATAATGGGATGTTAATCAGTACAGAAACAGAGAAGGATCTGGGAGTACTGATATCTGATGATGTCCTCCCCAATTTACAGATAAATGAGGTACTTTTAAGAGCAAATCGGATTATTTGGGCAATTAAACATAATATTAAATCCAGGGATAGCAGAATATTGATGCCCCTATATAGAGCATATGTCATCCCTCATTTGGACTTTCTATCACAAATATGGTGTCCCTTTAAAAAACAGGCTATAAACCTTTTAGAAAAGGTACAAAGGGGTTATACTAAAATGGTGAAAGGTTTAAAGGAGGTCCCATATGAGATTAGACTAACCACCTTAAACCTGATGCTCCTGATGCCTGTCTATCAGGCGATTGAGAGGTGATCTTCTACTCATGTATGATGTTATAAATGACCCATATTTAATAACAAACCTGGGCTTTAGTTTTAAGGAGAATACCTATAATTGTAGAGGTCACCCTCTACAGCTGCAATCGAAGAGATTCAATTATGTTCCTCGTACATTTTTTTTTTTAGATTGCATATTATTAAACCATGTAACGCACTCCCAATCGAAGTGATAGTCAGTAGTTCTAAAATTATCTTTAAATCAAGACTTGATAAGTTAATTCTCTCTGGCTCTATTTGTAATTATTATTAGTATACAGGAGCATTTATGGACCCATAGGTTCTCTTGCTCCTAAAACATTCCTATTATGATTCCTAGTATGATTCCTGTATGGCCCATCATCACACTGGCACCATCAAAGTTGGCAGATACGAGAACCGGACCAGGCTTGCTCACATCGTTAAGTTCCACAAAAGAAAAATCAACAGACTGAAGCGCAGAGCTTATTACTTTAAAAACTCCATCTGCATGAGAATGTTCTAGAGGTACAGCTGTAATTAATACAGTTGTAACTTTTTTGTCTGTGCCATCAACAAAACAAAGGAAAACATTTTCCCACTCTACAATGCTTGCATCTGTACTGCCATTTGCAAGAACAGTTACGAATTTTGTAGTTTTGACAGCCTGGATCTGGGTTTTAGACATGACAGCTGATATTGCATTACAGAAATCTCTGGCCCATTTACCATTTGCATGATTGCTGCCGAAGTTAACCCCATTTTTTTCTTGCAATGTGCAAAGCCACTCCATATCTGAGAAAGGACGTACATTTTTAGCCAAGGACTATGCAGTGTTAAATAAATGCCTCAGTTTATTTTTGGTGGCTTCCTCCATCTGAGAAAATGCATGATATATTGCTGTTTCAGATATGTTAAAGTTGACTGCACATTGACCAGTTTTGTGATTATGCTGGTTTCCACAAATTATATGTGAATTTGATTTGTCATGGGCTCTCACTGACTCAATTCTGAAATTATTTGAACCAGTGGCAAACACGTTAGATTACCAGAGCAAAGAAAATAATTAAGGCTTCTTTTGGCTAGGCAGATTTATTGTGTGTTGTTATTTTTATTTTGTACTCTCAGGGATTGTTGCTGTTTGTTGCTAACATTTTATTGCTTAATTTTTCTCTGATTCAAATTGTTGTTGATAGGTATACCTTCTGCTGCATTATTACAGGGTGTGCTTACAGGTGTGTTCTTACAAATTACTGCTGTAATCTTCTGATTCAGATTGTCTTTTGCAAGGTATATCTTCTGTTACTGCTTTATTTTTCTCTGCAGCAAAGTGTTTCTTGCAGGGTATATCTGCTGTGAAATTATTACAGGTGGTGCTTACATTTTTGTGACTTTTTATCATTAGGCTAAGCAAAATTACTGTTTGCCACTATTTTTTTTTTTAGCTGAAAGGTTTTTGGTTTTTCCCAGAGGTGTTGCAGTCTCCTTCTCATATTGAAAGAGCTAATTGCTTTCCTCCCACAGCTCTTCCAGAGGATTAGGTGTGTAACTGAGGGGTGGAGCTGGGAAACTGTTAGTAACTTCCAACAGAAGGAAGGGTTAAAAGGTCAGGTTGGTTGATATCTTGGAGGTGGAAGACTAGGTTTGCTGGTAAAAGGCACCTAGCTTCACCTGAGCTCTTTTCTTATAGGTTGCTTGAAAGGACAGAGCAAAGAACCTTACCAGAGCAAGGAAAAGGATTAAGGCTTATTTTGGCTAGGCAGATTTATTGTGTGTTGTTATTTTTATTTTGTACTCAGAGGGATTGTTACTGTTTGTTGCTAACATTTTTATTGCTTTATTTTTTTCTCTGATTCAAATTGTTGTTGCTGGGTGCACCTTCTGCTGCATTAGTACAGGGTGTGCCTACTGGTGTGTGCTTACAGATTACTGCTGTAATCTTTGGATTCAAATTGTCTTTTGCAAGGTATATCTTCTGTTACTGCTTAATTTTTCTCTGTAGCAAAGTGTTTCTTACAGGGTATATATTCTGTGAAATTATTACAGGTGGTGCTTTACAGGTTTTATAGGTTTATCTATCATTAGGATAGGCTTTCAGGGTGACTGCATTTGTTGATGGTTGATTGTTTCTGCTCTTACCTCCTTGTTTCTTTCGTCCATGGTTCTTTTTCAGCAGGGGAAGGGCCCAGCCACCCACTCCCATCCCCAACCACCCCACACTACTCTCCTTTCATAGGGTAGCACAGTCATGGCATTTCCTGTAGGAAAGCAGGAAGAGGTAGATCAGAGGGGTATCCACACAGTGACCTCATTTACAGGGACACAAGTAATTTAACTTGTTATAACAAATTATACAAAAACAAACAAATCACAAAATCAAACTTTTGCTTTCATTTTCCTCCTTCTAATTACTCTGACCAGGTTATAAACCCAGCAACTTATCTGGAATGGATATTATTAACTGCAGGTACTGTGGGACACTTTTCAAAAGCGCAGTTTTACAGGATTTAGGACACTGTCCTACATGCTGGGCCATTGGATATCTAAGGGCTCAGCCCCAGGCAGCATGGGCAGAGATTGTATGCCTCAAATCGCATCTTCAGGAGGAAATATTAGAACCACCTGCCATCTCCCCAACATCCAACAGAAGCACCTTGACCGCAGAGGGTAGTTGGTCCAGAAGGTAGGTGGTTAGCAGAGGCAAATCGGGTGCCCCATCACTTGGTGCTCTCCAACATATCACCTCCACAAACCATATAAAAACTACAAGCAGGTATCTGCCTCTATCTCTGAAATCAAGCAAAGGGGCAGAGGACACTGCAGAGCAGGACACTGTAGCACAGGAGTTAGCACAACAAAACTCACCCAAAACAGGAACCAAAACAAAAGAAGCAAAAAGGAAATCCAAAAAATGTCTGATCATAGGAGACTCCATGATTCGGGGAGTTGATACCTATTTCCAGCCAGGGGTAATGGTCAGATGTCTCCCAGGGGCATCAGCGTGGAGAGACACTGACCACATTGCTAAATTTATACAGGAAGCAGGAGAAAAATGTTGACATCCTGGTATACATAGGGACTAGCGATCTCGCCAGCCAGTCAGTTGTGAAGACCAAGGAACACCTGACCAGACTGGGTGACAAACTATCATCCATTTCATCTGGCATCTCCTTCTCTGAGAGCCTACCAGTCTGGGAGAGGGGGGCAGATGGATGGAAGGTCAAAGAATGGGAGATAGGGGAGCTAAACATGTGACTCAAGGGCTGGTGCCAGGGGAAAAGACACAAATTTGTAGGGAACTGACAGTTTTGGGAGCAAAAGTTCTTTAAATTTGATGGACTGCATCTGACTAAGGAGAGAGTCAGTGCATTGGGCAGAAGTTTGACATCTTTGCAGAATATTTAAACTAGCAAATGTGGAGAGGGGTGCAACACCCGATACATCAAATGGGAAGAACATCCCTCCCCCCTCAGATAGAGGTCAAACAGGAGTTCAGCATGTTTGTAGTTCATTTGCATCACCTGGTAACAAAAAAGGTCCAGCTCCCCATACGATGCACAGGGGAATCGCCAGACCTCACCCAACCACTAACACACCAAAATCTGGCCAATGGAAAATCACATACACAAATGCTTGCAGTCTGGGAAACAAGATTCCAGACCTGCAGGCAATAGTGACAGAGGCTAAACTGGACATAGTAGCCATTAGCGAGACATGGTTTACCAGTAACTACACTTGGGAGACTTCAGTACCTAGCTATGTACTGTTCAGAAGAGACCGAGGTGCAGAAAGGGGGGGATGGAGTGGTCCTTTATGTCAATGAAGATATCAAAGCTACAGAAATTCAGAATACACATAAGGAGCCAGGAGAACTGTGGGTCACCCTGGAAACAGGAAATGGGACAGCCATACGAACTGTGGTCTACAGGCCTCCAGAGCAGGGGGAGGACATAGACACATTACTGTTAGAAGATATACAAAACATGACAGCTAAACGGGAAGTTCTGACAATGGGAGACTTCAACATGCCAGATACAGATTGGTCAATACCAGCAAGAGCATCTGCCAGAACTAGACACATGGTTGATTCCCTGCAGGGGATGAGGTCCTCAAACAACTGGTACAACAACCCACAAGAGACAGGGCTATCCTAGATCTAGTACTAACGGGGAAAGGCTCACATATCTCCAGGTAGAAGGTCACCTGGGGGCCAGTGACCATCACATGGTATGGTTCCATTTGGCTGCTAGAACTAAATCATCCCATTCCAAGGCAAAAATATGGGACTTCAGAGGAACTGACTTTGGTAAGATGGCCAACAGAGTTAAGCTAACCCTCGCAAATAGAAATACAGGTGAGGGGATACAGGCAAAGTGGGCAAGCATTAAGGATGCAATACTTGAAGCAACATCCCATTGTGTTAGAGAGAAAAGGAAGTGCAAAAGAAGAAGGAAACCACATTGGTTCTCAAAAACAGTAGCAGAAAAGGTCAGAGCCAAAAGACTGGCCTTCAGGAAATATAAGGGAATGCAGCAGGATGCAGACAGGGAGGCATACCAAACTTCCCTAAGGGAAGCAGGGAAGGCAGTAAGGCAGGCAAAGGCCCAAACCGTGGAAACACTAGCATGAACAGTAAAAGAAGGTAACACAACTTTCTATAGCTACATTAGTGAAAGGAGAAAGCTCAGAGGGGGTATTGCTAAGATCAAAGGGGATAAAGGGGCGTGTGAAGAGGAGGACCATGTAAAAGCATTTATTCTAAATAGATACTTCTGCTCAGCATTTACTGAAGAGAAGGTAGGGCAGGGCCCACAGCTCAGCACCATGGACACAGGGGGGAGGGAGGTGTGCACTAGTCCCTTCACAAAAGAAAGGGTCCACAAGAGCTCAATAAGCACAGGGTGGACAAGGCAATGGGACCTGATGGCATACATCCCAGGGTACTAAAGGAGCTAAGGGTGGAACTAGCAGAGCCATTATCAGAACTGTTTAGTGAGTCTCTGAGCACAGGAGAGGTCCCAGAAGACTAGGGAAGGGCTCATGTGATCCCGCTCCACAAGAGTGGTAGCAGGGAGGAGGCAGGGAACTACAGACCAGTCAGTCTTACTTCAGTAGTGGGCAAGATTATGGAGGCACTCCTTGAGGAAAGAGTAGTGCAACACCTGGAATCCATAAGAGCACAGGATCCAAGACAGCATGGGTTTACAACAGGAAGGACCTGTCAAACTAATCTCATAGATTTCTTTGACTGGGTAACCAGAGTGGTGGGCCAAGGGGGAGCAGCTGATGTTTCCTACCTTGACTTCAGCAAAGCTTTCGATACTGTTCCACACAGAAGATTGATTAATAAGCTGGGTACGCTCGGAGTGGGTCAGACGTTGGTCAACTGGGTGGCAGACTGGTTTACGGTCAGAAAACAGAGTGGTGGTGGTAAATGGTATACAGTCAGAAGAGATGCAAGTCACAAGTGGGGTACCACGGGGATCAGTCCTGGGGCCAGTCCTCTTCAATATCTTCATCAATGACATTACAGATAGACTGGAGGGTAAGGTTTGTCTGTTTGCAGATGACACCAAGCTCTGCAACAGAGTAGATGATCCAGATGGGGTGGGCAGAATGAGAAGAGAGCTGGATAAACTGGCAAAATGGTCAGAAGAGTGGCAACTGGGGTTTAACGCAAAGAAGTGCAAGATCATACACATGGAAAACCCTGAGAGTCACCCTATAGGATCAAAGGGAGTTGTTGGCAGTCACAAGGGAAGAAAAAGATCTTGGCATCATCATCACAGATGACCTGAAATCATCCAAGCAGACCACTAAAGCAGTAGGTGAGGCTAGGGGGATGTTGGGGTGTATTGGTAGGGGTATCACAAGTCATAAGAGGGAGGTAATAATTCCTCTTTACAAGACACTGCTTTGGCCCCATCTGGAGTACTGCATGCAGTACTGGAGGCCACACCTTCACAAGGACAGTAACCAGATTGATGCAGTCCAGAGAAGGGCAACCAAAATGGTGCAGGAACTGCATCAGAAAACCTATGAGGACGGATTAACGGAGCTCAATACGTATACCCTAGAGCAAAGGAGGGAGAGAAGTGATATGATCAAAACATTCAAACACCTTAAGGGCATTAACAAGGTGAAAGAGTCTAACATGTTTCAACATAAGAAAAATAGCAGGAGAAGAGGACACAGCATGAGATTAGAGGGAGACTGATTAAGGGGTAATGTGAGGAAGTTCTTTTTCACAGAAAGGGTTGTGGATGCATAGAACGGCCTACCTCAGGAAGTGGTGGATATGAATACAGTGCAGAGCTTCAAACAGGCATGGGATAGGCATAAGGGGAGCAATACAGATGAGTATGAATAGATAGGCCATTGACAGAGCAAAGGCTGATGGCACATTCATAAGGTAGAAAAAGAAATGGGTGTACTGGATGGGCCTTGCGGTCCTTCAAACAACATGAAGTCTTGCTGTATTCGGACATAATGCAGTTAGCCCCAACACTTGAACTGCCCCGGAGAGCAAAGAGTTTACTCTATGCAGAAGCATAGAACGTTAAGCTTGAGCTTGGTTTTCAAACTTCTGTCTGTGGTACTTCCAAGTGTAACAGTCCGATTCTTTACTCTGCCTAACAGTGAAGTCGCTCCGGAGATTTCCTCTGCTTGGTTCGGTAAAAGAAAAATAAAGCATTCGGTTTAAACCGCATATTTTTGTTATTTTTGGATTTCCAGCCTCTGTCTACGGTACAGGTACTATGTAGATAGGTAGTGACTGTGTTTTATTTTGCTAAAAAGAGTGAAAATTGTCATTCTTCGGTTTCTTTCCGGTCGGTCCGGTTTGGAACCGACTTTGAAAAATTGTTCTCTCTTTCTGGGATTGGTGTGGTGTTCAGGTACCGATCGGTTTCAAAAGAACCTGACTTTTGTTGGTTCTTTTAAAAAGCCCATGACGCGGTTTGTAACCGATCGGTTGCTTTATTACCTGGCTTGAAAGCTTCTATAGGGTAATTTGTTAGGTTGGCCATGTCTGAGAAACCCAAGAAGAAAACCGGTCCCACTGGGTTTCAACACTGTACTGAGTGTGGGGAGGCCTTTGCCAAGGCCACAACCCCCACCTCATCTGTGCTTATTGTCTGAGGTTTGACCACCTCAAGTCAGACTGCCAAATCTGTAAAAACTTTCCTAAAACCACTCTAGATAAAAGACTGAGTAGGCTGAAGGAAAGGGAGGCCGAGAAGTACGTAGATCCGGATGGCCAGCCCGGTTCGGTTGCGGCCAAACCTGAGGAGTCGCCTACTGACCAAGGCGATACCTCCTCGGGCAAAAGGAGAGCCGATCTCGAGCGGTGGGTTCCGTCAAAGAAAAAGTGCAAGTCTGCCGGTTTGGATATTGTATCCCACTCTCCAACCGTGGACGAAATAGCCAAAGCGATTAGTATTGTCCAATCGCTGAGACCGGTTCTGTCTGAACCGATACCATCTGTTTGGTGCTCGGTTCGGTCAGATCCGTCTCCTCCAGATTATGACCCAGGTGCTTATTATGAGGAGTGGGAGGGAGATGAAGACTATCCCGGTGATGATGATGATGATGACGATGATGAAGGGGGTCTGGATGTGCCCATTGAACCAGCATCTCCTCAGACAGGACCTCAGGTGTCCCTCCTCCCAGGCTCTCTGAGTCCCCTTAACACTTTTTGTTCTACAAAAAGGTGGCACAAACCCTGCAGCCTCCCTTGGTTGAAGCATCAGAGGAGGATAAAGAGCCTGATTTTGTGGAAATGATGGACATCCCAGAGTCCAAAAAGCTGGCTATCCCTTTTCATAAATCTTTGGGGAAACAGACACACAAAATTTTACAAACCCCTAATTCAATACCTCCTGTGGATAAGAGAATGGACAGGAGGTATTCGTTATCAGGCTCAGCAGCGGAGTTCCTTTATAGTCATTGCAGCCATGTTGGGGTAGTGCAGGCTGCAGCCTATGACAGGGCTAACATTCCTTTTTCTTCATACACCCCCAGATAAGGACTCCAGGAAAGTGGATGCCATGGCCAAAAAACAGTATTTGGCATCCTCTTTGGGACTCAGGCAGGCTACTTATATGGCCTACACAGCCAGGTACCAGAAATCCAGATGGGACATGGTTCTGGAACTGGCTAAATAGGCCTCTCCCCAGCTAGCCAAGGAGCTGGAGGTGGTGGCTGCTGATGGAATTGAGGCATCCAAAATGCAATTTCATGCTCCTGTGGACTCCAGTGATGTGGCACCTAGAGCCATGGCTACATCTGTTTCTGTCAGAAGACATGCTTGGCTCAGATGTACTATACTTTCACAAGATACCCAGACTAAGGCCATAGATTTTCCTGTAGTAGGTAACTCTCTGTTTGGGGAGCAGACAGAGGCTTACATGAAGAAAATGGATGAATATAGGACCACGTACAGTAGTGCACAGGCCAAGGAAAGGCAGGCCACTCCGCACAAGCAGCAGTCTAGGGGCAGGGGCAGGCCCTTTCAAAGGCCTTTTTACCAAGCCCAGGCCTCCTCTCCCTTCCCACAGAGGGGGTTCTTTAGAGGGAGGGGCAGGAGGGGGATGAGCGGGGTTGCTCTCTCCTCCTCTCAGTCTAAGGCTCCTGCCATTCAGACACCCTGATGTGTCAGCCTGGGTCGACTCCCCATTTCCAGTAGGAGGCAGGCTGGCTTACTTCTTCCAGGCCTGGAAGTCTGTGACCTCAGACAAGTGGGTCCTGGAAGTAGTAAGCCAGGGACTAGCCCTCAACTTCAAAAAGTTTCCAAGAAGAAGGGCCAAGTCTTTTCCACCTGCATCAGTCTCAGAAACACTTGCCTTAGAGGCAGAGGTTTCCTCTCTTCTAGCGCTCAGAGCTATAGAGAAGGTTCCTACTCAGCACAAGGGAAAAGGACTGTATTCCAGGTACTTTCTTACCCCAAAGAAAACAGGGGAGTGGCGACCCATCCTAGACCTAAGGTATCTGAACAAACACATTTCAAAGCCCAAATTCAAAATGGTAACTTTGGGAATAATCCTTCCCTCCCTAAGGCCAGGGGATTGGCTAGCATCTCTGGACCTCAAGGATGCCTACTTACATATTTCTATCAGGTACTCCAACAGAAAATACCTCAGGTTCGAGTTGCCTTCAGGCCATTACCAATTCAGAGCCATGTCATTCGGTCTAACATCAGCGCCAAGGGTGTTCACAAAGTGCCTTGCAGTAGTGGTGGCTTACCTCAGAAGGCAGGGTATCACCATATTTCCATATCTGGATGATTGGCTGTTAGTGGGTCAGTCTCATTTACAGGTCAAGTCAACTCTTCAAACTACCCAGGACCTACTCAGCTCCTTGGGTTTTCTTCTCAATCTTCCAAAGTCTGTACTCGAACCACTTCAACTTCTCACCTTTATAGGCATAGAGTTGGACACTGTACAAGCAAAAGCCTTCCTTCCCTTGGCAAGGGTAAAGGTCCTAGTGGATCTCGCTTCCTCCTTTCGACCTCAGGTCTCCTGCCTAGCAAGATGGTTCCTCCAGCTCCTGGGCCACATGGCAGCTTCCACGGCAGAGGTGCAGGGAGCAAGGTTCCAGATGAGTGACATTCAATTTCCTCTGAGGTCTCTTGGGTCTCAAAAGAAGGATTCACTTACCAAACTGATTCCAGTGACTCAGACTCTGGTCCAAGCTCTCCAGTGGTGGCTGGACCAGGACAACCTCAGACAAAGGGTTCCATTTCTCCCTCAACTCCCATCAGTAGCTTTAACTATGGATGCTTCTCTCCTAGGATGGGGAACCCACCTGGGAGCCCTGACAGCTCAAGGGCTCTGGTATCCACAGGAGTCTCTCTTTTATATCAGTCTCCTGGAACTCAGGGCAGTTTTCCTAGCCCTGCACAGCTTCTCGGATTCAGTCAAGGGCAAGGTGGTCCAAGTCAGAATGGATAACACCAACACAATGTGGTACATCAACAAGCAGGGAGGCACTTGGTCCTTGGCCTTGTGCACAGAAGCCATGAAGCTGTGGTCTCTGGCCTATTCTCTTCAGACTTCTCTGGTAGCAGTTCAGCTTCCAGGGAAGGACAACATACTAGCAGATGCTCTGAGCAGAATTTCAAAGAGACACCACTAATGGTCCCTGGATCCTCAAATATTGAAGGTCATCTTCTCCAGGCGGGGCACTCCAGAGATAGATCTCTTTGCAGCACTGGACAATCATCAACTTCCTCTGTTTTATTGCAGACCTCCAGTCCTGGGGACGGTTCCCCAGGATGCTCTCTTTTTGGACTGGAAGGGCAGGTTTCTCTATGCCTTCCCTCTCTTCCCTCTGCTGTTCAGAGTTCTGATCAAGATCAGGACTCAACCCTGCACAGTGATACTGGTGGCTCCAGATTGGGCCAGACAGCCTTGGTATCCTCTACTGCTGTTCTTGTCCGTGTCATGTCCCCTGTCTCTGCCCAGGACATACAATCTCCTGTCCTTCTCCCAGGGGCGGATCTGGTACCCCAATCTCCAGTCTCTCCATCTCAAGGCCTGGCTCTTGAAGAGTTAGAATATGCAGCTCTACATCTTTCACAGGGAGTTCTGGATATTTTGAAGGTCTCTAGGAAACCTTCCACTAGAAAAACTTACAACTCCAAATGGAAAAGGTTCAGTATTTGGTGCTCTCAGAAAGGCATCCTGCCTGATTCTGCAGACATTTCCACAACCTTAGACTATCTAGTTCATCTCAATGGTTTAGGCCTTAGGCCTGCCACTCTGAACGTTCATCTAGCAGCTGTCTCTGCATTCCTCTCAGCAGGGAAGGGCTCTTCCCTGGCATCTCAGTCTGTTTTCAGAAAGTTTTTCAAAGATCTGGTTCACATTAACCCTCCCTTTAGGGAGCCCACTCCGCCTTGGGATCTTAATGTCTGCATAACTCAGCTAATGCAGCCACCCTTTGAACCTCTGGCTTCGGCTGAATTGAAGTACTTGACCTGGAAAACTGTGTTCCTGGTAGCTATTACTTCTGCCAGGCGGATTAGTGAGTTACAGTCTCTGTCAGTGGAACCTGGCTTCATCTCCTTTCATAGGGACAGAGTAGTCCTCAGAACCAATAGGAGGTTCTTGCCCAAAGTGGTTTCAGATTTTCATCTGAACCAGTCTGTATCTCTCCCTGTGTTTTTCACTGACCATTCTTCTTCAGGTGAAAGAAGGTTACACAGTCTGGACGTTAAGAGGGCCCTTAGCTACTACATTGAGGCACATAGAAATGACTGTCTTCAATTGTTTCTCACTTATGGTGAAGTGGAAAAGGGTAAGCCTGCCACTAAGAGAACTATTGCCAGGTGGATTGTTTCTAGTATGCAATTCTGTTACGACAAGTTGGGTAGGACACCCGCTTGAGGCCTGAGTGCTCACTCAACCAGGGGTACAGCTGCTTCTCTAGCTGCAGCCAGAGATATACCTTTGTTAGAGATCTGTAAAGCGGCCATCTGGAAAACAGTACATACTTTCACCAAGCATTGCTCCCTGGACATCCAGGCTAGGAGTGATGCTATGTTTGGTACAGCAGTACGGCAGAGCCTCTTCCCAAAGTAGGTTCTGCATTCCCTCCTCCATAGGGAACTGCTTGGTAGTCTGCATTATGTCTGAATACAGCAAGACTTCATGTTGTTTGAAGAAAGAATTACCCACCATAGTAATGTTGTTTCTTCTAATGGAGTCTTGCTGTATTCAGACCTCCCCCCCGCCTCCCCTCTCAGAACCTGGTTATGGGAAGTGGGCTGGCTAGCACAGTGTTGCACCTCAGGGGTGTACCTTGTACCCTAACTCTTGGCTGGGGTAGATGTTATTTTTTTTCTGGTGTTTTACTTAAATATTGTAACTACCTTTCCTTCTTGGGTTCTCGACTTGAGTCTTTTGGGGCCCAAAAAGAAATAGTTTGCCCTTTGGCTATATTTTGAACAGTTTCCATACTTTAGTATATTAGTTAGCTCGTAAGAGTCTGACGGTTACACTAGGAAGTACCACAGACAGAGGTTTGAAAACCAAGCTCGAGCTCAACGTTCTATGCTTCTGCATAGAGTTAACTCTTTCCTCTCCGGGGCAGTTCAAGTGCTGGGGCTAACTGCATTATGTCTGAATACAGCAAGACTCCATTAGAAGAAACAACATTACTATGGTGAGTAATTCTTTCTTATATAACCTCAGAACTAATCTTCTATTTGAATATGATAGTCCACATTGTTTTTATAAGGTCAGGTGACTGAAGCAAATTGTAGACTAAGATCAAATCACCTCTTATTCTTCTGTTTTGAAGTGAAAAGAGTCCGGTGGCCATAAGTCTATAGGGATAGTCAAGACATGCTAGTCTAGGCACCATTTTGGTGGCTGTCCTTTGACCTTGTTCCAACTGGGCTATATCACTTTTAAGACTCTGGTTCCAGAAGGGGGACCCATAGTCAAGGTAAGGTCTAATATAGGCCCTGAACAGGGGAATGAGGCATTGTTCAGAATGATTTATGAATGTTCATTTGATTTGCCTCAAGAGTCTATTTGCCATGTTGGAGATTTTAGTACAAGCATTCGGGAACTCGCTGTGTGAGGTCGAGAGGGCCTCAGCTCCTGCCCCTCCCGCCCCTTACAGCGCTGAAACGACAAGGCATTCGGGACTCGCCAGAGGTCGGTGAGGGCCTCAGTTTCACCCTTCCCGCCTTTGTAGCACTGAAACGGACAAGGCATTCGGGGACTCGCTGTGTGAGGTTGAGAGGGCCTCGGCTCCTGCCCTCCCCTGCCCCTCTTGCGGCGCTGAAACGGACAAGGCATTCGGGGACTCGCTGTGTGAGGTTGAGAGGGCCTCAGCTTCTGCCCTCCCGTGCCCCCCTTGCGGCGCTGAAATGGACAAGGCATTCGGGGACTCACTGTGTGAGGTCGAGAGAGCCTCAGCTCCTGCCCTCCCCCGCCCCCCTTGCAGAGCTGAAATGGACAAGGTAACTGCTGCAAAGAAATGCAAGGAGGGACTCTATTGAAAAACAAGCTGATTTTGCCTCAAAATACACTGATCTAGGGACCGGAATATCTGTAAGGGGCTTACCTTAACAATATAGCTGCCCCTTGCTGCTGGCTTCACACGAAGCCTCCTGGTGTGCTGTGAGGCTGCTGCTGTAGGGCCGGCGCCATTTTAGGTCGGCGCAGATGTTTAGACTGTTTTTGAATTAAGGCAATATCACCTCTGAGCTATTTAATTGCGTATTGTTGGTGTACCCTTAACTGTAACAACTGAATATAGACTGTTTCTGACTTCAGGCAACCTCATCACTGTCTATTTTATGCGAATTGTCAGTGTAGCCTAAACTGTGAAAACTGAATCAGTGTCCTAAAGAATGCAGATGTTGAGACCACAGAGCTGTTTAATACGATCTCCGCAGAGTAGCCTTAACTGCAACAGAGCTGTTAAAGTATGCAGACGGTTGAGCCTGTGTCTAATTTAAGGCTACCATGCCACTGGGCTGCATTGATATGCTTTAATATAATTTCTCAGTGGTAGCTCTTACTGGATCAGCGTCTTAAAGTATGCAGATGTTGTGACTGATTCTAATTTAAGGCATTCATGACGAGTTGAATTTAAATCTGAGAAAATTGTTCAATTGTTAATAAGGATGTCTAGAAAATGCCAGCATAGTTGGCTAGTTATGTTTGATTTCAACTTCTAAGCACAGGCGGCTGCATATCGTTGCTGCAACAGGCCCTATTACACCCTCCCCCTCCATCTCTCAAATACAAAACCCAGTGCTCACCTCCTCTATTTCCCATTACAGGCATTCGGGGACTCGCTGTGTGAGGTTGAGAGGGCCTCAGCTCCTGCCTTCCCCTGCCCCCCTTGCGGCGCTGAAACGGACAAGGTAACTGCTGCAAAGAAATGCAAGGAGGGACTCTATTGAAAAACAAGCTGATTTTACCGCAAAATACACTGATCTAGGGACCGGAATATCTGTAAGGGGCTTACCTTAACAATATAGCTGCCCCTTGCTGCTGGCTCCACACAAAGCCTCCTGGTGTGCTGTGAGGCTGCTGCTGTAGGGCCGGCTTTGCCCCGCTGGCTTCGCTATCTGCCCCGCCACCCCCACCACCACCCTTGGTCGGCACTCGAACTTATAGTGCCTTGGATGGTCATGTGAGCTGAATTGGATGGTCACGTGAGCTGAAAACACCTATCAGCTCACTTTGCCATCTGCAAGTTATACAGTTTTGCCACTAGGGGCTCACTGTCGTCTCTAGGATAACTACATATTCTTCTATAAGTTCACAGTTTCCCCCACTAGCGGTCTCCCTGTTTGCTTTTATGCATATTAACCTCAAAAAGGAAAACCTCTCCTCCCAAATTTTTCACTGTCACTGTCTAATACTTTCCCTATAGTCCTGGCAAAAATTGAATAGATGATCCTGTTCCAAACTACATGCCAGTATCAGCTTGTAACTTAGCTCTTCTCTAAGGCAACTCCTTCCTGCCATCAGGTCATAATGACCCCTCCATATGAGCCTCTTTTCATTATACTCCTGTCTGGACCCTTGCCAGATGCACGAGGTGGTGTCCGGGTTTCTCCTCCTAAGAGGAGTGATGGGCAGCTGACCCTTCCCCTTCCTTACTTACCTCCTGGTCATCTGGGTAGGACCCTTCTAGCCCTTGGGGGGGATATTGAACCTAATCCAGGTCCTTTCTCCCCAAATCTCACTCTCAACAACCCCTCATGCCCCTTGTGGGCGGATTCTAAAGGGATCAAACTTGCTCATATGAACATTGGCAGTCTGAGACACAAATTCCATGACCTGGAGGCATGGGTGTCGCTCTATAAGCCAGACGTTCTAGCCCTGACTGAAACCTGGCTCAAACCGCAGATCCTCCCCCACGAAGTGGAACTAGTGGACTACCTTACCTTTAGAAAAGACGTGGTAGGGATAAAGGGAAGAGGGGTTATTATTTACGTAAGTATTGACCTTCAAGCTTCAGAGTTGGACTTCCACTCCCGTAGTGACTCCCTAGCTGAAATGCTTTTCATAAAAATACTTCTTGGAAATACCAAACTCCTTACCTTAGGGGGTGTCTATCTCCCTCCCCAATCTGCTGCCTCCTCACTGGAATCCCTAGCAAGCCTTCTTGAGGACCACGTCTTGGGGGAGACCATACTCCTTAGGGATTTCAATCTCCACTGGCATCCCCTGCTAAAAACCCTCTGCTGGGCTCTCCATATACACAGGTCATCGACATCTCCACACGACATAATCCCAAGACTGGAAACCACTCTCTCATTGACTGGATCCTCGTCTCCTGCTCGGGCCATATTCTGTCAGCAGGGATTATGGCTGACACCCTGAGTGATCACTCGCCTATCTTCTGCGTCTGGTCCAACAAGCCTCCAAAAATTACCGCTAAGGTCATTGAAGCGAGGAACTACAGTAGGTTTGCACCAGTCGACTTCTGCTCTGATTTGTGGAACATCGACTGGACCCCTATTATGTCTCTCCTCTCACTTGATGAGGCTCTTGAATATTTCATTCAAGCCTTCTTGTCGGCATCAAATAAGCATGCTCCTATAAAAAAGCTCCGGGTACAGGGAAAATGCCATAAATGGTTGAACCCATTCCTCAAGCACTCCATGCTCCTCCGGGACAGAACATGGGGAAACTACAAATCCACTGGCAACAAATCTGACTGGGATAAGTACAGAGAGCTGAGAAATCAGTGTAAAAAGGCCTAAAAACAGGCCAAATCACAATACTTAAATGACCTCCAAACTAGGCACCTACGTGACCCCAAAAAATTCTGGGGCCACATAAACATACTCCTCAAAGGCTCCTCCAATAGTCAAATGGACTCCATCCTGGTGGGGGACTCACTGACCAATGTCCCATTAGTAGTTGCGGAGGCCTTCGGTGCCTACTTCACTAACCCAAGTGGCCCTCCCCCCCTTGACCTCTCCAGGCCTACCCATCTCTCTGGAGATACTTGGGTACACCCTCGGCCTCAATTCCACTTAAAGCTGGTCAGTCAGTCAGTCAGAGGTACTACCTCTCCTACACAAAATTAACCCCTCTTCCTCGGTAGGACATGACCAGCTTGAACCTCGCCTACTGAGGGCTGCCGCCCCGGCAATTGCCCGTCCTGTCACCCTACTCATAAATAGATTGCTTCAGGAAGGTGTTGTCCCAAAAATGTGGAAAGTAGTGACCATTGTCCCTGTCTACAAAAGTGGGTCCCGAGACAAATTGGGGAACTATAGACCAATCTCCCTACTTAGTCCCCTTGGGAAAATCCAGGAAAGTCTAGTCTCTAACCAACTTCAAGACTACCAGGAGCAGCACTTTCTCATGGCTGATGTGCACCATGGTTTTAGAAAGGGCCATGGTACAGATACTGCACTCATACAGCTCACTGCAGACATCCTTGCCTCTATGGACCAAGGCTCCTTCATTGACCTGTCCAAGGCCTTTGACTTGGTCAGACATAACCTCCTTCTATCAAAACTCTTGCATTTAGGACTGGATCACCACTCAATCTCATGGTTTGAGAGCTATCTGAGTGACCATACCCAAAAAGTCCGCTGGAAGGGTACCCAGTCTGTCCCTAGATCCGTTACTGCAGGGGTGCCTCAGGGCTCAATCCTGGGCTCCCCTGCTCTTTTCACTCTTCCTCAATAACATTGAGGGAAACTGCCCTCTCAGCAAACTCATTTTGTATGCGGATGACACCGTCATATACTGCAGTGATCCCCAACCTAGTGTCATAGCCATGAAACTGCAGAATAGTCTCTCAATACTTGAGGCCTGGTTCTCCACAAACTCCCTTAAACTCAATGAGGAAAAAACTAAAGCCGTACTGTTTGGTTCAAGATGACTGGGCCCTGACAGGAGTCAGCTGCTCTGCACAAACCAAGGAAAAAAAGTAGAGGTCATGGCCAGCTTCAAATACCTTGGGATCCATCTTGACCAAGAAATGACCTACCGACCCCACATCGACTCCATAACCAAGTCCACCCACCAAAAACTTGGCCTCCTTTACCGTCTAGGGAATTCCCTATCCTCGGTTGCACGAAGAGCAATTGCTAGCTGCAATCTCTTCCCCTCAATCCTATACAGAGCTCCTCTACTGCAGTTCCTCCGTGAGACGGAATTCAGCAAACTTTCCATATTCTATAACTGTGTGGTTCATTTCGCCACAAACTCCTCTCCTAGGAGGCATCATTGTGAGGCACTTAAGGAACTAAACTGGCCCACACTTCGGCACAAGCTAGCTTACCCCGTTGCCTGCTTTGCCTTCAAGTTCACTTCCATTGGTTCCCCTCTCCGCCTTAGATGGCTACTCTCTCCCAAAGAACTAATCCGAACCCTGCGATCATCTGAGAATCATCCCCTTAGCATCCCTAGGATTCGCTCCAACCAAGGCAAACGCTCCTTCAAATTTGCTGCCTCCCACCTATGGAACTCTCTTCCATCCAGCCTGACTGACTCATCCACCCTTACCCAATTCATGTCTGGACTCAAACTATATCTTCTAAATCTCAGTCTCTGTGGCTGTAACCGTTAGCTCCCTAGCCCAGGCCTCTTTTCCGCTGCACTGCCTTGAACCTCCCTTCATTCCTGGGTGTATCTCCTAATCTTTGATGTCAATTTACTGTTGTCTCCCTTCCCTACAAATTGGAGATGAAACTCTATGTCATAAGAGTCTGTCTGTGAATCATGTATACTGTTTCTATTCTACACTTGTATATCTAATGGAACTATTGTAATTAATGCTTGAGACTGTACTGTGAATCCTTACTTTACTCCTGTATACTGTCGCTAATGTCTATTTGTGCAACATATGTAACTACTGTAAAGAAAAAATGTCAATTGTCTTTTCTGTAACTAATTCCGGGTCACCCCTGAAAAAGGGACCTCCGGTCTCAGTGGGCTTACCCGGTTACCAGAATCTAAATAAATAAATAAATAAATTGATGTGAGTTTATTATTGACAAATATGCCCAAGTCTTTCTCACATTTAGATGTTTTGAGTGGCAACTTGCTGAGATAATATACATTGTTTGGGTTATTTTTCCCAAAGTGTATGACCACACGTTTATCCTGATTAAAGTGCATATCATTATGTTTAGCCCATTGTTCAGCTTTCTCCAGGTCGGATTTTAATGATGCTATATTATCATGATTATTAACCCTATCCCCTAGTTTTGTATCATCAGCAAATTTTGACATGTAATTGTTGGGCCCTGGCTGTAGGTCACAAATAAAAAGATTAAACAACGTGGGTCCTAAAGCTGATCCCTGTGGGACTCCACTCAACACTGTACCCCAGTCAGTCAGCACATCATTAATTCTGTCTCTTTGAGTTCTGTTGGTTAACCAGTCTGATGTCCAGTTTACAATTTCTGGGGCAGACCCAAATTATGCATTTTGGTTATGAGTTTATTGTGTGGGACTTTATCAAAAGCCTGACTGAAATCAAGTAGTACTACATCAGTGGGAATACCCACATCCAATAACGCACTAATATTATCATAAAATGATATCGAGTTAGTTGTGCATGAGTGCTTTGGTGTAAACCCATGCTGTAAAGAGTCTTGAATCCCTAGTCTTGTACACTCCTGCTCAATCTTCATCTTGATAACCCTTCCATGAATTTACCAACTACAGAGGTCAGGCTAATGGGGCGATAGTTCTGAACACTGCCTCTGTTACCTTTTTTAAATATCGGGGTGACAGTCGCCGTGTGCCACTCATTGGGTATGGAACTTTCTTGCAAGGATTTATTAAAAATAAGTGATAGGGGTTTGGAGATTGCCTGAGAAGTTTCAATCAGAAACCGAGGATGAATGTTGTCAGGACCAGGACTGGTATTTTTATTTAATTTTTTTATAGCCTGAGAAATATCAGATATTGTAATATTATAGAGCCCATATAGGTATGAATAAACTGGGGTAGCTGAAGTCTGTTTGGAAAAAACTGAACAAAAGTAGTTGTTAAAAAGATTAGCCATATCAATATCTGATAATCTGGTTCCATTATTGATATAGAACCCCAGTATCCCAGTAACTTTGCCAGCAGTTCCTGTATGCAGTGAAGAGTACTGGGCCAACTTTCTGCTGTGCCTGCAGGCACCCAGCAAGACACATCTGGGAACAGAATGCTCCTGTACACCAAAAGGGACCTGCTCCTTCATTCGTTTCCATGTGCCTTCCATCCGTACTTTCCTGCATAAAGGTTCTTTAATACACTACCTCCAAAAGTAAAGCTATGCCAAGAAGTCGCATCCCTCCGGTGGGCACTATGGTAACAATGGTGCCCCATACCATTGGGGAGAGGGTTATTTCATGAAAGTATTAGTGTACTTTAGCCAAAGTTGAGATTGTGTATTTGTGTCAACATGACGTCTTCTGGCCCAATCATTTCTCCTCCTGCTTATTGACTATGGCTTAGTCCTGTATGCCACAGCAGTCGAGTCTGAGCTCCACAGAGTCAAAACCCTGTATAACCAAATTGCCAGATTTGCCACACAGCTCCCTGCCCGGACCTACCACTGTGACCTACTAGAAAAAGCCAACTTGTCTTCCCTGTCTACTAGAGTCAAGTTTTGACTGGGTATCATGGCAAGAAAAATTGTCATGAATAAAGCACTGCCTGTTTACAACTCCTTCTTTCAACCCAAAGTCCCTCTGACTCAAACCAGATCCGCAGCCACTGCTTGCTTTAAAGTCCCCATGCTAAGAACATGCGTGGGCCAAAGGGCCTTACCATATCAACTGCCCCATTTCTATAACTCTCTACTGCTGCATGTGACTGATCAAACCTTGTCTCTTTCTGTACTCAAAACTAAATTGTAAAGCTGGCTCCATGGCTCTGAGTGAAGGGTGTTCACTCGGCACACTGGCGATGCAGGTTCACGCCCTGAGCCTGGATGTCAGGAGTGGAGTCTGGGGGGGAGGAAGTTGGAGGGTTGGAGCATCCTTTGGACACCTCCCTCCCACTGTTTGTCGGCCCCTTGGGGTTGGCGTTCTTGGCGGTGTGTGGTCTCAACACACCGCTGAACACCCTCGCCTCAGGACTCCACCGCAGCTGGCCCTTTGTGTGTGGGTGGGTTGGGAGGAAAGTGGAAAATCTACCCTTGGCTGGCTGAATAATGGCTGTTGGTCCCCACTGCCATGATAGCCTGGAGGTGTCCATGCTGACCCCTGCCATGACTGGGATATGTTGTGTGCCTGCGGGCACTTCTCCTCTCCCTGTTTCGGGCCCATGGGGGAGGGGCCCTCTCGAAGAAGGGTTACGTCAGGTTACCTGGGGTCATGGTGCAGATGAGGCAGCAGATGGTGAGGGCAGCGTTTCGGCAGTGGGCCTTGGTGGCCCAAAGGGGTGGCCAACCAGGGGCTTGGAGGAGGAGCAAAAAATCCTAAATTAAATTGTTGTACTGGTTATTTATTTATACTGGATATTTATACTGAGTACCCTCCCTCAGGGAACTCTCTCCAGCATCCTCCACCTCCAATCTCTACCTCCCACCTGAGACCCTTCTCCTTCTCCCTCGCTCTGACCCAACACATCCCCTGGATCTAAGCTCCCTGGGGAGGGGCTGCCCTATCTGCCTAGGGTGCTCTATCTATAGTGTAGAGTGCCGGGCCAAGCGAGTGGGGACCTGGTATTGGGAGTGTGGTCCGGGGCAGATGTGCCTTCACCTATCTCCGAGGGAAGGGGATTTTCTACTTGGTCCCTTGGTCCCCCCCCTCCCCTCCGAATGTGGGACGTGCAATGTCATCCAGCCCGCTACGTGAGCACTCCCAACCACATCCAGAAGGTGGCTGCCCCACGTTCCTCTGTTACTTGGTCTCTGCGTCTGTAGTGCACCCAGTCTCCACCGGGTACTGCTAGCTGCGTGAGACATTCCCCCTCCCTCCCAGGAGAGGAGAGCAGTCCTATGGACGCTGCATCCTCTCTTCCCTGGCCGACTCCCAGTGTCCCGAGCTCATTCCCAAACCCGGGTCACCTGTGAGGTGTGGCTTCCAGCGCCTCAACTCTCAGCACCACTGGGCCGGCTATACTGAGTACTGGACAGGAGAAGGCTAATGCCCATTGAGCCCTTATCTAAATAGAAATTCGTCCAGTTTGCTTTTAAAGATATCAACGTTTTTACAATGTTTTTACACTGTATTAGTTCTTTAGGTAAATTGTTCCACTCCTTACCTATACATTGTATAAAACTGTTAAATCTCCTTTTATTTGTATATTGTTCCAGTCTTAACTGATGGTTATGTAAAACAAACACATGTAAATGCCTATACATTATAAAGGCACTTTTACTGTCTGTTTGTAGTTTTTCATGTTGTACTGCATCCTACAACTCTCCATATGTTTGGTCGACTGTGAAAATGGTCAGATGTTGCTCGTAGCCTCACCAGACGTTAATAAATAAATTCTTGAGTGGATATTGTTACACTTTGGCCATAAAAATGATTGCTAAGCTGGGGGCAACTGTGGAGCTCCACCCATATCACTATGAAACCCTCTCTGCTGACAGGTTTGTCAAACAACTGAAAATGGTGCAGACACTTAACAATTTTCAGATGGATGGTAAAAACTATTTGCAGATCCATGGCAGCAATGGGCTTCACAGTTGCACCTGCTCAGAAAACCATTTTATGGCAAAACACCTTGTGCTTCACAAAGCACCCAGCCATGTGATTATCACATAACAACCCACACCAAGTCATGTCTTACTGCATACAAATACATATATACAGCTTTATGGAGAAAAGAAGACCATCAGCCCACCAAGTTCCTCTTTCTCTCTCACCAACTCAGTGGGAATACCCTGGCACCTATTTTTCTTCAAAGTACTTGAGTCTGAGCTTAAAGATTTTTACAATATCAGCTAATACCAACTGTTCTGGAAATTTATTGTGTTGCATTTAACATTACTGTTTTCCAGGTTTTGGTCTGATTTAATTAACAGCCATTAAAATATTTCTAACTAACAAGTACTTATTCTACTGACTGTTTCAAAAATATCTGATTATCCCAACTGACTTTAGAATTGCTGGAGTTGTGACATCATTGTCCAGTGTCATAGTCCATAACAAGTGCACCATGAAGTCAGAAAGTTCAAATGAAAGCTCTTCACACAGACATAGTGGAAAAGTAGTCAGAATATACTGTAAAACATGGGGAAAGTAAAGTTACAATTTTTTTTTATATGTATATTTCTGTTTATCTCCTACGCTGCGGAGTGGACATGCAGGTTGTCCAGCTGCCGACACTCGCACCCCCAGACCGGGTCTGGTCTGCTAGTCCTCACCTCCAGGCGGACTGGCTAACACCTGGGGCGCACCTCTCTAGGTCCTGGGTGCGATGGCCATTAGCCGCCATGACACCCAGCACTTATCCGCCTGTTTTCACCCCTGAGCCGGGACATGCAATTATGTCAGCGCATTTATGTGCTGATGTTCACTGCAGCTCCAACCTCTGCTGTGCGCCACCCCTATAGTGCCCCACCTCTGGCCAGGTGCCACTGCAGAGGACGCGAACCCCTGCACCCACCCCAGAGAGAGGAAAGCAGTCATGGGATGCTCCATCCTCTCCTTCCCCTGCTTACCCCTGGTGGCCTGGGTCTGTTCCTGAATGCAGGTCACCAGCGTAGCGCAAGGTGTGGCGTCCAGTGCCTCAACCTTCAGCGCCACTGGGCCGGCAAGTCAAGTTGAATTTAAAACAAAAGTGTACTGTAGTAAGCTGTAACATCTGTATAATGTGTTGCTGACATTATGTACAGAAATGCATACCTCCTCTTTTTTTTTTTTTTACTTAGCCTGGTGCTCCCCTGTTACCCCTCCCCCCTTGCAACAATGGGGGATACATGATATTTGTATTTTCTCCCCTTGTTCATGGGACCCTGGAATGCAGTCGCACATGTGCGTGGAGGCACACATGTTCACCGTGGCTCCCGTGACGGTCCCATCCGCCATCCCGGCATAGTGCCTAGGTTCCCCCCAGCCTGCACTGCCACCTAGCCTCCAGCTGGTGGCAGCCAAGAGTCAAGGAAACCTCACGTCCCTCCCCGGGGAGGAGAGCTGCCTGGCAGTTGTTCAGCACTGGCTCCTCACCTTCCCCCCCAGCCGATCCCTGGTGGCCAGAGCTCACTCCTGAACCTGGGTCACTAGTATGGTGCGAGGTGTGGCGTCCAGCGCCTTAACCCTCAGTGCCACTGGGCTGGCCTATACCTTCTCTTAACGATGTATATTAATGTCAATATAACTGACATACACTGCTTAAATCAAACAAATGGAAACTCCAGTGCTTTATAAGAAAGGAATATTCAGTAGAATGTCAGAAATTACCATAAAACGGCAAATGATTTTATGTGTTTAATGGAGCATAACATTTCCTTTATAGGACTAAAGAGGGTAGAAAGTGTCCTTCTAAATGCTTAATTGAATTTTTCTTCTAAGTCATTCTGAATTTAGAAACATTTAAAAGTTCATATAGCAAGCCAGCCCAATAGTGTGGAGGGCTGAGGCGCTTGCTCCTTACCTCCTGCCATGCCAGAGACCCAGGCTCGGGAACAGACGTGGGTCACTGGGGGTTGGCTTGGTGGGGAGAGGATTGAGCATCTGTGCTTTCCTTTTCCAGAATGGGGAGGCACGTTGGCCTGGTATTCAACTGAGGTGTGGTGGCATTGCAGCACAGGCGACAAGAAAGGGAGGGTGCCAGAGCATATGTCAGGTGTGCAGGCCTCCATGCACGTGCATGATGCTCTTATGGCAAGGGGAGGGGAAGAAACAGGGAAAACACTGTCCAGGGCAAAGGGAGGGTTAGAAACAGGGGAAAATGTTGTCAAGGGAGAGGAAGAAACGGGGGAAAAACACTGTCAAGTGCTTTGTGAAGCCCTGTCTGCATATCCTGACCCCATCCTGCCACCCAGGCTGGAACATAGGTCCCAGGGAGGCGATGGCTGGCTGAGGGTGCAGGGACAGGGTTGATAAGCCACCCTTGGATGCTGCAGGATAAAGTACCACAATGACAAAAAAAGTTCATGTATCATTGTACTGTTGCTCTGTAATTTACTGAAACTTGGTTTCTACTGCAGGGTCAAAGACAGAAAAAACTTGAAGCAAAAAAACTGCGAGAAGAAAAAGAGGAAGAGGAAAGGAAAAAACTTGATTTAGAAGAAGCACAATACAAAGCAGAAAAAAGAAAAGAAGCAATTGAAAAAGCAAAAACTCTACAGTACTACCAAACCGACAAAGTGAAAGGACTTCATGTAAAGTATACTTTTTCTTTCTATCACATTTGACTGCAGTTTTCACCAAAAAAATGAAAGTACCATGGCAAAATTACTTTAGGAATGCATTATAGACAGGCTGAACATTCGCTTCAAAATGAAAAAAATGAAATGTTGCTTTTGAAACCAAAAATGGAGAATTAAAGTTGCTTAAAGCCCCACATGGGAGGGGGGTTAACAATTGTTTACTACTGGAATAAATCTTGTAATCCTGTATAGCCTTCCATGCTGAGAATGACCATTATGAGTGTCAGGGCCAGCTGGCCTGTCAGTGCAGCAATAGCACTACTGCCCGTGGTGCTGGTGACCCTGGTTAGGGGAACGAGCCTGAGCCATGCGGTAGAAGGATATAGAGTCCCAGGGGATGCTGTTCTCCTTGGGGGTGGCTGGATTACAATCCCTGCAGCAACACCACCACTTAGGTGATATGGGGTGGAGGTGGAGCTGCGGCTGTCTCAGTGGGAGGGGGTGGAGGTGGAGCTGGGTCTGTCTCAGTGGGAGGGAGAAACACAAACTGGCTCTGAGATCATGCATCGTGTGTGCATGCACATCTTGAGTCCTGTAATTCAGCTCCTCTGAAGGATGGAGAACATGGAAACACCCTGATGGCAGCCGGAATGAAGCCACCAGTGCACTTAAGCCCCTAACACACCAACTGCCTGTTGTTTCCAAGAAATTAGTAGTTCGTGAGAGGGGAGTTGGGCCCCCTCCCACACCAACCCCTCCCCAGAGGGGAAAGTCCTCAGTAAGAGGAAGTAGGTTAGTCCCAGAGCTGCCAGCCTGATGACACAATGGTAGTACTACAACTTGCAGTGCTGGTGGCCCAGGTTCAGGAACGAGCCTGGATTGCCAGAGGATCAGCAGGGGGATACAGTTTGGGCATCCCACAGGTCTCTCACCTCCTCACGGTAGGGGTTTGCCTGTCTCTCATTGCTGTAGCACCACCTGGAGAAGTTAAGGGGTGAGGGCATACAGAGTGACAGTTTAGGGAGGGGGTACATCCAGGTTGTAGCAGCGTGCATGCCTGTTATATGCATATGTATCAAGTTGATGCCAGTGTCACAGGGGTGGGAGAACATAGGAAACGGCCAGCCGGACAGACTGATGAGTCCCCACCTCTGGTATGCTCACACCCTGCAGCAAATGACTGCCTTGCATGAAGACCAGTGCCTCACCAAATTCAGACTTTGGAAGGTGTGGCTGTCCCAGAGGTCCTTGCCATGAAGGATTGTTCACTCTGGTAAAAGATAAGATGGTTTCTGGAGTTTGGGATGGATAATGGGGCTGAGCTGCAACCAAGGAAGAGGGCACGGGGGGGGGAGGGGGTCAAGGCTGGAAAGGAGAAATACTAATTAAAAGAAAAAAAAAAGGTATGTGCCAGAGAAGGCTTAGGGGGCTGGGGGATCACCTGGGTGAGTGGAAGGGGGCTGCCAGCAGTGAGAAGGGGCATAAACAGAAAGATTAAACAAATAAAAAATGTTATGTCACTGTTAGCCATTGGAGGTCACTGCCACCAGCTGAGGTTTGGGTGGACATGAAGCAGGAGCCCCCCCCCCCCAACAGGATCACCCATAATTACTTGAAAAAAACACAGTGATATCAACAACCATGCATGGAAAACGGCTAAATGGTAAACCGTAGTATGCCAAAATTTTGCAAGTCAAACATAGCATGATTTACTATTACTATGGCACAACACAGAATTTACTATTTCCCAACTTCAAGGAGTGATGCAAATCAGATGGGGTGCAACTCAAGCCGGAGGGTGGATTTGCTTTTCTAATTCTGGGATGCAGCTTGGAGGGTGCAAACTTGGAGGCGGATTTACTGTTTCAATTCTGGGGAGGACACAACTTGGGGGGGCAGAGAGTTGGGGAGCAGAAAAACAAAATAAACGCAAGTCACGGAAAACAAAGTAGATGCTGGCAAGGATCAAACCGAGGTCTGCTGGATGTGAAAGGGACATCCACAGCTTGTGACTCTGCCCTCTGTGCTACAGAGGGACCATGCTTTTTTATATGCAGTTTATGCTCCTTTGTTGCCCCTAGCTGCCCCCTTCAGACAACCCCCCCCAGCCCCGTCACCCCAGTATCGCCAGGATGTACCTTCCAGAATTCTGCCCAGTTGCCAGGTGCAGAGCCTGCGGAGGGTTGGTCGTCACCTGCAGCTAGAGAATTTTCCTCCATTTTCTCCCATCCCCTTTGCTGGGGCGCATGCGCCAGACATGCATACATGGAGGTGCGCGCACATCCGCTGAAGTCCTGCAGCATCCTCCCTTGCTTGGTGCCCATCAGTCCTGCACTACCCTCAGGCCTCCACCTGGGGGCAGTCACTCGGCAGGAGCGCCAGTCCTCCTTCCCCGAGAGGGGCGAGTAGTCCTTCGGACGATCAATCCTCTCCCTCCTAAGTCAAACCCCAGTGGCCCGCTCGCACCATGAACACGGGTCACCGACATGGCAGCAGGTAAGGCACAGATGCCTCAGCCCTCCACGCCACTGTGCCAGCTGAGGGACCACACTTTTGAAAGCACACTCACGGACCTACAGGTGCAACAGTCAGGAATGCAATACACTGAGACACGCTACCACGCTGTATTTGTACATATGCTATATTGTCCATCACACGATTCCGACTCACTCTGAATCCGACGCACAATTTCCTGAGCTGATATTCCAACGTGTTCCTGGCAGTATACCTTCTCACAATTGCCAGGATTAAATCGGGCAAAGTTTGCACCTTTCTGTTGCACCACTACTCCAAAACTGACTGAAAATTCTTTATAAAGGTAAATACCATTGAATTTCATTCCCTCTGCATCCTTGACTAGAGGAAAGTAGGTCACATGACCAAGGAAGCAAATCAGGCTGAGTCTAGAAGCCTGCTCACCCTATACCAGTGTTTTCTTTTTTTTTTTTTTTTTGTGGCCCTGGCTCCGGACCCTGGCCTGCCCACTGCTCCCCTCCTCTCCAGGCTTACCCCCCTGGATGGGGCTGCCGGATGGGTGACCCTTCTATGGGAACACGGGTTGTGAAGCCCTGGCTTGCCCCCCAGTGTGGGGTCATGGGAGCGGGTCCCCCCCCAGCAGACTTTGGTCTGAGTGAGGAGCGGTGGTGGAGCAGGGCCATCATTAATGGACAATATTTTTCAATCATTTTTCCCCCTGGGAGTGGGGACGTGCAATGATGCCAACATCCACCCCGCCCCGATACGTGTGGTGCCAGCCGAGTGGGTCCCCCAGCTTCTGCCTGGGGTTCTCATTGCGCCGGCCACTCTTCCCCCCTCCCCCGGAGAAGGAGAGCAGTCCATGGGATGCTCAGTCCCTCTCCCCCCTAGCCGGCCCTCCGACTCCTGGGTCTGTCACCAAACCTGGGATGTCAGCGCTGCAGACGGACGCCTTACTGCTGCGCCGACGGGCCGGCACTACACCAGTGTTTTCATTGTCCAGTCAGGGCAGTGTAAGCCTCCAGAGGTTACATCCACTAGCTGTGGTGCGGTCGGATGTGAAGCAGGAACTTCCCCAACAATGGCCATGAAGATATCTGCTCAAATTTGCATCTCCCTGCCATATCACTGCTCCAAAACAGATTGAAACTTGTTTACAAAGGTAAATACCTTTGAATTCTAACTCCAGGAATCCATTAGTATATATTAACAAAGTGCAATCAGTCCACAGGAAGGAGCTACCCTGGAGATGGATCTTGTGTTAATTATGGAACTTCAGATTAGAACCAAGTTTAAACTCTGCTCGTGTTCAAGCTTCACCTTGCTTCCTAATGTCAGATTTATATTTCCAATGAAGACGGCACTCACCCCGAAATATAGCTAAATGCTTCTGGCCAGTCATCAGTTATTTTTTTATTTAAGTTGTTTCTTTTAGTTATTTCTCGATACTCTGTAATTTAGGGTGTTTATTTATATTATTGTTGTTAAATTTGCAGTTTCTCTGGTTCATGATCAGTTCCTGGAGAAGGCCGCTAGTCAATACAGTTCCCTCCTTTAGGAACCACTATTATTTGCTATTTAAAAATATAAAAATACTGTTTTATAACTGCTTTTACATTTTGTGGGTCTTTTTAATGCTCGGTTCCATTACAGAGGGAACCAAGCCAATTTTCTTTCACTTTTATTTTTCTCAGCGGTTACAGTAAACAGATAGGAAACTTTAGTGGTTCATTTTTTAAGAAGAACTAAACTGCAATTTGTATGTGCAAAGCCTCTTTTACCCTACTTGGACTTATTTAAAATATTTTTACTCAGATTCCGAACCGACACTTTTTTTCCTTTGGTCTTCAGTGTTTGACATGACTGGCAGATCTTCAAAGAAAAGAACAGGATTTACAGGCTTTACAAATTCTACAAACTGCTTCCAGCTCCTGGCAAGGACAGGCTGCCATGAGCTGTGTCTAACATGCCTGGGTCCCAACCATAATTTTGTGAATTGTGATCTCTATAAAAGATTTTGACTTAAAACCCAAAAGGAAAGGGCTAAGAAAAGTGAAGAACTTGGGGCTTCTCAGTCTGCCTCCATATCACCTAAAGACTCAGATGAGGGTCCAGTCAGGGGGTACAGAAAAGAAACATAAAGCTGCAAAAGATGGTTCAGAGATCAGGATGTCCAAAAGGGGGAACTCCGAGTCCAGTAAAAGCAAAACAGCCTCCGAGCAGCCACTGGAAATGGTGTCTGCTAAGAAAAACCAAAAAGAGAAAAATGTCTTTGTCACCCCTCTGAAAAAGGAAAGGAACAGACAGCTGACTCAAAACACATGCCCTTAACAGAGGATATGACAAAGGCATAGTAGTTTTTCCAGGCTTTTCAGGCTATGGGAAATTTTATGACTATGCCTGCCTGCCCCAGGCTCTGGTTCCATACCCAGTTTCCGTAGAGGAGGAAGAAATGTATTATGAAGTTGAGGTGGAAGGGGAACCCATGGAACCAGACGGTTCCCCTGAGAAGGAATTTGGCTCTCCTCTATGGCCTTCAGAGAACCATACTTCTCATTATTCCTTTGTAAGGCAGATGGTGAACACCCTCAACATCCTCTCCCGTGAGACTGAGGAGGATGAAGAGGAAGTTGGGTTTATGGATACATTGGGATTAGCTTCCACAAGGGTTACTGCCTCTCATCCACAAATCCCTCAAGAAAGTCACTGATGAGATCATGTCAGTACCTACATCAGCTGCGGCAATTGACAAGAAAATTGAAAAAGTATCAGATTAGATAGACAGGGGATTGAGTACCTGTATTCCCACGTTGCCAAAAAAGTGTATACATCAGCTTCCCTGCTTCTTAGGCAAGCAGCTTAATTGGCATACACGGCTCAGTACCAGAAGGCACTCTGGAACTCTAAAATCCAAACAGGGCTTTACCTCAACTCCAGCGTAGGGCTATTGTTGCACCACACACAAGGTGGCCAACCTCCACACCAAACAATTCAAGGAGCACAAAGTGGTGCGTAATAAAGAACCAGACAGCACTGTTAGATAAGTTTACCAGAAAGTTGTTTACTATTTTGCTGAGGGCTCAAAAAATTACAAACGTAGAAAATCCGAGTGGTACCACTCGGATTTCCTATGTTTGTAACTTTCTGAGCACTCAGCAAAATAGTAAACAACTTTCTGGTAAACTTATCTAACAGAGTGCTGTCTGGTTCTTTATTGCACGCCACTTTGTGCTTCTTGGATACTCTGGAACTCTATACTGGCACTGAGTGAGAAAGCACGTGGTGACTTAGCACAGGACATGGCTGACACGGCTAGATCAGCCACTGATGCCACAAAGTACCAGCTCCACATGGCAGCAACCCTAATGACACTACTTCAAGGGTTGTGGCCCATTCAGTATCCCCAGGAAGGTTTGCCTGACTTAGGACCACCAACTTATCCTAGGACTCACAAACAAAAGCTATAGATTTCTCTTCAAGGGAAATTCCCTATAAGATGACAAAACAGGCGTATATGAAAAAGGTGGAGGAGTACAAAATCACCTACATGAGCAACACAAAGAAAGAAAAGGCCTCCACTTCCTACAGTCCTTATGGAAGGGGAGGCAGAGTAGGGGTTACTACCCAAGGCCCTGTGCCTCCTATGAGTATCCACTCCAAAGATGTTACTACTGGGGCAGGGATAAAAAGGGCACTAGACATGCAGCTGCAATACCAGACCCTAAACCCCAGCAGAATCAAAACCCCTGACAACTCTGCCCAGGTCAACCATCCATTGCTAGCTTGGCCCACTACTTTCAGGAATGGTCAAACATCACCACAGACAAGTAGGTCCTGGAAGCAGTGGGCCAATGTTTTTCCCTGCAGTCCAAGATATTCCCCAAACTGCAAAACCCAAATGTTTTCCAACCTCACACGCCAACAGAGAAAACCCTGTTGGAGCAGAAGATGAAGAATTTGCTGCAGGCAAAAGCAGTGGAGTAAGTACCTGCTGCTATATAATGGGGTAAATGTTTTTTCTCCAGATACTTCCTGGCCCACAAGAAAAATGGAGAGTGGTGACCCATTTTAGACCTGACATATCTGAACAAGCACATAAAAAAGGAAAGATTCAGAATGGTTACTGTGGTCTCAGTGGTACCATCTTGTAATTGGAAGGCTGGCTAGGTCACTGGACCTGGAACATGCCTAATTCCACATACCAGCCAGACCTACTCGCAGACTGTACTTCAGATTCAAGCTAAGGAACTGCCAATATCAGTCCACATTCATTCCGCTCAGCACCATGAGTTTTCACAAAGTGCCTAGCTATGGTGGCAGCACATCTGAGAAGGCAAGGTGTGGTTGTTTTTCCCTACCTGGATGACTGGCTTATCTCAGGAAAAACACAGCAGGAGACAATTGCTCCATGTAGGTAGTAGTATGTACCTTAGAGAGCCTAGGCTTCCTGATAAGCCTACAGAAATCACAAACAGAGTGGGCGCAAGTACTGGACTTCATAGGCGCAGAACTGGATACCCTACAAGGGTAAGGGTAACAAATCTCATTTCAACTGTAAAATCCATCAGAAAAGGACAACCAAGGCCTGCAAGAGATTTTCTGCAGCTGCTGAAACACATGATCTCATCCACTGCAGTGATACCAGAAGCCAGGTTCCAGAAGAGAGACATCCAGGATCACCTTCCTCTGTCCAAGCTAGTGACTGTCATAAAAATTTTACTAAAGGCACTAGACTGGTGAAAAGAGGAAGACAACCGCAGAGAGAGAATTCCCTTCCTCCAACAGTTCCCTATAAGTATCCTCACAACAGATGCCTCCCTCATTCCTCGGGTGGGGTGCCCACCTGGAGGATCTCACTGTAAGTGGTACTTGGAGCATACAGGAGACTCAGAAACATAGTAACCTCCTGGAGCCCAGGGCAGTGTGTCTAGGAATGCAAGCCTTTCCCCCCACATACTGGGTCAGTCTATCCTGATCTGAACAGATAACATCACAACAATGTATTGCATAAACAAGCAGGGAGGAAAAAGATCTTCAAGGCTATGCACAATGCCATGAAGATCTTGAAGCTAACATATCCTTTTTTTTTTCTACTATTTGTTTATTCTACTGAGCCTGGGAGGCGGCTTCCATCCCTCCCTCTGAGGGACTCAGTCTCCGGCTGCACTGTTACCTTGTCCAACACCCCCTAAATCCCCACGGATTTACCCCCATGGCAGGGCCGAGGTGAAGGGGCACCAGCTTTCCCCTACCCCGGAGTGAAATCCAGTCATTGGGGGCTGGACGGGGCACTGGTGCAGCCATCATGGAGACTGCCAGCTTCTTTTCCTCCAAGTTTTCTCCCACCCCCCTCCCCACTGGCGACGTACATCAGTGACATGCCTCCTGGCTTGCATCTCCCCCTGGTGGATGCCAGAGGGCAATTGACAAGTGGGACAGCAAACCCTCCCTTCATCAGAGAGGAGAGCAGTCCTCCAGATGCTCAATCCTCTCTCTCCCCCCTGCCAACCCCCAGCAGCCTGAGTCACTGAGTCACTGGTGTGGCTCGGGGTGTAGTGACCAGCACCTCAACCTCCAGTGCCACTGGGCCAGCAAGTTAGCATATTCCCTAGGAGAACAGCTGCCTGAAGTACATCTACCTGGGAAAGACAATGTGCTAGCAGTCTCTTCAAGCAGAATTAGCAAGGGAAACCATGAGTGGACTCTGAACCAGCAGGTGCTGGCATCAGTGTTCAGACATTGGAGTACACCAGAAATAGACCTTTTGCTTCTTGGGAGAACAACCAACTCCCACTCTTTTTCTGCAGACCCCCATTAATGGAGTCAGTCCCAGAGGATGAAAAAGTGACTCACCTTAGTAATCTTGTTTCTTCCAAGGTATTCTTCTATATGCATAACTCTCTGCAGTCAGCCTCCTAAGCAGAGTTGCCTGGAGAAAATGGAACTATATGCAAATGATAGAACCATCATTGGCTCGTGACACATATTCAGACTGTTGCCCTTATCAGCTGCAATGTTTCATCAACATATCAGATGTCTGAGGAGCCTACAAGGCAACCTATACTAAGACTGTCTAATTATACTGATCTAAATGTAACACAACTAAGCTGTCCATGGCAGCATGAAGCACCCTTAGGATTATTTTACTTCTAAACCCCTCTGAATGCCAGAATCACCTGGAAAAAGAAGGGAATTAAATATTTCCCACTAGGGCTAAAAAATATGCATGCCAGTGTTTGGGACTTTCCATAGAAAACTCGATCAGGAGTGCAGAGGCTCTGGTTCTAGAAGGGGAGTCAGGGTGGGAGTTATGAATATAAAAGAAAACCTTGGAAGAAACAAGATTACTAAGGTGAGTCATTTTTTTCTTCTAACCCCAGGTATTCTTCTATATTCCTATCTCTCTGCAGACTTCAAAGCAATACCTTTGAAGGTTGGCAGAGAACCTGCTTAGAAAAGAGGCTCTGTAGGACGGCTGTGCCAAATCTGGCATCACTTCTGGACTGTGTGTCCAAACTGTAGTGTTTAGTAAATGTGTGTACTGTCCTCCAGGTAGCTGCTTTACAGATTTCCACTAATGAAATATCTCTGGATGCTGCTATAGTAGCAGCTGTGCCCCTAGTTGAATGGGCCTTCAAGCCTGCTGGGGGTTGCTTGCCAACTTTTGAATAGCAAAACTGAATGCATTGGACTATCCAATGAGAGACTGACCTTTTAGAAGCTGGAGTGCCTTTACCTACATCCCAATAGGTAAGAAACAGCTGTTGCCTGTCATGTCTATGATCTGTGGTGTGGATCATATAGTAACTTAATGCCCTTTTGACATCCAAACCATGGGGCCTGCGCTCACCTGAACTAGTATGTTCAGTGAAGAAAACTGGCAATGTAATGGATTGGTTTAAGTGAAAATCAGAAACCGCCTTGGGAAGAAATCTCCTATTTGTTCTCAGCATCACTTTGTTGTTATGAAAGGAAAGATAGTCCTTCTCAACACATAAGGCTTGTAGTTCACCGATTCTTCTAGCTGAAGTAACAGCAACCAGAAATACAGTTTTCCAGGTAACATATTTTAAATGTGCAGAGGACATAGACTCAACAGGAGGTTTCACGAGCTGAGCAATGCATATGCTCAGGTCCCGTACTGGAACTGGTTCCCTAATAGGTGGGTGCAAGTGGCACAGGCCTTTGAAGAACTTCTTGAAAATGGGATTGGATGCCATGGAGATACCTCTCCCAGCAGAAATGTAGGCAGAGAGTGATGCCAGATGAACTTTAAGGGATGTATATTTCAACCCTTGAGAGTGGAGGTATATGAGGTATTCCAGGACAATTGGGATCTCCAGTAAAGTAGGGGAAATCTCCTTGGAACTACACCAAATAGAAAACCTTTTCCATTTTGCTGCATAGGTTTTCTTAGTCGAAGACTTTCTATATCCTTTCAGGATATCCAGAACAGTTTAGGATAAAGTTTGCATATTCTAGATCCTCAAGAGTCACGCCTAGTCTGAGAGACCTGAGATTCGGATACAAGATTTTGCCCTGGTGGGAAGTCAGCAGGTTGTGCCTCCTGAGTAAATGTATTGGTTTGGTTACTGACATGGAAAGTAGTAAAGGGTACCATAGCTGCCTGGCCCAGTCTGGTTCTATCAGAATCATTGATGCAGGTTGTGACCTGAGTTTGATCAGGATTCTGAAAATGACAGGGAAGAAAGGAAGGAAAAGCATGCAGACTTCTCCCTGACCAGTCCAGAGCCAGAGCATCCAGTAGGATTGTTATCTTGGCTGGTGGCCTGTAATAAAAGAGGGTCAGAAAGTAGTTTTCTTGGGATGCAAAGAGATCCACCTCTGGTGTGCCACAACTCCTGAACACTGAGTCCAGCACTTGCTTGTTGATGGACCACTCGTGATGCATCTAGTTGATTCTGCTCAGGGCATCTGCCAGGGTATTGTCCTTTCCTGGTATGTGAATAGCCTGTAATGAGGCCTTTAGTGAGTAAACCAGACTCCAGACTTTCATAGCCTCTGTGCATATGGGGTCTGACCTTGTCCCCCCTTGCTTGTTTATATAGTACATTCTTGTAGTATTGTCTGTCCTGACTTGCACCACTTTCCCTTGTACGAGATGGACGAATGTTTTCAAGGCCAGAAATGCTGCCCTTAGCTCCAGCAAATTTATATGCAGGCGTGACTCTGTGATGGACCAGGTTCCGTGAGTGGTGTGATCCCCTAAGTGAGCACCTCACCCTAACAGAGTGGCGTCGGTTGTAAGGATAGCCGATGGGATTTCCCTTTGGAAGGGTACCACTTCTCTGAGGTTGTCTGCTTCTTTCCACCATTGGAGGGCTTGAGGTAAGGTTCTTGTTACTGGAACTGAGTTTGTCTTTTCTCTGGCACTAGTGTGCTCTGAGATGAAACTGTACATCTCTCATTTGGAACCTAGCTCCCAGGACTGTGCCTGTTGCTGCAGCCATATGTCCCAGAAGCTGAAGAAACTATCTTGCTGGTTGTGGCTCGTTCAGCTTGAATGAGGCAACTAACTGCAGAATGCTTTGCACCCTGTCCTGAGGGAGGAAAGCTCTTCCCTGTACTGTGTTCAGTTCTGCTTCTGTGAAATGCAGGACTTGTACTGGAATGAGAACAGATTTTTCCTGATTTACCAGGAATCCTAGAGACTGTAATATGTTTAGTGTTACCTTTAGGTGATCTTGTACCTGCTGTGGTGAACTTCCCACCACTAGACAGTCGTTGAGGTAAGGGAAGACTGATATACCTAACCTTCTTAGATATGCCACTATCACTGCCAGACACTTTGTAAATACCCTGGATGCTGAATTGAGTCCGAAAGGCAGAGCTGAGAATTGGTACTGTCCTGATGGAAGTCTGAATCTGAGGTACTTCCTATGAGATTCTCTTATTGGGATGTGAAAGTAGGCGTCTTTTAGATCTAGAGATGCCAGCCAATCTCCTTGCTGAATTATTGGCAAAATCATTGCCAGTGTGACCATTTTGAACTTTGGTTTTATTAGATGCCTGTTCAATAGTCTGAGGTCTAGAATAGGCCACCACTCACCATTTTCCTTTTTGGTGAGGAAGTATCTTGATTAGAAACCTCTTATTTTCTGATGAATTGGGACACACTCCACTGCCTTTATCTGGAGTAGGCTTTGAACCTGCTTCTCCAGGAGTTTTTCTCTATGAGGGAAGCTGGTTTGAATGCCCTTGTTCTCAAGGGAGGACAAGACTTGAAACTCAGGGACAAACCCTGACTCACTACCTCCAGGACCCACTTGTCTGTGGTGACGGATTGCCAAGCCTGGAAATAGTGAGCCAGTCTGCCCCCTACTGGTAGAGGGGAGGCGGCCTTGATCATTAACTCAGATGTTATGTTTTGCCTGGGGCTGAGCTTGGGTAGTTTGGGAACCTCTCCTAGAGATTTGTCTACCTCTGACCCTGAAATACCCAGTCTGCTGAGAGTATTGTTGATACTGGGGGACAGCCTATGCCTGGTAAAAAGGACTATTATAAGCTGTCCTTCCTCTGCCTCCCCTTCCGTATGGCCTATAGGAGGAAGAAGGCCTCTCTTTTGAGGAATTACTCTTATAGGTGGCCTTATAATCATCCACCTTCTTCATGTATGCTTCAGTCTGTTGACCAAATAATGAGTGATCCTCTACAGGGAAATCCATGGCCTTAGCCTGGGTATCCTGTGTTAAATTAGTATCCCAGAGCCATGCCAGCCTTTTAAGGGCTATGGTAAAGACCATCCATCTGGCCGCATTGTCGTCGGCATCTGCTGCCATTTGAAATTGGTACTTGGCTGCTTCCAGTCCAAACCTAGCTGTTTCAGGCAAATCAGAGAGAGAGAGAGAGAAGAGAGAGAGAGGGAATGAATGAGAATGAGAATGGCCAACACGGACTGCCACAGTTATCTATGGTACTCTGCTGAGTAAGCTTGGTAGTTAGCATGTCTTATTCCTAGTGAAGCAGCTAAATAACCATTCTTTGCCATGCTGGCTATTTTGCGACAGTCCTTCTCAGGCGGGTGACAAGCTAAAGGAACCCTTGCCTTCTCACAGGCTGCTTGCTGGACTAGCCCAATGATCAGGGTGAGAGAAGAGGAATTCAGCCCCTTGTCTGTCCATTTGGTACTTTTTATCCACCTTCTTGTCCAGAGGTGGAATAGAATTTGGAGTCTGCAGGAGTCTAAACAAGTCTTTTTAAAAGAAATTGTTTTATAGGGAGTAGAAGTTTCTTTGTGGATGTTAACCACGTCATCTCCATATATTCGGCCTCTTCTTCATCTTCTATGATCTCTGTGGTAGCCAGATCAAGGGCATCCACTATTTTTCTTACAAAGCGAAAATGAGAGGAAAAATCCTCTGGTCTGGGGGAGAGCCGAACTCCTGCTCAGGTGAGATCTCTGGTTCAATAGGCTCACCTTCATCCATTTCAGGTAAATCATATTCTTCAAACTCCATCGTATCCTGAGATGGGTTTGGTTCAGAGGCAGGAGCAACTGGGATTTGAACTGGTGCTGGGAGGGTTGGAGTGGGTATGAAACCCTGCAGAGCCTGTATGACATTCATGGCCTGGGCAATCTCGTCTGATGATGGCAGGCTGTGAGGCACAGATGAAACCCCTTTTGCTTTATCAGCCAGGGGATAAACATGCTTTGTCTTCTTGTTTTTTTAGTGGGAACCAGAGAGTCAGCCAGATCACCCACCCTTTTTCCAGTAGCTGTTTCACCCTTGTCAGGGGTGCTTAAAGAAGAGACAACAGTTTCACCCGCAGACTTAGAGGGTGTGGTTTGGTCAGAACCTGTAATACCCTTCTCCAATCTCTTTTGTAGTCTTTCAAGTCTCTTTTCTACTGTTTTCTGTGGGAATGATTTGCAGATATCACAATCTGCTGAAAAATGATCATTTCCCAGGCAGACTACACATAAATTGTGCTTGTCTGCTTTTGCAAAAACGTCCCCACACTTAAGGCAGTTTTTAAACCCTGGGGGTCCAGTCTTTTTCTTAGGTTGTTCTGCCATCGTCAACCGATGAAGAAAAACAAGAACTACAATAAAGATTTCACTATATATATATATATATATGTTTTTATATTTTTGTGGTCGGTTCAGGAACCAATGAAAGTTCCAATAATGAACCGGGAATCAAAGAATCAAAACTGGGTTGGTGGTTCACAGAAACTGGATTAGCGGTTTCAAATACAACAAATATTACAATTTTAATAAATTAAAATAGTTAAACTTAAATAGCGGAATTAGTAAACAAAGCTCCTTAAAAGGTACTAAGACCCAGTTCCCCAATGGTTATACCGAACTGTGAGGAACCGATAAACTAAAACAACACTAAATAATGCTAATTTAACTAACGTAACGGTAATAAACAGAAAATAAAGGCAGCAGTAAGAATAATAATATAAGAAACTACTTATATGCCGGCCCGGTAGTGCAGAGGGCTGAGGCGCTGGCCCATAACTCGTGCTACCGTGACCTGAGTTCAGGAATGATCTCGGTCACTCGGGTGCCGCTTGGGGAGGGGTTGAGCAGGATTGAGCTGGCTGTCCCTCTACAAGGGTTCAGGCCCGCCTCCCACTGGGTGGAGGTCCAGTGGGTGCTTAGGTGGTATAGTGTGGTGACAGAAATCAGGGAAGGGGTGGAAGGGGCCACCAGATCCTGGCATGTACGTGCACCTCCACACGTGTACACATGTGTACGCTGTGGCCTCGGGGGGTGGGAGAAAAACTGAAAAAAAATAAAGTTTAAATAAAAAAAAAAGAAACTACTTGTATTCAGTGAAGAACCACAAGGAATGACTGATATTGGAAGTCTCCTGGGCATCTTGGCTTGTCAGGCGGAGAAAGAAATCGGATACGTTGATGGTCTTGAAGAGCTGGAGTTTTCTAGACTAAACTTATCAGATGAAGTGAAGAAAGTGTTGAAGGTTTCTGGAAAACCAGCAACAAGGAAAACATATTCTGCAAAATGGAGGGGGTTTTTGTTGTGATGTGCCCCCAGACAGGTAAACTCCATGCAGGCAGGCCTGCTTACAGTCCTGGATTTCCTCGTCCACCTATAGTCCCTGGGTCTGAGGCCGCCCACCCTGAAGGTGCATTTGGCAGCAGTTTCAGCTTACACATCAGCTGACAAAGAAATGTCCATGGTCTCACAACCCAGTTTCAAAGTGTTTTTTTAAGGCCTTAATTGCCTGTACCCACCTGTGAGGGACCCTGTGTCCCCCCCAGAGCTAACGTTGTGCATTGCTCAGCTGATGGAAGCTTCATTTGAGCCTATGGCCACTGCTGCACTAAAATATGTCACTTGGAAAACGATATTCCTTGTGGCCAAGACCTCTGCTAGAAGGGCGAGCGAGCTCCAAACCCTCTGCACAGATCCAAACTACATAGTATTTCACAGGGACAGGGTAGTCCTGAGGACAAACAGGAAATTCCTCTAAAAGGTGGTATCTGAATTCCATCTGAATCAGTCAGTTGCCCTTCCTGTGTTTTTTACTGAGAAATTTAGCTCAGCGGAACAAAAACTCCACTGTCTGGATGTCAAAAGGACACCAAGTTACTACCTGGACCACACAAAGGATGCCGGGTTGAGTAGTACTCCACTTTTTGTCACTTGTAGTGAAGTAGGGAAAGGTAAACCAGCATCCAGAAGAACCATTTTCAATGGACAGTCTCCTGCATACAGTTCTGTAACAAGAAAGCTGACAAATTGCCCCGGAGGTCATGGGAGTACGCATACGGGAGGTACCTCTGCCTCTCTGGCAGCAGCAAGGGGTATCCTGCTGCAAGAAATTTGCAAAGCAGCTACCTGGAAAGCAGTACATGCCTTCACAAAACATTACTGCCTGGACATACAGTCTAGAAGAGATGCCAGCTTTGGCACTGCTGTCTTGCAGAACTTTTTCACTAAATAAATTCTTGATGCAGCCTCTCAAGGTACTGCTATGGAGTATGCACTTTGTGAATACATAATAATGGATTTCTTTGGGGGGGTTAGAAAAAAAATACTCGTAATAATATTGTTTCTTCTTAAGGGATTCATCGGTAGTATTCACAGTTACTTACCCTGCCTGGAAATAGGTTCACACAAGAATCAATTATTTTCTCTTGGCTTGAGCATTACTTGTTACAGTGCCTTTACAATTGTTGCTAAGTGGTCCGATTAGAAAGGTTTTTTTACCAATCATATTTATTGTTGTGCCTTATCTAATTGCTATTTTTCAAAATTTTAGAAAAATTAAAAAAAATTCTTAGCCCTTCAGCTAGTTTAGTGGCCACAGCTTCCCCTAACTTTAGAAATAAACCTGAGGCAGGGTGCAGCGTGACCACAGGGCAGAGTCTGAACTTTGTTGTAATCTGAAGTTCCACAATTAGCATAAGTACCAGCTCCGGGCAGCTCATTCCTATGGACTGATTACACTTTGTGAATACTACTGATGGATCCCTTAAAGGAGAACTGTCAACATTCCATAGGTAAAAACACTGGACCTATAGGTCCTGATTAACTAAAACACACTAGCTGTAAATATTTTAAATACCTTACACTGCTGGAATCTGTAAGTTTATCTGGGTGATCCTATGACCCCATGCCTGCCCTTACTGTCCCAGAGTCCCCCGCAGCCACTCCCCTGATAATGCAACTGACGGGTTATGCCATGGGGAAGTGCTGTCTGCCAGCATAGTTGTTGGAAAATATTATTTTTTTATTTATTTATTGAGATATTGGAATTACAAACCTTTGAGTCAGAGACTCCTTTGCAAAGGCTCCATGTCATGGAAGAACAAAACAAGAGAAATGGACAATGCAATGAAAGGTACTACAAATGAATGTGGTGGGTAAAACAACCCAGAGCCAAGCATGGTACAAAGGTTTCAAGCAAATTAAGCTATTGCGTACATTCAGATTTCAAGGATGATACAAGGTTTCCTAAGCCAATAAAACAGATACTTAAGATAAAAGCACCATACATCAGAAGAATCAATCTGAGTAGAGGGAGAGGAGAGAGGAGGGAGGTGGGCAGAAGGCACAGAAGTTTGGCATGGCATACCAGAGAAAGAGGGGCAACTATGCAAGTGAACAGCTCAGGGGCAGTCACAGGTACTGGCAGTGAGTAGTTGCTCTCTGAGTTTGAGTTTGAAACGACCAAGGTTCTGGACAGATGAGGTATCAGGGGGCAGATCATTTAGCCAGAGTGAATCCCTCTAGTAGAAGGCACATTGCCCCAAGGATGTTCTGCAGAACGGCACACGCAATGTGGCTTTGGATGAGCCTCTAGTATTCCTTGTGGATGGTGCATGTTGAATGAGGTTAAGGAGTCCGGGGGACTGTCTGTTAGCAATCTTCCTGGCAAGGAGGCAGGTGTGGTATTTCAGCTGGCCCCTCAAAGTTGAGCCAGTTGGAAAGACAATAAAGGTTACAGGTGTGAGTCATCCTATCACACCCTGTGACAAGGCGACAGGCCCTATTCAGGGTGACCCTTAATTCTGCAAAGTGCAGTATTGTCAGCTGCACCATAGAAGATGATCCTGTAATCCAATAGGGAAAGGACAGAGGAGGTAACCGCTAGATGGAGGGCTGCAGGAGGCATACAATGTTTGTTTCTGTAAAGGGTATCAATTCTGGCATTTGCGGCAGAGCTAAGATGATGGATATGTTCATATTAAGAGGAAAGAAATTAAGAGAAAAGAAACACGTTTACGTTTCTAACACTGGGTACCGATTGACAGAGGATAGTGCTTTCCTTGGTTGTTCAGTACCAGCGTTAGAAGGATAAACATGTGCTACTTATCTGTTAATATTTTCCAGCAACTATACTGGCAGATAGCAGTCCCACGCAGCATAACTCATCAGTTACGTCAACAGAGGGCTGGCCGTGGGGGGGGGGCTCTGGGACAGTAATGACTGGCAGAAGGTCACAGAATCAACCAGGTAAACTTACAAATTTCAGCAGTGTAAGGTATTTAAAAAATGTACAGCTTGTGGTTTCAGCTAATAAGGACCTATAGGTCCCGTGGTTTTACTTGTGGAATGCTGATATTTCTCCTTTAAGAAGAAGAAACTTTTCTATTGTGAGTGATTTTTTTCTTTCACAACCTCTGCATCCTTAACTGGGGAAGCAGATCATGTGATATGGGCAGCCAACTTTATTTATTTAGTTTTTGTTAACCGGCTAAGTACACTAGCCATAGCAATGACTATTTTCAGGCATGACCTGGGAGGATACAAAACAACAATACAGGGATGACATTCCAAATACAAGTACAACAACAAATCATTACAACAGTTTACAAGCAGGTTGCAAGAAATTAGCTAAAAACAAGGAGGTTACAGTAACAGTGTGAGAAAATAGAAAAAGGAAAAAAACATGGAGCTGTACAATAACTGAATCCCACCACAGTTTGCTTTGAGGAAGAAGAATCTTTACATAATAACATTTTCAGTACTAATAAGGGATTGAAAGTTAACTTAGGGGAGGGATATTAGTAAGTGATAGAAGTAGGAGATTCGGAAGGGGGAGGTAAAGGAGAAGTGCAAAGGGAAGGTAAAGGAGAACTGCATTGCATATGGGGGGCAGATAAGAAAGGAGAGGTAAGGCTGGGATGAAAAGAGCTAGGGGGGTTTGAAACGGGAGCATTTGTGGGAAGTTTCAAGATAAGTACGTAGTCCTTTTGTAAAAGACGCATGGGATGTTGATTGGCGCAAGGTAAGTGGAAGGGAGTTCCAGTATTTGGGGGCATGGCAGGCAAAAGCACTAGCACCTTTAGTGGTGCAGTGTCTGGGGATGAAAACAGGGGCCTGGTCAGTGGAACGCAATCCATAGCATGGAGTCAGGTTTTGGAAAAGGCCTGCCAGGGATTTAGGGATTTGTAGATGGACCATATTGTCAATGATAGAGCCATAAGCATGTAGCCTTAGTTCAGTGGGAGGAAGCCACCCCAGGTCGGAATAGAACTGGGCTGAGCCTAGGAGCCTGTTCCCCCAGCTCCTCTTTTAAGGGTTGCAGTATTATGCAGTTCTCGGCACAGCAGGCCGGAGTGCAAGGGTAGGAGCATAGGGGAGTTAAACTTGGGGGCATCAGCTTGGAGTGGCAGTTGGCAGGAGATGTGGCCCCCCCAAATGTGTGCCCCATCTTGTCATTATGTTAATGGTAGGTAATTTTGTCTCACTGCTCTAAAATGCTACTATGTTTATAATTTACATTACTTGGGTATGTGATATAATGTATTGTTTGGTTTAAACTCTTTGATAACTCTCTCAACGCCTGTACTTATTGCACAATTATTAATATTGTATATTCTGGGACTCTTTGCACTTGCCTGTTTAAACTACATATATTACAATATATCTACACTGAAAACTGCTGTTTTTGTAAAATGTTTCTCTCTAGGTATTCTCTTACTAGCTTTTTTTACTTGTTCCATTGCGGTTCCTGATATGGAGAGAACCATGTTTTTCACCAGTTTCTGGTTGTCAGATAAACAAAAATTAAATAATTGTATTTTTAATTTTGACTTTAGTTTTAAATGATTGCATATTTTTTTTTCCCAAATACAACCACTTTGGAGGGCATAGCTAGCAGCCCTGCAGGAAAGATGCCCTATCCTGAGCTCTATACATGAAGGTCTTAAAAACTCTATAAATTGTGGTGGGGAGCCAACAGCCGACACATTCAGTTGCTCTACAGTTAGCTCTCTGCAGATGCCCTATTTAACTTACTAAAATACAATTTTTTGAACTTTAAACATCATCTGAAATGCAGAGCTGTACAGATCATGTTGAGTGGAGTGTCTCCATACCATACAATACTTTTACTGCTTTTGAAAATGGGTAAACTGAAGCAGATGGCACTGGTACTGGGTCAATACCGTGCATGAAATAGAGCATGGTATTAACTGCATTGTGTAGAGCATGCTTGTGATTAGAGCGACAGGGGTAAAACAGCGGTAGAGCATTACCGCTACACCTGTTGCTTTGTGCTGTTCTTGGGAGGCATCAAGTTACTGTGTGTTGGATGCCTGGTCAAGCCACTCCTGTGGTGGGGTGGCTAAGGCACCAGCACACGGTGAACCTGGGACAGTGGTTCGATTCTCCCCAGGTCTTTCCGTGCTACTTTTTGCTGTTTTGTATTTTTCCCCCCCCCCCCCCGAGTTTGTTATATAAATTCTGGAGGTTGTTAGAAGCAAAGCCCCCCATGGTGGGGGGAGTTGCGGGGGGCAGCAGAAACACAAGGAAGCCCATTGTAGAGAACAGCGTGCACTGTTTCTGTAGGTCGGTGTTTTACCTGCCATTATTTCAGCACACGCCATTTTGCCTGCGGCATCTATTGCCACACTGTTTTGCTTTAAGTGAAATGACCCTGTGCCGATGGCACCTTAGGACACCAGCAAGACTCACTCAGGCAAGTCATTGGAGCACACAGGATCAGGCAGGGCCAGCCACGCAGCCAACTGAAAGGGGACTACTCAAATGGGGCCCTCTTGCAAGCCATCTGTGATCTTGAAAAGATGGAGGTTTTAAAAAATTGGTTTGCAACAATAAATACCAAAGTGAAGGCAGTTAACAGCAACAGTGAATGCATCATCAGAAACCACCAATAATACTACAACCGCAGTTATAGGAACAATCATGGAAAACAGACTACTCGGGCTTCGTGTGGAGCAGATAAAGATGGTACCCTGATGGTGAATGTACTTGTTCTGGGAATCCCAGAATTGTTAGAAGGGGCAGATTTGACTAACTCTATGACCGGACTTGCAAACAAACTCTTAGAGTTGGATATTTCAGGGCAGATGTTTAAAAGTTATTGGATCACCCCAAGACAGTGACCATCATCGCCAGACCAACCACGTACCATCCTGGCCATTACAGCCGGTCCATACATCAGAGATTTAATCTTCTGAGCTGTAAAAAAAATAAAGGTCTGCTGACTCTGAATAGTGGGGTATGAATTTACTATTTTCCAGACATCAGTTTTGCAACCCAGCAGAGGCACAAGGCATTCAGTGCTGTGCGAAATGGCCTGTGTATTCTGGGGGTTGCCCATGTCCTTCAGTTTCCCACCTGCCTTCAGATCTCATATGGGGCAACACTTTTATATATAGTGATCCAGCAGAGGCTGGAAAATGTTGGAATTAATCAAAATAGACTTTACTCACCAACAGCAGGAAGGTACCTCAGATGAGGGGGAATGAGTGATATATAATATAATGCCTGTAAAATGTTTTCCTTATGAACCCACTCAGGGAATGTAACTGTGGTTCATATGTACTGTGCTTTTTTACTGCTTTAAGGTACTTAAGATGTTGTCTGATGTGGGCTAGGGTGTGCGACAATTTGAATAAAATAAACATTTGGCCAGTCTCCAGGGTTGGCATTTGAGGCATGAAAGGATTTTCTTCCAGCAATATGGCCAACGCCACGAGGCGCACAGAGGCTTAGAAGGATATATGCCTGAACGCACACCCTCCCATGCAGAGTGTTAACAGGCATCACAAAGTTTAGCCAGGTTTTCAGTATGGGATAAGTCTCAGAGCAGGAGACTATTAGTGGAATGTTTGCAACAGGTATGGTTATCAGTTTTGTATGTTAATGTGCAACCAGTTTAACACTGCTTTGATTCTGTACTTTGTGCATCATAAAATTAATTGGATCTGAAACATTTTGTTAAGTACGGTTTAGGTAGTTACAAATGTTGGTTTCAGTTTAAAGTTCAAAATGACTGTGTTTCTTAAACCTTGGAGGGCAGGCAGGGGTTAGAGGGAGAACATGGATTAGAGCATATGCTAGTTTGGGGTGTTACTTTTGCAGATCATGGATTACATGGACTGTAATGCTGTACACTACAGCATTTACATTTGTGCTGGACACAGAGAACTCTATTTTTGGACTGTTTCTCATTTTAAAGTTCATGGGTATTGCTTCATTGGTGTGATATAGTTCTCATTTAGTGTTATAATGTCACATGGTGATGACTGACCCTGATATGAGGTAACATCACAAGAGGAGTGTCATATTCGATATGTGGGGGCTGGCATTATAGCTTAGAGGTTAGAGTAAGGAGCTATGAATGAGCTTGGTACATCCAGCAGACCTGGGTTTGATTCCCACAACCTCCACTTGTGTACTGTGTGACTCTGAGCAAGTCATGTAACCTTCCAGTGCTCCCAGGTAACCCTTAAAAACAGGCACTTGTGCCTAGTGGGCCTGCCCGGTTATCAAAGACTAAAATAAAGAGGAAAAAAAAAAAAAAGATATCTCACTTATTGATTTTTGTTCTCCAAACCAATTGTACAAATTTCAATGTACATGTGACATTGAAAATGTTATAAATAAAAATGTCAAAACATGTTAGAAATTACTAATGTTGGTGCTTTCTAACAGTAATTTCTGACATCTCCTCTACTTCTTTCCCCCTGTTAAAATCTTCTTAATAACCTCATACAACATCCTTGACCCCTTCCTCCTTCCTCTGGTTTCCTTCAGGCCATTGTGTTCATATTATTTAAAGGGGCACTGTCAGCGTTTGACCGTAATTTCTGCCTAAAATCAAACAGAGTGCATCTTGATGCAAACCACTAAACATATGCTGCAGAATACTAATATGTATAATAAAGGTAATGTTTTTTAAACAGTTTGGCACTTTTTAAAACAAATACCTTTTCACTCGTCCCAGTCATAATGCCTCGCGATTCCAGAAGTACATCAGGTGGGATCATGCGCCTGCCGAGTGCGATCCTGAAGTGCATTTTCATATACAGCATATAGCGTTATAAGCGTACCTAAACCCACATGATTCTAAGATGCCCGTTTATCACGTCAGCAAACGAGCACTGGAAATACTTTAATTCTTATTTTTAAATCGTTGGCGAAATCCCAGCGCATGTCACCAATGGCATGACTAAAGATCTAAGCGCATGCATAAAGAGCAATATATCATGGCGCATGCGCATTTCGGCTACGACTTAAAAATAAAGAATTAAAGTATTTCCAGTGCTCGGTTTGCTGGCGTAGATAAACGGGGCATTTTAGAATCATGTGGGGTTTAGGTACATTTTAACACCATATGCTGTATATGAAAAAAATGCACTTCAGGACCGCGCTCGCAGCAGATGCGCGTTCCCGAAGGGGTTCTGACCTGGATGTGCTTCCGGAATCGCGGGGCATTGCGATCGGACGAGTGACAAGCTATTTGTTTTAAAAAGTGCCAAACTGTTAAAAAAAAATATATATCTTTATTATACATAGGAGTATTCTGCAGCATATGTTTGGTGGTTCGCATCAAGAGGCACACTGTTTGTTTTTAGCCAGAAATGACAGTCAAACGCCGACAGTGCCCCTTTAATCACTGTGACTTCTTATATGTTTGTAATTATTATTGTATATGCCGTGCTGCTGTAATCAGATTCATGGCATTTGTTTCTGTGCAATTACATCTTATATTGTTGGTTGTGTAATCTTTGTGTACATTATGATTATGTGTTTTCCAGGTCGATCTCGAAAATGAGCATTGCTCAATGGTGTTCGCCTGGTTAAATAAAGATTTAGATTGATTGATTGATTTCTTTTTTTTTTCTTCCCCCAGAAAGCTTTTTGCTCCCCCGTTACCCCTGTGCCTTAATTGGCAATGGGGGAGCCATGGTATTTCTGCTTTTTCTCCCTGTTACCCGGGACCCCAGATCATGGTTGCGCATGCATGTGAAGGTGCACATGCACACCACGGCTCCAGTAATGGTTCTCCTCCCCCCTGGCCTAATGCTGGGTTCCCCACTTGGCTTAGCACTGCCACCTAGCCTCCACCGAGTGCCAGCCAAGAGCTGGGGAAACCCTATGTCCCTCCCCAGAGAGGAGAGCTGCCTTGTGGCTCCTCTGTCTGACTCCTTGCCCTCCCTCCCCCAGCCAACCCCTGGCGGCCCAGGCTTGCTCCCAAAGCTGGGTCACCGGGCATGACGTGAGGTGTGGCGAACAGTGCCTCAACCCTCAGCACCACTGGGCTGGCATCTGAAAGTAATTTCTTATAACATACATTTTCTAACAGAATGGAGACCTACGAGGTGAAGGTTGAGACTATGGGTCAACCAAGAAATGCTCCTAAAAATGATTTCTCTGCATTAGGACCTTCCAAGGCACCATCAACCACCAAATTCCCAACTACACAAGCCATGGAAACCATGCAGATGGTTGTAAACAGTCTCACACAGACAGTCCCAAGTATGGACAAAAAATTAGACCAGTATGTAGAGTGCCTGGTGAACATAGAAAACACTGAATTAGCTACTGCCAGGGGAATGGAGGCATCTAAGAACTGAAGAGACTGAGGCTAGTGGTAGGAACTCCTTTGATGAAGAAAATGCCTGAACTTCCTTTTGGACTTCCAAGGTTGTGAGTGAATTGTAACAATCGTTTTGATGAGCAAACTGACCTGGGCCACGTGGCATCTGCCCAAAACATACTAAAAACTCTTCTTTGAGAACTTTTACTCCTCAATTCTCTGTATGTTGTATAATTATGTGTCAGTGGTTATGATATTATTATTTGATCTGCTCACCTGATATAGTCTGGTTAACTGTTTGCTCATAACTAAGAAATGTCCATAACAGAAATATGTGGTGGTTATTAGCACTTATTTTGCCATAGTTTATGTTGGGATTGGTGACTGTATGTTTTCAAATTTTATTTTATTTTTTTTTTTAGTTAGTTTTTGTTTGCCGGATAGGAGCACTAGCCACGAAATGACTATTTTCAGGCACGACCAGGGAGAGTACAACAAAGAACAGTGGAACAACAGCACACACGGTTACCGTAATTAACAAGTAGAGGGGTACAGTAAAAGCTATAATACAAGCATAACAATAAGTAGGAGTTATAATATATTGGTAAACATAAGACAAAAAAGGCATCAAAGTTTAATAATAAGTGCAGGAGTCATGGATTCGACCTGATGAGAGACAGGATTAGGTCCGAAAATAAGGTAAGTGGGGGGAGAGAGAGAGAGAGAGAGAGAGACAGAGAGAGAGACAGAGAGAGAGAGAGAGAGAGAGAGAGAGAGGTGAGGAGATGATCGGCTGTAACATAAGATAGGAAAAAGGAGGTGTTAAATGAAAGAGGAAACAATCAAGGAGTAGGAGGGAAGATGTTAAGAAGATTTGGGTCAGTAGGTCTAGGGTGGTTTGAAACAGGAGCATTTACAGACGGGATTAGGTGATCCCGATGTGCCTGCATGAAGGCATCATGGGATGAGGCCTGGCGAATGTTTAGGGGTAGGGAGTTCCAGTGTTGGGGGGCAAGACAGGCAAATGCACTGGCGCCTTTAGAGGTAGAGTGCCTGGGGACGAGAACAGGGGCAGAAACTGCCAAGCGAAGATCATAGAGGGATGACTGTGTTTGAAAGAGGCCTGCAAGGGATTTAGGAGTTTGTGATCTGATAATGCTATCATTTATGGATCCACTCAGTTTAAAAATTTCTAATGATGGCGACTGGCCAAAAACAATAGGAGGGGTAATGCACAATAAATATGGCGGGTTCGCCGTTTATGTGTTTCTTTTTGGTACAAATGTTCTTGTGACAGGGATCTGAGGTACTGTAGCTCAAACAGCCAACCTGGTGGTGTAGCCCAAACCCTTACTTAGCATAGCATACCACCAGCCCAGAGCAATTCATAGGAACAAGTAGGAATACTGATAGCAAACGTAAGAACAACCACTCTGAGGAGTATTTATCGCAAGAGGGTTTTATTGTTCAATGGTGAAATAAAATGTATGACATATAGAGAAAGTACTGGGGGAGGGGGTATTCACTAAAAATACCACCAACAGCATTCGCTGGGATGAGACTGAAAATAGGCAGAATTGCCTAGTCCTCCTTTTCCTGTCAGCAGAAACTAAATGAATGAATGGTCCCCAAAGTTTCTAACTGCACCAATGGGTTCAGAAAGGACCCTATTACAAGTAGTTTTTGTGTTGTTTGGAGAAGCAATTTTAGCTTGGTAAGCATCTCCTACATAGTGCAAGAATTATAAGGGTGTGTACGCTTTCACTGAACAGAAAGCTTGACCGTGTTAAATTACATGAATTTCTGATTCTTTGCTAGCCTTCCATGTGGTATCACTAAGACCTGGGCCTCTCGATATCTATATTAGTTGTTTTGAGAATCCTAAGCATTGGTTATTGCCTGTGTCTTGTATGCAGTTTATCTGACTGTATGTAATGCTATAAAATACAATTAAAATAAAGTTAAAAAAAAATACAACCACTAACAAGCATTTTCATAAAAACAGCCAATGTCCGCCAAAAAAAAGGACCATCGGTCCATCCAGTCTGCCCAGTTTTACCTTGCTATACACTGTGACCAATTATTCAGACAGGGGTTTCCCTTCCTTTCCCCTCACTCCCTGACTTACTGCTACTTTCCTGAGTAACTGTTAAGCCATTTGCAAACATGCTTATATGAAAATGTACTTATTTTATTCGGAAAAGTACCTTAGAGCACAGGTGCTCCTTTACAAAGGTTCTACATCTGAGTCAAGAAGTAAGGTTACACATACAGTAACAACAGTAAAGAGGAGTGTAATCAGTAATAATCCATATGATGCATTAGGTACAGGAATGGAATTTAGCTTTTACAGCAGCAGTAAGGCGTTACAGTACGAGTTGGGTATACAGATTAACTGAAGCAGAAACATTTGAAACTCAAAGTGAGGTGTTTTCTCAGAGTTTTCTTGAAGTGGGCAATTTTTTGGGAGACTTACCTGGGATTCAGATATCTAGCAGAAGAAGGCCTATTGGTCTGTCTAGTCTGCTTATTTTGTGGAGCCCCTTCTTGGCAACTACTGTGGGTTCCACCTCCCTTCAACCCCGCCACCTGTTCACATTTTTCCAGCCCCTCATTGACCCTGATCCTCCCTTTCACCCTATCCCACCTCCTCTTGAAGTCATCCGCCATCTCCAGAGAGACAACCTCCTCTGGGAGTTTGTTCCTTACACCCGACTCCTGGACAGAATCTTTTAAAAATTTATGTTTTTCAGCCGAAGAACAGAAGTGCCTGTGATCAGTCATTAATATGGAAATAAATTATTATTATCCTACTCCACTTTGCATACAAGACAAAGAAATCTATGCAGCAGTAGTGTCTCTTGCCTCGAACAAAGCCCCAGGCCCAGATTCTATAATAGGAGATGTTTATAAGGCATTTCCCTTATGGTGGCTACCTATATTTAAAGTACTATTTAACGCAATCATTCAAAGGTTGAAAATACCAGAAAGCTGGAAGGGTAGTTTCATATACCCAATATTTAAAAGAGGAGACTGTAAAGACCTCAGAATGTATTGCCCCATTAGCCTCACAGACGTCTCCCAAAAATTATTTGCAAAAATCATTCTGGAGCATCTTACCACATGGATAGAGAGCAATTCAATTTTAAACGAACTTCAAAATGGTTTTAGATCTGAGAGATCTACTATTCGACACTGTTTTACACTTAGTCACCTTATTCGGAAGTATGTTAAAGTAAAAAAACAAATACTATACTGTTGATTCGTTGACTTTACTTCAGCGTTCGACAGCAAAAGCATAAGCATTCTATGAAAAAAAACTAGAAGAATATGCTCTAGACCCAGAATTAGCAAATATTATCGGATTGTATTCAGATACCTGGATCAAAATTCGGACATATGACTAATTCCATTCCAGCTAATACTGGGGTTAGGTAAGGGGGTGTCTGCTGACCCTGACATTATTCAATTTATATATCAATACAATATTGGAAAATCTTTATAATCCAGACTTCCATTCCCCCAAAACTGGTAATCAGTCAATAATGGTGTTAGCTTATGCTGACGATTTAGTATTAATACCAAATTCATTACTAGGACTCCAAAGAAAACTGAACTTCTTCTCAAAGCTATGCTTGGCACAGAAACTGAAAATAAATAAAGAGAAAACTAAATTAGTTGTTTTTGGAATTGGGAATATTAGCCCCAAAGGTCTGGATTGACCAGAATAAGCTGAAAACTGTTAAATCCTACAACTATTTAGGAGTAAGATTTTCTCAACACTCTAATTGAAAAGAACTCAACATTTTGGTGCTAAATAAACTAAAAACAGCTTCAGTTGCTCTACGAACATTTAATGCCAAGTTAGGAAGAAGTTCCGTTACTGGGACTAAAGGTCCTAAAAACCAAAATCAAAATGAGTGCTCTGTATGCCATGGAGGTCTGGGGCACTGACAGTATGGGGGAAATAGAGGTCCCTATAAACAAACGCTATAGACATCTACTTATGATTCCCCAGTCAGTGCCTTTGGCCTTATTTTGTCTTGAACTGGGACAATTTACATTAGACTCTATGGCACTAAGAGAATCCTTTTTCTTCTTTAACTTTTTCTTCTTCCAGATTCACGCCTTCCCTGATGGTGTTTGGAAGAATAAACAGAATATTCAGATAGGGGCTTTTCTTCACCCTTGATGTATTTAACTTAAAAAGAAGTCTTCCTGCTAGGGCTTGGCACAATTTTAAATGAAATATACACTAGGCCATGAGAAGAAATAAAAATAAGGGTGAAAACCAGGATAAGGGCTACAGACATTTCAAAAATTTTTGCTCGACTATCAAGTTTTAAGTGTTTTAAATGGTCTAAACAAATTAAAATAACAAACCAGCTTGAACCTTATTTATGCAAATTAACCAAACCAGAATCCCGAAGACTGATTACAAAATTCAGAATGGAATTATATAACGCAAACTACATGCACTATATTCAGAAAAGACCTAATAACACCTCACCATTCTGTAAGTGTGGAAAATCATTAGAAGATGACTTAAAGCATGTAGTATTATTGTGCCCGCTTTACTCGACAAACAGAAATAAGTGGCATGGGAAGATTTTGAGCAATTTAAAATTACCTACTGATAAAATGATATGCAAACTACTTACAACTCAAGACACAACAAAATTATCAAAATTAGTTGCTTTTCTTCTAACTATTTATCTATAAATAGATTTGGATTGTGTCAATTGAAAATATTAATTAATGGGCTACTGTTTATATGCCTTGGAAATGCTCAGACTGGTCTTATTTATTGTACCTATGTATTTATGAATATTTATATTGTCTGTTTGGAATTTTAACCTGTCATTCTATTTTGTAATGGTACTATACCGATCAATAAACTGAACTGAAATTGAAATTGGGAGTTTGGTCCATGCCGTTTCCACTCATTCTGTGAAGAAGTATTTCCTGATCTTCTTGATCCTTCTCCCTGCCAGCTTACAGTAGTGATGCCTTCTGGTCTTTTTCCCACTAAGCCAAAAAAGATCCTCCGTATTCACCTTGTTGAAACCTTTTAGGTCCTTGAAGATTTCAGTCATGTCCCCCCTCCCTTCTCTCCTTGAGCAAGTCCATGTTGAGGTCATTTGGCCTATCCTCATATGCCTTGCCTTGCTTTGCTGACCCCAGACCATTTTTGTCTCCCTCCTCTGGACTGCCTCAAGCAGGTTTATATCCTTTCTCAACTAGGGTCTCCAGTACTGCATGCCATACACCAGGTGTGGCTGTACCAAGGCACTGTACAGAATATAACCTCCACTCCCCAACTTGTGATCCCCTTCACAGTACACCCAAGCATTTTTGTTTGCATTGGTTGCTGCCTTCCTGCTCTGTGTTGATTATTTCAGGTCTCTGGTAATGGGTACCCCCCCCCCCCAAGTTCTTTTCCTCTTCCAATTTAGTGACCTGGACCTTTCCTAGGCAGTAGTTGGTCCTCGGGCTTCTACTTCCTACGTGCATAACTTTGCACTTCTTTTAATAGAAGCTAAGTTGCCATATTTCAGACCATCTTTCTAGCCTGGCATCAGCCATGTCTACCCTCCCACAGAGCTTTGTATCATTCACAAAGAGGCACATCTTTCCCTTTATGTCATCTCCAGTGTCTCTTATAAGCATGTTGAACAACACTGGGCTGAGCACCGAGCCCTGTGGCAACCCACTGGTGACTTCCCTTGATCTGGAGAGCCCCCTTCCATCTGAATCCTTCCTCCCAGCCAATTTACTATCCATCTAGTTAATTTAGTCTAGGTCCTCCAGCATCCTGATCAATCTCTTATGGGGCACCAAGTCAAAGGCCTTGCTGAAGTTCAAGTACAGTATGTCAACCGCTTGGCCCTTGTCTTCTGTTCTCATTACCCAAAGAAGTCAATCAGATTGGTTTGACAGAATCTTCCTGCCATGAATTTGTGTTGCCTCTCATCCTGGAGACCATTCACCTCCAGAAACCCATTCACCTCCAGAACCCCAACCAGTCTTTCCTTAAGAATGCTCTCCATAAGTTTACCAACAATTGAAGTCGGACTGACTGGCCTGTAATTGTCCAAGTCATCTCTTGACCCCCTTTTCTGGAATGGAACCATGTGTGTGGTTCTCCACTCCTGTGGTACCACCCCCCATATCTAGTGAGCTGTTGAACAGATCCACCATCAGACCTGCCAGGTCCTCCGCCAACTCCCTCAATACCCTTGAGTGAATACCATCTGGACCTGGGGACTTATTAACTTTGAGATTAACTCTAAGGGCCATGAGTCTGTTTTCACCCTTTCCTCTGGAAACCTGTCTTCTTCCCAGCCCCTCCTCAACTCCATCTTCCTCCTTTACAACAGTGTACCATATTTTTCTTTCATGAAGACAGAGCAGTATTCGTTCAATACTTCTGCCTTCTCTGTACTACTTCCACCCCCCCTTAAACTTTGCTGTGCCCTCCTTTTTGTCCCTTTTTTACCTTGTGTACTGGAATAAAGCTTTCTCCCCCTTCCTGATCCCTTCCCTTTACTCTGTCCCAGCTGCGCTTGAACCCCTTAATGGTTTTTGCACCTGCCACCTCTACTGGTAGGCTGGTCCACAGCTCAACCACTCTCTCGGTAAAGTAAAACTTTTCTGCATCCCTCCTGACTCTCCACCCCAGCAGCTAACATTCATGTAGATGGCACACTGGGGGGTTCACACGGGCAGATTAGGTGGGCCACAAGATCCTTATCTGCTGGTTACTTCTATGAATCTATGTCCCCTTGTTTTTGACTTATTATTTCTGGTAAAATAGCTCTGTGCAGTTTACCTTGTGTATTCCTTTTTTATTAAACTTTCTTTTGTGGAATATACTGTAAAAGACACCTTACATAAGGTTACATGAGCATTGGTATACTCAAGGCAAGATTTAGACAAAGACTGGTAATATGTTTAGAGTTTTTTGTAGAGTCCAGACAATTTGGCCTGTAGTTTTCAAGTCCATAACTCCTCTATGCTGGGATTGTTTTCAGCATTCTCAGATCATAAAATGTCCTGGCCCAAGTCTTTAGTGTGAGGAATATTTACTTGGCTAGGATTCTAAATTCATGTTGTTGCCAACAACTTGATTCTGCCTAAAGGTAGCAACATTTCAATAAATAGTGTCTGTAAACAGGTAAAAGAGAACAAGCTTATCAAATGACATGAATTCTCCTAGCAGTACATTTTGCTTTAAAAAAACAAAAAGGGAAATGTTCACCGAATGGCTTAGGCTTCTGATGCTAAATAGTATACATGATATACTTGATCCAGAATCTATGACTCTACTTCGCAGAAGTTGATCCAAAGTTAAAATTCCAGATGTTCCTTCTCTGTAATTGAAGAATGGAAGCCATCTTGAACTGAATTTATTCTTTTATATTCTCAGCAGGGCTATTATGGCTTCCATTTCTCTTATTTCATCACACACCATGAGTCAGTTCTGTATCTCAGGAGCCTGTGGGATTAACCAGTTCATAGTAATTGCTTTTAGTGCTGATGCTGTTAGAATTAGGAAAATATATTTCTGTCTCCCTGCTGGTCCCTCTGGGTGGTAGGCCCAACACTAGATTTTGAAATAGTAGTGTCAATGTAATTCCAAACATCTCTATTATCGCTTTCTTAACTGAGATTCAGAAGGGTGCCAACACAGGACTTCACCAGAATATATGATATGGTGTCCCCTTCTCCTCACCCCCAGGACCTACTGTATCTATTTGAGAGTTGGAGAAATGTCTGGACTTGGTCAGTGTGTAAAAGAACCTGGAAACTGTCTTCCATTTGAACTCTCTCCATGTAGGGCCAATGAGTTTTCATTTTCTGTGGAAAACTTCCATTTGAACTCTCTCCATGTAGGGCCAATGAGTTTTCATTTTCTGTGGAAAACACTGGTAAAAAATTGAATTTGTCATTTTTGAACCAGCACACGGGAGTCAATATTTCTTGAAAAAACTGCATTTTCACCACTTTATTGCACAAACAACCCCATTTTGTGCCAACTTTTCTTTGCAAACACCATTTTGAGCCGCATTTTTGTAGAAAATATGATGATTCCCCATAAGTTTGGAGGAAAAATGGATTTAAAATTTTACCAAATGGAAACAACCATCTTTGAAAACAGAAAATCATTGGCTCTACTCTCCATGATGCTGATGCAGATGCTCCGTGTACCCCCCCCAGCCCAAATGACGGCCCACTGTTTGGGCGAGAGAGAGAAGTCATCTTCTTGTTCCCATTTATGCTGTACTGCATTGACGACTGTAAGCCCTAGTCATTAGTTGATGCAGAGTGAAAATTTGGTGTGGCTGGGTTCCCTGTTGTCTTGACTGCCACACATATTTCACTACTGGGGTGCAGAGGATCACTGATACTTGAGCTAGCTTTCAGGTTATTTAAAAAAATTGCATGCTGGCCCAGTGGCGCAGAGGGTTGAGGTGCTGGCACCCTACCTCACACCACACTAGCGACCCTGGTTTGGGAATGGACTCGGGTCATCAGGGGTCGGCAGGGGAAGGAGAGGATTGAGCATCCACAGGACTGCTCTCCTTTCCTGGGGTGAGTTCCAGGGTCGCTTCACTCTGCAGCAGCCCCTGGTAGAGACCAGGAGCACTGCACAAAAAGTTGCAACGTGGGAAGTACCAGAACACGGAAAAAAATGCTCTGGATTGGCTGGATAATGGCATCCGGTCTACCAGCACACCCAGAATACTTCCTGCAGACCGGCTGTCTCAGCAGCACCCAAGGCTGAGAAAATATAGCGTACTGGGCTGTCTCCCACCGGAACCTTCCCCCTTGGAGGTGAGGGACCCACTCGGTGAAGGCTAACGCTGAGCTACCTCAAGGTAGGCTGCAGTGTGAGGCAAAGGGGTTCGGGGGGGTTAGAAGGGGTACTGGTGACCTTGAATGCCCAAAGGAGAGGCGGATTCAGGGCACGGAGGGAGAAAAACAGATCAACAAAAAAAAAAAAAAAAGCTGCATAGTTGTAGAAAATGGAGGTGGTCCTTGTTAAGTAGGTGAAATTTCCTGTGCAAGGTTTTAAAGTCTTTGAAAGTGGTGCCTTGCCACAACTGAGCCACTGTATATAACCCCCTGCCCCAGAGTCTGAGTGCTGCATCTATGGAGGCCGGGACAAAATCAGGGAGTGGGGATATAGGTATGAGAGTCCAAATTGGTTTTGGAAGCCCAACTGCTGCCTTTGTTTGGGTCCAAATATTTAGTGTGTGTTTTGTCCACAGGTTCAAAATAAGTTTGATAAGGTTTGTGGAGGGCATCTAGGCTAAAAAGCATGTTGGCAATGTGCCTAAATTAGATTGTTCCATTGGTACCAATGGATTGTCTTCTTTGTCTTCCACAGATTAATTAACAGTGTTAACTGAGCTGCAGAATAATAATGTTTAAAATCCAATGCCCCCATTCCTCCCCCCTCCTTTCTACGTGTGATTACCTCCCATTTAATTCTGGGTTACTTTCCATTCCATATAAATTTGCTAAGGGCATTATGTAGATCTTTCCATTTGCTTTTAGCAAATCTAGTAGGAACTGTAGCAGAAGGAAAATAAATCTTGGCAGAATATTAATTGTGACTGTTTCTATATGGTCATTAAAAGGTAGCAGAAAATCAGCTCACCTGCTAAGATCCAATAACACTGCCTGTGTTAGTTGGTAATAGTTGACTTTGTGAAGATCCACTGACGTCACTGGTATCTGTATCTATGGCTTTAACTTCTTATGTAAGGGGGCTGCTAAGGTGTAAAGTTTTGTTTGTTTGCATTGTTGACTTTAAAACTGGATATGGGTCCATTTTCTCATAAGAGTTCTAGAGAGGTTGGCATAGATGTTAACGGGTCCCTCTTATAAATTAGGGCATCTTGAGCATAGAGTGATACCCACTGCTCCTGCCCTGCCACTGTGATGCCCTTAAATATTTGTATGTCGCTGAAGTGCTGCTGCTAGCAGCTCAGTGCTAACAGCACACAGCGGAGGGAACAGAGTACACCCCTGCCATGCCCCCATGCAGATATTAAAACTATCTGATAGCCTTCCATTGATTCTAATTTTTGCAGTAGGATGATCCACAGACCTGAGAGTCATTCTCTAAAGTTCTCCCCAAACCCCATGACATTTAGTACTTCTTGTGCAGTCAGATTCTCCTAAAATTCATGATACTAATTGTTCAACTCTCGCTTATGCAGATGATTTAGTAATCTTTTCGCTGTCTTGAAAGGGACTCCAAAAAATTGGACATGTTACATGTCTTATATACTAGTTCGGGGGGGCCTTTCAAGTTATACTCAATTACACTTTCAGGTGTTGTTTGAAATTCTTTTTATTAGTTCCCCTATGTTTTTCTCTGTCGTAGAGCATGATCATGAGGTAATTATTTTTTTATTACTTTTTACATCTGTTGATAAAGTAAACATTTTTTTTACAAGAGTACATTAAATTAGTGTCAGTACATTTATATACTTTCAAATTCTTTCAATGATGTATATATATAGATTTCATACCATCCATAGTGTTACTTCTGAGCTCTTTTAACTTTTTTCTTTCTAGAGCTCCTTGTGTTATGTTAAAGTTCACAGTGTATTAATTTGTCCCTGTAATAGACCATAGACATTGCTTTTGTTAATGTTATCCACCTCTATATTTTATGCTGCTTTAATTTATCTTCTGCCTACTAGAGGCATGACCCCACAAAATTCTTCAGGCACATCGTTTACCTTACAGTTGTTCACAGTCTTAAACAGGAAAATGTTTAGCCGTTTCTGTAATACATAATAAGATAAACCTTTGTTTACTTCCCTTTCATTAGGTATTATCTTATAAAGGGAACTGCTCACATCTATCTTTTGTTATAAAAACTTCTTGACAAGTTCTTACCTGTTGGCTAAACTGCTTATTCTTGGGACAAGAAGTGAACTACACCGATTGCCTCAGTAATGGCTGACTGGCTCTGTTGCGTCTAAGATTGCTTCCCTCTTGAGTCCTTCTTATGTAAGCCTGTGGGAGTTCCAAATGTGATGTCACTCCCAGAACTCTCATGGAAATCTCGTGAGATCCTGGGTGTTCACAGTGTATAGAACACTGTCAAGGCTTCACAAAAAGGACTCTTAATGCAGCATAAATCGGAAGTGGATATCACTTCACAGTGAAATTGAAAAATGTAAGAAAAAGACATCACGTTCTGATTTACAGTCTCCCTACTGACTGACAAATTTGTTGTGAACTTTGACCAAACAACAGTGCTGTATTTAGATCTAAATATAATAATAGAGGGAAGAAAAACTGAAACAAGTTTATTCAGAAAAGCAACTGACAGAAACACACTGTTACACTACTAAAGCTTTCATGAACCAAAACTGAAAAGAAGCATTCCATATGCACAGCTCACTAGAGTAAAAAGGAACTGCAGCAGGGAAATTGATGTAGCAGTTGAGACAGATAAGATGATGAGAAGGTTTGAAGCAAGCAGTTATCAGCACTGGACATTGAAAGAAGCAGATGAGAGACTGAAAGCAAAAAGTAGAGAAGACCTTCTCAGTCAGGGGTTAAAGGACACAGAGGCATCACGAGTGGTATTTTCAACAAAATACAACCATAAAATCATGGACATACGTAAAATCATAAACCTTTGCATTTAGTGCAGACGGCTAATAAGAATATAAGAACTCTACAGGAACGTCCGATAATTGTTGCAAAAAAAATACAGAATATTAAAGATAAAGGGGTTCACTCTCAGTTTAAACTACGCACACAGGAAGGGGAGGATTTGCTTCTAGGACCGTTGAATCCTGGCATGAACCCATGTGGAAAATGTGCAGTATGTAATAACACTTCAAAAAAACAATTGTACATACACCCCAATACAGGGGAAACTTTTAGGATTAACCAACATATAATATGCACCACAGAGGGGGTCATATATTTGATTCATTGTCCCTGTGACCTACTATATGTAGGACAAACCAGTAGGATGTTAAAAACGAGAATTTAGGAACACAAGGGGGACATTAGAAATCAAAATATAGACTCCCCTGTGGCAGTTCATTTTAATGAAAGCGGACATGATGGAGCCTCATTAAGATAATGAGGACTAGAAAAAAATCACACCTTCAGATAAAGGTGGTAATTTTAAGGATAAACTATTAAATGCTGAAATGAAATGGATTTTCTATATGCATACACTAGATAATAGGATTGGAATGAACATCGAAATGAATTGGCAGGCATGTATGTAAACATAATGTGTTCTGACTGGTCTATGGGACAATAACAGCTTGGACATAGCATTTTTTAAGATAGCTAGTGAGAAGTTCTAAATAAACATGATAAAGTCATTTGTTTATATTTTAAAAAGACTGTACATAATACAACATCATGCATATATGCAGAGTTTTGGAAAAGGAGGCTTTTTCACTAAATTTGGCCTTTTGCACACCCTTTTGACCTCCCAGATAAGCTACAGAAAGGAGGCATGCTGTGTTTCAGAAACTGCCCATTTGGCACTCAGTATGAAGACTTTAAATTAGAATGTGATGTCTTTTTCTTACATTTTTCAATTTCACTGTGAGAAGTGATATCCACTTCTGATTTATGCTGCATTAAGAGTCCTTTTTGTGAAGCCTTGACAGTGTTCTATACACTGTGAACACTCAGGATCTCGCGAGAGTTCTGGGAGTGACATCACATTTGGAACTCCCACAGGCTTACTCAAGAGGGAAGCAATCTTAGATGCAACAGAGCCAGTCGGCCATTACTGAGGCAATCGGTGTATTTCACTTCTTGTCCCAAGAATAAGCAGTTTAACCGACAGGTAAGAACTTGTCAAGAAGTTTTTTTATAACAAAAGATGGATGTGAGCAGTTCCCTTTATAACAGAATACCAAATGAAAGGGAAGTAAACAAAGGTTTACATTATTATGTATTACAGAAATGGCCAAAATGTTTCCTGTTAAAGACTGTGAACAACTCTAAGGTAAACGATGTGCCTGAAGAATTTTGGGGGGGTCGTGCCTCTAGTAGGCAGTAGATAAATTAAAGCAGCATAAAATATAGAGGTGGATAACACTAACAAAAGCGATGTCTATGGTCTATTTACAGGGACAAATGAATATACTGTGAACTTTAACATAACACAAGGAGCTCTAGAAAGAAAAAAGTTAAAAGAGCTCAGAAGTAACACTATGGATGGTATGAAATATATATATATACACAACATTGAAAGAATTTGAAAGTATATAAATATATTGACACAAAATTTAATGTACTCTTGTAAAAAAAAAATTTTTTATGTATCAACAGATGTAAAAAGTAATGAAAAAATAATTACCCTGTGATCAAGCTCTACGATGGAGTGAAATGTAGGAGAACTGATAAAAAGAATTTCAAACAACACTTGAAAGTGTAATTGAGTATAATTTGAAAGGCCCCCGAACCAGCCAGTGTATAGTATAAAGGATCCTTGGGGGATGCTGGAGAGATTTCACTACAGAAAACCTTACTCCATTACCCACCAAGACTCTTACTTGTGAATGTTACATTTCTTATCAGACATACTTAAACTTAAAATTAACTATTCAAAAATGAAAATTATGATCTTTGGCCGGGACAAGGGAAGCACCAAGTGGAAAATTGGTAATCAACTTTTAGAGATAGTCAATTCCTAGATCTATTTGGGTATAACTTTTTCAGTAACATGGACTAATCATATAAATATAATGTTAATTACTGGCAAAAAACAACACTGGGACTTAAGTTTAGCTATATATATGGGGGTCTTTCTAGTCAACCCTTAATTAATGCAATCAAAGCTAAATATAGTTCTCAGATTCTGTATGGAATAGAGATATGGGATATTAAGTATAAAGATAAACTCACTGTGCCTGTATATAAACTACTACATTCTGCACTTGGTTTGCCTCCCTTATGCCCAGCAAAATATATCAGAGCCGAACTAGGAATGATCAACCTTTAATGCAAAGCATGACGACAGGAAGATAAATTACTGGATACATTTAACCAGACTACCCACAAGTAGACTACCAAAGAAATGCCTAATTGAAAAACAAAAATGGATTAATAATGATTGTAGTTCTAAAAACTGGTTGAAAGATCTTTACAATTTATAGCACAAATACGATTTACCCTTCTTAGAAAAATATATCCAGAAAGGCATCAGTATATGTATCCAGTACACAAACTATATTAAAAGTAGGATAAACCATTATTGGACTAAGATGGATCTTGAGAAAATCTCCTGTACAAAATATTCAAAGTTGTTTGCAGCAAATATATTTTCTGGTAAATTTAAATACTATCTGGACATACTGCATGAGCATAACTTATGCAGAACCTTTCTGAGAGCAAAATTAGACCTTCTTGACAGCAATCTTTTCAGAGCTAGATATAGCAAACATGTACAGTACAAGTCACATTAAACTGTTCCCTCAACTCACTGGTGTAGCATTGTTCAATGAGTTTCCTAATCTGTGCAGTGTTTAAGTCAATGAATTAGTAAAAGGTTAGTATTGGTTTGCAACCAGCTGTTATGTACTATAAGCTTTATTTTCAGCTGAGTGCTTATGAGTTTCATTTCAGAAGGCATACTAAACAACTCTTAAGGAATGCTGTGATATTTATAAACAATGCTCTTGAGGAATGCTGTGATATTTATAAACAATGCCATGAAAATGCATTGCATAGACACTGCAAAACAGCTACTGCCATTTGACTAAACAGTTACAAGTGAGTTGAATAGGCAGTGATGGATGGTTGGAAAACAGTTGAAAGCTTCAACAATTCGAGTTGCCACTGCAGTAGCATTACAAAAAAAATGCTACAGCAGTGACTTGATGGAGCAGTTTAATGTGACTTGTACTGTATTAGAACCAAATTGCTATTGCCAACATAGTGGAATAGAAGACCTGCCACATGTTATGGTCCTGTATATGGTACAAAAATACAAGAGAATTCTGGCTAGGACCTTTTACAAATACACATAACATATGTGATAGAAATTAACGGACTATGATATTGATGTTAACAGAAGATGAATGGACTATAAAAAGGATTGCATCATATTTGACTATCATTGTCAAAATAAGAAAACAAAAAATAGCTAATTTAAATCATAATAAAGTATATCTATGTAGAAGTATTACGCACTACCTTAAAAATCTCACTAACATCCCTGCAATCACCCATGAGTTAAAGTATGTGTTTATATATATATATATATATATATATATATATATATACTCTTTATTAAAAGGTTTAACAAATAACACTAAGATCATGGAAATACATAAGACAGTGTTAGATCATAAGCAACTAACACCAAGATAAACTGCCCCAACTCCCCACCTTCCTTCAAACCACCCCAATTTTACCCCCCCCCCACATAGGGAGCAGCATAACAGAAACAGGTAAGGCAAAAATATTAAGTATACAATATATATATATATATCAATTTACAGATCACAATCAGAATTTATTGGCGAGCATAATTGAGAAAATACATTCTCTTGTAGACATGCATCCATACAAATATACAATACAAAATATAAGAACATGTTGACATTACAAATATCTAGATAAATAATCTTACAAAATACAGACGTACACAATTTACAATTATTAATACAACAATCAAATAAAAGTTAGTCTGGTACAATATAAAAAAAAAAGTATCATGTTTAACCAAAACAGTTACAGTGCCTGCTAAACACACTAATTATGGAGGTTCTAGAGCATGCTAGTGTTAGCAGATTGCACAAGCCCATTCACCTCTTTAACAGATTCCGAACTTTAGGAACCATTACAGCTAATGTCTTATCCCCATCTTTTGTCCTGTTTTTGGTATGTAATAATTGTTAATGAGTGAAGCATGTAATACGTATTTTGAGGGATTCTTAGGGAGTAATTTATTTAATAAAAAAGAGGGTAATGTACCTAATATAAATTTATAAGCAGATACATAAAAATGATGTTCTCTTCGATCAGCAAGGGAAGTCCAACCTATTTTATCATATAAAATACAAACGTGGGTCCTGTAGGGCTATTGCATAATAAATCTTATTGCACTGTTATAAAGGGGGTCTAGAATACTGAGCAATTTATTGGAGGTATTTTTATAAACAAAATCACCGTAATCAAGAATTGGCATAAATAAGAAGGTTTTATATGTTATATCTTAATATGTTATGTTAATAAGAACTGTTTTCATAATGCAATATTAAATAGACTGATTTCTGTAAAAAAAAAAAAAAAAAAAAGCCTAACAACTGTCTATTTGAAACATGTGTCAAATGTGGTTCAAAGGAGAGACTACTGTCAAGAAACAAACCCAAATATTTATAATGAAAGACCCTAGTAATTAATTTCCCAGAAAATGCTTGAAGGTTAATTTAGTTGCATTATTTTAGTTCTTCATTCAAAAAGCATCCATTGGGTCTTGGATTCATTAAGCAAAAGTCTTAATTCCAGATCAACCCAAGACTTAACCCCAGATTAACCATAAAAAATTGAGAGAGTCCATTAAACTAGGAAAGAGAAACAATTAAAATCTACCCTGAAGAGTGATAATGCACTATAGAAGTATTAAGTCTTATGAAGAATCATATAAGGAGTACGATCGAAAACATGCCCTCTAGCTGATAATCTTATAAGGTATCTAGAATATCTAATAATTTCTTACAACAATTTGAAAATGAGGTCATATTGTTGTTGAAATATGAAATCATGCGTATTAAAGTTAAATTATGTCTCAGTTTTGCTATCCATTCAATAAAAGTAGGAACTGATTGATCTTTTCTATGTTTTAATATTAATTGTGAAGTTGCGGTCCCCACAAAAAACAGAATAACTTTATCAACCAAAGCCTTACCAACTGAAAACTCCCCTAAGATGCAGTTATAAAGGTTGAAATTGTAAAATGAGATTATTTTATCAAGAACTTTATCTTTTATTTTTCGCCTTAGTTTTTGAATATACTGACATGACCATAACAAGTGGTCTAGGGAACCTAAGTCTCTCTCACATTTGTGACACAAGCTAGATTGTTTCAGCCCCATTTTGAACAATCGTAGGGGAGATAGATATGCATTGTGAAGGGTTTTATATCTTATCAGCCTTAGATTATCCAAAGGGATTAACTTGTATATATTTTTCCATAAATTGGCCCAATCTAAAGGGTGTGTCGAGGAGTAAGTATCCCAGAACTGAGATTTAAGAGGACTGTCCTCCAACTTTAAGCTCAGAAGATGTTTATACAGACCAGAAATTGTGTTTTTTTTTTCCTGTTGTTTTTTTGATCACATCCATCCAGTCAAGAATATTGTTAATTGCATATATAGGAGACCTGAAATTCCCCAAATGAGTTTCCAATATAAGTTTTGGCAATTGAAAATGTAATATGTACTTTTTGGACCACTTAAGCTCTTTTGAAATATCAGAAAAGGAAACCACAGAACCATTAACCATAGATTATTAACACATAAATTAGCTAAGCCTAGTAAAAAGTTGGAGCAGATAGTTTTCCCATGTAAATGGAAGTTTGGATTGTTTGAAATGGTTGAAAAACACTTTGAGCTATATTTATGTTAAAAAACTACAAATCTGGTTATGGATTTTAAGGGAAGTGCCCATCACAGTATTTTTAAGAGGTTTTGGGATATTTTTAAGTGGACTATATAAAATAGCTTCCAGGGTAAACTTGTGCTTCTTGATTAGTTCTGTTTCTAATGAAACCCACCCAGGGGTATACAAAGAAGACTGTACCTCTGAAGGAATCCATTTCAAATATTTATTTATATGTGAGGCCATATAGTATAGTAAAATATTTGGAACCCTTTGGCCTCCTAAATTTTTAAGGGAGCATCAGTTTGTGTAAAGCAATTTTAGGTGTAGAATTCAGCCAAATAAAGTTATTTATTAATGCATGTAGTTTAGGGAGAAAAATGTTAAACATATTAACTGGAAAAAATGTCCTCTGAAAAATATTCATTTTTACAATACTGATTCTGCCCTGAAGAGAGGTAGGTAAATTCTTCCATCTTTTCAGGTCTTGAATAATATTCTGGATACCCACCTCTAAGTTTTGTTTTATTAATAGGGTTACATCTTTTAATAACTGAACACCGAGATATTTGACCCCCAATGCATTCCAAGATAAGCCCTAGTTAGTAATCTCCTCTTTACAAAAGCAATTTGCTAGTGGCATTACCTCAGTTTTATCCTTAATTTATAATTAGAGACCCAACTAAATTCCTCAATAAACTTTTAAGGCAGTTTTAATTGACTTTAGGGGATCTGTGACATACAAAAGAATATCATCTGCAAAGGCAGACAATTTAAACTGAAAGTTTACAATAGAAATACCTTCAATATCTGTATTTAAATTTAAATAATATATAAACGGTTCCAAATAGAAGTTAAATAAGGTGGGAGATAGTGGACAACCTTGCCTCGTGCCTTGGTACAGTTTAAATGGTTGAGACAACTGATTGTTACAGTTAATTCTAGCTGTTGGGTTTGAATAGAAGATTTTTATCCATCTGATGAAGTTCAGGGGAAACCAAATTTGCTTAAAGTAGCAAATAAAAAATTATGATGCACTCTATCAAAAGTTTTTCCGCATCCAGAGACACCAAAGCAAAAGAAAGATTTGTATCTCTGGATGTGGAAAGAATGTGAAAGATTTTTCTAAGATGATCTGAAGCTTGCCTGGTTGGCTTAAAACCCACTTGGTCAAAACTGATCAATCTTTGCCAGATCTTTTTTATTTTTTGAGCTATAATGTAGGTTAACATTTTTATATCATAATTAATTAACAAAATTGGGCGATAATTATTTACTTTGGCCCAGATATTCAAACTGCGCCAGTTTGTGGCACAAGCCTGTGCGCCACTCAAAATAGTTGCGCAGGGGTGTGGCCAGGGTGATATTCAACGGAGTTGCACTGTAAGCGCAACTGCTTTGAATATCGCTAACCCTAGCCACCTTAGTGCATGGCGCGTGGAACTGCGCCAGCGCCAGTGGTCAGAGTGGAGCATTGAGATGCGGTGGCGCAAGTTCCATTGCACCATGCACAGCACCTGCGATATTCAAAGGGTGACATGCAAATGGGGCCATAATTTATGCAAGGTGCACAGGGGGCCATTTGCATCTGATTACAGCCCCATTTGCATGCCATTAGCATGCAGGTGCACGATCCCCGAGACTTGCGCCTGGCCCCTGCCAGGCAGCAGCCGTCGGGGACCGATGCCCCCTGCAGCCCGATCGCGGGACGTCCCTTAAGGGACAATGAATGTCACCTATCCCTGGTGGTCCAGTGGACCGCGATTAGCCAGATCACGGGCATAACAGTATTCCCCCGGTAGCCTGATCGCAGGCATCAACTGTAACACCCCCCTTAGCCCGATCTGAGGCATCAGTATCTCCAAAGTCCAATATCCCTGGTGGTCCAGTGGACGCCGGGAGCCAATCGCGGCGGCATTCCTCGCCCCAAGTCCGAAATCCCTGGTGATCTAGTGGACCCCACCCCACCTGCCCCGGGCCCACCACCCGCTCCCCGTCAGCCAGCGGCGACAGCACCCACCCGCCTGCCGCCTGCTGACTGACAGCTTGGCGGCTGCACGCCCATTGGTTCAGAGCATGAGCCAATGGGCATGCAGCCCATACCGTACTAGTCAGTCCAGATATATGAATGATGGGGAGCGTGGTGGGGGCCTCGTGGGCAGGTGGGGTGGGGGTCCACTAGATCACCAGGATTTCGGACTGGGGTGAGGAATGTCACGATCAGGTTCGCATGGTCCACTGACCACCAGGGATATTGGACTTTGGGGATACTGATGCCCGGATTGGGATAATGGGAGGGTGTTACAGTTATGCCCGGATGGGCTACTCGGGGTGGGTGTTACAGTTATGCCCACGATCAGGCTAATGGGGAATACTGTTATGCCCGCGATCGGCTAATCGCGTCCACTGGACCACCAGGATATTGGACTTGGGGATACTGATGCCCGCGATCGGGCATGGGGCACCGCCAGGTGCGGGCGGGAACAGGTGATGGCCACCACAGGTGGCAGCTGCTGTGTTGCGCCCTGCAATCGCGGCAGCTCACCTGTGGGTGGCCCTTGACTTGTTCCTTTTTGGGGCGTAACTTTGTGCAGGCGCGGGTAGGTTGCGCCTGCATAACTCTGCATGGCCGGGCTGGATATCCAGGCTGTACGGTTTATGGGCACGCGCCCCCCACTGTGCCTGCATACATTACTGGTCGCCCGGCGCGCCGGGATTGTCTGGCGCACTTTTCCCGCTTAAATATCGCACCGAGGCGCATCAATGGGTTGTGCAACCCTTTTGAATATGTGGGCCTTTCTGTTTTGATTTGTTGGGTTTAGGGAGAAGAATTATGTGATCTTCCAGAAGAGAGTTATCTGAGATACCCTCTGTTAAAATATAATCGAATATTTGTTGCAATATAGGAATTAGAGTGCTTTTAAATGTTTTATCAAAATTGGATGTGCGGCCATCTGGCCCTGGAGCTTTGTTTATAGCGAAATTATTTATAGCTTCTTCAATTTTGATAGAGCCTATTAGCGAGATTAGGTGTAGAGATTCTAAATCACTAATCCGAGAACACACACATTTTTCTAGGTACTTGTCAATCATGTCCACTGAAGGCAGATTTTCAATAGGACCAAACAACTCTGAGTAATAATTGTAAAACTCATTTATAATGTCTTTATAATTCATTAACACTCTATTTGAATTTCAGAAATTATAGATTCTGTGTGTCTAGATTTATCTATTTTTTTAATTTTTGAGGCAAGATACTTACTGGACTTATTTCCTAGAGCCACGTAGGTAGCATTAGATCTAATAATAAGGAGCTCCACTTGTTCTTTGGTGCTAAATCTTAATTCTTCATTTAAAATTTGGATTTCTTTAGATTCTAATGATGTTAATGAGTCTTTTTTTTTTTTTTATTATTTCTAACACCTTTAATCTATTGGTTATATTTAAGACCCATTCCCCTTTTTGTTTTTTTTTATATTTAGCTCCAAATCTGATAAACTCTCCCCTTACATAACATTTAAGTGAGGCCCAAATAAGGTCTTTTTTTGTGACAGAATGTAAGTTTTGTTTCCAACATACATGTATAACCTTTTTAATATAGTCAATATTATAGACGTGTATTAATACATTAGGGTTAAGTTACCAGGAAAAATGTTTTATATAAGAAATACCAATTTTAAGAGTACAACATACTATATCTGACAAAGTCCTTGGCAGGATCTGAGGATCCTGGGTTAAATGAAGTAAAGTGGTTGATATAAGAAAGTAATCAATTCTTGATGAGGAATTATTGGTCTGTGAGTAAAAGGTAAATAATTTATGCACTGGAAAATAAACTCTCCTTGAGTCAGACAAGCCTAATAACTCTCTTAGGTCCTGTAAAACTTTAATGTCTCCCAAAGTATAGATGTTCTATTATGACATTTTTTGTATAAGGCATATGTGCACTGACCATAGCTACAGGTATTATGCATTACCTTAAAAATCTCACTAACATCCTCTCAGTCATCCTTGAGTTAAAATATAGATGATTTACTTTGACATCTCTTGTGTAAAGCATATATGAACTGAGCTTGAATCTGTAAATCAGATTTTTAAATTTATTATTGTACAGATAATATGTGTGCACTCTTTATATACTGTACTTATTAGGATAAATGTTATATGTGAACGCCTAATTCTGTAAATGTTTATGCTTTTATTTACTGTATATTTTATAATGGCTATAATCGTCAGACAATAACATTTTCTACTACTACTAGTACTTCTTGCAGAAAAAACTAATTCAGGTGGTGAGATGCCTTTTTGGAGTTTATTAGGAATGCTACCTGCATTCCTGTTCCTGACCAGCCCCCTAACATAACATGTAAAAGCCTTCTGACATTGTTACTTAGGAATCTCTGGGATATAAATGCCATTTGGTTTGGGTGGATGAGTTCCGTTATCATGGACAGAAGCTGTGTGGCTAAAATTTGGGTCAATATTTTTTGATCTTGATTTAAAAGTGAAATAGGGTGGTATGAAGCACAGTTGGATTTGGATTTGCCCAGCTTCGGCAGTATTGTAATAACCACTTCTTGATAAGTTTTAGCCACTTTGCTGTCTTTCTGACAGTTGCAGAAGAGGGGTAACAGAATAGGAATTAACACATCCCTAAACATTTTGTAAAAGTCTCTATTGAACCCATCTGGGCCATGGGATTTGTTACTGGCAAGTGAGTCTATTACCACGGTAATTTCTTCCTACTCTATGGACACCTTCAGAAGATGGGCTTCTTCTTTAGGGAGGGATAGAAGCTCCAGCTTTGTCTGTGAGTCCATCTTAAATTACTGGAAGGGGTACAGCACAGAGCAACTAAGATGATCCAGGGTCTGGGAGACTTACCGTATAAGAGTAGGCTAAAGGAGTTGAGCACGTACTCACTGGAGGAGACGAGGGACAGAGGAGATATGATTGAGACATTCAAGTACATGAGAGGGATAAACAAGACTGGTATAGAGGGGCTATTCAGGGTAAGGGTGAAGAGGGACACTCAAGGTCTTGGCATGAGATTGGAGGGGGGTGGTTCAGGAGGGAAATGAGGAGACACTTTTTTGCAGAGAGGGTGGTGGCAGGGTGGAATGCGTTACCAGCAGAGGTGGTAGCCTGTAAAACAGTGAGCTGCTTCAAAAGGGGCTGGGACTGGGCTAGAGGAAGGATAAAGGGAGGGGGATTAGGAGGGAGACACAACTGCAGAATAGGGCTGCTAGCTGCAAAATCAAGAAGATTCGATAGACCAAATGGCCTTTTTCTGCTGGCAAAATTCATATGTTCATATCTGGACTCTCAGAAGTTCTCTGAATCCACAATAAAGTTTAGCATAGAAGTTTTGAAAAGCTTATGGCTATTGCACTCGGGGTAATAAAACTGTTGCTCCTTAAGTTGGGCTCTTGAATCTGCTGCACTGTTCTTTCCGCAGTGGCTTTATGAAGGAGGAAGGCAAGCAATTTGACGGCCTTGCCCCCTACTTCATAATATCTTTGTTTTGTGAACCATAAGGCCCCACTACCTGTTTGTTTAAAAAGAAGATACGGTTTGTCCTTGCTTCCTGCAAAGGTGAGAGAGTGTGGATGTCTCCTATGTGTTTGTGGATCTGCTCTAACTACTGGACTATTTTTCTAAGTTTAGTCTAATGGCAGCATTTTGCTTTTTGTGGGCCACAGCTAAGCCAGTTATTTTACCTCTGACCATAGCCTTGACTGTGTCCCATGCCACAGGCGCTGACACCTCTTTGGTGTTACTAAGCTCATATGCTTCTTGAATCTCTTGGGATTAAAGCCAGGTTTTCCCCCGTGGAGTCCCTTGTGCCATAGCCATTCTACCATCCGGGGTTGTTTGAATGTACATGATTACCAGTTGGGAGCCTCATATGAATCAGGATAGCTGTGCCTGCTTTTTTGGAGGAGGAATGTGAGGCTGCTATCATCTGGTCCACCAACCCTAGCTTTAATTTATTGTGTTCTGTGTCTGAGAAGTGGGTTTCTTGAATGAATGCCACGTCTACATCCAACTTTTTCAATTCTGCCATGATTCTTTGCGCTTAATTGGAGAATTTAAGCTTTTAACATTGCACATCACTATTTTCAACGTTACATATGGTGTGAGTACAGGTAACAGATGTACGCTGTGCGCAAATCCCTGATATTCAGCCGGCAGTATGCAAATGGGGCCATAATACATGCAAGGCACAAATGGGGCCATTTGCATGTGTTGTGCAGGGCTGCCAGTGCATCTCCGGTGCCCTCGTATGCTGCATGGCGCTGTCAGAGGAGGTCTAGGATACCCTCCCCATCCCATACTGTACCTCCATTCACCTGACAGGAAAGCCTGTCAAATCCCTGATAGTCTAGTGGTTTGCTCCCCATAGCCCCGATCACCAAAAGTAATATATTACTAATTCCCTGGTAGTCTGGTGGTACCCCAACCCCTCCCATTGCTCCGATCGCCGAAAGTAATATATTACTAATTCCCTGGTAGTCTAGTGGTACCTCCCGCCCCTCCCATTGCTCATATTAGTTTGAGTCAGGCTGAGTCACTGTGGCGCCACCCTCTAAGCTGGTTTGGAATGTCCCAGCAGCCCATGAGCCTCCCCACCTTCAAGCGCAAGGCATAAGCCGGGACCCAACCTACAGCAGTCCCACCAGGGAACCCACTGTGATGCTCTGCCACCTGCTTCTTATTATATTTATAAATTGTGATATAAATATATGGTATGTGAATGTCTGCTTAGACAACAGAACAGCCTAGCTGTTGTAATAAGTGACCTTTGACCTCAAAGGTATCAGTGTGGTGAGTCAGCAGGCTGTCATAAAACTGGCCAGTGGAAACTCTAAAGACATCCTTCCAAAATGCCAGGTTTTAAAACATTGTAAAATATTCCTACTTTGATCTGCTGGGGACAGGGTCTGCAGTTTATGACCCTTAACAGAGGAAGGGGACATTTGGCTGATTCCTTTTGGCTTTCACACTTAGAGGGGAACTGGTGACAGGATGTGGGTTTCAAACAACATGAAGTCTTGCTATATTATGACATATGCAGTGAGTCCCCATCTTCGAACTGCTCCGGAGGTGAAAGAGTTAACTTTCCATGCAAGGCATGGAACCTTGAGCGCGAGCTCGGTTGAACACTGTCTGTTGTTGCTCAAACTCAAACTGTCAGATTCTTTACTCCGCCTCACTGAACAGTCACTTTTTGGATATTCATACACAGATTACATAGTGGTCATGGGGCTGACAGTGATGTCATGGGTGCTGTGACCTCACAAGGAGGTGGAGAGAGAGACTAACTTTAATTATTGCCAGATCTGAGAGGATTGTGCAGAAGCCTTCAAACACCATGAAGTCTTGCTATATTATAACATTAGCAGTCAGCCACTGCAGCTGAACTGCCCCGGAGAGGAAGAAGTTAACTCCAGAGGATCTGGAGTTCTACAGCGCGAGGGTGCTGTGCCCAAAGCTCTATCTGGCAGTTTCAAATGAAACTGTCAGATTCTTTACTCCGCTTCACTGAACAGTCGCTCCGGAGATCAGCTCCTTCAGCTCGGTTCATTCTCGGTTCAAGCGAGTATTTTTCGGTTCATTTGAACCGGCAAAAGTCATTATTTTTACCGCATTTCGGTTTTAAAGCTTTATCTGGTAACCGTAAGTACTAAATTTTAAGTCTGTGTGGAAAATTAATTATCGGTTCGGTTTTGAACCGATCGGTTTGTTATTTCTACATTTTAAAAGTGTACAGTGGGTTTTAGAGTGCGGTTCCCGGTTCTTATCGGTTCTAAAAAAACCAGAATTATAACGGTTTTTTCAAATACCCGTGACACGGTTAGGAACCGATAAGGGTGTCTTGCCTGGCACTGCCATCAAAAGGGCAAGTTTTGGTTAGGCTGGCATTATGTCTGAGAATCCCAAAAGAAAAACCGGCCCACTGGGTTTCAACACTGTGATGTCTGTGGGAGGCCTTTGCCAAGGCGACCCACACACCACTGTGTTTATTGTCTGGGCTGACCACCTCCTGTCAGACTGCCAGGTGTGTAAAGATTTCCTGCAGCCACCCTGGAAAGAGATTGGGCGGCTCAGGGGCGAGAGAGCAAAAGATCCGCTGACCGGATGGCCAGCCGGTCCAGTACCCACTGGACCAGAGGGAGTGCCCTCTGACCAGGGCGAGACTTCCTCGGGCAAAAGGAAGGCTGGTTCAGAGGAACCAGTCCCGAGTAAAAAGACAAGGAAATCAGTAGGTTTGGGGTCCAAAATTGTGTCTCCAGCTGTTACAGAGATAGCTAAAGCCATTCAGATTGTCCAGTCACTGTCTCAGGGATCTGTAGAACCACCAACAGTTGGTAAAAGGTTGGTTCGTTCAGTCCCAGTGGTTCAGGATTTTGAAGTTGAGGATTTTTATGAACCACAGGAGGGGGAGGAGGAATTTGATCAATATATGTGTGGCTGGGGGGGTCTGGACGTGCCCATTGAACCGGACATTTCTCCAGACAGACCTTTAGAATCTCCTCCTATTCTGTCTGAGTCCCCTTCTTTCTTTATTTTTTACAAAAGGTTGCAGAAACCCTCCAGCTTCCTTTAGAGGAGGCTGTGGATGAGCAAGAGGAGCCTGATTATGGAAATGATGGATATTCCAGAGTCTAGGAGGTTGTCTATTCCTTTGCATAAGTCATTTAGGAAGCAAACAACAAAGATTTTAAAAAATCCTCATTCTGTCCCTCCTGTAGATAAAAAAATGGACAGAAGGTATACTTTGTCAGGCTCAGATACAGACTTCCTTACTGAACAGTGTAGTCATGTAGGTGTGGTACAAGCTGCAGCCTGTGACAAGGCTAATATTCCTCTGGCCTCACATCCTCCTGATAAGGATTCCAGGAAGATTGATGCCATGGCGAAGAAACAGTATATGGCAGCTTCTTTGGGACTCAGGCAGGCAAATTATATGGCTTATGTGGCTAGATATCAGAAATCTAGGTGGGACACAGTATTGCAGTTACAAGCAGGCCCATGGCCAGCTGGCTAGTGAGTTGGAACAGGTGGCTGCTGATGGCATTGAAGCCTCTAAAGTTCAATTTCATACTGCTGTTGATGTTAATGATGTTTCTCTAGGGTCGTGGCCACTTCTGTAGCTTTCCAGTAGGTTGGCATGGCTCAGATGCACTAATCTGTCCCAAGATACCCAGTCAAAGGCTATGGATTTTCCTGTAGTGGGAAATTCTCTGTTTGGGGAGCAAACAGAAAACTATATGAAAAAGATGGATGAATACAGAACTACCTACAAAAGTGCCCAGGCTAAGGAGAAGCATGCCATGCCACAAAGGCATGCTCCCAGAGGTAGGGGCAGGCCTTTTTCCAGGCCTTTTTACCAATTTCAAGCCTCCTCTGCTGTCTCGCAGAGGGGTTTCTTCAGAGGCAGGGGTAGACGAGGCACAAGTAGACCGTCCCCCTCCCCTCAGCCTAAGGCTGTTATACAGGCACCCTGATGGGGTGCCCAGGCCGATTCTCCTGTACCAGTGGGGGCAGGTTGGCCTATTTCAGCGGAACTGGCTGTCCCTAACTACGGACAGATGGGTTCTGGAGGTAATAGGCCAGGGTCTGGTTCTCAGCTTCAAACACTTTCCAAAGATGAGAGCCAGACATTTTCCACCTGCAAATCCTTCAGAAGCCCTTGCTTTGGAAGCAGAGGTTTCTTCTCTTCTGGACTGCAAAGCAGTGGAAAGGGTTCCTCCTTGCCATCAGGGCAAGGGGCTTTATTCAAGATACTTTCTTACCCCAAAAAAGACAGGAGAATGGAGGCCCATTCTAGATTTAAGGTACCTGAACAAGCATCTTTTGAAACCAAAGTTCAAAATGTTGACTCTGGCAATGATATTGCCTTCCCTAAGGCCAGGGGACTGGCTAGCTTCCCTGGACCTCAAGGATACCTATTTTCATGTTCTGATCAGGCCTTCTCACGAAAGTACCTCAGGTTGAACTGCCCTCAGGCCACTACCAGTTCAGGGCAATGCCCTTGACCTGACCTCTGCGTAAGGGTATTCACAAAATGTCTCGCTGTAGTAGTGGCTCACTTAAGAAGAGCAAGGGGTTGCTGTGTTTCCCTACCTGGACGACTGGCTCATTGTGGGTCAGTCTCCAGGTCAGGTGAAAACCCATTTGCAAGTCACCCAGCAGCTTCTCACTTCCCTGGGATTCCTAGCAAACTTACCAAAGTCAGTTCTGGAACCGGTTCAGGTCCTAACTTTCATAGGCGCAGAATTGAACACAAGGTTAGCCAGGGCTTTCTTCCTCGGAAAGGGTGGACAGACTCATCGCCTGGCATCCTCCTCTTTACCCCGGGCGGGTCTCTCGACCAGCAAGGCATTTTCTGCAACTCCTTGGGCACATGGCTGCTTCCACAGCTGTCGTGCAGGGAGCAAGATTCCAGATGAGGACATTCAGTTCCATTTGAGGGCCTATTGGTCTCAAAGGAAGGACCCCTTACCAAGCTGGTTCCAGTTACTCAAACTCTGATCCTAGCCCTCCACTGGTGGCAGGTCCAGAGCAATTTAAGACAGGGGTTCCTTCATTCCCATTTCTCACTCCCTCACCCTCACCACGGATGCCTCCCTGTTAGGGTGGGGCTCACCAGCGATCTTGCCACCCAGGGGGTGTGGTCTCCTCAGGAATCTCTGCTCCACATCAATCTGTTGGAACTCAGAGCTGTCTTTTTAGCTCTTCGGGTGTTTTCAGATTCTGTCCAGAACAAAGTGGTTCAAGTCAGGACAGACAATACCACCACAATGTGGTACATCAACAAGCAAGGGGGCACTCGGTCTTCAGCCTTGTGCACCGAAGCAATGAAGTTGTGGTCTCTGGCCTACTCCCTGAACACCTCCCTGATAGCGGTTCACCTCCCAGGGAAGGACAATGCTGCCGGACGCCCCTCAGCAAATTCTCAGGGCCATCACGAATGGGCCTGAATCCACAAGTGCTGGGGTCCGTCTTGCCAGATGGGGCACCTCAGATAGATCTTTTTCGCAGCCCCAGACAACCATCAACTTACTTTTTTCTGTTGCAGGCCTCCAGTACTGGGCTCAGTCCTCTGGACGCCTTTCTGTTGGACTGGAAAGGAAGTTCCTGTATGCCTTTCCTCCCTTTCCTCTTCTTTTCAGGGTACTAGTAAAAATCAGATCTCAACCTTGCAGAGTGATTCTGATTGCCCAGATTGGGCCAGACAGCCCTGGTACCTCTGCTTCTGTCTTGGCAGTCCACCCTGCCCTGAGCCTACCCAGAGTCCACGACTTACTGGCCTGTGCACAGGGAGAGTGTGTATCGGACCTCAAATCCCTCCACCTCAAGGCTTGGCTCTTGAGGAGCTAGAATTTGCTGACTTACAACCTTTCTCAAGGTGTCATGGATATTTTAAAGCTTCTAGGAAGCTCTTCCACTAGGGCCACTTATAATTCTAAGTGGAAGAGGTTTTCCATCTGGTGCTCTGAGAGGCAGATTATCCCAGAATCTGCTGATCTTCCCATTCTTCTGGAATATTTGGTCCATCTGAATTCCCTAGGCCTTAGACCAGCTACCCTGAAGGTTCATCTGGCAGCTGTCTCTGCTTTTGTGTCAGCAGGAAGCCTGCCTCCTTTCTTCTCACCCTGTGTTCTCCAAGTTTTTAAAGGGTTACTTCATACTAACCCTCCTTTTTGGGAACCAGCTCCCGCCTGGGACCTGAATATTTGCATTGCTCAGTTAATGCAACCCCCCTTTGAGCCTCTGTCTTCAGCAGAGCTCAAGTATTTAACTTGGAAAACCGTTTTCCTAGTAGCTATCACCTCTGCCAGATGCATAAGTGAGTTACAGGCCCTGTCAGTGGAAGAAGATTTTATCTCTTTCCACAGAGATAAGGTAGTCCTTAGGACTAATGGAAAGTTTTTGCCTAAGGTGGTTTCTGATTTCCACCTGACTCAATCTATCTCTCTCCCAGTATTTTTTCACTGAGCATTCTTCCTCAGGTGAGAGGAGACTGCACAGCTTGGATGTCAAAAGAGCCTTAAGCTACTATTTAGAGCGCACCAGAGGTCATAGGTTCGAATCCCTCCAACTGTTTCTTACCTATGGCGAGGTTGGCAAAGGAAAACCTGCCACTAAGAGAACAATTGCAAGGTGGATTGTTTCTTGTATCCAATTCTGTTATCAGAAACTAGGTAGAGTACCCCCCTCAGGATTGAGGGCCCACTCCACCAGGGGTACAGCTGCATCTCTAGCGGCTGCTAGGGACATTCCCATTCTGGAGATTTGTCAAGCTGCTACCTGGAAGACAGTTCACACCTTTACCAAGCATTATTCCCTGGATGTCCAGTCCAGGAGAGATGCTCAGTTTAGCACAGCTGTGCTTCAGAGCCTATTTCCTAAGTAGGTTCTGACCCTCCTCCATGGAGGTACTGCTGTGTAATCTGTAATTTTATAATATAGCAAGACTTCATGGTGTTTGAAGAAAAATTACTCACCTTAGTAATTGCTTTTCTTCTCATGGAGTCTTGCTATATTATAACCACCTCCCTCCTGCCCCTCTCAGAACCTCTACTTGGGTAGGGGTGCGAATTGTGCAAGCACTGTGTCATGCCATTGTAGTTATCCCTTACCCTCTTTCCTTTGGGTTAGGGATCTGGTTGCTTTCATTTAGGTTATTTATATTGCCCCCTTCCTGGACTTGAGTCTTGGGGGGAAGGGGGGGTTCATAATGTGCTTGTCAAGGGTGGTAAAACGAACCATAATACCATCAATTTTTGTTATTATGGTTCTGGGTGTTTCTTTGTTGTTTATATTGTTGTTACTACTACTAGTAGGTAGCCATGGGCTAGTGTAGTTTTTTCCACACAGACTTTCTGTTCTTTGATGTTAGCTTCGTAAAGATCTGACAGTTTCATTTGAAACTGCCAGATAGAGCTTTGGGCACAGCGCCCTCGCGCTGTAGAACTCCAGATCCTCTGGAGTTAACTTCTTCCTCTCCGGGGCAGTTCAGCTGCAGTGGCTGACTGCTAATGTTATAATATAGCAAGACTCCATGAGAAGAAAAGCAATTACTAAGGTGAGTAATTTTTTCTTCTCTGACATTGAAGGACACTCTTCCTTTGATGGACTGAAAACAAGGCACTTTTTGTAAAACATAGGCATACAGTTAGAACTTTAAGTAAACAGACATTTTGTTCTGTAACTCCAAATTATTTTAGGACTGTAAGTATAGGATATCTGTTCTATATATGTTTTGTATTTTATCTATTGTTTAATCTTAGTAAACCTTTTTTTTTGGTTCTCTTAAATTCTGTTGGAGTCTTTCTTTTGCATGTGCAGGCTGGAACTGTATTGGAACATTCTGAAATTGTTTAATGCTCAAAAAGGGTGTGTTACTATCTTGATAAAGGTAAGAATATACCTAGGTCTCATATTGAGTCATAAGGGTACATTTGGGAACCTGGCTTGGTGCCACTGGGTGAAGGATTGTATTGCATCACCGAAGAGTATACATATCTGAACCTGTTAACTGGGTGTGCTAGCGAAAAGGTTCACATTTGACCCCCAGGACTTGAGGTTAGTAGGTGATTCGGATGCAAAACAGATAGGAGGGCTACCCTGTTTGTCTCCTGTTCACACTATTGCACTTCAAGGTTTGGCACTGTGGGAGCAGAGGACCTGACCTGCAGAGCACGTTTGTGATACCCACCATGCTCCAGAATTCAAAAAAGAAGCATAGAGTATGAGTTAACCTTGCTGAACCCATAGTTAAGTTGTGCTCTGTGATGATCAGCAAGGTCCTTGGCAATCTGTACATAAGAATCACTTTCTTAGGAAAAGTCGTCAATCTGTTCTGTGGGTTGACCACTACTGGCTTGAGTGGAAAGAGGGAAGAGGGCCCAATCCACTGACCCCCAAAGTTAAGGAATCCTGAAGGGTGCCGCTTCCCCAATATAGCTAGTCCCTGGTTTACCACACAGGTGGGATTATCATAAAACAGAGATGTACCCTGTGCAGCAGTCATTTCTGTTCCAGCAGACCCACTACAGACTGTACCTCTTTCAGCTAGAGTCACCCTGCCAGCCATTAATGTTACTGCATTAATTTAACCTTCTGCTGTACCTGAGATGACCCACCCTTCCCCAGATAATTCCCTCCCTGCACAGCCATTGTGCAGGGTCTAGTTTCACAGTCTCCTTTACTCTTTCCTTCCATCATCATTAAGAATTTGTAGTGGGTTCTCAGTGCAGTCACCACCAGTCCACCCCCCCCCGACCCCGGCAGGGTACACCAATGAACACCAGGACACCCCCCCACCATAAATGTGTATATTAGGCTAGTGTGACCCAAAAGATTATTTCATTCCCCCATATAGATACTGCTGTAGCTCCTGTGAGTTTTAATCCTTCTGGTTTATTTTCCCCAACCCAGGCTCAATGCCAGCAGTATAAGTCATGCGTGCTAAAAATAGCACAAAAAGCCTCTCTCTGCTGGCCCAGATTTTAATTAAATTGTACCCTGCAGAGAGTCATGTAGTGAAACACACCAACAAATTTCTCTGACAACCATTTACACAGAGTCCAAGTTCAGAAAGATATCAGTTTATTCATCCCAAATGAGTGGTGTCACTCTGTGCCTTATGTAAGTCCTGGCCTATTTTTTTTTTTTTTGCATCTTCCAAACAAAGCCAGTCAAGTCTCCGGTGATGTGTTGGGAGATGCTGCCATCTGCACTCAGTCATTTTTTGTTGCCCACCACAGTTCACACGGCACAAAGTAGATGATCTTCCAGTGCCTCCAGTTCTTGCTCCGGGCATGCAGTTTTCAATTTTCACAAAAATACCACCAAGAGCTTAATCTGCTTCAAGGTCAGTTGGCATTCATCTGTATCCTCCTCCCCTGGGTCGTGCCTGAAAATAGACAGAATTTGTCTAGTGCACTTACCTGATCAACAAAAACTCAAATAAATAAAAATAACATTTTTTTTAAGCAAGGTAGGGCTTCTAACAAGGAAGAATAGGTTTTGGTGCTGGAGTCCATGATGATTTTCATTCTCACTGGGTACTATAACTGGGCTTTGATTTCATGCTGGTCCTTTAAAGGCTTTCAATTGCTTGTCGCACCACGTATCTTTTTGATTGCAAAAGTGAGGAGAAATCTTGGTTGAAGAAAATTTGTTTTCATAATTCACCACCTTTGCTGTCTAGGCTGCTGAATGGATGGTCTCCATCAATTAGTAGTGCAGCATCTTCACTCTCAGCAAGCAGGGTTTCACATTAGGGTCTAATGGTTTGCAACCGAGCGAATAGTGGGCCCACTCAGTCATGAGAGGGCAGTCTAGCGGGACTGTGAAGGATGTTTTAAAGACATGCAAAACAAAGTCATTAACAGTGGCAAAAACTTCTTCCACTCCCTCACGAACCTCTTGTATTCTAAAGTTATTTCTATGAAATCTATGCATGGCGTCCTCAAGTTTTTCCTATACTGCCCAATCCTGACTCAGGAGATGCAGCAGTAAGCGATCATGCATGTCAACTGTATCTGACAGCTCTGAGACTTTTTTATCCATGCCAGTAAACTTGTTAATGGATTTTAGGTCTAATTTGAGATATGTGAAGGCAGTCTCCGTCTTGTTTACGGTGTTTAAAATCTTTTAGATTGCCTGGTCAGATGGTGTTAGGAGTCCCTTATCATCTGTTTCCATCTCAAATGACAAAACTGATGCCTGAGAGTGGGTCGGAGATTGATCTTGCACTGAAGCCTCATCATCCTTTGCTTTCTCTACCGAAGATCAGAATTTAGTGGCTGGTCGTGTAATTTCCAGCTTAGTTGACCAGGTAGGCCTCTCCTCTGTAGTTGCATTGAGTGGATCAGCAATTTTAAGTCCAAAAGAGTCTAGATGGAGACCGATTAGAGATGAGGAGGGAGAGAGTGCCGAGATCAAGTTTCTACCATGTCAGTAGTGTCACTGGATGTCCTTATCTTCTTTATTCCTTTCAGAAATGTCATCGAGGCACAGGTCAGGAAGCATAGGAAAACCAGAAGCAGTTGTAGAATTCGCCAAAAATTATTTATTTACACTAGCAGTATCATAAAATAAACTTGTTCAGTATAACTATTTACAAAGGCAAAATAAAATAAAGTTTTCTTTCAGTCTCTGTGTCCCTTGTTCTCCTAATTTTTCTTTTGCAGTTTCAGCTTAGCTCTTTTATAAGTCTTTTCAACCCCCATTCTTAGAAGCATCCTGTTCTTGTAAGTGTTCTGTTCTTGTAAGTTTCAGGAGCTGCTAGAACACAGTGTGCTTTGAGCTGAGGCCCCTTCTGCAGTTTTTGCAAAAAGCTTAAACATTTGCACTCAAGTAACCTCTGGAGTTTTCCATTAGCTTTTTACAATCATCTCAAATTATAAATATATACATTTCAACAGTAACACTATATATTTTCTAAACAAAAGAGATCCCAACATCAGTTACATTTCCATACAATGATTTGCATATATTTTTATATCAGCGGATATGCAAGGGAGGAAAAGACAGACAGCAAAAGAAAACTGATAGACAGAGTCAAAGAACTGCAAGCCCATCAGGGTGATCAAGTCTGATGTCTCGCAGGAAAATGTGGTTGCACAACCAGACAGAGAAGAGGCAGAAAAGAAAAGATCCTTGCATTTTAAACACTTTCTCTAACAAATGGGACAGGGTCCTATTCTGCCCTGTCACAAGGAACTTAGGTCTTTGTTTCGTCTCATGCCCCCCCGTCCTTCCTGGCCTCCTGTGAGTACATATTCAGTGCCCTAAGCTGATCCTCATAGGATCTGCTCTGTTGGCCCTGAATTATTTTGGTTACTCTACACTGCTCTGTCTCCAACTTGTCTCTGTCTTTCCTCAGGTGAGGACTCCAGAACTGATACCACCAACAGCTTAATCTGGTTCTGTATGTCAGCTGGCATCTGTAGCTTCCCCCATCCCTGCTGAAAACATGCTGAAAATAGGCAGAACTGCCTAGTCCTCCTTTTCCATCCAACAAAAAGTAAAATAAAATAAGTAAAAAAAAAAAAAACAACAACAAGCGCAGTACTCCAAATGGGGTCTCACCAATGATCTGTAGAGAGGTAGTATCACCTCTTTCCTCCTATCATGGACTCCCCTTCCACTACACCCACACATTCTGGTTGCTTTGCCATAGGCCTTGTTACATTAGCTAGTTTGTTTTAGGGAGTTTGAGTTACTTCCAGTCAAAGTTTTAACCAGCAAAACAAAAGGCTGCCACAGGGTACGAGTGGTGCCAACTGCTAAACTGTCACACCATAACAAAACAACAAAGAGCTGGGCCACACACCAAAATGCACTGTATGCAAAACATGCTGAGAGTTAGCCTTGATAAAGTGCACATTTTTGGCACAAAATGTCAGTGGGCTGGTGGGGGTGAGTGCTGCTCCTGATTTTAATAATAAACTTACATTATAAATTCAGCTGAGGTCCTTTTTTTTTTCCCACAAAGCTTCCCCAGAAAGCTGTTTACTCCTTGGACAGCTCATCAGTACCCACCTCCCCCAGACTTACCTGAAATGCATCTCACACAGATCCTCCACTCCCTTGGCAGGGCTGGAGGGCGGTCCCCCTCCGAACACATATCCAGAATACTCCAGGCATCCAGGCGGTGGTGCAGGTCCACGGGAGATGCACGGGTGTAATCCAACCCTTGGATACCTTTTCCCATTTTTCTCCCTCAACTCTTGCCACGTCATGTCAGTATATGTGCATGGAGGCACGCATGTCCTGCAGATCCATTGTCCAACCTTTGAGCTGCTCTTGACCTGCACTACCACCAGACCTCCACCCAGTGGCAGGCAGAGGCCGAGATGACTTGGCCACCACCTCCCCAAGAGAGGAGAGGAGAGCAGTCCCTGGGACACTCAGTCCTCTCCCACCCTGCCGACTCCCAGCAGCCCATGTTTTTCACAAATATGGGTCACTGGCATGGCAGGAAATAAGGTGTTCAAAGCCTCAGCCCTCCATGTCACTGGGCTGGTTACTCAGCTATGGTCTTAGCATGTTTTGCATACAGTGTTTTTTTAGATGATGGCCTGGCTCTTTATTGTTTTGTTCCTGTTAAACTTACATGACAGGACAACCTACAAAGAAAATATTACCTATAGGATTTAAACAGCGTAGAGCCTCATGTAAGCATTTGTTGGCAAAAGCAGATAGCCTTGGCCTTTGCTTTGATTTGTTTAAAACCAGATCATGATTTTGAAAACTGTTAAGTGCAAAGTTTTCTGCCCTCAAAGAAAAAAGTGCAGCTAAATCAAAGTTGTCATCTGCACCAGTTTCGATAACAACCTCACAAGAGTGCCCTCCAGTATAATGAAAAAAAAACATGGTGAAATGTACCAATGAGGATAGAAATACACTTCAGATGGCTCCCCTTCTCTATGACAGTCCCTGATACCCAAGAAGACTGAAAACAAAGCTGCAAGCACTCTTCATTTAAAGAGTAGTCCCTGGTGCCAAGGGAGACTGAAAAAGCTGCTGTGTCATGTTCCGGTAAAGCCGGGAACACTCTGATGCCTCTGATGGCAGTTATAAAAAGCAAAACAAGACTTTCTGAACACCTGTTTCTTTATTTTATGCGCCTTGGGCCTTCCGTATATGTTAAGCAGGGTTATCCAATGACTTTTTGCCACAGCCCAGGTGAGGGATCTAGAAAAGGAATGTTCAATCAAGGTACCTGTCCCCCGAAGACTTATCTGTTTGAAATGCTTGGGTACCTTGTTGGAGTACTACACTGGTGTATTGGATGTAAACATTTGGAGTTTCCAAAGAATAAATTATTTGCGTCCGTTTAGACTGATCTTCTTTATTGGCGGTAAGTGCACCTCTTCCTGATTTGTTTGTTCACACAAGTGGGGATTCCAACCTTGAGACTTCACTTGGGGTCTTGCACCATGGTGTGTGGACCCATTCCTATGTTTTTTTGTTTGTTTTCTTAGATTGTGAGGGACAAGCATCAGACGGTTGTCTTTAATGCTGGCAAGGGTAAAGGAGTGTACGGTGGTTTTCTGTTTATGATCATGATTGGTTATACTAATAAAGGCACTTAGAAATTATGATAAAAGCTTTGTTCATGTGTTAAGATACAAACTGTATCAGAGCTACAGAGTAAATTGTTTCTCAGGGCCTTCTTATTCAGATAGGCGTAACCGAGTGCAAGTTGGCATCTGTTATAATTCTCCCATGGTTCTCCAGATATGGCTCCAGTTATTAATGTAATATCCTGGAATGTTAATGGGGTAAATTCTATGGTTAAAGACACTGAATATTGACTTACTTGAAAAGAAGAATGCAGATATTGATGTCCTTCAGGAATCTTTCCTGTCGGACTCTGAAGCAGTTTAATTAAAAAGGGCTGTACTGGCTGTGTTTTCTCTTTACCAGGCACTAAGAAAGCCGTAGGGTCTTTATCTTGATTTATAAAGCCTACCTTGCATAATTTTAGATACCTTAAAGAATGAATTTCTCCTTGTCAGGTTTTCATTACCCTCCACTGTTTTCATCTTCATTGGGGCTTTCTATGCTTTACCCCATATCTCCCCTTCCTCCCTGTTGACTTTCTCTCAACCATCACCTCTCATTCCTCCGCAGGTGACTATCCTCCTTGGGGAACAACAGAAATTCCCTCTCCCCAGCTTCCAGATCAACCCTCCACTGAACTGCATCCCTTAACGTTTCCCAGATTATCTCTGTACCCATCCGACTCAGTCCCCACTCCCCCAACCATACCCTTTTGGACTGGGTTCTCTCCTCCCACCCCACTGCATTGTTGCAGCAGACATATTGCTGGATTCTTTCAGTGACCACTGCATGATGTTCTGCATCAGGAAAATACAGTGTCCCCTCTCCTCCCCCAAATGTATCTGGTCCAGTTGCCTCCTCCCCAAAATATACCTGGTTCAGATGCCACTGACTGCTGAACATCACTGCTGTCCTGAGCAACCTCACTGTAACAGACTGGTCAGCCATCCTTTAGTCCCCTAATATTGACATGGCTCTCTGCCATTTTCACTTAAAATTTTCCTCAGTCTTGGACAAGCATGCCTCCTCAGGGAAATCCAGAGTCAAAAGTTTCCATCTCCCCTGGATTACCCCCGAAACCATCGATCAGTACAAGTTCTGTGACCTCACCCGGGCCCATTATAAATCATCCTACTCCCTCAGTGACCTACAGGGCTTTGAGCAACAGTTTGCACTCAGTCTGTCCGAGCTGCAAAATCGCACCATTTCAAGGCCAACCTCCAGAACAACCTTAAGTCCCCAGCTAAATTCTGGAAGGTAATCCACTCCCTTCTAACCCCTAGGAATCCCTCACTTAATGGTTACACGTTAAGCATCATCTTCTAGGAGACCGATGTCCCGGACTCACAACCCTATTCTAATTAGTAAAATTTAGAATAGTGGTTTTGAAAAAACTCTTATGCCATACTGCACTTTATCAGTTGCCAGATTTCTCTGCCTGGAGAGAACGGTCACCCCTAGTCAAGTTGTGGTATTTGATGGGTCTCCAGTCATTAACTGTTTGAATATTTAAAGTTAAATCCTTGATTACTCTGCATTAGTTAGGGATTTTAATTTATTACAGTGGTTCTTCCAGCTCCCATTTTGATTCCCAGGAACTGGAGACCCCTCTACCAGGCTATTTGTATAGCTGATTTTTAGCTAATTAGCCACCTAATTTTTTTCTTTTTTTACCGAGTGGTTCAATTTTTTGTTATCCTTTTCAGAAAAAATGGAAGTGCTTTCATTTCCATTTCTGATTGTGCCCTTTCACCTTAATTAATTGGTACCTATTACAGGAAACTACGATTTGACATTTGGCACCATTTTTTGGAGGTAAGAGATGCTTTTACTACTGGGCTCTTACTATTCTTGTGTTTCTGTATGTTATTTTGGAATCACTTTGCATATTTTACTTGGCTCTCTCTAATTTGGCAATTCAAAAAGACTTAAGGGTTCTACAGGCTGTAAAAATAGTGTCCAGCTCCTGGCAAAGGCAGACTGCCACTGGCTTTGTGTAAAGAACCCTGGGACCAGACCATGGCTTTATTAACTGTGAGTCTTGCATTGCTTTTTACCCTGAAACCATAAATAAAAGGGCAAATAAATTATTGCTTCTCATTTCTCAGTCTGCCTCCTTGTCACCAAAAAGTAACAACAAAGCCTCTGAGGGAGTTCACAATGATGATGGAAAGCATGTATTAGAAGGTTCCGTCTCCTCATGTTCAGCAGCAGCATCAAAAATGTTAAGGGTGAAAAGAAAAAAGAGATAAAGCTGATCAACCATCTGAAAGGCATGGTCAAGATGCAGCAGACACCAGGGTATCTGAAAGGGGGAACCGTGAATCCACTGATAGCAAAAATATGAATAAATGAGCCTCTGAGCAGACACTGGAAACTGAGTTTGCTGAAAAGAAATTGAAAAGAATAAAATGTCACTGCCACTCCTCCTGAATGGAGTAAGGAGCAGGCAGATGACGGAAAAAAGTGCCCTCATCTGAGGACATATCAAAGATGTGGCAATTTTCTCCAGGACATCAAGGCTGGAAATTTTGCTAACGTAAATGCCAAGCTGGGCCAGTGGTGCAGAGGGCTGATTCACTGTGAAGCACCTTACCTCATGCCATGCTGGAATGACCTCAGGTTGGCAGGGGGGCAGAGAGCTGGGAGACAGAGTGGGTGACTGACAGGTAGCTGTCCTCTCCTGGGCAAAGTAATGCACCTGGGAAATAAAAAAACAGGAGAAGAGTGCACAATTGGGGGGGGGGGGTACTAACAACAACAAAAATGGAAAGGGACCTGGTGGTAATCATATCAGATAACCTAAAGGTAAGTAAGCAATGTGAGAGGGCAGTAAGGAGGGCTGGGGGTATACTGGGATGCATAGGGAGAGGCATCACCAGTAGAAAACAGGAAGTTGTTATCCCTTTGTACAGACAGTTGGTGAGACCCAATATGGAGTACTGCATGCAGTTCTGGAGACCCCATCTCCGCAAGGACATAGGATGGGGGCAGTCCAGAGGAGGACAACTAAAATGGTGCAGGGTCTGCACCAAAAGCCACACAAAGAGAGACTTAAGGAGCTTAATATGTATACCCTCGAAGAAAGGAGGGAGAGGGGGGACATGATAGAAACATTTAAGTACCTCAAGGGAATCAATAAAGTCCAAGAGGGCAGCATCTTTCAGAAAAAGAGATGTGCAAGAACAAGGGTACACAACTTGAAGATAGAGGGGGGACTGCTAAGGGGCAATGTAAGGAAGTACTTTTTCATGGAGAAGGTGGTGGATGCATGGAATGGCCTTCCTGAGGAGGTTGTGGGGTCCAAAACAGTGGGAGAATTCAAGAATGCATGGGATAGACATAAAGCAATTCTGGGGGTAGGAGGACGAGGCTGTTAGTTAACTAGGATCTGCACCTTATCCAATAGGTAGGGAAATGAGCAGACTGGGTGGGCCAAGCGGGCCTTATCTGCCGTCAAAGTCTGTGTTTCTATGTAAGGGTTGTTTGCCTTCCCAGCTCTTGGCTGCCACTAGGTGGAGGCCTAGTAGTAGTGCTGATGCTGCAGGGGGGCCAGATTGATGTCTGGGTGGGTGGATGGAGGCTGCATTTCCAAAGCGCATATGCACCTCCACATGCATGTGCTTCTGTGAGACACCACAGCTCCAGGACAGTGGGAGAAAAATACAGGCAGAAAATGGAAGGGGGGGCTGAGTTTCGTGAAGCCCTGCCTGAGATGCAGTGGCCTACCCTGCCACTCCAGTGGATAAGTAGGGGAGTTCTGGATGAGAGTCACCAGGGGGACAGTTCTTCCTCCCCTGGCCCTGCCATGGGGGGGTGGAATCTTCAGGTGAACACCCCCCCACCCCCCAGAAGGAGAGAGGCAGCAGGCCGGCCAATGGCACCCTGGGACAGGGCTGAACAGCTGCCTGGTTATCCAAAGTGAATAAATACCTTTAGAACTAACTAAATAAATAATGTAAATGCCACCCCCAAGCTCAGGCTCAACCCTATCTGCTTGAGGAAGAGGAGTATTATGTACATGAGGAGGAAGGTGACCCCCTGGAATCAGAGGGTGCATCTGAGCAAGACTTTGGTTCTTCTCCAGGGCATAAAGAGGATTATAAACTTCCTTGTCCTCTTATTTCAGACAAATGTTTCAGACTTTCAACATCCCCCCCCTCAGGAAACTCAGGAGGATGAAGAAGATGCTGAATTTCTTGACATGATGGGTATAGCACCTTCAGCGAGGTTACTAAACCCCATACATTGGTCTCCTAAGAAGGACACATCAAAAAAAATGTCTGCACCAACTCTAAAAGAAAATACAAGATGGATAGACAAGACGTGGAATACCTATATGCCTACCCTGATCACAAAGGTGTAGTCCAGGCTGCTGCTTGCGAGAGAGCAAAAGTCACCCTCTCTGGACAGCCTCATGAAAAGGACTCCAAAAAATTGTATGCTGTGGCCAAGAAAGTTTATACTTCAGCTTCCATGCTCATTACGCAGGCAGTTTATTCAGCACATATAGCACAGTACCAGAAAGTATTCTGGAACACAGTTCTGGCACTTACTGATATAGCAGGTAGTGAGCTGGCACATGACTTGGTTGCCACAGCAAGATCAACCCTGGGGGCCACTAAGTACCATTCCCACGCTGCTGTGGACACTAATGACACCGCAGCTAGAGTCTTAGCTCATGCAGTGTCCTTAAGAAGATTTTGCTTATTAAGGTCTACCCAAACCAAAGAGTGTTTTTTTGCATAGCCGTAAAGGCCACTATCAAGATTACCTGTTGAATGTTTCAAATAAATTATTTGAGACAGCTTTGGTGTGCATGAAACTTGGATTTTTCTGCAAGTGCGCTCACTATTTTGTTTTGTTGCAATGCTATGAATTTCTCCTTTGAGGAAAATTCACTTGTTGGTGACAAAACAGAGGCATGCATGAAAAAAGTGGATGAATACAAAACCACTTACAATAGTAACAATGAGAAGGGAAAGACCTCTACCTCCTACAGGCTCTATAGAAGAGGAGGCAGAGGCAGGGGTTACATCTCAAGAGTCTGTTCCCCATATACCCCTTATGAGTATCAACCACAAAAAGGCTACTACAGGGGCAGGGGCAGAAGTGGCACAGCATGTACTACTGCTGAAGTACCAGCACCCAAGCTCCAGTCAAAGCAAAACCCCTAACAGTTCTGCCCTGATCACCCAGCCATTGCCATTGGGGGGGAAGATTGGCTTACTACCTTCACGAATAGGTATGCATTACCAGAACTTTTCCAGAACTCTCCAACAGAAAGAATGCTGCTGGAACTGGAAGTAAAAAAAAAAAAAAAAATCCTGACAGCAAAAGCTGTAGAAAAGGTTGTTGCCTTTCAGCGGGGCAAGGGTCTTTTCTCAAGGTACTTCCTGACCCACAAGAAAAATGGGGAGTGGTGACTTGTTTTAGATCTCGGGTATCTAAATAAGCATATAAAGAAAGAGAAATTCAAAATGGCCACACTGAGAAGAGATACCATCTCTGCAGTCAGACTATTATTATGACTATTTTATGGCATTGTGGTTTACTAATTTATTGTATTTTAATATTTTATTGCTGTAATTGTTGTTTTGTTGTGCAGCGCTCTGATACACTGTTGAAAAGTGTTATATAAATAAAGTTTATTATTATTATAGGGCACTGGCTGGAATCACTGGATCTGAAAGATGTCTACAGTATTTTCATATACCAGTCAGGCTATCACAAAGCAAATATCTTAGATTCAAGCAAGAGAACTGTCAATACTAGTGCACAGCTCTCCCCTTCGGCCTCACCTAAGCATGAAGGGTATTTACAAGGTGCTTGGTTATGGTGGCAGCACACCTGAGAAGGCCAGGTGTGGTATTTTTTTCCTACCTGAACGACTTGCTGGTCTTGGGAAAAACAAAACCAAGTACAAGGTACTCAGTTCCGACTGTAAAAAGTACTGTGGAGCCTGTGGGATTCTTGATGTCTGCAGAAGTTCCAACTAGAACCCATTCAAGTATTGGACTTCATAGGAGCAGACCTAAACACCCTACAGGAGGAAGCCTTCCTACTGCAAGCCAGAACTGCAGTTTTGAAGGCAACTTAAGAGTTCTTCACAGCAGGCTGCCCAAGGCCAACAAGGGATTTTCTGCAATTACTGGACACATGGCTGCATCCACAGCTGTGCTTCAATGGACCAGATTCCAAATGTAAGATATCCAGTACCACTTAAGAGACATCTGGTCTTGGGGGGCGCTGTGGTGCCTGAGCTTGATGGATGCTGGAATTACGAGCTCTGCATTTTGTTAATCTCAAGGTGTTGAAACTTGACATTTAAAACAACTCTTTGTAATTTGCAAACCTACCTATCGGGAGCCGAACCCTACTGGATCAGTGTGGGTAAGTCAAACTTGGGTTAGAATGTTGGTGGGAGCAGGAGAGAGCAACCGAAGTCAGGGACCTTTGGGCCCAGCACCAGATCAATGCCACAAGATGGCAATGAGGAAGCGGGAGCGGAGGAGACACTCCATTCCCTGGACATCGAAATTAAGCAACTTTTGTCATCGGTCTCTGCAATGAACAATAAGTTTGACTCCCTTACCTCAAGGATGGCAACAGTTGAAACTACAGTGGAGCGTCTCAAAGTGAAGGTGGAGGATACTCGTCGGCTGACTGAGAGATACAGCACTGCCGCAGCTCAGTACACCAAGGAGTCGAAGGCCATACAAAGCAGGCTTAAAGTGTTGGAAAATCAAATCTGTTCCATGAATGTTAGATACATTGGCACTCCTGAAGGAGCAGAGGGTGACCATCTGCCCCTTTTCTTGAAAGATTGCTTGGCGGGGCAATTTAAAGAAAGATTGGAGACCCAGGAGTGGCACATTTTAAAAGCTTTCTGCATCCAGCCACGAGGTCACCAAGATGGTGGTGCACCATGTGCAGTCCTAGCTACCCTGGACTCCATGGCAACATGAGATAAACTGTTAAGCCTTGCCAAGCGCTACTACCCACTGTTGTTGGATGCCAATCCAATTCTTTTATTCCCTGACATTTGTTATGCCACACATCAAAGAAGGAAAAAATTTGACAGAGTAAGAGGAATTCTTAGATTTAAATATCTCACGCTATTCTCTTTCCAGCAAAACTTTGAGTGGTATACCAAGATAAGGTATATGTGTTCACAGATCCATCTGATGCCGGGAAGTGGGTGACAAAACTCCAGCAGTCCCGACGAAGGCAAGCAGATTCTGAAGAGGAAACAGCCATCGATCCTGAAGAGGGTCGACTACTTCTAAGTTAAAAGTTTTTTCTTTTGTTCTTTCTCTCTTGCCTGTTATAGAATTCTAATGTGCCACTTCAGTTGGACTGTAACTTCTCTGATTAGGCACTAGTTTTAATATCTTTAACAGTGGCTCCAATTAGTGCTGAGTATTATACTAACTCTAACTTGGCTGTTAAAACTTTGTTGCTACAGTAGTGGCTGCTCTTACCTGAACCACTGCAGTATGGATCTTTTTTGCCTTTGGACTAGATTAATGAATGCTACATCTCAGACATCAGTAATTTTCGGCCATCTGCTATATGGATTTGTAATGATTATATGCTCACTGATTCAAACAACATGAAGTCTTGCTATATTATGACATATGCAGTATAACCCCAGGTTAGAACTGCTCTGGAGGTGAAAGAGTTAACTTCCATGCAGAGCATGGAATCTTGAGCGCGAGCTCGGTTGAACACTCTGTCTGTTGAAGCTCAAACTTAAACTGTCAGATTCTTTACTCCGCCTCACTGAACAGTCGCTCCGGAGATTCCTCCTGCTGCTCGGTTTGTTTGTCGGTTTTAAAGTGTAATTCTCGGTTTATTTTACTGAAATTTAACCGCAATCTCCGGTTCAAGCTCTGTCTGTGGTATTGTAAGTAGTAGATAGGCTTATTTATTATTTTTTCTTCTGTGTGGAACTTGTAAACGTCTTTTTCGGTTCGGTTTGAACCGATCAGAGGGTTTAAAATTACTTTCTAGCCCTTTAGAGTGCGGTTCCCGGTTCTTATCGGTTCTAAAAAAAAAAACGGATTTATTACGGTTTTTTCCACGACCCGTGACACGGTTGGGAACCGATAAGAGAGTCTTGCTTGGTGGATTGCCATTAACGGGCAAGTTTTGGTTAGGCTGGCACTATGTCTGAGAAACCCAAAAGAAAAACCGGACCCACTGGGTTTCAGCACTGTGGCCTCTGTGGGGAAGCCTTTGCCAAGGCTGACCCACACACCATTTGTGTATATTGTCTGGGGTTTGACCACCTCAATGCAGACTGCCAGATTTGTAAGAATTTTCCTGTTGCCACCGTGGAAAAAAGAGTTGGTAGGCTCAGGGAAAGGGAGGCCAAAAAGTCCGCTGACCTGGATGGCCAGCCCGGTTCGGTTCCAACCGAACCTGAGGGAGTGCCCTCTGACCAGGGCGATGCTTCCTCAGGCAAACAAAGAGCCAGCTCTGAGGAGCCAGTTCCAACTAAAAGGGCTAGAAGGTCAACTAGTTTGGGGCCAAAAGTTCTTTCTCCAACCGCTGAGGAAATAGCCAAAGCTATCCAAATTGTCCAGTCTCTTTCCCCAGTTCCGTCCGAACCGGCACCATTGGGCAAGCGCCCGGTTTGGTCGGTTCCCTCGGTTCAAGATTATGATTTTGAAGATTTTTATGAACCAGGGGAAGGGGAGGAGGGGTACGAGGAGAGTGAGGTGATTTTGACAGTCTGATGCCCATTGAACCGGACATCTCTCCAGACAGACCCTCAGGAGTATCCCCTCCCAGGCTATCTGAGTCCCCTTCTCATTTTTTGTTTTACAAGAAAGTTGCTGACACTCTGCAACTCCCTGTTGAGGAAGCTGTTGATGATCAAGAAGAGCCTGATTCTGTGGAAATGATGGATATTCCAGAGTCTAGGAGACTGTCTATTCCCTTGCATAAATCTTTTAGGAAACAGACAGTAAATATTCTGAAAACCCCTCATTCTATCCTCCCTGTGGATAAAAGGATGGACAAGAGGTATGCTTTATCAGGCTCTGATACAGAGTTCCTATCTCAGCAGTGCAGCCATGTGGGGGTAGTGCAGGCTGCAGCCTGTGATAAGGCTAATATTCCTCTAGCCTCTCACCCTCCTGAAAAGGATTCCAGGAGGATGGATGCCATGGCAAAAAGCAGTACATGGCAGCATCTTTGGGACTCAGACAGGCAAATTATATGGCTTACGAGCTAGGTACCAGAAACCAGGTGGATACTGTCCTGGCTCCTAGCAAACAGGCCCCTGAACAGCTTGCCAGGGAGCTGGAGCAGGTGGCTGCGGTCGGTATTGAGGCATCCAGGTGCAATTTCATGCTGCTGTAGACTCTAATGATGTTTCATCTAGAGTTATGGCTACATCTGTGTCTCTTCGCAGAATGGCCTGGCTCGGATGTACTGCCCTGTCACAGGATACCCAGTCTAAGGCTATGGACTTTCCTGTTGTGGGAAATTCTCTGTTTGGGGAGCAGACAGAGAATTATGTGAAGAAAATGGATGAGTATAGGACCACCTATAGGAGTGCACAGGCCAAAGAAAGGCAAGTCACTCCTCAAAGGCAGCATGTCAGGGGCAGGGGCAGGCCTTTTCATAGGCCGTTTTACCAGGCCCAGACCTCCTCTTCTGCTTATGCCCAGAGGGGGTTCTTTAGAGGAAGGGGCAGAAAGGGCTCTAGTAAGCCTGCTTCTACCCCTCAACCCAAAGCCCCTACAAAACAGGCTCCCTGATGGGGTAGCCAGGGCCGATTCGGCGATTCTCCACTACCAGTAGGGGGCAGGCTGGCTTACTTTGTCCAGGACTGGAAGTCTTTAACATCAGATAAGTGGATCCTGGAAGTAGTAAGCCAGGGACTGGTTCTCAGCTTCAAAAAATTTCCGAAGATGAGAGCCAGATCTTTTCCACCTGCAAACCCATCAGAGGCACTTGCCCTGGAAGCAGAAGTCTCTGCCCTCCTGGCTCTCAGAGCCGTGGAAAGGGTTCTACCCATACACCAGGGCAAAGGGTTGTACTCCAGGTACTTCCTTACCCCAAAAGACAGGAGAATGGCGGCCCATTCTGGATCTCGGTATCTAAACAAGCACCTTTAAAACCAAAGTTCAAAATGGTGACCCTGGGGATTATTTTACCTCTCTAAGGCCAGGGGACTGGCTAGCCTCCCTGACCTCAAGGATGCCTATTTCCATGTTCTCATCAGAAGCTCCCATCAAGTACCTCAGATCTGAACTGCCCTCAGGCCATTACCAGTTCAGAGCAATGCCCTTCGGCCTCTCCTCGGCTCCAAGGGTGTTCAAAAAATGCCTGGCAGTAGCAGTTGCTCATTTAAGAAGGCAAAAGATTGCCATCTTTCCTTATCTGGACGACTGGTTCATTGTAGGCCAGTCTCCAGAACAGGTCAAACTTCATTTACAAGTAACCCAGCACCTGCTTACATCTCTAGGTTTCCTTCTCAATCTTCCAAAGTCAGTTCTGAAGCCTGTCCAGCTTCTCACCTTTATAGGCGCAGAACTGAACACAAAAGAAGCCAGAGCCTTCCTTCCTCTGGAGGGAGCAAGGACCCTAGTGTCTCTGGCCTCCTCTTTCACCCTGCAGGTCTCTCGACCAGCAAGGCATTTTCTACAGCTCCTGGGGCACATGGCTGCTTCTACAGCAGTAGTGCAGGGAGCAAGATTTCAGATGAGGGACATTCAGTTCCATTTGAGAGCCTTTTGGTCTCAAAGGACTGATCCCCTAACCAAATTGATTCCAGTGACTCGAACCCTGATCCAGGCCCTCCAGTGGTGGCAGGATCAGAACAATCTGAGACAGGGGGTTCCCTTCACTCCCCAGTCTCATTCCTTGACCCTTACTACAGATGCATCCCTCTTGGGGTGGGGAGCTCACATGGGCGACCTTTCCACCCAAGGGCTGTGGTCCCCTCAGGAATCTCTGCTCCACATCAATTTGCTGGGGCTCAGAGCAGTTTTTCTAGCACTTCAGGTTTTCTCCACAGCTGTCCAGAACAAGGTAGTTCAGGTCAGAACAGACAATACCACTACAATGTGGTACATCAACAAGCAAGGGGGCACTCGGTCTACGGCCTTGTGCACCGAAGCAATGAAGTTGTGGTCTCTGGCATATTCTCTGAACGCCTCCCTTATGGCAGTTCACCTCCCAGGCAAGGACAATGTCCTAGCGGATGCTCTCAGCAGGATTTCCCAGGGCCATCACGAATGGGCACTGAATCCCCTAGTACTGGAGGTAATATTTGCCAGATGGGGCACTCAGCAAATAGATCTCTTTGCGGCCCCAGACAATCACCAACTTCCCTTTTTGTTGCAGGCCCCAGTGTTGGTCTCAGTCCTTCTGGATGCCTTGTTCTCAGTTGGGAAGGAAGTTTCTCTATGCTTTTCCCCTTCCCCTTCTTTTCAAAGTGCTAGTCAGAATCAGATCTCAATCCTGCAAGATGATCCTGATCGCTCCAGATTGGGCCAGGCAGCCCTGGTACCCACTCCTCATGTCCTTAGCAGTCCATCCTCCCCATGCCTTCCCAGGAATCACAACCTGTTAACCTGTGCCCAGGGAGAGTTTGTATCCGAACTCAAATCTCTCAATCTCAAGGCTTGGCTCTTGAAGAGTTACGAGTTGCTGACCTACACCTTTCTCAAGGTGTATTGGATATCTTGAAGGCCTCTAGGAAGCCTTCCACCAGGGCTACCTATAATTCAAAATGGAAGAGATTTTCCATATGGTGTGCTGGTAAACATATTTCCCAGAATCTGCTGGTGTGCCCACGATCCTGGATTATTTGGTGCATTTGAATTCCTTGGGGCTGAGCCCAGCTACCCTAAAAGTGCACTTGGCAGCTGTGTCTGTCTTCTTGTCAGCAGGTAAGCCCTCTTCTTTATCAGCTCACCCTGTGTTCTCCAAGTTTTTAAAGGGTTGCTTCACACCAATCCCCTGCTCAGGGATCCTGCCCCTGCTTGGGATCTTAATATTTGCATCGCCAGCTTATGCAACCCCTTTGAGCCATTGTCTTCAGCAGAGCTTAAGTACTTGACTTGGAAACTGTGTTTCTGGTAGCCATCACCTCTTCCAGGCATAAGTGAGCTACAAGCCTTGTCAGTGGAGCCTGATTTATCTCCTTTCATAGAGACAAGGTAGTCCTCAGGACTAACAGGAAGTTTTTGCCTAAGGTGGTTTCAGACTTTCACCTTAATCAATCCATGTCTCTTCCTGTGTACTTCACTGACCATTCCTCCTCTGGTGAGAGAGATTGCACAGTTTAGATGTCAAAAGAGCCCTTAGTTACTATATAGAACGCACTAAGGTCACATGTTCGAATCCTCCAATTGTTCCTCACTTATGGTGAGGTTGGTAAAGGAAACCTGCCACTAAAAGATCCATTGCCAGGTGGATTGTCTCTTGTATCCAATTCTGTTACGAAAAACTGGGTAAGGTTCCTCCCTCAGGCCTGAGGGCTCACTCTACCAGAGGTACAGCTGCGTCTCTGGCTGCTGCCAGGGACATTCCTATCCTAGAGATATGTCAAGCAGCTACCTGGAAAACAGTTCACACTTTTACTAAGCATTACTCCTTGGATATCCAGGCTAGGAGTGATGCTCGATTTGGCACAGCTGTGCTTCAGAGCCTATTTCCCAAGTAGGTTCTGTCCCTCCTCCATGGAGGTACTGCTGTGTAGTCTGCATATGTCATAATATAGCAAGACTTCATGTTGTTTGAAGAAAAAATTACTCACCTTAGTAATGTTGTTTCTTCTAATGGAGTCTTGCTATATTATGACCTCCCCCCCAGCCTGCCCCTCTCAGAACCTCTGTTTTTGGGATGTGGGTGGGCAGTGCAATGTTGGCACTTCTTTGATGCCCACTTTATTTCACCCTTCTAGGGTGCTTAGGTGTTATGCTTAAGTTTCTTCTTGAATCCCCCAACTTGAGTCTTTGTTTTGGGATCAAGATCAAAAAGGTGTTTTTGTAGTTAGTAGCCAACGGCTAGTGTAGGTTTATGGCTTCCACACAGAACCTTAGTGAGTTTTTGCTCGTAAAGATCTGACAGTTTAAGTTTGAGCTTCAACAGACAGAGTGTTCAACCGAGCTCACGCTCAAGATTCCATGCTCTGCATGGAAGTTAACTCTTTCACCCCCGGAGCAGTTCTAACCTGGGGTTATACTGCGTATGTCATAATATAGCAAGACTCCATTAGAAGAAACAACGTTACTAAGGTGAGTAATTTTTTCTTATGGAACATAGTTTAAAGCTACAAAACACTACAGGCAATTGCTTTTAGGATTATCTTGTGTCCTAAGCTCCATTTTAATATTAGCTACTGTATAAGTGTAATACTGTTTTTCAGCTTTTTCCAAGCATTCATTCTTAATACTATATGGAAATTTTAATACTTTGAGATATATGCGTGACACTATGCCCTATTATAGGGTTGGCAATATCAGACTATCAGTTGGAGTTTAGAACATATTAATTATAAGTCATGCACTCTTGGGTGATTACTACACAGCATATCTGATGCATATTTAGTTTTAAATTTAATCTACTAGTTTACCTCTCCACTTGAAGATTATTCAGTGGATACTGTTATCCTATATAGTATTAGAGCATCAACTCTATTTGTACTACTTTTGATGTTTCCTGAACGAAATGAAACTGTTTTGTAATTTTAAAATGAATAAAATTTGAGTTAAAAAAAAAAAAAAAGAGAGAGACAACTGGTCTCAAATATGGGATCCACTTTCAAAGCTAGTGCCAGTGTCAAAAGCACGGATAAAGTCACTGGAATGGTGGAAGGAAGAAAGCAACCTCAGAGATGACATTCCCTTCCTTTAGCAGTCACGAAGAAGTGTTCTTACTATAGATGCCTGACTCCTAGGATGGGGCACCCACCTACAGGACATCACCGCGAGTGTCACATGGAGCCAATAGGAGTCACTGGGATCACATCAGCCTCCTGGAGCTCAGGGCATTGCTGTTAGCAATGCAGTCATTCTCCTCCCAGCTAAGGGATCAGTCTGTCTAAATCAGAACAGACAACACCTCAACAGTATATTATGTAAACAAGCAGGAAGGGACAGAATCGTCAAACTGTGTACAGAAGCAATGAGGATCTGGGACCTGGCATACACCTTAGTAGAAAACATTTATGTGGTGCACTTGCCAGGCAAAGACACTGTCCTGGTAGATTCTTTAAACAGAATCAGCCAGGACAATCATGAATGGGCCTTGAACAGTCTGGTTCTGGCCACAGTTTTCAGAAGGTGGGGCATTCCCAAAATAGATGTTAGCTTCTTGGAAAAACAGTCAGCTCCCACAATTTTGTTATAGACAGCCAGCCAGAGGGACAGTCCCAGAGGATGCCCTGGCATTGGACTGGACAGGGAGGTTCCTATATGCCTTTCTACCATTTCCACTCATTCCGAAAGTCCTCCTGAAACTCAGGAGGGAACCTGCAACAGTGATCCTAATAACTTCAGACTTGGGCAGACAGACCTGGTATTCAGTTCTACTGGCCCTGTCCAGCAAGTCTCCAGTGAGCCTGCCATTTAGTCACAATCTGCTGACCTTGTCTCAGGGCAGGATAGCATTCCCAAACCCCAAGACACTATGCCAGAGTGCATGGTTCTTGAGGAGTTAGAATACTCTGGTTTAAATCTCTCCAAAGAAGTCCTGAAGGTGTTTAGAGTTTCAAGGAAACCAGCAATCAGGAAAACATACTCCTCCAAACTGAAGAGATTTTCCTACTGGTATGCCCCCAGAAAAATAATCCCAGTAGAGGATGGGTTGCCTTTAGTTCTGGAATACGTGGTACATGTGCAGTCTCTAGACCTAAGGCCTGCAGCACAAAAGCTGCACTTAGCAGCAGTGTCAGCTTACATATCAGCAGGCAAGGGAAAATCAGTGGCATCACAGGCCATTTTCAAAAGGTTTTTAAAGGTCTCAGTCACTAGTACCCACCAGTAAGGGCCGAGTCCATCCATGAGGTCTCACCATCTGCCACTCAGGGTGGCTCCATTCAAGCCTATGCACACTGCTGAACTGAAGTATGTCACATGGACAACTATATTCCTGATTTCCATGACCTCTGCTAGGAGGGTGAGTGAACTACAAGCCCTCTGTACAGAGCTGAATTACATAATCTTCTACAGAGATAAGGTAGTCCTTAGAACCAACTTAAAATTCCTACCTATGGTGGTGTCTGCATTCCACCAGAACCAGTCAGTAACACTTCTTGTGCTCTATCTAGAACATTCTGCTCCAGGTGAGCAAAAATGGCATAGCCTTGACCTGAAATGAGTTTGGGGTATTTACGTGGACCAGACAAAAGAAGTCCGGTCATACAAACATATAAACATATGAAGAAGCCAGCAGAAGAAAGCCATTTGGTCTGTCTAGTCTGCTTGTATTGCAAGGTCCACAGCTTGAGCTAATGTCCCTGCTCTCCCCTCCTCACTCCTCCCATCCTCCCTACCCATGATCCTTACCTTCTCCCTATGCCTGTCCCAGCTTCTCTTGAAGCTGCCCATTGTTTTCAATGAGACCACCTCTTCTGGCAGCACATTCCAAGTGTCCACTACCATTTCTGTTAGGAAGTGCTTCCTGACTTCGCTCCTAAACCTCTTCCCTCTCCAGCTTAAGACTGTGCCTCCTAGTGTTATGGTTGCCACTCAGCTTAAAGAGACCCTCCTTATCCACCTTATTTATCCCTTTCAAGTGCTTGAAGGTACCAGTCATGCCCCCCCCTGCTGTCCTCCAGGGAGTACATGTTCAGTGCCCTCAACCTCTGTTCATGTGCCTTACCCTGCTGACCCATTATCATCTTTATAGCCCTCCTCTGGACCTTATCCAGCAGGTTAATGTCCTTTTTGAGGTGTGGGCACCAGTACTCAACTCCATACTCTAGATGTGACCTCACCAGTGACCTGTACAAGGACAGTATAACCTGCTCTCTCGTACTACTCATCCCCCAGCTATGCATCCCAGCATCTTGTTTGCCCTTGCTGCTGCTTTCCTGTGCTGCATGGAGTGCTTCAAGTCACTAGTGATCATCACTGCCAGGTTCTTTTCCTCCTCTGATGTAGATACCTGGACTCCATCCAGGTAGTACTCCATCCTGGGATTTTTGGCTCCAATGAGCATAACTTTGCATTTCTTGGCATTGAAGCCAAGCTGCAAGATCCCAGACCACCTCTCCAGCTTTTCCAGATCTTCCTATAGGTCCTGTATCCCTTCAGCTGTGTCCACTCTCCTGCAGAGCTTGGTGTCATCCGCAAATAAGCACATTTTGCCCTTAATACGATCCCTACTGTCATTGATGGAGATATTGAACAGCACCGAGCCCTGTGGGACCCCACTGATGACCTCTCTGGTGCCATATAACTCTTCCCCCCACAACCATCTTCTGGGTTCTGTCTCTTAGCCAGTTTTTCACCCATCTGGCCATCTTATCCCCACTCCCAAGATCTGCCAACCTCCTGATCAACCTTTTGTGGGTCACAGAGTCAAAGGCCTTGTTGAAATGCAGATAGAGGATGTCTACTTCTTGGCCCCTGTCTACTGTCTTAGTGACCCAATCAAAGAAGTCAATCAGATTTGTTTGACATGATCTCCCCCATGAACCTGTGCTGCCTCGCATTCTGGAGACCATGCTCCTCTAGATATTCTACCAACCTTTCCTTAAGTATGGTCTCCATGAGCTTGCACATGATTGAGATCAGACTAACTGGTCTGTAATTCCCTGGATCATCTTGGGACTGCTTTTGTGGAGGGGCACTACATGTGCTGTTCTCCAGTCCTGTGGTACCTTGCCTGACTCCAGTGGACTGTTAAATAGGCCTGCCAGGGGCCCTGCCAGCTCCTTAGCCAGTTCCCTCAGTATCCTTGGATGTACTCTGTCAGGGCATGGTGATTTGTCCACCTTCAATGCTAGCAGCCCCTCCCTCACTATATCCTCCTCTATCACTACATCTGCGTTCCCTTCCCTCCCTGCTCCTCTTCTCCCTCCTGAAGGCACTGATCCATCCTTCTCCCTGGTGAAGACAGAACAGAAGCATTCATTTAGTATCTCTGCTTTTCCCTCGTTATCCTCCACCCACTCTTCCCCTTTCTTAGGCCTAACAATCCCATCATTCTTGTCCCTTTTCTCACTTATATAGCAAAAGAAGGCCTTCTCCCCCATTTTAGTTCCTTCAGCTGTCTGCAGCTCCTTCTGTGCCTTGGCTCACTAGACTTCCTTACGTGCCTCACTAGCCAACCTTAGGTAATTTTCCCTACCCATCTCTTTCTTGGTCTTATTGAATTTTCTGTAGGCTAACCTCTTTTCCCTTACTGCCTGGGTGACCCCAGAACTGAACCAGCTGGGTGCTTTGGCTGTCGTGTTCTTCACACTGAGCCTAACACACTCCTCTGTGGCAACCAGTATTCCTTTCTTAATGATGAACCACCATTGGTCCACTCCCACATCTGCTCTGATGACTGCCAGGTGGCTCCTTATCACTCCGCCCATCTTCCTGAAGTCTGCCCTCCTTAAATCCAAGACTTTGGTCTTAGTTGGGATGCGTTCCCTGCCGATATCCAAATGGAACCACACTGTGCAATGGTCACTCCCACCCAGGGGCTCTCTGACCATTATTTCCTGTACGTGGTCCCCATTTGTGAGCACCAGATCAAGAATTGCCTCTGTTCTTGTTGGTTCTGTGACGCCTTGAGTCAAGAACCCACTTTGCAGTCCTTCCAGGATCACCTGACTCCTAGCACATGATCATACTTCGAGAAGGCTCTTGCAGTAGGTAATCACTTGTAGGACTGCACCCACTGGCATCAGAACCACATGGAAACTTTTGCTAGCAGTGTCTGACGGGGGACTGCCCAGTGGACATCATGTGACAGACATCAACATGACACTATATAGTGGGTGGTCCCCATTTCAGCCCACCAGTTCTTTCCTGCCGTCGACCTGTGCATGTTGGACCGACTGAAGTTTGTCGCAGCAGTTCGAACGCCTATTTCGGATGAGTATCCATGTTTTCTTATTTTCTAATATTAAAAGTTGTTTGTATGTCATCCTCCTCTCCAACGGATACACATAAAAACAAGTGCTGCTCGTGCAGCATCCAGCTACCACCAAGAACCAGCATACCCTTTGCCTCTTCCGCCTGGGGCCTAATCACAAAGTCGAGGCATGCGAGGCCTGTGCCCAATTCAACCAGGCCATGTGGAAACGCTGCCAACAGTCTCTCAAGACCCATCTCCTGAAAGAAAAAATGGCTTTGATGGAGAAAGAGCTGAAAAGCGCTTCTTCCTTGCCCATGGATCCTCACAAGAAGAAGAAGAAAAGGGATAAAGAAAAGCATAGGGAACAGGAGCAGTTCCTCCCTTCAACAAAGCTACCCACTGGCCCATCAATGGAGAACCAATCTTCTTCCTCTGGGAAGGTAAGTGCCCTGGCCAAACCTATGCTTCTACCTCCTGAGCAGGCTTTGGCCTCCCTGCTGCCACTGGTTACGGTGACGGCAGGCTCCTTAGATTTATCTGAGGCCACCGCCGCTCTTAGGCCCATTTCCACCCCGGGCTCTAAGTCGGCAGGAACAGCTGATAAGCCGCTCATCGGACCCTCTGGCACGCGCCCGACCAGGGTTGGTAAGCGAGGTGTCAGAGCCCCTGACTCCTGCACGACCCAGGTCAGTCAGTCGATCGTCAGACCTTCCGACGATCGCACGACCTCTTCACGTCCATCAGGTTCTGACATGACGCTGCCGGATGTTAACACCATCCAGACTGGAGAACATGTGTCTCCCCTGGGGTTCCCTTCATGGAGAACCCCCGTCGCTTGATCCATCAAAGATTCCTCCACTGTTGCAGGACCCGCAGGTCCCAATGGATGAACACCTTTCATCAGGTTTGCCCAATGAAAGGGTGCTGACAGGCCTTACAGTGGTTCTGACGTCACCTATTGTGGTACCAGACCCTGCTCCTCAACGCCCACAGGTTCCTTTACTTCCGCTGGGACCGCCATCAGGCCTTCCCCTGCCAGGTCTCCCATTGGGTATTCCCTACCTCAGAGCCTTGCCCTTCAGGACTCACAGGTCCTTTGGGCCATCCCGCAGGACCGTTGGGTGTCCCTCGGTCTGGCCCGTCATCATGCTTCCCTCCGGGGCTGCCATCAGGCTATCCCCCATCAGGGCTGTCGTCGAGCCACACTCTGGCAGGGCCCTCTTCTGGCTACCCTCCATCAGGGCCTTCAGCATACCCTCCATCAAGGCAGCCATCTGGATACCCTCCATCATGGCCACTGTCAGGTTACCCTTATCCAGGTCTGACATCAGGTTTTCCGACACCAGGTTATCCTTCATTGGGCTATCCTCCATCAGCCCTGATGCTGGATCCTTTTTCGTCGGCCTTTTACTATTCAGGTTACCCTGGTTACTATCCTTCACCAGGCTACCCACACTATTATCCGTCTCCTAGCTTTGGGGGACATGAGCCTGGATCTGGATTTACTCCTCCACCTCCTCCTCCCACTCCACCTCCTCCTCAACCGCAGGTGGATTTCAAGGAAATACTAAAATCTTGGTAGTCCGAGACCAAAACCCAATTTGTCTCAGAATTAGACAGCAGACATCCTGTTCTTCCAGATGCTGGATGCCCAGCTCCTCCACCTAGGGCGCCTTCTCCGGTACTTCCTTGTACTTCGATGTTAGGCCATCCATCAGTTCCTACGCAACCCCTGACATCTGAAGGAATCACCAGGGAGCCAGATCCTCCAATTCCTGAAAATCCGGAGGATTTGGAAGATTCCAGTGTGGACTCTGATTCCTCATCTGCTAGTTTGGGCTTTGAGACCCAACCCCCTGTGGAACCAGTTCCTCGGGAATCCTCAAAGTCTCCACCAGAAGATCCCTCCTTTGTGGACCTCCTCAAGCACATGGTGGAGGCCCAAGGATGAAAGTCAGAGGCTCTGGACCCCAAAAGACTATGGTTGGCAGAGCATCTGGACTTTCCGGATATGAGTCCAGTACTCACCCCTTCCCCTTGGCTAGAACCCCACAAGGATTTATCCTCAACTACATGACAGAGACCTTCCTCCTTCCTGGCCATGGGAAAGAAGGCTGACCGGGTTTACAGGACCCCTGAGGACAAGGACCACCTTAGCATGCATCCTAAAGCCGACTCAGTGGTCATCACGGCAGCCCACGATAGATCTGCTAAGCCTAAACACCTCAGTACTTCCCCTCCAGACAAGGAGTCCAGACAAATGGACCAGTTCGGGAGAAAATTCTGTGCCTCTTCTACTCTAGCAATATGTGCTCTGAACTATGTCTCGCACATGCTAGAGTACCAGAAGACCTTGTTCCGCCAACTCAAGTCTGTTGTCAAGGCCCTACTGGACTCTGATTCAAAGTCATCCTTGGCAACCACATTAAAAATGGCCAAGGTGGCTGGATGCCATTCTTTGCAGGCCACCTACGTTGCGCTGGATTCCTCCGCTAGAGGTATGGCCACAGCTGTAAGCCTTCGCCGGTACTCTTGGCTAAGAGTATCAGGCCTAGTCCCTTATGTCCAGTCGGCTATTCAAGAAGCCCCTTTCAGAGGCTCTGTCCTGTTTGGCAGGGATGCCCAGGACATTCTAACAGGCCTGCAGGATAAAGTCACAGCTCTTCGGTCAGTCCATACCATGTATCAACTATCGACTGAAGCAACAACAACAAAAGTGTCCTTTTTATTGGCAAAACAGATGCCAGATGAAAAACCAACAAGCACTCAAACATCAGTTTTAAAAGTAGGGCTCCCGAGGGGGCGCTGCTGGGCAGCTGAGAGGAAGCAGCAAACTCCTGAAACTCCCAGAGAAGAATTTTCAAAACTATTAAAACTCAAACCTATTCTTTTCTAAAATACCAGAAACTGCTCTAGAGTGCTTGGATTACCTGTAATTGACAAGATGGGCAAAACTAAATAGGTTGGGGCTCCAGCTGGCAACTTTTTTCCTCCTAAAAAGCAGAACAAGGGGGAGAGGCCTGATTAGCGTGGAGAAGCAGGGGACTCAACTGATAAGATACCGGAGGAGGCCTCACTAGCTTCCACACTTTTTATGCTCCATCAGCTCGTGAAAACAGTGCAGGACTTAGATAAAATGTTCGATACTCTCACTCCGAGAGTCTCTACTCTGGAAACCAAAATGGAGCAATGTGAGGCTATTGTTCAATGCTCTGAATCTTCCATCCTTAAATTGACAGATGCCACTACTAAATTAATAAAAGAAAACTTGCACCTTCATCAAAGGCTGGAGACAGTAGAGAACCAGGCAAGACAGTGTAATTTACGAGTTATCAGACTGTCAGAAAATGCTGAAGGGGAAGACAGCCTGATCTTTGCCAGAATGTTTTTGCCAGCCATACTGGGGCTTGACAAAGCTGAACCTACTCTATCATTGAAAAAGGCTTACAGAATTACCCATAGAAGAGCTGCAATGGATTCATCAACTCCGAGAACCTTCCTAATAGTGTGCACAGGAATTGAGGACAGAGATCGGGCTCTTGTAATAGCCCGGCGCCGTAGGGTCCTAAAATATGGCGAAGACGAAGTCATGCTGTTTCCGGACCTCTCGTTCAGCACCCGCCAACGCCGCAAGGCCTTCGATGGGCTGAGGAGCCAGCTGTGTCAACTTAAAGTGCAGCACCAGCTACTTCTTCTGGCTAAACTCCAGTTAATGTGGAATGGGCAACAGTATTTATTCAATGAACCGCAGGACGCTGGCAAGATGGTCCAGAAAATTGAATTGTGCCTGGAGAGGGTAGAAGAAGGAACCTCGTCTGACGGCGACTGATCATCTGGGGTATCCGGGTAAAGTAGACTCATGCTGTGGGTACTGGGCCTGTGGTAGTTAATGGCCCGTTTTGAGAACTGAGGGCATTGTGTATAGACTGTTTATTTTGGACTGTAATCAGGATCCCACTTTGTGATAAATGCAACTGTTAAGCTAACTTTGATTAGTTTTACTATTTAACATAACTCCAGTGGTCTTCATTCCTCTGGGGAAAATATATGTGGGACCGTTATTACAGTGGGTTAAGTTCAGTTCCACTTGCATTTGTAATATGTCATAAGAAAATGAGGGAGTTGTTCTATCTAGTTCTTCTATTGCTGTTCTTTTCATGTTGGGAGTAAAAGGGGCAACTTGAGGGTTAAAACAAATATTCTCCTTAACTCGGTGTTAATGTCTCCAAATGTTTAGGGATTTCTAATACCGTGGCAAGAATGGACCCCATTCTTTAGCCAGGGCATATTCAAAACTCAAGAAATTAGTACTGTATTAATCTTTGATGTTTGCTGAGAGCGCTCTTCTCAGCACACGCAACGTCCCCAAAATAGCTTCCTTTTGAAGTTCATAAGGTGTCACAAGTATTGGTAGCATATTTAAATGTGCCTGAAAGTTCTTTTTGATTAGTCCCATTGCTCCAGGCACTACTGGAACAATCTGTGTGTCCTTATTCCACATCAGTTTGGTTTCTGACTGCTTATCTTGGTATTTCATGATTTTGTGTCTCTCTGTACGCAGCACACTGTAGTCACTAGGGGTGGCTATTTCAATCAGTAATGCTACCTTTGTTCTCTTTTCTTGTATTACAATATCAGGTTTTCTTGCTTCCACTTTCTTGGCTGTTGGTATTGGGTGATCCCATGTGATCATTACTTCTTCATTCTTTGTGATTCTTATGGTTCATGTTTCCAGTGTCTCTCTGCTACCTGTATGTTATAGTGTTTGCACAGTTTCCAGTGGATCAATCTTGCTACATTGTTGTGTCTTTCAGTATACAAGCCTTCTGCCATGAGTACTTCACACCCAGCCACAAGATGCGCAACTGTTTCTAATTCTGTACTACAGAACCTGCACTTGTCTGTTTCTCCTGTTTTTTCTATGGATTTTGTGAACCATCTTCGCGTAGCCCACTATCTTGGGCTGCCATTATTAGTCTCTCATCTCGTGGCCTAAATTCACCTCTTTTAACCACTCATGGGTCAGGGCTTGATCGACCTGTGGTTGCTCCAGTAGCTCCTGTATTTTCCACTATAATTATGGACTTTCCAATTGTTTTTCTTTTCTGTTGGTCTTTATCCTTATACTCCTGTTTCTGATTCTTTATGCTTTCTGTTGTGACAATTCTTATCTACCTTTGGAGTGACATCAATCTCTGCTACCCTTCTGAAGGCTTCTCCTAATTTGATGAGTGAAGTCATTTTAGGCTTATTTTCTTCATGATGCAAGACCTTGACTATATTTGGGTCCAAGGATGTCAGTAATATGTATGTAGCCCACTATTGTGGATCTATATGTGTAATCAATCTCAATGAGGCCCAAGCCTCCCTCTGCCCTAGGGATGTATAATCTTGGCATGCACTGATTTTTGTATAGTAATTGGTGAGCATGAAACATTTTTCTTTTTTTTATATCTAGCTGGTTCAACACTTTCTGTGGCCAGTCTATCACACCAAAGCTGTATGATATCACACTGGAAGGGCGAGTTGATTTATAGCTTGCACTTTATTTCGTGTTGTCAAAGCAGTTTTCAAAATTAGCTTTAACCTTCTAAAATATTCCTTGCTTACTTTTACTCTCATTTGTTCATGTTGTGCTGTTGCTCCTTAATCTATTCCCAGGTATTTATACACTCCCTCTTGCTCAAGTTCTTTTATGTCACAAACCTCCGCCAGATTCATGTTTTCTTTACGAGTTAACTTTCCTGCTACAAATGTTGCTTTGGCACATTTGTCTAGGCCAAACATCATCCGTATGTCATCAGAAAAGGTCTTAACAATTTGTAGTTGTTCTTTCAAATGTTTGTCAGATGAACTGTAAAGTTTTAGGTCATCTACAAATAGAAGGTGAGATGTTAGCTGTTGATTGTTTTTGTTTCTGGGGTTCAAGCTGTATCCATAGCCTAGGTTGTTGATTAGGCTACTCAAGAGATTGAGGGCAAGGCAAAACAGAAGTGGTGACAAAGAGTCACCTTGAAATATCCCTCGTTGGATACTTATATTTGGGATGGTGATTTGACCTTTCTCATGATTTAATTGCAGGGTGGTTTGCCACTTTGTCATTGTTGTGATGAAGTTTATCAGTGTGGGATGTATTCTGTAGATCCGTAAACACTCAGTGATCCAGGAGTGTGGTATACTGTCAAATGCTTTTTTGTAGTCGATCCATGCTACACTAAGATTTCGGCATTTTTTGCAGCTCTCCATAATGGCTTTGTTCAACATGAGATGGTCCTTTGTGCCATATGATTTTCTTTTATTACCTTTTTGTTCTATTGCCATGAGTTTATTGCAGTCTAAATGATTGTAGACTCTATCTGCATCGATTCCAGTATATAGTTTATATATTGTTGGTAAACAGGTTATTGGGCTATAGTTCTTGGGGAGACTGGCAGGTTCAGATTTAATAAGAAGTATGGTATTCCCTGTCGTTAACCAGATGGGTGTCAAGTCAGGATGTGCGTATAGATAGTTTTTTGAGGTAGCTAAATCTTGGTGCAAAGATGTTAGTACTTTCAGCCAGAAGTTGGGTACTGCATCTGGACCTGGGTTTTCCAGTTGGAGGCCTTCCTTATCTTCATTTCTATCTCCTTAGCTGTTACTCCAGGCCACTCCATATCTCTAGTAGTACCATTTCTAATGCTGTCTTTATTTCCTGTATCCACTTTGCATCCCTATTATGTTCAACTGGGTCTTCATAAATACTTCTCCAGAATTCCTCAATTTCTTTCTTTACTGGTGGAGTTTTTATGTTGGCTGTTTTCTTTCCCAGCTCCCTATAGAATTTCTTTGGGTCTTCTCTAAACCATCTATTTTGCATTTTTTCATTGTTCCTTTCTACGTATCTCCTGAGCTTCTTGGCTTGAGCAGAGATCTTAAGCTTGTTATTTGAGATGGTAAAATTTAGGTCCTGATCTGTTTTAATACAGCATTTTTCTTTGATTTCATCCACTTTCCTGATGACTGTTCAGTGCGGCTGGTGTTTTATAATGACGCAGGATCTGTCTGGTAAAGGGGAAATGATAATTTAATTTATCTGGGAGTTTTGGGTATAAGATTGGAATATATATATATATATATATATATATATATATATATATGTGTGTAGATTGAATTGGGGGAATCAGTAAGACTTTATAGTCGCTTTGGTAATAGGGAAAATCTATTTGCTCAATCTGTTAAGATTCCCTGTTGGTCTTCCTAGCTGCATGCAATGGGTGAAATTATTCAGTATATGTTTTTATTTTGGAATTCTTCCCATGTTGTTCCGCAAAAGGGGGTGTCGTACACAAGATCTTTATAAGAATATATTGTCTGTACTGTAAACTTTTATGCTAGCCTCCTATGTACAATTTTGCTTTGTAAGTTTTACTTGCAAAATCAATAAATAAATAATACAAAAAAAAAAGTAGGGCTTCCAATACTGCCACTGTTTCTCCAGCCAAAACACAAACAGTGGCCCTCACCAACCCTCCCTCCCATTCCTGAATTGTTGACCGCCCCCCCCCTTGTCTAGCGGAGGAACAGGTGGGTGGAAGATTCGTGAGGCATCTGGCAGATAGGAGTCCATCACAACAGATGCCTGGGTGCTTCAGTTAATAAAGCCTAGTCACATCCTAGAATTTCGAGAAAAACCTCCAGACAATCCACCAAGGTCTTCTCATTACCCAAGGGTGCATATCCCACATCTAAGGGATGAGATCACGACTCTTCTTCAAAACAAAGCAAGAGAGCCAGTCCCAGCAAACCAGATTGGGAAGGGATTCTACTCCCACTTCTTTCTGGTACCCAAAAAGACAGGGGATACGCCCAATTCTAGGTCTCGGTACCCTAAAACTCTTCATAGACTACAACAGGTTTTGGATGCTCTCATTACAAAGCCTTCTGTCTCTCCTATCCAAAGGACAATGACTTTGTGCCCCGGACATGAAGGATGCATATCTACACATCCCAATCTTCCGTCCACACCGCAAATTCTTCAGGTTTTCTTTCCAAGGGGAGCATTACCAGTTAAGAGCTCTTCCTTTTGAGCTGTCATCTGCCCTGTGGGTTTTTACTAAATGCCTGGCAGTAGTGGCAGGGGCCTTGAGTCAGGGACGCTACATCTTTCCCTACCTCAATGACTGGCTCCTAGCAGCCTGTCGAGGGATGAGTTGGAAGCCTCTTTATCGGCTACTCTGCACCTTTTCGAGCACCAGGGTATCACGGTCAGTTACCCCAAGTCCCAGCTTGCTCCTTCTCAATGCCTTCAAATTATTGGGGTGGTGTTGGACACAGTGCAGGATATGGCCTTTCTCCCCCTGGACTTGGTGGACACCCTGGAGAGACAGGCCAAGCTGGTTTCTTCCAACCGACACATCTCAGCTGGGCGGTTCTCCATCATCTTGGCCTCATGGCAGCAGCTATCCCCATGGTCCTATTGGCCAGACTCCACATGCGTATCTCACAGTGGACTCTAAGGTCTCAGTGGGATCAGAAGGAGGACAACTTAGACTGTCCAGTCCTCATCTCCAGCCCAATGCAACATGACCTTTTATGGTGACAAGACTCCAGCAATCTGATACTAGGAGCCCCTTTCCAGACTCCTCCTCATTCCCAAATACTGACTACCAATTTGTTAGGACAGGGATGGGGTGCCCATCTGGGACACCACAGGACCCAGGGCCTGTGGTCACCTGTAGAAGTGCACCTGCACATAAATGTGCTAGAGATGAGAGCAGTGTTTTATGCTCTTCTGGCTTTTCAGCACATCCTTCTTCAAGAAAACCTGTTGATCCAAATGGACAACACGTGCGTGGTGTGGTACCATCAAGAAATAGGGGGGGCACCCACTCATACTCTCTTTGCAGAGAACCGATGCAGGTTTAGAATTGGGCGGTTCTGCAGAGTCCGTCTCCTGGAGGTTTACATCCCAGGTTGCAGAATGTTCTTGCAGACCATCTCATTCACACAAGGGTAAGAGCTCACAAATGGGAGCTAAAGCAAGAAGTTCTAGATCACATCTTTGACCTTTGGGGTTGTTCAGAAGTGGATCTGTTCGCAGCCCCCATCAAATGCTAAACTTCCCAAGTTCTGCTCTCTCAATCCCGGGCATGATGCGTCCTAGCAAGACGCACTGTCGCTTTCTTGGACAGGGAGATTTCTGTGTGCATTCCCTCCCCTTCTAATATTACAGAGAGTGTTGATCAAGCTTCAGTCAGAAGGAGCACAAATGATATTGATAGCTCCGTTTTGGCCTCAACAGATCTGGTTCCTGCTGCTTCAGCAGCTAGCAGCAGAACCTCCAATCCCTCTACCTCTGTCTTATGAACTCACCCAGGAGGGGGGGTACACTGATACATCCAGGACTAAAGTCCCTTCATCTTCATGCGTGGCACCTCAAGACATAGCTGCTTCTAGGTATGGGGTTTCTCCAAAGGTAGCTCAAATTCTGGTAGAGGCACATAAGCCATCTACCAGAACTACCGACACCATGAAGTGGAAGCGCTTTTACATTTGGGCCACCTCGAAAGATTTGGATCCTTTCACATGCCACGCTCCCCAGGTTATGGAGTATCTTCTCCATCTGTCAGATCTGGGCTTGAACTATTTGTCCCTGAAGGTGCACCTGGCAGCCATCTCTGGCTACCATGATCCAGTAGGAGGCAAGACAATGGCTCAGTTAGAGGTCTCTAAAACCTTTTTAAAAGGTATTCTGCATCTGAAACCCCTGGTGCATAACTCTGCTCCACCGTGGGACCTTAATTTTCTTTTAGAGTAACTGAGCTTACCTCCCTTTGAGCCGGCAAGTACTTGTGATATGCACTTTTTGTCCTGGAAAGCGCCCTTTTTAGTTGCAGTTACCTCTACTCATAGAATTTCTGAGCTTCAGGCCCTGATGTGTAAGGTGCCTTATTTAATTTTTCATAGAGACTGGGTGGCTCTACGCACAAATCCTAAGTTTCTTCCTAGGGTTGTTTCAGAGACTACCCTTAATCAGTCTCTAGAATTGCCAGTATGTTACCCCAGCATTCTAACCAGGAGGAACCATCCTGCATACATTAGATATTCACAAATGTTACATTATTACACAAACAGGGCAAAAGATGTCTGAAAGACGGATCAGCTTTTTGTTTCTTTTGCACCAAAAAGGGAAGGTGTGGCAGTTTACAAACAGTGTCTTTCAAAATGGCTGGCAAACCACATTACTTTTTATTACCAGAAGTATGGTAAAGTCCTTCCGGAGTAGGTATAAGGACATTCTACCAGAGGAATGGCTGCTTCCACAGCCTGTTTCAGAAATGTATCTGCTGCAGACATATGCGCGTCAGCTACTTGGAGTTCTGTCCACACTTTCATGAAACACCACAGTTTGGACATTACCTCGAAGTATAGGGCTAGTTCTGGACTAGCAGTCCTTCAGGGACTCCTGTCCTAATTTTACCAGTTTCCTACTGGGATTATGTTCCAGCCTCCCATGTTTTTCCTTATCCCTTGGACAATTTACTGCTTGGGACTCAGTCCTAAAAGTGATTACCTACTCAAGAGCCCTCTCAAAGTAAGGTAGTACAGTTACAGAAGAACTTACCATAATAGTAGATCTTCGAGAGAGGCTCTTGCAGTAGATAACCTTTTTCCCACCCACCTTCTCCCTGTTTGTTTGCAGCTCTCTTTCCTGAAAGCCATTTTTGGATTCAGGAGCCTCTTCCCATTCTCCTGTCATGACTCTTGGGGGTCTCCGGCAGGAGAACTGGAGAGCGGATGTGGGGACCACCCACTATATGTAGTGTCACGCTGACATCCGTCACTTAATGTCCGGTGGGCGGTCCCCCCTCAGACACTGCTAGCAAAAGTTTTCATGCAGTTCTGATGCCGGGGCGGGGGTAGTCCTACAAGTGATTACCTATTGCAAGAGCTCTCTCAAAGATCTACTGTTACGTAAGTTCTTACGTAACTGTATTTTGTGAATGGTATGCTCCAGTCCTCCTTGGGCAGGTTGAAGTCCCCCACAATTACTACCTCTCCTTTCCCCACAGCTTCTAGTATTTGCCAATATTAGGTAAAAAAAACACCTAGATTTTCATTACCCATGGTGAAGCTGGCAAAGGTAAACCAGCAACTAAGAGGTCTACCTCTTGAAGGATAGTCTTTTGCATTCAATTCTGCTTTGAAAAAGCTAGGAAGATGCCACCCAGAGGCCTAAGGGCAAACTCAACAAGGGGCACCTCTGCCTCTATGGCATCTACGAGGGTCATCCCCGTATTGTACATTTGCAAGCAGCTACCTGGAAAACCGTGTACACCTTTACAAAGCACTACTGTCTGGGCATACAATCCAGGAGCAGTGCCAGTGTTTGAACTGCTGTCTTGCTGAAACTTTTTCCTAAGTAAGTTCAGGACCCGGCCTCCCCAAGTACTGCCCTGTAATCTGCTTAGAGTGTAACCATTAAGTGAGGGATTCCTGGTATTAGAAGAAAAATATTACTCACTGTAGTGATGTTTCTTCTCAGGGATCCCTCACTGTGGTTACACTTTCTGATCCTGCTGTCCCTTCCAGAACCTGACAATAGGTTCTCACAATAATCCATTCTTTTCATTAAGGTTGCTTAATCATTACTATTGCAGTTTCTCTACAATTGTAAAGTTTGGTTTTTCTTTTTATTTTATGTATTTTAATATTTACGTCTGCTTCTATTTGATTGATGTTTTTAAAAAATGTATTGAAATTTGTTTGAGTTTTGGTAGCCTTTTAGCTAGATTTACTATAGTAACAAATCTAACAACTGATAGAGTGGAGCATGGCTGCAGAGCTTTTCAAACCACTATTCTAAATTCTAACTAATTAGAATTGATTTTGTCACCATGCTGTCTACTATGGTGAATATTTTGTTCTTTTGCCTCCAAATCTGCTCCTCTGGTCCTCATGGTGGTAAATGGTTCACCTGTTTCTGACCCTTCCTGTTGTTGCTCACTTCAAGGAGTCCTTCACCACTTGTGCCCTCCCCCTTACAGGCTCACCTCTCTCTCTCTCTCTCCATGCCCCCACTTCCTCCATTCTCCCACCCCTCTCTGGGTTTCCATTTCCCCCATCACTATCCAGGAAACCCTGCTTGCCCTTTCGTCCCTCATCATATCCAATTCTAATCTTGTCGGACTAGATCCCAAACTCTTCCACCTCTCAGCTCCTGCCATTGCATCTTCTGTTACTCACCTGCTCAACTCCTCATTCTCCCTCTGCTCTCTTCCTCAGTCCAGGGAGACTGACAGACTTCTTCCACTTCACAAACAGGTTGACCATTCCTCCCCTGGTAACTTCCATCCTATCTTCCTCTTCCCTTCCCCTGCAATGCTGCAATAGAAGCTTGTCTATTCCAGACTCTCAGACTTCCTCTCATCCTCAAATTTCCTGTCTGATGAAGAGGCAGATCATTCTTAAAGTGCTGGCATAATATTTGCAGCTGTTTTTTGATGTAATAAAACATTTTGCATGAATTTGGTGTGCGCTGGATTTTTTTGAGTTCCAGTTTCCTCTCTCCCTTCCATTTTGGCTTCCGGAAGCACCACTCCATCGTCTCCTTCCTGCTGCGTATCACTGATTCTCTCTTCTCTGGGATGGACCAGGAGCATATCACAGCTGCCATTTTCATCAGTCTGGCCAAAGCTTTTGATTTGGTGTCCCATCCACTCCTCCTGGGCAAGCTAAGTTCTGCTGGCCTCTCAGCTCCCGCCGTGGATTGGTTCCATTCCTAGCTCATGGGCTGTCAGTAGTCGATATATGCTGGAGGTGTCCCATCACCACCACTTCTCATCCAGGTTGAGGTCTCACAGGGCTCCATCCTGGGTCCCATGTTTTTCTCCTTTTTTCTGAATTTCCACTCCTCTGTCTGTGCCAACTCACATATTCACATGTATGCAGATGACACAGTCATCGTCACCTTTGATCCTTCTACTGCAGCTGTGGAAGACCTGCTCCAGATCTTTGCTGATGTGGTCTTCAGGCAAAAGGTGCTTGATGCAGCATAAAAAGCTAGACATTTAAAACTGGAAGAATATTCTCTCCCTTATGAATACATTGAGTGGGTACCATTTATTAAGTATCAGTGGTAAATGAATACCTTGTGACAAGGTGGAACATCACAGAAAGAAGACATTTTATCAGATTTACCATAGTTTAATTTTCTGTTAATTCCAATGTTGCCACTTAAGCTGCCTTTGGAGGTTGAAGACACTCTAACTGATGAAATCAGAGATGCTGTGAATGACAGAGAGTACGGTGCTGCCTTCACATTCCTGCAAAGTAGGACTGTGATTTTTCTTGATCTTTTAAGAAATATATGTTAACCTTGGTATAGTTATGCTGCTGTATGGCTCTAAAAGGTTTAGGACTGAGACAGCTGCTTCAAAATAGGGAGAAACCAGAGTTCTGTGATTATGACACAGCTTTGGAGTGTGTTGGCCTCTGGTATGTGTAACTCTGCAGTAAATGACGATGTAGAAACTAACAGAAAAAGAAATTATGGTAATTCTGATAACATTTCTTCTGTAATGTCTTCTCTTGGTCTTCTTTTCATGAGTGATCATTTCAAGGGACTCTAACAATCTCCTAATAACTTTTGTCCCTCGTGATCCTGATCATTTTAGTGACCCTGTGTTGCACCTTCTCAACTGCTTCAGTGTCCCTTTTTGTATTTACGAGCCAGAACTGCACAAAGTACTCTCCATGGGGCCTGACCATGGTCTTGCAAAGTGGCAGGATTATTTCCCCTGCTGTGCTGGTCACCACTTCTGATGCATCCCACAGCATTTTGCTCAACTAGTTGACTGCAGCTGTACACTACTTGTCATGTTTCCGCCCCATGCCTTTTATATTTTTTTCATCCTGCACTGCAGCAAGAGAAGCCCCGCGCAGTGTTTAGCTCATGCCTCTGTTTTCCTCCCAGAGTGTAACAGCTTGCAGTTGGCTATATTGAATCAGATGCTGCTGTATTCTGATAAATCACCCAGCTTGTTCATGTCCTCTTTGAAATTTGTCCCCATCCTTCCTGGCGTCCACCACTCTGGCCATCTTAGTGTCATCAGCTAACCTAAACAGGCTGCTGGAGACTTCAGTTTTAAGATTAATGAAAGTGTTAAACAGCAGTGGCCCCAGCATTAATCCCTGTGAGACGCCACTGGGTACACCTCTCCACTCGGAGTAGTGTTCTTCCACCATCACACTTTGCTTCCTGTCACCCAGCCAGTTAACAGTCCACCTTGAATATGTCTCATATATCCCACATTGGTGTATTTTGCACAGAAGTTTGTAGTGACAAAGCCACAGATTTATTTAACTGGCTAGACTGTAAGTCCCTCCTTCTGGTATTTATTTATAAAGTAATTGAAATGGGTACCGTTATCGAAGTTCACGTATACTTTGGCTGACCTTAATATTCTGTATAAAATGCTACTGACTGATTTTATGTTTTGCAGAGTGGTCTTCTGATTTCTGAGGTTCTAAAAGAAAGGGAAGCCCAGATTGAGTTGAAACAGAAGAAGATAAATGCAAATAAAAACCAAGATAAAGATATCCGGGCTCGGATGCAGCATGAGCTGGAGGAAGCTATCCATGCAGACCAACAAAGAGCTCTACAACACTACTTGCATAGGAAGGAGATTGCTGACATTCAGATGCAACTGTATGTAACTAAATATTATTTTTCTTGAAATAATTGGTTTTCATCAGTGTATAATATTACATCTTCAAGGATATCTCTTTCTTTAGGCCACGCCTTTGGAACTATAAGTCGTCAGCATCAGAACCACTCAGAAACTTTTTGCTAGCCAGGGGCCACCTAGAATAACATGCAGCATCTACACATATATAATATCGGTGGCCCCATCACTCCTCAGTTCTTTCTTTCATTGACCATCCTTGTCAGACCTGCTGAAAGAAACACTGTCAGCTTAGCCGCTGCTGTTTATTTTACTTTTTGAAGTGTTCTGTTTTTGTCTTTGTATGCCTCCAAAGTTGAAAGAGCCTTTATTTCAGTATTATAACTGCGGATATAAAATTTATGAGGACACACACATGGTTTGTGTGCTGTTTGGGCCTGTCTCAAAACATGAAGACTTCTGAGGTGTGCCAGAGTTTCAACCAGGCTCTGAAGCAGTGACATAAGAAAGCTGTAGAAAATGTCCTTGTATTAAAGACATTGACACCGTTGTCTAAGAATTGGCTATCGAAGTCTAAGGACAAGGAACGGTCAATCCAGTAAAATTTTGTTCTTGAGAAATTAACGTTGGCTCCTTTTGAGCCTGCTGTAAGTGGTGGCTTACGTTTCTGTTATAGAAAACATTGTTTTTAGTTGCAATGACCCCAGTGCTCAAAGGATTTTTGAGCTTAAGGCTCTAATGTGTGTGAGCCTCCTTATTTGATTTTTCACAAAGACGGTCTCTTTGCATACGAATATTAAGTTTTTACCAAAGGTGGTATCTGAATTTACACTGAATCAAAAGATACACTTTCCTAAATATTATCCCAAGCATGCCAACCAGGGTGTGACACTGCTCCATACTTTAAATGTACATAGAATACACCTATACAAATGGCTGGTACATTGTATTATGTTCTGTTATAGGAAGTATGATAAGGAACCTCCTTGTGTTGTTAGTGGTCATTTCACAAGGGGTATGGCCACTTCTGTTGCTTAATTCAAAAATGTCCCTGCTGCTAACATATATGTTGCAGCCACATGGAGCACTGTTCATGCTTTCACTAAACGTTATATTCTGGACATCATCTCTTGTGGACATGCCGGCTTTGGGCTTGCTGTTCTTAAAGGCATTCTGTCCTGATCACATGTCAGACTCTACAATCCTTCCAGTTTACTTTGTACTGTTTGAGGATTGTTCCAAAGGTGTGGCCTAATGGAGGAGATATAGAAACATAGACCATGATGGCAGGAAAAGACCAGATGTCCGGCCAATCTGCCCATATTCCCTATAATACCTGGAACCTTCCTTGGAACCTGTTGTTTCTACAGGAAGGTACTAACCTTCCCCATCCTATCCCCATTCTCTTCCCTGGCCTTGTCACCCCATGTGACCACAATTCCCTTCATTCTATCCCATGCCTGCTTGAATCCCTTGACTGTGTTTGCACCCACCACCTCAGTCAACAGATTGTTCCAAGGTTCTACCACCCTTTCCATAAAGAAGTACTCATGTCCCTCCTGAACCTCCCTCCTGTTAATTGCCACTCATGACCACGTAACCTCAAGTTGATATTCAGGGTAAATAATTCCCCACAGTTTACCTTGTTAATTTCTTTATGGAACTTGAAGGTCTCTGTCATATCTCCCCTCTCCCTTCTAGTTTCCAGTAAGTACATATTTAGTGCCTTGAGGCTCTCCTAATAGGATCTGCCCTGCTGACCCTGAATCATTTTTGTTACTCTGTGCTGCACTGTTTCCAACCAACCCCTGTTCTTTCTGAAGTGAAGATTCCAGAACTGGGTGCAGTACTCAAGGTGAGGCCTCACCAGGGATCTATATAGGGGAAGTATTACCTCTTTTCTTCTGCTATCAATACTCCTCCCAATACATCCCAGCATCCTGTTAGCCTTGCCGTAGGCCTTTTTGCACTGGCTTGTTTAAGGGAGTTACTGATGATAACTCCTTGATCCTGTTACTTTTCTGTAGTGCTAAATCTCACCCCACTCATCCAGTACTCTGTCTTGGGGTACCTTTTCCCCTAGGTCCATTACCTTGCACTGTTAGGCATTGAATTTTAACTGTCAAACCTTTGACCATCCCTCTAGTTTTTGTAGGTCCCTCTGCATATCCCTTATTCCCTCATCACTATCCACCCTCCCACATAGTTTTCTGTCATCTGCGAAGAGACACAGCATGCCCTGGATTCCCCCATCAGTGTCACTAATGAACATGTTGAATAGGGCTAGACCCAGGACAGATCCCTGTGGAACACTGCTCATAACTTCCCTTTTCCCTGATTTAACTCCATTGATCACCATTGACCACCACTCTCTACTGCCTCCCTTCAAGCCAGCTACTCACCCAGTTCACTACAGTTTTAGCCGCACCCAGGTCTTCCATCTTTTTGAGCAACCTGTTGTGCAGTACCAAATAGAAAGCCTTGCTAAAGCCAAAGTATAGCAGATCCACAGCATGGCCCTTGTCTACTTCCTTAGTCACCCAGTCAAAGAAAAAAATCAGGTTAATCTGACAAGACCTTCCTGCCATGAAACCATGTTGTTTACTATCTTGGAGCCCGTTGCTCTCTAGGTAGTCTGTGAGGTCCTCTTTGATTAGTGGTTCCATCAGCTTCCTTCAAAGAAGATAGAAAAGTTACAAAAGAACTTAATAAACAATAGATCTTTTAGAGAATCTCCTCCATTAGGCCATGCCGTACTCTCCTTTCTTTGCTTCTTTTGTGGTCATATCATGTGCTGTGAATAAAACCTTACTTCATGCATCCTGTCTTCAGCCCCATGCCATTCCTTGTATCTCTGATGCTGCTCTTATCTCCTGGTTCCTCATGACTGGAGGTTCTCTGAGGCTAATCTCCAGTGTGGAACTGAATAGTGATGAGGCCGCCCACGTTATATATGCGTAGATGCTGCATGTCATGATGAATGGCCCCTGGTTAGCAAAATGTTTCTGAGTTGTCCTGATGCTGATGACTTATAGTTCCAAAAGTGTGGCCTAATGGAGGAGATTTTCTTAAAGATCTACTGTTATGGTAGGTTCTTATATAACTGTTCTTTTCCAGGGTTAAACTCACTTCTCACCAACTAAACAAGTAATGAATTTGGTTGATGATCCCAACTCCCTCACTAGGATAGGGGAGTCTATGTCGTGTTGTGGAGGCATCATGGAGAGAGCAGGCTCTCCCATTCTTGCAGTGCTTCCTAAGGTGGGAGTTGGAAAACCACATATCATAAGCCGTGCTCCTAGCTGCCTCCAGTCAAGAGGTGGTGAAAAGGTTTAAAATGGGCAAAATGACCCCACCCCATGCCTATGATAGTGGATGCTCACCAGTCCATCTCTGTACCTGAAACCTCCCTTTGGGGCCATTTTCCTAACCACCTATGACTGGATCAGTTCCATGACTAACAAGGGCCCAACACCAGCTGTAGGGCATGAGAGAACTAAAGGTTATAATAATCTGGTCATGTGGTGTCTTTGGGGTCAGTAGGAGTGCTAGAGGAGAAGTAGTGGTTGAATATGGTCAAAATTATTTTTGTCAGAGCTGATATTTACTTTGCACATGAGGGCGTCTTAAAACCACACAAGATCCTCACTTCTTTTTTTTATTTTTCCATTATTTGTTTGTACTCCTCCCTTCTTCTCAACTGGCCTCTCCTTTGGGCTACCAGGGACACTTTCACCTCCCCCAAGAACTGCCATCGCCGGCTCCCGCCTCACATTGCAGCCACTCTACAGGGTAACCCGATTTATCCCGTCATCAGATGGGGTCCTGGCCTTCTGGAGAGAATGTACCTTTTTCGGCTTACCTTTCTTGGCCCTGGGTGCTGCTGCTGAGGTCAGTCCCAGCTATCCATGGACTCCATGGTGGCGAGGGTCCAGCTGGCTGTCATCCAGTCAGTCGAGACGCCACTTTTCCCCTGGTTTTCTTGGCCCATCTACAGCGCCTGCTTCTGTAGTGCTCCCAGTCTCCACCAGGAGGCCGCTACAGAGCGAGGTAAGCTCTCCAGCCCTCTCCAGGAGAGGAGAGGAGATCAGTCCCCCAGACGCTCAGTCCTCTCCTTCCCCTGCTGACCCCCGGAGACCTGAGTCCATTCTCAAACCCGGGTTGCCGGAATGGCGCAAGGTATGGCTTCCAGCACCTCAACCCTCAGCGTCACCAGACCAGATCATCACTTCTTAATAAAAATTTTAAAAAAGTTTTTAAAAAGTATTTATTTTTATTATTGTTTTTTCCTCCCTGTGCAGGCTGCTGCACTCACTGGTCTCCTTATATCCTCTCAGTTGACCAACTGCTATGGTTTTCCCTCTAGCACACCTACTGCCACTGCAATTTCCAGGTAGATCCTTCCCTTGTCTATGGACCTGGTAGATTACCCCACACTGCAGGCCTTCTTTTCTGCTAGTTATGTGCTTTTCTGGCTCAATCATGGAAACACATTGAGAAAGGAGGGAGGTGCCAGTGAGGTCAGTGGTTCTAAGATGAGCAAACACGATGTTGGCACAATTGGCTTGGGGCAGGCAATTCTCTTGAAAGATACACCCTCCCTCCCTCCTCCCAGTCATTACATCTTGAGTTACCTGCTGCAAGGTCCTATTCCCATCTGGGAGACTGATGTTGCGTGGTCTCCCACAATGTCAGTCTCATATCCCAGCTCACTGTAGCAATCACTCTAGTAATGGGCATGTTTTCACCCACCCTCCAAAGACCAGATTACATTACATTCATATTGTGCTCTAGACCCTATGGCCTATGGATCGGGAGTCAAAAACAAGAATCGATCCCGGGTCTCCCACATGGCATATAATTATCAAAAGCAAGCAACAGAGATTTCAGGTATACAGAGTCTTTTCACTATCACAATAAAAAAAACGTGCACTCACTTGCATCCAAAAAAGATCCAAATTTGCACAGATGTAGACTACTGTGTCCAGATTTTTATTACGCTTACAATTACAGCATGAAAAAACAGGAAAATTGCAAGCACAGGATGATCACCTCAACATTTCGCGCTTGCACACTTTTTCAAGAGGCTACTGTGGTAATGAACATGATCAATATGCCAATAAATTCTTAAAACAGTGACAATACCCTTACCACATGTAATTAGTTTGTCAGTGTTTAGCGACATAACAACAATAAAACACATGATATAAACGTTTTATATAGACGCACACTGTTTAAAATGAACAATAATGGGGCAGAGCTTGCCGTTAAAGTGAGAGGAAGCACTTTGAAGAGCTCCTGCTATAAAGGTTCTAAAACTTATATTTTATGCCAAAATACAAACTCTTTAACCCCCCCCCCTTCACTTTGGTTAGTACTGCTGGACTGAATCTCCTGACACATTTGATTTAAAATTTAGAGGCGGGGAAGCCTTGTGGAGCTCATTCTCAAGCTACAGCCTGTTTCGAGTCGAAATCGGGGCCTACGCCCATTGAAGCCAGAGCAAGTGATGCAGCATTCTGCTGAGGCAGTCATGACCTCGGATATACAGGATATCAAAAATACATTTAAAAACCTGGGCACAGCCCTACGATCTCTTAAAACCAAATCTGATGATTTTACAAAGTGGCTGGTTGTGCTTGAACAGTCCATAAATGGCCTAACTGAGAAGGTAGACAGGAGCTAAGCAAGCGGAGACAGCTGTGGAGTCTTCGGCGACTTTCAATAAGGACAATATTCAGCTTAAACTGTGCCTTACAATGTTGGAAAATTAGCAGAGGGACCGGAATGTTAGATTCACTGGTGTCCCAGAGAATTTTGAGGGATGTAATCCTGTAACCTTTTTTGAGAACTGGTTACCCCGCATGTTGGACTGGCGGGACCTCCCACTTCCTGGTTACATCGACAAAGCCTACCAGGTGACCCCAAGATGAGCAGCAACTACCTCCCCTTATGTGACTAGGATGGTCCTTTTGGTGTCTATTTGATCGGGGATTCAGGACCAAGTGCTGATGCTGGCAAGAGCTAAAAAGAGACTTCTGGCAGAAAACGCCGTCCTTCATCTTTACCCGGACCTCTCCTGTGCCACGCACCAATGACACAAGCACTTTGATGGGGTTAAGCATCACCTCCAGTCCCTGGATTTGCCATTTGCTCTTTTGTTTCCTGCTCGACTTCATGTCATAGTGGGATCTAAGACTTGTATGTTTAACAACCCTCAGGATGCAGGATGCTTAAATCAAAAACTGGAGGCTGATCAGGTACAGTTGGAGGAGAAAGGGTCATCAGAGGATGAGGAGTGTGGATGGGGCAACCTCTGGGGCTTAAATTGGGCTACATTGCCTTCTGCTCCTTGTCTATCTTAGTAAACCTGTGGACTGAATTGCCTGGTTTGAACTTTACTTTTGATGCTTGACTTTACTAGTCACTTGACGCCTGTTTCACCTTTCATAGGGGTGCCTCTAGTTTGATTTCATACTAGCTTTGAGTTTTTAGCATATTGACACTCGTGAGCTTTTCATGCTTAGTGTGTATACTGCATTCAAGCTGTGGGATGGTGATAATCAGCTGGGCCTAGTGGGGAACATTACAATGTATTGTGCAGATACAGTACTGTTAACTATGTTTTCCTGCTTGTACTGTATTATGTTGATTTGTGTACCTGAGGCTGGATAACAGAGTTAATTTAACTAGTTGCTATTTCTACTGCCCTTCCAGTTCAGGCTTCAATCTGTAGTGGGGGCTTTGCGTCATAACCTTCCTTACATCGTTCTGGTTTAACCATGCAGATTTCACAGCAGTTACCATGTCGTGGTACTTTGGTACAGGATAATGGACATTGTGGACATTCTTTTTTTGTACTTTAGGTATGCTTCTTTGGTGGCCTGGGCTCATCTTGTAGCCATTTCATTTATTAATTTGATTACCCCCATATTATGGTTACGTAGTGTACAGCTTAAACCATCCTGTTTTTTTACCTAATGCCCCTATGTAGTCTATCGACTTCTTTATATAACTCTGCACCTGGATGTTGTGTATTGAGTTTATGCACAAATTCAATAAACAGTATAAAAAAATGAACAACAATATTAAAAACAATGTCTGACATGCACAATTGATGCCAGCATGAGAAATGGGACATTATATCCCATAATCAAGGATGACACCATTCATTAAAAACAGCAAAAGTTACTGGAGTTAGAGATATGATAGTACTGGAATTCAACCCCGTCGTTAAGTCCCGATAGACTGGTAGCACAGAGCTTATATTTATTTATTTCTATCTACGGTAGGGCTTCATGTCTGCCAGTAGGTCTCCCTTAATTAGTTATTAAAAATTGCTTCACCATGTAAATATACAGAGATACAATAAGAAACTCTGTCATCTACTGTTTCCTTGTGATTTATCTGTATTGCCTGTAACCTGCTTACTGCTATTTGGCTTGTATAATATCTCAAATCGTTTGTTCTGTGCCATTGTTTGTGGCCTGGGTCGTGCCTGAAAACGGTCCCTGGATCAGTGTACTTACCCGGTAAACAAAGACTTAAATAAATAAAGATGCTATCTGGAGGGAGTGGGTGGGAAGGGAAAGGTAGGGGATCATACAATAAAAGAAGAAACAAAATAATAGACAATGAAAATTGTACAGGGATTTACATATTTCTAAGAAGAGGCACAGACCATCAGTAAGCGGGAACTATAATACAATAAAATAGAACCGATTCGAAATGGGCAGGAAGCAGTCAGTTGCAGTCACAACAGGAGCAAATTAAAGCTTGAGGAACTGTTTGGAAGAGGTGATCCTAGTGGGTGGACTAGTATCACATCTGCCAAACAGTTCCTTAAGCTTTTAATTTTATCCTGTTGTGACAGTACCTGACTGCTTCCTGTACATTCTGTATTTATGGTTGTCTTATGGGAGAACACGTTGCCACTGTTTTACTGCAGAGCTCCATCTCTGGAACAGTTCCAGAGGCTGCTGTCAACGTGCGCTGGGGAAACTGATTTCCTTATGCTTTCCCACCTTGTTCCTTGATACAGAAAGTGCCCCCTTAAAGCAAGAGTGGCACGAGTAACTGTGATCTAGATGGAACCAGACTGGCACAGATAGTTATGGTACTCACTGCTACGTTAGATGTCCATAAGGACTCACTCTCTGCCCCTGTTGAGACTTTCTGATGATCTCAAAAGTCTTAGTAAACCATAGAACTGGATGGCAGAAAAGGCCCCGTAGCCAATCCAGTCTGCCCACACTACCTAATTTTCCTCTGCTAACACACTACCCTGACTTGGAGTTCCTTCACCTGAAGGTATAGTTTCTGAAGAGGTAGAGTTTTCAGAATTGACTCTCTCTTCTCATGTATTACAGGTCAGAAAGCTAGTCACAAGGAAAACAAACAATTCAAAATGGAAAAGATTCTCAATCTTGTGTGGGAAAATTCTCATTCAGCTGATAGTGCTGAGATTTCACTAATTCTGGATTATTTGCTACATTTAAAGTCTCTGGGCTTGTGGCGTAGAGGGCTGAGATGCCCCAGTGGCGTACAGGCTGAGGCGCTAGTGCCTTACCCATTGCCTTGCCGGCAACCCAAGTTTGGGAATGAGCTCTGGCTGCAGGGGATCAGCTGGAGCGGGAGAAGATTGAGCATCTAAACAGCTGCTCTCCTCTCCTGGGGAGGTGAGAGTTGACAGCCCAGCCTTAGCCTTGGAGGCCTTGTGGTAGTGCAGCACAGGCAGCATGAAGTGAGGGAGCTATGGGAACATACAGCATGTGCGTCTTCATGCACATGCTAGATGTTCTGCAACAGGGGCTGGGAGAAAAACAGAAAAGAGTCCGGGGATTAATGAAGCCCTGCCCATTCAGCCTGGGTCTGTGCTACCACCCAGGACTGTGCCTTGGTCCACTCTGGATTATTGAACTGGGTGGGGAGGATGGCCCTCTCTCTGCAGGCCTTGGGATGAGGGGACAACTGTGGGAGAACCCAAGACTGAAGTAGGTCCTGGGGAGGCAGTGACTAGCTCAAGGAAAAAAGGCTGAACAGCTGCCTCTAGACCAGGAGAATAAAAACTTTTATAGCAAAATAAAAAAGTCCATGGGCTTAAAGAGCTAGTGCACTGCCTAAAACTAATATTCATTTTTAAAAGCAGTCAACCATTATCTTTTATATCAGAGGTACTTTTTCTTTTTCCCTTTAGTTAATTAGAAGATCAGTTCAAACCTCAGGAATCCCTCAATATGCTTGCCATATGCAGTTAGCTGGCTAGGTCTTGCTGCCCTGGAGAGTGTAGAATTTATGCAAATGACAGAACATAGAATGATGTTAAAACTTCTCCCTCTAGGTGGTGCTGCATTCTGCTGCCTAACATCAGATCTTTTTCTCTGCCTGAGCTAGCTAGTCGCCCTGAGGAGCTCTCCTCAATTGGACTCCAGTTTGTTGTTTTATTTCCATTTTCAGTGTGTTTAGATTTTTTTTTAAGTTAATCTCTCATTTTCTCCCCTAAACTTCTTTACTGAATGCGTGCTACTGTCTCTCTGGTTTCCTGTGGTCCCAAGAACCAGAGATCAATTTCTGTTTTTGGTCTCCTATTTACAGTTTAGTAAATGTGTTGTTGTTTGGTTTTAAATAAAAACTACTTTCCTCCTCTCAACATTGTTTTATTTTTTTTTTATTCATGACGATAAGTGTTATGTGCCCATCGCGATCCCCCCTGGGTTTTGTTAGCGGCCTTTCCACCCCCAAAGATCGGATAGCACAATTTTATTTCTACTTAGGGGAGTGATTGCATTTTAAGATAAGTGGGTGAAAAGCAAAGCTCTGCTTTCTTATTGCAGTCTTTTGTTTCTTTGGCCAAATCTGACCGCAATTTCTGTTGTTCTTGTTGTTTTTGGTAACCCGTTTTTCTGGGGGCTGCCTTTGATTAGACAGACAGTCCCATAAGGGAGAGAGGACTGACTGGATTTAAATTGATATGCAGGTTCTTGGCGAGGCAAGTTGCCACGAGCCACTGGGTGCATGTTCTTTATCAATGCAAATTGTACTTTTTTTTTTTTTTTTTTTTTAAGATACAAAAATATGCCACTTCCCCTCCTGCTGAGAGACAAAAGGAGACACCAGTGGGTTTGGTACCTTCTAAGCAGACACCAGATGCAGACTCTGTAAAAAGAGAGCGACAGATACAAAAACATGTCACTGCCCCTCCTGCTGAAAAAGGCAAAAGGAGACGCCAGCAGTTTTGTACCTCCTGAACAGGCACAAGAGGGAGACCCTGTAACAAAAAAAAAAAGTTACAAAAACACAATACAAAACATGTTGCTGCCCCTCCTGCTAGAAGAAGCAAAAGAAGATGCCAGTATACAAAACACAATTGCCCTCTCCGGAGGACATGACCAAAAGCTTGACAAATTGAAGCAGGTACCTTTGCAGTGTCTGTTTCCCCCTATGGTTCCTGAGCTCCAGGAACCAGGATTTATTGCAAACAGAAAGAAGGGAAACTGATTGGACCTGATGGTTCACCTTAACAGAACTTCGGTTCTTCTCTTTGGGGACTGGAACATTTGCCGTCACACTACACTTTTGTGAGGCAGCTAACAAGTTGCTGCAGACCTCCTTCCACACCGGGGGTCGACGGAAGACTGAAAGAAGTACCAGCTGGATGGGTGTAACACAAACTATCTCTGCTCTCATCCAAGCTATAAAGGGGTGGTGTGGGCAGACCCGGTGATAAGACAAAGGCCCATTCTCTACTCAAAGATTCCAGAGAAATGGCCAACATGGGAAAGAAGGTGTATACCTCTGCTTCTCTTTCATGGAGATAGCAGGCATACATGGTCTGCACTGCTCAGTATCAGAAAGCCTTATGAAACTCTGTTCTAGCTCTGAGCAAGAAGGCTTGAGGGACCTGGCATAAGTCTTCACAGACATTGCTAAAACAGCTGTAGATGCTACCAAATACCAATTCCACATGACAGTGGATACCAATGACACTGCATCCAGAGTCATGGCATAGCTTTTCTCTGGGGAGGCTTGCTTGCCTAAGGACCACCAGTCCATCCCAGGATCCCCAAACAACAGCAACACTGGGAAGGAGAAGGCCTCTACTTCCTACAGGCCTCAGGGAAGGGGAGACAGAGATAGGGATTATTTTTTTCCTCAGACTTTCATTCCCTTGCCTATGTCCTATAATTACTCTCATGAGAGGTCACTTTATGGACAGGGGTAGACCTTCCAAACTTTCTGAGCCAACTACTGCTCCCAAGGCATAGTCTGAACATAAACCCTGATGAATTGGTCCAGGTTTGTTTACCCATTTCTTGTAGAAGGGCTGGTTCACTTCTTCCAATAATGGAAATTCATCACCATGGACAAGTGGGTATGGGAAGCAGTGAGTCAGCGGCTCACACTTCAGTCTCAAAACTTCAAACCTGTCACCCCAACAGCATAGATGCTGCGGGAACTGGAGGTCAAAAACTTACTGCAGGAAAGGCAATGGGATGAATTCCCTCTTTCCAGTGGGTAAAGGGGCCTTTATTCAAGGTACCAGGTCACTATCAAGAAGAATGGGGAGTGGTGACCCATTCATTCTGAATCTCAGGTTTCTGAACAAACACCTAAAAAAAATAAAGTGATAAGTTCAAAATGATTAGGATCCCTGGACCTGAAAGGTGCATATTTTCACATCCTAATCAGGCCCAGTCATGAGAAATACCTAAATTTCAGATTATCTTCTGGTCATTACCAGTTCACATCTCTTCCTTTCGGTCTCTCACCTGCTCCCAGAGTGGGCACCAAGTGCTTTGCCGTGTAGTAACACATCTCAGAAGGCAAGGAGGGCCAGGCTTTTTCCCTGCCTGAACAATCGACTGCTCGCAGGAAAGTCACACCAGCAGGTAAAGAATTCCCCGCTGCTAACTCAGAGCACCTTGGAGACACTGGGATTCCTCATAGATACTCAAAAGCCCAAACGGAACAAGTGAAGATTCTGGAATTCATAGGAGCTATGCTAGCTGCCATCCAGTGCAGGGCATTCCTACTTTAAAAGGATGGAAAACCTTCCAGATCTGGCAATCTCCTCTGGCTGGGGCCAGCTCAGTCTAGTATGACATTTCCTTCCATTTCTGAGTGACATGGCCTCCACCACAGCTGTGGTGCCAGGAGCCAGATTCCAGATGGGGTACATCCAGTACCACTTAAGGGGCAATTGGTTCCTAAAACATCATCTTCTTTCTCAAGGCTGGTAACTGTGATGAAAAACCTCTTGCAAGCTCTGGACTGGTGGAAAGAAAGTGACAACCTTAGGGAGGGAACGTCCTTCCAACAGCAGTTTCCCACAGTTAAGCCCACAATAGATGCCTCCCTTTTAGGCTGGGTAGCGCACCTGCGTGACCAAACAGTGGAGCGTGGTCCTCTCGGGGTTCCATGGAACGTACAAATCTCCTGGAACTAAGGGATGTTTTCTTGACATTCAGTCACTCGCTTCCCAGGTAAATACCCAGTCAACCCAAATCAAGACAGACAACACTTCTGCCATGTATTACATTATCAAGCGGGGAGGCACAAGACCCTCAAAGCTGTGCATGGAAGCTATGAAGATCTAGAACCTGGTTTACTCCCTGGAGGTACAGTGGTCAGCAAATAAGCACAGGCCCATTCAGGATCAGAAGTCGGGACAGTTCAGTTCCAGGAGGATGAGAGGACTCAAGAAGGAGGTCTTTTTTTTTTTTTTTACTTTCTGTTTTTCCCCAACTCCTTACCCAGCACTGTCACCTAGCTGCCCATTCCCACCGGGAACCCCCCATGGAGCCCTGGCTTACCCCTCAGACAGGGACACGATGTGGGGGGAATCCCCCTCAACCCCCTCCCTAGATGATTTCAAGTCATTGTTGGGTCCCCTGGTGGTACTGCAGCTGCAGGTAGGTGAGGGCCCCTCAGGCCTTAGCATCAGTGTCGCTCTGGGAGAGGCATTTTTAGTGTATGCCCCCGAGTGTGTCGTGTCACGTGACACCACGGCTTATGCCAGCATCCATCGTGTTCCCCCTGTGTTGGGCATCGGGGCTGTGATATCTCTAGCTAATGCCAGAGGTCAGGCCGTCCCCGAGCAAGTGTTCCCCCTCCCCCCCGGAGGAGCTGAGCGATCCGTCAGATGCTCAGACATCCTCCCCCAGGCCTGCTCCTGAACCCGGATCGCCAGCGTTGCAAGCAGAAACCCAATTGCTGCACCGATGGGCTGGCACTCAAGGAGGAGATCTTAACTGGTGAGCTCACTGGGCTGGTGGCAAGTGACAGGCCCCAGTTCCGGATGGACGGCCAGGTAAGTTATCGCAGTTGCTCCCCATCCACACTTTGGGTTGTGTTTATTTACTTGAATCTTAACATGTTGTTCTGTACTGTGTATACATTTGAGCAGCTACCTGCCATCTCGAACATGTGAGCTGATTCAGTACAGCAAATGTTCTGCTGTACTGAATCAACTTGCGTGTCCAAACAGGCAGGCAGCTGCTCAAACGTGCACACATCAGTCAGTGCACAGTGCCTGTGTGTGACTGTGCGAGGGGCATAACTTGCACCTGATTACCACTGGTTGCTACCCTGTGCCCCCCCCGCCCTATTGAAATCTGAAGTGGCGCCCACCCCTGGTTATCACAGCTTTGAGCATTTTGGTTTTGCCCGTGTCATGCTAATCTTAGCTAGGCAGATCGTCTGAACACCCCCTCCCCATAAAAATGGGGGCCCACAAACCTTTTTGGCACCGGACCCACAAAAGGTTAATCTGGTCCTGTCTCTAAACCATCCATATCCAGATGGATATTATAAAAATGGGTTGGAAATTTCCTGCTTCCTGACTGACTGAACAAGTTCTGAGCCCATATCTTAATTCTCCACAACTACACTGATTGGAAAAAGTTCTACAGTGTGATTTGGAATTTGGGCAACTAAGAAACAGAATTCATGAGCCACTTCAGTCATTCCTGACTGTCATCATAAACATGACTGCCACCTTTACTTATGAATTGTAGTGGTGCAGTAGTGCTATTATAGTTAGGGTTGAGCAAGGGTTTCTATGTTAAATCTCAAACTGCACTTTAATAGCTTCACAACCTTTCAATCGATTTCCCAAATTTTGCATGCCCAGTCTTTGGGGGGGGGGGGTTAGAACTCATGACATGCCAAGTTTTGTTCCAAACAGATGTGTGAATTCTGACATCTGGATAGCGAAAAAAATGAAAAAAATCAGGGCTTGTGCTATTTGTTTTTTTGTCATCACCTAGCGCCCAAACAGTTTGGAATTTTTTTATGAAAGTTTCAGGGTAGGAAGCGCTTGTGCCACAGTGGTGCCTTTCACTGGTTTGGTGAAAAAATATTAATCTGTTCCAAAGTTCTTAAATTTTGAAATTTCGGTTCTAAAAGTGCTCACAGTCTTTTGGATAGCTGCTTGGAATGAAAAAAAGAATTTGGTCTGTAATGTGGGTAATCATTTTTCATGAGGACAAAAAGTCTTTTTTTAGTATGGCTGCCATCTTTTCATTTTTTTTTTCTCAAAAAGTTGTTTTTGGAAAACTCACTAAAATGACATCCTGCACACACACACCAACACGTGTATCTTGATAATTGGGACCCCGTTAGGTGGATTCTGCACTTAATTTTGGGGAAAATGACACAGAAATGTGTTTTTTTTAAATACATTTTAAAATCCTTTTTCGTGACTCGATTTCTTTTTATCATGTGGCCATATGGAAAAGGAATTCAGCCATATGAAAAAGGATCCCTTCATATGAAAAAGAATTTGGACTTAGTTTTGTTTTCTGATTCTTTGTTTATATGAAGGCATCCTTTTTCATATAAATGAAAAAACTTATGAAAAAGGATCCCTTCATACAAAAAAAGAGTGGGGGGGGGACTAAGTCCAAATCCTTGTTTCGTATGAAGGGATCCTTTTTTTGTATGTTTATTTTTGTGCATACAAAAAAAGATTTGGGGTGTATTTTTTCTCCAGATTCTTTTTTCATATGAAGGGGTCCTTTTTCGTGTTTTTTTTTCATTCACACAAAAAAAGGATGCCCTCATATGAAAAAAGATTTTGGATTTAGTTTTTTTCCCCACTCCTTTTTTCATATGAAGGGATCTTTTTTATGATTTTTTTTTCATTCATACGAAAAAGGATGCCCCAATACTAAAAAAGATTTTGAACTTTGTTTTTTTTTCCACGATTATTTTTTTGTATGATGGAATTCTTTTTCATATGGCTTTTTCTTTCATATGAAAAAGGATCCTTTCATACAAAAAAAGAATTTGGACTTAGTGTTTTTCCCCACATTTCAATTTCAATAAGCCATAACTCCTTCAATATTTGCAATTAATGCAGCAGTGCAAGATAGCAGAAAAAATTTTGACCTATGCTTTTCACTCTCTTTTAAATTACCTCTAATCTCCTGACTTGTATGATAACCTTCTTTCCACAATTTGAGTCTGCTTTAGTACTTTTTTCTCTTTTTAAATAATAAAAGGAGCAGTCCTTTTAATGTGGCTCAGACCAGACTTTCATCACTCTTCCTTGTTGTTTTTGTACATCTATTGACCTATAAAGTCATGGTGGAGCACTGCCTGCTACATGATAGTTCATTTTATTAACAAGAGAAGTGATTTTAAACAATTCATGTACAAAAACAGCTGAGAATACTGATGGAATACCTGGTCTGAATCATATTAAAAGGAGCACGCCTTTCATTATTGCAAATATGAAAAAAGTACTAAATCAGACTCAAACTGCAGAAAGAATGGTATACAAATCAGGAGATAAGAAGCAATTTAAAACAGAATAAAAAAGTATATAGTAGGTCAAAGATGTTGACGCGATCATGCACTGCTGCTTTAAGAGACAGGGTATATATCAAAACAAAGGTCTTAATGAGTAATACAAGAATAACACATAATACTTTCTCCAACAATTATGGGGCATATAAAAAAACACAAAAATATAAACATCAAAATTCTCATAGGATAACATTGAAAGGTTAATCTATACAACCAAGCAAATAAATTGTTTTTGACAGAAATGGTATCGCTTCCACACCGACATGGATATATGCATCTGTGTAGGGATGGAAGTGCCCTGTGCTTCTGCAGGCAAATGGTTATTGTGACAGGGTTGAATAAGACCCTGTCCCATTTGCTATGCAGAAAGAGTTAAAAGCAAGGATCTGTTCTATCCTCTCCTTTTCTGTCTTGTCTGTCTGATTGTGTAATCAAATTTTCTTGTGAGACCTAGGAACTAATCATTCTGACATTCTCACAATTCTCCCCCTCTAACTGTCTCTCTACCTGTGACAGGACCAGTACCTGTCACATTCATGATGTACCTTTGCTACTTCTTCCTTCAGTTGCAACCATCTTTTTTCCTCTTTACTATGGCTGTCCCTATCTTCTTCTGTAAGGAGGCAGGCCACCTCCTTACAACTCCCCCAAAGCCTTATGTCTTTTCTCTGCTTTTATTCCTTTTTTTCCAAAAGGTACAAATATAAATAATCAGGTAGGAATAACCAGTATTAGTCAAAAGTACTGGTGTCCCCTGCAAAGAGAAGCCCCTTGTATCTCTAACCGAGGTAAAAGTGATGCTGTCTGTGAGAAAGAGAGAGCCTGTATTAAGCTGGTCTCTATATTTCAGTCTTTTAAATGTATAACTTTAAAATGTATAAGTTGAGGAAAAAAAACTTCCCCTTGTTAGCAAAATGTGAACCCTCAGTTATTTAAGAAATTAAGGGAAAAGGTTGTCCCTAAGGGTATTATTCGGCAAAGAAGTAGCTGCACGAAGGAACGGTGAGCCGCGCAACTGTGCGAGCGTGTACACGTTCGTCAGCTCAAAAATATATTCCAGCTTTTGTTTTAAAAGGTAGTAGACTTTTATAGACTGCCTATAAGAGGGTTTGCCCACAAAATCTCAATTGCCATCCTTTTGGAGAGAGTGCAGTTACCCTCTGAAGTTTGACCCATTCCAGAAGTGAAACGCTAAGCCGACGGCTTGGAAAAGTTTAGCCGACGGCTTAGTCTGTCAGATATAACAGCATTTTGTTTTCGTTTTGTTTTCAAGACACTGCAACACCAGGATAAGCTGTCTTTACTGTGGCTAGGACTAAAAAGAAAGGATAGTGTTCCAGTATGTGTAGAGCAGACCTAGGAAGGATGTTACCTCACAAGTAAACCGAGTCAAATATTCAGATAGCATAGCTCAGCCTAGCAAAAGGTTTTTTTTAATCCTGTGCTTGTAAAGCTACTCAAATGACTAGTTTCAAAACCTCTTTTACATGGGGTTTGATTTTCTTCCTATTGCCACACAATTCCTGTGAAATAAAAGGAATAATTAAAGTAATTATTTTAGACCATACCTTAGGTTTGGCAGACATTTTGAGAATAGAATCTGTTCTGTGGTCTGGTTGTGAGGAGAGATTGTTGCCTTCTGACTCTGGACTATAGGGGAATGGCGACCCCTGGTGGGCTATTTTTATACTGTTCAAGAACAAGGAACGGTGTTTGCAACATAACAAATCTTAAGTTCAGAATGTTATTTGTAAGTAGTGATGTTAGTAAATATTTTAGTATTAATGTAATTTACTAATGTGTGTCTACACATATTTAAATCAGTTATTAAAAGATTGTATCTGCAGAATATGAGACTGAATCACATGATCAGGTGGGAGGGTATAAAAAGCTATATCTGAACTGGCCTCAAGAGAGGAGGTCAGTAGTTGCTGATCAGTGGAGGAAGAAGGTTCTAATGTTGAACATAGATTGTATTTTTTCTTTGTTTCTGTTATTACAGTTGTAAACTGTTTAATTGTGTCTAAAGCTTAACACTTCAAAAATGAATGTTGGAAAAGGTGCCAGAATAAGGAAATTAAGATTTAATAAACATCCCACTAGACCATGTGGGTTGCACCTTATCATTGAGTCGTGTCCATCTGTAGATCCCACACCGCTACACTGCCTTCATTTGCTGTTTCTATCTTTTCTTTCCCCTTGCTTATCTGTGGTTATAGGAATGTACATGGCTCTTTAGGTGAAACTGGGATTGCCTGGTTTGAAAATATATACAGTTATATTGTTGAAATCCCTGCAGAAAACTATTTGGAACTCAGGGGGTTAACCTTAAAGGTGACCTGCAAAATAGCGATGCAGCCCCCTCCCGTCCTCACATACCTTGCAATACTGTTGCAGGAGTCCAGGGCTGCAATCAGCATTATTTTTCATCAACAGGTTTAATTTTAATAAAGCACCAACACTTTCGGCCAAACGCATTTGTGCGGAGGGGACTCGACTGAGAGGGCGCAAGTATTCATGGGTATTACACCCATTTAGTGACATCAATCCTACCACTACTATTATAAGTGCAGCATTGGCGGTAGTTTATTAAGCTGATTTTATTGCTTCCCCGAGGGTCTTGACATCCCAAATATTACTTACAGCAACAGCCTGTCCACATTTGGCCAAAAGTTTTAGCATTTTATTAAAATTAAGCCTGTTGATGAAAAAAATTGCCAATTGCAGCCCCAGACTCCCGCAACAGTATTGCAAAGTATGTGAAGGCAGGAGGGGGCTGCATCACTGTTTTGCAGGTCACTTTTAAGATGCAGTTTGACCTGCACAAGCTCATTTGCAGAGTTGTCAACAGGATATTAGTTCTGGGACACAGTGTTCTATTTTGTTGCACCTGCAAGGAAGAAATTGACAAGAACTCTGATACATTTTGTGAGAAACAGGATGTCTGTTAACGAGCTCATGATGCAGAAATTGACTGTCAGGCAAAGGCTTCTTATAAAAAGAGCAGCAATGTTGGTTAGAGAGACAGAGGGAATTTGAGATTCAGATTTAGAGATACTCAGACGATGGACTTTGTTTTCTTTGTTTGTACTGCCTTTATAAAGAGCTATCCTGAACACTTTTATTTTTTATTTTACTATAATTACTGGTGACCCCGTTTATCACATGGACTAGAGCCATGTTTCAAATGCTGTAATAACCCATAGAACAGGTTATTATGCCAATTTGTGTCACTCTTCTTTGGCAGGTCACTGACATGGAAAATTACTTTTATTTATTTAAACTTATCAGGCTGACCAGTGGTGCTACTGCCAACCCGGGGGGAAGGTAACTGGAGGGAGGAGGCGGGAGGCATGCTGGTTTCTATAGGTGATCCTCTTCTTTTGGTCCTTATTACTGTTTGCTCCTCCCCAATGCTATCAGCTAACTCAGAGGATGCGGCCCCGCTTGTGGATGCCGCTGATGTGGGACTGAAATTTAACTGTTTATTTTTGGTTTTTAAGCAAAAACAATGAAAGGGGCTTAACTGAGCCCACAATGCGGCCAACCACAGGACCCACCGAATACGGAACCGCTGACTTACAGGGATGAGAGGAGGAGGATGGCAGGTACAATTTACCCTTTCCTTTTACCTCTCTGAGTCTCCTCTCTCCCTCCTTTGGCCACAAAACTCTTCTTCATCGGGGCACCTGAAAGTGCTCCCCCAACTGGACTCCTCACTGGCCATTTCAGTTCAAAAAGGTCATTACTGGGCACACCCAGAGCTTCCATTTAACCTCTGGACTGCCTTGCACCAGTAATTATAAAAAAATAATGCCTGTGCAAGGTGTGTGTTATTGAGGTTTTTTCACACACCCTCTGTGTGTAAAAATCTGCTAAACTCCTCTAGCTTCACTCTCGGGGTTTATGGATTATCACACACCTTGGGTGTGTGAAAAATCCTCATAATACACACCTGTACAGGTATTATTCTCTATGTTATTGATAAAAATAAAATGCTACTTGCAAATTTTAACAGCTCCTGGTTTTCCTATGCTTCCTGACCTTTGCCTTGATGACAGATGGTGTCAAGACTAAATGGGATTTACACCATGCAAACTCTAATCCAGGAGTTTTGTGTGTGGGTACTAAACCCGGTACCAGGAAAGCAGAAAGGTATGGATCCTGCAACAGCAAGCTCAAGAGTGATTACCAGAAGAATGGCAGCTGAAGCAGAAGCAAAAGTCCAAACTGAGACAGTACAGCCAGAACCAGTAATGGAAGAAGAACAGGCAAGAAAAGAAGCTGAAAGCCTGTCTGTCTTCTTCAAATGGTGGGCTATACAACAGAGAGACAGAGAAGCAGAGAAAAGAAGAGATTCAGCAACAGGAGCAGCAGAGAAGAGAAGAGAAGAGAAGAGATGCAGTGACAGAAGCAGCAGAGAAAAGAAGAGATGCAGCTACAGGAGCAGCAGAGAAGAGAAAAGAAGAGATGCAGCAACAGGAGCAGCGATAGCTGGATGCCTTGCAAGTTGTTGAAACTGGAGGATCTGGCACAGGTCCAACAGAGTAACAAAACACAAACAACTTGAGACATTAAACTTACAAAGTTGTGTCCCTCTGATGATATCTAAGCACACCTAACAGCTTTTGAAAGGGTTGCCACAGCCTGCCAGTGGCCAAAGCAGCAATGGGCAGTCAAGCTGGTACCTTATCTGAAAGGTAAAGCCCAACTTACCTACAGCAATATGGACACTGCACAGTCAGAAAACTATGACCTTTTAAAAAGAGAAATCCTTAAAAGATGTGATATCTCAGGAGAGATCTACAGGGAAATATTCCGGTCCCTGAAGTACCACTCAATTGACAATTCTTGAGGAACCTTCACCCGACTCGGAGAACTGCTCATTAAATGGCTCCAACCAGAGGGCAAAACAGTCCCACAGATCATCGACATATTTGCCGTGGAGCAATTTTATCAACATTCTGCCTACAGACAAGCAGTTTGGGTAAAAGAACACCAACCAGAAAGTTGGGAAAAGGCCATTTCTTTAAATGAGGACTATCAGATGGCCAGGCAGACCACGCAGCGGTAAAGTAACTGCCAAAGAGCAGTAAGATCCTCATTTTCCCAGTTTAACGCCAGGTCAGGTAAGAGCTCTGGTGGGGGTAACAAATCTGCACTCAAAGACTTCACTTGCTATAACTGTAATAAGCCAGGCCATATTGCAGGAAACTGCCATAAAGATAAGGATGGTAACACTGTAGCAGATTTGTCCTTGGCAAATTGCAACGAGTATTTAACAGATGGCAAAATGGGAGATAAAACTGTGAAGGGACTTATTGATTTGGGAAGCAGACAGACCCTAGTGCATGCTGAACTGCTAGGAAAACACTGTGCAAAAGGACCAGGTACTGGTGTCATCTGCATTCATGGGGACACTCGATATTATCCCACCACCCAAGTGAGTTAATATTAATGGAGTGTCATACCAAATGAAAGTAGGAGAAGTGCCTAAGTTACCTCTACCTGTGATTATTGGAAATGACTTTCCAGGATTTACTGAGTTAATCACAGAGTGAGTAAATCCTGCTGTTTCAGCAGCTGAGATAAGTGAACAGGCAAAGAAAATCTCAGATGGTGGGGACACTTTTCCTCTTGGTGAATTTGATTTGGATTTGTTTGGAACCAGCTCCAAGATCCAGAAATCCAGGAAAGAGAGAAGGCATCTGAAAATAAAATGGCAAAAAAGACTGATGGACATAAGGGGTTGATCTATGAAAATTCTGGAACTAAACTGATAACTGATTGTGATTTTATTTCTGAGCAAACTAATAATGTTTCTGTCCAAGGTTATTTTAAGCAGCTGAGGGTGAAACAAAAACAGGATGAACTATTGTTTAAAAAATGTAACGGGCTACTGTACAGAGTTTGGGCTAATCCTCAGATGGAGGAACAGACAGAACAGTTGGTCATACCAAAGAAGTATAGAACTGAGTTGTTACAGATAGCTAGACCTGCCAGGATTCAATAGAAATTTGTAAAAGTCGATGAACACCAATTTCGGAAGAATTCCTGAAACTAATGGAAAAAAAACTTACATGAATATTGATCTGTTTTATGCAATAGGGATAGCCATCTAGTGTAAGGATGTCAGTTGTAGGGCCTTGAACAGATCAGGGGCTGGAGACAGCAATAGCTCGCTTGGTAACACAGGTGGATAAGGAGTAGACAATGGGGAATGCAACAAATTTGAGTTAGAGGTGGAAGCTGTAAGTCCAGTGTTGTGGAGCTCTTGCAATGCTGCCTGTGTCACTACCACAGCTCTCAGAGGTGCTGTCAAATTATTTGGGTCTACTTCCCACTCTCTTCCATGTTGGATCCACCCAGCTTTTCTTAAAGCCTCTTCTGGGCTCACAGCAGAAATTATCACAGTGCCGCCCCACAGATGCAGTCTTTTGTCTGGAAATGGAAAAGTCCCCTGCACTGCAGCAGGCATCCGTGAGCATCTGAGCAAGAAGTTTCTCTTTTTTCCTCTGAAGTGCTTCTTCCAGCATGCATTCCTCAGTGATAACCTCAGCAGTTGGCAGCACCAAGGGCCTGTCAATGTCAGAGACACCAACACTAACTTCAGCCAGTGTCCTCCAGGACTACAGGTACCATGTCTTTATTAATATTAGAATTAATATTAGAAATGATTATCACAGCATAATGCATTTTGAGTGCTTTGTAAATATGGAATTGTATGCTTGCAATAGTAAATGATGTCTTTAACACATTCAGATACCTGTAAAGCCCCAATGGTATTGCCATGTATTGCTATGTTGCTTGTGTTTTTTTCTTATTTAATATTGTCATTTATCGCTATGTTGACATGCGCTTGTAATTTTCAAACATTGAAATAAATCAAAAGATTGGAGTAAAAATTCAGAATTTCATGCATCTGTGACTGTTTGCATTCAAAAAAATTGGGACAATGGCTGAAAAATAAAAATAGATATTTTCTGTTGAAAATAAAAAAAAAATACAGATCAAATCCTGCCAACCCTACAGATACCACATGATAGTCCTATTGCTGGTCACCCGGGGAGAGATTGTACCCTTCCCAGATTGCTGTAAAGATTTTACTAGCCTGGAATTCATGATGTTGCTACCTATTGTAGTTATTGTGCTGAATGTCAGAAAGTAGTCACAGTGACTAAAAAAGTCAAGGTGCCCCTGGTCTCCCTACCCTTGACAGATGCACCTTTTAAGTGAATTGCAATGGATGTGGTTGGCCTTTTAGACAAAAGTAAAAAGGGTAATAAACTCATTTTGGTAGTATGTGACTATGCTACTCAATACCCAGAGGCAGTTCCAGTACGTACTGTCACACAGCCCCAAAAGTGGCAGCAGAGCTTGCCAACATTTTCAGCAGTGTGGGCATACCTAAAAAGATCATTACTGATCACGGTAGTATTTCTGGTGCTGCATTATTGAAGGAGCTATACCAATTACTAGATATCACTGCCATAAGAACATCCCCTTAGCACCCTGTGACAGCTGGACTTGTTGAGCATTTTAACCAAACTTTAAAATGATGGTTAAAAAGATTTGTAAAAGGGAAAGATTGGGACCAATACTTACCGTACATTGTTTTTACTTACAGAGAAGTGCCACAAGCCTCAACAAGTGTTTTTACCATTTGAAATGTTGTACAGTAATCAACCTAGAGGGCCACATGATGTAACAAAAGAAACATGGGAAGATAACCCTGCTCAGAAAAAAATCTATTACATCTTATATGTGTGCTCTGGGAAAGAAACTGGCAAAATATATTAAAATTGCCCACAGTAATCAGGAAGAGGTCCAAACCAGCAGAAGATGTATTATGACCATGGGGTAAAAGAAAAGGTTTTTGAAAAGGTGAATAGGTCTAGCTACTGTTATCCACTACAGAAAAATAATTGCTAATGCACTAGCAAGGGCCTGATAAAGTGTGTAGACATACTGGCACAGTTAACTATGAGACTGAGACCCCTAATAGGAAAAATCCTACCAAGATATACCATGCTAACCCCCTGAAGAAATGGGTTGAAAAAAACACAAAAGGCTGCTTTTTTAGTTTTACCAGAAACCTCTGCAAAAGATATTATTTATTTATTTATTGATTGAATTTTGATGACCGGGTAGGCCCGCTGGGCCCCAAGAGGTCCCTTTTTCAGGGGCGACCCGGGTGAAACAACAACATACAGGTAACAGATCAGTACAGTCAGGAGATTGAATAGTTTTTAACAGTAAGAATACATATGTTTACGGGCAGCAGGTAGTGGAAGACATGCAGGCTGTAAGGACATAGAGTTTACACATAATGAGACCATTAAACATTAAAAATCACTAGTTATTGATTAGATTAAAAGTGCTCTGGAATAGTGGGAAAAGGCCATTTCTTTAAATGAGGACTATCAGATGGCCAGGCAGACCACGCAGCGGTAAAGTAACTATATATATCTTTTGACAGACTGGAACAAAATGTAGCTGCTGATGTTGTAAAGGTGAATGTTTCCTTAACCTCCGAACAAACCACAGAAATTAATAACTCAGTAAAGACGTTTAACAGGACTTTTACCACAATGCCAGGCCAAGCAAAAGGGGTCGAACACGTAACATTGACAGGGAATGCTCGTCCTATTAGACAAAAGACATACAGATTACCAGAGCGATTAACAGCAGACATGGTTAAGGAAATACAAAAAATGAAACTGGTATCACAGAAGAGTCAAGAAGTGCTTGGTCATCGCCAATGGTGATTGTAAAAAAAAAAAGAAGAGGGTGTAAGAATCTGCCTTGATTTTATGAAACTTAATCAAGTGTCTGAATCTGACAGTTAACCTATGTCCAGGATAGATGATTTGGTGGACAGGTTGGGAAGTGCCAAGTATATCAGTACCCTCGATCTCACTGAGGATTACTAGCAAATTCCCTAAGCTAAAGAATCCAGAGACAAAACTGCATTTGCCACTCCTTTTAGATACTGTCAGTTCACTACCATGCCGTTTGGTTTAGATGGCACACCTGCTACATTCCAGTGATACATGGATGTAATTTTAGCTACTCACACTGGTTATTGTGCTGCTTACCTAGATGATGTTGTGGTATATAATCCAGACTGGAATAGCCACCTGAATCACCTATGAACAGTTATTCAATCTATCAAAAAGGCAGGTCTGACTATTAATCCTACAAAATGTGCACTGGGCATGCAGGAAACCAGATATTTGGGATGTGTTCTGAGAAATGGATAAGTAAAGCCAGAGATTTCTAAGAAAGAAGCTGTAGCTAACAGTCCTGTCCCTAAAACAAAGAAACATTTTGAGTCACTTTTAGGGCTGGCTGGTTACTATCCGAGATTTGTTCCCAACTTTGCCCAGTTAGCTGCCCCCTTGCTAAACTCATGAAGAAACTGTGCCTGAATAATGTGAAATTCACCCCAGAGTGTGATGAGGCTTTTCAGGCCATCAAGGCTGCAATATTTTAAGCTCCTGTTTTCAGAAACCCAGACTTTGAGAAACAAGTTTTGTTACAGATAGATGCATCAGAGGTTGGCCTAGGTGCAGTCTTGAGTCAGAATATAGATGGTAAGAAACATCCCATTCTATATATCAGTAGGAAATTGCATGATAGAGAGAAAAGGCACTCCACCATTGAAAAGGAATGCCTTACGGCAAAGTGGGCCATGGAGTCCCATAAGTTTTATTTGCTAGAGGCTGACTTTGTACTTATAACAGATCAGAATCCTCTCTGTTGACTTAACCAAATGAAGGATAAAAATTCCAGAATCACAATGTGGTACCTGGTACTATAGCCATTATTGGCAACTCTGAAACCTCACTGACTCAAGAGTAAGTGTTCGTTTGCCTACTCTGCGACCTCGGCCTGGAACTCCCTCCCATCTGTTATATTCTCCTGTCCTACCCTGCCTCGCTTCAAACAAGAATTTACCTCTTTCCTCCTGAAACCCCCACTTTGCTCCTGCTTTTACTGACCCCTATTACATTGTATTGCTCTGCTGCTACACTATATTACTCACGAAGCTATCCTGGTGTCAATGTCTGTAAATATGCCCATTTCTGGACCTGTAAATATGTATATTTCTGGTATGTATCTGTATTCTCCTTCACTTATTGTGGTTGTTTTCTAGTTCAAATAACTGTAGAAGACTCTGTATTACCATGTTATTCCTGTTCTAACCTTGGCACTTTATTATATCTGATGTTTGTTTCAGTTTGTATTTGCTGTACCTGTCCCCCAGGTTGTCACTGAAAAAGGGACTGCATGGTCTCAGTGGGCCTACCCGGTTACCAAAATTCAAATAAATAAATAAATGTAAATTCAAAGTGATGCACAGATCTGCAAAAGAAAATGTCTGGCCCAGTGGCATGGAGGGCTGAGGCATCATGCCTTACCTCCTGCCATGCCGACGACCTATGTTCTCGGTGTGAGTGGGTCACCGGGGGTTGGCCAGAGTGGGAGAGGATTGAGCATCCGGAGGACAGCTTTCCTCTCCTGGGGAGGGTTGGGACTGGAGATCGATGTATGCCTGGCCCCTAGTGACAACTGTAGGGTAGCACACCGATTCCACAAGACGGGGGGTGGAGACAAAGCAGACGCCTGGCATGTTATGTACGGAAGCATGCATGGCTTGGCCATTGACATCATTGCACCCTAAGTCCTGCACTCAGGGGTCAGGAGAAAAACCAGAGGCAGAAAACACTGTGGACCAGCGGGATGATTCCGGCCCTCCGCAGGTGCCACACCGCCAGCTGGCATCTCTAGCCAGATGTGAGTACCACTGGACACTGGGGTGATGGGGCTGGGGGGGGGGCCGGAGGAAGGGGGATGGTCCGCAGATAGGAGAGAAAGAAATAAACTAAAAAAAGAAAAAAAAAGATATGGATCAGGAACAGAAAATTCCGAAAGGCTGAAAAAAATGTGTATGAGTTTAAATTTAACTGTTTGCTGTACTGGTTGTTATGGAAAAAGGGATACTCTATATGCGCAGAACTGTAAAGGTTATAAGGTAATGCTAGAAGAGAATTCAAAGAAAGTTTTGGAAACCTGTTTTTTTTAAAACAGGCTCCCTCTTAAAGGGGGGGCAGTATGTGGCAGAGTTGAATAAGACCCTGTCCCATTTGTTATGCAGAAAGAGATAAAAGCAAGGATCTTTTCTATCCTGTCTCTTTCTGTTTCATCTGTCTGATTGTACAATAGAATTTTTTTGTGAGACCTAGGAACTGATCACTGTGGCAATCTCGCAATTCTCTGCCTTCCACTATCTCCCTGCGTTCACTTGCTGTTTCTTGCTGGTCCTATCTTTTCATACCCCTTGCTTATCTGTGGTTATAGGAATGTATGTGGATCATTATATGAAACTGGGATCCCCTGGTTTGGAAACGTATATAGTTACAGTATATTGTTGAAATACTTGCAGAAAGCTATTTGGAACTCGGGATTAACTTTGAGATTCAGTAGGACCTGCACAAGCTCATTTGCGGACTTGTCAACAGGAAATTAGTTCTGGGACACAATGTTCTTTCATGTTGTACGTACATAGAAGAAATTGACAAGAACTCTGATACATTTTGTGAGAAACAGGATGTCTCAATGAGCTCAGGATGCAGAAATTAATTACCAGGCAAAGATTTCTCATGAAAAGAGCAGCAGTGTTTGTTAGAGAGACAGAGGGAGATTGAGATTTAGATTTGCCCTCAGAAGAAGGACTTGGTTTTCTCTATTTGTACTGCCCTTTTAAAGAGTTATCCTGAACACTTTGGAGCCAGTTCTAGAATGGATGCATTCGCCGCAGAGAACTTGTGGCAGGCTGTTTAACGCAACTTGCGGTTGGTGTCAGACACTGCAGCAAGCGTGGTTCGGAAAGGCGTTTGCCGCAAAAGCCCTACCGCAAGTCCAGAACGCAGGATGCAGAGAGTTAGACCACCTACTCCCTGGTCTAACGTTGCATCCAGGATTGCTGCACTTGCACCAAACCTTTGGCACAAGGTGCCGTAAAGTGGAGAAACTGTCACAATTGCATCAGCCCTTCTAGAATCGGACCAGGTTGCGTCCGAGGGGCTTTGGTGCAACTGTGTCCTACTTTGTGGTGGATGCAGGGCTTGACGCAAGCCCTGTGTCCCCTTCTAGAATCCGTCACTTTTATTTTTTATTTTACTTTGCCTTGACGATTGAGATGTTCATGCAGGTCACCCTATATGAATGAGGTTAGGATTATACTATCTCAGAAAGTAAGGAAATGTGTTGCAAAAAACTTTGTTAATGCAGCAGCGACAAAAATAAGGAAATGTGGTGTTAGGATTCCCAACCTGAACACCCCACCCTGACCCTGCTGGCGGCAACAGGAAAAATCATTACGGTTTCACCTCTACTGACCACAAATCAGGCATGGTGTTTACCTTGGGGTTGTCAACCCTAATGCTCACCCCATTCTCATATACTCTACACATCTCAGATTATTTACTGATGTAATGGGGTGAGTGTTAGGGTTGACAACCCCAAAGTACACTCCACGCCTGATTTGCAAAGACTCAGGAGAGGTGAAACCCTAGTGGGTTTTTTCTGTTGCTGTCTGCAGGGTGGGGACACCACATTTCCCTACTTTTGTCACTTTAACCCTACCTGGTGCAATAACAAAGTTTTTTGCAATGAATTTATCTATCAAATCTCTCTATCTATCTATCCATATAGCTATATATTTGCAAAAAAACTTAATGCATTAGTAATGGTTGCAGTGACAAAAGTTGGGAAATGTGGTGTCAGGGTTTCCAACCTTAACACCCCATCCCCACTCTGCATGCAGCAACAGGCCTGGACGGGGTACCTTGGGGTTGTCAACCCTAACACTCACCCCATTCTCCTGTACTGTACCCATCTCAGCTTATTTATACATAGAATGGGATGAGCGTTAGGTTTTACAGCTCCAAGGCACGCACACACACACACACGCCCATACCTGTTGCTGCATGCAAGGTGGGGGTTGGATTTTAGGGTTGGAAACCCTAACACCACATTTCCCAACTTTAATTGCTGCAACCCTAACTGATGCATTTCCTTGCTTTTTGAGATAGTATGATCGTACCTTTATTTGCTTGTGGGAGCACAGAGCCCATCCATCTATCCATAATTTTTGAGACATTGTAATTGTAGCCTTATTTCTGTGTGGGAGCACTGGGCCCTCTGGGCCCTGCATTCCCATCAGTCCATAATGCTATGTATATTGGCATGCAGGAGCACAGGGTCCTCTGGGCCCTGCCCTGCCATCCATCCATAAGGCCTGCACGCCCATAATGGTATTCATATTTGTGTGTGGGAGTACAAGGTACCATCCATCCAAAATTTTTGAGATATTGTAATCATATCCCTTTTTCCCTGTGGGCCCTGTGCTCTCATTAGTTCATAATGGTATTTGTAATTGCAAGTGGGAGAGCAGTGCCCTCCAGGGCCTGCGATCCCATCCATGCATAATTTTTGTGATAGTGTAGCGGTGTCTTTATTTGCCTGCACTCCCATCCCATAGTGTGCAGTGCGTAAGAAGCACCTCACATTGCAATGTTATGCTATAAAAAACAGCAACATTTGAAACCTGTGAAATGCGACACCCAATTAATATATTTTCACATAACCAGCAAAAGGCACATTGGTGGGGCAAGCCCTTGGTACCCTGAAAATTTCAGAGCCAAATTGCAAATCATTTCTTCACAACGGAGTGACAAAGAAACGACTATGTACACCTCGCATTACAATGTTATCCTATGGAAAACTAAGCAAAATTGAAACCTACAGAACTCCACAGCAAAGTAATATCTTTTCACCAAACCAGCAAAGGACACATCTGTGGGGCAAGTCCTTTGTACCCTGAACATTTTAGACCAAAATCACAAACCATTTGGTAACTGTGGAGTAACAAGGAAACTGCTGTCTTAAAATTCCTTTTTCACAATTTGTGGAAGAAGAAAAATCCTTTTTTGCAAATTGCGAAAAACGATTCTGTTTCACGATTTTTTTTTTTTACAATTTTTGAAAAAGGATTTTGGCATGTTAAAAACAAATACATTTATAAGTAAGGTATCGAAAAAGTAACTCCAGAATTGGATTCTAGGGGTCCCAATTAGGTAAACACGACTGTTGGTGTGTACTAAACCCATGTATTTTCTTAGTTATTTAATTTTGTTGTCACTGCTAACTGAAAACAAGATGGCGGCGGCACAGAAAAAGATTCCGCATTTGTGGTAAAAGACCCTGAGTTTGTGGAAAAAGGATTCTGCATTTGCGACAAAGGATAATTTTTTGAGACTTACATCTAACTGGTCCCATAGGAAATAAGGAGAAACTTTGAAATTTAATAACTTTGGAACAGATTAATATTTTTTCACCAAATGTTAAAAAGGCATTTCTGTGACCCAAGACCTTTCTACCCTAAAAATGTCAGATGAAAATTCCACACCAGTTTTGCACAGCGGCGTGACAAAGGACTTTACAAAACTAATGGTAATTTTCACATTTTGTGACACTCCATATTTCTATATCCACATATCCGACCGGAATAAAACTTGCCACGTCAAGAGATCCTTGGTCCCTGATGACACATGCAAAATTTAACATGGATTGCTTGAATGGCTGCGAAGTTGTTAAAGTGAAAAATATTGAGTTTAACATATAAGTGGCCATTGAACTGCTGAACTCTAACTATAGGCCCGGCAATGGCACAACCACATACCCTATAATATATGTAGATATAGATATATAGACAGATATGTTCAGATACACACACACACACACACACACATATACCCGAAAAATAGAAACACCTTAAATTAAACAAAATAAGTAAATAATTGAACGTTCTTTGCACTCATGAGCCCCACCTTACACACACACATAAAGTTAAAAAATTATTATATTATTGAGAATTTCCACTTCTGGGCCCCGCAATGGCACAACCCCAATGCGCCTGGCGCAATATTCAAAGGGCAGACTGTGCAGCGTAACCCCCGATGCACCAGGACGCATTGGTAATGTATGCAGCACAGATGCAGGGGGTTTGCCCATGCATATACGGCACATCCCGATATTCAGCCCGGGATGTGCGGCGCATATACCGGCGCAACCCTGCACTGTGCCACACAGGGGGCTCAAAGTTGTGCCCTGAAAAAGCAGGAACAAGTCTCAGCCACCCTCAGGTGGGCTGCTGAACTGCACGGTGCAACACAGCAGCCGGCAGCTGTGGGTGGCTACCCGCCCACCCAGAACACTGTTGCTGGGCACACAGACCCCCCTGGTGGTCCAGTGGACCCCACCTCACCCGATCGTGGGCATTTGTAAAACTAAAGGAACCCTGGTGGTCCAGTGGACCCCCACCCCTCCCTAAGCGATCGCGGGCATTTTGTACAATTAAGGATCCCTGGTGGTCCAGTGGTAAGTCCCCTCGCCCGATCGTGGGCTGCTGTGCAAAGAAAGAGTTACCTGGTGGTTCAGTGGTACCCTCCCACCCACCCACCCACAGAGGTCTCCCACCACCAGCACCTCCCCATCATCAGCGGTTGGCAGCACCCCACCTGCATGCCGCCCGGCTGCCTGCCGAATGACAGCATACAGTACAATCTGTACGCCTATTGGTCCACTGTGTGGACCATTGAGTGCGACATACTGTACTACACAGGCCTGATATGTGAATGAACGCATTCATTCACATATCGGGCCTGTGTAGTACAGTATGGTCTGCATGCCAATTGGTCAATAGGCGTACAGATCGTACTGTATGCTGTCATTCGGCGGGCGGCATGCGGGCAGGGTGCTGCCACCAGCCGATGACAGGGGGGGTGCTGGGTGGCGGGGGACCTCTGTGTGTGGGTGGGAAAGGGGGTACCACTGGACCACCAGGTAACTGTTTCTTTGCAAAGCAGCCCACGATCGGGCAAAGGGGGCATACCACTGGACCACCAGGGATCCTTAATATTGCCACAAGCCCAGCGATCGCTTGTAAGGGGTTTACCAGTGGACCACCAGGATCCTTCTTCATTTCCAATGCCTGCGGGGGCTGCAGTGGCACAACAGGGTGTCAATCCTCGACGACTGTGCTTGGTGGGCGCCAGCGCACCACCGATCGGCGATAGCATGCAAATGGGGCTAATGACATGCAAATTGCTCCATTTGCACCTTTGCATGCATAATTGCCTCATTTGCATGACCCAGGTTGAATATTACTTGGGTGATGCATCTGGCGAGCTGCGCTTGCGCTGGCACATCCCCTTGCTCCTTTACTGTGTCTTGTGCTGGCGCAGTGCCACTGTGTCATGCGCAGTGTGTGCGCCCTTTGTGCCATATTCAATGGTGCTGGGCCATGGTACAGCACCGTTGAATATCACCTGGTCCATGCCCTGGCGCAGCCCTGTTGCGCTGCGCCCAAGCTTGTGCCACTGCCCGGTGCAGTCTGAATATCCGGGCCCTGGTGTTTTTTGGGTAACCATGAAAATTCCCCCTCCTATCCTTACCAGATTGCCAGGGAACTCACTGCTGCTTACCCTGCAACAGATGAAATAGAGGTTCTGGCTCCACTTGAGGGGTGTGTGTGTGTGTGTGTGTGTGTGTGTGTGTGACAGTGGAAATCTGCAGAAGTTTGAATTCATGTATGTCATATTACCATTCCATGTGTATGTTTTTTTTGGGGGGGAGGGAGGGGAGCATTATAAACACAGAAACAGAATTAGTCAGCAGAAAAGGATTGCTTGGCCCACCCACTCTGTCCAGATGGTCACTGCCTAGTCTGTCTCTGCAGATCCTAACTGGTCTCCTAGGACCCACTCTCCTCCCTGCCTATTTACTAATATTTCCTTAAATCTATCCTGTGCATGCTTGATGTCCCCTACTGTTTTCCTCTCCGCCACTTCTGCTGGCAGTCTGTTCCAGGCATCTACCACTCTTTCAGTGGAGTAGTACTTCCTCATGCCCCTCTTAAAATCTCCCCTCTAGCTTTATCACATGCCCTCTGGGCCTGGTTATCATTCTCATTTGAAACAGACTCCCCTTCCTGCACCCTGTTTACCCTTGTGAGGTACGTGTGGGTCTCTATCATGTTCCCTTTTGCTCTCCTCTCTTCCACGGTGTACATGTTGAGCTCCCTCAGTCTCTCCTCGTAGGACTTTTGGTGCAGCCCCTGCACCATTTTAGTTACCCTCCTCTGGACTACCTCTAACCTGTCTATGTCCTTTCTGAGGTGCAGTTTCCAGAACTAGATTCGATATTCCAGGTGGAGTCTTACCAGCGAGTGATACAGTGGCAACACCACCTCCCTCCTGCTTGAGAAACTTCTTCCTGTGCATCCCAGCATCCCACTGACCTTACCCAGTGCTTTGTCACAGTGCTCTACCACTTTCAGGTCATCAGATATGATAACCCTGATGTCCCTTTCCTGCTTAGTGATGATCAGTAACCGCCCTCATCATTTACTAGCTCTTGGATTCATATGCCCTAGGTGCATGATTTTGCATTTTTGGGCATTAAACCCCAGCTGTCATGCTCTTGATCACTCCTCAGTTTCCCAAGATCCCATCTGCAAAAAGGCATACCTTCCCTGTCAGTTCCTCTGCAGTGGTGTTTATAGAGACATTAAAGAGGACACTGGTCTGCACCCACTGGTCACTCTCCCATCATTAATGAGTGCCATTAACCACCACCCTCTTGTTTCGTATCTGTTACTCAGTTTCTAATCCAATTCCCCACTTTGGATCCTACCCTTAGCATTCTACTAAAGAAATACTGCAGAATACAGAATTCTTGTATTCCATGGTTAAAAAAAAAAAAATCATGTATTGAATGTCTAAAATGACAGATGACTGACACATGGAAACCATCTGTGGAGGGACTATTTTATATTTGCTAGCAACGTTTTATTATAGTTTTTGTATCTTTCTAAACTTTTAGAGTGTTTGTTTTTTAAACGTTGCCTATGGGCCCATTTTATAAGTGCAATAAGACATGTCAGGGAGTTGGATGTATTGATTTTAGAAAATGGGCTTGAAAAATATTGTATGCTGATTGACTAAGAGCCGTGTCTCAGCATACAGTACGGTTACATAAGAACTTACCGTAACAGTAGATCTTCGAGAGAGGCTCTTGCAGTCGGTAATAACCATTAGGATTAGAGCCATCAGGCACTAGGACCACAACGGAAAACTTTTGCTAGCAGTGTCTGGCGGGGGACTGCCCACCCGGCATCATGTGACTGACATCAGCGTGACACTATATAGTGGGCGGTCGCCATGCCCGCCCTCCATTTCTCCCATCGGAAACCTAAAGGTGCAACAGGAGAAAGGAGTGAGCTCCTGGAGCAAAAAGAAGGAAAGAAAAGAAGAAAAATAGCCACAGAAGCAGGGGGAAGGTGGGAGGGAAAGCAGTACCTACTGCAAGAGCCTCTTGCGAAGATCTTCTGTTACAGTAAGTTCTTATGTAACTGTACTATCTTACTTCGAGAGGGCTCTTGCAGTAGGTAATAACCATTAGGACTGAGTCCCAAGCAGTGCAATTCAGACAAAGACTGAAGCACGGGAGGCAGGAAAGGTCTGTAGTAAGTATAGAATTGACAGGAGGCCTTGTAGTCCAAAGCCCATCCTGCACCTAGAGGCACTGTCAAGACTGTAGTGTTTGATAAAGGTGTGGATAGAGCTCCAAGTGGCTGCCACACAAATGTCTGTAGCAGAGACATTTCTGAAACAAGCAGTAGATGCAGCCATGCCTTTGGTTGAATGCTTGTTAACTCCCCCCGGAAGGGGCTTTCCATACTTCTGATAACAAAACACAAAATAGTTTGCCATCCATTTGGATAAACACTGTTTGGAAATTGCCACGCCCTCTCTTTTGGGTACAAAGGAAACAAAAAGTTGATCCCTTTTTTTTTTTGTAGAGTCTGTTTATGCACCGGAGGATCGGGACATCTCTCAGGAGTGCCCTCTCGACCACAGCCTCTGCTCCCTTCCTGAAACCACCTTCCTCCAGGGAGTACTGTACAGTTGCTGAGCACCCTCTCCTTGAACCCAAGGACCTTCCATCCCCCTGGATTACCCCCTGGGAGAGGGCTCACCTCACCTACCTGGCGGCCTTTCTGTCATTAGAGAGTCGGTCCTGGGTCAGGTCGAGGGGCTTGGAAAAGCCTGGTTGAAGAATAGTCCAGTCTTGGGGTGTGGGCTGCAGCCCCTGGAGCCTCTGTCACCTCCCTGACTCCTCTGGGGATTTTCCGTGTGTTTCCCCCAGAGCACGGACGTGCAATGATGTCTGTGCACTGACGTGCTGACGTCTGCTGCTGCTCCAGCCCTCATTGTGTCTCTGCTCTCTTACAGTACTCCTGATCCCCATCGGGGGCCACTGCAGAGTGACACAGCCCTACAACCCACCCCAGGGAAGGGAGAGCAGTCTTCCGGACACTCAATCCCCTCCCTCACCTGCTGCCCCAGCAGCCTGAGTCCGCTTCTGAACCTGGGTCGCCAGCATGGCATGAGGTGTGGCGTCCAGTGCCTCAACCCTCAGCATCACTGGGCCGGCCAAGCTGATCTATTTTGCGGACTGACTTCGTCCAGTTCGTGTAATAATGTAAAATTCTGTGCACATCAAGTGTGTGCAGAATGGCCTCCCCTTGATTAGAATGCTCAGGGTAATACAGTGGCAAGTGGATGGTCTGATTTAAAGTAAACTCAGAAACCACCTTTGGTAGAAACTTAGGATTTGTACACAGAGCCACCCAGTCTCTGTGGAAAATCAAATAAGGCTCCTTATATATCAGGGCCTGAAGCTCGGAAATCATTCAAGCAGAAGTAACAGCAACTGAAAATAGTGGTTTCCATGACAGGTTCAAAGGGTGAGCTACTCAAGGATAAAATTCAAATCCCACAGAGGAACAGGGTTTCTGATCATGGATTTCAGATAGAAAATCCCTTTCAGAAAGGTTTTGGAGACCTCCAGCTGAGCCAAAGTTTTGCCCTCCACCGGAGTGTGGTATGCAGAAATGGCAGACAAGTGTGCCTTCAGAGTAGAGTAATTAAGGCCAAGGTCAGAGAGATGCAGCAAATATTCCATGACCTGGGGTACAGAGCAAGAAAAAGGGTCCCAACCCTTGGCAGATGCCCAAATGGAGAATCACTTCCGTTTTATAGCATAAGTAGTCCTTGTGGATGGCTTTCTGGCCTCCACGAGAACCTGTGCCACTCTGGCAGAGACCCCAAAACATGAAACTGCAATGTCAGCAGGTGCCAAGCATGAAGGTGAAGGTACCTGAGGCCTGGATGGACCAGCTTTCGTCGGTCTCAAAGCCCTTGGGAGGCCGCTCATCGCCTGTGGCCCCCGAAGGAGGTTGCAGGTGGGAAAGACACCGATTGGGGTCCTGGTGCTTCTCCTTGTCCTCCTCCTCCTTCTTCTTGTGGGAGTTGGAAGAACCCAACCCCCCCGGTGAGGAGGACAATTCCTGCAGCATCTGCAGCTCCTTCTCCATGGATGTCATCTTTCGTTTGAAATCGTGGGCTTCCAGGGCCTGTTGGCAGTGTTTCCATGTTGTCTGCTTAAATTTCTGACAGGCCTCACAGTCCTCGGTCTTGTGCTCTGGGCCCAGGCAGAAGAGGCAGAGGGAATGACCATCCTTGTGAGGGAGCTGAGTCCTGTAGGAATCACGCTTGTTCTTATGCAACTTGGAAGGCATTGGAGAAGTCATGCACAAAAAAGGTAATCCTCTTACATAATTTTTTTTTTTTAGTATTCTTTCTCCCCAGGGGCCCCCGGTCGGCCTTGGAGTCCCCGCGTCCCTTCCTCTGTCCACCCTGCACCAGTCTCCAGTGAGGGCAACCACCCAATTACCCCACGGCTTAACCCCCCATGGTGGGGTGGTAGGAGTCGACCAACTCCCCCACCGAGACTGGATCCGCACTTGGTGGTCCCATCCGGAGCCAGCATGGGTGCACTGTAGATGGCCATCAAGCCACAACAACTGGGGCACCCCTTTTTCCTTGTTCTGCCTCGGAGGCAGGGCATGCAATGCCAACAGAGGGCATACTGTGCACACATCTGCATGCAGCATGCCCGCCGACTGGCTGCCCCACCTACCATCCCCAATCTAACAGGCTGGATGTGTCAACACCTAGCCTCCGCTAGGTGTCAGGCTAGGTCAGTCTCTGTGCCTCAACCCACCCCGGGAAAGGAGAGCTGTCCATCAGATGCTCCATCCTCTGCCTCCCCTGCCGACCCCCAGCAACCTGAGCTCACTCCTGAACCCGGATCACTGGCATGGCGCGAGGTGCGGCGACCAGCGCCTCAGCCCTCCATGCCACCGGGCTGGCCTTTTACATAATTTTTGAGAAAGAAATAAAATCAGAGTAATACTCATCTGAAAATGGCGGTCAACCGAAGCAGCATTATCTGCGAGGTCCAACGTGCACAGGTCAGCAGGAAAGAACTGGAGAGCGGGCATGGGGACCGCCCACTATATAGTGTCTCGCTGATGTCCGTCACATGATGCCAGGTACACAGTTCCCCACCAGACACTGCTATCTAAAGTTTTCCACGTGGGGTGCCTGACGGCTCTAGTCCTAATGGGGACAAATGACCTGGCTAAGAAGGGGATTAGAGCAGTGCAGGAAGAGTTTGTGGAATTGGGAAGGGGCCTTAGACAAGTAGCACGCACAGTAACCTTCTCGGAGATGCTGCCCATCTATGGCGTAGGAGAGGCTAGGGTGTTCTGCACCATGGGATTCAATCAGTGATTGAAAGACTGGTGCAGAGCTCAGGGATTTGGATTCATTGGGGACTGGGGGTCCACCTGGAGTGATGCAAGCCTATACTGGCATGATGGGCTGCATCTGTCCAGGAGGGGAACCAGGATCCTAGGTGATAGGTTTAAATGCTTCATTGGCAAGTATTTAAACTAGCCAAGGGGGGGAGGCACTGGAAAGGAGCAGGGAAATCCTAGCCACCCCAAAAAAATCGCACTAGTAAGTGCGGTAAACGCCAACATAGAGGTGGCAATAGGGAGAAGGGCAGGGGTAAATGGGGAAAGTGACAAAGGCAAGAAGGACAGGGATGGGGCAAAAAGGAGTAAGGCCATCAGGAAATGGAGGGTAATGAGTACCAATGCCCATAGTCTGGGCAACAAGCTCCCTGAGCTGGTGGCCTTGATGGAAGAGGGATGCCTGGACATCATAGCAGTCACAGAAACATGGTACACAGAGAACCATGACTGGGATGTTAACATACCAGGGTACATAACCTACAGGAGAGACAGGCAGGGGAGAAGAGGGGAGGAGTAGCTCTCTATGTAAAGGAAGGGATAAAAGCAACTGAACAAAAGAGTAAACAGGGAGGAGAGGAGGCACTGTGGGTCACCTTGGAGACTGGAAAGGGCACCACAATCCACACAGGGGTTGTGTACAGACCTCCATGTCAGGGGGAGGGAATGGACAAGGATATGATAGAAGGCATTCTTAGGATGGCAGAGAAAGGGCAGATACTGTTGATGGGAGACCTGAATATGCCAGATGTTAACTGGAGCACATTTGCTGCAGCCACATCCAAGAGCAGGACCATTCTCGATGCCCTACAGGTGGCAGGCCTCAGACAGCTAGTTTCGGAACCCACTCATGAGGGAGCAATCTTAGACCTCGTACTCTCAAATGGGGGCAGTGGGAGGATCTCAGATCTAGAAGTGGGTTGCCATCTGGGAACAAGTGACCATCAAACAGTGTGGTTCACGTTAAACTCAGCTACAGAGTCAAGCCATACAAAAGTGAGGGTACTGGACTTCAGGAGGGCTGACTTTAGCAAGATGGGAGAGTGCCTCAGAAAAGCACTAGCAAACAGGCTAGAAGGAGGGGTCGAGCAACAATGGGGAATCATCAGAACTGCCATCACAGAGGCAACAAGCCTTTGTGTGAAGCAAATAAACAAATCAAAATGAAAGAAAAAGCCACTATGGTTCTCAAAAGAGGTGGCTGGGAAAGTCAGGGAGGAAAAATATAGCATTCAGGAAGTATAAGGAAACACAGAAGGAGCAGGACAGAGAGCTGTACCAGTTAAGGCAGAAGGAAACAGGGAGGGAAGTCAGAATAGCAAAGGCCCAAACTGAGGAAAAGATAGCCAACTCGGTTAAGAAGGGGGATAAAACCTTTTATAGGTACATCAGAGAGCGTAGAAAGACAAAGGGGGGATAGTGAGGCTGAATAGAATGAATGGTGGGTGGGCAGAGGGGGACAGTGAAAAAGCAGGGATACTGAATGAATATTTCTGCTCAGTATTCACAAAAGAGGAGGGGGAAGTGCCTAATCCAATTAACAGAAGCACTCTTGATAAGGGGTCGATCCCAGCCCTTTCACAGAAGAAAGGGTTCTGCAAGAACTCCTAAAACTGAAGGTGGACAAAGCAATGGGGCCTGATGGAATTCACCCCAGAATTCTAAAAGAATTAAGGGGGAACTAGTGAAACCACTGACTACTCTTTTTAATAAATCATGGGAGGATGGTGTGGTACCCGAGGACTGGAGGAAGGCGAATGTGATTCCCCTTCACAAAAGTGTGACCAAGACAGAGGCAGGAAACTACAGACCTATCAGTTTGACCTCTGTGGTAGGGAAAGTGATGGAGTCACTTCTGAAGGAAAGAATTGTTGAGTACCTAGAGGCCAGTGGGGCAGAGGACCCAAGGCAGCATGGGTTCGCGAGCGGAAGGTCATGTCAGACGAATCTAATAGATTTCTTGACTGAGTGACCAAAGTAGTAGACCAGGGAGGGCTGTGGACATGGCCTACCTAGACTTTAGCAAGGCATTTGACACAGTCCACAAAAGATTAATAGTCATATTAACCAGCCTGGGAGTGGGTCCCAGGGTGGTAGCCTGGGTAAAACATTGGCTGGACAACAGGACACAGAAGGTAATTGTAAATGGAGTCCACGCTGAAGAAAGAGGGGTTACTAGTGGGGTACCGCAGGGTTCAGTACTGGGTGCAGTCCTTTTTAATGTCTTTATAAGTGACATTGCAGAGGGACTGGAAGGAAAAGTATGCCTCTTTGCAGATGACACAAAGATCTGCAACAGGGTTGATACACAAGGATATGTGGAAAGGATGAGAAGGGACTTGGCAAAGTTGGAGGAATGGTCAGAAGTATGGCAGCTAGGATTCAATGTAAAGAAGTGCAAAATTATGTACCTGGGAAACAAGAACCCAGGGGAAGATTACACAATGGGGGAGGGGGAGATAGTAACAACAACAGAAAAGGAAAGGGCCCTGGGGGTAATCATATCAGATGACCTTAAGATTAGCAAGCAATGTGAGAAGGCAGTAGGGAGGGCTGGGGGTATACTGGGATGCATAGGGAGAGGCATCACCAGCAGAAAACAGGAAGTTGTTATCCCTCTGTACAGACAGTTGGTGAGACACCATCTGGAGTACTGCGTCCAGTTCTGGAGACCCCATCTCCACAAGGACATAGACAGGATAGAGGCAGTCCAGAGGAGGGCAACTAAAATGGTGCAGGGTCTGCAAGAGAAGCCGTACGAGGAGAGACTAAAGGAGCTTAATATGTATACCCTTGAGGAAAGAAGGGAGAGGGGGACATGATAGAAACTTTTAAGTACCTCAGTGGAATCAACAAAGTCCAAGAGGGTAGCATCTTTCAGAAAAAGAGACGTGCAAGAACAAGGGGACACAATTTAAAGATAGAGGGCGGTAGTTCCGGGACAATGTGAGGAAGTATTTTTTCACAGAGAGGGTAGTGGATGCATGGAACAGCCTTCCTGAGGAGGTTGTGGGGTCTAAAACTGTGGGAGAATTCAAGAATGCATGGGACAGACATAAGGCAATTCTTGTGGGGGGTAGGAAGAAATAGGCTGTTGGTTAACTAGGATCTGTGGCCTATCCTGTAGGTAGGGAAATGGGCAGACTAGGTGGGCCAAGCTGTCCTTATCTGCCGTCAAAGTCTATGTTTCTGTGTTATTACCTACTGCAAGTGCCCTCTCGAAGTAAGATCTTTATTTTTCAAAAATGCCCGCTGTAAAACACATCCCAACTGGCAGTGCCCAATTATCTAACGATAACCTTGTGCCCACCCCCAATTCAAAATGAACTTGCCGGGGAGTTCTGCTTACTTAGTGAGTGCTACTCCCCCTCCACACACACACACACCCCTACCTACAGTGGAACAGCAAGCTATTTGCCACAGTTACACTGTTTAATAATATTTTCCCCTTACAAAAAAAAGAAACAGTTTTTCTACTTCAGAGTAGGAGTCTTAGTAGCACTAGCATGTCTCATGCTCAGTGCCATTATGACACAACCTGGCTCGTGTTACGTCAACCCAAACACAGTAAAGAAAAATTTTCTTTTCGTTTTTTTAACCATAAATATCACCTTTTGAACTGCAGCGTTACTGCACTTTAATGTTCCTCCACATCCTTGCATTCCATCTGCCCGCTGCAGTCTGCCCCATTGTCAAACTTCCTTAGATACCACAGAGTCACGAATGAAAAAAAAAATCAGCAGAACAGTGAGTGAGGTTAATAAATTCAGAAACAAAACCGAGCATGGGCAACCTTTGCAACGATAAAGGAAACACCCCCTCAGTAAAGAAAACTACAGTTAAAGCAACTGTGAAACACTGCAGTGCCTTCTACTAGTACGTATACCAGTAGAGGGACTACTTTACCAACAAAATGACTTTCAGTTGATTTCTAGTTATTTTTTTATCATTTTTTTCTTATTTTATCAATACTACATAAAAATGTCACATGTAGCCCATTTTCTAAGCACAGCAGTACCCTCCAGGGTGGGCAGTATGGGTAATACCAGACTTTCCAGGGGCTATAATGCCCTCTTCCTGCAGCATCAGGCTTCATTATGCCCATGTGTGGTCCGGTATAGCCCACTACTGCCCACCCTGAAGGGTATTATTGCTTACTTCCCACATTTCCAGGGGCTGAACACATTCGGCCTGTGGCCATGGGTCTTTTTTTGTTTTGTTTTATTCTTTGGTAACCGGATAAGGCCTGCTAGGCACAAGTACCTGTTTTCAGGAGCAACGAGGGAGCACTGGGAAGGTTAAGTGACCTGCTCAGCATCACACAGTACATAGGTTGAGGTTGTGGGAATAAAACCCAGGTCTGCTAGATGTACAGAGCTTATTTGCTGCTCTTTACTCTAACCTTTAGGCTAGGTCTTACTACAACCCTTGACATGTGTTAAAACCAGCACAATCAGTTCCTTGTCATGTCATATTGCTTACGTATCCACAGTATGTTTTTACTGTACCAAGATTGGGTAAGTACCCTCAGATGGCATCAAAACCTATTCCACCAGGAATACAGCAGCATCAGTGGCAGCATGTGCCATGGGCAGAAATTTGTAATGCGGCTACATGATCCACAGTACATACATTAAAATCCCAGGAATCATTCACTGAAGTTTAATAAGTGCAGTAGTTCTCTTGGAATAAGCATCCCCAGAGTTTTTAGAATTTTATGTAAATTATGAAATTGAGAATAAAATTCAAACTCTGCTGTGTGGTCACACTCACCTCTACACTTTAGTATCAGATTTATTTCTCTGCCTGATGAGAGCAGTCACCCCAAAGCCTTCTCTACACTTCTGCCCAGTTTACAGTTTATTGTTTTTATATTTATTGTAATAGTTTGACTGTTTCTTTAGTTTTCAATACTCTGTGTTAGTTAGGGTGTTACTTGTTTATATTTGGTATTTTACTACTGACTCCGGTTCCCAATCGGTTCCCAGGAAATGGAGGACGTTTTCAGCACGTTCCTGTTTTTAGGGAACCTTTAGATTGCACTTTTAAATTGAATTTAAAAATTCTATTTTGACTAACCGCTTTTCGGGTTTGCACTTATTTACTCTCAGTTCCTCTTTTCTTGAGAACCAAGATGAACTTTGTGTGTTTTTCAATTTATTAACCTCTTTGAAATGAATTTATCACGGTTCACTTTTACTAGGAACCAAACTGCATTTATTATTAAAAAGCCATTTTAAAAGCAGTTTGGGCTTATTTTAAAATTCAGTATTTTTCCTGTTGGGAACCAATTACATTTTTAGGGTCTTCGGTGTTTGGCATGACTAACAGACCCAAAAGGAAGACCGGACCTACAGGCTTTAAAAACTGTACAGTTTTATTTCAGCTCCTGGCAAAGGCAGACTGCCACGGGCTGTTTTAAAATGCTTGGATCCAGACCATGATTTTTCCAATTGTGAACTCTGTAATAAGTTCTGCCGTAAAACACAAAAGATAAGGCCTAAAAAATTAGAACATTTTATGGCTTCTCAATCTGCCTCCATGTCAGCAAAAGACTCATTGGAGGGTCAAGCCTGTCAGAGTAAACAACAGTTCCTGTCAAAGAGGGAAGAATAGAATGATAAAGCTGCTAAAACTGGATCAGAACTCAGGGTGTCCGAACGGGGGGACTGTCCCTCCTCCTGAGGAAGGGAAGGAGCTGCCAGTGGACACAAATAAAATGCTTTCAGTAGAGACACAACAAAGAAAATGGCAATTCCTCCAGGCATTCTAGGTTATAGGGAATTTCATGATTATTCCTGCCCTCTCCCCCAGGCCATGGTTCCATTTCCAAAGCCTGTGGAGGAGGAGGAGGCTGAAATGTGTTATGACGATAAGGAGGAAGGAAAACCCATAGAACCAGACAATTCTTCTCAACAAGAATTTGTCTCCCCTCTTCGGCCTTCAGAGGACTACACTTCCCACTATACCTTTGTAAGACACATGGTAAATACCCTCAACATCTCCTCCTAGAAGGCTAAGGAAATGAAGATGAGGTAGAATTCATGGATATTCTGGACTTGACACCCACAAGGAGGTTGATGCTGCCCATTCATAAATCCCTCAGGAAATCCACATGCCAGATCAAGTCAGTACTTACCTCAGCTGCTGGCATAGATAAGAAATAGTGGTGCTTGGATAGTGCTTTCATGGATCCAACTACCTTCCATCAGATAGTGCTGGTATCTGACCTAGGATCTGACTAAAGTTGGATTCCAGATCCATAGTCAGATAGTTGTGGATCCGAGGTCGGATCCATTGGATCCAAACTGAGATATTTGGATCTGAAGGTCAGATACCTGGATCTGATGGTCAGATCCATGGATACCTTAGATACTTACTGTGTATTCTAGGAGGTCGGATCCTTGGTCGAATGTCTAGATCATCCAAGACTGTGCAATATCTGACCAAAATGATGCTATCCAATAGTATCTGATCTGGTAGGATACTATCCAAGCAACACTAATAAGAAAATTGAGAAAAAATATCAGATGGACAAACAGAAAGCTGAGTACCTATATTCTCACCCTGACCATATTGGGGAGGGGGTCCATACTGCTGCCTGTGATAAGGCTAAAGTGTCCCTGTCCTCCCAGCCTTCTGAGAGGGATTCCAGGAAACTGGATAGTATGGGGAGAAAAGTTTACATGTCTGCTTCCCTGCTCACAAGGCAGGCAGCTTACCTGGCCTACATAACTCAGTACCAGAAAGCCCTTTGGCATTCCAGACTGGCACTGAGCAAAAAAGGCTACTGGACACTTAGCACAGGATATGGCTGACGCAGCAAGATCAGTCATAGATGCCAGAAAGTACCAGTTCCATATGGCAGTGGACACAAATAAAACTGCTTCTAGGGTCATGGCCTATGCAGTGTCCTTAAGGAGGTTTGCCAGGCTTAGAACTACCAGGCTGTCCCAGGACTCTCAAACAAAATCAACTGATTTCCCCTGCAAGAGAAATTCCCTGTTTGTTGACAAGACAGAGGCTTACATGGAAAAGGTGGATGAATATACCTATAAGAGCAACACTGAGAAAGAAAAGACCTCCACTTCCTACCTAGAGGCCTTATGGAAGGGGAGGTACGGGTAGGGGATACATCCCCTGGGCTTATGTCTCCTATGAGTACTCTCCACAAAAGGGCTACTATAGGGGCAGGGGTAGAAGGGGCACGAGGCATGCAGCTACAATGCCAGCTCCCAAAAAACAAGCAAAGCAAAACCCATACCATGTCCGCACAAGTTGCTCATCCATTGCCAGTGGGAGGAAGGTTGATTCACTAGTGCCAGGAATGGACAACACTCACCACAGACAAGTGAGTCCTGGAAGTAGCGAGTCAATATTTGTCCCTGTAGTTCAGAAAATTCCCAAAGCTGCAGAATCCGAAGACTTTCCATCCTCACACTTCCAAAAAGAATTCTGTTGGAGATGGAGGTGTAGAAATTGTTGCAAGCAAATGCAATGGAAAAACCACCTCCCTCCCAAAAGGGCAAGGGACTTTATTCCAGGTACTTCCTGACCCACAAGAAAAATGGGGAGTGGTGACCTATTTTATACCTGAGATATCTGAATAAACACTTAAAGAAAGAAAAAATCAAGATGGTAACACTGAGCTCAGTGATTCCATCTTTGCAAATAGGAGACTGGGTGAGGTCACAGGATCTGAAGGATGCATACTTCCACATTCCAGTCAGGCCCAGCCACAGAAAGTACCTCAGATTCATAATAGGGAGCCACCAGTACCAGTTCACAGCACTTCCCTTCAGCCTCACCTCGGCTCCAAGAGTGTTTGTAAAGTGCCTAGTTGTGGTGCAGTCCATTTGTGAAGGCAAGGAGTAGTGGTTCTTCCATACCTGGATGATTGGCTGGTCTCTGGAAAAATATAACAGGAAACAAAGTCTTCCATACTGCTGACACAAGACACAATATAGGACCTTGGCTTCCTGATAAATCTTCAGAAGTCAAAAACAGAACCAGTTCAGGTTCTGAACTCTATATGTGCAGAGCTGAATACCCTGCAAAGGAAGGCATTCCTTCCCCCGAGCAAGAGTAACAAATCTAATTTCAACTGCAGAGTCCTTCAAGACAAGTACCCAACGCCAGGTTCCAAGTGAGAGATGTTCAGTATCACCTAGGGAACCATTGGTCTCAGAGGGGGAATCAACTGTCCAAACTGGTGCCTGTGACAAAGTCCTTGCTAAGGGTGCTGAAATGGTGGAAGGAGGAATGCAACCTCAAATAAAGAATTTCCTTTCTTCAACAACCCCCACAGCTATATTCACAACAGATGTCTTCCTCCTAGGCTTGGGAATCCACCTGGAGGACCTCACTGTAAGTGGTACTTGGAGTACACAGGAGACTCAGGAGCACATACATCTCTTTGAGTTGTGGGCAATGTATCTAGCAATACAGGCTTTTTCTTGCCAGATCGGGGTGTGTCTGTCCAGCTCAGAACAGACAACACCACAACAATGTATTACATAAACAAACTGGGAGGAACAAGATCTTCAGAGGTGTGCACATAATCAGTGAAGATCTGGAACATAGTATACTCCCAGGAACTTCAGCTTTCAGCAGTACACATGTCAGTAATAGACAGTGTGTCGGCAGATTCTCTGTGCAGGATCAGCCAGGGAAATCACAAATGGACCATGAACCAGCAGATGCTGGCATCAGTGTTCAGAAAGTGGGGTACACCAGAAATGGACCCGTTTGCTTCCTGGGACAACCAGCTCACACTGTTGGGTTCAGTCCCAGAGGATGTACTGGTTCTCAACTGGTAAGAGAAGTTTTGGCATGCTTTCCCACCATTCCCATATGTACTGAGAGTACTGATAAAACTGAGAAGGCAGTCAGCAATAATGATTCTCACAGCTCCAGACTGGGCCAAGCAGATTACTCTTGCCCCTCTCCAACAGTCCTCCTATCAACCTGCCTCTGAGATACAATCTGCTGATATTGTCCCAGGGCAAGATAACGTTCTCATATCTGAGAACTCTGTGTCTCACTGCATGGTTCTTGAAGAACTAGAGTTCTCTGGACTAAATCTCCCTAAGAAAGTAATGGAAGTGCTGAAGGTTTCTAAGAAACCAGCAGCAAGGAAAACCTATGCTTCAAAATGGAAAAGATTTTCCTCCTGGTGTTCTCCTAAATAGCTCAAGCCCCTCAGGGCAGGTCTGTCTACAGTTGTGGAGTGAGGCACATGCACTGTGGTTGTCTGGTGTTCACTTGTTTTGCTTTGAGTTATATACTCAATGAAATATTGCATTTCACAATTTTTTTGTCCTTCCTTACATGTGCATCGCACTTGGTTTGGTTGTATTGTGACAGGGGGTAGCCACCCCCTGCAGTAGCACTGTCCCACCTGCACTGCTGAGCGCTGATCTGTGTTTTGGTTTTTATAATCCTGGTCCGTCTCCAGTCTTTGGGCCTTAAGCCCTCAACCCTGAAGGCTCATTTGGAAGCAATGTCAGCTTACACATCAGCTGGCAAAGACAGGTTTGTGGCCTCACAACCCATCTTTAGGAGTTTTCAAAAACTTTAATCACCTGTACTCTCCAATAAGGGACCCTGTCCATCCATGAGACTTCAGCATGTGCATTGCTCATCTGATGGAAGCTCCTTTCAAACCTATAGCAACTGCTGCTGTGAAGTATGTACTGTAACCTGGAAAGAAGTCTTCCTGGTGGCAGTGACATCTGCCAGAAGGGTGAGTGAGCTACAAGTCCTCTGCACAGATCCTAACTACATAATCTTCCATAGGGAAATGGTAATCCTAAGAACTAATAGACAGTTCATTTGAAAAGTGGTGTCTGAATTCCATCTCAATCAGTCAATCACCCCCTCCAGTTTTCTTCACAGCTAAATCCAGCTGAGGAGAATGAAATGCTCCACAGCCTGGATGTGAAGAGGGCACTGAGCTGCTGCTTGGACCAGACAAAGGATGTCAGTTCCTCTAACACTCAGTTACAGTCCCCCCCTCCGATTATCCGACCCCCCTTAATCCGACCCTCCCTTTCTAATGAACACCGATCATGTGCCCCACAGTTCTAATTGGCATACTGTACTGTACCTGTTTAGTCTTAATTATGTGCAGCTGCTGTGAACGGCTCATAAATTATGCATTTGGCTCAGTGACTCAGTACAGAATAGTTCAAGAATGGAATCCCCTTCAGGAAAACGGAAGCGGCTGGTGCTAAGTGTAGCGCAAAAAATACGGATTGTGGAGAGGCTGGAGAATGGTGAGCGGGCAGTAGTATTGACAGATGAGTATGGCATGGGGGAAGTCTACCATCAGCGATATCAAGTCTGCAAAAGACAAACGTCGCGATTTTGCCAGCAGCATGGACATGGCAGTAGGATCGGAGAAACAGAAAAACATGAGGGCTTGCAAGGATAAGCTGTGCAATGCTGCTCTGTACATGTGGTTCCAACAGGAACGGGAAAAAGAAACCCCAATATCAGGGCCAGTTTTGAAGGAGAAGGCGCTCCAGTATCACCAGCGCCTTGGGAGTTCAGAACAGTTCTGTGCTAGCGAGGGACGGTTAACTCGCTTCAAGCGCCGGCATGGCATACGGCAGCTGAAATTGTGTTGGGAGTGACTAAGTGCTGCCGACGAGTCCATTGAGCCCTTCATTGTGAAGCTGCTAGACACTATCGAGGCTGAGGGGTTCAATGCATATGAGACAGGTCTGTATTGGAGGGGTCTTCCTGAGCAAACACTAGCCCATGGTGCAGAGAGAGAGATGCCCCAGGGTTTAAGAAGCAGAAAGACCGCATTACTGTGCTTGGCTGTGTTAACACGGCCGGTCATAAATTAAAATTGGTTGTGGTGGGTAAATGTATGGTGCCACGGTGCTTTAAGCACCTCAATATGCAGACTTTGCCTGTGCAGTATGAGTCACAGCGTAGCGCCTGGATGACAGGCATCATTTTCACTCGGTGGTTTAATAACAGCTTTGTGCCACAGGTGAAACTGTACCTGCGATCCAAAGGGTTGCCAATCAAAGCTTTACTCCTGGTTGACAACTCGCCAGCACATCCCGACATTCCAGATGTACAAACATGGGATGGGGTGATCAAGTGCTTCTTTCTGCCTGCCAATACAACATCCAAGCTGCAACCCTGTGACCAGGGAGTGCTTGAGATTTTTAAAAGTTGCTGCAGACTGTTTTGGCCGATGACAATGCCCAGTCCTCATTGGGTGACATCATGAGGGGTATCACACTTAAGAATGTGGCGTACATGTCTGCCAAGACATGGGATTCATTGCGCCCTGAGTCAATACAAAAGGCATGGAAGAAATCAGGGATTAAAACAGCTCATGATGACACAGCTGTTTCTGACACTCCTGACCCTCCCCGACTTTCCAGATAGCAGCATCTCAGTGGATGAGAGTATGGAACTCGCTGCTACACTGTCTGACCCTCTGTCTGAAGAAGAAGTGCTGATATGGCTCAATTCAGACAAAGAGGAACAGGGCAATGAGGAGCTTTCAGATGACAGGATCCTTGCACTTGTGTCGAGGTCATCACAGTCTGAGTCAGAAGATGAAAATGACTCAGAAGTGGACAAGGCAACTCCAGTCCTGCCAACTCATTCAGAGGCAGTCGATTGCTTAGACAAGTGCATCCTGTACACGGAAAGCCAGGTAGACTGTGATCCAGTACAGGTCATGCTACTACGGCAGCTAGGACAGCGAGCTGTTAGAAAAAAGTTTGATTCTTTAAAGCAAACTACTGACATGGATTTTTTTGCAAAATCTGGTGTGCCGTAAAGTTATGATCGTTGTGTGTGTGTGTGCTTTAATCCTTTTTTTAGCATACTTTTTGTTTTCTTCTACTGCACTTTATAAAGATGTGATCAGCAAACACTAAACTGCTTTTGTGTTAATTTGTTACTACAGTACTGTAACTGCTTCTGTGTGTGTTAAGAAATGCACATTACTGTATACCTCGAGCGCATCCGTTTATCTGACCTCCCGCATATCCAAACAAATCGGATGTCCCACCGCGGGTTCGGATAAACGGGCTGGGACTGTATTTGTCACCTGCGGTGAAGTAGAGAAAGATAAGCTAGTGTCCAAAAGAACCATTTCTCATTGGATAGTCTCCTGCATACAGTTCTGTTATAACAAAGTTGATAAATTGCCACCTAAAAGCCTCAGAGCACACTCTACAAGGGGGACCTCTGCTTCTGTGGCAGCATCAAGGGGAAGGGGTATTTCCCTGCAGGAAATCTGTAAAGCAGCTACCTGGAAAACAGTACACACTTTCACAAAGCACTACTATGTGGACTTACAGTCCAGAATGGATGCCAGCTTTGGCACTTCCGTCTTGCAGACCCATTTCCCTAAATAGGTTCTTTACCCAGCCTCCCAATGTATGGTCGGCTACAGTGCCTACATTTGTTAAGCATAAGTGAGGTATTCCTGGGGTATGAAGAAAAATTACTCACCCTAGTAATATTGTTTCTTCCAATGGGATTCTTCACTATGCTTATCAATCCCTGATCCCTGCCTCCCCTTGCAGAACCTGGTAAAGGGTTCCAACATGAATCAGTTCTTTGTTTTGTTGCTTGAGCATTACCTGTTACAGTGCCTTTACAATGGTTGCTCAGTGGTCTGAGTTTTAATTTTTCATAACAAATAAGTTTGTTCTGCCTTGTTTAAACAAATGTTCAAATCTTTAATAAAATGTTAGTATTTCTGTAGCTCTCCACATTGTCAGTGAGTACCATATATACTCGCAGATGAGCCAATCCACGTATAAGCCGACCCCCCCAAAACTGCCTGCCACTGTTTGTATGAAACACATTGACCCACGTATAAGCCAACACCAATTTTAATGAAAAATGTTGGTACAACATACACAACAATAAAAATAGAAAAAGCAGTTCTCAAGTCCATAACATATAGCATGGGCTAAATAACCTGCAGTGACTTCAGTTGGGCAACTTCAGTCTCTCTCATTCCCCTCTTCCGATTCATCCTCCTCCTCCATGTCTGAAATCCTGAGTGCTCACAGATTCTCCAACAGATGCTCACAGATTCCCCAGCAGGAACTAATCAATAAGGAGGTCATCGTTTATGGAGAAGTGCCTGGCCACGGTGGAGTTACTAGAGGACTCAGCATACTCCACAACATGCAGCTTAAAGGCTACATCATAAGAGCTCCTTTTTCTTCTTCCTGTACTGGTACTGCTCAATTTTGACATAGATTTAGAGACAAGACTGGATGAAGTTTTATAGAACATAACAGGACAGTGATTGGGAACAGCCACGGGTGAGCAGCTGAATTGAATTATTGACACGTGTTTCGTGACCTGCGTATAAGCCGAGAACCATGATTAAGAATTCTGGAATTGGTCAAAAAATCTCAGCTTATACACAAGTATATATGGTATTCATTACAACTGGGTATTGTGCACCCCTGCTAGGGGAAATGGCACAGCCCAAAGTCTTAGAATGTTGGGCACATGAGGATTACGGACAGCAGTGACTCTCCAGTCTGACTGCACAGCAGTTTGAATTTCATTCAAAATTCCATAATTAGTATACAGTTCTTAAAGCTCCAGGGCTGCTCATTCAAGGAAAATGATTGCATTTGTTAAGCATAGTGAGGAATCCCTTTGGAAAAAACAACATTACTATGGTGAATAAGTTTTTCAAACCAGACATCTGGAGCCAGTATTAAAACTATTTTAAAGAAAACCCAGTACCTCATCCATACTGTCAGTATAACATCCAGCATACTGAAACCACAGAATATCATTTCTTTTTAAATCTATATTTTTATTATGTTGACAGTATTGCAAATACAATACAGACCCATACAGGCTCAGCAAGATTAAATGCACAAGTAGAGAACACCTTACAGACTGTTTCTAGATAGCTGATATACACAGACGTTATCATGTAATCTTAAACAAAAGGAAAATGGGGAAAAAGGAGACAAAAGTCCAAAATCGAAACTAATAAAGTCAATGCCAGCTTCTTCAGTGGCTGAGGTGGTTCCATGAGGGAGAATACAGAGGGAGGTAATGCTCAGTTAACTGTAACTTCTATTTGAACCTGAAAAAGGGCACACAACTCTGGTATACCGTGATTCATGTACATTGCCCCCCATTAGACAGAGCAGTCCCCTCCCCCCCCCAAAAAAACAGCTACACCTCATAGTCTAAAACAAATTAGTGCTCAGAGAACATAACTTTCTAAAATGCTGTTGAGAAATTTAAAGAAGCAGGCACTTGATGTAATATCTCGAATACGCTTGCTTGCAGTCTGCATCTTTGTCATTTCTGTTGTACTAAGTAAAAGCTTGCAGTAAGTAATGTTCATTAGCTCACAAAGAAACAGCCCACGAAGTGCTTAGTCATAGACAGTTTAATACAAGTCACATACGTTTCAGTCCTTTGCCATCAGAATCCGTCGTTTGTTTGTTTTGGACAAAATCAGCCCAAATGAGTACTAGACGCTTGGCTTGCTTCAACTGGGTCTGAAAATATGTAGGTTTTTCCTGCATAGTGAACCTTGAGTTTCACCAGGAATTGAAGCACATGGGTAACCCTGAGCACTCTTAGTCCTTCCTGCACTGCCTTGAAACTTTTGCAACCCTGCACATGGCAAAGCTAAGATCAGGGAAGCAAAGGATCCGAGTGTCATCAGCAAGATGTAATCGATTGTTCCATTCTGCAGCTTGCAGGATAGCAGCTTTAATATGAGCACCCACCGTGGTTATTAGGACAGTTTTGGGTTGCTTGAGATTTTGAGGGTGCTTACAAGAGACCCCCTGTAAAATTTAAAAATTTTCCCTTCAAGGTCTAAGTCCAGAAGTTGTCACTAAAGTTCTTGCACAAAGAAAACTGGGTTGTCCATCTCCACATGTTCAGGTAGGCCAAGCAAAATAATGTTCAGTATGTGGACCCTGCTCTCAAGTTGTTTTAGCTGCATTCTTATTCATTTGTTTTCGGCTATTATGCCCATATCAACCGACTTCCCTGAAGACCCAGTAGCTTCCCAAGCCTCTGCTGAAACAGAGTCCATTCTGGTTTCCAGCAAAGTGAAGCAAATGGACAAAGTGTCTACTTTTTTGCCAAATCTTGTATTGCCTGTAGTAGTGTGTTACTGGAAGGCTCCAACCCACTGCTGGCCTCTTCATGTGTTCAGCTCATCCCCAGCTGGTCTGTTAGCTTCCCATTTCCCCTTACTGGAGTCCTGTGCAGTGGCTTTTCTGAGATTTGCTATTGTCAAAAATAGCTGAAAATGTACCAGTAAGTAAAAGAAGGTAATCTCTCTCCACTGCAATTCTTAGAATCTGTCACATGTGATCTGCCATTAACATTTGTTTTATTGTTGTTTATTTATTTTACCTTTGCCTACTTGTACAGCACCCAGAGCCTCTGAGATTGGGCGCTTAATAAATAAAGACTTACTTACTTTCATCCTACTGCAAAGTAAGTAAAAATAAGAATATGCTGAGAAACTCTGAAGCTTTGTTGTAGAGCGACCAGTGCCTCCAATCGCTGGCTCTGCCCCTTTTCCAAGGACTCTGTTTTGAACTACATTCAATACATTTCAAATCAGTTCAGGCAGTCTGTTACCTTAAGCCCAGTCTCTTCCCTACAAGATTAACAAAGTGAGCATATAGTTCACCTTTAGCCTCCTTGTGCTCTTCGGTCACACCTGAAAATTGACTGCAGCTCTGTGTGCCTTTTCCAGTCAAAAATTCTAAATAAATTTAAAAAAAAAATCTATTTCTAAGAAGATATCCACTGAGTTATCTCAAATTTCATATAAGAAACCTAATGATTGCTCATATCTTTAATCCCCAGTACCTCTCACTTGGTGAAGCATAGTCATCCGTGACTACACTGGGACCCCTATGCACCTCTAAGTTAGGCAGGTGTGAAGGAAATGAGTGATAGTCTTATGTCCTCCTATAGGATCAGTATAGCAACCCTGTTTGAGAATAGGACCCTTAAATTGCTTTCTGAATATGTAACTTAATACGGCCCCTGAGAGAGCACCCTTGCAATTGTAGATCAGGTCTGAGGTGTATTCATAAGGTATAAGAAATCTGAACTGAAGGTAAAAGGCTCTGGTACCCTAAGAATGTAAGCAGAAGTACTCTTATAACCGTAAGAGTATCTCAGTGGCCATATTAGTATACTGATTGAGGTTGATCTATATTACATTAACAGTTTTAAAAACCTTTTCTTAGCATGCCTGTTTCCAGAGAGGGAGAGACTGTCTTTACTGAATAAGATTGTCCCATGCAGTGGAAAGGCGCGCTTTAATTGGTTGAGCATGCTCCCCTAGTCTTGTATGGTCATTACATATTAATCAATTAATCTGAAAGGTTCAGCTGTACCTGTACCTTACCATGACTTGCAACAAATTTGTATTGCCGTAGGATAAAGGAAAATGAGCACAAAAAAGAGTTGGAGCAAGAGCAAGAAAGAAGAGAAGGAGAAGAAATTAAACAGTTGGCAAAACTGCATGAGTGGGAGAAGCACAGACTGGACCAACTGCGGCAAGAGGAGAAATTTAACTTAATGAAATCTCATTTGGTGAGTGTAAGATAGACACCAATAATAAGTGTTGCCTGAACTGTTGACATAGAAATACAAGAATTTTCTGGTATTTAAAAACTGTTTTTACTGACACAGCATCATTAGTTCTAGCAACAGGAATCCAGCAATAATGTCATACAAAAACTATCATCTCCAGTCAGAGGTGCTGCCTGAAGATGGAACAGAATTATATATAGAATTTAAAATTATGTTCAGGGTCTGCACTGTGGTCACACTCCCCCTTTTGGTCTAAAGTCAGATTTGTTCTCCACTGAAGAGAGCAGTTGCCCTGGAGTCCTGTTCCAGTTCTACAGGTCAGGTTTATTTTTTTTTATTTAAAGTTAATTGTTTATTAAATTTATAACTTATTTAGTTTTCGATAAACAACATTAGTTTTACAGTATCTGTTTTTGTAAAATTTAGCATTTTTTTCTCCAGTTCCCCTTTGGTTCCAGGAATTGGAAAAATCGCAGTTCAGCACAGCTCCCACTTAGCGTGGAACCAATAATTTTTATTTTAAACACCATAAGAAGACTTTTAAAATAAAAAATGTGTTAGTGGTTTTACTGTACTTATTTGTGGAATCGAATGAATGCATTATTGTTAAGGTGTTTTCAGTCAGTAAGTATGACTGAGGAGCCTAAAACAAGAACAGGGCCTACAGGGCTTAAAAACTGTAAATCCTTTCATCAGCTCCTGACAAAAGCAAACTGCCATGAGCAGTGTTTTTTTCCCCTTCCATAGAGCTTTTCCTCCACCAATGTTGGTGGTGGGGTTGTCTCAAACGCACTCAGCAGGTCAGGCCCTCTGCTCCCACAGTGCCAACCTCAGAGCGCAATAGTGTGAACAGGTAACAGACAGAGTAACCCTCCTGTCTGCATTTGGGTCTGAATCACCTTTAGTCTCAAGTTCTGAGGGGGATTCAAACTGTGAACCTTATGCTAGCATACCCAATGAACAGGCTCAGATATGTACCCTCTTCTGGGATTGCGGTACAATCTTTTGCCAGGGGCACTCTATAAGAGACCTTAGGTATATTCTTACCTTTTCCCAGTTTAGCAACACCATCAAGCCCTTCAAACAACTGTCAGACTTAACCACGTATACATCACATGCAAAAGAACTTGGAAGACACACCCAGGTAGTATCTTAAGAAAATGTACTTTATTAAAAGATGATAAAAATATGAAAAATGTAAACACAGAACAATATATCAAAGAGCTCACAATCACATAAAAGAACAAGGGAAAATTACAAAGCAAAACTCCTACCACAATACATTTAGATGTTTGCTATCTAAGGTATTACCTCTGGAAGTGCATTTTAAAGTTATATCAGAGAGGTGTGTCTCTCTAGAGTCCCAAGATGATATAATATACATTTCAAACACAAGAATCAGTTTAAACTCGGTGTCTCCACACCCCTGCTGTGAGTCATCTAGCTCCTCCTTTTAGAATATAAAATTACAAAAAAAAATGATTTCCTATCAGGAGGTATTTTAAATACGGTACCATCAGAAGAAAGAACAAATTGCTCACCATAGTAATGTTGTTTCTTCTAATGGAGTCTTGCTGTACTCTGACTTAATGCAGTTAGCCCCAGCACTTGAACTGCCCCAGAGAGTAAGGGAGTTAAACTCTATGCAGGAGCATAGAATGTTGAGCTCGAGCTCAGTTTTCAAACCTCTGTCTGTGGTACTTCCCAGTGTAACTGTCAGATTCTTATGAACAACTAACTAGCTGAGTCTAGATATAATATATATATATATATATATATTATAAATAAATAAGGGTGTGTGGAAATTGTTTTAGTATATGCCAAAAGGCAACAATTTGGGCCCAGAAGGCTCAAGTTGAGAACCAAAGAAGAAAAAAGGTAGTGACAACACTAAACAGATTTAGAACACAAACAGAATTAACAATTACCCCCCCCAAGATGGGGGGTGCAAGGTACACCCCTGAGGTGCAACACTATACCTGCCAGCCCACTTCCCAAAAACTAGGTTCTGAGAGGGGAGCCCGGGGGGGGGGTCAGAATACAGCAAGACTCCATTAGAAGAAACAACATTACTATGGTGAGTAATTTTTTTCTTCAAACATGAAGTCTTGCTGTATTCTGACTTAATGCAGACTACTAAGCAGTTCCCTATGGAGGAGGGAATGCAGAATCTACTTTGGGAACAGGCTCTGCAGTACTGCTGTTCCAAACTGAGCACCACTCCTAGCCTGGATGTCCAAGGAGTAATGCTTGGTGAATGCATGTACTGTTTTCCAGGTGGCTGCTTTGCAGATCTCCAACAAGGGTATATCTCTGACCGCAGCCAGAGTAGCAGCTGTACCTCTAGTCGAGTGAGCCCTCAGGCCTGAAGGAAGTGTTCTACCCAATTTGTCATAGCAGAATTGTATACAAGAAACAATCCACCTGGCAATATTTCTTTTCGTGGCAAGCTTACCTTTCCCCACCTCACCATAGGTGAGAAACAACTGAAGACAGTCATTCCTGTGAGCCTTAGTGTGCTCTATGTAATAGCTAAGAGCTCTTAACATCCAAGCTGTGTAGCCTTCTTTCACCTGAAGAGGAGTGGTCAGTGAAAAACACAGGAAAAGACATAGACTGGTTCAGATGAAAATCTGATACCACTTTGGGTAAGAACCTCCTATTGGTTCTTAGGACCACTTTATCCCTATGGAAGGTTATGAAGTCAGGTTCAACTAGCAAGGCCTGTAATTCACTAATCCTCCTGGCCGAAGTAATGGCTACCAGGAACACAGTTTTTCAGGTCAAGTATTTCAGCTCAGCCGAAGCCATGGGTTCAAAGGGGGGATGCATGAGTTGTGCAATGCAGACATTAAGATCCCAAGCAGGAGTCGGTTCTTAAATGGAGGGTTTGTATGAACCAGACCCTTGAAAACCTTTTTAAACACGTGATGAGAGGCCAGGGAAGAGCCCTTCCCTGCTGAAAGAAAAGCAGAAACTGCTGCTAGATGAACCTTTGGAGTTGCAGGCCTAAGGCTTAGACCATTGAGGTGAACCAGATAATCTAAGGTTGTGGAGATGCCTGCAGAATCAGGGACAATGCCTTTCTGAGAACACCAAATGGTAAACCTCTTCCATTTGGAATCATGAGTCTTTCTAGTAGATGGTTTCCTGGAAACCGTCAGGATATCCATGACTGCCTGAGAAAGATGCAGGTCTGCATATTCTAGCTCTTCAAGAGCCAGGCCATGAGATTGAGACTGGAGATCGGGATACCAGATCCTCCCCTGGGAGGAGAACAGAAGATTGTGTCTCTTGGGAAGGGACGGGGGACGAGACACTGCCAGGGACAGGAGCAGAGGATACCAAGGCTGCCTGGCCCAGTCCGGAGCCACTAGGATCACTGTGCAAGGTTGAGTTCTGATCTTGGTCAGGGCCCTGAACAGCAGAGGGCATGGAGGGAAGGCATAGAGGAACCTGCCCTTCCAATCCAAAATCAGGGCATCCTGGGGCACAGTCCCCAGGAGTGGAGGTCTGCAACAGAACAGAGGGAGTTGGTGATTGTCGAGGGCTGCAAAGAGATCTATCTCTGGAGTGCCCCATCTGGAGAAGATGGTCTGCAGGATGAGAGGATTCAGGGATCATTCGTGATGTCCCTGGTATATTCTGCGAGCATCCGCCAGTACATTGTCCTTCCATAGAAGGTGAACTGCTACTAGGGAAGTCTGAAGAGAATAGGCCAGAGACCACAGTTTCATGGCTTCCGTGCACAAGGCTGAGGACCGAGTGCCTCCTTGTTTGTTGATATACCACATTGTGGTCGTGTTATCTATTCTGACTTGGACCACCTTGCCCTTGGCCAAATCTGAGAAGCACTGAAGGGCCAGGAATGCTGCCCTGAGTTCCAGAAGGTTGATGTGAAGGAGAGACTCCTGTGGAGACCAGACCCCTTGGGCTGTCAAGGCCCCCAGGTGGGCTCCCCAACCTAGGAGAGAAGCATCCATAGTCAAAACTACTGAAGGAGTTTGCAGGAGAAATGGGACTCCTTGTCTGAGGTTGTCCTGATCGAGCCACCATTGGAGAGCTTGGACCAGAGTCTGAGTCACTGGAATCAGTTTGGTAAGAGGATCCTTTTTCTGAGACCAGAAGGACCTTAGATGAAACTGAATGTCTCTCATCTGGAATCTTGCTCCCTGCACCACTGCAGTGGAAGCTGCCATGTGGCCCAGAAGCTGTAGGAAGTGTCTTGCTGGGCGAGAGACCCGAGGTCGAAAAGATGAAGCAAAATCCACTAGGGCCTTCACTCTTGCCAGGGGAAGGAAAGCTTTTGCTTGTACAGTGTCCAAATCTATTCCTATAAAGGTGAGAAGTTGAACTGGTTCGAGGACAGACTTTGGAAGACTGAGAAGAAAACCCAGGAAACTGAGTAGGTCCTGGGTAGTTTGCAGAGCTGACTTGACCTGTAGAGATGACTGACCCACAATGAGCCAGTCGTCCAGATTTGGGAAGATGGTGATACCCTGTCTTCTGAGGTAAGCCACCACTACTGCAAGGCACTTTGTAAACACCCTTGGAGCTGATGTTAGGCCAAATGGCATGGCTCTGAATTGGTAATGGCCTGAAGGCAACTCGAACCTGAGGTATTTTCTGTGGGAGCACCTGATAGGGATATGGAAGTAGGCATCCTTGAGGTCCAGAGATGCTAACCAATCTCCTGGCCTTAGAGAAAAAGGATTATTCCCAGAGTTACCAATTTGAATTTGGGCTTTGAAATGTGTTTGCTCAAATACCTTAGGTCTAGGCTGGGTCGCCACTCCCCTGTTTTCTTTGGGGTAAAGAAGTACCTGGAATACAGTCCTTTTCCCTTGTGCTGAGTAGGAACCTTCTCTATAGTTCTGAGAGCTAGAAGAGAGGAAATCTCTGCCTCTAGGGCAAGGGTTTCTGAGATTAACGCAGGTGGAAAAGACTTGGCCCTCATTTTTGGAAACTTTTTGAAGCTGTGGGCCAGTCCCTGGCTTGCTACTTCCAGGACCCACTTGTCTGAGGTCACAGACTTCCATGCCTGGAAGTCGTAAGCCAGCCTGCCTCCTAGTGGAATTTGGTGGGGGGGGTCGACTTGGGCTGACACCTCAAGGTGTCTGCTTGGCAGGAGCCTTAGACTGGGAGGAGGAGGGAGCAGCCCTTCTCATCCTCCTCCTGCCTCTCCCTCTGAAGAACCCCCTCTGTGGGAAGCGAGAGGAGGCCTGGGCTTGGTAAAAAGGCTTGTAAAAAGACCTGCCCCTAGACTGCTGCTTTTGTGGAGTGGCTTGCCTTTCCTTGGCCTGTGCACTCCTGTACATGGTCCTGTATTCATCCATTTTCTTCATGTAAGCCTCTGTTTGCTCCCCAAACAGAGAGTTACCCACTACAGGAAAATCCATAGCCTTAGTCTGGGTATCCTGTGAAAGGCTAGTACATCTGAGCCAAGCATGTCTTCTGAGAGACACCGATGTAGCCATGACTCTAGACGCCACATCATTGGAGTAAACAGCAGCATGAAATTGCATTTTCGATGCCTCGGTTCCATCAGCAGCCACCTCCTCCAGCTCTTTGGCGAGCTGGGGGAAGGCCTATTTAGCCAGTTCCAGAACCGTATCCCATCTGAATTTCTGGTACCTGGCTGTGTAGGCCATATAATTAGCCTGCCTGAGTCCCGAAGAGGATGCCAAATACTGTTTTTTGGCCATGGCATCCACTTTCCTGGAGTCCTTATCCAGGGGGTGTGAAGCCAAAGGAATGTTAGCCCTGTCACAGGCTGCAGCCTGCACTACCCCAACATGGCTGCTATGATTATAAAGGAACTCCATAGCTGAGCCTGATAACATATACCTCCTGTCCATTCTCTTGTCCATAGGAGGTATTGAATTAGGAGTTTGTAAGATTTTGTGTGTCTGTTTCCCCAAGGACTTATGAAGAGGGATAGACAGCCTTTTGGACTCTGGGATGTCCATCATTTCTGCAAAATCAGGCTCTTCTTCTTCCTCCTCTGCAGCTTCAACCAAGGGAAGCTGAAGGGTTTTGGCTACCTTTTTGTAAAACAAAAAGCGTGAAAGGAACTCGGAGAGCCTGGGAGGAGAGACATCCGAGGGCCTGTCTGGGGAGATGTCCGGTTCAATGGGCACATCCAGACCCCCCTGGTCGTCATCATCATCATCATCATCGGGATAGTCTTCATCTCCTTCGCCGTCCTCATAATAAGCATCTGGATCATAATCCGAAGGAGACGGATCCGACCGAACCGACCGCCTAACCGGCGGTACCGGTTCGGACAGAACCAGTCTAAGCGATTGAACAATGCTAATCACTTTGGCTATTTCGTCCACGGTTGGAGAATGCAGTACAGGATCCGAACCAGTGGACTTACATTTTCTTTTTGACGGAACTGGCCCCTCAGGGTTGGCTCTCCTTTTGCCTGAGAAGGTATCGCCTAGGTCAGTAGGCACCTCCTCAGGTTCGGCCGCAACCAAACCAGGCTGGTCATCCGGATCCACGGACTTCTCGGCCTCCCTTTCCTTCAGCCAACTCAGTCTCTTATCTAGATTGAGTTTAGGAAAGTTTTTGCAAATTTGGCAGTCCAACTTGAGGTGGTCAAACCCCAGACAATAAACGCAGATGAGGTGGGGGTCGGCCTTGGCAAAGGCCTCCCCACACTCAGTACAGTGCTTAAACCCAGTGGGACCGGTTTTCTTTTTGGGTTTGTCAGACATGGTCAACCTACTAAATTACCCTATAGCAGCTTTCAAGCCAGGTAATAAAATAACCGCTCGATTACAAACCATGTCACGGGTTTTGAAAAGGAATCAGAAAAGGACTGGTTCTTTTGAAATCGATCGGTACCAGAACACCACTCTAACCCAGAAAATTTTCTCAGAAACAGAAGAAATACAAGGCCGGTTCCTAACCGGACCAACCGAAAAGAAATCGAGGAAAAAATAAATTTCCCCACACTTTTCCAAAATAAACACAGTCACTACCTATCTACAATACTACCTGTACCGTAGACAGAAGCTGGATATCCGAGAAAATAACAATAGAACAGTTTAAACCGAATGCTTTTAAAACTTTACCGAACCGAGCAGAGGAATCTCTGGAGTGACTTCACTGTTAGGCGGAGTAAAGAATCTGATGGTTACGCTGGGAAGTACCACAGACAGAGGTTTGAAAACCGAGGTCGAGCTCAGCGTTCTATGCTCCTGCATAGAGTTTAACTCCTTACTCTCTGGGGCAGTTCAAGTGCTGGGGCTAACTGCATTAAGTCAGAATACAGCAAGACTTCATGTTGTTTGAAAAAGACATTTCCTATATATTACTCCTTAATTACACAAGTTTCTTTTGAATTTAGCAATCCCACACTGGCACCAATGTGTTAAAAAAATAAAACAAAAAAAAAAAACAACAGGAATCAGCCTAATGATGTCCTGTTTCTGAAGTCATAAAGTCACATTTGTTTTCCACTTCAAAAAGCCTAGGCATGTCATAAAAAGGTAATAAAATGCCATTCTGAATGAAGTCAGTTAATTAAATGTTTCCTGTTCAGTTTACATATCCTGTTAGCTTCATTGAAACCTGGGGGGCACCCATGGAAGCACAGGCTCTCTTATGTGAGACAATCACATACTATATTTTTATTTTACAAATATACAATATTCATAACCAGCTGGCCAAGTGTCACGGGGGGCCGATCAGCTTGTCCCGCCACCTCCCAACCAGTGCCTGCTGCCCATTGGACCTACCTGGTCAGTGAGTCCTCCCACGACTTGCCCTCTGTGGTGGGGCCAGAGGAGGGAAGGCCCCCCCAGTCCACAAGTCCAGGTCAGACTAGGTAGCCCTGTCAGCAGTGCAGGGTGAGGTAGGCAGCAGGGCTTCATTAAGCCCCCACCATCACTTTTCCATTTTCAACCTTATTGTCAACACAGCAGTGACACAGAGAATGCATGCATAGGGAGTCATGTGTACACTCTGGAACTGCAGTGCCTTCCAGCCACCCTGACTTAAGTCTGCCTTGCAAGCATTGGCCCTACCACCAGGCCTCCAGCTGGTGGCAGCCAAGAGCCAGGACAGCACACCACCCCGATCTGGCAGAGGAGAACTGCCAGGTGGCTGCTTGATCTTCCCCCAGCATCCCACCTGCCGACTCCTGACAATGTGAGTTCATTAAAAAGTTCCAGGACTGAATCCTGATGGTCCACTGGAAATGTGTTTATGTTGAGTTCAGTCCTTCACTGTGCTGCCTCTCCCGATGTGTTCCACAAAACAAATTCTTTCCTTCCCCAGAAACGGGGAGGGGGGGGCGCAAAAAAGAATTTCACACAAGTAGACAGATCTTTTCTTTTCCAAATTCTTGTTCTTTTATTTTATTTTTCAGGCTCAGATCCTCTACGTTTCACCAACAAATATTGGCTTCTTCAGGAGGTGCCTTTACAAAACCTTTAAAAACATAAATACATATATAAATATCCTGTCTACACAAAACTGCCACTTAATATACAACATTTCATTTTACTAAACAATGAAGGCCACTTACATCCCTACTAGCACTCCAGATAATTATCTCCTTCTTTTGGATTATCTGTTTCCATAACAAACCCTAAAAACCAGATAAATTCATGAATAAGCTTGCAACATATCCATTCAATTACTACACCTCACCATCACCAATAGTAACTGTTCCACACCTTTAAATGTTATGATGTTAGTATGTCTATTTTAAAACGTAACATATATTTCTAACCCCACATCCTAATTAAGTATCTAGTCAGTTTTATTTTATTTCACTTAATGTTCTATATCTTCTTCTGTGTTACCTGCTCAGTTTTTATTTCTGACGCTTATTTGTTTTCACTGCTTTTGTAAGCCCCATTTATTGGTTGCTCTGAAAAGATTAAACATGGCACAAGTCTTTCAAAATCTGTTTTCACCTTTAAAACATCATATCATTTACTCTGTCACATGGCATATCTTAAACTGTAGCAGTGTCTGTTTTTTAATTTTTTAATTCATACAGTTACTGTATGAATTAAAAAAACATGCACTGCTACAGTTTAAGATATGCCATGTGAGAGAGTAAATTATATGATATTTTAAAGGTGAAAACAGATTTTGAAAGACTTGTGGCATGTTTATTTAATCTTTTCAGAGCAACCAATAAATGGGGCTTACAAAAGCAGTGAAAACAAATAAGCATCAGAAATAAAAACTGAGCAGGTAACTCAGAAGAAGATATAGAACATTAAGTGAAATAAAATAAAACTAACTAGATACTTAATTAGGATGTGGGGTTAGAAATATATGTTATATTTTAAAATAGACATACTAACATCATAACATTTAAAGGTGTGGAACAGTTACTATTGGTGATGGTGAGGTGTAGTAATTGAATGGATATGTCGCAAGCTTATTCATGAATTTATCTGGTTTTAGGGTTTGTTATGGAAACAGATAATCCAAAAGAAGGAGATACTTATCTGGAGTGCTAGTAGAGATGTAAGTGGCCTTAATTGTTTAGTAAAATGAAATGTTGTATATTAAGTGGCAGTTTTGTGTAGACAGGATATTTATATATGTATTTATGTTTTTAAAGGTTTTGTAAAGGCACCTCCTGAGGAAGCCAATATTTGTTGGTGAAACGTAGAGGATCTGGGCCTGAAAAATAAAAAAAAAGAACAAGAATTTGGAAAAGAAAAGATCTGTCTACTTGCGTGAAATTCTTTTTTGTGTCCCCCCCCCCCCCTGTTTCTGGGGAAGGAAAGAATTTGTAATGTGAGTTCATTCCCAAACTCGGGTCGTCAGCATGGTAAGAGTTAAAGACACCCTAGTGCCTCAGCCCTTAACTGTCTAGGAACTGAATACAGTTTTTAAAATTGTGAATTGTGTACATGGTTTTGCCCTAAAATGTACAAAAAAACGACTGCCAAAAGAGATGCTTTTTAAGCACCTCAGGCTGTGTCTGTATTTCAGCAGTGGCCCTCGATATCCATATCGTTGTCTGAAAAATGTTGCCAACAGCAGTCTGCCCAAAGGGGAAAATAAAGAGCTAAGTCATCCTGAAAACCCAGTAGAGAGCAAAGGGCGTCTGAAACGGGAAGCCCTGTTGAAAATAATGGCAAAACGTCAAAAAGTGCTTAAAAACTTCCATTGCCAACAACCACTGGTAAGAAAAAACAAAACAACGAAAACACATTTCTGCTCCTCCCCCCCCACCACCACCACAAAGGAGCACGCAGTGGAACCAAGAACTATGCACTCTGCTGAGAGCACTACCAAAATGTGTCAGTTCTTCCAGGCTTTCCAAAGCCAGTGCAGCTGGTCCCCATCCCAAGCTCAGATCCTGCTGTCCGAACTTGTCCTGGAGGAGGAGTGTGATGAAGATGAAGGGAAACCAATAGAGCCTGAGGTTACCCCTGTACAGTTCTTCGGTTTCCCACCCAGAGTAAATGAAGATTTTTCTTTTTCTCACCCCAGGAATCCCTCAGCATGCTTGACTAGTGCAGTTATGCCAGCTGGGTTCAGCTGCTCCGGACATGGAGTTATGCTAATGATGCCAGTGAATTAGCCAATCAGGTTGTAGTAATTGAGTGCTGCCTGTAGGTGCTGCTGTACTTCCAGTCAGATTTATTTCTCCATTGACTGGACCTTAGAATTATAATTCTATGGACTGGACAAGTCTGCCATGGAGCTCTCTCTCTTCAGACTTTTGCTTGGATAAGTTAATTTTAATTTTATCGGTGTTTTCTTTTATTTTGTGATGCTTTTAGAGTGTTTTTATAAGTTTGTAGTGCTTTTTTGTGTGTTTTCTGTGGTTCTTTAGTTCCAGGAACTGCAGAAAGTCATCTCCTTTTTCTGCATTCCCACACTTTAAATATAACATCTGAGGTAACATTTCCATGGATTTTATGTTTTAACATTATTTTTTCCACAGATACCTATTTTTAAAGTGGTTCTGCAATTTTAAACCGCATTCTTTATTTTAGCTTAGCTAGGAACCGTTTTTCCATGGTTCCACAGCGCTGGGAGCCTTTTGAATTTTCTACTGTATTTGGGGAAAAAAATCTCTGGGTTTTCTGACAAATTAGCAGGTTAGATAGACCCAATAACAAGACTGGTCCCTTTGTTTTTTCCATTTGCTAAAACCTTTTAAATCGTGGTCAGGGCAGACTGGCACAATCCTCATTTAAATATTTTGGGCCAGTCACTGTTTTTTCTGCCTATGAGCTTACATTTTTAATTGCTCAAAAACAGCAAGAAATCAGCCATAAGGCATGAAATTATGACTTCTCAGTCTGCCTCCCGCTCTATTAAAAATGCAGAAGAGGGGTCCTCCTTTCATCAAGAGTCTAAAGACAGGTCATCGAAGGACCCCATAGAAAATGTCTGATAAAAATAATAATGGCCAAGCCAAACAAAAGAGATATTTACAGCAGGTTTCTGATTCAGGGCCTGCTAAAAAGAAAGAAAAATAAAAACATATCACTGCCTCTTCCGCTGAAAAGCAAAGGAAGACACCAGTGTTACAACAAGATATACCCTCTGCGGAGAAAATGGCAAAGGCTTGGCAACTGTATCAAGCTTTTCAGGCTGTGAGCTCTCTTCTGGGTTCCCCAACTGGTCGTGCTATACCTCTCCCTTCTGACCCTGGCCTCAGCAGGGCATTTTCTTTGAGGGGGGTGCTGATGAAGAGAAGGGTGAGCCTTTAGAACTTGATGAAACTCCTAACCAAGAATTTGACTCTCATATTTTCTTTGTCCAGCATATGGTGGACACTCTTACCCTTTCTATACAAGAGTCCACTGAGGAAGATGAGGAGGAGGAAGATGTTTTAGATATGATGGGTCTCCCTCCTCCTAATAAGTTACTCCTTCCAATTCAAAAGTGCCTTCGCAGGGCTACTTTCAGGTTACTCCAGAATCCCGCCTCCATATCAGGGGTAGAGAAGAAATTAGAGAAAAAGTACCTGCTAGATAAATTTAATGCTGAGTACCTTTACATACATCCACACCAAGATGGAGTAGCACAAGCTGCAGTTTGTGACAAAGAAAAGGTGCCTCTTTCTTCCCAGCCTCCAGAAAAAGAATCCAAAAACTGGATGCTGTGGGTAAGAAATCTTACACTACAGCCTTACTGCTGCTTCACCTCTGTACTTACATGATGTACACAGCTCAGTACCAAAAGGCTCTCTGGAGCTCTGTCCTGGCTATTAACCAGCAAGCCCCAGCTAAAGTGGCTCAGAAATTGTTAAAACTGCCTTAGAAGCCAAAAAATATCAATTCCAATTGGCTGTAGATGCCAGTGACACTACGTCCAGGGCCATGGCTCAGGCCATTTCTCTCAGGAGGTTTGCCTGGTTGAGACCTATTAATCTCTCACAGGACACCTAAACCAAAGCTACAAATTTCCCCTGTGAGAACAATTCTCTTTTTTGGTGACAAAACAGAGACTTACATGAAAAAGATGGAGGAATACAAAACCACCTATTAGAGTAATGCAGCTAAAGAGAAACCCTCTACATCATACAGACCCTAAAGAGGGGGCAAAGGTAGAGGTTATTAATCCCAGGGCCTTCTGTCCTATGCCGACGCCCATATCCTTGGATTATGCTCAGATGAGAAGATTCTTTAGGGAAAAGGTAGAAGGGCTAAGAAACTTATTGACCCCATACCTTCAACAAAAATGTAACCAAAACAAAACTCCTGACTGGAAGGCCTAGGTTGTCTCCCCTCTTCCAGTAGGAGGAAGGCTGACCCACTAACTCCACCAATGGTACCACATCACCAGAGACAAGTGGGTGCCGGAGGTGGTGGGTCAAGGACTTACCCTGCAGTTCAAAAACATGTTCCCACTCAGCAGGGCCACAGGAGTGTAAAACCTCTGACCCCCAGAGAGAAAATGCTGCTAGAGTTAGAGGTAAAGTCTCTCCTGGCAACAAATGCAGTGGAAAGAGTCGCTCTCTCCCAATGGGGAAAAGGCCTCTATTCCAGACACTTTCTAACCCAAAAGAAAAATGGGGACTGGCAACCTATTCTAGATCTCAGGTATCTAGACAGGCACCTGTTCAACCCCAAATTCAAAATGGTCATCCTGTCAGTGGTGAGTCCCTCTTTACAACAGGGAGACTGGCTAGCCTCCCTAGACCTAAGACATACCTATTTTCACATTCCAGTTGGGCCCTTTCATGGAAAGTATCTCAGGTTCAGGCTGCCCTCTGGCCACTACCAGTTTGTAGCTCTGCCTTTTAGCCTTTCTTCAGCTCCGAGAGTTTTCACAAAGTGCCTGACAGTAGTGGCAGCCCATCTCAGAAGACAGGAGGTCTCTGTCTTCCCCTGCCTGGATGACTGGCTGATAGTGGACAGGTCTCCCCAAAAGGTCAGAGAGACTCTCAGCGTCACACAGTGCACCCTGGAGTCCCTGGGTTTCCTGATCAACACAGAAAAGTCCTAATTCAAGTCAGTTCAACTCCTGGAGTTTAACAGAGCAGAGCTGGACACACAGCAAGGCAAACCCTGCTCCCACTAGACAGGGTAGAGAACCTTCAGACCCTGTCAGACTCATTTGTCCTGGGCCAACCAAGACCAGCCAAGCACTTCCTCAGACTTCTAGGCCACATGACATCTATTATAGCCGTAGTGCAAGGGGCCAGGTTCCAGATGAGGGATATTCAATGTGGTGATTTAGCCACTGCTGAACATTACAGCCATATTGTTGTTATATATTTCTGTGATTTTGTTGTAAATAAATTCCCTAACAGGCCAGGAGCATGAGCTTTGACAGAGGGATGCATAATTTACTGAAAAGGTCACAGGAAAGAGAAAATGTATTGCAAAATATTTGACATTCCTCTATGATGTGAGGATAGGCTGCTGACAGGAACTTGAAAATTACATTTCAAAGAGGCTTGGGGTAGCTGATCAAAGGAAGAGTCATAAATGGCCAGGGGATGGAAAACATCTTCTATGATCATAAACTCTTCCACTTTAAAGCAAAGGTATTTCCAGGAACTGTCATGATGTATATACATTTATAATGAGTGGCAGGAAGCTGGGCTGTGGGGGGACACCTGGAGTATTACTAATGATGATTCCCTCAAAGTTTGGGAAAGTGCAAGAGAGACCCCTGTGGGCCTAAAAGATAAGGCCACCAACTATAACTGACAGAGGGTTGTTACAGACTGCATGAACCAGGAATATAAAAGGCCCTCCAAACAGAAGCTGAGGGCATTTTGGCATTGCATTGCATTTTGGGCACACTTCTGACACACAAGAGAAGCCAGACTGCAGACCAGTGGCTACAGAAAAATGTAAACTCTTGTAGAAACTCATTTATTTTTCAGGACTTTGATCACCCATGGACAGGGTAGAAACTAGACAGTTAAAACTTCACAGTACGTTTTTGATATATATTTTCCATCCTTTGTTTTGCTATTCTGTGACCAGAATTCTGAATTTTTTTGTTTGTAAAGATTGTATGATTATTTAAGTAATTTTAGTAAAAGCACGTTGCTTTTAAAATTGCCTGTGAGAGATCTGTGTGTGATTAAAAAGGTGGAAGGTTTATTCAATTCTGAGACCAGCCTGTAATTGCTAAAGTGCTACCATTCACTACCAAGACTAGGATCCTGAAAGGGAAGTCTGGGGCCCAAGTAGGGGAGATACTTTGGTCTCTGGAGGGTCTGTAAGGAGGAACTGGGTCGCTGCACCACCCATGGGAGAAGACACGATCAGGGTTACGCGAGCCAGCCTCGAAGAGCTCATAACGCCTTGGGTCTTCCTCACAGTACAGCAACCAAGGAGGGTTCACCCCAGCTACAGACTTGAGACTATATTTTACCTTACCTAGATTTTAAAGAGGAAGCCCTGGGACCTTGTGGCAAGTGTTCAGTTGTGAATGCAGTGAGCACTATAGGAGGACATGAGGAGGGTATTCCTGTTCCCCTGTCGTGGATTGCACTTAGGGATGGGTACTGTGAGCTCAGTGGACCTGGCCCCCAGGAGTGGGTTCATTACAGATCTGGTGGCATAATGGTGGTATCAGAGAGATATTGGGGGCACAGACATAGAGGTTGGATTCGAGGCCAGTGTATCAGATTGATAAACCGAAAACAATACACACACAAGCAGTGCAAAGATTTGGGGGGGAAAAAAACAATTTGGTTACAGTATAAAGTTCCCTACCCTGGTTTAAGTTTTTTTTTAGTGTCAGCGTAGCGGTAGTTAGGGAAGAAGATTGCTTCCAACTACAGTGAATACACTGCAGACAACCTAAGGCAGTTGTGTTAGGAAAGAGGGGTCCAGTACGAGAGGCGAATCAAAAAGAACATCATGGAGGTTCTCATGGCAGCCGAAGAGCAAGCAGTTGCCTCGAACCTTGAGTCAAGGCATGTGACTGAAAGAGACCAGACCTTGGGCGTGGGGGTGCCAAGGGATGTCGCAGTGTCCAGTCCCAGGGAGGAGGACAGTGAGACCAGAGGGGAACCCAGAGCCACAGCGCCAGGAGAAGATCACCACAGAGCTGGAGCTGGAAGGGATCAGGCTACAACTTGAACTGATTAAAGTGGAGCTGGAGCTAAGAAAATTTGAAGCCCAGCAGCAGAGGGAGTTCGAGCAGAAGAGGTTTGAAACTGGAGATGCAGGAAAAGTGGCACCAGAGAGAGGCCAAGGAAAAAGAAAAGCAGCGCCAGAGAGAGGTCAAGGAAAAAGAAAGGCAGCTTCAGAGAGAGGCTGAGGAAAAAGAAAGGCAGCGCCAGAGAGAGTTTGAACTGGAGAAGCTAAGACTCCAACGACCAGTGCCAGAGGAGGTGAGTGACAGGGGTGAACCTGAAACTCCAGGGCTAGGGTATGAGTTAAATTCCAAATTAATAGCTGAATTTAAAGATGGGGAGGATATGGATGCATTTTTGAATTTGTTTGAAAAAAGGTCTGTATCCAGGCCAAGATACCCAGGGAGTCCTGGAGCTTCCAGCTATCCCTGCTACTTACTGGTAAAGGGCATGAGATGCTAGGCTAAATGGACAATCAGGACAGTAGCAATTATAAGAAACTTAAAGCTGCTTTACTTAAAAGGTATGAATTAATCCCTGAGGCCTACAGGGTTAAGTTCCGTAGACTCAGAAAAAGCCCTGACATGAGCTTTGAGGAACACGCCACAAAGCAACGTCAGTTTTTAAAATGTTAGTAGGAGGGGGGTGGAAGCAAACTCTGTTGGGAAAATTGAGGAGGTTGTATTTTTAGAGCAGTTCTTCTGGGCTTGCCCAGCAGAGTTGAAAACCTGGCTAGAGGACTGAGATCCAAATACTACACAGCAAGCTGCTGAGCTCTTGGTTCGCTATGCCAGGAGCAGGCCTGCTCTGAAAGAAAGTGGGGCAGGTGTGGCAGGGCCAAAATGGAAAAGCGCACTTCCAGGGCAACTAAAGCCCTCACTGCCTCTGCTGAAAGGGGGAAGCCCCAAGTTACCAAAAAGAGATTTCTTGAATAAAAGAAATGATGACAGTTGGTTTTGTAAACAGCCAGGGCATACTGCTAGACAGTGTCCTAAAAAGGCACACAGTGGCCAAAGTGGTCCTCGAACAGAGGTGAGTGCACTGTGTATCCCTGAAAGCATGCCTGTAAACATGAGAGCACATACTCCCAGTTACTTTAAATGGGTTGCAGACCCGTGGGTTAAGGGACATGGGGGGGTCTTTACCTTAGTAAAAGAGGATTTGGTTGGGCCTGAACAGCTTATACCTAATCGGTTTGTAACAGTGAGGGGATTCATTGGGGAGGAGAAAACTCTGTCACTAGCTAGTGTTCTCCTGGACTAGGGTGAGACAGGAGAGAGGGTGCAAAAAATGGCAGTGGCGGATAACCTCTCCCTGGATGTGATTATAGGGAATAATCTATAGCAGGGGGTGGTCTGTGCGGTTATCTGCAGTCAGACGGCCAAGAGCATTTGTGATTCCATGAACCCCTCAGAATCCCTGGTGAAAAAAAAAAATAGGAGGCTGGTTCCCCAGCCTTTGTCTCCTGACCCGGAGAATAGTGAAGGGGAGGTAGGACTTCCCCAAGTAGCCATTCACAGAACTGCTACAGAAGGTTACTCTGAGGAGGGAGGGGTAACAAATGGTCAGAAGGTTAGGAATGGCAGTGACTCTGAATGCCCTGACGCGAGAGCTATGGACCCCAGTTTAGGAACTGAGGGGGATGTGTCCCATGCTTTGGGAAAATGTGAAGATTTTGCAGCTGCTCAAAGGACTGATCCTAGTTTGGAGCGGCTGAGGGCTTGTGCAGAATCTGACAGGACACAGGGAGGTGACATGAGACAGGGTATTTTGAGACAATGGACTGTTGTATGCGCAGGATGTGAGGACAGAGGGAGGGGTGATGGGCAGGCAGCTTGTCATTTCCCCAGTGGTATCGGGAGCGACTGCTCAAGGTCACTCATGATATCCCCATGTCCAGACATCTGGGCATCGCACATACCACTCTGCAATTGGCCCATAATTTCTATTGGCCCAACTTCACCCAGCAGGTGAAAGAATATTGCAGGTCTCGTCACTGGTGCCAACAGATAGGGAAGGCGGGTAGTAAAACCAAAGCTGCCCTAATTCCCTTGCCCATGGTGGAGGAGCCATTCCAGAGGGTAGAAATGGATATTGTGGGACCTTTGAGTAACCCAAGCTTCTCTGGGAAAAAGTTTATCCTGACAGTGGTTGATTACACCACCCGATTCCCAGAGGCAGTCGCCCTCTCCTCACTTAGGGCAAAGTGGCAGACGCCTTGCTAGGGATTTTCTCCTGTGTCGGGTTTCCTCAGGAGGTTATCTCTGATCAAGGGGTGTAGCTTCATGTCAGACCTGATGAAGTGTTTATAGGAGAAGTGTGGGGTGGTGCAGATACACATGACACCTTACCACCCATAAGTCAATGAGCTTGTGGAAAGGTTTAATGGTACTCTAAAATCAATGCTCCAAGTGTTTGCTGAACAGCATGGGAGGGACTTGGAGAAATACCTTCCCCACCTGTTGTTTACATACAGAGATGTACCCCAAGAGTCGACAGGGTTCTCCCCTTCAAACTCTTATACGGTCGTAGGGTGCTTGGGCCCCTAGACTTGATCTGGGAAGACTGGAAAGGCAAGCATGCCACCCAGGGAACTCCCATAGTGGAGTATGTCCTTAAGTTTAGAGAGAAGCTGAAGGCGCTTATGGGAGTGGCCAAGAGCAACCTGTCAGCTGCCCAGCAGAAGCAAAAAGTTTGGTACAATTGCAGAGCCAGAGCTCACTCATACAGTGCAGGTCAGGAAACCATGGTCCTAATTCCGGTCTGGAAGGACAAGCTGCTGGCCGAGTGGGCAGGACCATATAAGGTAGTCTGACAGGTCAATGATGTAAATTATATTGTGGAACTGCCTGACAGGAGACATACCCATAGGAGGTACCATGTCAACATGATGAAGCCATATGCAAATAGGGCCAACATGGTATTTGCAGTATGTAGTCCTAGGGAGGGAACGGACGAGGACGACCCCCTCCTGGACTTGCTAAGGAAAAGCAAGTAGGAGTCATCTGTGGAGGCAATCAAACTGTCACCCCAGTTGACCCCGGAGCAGTCCCAAGAAGTGAGGGAGGTTTTAGAGGACTTTGCCCTTTTGTTTACGACCAATCCTGGATGAACCCCCTTAGCAATACACGATGTAGACACAGGGACACAAGCGCCCATACAGCAGACAGCCTACCAGGTGTCTGAGGCTATCCTAAAGGACATTAGGAGGGAGGTGGAGGAAATGTTGGATTCTAACCCCAGGAATTCTTCAATATTCCTAACTCTTTGTAGTCAGCCTTTAAAATAGAACTGCCCAGAGACAGAACATTATGCTAATGATAGAACCTATCATTCGCTCGTGCCACTTATTCAAATGCTGCCCTTATCAACTGCTGCATTCTATTAACGCCTCAGATTTCATTCTCTGCCTGCCAAGTCAAGACGCCGCAGAGACTTCTCCTCACAGCCTTTCCTAAGTGTTTACTTAAAAAAATAAGTATTTCTTTTACTTTTTTCATTTGCTGCCTTTACTTTCTACTTTTTAGTAATCGCGCTAGTTTTAGTTAGAATAAAGTTTATTTTTGTGGTTCCTCGCAGTTCGGTATAACCGCTGTAGAACTGGGGTTTTAGATATTTTACCTTAAATTTTACTTGGTTTACAGTAGTAAAACTTTCCATATATTTCATATTGTTGGAACCGATATTTTAGGTTCATTTTCCTCAGATCCTGGTTTTCTTTGGAAATTCCTCAGTTCAGGAACCGAGCGTAACCGCTATTTAAAATATGAAAGTTTAACAGACTTTTTAAGTTAGCGGTTTCATCTTTTGGTTATTTTTTAAGAATGTAAGAAAAAACAAAGAAGAAAACTAGGCCTCCTGGGTTCAAAAACTGCACTCCGTGAGGAGAGGTGTTTGCCAAAGCAGACAACCACGATCAGTGTGTGGTCTGCCTTGTTGAACCCCATTTCACAGCTGACACTGAAATTTGCAAGTCTTTTCCACAGAAAACAATTGAAAATGTATGGAAAGACTTAGAAAGAAGTTGGCTTTGTCAGAACAGGGAGGTCAAGGCTCTGACCAGCCTATCCCTTCTAAAACCTCGGGTGAAACCACTGCTCTGAAGCAAAATACCCCGACAAGGGTGAACCTTCTACTGAAAAAGAATCAGTGAACCATTTGGAATACCGGTTCCGGCAAAAAAGCTGAAGAAAACAAAGCACACAGAAGCCCCGTCTGGAACACCAAAAGAGACTTCTGTAGTGCAAAGTGAGATGCCAACACCTGAGGCTATTGCTCAGGCAATACAAGTAATACAGGCTCTCCAAGGAGTTGTACCAGTTCTGGTTAGCCAGACACCAATTTAAACTCCAGTTAACCAACCGATACCTTTGGTTTGCCCCTCTCTCCAAGAGACGATGGAGTAAGAGGAGGAAGAAGATAATGGGGATTGATCCTACAGAACCTGAGGTATCCCCAGATCAGGAATTTGAATCACCACCTAGAAATACTGAGGATTTTTCCTCGCACTTTTCATTTGTGAGGAAAATGGTGGATGCCCTAGATATTGCCACTAATGAAGTGGTAGAGGATGAAGAGGAGGTTGAATACCTCGAGCTTATGGGCCTTACCCCAACCAAAAAGCTTTTGCTCCCCATGAATACATTTTTCAAAAAATATATTTTGAAAATACTTCAGACACCCAATACTGTGCCACCCGTGGACAAGAGGGCTGACAAGAAGTATCAAATAGACTGAGTTCTTATTCTCTCACACTGACCACCAAGGTGTTGTGCAGACAGCAGCCTGTGATAGGGCAAGGGTGCCTTTGGCATCTCACCCTCCTGAAAAAGATTCCAGAAGGATTGACCGCATGGCCAAAAAGGGCTACCTGTCAACTTCCCTGGCTATTAGGCCAATTATCAAGCCTACGCTGCACAGTACCAGACGTCACTGTGGCAATCAGTATTAGCTATGGCTGATAAGGCTCCCTCTGGCCTTTCAGCTGACCTGGCTGAGAATGCCAGGTGTGGGCTACAGGCTGCTAAATATCAGTTCTAAATGGCAGCAGATGCCAGCGACACCGCTGCCAGGTATATGGCCCTCTCGGTAGCATTCAGGAGATTTTCATGGCTTAGGGCTACAAGCCTCACACAGGATACCCAGGCAAAGGCTATGGATTTTCCTGTCGAAAACAATTCCCCATTTGAGGATAAAATGGAGGCCTACATGTAAAAGGTGGATGAGTACAAGGCCACCTATAAGAGTAATTCTGCCGAGAAAAAATCTTCACCTTCCACCAGACCCTATGGAAGGGAAAGCAGGGGTAGAGCTACTTACAGCAGGCCTTTTTATCAGGCTCAGGCTGTTTCTCAGTACCAGCAGTACCCTCAACAGATGGGGTGCTTCAGCGGTAGGGGAAGAAGGTGGTCTAGGCGTGGATCCCAGGCTGGACAGGCCCAGCCCCAGCCCAAGCAGAATCCCTGACTTAGTTGCCAAGGACACCCCCCAAGTTCCAGTAGGAGGCAGACTGGCTCACTACTTCCAGGCTCGGAAAAACATCACCACAGACAAGTGGAGGTAGAGAGTCAGGGTTTGTCCCTCAATTTCAAATCCTTCCCCTCTCTAAGAATAAGAGTATTCAAACCAGCTTCCAGTGCAGAAAGGAAGGAGGCTGCTGGAAGAGGAGATTTAAAACCTGCTTCTGTCAAGGGCAGTGGAACCTGTTCCTCCACAGCAAAAGGGAAAGGGTTTTACTCAAGATGCTTCCTCACCACAAAGAAAAATGGAGAGTGGTGGCTTATTCTAGATCTAAGACTACTGAACAGCCACCTGACAAAACCAAAGTTCAAAATGACAACTTTGGTAGTAATTCTGCCAACCCTCCAGAAAGAGAACTGGCTGGTGTCCTTAGATCTAATGGATGCTTACTTTCACATCCCCATAAGGAAGTCCCACAGAAAGTACCTCAGGTTCAGACTCCCATCAGGCCATTACCAGTTCTTAACACTACCTTTCGGCCTCACTTCAGCTCCAAGAGTGTTCACAAAGTGCCTGGCAGTGGTGATGGCTCACCTCAGAAGGTAAGGAGTCACAGTATTTCCCTACCTGGATGAGTGGCTGGTAGTGGGAAATTCTCTGCAACAGGTAAAGAATCACCTGCAGGTAACCTAGGAACTCTTGGAGTCCCTTGGGTTTTCTAACAAACATCAAGAAATCTGTCCTGGTACCAGTCCAAATGTTAAGCTTCATAGAAGCAGAGTTGGATACATTGAAAGGGAGGGCTTACCTGCCTCAGGACAGAGTAAGCAACACCCTACAGATTGCTGGCTCGTTCAGGCTAAACAAGCCAAAAACAGCAAGGCAGTTCCTGCAGTTGCGGGGCCATATAGTGGCAGCCACAGGCACAGTCCTGGGCTCCAGTTTCCAAATGAGAGACATACAGTTTCACCTCAGGGCACATTGGTGCCAAAGAAGAGACTCACTCTCCAAGCTGGTTCCAGTAACAAGAACATTACTGCAAGCTCTAGATTGGTGGATGGTAAGTGACAATTTGAGGGAAGGAGTCCCTTTCCAGCAAGAGCCCCCATCAGTGATTCTCGTCACAGGTGCATCACTGCTAAGGTGGGGTGCTCATCTGAGGGATCACACCATCCAAGGTGCCTGGTCAAGTGCAGAGTCACTCCAGCACATAAACCTACTGGAGTTCAGAGCAGTATTTCTAGCCTTGCAGGCCTTTGTACCTAAGGCCAAGGTGGTACAGATCAGAACAGACAATATCACAACAATGTACTACATAAACAAACAGGGAAGGACAAGGTCAAACCCCCTGTGCACAGAGGCAATGAAGGTGTGAAGCCTGGCTTACTCACTTCAAGTCTCATTGTGGGATATTCATCTTCCAGGGAAAGACAACACCCTGGTGGATGCCCTGAGTCGCATCAACCAGGGCCATCATGAGTGGGCCCTGAACAGGCAGGTGTTGGAGGTAGTGTTCAGAAGGTGGGGCACCCCAGAGATAGACCTCTGCATCCCACGAGAACCACCACCTGCCACAGTACTGTTACAGACCACCAGCCAGGGGTACAATACCCTTGGATGCTCTGACCCTGGATTGGTCACAGGAGGCAGCTATATGCCTTCCCTCCTTTTCCACTGATCTTCAGAGTTCTGATCAAACTTGGATCCCAACCAGCATCAATGATTTTGATAGCACCAGATTGGGCCAGGCAGCCATGGTACACCTTGCTGCTCTCCATGTCTGTGGCCAAACCAATACACCTCCCTCAAAGACACAACCTGTTGACTTCCAACCAGGGAGGATCCTGTACCCGAAACTCAGACTCAAGGCATAGCTCTTGAGGACTTACAATATGCAGGCTTGCATTTCTCAGAAAGTGTCCTGAATGTCTTAAGGGGTTACAGGAAGCCCTCTACTAAGAAAATCTATGCTTCTGAATGGAAGAGAATTTCTGTTTTTTGTTCCACCAATGATGTGATACCGACACAGGCAGGAATTCCAGCCTTGCTGGATTGTTTTACCCATTTGCATTCCTTGGGCTTGCAGCCCACTACTTTGAAGGTCCATCTGGCTTCAGTATCTCCTTACATCTCAGCAGGGAAGGGTATCTCCATGGCATCTATCCATATTTTCAAAAAGTTCTTCAAATGTCTGGTCCACCTGCACCCCCTCACAGGGAACCAGTGCCAGTGCTGAACCTTAATGTATACATTGCCAAGCTCATGGGTCCCCCATTTGAGCCAATGGCATCAGCTTACTTGAAATATGTCACCTGGAAAACAGTGTTCCTGGTGGCAGTCACTTCAGCCAGAAGGATTAGTGAGCTTCAGGCCTTGTGCCTTGCACAGGACTACATCTCATTCCATAGAGACAAGGTAGTGCTTAGAACCAATAGGAAATTCCTTCCCAAAGTGGTTTCTGATTTCCACTTGAATCAGTCCATTACTCTGCCAGTCTTTTTCACTGAACACTCTAGCTCAGGTGAACAAAGACTCCATAGTCTCAAAGTTGAGAGCTTTGAGTTGCTACATAACACTCACCAAGGATCATAGGCAGGACAGACAGCAGCTGTTCCTGACCTTTGGGTATGTGGGTAAAGGAAATCCAGCATCTAAAATAATAATTTCTCACTGGATAATCCAATGCATCCAGTTCTGTTATTTGAAAGCTGGAAAGGAGCCCCCAGCAGGACTAAGGGCCCATTCCACAAGAGGCACAGCTACTTTGGCAGCTGCCAGGAATGTCCCATTGTTAGAGATCTGCAAAGCAGCTATCTGAAGGGCAATACACACCCTTACAAAGCATTATAGCCGGGACACCCTGTCAAGGAATGATGCCAGGTTTGGCACAGCAGTGCTGCAGAGCCTATTTCCAAACTAGGTTATTGGGCTCACCTTCAAAGGTACTGCTTCTTAGTCTGCACAGAGTTATGAATATTGAAGAATTTCTGGGGTTAGAATAAAAAATTACTCACCATAGTAATCTTGTTTCTTCCAAGGTATTCTTCAATGTTCATAACTCTCCCACCCCCACCCTGCATCCCCTTCTAGAACCAGTGGCCTTTCAAACAACATGAAGTCTTGCTGTATTCTGACAAGTACAGTTAGCCCCAGCCTTTAAACTGCCCCGCCGAACAATGAGTTAACTTTTCTATTCATGGCATAGAATGTTCATCTCGAGCTCGGTTGATGTCTCTGCCTGTTGTTATCTGGAACCGGAAATCACAGATTCTTTACTTCACCACACTGAACAGTCGCTCTGGAGATTTCTCCTGCTGCTCGGTTCAAAGTCGGTTGAAGTGTCAGTTTTCGGTCGGTTTTACTGAAATTTTGTTTCGCGTAGTCGGTTCAAGTCTCTGTCTGTGGTACCGTGAGTACTGGATAGGGTTTGTCCTGTTTTCTGTGGAATTTGTAAAGTGTGGATCGGTTCGCTGAACCGATCATTCAGGTAAATTTTTTTGTACTTACTTTAGTGTGGTTACGGTCTGTATCAGTTATAAAAACGGTTTTAGTATCGTTTTTTCCAAGACTATGGACACGGTCAGGAAGTATAGGGGAGTCTTGCTCGGCGGTTGCCGAAAAAGGGTAGTTTGGTTAGGTTGGCCATGTCTGAGAAACCCAAGAAAAACCGGGCCCACTGGGTTTCAACACTGCAGTGTGTGTGGGGAGGTCTTTGCTAAGGCCGATCCCCACACCACCTGTGTTTATTGTTTGGGGTTTGACCACCTTGATTCAGACTGCCACATTTGTAAAAATTTTCCCAAATCTACCCTGGAAAAGAGATTAGGTAGACTGAGGGAAAGGGAGGCCGAGAAGTCCGCTGACCCAGATGGCCAGCCCGGTTCGGTTCCAACCGAACCAGAAGGAGTGCCCTCTGACCAGGGCGATACTTCTTCGGGCAAAAGGAGAGCCGATTCCGAGGAATCTTTTCTGAGAAAAAGAAAATGCAAAGACAAATCGACCGGTTCGGATCCAGAATCTCATACTCCGACCACTGAAGGAATAGCCAAAGCGATTCATATTGTGGAATCGCTTCGCCCGGTTCCGACTGATCCGGCACCTTTTGGCAGGGGCTCGGTTCAGTCGGTTCCCCCGGTTCAAGATTATACCCTGGAAGAATTTTATGAACCGGAGTTTGAGGAGGAAGGAGAGTTGGAAGATAATTATGGTGATGGTGAAAGTCTGGATGTGCCTATTGACCTGGACATCTCTCCAGACAGACCTTCAGGTGTTTCTCCTCCTAGTCTTTCTGAGTCCCCTTCACACTTCATGTTTTACAGAAAGGTGGCTGATACCCTCCAGCTTCCTGTGGAGGAGGCAGTGGAGGATCAAGAGGAGCCTGACTATGCAGAGATGATGGACATCCCAGAGTCCAGGAGACTGTATATTCCCCTCCACAAATCTTTTGGGAAACGGACACAAAGAATTTTTAAGTCTCCCAATTCCATACCTCCTGTAGATAGAAGAATGGACAAGAGGTATACTCTTTCAGGCTCAGATACAGAGTTCCTTTATCAGCAATGCAGTCATGTTGGGGTTGTACAGGCTGCTACCTGTGATAAGGCAAGCATTCCCTTGGCATCACCCCCCCAGACAAGGACTCCAGGAAGATTGATGCCATGGCAAAGAAGCAGTACATGGCATCTTCCTTGGGACTCAGGCAGGTGAATTATATGGCCTATGCAGCCAGGTACCAGAAGTCCAGGTGGGACACTGTACTGGCACTGGCTAAACAGGCTTCCCCCCAGCTTGCCAAGGAGCTGGAGGAGGTGGCTGCAGATGGGATTGAGGCATCAAAAGTTCAGTTTCTTGCTGCTGTGGACTCCAATGATATATCATCAAGAGTCATGGCTACATCTGTGGCTCTTCGGAGAATGGCTTGGCTCAGATGTACTCGCCTCTCACAGGATACCCAGGCTAAGGCCATGGATTTTCCTGTAGTGGGTAATTCTCTGTTTGGGGAGCAGACAAGAGAATTACATGAAGACAATGGACGAATACAGGACCACTTACAGGAGTGCCCAGGCCAAGGAAAGGCAGGCAACTCCTCAAAGGCAGCAGTACAGGGGCAGGGGCAGGCCTTTCCAAAGGCCTTTTTACCAAGCACAGGCCTCTTCTTCCTTTTCACAGAGGGGGTTCTTCAGAGGGAGAGGCAGAAGGGGGATGAGCAGGCCTGCATCCACCCCTCGGCCTAAAGCCCCTGCCAAGCAGACACCCTGATGGGTCTGCCCGGTTGATTCTCCTATCCCATTAGGGGCAGGCTGGCTACTTGTCCAGGACTGGATGTCTCTCACATCAGACGTGGGTCCTGAAGTAGTAAGCCTGGGACTGGTTCTCAGCTTCAAAAAATTTCCCAAGATGAGAGCCAGATCTTTTCCACCTGCAAATCTCTCAGAGACCCTTGCCCTAGAGGCAGAGGTTTCTTCTCTTCTAGCTCTAAGAGCTATAGAGAGAGTACCTACCCTACACTGGGACAAAGGACTGTATTCCAGGTACTTCCTAACCCCCAAAAAGACAGGAGAGTGGCGACCCATCCTGGACTTAAGATACCTGAACAAACATCTTTTAAAGCCAAAGTTCAAGAGGATAACTCTGGGAATTATCCTTCCCTCTCTAAGGCCAGGGGACTGGCAAGCCTCCCCCGACCTCAAAGATGCCTACTTTCACATTCCCATCAGGTGCTCCCACATAAAGTACCTCAGGTTCAAGTTGCCATCAGGCCACTATCAGTTCAGAGCAATGCCCTTTGGCCTAACCTCAGCCCCAAGGGTCTTCACAAAGTGCCTGGCAGTAGTTGTTGCCTTCCTAAGAAGACAAAAGATTTCCATTTTCCATATTTGGATGACTGGCTCATAGTGGCCAGTCCCAGACCAAGTCAAGTCACACCTGCAAGTGACCCAGCAAGTGCTCACTTCTTTAGGATTTCTTCTCAACCTACCAAAGTCAGTTCTCGTACCAGTGCAGCTCCTCACCTTCATAGGGGCAGAGCTGGATATGGTAAAAGCAAGAGCCTTCCTTACCCTGGAAAGGGCAAGAGCTCTCATGGAACTGGCCTCTTCATTCAGCCTTCGGGTGTCTCGACCAGCAAGGCATTTCCTTCAGCTTTTGGACCACATGGCAGCATCTACAGCAGTGGTCCAAGGCACAAGATTCCAGATGAGGGACATTCAGTTCCACTTAAGAGCTTTTTGGTCCCAAAGAAAGGATTCCCTTACCAAATTAATCCCAGTGACTCGAACTCTGATCCAAGCCGTGCAATGGTGGCAGGATCTGGACAATTTGAGGCAAGGGGTTCCATTTGCCACTCAGTCTCATTCAGTGGTCCTTACCACAGATGCTTCCCTGCTGGGCTGGGGAGACCATTTGGGGGACTTCACCACCCAGGGACTGTGGTCGCCTCAGGAATCTCTTCTACACATCAATCTCTTGTAACTCGGGGCAGTGTTTCTGGCACTGCAAGCTTTTTCCAAATCAGTACAGAACAAGGTGGTTCAGGTCAGAACAGACAACACCACCACCATGTGGTACATCAACAAGCAAGGAGGCACTCGGTCTACGGCCTTGTGCACAGAAGTAATGAGGTTGTGGTCCCTGGATTATTCCCTGCAAACATCTCTGATAGCAGTTCACCTTCCAGGAAAGGACAATGTCCTATCAGATGCACTGAGCAGAATATCTCAGGACCACCACGAATGGGCCCTGGACCCTCTGGTGTTGAAGGTGATTTTCTCAAGATGGGGCACTCCAGAGATAGATCTTTTTGCAGCCCCAGACAATCACCAACTTCCTCTCTTTTGTTACAGACCCCCAGTCTTGGGCTCAGTCCCCCTAGATGCTCTGATTCTGAACTGGGAAGGGACATTTCTGTATGCTTTTCCCCCCTTCCCTCTCCTGTTCAAAGTGTTAGTCAAGATAAGGTCACAACCTTGCAAAGTGATTCTGATTGCTCCAGACTGGGCCAGGCAGCCATGGTATCCCTTGTTACTGTCCCTAGCAGTCCATCTTCCCCTGTCTCTTCCCAGGAATTACAGCCTGTTAACATCCTCTCAGGGGAGGATTTGGTACCCCAATCTTCAGTCTCTCAATCTCAAGGCTTGGCTCTTGAAGAGTTAGAGTTTGCAGATCTGCATCTTTCCCAAGGGTTCTGGATATCCTCAAGGCTTCTCGAAAGCCCTCCACCAGAAAGACTTACAACTCCAAATGGAAAAGATTCAGCATTTGGTGTTCTAAGAAGAATATTTCTCCAGACACTGCTGAATTGCCTACAGTTCTGGATTATATGGTCCATCTCAATGGCCTAGGCCTCTGACCAGCTACTCTCAAGGTACACTTGTCAGCTGTTTCTGCTTTCCTGTCAGTAGGCGAGTCTTCCTCACTGTCATCCCACCCTATATTCTGTACGTTTTTCAAGGGATTGCTTCACACCAATCCACCCTTTAGGGATCCTGCTCCTGCTTGGGATCTTAATGATTGCATTGCTCAGCTTATGCAACCCCCTTTTGAACCTTTGTCCTCAGTAGAGCTTAAGTACTTGACTTGGAAAACTGTCTTTTTGGTAGCCATTACTTCTGCTAGACGTATCAGTGAATTGCAAGCCTTGTCAGTGGAACCTGATTTCATCTCTTTTCACAGAGATAAAGTGGTCCTTAGAACTAACAGAAAGTTCTTGCCTAAAGTGGTTTCAGATTTCCACCTGAATCAGTCTATATATCTCCCTGTTTTCTTCACTGATCATTCTTCCTTGGGAGAGAGGAGGCTACACAGTTTGGATGTTAAAAGAGCCCTTAGCTACTACATAGAGCATACCAAGGGTCACAGGTTTGACTCCCTCCAGTTGTTCCTCACTTGTGGAGAGTTGGGAGGGCAAACCTGCCACCAAGAGATCTATTGCCAGGTGGATTGTATCTTGTATACAATTCTGCTATGAAAAACTGGTAACACTCCACCCTCAGGCCTGAGGGCTCATTCCAGAAGAGGTACAGCTGCTTCCCTGGCTGCTGCCAGGGATATCCCTCTTTTAAAAATTTATCAAGCAGCCACCTGGAAAACAGTCCATACTTTTACCAAGCATTACTCTCTGGATATCCAGGCTAGGAGTGATGCTCGGTTTGGCACAGCAGGACTTCAGAGCCTATTCCCAAAGTAGTTTCTGTCCCTCCTCCATGGAGATACTGCTTGGTAGTCTGCACTTGTCAGAATACAGCAAGACTTCATGTTGTTTGAAGAAAAAATTACTCACCTTAGTAATTATGTTTCTTCTAGTGGAGTTTTGCTGTATTCTGACCTGCCTCCCCTCTCAGAACCTAGATTTTTTGGGATGTGGGTGGGCAGGCGCAGTGTTGCACCCTAGGGGTGCCCCCTTTACACCCTCTGTTCTCATGGGGTGAGATGTTATTTCATTTGATTGTTTTTTGTGTTTGGGTTTCCTGACTTGAGTCTTCCTTTGAGAACCCAAAACATTATTTCAAACAACATGAAGTCTTGCTGTATTCTGACATATGCAGTGATGTCCAACCTTTGAACTGCCCCGGAGAGGAAAGTGTTAACTTTCCATGCAAGGCATGGAACGCTGAGCTCGAGCTCGGTTGAGACTCTGTCTGTTGTTGTTTGAACTCAAACCGCCAGATTCTTTACTCCGCCTCACTGAACAGTCGCTCCGGAGATTTCTCCTTTGCTCGGTTCAATTTAGTCGGTTAAAGTGTCGTTTTTTCCTCAGTTTCAACAAATTGAATCCGTTTAACCTGTCGGTTCAGTCTCTGTCTGTGGTATCATGAGTACTAGATAGGTTTATTATTGTTTCTTCTGTGTGGAACTTGTAAACGTTGGATCGGTTCCGTTTGAACCGATCAGGTTTGTTCAAAAAAGTTTGTTCTATTTTTAGAGTGTGGTAACCGGTCCTTATTGGTTCTAAAAAAAAAGTTTCATTATGTTTTTTTCCACGACCCATAACACGGTCAGGAACCGATAAGGGTGTCTTGCCTGGTGGATTGCCGAAAAAAGGGTAAGTTTGGTTAGGACTGGCCATGTCTGAGAAACCCAAGAGAAAAACCGGGCCCACTGGGTTTCAACACTGTAGTGTGTGTGGGGAAGCCTTTGCTAAGACTGACCCCCACACCACCTGTGTTTATTGTCTGGGGTTTGACCACCTCGATTCAGACTGCCAGATTTGCAAAAATTTCCCTCAGCTACCCTTGAAAAGAGAGTTGGTAGGCTCAGGGAAAGGGAGGCCAAAAAGTCCGCTGACCTGGATGGCCATCCCGGTTCAGTTCCAACCGAACCAGAAGGAGTGCCCTCTGACCAGGGCGAAACTTCTTCGGGCAAAAGGAGAACCGACTCTGAGGAGTCTGTTCCGGTTAAAAGAAAAAGAAGGGATAAATCAGCTGGTTCGGATCCACAAGTTCTTTCCTGACCGCTGATGAAATAGCCAAAGTGATAAAGATTGTTCAATCGCTAACCCGGTTCTGACTGAACCGGCACCATCGGTTAGGGGCTCGGTTCGGTCAGTTCCCCTGGTTCCAGATTATAATTTAGAGGATTTTTATGAACTGGAGGAGGAGGAAGAGGAAGGAGAGTATGAGGATAGTGATGGTGATTTTGAAAGTCTGGATGTGCCCATTGACCTGGACATCTCCCCAGACAGACCTTCAGGGGTTTCCCCTCCTAGGCTTTCTGAGTCCCCTTCCCATTTTATGTTTTACAAAAAAGTGGCTGAAACTCTTCAGCTTCCTATGGAGGAAGCACTAGAGGATCAGGAGGAGCCTGATTATGTTGAGATGATGGACATCCCAGAGTCCAGGAGACTGTCTATTCCCCTCCATAAGTCTTTTGGGAAACAGACAAACATTTTAAAGATTCCTAATTCTATACCTCCTGTGGACAAGAGAATGGACAAGAGGTATACTCTCTCAGGCTCAGATGTGGAGTTCCTTACCCAGCAATGCAGCCATGTTGGGATAGTGCAGGCTGCTGCCTGTGATAAGGCAAATATACCCTTGGCTTCAGACCCCCCAGATGAGGACTCCAGGAGGATTGATGCCATGGCAAAAAAACAGTACATGGCAGCATCTTTGGGACTCAGGCAGGCTAATTATATGGCCTATACAGCTAGATACCAGAAGTCTAGATAGGACACTGTAATGGCTCTGGCTAAACAGGTCCCTGGCCAGCTTGCCAAGCAGCTGGAGTAGGTGGCTGCAGATGGTATTGAGGCATCCAAGGTGCAATTTCATGCTGCAGTAGACTCCAATGATGTTTCATCTAGAGTTATGGCTACATCTGTGGCCCTTCGTAGGATGGCTTGGCTCAGATGTACTAGCCTGTCTCAGGATACCCAGACTAAAGCCATGGATTTTCCTGTTGTGGGTAATTCTCTGGGGAGCAAACAGAGAACTACATGAAGAAAATGGATGAATACAGGACCACCTATAGAGTGCTCAGGCCAAGGAAAGGCAAGCCACTCCCCAGAGGCAGCATTCAGGGCAAGGGCAGGCCTTTTCATAGGCCTTTCTACCAAGCCCAGGCCTCCTCTTCCGCCTTTGCCCAGAGGGGGTTCTTCAGAGGGAGAGGCAGACGGATACAAGCAGGCCTGCTACCACCCCTCAGCCTAAAGCCCCTGCCAAACAGGCACCCTGATGGGTTTGCCCGGGCCGATTCTCCACCACCTGTAGGGGGCAGGCTGGCTTACTTTGTCCAGGACTGGATGTCTTTAACATCAGACAAATGGGTCCTGGAAATAGTAAGCCAGGGACTGGTTCTCAGCTTCAAAAAATTTCCCAAGATGAGAACCAGATCCTTTCCAGCTGCAAATCCTTCAGAGGCACTTGCTCTAGAGGCAGAGGTCTCTTCCCTCTTGGCTCTGAGAGCCATAGAAAGGTTCCACCCCTACATAAGGGAAAAGGATTGTACTCCAGGTACTTCCTAACTCCCAAAAAAGACAGGAGAATGGCAGCCCATCCTGGTTCTCAGATATTTAAACAAGCACCTTTTAAAGCCAAAGTTCAAAATGGTGACTCTGGGAATAATTCTACCCTCTCTAAGGCCAGGAGACTGGCTAGTTTCCCTGGACCTCAAGGATGCCTATTTCCACATTCTCATCAGAAGCTCCCACTGAAAGTACCTCAGGTTCGAGTTGCCCTCAGGCCACTATCAATTCAGAGCAATGCCCTTTGGCCTAACTTCAGCTCCAAGGGTGTTCACAAAATGCCTGGCAGTAGTGGTTGCTTTCCTAAGGAGAAAAAAGATCTCCATCTTTCCATACCTGGACGACTGGCTCATAGTAGGTCAGTCTCTAGACCAAGTCAAGTCACACCTACAGATAACTCAGCAACTGCTCACTTCTCTAGGATTCCTTCTGAATCTTTCAAAGTCAGTTCTAGAGCCTGTGCAGCTCCTCACCTTCATAGGGGCAGAGCTGAATACATTAAAGGCAAGAGCCTTCCTTCCCCTGGACAGGGCAAGGACCCTTGTCACACTGGCCTCTTCATTCACCCTCCAGGTGTCTCGACCAGCAAGGCATTTTCTGCAGCTCCTGGGCCACATGGCTGCCTCTACAGCAGTGGTCCAAAGAGCAAGATTCCAGATGAGGGACATTCAGTTCCACTTAAGAGCCTTCTGGTCCCAGAGAAAGGATCCTCTGGCCAAACTAATCCCGGTGACTCGAACCCTGATCCAGGCTTTGCAATGGTGGCAGGATCAGGACAATCTAAGACAAGGAGTTCCCTTTGTCACTCATTCTCATTCTCTAATCCTTACCACAGATGCCTCCCTCTTGGGCTGGGGAGCCCACTTGGGGGACCTGGCCACCCAAGGGTTGTGGTCACCTCAAGAATCTCTGCTTCACATCAATCTCTTAGAACTCAGAGCAGTGTTTCTAGCACTTCAAGCTTTTTCCAAGTCTGTTCAGAACAAAGTAGTTCAGATCAGGACAGACAATACCACCACAGTGTGGTACATCAACAAGCAAGGGGGGCACTCGGTCTATGGCCTTGTGCACAGAGGCAATGAAGTTGTGGTCTCTGGCCTATTCCCTGAATACCTCTTTCATAGCAGTGCACCTCCCAGGGAAGGACAATGTCCTGGCAGATGCTCTCAGCAGGATATCTCAGGGCCATCACAAATGGTCCCTAGATCCCCTGATTTTGAAGGTGATCTTCTCCAGATGGGGCACCCCACAGATAGATCTTTTTGCAGCCCCAGACAATCACCAACTTCCTCTTTTTTGCTGCAGGCCCCCAGTGTTGGGCTCAGTCCCCCTGGATGCCCTAGTTCTCAATTGGGAAGGGAAGTTCCTGTATGCTTTTCCCCCCTTCCCTCTCCTGTTCAAGGTGCTAGTCAAAATCAGGTCTTAACCCTGCAAAGTGATTCTGATTGCTCCAGACTGGGCCAGACAGCCCTGGTACCCTCTCTTGCTGTCCTTAGCAGTCCGCCTTCCCCTGTCTCTTCCCAGGAATTACAACCTGTTAACATGTTCTCAGGGGAGGGTCTGGTGTCCGAATCTCAAATCTCTCAATCTCAAGGCCTGGCTCTTGAAGAGTTAGAATTTGCTGATTTGCATCTCTCTCAAGCTGTTCTGGATATTTTAAAGGCTTCTCGAAAGCCTTCCACCAGAAAGACTTACAACTCAAAATGGAAAAGGTTTACTATTTGGTGCTCTGGAAAGCATATTTCTCCAGAGTCTGCTGGGTTGCCTACAGTCCTTGACTATATGGTTCATCTCAATAGCTTGGGACTCAGACCAGCCACACTTAGAGTGCATCTGGCAGCTGTCTCTGCCTTCTTGTCAGCAGGCAAGCACTCTTCCCTTTCAGCTCATCCTGTATTCTGTAAGTTCTTCAAGGGATTGCTGCATACCAATCCTCCCTTCAGGGACCCTGCCCCTGCTTGGGACCTTAATGTTTGCATTGCTCAGCTTATGCAACCCCCTTTTGAGCCTGTGTCCTCAGCAGAGCTTAAGTACTTGACTTGGAAAACTGTGTTCTTGGTAGCCATTACTTCTGCCAGACGCATAAGTGAGTTACAGGCCCTGTCAGTGGAGCCTGATTTTATCTCTTTCCATAGAGATAAGGTGGTCCTCAGGACTAATAGGAAGTTTTTGCCTAAGGTGGTTTCAGATTTCCACCTTAACCAGTCTATGTCTCTTCCTGTTTTCTTCACTGACCATTCCTCCTCTGGGGAGAGGAGGCTGCACAGCTTGGATGTGAAAAGGGCTCTTAGCTACTACATAGAGCGCACCGAGGGTCACAGGTTTGACTCCCTCCAACTGTTCCTCACTTATGGTGAGGTTGGTAAGGGAAAACCTGCCACTAAGAGATCTATTGCCAGGTGGATTGTCTCTTGTATACAATTTTGCTATGGAAAATTAGGTAGGATTCCACCCTCAGGCCTGAGGGCTCACTCTACCAGAGGTACAGCTGCTTCCCTGGCTGCTGCCAGGGGTATTCCTATCTTAGAGATTTGTCAAGCAGCCACCTGGAAAACAATACATACTTTCACCAAGCATTACTCTCTGGATAACCAGGCTAGGAGTGATGCTCGGTTTGGCACAGCAGTGCTTCAGAGCCTATTCCCGAAGTAGCTTCTGTCCCTCCTCCATGAAGGTACTGCTTGGTAGTCTGCATATGTCAGAATACAGCAAGACCTCATGTTGTTTGAAGAAAAAATTACTCACCTTAGTAATGTTGTTTCTTCTAATGGAGTCTTGCTGTATTCTGACCTCACCCCCTGCCTCCCCTCTCAGAACCTGGGTTTTGGGATGTGGGGGGTGCAGCAACAGTGTTGGCACTCTGGAGGTGCCCCCTTTTTCTCACCCTCTTAATTTGGGTGTGTGTGTTGTGTTTTGTTTTATTTTTTTGGGTTTCCTGACTTGAGTCTTTGCCTTGGAACCAAAAAATATTTTTATTATATTTAGTAGCCAGTTCGCTAGTGTGAGTTTACAGTTTCCACACAGGACACCCAGTGAGTATAGCTCGTAAAGATCTGGCGGTTTGAGTTCAAACAACAACAGACAGAGTCTCAACCGAGCTCGAGCTCAGCGTTCCATGCCTCGCATGGAAAGTTGACTCTTTCCTCTCCGGGGCAGTTCAAAGGTTGGACATCACTGCATATGTCAGAATATAGCAAGACTCCATTAGAAGAAACAACATTACTAAGGTGAGTATTTTTTTCTTTTCTGCCAGTTGGCTAGTTAAAAATTTTACAGTTTCCACACAGAACACCTAGTAAGTTTTGCTCGTAAAGATCTGACGGTTGCAGTTCGAATAACAACAGGCAGAGACATCAACCGAGCTTGAGATGAACATTCTATGCCATGCATAGAAAAGTTAACCCATTGTTCTCCGGGGTAGTTTAAAGGCTGGGGCTAACTGCACTTGTCAGAATATAGCAAGACTCCACTAGAAGAAACATAATTACTGAGGTGAGTAATTTGTTCCTGTGCCCCAAGCTGAATAACAATCTGAAAGGGTGCCACACACTGGCATAGTTTGCTTTTGTGTCCCGTTGGGCATTGTTTCCTTCTTCAGGTACTCTGACATTCATAAGGTTTGTTTTCCCCTATTGGGAGTTTAGTTAATGTAGGTTAGTTATAATTGTTAGTAGGTATCTTTTTGGATGGTCCTTTTCCTTGCAGGCTCACCATGAATCTGAGGCATTAATAGAATGCAGCAGTTTGTAAGGGCAGCATTTGAATAAGTGGCTTGAGCCAATGATAGGTTCTATCATTAGCATAATGTTCTATCTCTGGGCAGTTCTACTTTAAAGGCTGACTGCAAAGAGTTATGAATACTGAAGAATGCCTTGGAAGAAACAAGATTACTATGGTGAGCAATTTTGTCTTTAGGGGTAATCCAGAAATCCCACAGTTCCTGGGCCTCACCCGTAGTCCTCGTTCCCAAGCTGATGGCTTTACTCACTTTTGTGTGGACTATCATGGACTCAGTGCAGTTACGAAGGTTGATGCCCACCCAGTGTCATGGATGGACAGACTACTAGACAAATTGGGAGGGGTGACATACCTTACCACAGTTGACTTGATGAAAGGGTACTGGCAGGTGGAGTTAACAGCCAGAGCTAGAGAATGATCAGCCTTCATCACTCCAATAGGATTATTCAAATTCTGGGTAATTCCTTTTAGAATGAAGAACGCCCCTGCCACTTTCCAAAGGCTGGTCAACCAGGTGTTACATGGTACTGAAGAGTACGAGTGGCTTATCTGAATAATATTGCCATCTTCATTACCAGCTGGAAGGAACATCTGCCCCAGCTGAAGGAAGTGTTGGGCAGGATACAGATGGTGGCGCTCAGTGTAAAGGCTGAAAAGTGCCATGTGGCTATGGCGGAGGTGGCATATCTAGGCCATGTAGTGGGGTGAGGGCAGCTTCATCCCAGTCAAGCAAAGATTGAGGTGATAGATGCATGGCCCATGTCAGAAACCCAGAAGCAGGTTAGAGCTTCCTAGGGACTGCAGGGTATTACCAAACATTTGTGTCCAATTACAGTACCCTGGTGGCTCCCCTATCTATCTTGCTAAAGAAAAAACAACCCAAAAGGGTAAAGTGGGAGCCAGCCTGTGAACGAGCCTTTGCACAGTTAAAAGAGGCACTGTGCAGTATCCCTGTGTTGGCCAGTCCAGATTACACTAGACGGTTTGTAGTACAGACCAGTGCCTCGGATATGGGGATTGGAGCAGTCCTCAGTCAGATATCTAATCAGGGAAAAGACCACCCAACAGTGTACCTGAGCAAGAAGTTACTTCCCTGGGAGCAGGCATACTCCACAGTTAAAAAGGAATGCCTTGCGCTGGTATGGGCCCTGAAGAAATTAGAGCCGTACCTCTATGGAAGACGCTTCAAGGTACAGACCGATCACAACCCCCTGTTGTGGTTAAATCAGATGGGGGGGAAAACAAATGGACGGGTACTCCGATGGAGTATTACCCTACAGCCCTACGACATGACAATTATGCACTGGGCCGGGTCAGCCAACGCAAATGCAGATGGCCTAACTCGCCAGTTAGAACAGTAAACAGAATTATGGAAACTACAATACGACAGAGGTATGTTCCCATGAATTCAGTCTAAGGAGGGAGGGAGGGACGTGGTAATTTATCCACTGCTACACATTACAGACATATTGTTCATAGAATCATAGAAGCTTGACAGCAGAAAAGGATCATGTGGCCCATCTAGTCTGCCCTTTTTTCTCCTACACCTCCCCCTCCCTGCCAGCCCCACCTTCCCCCCAATACTTAGCCCCATATGCTTGTTCCATACCCTCTTGGATTCTTCCACTGATTTAGCCCCCACCACTCCATCTGGTAGTCTGTTCCAGGGATCCACCACCCTCTCCGTGAAGAAACGCCCTCTCACATTTCCCCTGTATCTTTTTCCTTTAAGTCTGAGGCTGTGCCCTCTAGTTCTGGCCCCCTCCTTCCTCTTAAGTAAACCTTTTTCTCTCACTTTGAGACCCTTTACATATTTAAAAATTTCAATCATGTCTCCCTTTTCCCTCCATGTCTCCAGCGTGTACAGATCCAGCTCCTTACACTTCTGCTCATATGACTTTCCCTGCATACCCTGCACCATCTTGGTTGCCCTTAAAACAACATGAAGTCTTGCTGTATTCTGACTAAATGCAGTTATCCCCAGAACTTGAACTGCCCCGGAGAGTAAAGAGTTAACTATATGCAGAAGCATGTAACGTTAAGCTCGAGCTCGGTTTTCAAACCTCTGTCTCTAGCACTCTGAAGTGTAACCGTCAGATTTTTTTACTCCGCCTAACTGTGAAGTTGCTCCGGAGATTCCTCCTGCACTTCGGTTCGGTATCAGTTGAAATCGGTTGGTTTTACCTAACCATTTCTTTATTTTGGTCTTCTTACCTCTGTCTCGGTAACAATAAGTGGTAGTAGTAGGTAGTTATTGTATTATTGTGGAAATTGTTTTTTTGCCTTCGGTTCTTCTCCAGTCGGTCTGGTTTGGAACCGAACCCCATTCTATTTCTGTCTTGTTTCTAAATATTACTGTGGTTTCCGGTAGTCATCAGTTCCTAAAAAAATTCTGATTTCCGTTATTTTTTTAATCGACCCGTGACACGGTTGGAACCGATCATTTTTTAGTTGCCTGGTGTAATAGCTGGTAAGGGTAACTTTTCAGTATTCTGGCATGTCTGAGAAACCCAAAAAGAAAACCGGTCCCACTGGGTTTCAGCACTGTACCGAGTGTAAGGAGGCCTTTCCCAAGGCCGACCCTCACCTCGTCTGTGTTTACTGTCTGGGGTTTGACCACCTCAAAGAAGACTTCCAAATATGTAAAAACTTTCCCAAAGCCACTCTGGAAAAATGTTTGAGTAAGCTAAGGGAGAGGGAGGCCGAGAAGTCCGCTGACCCGGATGGCCAGCCCGGTTCGGCAGTTGCCGAACCTGAGGGGGTGCCCACTGACCTGGGCGATATCTCCTCAGGCAAAAGGAGAGCCGATTCTGTGGAATCGGTTCCTAGCAAAAGGAAACAAAAAACAGCTGGTTCGGATCCTACTTACCATGGTCCGTCCGCTGAGAAGATTGCTAAAGCGATTTCTATTGTTCATTCACTTTGCCCGGTTCCGACCGAACTGGCAACGGTTCATAGAGGTTCAGTTCGGTCAGACATAGTCGCTTCTGACACTGATCCAGAGGCTTTCTATAAGGGCGATTGGGATGGAGAAGAAGAGTATGATGAAGAGGAAGAGGAAGAGGAAGGCCTAGATGAGCCTGTAGAGCCTGACATCTCCCCAGACAGGCCTTCTAATGTGTCTCCTCACAGACTTTCTGAGTCCCCCTCTCATTTCTTGTTTTACAAGAAAGTGGCTGATACTCTTCAGCTCCCAGTGGAAGAAGTTGAACAGGATCAGGAGGAACCTGACTTATGGAAATGATGGATGTCCCAGAGTCGAAGAGAGTGTCTATCCCTCTGCATAAATCCCTGGGGAAACAGACACAAAAAATTTTGCAGTTTCCAACTTCTATACCTCCTGTGGATAAAAAGATGGACAGGAGGTATACCTTGTCAGGTCCTAGAACAGAATTTCTTACAACTCATTGCAGCCATGTTGAGGTAGTGCAGGCTGCAGCCTGTGATAAGGCTACTATTCCCCTGGCATCTCACCCCCCAGATAAGGATTCTAGGAAAGTGGATGCCATGGCCAAGAAACAATACTTGCCATCCTCTTTGGGACTCAGACAAGCCAATTATATGGCATATACAGCCAGGTACCAGAAATCGAGGTGGGATACGGTTCTGGAACTGGCTAAGAATGCCCCATCCCAGCTAGCCAAGGAGCTGGAGAAGGTGGCTGCAGATGGTATTGAGGCATCCAAGGTCCAATTTCACGCTGCTGTGGACTCGAATGATGTGCATTCCAGGGTCATGGCTACATCTGTCTCCATGAGGAGATTAGCTTGGCTCAGATGTACCAGTCCATCACAGGATACCCAGACTAAGGCCATGGATTTTCCTGTTGCTAGTAACTCTCTGTTTGGTGAACAAACAGAGGCTTTCATGAAGAAGATGGATGAGTACAGGACCACTTACAGGAGTGCTGCAGCAAAAGAGAAGCAGGCCACTCCTCAGAAGCAGCAGTTTAGGGCTAGCAGGGGCATGCCTTTTAACAGGCCTTTTTACCAAGCCCAGGTTTCCTCTTCTTTCCAACAGATGGGGTTCTTCAGGGGAAGAGGCAGACGAGGGGATGACCAGGACCCCAGCATTCACTCAGTCCAAGCCCCCTGCCAAACAGATACCCTGAGGTGTCAGTCAGGGTTGCCTCCCCAATTCCTGTAGGGGGCAGGCTGGCTCACTATTCCCAAGCCTGGGATTCCATTACCTCAGACAAATGGGTCCTGGAAGTAGTGAGCCAGGGACTTGTTCTCAGCTTCAAAAGGTTCCCAAAAATGAGAGCAAAATCTTTCAGCCCCCTCTCCCCTTGGAGGCAAAGGCCTTAGAGGCAGAAGTCTCCTCTCTTCTGCTCATGTGAGCAGTAGAGACGGTACCTCTTTGTCACAGGGGGAAAAGGACTTTATTCCAGATACTTCCTTACCCCAAAAAAGACAGGGGAGTGGTGACCCATCCTAGATTTAAGGTACCTCAACAAACACTTAAAAACCAAAGTTCAAGATGGTGACTCTGGGAGCAATTGTTCCCTCTCTGAGACCAGGAGACTGGCTAGCCTCCCTGAATCCCAAGGATGCCTCTTTCCACATACCCATCAGACATTCCCACAGAAAGTACCTTGGGTTCGAATTGCCCTCAGGCCATTATCAGTTCAGAGCCATGCCTTTCGGTCTAACATCGGCTCCAAGGGTGTTTACCAAGTGCCTGGCAGTAGTGGTAGCATTCCTCAAGAGACAGGGTATCCTTCTGTTCCCATACCTGGACGACTGGCTCCTAGTAGGTCAGTCCCCAGGCCAAGTCAAGTCAGCCTAAGAGGTCACCCAAAGGCTTCTGGAGTCCTTGGGCTTCATTCTAAACCTAGAAAAGTTGGTTCTGGAGCAACTCAACTGCTCACTTTCATAGGGGCGGACATAGGCACTACTCAGGCAAGAGCATTCCTTCCTCTTTCAAGAGTTCAGTCTCTAGTCACTCTGGCTTCCTCTTTTCAACCTCTAGTTTCTCACCAGCCAGACATTTTCTTCAATTACTGGGCCACATGGCAGCCTCCACAGCTGTGGTCCAGGGAGCAAGGTTTCAGATGAGAGATATTCAATTTCGTCTCGGATCTTACTGGTCTCAGAAAAAGGACCTTCTCTCCAAATTGGTTCCAGTGTCCCAGACTCTAGTTCAGGCACTCCAGTGGTGGCTGGAAGAGGACAACCTTCAACAAGGTGTCCCATTCATCAGTCAGGCTCCTTCAGTGATTATCATCACGGACACCTCCCTCCTAGGCTGGGGGGCCCATCTGGACCAGCTTACAGCTCAGGGAACCTGGTCTCACCAGGAGTCCCTTCTTCACATAAACCTTCTGGAGCTGAGGGCTGTCTTTCTAGCTCTGCAGACATTCTCAACTGTGGTTCAGGGGAAAGTAGTACAAATTAGGACAGACAATACCACAACCATGTGGTACATCAACAAGCAGGGAGGCACTCGGTCCTCGGCCATGTGCACGGAGGCCATGAAGGTATGGTCTCTGGCTTATTCCCTTCATGCTTCCCTGGTGGCTGTACACCTGCCAGGGAAGGACAACATCTTAGCAGATGCTCTCAGCAGAATTTCTCAGGGTCATCACAAATGGACTCTGAATCCCCTGGTCCTTCAGGTTATCTTCAACAGGTGAGGGACTCCAGAGATAGATCTCTTTGCAGCCCCGGACAATCATCAACTTCCTCTTTTTTGTTGCAGGTCTCCTCTACTGGGCTCTGTACACCAGGAGGCTCCACTATTGGATTGGACAAGCATGTTCCTGTATGCATTTCCTCCTTTCCCCTTTGATCTTCAGGGTTCTGATCAAGACCAGATCTCAGTCTTGCAGGGTGATCCTAGTGGCACCAGACTGGGCCAGACAGCCGTGGTATCCTCTACTACTGTCATTGTCAGTGACAAGGCCTCTGTGTCTTCCCAGACAGTTCAATCTGCTGACATCCTCTCAGGGGAGGATCCTCTCTCCCAATCTTCAGGCTCTCAGGCTCAAGGCCTGGCTCTTGAAAAGTTAGAATATGCACATTTAAACCTTTCTCAGTCGGTTTTGGATATTCTGAAGGTTAGCAGGAAACCTGCTACCAGAAAAACTTACAATTCCAAGTGGAAAAGATTTGGTTTTTGGTGTTCCCAAATACCTGTTCAGCCAGAATTAGCTGACATTGCTACTGTATTGGACTATTTGGTGCATCTTAATAGTTTAGGCCTTCGGCCCACTATGCTTTTAAGGTGCATTTGGCAGCTGTGTCTGCCTTCCTTTCAGCTGGGAAGGGCTCTTCCTTAGCCTCTCATCCAGTTTTCCAGAAATTCTTCAAAGGTCTGATGCATGTTAATCCTCCCTTTCGAGCCCCTACCCCTTCTTGGGATCTAAACATCTGTATAGCACAGCTTATGCAGCCCCCTTTTGAGCCTCTATCTTCAGCAGAGCTGTCATACTTGACATGGAAAACTGTATTCCTGGTAGCCATTACCTCTGCCAGGAGGATCAGTGAGTTACAGGCTTTATCAGTGGAACCTGATTTTATTTCTTTTCACAGGGATAAGGTGGTCCTTCAAACTAACAGAAAGTTTCTTCCCAAAGTGGTCTCAGACTTCCATCTGAACCAATCTATGACATTGCCTGTGTTTTTTACTGATCATTCTTCCTCTGGGGAACGGAGATTACACAGTCTCAAATGTGAAAATGCCCTTAGTTACTATGTGGAGGATACTAAGGCCTATAGGAATGGATGTTCTCAGTTATTTCTCACCTGTGGTGAGGTGGGAAAGGGCAAACCAGCCACCAAGAGAACTATTGCCAGGTGGATTGTCTCCTGAATCCAATTCTGCTATTCAAAACTTGGGAAGGAACCTCCCTTAGGCCTGAGGGCTCATTCTACAAGGGGTACAGCTGCTTCGCTCACAGGAGCTAGGGATATACCTTTAGTGGAAATTTGTAAAGCAGCTACCTGGAAAACTGTTCACACATTTACCAAGCATTATTCTCTGGACATTCAGCCTAGAAGTGATGCTAGGTTTGGCACAGCTGTACTGCAGAGCTTGTTCCCAAAATAGGTTCTGTGACTCCCTCCTCCAAGGGGGTACTGCTTGGTAGTCTGCATTTAGTCAGAATACAGCAAGACATCATGTTGTTTGAAGAAAAAATTACTTACCATAGTAATGTTGTTTCTTCTGATGGAGTCTTGCTGTATTCTGACCTCCCTCCCTGCCTCCCCTCCTAGAACCCAGTAGTTTTGGGATGTGGGTGGGCAGGCACAGTGCTGCACCCCTGAAGTGTACTTGGCTTGCCCTATCTTATGGGTTTTAGTTATGTTTTAGCTATCTACCTACTTTGGTTTTATATTTAGCTTTCTTTTTGGGGTTCTCGACTTGACCTTAAAAACAATTTGTACAGCCATTTGGCTTGCAGGAGTTGAAATAATTTCCACCTATTAGTTTTATTAGTTTATCAGAATATTTTGCTATAGTATTTTGATGTGGAACATATATAATTCTTGGTCATTTTGTTTAAAATATAATTATGAGGTTGCTCTAGATGCAAAAGGGATTCTTATTGAAGCGCTGAATGGTTAAATGTTATTTAATTAGTGATTTACATTGCTCTTGTCTTTCACAGTTTTATTGATTGAATTCAAGTGTGCTAGATTAATTGTAGTAATTGTAATTGGTATTTATGTTAATGGATTTATTAACTATTTAAAGTGTGTGTTTTCTTGAGCCAGTATCACATTGAAAAAGTGTCTTTTGGGACGTGAAACGTGCGTCTGTGGCTCTGTATTGCTGCTCGTTTAAGCTATTTTATTAAAAGCTTTTTATCTGACCTTAACATACAGGTCTTGTCTTTTTCATGTCGATTACTGGGCAGCCGTTCTGTTTTCTGTTTGATGCCTTCATTGTCTGGCTCCAGTTATATTCGTTGGTAGCCGCCTTTCTGTGTGTATGCTTTTATTAGTTAGTGCTCATAATAATCTGACGGTTACACTTCAGAGTGCTAGAGACAGAGGTTTAAAACCCGAGCTCAACATTCTATGCTTCTGCATAGAGTTAACTCTTTACTCTCCGGGACAGTTCAAGTGCTGGGGATACCTGCATTTAGTCAGAATACAGCAAGACTCCATTAGAAGAAACAACATTACTATGGTAAGTAATTTTTTCTTCTCTGAACCCTCTCCAATGCATCTATATCCTTGCAGAGATGTGGCTTCCAGAACTGAACCCCATACTCCAGCTGCAGCCTCACCATGGCTTTGTAAAGGGGCATTACCTCCCTCCCTCCTTCTGCTAGTAATGCCCCTGCATGCCAACATCTACTGCCCTTTCCCACCGCCCTGCTACACTGAATTCCTACCTTACGGGTCGAGGAGACTATGATCCCCATATCCCTCACCTGTTCTGTTACTTTGATTTCCTCCCCACCTAGGGTGTACCCTGCTCTTCTGTTCCTACTTCCCAAGTGCATCACAGTGCACTTCTTGGCATTAAATTTCAGCTGCCACATCCCAGATCATTTTTTGAGCATCTTTAAGTCCTGCCTCATGTTCTCCACCCCCCCCCCCGGGGTGTCCACCCTATTGCATATTTTTGTATTATCCGCAAATAGGCACATCCTCCCCCTCAAACCCTCCACAGTATCACTGATGTAGATGTTGAAGAGAAGCAGACCCAAAACTGACCCCTGTGGTACTCCACTCTTCACCCTTGCCGTCTCAGAGTGCACCCGTTTAGCACCACCATCTGAGTTCTTCCTGCCAGCTAGGCCTTCACCCAGCTTGTTATTTTCCCACCCAACCTCAGGCTTTCCATCTTGCTCACCAGCGTCTTATGGGGGACGGTGTCGAAGGCCTTACTGAAGTCCAGATAGGCCACGTCCACTGCCCCCCGGTCTTTCACCTGAGTCACCCAATCAAAGAACTGAATTAGGTTTGTCTGGCAAGACTTCCCCTTCATGAACCCATGCTGTCTGCTGTCCTGCAAGCCACTGTCTTCCAGGTAATCCACCACCCTCTCCTTGATTAATGCTTCCATTACCTTCCCCAGCACTGACGTGAGGCTGACAGGTCAGTAGTTCCCCTTCACCTCCTTACTACCTCCCTTGTATAAAGGCACTATATCCGCCCTCTCCCAGTCCTCCGGCACTCTCCCTGTATCCAGGGACAAGTTGAAGAGCCTTGTCAAGGGTGCAGGTAACCTCTCCTTCAATTCCCTGATCCCCCTAGGGTGTAACCCATCAGGCCCAATTGCCTTGTCCACCCTCAGTCTATCTATCTAGCTCTGCCCTAATGCTGTCCACAGTGAATGGGCTCAGTTCCACCTGTTTTCCTCCTTCCCCTTCGACTTTAGCTCAGGTTCCCTACCATCGTTCTCCTCTGTGAATACCGAGCTAAAGTACTTATTTAATAACTGTTCTTTCACAGTCCCTTTCCAATTTTATTCCTCCCTCCCCCCTCAGCCTAGAAATCCCTTGCCTTGCCCTTCTTCTCTCCCTCACATATCTGAAAAAAGTTTTATCCCCCCTTTTGGCCTTTTTTGCTATTTTCTCCTCAGTATCTGCTTTTGCCCTTCTGATCTTCTTCCCTGCCAGACTCCTTTTTTCCCTATACTCTTCCTTATCTTCCTCACTGAGTGTCCTCTTAAATTTTCTGAAAGCCCTCCTCCTTTCTCTGACTGCCCCCGCAACCTCCTTTGTAAACCAAAGCGGTCCCCTCCACCTTTTGCTCTTCCTAACCTTTTTTACACACATTTCCACAGCTTTCAGTACCCTCCCTTGATAGCTTGCATAACTCCTCCACTGCCCCTATATTCTTCGTACCATCCATTGTCTCCCTTACTATCCTTCTCATCTTGTCTAAGTCCGTGCATCTGAAGTCTGACTGTAGTACTGGTTTTACTTGTCTCCCTCCCTGCCCTGACCCTGAACCTTACCGTGCTGTGGTCACTGTTGCCCGAGGCTTCTCCCACCTGCACCTCCTCCACACTCTCCCCATTTGTCAGGACCACATCCAGCAGGTTGTTGCCCCTTGTTGGCTCCCTGAGTAGCTGTTGAAGGAATAACCCCTGCAGCGCAGCTACTATCTCCCTGCTCCTTGACGATGCTGCATCTGGGATTTCCCAATCTACAAGTGGGAGGTTTAGGTCCCCTATCAGTAATAGTTCTCCTTTTATAGCCAGCCTTATGACTACCTGAATTAACTGTTGATCACCTTCCTCCTCATTGTTGTTATACATTTCTGTGATTTTGTTATAAATACATTTCCTAACAGGCTAGGAGAATGAGCTTTGACAGAGGGATGCATAGTTAACTGAAAAGGTCACAGGAAAGAAAGAAGGTATTGTAAAATATTTGACATTTCTCTGTGACCTGAGAACAGGCTGTTGACAGGAACTTGAAAATTACATTTCAAAGAGTCTTGGGGTAGCTGATCAAAGGAAGAGAGTCATAAATGGTCAGGGGATAGAAAACATCTCCATGATCATAAACTCTTCCACGTCAAAGCAAAGGTATTTCCAGGAACTGTCATGATGTATTTACATTTGTAATGAGTGGCAGGAAGCTGGGTTGTGGGGGGACACCTGGAGTATTACTAATGATGATTCCCTCAGAGTTTGTGAAAGAGCAAGACAGACCGCTGTGGGCCTAAAAGATAAGGCCACCAGCTATAACTCAGAGAGGGTTGTTACATACTGCATGAACCAGGCCTATAAAAGGCCCTCCAAACAGAAGCTCAGGGCATTTTGGCATTGCACTGCATTTTGGACACTCTTCTGACACACGGGAAGCCAGACTGCAGACAAATGGCTACAGAAAAATTAAAACTTATGCAGAAACTCATTTATTTTTCTGTACTTTGATTATCCACGGACAAAGTAGAAACTAGACAGTTAAAACTTCACAGTGCATTTTTGAGGTATATTTTCCAACTTTTGTTTTGTTATTCTGTGACCAGATTTCTGAAATATTTTGTTTGTAAAGTTTGTAGATAATTATTTAAGTCATTTTAGTAAAAGCACTTTGCTTTTAAAACTGCCTGTGAGTGATATGTGTGTGTGTGTGTGTGTGTGTATATATATAAAAAGCTGGAAGGTTTATTCAATTCTGAGACCAGCCTATAATTGCTAAAGTACTACCATTCGATACCAAGACTAGAATCCTGAAAGGGAAGTCTGGGGCCCAAGTAGGGGAGATACTTACTGTAGATCGCGGGAGAGTCTCTAAGGGGGAGTAGGTCGCTGCACCACTCGTGGGAGAAGACACAATCAAGGTTACAAGAGCCAGCCCCGAACGGCTTGTAACACCTTGGGTCTCCTTCCTTCACCCCCCCAGTACAGCGACCAAGGAGAGTTCGCCCCGGCCACAGACCTGAGACTGTATTTTACTCTTACCCAGATTTTAAAGAGGAAGCCCTGGGACCTTGTGGTGAGTGTTCAGTTACGAACCCAGCAAGCACCGTAAGAGGACACGAGGAGGGTATTCCTGTTCTCCCCTGTCACTGATTGCACTTAAGGGTGGGCACTGTGAGCTCAGTGGACCTGGCCCCCGGGAGTAGGTTCATGACACTCAGTACCATCTCAGACCCCATTGGTCTCAAAAGAGGGACTCCCTATTACTAGTTCCAGTCACAAGGACACTCTTACAAGCCCTGGACTGGTGGAAGGACAGGGACAACCTCAGGGAAGGAATTCCTTTCCAGCAAAAGGAACCCTCCAGAGTGCTCACTACAGATGCTTCCCTCCTATGGTGGGGTGCACACCTGGTAGACCAGTCCATAAACGTGGTGTGGTCTCCCAGAGAGTCCAGGTGTCACATAAATTTCCTAGAACTCAGAGCCTTGCACCTGGCTATCAAAGCCTTTGCTACCCATCTCAAGGGTCAGCCTGTCCAAATCATGACAGACACCACCACTGCTGTGTTCTACATCAACAAGTGGGGGCACAAGATCCACAAAGCTCTGCACAGAGGCCATGAAGATCTGGTCTCTGGCCTACTCTTTGGACATGCAGCTCACGGTCATTCACTTGCCAGACAAGGACAATGTGCTGGCAGACTCCCTGAGCCGTATCAGTCAGGGCCACCATGAGTGGACCCTAAACAGACAGGTGCTGGCCACAGTCTTCAGGAGGTGGGGCACTCCAGAGATAGATCTCTTCACCTCTGAAAACAACTACCAGATTCCCCTGTACTGTTGCATGCCTCCGGCTCTGGGCTCAGTCTTTGGATTGGACAGGAAGGTTCCTGTATGCTTTCCTTCCATTTCCCCTAATTATCAGGGTCCTACTAAAACTTAGAAGCTGGTCAGCAACCATGATTCTGGTGGCTCCAGACTGGGCGAGGCAGCCTTGGTAAACCCTGCTTCTCACCCTCTTAGTTAAACGACCCATTTGCCTACCTCCCACTCACAGTCTCCTGACTGCCTCAGATGGAGATAGCATACCGCAGCACAGAGTCTCTTCATCTCAAAGCTTGGTACTTGAAGAGCTAGAATTCACAGACTCTCAGTATTGAGGGCAAGTCCTGAGAATTCTTCATCTGGCCAAGAAACCGAGTACCAAAAAGACTTAAGCTTCCAAATGGAAGAGATTTTCTTTCCAGTGTAAAGACAAGCAGATTAACCATTGCAGGCTAGCCTGACCTCCGTACTAGAGTATTTGGTACACTTTGCAAGCATCAGGCCTTAGAGCCTCATTTCTGAAGGTTCACTTGGCAGCCATTTCGGCCTATATGTCTGTTGATAAGGAGAAGTCTATAATTTCTCATTCTATCGTTAAGAAATTATTTATAAAGGGCTGCTGCACCTTCAACCACCACTTAAGGACCCTGTTCCCCTCTGGGACTTGAAAGAAAAGTTACGTAAGAACTTACCGTAGCAATAGATCTTCAAGGGGATCTCGGTCATCAGGTACCACCGAAGGAACCTCACTGTCAGTGAGTGGGAATCCACATGGAAGATTTTCAGCAGTACAAATGGGGCCACCCATGCCGTCTACGTCAGCCGACGTCACCAACCCTATAAAGGCGTAGGTGGTCCCGTTCCCTCCTCCGGAGATGAAGAGAGCAAGGCTCACACCCCGGGGAACCCAGGAGAGACAGAGGGACCCAGCTCCAGATCAAAGGATGGAAACAACAGATAGCCAGGTCCTGAACAGGAGCCCCAAAAAGGGGGGACAATGGGAGGGAAAGCATACCTGAAGACTGAGATCCCCTCAAAGATCTATTCCAGTAAGTGCTTATGTAACTGTTCTGTCTTCTTCGGGGGGGGGGTATCTTAGTCATCAGGTACCACTGCAGGAACAAGTACCAAGCAGTGACAGGAAAGAACAGATAAACTGGGAGTCTGGCACTCCATAAACGTAAGACAGGAGATGTGAAACAACCTGCCCAGCCAAGGATCTTCATAAACTTAAGACATAAGACCTTCTAAACTGAGCCCATCAAGTGACTCTACAAGCTTAAGACAAGAGTCCTTGCAGCACAGCCCTGCCCGAAACCAGCACAGACTCTTGAGGCAATGTCCGGACTGTAATGCTTTCTGAAAGTGTGGACTGTACTCCCGGTGGCAGCCACAGAAATATCAGTGGCTGAAACACCTTTGAAACAAGCCACTGAGGTAGCCATGCCTCTGGTGGAATGGGCTGTGACAGCTCCAGGCAACTCTTTCCGTACTTGTTATAGCAGAACACAATGCAATTTGGCAACATTTGGATGAGTGCTGTTTGGAAAGTGAGGCGCCCTCTCTGCCTGGGGCGAAAGAAACAAACAACTGCTTAGACTTTATGGACCCCTTAGTCCTGAGCACATAATACTTCAATGTTCTGCAGACATCTAACATGTAGAGCAGTGCTTCCCCTGGATTGGCATGCTCGGGGAAATAAACAGGAATGTGGATAGACTTATTGAGTGTAAATTCAGAAACCACCTTAGGAAGAAACTTAGGATTTATGTGCAAAGATACCTTGTCTTAGTGAAAAATCAAATAAGGCTTCTCGCACCAGAGGGCCTGAAGCTCTGAAATACTTCAAGCGGAAGTAATGGCAACTAAAAAGAACACTTTCCAAGAGTGCAAATCGCAAGTCGCAATTAGTTCAAAAGGAGACGGGGTCAACTTTTCTATAATAAAATTCAAGTCCCAAGCTGGAACAGGGGAATGGATTGGGGCTTTCCAATGTAGGATGTCCCTAAGGAAGATGTTGGAGACATCCAGCTGAACAAAAGTGCGGTTACCCACGGGCTCATGGAAAGCAGAAATGGTCAAAAGGTGGACGTTGATGGAGGAATACTGGAGACCTGACTCAGTCAAAGAAATCAGGTAGTCCAGGACATGCTTCACATGACAGGTGAAAGGGTCTAGGGAATGCTTAACAACCCAGATGGCAAACTGCTTCCACTTCATGGCATAAGTAGTATGGGTGGAAGGCTTGTAGGCAGCCACTAGTACATCCGCTATCCTATTAGAGACCCCGAACCTGGCAATGGCTACATCCTCAGGAACCATGAATGCAGGTGAAGGGACCAAGGGTTTGGATGTGCCAGGGTCCCCCAATCCTGGGGCAGCAGGTTCCTGCAGAGAGGCAGGAGAACCAGAGGTTCCTCTGCCAGCTGTTGAAGCACAGGGAACCACATCTGGCAGGGCCAGAGAATGGAGCTACCAGGATCATGCTGGCTCCCTCCATTTGTAGCTTGAGCAGCGCCCTCTGTATTAGTAGAAATGGAGGGTCTCACCAGAAAACTTCAGGCCCTGAATCTAGCAAGCAAAAATTGGGCAGTTTTGCATTGTGTGGGGACGCAAAAAGGTCCAACTCTGGATGACCCCATCTGTCGAACAGATCGCCTGCTACAGATGAGAGAAACTCCCATTCGTGCATGTTGAACTGAGTCCTGCTGAGACTGTCCGCCAGAGTGTTTAGCACACCTGGCACATTGACCGCAGAGAGAGTCTAGCTGTGGTCCAGAGCCCAATACCAAACTTGCATTGCCTCCCTGCAGAGGGGATATGAGTGAGTCCCACCCTGCTTGTTGATGTAATAGACCACACTCAGATTGTCCGACTGCACCAACAGTTGGCCTGGGGCCAGGTGCTCCCAAAAGGCCTGCATGACATAGAACACTGCCCTCATTTCCAGGACATTAGCGGCCTCCCACTGGAACCACGAGCCCTGAGTCTGGAAGGGATCTAGGTGAGCTCTGCAGCCCAGACCCGAGGCATCCGTAGTTAGGATCTGACCCAGGGAAGAAAGCTGGAAAGGGACCCCTTGAAGAAGGTTCAAAGAGTCCATCTACCACTGCAGTATCTTGTGCACCGGGGAGGAGATCAGGACTAATTGATCCATGTGCTGGTCCCCACTGCACTCTGAGGGTCCACTGCAGGGTACACTTGTAAAGCCTGACCAGGGGGACAGTGGGGATAGCTGCAGCCATTAGGCCCAAAAGCCAGAGGTACTGTGTGGCAGGAATAAAGCGACTTTGGGCGGCTTCTCGAGTCTGAGCAATAAGGCATTCTGCCCTGTTCTGGGGCAGGAAGGCCTTCCCCTGTTCGGAGTCCAAAACCCTCCCCGATATACTGCAGTCTTAGGGACAGTGTTAGGACAGACTTAATCAGGTTGACCATTATGTCCAGGGACTGGAACAGCCGGAGAGTATGCTCCAGGGTCAGTAGAAGTTGCTCCCTGGATGGGGCCTTGAGAAGCTAATTGTCCAGGTGCAGGAAAACATACGGACTTCACTTCTGAGGGCTGCTATGACCGCTGCCAAGCACTTGGTAGAGACACGCCCAGGTCCCAGACTGTGGCCATTTTTCTGTGGCTGCGTTTGTGGACCTGACCAAGGCTTTTGATTTGGTCGACCACAATATGCTACTAACAGTATTATCTAGCATGGGATGGTCTCCTGAGGTTTTGGGGTGGATCAGGAGTTACCTTAATGATCGATCTCAAGTTATGAAAACAATGAATACCTGTTCTTCAACCGCAGCTGTTCCACTGGGTGTTCCTCAGGGTTCAGTTCTGGGGCCTTTACTGTTTTCTTTTGTTTTGAATACACTTCCCTTAGTTTGTGTTAATACTCCAATTTTTCTTTATGCTGATGATGCGGTGATCCTTGTGAGCGGATCCAATCTGGATGACATAAGTAATCAACTAGCATGTGATTTTGCTGCAATTCAGAACTGGTTTATTGGTCACAAATTGGTTTTAAATGGAAAGAAACTAAAACCATGGTATTTTTGAATCAGAGAAAAAAAATGAAATGCTGCCCCCAAGTTAATGCTACAGACCCTGGAGGGTGATAGCACTGAACAAGTAACTAGCTTTAAATACTTGGAGCTTATTCTTGATGAAAGTTTAACCTGTGAGTCTCACATTGATTCTGTTGTAAAACAGTTTCATCAAAGGCTTGGTGCTTAATATAGAATCAGTTCATTACTTGTCCCCACCACCCGATTGAAACTGTCCCAGAACTTTTTATTACCTGTAGTAGACTATGGTCTACTTTTCTGTTACTCTGCTAATCGAGACTTTTGAACAAAATTAGGGTATTGATCAATCAATTAGCAAGATTTGCCTCCCAAGTAACAAAATTAACACACCATTGTAATCTCTATTACAGACTTGGATGGCTACAATTAGATCAGAGGTTTCAACTTCAAGTGAGGATTATGGTTAAAAAGATTGTTCTTGACAGGATTTCAACATGTTTTCATACGTATTTTCACAAACATACGACATCAGTTCAGGCACACACCAGATCTTCACACCATTTTAGGTTTTTTGTGCCAACAATTAAAACATCATTAGGTCAGAGGTCTCTGTTATATAGATTTCCATCTGTTTTTAATGATCTCCCAATTGAACTGACAGGCTCACTCTATTCCTTGGCTGTTTTTAAGTCTAACTTAAAGAAATGGTTAGCTACTACGATTGTCTGTGAATGCAATCTTGTATGATGTTTTTGTTTATTGATTTGTAGAAATAGTTACTACAAATGTTTGAATGTAATTTTGTATGATGTTTTATTTATTGATTTGTATGTTTATACATGTTTACCTCTTTTTTGTATTGTCATCTGGTCACCCATGCAAATGGGTCTTTGGCCCTTTGACTTTTCCAGATTTTAAATGAACAAACAAACAAACACGCAGCGCAGAACACAAGTCAAAGGGCAACACCTTGAATTGGTAATGCTGCCCCTGAAATCTCCTGCGAGGAGGAAAAATTGCAATGTGCAGGTAAGCATCCTGCATATCCAGGGAACAGAGTCAATCCCAATTTTGAGGAGGTGCAAAAGGCCTGGCAAAGTTACCATCCAGAACTTTTTGTACTTGATGAAGAGATTGAGGTCTTTTAGATCTAAAATAGGCCTTAGATCTCCCATCTTCTTGGGAACCAGGAAGAATCTGAAATAGAATTCCTGGTTTCTCTGTCACTGTGGCACCAGTTCTATTGCCTGTTTATGCAAGAGAGTCTGTACCCCCTCCTGGAGAACAGGTTGACGAGCCAAGGGATAATTTACAGGTGGCGGAGGGGAGTCTGGAGGTTGCTGAATGAGCTCCAGTATATGACCGCACTCTATGAGCTGCAGGATCCAAATATCTGACATTAAGGTTCTCCATTGATTCAAATGGAGGGAGAACCGGCATCCAACCGCCACCTCCTGGACCTGGGCCAGAGGAGGGGAGTCTGGCAAGGAGTCAAGCTGAGGCAGGTCCGGCTGTGGAAGCGGCACCTTCAGTTCTGGGATGCTTGGTTGCTGCTCCAACCTAGGAGTGGGCAGGTAGGAGGAGGAGCTGGGCTCTGCGCTTACCCAGGGGATGGGAGCCCAAGCCTGGTCTGTTGGGCTGCCTACAAGAAGTGGAACGCCCCCTACCACGCTGTTGAGTGTGGTAGAGGGAGTGAACAGACTTGAGAGCCGTGCCCGAGGCCTGCAAGTCATTAATAAGGTCCTGGACATCTGGACTGAAAAGCTTGATGCCATTAAAAGGAGCGCTGAGCACCTTGTTTTGCACGTCAGCTGCAAACCCAGATACCCTGAGGCAAAAGTGCCTACGGAGGCATATGCCATTGGTGGCTGATCTGGCAACCATGTCTGACAAATTGTAAATGGCTTTAAGGAGCTGCTTACCAACATCTTCAGCCGTTTGGAAACATAGAAGCAAATCGTGCTTCTGGGCACTATCAGGAAGAGCTCGAGCAGCAGCCTTGCCCTTGCTTGAGTTGGTGTTAGAGAATTTTACCATGTGTGATAGGTAATTGGCAATCCTCAGGCCTAGGGTAGAGGAAGCATATGCCTTTTTGCCCCAGAGATAAATCCTACAGGACCCTTTGTCCAGGGCAGGGAAATAAGGTGCTTGAGTGCCTTAGACCTGTCATGTGCTGCCTTAATGACCACTGAGTCAGTTTCAACTTGGGCAGCAAGGTAAGGAAGGCCCTGAGGGGCATTGTAGAGTTTGTCAGCTCTACAGGGCATAGCTAGCACAATGTCAGGCCTGTGCCAGGCTGCTGTGGTAACATTCTTAAGAGCTAGAAGCATGGGAGGAATAATTGTAGGGGGAGATTCTGGAATCTCAAGCTAGTCCACCAGATCCCTTCTGGTGGCAGCCTCCGCCTCTGTCTGAAACACCATGGTGGAAGACAGTTGCTTCATAATGCTAAAGAAGGAAGCATCCTCAGATGGAGATCTGGGGATGTGCGTGACAGATTCTTCACTGACTGAAGGGGCAGTGGACTTGTCAGAAGTATAGTACTGGTTCTCTTCCTGCTCTGCCTCCTCTGGAAGTATGAGGTCAAGATGGTACTCCTCGATATTGACCTCTTCTTCTGAGTCTGGCGTCAGTTGCACCATCGACGGCCTTTGGGCAGGCTCCCAGGGCCGACGTACAGAGGTGGATGAGGAAGGCATCATTGGAGGCGCCGGCGATGAAGGCCTGTTATAGGCAGCAAACTGCTGTGCTATATCATTGGTAAGTCGAACGAGAACCTCGTTCAGGTCCCTCGTCACCGGAGGAGGAGCCGATGGTACTGAAGCCAACGTACCAGTCTGAGGACCCAACGAGCCCATGTTCTTCAGAGGAGAAGGGACAGATCTCAAAGGGTTAGTCGTCAACAATGAGCCTGTTGTCAATGGAGGAGGGGCCGATGACCTGGAGGTCGACGGCCGAGCACCTTGAGAGTTGGGCGACACTGCTGTCGATATAGGTCTGGAGTGAACCAGGACCTGGACAGCAGGTCTCTTCATCGGGGCAGCAGCCAACAATGAAGAACCCCCGAAGAAGGAGAGGCTGACAGGGAACAGGATGGCCACTGGGGGGAGTGGTCACGATCCCAGTCTTTCCTGTGACTTTTCCCCGAGGGTTTGTCTTTGACCTGGGAGGTCTTGGAGCTCTTGGACCTGGAGGGTGACTGGGTGGCCGGCGACCCGGAGTACACCGGTTTGGAACTGGCTACCTGTTGTTCTGCAAAGGTTTTTAGAGCTTTTCTGTGTCGCTGGAGGGTGGTTTGATTAAACTGTTGGCAGAGATCACAATCCGAGGTGTCGTGATCAGGCCCAAGACAGCAAACACACACCGAGTGCTCGTGGTTGGAGGCAATCTTCTTTCCGCAGCAGCAGTGATGGAAGAGATATGTAGATGGTTTAACTCTCAACAGAAAAGAAGAAAATTAATCTCTAAAAGATAGATTTTTAAGGGTTAGTAATGAAAAGGCTGTAAGCTGAACAAAAGGCGCGAACACTGGGACGGCTCTTCCGTGGAGACTGTGCTTGCAAGTCGATGGCAGGAAAGAACTGAGGAGGGAGCGAGGCCGCCTACACCTTTATAGGGTTGGTGATGTCAGCTAATGTCGACGGTGTGAGCGGCCCCAGTTGTACTGCTGAAAATCTTCCATGTGGATTCCCATTTACCGACAGTGAAGTTCCTATGGTGGTACCTGATGACTGAGATACCCCCGAAGAATGAACCTCTGTATAACAAAGTTGATGGAGTCTCCATCTGAGCCCATGGCTACTGCAGACTTAAAATATGTCACCTGGAAAACTGTCTTCCTAGTGGCAATCACCTCAGCCAGAATGATTTCAGAGCTGCAAGCTCTTTGTACTGAACTGAACTACATAATTTCCCACAGGGATAAAGCAGTTCTCAGAACCAACAGGAAATTTCTTCCCAAGGTAGTGTCTGAATTTCACCTGAACCAGTCTATAACACTCCCTGTCTTTTTCACAGACAAATGCATTCCTGGTGAGCAGCCTGGATGTCAAAAAGGCACTCACCTAGTACCTGGAGCACACTAAGCAGCTCAGCTCCTCGCACACCCAACATTTCCTCACCTATGGTGAGGTGGGTAAAGGCGGACCAGCTCTAGGAGGACTGTCTCATGTTGGATAGTCTCCTGCATCCATTTTTGTTACAGTAAGACTGGCAGACAGCCACTTCTAGGCCTTGGGGCCCATTCTACAAGGGGCACTGCAGCCTAGGTGGCAGCAGCAAGAGACATACCCTTGCTCAACATCTGCAGAGCAGCTAGCTGGAAAACTGCACTCCTTCACAAAGCACTACTGCTTGGATGTACAGTCCAGATCAGATGCTAAATTTGGCACTGCAGTCCTGCATAACCTGTTTCCAAAGTAGGTTCTGTTCCCTCCTCCCAACTACACAGCCTTGTAGTCTGCACTGGTCAATCATACTGAGGGATTCCTGGGGTGAGAAGAAAAAATTACTTACCACAATAATACTGATCTTATTTCGAGAGGGCTCTTGCAGTAAGTACTAACCATTAGGACTAGAGCCATCAGGCACTAGGACCACATGGAAAACTTTAGCTAGCAGTGTCTGGCAGGGGACTGCCCACCCAGCGTCACGTGATGGACATCAACGTGACACTATATAGTGGGCGGTCCCTATGCCCACCCTACAGTTCTGTCCCATCGATCTGCGCACATCGGACTTTGCGGGAGAATGCTGCTTCAGTTGACTGCCATTTTTGGATGAGTATTTCATCGCTTTTATTTCTTTCTGTAAATCTTTGAAAAGTATTACTTTTTTCATGCATGTCTTTGATTCTTCCCGAGTTGCATAAGAACAAGTGCAATTCCTGTGGCACTTAGCTCCCTCACAAGGATGGTCATTCCCTCTGCCTCTTCTGTCTGGTGCCAGAGCACAAGACCAAGGACTGTGAGGCCTGCCAGAATTTCAACCAGGCCACACGGAAATGCCACCAGCAGGCCCTGAAGCCCACATTCTTAAACTAAGGATGGCTTCCATGGAGAAGGTGCTGCAGAAGCTGCGGGGTCATCCTCCTCTCCTGGGGGTTCTTTGGACTCCAAGAAGAAGAAGAAGGACAAGGAGAAGCATCGGGACTGCGATTGGTCTCCTTCCTACCTGCAACCTCCTTTGGGGGTCGTGGGCAATGAGCAGTCTCCCGCTGGCACGGGTACCAGCTTCTGCAACAAGCCTATCCCCTCCTTGCGGGAGCAGCCTTGGTCCCCCACCCTGAGCTGGTCACAGTTCAGGCAGGTGCCTCCGATCTATCAGAGAGCTTGCCACTCTTAGGCCCCTCAAAACCTGAGGGCCTAAGTCTGGTGGCATGGCCGATAAGTCGATCATCAGCCCCTCTGATGAATGCCCTGCTGTGGCTGATAAATCGCATGCCAGCTCCTCTGGCATCCACCTAGCAACTGCGCTTCCATCAGGCCCTGATAATAGGCCCAACACCAATCCTCTGGATCAGCGCATGCTGCTGCTCTGGCTGCAGCCCTCCCCGAAGGGTTCTCCCCCTCGGGGATCCTCATTTGCCACCTCCCCTGGTGGTGACTTCTGGCTCTCCTGCACACTCTGAGCCGGAGTTGGAGGAGCATCTGCCCAACACAACCCTGGTGCCGGACCAGAAAGCCCGACGCCGGACTTCCCTCGGGAACTGGTGTCCCCTGCACCACAGGCTCCCCCGTCTGGGCCAGCCCCTTGGCCCTAGACTCCGTTGGGACCCTCGGCTTCCTTGGGGCCAACGCTGGCACCATACCTGATGTTATCAGGCTCTTCTAACCCTCCATCAGGGCCCCTGTCAGGTCCTTCGGGCCCCCTTCTGGGGCCTATGCCTGGCTACCCACCTTCAGGGCCCCCGATAGGACCTTTGGCTCCTCTGTCGGGTCTTATGCTGGGTTACCCACCATCAGGGCCTCCGGCAAGTCCCTTGGCTCCGCCATCGGGCTTTTCACTGGGCCTTCCAACACCAGGCTTCCCTGTGCCTCACTACACTTCAACAGGATATCTGCCGCGAGGATACCCCATGCCATGGTATCTGACACTGGGCTATTCACCATCCGGGATGTCAGGCTACCATTACCTGATGCTGGGGTTTACCTTCCAAGACTGCCTGCCCATCTATCAGCCACCTCCTCCACCACCTCAGCTGCAGGTGGATTTTAGGGAGGCATTACAGTCTTGGTGGTCAGTAACCAAGACATAGCTGGTCTCAGAACTGAACCAGTGGCAACTGGCCGCAACTTCCATGCTGGCCCGCTTGAATCCTACTCTGAGATCCCTTTCCCCAGTGGAGTCTCACCCCTCTACCTTGGGACAGACCTCGCGTCCTACCGCGGTTGCCGGTATCAGCAGGGGCCGTGCGATCTCTCCAGAGGAGCTTCCACTTCCACAGGCTCTGTCTCTGGACAGAAGCCCATTGTCAGAATTGGACTTGGACTCCACCGACTCCTCTGCTTCGGGTTTTCAGACCCCTCTCCAGAGGATCCAAAACCCAAAGACTCTCCCAAATCTCCTGCGGAGGACCCCTCTTTTACAGAGATCCTCCAGAAGATACGGGAGGCAAATGGGTGGAAAACGGAGGATCAGTATCCCCAACGCAAGAGGTTGGCAGAACACCTGGATATGCCAGAACTGTCCCCTCTGCTCGTTCCCATGGATTGGACCACATGAGGACCTGGCCTCCACAGTCTGGCAACAACCTTCGTCGGTGGCCGCAGTCACCAAGAAGGCTGATGGACTGTATCGAGCCCACGAGGGTAAAGACCACCTTAGTTCTCACCCTAAAGTGGACTCGGTGGTTATTAATGTGGCCCATGACTGTACGACTTAACCTAAACACATGAGCACCTCTCCTCCAGACAAGGAGTCACAACAAATAGACCAGTTTAGATGCAAAATTTACTTCTCCTCCACTCTGGCCCTCAGAGCGTTGAACTACCTGGCACCCATTATTGTATACCAGAAATGTCTCCTGGGACAGTTGAAGTCAGAATTCCAGGCTTTGCCCAATTCCGAGGCTAAAACCAAAATTTCCCAGACATTCAGGACAGTGGAAATCTCCTGCCGTCATTCCCTCAGAGTGACATATGATGTGGTAGATGCCTCTACCCAGAGTATCACCATGGCTATCAGCATGCACCGGTACTCCTAGCTGCGGGTATCGGGATTGGCCCAAGACGTCCAGTCAGCCATCCAGGATGCCTCTTTCAGAGGACCAGTCCTTTTCGGAGGTGACATAGAGGACATAATCACTGAGCTCCAGGACAGTAGCAAGGCACTGTGCTCTGTCCAGTCTATGTATCACTCTAACATCAAGCCAAAACAGCCATTTTGTCACCAGCAATGGTGCTGGAATAGGCAACAGTCAGCCCGATGTCAGAACAAACATCTGGCCCCATCAGCGGCAGCCACCCCTCCAGCCAAGTCCCAAAGGGCTGCCAGAATGGTGCTCCCTCACGCCCCCTCCACCTCCTGACTTGAAGCAGGGCCCCCAGCCTCCATCACCAGCTCTGGAGGAACCAGTAGGGGACAGATTCGTCAACCACCTGGCCGGGTGGGAGGCAATCACTTCAGACACGTGGGTCCTTCAGCTCATTGCTCAAGGTCACACCATCGAATTCACAGAGAAACCTCCAAGAAATCCTCTGGTCTCTCTCACTACCTAATAGGCAACATTCCTCTCAGAAGGTAAGAAATCCAGGCTCTTCTGACAAAATCAGCTACAGAGCCAATTCCTTGGATCCAGGAAGGAAAGGGATATTACTCCCACTTCTTCCTAGTCCCCCAAAAGACAGGGGACCTCCAACTGATCCTGGACCTCAGCACGCTAAACCTGTATGTAGAGTACAAGAGGTTTCACATGCTGACCCTACTGGGTCTGCTGCCTCTTCTGCACCAGGGTCACTGGCTTTGTGCTCTGGATATGCAGGATGCATACTTGCATATCCCAATTTTTCCCTCCCACCGTCGCTTCCTATGTTTTATCTTCCAGGGAGAACACTTCCATTTCAAAGTGCTCCAATTCAGCCTCTCCTTGGCACCCAGAGTGTTTATCAAGTACCTAGCGAGTGGCGGCTTTACATCGCCTGGGAATTTATGTGTTCCTGTACCTCGATGACTGGCTCCTGTCAGCACCATCAAGGGACAGCCTGGTGGCCTCCCTGACTACTACCCTGAATCTAGTCAGGCAAGTGGGGATCACGGTGAATTACCCCAAATCCCACCTTGTTCTTTCACAATGCCTCCAATTTATTGGAGCGGTGCTGGATGTGGCTCAGAGTAAAGCTTTCCTCCCTTTGAATTGGTCGGAAACCTTCTGTCAGCAGGCTATCCAAGTGGCAACCAGCCAATGGACCATGGCCTGTTTGGTCATATGCCTTTTGGGCCTCATGGCAGCACCTATTCCCACTGTCCCCCTAGCCAGGCTTCACATGTGTATTACGCAGTGGACAGTTCGGGTCCAGTGGGACCAGAAATCAGACAACCTGGATCACAGGATTCTGGTGTCCAGCTCCATGCGTCAGGACCTCCTGTGGTGGCAGGATCTATACAACCTCACCAGAGGGGTTCCTTTTCAGGCAGTCCCACTGGCTCAGACTCTGACAATGGATGCTTCCGGTCGGGGCTGGGGAGCCCACAGGACACAGGGATCCTGGTCTCAGCAGGAGCTATCTCTGCACATCAGTGTGCAAGAGATGAGGCTGTATTATATGCCCTTCAGGCTTTTCAGCACCTACTCCTCCCTGTGCCCTTAGTGGTACAGATGGACATCATGTGCGTGGTCTGGTACCTGAACAAACAGGAAAGCACACGGTTGTATCCACTGTGCAGGGAAGTGATTCGCGTGTGGCATTGTGTGAAACAGCACAGCCTGCAGCTCATAGCAGTGTATGTCCCCGGCATTTAGAATGTCCTGGCAGACACCCTCAGCCACACTTAGGCAAGGGCACATGAGTGGGAACTGAGGCAGTCAGTAGTCAAATACATCTTCAATCGATGGGGTCGCCCAGAGCTTGATCTGTTTGCCCCCCATCTATCACAAAACTACCCAGTTTCTGCTTGCTCGTTCCTGGGCATTGTGTTTTCTGGTGAGACGCACTGTCTCTCTGCTGGACAGGGAGGTTCTTGTATGGCTTCCTTCCCGTTCCACTGTTGCAGAGGGTGCTTCCAAAACTACAGCAAGAAGGGGTCGCATGATTCTCATAGCCCATTATTGGCCCTGCCAATTGTGGGTTCCTCTGCTTCAGCAGTTGAGAGTGGAACCTCCAGTTCCCCTACTCCTCCGCCAGAATCTGCTGACTCAGGACCAGGGCAAGCTGTTCCATCCAGGCCTCAAATCCCTTCACCTTCACACGTGGTACCTGCTGACGTAGCTGTTGCATGCTTTGAGGTCTCTTTCAGAGTGGCCCAAGTCCTTGTGGAGGCCCGTAAACCATCCACAAGATCCACATATGCTATGAAATGGAAGAGGTTCTCCATTTGGGCAACCAACAAGGGATGGGACCCTTTCTCTTGCCCTGTCCCACAGATCATGGAATACCTGCTACATCTCTCTGACCTTGGCCTTAGCTATTCTTTGCTGAAGATCCACTTGTCTGCCATTTCTGCCTACCACCATCTGGTGGATGGCAAAACTTGGCACAGTTGGAGGTTTCTAAAACCGTTCTGAAAGGAATTCTCCATCTGAAACCCCCAGTCAGGGACCCCGTTCCTCCATGGGATTTGAACTTCATCCTTGAGAAACTCACTTTGCCTCCATTTGAACTGGCTACAATTGCGACCTGCGCTACCTTTCCTGGAAAGTGCTCTTTATAGTTGCCATTACTTCGGCTCAAAGGATTTCCGAGCTTCAGGCCCTGATGTGCAAGGAGTCTTATTTGATTTTCCACAGAGACTGGGTGGCTCTGCGTACAAATCCTAAGTTTTTACCTAAGGTGGTATCTTAATTTACTCTAAATCAGAAAATACACTTGCCAGTGTATTACCCCAAGTATTCTAATTACGGGAAGGTAATTCTGCACACACTTGATGTGCACAGAACCTTGCAATATTATACGAACCAGACGAAGTCAGTCCATAAAATGGATCAGCTTTTCATTTCTTTTGCACCCAAAAGAGAGGGCGCAGCATTTTCCAAACAATGCTTATCCAAATAGTTAGCAAACTGCATTTTGTTTTATCAGAAGTATAAGAAGCCCCTTCTGGGGGAAGTCAATGTAATGTATCGATTCGTACGGTACTGATTTGTACTGTACTGATTTGTAATGTATTGATTTGCTTCTCTTGCGCCGAGCCATTGCTCAGAAGGGCACAGTTTACATTTTGTACTTTTTTCTTTTTGTAACTTTTGATCTTGTCTATTACAAAACCACCAAAACACTTGTTGCACAAATCAAATATGACAAGGGTAAGAGTGACATGATAGAAAAATTTTCACTCTCCATATCTGACTTCACTTGTGGCTTTGCCACTTGTGAGGTCAGGAGGTCACTTATAGCTTATGAAGCTGTTCCTTCTATCCCACTCTCACCCCTGTGCTATCCTATTTATATATTCTCTGGGTTGCTGGCATTTTGGCAATCCTTAAAAAACTTCAAGCACGTGTTTAGACAGATTTAACCAAGAGTACACTAGCTCTTCATGAGCTGTGCTTTCAAACAAAGTGTTTTGGAATCTGGGTGAGGCACCCTGCCTTGGGACAGAGTTAAGAGATCCTTCCTCAGAGGGAGAAAAAAGGCATCATTGGTTACACTGTCAACAGGAGAGAGTACCAGGTCTTCCTGGACTAGTCTGGTATTATCAGGATCATTGCTGCAGATTCTCATCTTAATTTCAACTGTATCCTTAGGGTCAGTGAATCAATACATTACAAATCAGTACCATATGAATTAATACATTACAAATCAGTACTGTACAAATCAGTACAATCAGTACAGTACAAGTCAATACAATCAGTACAGTACAAGTCAATGCAATCAAAATAGATGTGAAGTACAAAGCAACGAATTCTACAAAGCATCTCATATATGCTGACTTTTGCACTGCACATTGCTATTGTGATGTCATCAGCATTGTTAAAGATGCTGCCTGATTGGTTTAGTATTCCATTGTGACATACCCAGCTTTGCAAGGTAATAGTACTATTTTGCAAGTTGGTCATGTATTTCACTTTAACATACCCAGTTTTGCAAAATAGTATTATCTTGCAAGTTGGTCATAATTTTATCTTGGCCAAGCCAGACCCAAACCTGTTGTATAAATGTATATGCAACCAGGAGAAAATACATATGTAAATATTTATTTATAAAATGGGTGAGAATAATCTGTGAAAAATCCAGTCTCCTGATAGGACGAAAAATACCATTTGACCGTGCGTTATCCCACAACAACTGCATGCCTGCTCTTCTTTCCATCCCTCAGAACTTTTCCACTAGCACCCTAGACAAAGAGATCATTCCACACCTGGCACACACAGGCTGCCACATATAGCCTAACATTAATATCCATAAGCCAGTAAATATATGTAGCTGTCCCAAACTACGCATCAAGTTCATTAAAGAAAACAGTTCTCTGGTTGATCCTGCCATAATTCTGGTACATTAAAAGTGATTAAAAAACATATCTAGTCGAGCCTGCCATTTTAACACTGTCTCCAGTCTATTCACCTTCGGGCTGCAGTATAGCATGACCGAGCTGTGTTCCTTGGGCCAAAAAAAAGCTGGCAATGTTTATAATCAACAATATTTTGTATAAAAAAATATGGTCTGTGTGTTTTTAAACTCAATTTACTTAGTTTTCTCTAAAAAAAAAAAAAAGCCACTGACTGTACAGTATGGAGAGCAAGCAATTTGGTGGCTGTTCAAGTGTAGATGCAGGTGTGAGCAAAGGATATGATAGGAACCCTCGCTCATGCTCGCATCTACACTTGTGAAGCCACAGACTCGCTCACTCTTCTTACTGTACAGTTGGTGGCTTTTTTTTTTTAGAGTTGAGTTTCAAGGCACAAAGAATTAGATCTTTTAATACAAAACCTTGTTGATTATAAACTTTTGCCAGCATTTTCTTACCACAAGGAATGCTGCTCAGGTCTGCTACACTGCAACACGAAAGTGATTAGACTTGAGATAGTGTTACAATAGCAGGATCAACCAGATAGCTGTTTTTGATCACCTATTTTTTTCTTATTGTATTTTTCCGAACTGGCAGGTGGCTCCAGCCATCTCTCAGAGGGCTCGTCTTTAGAGCCTGGTCCTCCCCCGATCCAACTCTTCCTCAGGGGTTCCCCCATGGATTAGCCCCCCCCCCATGGCAGTGCTGGAGGGACGAGTGCTGGCTCTCCCTCCACCACCACCCCCGGAGCACAATCCAGAATCTGGGTTGTTGAGCCAGGATCGGGGATGTGGCCAGGCCATCACAAAGCTTGCCAGTTCCATTTTCCAGTGTTCTCCCCGCCTCCTCTCCCCCTCACAGTGTGAGCGTGTGTGTGTGTGGAGGCACGCTCATGCAATGTACCCATGCTGCTGTGCCTCCCTTACTCTGGTGCTGCCCTCCAGCCTTCACTAGAGGGAGCCAAGGAGCAGGACAACAACCCTCCCCTCCCTGGGTGAGGAGAGCAGTCCATCGGACACTTAGTCCTTTCCTTCCCCTGCCAACCCCCGGCAACCCAAGGTCGCTTACGAGCCCAGGCCACCAGTGAGGCGCGAGGTGTGGTGTCCAGCACCTCAACCCTCAGCGCCACAGGGCTGACCTTTTTGTCACTTTTAAATTAGCAAAATCATGGCAGTATCAACCAGAGCACCTTAATAAAACTCTAATTTGTGCCAGATAGGGACTACTTTTTACTCCCCCCCCCAAAAAAAAATAAACTTTTTGACCATTTTATAAGATAGATAATCCATTACAGAGCAAGAGGTCATGCCCTGATAGTATGTACACCTTAGGTGGTTGAACACACTCAGCCTGTGGCCTCATGCCTCACAATGAACACCAAGGCATGCATATATCAGAGCATGACCGCAGAGCCTCTAATGGATAATCCATAATGTGCGCATATTGTGTGTGTGTGTGTGTGTGTGTGTGTATATTTTCATTCATTGCAAAAAACTTTGTTAATGCATCAGTTAGGGTTGAAGCAACCTTCAAAAGTAGGAAAATGAAGTGTTGGGGTTGACACCATAACAACCCTACCACCCCACCCCCACCCTCCACAGACCAGCAGGTGACGGGGTGTGCCTTGGCATTGTCGGCCCGGACTCTCACCCTATTCCATGTGTAATAAAGCTGACATGGTACAGTATAGGAGAATGGGGTGAGAGTTAGGCCTATCGACCCCAAGGCACACCCCATCAACTGTTAGTGTGTAGAGGGTGGGATGGTATGGTAGGAGTTGTTATGGTGTCAACCCTAATGCCTCATTTCCCTACTTTTGTCGCTTCAACCCTTACTGATGTATTAACAATATTTTTTGCAATGAATTTCCTTACTTTTTGAGAAAGTGTAATCTTACCCTTGTATGGTTTGTGGAGCGCAGGGCCCCCCATGTTATCAGTTTTTAGGGCCCTGTGCTCCCATCTATCCATAAGTGCACAGACATTGTAATGAATGGCCATCTCCCTAGGGCTCTGTACTCCCAGTATTGCATAATGGATGGCCCAGCAGTCCGATTACTGCACAGTGGTATCCATATGTGGGCACCTACCTATAACTGTAGAGACGCAGCACAGCCCTAGACACATTCCAGGAAAGCATTGTGCTGCAAATGGTGCAATATCTCATTAACCATAGCAACTTTGGAAAACATTCCACTGTAGTTGTAATGATGGACTGGTAACCTGCACACGTGCTTAGCGAAAAATCTGTATTTCGAACTGTTTTCAAGATATAGGCACCGAAAGGCACTGTGTTCGCCATAGTGTTATCCTAGGAGAAATTTCTCAACTTCGGAATGCCATGACTGTAACGGATGCAAAATTTTACACCAGACTAGCATAAGTCACATCTCTGGGTCACCCCCTTTCTACCCTGCAAATTTCAAGCCAAAAGTCCTAACCGTTTCTTTGCAGTGAAGTGGCAAATAAATAGCAACCTTTAAAAATCCTTGTTCATGAGCTGTCAAAATCCCTGTTTGTGAGCCAGTCCCTGTTCACGAAGTAGGGCCATCTGATCGTCCCCTCACGAACAAGGATTTTGACAGTGCGCAAACAAGGATTGTGACAGCTCACAAACAGGAGTTGGCTCACGAACAGGGATTTTGACAGCTCATGAACAAGGATTTTGATAGCTCAGGAACAGGGACTTTTAGGGCCATCTGGTCATCCCCTGACGAACAGGGATTTTGACAGTTCACAAACAAGGATTTCTCATGAACAAGGATTTTGACAGCTCACAAACAGGGATTCCTTTTTAGAATCCCTGTTCGTAAGCTGTCAAAATCCATTTATGAGCCAAATCCCTGTTCATGAGGTGTCAAAATCTCTGTTCATGAGCCAATCCCTGTTCTCAAGATAGGGCCATCTGGTCATCCCCATACGAACAAGGATTTTGACAGCTCAAAAACAGGGATCAGCTTGCGAACAAGGATTTTGACACCTCACGAACAGGGATCAGAAGCGAGTCATGAACAAGGATTTCAAATGTAAAAACATGTTTTTTTACTAAAGTAAATGGAACCAAAGCCATGGGTTTGTAGAGGATGTCACCTTGAACAAAGCCCATACGTCAGTGTGTACAGAAGACATCTCTGGGGCAAGTTACAAGGTTTCATTTTTGAAGAAAATTGAAAACAAGATGGTGGCTCACGAACAGAGATTTTCTATTTTTTTTTCAGTTGTTTGGCCAGGAGAAGCACACTAAGCTGACAGCTTTTTTACAGGTGCAACCTGAGAGCACAGGGAAGTTAAGTGACTTGCTTAGGGTCACACAGTATGCAAGTGGAAGCTGTGGGATTCAAACCCAGGTCTGGTCTGCTGGATGTCACCAGATTTGCAGCTCAGACCCTTAAACCACTATGCTATACTGCCTCCCAGTTTAATGAATCCCTGTTCGTGAGCTGTCAAAATCCCTGTTCGTGAACCCTAAATCCCGTTTCGTACCATGCAGCTATCCAAATGACTGAACTGAGCATGCTCAGAACGTAACATTTTTAAATTTAATAACTTTGGAACGGATTAATATTTTTTTTACCAAACCAATGCTGTCTTGTTCTTTGGGGCACGCTCCTTCTACCCTGAACATTTCAGGCCAGACTTCCAAACGGTGCGGCTGCAGCGCGATGAGGAACAATTTGCAAAACTGGGTGAAACAAAAGCGACTTTTACACTTTTTTCACTATGTGCTGCACAAAATCTGCACATCTGATCAAAACGAAACTCAGCATGTCAAGAGAACTACCCCATGGCACCGCGCATACCAAATGCATGCAAATCCGTTGAACGGTTGCGAAGTTATTAAAGTGCAAAATTTGGAGTTTAACATTAAACTGCCTACTCAACCCTAACTATAGTGGCGCTACTGCGCCACTATAATATGTATTTATAAAATGGGTAGGCTAAACCAGCCAATCGGAGACCTACCTCACCATGCATGAAATATGTTCCATGCATGGGTAAAAAAAGGACGGCAGTGAAAAGGCAAAAATCGCTAATCTTTAGAATGTTGGCATTTGAAAATGCCGCCATTGTTTTTCCTCGCTACTGTTCCCCTGCACTTACCCTATAACAAACCAGACAACATTTGAGAATGAAAGAAGCAGTCTGTACAGAAAGGCAGAGTGTGCAGTCAGCTACCGTCTCACCCTTCTCCAGTTTATTTTAAATTGCACTCACATGGCTCCTACTCGGTCCGAGCTTTGCTACAGGAAACTGGCGAGTTCAGCAGCACGCATGCACACACATGCACAGTCACTCTCACAGAGTACCAGGATGGAGAACACTAGCAGAGAGCAGACTTTGAGTCTGCAGGCAGCTACCGTGAAGTGGGTGGGCGATGTCCGGGTTCAAACTAGGTAGAGCGGCATGCTTCACAACATTATTCGGAACGGGAAGAGCGAGTGAGCTGTAGCTCTGCAACAATCATTTTTTTGTTAATTTTATGCAGTCGTGAGACGTATGGGTTGATGCAAATAGCCCTGCAGTAGTCATTTAACTACAATTATCTCGACAGCAGAAGCTGTGAGTTTAATAAAGTTGATAGGTCTATTGAAAAACTGCAGCATTGAATAATGGACCTTGAGTGGAGGGTGCACTGTTAACTGTAGATGGATGTGCAAATAAGCTCATGAATATTAAAACAAAGTCCACGGAAGGACTGTTTTATCATAGATTAGGAACAGTTCTACATGTTTTCTACATACAAGCATGTTTTTTTCTATTGGCAAAAAATAAAATAAAGATAGGGTCCCAGTTTATAAGCGCAATAAGACACTCCAGGTGTGTTCATGGAACATATTTTACCACACGCCAGGGGTTAAAGGCACTCGGCCAAGGCCTCGTGCCTTATTACACCCCTGGCTGTGAGGTAAAATATGTTCCATGCACACCTCCTGTCGTGTCTTATTGCTTACACACACACATATATATATATATATATATATGTATATGTATATAAAATGGGTAGGAAAAATTATGTCTGCTGATTTGTTGGAACACATCACGTGACCGTCCGTATATCAGAGTGCAACCACACACCTGCACTTTTAGCCCCCTCCAAAACAATTTTGACATTTTATAAGATAGATAAACCACTCTGAGGTCTACGGTGGCGCTCTGATATATGAACGCCTTGGGTGGTTGACGCACACCAAGCGTGCATATATCAGAGTGCGACCACACACCTCAGAGTGGTTTCTCTATTACATACATATATATATATATGTCAAATTTAAAAAGACACAGCATCTGTTGTGCTTCTTATCAAGTTACAGTTATTGCTGCAAACTTTGACAGTGTTTTGGATTATCCGGTCCATGCCTTTGTGACCTCTCGCCTTGATTACTGCATTGCCCTGTACCTAAGGCTACCGGGGGTTGATATCTGCTGCTTGTTGCTGGTGCAGAATGCGGCGGCCAGGCTGTTGACTGGTTTACCAAGATCTTGCCATGTCATGCCTGTGCTCCGTGGCCTGCACTGGCTGCCAGTACAATGGCGGATCACCTTCAAGGTTGGGTTACTAACTTATAATGCCCTACATGAACAGAGACTGCAGTACTTGCAAGATCTTCTTCATCCCTACCGCCCCCTCCGCTTACTCCACTCCTCCGACGAGGGATTGCTAGAGGTTCCCAGGGTCCGACATAAGACCTCAGGGGCCCATTCCTTTGCTTTTATGGCTCCTACCCTGTGGAATTCTCTACCTCATTGGGTTAGAGAGTGCCTGACCATTGAAAGCTTTAAATCTGCTCTCAAGACTTATTTGTGTGGGATAGCTTTTCCCGATCCTGATTAATTGGTCGCTTGGTTTTAACAATTGCTGAATTTTAACTGTAGCTTGTTGTATTTATGTTATTGTTTTTACATATTGTTTATTCTGTACAAGCACTTTGATCAATGGAATTGCGCTTTTTAAAAATAAAAAATGATTAATTGCATTTGCAGTCACAAGAACTGAAACCTCAACTTTAAACATGCACTTGGCAGCTGCCTTAACGTTTAAGCCTGCTGGCAAAGAAAAGTCTTGCTTCACAGCCATTGTTCAGAAAATTTTTCAAAAGTTTAAACCACATGTACCCTCCTGTGAGGGACCCAGTTCCACCATGGGATTTGAACCTAGTTCTGGCATAGGTAATAGACCTGCCATTTGAGCCTGTGTTTATTTATTTATGTAAAATATGTTTTAAATAAATAAATATTCTTTGCAGAGCTCAGATACCTAACATGGAAGACAGTATTTAAAATAGCTAGTATTCAGCCAGGAGGGTCAATGAACTTCAGGCCCTCTGTTAAGATCCAGACTTTATGGTCTTCCATATGGACAAACTAGTGCATAGGTCAGATGTAACATTTTTACCTAAAGTGGTTTCAGAATTTCACACGAACCAGCCTGTGACTTTACCTGTTTGTTTTCCAAAACCTCACTCAAGTGCAGGTGAGGAGAAACTGCATTTCAAACAAGAAGAAGTCCTAATGTATTCTGACATATGCAGTAAGACCTTGCTGTTGTAGTGCCCCAGAGAGGAAAGAGTTAAAGCCTACATGGCTCAGTTTCAAATCACTGTCCCCCGGTACATTCTATTCAACCATCATATTCTTTACTCCACCTTACTGTGAAGACGCCTCGGAGATTCTCCTCAGCATCTTGTCGATTAAAGTGGTATTTTTCATCTCGGTTTATCCACCAATTAAAAAAATATTAAGCGTTTCTAGTTTCTTGTCGCTGTCCCTCAGTACAGGTACAATTGTCGCTAGGTTTTTGTCTACTTGGGGTTATGTCTCGGTCCTCTAGCGGTTGCTGTCCAACCATTAGGGTACAGAGTTTTTTCTCTCACTCACTCTCTATTTTCTGTCAAATTTAACAGTGGTTAGCTCTGGTTAATAAAAAAAACAAGTTTGTTGGGTTTTTTTCTGGACCGCTAATACCGGTCTATTAACCAGAACTATTTTGTTTCTTATCCAGCCTAACCACCTTTGGGATGAGTTTAAGATGGAGTCACAGAATAGTGATCCCCACACTATTTGTGTTTTCTACCTGGGGTTGGAACACTTGCAGGCAGACTGTGACATATACAAAAATTTCCTTCAGTCGATGCTTGACAGGCACCTTACCTGACTGAATGAGAAATTGGCCGAAAAATCCACTAACCTGGATGGCCGAACTGGTTCAGATTCGAACGAACCGGAGGGGGGCCCTTCTAACTAAGGCGATTCCCTTCCTCCTAAATGGACTGCGGATTCAGCCCTTGAACTGGCTTCCGCTAAGAGAAAAAAGAAGAAAAACTTCAAACTGGCTACTAAGTCACGTGCGGTTGTGGTTCTGACCGCAGAGGAGATTGCTAATGCTATATACACATAATACAATCCTTGCAGATAACGGAACCAGTGATCTCTCCGTTGATTCCTCAACCGGTTCCAATTCCTCCAGACTCCTCGGAATGTGATTATTCCTGAGACCCAGAATGTGAGTAGGAGAGGAAGAGGACCTTTATGGCCCAATTGAACTGGAAGTTTCTCCTGAACATGAAGGAGGCATCTCTCCACCTAAACAGTTGGAGGATGCTCTCACTCATTTTTTCATTCATGAAGAAGGTGGCTGAAACTCTCCAGTTACCAGTTCTCGAATCTTCAGAAGAGGAGGCAGAACCAGATTATGTGGATATGATGGATGTCCCTGCCTCTAAAAGGCTGGTGATACCCATTCATAAGTCTCTGAAGAGACGGACTTTAAAAATTTTGAGTACCTCTACTTCTGTTCCTCCTGTGGATAAGAGTGCAGAGAGGAAGTACCCACTCGCCAGAGATGGCACAGAATTTCTGTCAGGGCACCCCAGTCATGAAGGGGTGCTTCAGGCCGCTGCCTGCGAAAAGGCAAGCATTCCACTAGCTTCCCACCCTCCAGAAAAAGACTCTTGGAGGATTGACTCCATGGCTAAAAAGTCTTACCTGGGGTCTTCCCTCATTGCCAGACAGGCATCTTACATGGCATATGTGGCAAGATATTAAAAGAAACAGTGGGAAGCAGTGTCCTCTCTGGCAGCCAGACTCCCAGCTGAGGCGGCTGTTGAGCTGGGTGAAATGGCAAGGAGTGGAATAGAAGCTTCCAAGCAGCAATTCCACATGGCAGTGGATGCCAATGATTCAGCATCCAAAATTTTGGTTACCTCCATTTCCCTGAGAAGGTTTTCCTGGCTTAGAACCACAAACCTCTCTCAGGATACTCAAATCAAGGCCTTGGATTTTCCTCTGGTCCAGAACTCCCTTTTTGGAGAACAAACTGAGGTCTATATGAGGAATGAATATAGAACCTCATATAAGAGTGCTGCAGCCAAGGAAAAAGCTGCCACCCCTCAGAAACAGCAGAGTAGGGGAGGCAAGGGCAGGCCTTACCAGAGACCCTTCTACCAGGCCCAGGCCATCCCTGTTTATCAACAACAGTGTGGCTATTTTAGAGGAAGGGGCAAGAGAAGTGCCACTCATTCCAGCCCAGCTTCCCAGCCCAGAACTCCAGCTAAACAGATTCCCTGAAGAGTCTTGGGTCACCTCCTCACTTCCAGTAGGGGTCAGGCTTGCCCACTACCTCCAGAATTGGCAGTCTATAACATCAGGCAAATGGGTTCTGGAGGTGGTGGGCAAAGGCCTTGCTTTACATTTCAAATAATTTCCCAGATTGAGGGCAAGGCTGTTCAAACCTGCATCCACAGCAGAAATCTCCCTGTTGGAAACAGAAGTTAAAACCCTCCTTCAGTACCAGGCAGTGGAACCTGTCTCACTGTCCCAAAGAGGGAAAGGATTGTATTCAAGGGTACTTCCTGACCTTGAAGAAAAATGGGGATTGGTGACCCATTCTGGATTTAAGGTTCCTGAACAAACATTTAACAAAACCAAAATTCAAGATGGTCACTTTGGCAATGATACTGGCCACTCACAGGCAAGGATATTGGCTAGCAGCCATAGACCTCAAGGATGCTTATTTCCATATTCCTATCAGACAGCCACACAAAAAATACCTAAGATTCAGACTGTCATCAGGTCACTACCAGTTCAGGTCCCTTCCTTTGGGTCTGACCATAGCTCCTAGAGTGTTTACAAAATGCCTGGCAGTGGTGGTGGCACACTTAAGGCATTTAGGAATTTCAGTTTTTCCCTACTTGGATGACTGGCTGTTGGTGGGTCAGTCTCAACAGCAAGTAGTAGAGAGGCCCTGGCAGTCACTAAGACTACTCTTCACTCATTGGGCTTCTTAAATACAAAGAAGTCAGTCCTGGAGCCAGTCCAGCTCCTGCAATTCATAGGGGCAGAGTTGGACACAGTTCTTGTAAAAGCAAGACTCCCACCAGACAGTGAGGAAAGTCTTGTGCAACTAGCAGAGTCTTTCAAACTCCACTTCCCAAAGCCAGCCAGGTACTTTCTGCGGTTGCTGGGGCATATGGCAGCTACAACAGCAGTGGTATCGGGGCAAGGTTTCAGATGAGAGACATTCAGTTCCATCTAAAGTCCTTTTGGTCCCAGAGCAGAGATTCCTTGTCCAAACTGATTCCAGTAACTTCTACACTTCTCCTAGCCCTGCAGTGGTGGCAGGACAGAGACAACCTCAGGATGGGTATTCCTTTTCTTCAGGAAAATCCCATGATAGTACTCACTACAGATGCATCCCTCTTGGGTTGGGGGCGCACCTGGGGGAGCATACAGCTCAGGGTAATTGGTCTCCTCAAGAATCTCTCATGCACATAAATATCTTGGAACTCAGAGCAGTGTTGCTGGCTCTCCGGTCCTTGTCTACCATTGTTCAAGGGAAGGTGTTGCAAGTCAGGACAGACAACACCACAACATTGTTTTACATCAACAAGCAGGGTGGCACAAGATCCACACTGTTGTGCACAGAAGCCATGAAGATATGGAATTTGGCTTACTCTCTGGAGGTGACTGTCAGCAGTTCACCTTCCTGGGAAGGACAATGTTCTGACAGACTCTCTCAGCAGGATCAACCAGAACCACCACGAGTGGTCTCCGAATCTCTTAGTTCTCAAGAGCATCTTCAAGCTGTGGGGCACTCCAGAGATAGACCTCTTTGCAGCCCCAGACAATCATCAGTTGCCCCAGTATTGCTGCAGGCCTCCAGTTCTGGGTGCAGTCCCAATGGATGTATTTCTGCTGAACTGGTCAGTAAAATTCCTGTATGCCTTCCCCCCATTTCCTTTGTTACTCAGGGTACTGACCAAATTCAGGGGTCAGTCTGCGATGATGATCCTGATAACCCCAGACTGGGTCAGGCAGCCTTGGTACTTAATTCTGGTGAATTTAAAATTGACAAGACCGATTTGCCACCCCATCAGGTACGACCTGCTGACCTTATCCCAAGGGAGGATCATGTACCCCAGCTTGGGGTCCCTCAGACTGAAGGCTTGGCTCTTGCAGAGTTAGAGTATGCTGGATTGCATCTTTCTGACTCTGTTATGGATATTCTAAAGGTTTCCAGGAAACCAGCTACTAGGAAAACCTATTCATCCAAATGGAAGAGGTTCACTATTTGGTGCAGTCGGCTAGGTGTGGAACCACAGGAGGTGGGCATTCCACTGATACTAGATTATTTGGCTCATCTGCATTCTCTAAGTCTTAGGCCCTCCACCCTAAGGGTACATTTGGCTACAGTTTCTGCTTACTTGTCAGCAGGGAAATCCTCTTCCCTGGCTTCTGACCCTATATTCAAAATATTTTTTTAAAGGGCTATTGCATTTACACCCTCCTCATAGGGATCCTACCCCTTCATGGGATCTAAATATTTATATAGTTCAGTTGATGCAACCCCCCTTTGAACCTATGTTCTCAGCAGAGTTAAAGTATGTGACATGGAAAACAATGTTTCTAGTAGCCATCACTTCAGCAAGACGTATCGGTGAGCTATAGGCCTTATCAGTAGAACCCAGTTATATCTCTTTTCACAATGATAAAGTGGTTCTTAGAACAAATAGGAAGTTTCTTCCCAAGGTGGTCTTAGAATTCCACCTTAACCAGTCCATGAACTTGTCTGTCTTTTTCACTGAACACTCCAGTTCAGGGGAACGTAAACTTCATAGCCTGGATGTGAAAATGGCTATAGGCTACTATCTGGATCTCACCAGAGGCCATAGGGGTGACTCTAGCCAGTTGTTCCTTACCTGTGGAGAAGTGGGCAGGGGTAAACCTGCTACTAAAAGGACCATTGCAAGATGGATAGAGTCTTGCATTCAGTTTTGCTATCAGAAACTAGGGAAGGTTCCCACTGTAGGCCTCAGGGCTCATTCTACTAGGGGCACAGCTACCACTATAGCAGCTGCGAGAGACATTCCCTTGTCAGAAAGCTGTAAAGTAACTACCTGGAAAACTGTACACACAATTACCAAGCATTACAGCCTAGATGTGCAGGCAAGAAGTGATGCCAGGTTTGGAATGGCAGTATTGCAGAGCCTCTTTCCTAAGTAGGTTCTGTGCCCTCCTCCAAGTGAACTGCTTGGTAGTCTGCATATGTCAGAATACATTAGGACTTCTTGTTGGAAGAAAAAATTACTTACCACAGTAATGTTGTTTCTTTTAAAGGAGTCCTAATGTATTCTGACCTCCCACCCTGCTTCCCCTGCCAGAACCTGGGGTCTCTGCGCTCCAGCTTATGCGCTGTTGTTGTTATTGTACTAGAAGTTAGTTTTCTTAGAGGGCATCTGTGACTTGAGACTTTTAGCCCATTTAGGGGTTGGCAGGGTCTTGGATACGTTCCTATTTAAATGCTGTAAAATTCAAATTGTTTTCAATCTATTATATGTCTTTTTGGGTTGCTCGTAAGAATCTAACAATTGAATAGAATGTACCAGGGGACAGTGATTTGAAGCCGAGCGTGTGCCTACTCAGAATATAGGCTTTCACTCTTTCCTCTCCAGGGCAGTACAACAGCAAGGTCTTACTGCATATGTCAGAATACATTAGGACTCCTTTAGAAGAAACAACATTACCGTGGTAAGTAATTTTTTCATCCTGGAGGTAAAGAGGGCTTTGAGTTTCTATTTGGACAGAATCATGGTGAACAGAACTGACAGCATTCTGCTGGTTGTCACTTATGTTGAGGTAGGCAATGGCAAGTCAGTAGTTAAAGACTGTCTCTCATTGGATAGTCTCCTGTATACAGTTCTATTATGAGAAGGCTGGCAAACAGCCAACAAATGGCCTACATGCACACTGCACTAGATCTTCATCTGTCTCTGTAGAAGCAGCTAAGGGCATACCTCTATAAGAGGTCTTTAAAGCAGCTACCTGGTTCACAGTACATGCCTGTACTTCCCCTTACTGCATGGACATCCAGTCTAGAAGGCATGCAGGTTTGGTACTTCAGTTCTTCATAACCTTTTTTCCTAAAAGGATTCTAGATCCTACCTCAAAAGAAACTACATGGAGTCTGCAAAACTGTCACTAGAAACGCTCGTTGCTAGAAGGAAAAATTACTTACTGTAGTAATAATGTTTCTTCTAGAGGGTTTACTAGTGATTCATACAAACCTTTCCCTTCCTCATCTTTTAAAACCTTAGTATAACAGGGTTTCCCAGATTAAGACATACTTTGTTTCAGTGCTTGAACAGTTCATGCAAACTTTGCAGTTTTTACTATTTTCATGTGTGGGGGTTTTATTTTATTTATTTATTTTTTTAACTTTCTGTTTATTGCTTTCATATCAAAACAATACAGAATGCTTCTTCATGTAAGAAATAGTAGGCAGAACAGCAGATATTCACCATGTAAGGAACAACCTGATCAAACATTGTCTCATCTTACAATCTGGTACAATAGGAGTGAGGGGAAAGGAAAATTCAATATCAGTCCCAAAATGCCCAAGTAAATGTCAGCCACTTCAATGGCCAAGGTATGCCCAATAGGGAGAGTACTCAGGAAGATGAACCCACTAAAAAACTAGTGCTGTTAACCAACCCATACATAAATTCAATTAGGGAAAGTAGGTTTCTTCCACCTCCCACAACTCAGTTCCATAACAAATCAGAAACAGCTTTCAACGAACATGCAAAAACCTTGTATATCCTGCCATATTCCAATTTAATCAATTCACCCAGTAGAGTGACAACTGGAGCTGAAGATAAAGGGTGGGTGCTGAGGAAAGAACTTTAACAATGAAATGCTGCTTATATGTGTAGGCCAAAGCCCAAAAGGCCGGTTATTACAGGCTACACTAAGGAGCCCTCTGCAACTCAGCCCAAATACCCCAACCAGTGTTTAATGAATTGTAGGGAAAAGTCATTTAGTGACCCAATATTGTCTCTATGGATGAAAAGAGCAGTACAACAATTTTAAGCTAACATATAGCTTGAAAAGTACTCAGCCTACTTCTGACTCTGATTTGGCTGCTCTAGCCACCGACCCATGTCCTTTGGGTCAGAGACTTGCCAATGTTTGCCATCATAAGTAATCCGTAGTCGAGCAGGTAATAAAAAAGAATGCACAATTCCAAGGGCCCTGAGCTTCTGTCTCACACCATCAAACTGTTTACATTGTGCTCGAGTCTGGAAAGATAGATCCAGGTAGAACTTAACATCTTGCCCCTGTAAGGATATTGGATATGCCGCTTGAGCTGCCATTAGTAGGACATCACGGACATCCACTCCTATAGTCCTCAGTAGGACAGTGCATGGTTCAGAGGTGGTATCAGACCTGACCAGAGGATTAACCCAGTAATCTTGCTGCAAGGTTGACCAGTCAAATTCCTCCGGTACTCAAAGAATTTCCATCATCCAGCATTTCAGGAAAATCAGAAGGTGGGTACCCTCAACTCCCTCTGGTACCCCCACCAAACGCAAGTTGCCAGAGCGGTCTCATTTTCGAGAGCTTTGAGCCGTCCTCGAAGCTGCGTTTTTTCTTTAGTAAATGTGGACACCGTGGCCTGCGTTGTCAGTGATCTTTTGTCTGCTTCTGCTACTGTACCCTTTAATGTAGTGATGGCCATGTTGTGCGTTTCCAACTTAGTCAAAGTTTTTTCCGATTTTAGAGTCCATAGCCCTCACAGAGTCTAGCATGAGTTGCCAAGATGGGTTGTTAGCAGAGCATGCTGAGCTAGGCCCTTGTAAATCTGCCACATGTCCAGGCTGAGAGACTTGCATTGTTGTAGGCCATGAAGTTCCCGACTGCCTTTGCGGTGTATTTTTGGTATGGCCCATGGCAATTTCAGTACCGTTCTGCAGCTGACAATATAAGGAGTCTGAAAATCAGGGTAGAGGCAAGCTGCTTGATGATTCAAAGATTAAAAATCGAAATTTTATGGAGCTGTGGTGCGGAGCAGGTGAAGAAAGCGTCTGCCTGGAAGCTAGCTCTCTGGCACCCCTGGTGTTTTATTCTTACATTTACATTACGTAAGAACGATTAACATAGATTAGACGGGTGGTCACTGTTCTGTTCTGATCTTCAACTGTAAATTATACAGTTAGAATGCTGGGGGAGTGTGACCACAGAGCAATTTTGAATTTTTACATTCTGAAGTTCTGTCTCCAGGGAAGCAGCTTAGGGATGAGATGATGCAAGATGGTGTGAATCACTAATAAACCCACTAGAATAAACATCATTACTATGGTTAGTATTTTTTTTTCTTTTGAGCCTCTGTCGGTGGTGGCTCTTGGCAGTCTCTCATACCTGGGCTGTTACTTGATTGTGATTTGTTCAGGCAGACAGATTAGCAAGCCCTTTCACATAAGGAACCTTACTTTATTCTGCATAAGGACAAGGTAGGTCTGCGAATGGTTCCTTCCTTTATCTCTAAGGTTCCAACTGTATTTCATGTGACCCAACAGGCGTGACTTCCTTTCTTTTGTCTTTAACCTGCAAATCCAAAAGAGAAGAAATGACATAAATGTGATTTACATAGAGCAGTATAGAGGTACTTGAAACAAAATGAGGAGTTCTGTAAGTCAGAAGGGTTCTTTGTACTTTTTTGTAGCAACCAAAAAAAAGGACAGAAAGTGGCCAAGGCCACTTTGACTAGGTGGGTGAGAGCCTGAGTCTCAAAGGCATATGTGGCAGAAAACAGCAAGGCCACCAGCATTAATAAGAGCACATTCTGCTATGGCCTTTGCAGCATGCTAGGCAGAAAGGGCAGAGGCATCTGTCACAGAATTGTGCAAGACGGCAATGTGGTCCTCCATCCACACTTTTACAAAGCTATAGCAATCAAAAGGTCTTGACTGTACCACCCACCCTCTGGTAGGGGTGCATTTTCTTTTATTTAGTTTTTGTTGACTGGTAAAGGAGGGCTAGACAATACTGCCTTACCCATATGTAATAACTCCCCCACTGACAGCACTGAAGCTAACAGAAAACAAAATGTTGGTAAGTATGAAGGAATTTTGTTCTATGTGAAACTACAGAGAACCTTTGTCTAACATAATATTCATCCATACCTTGTCTTAAAAAGGGGATCTATGAGTTATGCTGCAACATGTACCATTTTACCTTCTTGGTTGAGTCAGTGTGTTATTACATAAGCAGAATTTCTGATTCACATATCTGAGTATACTACACAAATAGTCTCTAATCTTGTGAATGTGAGTATCACACTGGCTCAGTTGCTGGCCAACTCTTTAGTCTAAAATTTGATAACCTATAACTGTTAACTATTAGTGGATATATCTGGGTATTGCTTCCACCTGAAATATACTGGCTTTTCCAGGGGCATGCTTGACCAAGCAGTCACCTCCGGCATGGCTCCTACTTGGACCTCCTAACACAGGTAAGCATATCCAGTTGCTGAATTTCTAAAACTAATTAGAGGAGTTTCACATCTGAGCTCAGACACTAGGAAATTCCAATACAGAACTGCTTGATAAAATTCTTATTGGCTCATAGATATATGCTCTTTGGGGTGTGCAGACCTATAGCAGTGTAGACGTATTATAAGTGCATATGTTGTATTCCAAGCTACAAGTGTCGGTAAATTGCATAGCTATGTTGGGACTTAATTCCAGTCCTCAAAGTGTCTTCTGTAAGGACAGAAATTTGTTTTGTTGTGCTGACCTCCAGGATTGCTGATGTTTTAAGTAGTGAAAGGGTTATTCTCCACATGATGGGGGACAGTTATGTTACTCAATACCTGGGATCCACATCTGTCTGAGGAGGCTATTAAAGCAATTTTTTATTTTGGCTGGTCCAGTGGTCCGATGGCAGTGCTTTGCTCTGCCTCTTGGGAGACTGAGGTTCTCTTGCGAACCCTGTAATCCTATGTTACTGTCTACTGGTGGGCAAGCACATTGTGGAGGTAAATCGCTTGGCTGCTCGGGAGGTAGGATGTTCATTGCTCCCCACCCACTTTCTTGCTAGCGAAAGGGCATCATTGTTGCCTGCTGTGAAGGTAGTCCACCCTCCCAACCAGAAGAAATGTGCAGCCATGATGGACCAATCATTGGGATCTGGAAGAGGAAATGTGGGGGGAGGATGTGGAAAAGAGGAAAGGTGATAATTGGGAAAGGAATAACAAAAACGAAAGCATTTCTATTTAAAGATTGGGAAGTAAAACTGGCCTAAATGAAATATTTTTTTTCCTTTTAGGAACATGTTTCCAACCAAGAAATTATTAGAGAAATAGAGAAGCAGAAACAAGAAGAAGCAGATGAAAAAATTAGATTTTTTGCTACTGCAAAGCAAAAAATGGCTCATCTAAGGAAAGATAAAGAGGCTGAAGTGCACAGGTTAGTTACACTGCTGAACAGTTTTGTTTCTGTGCATGTGTCTTTCGAAGGCTTCGTGAACTGATGTTGCTGGGGAGTGGGAGACAAACACTTTTTTATATTGCCATTCCACTGGCAGAGCAAGTAAGGCTTTCATAAATTGGAGAAATACAATCACATTTTTGAGACTGCATGAAAACTTAAACATCGGCATTTTGGCTTGAGCGGTAAATTATTTAACTGTGTGCTTGACATGTTTTAAAGGTGCAGGTGGGCCAACTCAGTAGCATGGTGACTTCACTCTTGCATTGCTACATTGGGAGTCCCTGGTTTGCTTCCAGACTTAAGTTTCTTGGCCTTGTACATTTGAGGAAAAAGCACTGAAACACCCTCTGCCACTTTGCTTCAGAATAGCACTGTCTTTAGCACTGTCTGTTCTCCAAGTCAGAAGAAAGCTATGGCTATAGCAGTCTGCAGATTGAAGGAGGACTGAAAAAAATAGATTGCAATACCACACAAAAAACTAAAACTGGGTATTATAGAGACTTGGTGGGAGAGGAGAATCAGTTGGATACATTGTTGAAAAGTCACAGATTATTAAGGAGGGACAGAGGGGTAGATTTGTGAGAGGCTGCACTTTATGTGAGAGAAGGGATTGAGGGTGTGGTGAAAGAAGAGATCAGGAGCTTGGAGGATACAGTGCCAATATGGGTAGACTTAGAGGAAAAACAAGAAAATGTGATACTGGGTTTGTGTTCTTTTGCTTCTTTTTTTATTTCAAAACAAAAATACTGTGGTTGCCGTGGGTGAGTGACTGTACAGAAGGTGGGGTGTAGGGTGGAAGGCATTGTGGAAGACTGAGGGATGGGTAAATAGACAGTCAAAGTTGGCACCATTACAGTATGTGGCAGGGTCATGTGACTCGAGTGCTAGCAGTCTGCTTCATTCTAACAACATGAATGTATTAGTGATGTCATACGAAACTGTCTCATCTCAGCCCTGAGTTGTTGCACCGGAGATGGAACTTTATAATGTTAATGTTCAAACTTTGCAGTGTGATCACTCTCCCCGTAGTATTCTAATGGCAGATTTATTTCTTCATTGATCAGATGCACAAGAGTCCTGTTCCAGACCTAGTGATTAAGTTTAAAATGAAAAGTTCACTAGGGTTTATTGTTTTGACATTTTATTTGGTATTCAGAGTTAGTTTAATTAGTATGTAGTGTGTTGCTTATTACATTTTAGCATTTTTTTCTTGATTCCGTGATGTTTCCTGGAACCAAGAAAACTGCAGTTTTCTGTGATTCCCTGTTAGGAAGGGATTGACTGGCCGAGGCCAGATACGATCCCTTCCACATCAAAAAGTAAGCACGTTAAAATTAAAATGTTTGTGCCTGTCAGCTCATGCTGCTATAAGATATTGGGTTATGAAGCACAATACTTTATAGCACTAGGTCGGAACATGACTTTAAGTTGTTTAAAATACATTGTTTTTGTTTAATTTCAGTTGGCTTTATTTTAAAAATTTTTTTACTTATTTCTTCAGTACAACCACTGTAAATTTTTTTTGTGCCTTTTTTTGTCAGATAACATAACAGAAAGGCCTAAAAAATAAAACGTGTCACAGGATTTAAACCATTGTAGTTCCTGTCGGCACTGGTTGGCAAAAGCAGACAGCCATGACCTGTGCTTTGACTGTTTGGGTCCAGATCATGATTTTGAAAATTATGACCTATGCAAAGTTTTCAGCCCTAAAACAAAGAAAAATATAAGTACCAATGATACTAAAGGCACCAAAGAAGGTCTGTATGAAATAATCACATTGCCAGAAAGAAGGCTGACAGGATTCCCCTGGCAGTAAGAAGGGATGCGACTTGGGTTCTGAGACACAGAATCTATAAACAAAGATCCCTGAGTTTCAAAGTCAGAGCTGCAATCTAGCCATAAGATGGCGTTGACATGAGATGGGATTATGTATTTGAAGTGAGACTGCTATCACAGACTAACAGAAGCCCTATGTACTGGCCCATTTCAGCTCGTACTGTAAAATTTTTTTTTATATATATACTTTTGTGCTTTATCCCATTTTTCTCCCTGGTCCCGATCCCCTGCCTCAGATGCATGCACGCGCATGTGGAGACGCACGCTGCATCTTGAAGTGCCCTCCCTACATGTCATCCTCTCTACCTACGTTGGCCAGACCCCCCCCAGTAGCAGCGGGACTGCTGGGGACGGTCACCACCCCAGGAGAGGAGAGCTGCCTTCCGGCTGCTCCATCCTGCTCCTACTCCCCCCCCCCCATACAGGCACCCCCCAACAACCTGAGTCCATTCCTGAACCTGGGTTGCCAGTATAGCACGAAGTAAGGCTTCCAGCGCCTCAGACCTCAGCACCACTGGGCAGGCACTACTCTAAAAATTCTAAAGCCCACCAACATGCTAATCAGCACCTAATACATGCATCAGACTCTGCATGTGTTGGGAACCACTTGTTCTGCTCAAGTTGCAATACCTCCAAAGTTCCAAATGAGGTTACTTTCAGACTTGCACAAGAGTCATCCTGGAATCTAGATGATGGCATTGTTGGGGGGATACCTCTTGTGGCTGGGACTTGATCAAGAGATTCAGCATCTTGTCAGTCAGTGTGGGCCTTGTGCAGCTGTCCACAACCAGTCTGAAACTGCACCTCTGCATCCCTGATCTTGGACTATCATACCTTGGGAATGCATCCATGTGGACTGTACAGAGGACAAACAGCATTTCTTAGTGGTAAAAGACATCCACTCCAAATAGATCAAAGTGCTTCCCATGCATGTGACGGCTGCAGAAAGGATCATAGGTCTTCTGACACAACTGTTTGCTTCATACAGACTGCAAAGGGGGCTAGTGGTAGATAACATTTCCTAGTTTTCTTCACAAGAGTTGAAACTGTTCTTAAAGTGGAATGGGGTCTGAAATATTTTATCTCCACTTTACTGCCCAGCATCAAACAGTGCAACTGAACGAGCTGTACAGCCATTCAAAAAGCCTGGACCAAAACAAGGTTCTCAGTCAATTCTTGCAACCCAAAGAGTGGTTTGTTTCTTGTTTGCTTATAGAAACACCCTCCACATGGTCACAGAGTTAACACCTGCTGAACTGTTCGTCAAACACATACCCATTTGGCATTGCTCAAGCCAGACTTAGAAACATAGAAAGGTGATGCCAGAAGGAGACCAATGGTCCATCTAGTCTGCCCGTGTGATATGGTAGAAAAACATGAAATGCAACAGCAGAGTCATAAAAAGTTGACCAAGCTAATTTGGATCTTTCACCCTGGGGTAAAGGTGATGATTCAGAATTTCAGGCATCCCAAGCATCTTTGGATTCCTGGGGTGTTAACTGAAAAATGTGAACTTTGACCTATGTCGTTCATGTGGGACATCACCTTGCTCAACGTACATTTGGATCACCTGTTACCTTCAAGGGCTCCACCTAATTCAGCAGAAGACGTCACTCTAGAAGAGGAGAGCGATTCTGAGGGATTTACTCCTGCCCGTGAAATTTCACTGGGGACTGTGCCAAATAATACCAGTATTCATGCTTCACCGGCAGCAGTTGTTTCAGCCCAGAGATACCCTTTGCAGCAGCAAACAGCACCAGAGAGACTTTACCTTTTAGTCATGAACTGAACCTGTGTCTCTCTGCAACTGGACTTGTTACTCATTGTGTAACACAGTAACATATTCTACCAATGGGGCCGAATAATCCCCCGAACTTGTTCCTGGGTACCAAATAGTCTACTTTGGCCCAGAAGTTAGGAATGTTAATGCTGGGTATTTTTAGATTAAGTTTTGTCTAAGAGGAAAGACTGTAGTATGTGTGTAGTTATCCTAAGGAACTACTGGGTTAGCCATACTGGTTGTAATGCCTGCCAGTATATTTGTAGGTCTTGGTAGTTCCTGTCACTCCCAGTGGGAACCTGTGTCAGTAGTCTACTCCAAGAATAAGAAATTAACTCTGCATCTGAGTCCATCAGTTCCCATACCTAGTTTATTACAAAGACAAGTTCTTGTTGGATAGAACCTTTCAGTAGTTATGAAGGCTATTTCTTGGTGGACAGAATCTTGCATACAGTTTTGCTATGAAAAAGCTTGCAAGCAGCCACTCAAAAGCCTACAGGTACATTCCACTAGAGCTACATCTACTACTGTGGCAGCGTTAAGGGGTATACTCCTACTGGAGGTCTGCACAGCAGATGCTGATCCACAGTGCACACTTTTACTTCTCCTTACTGCCTGGGCAGGCAGACTAGAAGGGGTGCCACGTTTTGTGCCTCTGTACTTCAGAACCTTTTCTCAAAATAGGTTCAATACCCTGTCTTCCAAGGTACTGCTTGGAGTCTGCAGTTTTGTGTGACATCATTAATACATTGTTCTAGAGGATGTAGTAGTGATTGACAAAAAAAATCCCTTCCTCTTCTAGAACCATAGTTTAAAGGGCTCTTTTGTTATGTTTGCTTGAGCATTTCATTAGTGCAAACTTAGCAGTTTTTACAGTTGTCATGTGTGGCTTTTGCATTCTTATTTACATTTATATTAGATTAAAATACTTAGCGTATGTTAGGTTGGTGGTCACAGCTCTTTTATGATCTTCAGCTATAAATCTGCTGTTAGTACACGGGGGCCTGACCACAGTGTAGTTTGAATTAAAATTGTTAAGTGCCATCTCCAGGTCAACAACGCAAGGTTGAGATGATGCAGTTTAGTATGAATCACTAATACATCCTCTAAAAGAAACACCACCACTACAGTAAGTTTCTCTACCGGCTTGAGCGCTGCCGGAGGGGCTTCATTAGTGGTTTGGGCTGGCAGGCTTTTTAGCACGTGCTGCTTAGAACATAATAGGACCTGTAAGGCAGGAACTTCCTGATCAAGTCAGAAGGACAGAATTGGGCGTTGTGGGGCCTGAGCAACATGGAAGCCAAGGACTATAGCACTTCAGCTTAAAAATTCTAATAAGTTTAAAGAATGATCTTTTTAGGCATTTGAAATACTCAAAAACTACTCATTAGACGTTGTAATTACTGCTGTACATATATGGGGAATCCTAAGCAAGATAAACAGCCATATGAAGGAGCCCAAAGTAAAAACCCTCCAGGTCCGCCTACCATGAGGTCTGCGATGGGCCAGACTTCAGCCAAAGTTACTGAAAGTAAAGAAGAAATGCTGCAAACTCTAGTGTTGAAAATCTCCAGACTCATTACCTCGGTGGAAGGCTGGCAGCCAAATTTGATTCCCTTACTCACAGAGTTACGACAATAGAGACAGAGGTGACATTTCTAAAAACCAAAACTACGGAGGCAACCAAGTGTTCCAAAGTGGCCATGAGTGCCACAGCCAGTCTTGTTAAGGAGAACATACATTTACAGTCTCGTATTGAAAATCTAGAGAACCAGATGCGAGCTGTGAACCTCAGGATCGTGGGTATGCCGGAGAGGAGTGAGGGCAACCACCTGGGACTATTCATGCGAGAATGGCTAGAGCAACAGCTTGGTCAGCCTCTGGTAGATAGCCAACTCATTATTCAAAAAGCCTATAGAGTGGCATGGAGGGGGCGCCAGGATAACCCGCAGGTGCCACGGGCTATTGCACTTGTGGTTGATGGAGTGGGGACCAGGGATTTCATCTTAGGGTTGGTGAGACAGAAAAAAACCCTGCTCTATGATGGCCAATGAATCAATATTTACCCAGACTTCAGCTACACCACGCAAAAAAAAAGAAGAAACGATTTGATGGCATACGCGCCTCCAAAGAGAAGCGGAGGTATCCCATGGAATGTTGTTTCCTGCCCGACTTCGTTTGGTGCACCGGGGGAAGAGCTACGTTTTTTTCTGATCCAGCTGAGGCCCTCAAGTGGTCCCAATGCCATATTTCTCCTAATCGTCGCAGAGTACAGGACTCTGAGTCCGAAGATAAAGATGAGGAACGGGAACTTAAATGCCTAATGGAATCCGACTGAGTGCCGAAGGTAGACTGTCCAGGTTTGCCCAGAATGTAACAAGTCATCTCCCCTAATTCTGAACAGTTTTAGTGAACATTCTGTGGGACATCAATAGTGTAATACCTTGTTAAGTAAAACGAGCTTATGTATGAGGTGGGCATGAATATTTAGTAACCCAGCACCTATATTTCTAAGTCTCTGGCTGCCTCATTTAGCCTTGATCAGTTTTGGGCACTGTTCTCTTAGGTTTAAAGAAAAAAAGGAAAAAAAGTTAAACATTATGCAGAGGTTCTTTCTTACAGTTTTTGGGGTTCTGTTTTTTTCTTTTTTTTAAATAATGCCTAAATTGGGGTCATACAACTGAAAGCATAGTTCTGCTGGGATTATTTACCTTTTAGGTAATAAATGATGGTACATGCATGCTTCTTATTTCCTCTGGAAGGAAATGCATTTTGGATTTATTCTTATAATTTTAATATAGACATGCACATGCAGCTCATGATCTCAAATATCACAGCTTTATTTGGTAATTATATGGTTATAAGGTAGTTTATACCTGTAAGTAATACCCTCTAAAGACGTATCTTATTGATGTGTATGATTTCTATATTGTGTGTATTAAGAGGGCTGGTGCCCTCATTGAAAATGTAAATCAGTGTCCTCATGTATCTCATTCGGAGTCTATGTTCTGTATGCTTTAATGCATACTCAATAAAAATTAATTATAAAAAACAAAAAAGGACAGAATGATGCCTGAGGAAGGGTGTAAAATGAAAATTTAGATAAAAGAGGTGTTCACTTATCAAATACAAGCTATGCTATACTATGATGTGTCAGAATGACACATGATAAATTTATTAATTTAGTATTGTATTCAATAATAGAATGCATAGTAAGCCATCCTGACGCACAATGGTAGATCCACTGCTTGTGACTTCCTTGGCCTGAGTTCAGAAATATGCTTGAGTCGTCGTGGGACAGCCAGGGAAAGGAGGGTGGGGCTTCTGATGAACTGCACTTCTTCATGGGGGGGGGGGCAGAATGATCTGTCACTTGTCTGCCACACAGCAAAAGAGAAGGTGGCAGTATGGCAAGATTAGCATATGCAAGAGAGAGTTGGAACATGGCTAACACCAGCATGAGCTGCACAGCTGGATGCCCCTGACATCACTGCATGGCTGCATCCAAGGGTGGGGAGGGGGCTAAAAGGAGAAAACAAGGTACTGGTTAGGCAGATAAAAACCTGCCTAACCCCTCCCCCACATCCACAATCAGGCTTACCTCCCCTGGCTCCTGGCATACTCTTGGGCTTTACCCCCACTGTGGGTGACTGGATCTGGAGTGGGGCTGCCTGAGAAGCTGAAGGGCCAACCCAGCCTTGGGGGATTTAAGTTGAGGGGGTACTGCACTGCTGTGTCACGGATGGGCTGAGGACTCTGAGGAATTCCATGTAGGAGTAGCCTCGATGGACAAGAGGTGGGAGGATGTCCTAGACAGCGATCCAGAGAGAGAAAAAAAATCATAAAACATAGTAATTAAAGGTTGGAAGGGACAATAGGTCCATCATGTTAGTCTCCTGCTTCATAAGCATATATGAATAAGTATGCTGTGTAATCTTCTTATAGGGAAATGGAGATGCACAGGGACAGGATGACTCAGCTTCTGGCTGCCCAGTTGAAAAAGAAACACGATGATGAAGATGAACGTATTGCGAGAGCTGTTGCTGAACAGGATGCAAAGAGGGAAAAAGAATTTAAAGAAAAAGAACAACAGAAAATTGCTGAATTAAAAGCAATTTCAGAACACCGATTCATCACGGTAAAAGAGTTATGAAATAGTTATCCTAAGCACATACAGTGAACTAGTCTATTCAAATTCATATCCATACATTGAAAAAAACAAAACAAAAGGAAATCTTGTGTTTTTATATTGGGTCACCATACATTACCTCTATCTTATGGGTCAAATAGAGCTGATGGGCCTCGAGCGATAACTCCTGTTGGGATTTGTTACCCAGACAGTGCTGTAGTTTGATGAGAAGTTGCTTCGTGCCTATACTCGGGGAAGCATTAAAGCGCTAGTCTACTACCTGGAATTAATAGTAACTTTCAGAAGTAGTCAGTTAGTAAAAGTAACTTTTAGAAATAGTCAGCTACCACTTATTATACCTGAAGTTATTTTTATGTTGGCTTACGCGCATGCACAAGCAACATCTTGTGGTAGTAGCACATTTCAGAGATGTGTCAGTGTTGTAGCGAATGCAGGGGACGATTTAGTGGGTGCGTCCCTCAGCCACCAATCAGTGAGAATGCTGGCGATGACAGCAGCTTCAAAGAAAGCCAAGGAGTTGAAACAGATCTGCTGCTGCAGTCATGGACAGTTTCATCATTGCAGCGGCACCCCCCCCCCACAACCTTGTCGGCTCCTGCCAAGCGCCAAGCACTCTGTTCCTGAGCCTTGCTCTATGAGAGCAACTTGTTTGTTCAGTGTGCCTTTCCTGGTGAAACATTTCAATAAATCGGCCCCTGTGCACCTTTCCACATTGGTGGCTCCTGCCACCTGCAACACACTCCCCAGAAAGCTGACATCAGGGTGCCCAATCCTCAAGTCCACATGTATTCTCCCCCCCTCCCCACATCATGACACACTGGGAGCCCATCCCAGTGTGCTCAGATAATTTTTTTATATATTTTTTTTCCGACACGGAATGCCTCCCGAGTCAGATGCCCCCACCCCCAAGTTCACTGTCTTTGCAGACAGGGGTGCCAAATCTCTGTCATCATCATGTTTCCTCTCCCCTTCCAAGCTTACTTTCTTTGCCAACTGGGTGCCCAGTCCCCGTCGGAATCATGCTCCCCGCACAAACTCATATGGCACACTGGGAGCCTACCCCAGTGTGCCCAAAAGTTTTGTTTTTTTTTTAACTTGAAAATTAAGAAAACCATCTCCCGGTGTTTTTTTAATCTGCAAAAAAGAAAACTGTCCCTCGTAGTCTCCCCACTGCCCCTCCCCCATCCCCACCCTTCCAATGAACACCCACCTCCCCGCACCCTCCATTACCCCATACGTACCTCCGCAGGCCAAGAGCAGCTATCTTCTGTGGAGCGGGACGTCTTCACTGCCGACCAGCAAATTGAAGAATCAAAGGTAAGCATGAACAGTGGCTGTCAATGGGAGTTTCAACTTGTGTTGATATCTCAGCCATTTTTAGGAATTTTGGCCCCAAATTTTCAACATGGGGTGCTTGCCACCTCATGAATATATCACTGTGATTTCATTACTCAATCCAGAAAGGTGATTTCACGGTCACTGCGTGGAATCACCTTTCGGGACTGAGTAATGAAATGACAGTGCCACTGTTCATGAGGTGGGGTCCCAAAAAGCCCATGTTGCACATTTGGTGAAAAAAATTCCAAAAATGACTGTATTACAAGCGTGCTTTGTGCAGTTTCTACACATGCTCGTAACTTCGCCAGTTTTTAATATTTTCACTCCAGATGTTCAACATTGCCATTTTCACACCTTCTTATGAACAGTACAGCTGTCATTGTTCACATCCTGCCTGAAACGTGTTTTCGCACCTGTTGCGCAGAATGGCGCAGTCGTTGTGGGAAATCAACTTTTGGGACAGATTAACAAAATCACAGTGCCACTGTTCATGAAGGGAGGTCTCAAAATCCTCGTGTTGAAAATTTGGTGAAAAAACTCCAACAGTTGATTGCGCTACAGGCGTGTGTTTCTCAGTTTCTACAGACCCTCGTAACTTCGCTAATTTTTCATATTTGCACTCTAGATTTTCAACATTGCCATTTTTTCATACCTCCTCATAAACATTACAGCTGTCATTTTTCACATCCTGCTCAAAATGTGTTTCAGACAACATGAAGTCTTGCTGTATTCTGACAATCTGCAGTTAGCTCCAGCCTTTAAACTGCCCCGGAGAGTATAGGGTTAATTTTCTATGCAGTGCATAGAATGTTGCGCTCGACCTCAGTTGAGGTCTCTGTCTGCAGCCCTTTGAAACCCAACCATCAGATTCTTTACTCCACCTCACTGAACAGTCGCTCTGGAGATTTCTCCTTCAGCTGGGTTCAAAAGTCGGTTAAAGTGTCGGTTTTAAACCGAAAATATTCCGCTTGTCGGTTCAGGCTCTGTCTGTGGTACCATGAGTACTAGATAGTTTTCTGATTTACTTTGTGGAAATTGCAAGCTTTTTCGATCAGTTCGGCTGAACCGATCCTTTATATTTGAATTTCTTACTTTGCTTTAGTGTGTGGTTACCAGTCCTTATCGGTTCTAAAAAAAAAAACGTGTTTTAAACGTTTTTTTCCAATACCCGTGACACAGTTAGGAACCAATAAGGGAGTCTTGCCTGGCGGTTGCCGAAAAAAGGGTAAGTTTGGTTAGGTTGGCCATGTCTGAGAAACCCAAGAAAATAAACGGGCCCACTGGGTTTCAACACTGCAGTGACTATAGGGAAGTCTTTGCTAAGGCCGATCCCCACACCACCTGTGTTTATTGTCTGGGGTTTGAACACCTCGATACAGACTGCCAAATTTGTTAGAATTTTCCTAAGTCTAACCTGGAAAAGAGATTAGGTAGACTTAAGGAAAAGGAGGCCGAGAAGCCTGCTGACCCGGATGGCCAGCCTGGTTCGGTTCCAACCGAACCAGAAGGGTGCCCTCTGACTAGGGCAATACTTCTACAGGCAAGAGGAGAACCGATCCTGAGGGATCGGTTCCTACAAAAAGGAAAAGGAAAGACAAATCGGCCGGTTCGGATCCAGAGGTTCATGTTCCGACTGCTGATGAGATTGCCTGAGCAATTCGGATTGTTGAATCGCTTCACCCGGTTCAGTCCAATCTGGCTCCGTTGGCTAGGCTCGGTTCGGTCGGTTCCACCGGTTCAGGAATATGCCCCTGAGGATTTTTATGAACCGGAATTTGAGGAGGAGGGGGAGTATGAACAGGATGATGATTATGATGGAGCAGAAAGTCTGGATATGCCCATTGAACCGGACATCTCCCCAGACAGACCTTCTGGTGTTTCCCCTCCTAGGCTCTCTGAGTCCCTTCCCCACTACATGTTTTACAGGAAAGTGGCTGAAACTCTTCAGCTCCCTATGGAGGAAGCTACAGAGGATCAAGAGGAGCCTGATTTTGTAGAGATGATGGACATCCCAGAGTCCAGGGGACTGTCTATTCCCTTGCACAAATCATTTGGGAAACAGACACAAAAAATGTTTAAAGTCTCCTAATTCTGTACCTCCTGTTGATAGAAGAATGGATAAGAGGTACACTTTATCAGGCTCAGACACAGAGTTTTTCTACCAGCAATGCAGCCATGTTGGGGTCGTGCAGGCTGCAGCCTGTGACAGGGCTAATGTTCCCTTGGCTTCACACCCCCCAGATAAAGACCCCAGGAGGATGGATGCCTTGGCAAAGAAGCAATATATGGCATCCTCTTTGGGACTCAGGCAGGCTAATTATATGGCCTATATAGCCAGGTACCAGAAGTCCAGGTGGGACACTGTACTGGCACTGGACAAACAGGCCTTCACCCAGCTGGCCAAGGAGCTGGAGGAGGTGGCTATGGATGGGATTGAGGCATATAAGGTACAGTTTCATGCTGCTGTGGACTCCAATGATGTGTCATCAAGAGTCATGGCTACATCTGTGGCTCTTCAGAGAATGGCTTGGCTCAGATGTACTAGCCTCTCACAGGACACCCAGGCTAAGGCCATGGATTTTCCTGTGGAAGGTAATTCTCTGTTTGGGGAGCAGACAGAGAATTACATGAAAAAGATGGAAGAATATAGGACCACTTATAGGAGTGCACAGGCCAAGGAGAGGCAGGCAACTCCTCAAAGGCAGCAGTCTAGGGTCAGGGACATAGGCCTTTTTGCCAAGCACAGGCCTCTTCTCCCTTTTCACAGAGAGGGTTCTTCAGAGGGAGAGGCAGAAGGGGGATGAGCAGGGCTGCATCCACTCCTCAGCCTAAGGCCTCTGTCAAGCAGACACCCTGATGGGTCTGCCCGGGTCGACTCTCCTATCCCAGTAGGGGGCAGGCTGGCTTACTTCGTCCAGGACTGGGTGTCTGTTACTTCAGACAAGTGGGTCCTGGAAGTTGTAAGCCAGGGACTGGTTCTCAGCTTCAAAAAAGTTCTGAAGATGAGAGCCAGATCTTTTCCACCTGCAAGTCTCTTCGAAACCCTTGCTCTAGAGGCAGAGGTTTCATCTCTTCTGGCCTTAGAAGCCATAGAGAGGGTTCCTACCCTACACTGGGGCAAAGGTCTGTACTCCAGGTACTTCCTTACCCCAAAAAAGACAGGAGAGTGGCGATCCATCCTAGATCTAAGATACCTGAACAAACATCTTTTAAAACCAAGGTTCAAGATGGTGACTCTGGGTATAATTCTTCCCTCTCTAAGACCAGGGGACTGGCTAGCCTCCCTGGACCTCAGAGATGCCTACTTTCACATCCCCATCAGATGCTCCCACAGAAAGTACCTCAGGTTCAAGTTGCCCTCAGGCCATTACCAGTTCAAAGCATTGCCATTTGGCCTAACATCAGCTCCAAGGGTTTTTACAAAATGCCTGGCAGTAGTAGTGGCCTTTTTAAGAAGGCAAAATATTTCTGCTTTTCCATATCTGGACGACTGGCTCATAGTGGGTCAGTCACCAGGCCAAGTCAAGTCAGACCTGCAAGTCACCCAGCAAGTGCTCACTTCCCTGGGATTTCTTCTCAACCTTCCCAAATCAGTTCTCGAACCAGTGCAGCTTCTTACCTTTATAGGGGCAGAGCTAGACACTGTCAAAGCAAGAGCCTTTCTTCCCCTGGAAAGGGCAAGAGTTCTTATAGAACTGGCTTCTTCTTTTAGCCTTCGGGTGTCCCGACCAGCAAGGCATTTCCTTCAGCTCTTGGGCCACATGGCAGCTTCTACAGCAGTGGTCCAAGGGGCAAGATTTCAGATGAAGGACATTCAGTTCCATCTGAGGGCCTTTTGGACCCAAAGGAAGGACCCTCTTGCCAAACTGATTCCAGTGACTTGGACACTGATCCAAGCTCTTCAATGGTGGCAGTATCAGGACAATTTAAGGCAAGGGGTCCCATTTGTCACTCAGTCTCATTCAGTGGTACTTACCATGGATGCTTCCCTTTTGGGATTTGGAGCCTATCTGGGGGCTCTCATAGCTCAGGGACTGTGGTCCCCTCAGGAGTCCCTTCTCCATATCAATCTCCTAGAACTCAGGGCAATTTTTACGGCCCTGCAAGCTTTCTCTCAGTCTGTGCAGAACAAGATGGTTCAGGTCAGAACAGACAACACCACCACCATGTGGTACATCAACAAGCAGGGAGGCACTCAGTCTATGGCCTTGTGCACGGAAGCCATGAAATTGTGGTCCCTGGCTTATTCCCTGCAGACCTCTCTGATAGCAGTCCACCTTCCAGGGAAGGACAGTGTGCTAGCAGATGCACTGAGCAGGATCTCCCAGGGCCATCACGAATGGTCCTGGATCCCCTGGTGTTGAAAGTGATTTTTTCAAGGTGGGGCACTCCAGAGATAGATCTCTTTGCAGCCCCAGACAATCACCAACTTTCTCTGTTTTGTTGTAGACCCCCAGTCTTGGGTTCAGTTCCTCTGGATGCTCTGATTTTGAACTGGGAAGGGAAATTTCTGTATGCCTTCCCTCCCTTTCCTCTACTTTTCAAGGTTCTAGTCAAGGTAAGGTCACAACCTTGCAAAGTGATTCTGATTGCTCCAGATTGGGCCAGATAGCCTTGGTACCCCCTGTTGTTGTCTCTAGCAGTCCATCTTCCCCGGGATCTTCCCAGGAATTACAACCTGTTAACCTTCTCTCAGGGGAGGATTTGGTACCCCAATCTTCGGTCTCTCAATCTAAAGGCATGGCTCTTGAAGAGCTAGAGTATGCAGATTTGCATCTGTCTCAGGGGGTTCTGGACATTCTCAAAGCTTCTTGAAAGCCCTCCGCCAGAAAGACTTAGAACTCCAAATGGAAAAGATTCAGCATTTGGTGTTCCAAGAAGCATATTTCCTCAGAAACTGCTGAATTGCCTATAGTTCTGGATTATATGGTCCATCTTAATGGCCTAGGCCTCAGACCAGCTACTCTCAAGGTACACTTGTCAGCTGTCTCTGCTTTTCTGTCAGTGGGGAAGTCTTCCTCACTATCATCTCATCCTATAGTCTGTAAATTTTTCAAGGGATTGCTTCATACCAATCCTCCCTTTAGGGATCCTGCCCCTGCCTGGGACTTAAATGTTTGCATTGCTCAGCTTATGCAACCTCCTTTTGAGCCTATGTCCTCAGCAGAGCTTAAGTACTTGACTTAGAAAACTGTGTTTCTGGTAGCCATTACCTCTGCCAGACGTATCAGTGAGTTGCAAGCCCTGTCAGTGGAACCTGATTTTATCTCCTTTCATAGAGATGAAGTGGTCCTTAGGACCAATAGGAGGTTCTTGCCCAAAGTGGTTTCAGACTTCCACTTGAATCAGTCTATGTCTTTTCCTGTCTTCTTCACTGATCATTCTTCCTCAGGAGAGAGAAGGCTACACAGTTTAGATGTTAAAAGAGCCCTTAGCTACTACATAGAGCGTACCAAGGGTCACAGGTTTGACTCCCTCCAGTTGTTCCTCACTTATAGGGAATTGGGAAAGGGCAAACCTGCCACCAAGAGAACTATTGCCAGGTGGATTGTGTCTTGTACACAATTCTGCTATGAGAAACTGGGAAAGATTCCACCGTTAGGCCTGCGGGCTCACTCTGCAAGAGGTACAGCTGCTTCCCTGGCTGCTACCAGGGATATCCCTGTGTTAGAAATTTGTCAAGCAGCCACCTGGAAAACAGCCCACACCTTTACCAAGCATTACTCTCTGGATATCCAGGCTAGGAGTGATGCTCGGTTCGGCATAGCAGTACTTCAGAGCCTATTCCCAAAGTAGGTTCTCACCCTCCTCCATGGAAGTACTGCTTGGTAGTCTGCAGATTGTCAGAATACAGCAAGACTTCATGTTGTCTGAAGAAAAAATTACTCACCTTAGTAATTGTGTTTCTTCTAATGGAGTCTTGCTGTATTCTGACCTCCCTCCCTGCCTCCCCTCTGAGAACCTGGGTTTGGGAAGTGGGTGGGCAGGTGCAGTGTTGCACTCCAGGGGTGTCTTCAGCACACCCTCCATGTTCCTGGGTGCTTTGTATTATAATGTTTATTTTAGTTAGGTTTTGGTTTTGGGTTTCCTGACTTGAGTCTTCCTTTGGGAATCCAAAACTTTCTGTTGCCAGTTGGCTAGTAAAATTTTTTACAATGTCCACATAGTATAGTTAGTGAGTTTTTGCTCGTAAGAATCTGACGGTTGGGTTTCAAAGGGCTGCAGACAGAGGCCTCAACCGAGCTTGAGCTCAACGTTCTATGCACTGCATAGAAAATTAACCCTATACTCTCCAGGGCAAGTTAAAGGCTGGAGCTAACTGCAGATTGTCAGAATACAGCAAGACTCCATTAGAAGAAACACAATTACTAAGGTGAGTAATTTTTTCTTTCACACCTGTGGAGCCAATTGGCGCACTCGCTGTGTGAAATCACCTTTCAGGATTGAGTAACGAAATGATAGTGCCACCGTTCATTGAGGTGGGGTCCCAAAAAAGCCCATGTTGAAAATCTGGTGCAAAAATACCAGCAAACGCCAGGGGTGTTACGGTTTCCAACTGTAACACTCCCCCTGTAGAGACTATGGGGAGTCGGGGGTGTGACTTGGGTTTGTCGGCTGTAATGCTCACGTTATTCCACCCCCACCCTGCAGGCATTGATGTGTACCTTGGGGTCTTCGGCCCTAACGTTCACCCCATTCTCCTATACTGCACCCAACTCAGCTTATTTCCTTATGGAATGGGGTGAGTGTGAGGGCCGAAGACCCTAAGACACACTGTGACACCTGTTGCTGTCTGCAGGGTGGGGTGAGGTGGAATGGCTTAAGTGTTATGGCATATGACCCAAAGGCACACCCCAGTGCCTTTCAGTCTCTGCAGGGGGGGTGGGGGTTGGTGTTAGTTCAATACTTCACTGCCATTTCTATTATGCATTTCTCTAACTCCTGCACTACCAATGCAAATGCCAGCAAGCCAACATTTGGCTGTGACAAATGCTTGTTTATTTTCTGTTTTGCCAATTGGAAGATTTTCTACCTATTTAGTGCTAGTTATGATGTATGGAACAGCTGTCTATCTGAAGGCTGACATAGTTCTTTTCCTCCCTATACATCATCAGCATTGTGTTCTCACCGAATATGACAACCCTAGTAACCAAGAAGAGTCCATCTCCTGCTGTTTACACTTGAACAGATGCACACACACGAGCAGGAGATGCTGACTTTCTGTATTAGCCTGCCCTCAGATGACTGGTCACAGGCACTGCAGGTAGTTAAAAATTACCTAGATGCTGCCAAACATTGGCTCCAAATGTCAGTGGACAACTAGGTTTGCTGGCCAAGGCACCTAGCTTCACCTGAGCTCTTTCCCTCTAGGTTGCTTGTAAGGACAGTGCAAAGAACCTTACCAGAGCAAGGGGAAAGGACTAAGGCTTCTTTTGGCTAGACAGATTTACTGTGTGTTATTTTTATTTTGTACTCACAGGGATTGTTACTGTTTGTTGCTAACATTTTATTGCTTTATTTTTCTGTGATTCAAATTGTTGTTGCTGGGTATACCTTCTGCTGCATTATTACAGGGTGTGCCTGCAGGTGTGTGCTAACAGATTACTGCTGTAATCTTCTGATTCAAATTGTCTTTTGCAAGGTATATCTTCTGTTACTGCTTTATTTTTCTCTGTAACAAAGTGTTTCTTACAGGGTATATCTTCTGTGAAATTATTACAGGTGGTGCTTTACAGGTTTTACAGTTTTATCTATCATTAGGATAAGCTTTCAGGGCTACTGCATTTGTTGCTGGCTGATTGTTTCTGCTCTTACCTCCTTGTTCCTTTCATCCGTGGTTCCTCTTTTTCGGCAGGGGAAGGGCCCAGCAACCCACCCCCATCCCCAACCACCCCACACTACACTCCTTTTCAAGAGTAGCACAGTCGTGACATTTCCTGTGGCAAAGCAAGAAGGGTTGGATCAGTGGGGTATCCACACGGTGACCTCATTTACAGGGGCCTTAGTAATTTAACTTGTTATAACAAGTTATACAAAAACAAACAAAACACAAAACCAAACTTTTGCTTTCATTTTCTTCCTTCTAATTACTCTGACCAGGTTATAAACCCAGCAACTTATCTGGAATGGATATCATTAACTGCAGGTACTGTGGAACACTTTTCAGAAGGGCAGTTTTACAGGATTTAGGACACTGTCCTACATGCTGGGCCATTGGAGATCTAAGGGCTCAGCTCCAGGCAGCATGGGAAGAGAGTGCGCACGTCAAATTGCATATTCAAGAGGAACTGTATTATAAGAACCACCCGCCATTTCCCCAACATCCAACAGAAACACCTCGAACACAGAGGGTAGTTGATCTGGGAGGTTGGCAGATGGTTAGAAAGGGCAAATTGGGTGCCCCATCACTCAGTGCTCTCCAACATATTACCTCCACAAACCATATAAAAACTACAAACAAGTATCTGCCTCTATCTCGGAAATCAAACAGAGAGGCAGGGGACACTGCAGAGCAGGACACTGCAGCACGGGAGCTAGCACAACAGAACTCACTCAAAACAGAAACCAAACCAAAAAAAGCAAAAAGGAAATCCAAAAAACTTCTGATCATAGGAGACTCCATGATTCGGGGAGTTCATACCCATCTCCAGCCGGGGTAATGATCAGATGTCTCCCAGGTACATCAGTGTAGAGAGACACTGACCGCAGTGCTAAAATTGTTCAGGAAGCAGGAGAAAACATTGATATCCTGGTACACCTAGGGACTAATGATCTCGCCAGCTGGTCAGTTGTGGAGACCAAGGAACACCTGACCAGGCTGGGTGACAAACTATCATCCATTTCATCCGGCATCTCCTTCTCTGAGATCCTGCCAGTCTGGGAAAGGGGGGAAGATGGACGGAAGGTCAGAGAAGGGGAGACAGGGGAGCTAAACATGTGGCTCAAGTGCTGGTGCCAGGAAAAAAGACACAAATTTGTAGGGAACTGGCAACAGTTTTGGGAGCGAAAGTTCTTTAAATTTGATGGACTGCATCTGACTAAGGAGGTGCATTAGGGCAGAAGTTTGACGTCTTTGCAGAATATTTAAACTAGCAAATGGGGAGAGGGGTGCAGCACCCGATACGTTGAATGGGAAGAACACCCTTCCCCCCTCAGCTAGTGCTCAGACAGGAGTTCAGCATGTTTGCAGTTCATTTGCATCACCAGGTAAGGAAAAAGGTCTGGCTCCTCATATGACGCACAGGGGAAACGCCAGACCTCACCCAACAACTAACACACCAAAATCTGGCCAATGGAAAATCATGTAAACAAATGCTTGCAGTCTGGGAAACAAGATCCCAGACCTGTAGGCAATAATGACAGAAGCTAAACTGGACATAGTAGCAATTAGCAAGACATGCTTTACCAGTAACCACACTTGGGAGACTTCAGTACCTGGCTATGTACTGTTCAGAAGAAACCGAGGTGCAAAAAGGGGTGGTGGAGTGGCCCTGTATGTCAATGAAAATATCAAAGCTACAGAAATTCAGAACACACATAAGGAGCCAGAAGAACTGTGGGTCACCCTGGAATCAGGAAATGGGACAGCCATACAAACCGGGGTAGTCTACAGGACCCCAGACCTGGGGGGAGGACATAGACACATTTCTGTTAGAAGATATACAAAACATGACAGCTAAAGGGGAGGTTCTGATATTGGGAGACTTCAACATGCCAGATACAGATTGGTCAATACCAGCAGGAACATCTGCCAGAACAAGATACTTGGTGGATTCTCTGCAGAGGAAGGTCTTCAAACAACTGGTACAACAACCCACAAGAGACAGGGTTATACTAGATCTAGTACTGACTAACAGGGAACGGATCACAGATCTACAGGTAGAAGGTCACCTGAGGGCCAGTGACCATCACATGGTATGATTCAATTTGGCCACTAGAACTAAATCATCCCATTCCAAGGCAAAAATATGGGACTTCAGAGGAGCTGACATTGATAAGATGGCCAACAGAGTTAAGCTAGCCCTGGCAAAAAGAAATACAGGTGAGGGGGTACAGGCAAAGTGGGCAAGCATTAAGGATGCAATACTTGAAGCAACATCCCATTGTGTCAGAGAGAAAAGGAAGTGCAAAGGAAACCACTTTGGTTCTCAAAAACAGTATCAGAAAAGGTCAGAGCCAAAAGGCTGGCCTTCAGGAAATATAAGGAAATGCAGCGGGATGAAGATAGAGAGGCATACCAAACTTCCCTAAGGGAAGCAGGGAAGGCAGTAAGGCAGGCAAAGGCCCAAATAGAGGAAACACTAGCGCAAACAGTAAAAGAAGGTGACAAGACTTTCTATAGATACATTAATGAAAGGACAAAGTCCAGAGGGAGTATTGCTAAAATCAAAGGAGTTAAGGGGGCGTGTGAGGAGGAGGACCACATAAAAGCATCTATCCTAAATAGATACTTCTGCTCAGTATTTACTGAAGAGAAAGTAGGGCAGGGCACACAGCTCGGCACCATGGACACAGGGGGAAGGGAAGTGTGCACTAGTCCCTTCACAAAAGAAAGGGTCCTACAAGAGCTCGATAAGCTCAGGGTGGACAAGGCAATGGGACCTGATGGCATACATCCCAGGATACTAAAGGAGCTAAGGTTGGAACTAGCACAGCCATTATCAGAACTGTTTAGTGAGTCTCTGAGTACAGGAGTGGTTCGAGAAAAGACTGGAGAAGGGCTTATGTGATCCCGCTCCACAGGAGTGGTAGCAGGGAGGAGGCAGAAAACTACAGACCAGTCAGTCTTACCTCAGTAGTATGCAAGATTATGGAGGAACTCCTTAAGGAAAGGATCGTGCAACACCTGGAATCCATAGGAGCACAGGATCCAAGACAGCATGGGTTTACAAAAAGAAGGTCCTGTCAAACTAATCTCATAGATTTCTTTGACTGGGTAACCAGAGTGGTGGACCAAGAGGGAGCAGTTGATGTCACCTTCCTAGGCTTCAGCAAAGCTTTTGATACTGTTCCACACAGAAGATTGATTAATAAGCTGGGTAGGCTTGGGATGGGTCAGAAGTTGGTCAGCTGGGTGGCAAACTGGTTGACACGCAGAAAACAGAGAGTGGTGGTAAACGGTATACAGTCAGAAGAGATGCAAGTCACAAGTGGGGTACCTCAGGGATCAGTCCTGCGGCCAGTCCTCTTCAATATCTTCATCAGTGACATTGCAGATGGACTGGAGGATAAGGTTCATCTGTTTGCAGATGACACCAAGATCTGCAACAGAGTAGATGATCCAGATGGGGGTGGGAAGAATGAGAAGACAGCTGGATAAACTAGCACAATTGTCGGAAGAGTGGCAACTGGGGTTTAATGCAGAGAAGTGCAATATCTTGCACACAGGGAAGAGAAACCCTGAAGCCACCTAGAGGCTGGGAGGGGAGTTGTTGGCAGTCACAAGGGAAGAAAGAGACTTGGGTATCATCATCACCATGACCTGAAATCATCTAAGCAGACCACTAAAGCAGTAGGTAAGGCTAGGGGGATGTTGGGGTGTATTAGTAGAGGTATCACAAGTCGGAAGAGGGAGGTAATAATCCCGCTTTACAAGACACTGGTTAGGCCCCATCTGGAGTACTGCATGCAGTACTGGAGGCCGCACCTACACAAGGACATTAACAAAGTGGAGGCAGTCCAAAGAAGGGCAACCAAAATGGTTCAAGAACTGCATCAGAAAACATATGAGGACAGATTAACAGAGCTCAATATGTATACCCTAGAGCAAAGGAGGGAGAGGTGATATGATCGAAACATTCAAACACCTTAAGGGCATTAACAAGGTGAAAGAGTCTAACATGTTTCAATATAAGAAAAATAGCAGGACAAGAGGACACAGCATGAGATTACAGGGAGGCTGATTAAGGGGTAATGTGAGGAAGTTCTTTTTCACAGAAAGGGTGGTGGATGCATGGAACAGCCTACCTCAGGAAGTGGTGGATATCAATACAGTGCAGGGCTTCAAACAGCATGGGATAGGCATAAGGGAGCAATGCAGATGAGTATGAATAGATAGGCCATTGACAGAGCAAAGGCCAATGGCACATTTATAAGGTAGAAAAACAAATGGGCATACTGGATGGGCCTTGCGGTCCTTATCTGCCATCAACTTTTATGTTTCTGTGGACATTAATGACACAGCCACAAGGGGTTTAGCAAATGCAGTGGCCAACAAGAAATGTGCCTGGTTAAGAACCATATGCCTTTCCCTTGATTTACAGAACATAAACCAATGGATGTTGGAAATGGTAAAGGAGGGATTCTCTTTAGCCTTCCTCAAACAGCCAAAACAAAAGAGAGTACACAATTGCAAACCAAAATCAGAAGAAGAAAAGCAGCACTTACAACTCGGCATTCAGAAACTGCTGTAAGAAAATGCAATAGAGAAAGTACAATTAAAAGAAAGAGAAAGGATTCCTCTAATTTGCTTACAAGAAAGAAATCAGAGGAGGGGGAGTGGTGACCTATGCTCGACCTGAGATGCCTAAACAGGCACATAAAGAAAGAGAAATTCCTTCAAAGAGAAATTCAGAATGGTCACCCTGCAGGTAGTGATCCAGTTAGTACAGCAAGGGGTCTGGGCTCTCCTCACTGGACCTGAAAGATGCCTACTTTCACATTCCAGTAACGGAATCTCACAAAAAAAAATACTTGAGATTCATGGTGGGAACACAGTAGTTCCAATACAGGGCAGTGGACTTTGGCCTTGCATCTGCCCCAAGAGTGCTCACAAAGTGCATGGCTGTAGTGGAAGCTGCCTTAAGGAAAGCTGGCCTCACAATATAACCATACTTAAATAACTGGCTAGTGTATGGAAAGACAAAAAGGGAAACTGGCATCATTACAGAGTTGTGGACATGATGCTCAATCTGGGTTTCCTATTTAACCTGGAACCAGTACAGACTTTGAAGTTTATAGGTGCAGAACAGGACACAGTGCAAGCAAAGGCAATTCTGCCCTGGGAAAGGGTGCAGACACTATTAACCTTCACACTTTCCAAGAGGGAACACCAAGAGCTGCACAGGAGTTTCTGTGACATGTCAACAGCCACAGCAGCAGTCCCATGAGCAAGACAGCACATGAGGGACATTCAGTGGTATTTGAAAAGTTACTGGTCTCAGCTGAGACAGTGTCTAACCACTATCCCACTAAAGGAAACTGCTAAAATCATTAAAATGGTGGAAGTGTGTGTGGACCATTTGCAAAAGGGCATACTTTTCCAGCAGGAGTTCCACACAGTGATACTAACAACATATGCCTCCCTCCAAAGATGGGGAGGTCACATGTCAGACCTGACAGTCCACGGCACTTGGGACAGGTCAGAATCACAGGAACATATAAACCTGCTAGAAATCAGGGCAGTGTTCCTAGCAATTCAACACTTTTCAGAAATACTAAGGGTTCCGGTCCCTCAAACCAGAACAGACAACACAACTATAATGTGTCACAAATTCGCTCAACCGGTCAGCCCTCTACTCCCAAAGTGCCAACCTCTGAGCATATAATTTGTGGACAGTGAACAGTACAAGGTAACCCTCTTGTCTGTTTTGTGGGTTTGAGTCACCTTAGTCTCACGTTCTGGAGGGATTCAAACTGACAACCTCTTGTTGGCGTACCCAATTATCAGGCTCAGATAATTCTGTCTTCGGTGGGCCAGATATCTTTGCCTACGGGCACCTAACCAGGTCTACAAAATGAACCCTTAGAACTCTATGCAAGACTTTAGAGAACTCTATCCGTTTCCCAGTTTGGTATAACAATAAGCTCCTACACAGTGTTAACTATAACCTTCAAAAGCTTCATTTAAATAAAAAGAAATGTCAAGGCACTCCAGGCAGTTTCCGTCTTAAAATATATATCTTTACTTTAAAATAGGAAAACAGAAAATATTACAGAACAAAATATCCCAACACATACAGCCCTAAAACAAACAGGTAAAGTGCAGATTCCTACAAATAATAACATTTCAGACTAATCTTGTCTAAGGTCCTTACTTCTTAAGCTATCAGTGCTCTGATGTTGCTCTTCTCTCAGTCAGAAATATGAAAGTGTGTCTGTCAAGGTTTTCTCAGTATGTTAAAAACAGTCCTGAGCCAGCCTTCTCTCTGAGGTCACCAAATTCCACCTTGGTGTAACAAAATCTATATTTTAGAACACCAAGATAGCCTACTAAGGTATTTAAAAAATAAAAGATGACATAATGAATTTTCTCTTCTTATGTTTGGTCAGAACCAGTCTGTGATTTGCTTCATACACACATCAAAAGTCTCTTTGATATAAGTCACTGTATTCAAAGCAAAAGTGTATTTGACTCCTTAATTCCGACTGGGCCTTGGTATCTACACATCAAAGGTCTCTTTGATGAAATGAGCTGGTTTCCTGTGAGGTTATTCATAACACTGGCCAGTGTCCCTTTTCTCAGGACATTTAGTGCAGATCAAAGGATTTCCCTGAGGACGTCATGAATGGCTAATTTTATTTCCTGGGACCAAAGCAAATTGACAAGATAACTGCACCCCAGATAGCTGCAGTTTAGCTATGTTCTGTCCTTTGAACTTATCCCTGGGGGGTTTGAAGTGTCAGTTTCGGCAGCCAGCATTTCCTTTTGCCACAGTCCATCATACTTTTTTTTTTTTATATTTACAACAAAAAATTATACAGGAATCAAAACCAGCTGTCCAGGTGTGACAGCACTATCCCAAGGGCTACTACCCCTGCCTGCTTGGCTAGTAAGCAGGTTAAGGGCCTGGGTACTGAAATGGTGCCTCCACCCAGAGGTCAGGGTTGGTAGTGGTCAAGCTAACCTGGGCACAGCCCTCGGGACACTGTAACCCCCCCTCTTTCCCCTCTAGTGGCCTGAACACTGTACAATAATCACTTTCACAGTACCCCGGTATACCACACAAGTACCCATACTGTTTGCACTTACCACCAGGGCTGGTTCCTCTGGCTCGACCCTGGGGATCCCCTGTAAAACAAGGTTATGCACAGCAAATAGCAACAGTACAGTACTTTGAGCACAAACTGGAACCACAGTTGGATTACATGCAGAAAAAGTTCAATCTGATTTATTCAGGGGACTTGAACAAGGAAGGGGCAAAATCAGGTTAATTAGCTTAAAGGTTAAATCAAGTCAAGCAGTTTTGCATGTGCTTTGAGTCCCCCACAAAGTCACACCTCTGGGTACCCAGGTGGAGAAGAGATGGGCTAGCCAGGACTGTTGCTTGGGGTTGCAGCTGGTTGGGGTCCTGTGATGGAAAACACAACATGCACAGTACACAATATTTGTAATCCGGAGCCAGGGGCTCAGAAGACAATCAGATGACACACTCAGATTAAGCTGTTGTTGCAGGGAGCTACCCTGGTATTTACTCACGATACCCAAGACTGGACACAGGCTGGTCGAAAATCGAGACTGCAGGTGGTTGATCTGGAATGCCAGGAGAAGCAGGGCCCACATGAGTCGCAGAGGCGTCGTTCCTGTTCAAGCGTGGAGCAGTGGGCTGATCCCCTGGCTGGTCTCTCGATGATGGCTTCTCTGTGCAGTGGGTAGTCTGGCTGGACCAGTCTGTCAAGGCCCAGACCATATGGAGACAAATTCGGATGCAGTCCATTTGGGGCTGGATACAGCTTCCAGCAAGCAGAACACAGTTCACACAGTGGGGAACTAACTCACAACCCACTAGCAGCTCATACCACATTTACATGTACGGGAATAATACTGTACCAGGCAAAGCGCTCCCCGGTCACAATTGCAAGGTCTCTGCACACACTGGGAGCTTAAGGGTAGCTGGAACTCCTGACAGGCTGATCATATTCAGCAAAATCTTCGGTCTTCTTCAGGTTGAGCCTGGCCCACTTCAGTAGCTTACTTCAGTCACACAAACTTGGATTTAGTCCAAAATAGTTCTCTTCTCTCCCTCTCAGGAGCCGCAGGCAGACATGCAGGCCAAAAACTTAGCCTTTTCACAGTTCTCCCATGCAAATCCACTCAGGATTGCTGCTCAGAATCACCTCAGCTCCTTGTTCAGCTTCCAGTTTAGATCTAACTGAAAATTCCAAGCAGCCTGGGACTTCTCCAAGATCCAGAAGGTTTGGTTGGCTGATTTGGCTGTCAGTCAAAGCAAGAGCTTCTCTTCAGTTGCAAAAAAGGCGCAAAAAGTTCAAAACTACAATTCCTACAGATTTTGACTTCAGACAGCTCCTGTAGCTACATTTTAGGTCCCACCAGAACTGATTGGTCCAATTTGCAGTCCAGGACCAAGATAGTGGAGACAAAACAAAACAGTCCTTGCTACAAAGAAAGCAGGTTAGACAAACTACATTATCATTATCACTCTAAATAATTTTCAGCAAATATTTACATCTTTCAACAGAGCTCCCTCTCAGATTACTTAGGCTGCAATCAGACAGCTCTTAAAGAGACAGTACACAGAGGCTATACAGGCTCTGGTAATCACATTTAAACTGCAAAAATGCAGGACACCAGCCTGGCAGTGAGCATTTAGGCAAGCTCAAGGAAGACTTTTTGGGAACCCCCATTTGTAGGGGGGGGTTACACCCTTCCCTGCCTGGGAAAATCTGGCGTCCGCCTCAAGTCTGTACCATCATAACATTGAAAATGAAACATATACAAGACATTTATACCATTAGCATGCTATACAACTACTATCTGATTCATCAATTGGCATAGCTTGTCACTTTACTATGCATTTCAATGTACTTCACTATATCATTTCCATTCTGACAATACATTATGCATATTTCACACAGGTAAATTGAACATTACTATATAGAATCATGTAATAACTTCTTGTACTCTAAACAATGCAAAGAGGGGGCCCTTCCCTATCAGCTAACTTGGGGCAGGGACACCATGGTGAGAGGGCAAAGCAAGTAACCTGGAATGGGCCTTCAAGCTCAATTTGGGCAGTGAGCTCTGAGAGACATAAACACCTTTGTGGACTACATTGAGAGGCAAATCCACTGGCCTCCAGGGGGAATCGTAACTGAAGCTCACCACTGGCTTGACAGCTCAGCCAGTCTTTATGGGGTAAACCACTACAGTCTCTGTACTTTCAGCAATGGTCTTGGAGCTTTCATCACTTGTGAGGGATGCCTCTGCATGAAGGGGAATGTCCCAAGCTGGGAGCACTGTCAGCCCCTTGCTCTGTAGTCTCTGTCTCTACAACACTTGGCTCATTTTGAAGACACTCTGGCACTGAAGGGGGGTTGTCAGCACTCTCATATTGTTCCTCAAGTTCTGGCATGTCGCCAGAAAGACTCATACCATCAGCCTCTCCTTCAGGCAAATCATACAGTTCCACGATACACAAAGACTCAGCATCCTCAGACGTGATACTTTGCACTTCACCTTCAGAGAGCATTGGCTGCAAAGATGATGCCAGGGCATTAGGCAGTCCAGAAGGCCCAGCTTCATCCCCATAATTCAACATAGGACTTCCACTAAACAGCTGACTCAGTTCATATGAGGGGTAATAGGCATTATCACACTCACTGTCATCCGAGTTAGACTGGCAGTCACTGTCATTCTGGGCCTGCTGCGGGGGAAGTCTTAAATCGGCAACCACGGGGGCAGGCTTACTCTGTTTCTTTCTTGCAGCAGCATGAGTCACTGGTCAAGGGGAATCAATCTCGGTGGGTTCAGCCTCAGTTATAACTTGACCAATAGGTAGCAAGTGGTTTCGGTGCATGTTCTTGACAGCTTTGGAGTTATTCTCTGGGCGCACTTTGTACACTGGCAAATCATCCAACTTTCCAACTACGGCATGGGGAAGATGGTGCCATCGATCAGCAATTTTGTGTTTACCATGCAATCCTAAATTTCGCAGCAACACACGGTCTCCAGGCCTAAACTCTTGAGCCTTTACTTTTCTATCATGTCTCTCTTTGTTGGCTAGATTTCTTTTGGCAGCCATTGTCTGGGCCAGTTGGTAGGCATGGTTCAATTGAGCTTTCAGTTTCTGTACGTATTGCAGGTAATCTTCATCTCGGACCCCATTGAAAGAAACTCCAAAACAGACATCAACAGGCAACTGGGCCTCTCTCCTGAACATGAGGCGGTAGGGAGAGAACCTAGTAGCATAATTCTTTGTACAATTGTATGCATGTACCAAGGTGCTAATCTGCTGGCTCCATTTATGCTTATCTTTTGGGTGGAGGGTGCCTAGCATGTCTAGAAGGGTGTGGTTAAAGCGTTCTGGTTGAGGATCCCCCTGCGGGTGATAAGGGGTGGTTCTTGACTTTTGCACCCCACATAGAGAGAGAGCATTCCAGATCAACCACCTGCAGTCTCGATTTTCATCCAGCCTGTGTCCAGTCTTGGGTTTCGTGAGTAAATACAAGGGTAGCTCCCCCCAGGTGGCATGAATAATTTCTTTAAGTCCTCCACAGTTTTCCCTTCCTCCAGCAACAACTTAGCAAATTTCTCCTCAAAAGTCTCAGATAGTGGGGGGGGGGCTGATTCTCCCCAGGGTCTTTACTGTCTTTATTTATCACTCTCCAGACAGGGAATTCTACTGTACCAGGCAAAGCGCTCCCCGGTCACAATCACAAAGTCTCTGCACACACCGGGAGCTTAGGGGTAGCTGGAACTCCTGACAGGCCAATCGTATTCAGCAAAATCTTCAGTCTTCTTCAGGTTAAGCCTAGCCCACTTCAGTAACTTACTTTAATCACACAAACTTGGATTTAGTCCAAAATAATTCTCTTCTCTCCCTCTCAGGAGCAGCTGGCAAACATGCAGGCCAAAAACTTAGCCTTTTCACAGTTTTCCCATGCGAATCCACTCAGGATTGCGGCTCAGAATCACTTCAGCTCCTTCTTGTTCAGCTTCCAGCTTAGATCTAACTGAAAATTGGAAGCAGCCCGGGACTTCCCCAAGATCCAAAAGGTTTGGTTGGCTGATTTGGCTGTCAGTCAAAGCAAGAGCTCCCAATCAGTTGCAAAAAAGGCGCAAAAAGTTCAAAACTACAATTCCTACAAATTTTGACTTCAGACATTTCCTGTAGTCCGGCTACATTTTAGGTCCCACCAGAACTGATTGGTCCAATTTGCAGTCCAGGACCAAGATAGTGGAGACAAAACAAAACAGTCCTTGCTACAAAGAAAGCAGGTTAGACAAACTACATTATCATTATCACACTAAATGATTTTCAGCAAATAGTTACATCTTTCAACAGAGCTCCCTCTCAGATTACTTAGGCTGCAGTCAGGCAGCTCTTAAAGATACAGTACACAGAGGCTATACTGGCTCTGGTAATCACATTATACTGCTAAAACGCAGGACACCAGCCTGGCAGTGAGCATTTAGGCAAGCTCAAAGAAGACTTTTTGGGAACCCCCATTTGTAGGGGGGTTACATACATAAACAAATACAGAGGAGCCAGATAATCAAAACTGTGTGAAGAAGCACTGAAAATTTGGGATCGGCATACAGTCTTCAAACACAGATATCTGCCGTCCATGTAGCAGGAAAGGGGAAAGGACAATGTCCTGGGAGATTCCATCAGCAGAATGGGGGTTGTTTCCCACAAATAGTCACTGAATCATTCAGTTGTCCAGACAGTATTTATATACTTGGGACTCTCAGAAATGGATACAGTAGTATCACTGAATTAGTCAAAGGATTTTTAAAAATCCCTATTGAGAATTGTGAAACCTTTAGTTAAGGATTTTGTTTTGTTTGTTAATGTGTTCACTGCTACCCAGAGAGGGTTGTCTCATCTGATAGTGTAGTTGAAAATCTACCAAGTGGCACTTAAGTACTGTAATAGGAACTGGCCTCTTTCTGTAGGTATAACAGAAAGAATTTTAGAGGATTTTTCCCCCTAAATTTTGTGAAGGATAAATAGGGAATCTCACAAAATTGCTTGACAAATTCGGCACTACTTCTATATGCTTGCCTCATGTCAGAACAAGAAGTTGCTACTGTTCTGCTACAGAGCCCCACCTCAGGGTACATACCCTCAGGATGCCCTGAGCCTTCACCAGGGAAGCAATTTCCTGTATGCTTTCCCGCCCTCCCTTCCCTTTGTCATAAAGAGTGCCCTTATTGGCAAGGTCAGACACAGCAACAATGATCCTGATAGCACCAGAGTGTCCAAGAAAGCCATGGTACTTTCTTCTCCTTCAAATGTCCAGGAAAAATGATCCTCTGTCCATGTGCACAGATCTGCTAACAGTCCATTAGACAAGTGATGCACACGGACATGGCATCCCTGTAATTGAGAGCTAGGTACTTGAAACCATAGAATTTTCAGAACTAAACTTGTCTTCACAGGAGCCCAAATCCTTAAAGTACCAGGAAACCATCTACCAGAATAAAACATACACAGCAAAGTGGAAAAGATTTTCCATTTGTTGCATAAACAAGCAGAAAAAAACATTGCAAGCAGATATCCCACTAATCTTGGATTACCTTATACACTTAAAATCACGTTGTCTAAAACCAGCATATTTAAAGTGCATACCATAGATAGTTCAGCTATTTCCTGATATTTCGCGATATATCTAAAAAGATTATCTCTGGTGGCCCATAGCGGTACTGCACGCAGGCAGGAAATTTCTCTGGAGATATTACAAAATTTCAGGAAATATCTGACCATGTCTATGGCTGCCACTGTATATCAGCAATTGCTGCTTATCAGTCCAAGATAAAAAAAAATACTTGTTGTCACACCCAGTGTCTACAAGATTTTTCAAGGGGTTAAACCACACAGACCCACCTGTCCGGACACCAGTTCCAGCATGGGATCTTAATTTGGTAATCTCAAGGTTGATGTTTTCACTTCCACTGCAAAGGACATACACCTGTCATAACCTTAATAGCCCAATACACTGCGTAGGGAGGAAACGCATGCACGCACACACTAACAAAAAAAAAAAAACAGGAAGGGGGAGAGAGACATGGGGAGCGGGGTGGCAGTCTTCTGGGAGATGTTCTGGAGGCTGCAATGCTGCCCTATTTGCAGGCTCCTCTCTGGTCTGAAGGAAGAGGTTACACATCTCCAGGCCGACTTGGCGAGGATTCAGGAAACCTCCTCCCCAGCCAGGGACTACCAGAGCCAGTGCCACTGCCTCAGAGGTTGCCAAGAATGAGGAGTGGTTGGACCGTGGTGGGCTCAGGGAGGGTGAGGGTGGTGGATCAGAGATGCATCCCTCCAGTTGTACCTCTCCACAGTTCATACCCCATTCTGGCAGAGCATGGTTCCTCTATGGAGACACCTGCAGTGGAGAACAAGGAGGATGCTGGGAACCTCCACAAAGGAGACCCAGAGGAGGGTGGCACAAGACCCCACAGGAGAAGGAAACAACTCATGGTGGGGGACTCAGTTGTTAGGAGGGTAGAACTGGGGGAGTGAGGGGAGAGAGAAGTAAGCTACCCGCCTGGTGCCATGGCTGTGAGGGACAGGAAGTGAATCCTCAGGATCATGGGAGCAGCTGCATTGGAGAGGGAAATGGACATCATTGTCCACCTCTGGACAAATTACCTGGCTGGGAATAGGATCAGAGCAGTGCAAGAGAGGTTTGTGGAGTTGGGGAGGGGCCTTAGACAAGCAGCAAGCACAGTAACCTTTCCGGAGGTAGTGCCTGTCTATGGCATGGGTGAGGCTAGGGTACTCCACACCATTGGATTCAATGAATGGTTGAAAAACTGGTGCAGAGCTCAGGGTTTTGGCTTCATTGGGGACTGAGGGTCCACCTGGAGGCATGCAGATCTATACTGGAGTGATGGTCTGCATCTGTCCGGGAGGAGAACCAGGATCCTAGGTGATAGGTTTAAATACTTCATTGGCAAGCATTTAAACTTGCCAAGGGGGGAGGCACTGAAAAGGAGCAGAGAAATCCCAGACCTCCCTACAAAAAGGAGGGCTGACTTTGGAAAAATGGGAGAGAGCCTCAGAAAAGTACTAGCAAAAGAGCAAGAAGGAGGGATGGAGGAACAATGGGGGAAAAATCAAAACTGCCATCATAGAGGCAACAAGTCTTTGTGTGAAGCAAATAAATCAAAACAAAGGAAAAAACACTGTGGTTCTCAAAAGAGGTGGTGGGGAAGGTTAGGGAGAAAAAGATAACATTCAGGAAATATAAGAAAACACAGAAGCAACAGGACAGAGAACTGTACCAGTTAAAGCAGAAGGATGCGGGGAAGGCAGTCAGAATAGCAAAGGACCAAACCAAGGAAAAGATAGCCAAGTCAAATAAGAAGGGGGATAAAACATTTTATAGGTACATTAGGGAATGAAGAAAGACCAAGGGAGGGATAATGAGGCTTAATAAAGGGGAGTGGGGTGGGCAGAGGGTGACAGTGAAAAAGCAGGAATACTGAACGAATACTTCTGCTCAGTATTCACAAAAGAAGAGGGGGGGAGGTACCTAAACTAATCAATAGAAGCACTCTGGATAGGGAGTCGATACCAGCCCATTCACAGAAAACGGTTGTGAAAGAAGTCCTAAAACTGGAAGTGGACAAGGCAATGGGGCCTGATGGGATTCACCCCATAATTCTAAAAGAACTAAGGGGACAATTAGTGACACCACTGACTACTCTTTTTAACAAATCATGGGAGGATGGTGTGGTACCAGAGGACTGGAAGAGGGCGGATATGATTCCCCTTCACAAAGGTGGGAACAAGGGAGACGCAGGAAACTACAGACCTGTTAGTTTGACCTCAGTGGTAGGGAAAAAAATGATGGATTCACTTCTGAAAGAATTGTTGAGTACCTAGAGGCCAGTGGGGTACAGGACCCAGGGCAGCATGGATTCACAGCGGGAAGGTCATGTCAGACGAGTCTCATAGATTTCTTTGACTGAGTGACCAAAGTAGTAGACCAGGGAGGGGCTGTGGACATGGCCTACCTAGACTTTAGTAAGGCATTTGACACAGTCCCACACAAAAGATTAATAAACAAGTTAGCCAGCCTGGGAGTGGGTCCCAGGGTGGTAACCTGGGTAAAAAATTGGCAGGACAACATGACACAGAGGGTAATAGTGAACGGAGTCCACTCTGAAGAAAGGGGAATTACTAGTGGTGTACAACAGGGTTCAGTACTGGGACCAGTCCTCTTTAATGTCTTTATAAGTGACATTGCGAAGGGACTGGAATGAAAAGTTTGCTTCTTTGCAGACAACACAAAAATCTGCAACAGGGTTGAAAGGATGAAAAGGGACTTGGCAAGGTTGGAGGAATGGTCAAAAGTATGGCAGCTTAGATTCAGTGCAAAGAAGTGCAAAGTAATGCACCTGGGAAACAAAAACCCAGGGGAAGAGTACACAATGGAGGGGGTGGGGAGATACTAACAACAACAAAAATGGAAAGGGACCTGGGGGTAATCATATCAGATGACCTAAAGGTGGGCAAGCAATGTGAGAAGGCAGTAAGGAGGGCTGGGGGGATACTGGGATGCATAGGGAGAGGCATCACCAGTAGAAAACAGGAAGTTGTTATCCCTCTGTACAGACAGTTGGTGAGACCCCATATGAGTACTGCATGCAGTTCTGGAGACCCCATCTCCACAAGGACATATACAGGATGGAGGCAGTCAGGAGGGCAACTAAAATGGTGCAAGGTCTGCACCAGAAGCCATCTTGAAGAGAGACTAAAGGAGCTTAATATGTATACCTCGAGGAAAGGAGGAGAGGGGGACATGATAGAAACTTTCAAGTACCTCAGGAATCAACAAACTTCAAGAGGTAGCATATTTCAGAAGAAGAGATGTGCAAAACAAGGGCACAATTTGAAAATAAAGGGGATGGCTCAGGGGCAACATGAGGAAGTATTTTTTTCATGGAAAGGTGGTGGGCGCATGGGCAGCCTTCCTGAGGAGATTGTGGGGTCAAAAACAGTGGGGGAATTCAAGAATGCATGGGGCAGACATAAGGCAGTTCTAGTGGGGGGGGTAGGAGGAAGTAGGCTGTTGGTTAACTAGGATCTGCAGCTTATCCAATAGGTAGGGAAATTGGCAGACTGGGTGAGACAAGCGGTTCTTATCTGCTGTCAAAGTCTATGTTTCTATGTTTTGAACCAATGACCACAGTAAAACTAAGGTTTGTCACTTGGAAAACTATTTCTAGTGGCAGTAACTTCTGCGAGAAAAATCGGTAAATGTCAGGCACTAAGTGTAGACCCTGAATTTTTAGTGTTCCACAAAGAAAAGATAATACACAGAACAAATAATACTTTAGGGGAAAAAAGTGGTGTCACAGTTTCATGTGAACCAGTCTATCACTTTGCCTGTTTATTTAAGGAAAAAGATACACATGAGTGAGGGTGTAAGGGCATTACACTGCCCAGATGTTAAACGGGCACTCAGTCTCAACAAAAGCAGAACTGAAGCCATAACAGGTGAGAAAAAGCAACTGTTTGTCACATATGGAGAAGTGTCACTAGGGCACCATGCAAGCAAACACAAATTATCAAGGGTGATAGTATTTGTCATGAACCCACTCCTGAGGGTCAGGTCCACTAAGCTCACAGTGCCCACCCCTAAGTGCAATCCATGACAGGGAGGGGGAAAACAGTGATACCCTCCCCGTGTCCTTCTAGAATGCCTGCCGAGGTCATGACTGAACACCCGCTACGAGGCCCCAGGGCTCCCACTTTTCTCTGGATAAGGGTACAATACTAGTCTCAAGTCTTGTAGTCAAATGAGAACCTTTTCTTGGTTGTTACACAAAAGGGGAAGATCCAGGCGTTATAGTCTCTTCGGGGTAGCCTTGTAACCCTGATTTAGTCTTCTCCCACGGGCATGCAATAACCTGGTCCAAATCCCCACAGACACTTCCTAGAGACTTTTGTATTCTCCCTATCTTTACCTAGATTTCCCTGTACAGACCCTTGTTCGATTGGTAGCTTATAATGACACCCTTTAGCAATTACAGTTTAGTCACAGATTATTATTATTAAACGTCCCACAACCACACACAACATGAAAAATCTCGCTCAGGTGGGATTCTTAAAAACAAATGTTTTTACTAAAATAATTAATGATCATACAGTTACAACTACAAGATTTAGGAAATTTTGGTCACAGAATAACACAAATAAAAGCGGAAAATATACATGAAAAACGCACTATAACTGTTCTCTAAAGTTTTACCTTAAGTTTGTAGTAAAATTGCAGTCCGGAAGAATAAGTGAAGTCTGAAAAATCCTTTCTTCCTTTTCAGCCACTGGCAGGCTGTTCTGGGTCTTGTTGGAAGAATGTCCAAGTGCATTGCCATGCGCATCTGTTTACAGGGGGTATTTATAGTCCCTCTGGCAGTCTGAAAAAAAAACCTTTCTGGCTTATAGCTGGTGGCCTCCTCTTTAGGCCAGCAGGTGTTTCTCTTGCTCATTCCAGATTTTAAGGAATTATTTTTTATTTCCTTATCGGGTTTTCATATCACCACTTCCTGGCACTACTAAAAAAATAATAATCAGAATGTGGTAACCTTGCTGACACCTCCTGCGTAAAACCATTTCTCCTTTTGCTCTTAAAGGTTTACAACAGGGGAGATCGCGTCTCTCATCCTGAGACTTCATTACACCAATTAGCTAACCAGGGACATCCATCTCCTTTGAAAATGTAATTTTCAGCTTCCTGGCTAGTAGCTGTTTTCCTGGGTCGCATAGGAATGTCACATATTTTGCAAGACCTTTTCTTTCTTCCTGTGACCTTTCAGTAACACTGGGCATTTTCTTGTGGCATTTAACATACACAAAATCACATAAAAAATATGACAGAAATATATCTGCAAATAATGACTGGCAGTTGGTTAGGTCGTCACATCCCTCCCTCCCTCCTAGACAGAATTTGTGTGAACACGCCCCCTACTGCATGGTAAGGTTTTCACAAATTCTGTTACTGTTCTAACCGGTGAGATAAGCCATCTGTGTTCACATTGGACGATCCAGCCCTGTGGGTAATTGTCATGACGTAGGCTTGTAGGGCAATACTCCACCTTAAGAGATGACCATTTGTTTTACCCATCTGATTTAGCCACCCAAGGGGGTTATGATCAGTCTGTACCTCAAAGTGACTCCCATATTGATACGGCTCTAATTTCTTCAGGGCCCATACCAGTGCAGGGCACTCTTTTTCCACCATGGAGTATGCCTGCTCCCGAAGAAGTAACTTTTTGCTCAGGTATATGATTGGGTGGTCTTTTCCCTCATCAGTGGATCGGAGAGGATGATTGGGGGAGTAGGGAGTCAGGAGATCTTTCAGGTAGTCAGGTCCCTGCTCGTCCAGGGCTTTTAAGGTAAGCAAGCCTACCTTATAGGTGATCTGCCACTGAACCGGCAGCCAGTGCAGTCCGCACAGCACAGGCATAATGTGACAGGTCCTAGAAGTACCAGTCAGCAGCCTGGCCACAGTGTTCTGCACTAGCTGCAAGCAGCGGACATCAACCCCAGACAGCCCTAGGTAGAGGGCATTGCAGTAGTCAAGACGGGTGGTGATGAAGGCATGGACCAATGTTGGAAGGTCCCCCGGAGGAACCAGGTGTTTCACCCAGACGATATTCCTCAGATGGTAAAATGAGGATTTAACCACAGCTGACACCAGGGATTTCAGGGCCAAACCATCGTCAAAAATAATGCCCAGGTTCCACACCCGATCTGAGGCAGTGAGCTGAACACCATCAAGCCATAGTCCCAACATGTGCCCAGCCCCCAAACTTCCACCCTGGCGACCCAGGTCCACAACCAACACCTCAGTCTTATCCGGATTCAATCTCAGCCATCTAGAGCTCATCCAGTCTTTAATTTCAGAGAGGCAGCTGTTTAGCACTGAAATCACATCAACCTGGCCAGGTACAAAAGACATATACAGCTGAGTATCATCTGCGTAGCAGTGAAAACTCAAGCCGTATCGCCTAATGATATCTCCCAATGGCAGCATATAAACTGCGAACAGCATGGGTGCTAATATGGAGCCCTGCGGCACCTCGCAGAACAGGGGAAGGGCATCAGAGGAATAAATTCCAGTGACCACCCTCTGAGACCTGCCCATGAGGAATGATCAAAACCATTTGAGGACTGTACCCAATAGTCCACAAAGAAACCTCAGGAACTCCAAAAGCACACCATGGTCCACAGTGTCGAAAGCTGTTGATAAATCAAGAAGGACCAAGATGGTACAAGCCTTTTGATCTCTCGCCATTAGGAGATCATTTAATACCCGGACAAGGGCAGTCTCCATCCTATGCCTCTTCCTAAACCCAGACTGAAGAGCTTCATAGACATTGAGTTACAAGATGATTGTCCAGTTGCAATGCAACCACTTTCTCAATAACCTCACCCACAAAGGGCAGGTTAGAGACAGGCCAGTAGTTAGCTGGACAGTCAGGATCCAAGGAGGGCTTTTTAAGGAGTGGACGAATGACCGCCTCCTTTAGGGGATCTGAAAAGACCCCCCTCTCCAAGGATCTCCAAAAATTTCAGCTAGGATTGGGCAGATAACATCGACACACCCCACTAAAAGTGGGGTAGGGCCCAGATCCAAACTACAACAGGTTGGGTGCAGAGTCTGGACAATCTTCACAATGTCCATGAATTTCTGGCCAGCATTTCCTCCACCTCCCTCCTAATGGTCGGCCTCGGACACTTGGTAGACTGTCTGCCGTATGAGCGCTTGCGTCCCCGTGTCTACATCATGTGTCGCTATGGGGGTTCATCCAGGCTTGGCCCTAAACAAAGGGGAAAAGTCCTCTAAAACCTCCCTCACTTCCTGGGACTGTTCCGGTGTCAACTGTGGTGACAGTTTGATTGCCTCCACAGATGATTCCCGCTTGCTTTCCTCCAGCAAGTCCAGTAGGGGGTCTTCCTCATCCATCCCCTCCCCAGGACTACACACTGCAAATACCATGTCGGCCCTATTTGCATTTGGCTTCATCATGTTGACATGGTACATCCTGTGGGTCTATCTCCTGTCAGGCAGTTCCACAATATAATTTACATCATTGACCTGTCGGACTACCTTATATGGTCCCGCCCACTCAGCCTGCAGCTTGTCCTTTCGGACTGGAATTAGGACCATTATTTCCTGACCTGCGCTGTATGTGCGAGCTCTTGCTCTGCAATCGTACCAGACTTTTTGTTTCTGCTGGGCAGCTGACAGGTTGTTTTGGGCCACCCCCATAAGCTCCTTCAGCTTCTCCCTAAACTTAAAGACTTACTCCACTCTGTGAGTCCCCTGGGTGGCATGTTTGCCTTCCCAGTCTTCCCGGATCAAGTCTAGGGGCCCTTACACCCTATGTCCATACAAGAGTTCAAAGGGGGAGAACCCTGTTGACTCTTGGGGCACCTCCCTCTGTGTGAACAACAGGTGGGGAAGGTATTTCTCCCAGTCCCTCCCATGATGTTCAGCAAACGTTTGGAGCATTGATTTTTGGATAACATTAAATTTTTCCACAAACCCATTGGCTTGTGGGTGATAAGGTTGGCACTTCTGCACCACCCCACACTTCTCCTGCAAACACTTCATTAGGTCCAACATGAAGGTACCCCCTTGATCAGTGATAACCTCCTGCGGAAACCCGACATGGGAGACAAACACTAGGAAGGCATCTGCCACTTTGTCTGTCCTAAGTGAGGAGAGGGTGACTGCCTCTGGGTATCGAGTGGCGTGATCGACCACCGTTGGGAAACTTTTTCCCAGAGGAGCTTGGGGTACTCAAAGGTCTCACAATATCCATTCCTACCCTCTGGAATGACTCCTCTACAATGGGCAAGGGAATTAGGGCAGCTTTGGTTTTGCTACCCGCCTTCCCTATCTGTTGGCACCGGTGACAAGACCTGCAATATTCCTTCACCTGCTGGGTGAAGTTGGGCCAATAGAAATTCTGGGTCAATCACTGCATGGTGCACATGATGTCCAGATGTCTGGACATCGGGATATCATGAGTGATCTTGAGCAACTGCCTACGGTACCCCTAGGGAACAACAAGCTGCCTGCCCATCACCCCCTCCCTCTGTCCTAACGTTCTGTGTATACAGCAGTCCATTGTCCCAAAATACCCTATGACTGATGTCACCTCCCTGTGTCCCATCAGATTCTGCACAAACCCTTAGCCTCTCCAAACTAGGGTCAGTTCTCTGAGTGGCTGCAAAATCTAAACATTTTCCCATGGCATGGAACATGTCCCCTTCAGTTCCTAAACTGGGGTCCACAGCTCTAGCATCAGGGCATTCAGGGTCACTGCCATCCTTAACCTCCTGACCATTTGTTACCCCTCCCTCCTCGGAGTGCCCTTCTGGAGCTGTTTTGTGAACTGCTATTTGGTGAAGTCCTACCTCCCTTTCACTACTCTCCATTTCAGGAGACACAGGCTGGGGAACCAGCCTACCATTTTTCCACAGGGGCTTCTGTGGGGTTCAGGGAACTATAAGCAGCCTTTGCCGTCTGACTGCGGGTAACCACACACACACACCACCCCCTTCTGGAGATTGTTCCCTGTAATCACATCCAGGGCGAGGTTGTCTGCCACTGCCACCTTTTGCACAGTCTCTCCTGTCTCACCCCAGTCCAAGAGAATACTAGCAAGTGGCAGAGTTTTCTCCTTCCCAGTAAATCCCCTCACCATTACAAACTGATTAGGTATAAGCTGTTCAGACTACAAAAACACAAGGAAAGCGGCTCAGGAGAAAAAAGTAAACTGGAGCCACGCAACATCCGGCATAGCAAACAAAAACAGGAGCGGGCTCGCATGGCTTTCTGGGAGAGAAAAGAACAGTTCTCACACTAGGACATAATAAAAAGGCACAATAATACAAAATGCCCAAAATAGTACAATACAGAAAGCACAAATAGGTGAAGTAGCACCCCCAAATGATACGGTCAATGTTTCACACCGCCTTGGCGCTTTTTCAAGATGTCTTGAAAAGGCAACAGGGCAGCATGAAATCGTTGACTGTATCATTGAAGTGTACCTGTTTTATAATATGCTATTCAAGTATTTTATGTATTAAAACCCTTTATTGTGTCCTAGTGTGAGACTGTTCTTTTCCTCCCCAAGACGTCAAGAGACATCCTATTACAATGAATGATAAGCTGTTCAGACCCATCATATCCCATTTTACTAAGGTAAGAGATGCTCCTGTGTCCCTTAACCCATGGGTCTGCACCCCATTTACAGTAACCGGGTGTATGTGCTCCCTCATGTTTACAGGCATGCTTTCAAGGATACACAGTGCACCCAGCTCTATACGAGCACCACTTTGTTCACTCTGTGCCTTTTTAGGACAGTGTCTAGCGAGATGCCCTGGCTGTTTACAAAACCCAACAGTCATCATTTCTTTCATCCAAGAAATCCCTTTTTGGTAACCTGGTGTTTCCCCCTTTCTGCAGAGGCTGTGAGGGTTTTAGCTGCCCTGAAGGTGTGCTTTTCCCTTTCGGCCCTGCCACACCTGCCCCACTTTCTTTCAGAGCAGGCCTGCTCCTGGCATAGCTGTCTGAGAGCTCAGCAGCTTGCTGTGCTGTTTTTGGAACTCTGTTCTCTTGCCTGGTTTTCAACTCTGCTGGGTAAGCTCAAAAAAAGTGCTCTAAAAGGGCAACTGCCACAATTTTCCCCACAGAGTTTGCTTGCACCCCTTCCCACCAACATTTTAAAAACTGACGTTGCTTTGTGGTGAGTTCCTCAAAGCTCATGTCAGGGATTTTTCGGAGTTTACGGAACTTAACCCTGTAGGCCTCAGGAGTCCGTTCATACTTTTTAGGCAAAGCAGCTTTAAGTGTCTCATAATTGCTACTATCCTGATTGTCCATTTGGCCTAGCGCATTATGCCCTTTACCAGTAAGTAGTGGGGGCTAGCTGGAAGCTCCAGGACTCCCTGGGTACCTTGGCCTGGATACAGACCCTTTCAAGCGAATTAAAAAATGCATCCATATCCTCCCCCTCTTTAAATTCAGCTATTAATTTGGAGTTTAACTTATACCCCAGCTCTGGAGTTCCAGATTCACCCCTGCCACTTACCTTCTCTGGTGCTGGTCATTGGAGGCTTAGCTTCTCCAGTTCAAACCTCTTCTGCTCTCTTTCTTGCTGGGCTTCAAACTTTCTCTGCTGCAGCTCCAATTTCCTCAGCTCAAATTGTAGCCTGATCCCTTCTAAGCTCCAGCTATGTGGTGACCTTCCCCTGCTGCTGTGGCTTTGGGTTCCCTCTGGTCTCGCTGCCCTCCTCCCTGGGACTGGACTCTGCGATGGATCCTGGCACCCCCATGCCCACGGTTTGGTCCCATTCAGTCACTTGCTGTGACTTGAGGTTCGGGGCAACCGCTAGCTCATCAGCTGCCATGAGAGTCTCCACAAGGTTCTTTTTGGTTCGACCCTTGTACTGGACCCCTCTTTCCTGACACAACTGCCTTAGGTAGTCTGCAGTGTATTTGTTGTAGTTGGAAGCCATCTTCTTCCCTAACTACTACTACACTAGCTTACGACCAAAAAAAAACAAGTAGGGAACTTTATACTGTAACCAAATTATTTTTTTCCAGATCTCTGCCTTGATTGTGTGTGGATTGTTTTCAGTTTATCAATCTGATATACTGGCCTCGAACCCAGTTGTTATGCCTGTGCCACCAATAACTCTCAAATCGCAACACTATGCTACCAGATCTCTCTGATCCCACTTCTGCCACGAACCCACTCCTGAGGATCAGGTCCACTGAGCTCACATTGCCCACCCTTAAGTGCAATCTGTGACAGGGAGGAGGAAAACAGGGATACCCTCCCCATGTTCTTCTAGAATGCTCACTGAGGTCATGTCTGAACAGCCACCATGAGGCCCCAGGGATCCCTCTTTACTCAGGATAAGGGTACAATACCATTCTCTAGTCTTGTAGACAAATGAGAACCCTTTCTTGGTTGTTACATAAAGGGGAAGCTCCAGGTGTTACAATCTCTTTGGGGTAGCCTTGTAACCCTGATTTGGTCTTCTGCCATGGGCAAGAAATAACCTGGTTCAAATCCCCACAGATTCTTCCTTAAGACTTTTGTATTCTCCCTATCTTTACCCATGTTTCCCTTTACAGACCCTTGTTCGTTTAGTAGCTTATGGTGACACCCCTTAGCAATAACAGTTTAGTCACAGATTATTATTAATGTCCCACAACCACACACAACATGAGCAATCTTGCTCAGGCAGGTTTCTTAAAGACAAATGTTTTTACCAAAATACTTACTGATCATACAGTTACAACTAAAAGATTTAGAAAATTTTGGTCACAGAATAACACTAATAAAAGTGGAAAATATACACGAAAAATGCACTATAACTGTTATCTAAAGTTCTGTCTTGAGTTTGTAGTAAAATTGTTGTCCAGAAGAATAAGTGAAGTCTGAAAAAATCATTTCTTCCTTTTCAGCCACTGGCAGGCTGTTCTGTGTCTTGTCAGGAGAGTCCAGAGTGCATTGCCATGAGCTTCTGTTTACAGGAGGAATTTCAAACAACATGAAGTCTTGCTGTATTCTGACTATTGCAGTTAGCCCCAGCCTTTAAACTGCCCCCGAGAACAAAGGGTTAACTTTCTATGCAGAGCATAGAATGCTGAGCTCGAGCTCAGGTGAGGTTTCTTTCTGTAGCCCTTTGAAATCCAACCGTCAGATTCCTTACTCCGCCTCACTGAACAGTCGCTTTGGAGATTTCTCCTTCAGCTCAGTTCGAAAAGTAGGTAAAGTCTCGGTAAAAGTGTCGTTTTTAAACCGAATTTGTTCTGCTTAGTCGGTTCAGCCTCTGTCTGCGGTACCGTGAGTACTAGATAGGTTTTACCTATTTCTGTGTGGAAATTGTAAACTTGTGTGATCAGTTCGGCTGAACCGATCGCTTTTAGTGAATTTCTGTCTTTTACTTTAGAGTGTGATTACCGGTCCTTATCGGTTCTAAAAAAAAAACATGTTTTGAATGTTTTTTTCCAACACCCGTGACACGGTTAGGAACTGTTAAGGGAGTCTTGCCTGGTGGTTGCCATAAAAAGGGTAAGTTTGGTTAGGTTGGCCATGTCTGAGAAACCCAAGAAGAAAACCGGGCCCACTGGGTTTCAACACTGCAGTGAGTGTGAGGTGGTCTTTGCTAAGGCCGATCCCCACACCACCTGTGTTTATTGTCTGGGGTTTGAACACCTCGATACAGACTGCCATATTTGTAAAAAATTTCCTAAATCTACCCTTGAAAAGAGATTAGGTAGACTGAGGGAAAAGGAGGCCGAGAAGTCCGCTGACCTGGATGGCCAGCCCGGTTCAGTTCCGACCAAACCAGAAGGAGTGCCCTCTGACCAGGGCGATACTTCTTCGGGCAAAAGGAGAGCCGATCCTGAGGGGTCGGTTCCTACAAAAAGGAAACACAAAGAGAAATCGACTGGTTCGGATCCAGAGGTTCATGTTCCGACCGCCGAAGCAATAGCCAGAGCGATTCGGATTGTGGAATCGCTTCGACTGGTTCCAACTGATCCGGCACCATTTGACAGCGGCTCGGTTCGGTCGGTTCCCCCGGTTCAAGATTATACCCCTGAAGATTTTTATGAACCGGAGTTTGAGGAGGAAGGGGAGTTCAAGGATGATGGTGATGATGGTGAAAGTCTGGTGTGCCTGTGGAACCGGACGTCTCCCCAGACAGACCTTCTGGTGTTTCCCCTCCTAGGTTTTCTGAGTTCCCTCCCCACTTTCTGTTTTACAGAAAGGTGGCTGAAACCCTCCAGCTTCCTATGGAGGAAGCCATGGAGGATCAAGAGGAGCCTGATTATGTGGAAATGATGGACATCCCAGAGTCCAGGATACTGTCTATTCCCCCCTCAACAAATCCTTTGGGAAGCAGACACTCAAAATCTTAAAGTATCCCAATACTGTACCTCCTGTTGACAGAAGGATGAACAAGAGGTACACACTATCAGGCTCAGATACGGAGTTTTTATACCAACAATGCAGCCATGTTGGGGTAGTGCAGGCTGCTGCCTGTGACAAGGCAAATATTCCATGGGCTTCACAAACCCCAGACAAGGACTCCAGGAAGATTGATGCCATGGCAAAAAAGCAGTACATGGCATCTTCCTTGGGACTCAGGCAGGCAAACTATATGGCCTATACAGCCAGGTGCCAGAAGTCCAGGTGGGACACTGTACTGGCAGTGGCTAAACAGGCCTCCCCCCAGCTAGCCAAGGAGCTGGAGGAGGTGGGTGCTGATGGGATTGAGGCATCAAAAGTACAGTTTCATGCTGCTGTGGACTCCAGTGATGTGTCATCAAGGGTCATGGCTACATCTGTGGCTCTTCGGAGAATGGCTTGGCTCAGATGTACTAGCCTCTCACAGGACACCCAGGCTAAGGCCATGGATTTTCCTGTAGTGGGTAATTCTCTGTTTGTGGAGCAGACAGAGAATTACATGAAGAAAATGGACAAGTACAGGACCACTTATAGGAGTGCTCAGGCCAAGGAGAGGCAGGCAACTCCTCAAAGGCAGCAGTCTAGGGGCAGGGGCAGGCATTTTCATAGGCCTTTTTACCAAGCACAGGCCTCTTCTCCCTTTTCACAGAGGGGGTTCTTTAGAGGGAGAGGCAGAAGAGGGATGAGCAGGGCTACATCCACTCCTCGGCCTAAAGCCCCTGCCAAGCAGACACCCTGATGGGCCTGCCCAGGTCGACTCTCCTATTCCAGTAGGGGGCAGGCTGGCTTACTTTGTCCAGGACTGGATGTCTGTTACCTCAGACAAGTGGGTCCTAGAAGTAGTAAGCCAGGGACTGGTTCTCAGCTTCAAAAAATTTCCAAAGATGAGAGCCAGATCTTTTCCACCTGCAGGTCTCTCAGAAATCCTTGCCCTAGAGGCAGAGGCTTCATCTCTTCTGGCCTTAAGAGCCATAGAGAGAGAGTTCCTACCCTACACTGGGGCAAAGGTCTGTACTCCAGGTACTTCCTTACCCGAAAAAGACAGGAGAGTGGCAACCCATCCTAGACCTAAGATACCTGAACAAACATCTTTTAAAACCAAAGTTCAAGATGGTAACTCTGGGAATAATTCTTCCCTCTCTAAGGCCAGGGGACTGGCTAGCCTCCCTGGACCTCAAAGATGCCTATTTTCACATTCCCATCAGGTGCTCCCACAGAAAGTACCTCAGGTTTGAGTTGCCCTCAGGCCACTATCAGTTCAAAGCAATGCCCTTTGGCTAACATCAGCCCCAAGGGTTTTCACAAAGTGCCTGGCAGTAGTCGTTGCCTTTCTAAGAAGGCAAAAGATTTCCATTTTTCCATATCTGGACGACTGGCTCATAGTGGGCCAGTCTCCAGACCAAGTCAAGTCAGACCTGCAAGTGACCCAGCAAGTGCTCACTTCTCTAGGATTTCTTCTCAACCTTCCCAAGTCAGTTCTCAAGCCAGTGCAGCTCCTTACCTTTATAGGGGCAGAGTTGGATACTGTCAAAGCAAGAGCCTTTCTTCCCCTGGAAAGGGCAAGAGTTCTTATAGAACTGGCTTCTTCCTTCAGCCTTCAGGTGTCCCGACCAGCAAGGCATTTCCTTCAGCTGTTGGGCCACTTGGCAGCTTCTACAGCAGTGGTCCAAGGGGCAAGATTCCAGATGAAGGACATTCGGTTCCCTCTGAAGGTCTTTTGGTCCCAGAGGAAGGATCCCCTTACCAAACTGGTTCCAGTGACTCAGACCCTGATCCAAGCCCTTCAATGGTGGCAGGATCAGGACAATTTAAGGCAAGGGGCCCCATTTGTCACTCAGTCTCATTCAGTGGTCCTTACCACGGATGCTTCCCTTCTGTGCTGGGGAGCCCATCTGGGGGCCCTCACTGCCCAGGGACTGTGGTCCCCTCAGGAATCCCGTCTCCATATCAATCTCCTAGAACTCAGGGCAGTTTTTCTGGCCCTGCAAGCTTTCTCTCAGTCAGTGCAGCACAAGGTGGTTCAGGTCAGAACAGACAACACCACCACCATGTGGTACATCAGCAAGCAAGGAGGCACTCGGTCTACTGCCTTGTGCATAGAAGCCATGAAGTTGTGGTCCCTGGCTTATTCTCTGCAAACCTCTCTGATAGCAGTCCACCTTCCAGGGAAGGACAATGTGCTAGCAGATGCACTGAGCAGGATCTCACAGGGCCATCACGAATGCTCCCTGGACCCTCTGGTGTTGAAGGTGATTTTTTTCAAGGTGGGGCACTCCAGAAATAGATCTCTTTGCAGCCCCAGACAATCACCAACTTCCTCTCTTTTGTTGCAGACCCCCAGTCTTGGGCTCAGTCCCTCTGGATGCTCTGATTCTGAACTGGGAAGGGAAATTTCGGTATGCCTTTCCTCTGCTGTTCAAAGTTTTAGTCAAGATAAGGTCACAACCTTGCAAAGTGATTCTGATTGTTCCAGACTGGGCCAGACAGCCTTGGTACCCCCTGTTGCTGTCCCTAGCAGTCCATCTTCCCCTGTCTCTTCCCAGGAATTTCAACCTGTTAACTTTCTCTCAGGGGAGGATTTGGTACCCCAGTCTTCAGTCTCTCAATCTCAAGGCATGGCTCTTGAAGAGTTAGAGTATGCAGATTTGCATCTGTCTCAGGGGTTTCTGGATATTCTCAAAGCCTCTTGAAAGCCTGCCACTAGAAAAACCTATAACTCCAAATGGAAGAGATTCAACATTTGGTGTTCCAAGAAACATATTTCCCCAGACACTGCTGAATTGCCTACAGTTCTGGATTATAAGGTCCATTTGAATGGCTTAGGCCTCAGACCAGCGACTCTCAAGGTGCACTTGTCAGCTGTTTCTGCTTTTCTGTCAGTGGGGAAGTCTTCCTCACTATCATCTCATCATGTGTTGTGTAAATTTTTTAAGGGATTGCTTCATACCAACCTTCCCTTTAGAGACCCTGCCCCTGTCTGGGGCTTAAATGTTTGCATTGCTCAACTTATGCAACCTCCCTTTGAACCTATGTCCTCAGCAGAGCTTAAGTACTTGACTTGGAAAACTGTGTTTTTAGTAGCCATTACCTCTCCCAGACGTATCAGTGAATTGCAAGCCCTGTCAGTGGAACCTGATTTTATCTCCTTTCATAGGGATAAAGTGGTCCTTAGAACCAATAGAAGGTTCTTGCCCAAAGTGGTTTCAGATTTCCACTTCAATTAGTCTATGTCTCTTCCTGTCTTTTTCACTGATCATTCTTCTTCAGGAGAGAGGCGGCTACACAGTTTAGATGTCAAAAAGGCCCTTAGCTACTACGTAGAGCGTACCAAGGGTCACAGGTTTGATTCCCTCCAGTTGTTCCTCACTTATGGAGAAGTGGGAAAGGGCAAACCTGCCACCAAGAGAACTGTTGCCAGGTGGATTGTGTCTTGTATACAATTCTGCTATGAGAAACTAGGAAAGATTCCACCCTCAGGCCTGAGGGCTCACTCCACCAGAGGTACAGCTGCTTCCTGGCTGCTGCCAGGATATTCCTCTCTTAGAAATTTGTCAAGCAACCACCTGGAAAACAGTCCATACCTTTACCAAGCATTACTCTCTGGATATCCAGTCTAGGAGTGATGCTTGGTTTGGCACAGCAGTACTGCAGAGTCTATTCCCAAAGTAGGTTCTGTCCCTCCTCCATGGAGGTACTGCTTGGTAGTCTGCAATAGTCAGAATACAGCAAGACTTCATGTTGTTTGAAGAAAAAATTACTCACCTTAGTAATTATGTTTCTTCTAATGGAGTCTTGCTGTATTCTGCTCTCCCTCCCTCCCTGCCTCCCCTCTCAGAACCTGTTTTGGGGAAGTGGGTGGGCAGGTGCAGTGTTGCACCTCAGGGGTGCTTCTTCTACACCCTCCTCTTTCTGTTTGGGTGTTTGTTTTATTATTATTCTTATTTGGATTGTTTTTTTTGGTTTTGGGTTTCCTGACTTGAGTCTTCCTTGGGAATTCAAACCTCTTGCTGCCAGTTGGCTAGTAAAAATTTTACAATTTCCACATAGGATAGTTAGTGAGTTTTTTTGCTTGTAAGAATCTGACGGTTGGATTTCAAAGGGCTGCAGACAAAGACCTCAACCGAGCTCGAGCTCAGCATTCTATGCTCTGCATAGAAAGTTAACCCTTTGTTCTCCAGGGCAGTTTAAAGGCTGGGGCTAACTGCAATAGTCAGAATACAGCAAGACTCCATTAGAAGAAACATAATTACTAAGGTAAGTAATTTTTTGTTATAGTCCCTCTGAAAAAAAAGCCATTCAAACCTCAGGAAATCTTACTGTATTCTGACAAATGCAGTATGGTCTCACCATAGGACTGCCCCAGAGCCAAAATGGTTAATAGAACCTATGCTAATGATGGAATGTTAGGCTCGAGTTCGATTTTCAAACCACTGTCCCTGGTTGCACTTTTTGCACCATCAGATTCTTTACTCCGCTTGCCTCAGTAAGACGTCTCTGGAGAGCTCTCCTTCACTTTGACCGAAGAAGTTATTTTCTCGGTTTATTTTAAAAGTCCTTTTATTTTATTCGATTTTTGAAGCACTGTCCTTGGTTCAAAGGTAGAATTAGTCTAGGTGGTGTTAGTTTGGTAAGTTTTGTTGGTTCCTCTTCGGTTCTCCCAACTGGGAGGGAACCGATAGCTCTGTCTTGTGTTTACTGAATAAATTTTAACAATTTGTACCATCTGGTAAGGCAGTTTTATTTGGTCTAAATTTTGAGTCTTTTTTTACCGGGGTGATTCTCGGTTAATTTTCGGTACTAACCAACCGATAAATGTCACAGACCAAGAAACGAATGGGCCCCACAGGTTTCCAGCATTGTACACAGTGCAGGGAACCGTTCGCTAAGGCAGATCCTTATCTTATTGATGTAATTTTTCTGGGGTTTGACCACCTCAAGGAGGACTGTGAAATTTGTAAGAACTTCCCTCAGTCGACGCTTGATAGATGATTTAAATGACTGCAGGAGAAGATGTCTGAAAAAACCACTGAACTGGCAACAGACAGCCATGAAGAACCGGAGGACCAGTCCCCTGACAAGGGTGACTCTTCCTCTACAAGGAAAAGACCTGCCGAACCGGCTGCTAACCCAGCACATAACAGGCAAAAGAAAAAAGAAAGAAAAAGATTCAGTGGCTGAACCGCAACCGAAGGCATTGGTTCCAACCGCTGAAGAGATAGCGAACGCGATTTGCATTATCCAGTCTTTTCAGGCCAGCCTGGTTGCAGTTGAAAAACAACCGTGTCTGGCTACCACAGGCTGTACTTTGGTTCCCAGTTCACTGGAACCCGAAACAGAGACTTTTGGAGAAGAATATGTTGAGGATGCTGACGATGATGAAGAAGAGGACTGTGGGGAGCCGATTGAACCGGACACTTCCCCAGATCCTCACTGACCTGATTCCCCTGATAAGGGAACTAAAGATTATATTTCTCATTTTCAGTTCATTAGGCAGGTGGCCCAGTCCCTGGATCTCCCCACTCAGGAATCTACTGATGTGGAGGAGAAACAGAACTATAGAGAAATGATGGATGTGCCAACCTCTAAAAAGGTTTTGTTGCCCATCCATAAATCTTTGAAGAAACAGGTCTTAAAGGTGCTGCATATAACTACTTCTATTCTACTCCTGGAGAAAAAGGTGGACAAAAAGTATTGGGGGCTAAGGGTAGAGCAGAATTTTTGTTTGGGCACCCTAGCCATGAAGGAGTGGTACAGACTGCAGCCTGTGATAAGGCTGGCATCCCTCTGGTATCACACCCTCCTGACAAGGACTCCCGGACAATAGATTCAATTGCTAAAAAACAATACCTTGGGTCCTCTCTTGCTGTCAGACAGGCCTCCCATATGGCCTATGTTGCTAGATATCAGAAGACAAACACACTGTGATGGAAATCACAAAGTCAGTTCGAGTCCCTATGGCAGCAGATCTGGAAGAGGCTGCAAAAAGGGGCATAGAAGCTTATAAAGTCCAATTTCGCATGGCTGTGGACAGTAATGACACTGCTGTCAGACAGATGGCCTCTTCCATATCCTTAAAGAGGTTTGCTTGGCTCAGGACTACTAACCTAACACAAGATGCTCAGTCCAAGGCCATGAACTTTCCTTGTGAGCCTCGGTCTCTTTTCAGTGAGCAGACAGAGGCCTACATGAAAAAATGGATGAGTACAAGGCAGCAAAGGTCTGCTGCAAAGGACAAGACAGCTACACCCCATAAGCAGCAATCCAGGGTCATAGAGGCATACCTTATAGGCCGTTCTTCCAGCCCCAAGCTTATCCACAGTACTAGCAGTACCAACAGCAGAGGGGCTACTTTAGAGGCAGGAGAAGAAGAGGTGGTAACCATACAGGCCCTAGCACTCAGCCAGCATCCCAACCTAAGCAGACATCCTGAGAGGTCTGCCCAGGTCACCTCCCCAGTACAGGTAGGAGGCAGGTTGGCCCACTACCTCCAGGAATGGCGATCCATTACCACAGACAAGTGGGTCTTGGAGGTAGTGGGCCAAGGTATGGCTCTCAGTTTCAAACTCAGACCAAAACTGAGGGCAAAAGGTTTTCGACCTTTCTCCCCAGTAGAAACTCTGTTGCTAGAAAAGGAAGTATTAAATCTCCTATCCTTAGGGGCAATAGAGCCAGTCCCTCTGCCACAGAGAGGGAAATGCCTCTATTCAAGATACTTCCTCATTACCAAGAAAACAGGGGAGTGGCGACCCATATTGGATCTCAGACACCTAAACAGGCGTTTACTGAAACCAAAATTCAGAATGGTCACTCTGTCTACAATTCTGCCTACGTTAAAGCAAGGGGACTGGTTGGCATCCCTAGATTTAAAGGATGCCTACTTCCACATCCCAGTGAGACAGTCACACAGAACATTTCTCAGGTTCAGACTGCCTTCAGGCCATTATCAGTTCAGAGCAATGCCTTTCGGTCTCACTTCTGCTCCAAGGGTATTCACAAAATGTTTGGCTGTGGTTGTGGCACACCTAAGGAGACGGGGTGGCAGCATTTCCTTACCTGGATGACTAGCTAGTCGTAGGGCAGTCTCCTCGACAGGAGAGGCATTCCCTGGTGGTTACACAGGATCTCCTACAGTCTCTGGGGTTTCTGATGAACCAGAAAAAGTCAGTATTACAACCAGTGCAGCTCCTCGAATTCATAGGGGCTCAACTGGATTCAGTAAAAGGAAAAGCCTTTCTTCAACAGGAAAGAGTAAGCACCTTGGTATCATTGGCAAGCTCTTTCAGGTTTCACAGTCTCAGACCTGCCAGGCACTTCCTGCAGTTATTGGGCCACATGGCAGCATCAACAGCTACAGTGCTGGGTGCAAGGTTTCAGATGAGAGACGTTCAGTATCATATAAAGCAATACTGGCTCCAGAAGAAAGATTCACTATCAAAGCTGTTCCCATTAACTCAAACCCTCCTGCAGGCTCTGCAGTAGTGGTCAGAGGAGGAAAACCTCAGACAGGGAGCCCCTTAAGAGCAACCCTCCCTGGTGCTCACCACAAATGCATCCCTTCTAGGGTGGGGAGCACATCTAGGGGAGCATACTGTTCATGGTTCATGGTCCAGACAAGAGTCCCTGCTGCACATCAGTCTGCTGGAACTCAGGGAAGTCTTGCTAGCACTGCAGGCATTTGCCAGCATGTTTCAAGGGAATGTGGTCCAGGTCAGAACAGACAACGCAACTACAATGTACTATATCAACAAGCAGGAGGGCACAAGGTCCATGCCCCTGTGCACAGAGGCCATGAGAATATGGAGTCTGGCTTGCTTAATGAATATTTGGTTGTCAGCAGTTCATCTGCCAGGCAAAGACAATGTGTTGGCAGATGCACTGAGCAGGATACAGCAGAACCATCACGAATGGTCCCTGCACAGTCAGGTACTACAGGTGGTTTTCAAAAGGTGGGGAACTCCAGAGATAGATCTTTTCTCCTCACCAGACAACCACCAGCTCCCAAAGTATTGCTATAGGCCCCCAGTAACAGGTTCAGTGCCACTGGATGCACTAATTCTAGATTGGACAGGGAACTTCCTGTATGCTTTTCCTCCATTTCCCTTGTTGTTGAGGGTTCTGATCAAGCTCAGATCACTGTCAGCTACAATGATCCTAATTGCTCCAGACTGGGCCAGGCAGACATGATACTCCCTGGCACCGGAACTTTCGGTAGCCAAGCCAGTCAGCCTCCCCAGGAGGCACAATTTGCTGACTTCCTCCAATAGGGCAGGATTCTCTACCCAAACCTTTGGTCTCTCAAGCTCAAGGCCTGGCTCTTGAAGACCTAGAGTATACCAATCTGCACCTCTCAGAAAGTGCCATGGAGGTCCTTAGGGTTTCTAGAAAACCCTTTACCAGGAAGATTTATACTTCCAAATGGAAAAGATTTTCTAGTTGGTGTCAGAATAAAAACCTGGACCATAATCAGGCAGTATTGCCTGTGGTTTTGGATTACCTAACCCATCTTCATTTTCTGGGTTTAAGGCCCTCCACATTGAAGGTGCATCTGGCTGCAGTCTCCACTTACCTGTCAGCAGGTAAGACATCATCCTTGGCCTCTAATCCTGTGTTTAGGAGGTTCTTTAAGGGATTGTTGCATTTGCATCCACCTCATAGAACTCCCACTCCAGTGTCGGATCTGAACATTTGCAGAGCACAGCTTATGCAACCACCCTTTGAACCCATGTCAACAGCTGAAAAGTATGTAACTTGGAAGACTGTGTTCCTGGTTGCCATTACCTCTGCCAGAAGGATCAGTGAACTTCGGGCCTTGTCCATGGAAGCTGACTACGTGGCTTTCCATAGGGACAAAGTGGTCCTTAGGACCAATAACAAATTCCTTCCTTTTTTTTTTTTTCTTCTTTCTTTTTTATTTTTCCACAGCAATTCAGATCTTAAACCCATCTCACTAATCATTAAGATTATCATAAGCCAGGCACAGTTAATCATCATTATTGAAGGGAAAAAGGAGTGCCGGGGGGGGGGACCCAGACATCAGAAATTATCTGAATTTTATATTCAAATTAAACAATATTACCCAATCTTATGTTATCCTGGAATGAGCCCGAAATTTTATCATATCGGTGTGAACAAATTCCTTCCTAAGATGTTCATATTTTCATATTAATCAGTCCATCACACTTCCAGTTTTTTTACTGACCATTCCACTTCAGGTGAGTGTAGACTGCATAGCTTGGATGTTAAAAGAGCTATCAGCTACTACCTGGAGCATACAAAAAGTCACAGGGGGGATAGGAGCCAGCTCTTTCTGACTTATGGAGAAGTGGGAAAAGGTAAACCTGCCACTAAGAGATCCATAGCAAGATGGATTGTGGCATGTATCCAGTTTTGTTATGGCCAACTGGGCAAACAGCCCCCTCAAGAGCTCAGTGCCCATTCTACAAGGGGGACAGCTGTGTCAATATTAGCTTCAAGAGATATCCTTTTAGTGGAAATCTGTAAGGCAGCTACCTGGAAAACAGTTCATGCATTCACTAAACATTACTGCCTGGATACCCAGGCCAGGAGCGATGCCAGGTTTGGCACAGCAGTTTTGCAGAGTCCGTTTCCTAAATGGGTCCTCTGCCCGACTCCAAAGGCACTGCTTGCGTAGTCTGCATTTGTCAGAATACAGTAAGATTTCCTGGGGTTTGAAGAAAACATTACTTACCATAGTAATCGTGTTTCTTCTAAGGGAATCTTACTGTATGCTGAGCTCCCACCCTTCCTCCCCTGCTAGGACCTACAGGGCATTGCACACACTGCCTGTATTTTGATATTGGAGACCTGTAGGTATGTATTAGTTTCTTGGGCATCTGTTGATCTGAGTCTTAGAAATGCCTATGTTTTTTAAGAGGTGTTTTTTACCCTAGTTAGGGTAATTAGGATTAGGTAAGTTTAGATTAGTTGATTAGTATTATTAGCTTCTGCGTGCTTCATAAGAATCTAACAGTTGCAGGAAGTGCAACCAGGGACAGTGGTTTGAAAACCGAGCTCGAGCCTAACATTCTTCATTAGCATAGGTTCTATTAACCATTTCGGCTCCAGGGCAGTCCTATGGTGAGACCATACTGCAATTGTCAGAATACAGTAAGATTCCCTTAGAAGAAACAAGATTACTATGGTAAGTAATATTTTCTTCTGGCTTATAGCTAGTGGCCTCCTCCTTAGGCCAGCAGGCATCTCTCTTGCTCCTTCCAGATTTTAAGGAATTATTATTTACTTCCTTATTTGTGTAACCCCTAGGTGGTGCTATCCCAAGGGCTACTAGCCCTGCCTGCTTGGCTAGTAGCAGGTTAAGGGGCCTGAGATCTGAAATGGGTGCCTCCACCCGGAGGTCAGGGTTGGTAGTGGTCAAGCTAACCTGGGCACAGCCCTCTGGGACACTGTAACCCCCCCCCTTTCCTTACTAGTGGCCGGAACAATACACCACACAAGTACCCACACTGTTTGCACTTACCACCAGGGCTTTCCTCTGGCCTGGCCCTGGGGACCCCCTGTAAAACAAGGTTATACACAGCAAATAACAGCAGTACAGTACTCTTGCACAAACTGGAATCACAGTCAGGGTAACTGCAAAAAAGAGTTAGATCTGATTTATTTAAGGGACTTGAACAAGGAAGGGGCATAATCAGGTTAATCTGCTTAAAGGCTGTATCAATCAAACAGTTATGCATGCACTTCAGGGTCCATAAACAGTCACACACTCTGGGTACCCAGATGGAGAGTGGTGGGCTAGCCAGGACCGTTGCAGCTGGTTGGGGCCCTGTGATGGAAGAAAACAACATGTACAACACACACTATTTGTAATCTGGAGCCGGAGGGCTCAGTTCATGAAAAGAAAACAACAAGACAATCAGATGACACACTTTTAGATTAGGCTGTTGTTGCAGGGAGCTACCCTGATGATAACTCACGTTACCCGAGACTGGACACAGGCTGGATGAAAATTGAGACAGCAGGTGGTTAATCTGGAGTGCCAGGAGAAGCAGGGCCCACACAAAGCACTGAGGCATCATTCTTGTTCAAGCGTGGAGCAGGGGGCTGAACCCCAGGCAGGTCTCTCATCGATGGCTTTCTCTGTGCAGCGGGTAGTCTGGCTGGGCCAGTGTGGCAAGGCCCAGGCCAGATGGAGACAAAATTCGGATATAGTCTGTTTTGGGCTGGATACAGCTTCCAGCAAGCAGAACATAGTTCACACAGTGGGGAACCAAATCACAACCCACTTTCAATACACAGCACATTTACATGTAAAGAAATTCTACTGTACCAGGCAAACCGCTCTCCGGTCATGATCGCAAAGTCTCTGCACAAACCGGGGATTCAAAAACAGCTGGAATTCCTGACAAACTGATCGTATTCAGCAAAATCTTCGGTCTTCTTCAGGTATGAACCTGGCAAAAAATCAGTGGCTTACTTTGTTCTCACAAACTTGGATTTAGTCCAAAATAATTCTCTTCTGTCCCTCTCAGGGGAAGCAAGCAGACATGCAGGCCAAAACTTGGCCCTTTCACAGTTCTCCCATGCAAAACTACACAGAACTACTGCCCAAATCACTTGAGCTGTTCTCATTTCACTTCTCACCTCAGAACTGACTGAAACAGCAGGCAGCTTGGGGATTTCCCTCAGATCCAAAAGATTTAGTTGGCTGATCCTCATGTCATTCACAACAAAGGCTCCCCCTTCAGGTGCAAAAAAGGCACAAAAAGCCCAAAACTACAATTCCTACAGATTTTGACTCCAGATAGATCCTGTAGTCTGGCTCCATTTTAGGTCCAACCAGTACTGATTGGTCCAATTCGGCAATCCCGGGCCAAAGTGGTGGGGATACACAAAACAGTCCTTGCTGCAAAGAAGGCAGGTTAGACTAACTACATTATCATTATCACTCTAAATGATTTTCAGCAAATAGTTACATCTTTCAACAGAGCTCCCTCTCAGATTACTCATGACTGCAATCCAGGCAACTCTTAGAGAGACAGTACACAGAGGCTATACAGGCACTCTCTGGCAATCACATTTAAACTGCTAAAACGCAAGACACCAGCCTGGCAGTGAGCATTTAGGCAAGCTCAAGGAAGGCTTTTCGGAAACCCCCATTTGTGGGGGGGGGGGTTACATTTGGGTTCTCATATCACCACTTCATGCCACTACTAAAAAAAAATTAATCAGAATGTGGTAACCTTACTGATATCTCCTGCCTAAAACCATTTTTCCTTTTGATCTTAAAGGCTTACAAAGGGGGAGTTAGCTTCTCTCATCCTGAGACTTCGTTACACCAATTAGCTAGCCAGGGCCTTCCATCCCCTTTAAAAGTGTAATTTTCAGCTTCCTGGATAGTAGCTATTTTCCTGGGTCACATAGGAATGTCACATATTTTGCAAGACCTTTTCTGTCTTCCTGTGACCTTTCAGTAACACTGGGCATTTTCTTGTGGCATTTAACATACACAAAATCACATAAACAAAAATGACAGAAATATATCTACAAATACTGTCTGGCAGCTGGCTAGCTCGCCACAGTATCCACCATGCAATACTGATGCACAACAGTAGAAAAAGTCCCACCTGAGGGTATCGGGCTACATTCCACAAGAGGAACAGCAGTCTTTGCTGCTGCAAAAAGAAACATACCACTGGATGAAATCTGTAGGGCTGCAACCTGGGCTTCTGCCCATACATTTATTTCATACTACAGGTTGTTCTTCCAGGCTAGAAAGGATGCCAGGTAATCCTAAAACCCTTCAGCCCAGTGTACTGCTTGGAGTTTGCAAGAGTTAGACTAGCTGTTCAGAGCTGTTGTTGAAGGAATGAATACCCTGCGTAGTAGCTGCCTTTCTTCTAAATAACTAGAACAGCTAATATAACTCATCCTTCCCTACCTCCCTTTTTTAGGATGATTGCATGATAGGTAAGGGAAGTGCTTAGGGCCACTCTAGATTGAGCTTTTTAGTGAGACTTTGTCTGGTTTTATTTAGGTTTACTGATTTTTAATTTAAAATTTCATTAACAACTTTGTTTAAATAATTTTACTTAACTCTTATTGGAAACATTTTTTCTATTGTCATTGTTTTTTAAATTGTGCCTCAGCTACAGCTGGACTCTTCAGCAAAAGCACGAGGCCAGCAAAGAGAGAGATAGTTTTCATTAAAAAAAAAAAAAGCTTTCTGAAGAGGTCAGTCCAGTGGAGGAGCAGTTGCAGTTCTGCCCTCCCTATGCTAATGACCCTAGTCAGGGAACAGACAGGGTCACTTGGTGGGCCGGTAGGGTGAGGGAGGATCCAGCACCCGATGGTAGCTCTTCTTCCTCAGGGAGGGACAGCAGTTCCCAATGCTGAGACTGCCACTCGGTGGAGGCTGGGTGGCAGCACAGTGGAACTGCATGCAGAGGGAAGGGCTGAGCGTGACATGCTGCACACACATTTCTATGCTCTAGCTAGGGTAGAAAGGTCAGGAGGAAAATAGCTGGGCTGCTATATGCTGGTACACCCGGCAGGCTCTCGCATGACCAATGCAGCTGGTCACCCGCCATTTAAGGGTCCTGTGCAAGTGGTGGATAACCAGTAAGTCTGCAAGAAGGTTGTTGACAAGGCTGGGGGTGCCATCAGGCAGACCCGGAGTCAGGAGCATACAAAAAAAAATACTGATAGAAAACAGTTCCATGTTCCAGGGCACCATTCCACATGTGGAGATGATGCAAGAGTTGCTCTAGCTGTTCTAATTATTTAGAAGAAAGGCAGATACTACAGGGAGTATCTTTTCCTTCTCCATGGCTTTCTGTATCCTTTATACACCTGCATATCCTGTCTGCACATCTCTTTATGGTTGCATACCATAATTGTGCTAGCGAGAACATATATTCCCCATAAAAGGGAAGCGTTGTCTGGATGAAGGCTTCATCTTTTGCTTTTCATTGATCATACCCCATAATTGGAGAGATCTCCAAAAACTGAAAAGGGGAGGAAAAAATGAGAATGGAGATTCTCAAATGAGTCTGAGTGACTGGTTCCCAGTATAAACATGTTGGCTATATAATGTATCCCCCTCTTTACCCATGAGGGCCAAAAAATAGGGAGTTTGGCAATGAAAAACCATGGGTTGTTCCAAAGGAAGGCCATCTTGATTGAAATTAGGTGTAGCTCAGTGATTCTACCAAGTTTTCTCCACATCATTACCGAATTGGTTTTAATAGGCCATGGTTCAAATGCCTCAGGAGAGGAAAATACAGGTAAACTGCTGGGGAGACTTCACGTAAGAGGGGGGTCTCTATGGAGAGCCAGAGCGGAGATGTAGAAGTTGGGGTTGATAATCACTGACATTTTATGCCGCACAGTATGTTAGATGTGCAAGAAACCAAAGAAGAATCAATCACACACACACACACACACACACACACACCAATTTTCTAGTGAGTACGAAGTTTGGCTCTGCTGTATAGAGGTGGGGAAATTTCTCATAGGAAATGCCCAATTAGTGTATCAAGTTTATTTTAAACCAAACCAAAGTAATGTCTCCCAGTAGATGAGAGATGCAGTACAGGACCTTCGGAGATGTTATCATTTTTAGGGCAGCAGTATTGCCTGCCATAGAGAAGTGAAGGAACAATTCACAGTCCTCTTTCAGCCTTTTGAAGAGCGGAGTGAGATTGGCCATACATAATTGTGAAAGGTCCAAGGTGATGTGGATGCCTAAGTATTTTAAGGGGACAGGAATGCCTTTACGTGTAATTTCACTGTGTGAAAATGATGTGATGATAAATCAAATTTTGTTTTTACCTATGGTTTGTCTCCTGTATTGTATTTTTTTGTCTTTTACAGTCAAAGTGTCTACAGGGAGTAGCTCTGGCACCTAAACCCAAGCCCCCGCTGACTTCTCACTAATCCTGCTCTCCCCGTCCCATTTCTATTGCTAATGCCCCGGGCCTTTGTATTGAGAAGTCAGCCCTTTGCTGACGTTCCTCCGTGTGTCCTATTTAATCCCTTCTCTGTTCTTGCCTACTAGGGTCCAGTTCTTGCAGGCGCTTCTGCTGCTGCAAACCACCAGAACCGATGGGGAAGAACTCCCATGGTGCCTGGGAAGCTGCCCCAGGTGCCGTCCACCTTGCTTCACTAAAACTAGGTACGCTGCACCTAGAATCTGAATTGCCCGCCACTGCTTGAAACTTCTGCCGGAGCGGGGCACTCCCATTGACTGAGCCTCCTCGGTGTGTCCTGCTGATTGGCCTGCTTACAGAACTATGTCTTTGGTGCTTCTTTTGAAGTATAGTGACTGCCTGCAGCTAATTCGAGCTACGTTTAAGTGCTCTGGCACCTGTAGCATTATTGGACGCTGCACAGCTCCTACAAGTGTAATTTTTCCCGCCCACCTGCCCCAATCCCGACCGCTATTAAATACCCCTTCTCTCCCACAGTCGGACTACTTCTCTAAGCCCCTCCCTGGCATACTTTACTCTTGCCCTCCTCTTAAAGACATCCTCTCTCTAAGACACCTTCCCCTTAAAGCTATCCTCTCATTTCTCGCCATCTGTTTATCTAACAGCATTATTTTTAACCTACTCTACTGGCAATTTTTTAACTCCATACCTGAGCTTAATCCCCTGCTATCCTATACATAGTCTCAATACTCACCAAGGTGCCTTGTACCTTCTGCCTCTAGCTAAAATGCCAATAAAAAATGTTTTCCTTCCTTCCTTCCCACACTGCACTATGGTCGATGGTTGTTAACTTTACTTGCAACATATAGCTTGTTGTAGCTGCTCGCCAACCCTCCTCACCAAAGCATTCTTCAAACAACATGAAGTCTTGCTATATTATGACATATGCAGTATAACCCCAGGTTAGAACTGCTCCGGAGGTGAAAGAGTTAACTTTCCATGCAGGGCATGGAATCTTGAGCGAGAGCTCGGTTGAACACTCTGTCTGTTGTAGCTCAAACTTAAACTGTCAGATTCTTTACTCTGCCTCACTGAACAGTCGCTCCGGAGATTTCTTCTGCTGCTCGGTTCGTTTGTCGGTTTAAAAGTGTATTTCTCGGTTTATTTTACCGAAATTAAACCGCAAACATCGGTTCAAGCTCTGTCTGTGGTACTGTAAGTAATAGATAGACTTTTATTTATTTCTTCTGTGTGGAACTTGTAAACGTCTTTTCAGTTCGGTTTGAACTGATCAGTTTGGGTTTCTTGCTTGGCAGATTGCCATTAACAGGCAAGTTTTGGATAGGCTGGCACTATGTCTGAGAAACCCAAAAGAAAAACCAGACCCACTGGGTTTCAGCACTGTGGCCTCTGTGGGGAAGCCTTTGCTAAGGCTGACCCACACACCACTTGTGTATATTGTCTGGGGTTTGACCACCTCAATGCAGACTGCCAGATTTGTAAGAATTTTCCTGCTGCCACCATGGAAAAGAGGTTGGTAGGCTCAAGGAAAGGGAGGCCAAAAAGTCCGCTGACCGGATGGCCAGCCGGTTCGTTCAACCGAACCTGAGGTGGCCTCTAACCAGGGCGATACTTCCTCGGGCAAGCGAAGAAACCAGCTCTGAGGGCGGTTCCAACTAAAAGGACTAGAAAGTCAGCTAGTGTGGAGCCAAAGGTTTTTTCTCCAACCACTGAGGAAATAGCAAAGCTATTCAAATTGTCCAGTCTCTTTCCCCAGTTCCGTCCGAACCGACACCATTAGGGAAGCATTCGGTTCGGACGGTTCCACCGGTTCAAGATTATGATTTTGAGGATTTTTATGAACCGGAGGAAGGGGAGGAGGGGTATAAGGAGAGTGAATGTGATTTTGAAAGTCTGGATGTGCCAATTGAACCGGACATCTCTCCAGACAGACCTTCAGGGGTTTCCCCTCCCAGGCTATCTGAGTCCCCTTCTCATTTTTTGTTTTACAAGAAAGTTGCTGAGACTCTGCAACTCCCTGTTGAGGAAGCTGTTGATGATCAAAAAGAGCCTGATTATGTGGAAATGATGGATATTCCAGAGTCTAGGAGACTGTCTATTCCCTTGCACAAATCTTCTAGGAAACAGACAGTAAAAATTCTAAAAACTCCTCATTCTATCCTCCCTGTGGATAAAAGGATGGACAAGAGGTATGCTTTATCAGGCTCTGATACGGAGTTCCTCTCTCAGCAATGCAGCCATGTGGGAGTAGTGCAGGCTGCAGCCTGTGACAAGGCTAATATTCCTCTAGCCTCTCACCCTCCTGAAAAGGATTCCAGGAGGATGGATGCCATGGCAAAGAAATAGTACATGGCAGCATCTTTGGGACTCAGACAGGCAAATTATATGGCTTATGCAGCTAGGTACCAGAAATCCAGATGGGTTACTGTCCTGGCCCTAGCAAAACAGGCCTCTGACCAGCTTGCCAGGGAACTGGAGCAGGTGGCTGCGGATGATATTGAGGCATCCAAGGTGCAATTTCATGCTGCAGTAGACTCCAATGATGTTTCATCGAGTCATGGCTACATCTGTGTCTCTTCGCAGAATGGCCTGGCTCAGATGTACTGCCCTGTCACAGGATACTCAGTCTAAGGCTATGGATTTTCCTGTTGTGGGCAATTCTCTGTTTGGGGAGCAGACAGAGAATTATATGAAGAAAATGGATGAGTGTAGGACCACCTATTGGAGTGCACAGGCCAAAGAAAGGCAATCCACTCCTCAAAGGCAGCATGTCGGGGCAGGGGCAGGCCTTTTCATAGGCCTTTTTACCAAGCCCAGGCCTCCTCTTCTGCTTATGCCCAGAGGGGGTTCTTTAGAGGAAGGGGCAGAAGGGGTTCTAGTAGGCCTGCTTCTACCCCTCAACCCAAAGCCCCTGCAAAACAGGCTCCCTGATGGGGTGGCCAGGGCCGATTCTCCACTACCGGTAGGGGGCAGGCTGTCTTACTTTGTCCAGGACTGGAAGTCTTTAACATCAGACAAGTGGGTCCTGGAAGTAGTAAGCCAGGGACTGGTTCTCAGCTTCAAAAAATTTCCGAAGATGAGAGCCAGGTTTTTCCACCTGCAAACCCATCAGAGGCACTTGCCCTGGAAGCAGAAGTTTCTTCCCTCCTGGCTCTCAGAGCTGTGGAAAGGGTTCCACCCATACACCAGGGCAAAGGGTTGTACTCCAGGTACTTCCTTACCCCAAAAAAGACAGGAGAATGGCGGCCCATCCTGGATCTCAGGTATCTAAACAAGCACCTTTTAAAACCAAAGTTCAAAATGGTGACTCTGGGAATTATTTTACCCTCTCTAAGGCCAGGGGACTAGCTAGCCTCCCTGGACCTCAAGGATGCCTACTTCCATGTTCTCATCAGAAGCTCCCATCGAAAGTACCTCAGATTCGAACTGCCCTCAGGCCATTACCAGTTCAGAGCAATGCCCTTCGGCCTCACCTCGGCACCGAGGGTGTTCACAAAATGCCTGGCAGTAGCGGTTGCTCATTTAAGAAGGCAAAGATTGCCATCTTTCCTTATCTGGATGACTGGCTCATTGTAGGCCAGTCTCCAGAACAGGTCAAACTACACTTACAAGTAACCCAGCAACTGCTTACATCTCTAGGTTTCCTTCTCAGTCTTCCAAAGTCAGTTCTGGAGCCTGTCCAGCTTCTCACCTTCATAGGCGCAGAACTGAACACAAAAGAAGCCAGAGCCTTCCTCCCTCTGGAAAGAGCAAGGACCTTGGTCTCTCTGGCCTCTTCTTTCACCCTGCAGGTCTCTCGACCAGCAAGGCATTTTCTACAGCTCCTGGGCACATGGCTGCTTCTACAGCAGTAGTGCAGGGAGCAAGATTTCAGATGAGGGACATCCAGTTCCATTTGAGAGCCTTTTGGTCTCAAAGGACAGATCCTCTAACCAAATTGATCCCAGTGACTCGAACCCTGATCCAGGCCCTTCAGTGGTGGCAGGATCAGAGCAATCTGAGACAGGGGGTTCCCTTCACTCTCCAGTCTCATTCCTTGACCCTTACTACAGATGCATCCCTCTTGGGGTGGGGAGCTCACATGGGTGACCTTTCCACCCAAGGGCTGTGGTCCCCTCAGGAATCTCTGCTCCACATCAATTTGCTGGAACTCAGAGCAGTTTTTCTAGCACTCCAGGTTTTTCCACATCTGTTCAGAACAAGGTTGTTCAGATCAGAACAGACAATACCACTACGATGTGGTACATCAACAAGCAAGGGGGCACTCGGTCTGGCCTTGTGCACCGAAGCAATGAAGTTGTGGTCTCTGGCTTATTCTCTGAACGCCTCCCTTACGGCAGTCCACCTCCCAGACAAGGACAATGTCCTAGCGGATGCTCTCAGCAGGATTTCCCAGGGCCACCACGAATGGGCACTGGATCCCCTAACACTGGAGGTAGTATTTGCCGATGGGGCACCCATGAATAGATCTCTTTGCAGCCCCAGACAATCACCAACTTCCCTTTTTTTGCTGCAGGCCCCAGTGTTGGGCTCAGTCCCTCTGGATGCCTTCCTACTCAGTTGGGAAGGAAGTTTCTCTATACTTTCCCCTTCCTTCTTTTCAAGGTGCTAGTCAGAATCAGATCTCAACACTGCAAGATGATCCTGATTGCTCCAGATTGGGCCAGGCAGCCCTGGTACCCACTCCTCATGTCCTTAGCAGTCCACCTTCCCCTGTGTCTTCCCAGGAATCACAACCTGTTAACCTGTGCCCAGGGGAGAGTTTGGTATCCGAACCTCGATTCTCTCAATCTCAAGGCATGGTTCTTGAAGAGTTAGAGTTTTGCTGACCTACACCTTTCCCAAGGTGTATTGGATATATTGAAGGCCTCTAAGAAGCCTTCCACCAGGGCTACTTATAATTCAAAATGGAAAAGATTTTCCATATGGTGTGCTGGTAAGCATATTTTTCCAGAATCTGCTGGCGTGCCCACGATCCTGGATTATTTGGTGCATTTAAATTCCTTGGGGCTGAGACCAGCTACCTTAAAAGTGCACTTGACAGCTGTCTCTGTCTTCTTACCAGCAGGTAAGCCCTCTTCTTTTTCAGTTCTCCCTGTGTTCTCCAAGTTTTTTAAAGGGTTGCTTCACACCAACCCTCCGTTCAGGGACCCTGCCCCCGCTTGGGATCTTAATATTTGCATTGCTCAGCTTATGCAACCCCCTTTTGAGCCATTGTCTTCAGCAGAGCTTAAGTACTTGACTTGGAAAACTGTGTTTCTGGTAGCCATCACCTCTGCCAGGTGCATAAGTGAGCTACAAGCATTGTCAGTGGAGCCTGATTTTATCTCCTTTCATAGAGATAAGGTGGTCCTCAGGACTAACAGGAAGTTTTTGCCTAAGGTGGTTTCAGACTTCCACCTTAATCAATCCATGTCTCTTCCTGTATACTTCACTGACCATTCCTCCTCTTGTGAGAGGAGATTGCACAGTTTAGATGTCAAAAGAGCCCTTAGTTACTATATAGAACGTACCAAGGGTCACAGGTTTGAATCCTCAATTGTTCCTCACTTATGGTGAGGTTGGTAAAGGAAACCTGCCACTAAAAGATCCATTGCCAGGTGGATTGTCTCTTGTATCCAATTTGTTATGAAAAACTGGGTAGGTTCCTCCCTCAGGCCTGAGGACTCACTCTACCAGAGGTACAGCTGCGTCTCTGGCTGCTGCAGGGACATCCCTATCTTAGAGATATGTCAAGCAGCTACCTGGAAAACAGTTCACACTTTTACTAAGCATTACTCCCCTGGATATCCAGGCTGGGAGTGATGCTCGATTCTTTACAACTGTGCGTCAGAGCCTATTTCCCAAGTAGGTTCTGTCCCTCCTCCATGGAGGTACTGCTGTGTAATCTGCATATGTCATAATATAGCAAGACTTCATGTTGTTTGAAGAAAAATTACTCACCTTAGTAATGTTGTTTCTTCTAATGGAGTCTGCTATATTATAACCTCCCAACCTGCCCCTCTCAGAACCTCTTATTTTGGGATGTGGGTGGGCAGTGCAATGTTGGCACTTCATGGATGCCCACTTTATTTTCACCCTCTTAGGGTGCTTAGGTGTGCTTATCTTTTCTTTCTTGAATCCCTGACTTGAGTCTTTGTTTTGGGATCAAGAACAAAAATGTGTTTTTGTAGTTAGTAGCCAGTGGGCTAGTGTAGGTTTTCGGCTTCCACACAGAACCTTAGTGAGTTTTTGCTCGTGAATCTGACAAGTTTAAGTTTGAGCTACAACAGACAGAGTGTTCAACCGAGCTTACGCTCAAGATTCCATGCCCTACATGGAAAGTTAACTCTTTCACCTCCGGAGCAGTTCTAACCTGGGGTTATACTGCATATGTCATAATATAGCAAGACTCCATTAGAAGAAACAACATTACTAAGGTGAGTAATTTTTTCTTATAACCTTTGGCTCGTAGCCCCTTGCCAGCCCCAGGGCTGCTGCCAGTCACCCGAGAACGATCACAAGGTGTAGCCCCCCTCTGCCACACAGTACTCCCGTGATGGCATTCTCAGCCTACCTTTTCCTCCTTGGCTGCATCCTCCACCTAACATTGGAGCCTAATATGGACACAATGAAAGACATAACCTGCCTGAACACCCCTACATGCTAAGAACTAAGTCCAATGGTGTCTGCTACCCAGTTAACTCCCTCCAAAGGCAGTAATCCACACACAATTAAAATGTTTCACATCCCTTACTGCCCAACACCCCCAAAGCAGACACCCCTTTCCCTCTCCCTTAGGGTAGTAATATGTGCTGTGACCTACTTTTGCTGTCCTCCAACTCCTGTTCTGCTGCCCTAGGCAGGGACCATGCCAAGCAACCTAACACAGCCTTCTTGAGATTCCTGTTAAGATGTCTCAGGAAACTTCTAATACTGCTGTTACTATGTGCAGGTTGTGTGGAACTAAATCCGCCCCCCCCCCCCCATCTGCTATCTGCTCCTGGAGAGCTCCCTCAGTTAAAGGGTCTGAGCTTTCTTCATATGAACGTATGCAGCCTTGCCAACAAATTTGACCTGGTCCAAGCCTGGGTGCTACACACAATGCCTGATGTAGCAATGTTCTCGGAAACCTGGCTTAAGAATAACATACCTGACAAAATGCTTAACATCCCTGGCTACAACCTGTTCAGATGCAACAGGTTGACCAGAGGTGGTGGTGTTGCCATATATACTAAAGATAAATTCCTAACAGCCGATATTGTCCGTACATCAATGCCCAAAGAATTTGAGTGTCTTGCCCTCAAAATTACCCTATCGCCTGGAGTAGCCCTATTGGTAGCTGCATGCTATAGGCCACCTGCAGCTGACCTATGCATACTGCCTCATCTGTACTCTCTCCTGGAAAAAGCAAACACTGAATGCATCATAATGAGGGACCTTGCCAGCCCGGTGGCGCTGAGGGTTGAGGCACTGGACGCCACACCTCGCGCCACGCTGGTGACCCGGGTTCAGATGCGAGCCAGGGCCGCCAGGGGTCGGCAGGGCAGGGATAGGATGGAGCATCTGGTGGACTGCTCTCCTATCCCTGGGGGGGATCCAGGGTCCCATCGCTCTGTAGCAGTCCCTGGTGATGACCGGGGGGGGCACTACTAGAGTGGTGTAGCAAGAGGGGGCGGAGTACGGTAGACGTCAGCTACATGCCTGGATATCATTGCACGCAGGCACTCCGCAAGGAAGAAAATAGAAAATCGGGCTCCGGTCGGGCAGCATGAGCTTCCGACCCCCACTGCCTGACCCGAATGGCACCTCCTCATCCGGATCCTGCTCCGGTGGGTTGAGCTGGGTAGCTACTCACCACCCCACCACGAGGGGTAATCCATGGGGGTAATGAGGAGGACGGCCTGATGCCAGGGCTAGGGGGTCGGTCGTGACGTTAATGCCGACCAGAGCCCTGGGGAGAAAATATGAACCAAAAAAAAATAAATAATGAGGGACTTTAATTTTAATTGGAATGATGCCTGTGCCAACAGGCTTAAGGACTTCTGCGATGAGCACAGGCCAACTCAGATTACCCCCGAGGTTACCCGACCTAATAAGAAGAACCCCCAACCGAAGCTCCCTACTGGACCTTATGCTTGTCAACAAGCTACACAGTATCTCCCATGCAGGGGTCTTCCACAATGACCTACGCGATCACTGCACTGTCGCCTGTGTCAGGCGCTCCCTACACCTCCCTTCCACCTCTACCTTCAAGATAAAGTGAAGCCTAAAACACTTCTCTCTCCCTGCCTTACTGACAGATCTTGGGATTATTAAGTGGCAGGACTTCTACCTCGCACCTTCTGTGTCTGAAGCTTTCTGCATCTTCCAGGATCTGTTTATCAACAAACACACACCCTTCAGAAAAGTTAAAGCCAGGAAACGTGCACCTGATTGGTTCAGCCCAGCACTGAAGAGGGCCCTGCGGTCTAGAGACATTCTGTGGAAAAGGGCAAGGAAGTCACAGACTGACTCAGACTGGCTCTCCTTCCGGGTAGCCAGGAATGCCTGCACCAAATTGGTCAGGTAGGAAAAATCACGTTTCTTCCAGTCCACCCTTGAGAGAAACAAAAACTGCTCTGCCAAATTTTGGCAAATCTTGAGAGAGGTCGAAGGACATTCTCCTGCCACCCCAATCCTGGCCAATATTGTGGCAAACAACACCTCCTGTACAGACAGGTCTGAGATCCTCGATCAGTACCACAAGTACCACCAGCATAAATACTAGCCCTGCATCTGTCCCCTGTACCGGCCGCCCTCTGTTCAATTTCTAGCCTGTATCCTTTAAACAGGTGGAGAACCTTCTCCTGTTGTTGGATACCAAAAAGAGTGCTGGTGCTGATTCGTTAGAACCCTTCTTTCTAAAAGCAGGCTACTATTATCTGACAGCACCAATCGCCCATCTATTTAATAGTTCACTAACCCAAGGGGAACTTCCGCTCAGCTGGAAGACTGTGCATATTATCCCTCTGTTCAAGTCGGGAGACCCCACAGACTTGAACAATTATAGGCCAGTCTCACTGCTTCCTGTTCTATCCAAGCTATTTGAAAAAATTGTCAACTCACAACTAAGGGAGTACTTGGATAGTGTAAATATCCTTAACCCAGTTCAATCGGGATTTAGACCTAAGCATAGCACCGTGTCTGCTCTAGCCAAAGTGTCGAATGACTGGTTAAAAGCCCTGGACAATAAACAGCACATCTATGCACTTTTCCTTGACCTCAGCAAAGCCTTTGACATAGTTGATCACTCCATACTACTTGATTCACTGGGTAGCACCAGCTCCTGCTGCAGTAAAGTGGTTCCACACATAGTTAAATAAAATCAATATGTTAACTTTTTCCAGCAGACATTGGAGCCTTTTGAACCCATAATGACATGTATTTTATTTTGCTTTGAAATTGTTTTTTTCTGAATTATGATAATTAACCCTGATTGTGCTGTATTATTTACATTTTTAATGATACTAACTAAACTCAAGATTAGTCCTGTGAATCTTTCATAAATAGATGTTGTTTTATAAATGAAATAAGAAGTACAATATTTTAATCTATATATCCTGAAGAAGAAGCAGTAGGTGATACTACGAAACGTCGATGATGATGATGATGAAATAAATCTTAATGATTATTCTTGGACATATTCTGGTGTTCATTTTCCTAAAACTTTAACCGGTGAGTGGGTCACTTATCTCCAAATCTGTGTGCATGGACATTAAAGCAGCAGTACTACCAAATCAGGAAGTGAGCTATCAAAATTCTGCTTTTTGGCTGTAAGCATGCGGCCAAAGTTCCAGTTTCCATACCTGTAAATGTTTTTTTAGTCATCTTTTGTTTTTTAGATAGTTGCAATTTATTTGAATTGTTGTAGCGCTACAACAAATATGGCGGCTGACTAATTTTCAGCGGCGCTTTTTCTACAGGTCACATCACGTCTTTTGACAACAGCAGAGGGACCCTCTGCTGACCATTCCTGATGTCCCTGCAAGTCATTCACATGTGCAGCTGGCAGGAGACGGGGTTCCAGTGCAACATGCTTAGTAGCAGAAATGTAAACAAAAGCAGAGAATAACTGAGCAAATTACTCGGCGATAGTACAATGCCAGCAAGAAAGAGTACCAGGTATATGATTAGCAGGGCACAGGGAATAAACTGTCAAAAAAGCGTAATTTTTTTTTATCGTAGTACTGCTGCTTTAAATATACCAATATATTTAAACAAAAGACTATACCTGCAAAAGAAAAGGAAATCCAGGGGCCACAAACTCTGCACACCAACATGAAGGAGAGCAGTACACAAGCAAGCAGGCACAATATCTGTTCAAGCCTGCACAGTCACATTGCAACAGCCCCATCTAGGTTGGAGGACTGCACTGCAGGCATCAAGCAGCAAAATCAGCACAGCATCAGCACTCAGTGGATAAAGTTGCAAATTGCATTTAAGTATGTGCAGGAGCACAGAATACACAGTAAAAAAAAAAAAAATTTTTTTTCGGAACAGTGGCGCTATGGAGCTGGATGACCACTAGTGCAGCATATACAATAGCACATCATAAGCCACAGGGGCTATGTGTCAAACACCACATCAGGAACTGCTGATGTCATGGCATCAATCAGACGAGTGACAGAATTCAACAAATCAAGAGGACTTATGATTCATATCTGGAGCGTTTTGAACATTGGTTGGTGGAGAACAAAGTCACCAATGACAAAAAGGTGGATGTCATCCTGACAGTTTTAGGACCTACAGTCTGTGGACTTCTTAAGAGTCTGACTGCACCTGTCAAGCTGGTGGGCATGTAGTATAATGAACTCACTAAGACACTTTCACAGCATTTCAAGCCAAATCCAATTCTCACTGCAGAATGCTATCATTTTCATCGTCAGAACTATGAGGCGGGCAAAGTGCTTTCTGGCTACTTCACTGCTTTGAAGCATCTGGCAGGCACCAGGGAATTTGACCAGTTTCTGGGTGCACTACAGGATCACTTTATCTGCAGTCTGCTAGGATAAGGTTATCACAAATGGCTGTTGTCAGAAAAGGACTTGACTTTAAAGTCAGCTTGTGATATTATGCTTGCTTTGGAGCTCACCCAGAAGGACACCAGGGAGCTTGTGGGACATTCTGAAACATAGAAAAATGGGATTTACAGAGTCTCCTATATGCCAGGGGCCAACGGAAATTCCAAACCATGAACTGGTTCACTGCCATTTTTTCAGCAACTACAAATGTATCAGAGGCTGGCACCACAGGTCAGTTCCACAAAGTGGAAATGGCTTTGTTACTGTTGTGGGGGTAACCACCAGCAAACCACATGTAGATTTCAACAAGAAAAATGCCAGAACTGTAGAAAAGTGGATCATCTACAGAGATTGTGCAAAAGTGCATTACATACTGCTTGTGCTCATTATGTCACAGACTGTATGCCAGAGACTGAACCAGAAGAGTCGCTGGAGCTGTTCACTGTTTATGTAACACAAGAAAATGGAAAGGTAATCTGCCACCAGATTGAGCTGGCACACAAGCTAGTAAGCATGCAGCTTGACATTAGGGTGTAAGTATCTCTTATGCCGGAGCACATCTACAGGGAGAACCTCAAGAAGTACCCATTGCAACCATCTAATATTCAGCTCACGTCTTATACTGGTGACTGAATCCCTGTTCTGGGGGAGATTCAGGTACCAGTCACATACAAGGAAGGAGTGTGGCCCTTATCCGTTATCTGGCAAACTTGTTCACATTGTTGCAACCACTACATGACTTGCTTTAGAAAGAATCGAAATGGAATTGGTCACCACACTGTGAAGCAGCATTTCAGTCTTACAAGCAACAAATTCTGAAGAGCAAGTGGCTAGCACACGACAACCTAGAAGAACCTCTTAGATTAGCATGCAGTGTGTCTCTATATGGGGTGGGTGCAGTAATCTCTTGTGTTACCTTCAGAGGAGGAACACCCAACTGCTTTTGCTTTAAGGACCCTATCATGAAGGGAAATAAATTTATACTCAGATCAAGAAGGAAGCCTTGAGCATAATCTTGGAGGTCAAGAAGTTCCATAAGTACCTGTATGGATGGGAATTCAGTCTGCTAACAGATCGCAAGCCTGTACTGGCCATTATGGGGCTGAAGGCAGCAATATCAATTGTCGCAGCGAGGATGCAGCATTGTGCCCTGATTCTCTTGGCCTACGAATATGACATCAAATACAGATGTTCTCAGGATCACACAAATGCAGATGCACTGTCAAGATTGCCATGCAGAAGAGCTGGCCCAGTAGCGTGTAGGGCTGAGGTGCCATGTGCCTTACCTCCCGCCGTGCCAGTGACCCAGATTCGGGTTGCTTGAGGGCTGGCCAGGAGAGGGAGGATTGAGTGTTCATAGGACTACTCTCCTCCCTTGGGAAGGGGGGTTTGCATGACTTGCTGTTGGACTACCACCCAGCGGTGGCTGGGTGGCAGTGCATGCAATGCCACAGAAGTGGGAAGAGAACCCACGTATAGGATGCTGGGAGTGTCGCCACACTGGTGGAGCTCGTACATCATGTCCATTGGACATATGTGACCCCAGGGCAAAAAACAGTGGACCCCCAGCTGCAGGATGATGACTGACCCCTCGTAGGCCCCATACCGGCGACTGGGCACCTCCCACAGTCCTGTGGCAGAGGATGATGACAGGATGGTAAGTCCCAGGGAAACCAGTTGACAGTCCTTTGGGGGGGTCAGTCAGAAAGGAATAGCTGGGGCAGAAAGGTGATAAACAGAATATGGGGGGAAGAAAAGCTTGCCATGCAAAGATGCAACAGAAAGAAGGTGATGAGGCAGTGTTCATCTTTCACACATTTCTTCACGGGTTGCAGCAGAGGAAACAAGACAGGATCCAGTCCTCTCTAACATTCTAAATTTCAGCCTAAATGGTTGGCCCAATTTCACAACAGACCAAACTTTTCTGTGACAAGAAGAACCAACTGACTACGGATCAAGGCTGTATTCTTTGGGGCGCTTGAGTCATGATACCTCCAAAGTTCCAATAGAGGCTACTTTCAGACTTATATGAGTGTCATCCTGGAATCTCTTCGATGAAGGCATTGGCCCTGGAATAGCTCTTGTGGTCAGGACTTGATAAAGAGATTCAGTATCCTGTCAACCAAATGCGTGCGTTGTGCAGCTGTCCGCAACCAACTTGCAACTGCACTTCTGCATCCTCAGTCCTAGGCTACCACGCCTTGGGAACACATCCATGCAGACTCTGTAGGAGTGGACAAACAGCATTTCTTAGTGGTAATTGAACTCCACTCCTAATGGATCAAAGTGCTTCCCAGGCAAATGACAACTACAGGAAAGACCATAAATCTGAGATAACTTTTTGCATCATATAGACTGCCATAGGAGCTACAGCAGTGTTGCACAACGGTCCCAAATTTTATTCATAAGAGTTCAAACTGTTCTTAAAGTTGAATGTGGTCTGACATATTTTGTCTCTATCCTACCATCCAGCATCAAATGGTGCAGCTGAATGAGCTGTACAGACATTCAAAAAGCCTGGACCAAACAAGGTTCTCAGTCAATACCTGCAACCTAAAGGTTGGCTCACTTCTTGTTTGCATACAGAAATACTCCTCAGGGGCTGGCCTACCAGCGCAGCGGTTGGATTTCCACTTGCAGCACCGGCGACCCGGGTTCAGGAATGGACTCAGATCATCGGAGGGCCGGCCAGGAGAGCATCCCACGACTGCTGTCCTTCTCCGGGGGAAGGTGAGGGATACCATCGGTGCATGGGGAACCCCTAGTGGAGGCCAGGGGCACCACAGCAACTGATGCCAGCAAGGTTCCAAGGGGGCAGACAGACGCTGGCATCATTGCACGTTCCTGCCTCCCTATGGGGGGGAAATCAAGCCTGCCTCCGCTGCCTAAATGAAGCCGGCCCCTCAGCTGTAATTGGCTCCCCAGGCTGACTCCTACCCTATCCCATTGTTCGTGGCACCCTAAGGCAGGGGGTGCCGCGTCTCCGCCCTGGGGGGTAATCCAGGGGGGGGGTCCCTGGAGAGCGGCTCATGTGGGGATGCCACAGCCAAGGGGTCCGTGACCAGGTGGATGCCCGGCAAGTAGAGTGGGCACAAAAAGACTGAAAAAAAAAAAAGAAATACTACTCTGACTGTTACAGAGCAAACACCTGCTGAACTGTTCCACAAACATCAACCATGTACCTGTTTGGTATTACTCAAGCTTGGCTTGTCCGGTACTATAGCAAAACATCAACTGCAACATCAGAGGGGTCAAGGCAAGTCGACCAAGCCAGATTGGATCTTCCATGCTGGGGAGAGGGTGATGGTTCGGGACTTAATTCATCCCAAGCATCTTTGGCTTCCCAGGGTGGTGACTGAAAAATGTGGACCTTTAGATGGATACATAGATAGATATGTTATTTATATAGCGCCCATCTCTGAAGACTCTGGGTGCTGCACTGTATAAAACACATAATATACAAAACATTTTAAAAATACAATAAAACAAATTTAAAACAGCAACACAATATACAGGATACAACTAGGAGCAACAGCTTAACTAACCATCATAAAATATACTGTCATTTTAAAACATCTTCAATTAAAAGCTTGATTGAATAAATATGATTTGAGGCCCTTCTTAAAGGCTTCCACTGAGGGGGCCTCCCTCAGATAACCAGGCAAGGAGTTCCACAGGGTAGGTGCAGCTGCCACAAACACTCTGTTGCCCAAATGCCTCAACCTAACCCTGGGAACTATGGAGTCTATGTCGGACATCACCTTCTTCAGGTACACTTGGATCACCTGTTACCTTCAAGGGTTCCAACTCATTCAGCAAAAGACATCACTCCAGAAGAGGAGAGTGATACTGAGGACTTTGTTCCTGCCTGTGAAAGTGCACCAGGGACTGTGCCGAATAATACCAGAATTCATGCTTCACCAGCAGCAGTTGCTCCAGCTCACACATACCCCATGCGGCAGCAAAGAGCACAACAGAGACTTGACCTTTAAGTCATGAACTGAACCTGTGTCTCTGGACAACCAGACTTGTTACCTGTTATGTTACTTAGTAACCCGTTCTACCAGGAGGACAGAATAATCCCCCAAACTTGTTCCTGGCTTCAAAATAGTCTACTTTGGCCCAGAAGTTAGGAATGTTAATGCTGGGTATGTTTAGACTACTTTTTATTTAAAAGAGAGGAGTGTAGTATGTGTATACTTACCCTAAGAAAGTCCTGAGGTAGCCATAATGGTTGTAGTCCTTGTTAGTATATTTGTAGTCCTTGGTAGTTCCTGTCATTCCCAGTGGGCACCTTTTCTGTTGGTCAGTGGTCAGCTCGAAGAATAAAGATGGCTGCCAGCTTAATGTTCCTGTGTCTGAGTCCATCTGTCTAACACCCCAGATTTATTACAGATGGAGTAGGAGTGGAGATCAAGATTTTGGTAAGAGACATAAGTGATCTAAGGTGGTCTGAGCTGATCCTCCCTCTGATAAACCCCACATTTTATCAGTTTACCAGAGTCAGTAGGATGATTTTGAGCACTTTGAGCTAGAGTCTTCGCTGGTATTTTGGCATCAGCATTGATTAGGGATATTGGGCGATAGCTAGAGGTGAGAGAGGGATCTTCTCCTTCCTTAGGGAGGACTGTGATGATTACTTCTCTGAAGGTGATGGATAGGGTAGAGTGAGAGTGTGACACTGCAAACACCTCATGGAGGTGTGGACATACTTTGTCACTGACTTGTTGAAATAGATCTACCAGGTATCCATCTACTCTTGGTGATTTGTTGGGGGTAATGGAGGCCAGAGCTAGTTCAATTTCTCTCACTTTCAAGGGAGCCTCAAGAGATCTGCAGTGGGCTTCTGTTGTACCCAGGAGATGTAGGGGGAGGCAAAGGCCTCAAAAGCATTCATTTCTGCTGGCCCCTTGGAGGCCTGTAGGGACTGATAAAGAGTTTTATGGCATCATTAATTTTTGTGGGGTGGGAGTGGGTTAGTTAGCTATATACATCTTTTAATGAGGCAATATGTCTTTCTGACGGAAGTAAAGGATCTGCATGCCATGAGGAGGACTTTTGGTATATTATTCACTAAAAATACCACCAATAGCTTAATCTGGTTCATTGTCAGTTGGTTTCCATCTGTAGCACCCCTGCCCCAGAATGAGGCTGAAAATAGGCAGAATTTCCTAGTTCTCCTTTCTCAGTCAACAAAAAATAAATAAATAATATCTGGACCACAAATGAAGGACAGGGAGACTAGGGTGTGGTCAAAGATCTATAACTAAACTGTCTCTGAGGTCACTGCTGACTGTGTGAGTTTTGGAGAGGTGAGCCAGTAGCCCACTAGTTCAATCTACTTGCCATTGTTTAGGCACAAGAGAAATACGAAAATCCTGCCCTGATGGGTGCCTGAGATGCTAGACATGCAAGAAATAGAATTCAACCATTAGATTTTTAGGCACTGCCAGGGATCTTGTGTTAGGTTCTAGATGGCTGTTGGACCAGTCCAGGCAGGCCTCAAGGGCCAGATCGAGATCACCTCCCAGTAGGGTCTGGATACAACTATCACAAATATATGATAATCCCTGGCAGACCTTGTTGAAGTAGTGTGGCTAGTCGGAATTTGGGGCATATATGTTGACTAAAATCAGGGGACCCTCAGAAGTGGACATTTAATAAACAACCACCTTCCTTCATGGTCAGTAAGCTGTTTTACTGGGGTCCATTTTATTGACTTATGGAGCAAGATGGAGACTCTGCTTTGAAGAAGGGGTATAGCTGTGTGCCTCCCACTGCACCCACTCCTATTTTAATTTATTGGCTCCAGAGTCTATTAGTTAATTTCTTGAACAAATGCAATCTGAGATGTAAGACTGTTAAGCCCAACAAGTACGTTCTTCCTCTTGATCAGAGCGTTAAGGCCCCTTACATTCCTGTTATACTTTTAAGTGTAGCCATTGAGAGGGGGAGGTGAGGATAAAGTGGCTTCAAGGATATTGTGAGTAAGAGAAAAAAAATCAGTTATGAGAAATGTAAGAGGAGCCTTCTCACAAGTATTGCGTAACTGATCCCTGGTGAACCACCTGTCTAATGTCAGATTCAAGTATAAACAAATAACCAAACAAGTAAGATCACAACAAGAGCTAAACTAAGAAGGGGACCCTTGCACCCCAGTGAAGTGGGAGGTTGTATAGCTGCATAGAAAGCTAGGTCTGTGGAATAAGGGCACTCCAGGGAGGGGACTAGTGGATCCCAAAAACCAATAGGAGCTGGGAGGACAGAATTCTCCAAGGCTAGGCTAACCAGATCGGAGGGATTTCCATGATTGTATCAGAGTAACACGCAACGTGAAAGAAGAACTAGTGTTTAACATTCCATTTACCAGTAACCCAATCCCCTTAACAGGGAGTAATGTTTATTGATCCACATAACTAACTATAAAACAAACAGGAAGACAAAACAGTTTACAGTATCATGCATCAGTCTCAGCTGGCTTGGTGTAAACCACTATTCATAGGCAATCTTGGAGTTTAAATGCCTCTCAGACCATGCCTCCATATCAAATAGGAAGGTCATAGTACCCTAGGTGGGAGGGTATATGAGGGTGGGTGGGTAGTAAAGGAAAGTGGTTTAGAGGGTGACAACTGGTGATGCAGCATATGAGCATTTAGTCTCTAAGTCACCGGTGGATAGCTTGGGCAAGGTATACCATGCCCCTAATTACAGCTCAGGTGCAGTTATAGCTTCTGGCAATATTCTTCATAGCTTATGAAAATTCAGCACCTCGGTTATCCCTCTAATCACCCCACTGTACAGGGTCCCAGAGGATCGAAGACGGAGAGGGTTGGCGGTATAATGGAAGGATTTTACTTTGTAATAATGTAGCATATAGCCAGTGGAAGCATTGATCTTCTGGTCAGGATTGCAAGGCTTTAACTAGATCTATCTACGGTTGCCAGTCTGGTAGTATGACCTGACAAATATAGGTGGATGTACCCTGATATGCGGAAAGGGAAAGTTATTCACACTTGAGAATATGGTTGATCTTTGAAATGAGGAAGTGAGGGGGGAGAATAGGGTTAAGTTTATTTATTTAGTTTTTGTTGACCGGGTAAGTGCACTAGACAAATTCTGCCTATTTTCGGGCACGACCAGGGGAAGGGGGATACAGATGAATGCCAACTGAACTTGAATCAGATTAAGCTGTTTGTGGTATTTTTAGTGAAGTAAAGGTGGGGTGGTTGGACTTGGAGGGAGGGGAGAGCCTAGGTATCAACGTGGTCAAGAGAGCTATGGTGATATCAGTTAATTTGCAGCTAGTGCAGCACAAGGCTGCTGCACTTATTTTGTTTTTCTTTTTTTCCTTTTGTTTAGCATGTGGGCTAGAGTAGGCCTGCATTTAATACAACAGTCTAATAGTGGGGGGACACTTCTGGTGAGGTAGTCCTACTCCCCCTGCCGCTATGAAGAACGATATAGATGTTCCTAAGGGGAGGGGGGATGCTGGGCCTTGTTTGAAGCCCAAGAGCAAGCAAAACATAACACATTTTTTTTTTTGGTATGACCGATGGTGGGATGAGGCATCATAGTATTCAAACATACAGTGGCCCTGTCCCTTCCCGATACAGGGAAGGCAGGCAAACCAGTATAGAACATCCTGCTTGTGAACAGTATAGGACAAACAGCATGAGAACAGTCAAGGCAAGTAAGAAAAACCTTTGCCTTGTTATTATTAAGTTCAGCCTGATCTTCCTGGACATAAGTCTCCACCACTCATTCACACTAGTGGGATTAGCGCCGGAGGCACTAGGACCCATCGGGAGCAAACTTTTTGCTGGAGGGTCGGCGCGAGAGACGGCGCCACGAGGCATGGTGCCACGAGCAGCAGCTCGAGCGGCAATGACCATCTCGGCAACGACCCTCCAACCGTCTCAGTTCCTTTTTTCCCGCCGTCGAGTGCGCTTCAGTGACAACGTCGCTCGCCTGTCGGGAGTCAAACTTCAAACTAGCGCATAGTTTTCAGTTTATTGTTTTGTAGTAGTATCACTTAATTTTATTCTATTTTCGTTAAATTTTTCTAATATTTTAAATTTAACTTACTTGAAGAAGTCTCGGCCTTCTGGACGGAGTCGACCATGAGCAGGTCAGGTGACGGTAGGGAGACTTCGTATGAAAGCTGTTCAGTCAGCCGGGCTGGGTCCGGTCAGCCTCCTTCTCCTCAGCGGGGTTCCGACAACGGTCAGTCCGATGCCCGGGGGGATGGGCGGTCCCCCCGTCGGCATAAAAATAAACGGTCGCATTCTCGGCACCGTTCGGCCTCGAGCTCTTCTTCGGCCCACAGGTCAAAAGAGAAGGCATCACTTGAGGTCGCCTGGTATGTCTGCGCTGGCCAACGGTCGGTTATCATAGCTAGTTGCCGCCTCCTCTTCTCGGAGTCGCCAACTGCTGGTGACCATCGCCCTCGACATCGGAGCCCCTCCCGCCTATAGGTAGGGCTCCAGATGAGCAGTTTCATCAGTGGGCGCGCTCTGATGGGCGATGGGCTTGGAGGTTGGTTCTCCTGCCTGGCTCGGTTGCCACGGGCCTCCGGGCTCCTCCAGCGTCGGGTAGGGCGGTTGGACCTTCCTAGTCGTAGCGGTGCCTTCTTGGTGCGGTGACTCCGGCGCTAGTGTTCCCCCTCACATGGCTGCGGCGCAGGGGGCCACACCGATGCCCTTATCTCCTGTTTTTTTTCCTTCTCTAGCTTTCCAGGTTCCTGGGGCATTTCTGGCGCCTTCCGCGGGGTCTGTTGGCTTGTCGGCGCCGTTTTCGGTGCCGCTGGGCCTTGCGGCGCCGTCCGTGGCACCGTGTGGTCTTGCGGCACCGCCGCTGGGTTCGGCGGCGCCATTGGTGGTGCCGCTTGGTCTGGTGGCGCCGTCGTCAGCGCCGCTTGGTCTGGCGGCGCCGCTTGTGGTGTCGCGTGCCTCTTCGGCGCCGTGCCCCTCTGCGGTGCCGTTTTTAACCCATTTTGCCTTCTCGGCGCCGGGGGCCCTCGGGGACTCTCCTTGTTTCTCTGCTATTTCCTCCTCTCTAATTTTCACTCCTTTCCTGTCCAAACAGTCCTTCCTGGACCATCAGGAGATGATGTTGAGCCTGACCCAGACCTTCGGTTGGGTGATGAAGTGGAGGAAACAGGATCTTTCTTTTCTACAGAGCCTGTGGTCGAGGACCTGTCCTTTAAGTCTCTGTTGAAAACCTGAGATCCTCTTTCTCTCCAGACTACAGACATCGATCCTGGGAAGATATAAGACTCCAGTACCTTCATGCCGGAGATCCCTCACAGATTTGACTCCTCCGATCCAGCCTTCCTTCGAGACGCTGTCTCAAATGGTATGGAATAATCCTGCTCTTATTCCCTCAGTGGCTAAATCCATTGATAAGAAGTATTCAGCTCCCAAGGATCGCCCCATTTTGGCGTCCCAAGCCTTTGCGGATCCTATTGTAGTCCTGGCAGAGAATGATAAGGTCGTTCTTCCTCAAACTACTACAGCTCGACCTATTAACAAAGAGTCTCGTAAGATTGATACATTAGGTAAGAGAGTCTTTGCTGCCTCCACTCTAAGTATGCGTATTGCCAGTTATCAAGGCTAATTTTCTCAGTATGAGTATATCCTGTGGCACTCTTTGAAAAGAATGGTTGAAGCTCTTCCGCATTCGGACTCCAAGTCAGAGCTTCTTCTGACCATTACTAGAGGTATTGAGTCCAATAACCAACAGGTCAAAGCCGCTATGGACGCTTTCGACACTGCTTCTTGCTCAGCAACCGCGGGTATTTGTACTCGGCACCATTCCTGGCTCGTGCTTCTGGCTTCACGAATGATGCTCAGCAGCAGGTAATGGCGCTGCCTTTGATGGCTCCTTTCTTTTCGGCCCTCAGGTGGAACAAGCCTTGAGGCCACTCAGAAGACTAGGTCGGCCATTAAGTTGGCCAGACCTCCGCCTGCTCCTCTCGGGGCATGTGAACAGGCGTCAGTTTCATAGTCGTCAGTCCTTTCGAGGGCAGAAGCAGGGGAAGCTTCCGCCAAAAGCCAACCTGCCCAACCTCAAAAGAAAGCGCAGCAAAAGTGCAGGGGCCTAAGCCCCAGCGCCACTATGATGCTGGCCCAAGTTCCATCCACATTGCCCGGGTGGAACTTTCTCCTCTGTGGGGGAGGTCATCTGATGTACTTCTACAACTAGTGAAGTCCATAACTTGGACAAATGGGCCTTCGGATAATCGAGAGGTTATTCTCTCAATTTTTGAAACCCCGAATTGTCCTCCCAGACGACAACCCAGGTTGTCGCCTCTCAGATCAGAACCTCCTCACGCCCGAGATCCAGGGCCTTCTAAGCAACAGGGCAATAGAACTGGTGCCTCCGCATCTCTGAAAGCACAGGGTTCTCCCATTACTTCCTGGTTCCAAAGAAATCTGGGGAATCGCCCCATTCTAGACCTCAGAAGTTAAACAAATTTCTCCCCAGGAGAAATTCAAAATGATTTCCTAGGTACCCTGTTACCCTTGCTGCATCAGCACGACTGGCTGGCCTCCCTGGATATGCAGGGACGCTTCCAGCTATCCCCATCCACCCGACCCACATAAGTTCCTCAGGTTTGTAGCTCTGGGTCAGCATTATCAGTTCAGAGTCCTGCCTTTTGGGCTATCCTCGGCGCCGCGAGTCTTTACAAAGTGTTGTGCAGTTCTCGCAGCGCATCTCAGGAAGATCGGACTCCGAGTGTTTCCCTACCTGGACGATTGGCTTCTAGCAAGCCCTTCCAGCCAAGGGACCTTGGAAGCCGTGCAAACGACTTCTCGTCTTCTTACGTCCATGGGAATTCTACTGAATTTGAAAAAATCACAACTGCAGCCCTCCCAGAGGCTCCTTTTCATAGGGACGCTTCTAGACACCTCTTCATGAGGCTTTCTTCCAGAGGACAGAAGACAGACATCCTCGGATGGCCCGTTACATCGGGGAGAACCGATCGGTTACAGCTCTCTCGATGCAACGCATGTTGGGTCTCATGGCGTCCTCGGTGTTCACTGTACCCCTGGCCCGGTTGCACATGAGAACCACCCAATGGATGCTCTCCACTCAGTGGTCTCCGAACCTCTCACCCCAGTCTTATCCCATCAAGGTGGACGAGCCCTTGAAGGTCTCTCACCTGGTGGACTCAAGAGAACAATCTTCTGGAAGGTTCCCTTTGCTCCCCGGATCATCAGATCGCCATCACCACAGACGCATCGCTAATGGGATGGGGAGCTCACTGTCGCTCCCTCCACACTCAAGGTGTATGGACTCAGTTCGAAACTCTTCTCCACATAAATGTCCTGGAGATGAGAGTGGTCCTCTACGCGATCCGAGCTCTGAATGATATCCTTTGTCACAAGAACATTCTCCTTCAAACGGACAACAAAGCTGTAATGTATTACATCAACAAGCAAGGCGGTGCTCATTCTTACCCCCTTTGCAGGGAAGCAATGAGGGTGTGGGAGTGGTGCTTGGAGCACAAGTCTCTGATTCAGGCGGTTTATCTGCCAGGTATACAAAACGATCTAGCAGATCACCTCAGCAGAACGGAGGCAGACCCTCACGAGTGGTCTCTCGATCCAGCCGTAGCTCGGTCACTATTCGAAGAGTGGGGGACTCCAGACCTGGACCTTTTTGCATCCCCACTCAACGCAAAACTGCCTCTCTTCTGCTCCAGAAATCCAGGGCCTGGCATTTTCTGTCAGGATGCGTTCAGGCTGCGGTGGACAAAATGTTTTCTTCGCCTTTCCACGCTCCTCTAATCCAGAGAGTTCTCCTCAAGTTCAGTCTCAGGGGACCAAAATGATTCTCATTGCTCCCTCTTGGCCTCGGCAACTATGGTTTCCTCTGCTCAACAGTATGTTGGCAGCCTCTCGAGACCACTTCCCTTGCAAATCAACCTTTGACTCAGGGTTCGTTGGTCCATCCAACCTGAAATCACTTCACCTTCATGCGTGGCTCCTGAAGAGGTAGAAGTGAATCGATTCAACGTCTCGTAGAGTCTCGGACATCCTTCTGGCTCGCGGAAGCCAGCCACCAACGTCACGCTTCCAAATGGACGCTTTTCTCTCTGGTGAAAGTCCTCTTGGAATCCCTTTTCCTGTCCTCCTGACAAGGTTCTAGAGTATCTTTTGGACCTATCAAACTCAGGTCTCCAGTACTCCACAGTTAAAGTTCACCTTAGTGCCATCTCAGCGTTCCATGAGCCGGTTTCTTCCTTGACTCTGGCTCAGCTTCCTATGGTGAAGAGATTTCTTAAGGGGATTCTTCATACCAGACCCCCTGTTAAGCGTCCAGTTGCAACCTGGGACATTAACCTGGTGCTGGACATGCTCACTCGGAAGCCTTTTGAGCCCCTAGCTACCTGTGAGCTAAAATTTCTTACCTGGAAGACTGCCTTCCTGGTGGCCATTACCTCAGCCCGCAGGGTCTCGGAGATTCATGCCTTGGTAGCGGACCCTCCGTATACTGTATTCCATAAAGACAAGGTACTTCTCCGTACTCATCTAAATTTCTTCCCAAGGTTGTGTCAGAATTTCATCTAAACCAACCTCTGGTACTTCCCTCTTACTTCCCTAATTTCCAAAATGAAGGGGAACGATCTCTTCATTCCTTGGATGTTAAGAGAGCCTTGCGGTTCTATTTAGATAGAACCAAGAATTTTCGCAAGACTCAGCAACTGTTTGTTTCTTTCAGCGACACCCGGCTGGGTCAACCCGTCGCTATTAGATGCATCTCATCATGGTTAGTGGAATGCCTTCGACATTGCTACTCCATGGCTCAAAATTAATTGGAGGGTAGAGTGTCGCTCACTCTACTAGAAGTGTCGCAGCATCTTTAGCGGAGATTCGCAATGTTCCAATGCGGATATCTGCAACGCCGCCACCTGGAGCTCCAGTGCATACCTTCGTTAAGCATTATGCACTGGATGTTCATGCCAGGCGACATTCCGCGTCGGCAGAACTATCCTTAATGGGCTTCTATCTTAGGCAGCGTGAGCTCTGGCTCTCCTGCACGCCCTTTTGGGGGATTATCAGCTTGGTACTCTCACTAGTGAATGAGTGGTGGAGACTTATGTCCAGGAAAATATGAAAATTACGCATCACCGTAATTTTGATCTCTTGGACGAGTCCCACCACTCATTCACACGCCTACCCTCCATCCCCGAGCTCACCGCTGTGTGGTCTTCACTCCTCAAATCTTTAGGCCGTGAGGACTTCTTTGCTGACCCTTCTTACACGGGGCGTACGGACTATCTTATGTCTGTTTTTAAGGTTAGATTTACTCTTTACGTTAGTTCGCTACCTCCTTGGTAAAAAAGGTACTGAGGCGTTGGAGGGTAAATCGCCGAGATGGTCATTACCGCTCGAGCACTGCTTCATGTCGTCATGCCTCGAAAACGTCTCTCATCGACCCTCCAGCAAAAGTTTGCTCGATGGGTCCTAGTGCCTCGGCGCTAATCCCACTAGTGTGAATGAGTGGTGGAGACTCATCCAAGAAGATCAAGAATTACGGTAGGTACGTAATTTTCATTTTCTGCGCACAGCTCTGACAAACTGTCGCATCACAGTTGTATTTCTCTTGGTCACTCAAATGTTTGAGAAGGAGTAGCAACAACCAAGCCCTCCTCTTTACAACTGCTGCAGAAACTCAAAATGTCAGGGTGAGCTGGGGTAACTTGTGGGTGAGCAGGAACAGAAGAATTCCAGACACAAGCAGGCTGTATATAGGGTCTCACTCACCTTGATAGGAAGTCTGAAGAGAAGGTGTCAGTAAATAACCTGATTGCTAAGTCTAGGGAAAGCCCCAGTGTGAATCTGAGCCCACAGGCCACAGAGGTAAGTGCTCAGAGCTCAGGCCCCCTTCCCCCTTTCTGCCATGGTCAGATACCTGTAGATGTGAACTCTCTAGCATGCAAAGGAAGGTGACAGGCAAGCCAGTAGAGGGAGGGAGGAGTGCAAAAAGAGTAAATTAATGCTTTCAGTCCCTTACACACATCCTACTGATTGAAATTTAGGATACTGAGGGACAGGGGATTGTCAGTGCAAGGCTGCAGGTACCTGGGATGGTTGTGAAATGGATGGGGTCACAACCAGCTTGGCCCATGACAACTGAGGCACCATCACTGTGAGCAGAACTTCCAGGAAGGATGGATCCAGTGCGGAAGATGCCCCCGCTTTTGATTTAGATTCCTGGTCTGCCATAGGATGGCCACCTGCCACCTCAGGTGATTCGGCTGCATAGCTGAAAACCTATTCTGTGTCGCTATGGGCAGAGAAAGGCTGATGAACTGTTGAACAAGGTAAGAGATGAAAGTCACCCTGGCAGTTTCTCGGTTGTTGTCTGGGAGGGCACATCTGTCTGGGTTGCTACTTAGCTTGGCACCGGCCATGACTGCATTTCTGCTTGTGCTAGATTTCTTCTGCCGTTAAAGTAGGGTGCTGTGTGTGGGGCCTGCACTGCAGTTGGAGAGAGGCCTAAACTGCCGAGGTCTTCATAGGCTGGGACATAGCGCGAGACACTTTGGAAGCATTGAGGAGGTCTTCAGGAAGATGATGCCTGGTCAAGTCAGTGCTGTGAAGGCCCAAGCATCTTCAGGAGATCAGAAATTGCACTGTACATCATTAATTTGAGAGCATATTGTACCCCCAAATGGGCCATCTTGCGGTGAACATTAGTAAAGGCTAGTCTTCTTTGCGAAAGTTCAACAGATAAATCCTGAACACCTTGCATTATGCACATAATGTTTTTTTAACAAGATAGCATAACAATTTGCAGCGGATTAGTCTGGGGTCTTTCTCCAGGCTTTGGGAGCCAGTGAGTGGGGTTCCCGCCACTGTCAAGGGGTTAGCAGTGTGGACCATTTAACATGAATGAGATGGCATCTTGTTAAAAAAAAAAAAAAAGCCACCACATTCGGCCCTTCTGCACCTTCAGGGAATCCAACAAAGCTCAGATTTCTGCAGGAGTCTCAAGATCTTCAACTTTAGACATCAGGGGACCGATATTCAGAAGCAGCACAGGTAATAAAGGGCTGTTTGCCCAAGCTAACCAGGTTTTGCACCCGATTCATGGGTGGGGTCTATATTCAGACACTTCCACAATGTGGGCAAAGCCCAGTAACACCAGAACACTAACTTACTGCTGCACCCATGCAAATGAGGGTGTCCTCCCCTGCATAGAGGCACAGTGGCAAACTCAAAGATTTGCACAGGCAGTAAATGCCACCCAAATGGGTGCAAGTCGGCACCTTTGCAAACCCTGACTTAGGGCACAAGGCTCTGGTGATGGGCAGTGGTACTGCAGCCACCAACCCCCCCTCACACTCTAAACTCCATATCGTTGCATCAGTGGATGCCCTGGAGTTCAAAGGCACCCCCCACCTTCTGATCTGCTGTCCCTGCAATTGTTTTTAATGTCTGGGTGCTCAGAGTCACCTCCCGCTGTCCAATTGGCTATGCCCATAATAATAATATTTTCTCTGGTGTCTAGAGGCACCCTCCACCCCCCGATTGCATGTCCCTGTACTGTTACTTGTCTCTGGTGTCTAGTGGCACGCCCACCCTCTGAGCAGCCATCCCCATAATAACCTAATTTTCCCTAGTGTCTAGTGGCAATCCCCACCCTTCGATCACATGTCCCCATACACTTTATGTTGTCCCTTGGGTCTAGTGGCACCCCCTGCCTGCCGATCACCCATTTCTGCAAGTGTTGTGCATTCTGTGGTGTCCAGTGGCACCCTGCCCTCTGATCCCCTGGTCCATCATGCTTAGTTAGTCCCTGATATCTAGTGGTATCCCCCACCTCCATGCACCCATCCCATTTCCCCTGGACTCCTTGGTGCCTAGTGGTTCCTCTGCACAGCTCACACCAAGCACACCACCCAGCCAACCCCTTGTACCTCTGTAGACTGGAGGATGGTCACGGAGGTGAGAGGAGGGCTGTGCTGGTGGCCCTACTGGAGCTTCCGTGTGACACAGTCTACAGAGCTGCTGGGTGGTATGCTCTGTGCGGGCAGTGTGGGGAGCCACTACTCACTGAGCGGTTGGGGGGCACGAGGTCAGGTGCTTGTGAGTGGTGGGGTACTGCCAGACACCAGGGACTAACCAAGCCTGATGGGCTGGTGGATCAGAGGGTAGAGAATGCCACTGGACACCAGAGAATGCATAACAGTTGCAGAGATGAGGATTAGTGGGCAGGGAGTGCCACTACACATCAGGGACACCAAATATTGTACGGGGATGTGTGATCACTGGGTGTGGAGGGGTACCACTAGACACCAAGGACAACAATAAAGTATGAGAATATGTGATAAGAGGGTGGGAGGTGCCACTGGACACCAGGGAAAACAAGATTGTTACAGGGATGTGTGATCAGAAGGTGGGTTGCCAGTAGGCACCACAGAAAACAAGATTATTATTGGGATGTGTGATCGGGGGGGCACCACTAGACACCAGGGACAACAATAAAGTATGAGAACATGTGATCCAAGGGTGGGGGGTGGCACTATACACCAGGGACAACACAAAGAGTATGGGGACATGTGATAAGAGGGTGGGGGGTGCCACTGGACACCAGGGAAAACAAGATTGTTACAGGGACGTGTGATTGGGAGGGCACCACTAGACACCAGGGACAACACAAAGAGTACTGAGACATGCAGTAGGGGAGTGGGAATGAGGGGGTGCCACTAGACATCAGGGAAAACAAGATTATTACAAGGACATGCGATCAGAGGGTTGGGGGTGCTATTAGACACCAGGGAAAAATAAATTGTTACGGGGACAGGTTATCAGAGGGTGGGGGGTACCATTAGACACTAGGGCATCCATGGCTATTACAGGGATGGGCAATCGAAGGGTGGTGGTGCCACTGGACACCAGGGAGGGCATCTGCATTGAGGGATGGCCATTTGGGGTGGGGAGCCACTCACCACCATATCTGAAGTGGTGGGTGGCCACAGGAGGGGTGCAAACCTGCCACCACTTCCCATGCAAATGAGACCATAACGGGCAAGCATATGCCCCCTTGGCATCTTGCATGCCCAATGGGTTCATCTGCATTTTGTAATTGATGATTGCACTCTGACTCCTGGAGCTATCTGGTCTGTGGGCACAGTTCCCTATGGGCTGCATACAGCCCAGGTCCATTTCAGGGCAGTGCTACTTGACTTAGCACGTGCCGACATGGTCCTGTATTCAGTTGGATAGTGTCAGTGCGCTACCTGACTGAATATAGCAACCTCTGGGTCGGGCACAAGAACAAGTGTAGCACAAACCTGTGTGCTCTGCTTTTTCCCATATCTGAATATCGGGCCTCTGGTATTTGATTTGTTAATCTTGCTCATGAAGTTAGGCATGGTCAGATTCTCTGGCAGCCTCTACCCACTGTATTCTGTATTTGGTCACTTTCGATCCGGCTCCCCAAGGACAACAAATACTTGTTTGTTTGGGCAGTAGCTGGCTTCAGTTCTGCAATGTCTCTCAGAATCTGAGACAGCATTGTGGGTATATGAGCAAGATTGTTGTGCACAATAGCCAGGGAAGCCATGGTTCAGAGTTTCTTGTTAGGCTGTTGAGAAGGAGCCTGTCACACTACGCAGGCCTCGTTTGTGTCAGGCACATCGCAAAACTCAGACACAGATATCTCCATGAACTGGCCACTCTCAGATGTAATTCAGACACCAACATGTTCAGCACAGGATCACTGTTTGCATTTATGGTAAAGTTTGACAAAATCATTGTATTTACTTGTGGATGTGAGGGGATTATGATCTTTGGTAAACGGACCTCAAGAATTATTCAGCCATCTTCAAGCCAGTTGACCAGGCCAGCGTGCATCAGAAGGGTCTGTCTCCACATGTATAGCAGCAGTTCTTGTAAAGGGGGCAGAAAAAAAGATATAGCTGCAAAGCTATCTGATAAGCATGTTAAAGATGGATCAAATATCAGGGTGTCTGAAAGGGGGAACCCTGAGTCCAGTCATGGCAAAGATGAGAATAAAAGAATCGTAGAGCAGTTGCTGGAAACAGTGCCTGCAAAAAAAAAAAAAAAGCATAAAGAAAAAAATTTCACTGCTGCTTCCCCTGAAAAGAAAAAGAAGCTGACAGAGGACAGATAAAATGCCCTCATCTGAGGACATTTCAAAAATATGACAATTTTTCTAGGTCATAGGAAATTTTAATAATATACCTGCCACCCCCATCCCCAGGCTGGGGCTCCAGTAAGTAAGTAAAGTTTATTTTTATAATGGTGCCCTTCCCTGGAGGCCCAGGGTACCTTTCAGAAAGAGCAGGGGTAGATCATCAATATAAATGAAGAAGTAATTACTTGCGTATACTTAAATTAGTGCAATAATGAACTAAAATACAGCTAGGGTGATTGCTAGTGCAGCTAAACTATAAATCCCCAAACACTTGATTGAAAACGTGTGTCTTACGACCCTCTTAAAGGCCTTCACCATGGCTCTTGGGAGAGAATTCCATAACACCAGGCCAGCCACCTCAAAGGCCAGTTTCCCAATGTGTTAAGCCTTGCCTTTGGTACAGTTGACTCAACAGGCCCTTGTCAGAGGAGCGGAAAGAGCAAGAGAGCATGTAAGGGTGCAGTAGATCTGACAAGTAGCCAGGACCCAATCCATTTAGGGCCTTATAAGTTAGTAACCCAACTTTAAAGGAGATATTGCCGCTTAACCACCAGCCAATGCAGTTTATGCAGTGCCAGAGACACATGACTTGTCCTCAAAAGGCCAGTCAATAGTCTCGCTGCTGCATTCTGCACCAGCTGTAGGTGTTGTAGCCTACCTCCACTAACCCTGAGGTACAGGGCATTGCTGTAGTCAAGACATCACAAACATATGCACTAGAGTCACTGGGGGTGGAGATAAAGATTCTAATCTGGCAGATGTTCCTTAGATGGTAAAAGCCATTCTGGACCACAGCTGACACCTGAGCCTCAAATGTCAGCCCTTCATCCAGAATGACCCCTACATTTTTCACCTTTGTGGCAGCCAAAAGCTTTGAGAGTCAAGCCAAAGCCCTGTCTCCTTCTTAGCAGCTGCCATTCTCCCCCTACAAACTGGATCCACTACTAGTACTAAAGTCATATCTGGGTTGAGTCTCAGACAGCTCGATGACCTCCAGTCCTGGATCTCAGTCAAGTACATATTTAGCACATTCACTGCACCCAATGTCCCAGGTGCAAATGACAGGTACAGTTGGGTGTCTTCTGCATAGCAGTGAAACCCCAACCCATACCATCTAATGATCTCTCCCAGGGGCAGCATATACACTACAGACAACTCATGTACCTCTCATAGGAGCTTAATACAGTTCTTAGTGTGCTTTTTTAGCCCCCTTTTGGACCATAATCCCAGGTCTTGAAAGATATCCTGTCTATTAGGATCCGCTTCCTGGTAGCTGTTTGTTCTGTGAAATGACTGGTGAGCTCCAGACTCTCTCATGTAAAGAGCCTTACATGTTTATCATCAGGATAAGGTGATGCTACAAACTGTACTTTCTTTTCCACCCAAAATCCCTGCAGATTTGCAAGGCAATGCAGTTTTATATTTATGGTGCTCAATCCCAGGGGCTCTGGGCACCTTACAATACAAAATGAGAGACCATTTAGTATAAAATGTCAGATTATAAATAATAAATACTAAAATGATTTAAAAGGCAGTACCAGTCACAAAACTCAAGATAAACAAATGAATTTTGAGATAGGACTTGAAAAGGTCAAACGAAAGGGCACCTCAGACCTCTGAGGAAAGGGCGTTCCACAGAATAATTGCAGCAACACTGAACACCCAGTCTCCTAAAGACTTAAGTCTAGATCTGGGTACCATTAGATTCAGGTTTAAGATTAACATCTTAATCAAAAGGTTAATCTCTCTTCCTTCTGTCTGAAGCAGTCCAATGATGGTGAGGAAAAAAATCCTCAAGTTGACTCTTCACAGGGTAGTTAAACATATCTAGTAAGAGCTCATTCTTTTTGTCAGATTATCTGTTTATGCTGTATGGCATGGCAAAGAAAGGTCAGACGGCTTCCAAGACTACCTTGGCTAGATGGGTCAGACATACATAGCTAAGGCTTATGTGGCAACAAAACTGAAGCCACCAGTACTGATCAAAGCACATTCACCAAGGACTTTGGCAGCATCCTGGGTGAAAGAACAAAGCCTATTTGTCCAAACAGTGAAATGCAGGCACTTGGTCTTCTTTGTGCATGTCCACAAAGCACTACAGATTGGACATTCAGTGTTCCACTGATGCAGCCACTGCTCACAAAATGCTGCAAATAGTCAAACAATAAATATGTTAGAAAACTGAACAAATGTTCTCCCACTCCCAGTGAGGCTGTGGGTATTGCTTATTACATATAAATGATCAGAGACAAAGTGGAATGACACAGAAAGAAGAAATTCCCATAACTTATTTCTCTATCTGTTCCAGTGTTGCCTATGGGATCCATCAAAGAGTTATCCTCTCTAGGAAACTATTCTTCTTATATGTGAAATTGTGATTCGGTGAGATTTTGTTATGCAAGTTTACTGTTTTTCAGCCCCAAGTTGAGGTGCTCCGTTGGTGTTCATACAGGTATTTCACATAGGCTATTGAGTTGAGTTACAGTGCAGTTTGCATAACTGAAAGCCTGTGAATTCTCTTCATGATGAGAACCCACACCTGCAGTGAGCCCCTTTGAGTTTGTTGAACAAAAACATGCAAAGCATTATGATTAAAGGTTGTGACTGATGCCTAAACCTCCTTGAAGTAGGATGGAACCTTTTTTAAGAATAAAAACATGTGAACATTAAACAGGCTGATATATTTATCCACAGGATGCTCCAACTGGAATGGGCATGCCATTCCTATCAGCTAAGGTCTCCAGGCAGACTGGATAGACTACAGATCCTTTTCTGTCCACAAATCGCTGTGTTTCTGTAACTGTGGGGATAGCACGCAACTGACTGGTAATGCTCAGTGGATTGTTGATACAGATGAGGTTCAGTGATGATGCTAACGCTTTGTGACTGTATCTGTGTCCCTAGTAGAAGGATATAATTACCAACCGGTTATAAATAACCCTGTGACAATGTTGGAATAACCTGAAAAAAAAATTATGGTAATTCTGATAGAATTTCTTATTTTTGGTTTAGATGTTTAAATTATGAACCCATTGGTCAATTATATTTCTTGTATTACAAAGGATGTTTTAGCTTATATGAAAACTGGATGTGTACAATACATACATACTTGTGTCCTCGTCTCAAATCTGCAATTGCATGTGCTGGCCAACCTGTCATAACATTTCCATTGAATCCTAGTGCATCTTATTCATAAATCATTGAAATTTGATCTGTGTGATAAATTCTCTCAGAGACTACAAATTACAACATAAGTAATTTACCTTTTATAGTAAGGTAATGCAATGCCTGAAACTGTGCAAATGTATGAGGTCTTGTCCGAATAAAATCCAGTGTTACAATTACTGAGCTTGTTGCTATATTCACTGTGGTTTAATAATATTAGTTACATTTGTACAATAGGAAAATACTTAACTACCATGTGCTTCTGTAAACAGATGAAGCAAAAGGAAGAAAAAGAAAAAGAGGAGAGATGGCAGGCCCTCGAGATGCTCAAAGCCAAAAAAGAGGCAGACCAAATGTTAATGGCGAAGCAGAAGGCAGAACAACAAAGAATTCTGCAAGAGCAGAAGGAACTACAAGAAACTCACATTCAGCAAATGGTAATTTTAATGTATTTTATGTCCTATTCTGTTGGGTTAAGGGTTTGGAAGCAAACTTTTAACAACCCTAGGTTTGAATAATAATATGAAGAATTGGCTAGTGCCAACACGGCTGGTCTTGTTTGGTTTTTTTTTTTTTAATGTTAATCTTTGTAAATTTTTTAAGATTGTATGCAAAACATAAAAATACAACACTCAGTACTACGCCTCCTCCCTGATTCTGGTACTACTGTGTAAATAAGCAAATCCCTGGTGTCAGTGGTAACTCCCCTCCTTCTCCAATCCCTGTATTATTGTCTAGAAAAGCAACTCCATGATGCCAGCAGTAACTCCCTACTGCACCCTATACCCAATGGTAGTCTAGTAGTACCCCGTCCCTCCCCCATTTTCCATTTGATAAATATGTAAGTCCTGGCAGTGTAGTAGAATCCCCCACCTGCCCTCACTTTAACATGACATAACATAACATGGCATAAGCCATGGACCCTGCATGATTTACTGAGCAGATTCAATAGACCAAATGGCATTCTTCTGCTGGTTTTTTCGTATGTTCATACAACGGTCCACTATAGGCCTAACACACTTGGGCCCCATGCTGCCACTGGATCCCCAATCTCTGGGTAAATGCAGTTAGTAACTGGTCTGTAAGGCCACTGGAGATGGACAGCAGTCTGCCAAGGAGGATAAACATTTACCAACAAATAAAAATCAGGTGAGCCAGAATTTCTTATAATTGCTGTTCTAGTCTCTCTATTTCTATGGGCCAGCTGTATGGCAAAGGTAAAGCACTTGGTTTCTTGGAGAGAGAGTGCACAGGCAGCGTAGCATTCTCACATCCTCCTGCCAGCTGACCAAGAAGGGGTATTAGTGTCCAAACAGGAGCCAAGGAGGAGCAGCCGCCGAGCTACAATGAGTATCGGTAGCTAGGCTGACTCAGTGGGCGTATAAATCTATGAGTTTTCTGGGTCTGTGCTGTTCAGATTGGCTGGGTTGTGATAAGGGGGGGGAGGGGAGGAAAGCATTGTAGAAAGGAGGGGCCGGAGAGGAGGAAAGCATTGTAGGAAGAGGGGTGGAGTGCAGCTTGGTTTCCAAGCCTGGCACCATTGCTGTGAGGGTGATGGTCACATGAGTGCAGCCAGCCAATCGCATGGCTGTAGTTCGTGAAACAAAAGTGTGTGTGTGTGTGTGTGTATAGACTCTTTTTCCCCACAGGAGCTCAGAAGGAGCAGTCACTGAGCTGCAGTGGGCGTTAGCAGTTAGACCAACTCAGAGGGCTTTTAAATCTGTTTTGTTGGCTCAGTACTGTTTGGATGGCTGCATTGTGATAAGGGAGTGGGAGGAAGGGAAAAAAGCATTGAGGGAGGTGGGGTGGAGTGTAGTTTGGCTGCCAAACACTGTGCCATTTTTGTAAGGGTAGTGGTCCTGTGACTGCAGCTGGCCAATCACTTGACTGCAGTCCTGTACTTAAATTCCCAGCAGGCCAAGTGATGCCAAAGCATCAGTGACACAAAGCAGGAGTGTGGCATATGCAGGGCAGACCGCAAGCCCACAGAATAGTCTGCCCAACAGAGGCTGGTTAAGTGGCCAGGCGTAGAAGAGAAAGGGAAGTCTAGAGATTCTGGTGGGCAAACAAATCCAAAACTGGTAGGCCTGCAGTGGCAGGATGGGGAGTGTTTGGGACTACTCCCTCTCTGGGGTACGCCTGCAATGGCAGGATGGGGAGTGTTTGGGACCACTCCTATCTGGAGTGAGCCATGAGACAGATGGAGAGAGGTGTTGTGACTACTTCCTATCTGGGGTACGCTTGCAGAGGCAGGTTAGGGAAGTTAGACTACTCCTATCTGGGTGGTGGCAGCAGCAAGGTAAGGGAGTGTCTGGGACTACTCTCTGACTAGGAGAGTCCTATAAAGGTAGCAAAAGGATCACTGCTATGCATTTTCAAGAGGTAGGGTCATAGGGCAGATAGAGAAGTATAAGAAACAGAATGCTGAGGCAGAAGGCAGGAAGTGGAATGGTGGTGTGCTGTAGGGGGTGTGGGGCAGCAGTGCTCTTGGGAACAGTGTGGGGAGGCAGGGAGATGATCTCCCAATCTGTAAGAAGCTAGGATTTTTGATGGCTGAGGTGGAGATGTTAAGGAAAGAGACAGAATACTGGCAGTGAGACAGGAGGGCTGGACCGGACAAGGGGGTGGAACAAGGGGTTGGGGGAAGAGTTTGGGTGTTGGTGGTCCAGAAGCACTTGAACCCACTACTCTGGAGGAGGGAGAAGAAGTCTAGAGTGGCAGGATGGAGGACTGTGGGGAGAATAGTGAGGGTTCAGCAGGGGGAAAGGGGTTGGTTGCACCCATGGTGGTACCAGTAAGGAATTGATTTTAACCACTGAGTGCTGCAGGAGATGGTGAGACACAGATGGGGGGGGCAGCTGGTCTGTCAGAGGGGTACACAGGGCATTACAGTAGAACCAGGGGGGAATGAGGTGAGGATGACAGAAGCAGAAGGGCATCCTGGGGGTATAGTGAGGAGGAGGGGAGGCCAGAGAGGAAAGAGGCCAACTGAAACTGGGGAGGCAGGGGGAGTAGATGAGAAGGGGGAGGGGAGGATAGGCAGACACCAATTGAGGAAAAGGAGGAATGGGGGGAAGCAGTAAGGGGGTAGTGGGAGGGATGGCACAAGAACAAATAGTTCCAACAGGAAGAAGGGTGGAGGAAGGGAAGGGTAGTGGTAGTAGCATAGTCCTGGGGGATCCAATAGTGAAGGGGATAGGATGGACTAAGAGGAGGGGAGAACAGCATGGTAGGAGAGTGGTGAGTCTCCCTGGAATGACAGCAGAGCGTATATGCCCGATGGTGTGCCCACTCACATAGGGGATGGGGAAGCCACATGTGGTAGTCCACCTAGGTACTAATGACCAAACTGGATGTGAGGCAGGGAGAGTGCAGTAGAGGTTCAGAGTGGTGGGACAGGTTCATGGGGGGAGACTGCATCAATAAACTTTAGGAAGTGCTGCCAGTGCCTAGAGCTAGCACAGCTAGGAAACACAGGATTGAGGAATTTAATATCTGGTTGAGGGACTTGTGTAGGGAGGAGGGATTTTGATATGTAGGGAACTGGGAGGGAACCTGGAATGGTAAAACCTATGCACCTGATAGGTTGCATTTAAGCAACAAGGGAACCAGGCTACTTGGTGGTAGGACTGGGGAATATATAAGCAGCAGCTTAAATTTAAACTGAAGCAGGGTCTGTAGGGATTGCCATACCCATAGTTTCCTGGAAGAGGGGGCAGTGAGGCCCTCCACCACACAAAGAACACAAGGTGGTCAATAAGGGGGAGGGGAGGAGAACAGAAAGGGGCTTGGGTGGGGCTTCCCAGAGGAGGAGACAATCGACCCCCCACCCCACCCAGGTAAAAAGCACAGGAGGGGTAGCTAAGGGAGAAGTGGGAGGAATAGAATGGTGACTGGGGAGAAGGAAAGCAAGGAGGAGGACAAAGGGAAGAAGAAGGTGGTGGCAGGCAGCCAAGCAGATGAGGAGGGAGGCACTTGGCTAAAAAAGAAGGGAGGGAATCAGGAGTGGTGAAGGGTAGTGAAGAGGGGTGGGAATCAGGAGGGGTGGAAGGTAGTGTCACTCAACAGTAGAAGTCTTGGGAACAAAATGGAAGACCTGCAGGCCATGATGACAGAGAGGAAGGTGGATCTGGTGGTGGTCACTGAGACCTGGGCTACCCCAAACCATGACTGGGATCTCTCCATTCTGAGGTATACCTTCTATAGATGGGATAGGGAAAAAGGAAAGAGGGGGTGGCACTATACATCAGGGAGGACCCTACTGCCACTAGGGGGGAAAATGGGGAAAGGAGAGGCACTGTGGCTACAGATCCAAATGACGGGGAGGAAACTGAGGCTGGGAGTAGTGTACAGGTCACCGAATCAGGATGAAGAAAAGGATAGACAGTTGAGTACCATGATCAGGATGGCAGCAGAAAGGGGTGAAGTGGTGATAATGGGCAACTTCAGTTTGCCTAAGGTGGATTGGAGTGTCCCATCAAATGCATGTGCTAGGAGGCAATTGGTTCTGGACACAGTCAAGGATGGGTTCCTTGTTCAGGGAGATGACAGAACCACCACATTAAGGAGCCATCCCAGACCTGATATTAATATATGGGGATCACATCAGTGACATCAAGGTGGAAGAGCCCCTGGGGAGCAGTGACCACTGAATAGTGTGGTTCCAGGAAGACATGGGGAAGGAAACATCAAGCACAAAGATAAGTCTGCTGGATTTAAGGAAGGGAAACTGCAGTAAATGAGATTTTAAGGGGACACCTAGCTAGCCTCATGGAAGATATGGGAGTGTATCAAAAGTGGACAGTGTTCAGAGAAGGGGTTGAGGCAGCCACTAACAGCTGTCTTAAGCAGAAGGGGAAAAACTCCAAAGCCGGGAGACCAAGTTGATTGAATAGGAGAACATCTAGGCAGTGAGGGACAAGAGGACCACGTACAGAAAGTATAAGAAATCCTGAAATAAGGATGAGAGGGCCTAGTTGGAGAAAGCTAGGGAGGCTAGTAGAGCAGTCAGGCATTCTGTGGTCTTGCAGACTGCTTGAGGTGGTTGGATTGGTAGACCCTTTTAAATTCTGAGACTCTTGTGGACTTTGTGTGGAGGAACCTCTGGAAGGCAGTGATCGCCAGCCACTGTGGTTGTACACTGATATGGGGAAGGAGATACTGAGCACGAAAAGACATGATCTTCCAAGATTCAGTCTTCACCATTGATTCATACATATGGGTCTAGGGCCGGAGGCACTAGGACCCCATAGGAACTTTTTTCCTAGGGAGGGAGCTGACATTGGCTACTGATGGTGCCTACATACATCATGTACCCACCAGCTAATAATCATTTTCGGAAAATCTGGTCTGCAGAAAAAATTAATTAAACGTATGGCATTTGCAGATTATTATGGATTAAAGATAAATGAACAAAAAAGTCAATTAATGTTTTTTGGGGAGAAAAGAAGTAACACACTTGGAAAGTAAATGGCAAAAGCTTAAAAACAGTACAGCAATATGAATATTTAGGTCTCACACTATCCTCAAATGGTAACTGGTCAAACATATTCATAAATTTAAAATTAAAACAAACAGCAGGGTCATTGCCAAACTTCAGTTATAAGTATGGGGATAATACCATCTTTCCTCTACTGACTGCAATAAAAGCTAAATATTTTCCCCAAGCAATTTACCAGAGTGAAGTATGGAATTTAACAAAATGTGATATTATTGAAACGCCATTAAACAAACTGTATAAAAACGCTATGGGACTAGGACCCTCTGCCCCAAATGTTTTAGTAAGAGCAGAATTAGGGTTGGTCTCCTCAAGTGCCTTAATGGACATTAGGAAACTTGCACACTGGATAAAACTAGCAAGAATGGACAAAAATACAGTACCTTCATTATGCCTTAAAGAAAAATATGAATGGGAAAAAATTAATTATCAACAATTGGATTGGCTAAAAAACATCTAAGCTTTATTGAATAAATATGACTTGGACATGTTAAATCATTACAAACATAAAAGGATACAAATTAGTACACAATATATCAAGTATATCTCTAATAAAATTATAAATTCTTATAAAGAAAATGATCTAACAAAAGCATCCAAGTTAAAAATCTCCCCTTGGTTGGTGGCACAAGATCTAAATCATGAATATATTAACTATTTGGATGTTATCACAGAACAGAATAAAAGAAAGCTATATACAAAATAACGTTTTGGTTTATTCTACAGCAAAATATTATAACCTCGCTATTCTAAAGCATTGAAACTGGAAGATACATTTTGTAATTGTTCCCGCTCTGAACCGGAAGACTTGAAACGTAATGTTCAGTTGTTCATGGTATAGTGAACAGAGAAAACAGTGGTTGCTGCCTGTCTGGAATTCAGTCCAGACTGGGGACCACGTATTACTGATGAATATCATGTTTACAACTCAGGATGAGTATATAATAAATCAGGTTGCTTCTTATCTAAAGAATATTGCACTAATAAGAATAAAGCATCATAAAAATTGATAAATTATTAAAAATTACTGAATTTTAAAGGGAAACTGAGTCATAGAAATGGATTTGTAATACTAAGGACTTTAAATGTATGTAAAGTACTATTTTGAACCTGTATAAATTTTTGATTTTGCCTTTTTAATCATGGATGTTTATAGTTATGTAATATGTATGTTTGTATTGATGTATCTATTCATTTTGTAATGGTCAGTGACCGAACAATAATAAACTAACTTGACTCATATAATCATTATCGGCTCCCTCACGTACCTCACTTCTGTTCTTCCCATTGTCAAGCGCACAGTGTGGGAGCAACAGTGCCTCAGTTCGACCATTGAAAATTCCTTCTGCGCCACTGCCAAATTTCTTGTTTCACAGTGTCCCCTCTCATTTTATTATTTTGTCATGATGTCAGAGTCTGAGAAAAAGAAAAAGGAGCTGAAAAAGCCCATTATGCGTCGCTGCCGCTGTGGAAAGTTGATCGTGACAAAGGACTGACGTCAGGTTTGCTGGACTTATCTTGGCTCGAAACATGCTATAGATTCCTGCAATGCCTGCCTTTCAGTGGACTGCCACATCTTCAAAGTATGCGTACTGAAGCTGGGCTGTCCAATTTCCATCTTTGGAGGCAGGTAGAGAACCCATGTCGCCAAGTATAGGTCTCTGGGCCTTTTCCCTGGGCCCCTTCCCAATACTTCTGGAACTGTGTCAGTGCAGGATTCTCCTTGACCTCGCCTCACTGAGGCACTGGGGGGGGGCGTCTGGTGGTTCTGGGTGGCTAGCTGAGCACCCACCCATCTGTCTACCCTGGGCTGCATATGTCCCCAGTGGTGATGCCTAAGCTATAAGCTCAGTCTACACCAGTGGACACCTCAGTGTCATGGCCTGGTGCAGCCCTGGGTCCTCTCACCATCTGGGGTGTTGGTGACTGGCATGGTGCTGACCATGACATCAAACCTCCTACTGGTACTGTTTGTGGTGCTGGAAGAGGAACTGACACCATGCCTGGGCAGCATTCAATAGCTGAGGTGGAGGTGCTGATCTCTGACCTGAGCAGCCCTTGCAGCTCCAGGGAGTAGGTCGACACCAATCCTGGTGACCAACATGGCACATGTCTTGGTGTTGGTTTTGAGCCTGACACCAGGTGTGGTGTCAGCAAAGGTGTCACCCCCAGATTCATCCCTGGTCCCACTGTCACTCACAGCATCAGACCAGCTACAGACATCGCGTACAGTGTTGGTGACAGAGAACTGACACAGAGCCCAACACTGAGGACAATGTCAGCCGCAGGCCAGGGAAGGTCTTGTGACTAGGTCATTAGCTGACCCTGAATTTTGTGCCAGAGAAACTACCATCTTAGAGTCGGGACCCAGATGGGTTGCTGATTTCTCCCTGGGCCCTCTGAATGAACCTGTCTCTGATGAGGATGATGAGGACTAGAGCGGACCGAGGGGACTGAATGACTCTGCTCTCCTAGCCTGGGGATTCTCCCTTACTAGCACCAACAAGATCAGTCATCTTCTGTTAGTCCACCCAGTTCAGGAAGATTCACCATGGCCTCCCCTAGGGCATGGTTCACTGAGCATTTCTGCAGCCCAGGCATAGACCTTAGACCCTAGAGCCTCAAGCTCTTCTCTTCCTTCCAGGTCTATGCCACCACTCCTTGAACTTCTAGGCATTATGGGGTCCGCTTGGGCCTATCACCTGAAGTTAGCCTCGAAGCATGGCTGATGTGCTGTTTCAATACCACACTAGTGCTGAGCATGTTCAGTTCCTCCATGATCCTCTGCCAGTACCCGGTTCCAGATCCAGTGCCTCCTCTCCATCCATGTCTTCCTCCAAAGGCACAGTATCCTCCCTACTCCTGCCCTCAGCCTCTGAGTACTTACTGTACCAGAGATTCTTGATGGACATGCTGAGGAACTGGACATTGGTATCTTAGTCACAAGAAATACCCTGTCAACACAGCTGGGACTCCTAGGAGCTTGCAGTGATGACCACTGTGTCATCCTTCCCTGGTCCAGAACCTTCGAGGAATGCTCCAGGACTGTTTGGAGATATCCCTTCACTCTTCCTTCAGCCCCCAGGGATGCCTGCCAGAGGTATAGCACATACATGGGTTCTGCAGGCACAGTACCTCACCCCACTTCGGGGATTCAGGTACTGCAAACCCCATGGGGTATATTCCTGTTAATTGCTATATGCAACATGTGTCCTGGGCACCATCCAGTGTAACTTCATTGAGCAGAGACTCTGTCTGTAGAAGGGTGCAATGTACATGCTTGGATCAACGTACAAGCTTCACACAGGGTCCATCTCTGTGGTTGCAGGGAGAAGCGGGGCATGATCTTCCTCTCGTGTTGGAATGTTTTGGTTGGTATCCCTTGTCTCTTCTTTCTGTGCATTGGGCTACACCTACTCTGCCTGGAGCATGCCAGAGGAGATAACCACATCTTGCCTCCCTAGGACTGCTAGTCCTACAGTGCCTATGCTCTTCATCCCTATTTTCTCCTGTCTGTCTTCGAGAAAACTAGGCTGTTAGTTTACTCTCAAGTCTTCTCAAGTTCTATCTTGTAGCATGGAGCTATTACTTGAGAGTCCGAATGTTATTTCACCATTTTTGGCATTTTTTTTTTGCCATTTCAGTTGCAAGGGTGTTCCAAACTGGACTTTCCCCTTTGCTAATTCTGCCAGAGCCATGTCCTCAGGGCTGCTGCCCTATCTTTTATATATCGCTACCCACACTCTGTTGAGCTAGTGGTAAGAAGCTCTGGCTCCTTCTTAGACTCACTACCCTTATGCCACCTAGTAGGCCCAATCCTTATTCTCTAAGTAGGCAGTCTGTTTCTAATTGTTGTTTGCTTTATATCCTATATCCTTTTACTATCCCTTTGGACTAGAAAGTATCTAGCCCTCTCTTTCATTTTCTCTCCACTTTGTTTCTCTCCTGGTAAACAAAACTGAGGTGTGTGAGGGAGCCGACAATGGTTATTGGCTGGTGTGCAGCATCTTGTAGGTGCATGCTGCATGTGAGCAGTGTCAGTAGCAAACGTCAGCTCCCTCCTTGGAAAAACAAAGCTCCCATAGGGTTCTAGTGCCTCTGGCCCTAGATCCATAAGTATGAATCAATGGTAAAGATATTCTGGAAGCTCATCAGTTATGGTGAATATGTAATTTTAATTTCTTTTTTTGAACTTTATGTTTATTGATTTCATAAGGCAGAGAGTAAATACAGTTGCATGCAATACCATATACATGCAAAAGAAAAAAAGTAATGGACACTGAATTGTACATTAATAAAAACAGAGATGGTTTCCTACTGTATTGTTCTTCCACGGTGGTCAGGGTTGCTGTTTCAGGATTGAAAGAGAATGCCTTGTGTCTTCCCCAGATAGAGAAACAATAATTATGAATTCACGGACCAACATTCAAAGGTCAAAGTTGTATAATGGATGCATTAATAAAGGAATTATGTACAAGTACTGAGACTGAAGCAATCAGTCTGTTGTGATTCCTTATATATGTTGCATACTATGAAAAGAGAAGAAGATAGTATATATAAAGAATCAAGAAGTATAGACAGCAGTGAAAATAACGTGGGGGACAGAAAAAGGTTAGCTAAAAGGACAGGTTATAGGGTAAAAGTAAGTTTGAGTGGGGCTTTCCTCTTTTATGGGACAAATTCTGGGTAATGGGTCAGTTGGTAAAGTACCCACTTCCGCCAGCTGATTTCAGATTGAGGAAGTTTGCCCATGTGTCTGTAGGACATACGTTCCAAATTATAGATTTCCACCATAACGGAGCACCACCCTTCAAGGGTAGGAACTTTAAGTATATGCCAAAACCTTGTGTTGGCTTTTTTGACCACTATTGCGGATATCAAGAGTATTTGAAGCATCATTTGATCCAAGCCCAGCCCCACTGGTGGGATTGCCAATAAGAGCAATGAAGGAGTGATGGCCCCCAGGCACATGAATATTGCCTCCAGTTCCTGTGATACTACTTGCCAGAAAGGTTGCAGGACTGAGCATAACCAAAAGATGTCAGATGTGTTAGCGGGTGAGTGTCCACGGTCTCTCCAACACACAGCTAGATTCCCCCCGCATACTTGGCCACTATATTGGGTGCTCTGAAGAACTGATAACAACATTTCCAGGAGAATGCTCTCCGATACGTCAATGATGTAAGGCGGTATGCTCTCAGGACAAAATTGTCCCATTCCTCTAGTGTGTGTGATGTGTATAATTCACTGTTCCATTTATTTAAAATAGATAGGATAGTGTCAGCGGAGGTCTCCTGAATTTCTTTGTATGCTCACCCAATAAGATGGGTTAGGGTATTGTCCTGTAAGTAGGCAATAATAATTTGGGTTAGCAAGGAAGGCATTGATGACAGTCTATGGTACGGGATCGGGAGAGTCTTCACATAGGAATGCAACTGAAGATATCTATAGTGATCTGAGGATTGAAGATGGAACATTTTTTGTAGATTAAAAGATGAAACTCCATGCAAGTCCTAGTTTGAAAATAGAACCTTAGGCCTATTCTGGCTTAGTTCCTCATCGCTCCATCCAGAAGGTTCAGCCCATAGTCCCTATCATGGGCCATAGCCCATATAGAATGAGCTTGAGACAATGGGAATAACATATATTTGCAACCACTGATTGAGGGTGGTGGCTGTGTATTGGTAGAAATTGGAGAGGAGGTACATCATGGAGGGTTACCCAACAGATAAGGGTTGTAGTCGTGTAAATCATTTAACACAAATTCTGTTTGCTTCCGGTAAGGTTGGAGGGAGGGGACAATCCAGGTATATACCATACGCAAGTGGGCTGCCCTGGCATAATTAGGTTCGGTAGACTTAGTCCTCCACGGTGTCTTGGGAGTTGAATTGAATACCAAATTTGTGGAACTTTGCCATTCCAGATGAATCTGGAAATAACCTTGTCCCAGGCCCTAAAGTATAATTTATTTGGCATCAAGGGGAGTGTATGTAAACAGTATAAAATATGAGGAAGAATACTTTGACGTATAGCATCAACTTGTTGGAAGAAACCTAGGAATAGTTGGGACCAGCGAGACAGGTCTTCCGTAATTTGTTGCATTATGGGTTCAAAATTGAGAAGTTCTATATGGTCTGGGTTCCAGGTGATTATGATTCCCGGGTAACAGAACTCCGATCTATACCACTTGAAAGGGAACATAGATTTAAGGTGGGGAATAGGGGGCATAGTTATACAAGATTACCTCAGTTTTGGTTGTGCTAAGTTTGTAAGCCGATATCTCCCCAAATTGTTGAAAAATCTCCAATAGCTTGGGTATCGAACTTTCAGGGGAGGTCACTGAGTAATAGGTCATTGGGGAATAGAGATATCTTATATTCTCAGCCTCCTAGTGGGATTCCTATGATTTGGGAGTTCTGTTGTATGGGATGGCTATGGGTTCTATGTACAAGGGAAAAAGAACAGGTGATAAAGGGCAGCCCTGTCTAGTCCCTCATGCCAGATGCCAGTGGGATAGGGTCCGACAGGGATTCATTAAGTTTATGTAAGCCTATGAGGCTATATATATATATATATATATATATATATATATTGTTTTGGAAGACCAGTAATAAATGCTTCCAGAAGACCAGACGCCGACAGAATGGCCCACAGAAAAGGCCAGTCCACCGTATCGAAGGACTTCTCTGCGTCCAAACTCATTAATGCGAGGGGAATTTTATGAGTGGATGCATTGTCTAATAATAGGAATGCTCTTCTCATAGTGTCGTGGGTTTGGTGATTATGTACAAATCCCACTTGGTCAGGATCTATCGAGGACGGGACAAGGTTTTCTAGTTTATGAGCTAGAATAGTCATATAGAGTTTTTAATCAAAATTTAAGTGGGAAGTGTGTCTGTAAGGTGGGGCTTATCTGGGGTCCTTATTAGGTTTCGGGGTGGCTGAAACAACTGCATGGTGTCAGGTGGGTGGGGGAGAGTCTCCATCCGATGGATTGGAAAACCGATACAAGTAGAGGGGTTAGTTCTGCTCGAAATGTTTTATAGCAGTTGACAGTGGTTCTCGTACCTGTCAAACACTACCCTTTCTGACTCCCACCCACCTGTTCTACAACTGCCCACTTCCCCCTACCTCCCACCACCTACTACCTCCCCTTGACAAAGCCTCACCTTGGCTGCTAAAACTGCATTTCTGCACCCCGTCTGAACTGTAACATGATTGTTAAATACTGTACTGCACTGCACTTAATTAGTGCTGCATTAATATGGTTCTCTGCAAGTGTGGTCCTGTTTCTCCTTACTTCTTGTACCCTGCTTAATGTTGTAACTGCACACTAATACCACTTGTTAGTTGATGTCTTTCTGTTCTGCAATGTTTCATCACCTGTAAATGTCTTGTATTCCTTGTTGACTTGGAGCCTTTGTAAACGAGCCCCCGGCTCAAAGGTATTAATCCGAATTTGAAATAAACAGAATTCAGCAGGTTAGCAATCCAGACCTGGGGACTTCTTTGATTTAGCATCTTGAATAGCTTGGTGGATTTCTTCTGCTGAGATAGATGCCTCTAGGCGTTCCGCCGTCTCATCTCCAAGCTTTGGTAATGATAAGCACTTAGATATTCCAAAATTTGTTGGGGGTAGTATCGTGTTCCTTAGCATAGAGATTTTTATAGTATTTGGCCAGAATGGTTCTGATGGCTGAGGAGCATGAAGTGAGCTCACCTGTGTCTGTATCAAACATTTGGGATATATAAGCTCTGGATTTTTGTTTTCTCAATGTTCGAGCTAAGTTACGAGCTCCCCTCGGGCCTCCTTCATAATAGTGGTGTTTGAGATTGCTCCACCCAGGAACCAATTATTTTCTGTAGGTCGTGTTTGACCTGCTTAAACTGAGGCAATATTGATTTATCTCCCTGTTGGTAGAAGGATTGTATGATTGTGAGTTGGTAATTAAGTTCCTTGAATTTGCATTCCCTTTCTTTTTTTTATCAAAGTCAAGTATTTAATAAATTCCCTCCAAAGGACTGTCTAAATGGTGCCCGTAGTATAGCCTGGGGGGATGGTCAGATCCACATTATCTCTTAGAATTTGGGGGATTATATCTTTGGTGAGCTGTATAAATTCCGGATCCTTAAGAAGGGCCAGATTAAGCCACCAGGAAGCATGAGAAGGGGGTTTGCCCGGGTCCAGTTTGGCCCATACTGGAGCATGGTCCGAAAAAAGTATCGGGCCATGTGTGATGCCATGAATGGAGTCAACGTGCTCCGTTGAAGTAAATAGGTAATCCAAACACGTGGAGGTAACAGTTTTATGGAAGCGAAAGGTGTATGCCTGTAGTGACGGGGAAAAAGTGGCACCAGAGATCTATAAAACTCAAATGGGCCAATGTGGCTTGTAAGTACTTTTGCAGCCATGTTGTTCTATGTTGTGGGGCTCTGGTAGAGTCTAGGGCTGGTGAAAGGGTGGCATTGAGATCCCCACCCATAAGCAATTATCATTGTAGTTTGGGCAACAGCTTATTAAAAAAACATTGTGCAAGTTCTTTATCAGATCCGAGAGGGAAGTATACATTTGCTAGGCTAACCTGTGCTGAAGATATCTGACCCTTTACCACAACAAAGCACCCTTTTAGATCTACGTACTGGTCCTGTAAGACAAAATGGGTGTGGCATGAGATTAATATTGCTACACCTCTGCGACAGTCTGATTTGTGTGAGGTGGCTTTTACAGTTGGATAGCCCTTATGTGGAAATGTATCATGTTCCAATTGGGGTAGATGTGTTTCCTGTAGGAACACAATGTCAGTTTTCTCTCGTTTAAGATATAATATTCTTGTTCTTTTTTTTTAACTTATGTTTCTTGATTTTGTAAAGTCAATCAATACAAGCATTCCCCATAGGACAGTATTTAGTAATGGTAAAATATACATTCTGACAGTACATCATCTTTGCATTCCTACACTCAATACATCACTGGGGGGTTAGCTATATTCTTTTTATTACATAAAAATTTAATCATAGACTATTGCTGCCATGAGTGGGGATTTACCAGGATAAGTACAACGTTTCCCTCCTAGCACCCATTTAATAGGCTTATCATCCCCAACCACCTATTTAAGGGCATTAACTCAATACTAAGAGCATTGCTACAGCAATGCACATTCCTGCATTCTTTTGACTTCAATCAACATTAAACTTCGATCATCATTAATATTATTATTATTAAGACTAAACTTGGTCTTAAACTTCCTTTAAACATCTTTTAAACAGTTTGGTAGAGAACCCATGCAAAAACCTAATGAAATAATGGAGCTTCAGCTCAGAGCTTGTAACTGCCACTTCATCTGAGCTATAGCAAGGGCTTAGAAAAACTTGAAAGAGAGCTGCATCAGAGGGATGCTTATCATGATAATGCCTACCGTACCTGGACCTCCACCTAGGATTAATCGATTTATCCTTTTTTTAATTATTATTTATTTATTATACTTTATTCTCCAACCGCCAGCCGCCCAGTACCTTTGCCTGGTCATGGATCTCTGGCTTCCACTTCTAGATTGACCACAACCCTCCGATACCCCCTGGCTTACCCCCCAGGGTGGGGTTGTGGCACCGTACTCCTGCAGTGCCGCAGACAACGGGACAGGTCAGAGGGCTGTCCTGGAAGCTAATTGAAGCTGAGACAGCTTCATCTAGGGTGGCCAGCAGCAGCGTTTTTCCCCGATGTGCGAGGCGAGGGGACATGCAGTATGTCCCATCTGCCTCGCCCCCAAGCAACTAGGCATTGGTGCAATCGGTACACCTAGCCTCCACTAGGTGTCCATATTGCGCCAATCACTCTACCCCCTCCCCTGAAGGAGAGCAGTCATCAGATGCTCAGTCTTTCTCAGATGACCCAGGTCCTTTCCCAATCCCGGGTCACCAGCATCACAGGTAAGCGCCCTGCCCCGGCACCAGCGGGCTGGCTTAATCGATTTATCTTTAACACAACATTTTTAACACCAACTTTTTCCCAGAGGGTTTGTCCATAGCAAAGGTGAGGCAAACATTTTACTCAATGTTCAGTTCTTATCCTCAGCCCTCTCCTTTGCATTCCACAGCCTTCAGAATCCTCAGCCCTCCATACCTTATAGATTTTCTTCCATTTCTGAGTCCGACTCAGAGCCCTGGGCCAAACAGTCCTGCTTGATCTTGGCCAACAACTTTCCGTCTTTCTCTAGATCGGAAAAGTGGAATATTTTGTTCCCATACATCACCTACAAAGTTGCTGGCATCAAAAGCACATGGTGTACTCTGAGCTGTCTTAGCTGGGAGTGTACTCCATCAAATCTTTTGCACCTTTGACGAGTAGCAAAGCTCAAGTCTAGAAAAATGTGTATGGGTGAGTCCTGCCCATTTAAGAGGACTGCGTTTCTTGGTTTCCTGTAATATAATGTCCCATTCCTTGATAGAGCCCATAACTGCCAGAAGTGTGCTGGCCTGTGTAGTTGCTGCTGTGGCCTGAAGATGAACTTCATGAGATGTCACCCAGTAGGGCCGCTGGATTACAACTGGATTGTCCATCTGCAGAAGATGTGGGAGCCACTGTTCCAAAAACCGGCAGACATCTTCCTCTTCTGTAGCCTCCAGTAGACCAAGGATACGAATATGGGACCCCACGCCCCATTTTCCAAATGTTCCAGTCATCTCATTAAGGAGTTCTCCCTAACAAAACCTGCTTTGTCCACTGCCTTGGTCACCCCTTTGGATTCGGTCTCCACCGCCTGCTGTTTCGTTTCAGCCACCAGCATTCTAGCAACAAAGTCATCCATTTTTTTATCTATGGTCTGAATGGCTTCTAACAGACCAGCATTAGATGGCTGATTTGAGTTCGCCACTGGAGGGTATGCATCTTTACTTGTGCCCAGTCGTGTCTCTTTCTGCTTAGCGCCATCACCACCTGCTGCAGTTCTCGGATGACATATGCTTTCTATTATTCTTACTTTAGGTCTGTAGATGATCGGGAAGTTGTGCTGAATTCCCATCTAGCCTTCTCAAGTGAGTTGAACGATTTGTAACATCAAAATATCCCCTGTGTAAAGCAGGATTCACAGAGCTGCAAAAGTATGCTGCATACAGCTTGGCTGCTGGCCATGCCCCATATTCTTGTTCTTTTAATTGGGCTATGGATGCCGTTTCAAACAACATGCAGTCTTGCTGTATTCTGACAATATGCAGCTAGACCGACCAGTTCAACTGCCCCAGAGAACCAAGTGTTAAACTCTATGCAAATGTATAGAACGTTGAGCTCGAGCTTGGTTTTCAAACCACTGTCCTCGGTACGTTCTAGTAACTGATCAGATTCTTTACTCTGCTCACCAGTGAAGACATCTCGGAAATTTCTCCTCGCTGCTTTCGGTCTAGCATAGTTCGATGGCTTATTTCAAACTGCTTTGTTGTTTTATTTCAGTAACGTTCTCAAACCGCTGTCTTCAGTATAGCTCACGTTTCCTAGGTTGGGTAAGTGTTTGGTTTCCGATCGGTTCTGCGACCGTGAGGGGGGCAAACTTCTAAATTTCTCTGTTTATCTAAATTTTCACTGTATTGGGATACCGGTGCAAATTCCTGGCCAGAACCGGGAGCTCTCGGTTCATTTTTGGCTGGCACTAAATCGTTGGCCGGTTCGGACTTTGTCTTCTCTATTACCCAGCCTAACTAAGCCTTCAGGGTAGTTCTCTTTTTCTTCTATTTCTTTATCCTGGCCTAACTAAGCCACTATGGATAAAGTAGCTATTTGATTCTTGCTTAACCGGCCTGACTAAGCCACTGGGTTAAGTTCCAAATTTTAGGGTTATGTCACAGAAACCCAAGGGAAAAAACGGTCCCTCTGGGTTTCAGCGTTGTACTGAGTGTGGGGAGCAATTTGCAAAAGCTGATCCACATTTGGTTTGTTTGTATTGTTTGGGTTTTAACCACTTACAAACAGATTGTGATATTTGTAAGAATTTCCCTCAGTCTACTTTAGACAGGCACCTCGGTAAACTGAAGGAAAGAATGGACAAGTCTGCTGAGTCCGGTTCCGGTTCTACTGAACCTTCTGATCTGACAACCAACCTTTCAAGCCAGGGTAAACTGTCGACGGCTAAACGATGCTCTGAGTTGGCTTCTGAACCCGTACTGTTGAAGAAAGCCAAACACTCCGGTTCGGAACCGCATAAGCAATCGGTCTCAGTTCCAACCGCGGATGAAATAGCAAAGGCCATCCGAATAGTACAGTCTTTGCAATCTGGGTTTGGTGAACCGTCGCAGGTACCGTCTGGGCAGCCAATGGTTCCGGATACCGGTTCAGCTCCTTCAGGACACCTTGATCCTGAGGAGTATTACTTTTCTGAATATAAGGAGGAGGATGAGGAGCAGAATGAAGGGGAGCTCATTGACCCTGAGGTCTCCCCTGACCATCCTCAGTACGAATCCCCTCCTAGGCCTGTCTCTGAGGCTACCTCCCGTTTTGCTTTTATGAGGCAGATGGCTGAGATCCTGCAGCTCTCTGTACAAGAGACCAGGCAGGAGGATGATGAGGAAGAGGATTACAAGGAGATGATGGATCTTCCTGTATCCCAGGGACTTTCGATTCCCATTCATAAGTCCCTAAAGAAGCAGACTTTAAAGATCCTCTAAACCCCTAGTACTGTCCCTCCTTTAGATAAGAAGATGAACAGGAAGTACCTTCTGGCTGGCAATGGCACTGACTTTTTAGCTAGCCATTGTAGCTGTGTAGGGGTAGTTAAAACTGTAGCCTGCGAGAAGGCTGGCGTTCCCCTGGCCTCTCACCCCCCCGACAAGGATTCCAGGAAGGTGGATTCTCTTGCCAAGAAAGGGTACCTGGCATCTTCCTTGCATATCAGGCAAGCTTCCTATATGGCTTATGCCTCCAGGTATCAAAAGTCCCTTTGGGAGGCTGTCAATTAACTAGCTAAAAAGGCCCCTCCTGAATTTTCTGCTGACCTTCAGGAGTTGGTCAATAAGGGGGTACAAGCATCTAAGTCCCAGTTCCACATGGGTGTGGACTCCAGTGATGCAGTTTCTAGGGCTATGGCTTCTGCGTTATCCCTCAGACATTTTTCCTGGCTCAGGTGTACTAACCTGTCCCAGGACACGCAGAATAATGCCATGGATTTTCCCCTTGTCCAGAACTCTCTGTTTGGGGAACAGACTGAGGCATATATGAAGAAAATGAATAAGTACAGAGTGGCATACAGGAGTGCTTCAGCAAAAGAGAAGGCTGCCACTCCTCAGAAGCAGCAGGCCAGAGGCAGGGGCAGACCTTACCCAAGGCCTTTTCACCAGGCCCAAGTTTTTCCCTCTTACCTGCAACCCAGGGGGTTCTTTAGAGGGAGAGGCAGGAGGGGTGCTGGCAGGGCCGCCTCCACCCCCCAGTCTGCTACCCCAGTCAAACAGACACCCTGAAAGCTCTGTTTGGACCACCTCCCCTTATCCTTTTGGGGACAGGCTGACCCACTGTCTCCAGGCTTGGCATGCCATCACTTCAGACAAATGGGTCCTGGAGATAGTGGGTCAGGGATTTGCTCTCACTTTCAAGGTGCCTCCAAAACTGTCAGTGATAATTTTCAGACCTTCCAGCACTGCAGAAACAGCCCAGCTGGAGGCAGAGGTTTCCACACTTCTTCAGTCAAGAGCAGTGGAACCTGTGCCACATCAGTACAGGGGAAAAGGACTGTACTCAGGGTACTTCCTGGCACCAAAGAAAAATGGGGAGTGGCGGCCCATTCTGGATCTCAGATTCCTGAAGAGGCATCTTACAAAGCCAAAATTCAAAATGACAACCCTGGCTACCATTCTACCTACTCTCAAGCAAGGGGATTGGCTGGCATCCCTAGACCTAAAAGATGCTTACTTCCACATCCCCATCAGACAGTCTCACAGAAAATATCTCAGGTTTCGACTGCCTTCAGGCCACTACCAATTCAGAACTATGCCCTTTGGTCTGACATCTGCACTAAAGGTGTTTACAAAATGTCTGGCAGTAGTGGTGGCATTCCTCAGAAGACAAGGGTTTCAGTTTACCCCTATCTAGACGACTGGCTGTTGGTGGGTCAATCCCCCCAGCAGGTCACAGAAGCCCTAAAACTCACTCAGGATACTCTTCACTCCCTGGGGTTTTTGGTAAATCATCAGAAGTCTGTCTTAACCCCAGTACAGATACTAGACTTTATAGGGACAGAGCTGGATACCATTCAGACAAGAGCCTTTTTGCCTTCTGCAAGGGTGTAGGCCCTCATAGAGTTGGCAAAATCCTTTCAGGTTCAAGTTCCTCGTCCAGCGAGGTACTTTTTACAGCTTCTAGGACACATGGCCTCCACCACAGCTGTGGTCCTGGGGGCCAGGTTTCAGATGAGGGACATTCAGTTCCACCTCAGATCCTTCTGGTCTCAAAAAAAAGATTCTCTGTCCAAACTGATTCCAGTGTCTCACACCCTTCTGTTAGCTCTTCAGTGGTGGCAGGAGATGGACAACCTCAGAGTGGGGGTTCCTTTTTTCCCTCTGGTACCCTCTCTGTTGCTGACAATGGATGCTTCTCTCCTGGGCTGGGGTGCCCACCTGGGGGATCACACAGCACATGGTACATGGCTCCCTCAGGAGTCTCTCTTGCACTTCAATCTTCTGGAACTCAGAGCAGTGCTCCTAGCTATTCAGGAGGTTTGCCAGTCTCCTACAGGGCAAGGTGGTACAGGTCAGGACAATCAACACCACCACCATGGATTACATCAACAAGCAGGGGAGAAACAAGATCCTCCCTACTTTGCACAGAATCCATGTAGATTTGGAAGCTGACATATTCTCTCAACATGTCACTGTTAGCAGTTCACTAGCCAGGCAAGAACAATGTACTGATAGATGCTTTCAGCAGAATCAGCCAGGGCCATCACAAATGGACCTTGAACAAGCAGGTTCTTCTTTCAGTATTCAGGAGGTGGGGGTTCCAGAGATAGACATCTTTGCAGCCCCAGACAATCACCAGTTACCTCTGTATTGTTACAGGCCTCCACTCCAGGGCTCACTGGCACTGAATGCTCTCCTTCTGGACTGGTCAAACCAGTTCCTTTATGGTTTTCCTCCCTTTCCTCTGATGGCCAGAGTCCTGGTCAAGTTGAGGTCCCAGTCTGCCACAATGATTCTCATAGCCCCGGACTGGGCCAGACAGCCATGGTATTTGATGCTGTTGTCACTGTCAGTGACCAAACCAATTTCTCTACGCAGGAGGTACAATCTGCTTACATCCTGTCAGGGCAGGATAGTGTACTCCAATCTTCAGTCCCTTCACCTCAGGGCTTGGCTCTTGAGGACCTAGAATATGTGGATTTACAACTGTCTCAACCTGTCCTGGATATCCTGAAAGGTGCCAGAAAGCCTGCTACCAGAAAAACCTATTCCTCTAAATGGAAAAGGTTTTCCATCTGGTGTACACAGAAGGATTTGGATCCTCAGCGGGCTTCAGTACCGCAGCTTCTGGACTATCAGGTCCACCTTCAGTCTCTGCATTTATAGCCATCTACCCTGAAGGTATACCTTTCAGCTGTCTCTGCTTATCTTTCAGCAGAGAAAGCATCTTCGATGGCTGCAGTCCCAATTTTCAAAAAGTTTTTCAAGAGGTTGTTGCATCTTCATCCCCCACATAGGGAACCTACCCCTGCATAGGACCTGAACATATGTATAGGTCTGCTTATACGGCCTCCTTTCGAACCTATGTTTTCTTCAGAACTCAAGTTTCTCACTTGGAAAACTGTTTTTCCTAGTGGTTATCACTTCTGCTAGAAGAATCAGTGAGCTTCAAGCCTTATCTGTGGAGCCCAACTATATTTCACCTCACAGGGACAAGATTGTGCTCCGAACCAACGGGAAATTTCTCCCTAAGGTGGCTTCTGATTTTCATCTGAACCAATCCATTACTTTGCCTGTATTTTTCTCAGATCAGCCTAGTTCAGGTGAATGCAGGCTGCACAGCCTGGATGTTAAATGAGCTATTAGCTGTTACATGGACAGGACAAAAGAGCTAAGGAAAGATTGTTCCCAGCTTTTTCTTACTTATGGGGATGTTAGCCAAGGCAGACCAGCTGCAAAAAGGACTATAGCCAGATGGATTGTGGCCTGTATCCAGTTCTGCTACAGTAAGCTAGGTAAGGACCCACCAGCAGGTCTTAGGGCCCACTCTGCCAGAGGCACTGTGACCTATCTGGCAGCTGCCAGGGAAGTCCCCTTGCTTGAGATATGTAAGGCTGCCACCTGGAAGTCTGTCCATACATTTGCTAAGCATTATAGCCTGGATATTCAGGCAAGGAGTGATGCCAGGTTTGGCACAGCAGTACTGCAGAGCCTATTCCCCAAATAGGTTCTGTGCCCACCTCCTGGGGGCACTGCTTTATAGTCTGCATATTGTCAGAATACAGCAAGACTTCATGTTGTTTGAAGAAAAAATGACTTACCATAGTAATGTTGTTTCTTCTAATGGAGTCTTGCTGTATTCTGACCTCCCACCTACCTCCCCTTCAGAACCTGGGGAAGGGTGGCTCTTCTGCAGGAACTTTATGATTTAAACCATCAGTGGTAATGGTTTTCTCTGGGCATTTGTGACTTGAGTTTTTTTTTATATGCCTTTGGGTTTTGTTTCCTTATGCTGCCCCTGTTGGGGTCCTGTTTAGGCTTAGTTTTGGCCATCAAATACATATTAAATTAGTTTGCTTCATAGAATCTGATCAGTTACTAGAACATACCGAGGACAGTGGTTTGAAAACCGAGCTCAAGCTCAACGTTCTATGCATTTGCATTGAGTTTAACTCTTGGATCTCCGGGGCAGTTGAACCAGTCAGTCCAACTGCATATTGTCAGAATATAGCAAGACTCCATTAGAAGAAACAACATTACTATGGTAAGTAATTTTTTTCTTACATTCCAGGATACATTATGGATAGGAGAGTCATTTCAGTACTTTAGGACTAGGGCATAGTATATATGGGAGGTGGGCCTTCACTCTCACTCTAAAAGTACAGATGCTACTGTTTTGGTCTCTGATGGAGTAGATATGGGGGAGGTGGAGGCCAACCTGCAGACAGATTTTAATGAACTGCAGGCTTGGTTTGCCTCCTCAGGTCTTGTCTGAAATACAAAGAAGACCCAAGCTATGTTATTTGGTTTAAATATAACTAAGAATGGTTTACAAAATGATAAACTATACATAAAAACTGTAAATGGAAACTGTTTGACACAAGTTTTGGCCTGTAACTGCCTAGGGGTGATTGTTGACCATAAATTATCTTTTGAACAACATTTAAATATGGTAATAAAAAAAGTTCACTCTAGGATAGGTGTGCTTAGAAGAATAGTAAACTGTCTGGGTATTAAGGACAGACAGGTTATAGTAAACCAGCTAATAATTCCACTGATTGACTATGGAAGTCATGTATATTCAAGTGCTAATAAAACAGTGCTACATAACCTTGATATGTTAAAATTGGTTAGCAAGGTTTGTATTAAGATGTAAAATTGAGACTCATCATTGTTATATGTATACTAAGTTAAATTGGATCTCTCTAGAGATTAGGAGAAAACAAATTTGGTCTATAAAATCTATAAGACCAGATATCCCATTGGTTTGGCAGAGAGACTTATTCACCCCTCATATCAGTTTAACCTACGTGAAAGTGGAGCTAGAGATTTGATAGTTCCTAAATATAAAAATAGATTTGTAACCTCGACTTTCCAGTATAGAGCTGCCATTACTTGGAATTAACTTTCACTGCCGTTGAAAACCCAGGACCTGACTTTAGCCAAATTTAACTCTGCTATGAAACAAGAAATATGTTTTTGTTGTGAATGTAATAGATGACTTGTATCGCTTGAAGATATTTAAGCGCCATGATATAAAACTATTGTCCTGTATTAAGTAATTTATCATACTGTTAAATGTGCAGTTTTTATTGCTTGTTTACTGTAACTTTGTATTGACATCTAAACAGGTGTACCTTGTAAGAGGGTTACTGTAATCCTAACGGTGTTTGAAGTTGTCTTCATATCCTGTGTAAATAACATTTTACTACTACTATAATTAGGGGAGATAATATTTATGTTGGAAAATTTCACAGATAAATGTGGAAGAGGGGAACAGCTAGTAGAAAGAGGGGAGTAGAGAGAGAGAGAGAGGTTTAGTAACTCCTGATCACCCAGCCATGAACCAGTGGCTGGTAATGTGAATATTATAGTTGTCTTTTAAATCTATCAAGAACTATAAGGTAACTTGTAGGCAACATGATGTTTGGTAATCTTAACTTTTCCTCAGTAACAAAGGAAAAAGACAACACATAAACAAGAAAGAGGTTTGTTCTCTCCTTCCAATAATACTAACTTGTTTCCTAAGCGGGGAGAATCTTTGTTCTCCTGTGGGGAACTGTTGGAATGTCCCTTGGGGGTAAGGCACAGCAACCACTGTGAACCCTGGTAGCCTATTCTACTCTCCTTTACAATTATCCAGCAGCAGAGATATAGGCAAATAAAGCTTGCAGGCTCCTTCAAGCCTTTACACCTCCATTATGTGGTTGGTGGAAGTCAAGGGAGGAGGGGCAGGATCATACTTTAAATTTGAAGCGGATATCCCACACGGTCAAGGGACATTGCCAGAGCATACTCCCTTGACTGTCGCATGAATCAATCAAGTCTTCTCCCTGCCCCAGTCTCCAAGTGAGAACCTAAAAGAGTGCCATGGGGAAACTCCCCCATTGGGGGCTTAACTCAAAGTAAGGCCCCCCCCCCCCAGATATCCTTTGGGGTATTGCAGATCACAGTGACTAAGGCAGTGGGCTTCCTTCCCCGAATGTGTGGACATGTATTCCTTCTATAAGCTCGAATGTGACCTGGGTTTGGTGAATAAAAAACCTTGGTCAATTGAGGAAGTTCAGGATAGAAGGGGGTGCATAATAGAAAAATCTGTTTGGTCCAGAGCATAATGTCTTAGGTTTGCAGAGGCCACTGCTCATAGATTATAGATCTACACTGCAGGACCCAGAGAGATAAGAGGTTGACCACCTCAGCCCCTGAGAACTCCAGGACCTCCCTGGAGAGGAGGGCCAAAAAGCCTGGAACCTATAAATTGTTAAGCACAGGGTACATCTGCATACTGAGGTTCATACTAAGGTACAAGAAGGTGGTTGGCCCATGTGTGCTCCTGTCTGATTACCCATAATAGGAACTATTTCCTTTCAGTATATTGGAGTTTAATTTAATTTTGAACTCATTTATATCCTTCTGGCTAGGATTTCTGCAGGCAGATTATTCCATGGGTTAAGTATTCTTTGTGTATAGAAAGCTTTCATTTTTTTAGTTCGAAAATGTTTGGATCTTAACTGCAACGGGTGTCCTCTAGTTCTTTTCTGATCATTTTTAAATTCCAGATTCAGTTCACCAAACAGCTAATTGTCTTGTATTACATTGTAGCATAGTAACAGATTCCCCCCCTTATTCTTTTAGTCTCTAATGACATCAGGTTTTTCAGTTCCCTTAACCTATTTTTATTTTTTGTAACTCATCTTTATTCAAGAATAAAAATTACGGGTTGAACAGCACTTTCTCTCATCACTTTTTGGAGTTGCAAACTCCCAGTGTGTACATCAACTGATCAGGTTCCCAAGTAGTACAACCACCTATTTCTCCATTTAACTCCTAGGACAATATTATCAAGAATGAAAACTGTCAGTAATACTTAAACAGAATAAACAAGCCTGGATTTCATACAGAGTAAAAACAATCAGAAAAAAAGGCAAAGAAGGCTGAATTTTGCTTTTTCTACCAACTGATAAACTTGGAATATTGAAATAAGTCAGTATTTCATTCATCCCTTCTAAATATATTGCTTTATGTTTTGACATTTAATCTATCAGAGGGAAATGATATTGAGATGTAGGGCTGAGATCCAATAAATTAATCTAAGTGGTAATTAGCATTTGTTAGGCACGAGAAAAAAGAACCTGAAGGGTGAGGAGTATGTGGGTCTGATTTATAATGGTCCCCTGTTGGCCTCTCATTTAGAAGTCCCTTGTAGTTTCCAAAATTAATCATCCGAGTCACTCTGTCCCCCATCATCTACCCAACTAAGCCATGTGGTCCATACCTCCCTCTGTTTCTACTCCCTCAGATGGATCCTCGAGGTGAGACTTTCCATCTCACAAATCTGAGTGACTCTACCATTCCACTCACAGAGGGTGGGTGGTATGGCACTTAACCACTTTAGTGCTGCTGTAAGGAAGATAAGTACCAACTTTCTTTGGGAAGTGGGGAGCTCAACTACCATAGGGGTTCCAAGGACCCATTCTGAAAAATCATTGGGGATAATTATTTGTGTGACCTGCCTCACTGTCTCCCTGACCAAGTGCCAGAACCCCCTTATTATTGGGCAAGTCCAGAAAATATGATAGCGTGATCCCACATTGTCTCCAGCAGAGGGCAGAATATGTTGATAGAAAGTGGTACGTCACCGTTAGTGTCCGAAAGTATCTAATTAAAATTTTCCAAACATATTCTCTCCATCCAGGGGAGGATGTGACCCTCCATCCCACCTTCAATCTCCTTTCCCAGTCTACCTTTGAAATAACCCCAGGCTGCTCCTTTTCCCATGCCTGCCAAATCCTCTCCAGTGAGTCTGGGTCCATATCACACAACACAGAATATAATTCCGATATATATCTCACCTTTCTACTCAGGGTGACTATACCATAAATAAAGTCTTCCCAGGGAGACCTAGGCCTACCAAGTAGCATTTTATGATCTGCACTGTTTATGAAGTGCCTGACTTGCAGAAATCTGAAAAAATCCTTATTATTTAATTGAAATTTCTCCTTCATCTGCTGGAAAGTCATGCAAATGCCCTTGTCTAGGAGTTGTGCAAAATGTGTGAGAACTTTGTTCTCCCATAGCGCATACCCTTTGTCCAACTGAAGGGGGAGAACGTTCAAACGGTACCTAATCAAGGATAGAGGACCTAACGAGGGAGCAGAAGCTAGTTTTCACCTCACCTTGTTTAAAATTTTCAAGGAATGTTTAACCCATGGATTACTGATTTTACTGTGGAGTGGGTCAGCCAAGTCAGCACATGCCAAAGTAAAGCAGGGTTTTAAATAATTGATTAGCAGTTTTCTTCTTGAGACAATACTAACTATACAGAATGCATTTACAGTATATAGGTTTTCTAGAAGTGTTATGTTTGTTAAAAACAGTGATGCAAGTGCTATGCATTTTCACAATGTTTTAGAACTTTTATGAGTAAAACGCTAATCAATTTTTAGAGTTAAATAAAACCCTGCAAAGAGTGGTTGGGGGAATCGTGCCCCATTCTCAATTTCATACCACCCCGATTCTTGGCACTGTTTAGCCCAGGTGCAAATTGCCCCAATTTAGCTTGCCAAATAGTATTTCTGCATGTCTGGCATGCCCAGCCCACCCTGGGTCACCCTTAACCTGATTTGATATGGTTTTGTTTTCAAGCTATACATCATTTTTGTGTCTCTCTACCCTTTCAATTTTGTTTATAGCCCCTATGGTAATAGGGCTCCATACTGGGCTCCCATAGTCCAAGATTGGCCTAACGTAAGTTCTGTATGATGGCATGATCACTTTGTTACTTCTACTTTTGAAATTTCTTTTAATGGTCCTGATTAGCTTTTTTGCTTTAGAATTCTGTGCCTCGCGACTGGATGAGCTTGTCAAACTCTGGTTTATTGTTATTCCAAGATCTCTGTCTCTCTTCTAATGATTCTCTGAGAGGGAGTCCATCCAGAATGTACGTGGTCTTTTGTGGTTGGTTACCTAGGTGAATGAGACAACACTCATCCCAGTTTAAACTCATTCCCCTTGTTTCTGTCCATTGTACGATATTGTTTAAACTGTTCTGTAGTACTGTTTTGTCCTTTTGGGTTTTGACCACCCTTGCCATCTTTGTGTTATCTTCGTATTTACAGATCCAGCTTGAGTCATACCTCCCCATGTCTGCAATGAATATCTGAAACAGCAAAAGTCCCAAAACCGAGCCCTGTGGCACCCCACTAGTGACCTCCCTGGAGTCAGAAAAATATCCTCTTATGCACACTCTCTGGGTTCTGTTACTGAGCCAACTTTGCGTCCACTGAACTATCCTAGTGTCAACTTTAAATTCGATCAGTTTTTCTACTATTGCTCCATGTGATACAGCGTCAAAGACCTTTGAAAAAATCAAGATATAAACAATCAACAGGCATTCCTTTATCTAAAGATTCTGATACTTTCTCATAGAAACACAATACATTTGTTACACAGGACCTAGTTCTGGTAAAACCGTGTTGCTCTGTATCCTGAGAGCCATATTATTTTTGGTGTGCTTCTATCATTATCTTTAATGATGGATTCAAGCAACTTCCCAGGGACCGAGGTCAGACTTATGGGCCTATAATTTTTGCAGTCTGCCTTGTTATCCTTTTTGTGTATTGGAATCATCGTAGCTGTTAGCCAATCTGATGGGATTTCATTTTTGTGTAGTGATGTAGTGAATATCTTCTTGCAATGGCTTGGATTCGTAGGGTATTAGGAACTTTAGTAATCTAGGAGATACATTATCAGAGCCAGCAGAATTAGTGTTTTTTCAGTTTTTTGATTTTGTTATTGATGTCCTCCTCCTTTATTCCTAATGTCCCCTCGTGGTTGGTTTCTATCTTTCCATTAAATGTTTTTCTAGGAGAAAAAAACGATGCAAAACATTTGTTAAATACTTCGGCCATCTCCTTTGGGTCAGTTATTACCTGATTTTCCTCTGTAATAGAACAAAAGCCACTATTTGAATTTCTTTGAGAATTAATATATGCATAGAATGCCCTCAAATTGTCCTTATTTTTGTTTGTTGCCAAGCTCTTCTCAATTCTCTGTTTGCTTTTCTTTATTTTTTGTTTACATTTTTTGGTAGTTGCTTGTATTTTATCCAGTTTTCCTCTGTTGTGTTTGAATATTTATTGTAGAGTTTCTTCTTTTTTTGTTGAACAACTTTAAGCTATTGGTGAGCCATCCAGGTTTGATATCCCTATTGTTACATTTCTTTGTCTTTTTATATGTGTCACATATTTTGAATATTTCTCTTTTGAAAATGTCCTGCATTTCTTTAGTATTTTTATTCTCTAATAGGGTGTCTCATTGTAGCTTTTTTCGGTCCTCTCTAATGTAAGTCATATTCGCCGTGTTGTAGTTATACACTTCCCTGCACCCTTTATGTAATGGAATACATTCTTAGTATGAGAAATAAATACTGTTATGGTCACTAGTTCCAAGTGGTGCATCAACTTCACAGTCTGTGTTTGCAGTGATCCTTCTCTGCTAATGATGTTTGTTTACTTCTGATTTGTTTTTGATGTATGTATGCAAAACCAGGAAATCTAATAAAAAACTATTAACTGAAAAAAAACTTCACAGTCTGTGATGTTCACTTAATTGCTGCTTAATACGATATCTAATGTTTTTGTTCCCTGAGTTGGTATATGTATGTGTTGTTTAAAGCCTAGTTGTTCAGTAACCTGTAAGAATTCTTTACTCTGATGTTTAATACCTACATTGATATCCAGTTGACATCATTAAAATTTCAGTCTCCTAAGAATATTACTCCCCCAATTCTCACGCCTTCTCAAGTTCCATGCCTATGGCTATTGTTAACTCATTATGTACATTGGGCGACCTGTAGTATAAGCCCATTGTAATATTTTAACCCCTTTTATTTATAAGTTTTATCCCAAAAGTCTCACTTGTGCTGTTTGTCTGTTTGTATGTAGTCTGAATTACCCTTACTGGACACTAGAGGGCATAAGAACCACAAGTATAAATGGAGCGTCTACAGAAGAACACGTCCCTTCAGGTCTAGTTCTTGTTAACAATAACTTGGTAAAGACCGTAAACGATTCCCTGGATTCTCCATTATTGATTTATGACCCACTGCAACTTGAATGGAATATGCCTCACATAAGTGACTCCCTCCTTAATATGGAGGTAATACACACTGGTACTACAATGCACAGCTTCATGTCAGCTACTGTGGTTTACACCTAATGCAGTAGCTCTTGCCATGTATCTCCACCCCAGGATTTGGTGGTGCGAATGTGAGTAGGGTCTGAAAAAGGGGGTTGGTCACTGCCTCCATTCCACTGGCCAGCTATGGGGGAGCGAGCCTCGATCATTCTCCAAGTGAGGCCCCCCAAAGCGACAGGTGCATGGGAACATGCCTTTTCTTAATGCAAGCAAGCTCTGACTCACGCCCCTAAAATGTTGCTAACCCCAGGTTTGTGGGGTAGTAGTCACTGCAAGGCGGGCTCATTCACCAGCCAGGTTTCACCTGGAACCCTTAGTACATATATAATAGGTTTGGCATCTGCAGTCCTCTATGTGATCCTGGACGCATGGTGATAGCTATAGGGTTTCTGTGTAGAGATCTCAGTTGTGAAAGCTACCAATAAACCAGAGAGAGTGTACATTATCAGGATCTCAACGTTATGTTCTATGATGTTCCCTCGGGAGGGTTGGTCCTTCTGTGATTGAAGACCATAAAGAAACCCACCTTCTATCCATCCTTCCCAAATAAGAAAATGTTTGGGCCTATGCTTTCTGCAAATAAATCCCTTGTCAGAATGCCCTTTGGATCATAGGTCCCACTGTAAGGTGACACAAAAGAGCTATCTTTTTATTTACATTCCCAGTCCCCATTATGGCAGGCAAGACGCCATCACCACATGAGGAGGGCAGACATACAGTGGTTCGGAATGTGTTGTATCTGAGTGATCGTGGAATGAAAAGCCGTAATTTTGATTGAAGGGGGGAGTGGTGAGGAGCATGGGGCACCTGCATCTTACATCCAACAGGTAAACAACTAAGATGGTGTTATTCTGCTCCCAGAAACCATGGCCGATTTTAGGCACCAGCAAACCCTGCAATCGCTGGTAGCCCCCTGCTTATGGGGGGCCCCAACTAGAACAGTTTACCTTAATTATTTTAAATCTTTTTTTCTTATTATCATCTTAAAACAGCAACAAAGGACTGTGCAGATTTTGATGTGGGATTACGACTTCATGAAAAGCCTTACTGAGCTATGACCCAGGCAATAAGAGGCAGATGGGTAACAATGGATATGAGAAAATGAACAGTATGCGCTGACGCTGCAGTCTCTCTCTACATTTTTTTTTAAGATGCCACTAGTACTGAAAATACAATAAAATGATGTGTGTATTGGTTACAAACATATGGGGTGATGGTTGGCCAAGTAGGGGAGCCCCCATGACTTCATTAATCTGCTGGGGGCCCCCAAAGCCCTAAAGCCGGCCCTGCCAGAAACCAGAATGGAACAAATGATCTGTGCCTGTACCAAATGAGTATGACTTTACTAAATTATAACATTTCCCCCCCCAGACAAACCATATTCTTGAGAACATATTTCACATAATACAGCGACACAGAAGCATTGATTTGTGGTTAATTTTATAGCTCCCAGTTCTGGGCAAACATAAGGTGCTAATAAATGGAATCTGGGCATTGCAGATTGAAAGACTGCTGTTGTATGGGGGGGGGCGGGGAGTGTACGGGACACCTTCTTCTAAAATCAAGCAGCTTAACCCAGAAAGTGTAGTGGTTCTGCCCCATACTGCCAAACTACAACAGTTATTCCTAGCCTGTACCAAATTGGTGCCACTTTTTAAAGGTGAAATCTCCCCCTCCCCCCTCATATATACAATATTCCCTCAGACAGTTGGACATTTATTGTAAGCGTCTCACATTAGGAGCACATCTTTACTCCCTATCCTCAGCCTGGGTCAGCAAAAGTACGGTAATAAAAGTTAAGAAATATGCTCGGGACCTTCCCGAGAGGTCCTTGCCACTTGCCTGAGTCACGCACTTGAAGGAAGGAAAATCTTAAAAAGTGTGGCAGGGAAAGATCACTATCCCTGATGGCAGGCTATGTTCAATCGGAAATACTACTTAGCTTAAACATCCAACCTGCTGGTCAGAAACTAAAGACATTGCCCATCAGGGTAGTTCCATGTAGAAGTGAAAGACGAGGGTTTTCTGCAGCCCCCCTTCAGGATGTGTTAGGCCTAAAGGATTGTAAAAGCTACCATGCTTCTGCCAGAGTCGCAAGGCCCTGCTTCCTTTGATCCACTCCTGAGGATGACACGGCCCAAATGTTGCCTCAAAGATCGGACAAGCTCTTGGTGCTCAGATGGTTTTGGAGGGAGAGAAATCTCCATGCCTTGCCCTGATAGCTCCTTAACTGCTTCTGCGGGTGTGAAGAACCTTTTTGACCCTTCAGGAAACATGAGCATGTGGCGGGCTGGGTACATGGTCTGAAATCAGAGCTTTTGAGAGCAGAGTACTTTTAATATAGGTGAATACACTCTTTGACTTGTGGTAACAGCTGTAAAGTAGTCATTGTGAAAATACAACAGCTGGTTTTGAAACATTAGCTGTCTCATTCGCCAGGCTCTTAGGGGGATGTCTTGCTTTGTGGTAAAATTTAAGAATCGGATAATCACCAATTGGGGCTGATCATTCACATGTTGCAGCTTGGGTCGGAGAGCATGGTGCGCTCTTTCAATGTCCAAAGGGTACTCGGGGTCTAACTGCAATAGCTCCTGCAGTAATCCCTTGCTGTAAGCCCCCATATCTCAGCCCTCAACATCTTCGGGCAACCTGTAAATCCTTAAGTTATTTTGTTGGGACCTGTTTTCCAGGTCCTCGCACTCCTGGATTGTGTGTATCACCAATCTTTCCAATCTGTCAGTCCTTGAGTCAGCTGCCCCCACATGTGCTTCCAGGGTTTGTATTTTAGTTTTGATTTTGGAAATGTCCTCCTTGAGCTCTGTTTTGAATGAGCGAACCTCAGCTTGAAAGTCCTTGAGCTCTGCTAGAATTGTTGCATTTGAGGGTTGCTGCTGTGTAGTTCCTGCCTGAGAGGCCATGTCTTGGTTTGGTGAGACGGGCGGCTGGCAGGTCGGGGGTGATTTTTCCATTTCTGCTGTCTCAGTTGCTGCTGGAGTTTTCCTCCTCCTGCCCATTTACTGCTGTAAGCTCCAAAGCAAGTATCATTTTGTAAGTAAAATGCTGTTTGGTTCAGTTTGTCGAGCTTTGGTTAGAGGGTAAGACAGGGGCCGATGTAACCCCGTTACATTTCTTCTGCTGCCAGAACCGGAAATCCAGTAATTTTCTTTTCTGTTTTTAGGAGGGCTGATTTCCACAAAATGGGTGAAGTACTTAAACAGTGCCTGGCTAGCTTTAGTGAAGTTATGGACACAGACCAGAAATAGACTGTGATCATGGAAGGCATCACAGCAGCAACTGAAACCTATCTTAAGCAGAAGAGCAAGAAATCTAAGCCTAAGAGACTGCTTTGGTTTACAGTGGAGGTGGGCAAGGCAGTGAAAGAGAAGATGGCCTTAAGAGAGACAGGAGGGATATGATTGAGGGCTTCAAGTATCTGAAAGGGGTAAATAGGGTATGCCTACAGGGGGTCTTACAGAGGAAAGTGGGAGGGGCCACCAGGGGGCATGGTTGGAGGCTGGAGGGAGACTTAGGGAGGGGAAGGAGAAAGCGATACTTCACTGAGAGGGTGGTGGAACCATGGAATGCCCTGCCTGAGGAACTGGTGGAGGCATCTATGGTGGAAGGGTTCAAAAGAGGCTGGGATAGGTACAGGAAGGGGATGAAGAGGAGGGCTACCTGTTTGGGGCCGGGGGAACCTGGCTGGGGAAGGGGTTGGGGAGAGAAGTCAGAAGGATGGATGTGGTGCCCATTAAGGGTACTGACTATCAAGCAGACTCTATAGACCATGGGGCCTACTCTGCTGGCATTTTAGTATGTTAGTATGTCCCAAAAGAAGGAGGAGGAGGATAGGGAAGTCTACTTGGGTAGGCAAAAGGGGCTAGTAAGATGGTTAGGCAGGCCAAGGCAATGAAAGAATTGCAAAGTGCAGAAAGAATCAAGGAAGGGGACAAGGTCTTCAATTACATTAGGGGAAAAAAGGGTAATGAAGGAGGGCATTGTTAAACTAAAAAGGGAGACTGGGGTTAGAGGGCAATAAAGAAAAGGCAGACGTATTGAAGGAATATTTCTGCAGTGTCTTTATGAAGGAGAAGGAAGGGTCAGTGCCCCCAGAGAAAGATGGGAATAGGGAGGTAGAAGAGAAGATCATAGTGGGCAGAGACCTGAAGGGGCTCAAAACAGTAAATGTGGACAATTCCCCCAGGGTACTGAACAAATTGGTGGCAGAACTGGTAAGTCCACTGACACAACTGTTCAACATTCTCTAGATACACATGTGGTGTCCCAGGAATGGAGAACTACAAATGTAGTGCTGCTGCATAAGACCGTACCAAGAGATGACCCATGAAAATATAGACCTATTAGTCTGGCCTCTGTAGTTGGCAACCTGATGGCATCCTGAAAGAATGACTGGTTCAAGTTCCTTTTTTGTTATATATGTATTTGGTCTTTATGCCCCCTTACCCTCCCCACCTACTGCCTTTCTTCGGAGAGCCCTAGGCTGTGCACGTTCCTATAGCTCTGCCCCGGGTAACTCCTCCAGGATACTAGTGGACCATCCCCCATCCTACCACGGTTTGCCCCCCCAGGGAGGGAGTGTGCATCAGGTGGTCCGACCGGCCCCCAAGCAGCCTGATTATGGAGTCTTGGGACAACTGGGTCCTGTCTACAGGCAGCTGGTGCGGGTGTTTTCCTGCTTTTCTGGTTCCACCCAATGGACTTTGGCACTTGTAGGAATCCAAGGAGGTGGGGCACGTTGAGACTTGCTGTCACTCCGGATCCCGGCCGACGTGCCCCCACCCTGATTCCTACTGTCCTGCTGTACCTCCACCCATGGTCACCCAGGCAGCGGTAAAGTGGTGGAACATGCAGCCCACCCTCCTCAGAGGAGGAGAGCAGCCTGTCAGGTGCTCAGTCCTCCTCCCCCTGGCCGGCCCACCAACAACTGAAGATCGCTCCTGATCCCGGGTCACTGGCATCGCCAGCGGTAGTGCTACCGCTGCACCAGTGGGCCAGCCACTGGTTGAATTACTTGAGCTAAATAGGCTTCAGGATGAGTGACAGCATAGGTTTATTGTAGGGAGGTCATGCCAGACCAACTTGATCAACTTCTTTGTGTGATATAGGCAGTATGACGGGCCAGAAAGTAGACTTTAAAGCACCGGAAATCCCTCACTGTGCTTAAAAACTGCAGTCATTCCCCTGGAATGAGCTGTCCTGGAGCCTGAAATTGTATGCTAATCATGGAATCTTAGAGTTAAATTCAAAACTCTGCTGTGTGGTCACGCTCACCTCTTCCTTCTAACATCAGATTTATTTCTCCGCCTGAAGGAAGACGTCACTCCAAAGCCACCTCTCCTATTTCAGAGCCATATATGGTTTATTTATTGTATTTACTTACTTCAGTTGTAGTTTAGTTTTAAATAACTCTGCGTTAGGGTGTTTTTTGTTGTGATTGTCATATTTGCTGTTTTCTCCGGTTCCACTTCGGTTCTCAGGAACCGGAGAAAGGCCTGTTGGGTGTGGTTCTTGCTTTTCAGGAACTGCTTTACTTAAAAAAAAAAAGAAAAACTACTTTTTAGTATTTAAAAAACCACTTAGCGGTTCCTTGTTTTCTTGGTCCCAGTTCCTTTTTTAGCAGAACAGACACACTACTGGGCTTATTTTTTTCTATTTAATCTTTTCTACAGCACTCCTCCTTTTACCAAGGAACTGAATCAGATTTTATTATTTTTTGGCATACTGGGAACAGCAATCCTCTCAGTCATCCATGTTTGGAATGACTGACAGACTCAAAAAGAGGACAAGGTCTACAGGCTTTAAAAACTGAAAAAACTGTTTTCAACTCCTGGCTAAGTCAGACTGCCTTCGAGTTGTAATTGAGGTGCCTGGATCCAGAGCTGCATTTTGTCAGTTGTGAACTTTGTATTAAGTTTTTTCTTAAAACAAAAAAGAAAAAGGCTAAAAAATGTGAAGACCTTATGGCTTCTCAATCTGCCTCCATGTCACCTAAAGGCTCTGAAGAGGGTCCAGTCTCTCAGAGTAAGCAGAATGATAAGGCTGCTGAAGATGGTTCAGAGAGCAGGGTGTCCAAATGAGAACCCTTAACCTAGCAAAATAAAAACGCCTCTGAGCAGACACTTGATTTGGTGTCTGCTAAGAATAAACAAACAAACAAAAAAAAGCATGTCACTGCCCCCGAAAAAGGAAAGGAGATGCCAGTGGACAAAATAAAAGGCCCTCAATAGGGGATACAACTAAGGCATGGCAGTTCCTTCAGGCTTTTGAGGCTATGGGTAGCTTTATTAGCCTGCCTGCCCCCCTCCTCCCAGGCTCCAGTACCAGTTCCAGAGCCTGTAGTGGAGGCAGCTTAATTTTACTATGAGGAGGAGAAAAGACAGCCGATAGAGCCTGATGGTTCTCCTGAACAAGGGTTTGGTTCCCCTCCTTGTCCTTCAGATGACTACACCTTTGTGAAACAAATGGTCAGCACTTAATTTCTCATTGCAGGAGTCTGCTGAAGATGAGGTGGAGTTTTTAGACACGATGAGCTTAAAACCCACAAACAGGCTGCTTTTGCCCATCCACAAATCTCTCAAGGCCACTTCCAAGGTGTGGTCAGCTCCCACTTCAGCTGTTGGCACTGACAAGAAAATAGAAAAGAAATATCCTGTGGACAAGCAGAGCACTGAGTAGCTGTACTCCCACCCTGATCATGAGGGAGTGGTCCAGACTGCCACCTGTGATAAGGCCAAGATACCCCTTTCTGCCAATCCTCTGAAAAAGGATTCCAGGAAGCTGTACAGTATGGGGAAAAAAGTCTGTACCTCAGCTTTCCTGCTTTTAAGGCAGGCAGCAAACATGGACTACACAGCTCAATATCAAAAGGCCCTATGGAGTTCCATTCTGACAATGAGCAAGAAAGCTGCTGTTGACTTGGCACAGAATCTGGCAGATACAGCAAAGATCACCATGGATGACACCAAGTACCAGTTCCAAATGGCAGTGGATACCTGTGACACTGCTTCTAGGGTCATGGCACATGCAGTGCCCTAAGAAGGTTAGCTTAACTCAGGACTACAATCCTTTCTCAGGACACTCAAACAAAAGCAATGAATTTCCCTTGTGAGGGAAATTCTTTGTTTAGTGACAAGACAGAGGCTTACATGAAAAAGGTGGATGAGTACAAGACCATCTATAAGAGCAATACTGAGAAGGAGAAAGCCTCTGCTACCCCCAGACCTTATAGAAGTGGAGGTAAGGGTTCCTACCCCCATGCTTACATTACTTATGACTTTGCCCGCAAGAGAGAATTCTGCAGAGGTAGAGACAGAAGGGGTCCAAGGCGTGAGGATGCCACACCAGCCCCCAAAGCCCAGGTGAAACAGAACCCCTGACAAGTCTGCATCAGTTGCCCAGCCACTGCCAGTGGGTGGAAGGCTGATTCACTATTTTCAGGCAAGGGAAAGTATCAACACAGATAGGTGGGTCCTGGAAATAGTGAGGCAAGTTTGCCATTCAAAAAATTTCCAAGACTGCAGGGTCACAAAACTTTCATCTCTCAAACTCCAACAGAAAAACTGCATGAACTGGAGGTAAAACAGCTGCTGCAAACAAATGCATTGGAGACACCCCCTCTCCCCCGGGAAAGGGCTTTACTCCAGATACTTCCTGACCCATAAGAAAAATGGGGAGTGGTGACCCATTCTAGACCTGAGATACCTGAACAAACACTTAAAAAAGAAAAAGTTCAAGATGGTAACACTAGGCTGAGTAATTCCATCACTGCAACAAGGAGATTGGCTAGGGTCACTGGCTCTGAAGACGCCTACTTTCACATTCCAGTCGGGGCCACTCACAGAAAGTACCTCAGATTCAGGGTAGAGAACTGTCATTATCAGTTTGCAGCTCTTCCCTTGGCCTATCCTCATCATCCAGAGTGTTCAGAAAGAGCCTAGCCATAGTGGCAGAACATTTGAGGTGGCAAGGGGTGGTGGTCTTTCCCTACCTAGATTACTAACTGGTATCAGGAAAGTCCCACCAGGAGGCCAAGTCCTCCTTGCTCCTCACTCAACACATCCTGGAGGACCTAGGCTTCCTGATAAATGGCCAAAAGTCCCAAATAGAACCAGTTCAGTCCTGGACTTTATAGGTGCGCAGTTGGATACCTACCAAGGGAAGGCACTCCTTCCTCGGGAAAGGGTGGTAAACTGATAGCTCTTGCAAAATCCTTCAAAACAGATCAGCCCAGGTCTGCCATGGATTTTCTCCAGTTGTTGGGGCACATGGCTTCTTCCACTGCAGTAGTACCAGGTGCCAGATTCCAAATGAGGGATATCCAGTACCACCTCAGAAGCCATTGGTCCGAAAGGTGGGACCCACTATTGAAGCTAGTGTCTGTCACAAGGTGTCTGATAAGAGAACTAGAGTGGTGGCAGGAAGAAGACAAACTCAGAGAGGGAGCCCCCTTCCTCCAGAAATCACTCTTGGTTATTCTCGCCATAGATGCCTCCCTCCTAGGTTGGGACACCCACCTGGAGGACCTCACTGTAAGTGGTGTGTGGAGCCCACATGAATCTTGGGAGTACATAAACCTCCTGGTGCTCAGGGCAGTGTTCCTGTCAATGCAAGCTTTCTCCTTCTACATTATGGGTCAGTCTGTCTAAACCAGGACAGACAATACCACTATCATGTACTATATAAACAAGCAGGGAGGAACAAGATCTTCAAGGCTATGCACAGAAGCAATGAAGATCTGGAACCTGGCAAACTCCCTGGAGGTACAGCTATTGGCAGTACACCTGCCAAGGAAAGACTATGTCTTGGCAGATTCCCTGAGCAGAATCAGACAGGAAAATCACAAATGGATTCTGAACAAACAGGTGCTGGCTACAGTGTTCAGAAGGTGGGGTACACCAGAGATAGATCTGTTCTGTTGCAGGTTCCCCTTGATGGTACAGTCCCAGAGGATGCCCTTAGTCCTCGACTGGACAGGGAAGTTTCTTTATGCCTTCCCTCTGTTCCCACTCTTACTAGGAGTGCTCATGAAACTGAGAAGAGAGTATGCAACAATAATCCTAATAGCTTCAGACTGGGCCAGGCAGACTTGGTATTCACGCCTGTCCCTCTCCATCAGAAATGCCCCATCACCCTTCCCCTTAGATAAAAATCTGCTGACCTTATCTCAGTGCAGGATAATGTACCCAGATCAGAGAACTCTGCGTCTCAGAGCATGGTGCCTGAAAAGTTAAGAGTTCTCTACACTTAACCTGTCTGGCTGTGTACAAACTAGACTTTTTAAAATGTTTTAACAGGGTTAAAACGTTTTAAAAAGCAGTAACACTGTGTGTGTCCACATCTGCCACGGTTTGTAAGCATGTTTAAGAACCATCATGCTTAAATCCTGCTAGCAACCAAGGCTTAAACACGCTTACAAGGATAAAAAGTTTTACCTGATAATACAGACAAGCGAGCATTCCGTGCTTGTGTCTGCAGAAACCGGAGAACCGTGCCAGCAAACCAGACAGAAAACCATGATGTGGGCGCAAGGCAAAATGGAATTCAACACTCTACCAGAATACCAGAGTGAGTTCAAAAATGTGTCACATTCCATTTTAAAACTCGGTAATCTAGTGTGTACACAGCCTCTGAGAAGGTTTTGGATGTGTTTAAAGTTGCCAGAAAGTCAGCAACAAGGAAATCCTATGTCTCAAAGTGGAAAAGATTTTCCCTGTGATGCTCCTCTAGGCAGCTCAGCCCCTTTCAGGCAGGTCTCCCTGCAATATTGGACTACCTGGTTCACCTTTAGTCCCTGGGTCTCAAGCCTTCAACCCTGAAGGTGCATTTGGCAACAGTGTCAGCATATGCTACAGCTGGCAAAGACAGATCAGTGACCTCACAGCCCATTTTCAAAAAGTTCTTTGAAGGCCTTAATCATCTGTACCCTACAGTAAGGGATCCTGTCCCACCATGTGACCTGAATCTGTGCATTGCCCAGCTGATGGAGGCTCCTTTCGAGCCTATGTCAACTGCTGATTTCAAGTATGTCACCTAGAAAGCAGTTTTCAAACACCATGAAGTCTTGCTTATATTAGGACCTTTGCAGTATGCCCCTGGCTTTTGACTGCCCCGGAGATGAAATAGTTAACTCCAGAGAAATCTGGAGTTCCACATCGCGAGGGCGCTTATTGAAAGCTCTATCTGGGTTGTTTGAACCCAAACTGTCAGATTCTTTACTCCTTTCACTGAACAGGCGCTCGGAGAACAGCTCCTTCATTTCGTTCGTTTTGCGGTTTAAAGTATTTTTATCGGTTCATTTAACCGAGAAAGTGTTTAAATTACCGCGGTTTTCCGCTTAAAGCTCTATCTGGTAAACCGTAAGTAAAATAATTTTAGTCTGTGGGAAACTCATTATCGGTTCGCTTCTGAACTGATCAGTTTGCTTTAAAATTGTTTTCTTTGCATTTAGAGTGAGGTATCTGTTCTTATCGGTCCTAAAACCTGCAATTAAAAGTGTTTTTTCAAATACCGTGACACGGTTAGGGACCGATAAGGGTGTCTTGTCTGGCAAGGCCTGAAACAAAGGACAAGTTTGGTTAGGCTGGCATTATGTCGAGAAACCCAAAGAAAAACCGGGCCCACTGGGTTTCAACACTGTGATGTCTGTGGGGAAGCCTTTGCCAAGGCTGACCCACACACCACTTGTGTCTATTGTCTGGGGGCTGACCACCTCCTGTCAGACTGCCAGATATGTAAGAATTTCCCTGCAGCCACCCTGGAAAAGAGATTGGGCAGGCTCAGGGAACGAGAGGCCAAAAAGTCCGCTGACCCGGATGGCCAGCCCGGCCCAGCTACGGCTGGACCAGAGGGAGTGCCCTCTGACCAGGGCCATACTTCCTCGGGCAAAAGAAAGGCTGGTCCTGAGGAACCAGTCAAAGCAAAAAGGACAAAGAAATCAGCTAGTGTGGAGTCCAGTTTTGTCTCTCCTTCTGCTGTAGAAATAGCTAAAGCCATACAGATTGTCCAGTCTTTGTCTCAGGGACTTGTTGAACCCTCTCTGGTTGGAAAAAGGGGGTCTCGTTCAGGTCCAGTGGTTCAGGATTATGATGTTGGGGATTTTTATGAACCACAGGAGGGGGAGGAAGATTTTGATGATTGTAATTGTGATTGGGAAGGTCTGGAAGTGCCAATAGAACTGGACATTTCTCCAGACAGACCCTTTGAGTCTCCCCTTTATTGTCTGGTCCCCATCTCATTTCAGATTTTATAAGAAAGTAGCAGAAACTCTCCAGCTCCTTAGAAGAGGCTGTGGATGAGCAAGAGAGCCTGACTATGTGGAAATGATGGATATTCCAGAGGCTAGAAGGTTGTCTATTCCTTTACATAAGTCATTTAGGAGAAACCACTAAGATTTTAAAATCCTTTTCTGTCCCTCCTGTAGATAAAAATGGACAGAAGGTATACGTTGTCAGGCCCTAATACAGACTTCCTTACTGAACAGTGTAGTCATGTAGGTGTGGTGCAAGCTGCAGCCTGTGACAAGGCTAATATTCCCCTGGCTTCACATCCTCCTGATAAGGATTCCAGGAAGATTGATGCCATGGCGAAAAAACAGTATGTGGCAGCTTCTTTGGGACTCAGACAGGTTAATTATATGGCTTATGTGGCTAGATATCAGAAATCTAGATGGGACACTATATTGCAGTTGGCCAAGCAGGCCCATGGCCAGCTGGCTAGTGAGTTGGAACAGGTGGCTGCTGATGGCATTGAAGCCTCTAAAGTTCAATTTCATGCTGCTGTTGATGTTAATGATGTTTCCTCTAGGGTCATGGCCACTTCTGTAGCTCTCCTTAGGTTGGCATGCTCAGATGCACTAATCTGTCCCAAGATACCCAGTCAAAGGCTATAGATTTTCCTGTTATAGGAAATTCTCTGTTTGGAGAACAAACAGAAAATTACATGAAAAAGATGAATGAATACAGAACTACTTACAAAAGTGCCCAAGCTAAGGAAAGGCATGCCACTCAACATAGGCATGCCCCCAGGGGTAGGGGCAGGCCTTACAATAGGCCTTTTTACCAATTCCAGGCTTCTTCTGCTTTTGCACAGAGAGGATTTTTCAGAGGCAGAGGCAGACGGGGCACAGGCAGGCCCTCTCCCCAACCTAAAGCTGCTCCTGCCAAGCAGGCACCCTGACGGGGTGTCTGGGGCCGACTCTCCTGTACCGGTGGGGGGCAGACTGGCTTATTTCTGCCAGAACTGGTTGTCCCTAACCTCGGACAAATGGGTTCTGGAGGTGGTAAGCCAAGGCTTGGTTCTCAGTTTCAAACAGTTTCCCAAGATGAGAGCCAGGCACTTCCCCTCAAGTCTTTTAGAAACCCTCGCACTAGAAGTGGAGGTTTCCTCTCTTTTGGACTGCAAAGCAGTGGAAAGGTTCCCCCCTTGCCACCAGAGCAAGGGTCTTTACTCAAGGTACTTCCTGACCCCAAAAAAGACAGGAGACTGGCGGCCCATCTTGGATTTAAGATTTCTGAACAAGCATCTTGTAAAACCAAAGTTCAAAATGCTGACTTTAGCTAATGATTTTGCCATCCTTGAGGCCAGGGGACTGGCTAGCTTCCTGGACCTCAAGGCCTACTTCCATATTCTAATCAGGGCCTCTCACGAAAGTACCTCAGGTTGAACTGCCTCGGGCCACTACCAGTTCAGGGCAATGCCCTTGGACTCACTTCTGCTCCAAGAGTTTTCACAAAATGTCTAGCTGTAGTAGTGGCCCACTTAAGAAGACAAGGGATAGCTGTGTTTCCCTACTTGGACGACTGGCTTATTGTGGGTCAGTCATCAGAGCAGGTAAATCCCACTTGCAAATCACCCAGGAACTCCTCACCTTTCTGGGGTTCCTGCTGAATGTTCCAAAGTCAGTTCTCGAACCAGTTCAGGTACTAACTTTTATAGGTGCAGAGCTGACAAAGTTAGCCAGGGCATTCCTCCCTCCGAAAGAGTGGACAAACTCATTGCCCTGGCATCTTCTTTCTCCATGCAGGTCTCTCGACCAGCAAGGCACTCTGCAACTCCTGGGGCACATGGCTGCCTCTACAGCTGTTGTGCTAGGGGCAAGATTTCAGATGAGGGACATTCAGTTCCACTTGAGGTCCTATTGGTCTCAAAGGAGGGACCCCCTTACCAAATTGGTCCCAGTGACCAAGACTCTGATCCTAGCTCTCCAGTGGTGGCTGGATCGGAGCAACCTGTCCTCAGGGGTCCCATTCCTTCCTGTCCCTCACTCCCTCATCCTCACCACGGATGCGTCCCTGTTGGGTTGGGGGGCTCACCTGGGCGACCTTTCAACTCAGGGAGTTTGGTCCCCTCAGGAATCTCTGCTTCACATCAATCTGCTGGAGCTCAGAGCTGTCTTCCTAGCTCTCCAGGTTTTTTCAGAAACTGTCCAGAACAAAGTTGTTCAAGTCAGGACAGACAATACCACAACAATGTGGTACATCAACAAGCAAGGGGGCACTCGCTCTTCAGCCCTATGCACCGAAGCAATGAAGTTGTGGTCTCTGGCCTATTCCTGAACACCTCTCTGATAGCGGTTCACCTCCCAGGGAAGGACAATGTCCTAGGACGCCCTCAGCAGGATTTCTCAGGGCCATCACGAATGGGCTCTGAACCCTCAAGTGCTGGGGTCAATCTTTTGCCAGCTGGGGCACTCCTCAGATAGATCTTTTGCAGCCCCAGACAACCACAAACTTCCCTGTTTTGCTGCAGGCCCCAGTTCTGGGGTCAGTCCCCTGGATGCCTTTCAGCTGGATTGGGAGGAAAGTTCCTCTGTGCTTTCCCTCCGTTCCTCTACTCTTCAGGGTTTTAGTAAAAATCAAACTCAGCCTTGCAGGGTGATTCTGATTGCTCCAGACTGAGCCAGGCAGCCTTGGTACCCTCTTCTTCTGTCTCTATCATTCCACCTCCCTGACCTTGCCCAGGGCTCCGACCTGCTGACCTGTGCACAGGGAGGTGTGGTATCCGGATCTCAACTCCCTCCACCTCAAGGCTTGGTTCTTGAGGGTTAGAGTTTGCTCATTTACACCTTTCTCAAGGTGTCTTGGATATTTTGAAGGCCTCCAGAAAGCCTTCCACTAGAGCCACTTATAATTCTAAATGGAAGAGATTCTCATTTGGTGTTCTGAGAGGCAAATCACCCAGAATCAGCTGACCTGCCTATTTTGCTGGACTACCTGGTCCACTTAAATTTCTTAGGCCTCAAACCAGCTACCTTAAAGGTTCATTTGGCAGCTGTTTCAGTTTTATTTCTGCAGGAAAACCAGTTTCTCTTTCTTCTCACCCTGTGTTTGCCAAAATTTTCAAAGGGTTACTTCATACTAATCCTCCCTTTGGGAACCAACCCCTGCATGGGACTTGAATATTTGCATTGCCCAGCTAATGCAACCTCCTTTGAGCCTCTGGATTCGGCAGATCTCAAGTTCTTAACTTGGAAAACTGTTTTCTAGTGGCTATCACTTCTGCTAGGCGTATAAGTGAATTGCAAGCCTTGTCAGTGGAAGAGGATTTCATTTCTTTCCACAGAGATAAAGTGATCCTCAGGACTAACAGAAAGTTTTTACCTAAGGTGGTTTCAGATTTTCATCTTAACCAATCCATCTCTCTTCCAGTATTTTTACTGAGCACTCCTCTTCTGGTGAGAGAAGCTTGCACAGTTTGGCCGTAAAAGAGCCCTTAGCTATTATTTGAATCGTACCAAGGGTCACAGGTTCGAATCCTCCAGCTCTTCCTTACCTATGGAGATGTGGGTAAGGGAGGCCTGCTACTAGGAGATCGATTGCTAGGTGGATTGTCTCTTGTATCCAGTTCTGTTATCAAAAACTGGGCAGGGCAGCCCTCAGGTCTGAGGGCTCATTCCACCAGGGGTACAGCTGCATCTCTAGCGGCTGCTAGAGATATTCCCATTTGGAAATCTGTCAAGCTGCTACCTGGAAGACAGTCCACACTTTCACTAAGCATTATTCCCTGGACGTCCAGTCCAGGAGAGATGCTCGCTTTGCACAGCTGTCCTGCAGAGCCTATTTCCTAAGTAGGTTCTGACCCTCCTCCATGGGGTACTGCTGTGTACTCTGCAAAAGTCCTAATATAAGCAAGACTTCATGGTGTTTGAAGAAAAATTACTCACCTTAGTAATTGCTTTTCTTCTCATGGAGTCTTGCTATATTAGACAACCTCCCTCCTACCCCTCAGAATCCCTACTTGGGTATGGGGTTGGCAAATTGGTGCAATCACTGTGTCATGCCTGTTTAACTTCTAGTTCCCCTTTTCTTTCTTGGGTTAGGAACTAGATAGTTTCTGTTTTTGTTAATTGGTAGCTGGGCCCTCTCTGGACTTGAGTCTTTGGGCAGAGGGCCTTAGTAGTGATGTCAAGGGTTATCCTAACAATGATCACGTGATACTGTTTTTCTTTATTGGTGTTGTGTTTTTGTGGTTCTACTGTTAGTAGGTAGCCAATGGCTAGTGTAAGGCTTTTCTACACAGACTTGCTATGTTAGTTTAGCCTCGTAAAGAACCTGACAGTTTGGGTTCAAACAACCCAGATAGAGCTTTCAATAAGCGCCCTCGCGCTGTGGAACTCCAGATTTCTCTGGAGTTAACTATTTCATCTCCGGGGCAGTCAAAAGCCAGGGGCATACTGCAAAGGTCCTAATATAGCAAGACTCCATGAGAAGAAAAGCAATTACTAAGGTGAGTAATTTTTTCTTCCTGATGGCTGTAACCTCTGCCAGAAGGGTTAGTGGACTGCAAGCCTGCTACACCAATCCTAACTGTAACATTTTCCACAGGGACAAGGTAGCCCAAAGAACTAACAGAAAATTCCTCCTTAAAGTGGTGTCCGAATTTCATCTGAACCAGCCAGTTACACTTCATGTTCTTTACAGCAAAATCCAGTCCAGGAAAGCAAAAGCTCCACAGTTTGGATGTTGAAGATCAAATGCAATGCTTTCAAATGTACTGTTTGCCCGCATGAGGACAGCTATGCCTCATGTGTTACAAATACAGTTTGAAAATTGCAATTACTCATCTACAAATGATATTTTGTTTGCCTGTCTTATTTGATGGTTTTACAAAAATACCTCAGACTTTTTCAAACCAGCCAGCAGAATCTTGGATGAGTATTGATGTCATTCATTTTCTTACAGGTCCTGTCAGCTAAGTACACACTGTACATCACATTGTGAAATGGCAAAAATCAGTCTTTGCTACCAATTTTCTGATGGGGCTTTTATTAATAGACTTGCACAAACAGAACAAAATAGTAAATAGCTGACAAGTTCCCTAGGTTGATCACAAACCCTCTGAGCACCTTATCAAGCCACTCACCTTTCCGCCAAAAAACTCATACTCTTAAAATGTAAATTTTGGTTTGCTGTGTTCCCTTTCCAGACCTAAATACAGCCACCACAGCTCCTTCCTTTATTATTCTTTTCAGATTCACTCCCTTTGCTGAGGGTCCACAGCACTCACAAAAAGCGCACCACTACTACCCCAGTACCTCTCCATATGTGTAACCGCACAGAAATGTAGACCCTCTACCCTGCTCGTTCCTTGAATTTATTTCAAAACATGCCCACACACCTCTCCCAAGTTTCTAACTCTACCTTGCACCACTCTTATAACCTGTATCTTTTCTCCCACGCATCTCCTGAAATGTATACTTACCACTACTTCCCCTCCTAATAATGCATACCTCTGCACCTCTCAAAAATTCTGCATGCCTCCCTACATCTGCCCCTTCACACTTTATATTTGTACTCCAACCCTGCACCCTTTCCAGTATTTGCATACTCACCCTTACAACAGTTTGCACTCCCACCCTACCCCAACATTTGTGCCCCATCCGTACTCGCACAAGATGTGTGCCCATCTGTGCATGTCCCAAATTTCTACCATATATACTTTTTCACCTATTTGTACCTCCTACCCCATGACTCCTGAGACAGGTTTGCCCCCCCCCCACCCAACATAAAATCTGTACCTCCTACAACACACACTCTTCCCAGAATTTGCACCCCTGCTGCTGGAACCTTTTAAGGTTTTACCCCTACCCCACACTCTGTAAAGTATTCACCCCAATCTCCACTCTCCCCATGTTCTTTGCCCCTTCTATTGTGCCCCTCCCAAAATTCATTCCACAATACGAACATTTTCCCAAACTTTTAACCCAATTCCCTGCACACATAGCAACATTAGCAAGATTGCCAAAATCTGCATCCCTTCTCTTGCAACTCTCACACCATTTACACACCTACCACTATACCCTTCCACAAATCGGTATCCTTTGCCCCACATGGCTCAAAAAATATGTACTGCACCTTTCACACACTACTCTGCACCCCTGTCCATTGTATGGTTTAAGGGGTATGAGGTAGTAGCTAAACAAAGTATAGGAGGAATGCCTCTTTCAGCAGGGAAGCAACTAAAAATTGTAGGTTGGGTGCAAGTACACATTTTGGGAAGGGTGCAGAGTGCAAATACAAATTTCTCTGAGGGATACAGGGGTGCAAATTTTGTGAAGTATACTACAAATATTAGGAGGGGTGCAGGGATGCAAGTACAAATTTTGGGAGGTTTGCAGGGGTACAAGTACAGATTTTGGGAGGGTTGCAGTGGTACAAGTACTGTACAAATCTGAAAGGGTGCAGGGGTATAAGTACAAATTGTGGGAGGTGTAGAGGTACAAGTACAAATTTTGGGATGGGTGCAGGGGTACAAGTACAATTTCTGGGAATGGTATAGCGGTCGGAGGTTGTATATGCCGGCACGACAAAAAAGATTGGGACTGGCATTACAGCAACGGGCTCCATGGTGACCGCAAGTTGTAGTTGGCATGGAGCCGCAATGTTCAAGAAAGTTCTTTACAATGGGGGACTTTGTCCCCAACTAAAGGATTCTAACTCCAGGTCAGAGTTAGTTCAGGGAGGGCAAGCAAGTCAGGGGAAGTGGTAGCCCCCTTCCAACAGCACTTCTATGGCGGCATAGCGCTGTAGTCTATATCAACACATGTCGCCGAAGAAATATCGCTGTTAGGGTGGCATACCTAGCAGCCGGTGCAAGTACACATTTGGGGAGGTGTACAAGGGTATATGTATTACCTTGATACTGATTATCCTGTTTGTTGCTTGGGTTGGTCAAGTCACCAACCTTGGACTTGTAAATTGTTATCTGTGTATTCTTTTGTATATCCTGTCTCTAAATCTACAATGTATATATATCTGATGTATTTCCTGTATATTCCTTACTGTATAAAAATGTATGTATATCTGATGTGGAGCCCTTTGCAAAGGAGTCCTTGACTCAAAGGTTGTAATTCTGAATCCTTAAATAAATAAATAAAAATAAATAAATATTATTTGGATAGGGGTGTAGGTGTAAAAGGTACAATTTTGGGGAGGGTGCAGGGGTACAAAAACAAATTTTGGGAGTGGTATAAAAGTACAAGTACAAATTTTGGGGGGTGTACAGGGGTACATGTACATAATGTGGGGGGCGTGTAAGCGTACAGGTACAAATATTTGGAAGAGTACACAAGTACAAATTTTGTGAGGTGTGAGAGGGTATAAAAATGTAGGGAGGAGTGCAAGTACACATTTTGGGAGGGGTGTAGGGGTACAAGTACAAATTTTGGGAGATATGCAGGGGTACGTGCACAAATTTTGGGAAGGGTTCCGGAGTGCAAGTACAAATTTTGGGACAGGTGTAGGGAAGAAATACATATTTTGGGGGGGATGCTGGGGGCAAGTACAATTTTGAGGATGGATGCAGTGGTATAAGTACAAATTTCAGGATGGGAGCAGGGGTGCAAGTTCAAATTTCAGAAGGGTTGCAGGGGTGCAAATGCAAATTTTGGGAGGGGTGTAAGGTACAAATTTGGAGATGAGTGCAAGAGGTGTACATTTGGGAGGGGTGCAGGGATAAATGCACAAAATATGGTGATATGAGCTAAAGTACTAATTTTGAGAGGGGGTGCAGAAGACTGGCTTCATATTTAGATAGCTGTAGGAGTAAAAGTACAAATGTTGAGAGAGGAGGGTATAGAAAATATGAGGGTTCAGTAAAAGAGGTGCACATTTTGGGAAAGATAAATAATGGTCTAACATTAGCAGAGGACAGGATAGAATTACAGATTAGGAAGAGGTGCAGGACATAAGTAAATATTTTGGAAGGGTTACAACAGCAGTGGCACAAGTTCTGGGGGAGGAGAATCCATTACAGAGAAAATGCATAAATATTGAGAGTGTGGTATAACCTCAGCACATGTGGTGAATCAAAATAAAACTGGAATGAGGTTAGTTAATCAGGAAAATCTGACATAATCTGATTATGTTTGGGTACTTCACCCTTCTCTTGTTTAATACTGTCCCCAGAGTTTTACTGATTAGGCTGTGAAAAATTGATATATTTAATAGTGTTTGAAATAACAACTGATTTTTGGCATTTCATAATCTGAAGTACAGTGTGTATACTGCTGCCAGGACATTGAGAGCAAACTCTAGCAAGAGCCAATATGGCTGCAAAATAATGGTATTGTGGGTGGTGAGAAATGTGTAAAGTAGCAATTTTTGCATTAACCACTGAGCCACCTAACTGCACTTTCTAATTGTTGTGATTCACACACACACACACACACACACACTCTTAGTAATACATATATGCATATATATAGCAGTGCACTGTCTACACACATTTTTACAAATGAAAAAAAAAAGACATTGAGGGACCATTTTCATCTTTTCAGGCTTCGAGGGACATCAGAGGGTGGGGGGTTGCCACTAGATGTCTCATTTCAAACACCATGAAGTCTTGCTATATTCTGACATATGCAGTGAGTCCCAACCTTCGAACTGCCCCGGAGATGAAAGAGTTAACTTTCCATGCCAGGCATGGAATGCTGAGCTCGAGCTCGGTTGAGACTCTGTCTGTTGTTCTTCAAACTCAAACCGTCAGATTCTTTACTCCGCCTCACTGAACAGTCGCTCCAGAGATTTCTCCTGCTGCTCGGTTCAATTTGTCGGTTAAAGTACCACTTTTCTCAGTTTTCGACCGAATTTAAACCATAACCTGTCGGTTCAGTCTCTGTCTGTGGTATTGTGAGTACTAGATAGGTTTTATTTTATTCTATTCTGTGTGGAACTTGTAAACGGTTTATCGGTTCGGCTTGAACCGATCAAGTTGTTTAAAATCTTAAATTGTATTTTAGAGTGGTGTTACCGGTTCTTATCAGTTCTAAAAAAAACGGATTTGATTACGTTTTTTTCCACGACCCGTGACACGGTTGGGAACCGATAAGAGGGTCTTGCCTGGCGAATTGCCATAAAAGGGTAAGTTTGGTTAGGACTGGCACTATGTCTGAAAAACCGGACCCACTGGGTTTCAACACTGTAGTGTGTGTGGGGAAGCCTTTGCCAAGGCTGACCCCCACACCACCTGTGTTTATTGTCTGGGGTTTGACCACCTCAATGCAGACTGCCAGATTTGTAAAAATTTCCCTGCAGCTACCCTAGATAAGGGAGCTGGTAGGCTCAGGGAGAGGGAGGCCAAAAAGTCCGCTGAACCGGATGGCCTGCCCGGTTCGGTTCCAACCGAACCAGAAGGAGTGCCCTCTGACCAGGGCGAGACTTCTTCGGCCAAAAGGAGAGCCGATTCGGAGGAATCGGTTCCGGCTAAAAGAACTAGAAAAGAAAAATCAGCCGGTGTGGGGCCATAACTTTCCTCTCCAACCGCTGAAGAGATAGCCAAAGCGATCAAAATTGTCCAGTCGCTTTCCCCGGTTCTGACCGAACCGGCACCATCAGGCAGGCACTCGGTTTGGCCGGTTCAAGAGTATGAGTTAGAGGAGTTTTATGAACCGGAGGAGGAGGAAGAGGAGTATGAGGAAAGTGAATGTGGATTTGAAAGTCTGGATGTGCCCATTGACCCGGACATCTCCCCAGACAGACCTTCAGGGGTTTCTCCTCCTAGGCTTTCTGAGTCCCCTTCCCATTTCATGTTTTATAAAAAAGTGGCTGAAACCCTCCAGCTTCCTGTGGAAGAAGCTGTGGATGACCAGGAGGAGCCTGACTATGTGGAAATGATGGATATCCCAGAGTCTAGGAGGCTGTCTATTCCCTTACACAAATCTTTTGGGAAACAGACATCTAAGATTTTGAAGACTCCCTAACACTATACCTCCTGTGGATAAGAGAATGGACAAGAGGTATACATTGTCAGGCCCTGACACAGAGTTCCTTACACAACAGTGCAGCCATGTTGTGGTAGTGCAGGCTGCAGCCTGTGATAAGGCAAACATTCCCTTGGCTTCACACCCCCCGGACAAGGACTCCAGGAAGATTGATGCCATGGCAAAGAAACAGTACATGGCATCATCTTTGGGACTCAGACAGGCCAATTATATGGCCTATACTGCTAGGTATCAAAAATCCAGATGGGACACTTATGGCCCTAGCAAAACAGGTCCCTGGCCAGCTTGCCAAGGAGCTGGAGCAGGTGGCTGCTGATGGTATTGAGGCATCCAAGGTGCAATTCCATGCTGCAGTGGACTCCAATGATGTGTCTTCTAGAGTCATGGCTACATCTGTGGCACTTCAAAGAATGGCTTGGCTCAGATGTACTAGCCTGTCACAGGATACCCAGACTAAGGCCATGGATTTTCCTGTTGTGGGTAATTCTCTGTTCGGGGGAGCAAACAGAGAATTACATGAAGAAAATGGACGTGTATAGGACCACTTATAGGAGTGCACAGGCCAAGGAAAGGCAGGCCACCCCTCAAAGGCAGCTTTCCAGGGGCAGGGGCAGGCCCTTTCATAGGCCTTTTTACCAAGCCCAGGCCTCCTCTTCTGCTTATGCCCAGAGGGGGTTCTTTAGAGGGAGAGGCAGACGGGGTACAAGCAGACCTGCTTCCACCCTTCAGCCCAAAGCCCCTGCCAAACAGGCACCCTGATGGGGTTGCCAGGGCCAATTCTCAGCTACCTGTAGGGGGCAGGCTGGCTTACTTTGTCCAGGACTGGGAGTCTCTGACATCAGACAAATGGGTCCTGGAAGTAGTAAGCCAGGGACTGGTTCTCAGCTTCAAAAAGTTTCCCAAGGTGAGAATCAGATCCTTTCCACCTGCAAATCCATCAGAAGCACTTGGCTTAGAGGCAGAGGTCTCCTCCCTCCTAGCTCTCAGAGCTGTGGAAAGGGTACCACCCCTACACCAGGGCAAAGGATTGTATTCCAGGTACTTCCTTACCCCAAAAAAGACAGGAGAATGGCAGCCCATCCTGGATCTCAGATACCTAAACAAGCAGCTTTTAAAACCAAAATTCAAAATGGTGACTCTGGGAATTATTCTACCCTCTCTAAGGCCAGGGGACTGGCAAGTGTCCCTGGACCTCAAGGATGCCTACTTCCATGTTCTCGTCAGAAGCTCCCATCGAAAGTACCTCAGGTTCAAGCTGCCCTCAGGCCATTATCAGTTCAGAGCAATGCCCTTTGGCCTCACTTCTGCTCCAAGGGTATTCACAAAATGCCTGGCAGTAGTAGTTACTTTTCTAAGAAGGCAGAAGATTGCCATTTTCCCTTACCTGGACGACTGGTTCATAGTAGGCCAGGCCCCAGACCAAGTCAAGTTATACTTGCAGATAACTCAGCAGCTGCTCACTTCTTTGGGTTTCCTTCTAAATCTTCCAAAGTCAGTTCTAGTGCCTGTTCAGCTCCTCACCTTCATAGGTGCAGAGCTAGACACTGTAAAGGCCAGAGCCTTCCTTCCCCTGGACAGGGCAAGGACACTGGTCTCTCTGGCCTCCTCATTCACCCTGCAGGTGTCTCAACCAGCAAGGCATTTTCTACAGCTCCTGGGGCATATGGCTGCTTCTACAGCAGTAGTGCAGGGAGCAAGAGTTCAGATGAGGGACATTCAGTTCCATTTGAGAGCCTTTTGGTCTCAAAGGAAGGACCCTCTGACCAACTTGATCCCAGTAACTCGAACCCTGATCCAGGCCCTACAGTGGTGGCAGGATCAGAACAATCTGAGACAAGGGGTTCCCTTTGTCACTCAGTCTCACTCTTTAATCCTTACTACAGATGCCTCCCTCTTGGGGTGGGGGGCTCACATGAGCGACCTCACCACCCAAGGGTTGTGGTCCCCTCAGGAATCTCTGCTCCATATCAATCTGTTGGAACTCAGAGCAGTATTTCTAGCACTTCAAGCTTTTTCCAAATCTGTTCAGAACAAAGTTGTCCAGGTCAGAACAGACAACACCACCACAATGTGGTACATCAACAAGCAAGGAGGCACTCGGTCTATGGCCTTGTGCACTGAAGCAATGAAGTTGTGGTCTCTGGCCTACTCCCTGAACACCTCCCTCATGGCAGTTCACCTCCCAGGCAAGGACAATGTCCTGGCAGATGCTTTCAGCAGGATTTCCCAGGGCCATCCCGAATGGTCTCTGGACCCCCCTGGTCTTGGAGGTGATATTTTCCAGATGGGGCACCCCGCAGATAGATCTTTTTGCAGCCCCAGACAATCACCAACTTCCCCTTTTTTGCTGCAGGCCCCCAGTGTTGGGCTCAGTCCCCCTGGATGCCTTAGTTCTCAATTGGGAAGGGAAGTTTCTCTATGCTTTCCCCCCCTTCCCTCTCCTGTTCAAAGTGCTAGTCAAAATCAGATCTCAACCCTGCAAAATGATCCTGATTGCTCCAGACTGCCAGACAGCCCTGGTATCCACTCCTTCTGTCCTTAGCAGTCCATCTTCCCCTGTGCCTTCTCAGGAATTACAACCTGTTAACCTGTGCTCAGGGGAGGGTTTGGTACTCGAACCTCAAATCTCTCAATCTCAAGGCCTGGTTCTTGAAGAGTTAGAGTTTGCTAATTTACACCTCTCCCAAGGTGTAATGGATATCCTGAAGGCTTCTAGAAAACCTTCCACCAGGGCTACTTATAATTCAGAATGGAAAAGATTTTCCATATGGTGCTCTGGGAAGCATATTTCCCCAAAATCTGCTGATCTGCCCACAGTCCTTGATTATATGGTCCACTTAAATAGCTTGGGGCTAAGACCAGCTGCACTGAAGGTGCATCTGGCAGCTGTGTCTGCTTTTATCTCAGCAGGTAAGCCCTCTTCTCTTTCAGCTCACCCTGTATTCTCCAAGTTTTTCAAGGGATTGCTTCACACCAACCCTCCATTCAGGGACCCTGCCCCTGCCTGGGACCTCAATGTTTGCATTGCTCAGCTTATGCAACCCCCTTTTGAGCCTTTATCTTCAGCAGAGCTTAAGTACTTGATTTGGAAGACTGTGTTTCTGGTAGCCATCACTCCTGCCAGATGCATAAGTGAATTACAAGCTTTGTCAGTGGAGTCTGATTTTATCTCCTTTCATAGAGATAAGGTGGTCCTCAGGACTAACAGGAAGTTCTTGCCTAAGGTGGTTTCAGATTTCCACCTTAATCAATCTATGTCTCTTCCAGTGTACTTCACTGACCATTCCTCCTCTGGCGAGAGGAGGCTGCACAGTTTGGATGTCAAAAGAGCCCTTAGCTACTACATAGAGCGTACCAAGGGTCACAGGTTTGACTCCCTCCAACTATTCCTCACTTATGGTGAGGTTGGTAAAGGGAAACCTGCCACTAAAAGATCCATTGCCAGGTGGATTGTCTCTTGTATCCAATTTTGCTATGAGAAACTGGGTAAGGTTCCTCCCTCAGGCCTGAGGGCTCACTCTACCAGAGGTATAGCTGCTTCCCTGGCTGCTGCCAGGGACATCCCTATTCTAGAGATATGTCAAGCAGCTACCTGGAAAACAGTTCACACTTTTACCAGGCATTACTCCCTGGACATCCAGGCTAGGAGTGATGCTCGGTTTGGAACAGCTGTGCTTCAGAGCCTATTTCCTAAGTAGGTTCTGTCCTCCTCCATGGAGGTACTGCTTGGTAGTTTCAGATATGTCAGAATATAGCAAGACTTCATGGTGTTTGAAGAAAAAATTACTCACCTTAGTAATGTTGTTTCTTCTCATGGAGTCTTGCTATATTCTGACCTCCCCCCCTGCCTGCCCCACTCAGAACCTCTGTTTTTGGGATGTGGGTGGGCAGTGCAGTGTTGGCACTTAGTAGATGCCCACCTTTTTGTTTTCACCCCTTCTTTCTTGGGGTGAGTTGGTGTTGTGTTTTTTTCATTTTTGGGTCTCCTGACTTGAGTCTTTGTTTTGGGACCAAAAATGTGTTTTATGTTTAGTAGCCAGTTGGCTAGTGTAGGTTTACAGCTTCCACACAGGAGCTTAGTGAGTTTAGCTCGTAAAGATCTGACGGTTTGAGTTTGAAGAACAACAGACAGAGTCTCAACCGAGCTCGAGCTCAGCATTCCATGCCTGGCATGGAAAGTTAACTCTTTCATCTCTGGGGCAGTTCGAAGGTTGGAACTCACTGCATATGTCAGAATATAGCAAGACTCCATGAGAAGAAACAACATTACTAAGGTGAGTAATTTCTTCTTATATCACAATGATATGAGTAATGTTGAAACTGATCTAGATAGCAAGGGAATGTAGACTAGCAATTTTTGCACTAACCACTGGGTCACCTAACTGCACTTTCTAATTGTTGGGATACACACACACCGACTAATACATATGTACATATACTGTACTACAGGTAATGTTCACTGTCATTTAATTTTCAGTATGTTTGCTAATCTAGAAAAAGCACTAAATTAAAAGGACAGTGAAATAAATGACACTGTGATTACAGCGGTGTTCAATTACAGCTGATCAGCAGAGCGCTAAAATTAATGGACATGAATGTGTTGCCATAGATGAAACAGTGAACTTTAAATGAAGTGATCATATTCTGTAGTACAGTATAATATAGCAGTGCACTGTCTACACACACACAGAGCATTGCCACTAACACACATACGTTGCCTTATACGGCATTTATTTACTTATATATCTAACCCTAACTTTTACTGTATTTAGGGTAAGCACTGTGTTTTGCACTAACTCATTACACCAGTCTATGACATGACTGGGTAACTAAGGTAGTGGACCAGGGAGGTGCAGTGGATGTGGCCTAGCTGGACCTCAGAAAGGCGTTTGAAGGGGGGTGCTGTGGAACCCAAGAAAGATGAATGCCTGAGATTGCAGCTCTATCCTTTACTTAATTTGCAAGGAATTGAAAGTACATGTTCGGCAGAGTCCTGATAATTTAAGTTGTAAGGTTCGGTGGTGGATACCTCCTAGAGCAAAATGGGCAAAAAAGGTAAACAGTTGCCCAAAGGCACAAAACCAAAATCTCATGTGGGAGTCCCTGCCACAAGGTCAACTCAGGGAAAACAGCCTGATCTGTCATTGGAGGCTGCAGAAGAAACCTTACGGACATTGGGAGCAAAGATTATAACTGACTCATCCAGATGGTCTCTGAGCTAGCGGACAAACTCGACACTCTTACTAATAGCGAGATCGTACTCAAAACCACAATGGACATGGTTAAATCCTTCATGGTGGAAGCATACATGTGAGCTGATGCAGCTCTGGGAACAGTGGCCACACTAACCAAAGACAGCACTCACCTAATGGCACACTTGGAATCCTTAGAGATTCAAGCTCGGTCTGCAAATATCCGGCTGATTGGAATGCCGGAACAGAGCGAGGGAGACATCTTACACTATATTTTGTTGGACTGGCTTTCTCAGCAGTTGGGAGAGGCAGTTGCTAGTCACCCAGTACACATTGAGAAGGCATATCGGGTGACTTCCCGGGGTAGGCCAGAAAACCCAGAAGCTCCTTGAGCCATAGTCATGGTGACCAACGGCGTGGGCAGTAGGGACTTCTCTTGGCCTTCACCCATCAAAAGGGTCCTTTATTGCATAAAGAGCAAACAGTGAGAAAGGACCCTGACCTGAGTTATGCTACAAGACAAGAGAAAGAAACAATTTCACAGGTTATGAGCCATGCTTCGAGAGACCAAGATTTTCCATGGGAAAGTATTCATTTTCACTGACCCTGCTGATGCATTGAAATGGGCCCAAAAAAATGCAACACTGATCCAAACTCTGCAGCACATAATAATTCTTGTCAGATGATGGACCTACCTGAATTTGGACTGTGGTGTTTTATTAACCCATTTATGAGATAGTATGGTGGGTAAGTGGCTTGTCTCCAGATAAGGCTTTTTGCTGCAGTTCTGTATGTTAATTTGTTATTCACATGCCTTTACCTGGGGTGGCCTTCCACCATGCTTTACATGAGGTCTCTTTGCCCTCGTTGAAAATGTTAACCGTTAGCTACTTGCAATAGCCTCTATTATCGTTGTTACGATTGAGCTTCCTTTATTGCTCAATTTTTTTTTATTCTTGTTGAGTACTCTATGTAGTACTTGTTGACTATGAAAGGACATGGCATATTTCTCCTTTCCTCCCTCTTTGAAGATGGAGGGCACTAAGAATTCAATATTTGATACTGGACTTTGGATATTAATCCATGCAACTCATGGGCTCTTTAACACAGCAATAGATATGTGTTTTTTCAAATTTTGTATCTCTTAGCTTTTCCCTGCTCAAATTTGTATCTGTATTGCACCACATGAACATTAATTGCATGTATTAAGAGGAGTGGCATCCTCAACGTTTATTCTCTACCTGAATGTGTAGTGTTCTTTTTGAAAATATCATCTTTATTGTTTTTTAAGAAGACAGACAGTCGACAGAACTACACAGTATCCTCTTAGCACAGTTTATAAGCTTATTTGGGTAGTACCCAGCAAGCCAGGGTCTATTACTTAAGCAATAAGGCACGACAGGGGTGTGTGTTATTGTGTAATAACGTCACTCCTCAGGTGGGTTGAAGCACAAGGCAAAGTCGAGTGCTTCCACCACCTGAGGAGTGACATTATTACACAGTAGCACACCCCTGGAGTGCCTTATTGCTATTATACAATGGATCGTTTGTAAAAAGAAAATGTAAACATTTGAAAAAAATACTTTTTTTACCTTTTTAAATTCACTTTTGCACATTTTGTAATTCAGCTTTCTATGTGGAAAAAAAAGTCCACCATTTGAACTGTCTCTAGTAGGTAGTGCTGCTGGTATATGTACTGTAGCTTCTTTATTAATGTTAGCCCGTTTCCCTCTGCCTCACTGCTGTCCCCCACACACACCTCTGTTGATTGTGTGCCATCTACTGCTGTCTGCCCTTGTGCCTGGTGAGGATTTTGTGTCTTAGATTTAAAACCACAATCTATGGGAAGGTACTGAGCAGAGGCATGAGCGCATGCTGACTGAGTGAGGACCTGTGAATCCATCAGTGCCGCCCATTTCCGTTTCGCACCAGCAGCACTTGGTCTTAATGTTGAGAGTTTGTGTATGCTTTTGGTTCTTCCAGGATAGCTGTCATATGTTTGTATTGGTAGAAGAAAGGAAATGGATAAAAATGTTTTGTTCCTTTTTAAGATGTACAGTATGTCATAGGGGTGGAGGGCAGGAGACGAGCGAACGGGGATGGATGAAGCCTTTCGCTGAAACAGCTCCATATTTTATTAATTTTATGAGCATTGAGAAATTTGTGTTTTACTGCCAGCGTAGTTAAGTGTGTGTGTGTGGGGGGGGGGGTTAAGCTGTGCTGGTTGCATTTCGTAAATCAGTTGTGGCTGTCAGTGAGGCACTCACTAAGGGAATGTGAACCTGGGTTTGGCAGGGAAGTGAGCATGTAGGAATTTCTTTTAATGTTATGAGGTCGTGCCGATGCTTGCCCTAGACACAGTGATGTTATTGTCAGATACCATCACTGTGTCTAGGGCATGCTGACCAATCAGGAAGCAAGATTTTTTTCATGCCATTGTATAGTGTCAAAATATAGCATTATGGAGTACATTGGAGAGTAAAGTCATTATTCCTCTCCCATTTAGTAACACAGCCAAGAGTGAGGTCATGCAGGTACATTTCTAGGCAAAAAAAGGGAAAAACTCTTCCTCTGTATCAACTGTATCTGTGGGCCCTTGTTCCAAGGCACTTGGTGCTGCGGAGATCGGCCATGGAGGTGGAAGAGGGTGGAGACCCAATCTTCCAGCAGGTAGGTGAATGTGTAGTGTTCAGTGCATTCACTATGTATACACTTGATGTAAAACAATAAACATAAATAAAAAAAAAAAGGCCTCAACACCATCCCCTGTAGAAGGCTGATTAACAAACTGCGCAGCCTAGGGGTGGATCTTAAAATAGTTCTGTGGGTGAAGATCTGGCTGAATGGCAGGAGTCAGAGGGTTGTGAAACAGGGAGTACTCTAGAGAGAGGAAGAGAGAGAGAGAGAGGTGATGAACTTTCAGTGTCTTTATTGGGGACAGTGCAGAGGGACTGGAGGGGAAGGTATTCCTCTTTGCAGAGAATAGAAAGGTATGCAGTAGGGTGGATATGCCAGGGGGTGTTGAAAGAATGAGGGAAGACCTTAAAATACTCGAGAACTGGTCTGAAAAATGGCAGCTGCTGGGAGTCAATGCAATGAAGTACAAGATCATGCACATAGGGCACAATACCCCAGGGGCAAAGTACGAACCAGGTGGGGAGGTACTGACAGTCACAAAGCAGGAAAGGGACCTGGGAGTTGTCATCTTGGAGGACCTAAGAGAAACTAGGCAGTGCGATAAGGCAGCTGGAAAGGCTAGCCAGATGCTTGGATGCATAGGAAGGGGTATCAGGAGTATAAAGAGGGAGGTCATCTTGCCCCTGTATAAGACTCTCATGAGAGACCACACCTGGAATACTGCATCCAGTTCTGGAGGCCCCCTCTGAGAAAGAACATACGGTGGAGGCAATGCAGTGGAGGGCAACTAAAATGGTGCAGGACCTGTGGGATAAGACCTACAAAGAAAGACTAAAGAAGTTAAATATATATTTCCTGGAGGAAAGGGGGGCATGACTGAGACATACAAATACATCACCGGTATAAGCAGAGTACAGGGAGGAAGCATCTTGCAAAGTAAGAGATGCTCCAAGTCAGGGGGGCACAAAATGAAGTTGGGGTGGGGGCTCAGGGGAAACGTGAGAAAATATTTTTTCATGGAGAGGGTGGTGGATGCCTGGAATAGCCTACCAGAGGGGTTGGTAGCGGCTAAAATGCTCACAGAATTTAAGAAGGAGTGAAGTGAATTAAGTTAGCTGTACTGAAAATGTGTGGTTTTTTTCATGTTTAAAGAGTGGTATGATGAACTACATGTTTTTCTTTTGTGAAAGCATATAGCATAGGAACATAGTGACTTCCTAGCAAACTTGGGTCAAGTAATTATTTGTATTTGTGTCTGGTGAAGGTTTTGATATAGCATTTAAAAAATGAACTCCATTTTGTAGACAATCGTGTGGCCAAAAATGTTTTAGTGATTTTTGCAGTGTCCTTATTGATATTTAGGAGCATAATTTATTATATGTTGATGTACACATATTTTTTTTTTGAAAAAATGTTTAAAGAAAGAAGATAAAGAAGTGCATACATTGTAGAGCTATTAAGGTAATGTGGAGACTATTCCACTCCATATTACAATTGAGGCTGGCAGTGTAGCCTAGAGGTTAATGAGCTTGGTACATCTAGCAGGCCTGGGCTCGATTCCCACAACCTTCACTTGCATACTGTGTGACTATGAGCAAGTCATGTAACCACCCCAGTGCTCCCAGGCTGCACTTGTAAACAGGCACTTGTGCCTAGTGGGCCTTACCCAGTTACCAAAAGAATAAAAAAAATTGATTATATGAATTATTTTGTAAGGTATGTTAGCAGTGAAACACTGCATACTAATTTTATGATTATTATGTGAATTTCAGCCAGTTCTCTGATGAAAAATAAAACCATGCACGTCATGTGAAAGTAGCTCTCTGGTCTGATTTCTCATTTATGCTTCAGTTTTTGTCTGGCCTGTCTGAGGCCCTACACAATAGAATTTGAAATCTGAAACCTCCTTCCTCACTCTCAATTATCATTTATACCTGGGAAAGGCTGAGTAACTTGACATGTTTATGAGCTATGAATCTTTCTTGAAAGAGAATTCTACCAGATTGAAGCTTAGCATACAAAACAGTGCTTTGAAACACTCCTCAGCTGACTACTTCAATTAATTAGCATAGTGATAACAAAAAAACTTCAACTTTAACTAGTCCGTTAGGAATCTGGAGAGTTCCATTTTATTTTTATTTATTTATTTTAATTTTTTTATTTAGTTTTTGTTGACCAGGTAAGTGCAGTGGACAAATTCTGCATATTTTTCAGGCACGACCCGGGGGAGGGGGATACAGATGAATGCCAATGAACTTTGGACCGGATTAAGCAGTTCCTTTTTTTTTTTTTCACAAGAGGCTACAGCATTGGATATTATTGCTGCAGAATATGAATCAGCTGCTTCTGGTGAGGAATTGTTGGACAAGGGAATGATTCTGCAGCCAGGCTCCTGTAAAACAGCTGTTGTACAGTGTGATAAATCTGCTAAAAAGGGAACAGTGTGTAAGTCTAAAATGGCTTTGTTTTGGAAGAAGTCCAAGTTGCTGTTGGAAATCAAGTTAGAGCGGGAGTTAGCGGATATCCTGGTTGAACTCCATTCAGCTGCCTTGGCAAGTAACGCACCTGCTGAGAGTAAACTTGCATCTGAGACTGCTGCCATGGTGGAGAGTTCTCCTGCAACTTCATCCCCTGCTACTTTGAACTCAGCTGCGGTTGCACAGGCTGGCAGTTCAAACGGAGTTTCCTCCATGTACCTAAAGCCTGTGGACCCTTTGCTACCGGAACCTTCCTCCCAGCGGCATGCCCCTGTAACCTCTGATGTGATTGAATCTCCAAGGTCAGTCTGCTCTCGGTCTCTTCCGGCAGAGTTTGTTTTTCCAACTAACCGAGCACATCCGGGATGGAGCAAGAATTCGGGTTCTTCTCCTCTCCCACGTCACGTTGATACTGTCAGCACTCCTGGCACCTCTGCTCGGCATTTGACTGAAGTTCTTGGAGGCCTGTCTTGGTCTCCTCAAAGGGCACTGTGAGATGCCGGTTGGGAGATGTTGGATACAGGGACTTGGTCTCTGGACTTTCAGGACCATTCCTATCTACATATACAGGAGAAAGTGACCAGTAAAGTGGCCACCGATGCTGCACCTCTGAGCTCCACCATTTTGCCCCAGGGTAAGGACTTAATTGTATCTTCTGGCAAACCTGATGTACATGACTCTGACACTGTAGTCCCCTCTGGGGTTTTAGATGGGGACCTTAGTGAAAGGACTGCCCTAGTAGCTTTGGGGAACCAAATTTTTGATTCTGGGGTTACTTTAAATGTTTTAGAGGCCTTGAGTACTGGGGTGGTGGAGGACACCATTAGGGTGGGCCCTCCTCCTGAGGTTGTTCATCAGCTATCCGAAGACAGCCCTGAAGCCCCATTTAAGCTTTCTGATCTCTTCCAGAATAGGAAGGAACCTGCTCCACGTCATAATGCCGTGCATATTTTGTATAAGGGGGGTTGCAGGAGGCCCCAGATCGAGTTTATATTGCTCGGGCCTTGTTGAAGGGCTCCATGAAGTTCTCCTCCTCCGAGATTTTTGCCCTTATCAATATTGGTAATTCTAACTTCGATGTTTGTTTTAAAAATATTTCTAGTCTAGATAGGTTTTGGACACAATATACTGCATGTAAGAATACACCCCTTTGGTCACCCTTCCGGGTAATTCCTCTCATGAAACCTACTATTAAGATTATTACAGTTATGTTTAAGAATGAAGGGGTTAATGTTGAGGATATTTTGTTTTGACTTCGTCAGCGATGTGAGGTTTTGGGTACCCCCTCCCCTACTTTGGATAGCGAACAGATTTGGGACGGTGGTTGGAGAATACGGGTTAAATTGCCTGTGACTAATTCTGGCACTGTGCATTTACCTAGTACCTTTTATTTAGGCAGGGATAGAGGTGCTATTTTTTATGTAGGTCAGCCCAGGTCCTGTTTTAAATGTGGATCTTGGACCCACCTTAGTACAGCCTGTAATACTGTTAAATGTAGTCATTGTCTTGAGTTTGGGCATGGGTCTGCTAAGTGTCTTGATCTTTTCAGGTGTAATCTTTGTGAAAATACTGGACAAGCCTATGGTAAATGTCCCTGGGCTTCCCATGAAGGTATCATTAATAGGGCACAGCATCTGCAAGCTAAAAAGGTTGCTGAATTGAGTCTCAAAGCTGGGGTGGATACTCTTGCTAGGGAGGTCTCTGAGTTACCTAATGGTGATCCCCAAGTAGATAAGGCTGTTCTCCCCCACCCCTTTGTAAGGTTGACAATATGGAGATACAGATTGAGCCAGAAGTTCTGGTTAGTGCTCCTGTCATTTCCACTATTGCTGATCGTGCTGTAGTGCCTGACATGCCTCTCTCCCCCCACCCCCCGCATGATGATTTAGGTTTTAAAACTGTATCGAAAAAAAAGACCACGGTTAGGGAAAAAGGTGAAGCTTCAGACAGCTTTGGAGGGACAGGACATGGAGGGACTTTCTGTTGATTGGGCTCAGGGAAACAAATTTTCCTTGCTGGGTTCTGAATCGACGGATAAGGAGTCAGATGATGAGGGTACTGATACCTCCTCCTTGTTGTCCACTACTGATACTGAGGAAAAAGGGGGTACAGATTTCATTGCTAAGAGAACCAGACAGTGCAGAAAAGCTAGGATAACATGAGCCTTAGTTTTTTGATGTTGCTTTTCTGCTTTTTCCTTCTCCTTATGGATGCCCTTTCTGTTGCTACTATTAATGTTAATAGTATTAAAGGGGGGGGAAAAGTTGACCAGTACATTGTTTACACTTCAGGCTGTAGCCTGTGATATTATTTGCTTAATGGACACCAGAATTAAAACTCATGCAGACTTGCAGGCAGCATCTCGAGCCTGGCCACTGGGAGCCTCCTTTTGGTCTATTGGAACTGATACCTGTGATGGGATTGGGATTCTTTTTACTAATCCTGCTATCAAGGTTACTAGGTTAGTGGATGTACATCCTGGGAGGGCCTTGTTGCTGGATATTACTTATGGCAGTGAACGATTTTGTTTAGTTGCAATCTGTGCCCCTCAAACTAAGGCAACTAGAGTTGCCTTGTTTAAAGACATACACCAATATCTGCATACCTCTAGACTAGTGATTTGGTTGGGGGATTTTACTTGTGGCTTGCATCAATCTGATAGGGGGTTACAAACTTCTAAACTTTTTTGTGATACCAGCACCCTTAATGAAATCCTGCATGCTGCTGGTTTGCAGGACACTTGTCGCAGTTTGCATCCTATAGGAGGATTCACTTTTTTCAAGGGTAGGTTGAAGACTAGGATTGATTTTATTTTTGTGTCCAATGTTTTATGGGTTTTGGACTCTTCTACTAGGGTAGTGGAATTTTCTGACCATGTTATGTTCCATTCCAAGATTTCTTGGAAGGACACTACTAGATGTAGAAAAGGTTGGTGGAGGCTGAATAATGCTTTATTGCAGAATCCTAAAATACAAAAAGCTTGGCACAGTCATTGGACGGCTAGATTATCGGTTAGTGACAGTTATGATATTTTGGACTGGTGGGAAGATACTAAAAAAAGCATGGAAAGTCTTGTTTCAGTCATTAGCTACTTCTAGGTGTCGGTTGGATTATTTACAGTATTTAGAGTTGCGTCATCATTTGCAGTACTTTATTTCCTTATCGGAAACTTCTAGCCAGGACTATGGCTCCCAGATTCAGAATATTAAGAATAGGATGATGTCTCTTCAGTATACTTGTGCTAAATCTTTAGAACAGGAAGCCAGATTTGGTACGCAGGTTAGGAAACCTTCAATAGATCCCTATAAGAGTTGTCAGGATTGGGTTAAGCATAGTTTATTTCTGAATTGTGTTCCTCTTCTGGACAGTGCGTCTCTTCCCCAAAGGAATTCTGTCCATTGTTGAGGATAGGTTCAAAACTATGTTTGAGAGTCAGGTGGTTAGTGGGGAACTGACACAGATTTTGCAATCCTTGCAGCTACCTCAGGTTCAACCAGAGGACATACAGATGTTGACGAATGCTGTCACTAAAGATGAAGTTAAGCAAGTTATCAAGCAGCTGAATTCTGATGCTGCTCGTGGTTTGGATGGGTTGGGGGTGGGATTTTATAAACATTTTCTTGAGGACTTGACTCGAGTTTTGGTTATTCCTTATAACCATATGTTACAGTCTTCTACTTTTGCTGTTTCCATGCAGAAAGCAGTTTTGGTATTGATTCATAAAAGGGGAGCCCAGAATGATGTAGAAAATTGGAGACCGCTGAGTCTCCTTAGGAAAATTGTGGCCAAGAGTTTGTTGAACAGATTAAATAATATCTCAGATTATTTAATTAGTCCTGAACAGATCTGTGCAGTTCCAGGACGACAGATAAAAGACAACCTAATAGTGCTTAGGGAGTTCTGTCGGCAGGCTGATTCCAGACAGGTCTCAGGGTGGGTGGTGGGTGTAGATCAGAAGGCTTTTGATAGGGTTTCACGTCAGTTTTTGTTTGCTGTTTTAACTGCATTTGGTTTTCCAGTGGTTTTTGTTTCCTGGGTTAAAGCTCTCTATGCCAATATTTCATTATGCCCTAATGTAAATGGGTGGTATGGCCGGAAGGTTATGGTTAGGCAAGGGGTGCGGCAGGGTTGTCCTCTTAGCCCTATTTTTATAAGTTTTCTGTATTGATATTCTGCTTTGGCTTTTACACAAAACTCCTGATATACAGGGTATAGTGGTTCCCCATACTGTTTTTTTAGTTAAGGCTATGTCATTTGCTGATGATATGGTTCTTACGTTAGGGGTTCATACTAAGGAGGAGGTACTTTGTACTGTTTTGAGGCAATATGAAGATATTTCCGGTTCCAGGGTTAATTGGGATAAAAGTATCGGTATCCCTTTGGGAAACACCCCTATTCCACCATCAGGTTTCTTAGGGGGTGTCAGGATAACAAGTGAGGCTCTGATAATTCTTGGGGTGAGGTGAGGTTTGGGGGGTCAGGATATGGCATATTCTAATTGTTGACATTTCCAGAAATTATGTATGGTGGGAATAAGACCTTATGCCAGAAATATAATCCTGAGAATATGTATGTACTTATGGTTATGATTTGTTATTTATGGCAAGTTAGATGTTTGGGGGTTCTTCAACAAAAATGGGTGTCGCATATTGACTTATTAGCGAACATTAATAAGTCTTTACTGGATATAGTACAGATAGATCTACTTCATTATAGTAGAGAAAAGGTTGCACATTTCTGGGTTAATTGTGATACCTGGTATTAACGCTGTTGTTTGTCTTTATTTCTTTTTTTCTTATTTCCCTATACAGACTTTGTCATGATTTATGCTTTCTTGTTTGCAATTGTCTTTGTTTGATTTATTATGTACTGTTTTGTTATGAAGTCCAACTTTCAAATAAAAAATTCCCCTACTCTTTTCGAGAAGTGCCATGGGATCTTTAACATCCACCTGAACTACCACCAGAACAGGCAGATGGGACCTTGGTTTAACGTCTCTTCCGAAAGGCATTGCTGAAATAGCAAAACTTCTGCAGGGTTATGCCCACTGCAGCTGTAAAATGATATAATTCTTGCTTAAAGGGGCACATTCATGTACAGTGGCATGCATAGTTTGAAAGCCCATGAAATGTTCTTTTAATTGAGGTATTGGGCATACCTGTAGCTGGAAGCAGTCCAGAGATGTAGATGACTGAGTCTATGTAATATAAATACTACATTAGAGCCATTCTTAGAACCTTGTAATGTCAGTGATGATCAAGCAGTGTCTAACTGCATTGAGTTAAGCACTGCTTGATCGTATCAAAGATAACATGTTCATTTTTAGGTAGCAATCCTTATTCTGTAACTCTTAAAGAGCTGCTGATGCCTCAAAGAAAAGTTTGAAAAACATTGTAATTAGTTGCAATTCAGTTTTGATTCCATATATATTCTATATACTTCTCCTGCCTATTATTTATTACTGAGAAAATTGCATAAATACAGTACTTTATCCCTTAGAGTTCATTTGCCTCTATAGCTTACTCCCTACTTCAAGTCATAATCCTCTGTTGTGACATCACAGTTTGTTGCCGTGGGGGTAACTGTGATGTCACAAGCAGTACATTATGACCTCAGGTACGGAGAAAGAAACAGGAATAGATGAAATCTTCAAGAGCAAAGATCTTGTTTTCATGTAAATGGCCTCAGTAATAACTAATGGTGAGGAGAAATATAGAACTAATGTGAAATATAGGCTGAACTGTGTCTAAATATTATGAGTTGTTAAAGTTAACCCGAAGGTGTCAGCTGCTCTTTAACACAATTAATCCCACTAGTTTACAAGTCTCATTATGCTATATACCACATGTTTATTTTTATGTAAACACTTCATTATTCCATTAGCTGTATGAAAAAAAAAAATGCAATAGTATAATCTTGTTTCTTCCAAGAGAATCTTACTGTATTCTGACTAATTCAGTATCGTCTCACTACAGGACTGCCACAGAGCTGAAATGGTTAATAGAACCTATGCAAATAGTGGAATGGTAGGCTCAAGCTCAGTTTTCAAACCACTGTCCCTGGTTGTACTTCCTGCAACTGTCAGATTCTTACAAAGCATGCAAAGGCAACTATACTAAAACTATCTTAATAAGCAAAAACGAATTCCCCCCCATCCCATTAGCAAACTGCTTCATAAACAACAGGGGCATCCCTAAGACTCAAGTCACAGATGCCCAAGAAACAACAGTTATACAAACAGGTTTGCAGTAATGTATGAACAGCTAGAGTGCAGTGCCCATTAGGTTCCAGCAGGGGAGGAAGGGAGGGGGCTCAGAATATAGTAAGATTCCCTTGGAAGAAACAAGATTACTACGGTAAGTAATTTTTTCTTCAAACCCCAGGAAATCTTACTGTATTCTGACTAATGCAGACTACACAAGCAGTGCCTTTGGAGGTGGGTACAGAACCTACTTAGAGAATAGGCTCTGCAGTATTGATGTGCCAAACCTGGCATCTCTTCTGGCCTGGGTATCCAATCAATAGTGCTTGGTAAATGTGTGGACAGTTTTCCAGGTAGCTGCTTTGCAGATTTCTAGGAGGGGAATGTCTCGAACAGCTGCTATGGAGGCAACTGTACCCCTGAAAGAGTGGGCCCTGAGCCCTGTAGGGGGCTGCCTGCCCACCTTGTTGTAGCAGAACTGAATTCAAGCTACAATAAAGCGTGCAACAGACCTCTTTGTAGAGGTTTTCCTTTAACCACTTCTCCATAGGTTAGGAACAACTGAGTACGGTCCTGCCTGTGATCCTTTGTGTAGTCTAGATAGTAGCTGATAGCCATTTTAACATCCAGGATATGCAGCCTACATTTTCCTGAAGTGGAATGGTCAGTGAAAAAGCCAGGCAATGTAATGGACTGATTGAGGTGGAAATCAGAAACCACCTTGGGAAGAAATGTCCTATTCATCCTAAGGACAACCTTGTCCCTATGGACTGCAATATAGTCAGACTCAGTAGAAAGAGCTTGGAGCTCACTAATCCTCCTGGCAGAGGTGACTGCCACTAAGAACACTGTTTTTCAAGTGACATACTTGAGCTCCATAGAAGGCATGGGCTCAAGAGGGCTGCATCAGCTGGGCAATGCAGATATTGAGATCCCATGCTGGGGTAGGGTCCCTATGTGGGGGATGCAAATGCAACAGCCCTTTGAAAAACTTTCTGAATACTGTGTTGGAGGCCAGGGTACACCCTTGCCTGCCGACAGGTAAGCTGAGACAGCTGCCAGGTGCACCTTTAAAGTGGATGGCCTTAGGCCAAGGGAGTGAAGGCGGGCCAGATAGTCCAGGACAACTGGCAAGCCTGCCTGACTGTGGTCTATGTCTCTTCCCTTGCACCAGATAGAAAACCTTTTCCACTTGGAAGTATAGGTTTTCTTAGTGGAAGACTTTCTCGAAACCCTGAGTATGTCCATTACCCCTTCCGAGAGATGCAAACTGGCATACTCTTAAGTCCCCAAGAGTCAGGTCTTGAGCCTGAAGGACTAGAGGTTGGGGTAAAGGATCCTGCCATGGGAGGATGTCAGTAGATTGTGCCTCCTGGGGAGGCTGATTGGCCTGGCAACTGACAAGGAGAGAATCAGAGAGTACCAGGGTTGCCTGGTCCAGTCTGGAGCAATGAGGATCATCATTGCTAGCTGAGATCTGAGCTTGTTCAGCACCCTTAGCAGCAAGGGGAAGGAAGGGAGAGAAGACATATAGGAACTTCCTTGTCCATTCCAGCAGCAGTGCATCCAGTAGGATTGTGCCCCTCACAGGAGGTCTGCAGCAAAACTGTGGCAGCTGGTGACTGGGACTGCAAAGAGATCCACCTCTGGAATGCCCCATCTCTTGAAAATCACCTGCAAGACCTGCTTGTTGAGTGACCACTCATGATGATTCTGGTTGATCCTGCTGAGGGTATCCACCAGAACATTATCTTTCCCCGGAAGGTGTATACTGCTGAGAGAGAACGATCTCCAGGGAGTACGCCAAGCTCCAATTTTTCATGGCCTCTGTACACAGTGGGGTCAACGTTGTGCCTCCCTGTTTATTCATGTTGTACATGGTGGTTGTATTGTCTGTTCTGACTTATACCACCTGTCCTTGTAGCAACTTGGAAAATGACTGGATGCCCAGAAGAACTGCTCTGAGCTCTAACAGGTTTATGTGAAGCAATGACTCCTGTTTGAACCATGTACCGTGTGCAGTGTGCTTCCCAGCCTAGGAGGGATGCATCTATGGCCAGCACCACCGAAGGGGCTTGCTGCAGGAAAGGCACACCCTGCCTTAGATTGCTTCTCTCCTGCCACTAGTGAAGGGCCTGGAGGAGAGTTCCTGTGACTGGCACCAACTTTGATAATGGATCCCATTTTTGATGCCAGCGTGCCCTGAGGCAAAACTGAATGTCCCTCATCTGAAACTTGGCCCCTAGTACTGTTGCTGTTGATGCTGCCATATGGCCGGCAACTGCAGGAAATGCCTTGCTGGCCTTGGGATGTGTAACTTGAAGGAGCTGGCTATCTGTACCAGGCTGTCCACTCTTCCCTGTGGGAGGAATGCCTTTCCCTGTAATGTGTCCAGTTCAGCTCATATGAATTCCAGGAGCTGGACTGGTTCCAGTACAGACTTTTTATGATTGACCAGGGACCCCAAGGTTTGTAGGATATCCTGTGTGACTGCCAAAGCATCCTTGACTTGATGTAAGGACTGGCCTACAATGAGTCAGTCATCCAGGTAGGAGAACACTGCCATCCCCTGCCTCCTTAGATGTGCCACGACCACAGCCAGGCACTTTGTGAACACTTTTGGGGCAGAGGTCAGTCCAAAGGGTATTGCCCTGAACTGATTATGGCCTGATGACAATCTGAACCTGAGGTTCTTTCTGTGAGATTGCCTGATGGGGATGTGAAAGTAAGCATCCTTTAGGTCCAGTGATACTAACCCGTCTTTTTGCCTTAGTGTTGGAAGAATGGTTGCCAAAGAGAGAGGGCGGCAGTATAGCACAGTGGTTTGAGGCTCTGAGCTACAAATCTGGAGACCTGGGTTTGAATCCCACAGCCCTCACTTGCATACTGTGTGACCCCGAGCAAGTCACTTAACTTCCCTGTGCTCCCCGGTCATACCTGTAAACAAGCTTACAGCTTAGTGTGCCACTCCTGGTTAAACAATTATTGGAGGGGGAGATCATCACCATTTTGAACTTTGGTTTTGACAAATGTCTGTTCAGTTGTCTGAGATCCAGTATGGGTCACCACTCCCCATTTTAATTTACTGTGAGGAAGTATCTTGAGTACAGGCCTTTTCCCCATTGTGTTGGGGGAACTGGTTCCACTGCCTTTTGTGACAGGAGATTGGATACTTCCTCCTCCAGCAGAGCTGTTTCTGATGGGGTAGAAGATCTGAAAATTCTTGCACTTAGCTTTGGCATAAACTTGAAGCCAAGAGCAAGACCTTGGCCCACGACCTCCAGGACCCACCTGTCTGAGGTGATGGATTGCCACTCCTGGAGGTAGTGAGCCAACCTGCCCCCTACTGGGACTGGGGAGGCGACCCGAACAGACACCTCAGGGTGCCTGTTTGGTCTGAGCTGCTGGCTGTGTACTTGAGGCAGTGCGGCCACTGCCCTTTCTGCCCCTGCCTCTAAAGTACCCCCTCTGTTGCTAATACTAAGGAGGGCCTGGGGCTGGAAGAATGGCCTACACTGGGACCTGCCCCTGCCACCTCTGACTTGGTGCTTCTGTGGCATGGATGGCCTTTCCTTAGCCATGGCACTTTTATATGCCGTTTTGTAGTCATCCATCTTTTTCATGTAAGCCTCTGTTTGCTCCCCAAATGGAGATGTGGGCTCACATGGGAAATCTAAGGCTTTCGTCTGGGTATCCTGGGTCAGGTTGGTGGTTCTGAGCCAGGCAAACCTTATAAGGGACACTGCTGTTGCCATTTGCCTAGCTGCAGTGTCATTAGTATCAACTGCCATTCTGAACTGTGTCTTAGAGGCCTCTATGCCCCTCTTTGCTGACTTCTCCAGGTCAGCTGCCATGGGGCTGGAACAGCTTTAGCAATATCCAGTACTATACTCCATAGAGTTTCCTGGTACCTGGAGATGTAAGCCATATAAGAGGCCTACCTAATAGCCAAAGAGGACCCAAAGTAAGTGTTCTTTGCCATTGAATTAATCCTTCTGGAGTCTTTCTCGGGAGGATGAGAAGCCAGAGGGATGCCAGCTTTGTCACAGGCTGCAGCCTGCACCGCCCCCTCATGGCTAGGGTGCCAAAAAAGGAATTCCGCTCCTCCCTTAGCCACAGAGTACTTTTTATCCAGTCTTTTGTCCACTGGAGTTACAGAAGTGGGTGTCTGCAAGATTTTTGTAACCTGTTTCCTGAGAGATTTATGGATGGGCAGCAGCAGTCTCTCTGATGTTGGGACATACATCATCTCCATGTGGTCCTGCTCTTCCTCCTCCTCCTCCTCCTCCTTCTCCTCAGTGGATTCCTGAGTGGGGAGGTCAAGACTCTGAGCAACTTTTTTGATGAATGAAAAATAGGATGTGAAATCCTCAGATCCCTTATCAGGGGATTCAGGATGGTGAAGATCTCGGTATATATCTGTTCGATAGGCTTCCCATAATCATCATCATCATCCTTCTTCTTCCTCCTCCTCTTTTTCATCATAGAATTCCCCACCCTGCTCCAGGGAACCAGGTGTCAGAGCCTGTGACTGCCTTTCAACCAGAACCGGGGTTCTGGGTTGTAAGGACTGAATGATTCTGATTGCATTTGCAATCTCCTCAGCTGTTGGAACCACGGTTTTCTTCAGTTGCGGTTCCTGTGCTGTGTGCTCCTCTTTCTTTTTACCACAGTAGCCAGTTCAGCGGCTATATCTGCTTTCATTTTTTGCCTGAGGAACTTTTGCCCCTTTCAGAGGGCTGTTCCTCCGGTTCTTTTTGAGGAGGAACCGGTTTATCTGTAGCCAGGTCAGCAGCCTTATCGGGCATTTTGTCTTGCAGTCTTTTTAATTGCCTCTCAAGCGTTGACTGCGGGAAATTTTTACAAATATTACAGTCTGCCTTCAAGTGGTCAAACTGAAGGCAGAAAACACAAATTAAATGAGGGTCGGCCTTAGCAAATGGTTCCCCACACTCCATACAATGCTGGAAACCTGTAGGGCCCATTCTTTTCTTGGTTTTCTGTGACACCGAACCAGAAAAGAAAAAATCCCGCTTACTAGTTTTGTTTTTTATTCTTCGGTTTCAGTCAATTGCTACGAACTGAGAGTTACCCCAATAAAAGAACCAAATACCAACTGACTTAAAAGAAGTCGGAAATCTCTTAAAGTCAACTGTACATTACTTCGGTAATAAGAATAAAACGTCGGATCCCTCCCGGTCGCGAGGAACCGAAAACTTAGCCAAATAATGCTAAATCTAAACTAAGTCTACCTGTACACCAAAGACAGTGCTTTAAAATTTTAAAGAAATACTAGGTACTAAAGAAAACTGATGAAAATAAAACTCTTCATGCAAGTGTAGGAGAGCTCTCCGGAGACGTCTTACTGAGGCAAGCGGAGTAAAGAATCTGATGGCTGCAGGAAGTACAACCAGGGACAGTGGTTTGAAAACCAAACTTGAGCCCAACATTCAACTATTTGCATAGGTTCTATTAACCCTTTTAGCTGCAGGGCAGCCCCATGGTGAGACCATACTGCATTAGTCAGTATATAGTAAGATTTCCTGGGGTTTGAATTATAACATCACTGTTTTAACTATATTTTGGCTTCTCCATCTTTATATAAGGTTTATCATTAGGCAATTGGCTTGAGATTTCTTTTCTAGTAAAAATTCAAATTATAATACTTAATAATCTCTTCATGATAAAATCACCATTATACTTTATCTTTGTAGCCTTTGTATTTCTTTCAGTACTAGTGACAATACTTCTTAAAGAACAGGTTTTTTCAACGCACTACATATATATTTCTTTTGTTTCAAAGCCTCATACCTTGTATCTCAAGATGTAGCAAGTGCTAGTACTCCCCTCCCTGGCCCACTCACCTTGTGGATTCAGTCTGTGTACGTGGCAGATTGCTAGTGTTAACTGCGCTGTCCTCTCATGAGTGTGTAGTTTAAGTTGGACTGAGGCATAAGGGTGGAGATAACTGCTCCAATCATCAATGTCTGCTGCAGAATATCATCAATGACATCATACATCCTGCCACAGTTGCTGGAAGAGAGCTGTTGGTTGCCAAGCAACCATACAGCATTACAGTATCAACATTGCCAGAATAGGTTTTCTGACTAGACGGTGCATGCTACCCACCCCTATACCCAGCAAGTATGTGTCTGTTTTGTAGGATCTTGTAAGGGGCAGAGTGCTTGGACTTACCAGATTGCTTGAAGTATGCTTATACAGCTCATAAGCCTTTTGGAGGTTCTATCTCTAGGTAAACTCTGTAGAAAAATGTTTTGTAAACAGATGTGTTTTCTCCCACATGGTTGAGTGGGTGTCAGACCCTGACCTTTACTCAACACAGTCTAACTACACAATGTACAGTCCTGTATTTCAAGTGTAGACTTGCAGACTTGTAATTATTTCAAAACATTATTCTTTTTAAACATCTATTAAGCCTACAGTAATACCATATTGTCCAAGCTAATTGCCTACAAGATCATATTTTGTGTTTTAGAACCATTATCCAACATTGTTTTCTGTATCTTTTTTAATTCGATTGTATTTTATAAAAAGTACTACAAATTTACACACATTCTTAGTGGTACCGCATGCCTGAGAAACTCCGGCTCCATAGTCCCAGCACGAAGATTCCTGCATATATTGTCTAGTAATAAAGTAAATGTGCACATAGATCATCCTACAATGGTGACTGATCCATAATCAAATGTTGGAATGCTTGTCAGAGAACGTGAACGCTCCATCTGCTGTTTTTACAGTGACAAATTCTCCGTCTTGGGGTTTGGAGGGACGGGGGGGGGGCGAGTGGGGAAACAGGGGCACCAGAGTATCCCTAATGTGGAAACTGAGTGAAGGCAGCTAGGCTAATTAAGCCATAAGGAAATCCAAGGACTCAACAGGGTTGTAGTAGGAAGGTCAATGGGTCAGTCGGAGTTACAGCAGGGAGGTCAGTGGGTCACCAGCATGATATCCAGTCCTCCTCCTCATTCATACCTAGGTGATCACTAATAGTGTCAAATGTGTATATTCAGAACATTTCACATATCTCCACCATTTTATTCCAATTTCCACCTCATGTAGGGGGATCTACATGCTCTTATTGCCCCAAATTTCAGAGATGCCACAGAATGTCTCTCCTGGGCAAAATGTGCCACAAGTGATCCTTCGTTTCTTAGTTGCATGTTTTCCTTGAAAGCTAGCAAGCTTCCACCTGAAGGCCTCAGAGCTCACTCTACAATGGGCACCTCTGTCTCTGTGGCAGCATAAAGAGGTGTTTCCCTGCAGGAAATCTATAAAGCAACTAACTAGAAAACCGTACACACTTTTACAAAGCAGTACTGACTGGACATACAGTCCAGAAGGGATGCCAGGTTTGGCACTGCTGTCTTGCAGAACCTTTTTCCTAAGTAGGTTCTGTATCCAGGCTCCCAAAGGTACTGCTGTGTAGTCTATATGTGTGGTCTGCAGTTAAGCATAGTGAGGGATTCCTGGGGCTTGACGAAATAATTACTCACTGTAGTAATGTTTCTTCTAAGGGATCCCTCACTATGCTTAACCTCATCCCTACCTCTCCTTCCAGAACCTGGAAAAGGTTCTCACAAGAATCAGTTCTTTTCAGTTTGCTTGACCATTACTTGTTACAGTACCTTAAAAGTGATACTCAGTGATCTAATCTTTTAAATCCATTCTTCCACATTTGAGAGTCTTCTAAGATGCTAAACTCTTTTGAATCATATTTGGTAGTCATTTGGCTAGTTTAGTGGTTGCTGCTCACCCTAGCATCAAAAATAAATCTGATGTGAGTGATCACACAGCAGAGTTCTGAGTTTCATGATAAGATTCCATAATTAGCGTAAAATTTTAGGCTTCGGGGCAGCTCATTGCAGGGGAATGATTGCAGTTGCTAAGCATAATGAGGGATCCCTTGGAAGAAACATTACTAAGGTGAGTATTTTTTTTCTTCTGTATTTAGAGTTTAGCACAGCCTTCGACTCAATTCCCTATAAGAGGCTGATTAAAAAAAAGTTGGAGGAGCCCGGGGCAGCAAACACACTAGTTAGTTATCCTCATCTTTAAAATTCCATTTTGGTCCCTTTAGCAAAATGCTGCTGTGCTGTAGCCAACAAGTGATACACAGGTACATATCCTTTGGGACTGCCCAATGGTACTTCCCTACTGGTAAACAATCCATGACTCTATGCAGGACATTTTGGGCTGCCTGTTCCTCTTCACATTTACTAATTTGGTTTTAAGTTTCCCAGATCTTCTTTGAGGTTCTCCACACAGAATCAAACTGAGCCACATTTTATGTGTAGCTGCCCTAAAGTGTCTGACGATACAGTGGTTATTCCCTCGACCCCCAGCACTTGCTCATTGAAAACAAAAGATTTCTGAGGTAGAAACAATGGAGCACATTACAACAGTGCTTAGGCTCAGACTACCAAAATTTTTGGAACTCTGGCAGCCCTGGCATAACTGGTGTACCTTACATATCTGAGGCACACAGTGAATGAACTACAAATTAATTTAATTTCCCCTGTTGCCTGTGACGGCTCTGCCTCAGATTGTCCCCTAAACAGGACATAATCCCGTTGGAGGGAGGACGATTCAGAGGAAACATGAGAAAGAATTTCTTCACAGAACGGGTGGTGGACAAGTGGAACACCCTGCCAGAGGAAGTGGTGGGGGCTGAAACAATCATGGGATTTAAGAATGCATGGGATAGACATAAAGGAATTCTAGAGGTCAGGGGTAAGGGGAAACAGACTTCTAGGAAAACAAACTGAACTTACAAGCTCAAATGGGCAGACTGGGTGGGCCATAGACCCTTATCTGCCGACACTGTCTATGTATCTATGTAATCTAGGACCCTAAAAATTTCTTTTTTTTTTATCCCCCTCACATTCATGTACAACTTCATATTATTTTCTAGCTGATCTTTTATGATTCTAGTCTTTGGCTAGCCCTATCTTATTTACGTCATGTTTTGACAATGGGGTAGTTTCTAAGCATGTCTTTGGGGAAGCAGATCTACGGGTATTTATTATGTATTAGTTGGTTGTTTTTTCTGTGTTTTATATCCATATCATTGAATTTGTTAATATACTAATCAATCTTTATCAGACTTTTAAGATAATCACTGGTGTTTGACAGGAGACATACTTTGATATGTGTCTAACATGGTACTCTAATGTACTTTATTTCTCCTGTTCTTCTTTAAACAACATAAAGCCTTGCTGTATTCTGACATATGCAGTTAGCCCCAGCACTTGAACTGCTCCAGAGAGAAAAGAGTTAATTTCTATGCAAGACATAGAACGTTGAGCTCGAGCTCAGTTTTCAAACCTCTGTCTGTGGTGCCTCAGAGTGTAACCATCAGATTCTTTACTCCACCTAACTGTGAAGTCGCTCTGGAGATTTCTCCTTCGCTTCGGTATAGTTTGAAATGCGTCGCTTTTTCAACAGATTTGTTTATTTTCAGTTTCAAGCCTCTGTCTACAGTACAGTAAGTAGCGTAGATAGGTAGTGAACTGTGATTTGTGTTTTTCTTCTGTGGAAATTGTAAATTTCAGTTCCTTCTTGGTCGGTCCAGTTGAGAACCGACCTTTTGCGTTTAAATTTATCTTCTGGGATTTTAGTAGTGGTGTGCCAGTTCCTATCGGTTTAAAAAAAAAAAAAAAAACTTTTTTCGGTTTCTTTACACAACCCGTGACATGGTTGGTAACCGATAGGGGGTGTATTACCTGGCACAAAGCTGTAAAGGATAATTTTATCTAGTTTGCCCATGTCGGAGAAACCCAAGGAAAAAAAACGGTCCCACTGGGTTTCAACATTGTACAGAGTGTGGGTAGGCCTTTGCTAAGGCCGACCCCCACCTCGTCTGTGTTTATTGTCTGGGGTTTGACCACCTCAAAACAGACTGCCAAATCTGCAAACATTTTCCTAAGGCCACTCTAGAAAAAAGATTGGGTAGGCTAAAGGAAAAGGAGGCTGAGAAGTCTGCTGACCCGGGTGGCCAGCCCGGTTCGGTTCCGACCGAACCTGAGGAGATGCCCACTGACCTGGGCGAGACATCCTCGGGCAAAAGGAGAGCCAACTCTGGGGGGTCGGTTCCATCAAAAAGACGAAAAAAGTCAGCCAGTTCGGATCCAGCATCCCTTACTCCAACTGCTGAAGAAATAGCCAAAGCGATCAGTATTGTGCAATCACTTCGTCCGGTTCCGTCCGAACCAGCACCATCGGTTAGGCGCTCAGTTCAGTCGGATCCAACTCCATCAGATTATGATCTGGATGCTTATTATGAATTAGAGTGGGAGGGGGACGAAGAGTTACCAGATGATGATGACAATGATTATGAAGGTCTGGATGTGTCCATTGAACCAGACATCTCCTCAGACAGACCCTCCAATGTCTCCCCTTCAAGGCTTTCTGAGTCCCCATCTCACTTTTTGTTTTACAAAAAGGTGGCTGAAACCCCTCCAGCTCCCTATGGTTGAAGCTGTTGAGGAGGAAGAAGAAGAGCCTGATTTCATGGAGATGATGGACATCCCAGAGTCCAAGAGGTTGTCTGTTCCCCACCATAAATCCCTGGGGAAACTGACACACAAGATTTTACAGACACCAAATTCTTTACTTCCTGTGGATAAGAGAATGGACAGGAGGTATATGCTATCAGGCTCAGGTACGGAGTTTTTGTTCAGTCATTGCAGCCATGCTGGGGTAGTGCAGGCTGCAGCCTGTGACAGGGCTAATATACCTTTGGCTTCACACCCCCCCAGATAAAGACTCCAGGAAGGTGGATGCCATGACCAAGAAACAATACTTGGCATTCTCCTTGGGACTCAGGCAGGCTTATTATATGGCCTACACAGCCAGATTCCAGAAGTCCAGGTGGGATATGGTTCTGGAACTGGCTAAACAGGCTTCCCCCCAGCTAACCAAAGAGCTGGAGGAGGTGGCTGCTGATGGGATTCAATCACTCAAAGTCTTTATTTAACCAGGCGATCACCGTTGAGCAAGTTCATTTTCGAGGTGGACCTGGGTTTGTTAACAAGGGACAATATACATGGGATGCAACACACAAGAAAATAGTAGTAATACAAATAAAGTGAGATACAATAATACAGTATATACAAAGTATCAGCAGGTAGCATTGACAGTAGTATATGTTTGGAACAGAAGATACAGCTAGTTTTGGTTAGGACACAATTTTTCATAAAAGTAAAGAAATATACATATCAGGTGCACCGAACACAAATAAAACCTAATATAAAAAGATTTATAGTGATACGGTATGGAGAATTTAGAGCTGAAACCAGGGTCAAAGGAATGTGGAAGGGACAGATATTGGGGTAGAAAATGCTGTAGACTCTAATGATGTGGCATTGAGAGTCATGGCTACATCTGTGTCTCTCAGGAGATTTGCTTGGCTTAGATGCAGTAGCCTTTCTCAGGACACCCAGGCTAAGGCCATGGATTTCCCTGTGGTGGGTAACTCTCTGTTTGGGGAGCAGACAGAGGCTTACATGAAGAAGATGGACGAGTACAAGACCATCTACAGGAGGGCACAGGCCAAGGAATGGCAAGCCACTCCTCAAAATCAGCAGTCTAGGGGCAGGGGTAGGCCCTTTCACAGGCCTTTTTATCAAGACCAGGCCTCCTCTCCCTTCCCTCAGTGGGGGTTCTTTCAAGGGAGAGGCAGGAGGGGGATGAGCAGGGCTGCATCCTCTTCCCAGTCCAAGGCTCCTGCCAAGCAGACATCCTGATGTGCCAGCCCAGGGGTCGACTCCCCAACTCCAGTAGGAGGCAGGCTGGCTTACTACTTCCAGGCCTGGAAGTCTGTTACCTCAGACAAGTGAGTCCTGGAGGTAGTATGCCAGGGACTGGCCCTCAGTTTCAAGAAGTTTCCAAAAATGAGGATCAGGTCTTTTCCACCTGCAAACATCTCTGAAACCATTGCTCTAGAAGCAGAGGTTTCCTCTCTGCTGCCTCTCAGAGCCATGGAGAAAGTTCCTACTCTACACAAGAGCAAGGGTCTATACTCCAGATATTTCCTTACCCTAAAAAAGACAGGGGAGTGGTGACCCATCCTAGACTTAAGGTATTTGAACAAACACATCTTAAAACCAAAGTTCAAAATGGTGACCCTGGGAGCAATTCTTCCCTCTCTGAGGCCAGGAGATTGGTTAGCATCCCTGGACCTCAAGGATGCCTATTTCCACATTCCTATCAGTAGCTCCCACAGAAGGTACCTCAGGTTTGAGCTGCCTTTAGACCATTTTCAGATCAAAGCCATGCCTTTCAGCCTAACATTGGCTCCAAGAGTGTTTACAAGGTGCCTTGCAGTAGTAGTGGCCTTCCTCAGAAGGCAGGGGTTCTCTCTATTCCCATACCTGGATGACTGACTCATTGTTGGGCAGTCTCCTGACCAGGTCAGCTCTTCAAGTCACTCAAGATTTGCTCAGTTCTCTAGGATTTCTTCTCAACCTGCCAAAGTCGGTTCTCGAACCAGTATAACTCCTCACTTTCATAGGGTTAGAGTTAGATACTGTTCAAGCAAAAGCCTTCCTCCCACTAGCAAATGTAAAAGCCTTTACAAATCTTTCTTCCGGTTTTCATCCTCTGGTTTCTCGTCCAGCAAGACATTTTCTTCAGCTCCTAGGCCACATGGCAGTGGTACAAGGAGCCAGGTTCCAAATGAGGGGCAATTCAGTTTCACCTGAGGTCTTTTTGGTCTCAGAAAAAAGATTCTCTCACCAAATTGGTTCCAGTGACTCAGACTCTGGCCCAAGCTCTCCAGTGGTGGCTGGATCAGAACACTCTCAGACAAGGTGTTCCATTCCTCAATCAATCTCGCTCAGTGGTACTAACCACAGATGCTTCTCCTGGGCTGGGGAGCCCACCTAGGACCCCTCACAGCACAGGTTGTTTGGTCTCCAAAAGAGTCTTTCTTTCACATCAACCTTCTGGAACTCTGGGCAGTATTCCTAGCCCTTCAAGCTTTCTCAGACTCAGTAAGGGACAAGTTGGTTCAGGTCAGGACAGACAACACCACCACCATGTGGTACATCAACAAGCAAGGGGGCACTGGGTCTACGACCTTGTGCACGGAGGCCATGGAAGTATGGTCTCTGGCCTACTCCTTGCAAACCTCACTAATAACAGTCCACCTCCCAGGGAAGGACAATGTGTTAGCAGATGCTCTAAGCATAATCTCCCAGGGCCATCATGAATGGACCTTGGATTCTCTCATACTGAAAGTAATCTTTACCAGGTGGGGCACTCCAGAGATGGATCTCTTCGCAGTCCCAGACAGTCACCAACTTCCCCTCTTCTGCTGCAGACCCCCAGTCCTAGGGACTGTTCTCCTGGATGCCCTAATATTGGACTGAGAAGGCAAGTTCATTTATGCCTTTCCTCCCTTTCCCCCGTTGTTCAGGGTTCTAGTTAAGATCAGGTCACAAGCCTGCATAGTGATTCTACTGGCGCCAGACTGGGCCAGACAGCCTTGGTATCCTCTGTTGTTGTCCCTAGCAGTCTTACTCCCCCAGTCTCTTCCCAAAAGACACAATCTCCTAACCTCCTCTCAGGGGAGGATCTGGTACCCCAGTCTCCAGTCTCTCAATCTCAAGGCCTGGCTCTTGAAGAGTTAGAATATGCAGGCCTGGAGTTTTGGACATCCTTAAGGTTTCTTGGAAACCCTCTACTAGGAAAACTTGTAATTCAAAATGGAAAAGATTCAGCATTTGGTGTTCCCATAAGGATATTCTAGCAGATGCTGCTGGCATTGTTACACTTTTGGATTACCTGGTTCAACTTAATGGCTTAGGCCTTAGGCCAACCACTTTAAAGGTTCATTTAGCAGCCGTGTCTGCATTTCTCTCAGCAGGGAAGGGCTCTTCCCTGGCGTCTCACCCTGGTTTTGGTAAGTTCTTTAAAGGTCTGGTTCATATCAACACTCCTTTTAGAGAACCTACTCCAGCTTGGGATCTCAATATCTGCATTGCTCAGCTTATGCAGCCACCCTTTGAACCTCTGGCTTCGGTCAAGCTTAAGTATCTGACCTGGAAAACTGTGTTTCTGGTAGCGATCACTTCTGCCAGGCGAATTAGTGAATTACAGACCCTGTCAGTTGAACCTGATTTTATCTCATTCCATTGAGACAAGGTGGTCCTCGGAACCAATAGGAGGTTCTTACCCAAAGTGGTCTCAGATTTCCATCTGAACCAGTCCATGTCTCTTCCTGTGTTTTTCACTGATCATTCTTCTTCAGGAGAAAGAAGATTACATAGTTTGGATGTTAAGAAGGCACTTAGCTACTACATTGAGCATACTAAGGCACGTAGGAATGACTGCCTTCAATTGTTTCTTACTTATGGTGAAGTGGGGAAAGGTAGACCTGCTACTAAGAGAACTATTGCCAGGTGGATTGGCTGTTGTATACAATTCTGCTGTGCCGAGCTTGGCAAAACACTTCCCTCAGGCCTGAGGGCTCACTCGACTAGGGGTACAGCTGCTTCTCTGGCAGCTGCCAGAGATATACCCTTGTTAGAGATCTGCAAAGCAGCCACCTGGAAAACAGTCCATACTTTCACCAAGCATTACTCTTTAGATATCCAGGCTAGGAGTGATGCTAGGTTTGATACAGAAGTACTGCAGAGCCTATTCCCAAAATAGGTTTGGTACCCTCCTCCATGGAGGTATTGCTTGGTATTCTGCATATGTCAGAATACAGCAAGTCTTCATGTTGTTTGAAGAAAAAATTACTCACCTTAGTAATTGTGTTTCTTCTAATGGAGTCTTGCTGTATTCTGACCTCCCCCCCCCCCCACCTCTCCTCTCAGAACTTAGTTTTGGGATGTGGGCTGGCAGGTACAGTGTTGCACCTCAGGGGTGTACTTTGCACCCTTCCCCTTCAGGATGGGGTGGTGGTGGTTATTGTTAAGTTTAACTTAGATTTATATATCTTGTTCACTACCTGTTTTTTCTCTTGTGTTCTCGACTTGAGTCTTTTGGACCCAAGTTGTTGCCTGTTGGCTTGTATGTTTTACAATTTCCACACTGGAAGTGTAGTTAGTTTGCTCGTAAGAATCTGACAGTTACACTCTGAGGCACCACAGACAGAGGTTTGAAAACCGAGCTCGAGCTCAACATTCTATGCCTTGCATAGAAATTAACTCTTTCCTCTCTGGAGCAGTTCAAGTGCTGGGGCTAACAGCATATGTCTGAATACAGCAAGACTCCATTAGAAGAGACACAATTACTAAGGTGAGTATTTTTTTCTTATTACAGCTATTAAATAAATATGAGTTAAAAAAAGACCTTAATAAGCATGTCACCTTAAGAATTACACGGGACTACAAATAAAATAAGTACTTAATACAGTCTCCACAAGTATGAAATAAGACACACTACCACCCTTTAAAATATAAACTAGTTTGTAGTCAATTAAAACCTATCTAAACAGTTCTAGTATTCCTGTCTAAAAAAGAAAAAAGCCAGATACAAAATGGCTATCCAAGATGTTATACATTATCACAACTTATATTTTGTCAGCCATTTTCTGCTAAGTGTTTTGAAACAAAATTCAGTAATATGTAGACTACAAATCATTAAACTTTGTAAATGCCAGCAGATATACAGTAGGACCTCGGAGTTATGAACAGCATGGGAATTATGCTGTTCGTAACTTTGAAAAATTTGTAAGTTTGAAATATTGCAGGAATGCAAAAACAACACATAGTAAATGCATCAAAATTAGTAAAAAAAAAAAAAAAAAGACCTTTATTTATAAATATACTGCAGTATTAAAACACATTCTATGCCTTTATTAAAGCAGACTGATTAAAGTGCCTATGGCTCTGCTACAGAAGGAGGGTCTGAGGGTTTGAAAAACTTCTTTATAATGCTTTGTCTAAGGGTGCTGAAACACTTTTTTGCTGCCAATGTGTGAAGGTCTTGAAGCAGCATAAGACTCATAGGAGTTGCTTTGGCTTGTTGCTCTAGCCGTTGCAAAAATGTTGCGAAGCACTCTTCTGCCTTCGTGTGTGGTATTGCAGCTGCCTCTTCCTCTTCCTCATCTGTCTCTGCTTCACTCTCTACAGGAGTATACCTTGCTATCTCGATGATTTCTTTATCAGTTAGGATCTGGTGACCATTTTCATCTCTGTTTGTACTTAGCCATTCCTCTTGTTCAACAGAGGTGATACTAAAGTGCAGTCTCTCCTCTGAAAAATTAACTTCAGGGTCCTCGCTTGCTTTGTCAGTGTTCAGCCAGATCTTATTCCAGTACTGCTTCAGTGATTCTATCCTGATCTCTGCCCATGACTTGGCGCACATGTAAACCCTGTCCTTTATTGACAGCTGTTTGCAAAAACTGGTGTAGCTGTCAAAGTCCATTGACCATAGCAACAGTCTTCATAGAAGACTGCATTTCTACCGACATTTGAGGTTTTCCAGAATGCCTTGATCCATCGGTTGGGTGAGGCTAGTAATGTTAGGCGGCAGAAACAGGCATTGAAAATTACCATCTGGAGTCATTAAATGTTCAGCTGCTGGGTGAGAGTGTGCATTGTCCATGAGCAGCACAGCACGTAGTGGGAGGGATTTAGCCATCAGGTGGTCCTTGACAAGTGGCACAAAATGCCAGAAGAACCAGACTGAAAAAATGTTTCAGTCCATCCAGACACTACATTGGTTGTAGTACTGTACCAGCAATGACAGCATGTTCACACTAGCAAAGCATTGTGGCTTGGCACTTTTTTGAAAACCAGAGGGAGCATGAAACTGCTGCTTGCATTTGCGGTAGCCATTAGCGTGACATGGTCTTTACAGGACTTAAAGTTTTTGATCTGCTTCTCTGAGCCATCAGCTAGTGTTTTATTTGGCAAGAGATGCCAGTACAGACCTGTCTTGTTGCAATTAAAAAATTGCTCCCTGGTAAGTCCATGTTGCTCAATGAATGCCTGCAGTGTTGTTTTGAAAGTTTCTGAGGAAGCGGTGTCAGAGGACATTGACTCGCCCTGCAGCTCCAGTTGGCGTATTCCATGCCGGTTTTTAAAACGGAACAACCACCTGGAGCTGGCTTTGAATTTGGCCTCCTCTCTATCTGGGTACATCTGCTGGTAAAGGATCTTTTCTTTTTCCATGACAAAGATCCCCACTGATCGGCATCCCTTTCCGCCTTTCCTGTGTGAACCACAGGTGCATTGCCTTGTTGAACTCGTCCACTGCCTTACAAACAATGCACCTCTTTTTAAAAGCTCCACTCTCCTGTGCCTCTTTAGCAAAGTTTATTTTCTCCTGTCATTTGCGAATATCGCAAATGGTGTTCTTTCCGATGCCATATTTTTCTGCCAGACAACTTATGCTAATACCATGCTACAACTTCTTTAGGATTTCTAGCTTTGTTTCGATGGAAAGCATGACTCTCTTGCATTTGCAAGCCATTGCTACTGCCTTTACATTCAAATGGTCCTGACGAGAAGCCTTTTAAATGTGAGCATGCATTGTTATTGGCTGCCGTTGGGGGCACGGTGGGATGCATTCGGTTGACCGGTCAGTTCGGATTACTGGGGTTCCTAACTGTGAGGTTGTACTGTACCATTGTCTAAGTTGCTCTTGAAAAATGCCTATACCACAGAGTTAGGTAAATAGATGAGAAGAAGGTCAGGTTCTGTCACATAGTACAGCCTCTAACTCTCTGTGTTCTTTCATTTCGTATGATCCCAAAATGGTGCTTCAAGTCAGATGTGGAATTTGATGTTATTTATTCATCAGAGCTCCAGTCATGTGACCGAAAGTGTGCAAAATAAAAAATAAATTATAAATGTAAAGTATTTTTAAAAGCTAAAGATGTACACTTGCTATTCTACTAGTAAATGTTAACCCAAAGGCATACAAATAAGAAGAGTAAGTGGATTTACTATTCATGGTTTTAAAAACTTTGTTTGGGCCATCACAGCATTAACATTGACATGTCAATGGGGTTTAACCCTTGCAGGGCCATGGACTGATATCAGTTCAGATCTCCAATACACTCTAATTCTGTTGGAAGTCTAAAGGTTAAAGCTTCCCTAGAGAATTTCTATGTGATGTATATGTAAGCAATAACCCATGACAGGGTGTGCATTTCTACAGAATTAATGCACGCCCTGAACGAGTTGGATTGCATGGGCCAATGGCCGAAAGTCTTTCAACACACCTGTTGAGTGTATTAATTTTCAAGAAATGCACATCCTGAAGTGAGTTGTTGCACATATAAAATGGAAAAAGCTTTGTTTTTAAATGAAAAAAGATTTTATTTTTGTGTAGTTAGGCAACTGTCAGTTAGATTTTGTTAGGCTAGTGACAAACTGTTCATGTACTGGGAATTAATGAACAGTCACATGATGTGTTTTCAACCAATGAGGTTGCTAGGATTATGGAGAATTCTAAAGTCTGTTTTATAATACCACTCAAACTGTTTTTAAATATTAGTAGAGACAGAAATATGCAGACATTAAATAATTGGAGTCTTTATCTTTCAGCATTACTGATACCAAAGTCATTTTGAAAAGGGAGAAATTACACAGGATCGAACTTTGGGATTCACCCCTCTTTCTTACTCTACTCTGTTTGTCATAAATTCTCTCTGCCACACAGCGAAGCCCCAGGTCTTTGTTCTACACTGTCCTCTTCACCTATTCACTGATGTATTCTCCAGGTTGGGCCACTGTTTGGGCCAACCAAACCATTGCTCCTCTAAGGCCCTGGTCTAGGGCAGTACTCAGTCTTTTAACCTGCTGGTATGCCGACTGTACTCCACCAGTCCTCTCTGCTAATGCTTCATCCTCTCTTCCTTCTCTCCAAGCCAAAAACTGCAATTGGTGGGTAAGAAAACCCTATAAAATATGTTTTGTTGCTCCCAAAAATCACTTCATGGAACAAACATTCGCATCCTGAACTAAATGTCTTAAGATCCAGTTCCCCTACCTTGATGTAATCCTTTATATGGAAGAATAATCCTCACCCTTTTTTTTACTTCTACGAACCCTTCTATACTTTTATACCCTTCAATCGCTGTTAAATTATCAACGTTTTTTTTTTTTTGTGTTATTTCTTTTTCCTCCCCTATGTGCTACCGCCTCAGTCACTCCTTCAGGCTGTGCCAAGGCGGCATCTGACCCATCTTGTTCCCGACCCTCATACTGCAGTCCCCAAGGTAACCTGGACATAACCCTTCGCCGGATGGGTCCCCCTCCTCCAAGGGGGAAGGCGCCAGAGGCAGGGCTAGCACAATACTTGGCCCTGGGGAACTGCTGAGGGACCGGGAGCTTTGAGACATTGACGGCCTCAGATCACCAGGCAGCTGTCATCCTGCTGAACGCGGAGCCATTTTCCGTTTTTCTGGTGACATTCCCTTGCATTGCGTCTGCACTTTCCCCAGTCTCCACCAGAGGTCACTGCAGATCGATGCCTCCCCACTACCCACCCCAGGAGAGAAGAGCAGTCTTTACAGACACTCAGTCCTCTCCTTCCCCTGCCAGCCTCCAGCGTCCCGAGTCCGTTCCCGAACCTGTGTCACCGGCATAACTTAAGGTAAGGTGCCAGCGCCTCAGCCCTCTGCGTCACTGGGCCTGCCTATCAGCCACTGTAGTGGTCAGCCAAGATTCATTTAATGCTAGTACGTCAGGTGCTTAGATGTGGAGCCAAGCCTCAGGCTGCAAATATTCATGTGAACAATTTTCAGTCCCTCATCTGATGCCAGTTACTGTTAAAATCAAATTGTTCTTCAACTGGAGCAATCCTGGGACCCAAGTTCCATTCTACATCACCAAACAGCAACAATTTAAGACACACATACCTAGTAAAGCTAGCCAATTGTGATATTTGTCTTACATAAACCTAAGCCATGAACATCTTCTCTTTTCAATATTCCCAAACCTTTAAGCTCTACTTATTTAATTTTATATTGTTTATTAGCAAGGGCACACTCCACTCCCTGGTAGTCAATCAAATCAATCAATCAAAATCTTTATTTATTCAGGCGAACATCATTGAGCAAAGCTCATTTACAAGATGGACCTGAGTGGTCATACAAATGAGGATACAAGTATTATTACATAGACAAGAATAGCATAAACAGCAATACAATTACATGAAATGATTATATACAACAATTTACATATATACAAGGAACAGTAGAACCAGGTAGATACCTGTCCTTTCATTTAGAGATACTACTTTTATTGCTTTGTTTAGGCATAAAGCACTACTAAATACAGAGAATACTTAAAACAATTTCTAATTTTGTAATTTTTTTTAAAACCTCAGTTTTAAAACACCAGGTTACATACAAAATAAAGAATAATGTATGGGTGCCCATACACAACAAGCCTGTGTTTCCATTGAGGGGTTGAGATACCAGCAAATGGACCTAGAGAGCGAAACTTGAGAGGTTCATGCTGGTATCACAACATCAAGATGGAAACACAAGGCGAGTTGTGTATGGGCATCCATATTTTGTTTGTGGTAGTGTATGATTTAAAAAAAAAAAAAAACACAGCTGACTATATAATCACAGGTACCATAACACTAAGGTACAGTTAGCAGAGAAAATTAAACCAGGCAGGGGGAGTCAGTGCGAGGGGCTCACAGATGCAGTTAATGATAGAATGTGCACAATAATGTTTTTAGAACATGCACAACATGGTTTTTGAGCTGCTTGAATTCCGTGCACAATAAGTGCTAACCATACACTTAGCTTATTATGCTAACAGACACCCAACAGTAGTCATAATCTCATTATTGATAAACTGTATTTATCCATAAGCACCCATAAAATACAGCTATAAAAAAAACCTTGCTAACTACCAATTTCCTGCTACCCTGTAACTTAATCCCTAATAAGTTTAGAGGTAGCTGAGATTTAAACAGCAGAAAGATCAATTCAGAAAACTACTTAATGCCTCCCGAGAGTGACTTCCACCAATATTGCGGGAGACACTCACGCAGAGAGCCACTTGCAGCAGCTCTCCTTATCAAGCAGCAAGCCCTTCCCTTAACTGGACAACCAGTTCTAAAATGTTTGTTGCAGTGTTTTAGTTGGTAGTTTTAAATAATTACTTAAGTGGTTTACACAGCGAACTGTAGTCCCACAATTTATTCAGATATCTTTCTGTTAAGATTGTTTGTTCCAAATACGCAGACTGCAGCATCTCAAGTGTCACATCAGACATGCTAGCTTAATACTGTGCCACAGAATTGTTACTAAATGATCAAGAAGTAAATGTTCTTGATTTCAGGCTGAAAAAATGAGCAAGTCCCAGGAAGAAAAAGAAGCAGAGGTTGAATATGAGCTACAGAATGAGGCCCTTAAGGTTCTGGAGGAAAAACAGTTTCAAGAGTATGCAAACCAAGTCATCGATTCAGCTGCTAAAGCTGGAAGGAGTCTTTATCCACTTCTTAAGGCAGCAAGAGAGGGCACTGGAGGAGGGCTTGGGCCAGTATTTGCAGGCCGAGGAGGAATAAGGCCTACGTACTTGGTGCAGGATGACACAGGAGTTCAGTTGCCTCATTATCAACGCAGCATTACTAAAGAAATCAAACAAATTCATGATACTGGTGATCTTGAGCAAACTAAGAAAAGGCTGGGCTTTACATGGTAAAAAGAAACATGCACTGGCAGATTACACAATGTACAATACATGAATACCCAGAATTCAGTTTAAAACTATAGAATAATGCTATATAAGTACTATCATTCATCAGTCATGTTTCTCTTTTGAATATGTTTATGCTGTTGTATGCAAGTGGTATTCGTCTGTGTATTTTCTTGCTAAAGGGAAAACATGAGTGCAGTAGCTGTCTAAAATAATTCTCTTTCTGTTAATTAACTGATATTTAGATGCACACCTGTGATTAAAACAATGCATAGTTTGTCGTACTGTACATCACTTAATATAAGCAGCATACAATAAATCATAATTTCAGATATATTTTTCCATGTAAAAGATTATGACAGTGTTTTAAACAGACACTTTATTTCACTGCACAGATCACTTGACTCCATTAGCCTGTACTTCAGGGTATAATCAAAAAGTGCCCATTTGTTTTTCAGTAAAGTTGTATTTACATTTCTCAGAAAAATTCAACATAAACATATGACCTAGGGCTGACCCAAGTATGAACTGTAGAGGTGATAAAACAGTAAAAAAATTCAAAAACGGGCATCTCAACTAGTTCTTCATCTAAGAAGAACGGGGGAGTGAGGAAATTGTTATGTAAGGCAGAAGAGGATATGGAGTGGGGTGCAAAGTTTGGCAGTGGGTTGTGTGGGAAGCAGAGGGTGATGGTCAGGGAAGAGGATAGTACTGTACAAAGAGTGGATGATGTGTAAAGCGTACAGGAGGGGGTTGTGATGAGAAGTGTGAAAGGGAATGAGATGCTCACTCTCCTCTTATTAATCTACCCAGAGGGGTGCACACACAGAAATATCAGGTAGTTGGTATACTTGTAGTGGGGGAAAAATGCATTATACAGAGATGGCTAACCCCACAGACACTGGAGATTGGAACCTGGAGGGACATGGTTATTCAAATGTACAAGAAAGAAAAAATTACCTACTTTTTTTTTTTTCAGCTTTCTTTATCCGCTGCGGTGGGACGCTGCTGTCCTCTGCTACCCTTACCTGACTCTGGGTCTTTTGGGATCTTCCATGCGCATCCTGGCAGAACTCCAGAGCCAGTCCGGAGGATTTATCATGTGACAACCCCTGATTTTCCACCTGTTTTCTCCCCCCCCCCTTCAGTTACCCAGGACCCCAGAATCAGTGACATGTGTGTGGAGGTGCGCATGCATGCCACAGCTCCAGTCCACCCCATCCTCCTCCCATTGTCTAGCACTGAGCTCTCAGAGGTGACACTGCCACCCAGCCACCACTGGGTGGCAACCAACACAGAGGAGAGCTGCCAGCTGGCTCTCCCCACCAACCCCGATGACCGTAGAGCTCAGCTTTCGAACTGAGTCACCGTGGCATCCAGCACCTCAACCCTCTGTACCACAGAGCCAGCAAAAATTACCTACTTGTTAAATGATAAATTAGAGCAGTTTAATTCCCAATGGAAGCTTCACACAGCTGGGGAGCCTTGTGAAATGAAATGGGTGACTTAGGCCTATCTCGTTATACGGTATACATAATGATTTAATAGACTCTGGACAGCTACTGAACTCCTGAGAGAGATTAACACAGAAAGAAGGCACTTTCCCTGATGAAGCCCATACAAGGTCAAATGTTGGGCTAGTAGTGGGTGGACCTGTTTGTTGTACTATACTAATAAATTTGAGAAAACTGACTGAAGCAATTTTTGATGTGACTGATTTCTTCTGGAGTGTGGTCCTTTATGTTATGGCCAAAGATCCTGTATTTGTGCCATAAGAACAAAGTGTGATAGGGACGGAACTGGTAGTTATGGCATGGACCACAGCAGTTGGTTATCACCCCATGTAAAGCTGGGATATCTGCCCCCCCCCCCATGACTGGAGGAACCTTACTATATTCACTTAATCATGTAGTATACTCTGCTAGACAGGTACAGTGATGTATAACGTGATGTGATACTGATACTTTGTGCAATTTCACTAAAAATAAAGTTACAAGAAAAAAAGTTGCTCACTCTCTGGAACACCTTACCCAGAAATATTCACAAAGCCAAGTTTCTGTGTTGATTTACTTTTTTCTCCTATAGATGAGCCCTCCTCATCAGCCCCTCGACTACGTACCACCCCATCACCTGCCACAACCTAAGCAATCAAGTCATCACATGGCTTACCACCTTACTTACTTTGACCAGATCTGGTGATACTGACTGTCAGGCAGTGCCCTAGCTGGTGGGTGGCACCCGAGAGAACAGCTAACTTCACAGCAGGCATATGCATGTCCTGTTTTATCCCTCCCCAGGACATCAGGTGGGTGATGGAATGCAAAGGCTGCCAGTGTCCTCTCTTCCAGCTCCTGCCTGCATTGCCACCTTTGGTCACATGGCCTGCACACCCTCTGTAGAGGAGGAATGTCCTCTGGGATACTCAGTCCTCCCTCCCCTCCCTCCCTCCCCCTTAGTAATCTAGTCTCACCACATCGCTATGCCCACAGGCCGGCTCCTCTGTATTACAATTTAAAAAACGTTCTAAAGTTTTATGGTTTTCACCTATTTGTATACACCATCTTTTTTTCTACTTAATATTTGTTTTCTCAATAAAACAAACAGTTCATTACTACACAGTAATATGTCATTCTGTAGATTCCAGATAACAATATAGTCATGGCATAGGGTATTACCGCTATATACGGTGGTTCCAGTCATTTCAGGGATATACAGTATTTAATCTACAGTGTCCCCAACTACCTTTGCATTTAGTTACAACCCGGTTTCATGGAACAAAAAGTTTATCCGTATTCATCACATATGCAGCCCGTCTGGCATACCTATTGGTTCCCTTCCCCAACTGTTGCCTAATTGAATAGGTAAGAAATTCCATGCTGTAGACACCATTTACTATTGTTTTCCAGTTCTCTAAAGTAGGGCTATTTGAAACAGCCATTTCTATGTTTGCTTGCACACATGTGCAAGAAACATAGTGCCACCATACGAATTTTCGTAGGTGTGCCACCTCGCTTCCAATGCTCTGCTCCTTCTTGCAGGCGCAGCCTAACTCCACCAATAAATGTCCAAGCTGTCTATGACAGCAGTTCAGATGCAGTGGCATACAGTTCAAAGCAAAAGACTGCTACAATGAGTGGTGGTAACATGTAGGCAATTTGCATACCGCTGTGGGCAGGCCATTTACATACTGCCGTTGGCAGTATGCAAAGTGTCAACACAGCATCTGAACAGCTGTCATAGACAGCTCTGTTTGTTTCTTGGGTGGTCCCCCCACCCCACCCAACAAACACCCAAGTAGTATGCTGGGAGCCCACCCCAGCATGCTCATGCACTCACCCATACACTGTATGGCCGACAGGGGTGCCCAATCCCCTGTCAGCTCCACTGTAACCCCTCCCCCAAAAAACAAATTTCCAGGTGCTATGCTGGGAGCCCACCCCAGCGTGGCACAAGTCTGTCTGGCCGACAGGGGTGGCCAATCCCCTGTCGGCTCCACTGTAACGCCCCCAAAAACAGACTTCCAGGTGCCACGCTGGGAGCCCACCCCAGTGTGGCAAAAGTCCATATGGTCAATGGAGGTGCCCAGTCCCCCATCGACTCCACTGCCCCCCAACAAACTTCCAGCTGCCATGCTGGGGCCCACCAGCGTGGCAAAAGTCCCGTGTCGCCTTTCTACAAAAAAAAAAAACTAACTAAAAACTGGTCCTCGTTACTCTCTTGCCCCTCCCCCAACCCGCGCCATCCTCTGCATATCCCACCTCCACCACCCCATACTCCGGACACCAGTGCGACGATGTTCAGTGGACCGGGACATGTCTGCACTCTTCAAAGCCAACCGTGAACTGAAGAATTGCCGGTAAGCTGTATAATGGCATAAATGAGTTTTTTTCAACTTTGGTGCATATCTCAGCCATTTTTGGGAATTTTTTCACCAAATTTTCAACATGGGGTTCTTGGGACCCCACCTCATGAACTCAGTCACTGTCATTTTGTTATTCGGTCCGAAAGGTGATTTTGCGGTCACTGAGGCGGAACCACCTTTGGGACCGATCTTAAGCATCTCAGATTCATGAGATTGACCTCAAAACACTATGTTGAAAATTTGGTGGAAATTCACAATAAATTACTTTTACGGCGTGCAGTTGCGCAGTTTCTACTGCCGCTCGAAACTTTGATAATATTTTCACTCCAGATTTTCAACATTGGCATTTTACCACACCTCCTATGAACAGTATAGCTGTCCTTTTCACATCTAGCCTAAAATGCGTTTTCGTACATGTAGCGCACGTTGGCGCGGTCGGTGTGTTAAATCAGTGTTCGGGACACATTAAGAAAATCACAGTGACACTGTTCATGAGCAGAGGTGTTAAAATGGCTATGTTGAAAATTTGGTGACAAAAGTCCATAAAATGACTGTTACGAGCATGCATTGCGCAATTTCCACGCACCCTAGTAAGTTCACGAATTTGTAATATTTTCAGTCCAGATTTTGAACATTGAAATTTTTCCACACCTCCTTATGAGCAGTACAGCTGTCACTTTTCACACCCTGGCCGAAATGTGTTTTCGCACTTCCGGCGCAGAATAGCGTGGTCACTGTGGGAAATTAGTGTTCAGGACAGATTAAGAAAATCACAGTAACACTGTTCATGAGCCGAGGTCACAAAATGCCTATGTTGAAAATCTGCTGTAAAAAATAATCCCCAAACTGATTACATTAGAGGTGTACATTGCGCAGTTTCTACGCACACTCGTGACTTCACCAGTTTTTTGATATTTTCACTCCAGATTTTTAACAATGCCATTTTTACACCTCCTCATGAACAGTACACCTGTGACTTTTCACATCCTGCTTGAAATGTGTTTTCGCACCTGTGGCGCCAAATGGCGCAGTCACTGTGCAAAATCACCTTTTGCCTAACGAACTGATAGTGTCACTGTTCATGCGGTGGGGGTCACAAAAAGCCAATGTGGATAACTTGGAGGAAAAATACCAAGAAACGCCCAGGGCATTAGGGTTTTCGACCATAGCACCCTACCCTGTAGGGACTGACAGGCGTCAGGGGTGTGACTTATGATTTTCGACAGTAATGCTCATGCCATTCCACCCCCACCGTGCAGCCAGTGACAGGCCTCGAGGTGCGCGCCTTGGACCCTTTGCCCCCAGAGTTCACTCCATTCTCCTATGCTGCACCCATTTCAGCATAATCCTTATGGAATGAGATGAATGTTAAGCCCAAACACCCCAAGGCACACCTCGACACTTGTCAGTGTCTGAAGGGTAAGGTCAGGTAAAATGCCATGACCTTCATGGGTGACGACCCAAAGGCACACCCCAATCCCTGTTCATCTCTGCAGGGTGAGAGTGGAGTTGGCATCAGTTCAGTACTTCAGTGCCATTCCTAAACTGCATCTGTCTAACTCCTGCACTTCCACTACTAATGCCAGCAAGCAAACATTTGGCATTGAGAAATGCTTGTTTCTGATGATAAACTTTTTTGCAGCGACTACTAGGGTGTTTCTCTTTTTGTGGCAAACAAGAAGGCATGGTCCTGAGAAGGAGGATTCAGATTCACTGGGGATTGGGGCAGACCTGGAAAGATGTGGGCCTATACAAAGGGGATGGCCTGCATCCTTAACTACTAAATGGGAGGATTAAAAAGTTACCTGATGAGCATTTAAACTGAAAGAGGAGGGGGAGGCTTTATTACCAAGGGAGGCATAAATTGTCCCCTTCCCCCGCTGGTTAAAGCAACAGTGAGGGAGTGTCCGGAGGGAGAAGATCCACCCAATGAAGGGAGCATGGTAAGGATGGTAAGAACAAAACAAGCATTTGTCAAGGCAGAATGTTTTCTTGCTGGCATTAGCAGTGGAAGTGCAGAAGTTAGACAGATGCAGAATAGAAATGGCAGTGATGTACTGAACTGACACCAACTCCACCCCAACCCTTCAGAGATGAACATGCACTGGGGTGTGCCTTTGGATAGTCACCCATAACAGTCACGACATTTCACCTCACCCTTCCCTGCAGACACTGACAAGTGTCGAGGTGTGCCTTGGGGTGTTCAGGCTTTACACTCACCTCATTCCATAGGGAAATACGCTGAAATGGGTGCAGTATAGGAGAATGAGGTGAACTCTGGGGCCAAAGAGTCCAAAGCGTACCTCGATGCCTGTCACTGGCTGCAGGTTGGGGGTGGAATGGCATAAGCATTACTGTCGACAATCCCAAGTCACACCCTTGATGCCTCTCAGTCCCTACAGGGTAGGGTGTTATGGTCAGAAACCCTAATGCCCTAGGCGTTTCTTGGTATTTTTACTCCAAGTTTTCAACATGGGCTTTTTGTGATCCCACTGCATGAACAGTGACACCGAAAGTTAGCCGAAAGATGATTTTGCACAGTGACTGTGCCATTTAGCGCCACAGGTGCGAAAACACATTTCGAACAGGATGTGAAAAATGACAGCTGTACTGTTCATGAGGAGGTGGGAAAAATGGTAATGTTGAAAATCTGGAGTGAAAATATCAAAAAACTGGTGAAGTCACGAGCGTGCGTAGAAACTGAGCAACATATACACATAACGTAATTATTTTGGGGATTTTTTGCACCAGATTTTCAGTATAGGCATTTTGTGACCTCTGCTCATGAACACTGTTACAGTGATTTTCTTAATCTGTCCTGAACACTGATTTCCCACAGTAACCGCGCTATTCTGCGCCGGAAGTGTGAAAACACTTTTTAGCCAGGATGTGAAAAATGACAGCTGTACTATTCATTAGGAAGTGTGAAAAAATGCCAATGTTGAAAATCTGGAGTGAAAATATTACAAATTCGTGAAGTTACGAGGGTGCATAGAAACTGCTCAATGCACACTTTTAATAGTCATTTTATGGACTTTTGTCACCAAATATTCAGCATAGGCATTTTAGAACCTCTGCTCATGAACAGTGTCACTGTGATTTTCTTAATCTGTCCCGAACATTGATTTCCAACAGCGACCGCATATGCGCGAGTGCTAAGCGATTTCAGCTAGGATGTGAAAATGACAGCTGTACTGTTCATAAGGGCGTGAAAAATGCCAATGTTGAAACTCTGGAGTGAAAATATTAAAAATTCTCAAAGTTACGTGTGTGCATAGGAACTGCGCAACGCACACTCGTGAAAGTAATTTTTGGGAATTTTTTCACCAAATTTTCAACATAGGGTTTTTGGAGGCCTACTTCATGAATTGTGACACTGTTGTTTCATTACTCGGTCCCGAAAGGTGATTCCGCGCAGTGACTGCAAAATCACCTTTCAGGACCAAATAACCAGATGGCAGTCATTGAATTCATGAGATGGGGCCCCAAGAACCCCATGTTGAAAATTTGGTGAAAATTCAAAAAAATGACCAAGATATGCACCAAAGTTAAAAAACCCTATTTATGTTGTCATACAGCTTACCGGCATTTCTTAAGTTCGCAGTTGACTTTGAAGAGTGCAGACGTGTTCCTGGTCCACCGAAGATCATCATGCCAGCCTCCGGAGGTAAGTATGGGGTGAGGGGGTATGCAGAGGGTGGGTACGGATTGGGTGAGGGGGGCAAGAGAGTCAAAGAGGGACTGTTTTTTGTTACAGGTTTTTTTTTTTTTTTTTTAAACAAAGACAACACAGGACTTTTGCCATGCTGGCAAAGAGTGTAAAGTCATGCACCTGGGCATAGAAAGCCAGGAGAAGAGTAATATGGGGGAGGGGACTGTTAGTCATTAAGAAGGAAAGGGACCTAGGGGTTATAATATCTGATGACCTCAAAGTCACAGGGCAGTCTGACAAGGCAGTGGGCAGGACCAGTGGAATGCTGGGGTGCACAGAGAAAGGTATCAGAAGCAGGAGGGAGGTGATATTACAACTGTATAGATCATTAGTGAGACCATACCTGGAATATTGTGTACAGTTCTGGAGGCCGCATCTTAAAGGGACACTGTCAACCTTTTTTGCATCATATTATATCTAGGTAAAAAACCCACATTGTATAATTGCTTACCTTCTCTAAAATTCATTGATGTTGCTGGTTGTTTTATCTGCCTCCTTGCATATTAGAACTGAAATTCGTGGGAATATATAGTCATACCCAGCCTTGTTTTGCTCCAAATCATTGAACTAAGCTTACTGCATATTTCCTGAACATTGGAAACACCCCCTCAAACAGTGCAGCCACTCATGATACGATAGTCTTCTCTACTCCCACTGCATATTGAGTAGCTAGATAGTGTTGGGGGTGATCCTGTGTCTAGGAAAGATGCAGTGGCGGTTGGTCAAGAAATGTAAACAAACATGTTTTGATGTTGTAACACCAGTATGGTGGGCACTCCATTTTTCACTTTCTAAAAGGAAAAAGGAGTCTGAACCAAACAATCAGCTACATCAGCAGTCTATATAGAATGTGAACAATCATAAAATGTATTTTTTAAACTAGGGAGGCTTTGAGACCTAAGGGGGTTGACAGGGACCCTTTAAAAAAAGACGGGGAGAGGGTAGAGGCAGTCCAAAGAAGAGCAACTAAAAATCATTATCATTAAAATCATTTTTATGGATTCAGGCCTTCCCTGCTGTATTTTAAATTGTTTTATTTATTTATCTGTTGTATTGTTATTGTTGTGTTTGATTATGATAAGTGTTTGAAGTTTGTACAGCGCCTTGAAATATTTGAAAGGCGCTTAATCAAATAAATTTTATTATTATTATTATAATAAAATGGTACATGAGTTGCATAAGAAACCGTACAGTAAAAGATTGAGAGCTCTCAATATGTACACCCTAGAGGGGAGAGAGAGAGAGGGGTTATGACAGAGATCTACAAGTACCTCATGGGAGTGAACAGGGTATAGATGGGGAGTCTGTTTCAAAAGAAAAAAGTGTAACAGAACAAGAGGGCATGCAATAAGGCTGGAAGGGGGAAAAATTTGAGGGATGGGAGGAAATACTACTTCACTGAAGGATTGGTGCATACCTGGAGCAGGGCCAAAAAGTGTGGGGGTTTCAAACATGCATGGGTCAGACATAGTGGATACTAGTGAATAAGAGGGGGAAGGGCGCAAAGACCAGTTAGGGTTTACTTGGACAGGATAGGCAGGGAAACAAAAGAGCAGACTGGGTGGGCCAAGAGGTCCTTTTCTGCTGACAAACTCTATATGTAAAAAGAAAGAGGTGTTCGTCTAAATGTAGTTGTGGGGTAACGATCTCCCTCAGGGCCCCTTCTAAACTGCGCAGGAATAGTTGCAGGGCAGGGCATGCCCACATAACTATATTTATTACTTGTTACCATTGTCTACCATATTTGTCACACTAATTGCTGCCTTTGTTGCACTAATTGCTGTATATATTGTATGAATTCTCCTTCTGTCTGTAAAATTATCATCCTAATGTTAGTAACTAATACTTTGTATCTGTGTATCACTTGGTATGCATTTGTATACGATGTATATTTTTCATCTACTGATAGTAACTAATTCCAGGTTGCCCCTAGAAAAAGGGACTGTCTCAGTGGGCCTACCAGGTCATCAAAATTCAAATAAAATTATAAATAATAACATGCGAGTGCGTGGCTCTGGGTTCTCCACAGCACCTCCAGCAGTTAGAAATGAGGGCAGTGCTGCTTCGTACCTGCTGTATTGGGGTTAGGAAATAACAAATGAGAAATGTCTTATTGTATTCTCTCCAGATCATTGATCTTGATACTCTGCGTTTGTATTAATGCAGATCTGTTGCCACTGTTCCATGGTGTTGGGATTGCTCAGCTCTGCATACCATTTTTCAAAAACTCGCAATAATGTCTGGGGACCCTTAGTCTGAAAAATACAGTAAAACTTGAGAGATTAAATGGTTGTTTAACACACCTTTAATTGCACTGGTTAGTATAATGAGCAGTGGATGACCTGGGCAGGGGGAAGGGTGGTGTTTCACAGCAGAGGTAAGTAGGCTCTAACTTGAAAGTACCAAAAGAGATGGGGACAGCAGTCCCTTTCCATACCAGTATCAAGCCTGGCAGAAGCAAGGTTGGAGTGTTAGCGTAGGGACAAAAACCAAGTAAGTAGTTTTTAACTCATCCTTAGTCAGGACTCTATGCCATGTTTGAATCACCGTTTGAACATATGAGGAAGAGCAGTGAGAGTATACAACTGTAGTTACCGAATGGAAAAGCACCATCTCCTGAGTTGAGGCTAGTAGGGTTGCCTTCTCCAGTTGCACTGCTAAAACGGGAGAGTTCTGCAGCCAGTGAAGTAAGAATTGTATTTTAGCTGCCTTATAATACCTCTGCAGGGTCTACTTTATTATTTCCAATTCCACCACGATGGCCACAAAGCAGTCAAACTTACTTGCTGTGCCGATTTCAGCTTGGTCACATCTAGTTCAAACACCACTCTGTCTGTGCCTGTGACAGTGTGGCCACATATTAGTCAAGCATAGAACTAGATGTACTGATACCACACATTCAAGCTCCAGACCAGAATCGCTACCGCCATGGATAAATAAAGTCCTTTGGCACAGCTCATCCTTGGCGTCTACCTTCTTTGACCATGGATCACTGCGTAAATTCACATGTAACCTGTAGCAAGTGCCGGTCATTCTACCTTTGATTGTTCCGTTTCTGACCTGGGCACTACTGCAGTCCATCCCACCCTATGTGCTTAGTATAATTCACATGACAAAGGTAAACTGCATTAAAAAACTGAATACCATGAATGTTGTTGTGGGAACAGTGATTTATTAGAAATAAAAACACAAATAAGCTCTAGCAAAACAACACACACAAAAAACTAGACTAGTGCTTTTTTTTTGGGGGGGGGTGTTCTCCACATCAACGCCAGGCACCTGACCACGGCACGAACCTAACCTGGCACAACTTACCCCGGTAGTCCAATCGGAGTCAACATGGCTCAGGAGTCCTCCATATTTACCTTTATATGTGGTGCTGATGCTGTGTTTGCTAGATTGCTGTTTGGAATCCAAACCTGAAGGATGACTGAGACTTTCAGATGTCACACGGCTCTTGCTATTCAAAAAAAGTAAATCACTCTGTTCAGAAAAAAAAAATTATAAGTACTACAAATGAATGAAAGTGCTGTTCAACACACCACACATTACGGGGGTGTGGGTGGGGTGGGACTTAGGAACCCTCATTCAGGGAACCGAAGCAGACAGTTGTTTTGTTTTTTTGAGTCTCTCCCAACCCAGTTCCCGCTGGACCTCATATCACATCACTTCAGTGTTCTGAGAATTGGTGCCCACAGTGTCTCTCCACATCAACCCAAGTCAGGAAAGATACCACATACCTACCTGTCCTGGGGGGCTGGCGGAGCAGTACATCGCTCAGCAGAGCCAAGTTATGGTCCAGGTTTCATCTTGGATGGATGTGGCTGAAATCTGGACTGGCAATCTTGGACCAGACCAAAACAACAAAAGACCTGGCCCTGGATCACTGCCAAGACTGTCTTGGTTAGATCAGAATGGGTTATGTAGGTGGCAACCCTATACAGTATCTCCCACAATCAATACTTGAGTGGTTTCAAACTGCGTGATAATGTTTCTTATGTCCTGTTCAAACAACATGAAGTCTTGCTGTATTCTGACTATTGCAGTTAGGTCCTACCTTTCAACTGCCCTGGAGAACAAAGAGTTAACTTTCCATGGCCAGCATGGAATGTTCAGCGCGAGCTCGGTTGAAGCCCCTGTCTGCTGTTGTTTAAACTCCAACCGTCAGATTCTTTACTCCGCCTCACTGAACAGTCGCTCTGGAGATTTCTGATTGCTTGGTTCAAAAAAGTTGGTTAAAGTGTTGTTTTTCGCTCGGTTTCTACCGAATTTCCCTGTCGGTTTAAGTCTCTGTCTGTGGTACTGAGAGTACTAGATAGGTTTTACATTTAGTTTCTGTGTGGAACTTGTAAATTTCAGATCGGTTCGGCTGAACCGATCAGTTTAGTCTTAAAAAGTTTGTGAATTTACTAGAGTGTGGTAACCGGTCCGTATCGGTTCTAAAAATAACAGATTTAATTACGTTCTTTTCCAAGACCCGTAACACTGTCAGGAACCAATAGGGGAGTCTTGCCTGGCGGACTGCCAAAAAAGGGTAAGTTTTGGATAGGATTGGCCATGTCTGAGAAACCCAAGAAAAAAAATGGGCCCACTGGGTTTCAACACTGCAGTGTGTGTGGGGAAGCCTTTGTTAAGGCTGATCCCCACACCACCTGTGTTTATTGTCTGGGGTTTGACCACCTCAATTCAGACTGCCAAATTTGTAAGAATTTTCCCAAAGCTACCCTGGATAAGAGAGTAGGTAGACTGAGGGAAAGGGAGGCCGAGAAGTACGCTGACCTGGATGGCCAGCCCGGTTCGGTTCCGACCGAACCAGAAGGAGTGCCCTCTGACCAGAGCGAAACTTCTTCGGGCAAACGGAGAGCCAATTCTGAAGAGTCGGTTCCAGTTAAAAGGAAGAGTAGAGAAAAATCATCCGGTTCGGATCCAGAAATTCATACTCCGACTGCTGATGAGATAGCCAACGCGATAAGGATAGTGCAGTTGCTGACTTCTGTTCCGGCCGAACCGGCACCATCTGGCAGGGGGTTGGTTCCCCCGGTTCCAGATTACACTTCAGAAGAATTTTATGAACTGGAGGAGGAGGAGGGAGAGCATGAGGATGATGATGGTGATGGTAATTATGAAAGTCTGGATGTGCCTATTGACCCGGACATCTCCCCAGACAGACCTTCAGGTGTTTCTCCTCCTAGGCTTTCTGAGTCACTTTCCCACTTTATGTTTTACAAAAAAGTTGCTGAAACCCTCAAGCTTCCAATGGAAGAAGCAGTAGAGGATAAGGAGGAGCCTGATTTTGTTGAAACGATGGACATCCCAGAGTCAAGGAGACTGTCTATTCCCCTCTATAAATCTTTTGGGAAACAGACAATTAAAATTATAAAGACTCCTAACTCCATACCTCCTGTGGACAGATGAATGGACAAGAGGTACACCCTTTCAGGCTTGGACACAGAGTTCCTTTCTCAGCAATGCAGCCATGTTGGGGTAGTGCAGGCTGCTGCCTGTGATAAGGCAAATATTCCCTTGGCATCACACCCCCCGGATAAGGACTCCAGGAGGATTGATGCCATGGCAAAGAAGCAGTACATGGCAGCATCTTTGGGACTCAGGCAGGCTAACTATATGGCCTACACAGCTAGATACCAGAAGTCCAGATGGGACACTGTTCTGGCTCTGGCTAAACAGGTCCCTGACCAACTTGCCAAGGAGCTGGGGCAGGTGGCTGCAGATGGGACTGAGGCATCCAAGGTGCAATTTCATGCTGCTGTGGACTCCAATGATGTTTCATCTAGAGTCATGGCTACATCTGTGGCCCTTCGGAGGATAGCTTGGCTCAGATGTACTAGCCTATCACAGGATACCCAGGCTAAGGCCATGGATTTCCCTGTCATTGCTAAATTCTCTGTTTGGGGAGCAGACAGAGAACTACATGAAAAAGATGGACGAGTACCGGGAAACTACAGACCAGTGAGCCTCACATCCATCGTGGGTAAGCTAATGGAGACTATCCTGAAGGAGAGGCTGGTGGCCCTCCTAGAGGCCAAAGGACTACAGCACAGCAGACAGCATGGCTTCATACGTAGCAGATACTGCCAAACCAACCTGGTCGAGTTCTATGACTGGGTAACTAGGCAACTGGACAGGGGCCATGCAGTGGATGTCTTGTATCTGGACTTCAGTAAGGCATTCGACTCAGTGTCACGTGGAAGGCTGGGAAGGAAGTTAGTAGGCACAGGGGCGGGTGCAAAGCTGGTGAGATGGGTAGGAAACTGGCTACAGGGAAGGCAACAGAGGGTGGTGGTGGGTGAGGAGCTCTCACACCCAAGGGCAGTGAAGAGCGGTGTTCCACAGGGCTCAGTGTTGGGACCAGTATTTGGGATATTCATTGCAGACATATCATGGAATATCAAGAGCAAGATCAGTCCGTTTGCTGATGATACCAAGGTAGGCGTGGTGGTGGATGACCTATTGGGAATGGCAGGGGTTGCAGGATGATCTGGCAAAGCTTGAAACCTGGCAGACACCTGGCAACTGGGCTTTAATGCCAAAAAGTGCAAGGTGCTGCATTTTGGGATGAAGAACCCAAGGAGGAGTTACCAGCTAGGGGGTGCAGCTAGCCCAGACAGAGGAGGAGAAGGATCTGGGTGTGCTCATTACAGGGTCAATGAACAACTCGGCACAATGTAGGAAGGCAGCTGCAAAGGCCAACAAAATGCTGGGTTGTATTACAAGGGGTATATCCTCGAGGAAGGGGGAGGTGATTCTGCCACTGTATAGGTCATTAGTTAGACCACACCTGGAGTACTGCATGCAGTACTGGCGTCCGTATCTGAAGAGGATCATTAAGTTACTGGAGGCGGTGCAGCGCAGAGCGACAAAGATGATCAAGGGGCTGGGGGACTTATCATACGAGAGGAGGTTGAAGGAGTTGAACATGTACTCACTGGAGGAGAGGAGAGACAGGGGTGACATGATTGAAACCTTTAAATACATGAAAGGAATAAACAAGATGGGTACAGAGGGGCTGTTCAAAGTAAGGGAGGGGAGGACCACCAGGGGCCATGATATGAGACTGGAGTGAGGAAGGTTCAGGAGGGAGATGAGGAGACACTTTTTTACAGAGAGGGTGGTGGCTGGGTGGAATGCGTTACCTGCTGAAGTGGTATGCAGTAGAACAGTGGACTGCTTCAAACGAGGATGGGACAGGGGAAGGGTGGAAGGGAGGGGCAGCTGCAGAATAAGGGGTGCTAGCTGCACATTTGAGCAAACTTGATAGACCTTTAGGCCTTTATCTGCTGGCAAATTTCAGATGTTAGTAGGACTACCTACAGGAGTGCTCAGGCCAAAGAAAGGCAAGCCACTCCTCAAAGGCAGCAGTCCAGGGGCAGGGCAGGCCTTTTCAAATGCCTTTTACCAAGCCCAGGTCTCCCTTCTTCCTATGCTCAGAGGGGGTTCTTCAGAGGGAGAGGCAGACGGGGAATGAGCAGGCCTGCTTCCACCCCTCAGCCTAAAGCCCCTGCCAAGCAGACACCCTGATGGGTCTGCCCGGGCCGATTCTCCAATACCTGTAGGGGGCAGGCTGGCTTACTTTGTCCAGGACTGGAAGTCTCTGACATCAGACAAGTGGGTCCTGGAAGTAGTAAGCCAGGGACTGGTTCTCAGCTTCAAAAATTTCCCAAGATGAGAACCAAATCCTTTCCACCTGCAAATCCATCAGAGACCCTTGCCCTAGAGGCAGAGGTTTCTTCCCTCCTGGCTCTCAGAGCCATAGAGAGGGTTTCTACCCTACACAAAGGCAAATGATTGTACTCCAGGTACTTCCTAACCCCCCAAAAAAACAGGAGAATGGCGGCCCATCCTGGATCTAAGATATCTGAACAAGCACCTTTTAAAACCAAAATTCAAAATGGTGACTCTGGAAATAATTCTGCCCTCTCTAAGGCCAGGGGACTAGCTAGCCTCCCTGGACCTCAAAGATGCCTATTTTCACATTCCCATCGGGTGCTCCCACAGAAAGTACCTCAGGTTTGAGTTGCCCTCAGGCCACTATCAATTCAGAGCAATGCCCTTTGGCCTAACATCAGCCCCAAGGGTGTTCACAAAGTGCCTGGCAGTAGTGGTAGCTTTCCCAAGGAGAAAAAAGATCTCCATCTTTCCATACTTGGACGACTGGCTCATAGTGGGTCAGTCTCCAGATCAAGTCAAGTCACATCTGCAAATAACTCAGCAAGTGCTCACTTCCTTAGGATTCCTCCTCAACCTTCCAAAGTTGGACCTCGAGCCAGTACAGCTCCTCGCCTTCATAGAGGCGGAGCTGGATACAATAAGAGCAAGAGCCTTCCTTCCCCTGGACAGAGTAAGGACCCTTATGGAACTGGCCTCTTCATTCAACCTTTAGGTGTCTCGACCAGCAAGGCATTTCCTGCAGCTTCTGGGCCACATGGCAGCCTCTACAGCAGTGGTCCAGGGAGCAAGATTTCAGATGAGGGACATTCAGTTCCACGTAAGAGCCTTCTGGTCCCAAAGAAAGGATTCCCTTACCAAGCTAGTCCCAGTGACTCGAACCCTGATCCAGGCTTTGAAATGGTGGCAGGATCAGGACAATTTGAGGCAAGGAGTTCCTTTTGTCACTCAGTCTCATTCAGTGATACTCGCCACAGATGTCTCTCTGCTGGGCTGGGGAGCCCACCTGGGGGATCTTACCACCCAAGGGCTGTGGTCACCTCAAGAATCTCTGCTTCACATCAGTCTCTTGGAACTCAGAGCAGTGTGTCTAGCACTGCAAGCCTTTTCCAAATCTGTACAGAACAAGGTGGTCCAGATCAGAACAGACAATACCACCACAATGTGGTACATCAACAAGCAAGGAGGCACTTGGTTTACGGTCTTGTGCACAGAAGCAATGAAGTTGTGGTCCCTGGCCTATTCCCTGCAAACCTCTCTGATAGCAGTTCACCTCCCAGAGGAGGACAATGTCCTAGCAGATGCTCTCAGCAGGATATCCCAGGGCCATCACGAATGGACCCTAGATCCCCTACTTTTGAAAGTGATTTTCTCGCGATGGGGCACTCCATAGATAGATCTTCTTGCAGCCCCAGACAATCACCAACTTCCTCTCTTTTGTTGCAGACCCCAAGTCTTGGGCTCAGTCCCCCTGGATGCTCTGATTCTGGATTGGGAAGGGAAATTTCTGTATGCTTTTCTACCCTTCCCTCTCCTGTTCAAAGTGTTAGTCAAGATCAGGTCACAACCATGCAAAGTGATTCTGATTGCTCCAGACTGGGCCAGACAGCCCTGGTACCCTCTGTTGCTGTCCTTAGCAGTCCACCTTCCCCTGTCTCTTCCCAGGAATTACAACCTGTTTACATCCTCTCAGGGGAGGATTTGGTATCCGAACCTCAAGTCTCTCAATCTCAAGGCATGGCTCTTAAAGAGTTAGAGTTTGCTGATCTGCTCCTTTCTCAAGGGGTTCTGGATATCCTTAAGGCCTCTCGAAAGCCTTCCACCAGAAAGACTTACAACTCCAAATGGAAAAGGTTCACTATTTGGTGCTCTAGTAAGCATATTTCTCCAGAATCTGCCGGGTTGCCTACAGTTCTGGACTATATGGTCCATCTTAATGGCTTAGGACTTAGGCCTGTTACACTTAAAGTGCATTTGGCAGCTGTTTCTGCCTTCTTGTCAGTAGGCAAGCCCTCTCCTCTGTCAGCTCATCCTGTGTTTTGTAAGTTCTTCAAGGGATTGCTGCACACCATTCCCCCCTTTAGGGACCCTGCTCCTGCTTGGGACCTTAATGTTTGCATTGCTCAGCTTATGCAACCTCCCTTTGAGCCTTTGTCCTCTGCAGAGCTTAAGTACTTGACTTGGAAAACTGTGTTTTTGGTAGCCATTACCTCTGCCAGGCGTATCAGTGAATTGCAAGCCCTGTCAGTGGAGCCTGATTTCATCTCTTTCCACAGAGATAAAGTGGTCCTAAGAACTAACAGGAAGTTTTTGCCTAAAGTGGTTTCAGATTTCCACCTTAATCAGTCTATGTCTCTCCCTGTTTTCTTCACTGACCATTCCTCCTCTGGAGACAGGAGGCTGCACAACTTGGATGTTAAAAGGGCCCTCAGCTACTACATAGAGCGCACCAAGGGTCACAGGTTTGAGTCCCTCCATTTGTTCCTCACATGTGGAGAGGTCGGTAAGGGCAAACCTGCCACTAAGAGATCTGTTGCCAGGTGGATTGTCTCTTGTATACAATTCTGCTATGAAAAACTGGGTAGAACATCACCCTCAGGCCTGAGGGCTCACTCTACTAGAGGTACAGCTGCTTCCCTGGCTGCTGCCAGGGATATTCCTATCTTAGAAATTTGTCAAGCAGCCACCTGGAAAACAGTCCATACATTCACCAAGCATTACTCTCTGGATATCCAGGCTAGGAGTGATGCTCTGTTTGGCACAGCAGTACTTCAAAGCCTATTCCCAAAGTAGGTTCTTTCCCTCCTCCATGGAGGTACTGCTTGGTAGTCTGCAATAGTCAGAATACAGCAAGACTTCATGTTGTTTGAATAAAAAATTACTCACCTTAGTAATGTTGTTTCTTCTAATGGAGTCTTGCTGTATTCTGACCTCCCCCTTGCCTCCCCTCTCAGAACCTGGTTTTTGGGATGTGAGTGGGCAGGAGCAGTGTTGGCACCCTAGGGGTGCCCCCTTTTTTTCCACCCTCCTTTACTTTGGGTGTGTGTTGTGTTTTGTTTTTTGGGTTTTCTGACTTGAGTCTTTGCTTTGAAACCAAAAACCCTTTTTATTAAATTTAGTTGCCAGTTGGCTAGTGTGAGTTTTACAGTTTCCACACAGAACTTCTAGTGAATATTGCTCGTAAAGATCTGACGGTTGGAGTTTAAACAGCAGCAGACAGGAGCTTCAACTGAGCTCGTGCTGAACGTTCCATGCTGGCCATAGAAAGTTAACTCTCTGTTCTCCGGGGCAGTTGAAAGGCAGGACCTAACAGCAATAGTCAGAATACAGCAAGACTCCATTAGAAGAAACAACATTACTAAGGTGAGTAATTTTTTCTTATGGCCCACAGTTTTAAGTTTATCTGTAATGTTTGCTGATTTATGCTTAGAAAATTAGAAATTCACACTGAGGGGCAGGTGTCATTTGGCTGCCATTGTTGCTTATACCGTGTAGCAACCAGCGGCCTTGGGATGGTTAGCCTGGAGATCAGAAGGAATGTAAGACTGCCATTCTATGTACCGTAACTGAACCAGTCACTATGGTAGGAGCCTGTGTGGAAATTTGGAAATGACAGTCATGGAGAATCAGATATTTTAGTAAGGTGTCAGGTGTGTGTTCTGTTACTGGGACCACAAACAATATTCCCAGTCTATTGGCCCATCAGTGAGGTGAGTGAGGGCACTGCAACCCGTAACCTGGCACAGCATCCCCGGCAAACCAACCAGAGTCCACGTTTTGGCAGGAGTCCTCCATAATTAATTCCATTTGGTCCTGTATTTGCGAGACTTTTGGATGTCACACGCCACTTGCTATTCAAATGAAAAATGTAAATCACTCTGTTAAAAGAAAAAAAAAAAGTACTGTAATGTATGGAAGTGCTGTTCAACACCAGTTTAATTTTTTCTCATTTTAAATATTGTATATATATTTTTTTAACTTTATATTAAGAAAACGGACTACAGAGGGATCCCATAATGAATGAAGATCCCTGATGAACATTTATCGCCTGCCTTTAGGATCGGGAAATGCAAGTAGGGTGAGCGGGAATGACCACGGCTTGCAGTACAGAATGTGTATAAATAATTGTCTAAAATATACTCTGCTGGCTGAGGAATCTCATGAATTAATATTGCCTGTTCATGTTTCGGAATCCTGGCAATAGGAAAGTGAGCACCGCAGGAATAACTTCAGCTTCTATAAGCCGCAGTCATTCCCGCTCACCATCCTACTTAGTATTACCAGGATTTCAAGGCAACACAAGGCAATATTAATTCATGGGATCCCTCAGCCAGTGGCACATATTTTATTATTTTAATTAAATTAACATAGCATGTTCCAGTTCTGTACTGCAAGCTGTGGTCATTTAAGCTCACCCCCTACTTCTATTTCCAGATTCCATAAGAGGCAGGTAATAGATATTAAATCTCATATTAATTTATCTTCAGCCATCCGTGTTGGGGGGGGGGGAGCTTGGGAAACAGAATCTCAACCTCTCTCTCTCTCTCTCTGCACAAGTCAAAAGTGCACAGCATTCTATTTCCCCTGCTGGTACCACGCACGATACATAAATAATTGCAGGTTTTTGAATGATTTGCCATGCCACAATAAAAATATGGAAGGTTAAGAGAAATGGTGCCATGACTATCTTGCAAAGTTGTTACAGCAGAGCAACTTTTTTTTTTTTTTTTTTTTTAAAGACTTTTTTTTTCCTCTACGAGCACCACACGGCAAACAGAGGCAGGCAGCATAACTGCAACATCACCACTAGAAAAATGCACTAGCCTAACTGGGCAAGTAAGCCGCAATCTGCACTAGTACCCGGGCTAGTAACTCTATGTTAAGATCGACCCCTGTTTGGGAGTCCCAGACCTTCCCCCCCAATTGTTTTGGTAATCAAAGAGTGGAGAATTTTATTTACAGTGATGAGTCATTCCAAAGGAACCAGGATAGTATTCTATTCCAGGTTGTCCATATTGAAGCTGGGATAGGAAGAGAGAGGGAATGAAACAAGTATAAGAATTTCAGAGTAATCATTTTAACCAAAGCAATCCAACATTCCAAAGAAAGTGGCATTATCTTATCCATGGCAAAAAAGCAGTACTTGGCATCATCTTTGGGACTTAGGCAATCTAATTACATGGCATACACTGCCAGGTACCAGAAATCTATGTGGGATACGGTTCTGAAACTGGCTAAGGGTGCCTCTCCTCAGCGGGCCAAGGAGCTGGAGCAGGTGGCTGCAAATGGTATAGAGGCATCTAAGGTGCAATTCCACGCTGCTGTTGATTCCAGTGATGTTTATTCCAGGGTCATGGCTACATCTATCTCCATGAGGAGATTTGCTTGGCTTAGGTGTACCAACCTCTCTCAGGATAACCAGGCTAAGGCCATGGACTTTTCTGTAACTGGTAATTCTCTGTTTGGGGAGCAAACAGAGAACTACATGAAGAAAATGGACTAGTACAGTACCACCTACAGGAGTGTTTCAGCCAAAGAGAAGCAGACCACTCCTCAGAGGCAGCAGTTTAGGGGCAGGTCTTTTTACCAAGCTCAGGCCTCCTCCTGATGGGGTCCTGGTCACCCCACGTCTACCTCTTCCAGCACAGGGGGTTCTTTAGGGGGAAGAGGTAGACGTGGGGTGACCAGGACCCCATCAGCTACTCAGTCCAAGCCCCCTGCCAAGCAGACACCCTGAGGTGTCAGTCAGGGTTGCCTCCCTAATCCCAGTAGGGGGCAGGCTGGCTCACTACTCCCAGGCCTGGGAGTCTATTACTTCAGACAAAAGGGTCCTGGAAGTAGTGAGCCAGGGATTTGCTCTCAGTTTCAAAAGGTTCCCAAAAATGAAAGCAAAGTATTTCAGTCCTCCCTCTCCCTTGGAGACAAAGGCCCTAGAGGCAGAAGTCTCTCTTCTGCAAGCAGTAGATATGGTACCTCTTTGTCACAGGGGAAAAGGACTGTATTCAAGATACTTCCTTACCCCCAAAAAGACAGGGGAGTGGCAACCCATATTGGATTTAAGGTACCTGAACAAACATTCGACAAAACCAAAGTTCAAGATGGTGACTCTGGGAGTGATTCTTCCCTCTCTGAGACCAGGAGACTGGCTAGCTTCCCTGGATCTCAAAGATGCCTACTTCCACATTCCTATCAGACATTCCCACAAAAAGTACCTCAGGTTCGAGTTGCCCTCGGGCCATTACCAATTCAGGGCCATGCCCTTCGGCCTAACATCTGCTCCAAGGGTGTTCAAGTGTCTCGCAGTGGTGATGTCATTCCTCAGGAGGCAGGGCATTCTTCTGTTTCCATATCTGGATGACTGGCTTCTAGTGGACCGGTCCTCAGACCAAGTCAAGTCAGCTTTAGAGGTCACCCAAAGACTTCTAGAATCCTTGAGCTTCATTCTGAACTTTGGGAAGTCTGTTCTAGAGCCAGTCCAGCTTCTCACCTTTATAGGAGTGGAAATAGATACAGTTCAAGCAAGAGCATTTTTTCCTCTCTCAAGGGTTCAGTCTCTGGTCACTCTGGCCTCCTCTTTTCGTCCTCTGGTGTCTCGTCCAGTCAGACACATGGCAGCTTCCACAGCAGTAGTTCAGGGAGCAAGATTTCAAATGAGGGATATTCAGTTTCATCTCAGATCTTTCTGGTCTCGGAAAAAGGACCCTCTCCAAATTGGTTCCAGTCTCCAAGACCCTGGTCCAGGCCCTTCGGTGGTGGTTGGACGAGGACAATCTTCGACAAGGGGTTCCCTTCATAAGTTAGGTCCCTTCTGTGATTCTCACTACAGACACCTCTCTCTTGGGGTGGGGAGCCCACCTAGATCATCTCACAGCTCAGGGAACTTGGCCACACCAGGAGTCCCTTCTGCATATAAATCTTCTTGAGTTAAGAGCTGTCTTTCTGGCACTTCAGACATTCTCAGCAGTTGTCCAAGGGAAAGTGGTGCAGATCAGAATGGACAATACCACAACCATGTGGTAAATCAACAAACAGGGAGGCACTCAGTCCTTGGCCCTGTGCACAGAGGCCATGAAAATTTGGTCTCTAGCTTATTCCCTGCAGGCTTCCTTGATGGCTGTGCACCTCCCAGGGAAGCACAACATTCTAGCAGATGCTCTCAGCAGGATTTCTCAGGGTCACCATGAATGGGCCCTGAATCCTGTCATTCTTCAAGCCATTTTCAGGAGATGGGGCACCCCAGAGATAGGTCTCTTTGCAGCCCCAGACCATCATCAGCTCCCTCTGTATTGCTGCAGACCACCCCTACTGGGTTCGGTTCCTCAGGATGCTCTTCTACTAGATTGGACGAACAAGTTTCTGTATGCATTGCCACCTTTTCCTCTGATATTCAGCGTCCTGTTGAAGATCAGGTCCTGGCCTTCCAAGGTGATTCTGGTGGCTCCACACTGGGCCAGATAGCCTTGGTACCCTCTTCTGTTGTCACTGTCAGTAACACTGCCCTTGTGTCTTCCCAGGCAGTACAATCTCCTCACCTCCTCTCAGGGGAGGATTCTGTACCCCAGCCTTCAGACTCTCAGGCTCAAGGCCTAGCTCTTGAAGAGTTAGAATATGCAAGTTTGCATCTGTCCCGATCAGTCTCAGATATTTTAAAAGTTAGCAGAAAACCCGCCACTAGGAAGACGTATAACTCCAAATGGAGAAGGTTTGGTTTCTGGTGTTCCAGTAAGCATATTAAGCCACAGCTGGCTGACATTGCCATTGCTCTGAACTATTTAGTGCATCTTAACAGTTTAGGCCTCCGGCCTACTACTCTTAAAGTACACTTAGCAGCTGTGTCTGCTTTGCTTTCGGCTGGTAAGGCCTCTTCCGTAGCTTCTCATCCAGTGTTCAAGAAGTTCTTCAAAGGCTTGATCAGGGTTTTAAATAATTGATTAGCAATTTTTTTCTTGGGACGATACTAACTGTACAGAAAGTATTTACAGTATATAGATTTTCTAGAATTGCTGTGTTTGTTAAACACAGTGAGGCAAGAGCTATTAATTTTCACAACATTTTAGCACTTTTATGAGCAAAACGTTAATCAATTTTTAGAGTTAAATAAAACCCTGCTTGGTCCATGTCAGTTCTCCCTTCAGGGAGCCCACTCCTTCTTGTGATCTGAACATCTGTATTGCACAGCTTATGCAGCCCCCTTTTGAACCTTTATCTTCAGCCGAGTTGAAATATTTGACTTGGAAAACTGCATTTCTGGTAGCCATTACCTCAGCTAGGAGGATCAGTGAACTACAGGCCTTGTCAGTGGAACCCGATTTCATTTCCTTTCATAGGGATAGAAAGTTCCTTCCCAAGATGGTGTCAGACTTTCATCTGAACCAGTCTATGTCTCTGCCTGTCTTTTTCACTGATCATTCTTCCTCCGGAGAAAGGAAGCTACACAGTCTAGATGTGAAAAGGGCTCTCAGTTACTATATTGAGCATACTAAAGCACATAGGAAGGATTGTTCTCAATTATTTCTCACTTATGGTGAGGTGGGAAAGGGCAAGCCTGCTACCAAGAGGTCTATTACCAGGTGAGAATATCGTAGCAGTCACAGAAACACAGTACACAGAGAACCATGACTACGATGTTAACATACCAGGGTACACAATCTACAGGGAAGGGAGAAGAGGAAGAGGAGTAGCTCTCTATGTAAAGGAAGGGATAAAAGCAACTGAACAAAAGAGTAAACAGGGAGGAGAGGAGGCACTGTGGGTCACCTTAGAGACTGGAAATGGCACCACAATCCGCACAGGGTTCGTATACAGACCCTCATGTCAGGGGAGGGAATGGACAAGTATGTGATAGAATGCATTCTTAGGATGGCAGAGAAAGGGGAGATACTGTTGATGGGAGACCTGAATGCGCCAGATGTTAACTGGAGCACATTTGCTGCAGCCACATCCAAAAGCAGGGCCATTCCCGATGCCCTACAGGTGGCATGCCTCAGACGGCTAGTTTCGGAACCCACTCATGACAGAGCAATCTTAGACCTCATACTCTCCAATAGGGACAGTGAAAGGATCTCAGATCTAGAAGTGGGTTGCCATCTGGGAACAAGTGACCATCAAACAGTGTGGTTCACGATAAACTCAGCTACAGCGTCAAGCCATACAAAAGTGAGGGTACTGGACTTCAGGAGGGCTGACTTTGGCAAGATTGGAGAGTGCCTTAAAAAAGCACTAGCAAACAGGCTAGGAGGAGGGGTGGAGCAACAATGGGGAAACACCAGAACTGCCATCACAGAGGCAACAAGCCTTTGTGTGAAGCAAATAAACAAATCAAAACGAAAGAAAAAGCCACTATGGTTCTCAAAAGAGGTGGCGGGGGAAAGTCAGGGAGAAATAGATAGCATTCAGGAAGTATAAGGAAACACAGAAGGAGCAGGACAGAGAGGTATACCAGTTAAGACGGAAGGAAGCAGGAAGGGAAGTCAGACTAGCAAAGGCCCAAACTGAGGAGAAGATAGCCAACTCGGTTAAGAAGGGGGATAAAACCTTTTATAGGTACATCAGGGAGCATAGAAAGACAAAGAAAGGGATAGTGAGGCTGAATTGAATGGATGGTGGGTGGGCAGAGAGGGACAGTGAAAAAGCAGGGATACTGAATGAATATTTCTGCTCAGTATTCACAAAAGAGGAGGAGGTGGAGGTGCCTAATCCAATTAACAGAAGCACTCTTGATAGGCAGGTCGATCCCAGTCCTTTCACAGAAGAAAGGGTTCTGAAAGAACTCCTAAAACTGAAGGTGGACAAAGCAATATGGCCTGAAGGAATTCACCCCAGAATTCTAAACGAATTAAGGGGAGAACTAGTAAAACCACTGACTACCCTTTTTAACAAATCATGGGAGGATGGTGTGGTACCTGAGGACTGGAGGAAGGCGGATGTGATTCCCCTTCACAAAAGTGGGACCAAGACAGAGGCATAAAATTACAAAACTGTCAGTTTGACCTCTGTGGTAGGGAAAGTGATGGAATCACTTCTGAAGGAAAGAATTGCTGAGTACCTAGAGGCCAGTGGGGCATGGGACCCAAGGCAGCATGGGTTCACAGTGGGAAGGTAATGTCAGACGAATCCAGTCGATTTCTTTGGGTGACCAAAGTAGTAGACCAAGGAGGGGCTGTGGAGATGGCCTACCTATACTTTAGCAAGGCATTTGACACAGTCCCACACAAAAGATTAATTGTCAAATTAACCAGCCTGGGAGTGGATCCCAGGGTGGTAGCCTGGGTAAAACATTGGCTGGACAACAGGACTCAGAAGGTAATTGTAAATGGAATCCACTTTGAATAAAGAGGGGTTACTAGTGGGGTACCACAGGGTTCAGTACTGGGTCCAGTCCTTTTTAATGTCTTTATAAGTGACATTGCAGAGGGACTGAAAGGAAAAGTATGCCTCTTTGCAGATGATCTGCAACAGGGTTGATATACAGGGAGGTGTGAAAAGGATGAGAAGGGACTCGGTAAGGTTGGAAGAATGGTCAGAACTATGGCAGCTTGGATTCAGTGCAAAGAAGTGCAAAATAATGCACCTGGGAAACAAAAACCCAGGGGAAGATTACACAATGTTGGGGGGAGGTAGTAACAACAACAAAAATGGAAAGGGACCTGGGGGTAATCATATCAGATGACCTTAAGATTAGCAAGCGATGCGAGAAGGCAGTAGGGAGGGCTGGGGGTATAACTGGGATGTACAGCGAGAGGCATCACCAGCAGAAAACAGGATGTTATCCCTCTGTACAGACAGTTGGTGAGACCACATCTGGAGTACTGTGTCCAGTTCTGGAGACCCCATCTCTCTGCAAGGACATAGACAGGATAGAGGTAGTCCAGAAGAGGACAACTAAAATGGTGCAGGGTCTGCAAAAGAAGCCATACGAGGAGAGACTAAAGGAGCTTAATATGTATACCCTTGAGGAAAGGAGGGAGAGGGGGGACATGGTAGAAACTTTTAAGTACTTCAGTGGAATCAACAAGTCCAAGAGGTTAGCATCTTTCAGAAAAAGAGATGTGCAAGAACAAGGGGACACAATTTAAAGATAGAGGGGGCAGTTCAGGGGCAATGTGAGGAAGTATTTTTTCACAGAGAGGGTGGTGGATGCATGGAACAGCCTTCCTGAGGAGGTTGTGAGGTCAAACTGTGGGAGAATTCAAGAATACATGGGACAGACATAAGGCAATTCTTGTGGGGGGGGGGTAAGAAGAAATAGGCTGTTGTTTAACTAGGATCTGCAGCTTATACTGTAGGTAGGGAAATGGGTAGACTAGGTGGGCCAAGTGGTCCTTATCTGCCATCAAAGTCTATGTTTCTATGTAACCTGCTACACACAAACCCTGACCGTCAGAAAATTAGGTACACGGACGATCTGATCCTGTACAGGAGTGACCTCATTATCACCTCCTTGTCCCACCCACTTGCTCACAACTTCAAATTACCACAACTGGTTTTCAGCTAACAGATTATTGGTTAACAATAAGACAACTGAGACTATGGTATTTGGCTCCAGTCAGAAGCTCAACAAATTAGCCAAACTTTATTGTCATTGTTGCTGTACCACCATATTGCTAGATCATACTGTCCTGTGCCTAAACTGTAACTGCTATTGTTAATCTCCGATTCTCTTGGTATGTAATTTGTCTTACCATGAATCCTTGTACTTGCACTGTTTGTATCTACTTTTTCTGTGACTGTGTATAAGTGCCATCTTTATGGCCCATGCTGTGCCTGAAAACGGTCTCTGAGACTAGTGTACCCATCCAGTTAACAAATAAATAAATGTGGGGGAAATTAGCTTCATATGAAAGAGAGACTGTCCCTGTGAGTTAAATTCCAAGATACTTCATGGATCATACATCACAACAAAAAGGAAATGATGCCTGTAACTGGACAGGGAGCAAAATTAACTGCTGAAGTCTCCATTTTGAAGCTGGCTCGGTGGTGCTGAGGGTTGAGGTGCTGGACGCCACACCTCGTGCCATGCTGGTGACCCGGGTCCAGGAGCGAGCCTGGGATGTCAGGGGTCAGTAGGGGCGGGAGAGGATTGAGCGTCCAAGGGACTGCTCTCCTCTCCCAGGGGTGGGAGTTTAGTATTCCTGGTGCAGCAGTGGCTGCTAGTGGATGCTGGTGCTAGTGCAAGGACATAGAGAGGGAGGGATGTTGGCAGTTTCCAGCAGCAGAGGAGTGCAGCACTGCACAGGAAACATCGTACACTGCACCCCTGGGGCAACCTACAAGGAGGAAAAACCTCGTCCACCAGTAGGCGATGGTGGGGACCAGGGACTACACCCCACGCCCAGGCCCAGTGCGTCAGCTATCATCGGGGCTCCTCCACTTCCAGGATGCCCATCCAGACTTACAGAAAGGATGCCTGAGGAGAGTGGCGGTCCTGCCCCGGGGGGCTTAACCTGGAGGAACGGGTACCAGGATGATGGAGTGGAACACCCCCACCTGAAAGGTAGGATTGAACCTTCAGGCGGGCAGGAGATCAGTATGTCGAGTGTCCCCACCGGAGAGAGTCTGGTGGTTCGGAGCTAGGCCGGAAAATAAAGTTAAAAAAAGACTCCATTTTGGTTTCATTCAGTTTACACCCAAACAGTGGACCAAATTTAGTCAGCAAGGACCACATGGCTGAGAGGCACATATCTGGAGCTGAGAAATATAAGAGAATGTCATACACATGTAGAGCAGTTCAGTGTTCAGTACTACTGTTAGCCACGTATCCCACTATACTGGGATTTTGTTGTATAGCTTGGGCCAGAGGCTCAGCACAGATTGCAAACAGCAGTGCAGAAAGCTCTGTGGTTAAGGGCACTGTGCTGCAAACCTGGAGATCTGGGTTTGAATCCCATCAGCCCCACTTGCATACTGTGCAACCCTGAGCAAGTCAGTTAACTTCCTTGTGCTCCCAGGTTGCACCTGGAATCAAGTTCCATCTTTGTGTGCTTTCCTGTTTGAACAATTTTCCCTTTCCCTGTGGGTGCCTCTTGCTAGCTCAAAGTGGAGAGGCAAACATTGGTTCTTACTTGTGCTTGGGGTGGGGAGTAAACTGTGGAAACAAGATCCATGAAGGGAAGTGGAAAGTCTGCTTTGAGGAGTGTGGTGTGGAGAAAGTCCCATAACACTCTGTTGAACGCCTTCTCTATGTCAGAAACTAAGAGTAAGAAGGTGGGAGCCAGATCACAAAGCATGATGTGAGAGATAAGGTATGACGGATGCTATGCATAATCTGACAAAAGCAAATGAAGTCCATCTGATCCATGTGCACTGTGGAGGGAAGGAGTGTATCTAGCCTGCTGGACAGTCTAGACATAAATTATTTATGGTCAGTATTGTGAACTGATATCAGTCTATAAGACTCGCAGAATTCAGGGGGCCTTCCCCAGTTTTGGAATAACTGAACTGACAGTGTAGCTCCAGGAAGCTGGAGGCAAGGTACCTTCTAATAAGGAGTTAGAGACCTTCAAGAACAAGGGAGAAAGTTCTGGGAACCAATTTGTAAGCAGTTCAGAAGGGTATCCATTCGGTCCCTGGCATTTATGTAACTTAAGGCTCTGCAATGCACCCTGTACTCATCTGCAGTGATTGGAGCCTGTAGCGTAGCAGATGACTCTCGGTCTAGTCCAGAGAGCTAGAGAGAATTAGGTTCACCATCATAGTACTTTTTTTTTTTTTTTTAATTCTGTTTATGCTCCTCCCCTCTACACCCCAACTGGCCACTCCTTCAGAGCACCAGCACTTTCCCTACTACCCTCCGACCCCCACCACCACTACCAGCCTCAACTGCAGCTTTCCTGGAAACTCCGGCATATCCCTTTACCGAGAGGATCCCACTCTTCTGAGGGGGAAGGGCCTGCCGGCCAGTGGCATATTCTCTAGGAGCCGTGGGGCTGGTTCTGGGCTCACTCCAGTTCTTTGGGGGGGCAGAAGCCAAGTGCTCATCATCCAGTTGGTCGGGGCATGCTTTTTCACGTTTTCTGTGCCCCGCCCACAGTTCTCGGCCTTGCACAAGTGCGGGGCAACCTGGGGCAAGACATCACGTCCCCCCCAAGTACGTTGCCAATCCGCCCACAGGGTCCCAGGTGAACCCCCCCCCCAGGAGGGACGTGTCCAGTGGACGCTTATGGTACCCCTCCCTGCTGGCCTCTGCTTCTGGAATCCCTTCGCTCAGTGCCACAGAGCCGGCCATCATAGTACTGTTGATGCACGTAGTGTAGGACCATTCCTGTCTGTGCTTGGGCCAGGTCCTCTAGCTTCTCTGTGATACTAGTTAGCTCCACTAGGGTACCTTGCTTATGCTGGGATTGTAAAAAGGTAAGGGAAGTTCAAAGGTTGCCCCATGTGCTTTTCTTTTTTCTTTGTGAGCTGCAAAACTGATCAGGATACCCACACAGTACTACTTTAATAGTATCACAGTACAGATGGGAAGACGTCTGGTCCACTATTAAAGGACAGCATCTCTTTGATATGGCCCTGACATGTTTCAGAATCTCAGAGTCCTTCAAGTAAAGGTCGTCAAACCTCCAGCTTGATACTTTTAAAATAGATCCAGGAATATTTCTGTGACCACTGGCACATGATCCGAGAATGTTAAGGCACCTATAGTGCACGAGTTCACTTTATGGAGTTCTTCACCTTGTATGAAAGCATAGTCTATAAGCCCGTATTTGTGGTGAGTGTGGGAGTAGTGTGTGTTGTTCAGTGTCGATGGATGTGGCTCTCTCCAGAGATCTACCCAGCCCAGGGAGGATGCCAATCTGCAGAAGTACTTGTAAGAAGGTGGGGGGGGGTTTGAACAGGGCCTGTAGAATATCTTTGCCAGTCCATATATAGACTGAAGTCTCACCCCATGTAGAAAAACCCTGTCTGATTCTATTAGACCATTTGAATCATTTTTTTTTAATTTTATTTTATAAAATGGATATCTGAACCTGGTGGGAGAGAAACTGAAGCTATCATTACTAGTTGCTCCTCCACCTCTCCCTGTAGCACCACACTACAGCCAACTTTATCCTTACACACTTTGTCCTCTTAGATAAAGAATGTGATATCAATACTGCCACCCCTCTGCATCTTCCCTCCTTATCGGATGAACCCTTCCCATAACCAAATTTAATTAGTTTTAAATGCTCTGCGGACGATAAATGTGTCTCCTGCAGGCCAACTATCCCAGGGTGTTCTTGCTTAATAGCAGAAAAAAATGGGGCCTGTGTAGATCCTTCCCTTGTCTGGGCGAAGTGGATGCCTGCCGCTGAGGTAATCCAGATACCAGAACTGCCATGGCCAGTCCAGAGCTATCAGAATCATCTGCATCGTGTCCTTCTGGACTTTGACAACCACCTTGTGGATCAGGGGGAAGAGAAGAAAGGCGTACACGAGACCTGGTGTTCACAGCCTTGCAAAAGCATCTCTCATCAGTATCCCTGACTGAGAGAGGGGGTGGACACAAAACAGCCTTACTTTTGCATTCTTCCAAGAGGTAAACCAGTTCACCAAAGGTAGGGACAACAGATAATTACAACTTCTTGATGCAGGGGCCTTTCATGTGATCTCTCCCACCCGACTGAGACCATCTACCAGCTAACTATCTGCTCCAGTGACATGAAGCACCAGGAGAGCTGCACCTAGGCAGTGCAGGAATGTCCAGGTGCAGAGGGCCTTCTGACACAAGTGAAGGGAGAGTGTGTGTACTGTCCTGCCTGTTCAGGTAGAACATGGTTATGGAGTTGTCTGTCTGGACTTGCACAACCTGACCAAAGGAGCAAATTTCATCAGCACTAGTCACACTGCATGGAGCTCCAGCAGGTTGATGTGGTGATGCGGCTCCCTGGGTGACCAGAATCCATGGGCCCTGGGGTCCTCCAGGTGTGCTCCCAACACCACCAGAGACATGGTTGTCATCAGAGTGATGGTCAGCTCTAGGCAGACAAATGGGGCTCCTTCCTCCAGATGTTCAGGGATCAGCCACCACTGGATGGCATCTCACACTGGCTGGGTCACTGTGACTGGCTATTCCAAGTGTCCTAGGTGCTGGGACCACTGATGGCTCAACTCCCACTGCAGGTGTCACATCCACCAGTGGGCCCACTGGACCACACTGGTGCAGGATGCCATGTAACCCAGGAGTCATAAGAAGTCCCGGACAGTGCACAAGCACCCAACCTCAAATAATCAGGCAAAGGAGGTAAGATACTGTGCTCAGTCTGTAGGGATGTGGGCCTTGGCCCACAGGGAGTATAGCTCTACTCCAGTGAAGTAAATCACCTGCAAGGGGATCAGCTTGGACTTGGCCAGGTTGACCAAGAGGCCCAGGTCTCGGTTGGTCTGAAGGGCCAGATCCCTGGACTACTCTGAGACCTCCTTGGAAGGCTCAATGATCAGTAAGTCATCCAGGCTGGCATAAACCCAAGGCTGCCACCACTGCCATGCACTTGGTGAAGATCGTGGGTATGGACAAGAGGCCAATGGGTATGACCTGGAATTGACAGAGAACCCCTTCTGCACGGAATGGTAGGTACAGCCAGTTGGACAGACCAACTGGGATGTGGAAGAACATGTCTTAAAGGTCCATGGAGCAGAACCACATGCTCTTTACCAGGGATTGCATAATCTGGGTAAGACTGACCAACCCGAACTTGTGCTTTTGCACGAACTGATTAAAATTTTGCAGATCCAATGGGGCACCAACCTCCCCCCCCCTCCATTTCAGGACCAGAAAGTATATGGACACATACCCCTGACTTGCCAGTGCATCTGGGCCTCGGGCTACAGCCCCTTTCTCAAGGAGCTGAGCAATGCCCTTTCTGACGGCAGACAGCATGTCCTGTGAGACCAAGGACTACCTTGGAGGGTAGCATCAGTAAGAGGGGAGAGCCTGGAAATCAAGAAGGAATCTTCTGCCTACCACCTTGAAAACACAATGGAAAAAGACAGCAAAACAATGCATATGGGGCACAAAAACCCTGGAACAACATATCAGTTGGGAGATGAAGATATAGCATGCACCAAGCAGGAAAGGATCTTGGGGTTATCTCTGATTACCTCAAGGTAGGGAAACAGTGTGACAAGGCAGCAGGTAAAGAAAATAGGATGCTGGGATGCATAGACAGGGGTATCACCAGCAGGAAAAGAGAGGTCATAATTCCACTATACAAGACACTAGTGAGTCCCCTCCTGAAGTACAGTGTCCATTTCTGGAGAACTTACCTATGTAAGGACATAGTGTGGAGAAGGTTCAGAGGAGGAGGACAACAAAGATGGTACAGGGATTGCATCGCAAGTCCTATGAGGACAGGCTGAAGGACTTGGATATGTAACTCTCTGGAGGAGGGAAGGGAGAGAGGGGATATGATAAAGACATACAAGTACCTTACAGGGAGGAACAGGGTGCAGGAAAACACTATTTTCCAGTGAAAAAGATGTTCCAGGACTAGACGGCATGGGATAAAGTTGGAAGGAGGGCAATTCAGAGGAAATGTGAGGAAGAATTTCTTCACAGAAAGGGTGGTGAACAAGTGGAACACCCTGCCTGAGGAAGTGGTGGGGGATGAAAAAAAAAATCACAGGATTTAAGAATGAATGGTATAGACATAAGGGAACCCTGGAGGTCAGGGGTAAGGGGCAACAGACTTCTAGAAAAATGTAAAGCGATCTTACGAGCTCAAGTGGGCAGACTGGGTGGGTCATAGGCCCTTATCTGCCTACAGTATCTGTGTAACCCACTTGTCTGTACTAATGATGGACCAGTGTGGCTAGAAGTGGTAAATCTGACCCCCAACAAGGTTAAGGACTACACCCCCCGACCTGTCATTGGGCAGCTCTGGAGGGGGCACTGGCTGCTGGGGCTAGAGGGGCACCACTTCCCCTCCTCTTGGGACCTTTGCCAGAAAACTTTGCTTTGGGGCACCAGGCTTGGTATTGCTCCTGCTGGGGCTGTTGCTGCCAAGGCTGAAAGGACTGAAACTGAAAGGTATTCTTTTTAGGTTTTGGCCATTCAGGTCCTTCTGGGGAAATCACAGAGTCCACGGTGGTGTTGGATTTCTCAATCCTTGTAAAACAACCTTCCACCCCTGGGTCAAAGGGGTCCGTGCCCAAGAAAAGGACATCGGACAGCTTGTGGTGAGTGGCCGCCATAAATGTGAAGAGTCTCAGGCAGGCCTTGTGATGCACTGCGACGGCCATTGCCATGGCACAGGCAAAGAAGCTGCTCATATCTAAGGTTATCTGGAGCTGGTGATTAGCTAGCGCTTGAAGATGGTCTCTGACCAAGTTCACCGCCAACTGCTTGTCGGCAGGGAGGACATTATCAAGCACTCACAGCAAGGGGTGACAAAGTTGGCCATCTTCAAGGTGTAACTAGCCTGATGGAGACCGAGAGAGGAGGCGTGAGAGTGTCCACTCTATTGCAGATTTTGGTGTCCTCCACAAAGAGAAAGACCTTCCCTTCTAGCTCTTATGCAATGTCACTTATAAAGACACTAAGGAGCATGGTCCCAGCTCTGAGCCCTGAGGCACCCCACTGGTCACTCTCCCTTCCTCAGAGTGAACTCAGTTTACCGCCACCTTCTGTAACCTATCCCCTAATCAATTTCTTATCCTGTTTACCATCTCTGTACCCACTCCTAAGTTACCCAGCCTGCCTTCTAGTCTCCAATGTAGAATGGTATCAAAAGCCTTACTGAACTATAGAATCTAGATAGGCCATGCCCACTTCTCTACCCAGATGTAATTCCTTGGTCACCCAAAGAAATCTACCAGATTCATTTGACATGACATCCTCCTTGTGAAACCATCCTGCCTTGGGTCATGTAACTCACTGAATTGAAGGTATTCCAAAATCCTTTCCTTCAGCAGTGATTCCACTAACTTTCCCATCACTGATGTCAAGCTGACTGGCCTATAACTGTCAGCCTCCTCCCTACTACCACTTGTGGGTAGTGGGACTACATCCACCCTCCTCCAAAACCATTCCTGTTTTCAGTGAGCTGTTAAATAGGACTGTCAGAGGTGCAGCCAGTACCTCCTTGAGCTCCCTAATTAGCCTTTTTCTGCACAGGTTGCAAGCGGACAGATGTGGACTCTGACATGAGTCATAATAGAGCCCCGAATTACATCAGCTCATGGTTGGTAGTCAACTCCTCGACTGACTCATGGTTGAAAGTATGTGTCCTCGATGACTGCATGGGTGAGCCATCACAGTCATCTCAGGACTCTCCAAAAATGGCCCTTGACCATTTACTGCTGTTAACCACCAGAAACTGATCCATCTGGGTGATTTCCACCAATAGCTGGCATGGCAAGCAGGTTGTAACATGGAAGTCCTTGGTCAGGGCTCCCGTCAATGACTGAAGTGGAGGCGGTTCCACTAGCAGGCATGAAGAGACAGGTGTTGGAGATGACTGCCACAAGTGGACCAGCATGGGCTCGACTGGCTCTGGCAAATCCACCATAAGTGTCTAGAGTAGAGCCCTACCCTGCCCCACTGCTGCCAGAAGATTTGCTTGTAGCATTGCCACATGTACCAGCAAAGTCTCTCCTCATCCAAGGAATGGCGACACCTCTCAGTTGAGCAAGACCGAGAGCACAAGTGTTGCCTTGACCTGGATCTCGACCACTGACCCAAGGACAGATGCCAAGGAGGCTCCACCAGGGATGCAGTGTCGATAACATGCACTGGCTTAGATGGAATGCCCTTCAGTGGAGGCTGTTCTAGAGGGAAGCCAGTTGGAGACTCCTACCAGTCCACATCCTTCTGGGTTAGGACAGAAAACACTGGAGTCTTGGAGATTGATGCATTGACCTCCTCTGACAGCTGGTCTAGGTTGGCCACTGTCAAGAACGGCATGCCTGATCGGGACACCATGGAACTTGTGACCTGGTCCCTGACCATCTTTGGCTTGACCAAAGTCCAGTGCTCGACATGCACTGAGCAAAAAGAGTCATAAGAGCAGAAGCGTGATCTCTCCTTGTTCAATGACAGTCAGTGGCTGCATTTCCTGTATTTCTTACTGTGGTGGGTGGGGCTCTCCCTGTAGGCCCAGAGGGCCCAACACATTTCATGAAATTCAATGGTGAAGGATGCTCTGACACTAGCCCCAGCCAAGAGCAGTGCTGAGGTCAGTGAGGTGCCTGCTGCAGCACCCTTAGCCACCACTTCTTCCATGACCGTGACTTGAGCCACTGACCCCCACCACACAGGAGACTTTCTTGCAGCCTTATGGCCATAGTTTTGGGTCCTGATTGGCCAGCTGGCTGAGAAGCTAGGCTGGGCAAGCCTCCAGGGAAGAAAGGAGCATCATCTAGCACAGGCTGCAACCCGAAGCATCATTTGCAGTCTCTAGGCAGTATAGGCACAACACGTGTGGGTCCATCTGCAACATTTTCTGTTGGCATGTGAAGCAAAATTTGTGGCTGGGAGCAGTCTTTACTTCTTCATGTTCCATCTTCTGTCATCGAGGCAGGAGCAGAATCGAGGAATGAAGTAATATTTAAAGAAACTTATGAAAAATTAAATTCGCACTTTAGGCCCTAGAACGTGAGGAGCTGAGATAGTGAAAGATCGAACTCCTCCAGTGGAAAGGGAGATCTGATGTCACAGGGTGGAGCTGGAGGATATAATGCCCCGGTAGTAGGAGAAGCTTAGTTGAAAGATGTTCTGACGGATCAGCACTTCCAGTGGAACTGCCAATGTGTGGATATTGTACTATACCTACATCCCTAGAATAAGTTCTTTATATTTGCTTGAGCATTACTTGTTACAGTGCCTATGCTGTTGCTGCTCAGTGGTCTCAACTAATTTTTCATAATTCAAATTGCTCTGCCATGTTTATTTTTAAAAATTTTCAAACAATTTTTTAATTTTTTGGTAGTCATTTAGCTAGTTTTTATGGTCACTGCTCACCTTAGCTTTACAGATAAATCTAACAGTGCAGGGGTGAGAGCATGACCACACAGCAGAATTTGAATTTCATTCTAAGTTCCATAATTAGCATAAAATTCTAAAAGCTCAGGGGGTGACTCATTCCAGGGAAACTATTGCATTTGTTAAGCATAGTGAGGGATCTCTCTGAAAGAAATAGCATTACTACAGTGAGTAATTTGTTCTTCTGGTGCCCCCACACTTGGCAGCATGCCATGATGCAGGGGTGTGTGTGTGTATATATAGAGGTACACATGCACCACACATCTGCCACTGGATGTCCCCTTGCTGAGCTGTGCCAGCTGCCCTGCCAACACACCTCCACACAGTGACAGTGTAGGACAGGTGCAGCTAGACCACCCTCCCCGGGAGAGGATAGCAGTCCTCCAGATACTCAATGCATCCAGCACCTTAACCTTCCATGCCACTGGACCAGCTTACTGTCGTGGAAGCATAAGTCAGAAAACATAGGCAGACCAGGAGAAGATAAATTCACAAGTAGCGGCTTATGATCAATACAAAAAATTGTACAGGATAGCTTTTCAGAAAGGCAGTACAAATAATAAATCCTACATGTGAGTCTCTTTCAGTTTTAATCTCTTTCTATATATATAAACAAACTATGGCTCTCACTTTATAAGATGTCTTTTCCTGGCAGTTTAGACTCTGCATTCTGCTGTTGTGTGTTTCATTTCCAGTCTTACACAACATGTACCAAAACTTTGTCAGTTTCTTTCCTGAGGCCAGCCTGAAGAGCACATCTAGTTTAAGCAGGTGCAACACAATAATACATTTTGTCTCAGAGCTGGTTTCCTTTTGATAATTCTGTAAACAAACATGTGGAGGTCAAAATGCATCTCAAGGTCAACCCGTGTTCCAGACTGATACCTTTAATAAACCCAAACAGCTCTCTGCAATCATTTCAACAATATAATCATATTCACTGCAAAGACACCACCACTGATTTGCCAAGACTCCAGAGATCCAAAACCCTGATGTTCTTTCCTTTTGTTGCTTATGGGGTAGGGGTAGGGAATTAGGGTTAGAAACCCTAACAGCACATTTTGCTACTTTGGTCACTTTAAACTGAACCCTAACTGGTGCATTAATGCAGTTTTCCCAATGAATTTCCTGTCTGAGATACAACTGTTTCTTCATTCATGCAGGTCCCTTCAGAAGGTGCGTGAAGACATTATTCTTGCCAAGGAAGGGCCCCGTGCTTCTGTGTCTCCATAGATGCAGATGCACAGGACCCAGCGCACTGAGACACCAGTCTTGTTTTGTGAGGGCTCACAAAAGAAGATTGCTATGTAAGAAATGAATAATGTGGGAAAAAATGTTAAGTCAAACAGCTATGTCGTGAGGCCACCGTCTTGTTTCATGGCATTTTTGTGACCTGATGAATAAAAATGCTGTTTCAAGAAACAAGAATGAGGGAAAAAAAAAAAAGTTCAAAATCTTTTTTCATGAGAAAGCATCCTTTTTTCATGAAATTTTGGTGAGCTCACAAAAGAAGATGCCTTCTCACGAAAGAAGAATGTAGAAAAAACACAGTCTGAAATCCTCTTTCATGGGATTTTTGTGAACTCACGAAAAAAGATGCCTTCTCTCTAAAGAATGTGGGAAAAAAACTAAGCCCAAAATCCTCTTTCATGAGATTTTCATGAGCTCACGAAACAAGACGACTTCTTAAGAAAGAAGTCCAAAATCCTCTTTTATATGGCCCTATTCCTGTTTTGTGAGTCTCATAAAAGAACAAAATTGCTCACGAAAGAAAACAGGGTTAAGGATTTTTGGGATGTCCCAAAAACATATTTCAGGGTCATTTTTCGAACAAGCAAATACAGAATCCAGCTGAACTGGTCCAATTCATGTGTCTGTATGTTTGCAGGGCATCATTTTATAGGGCTTTGAAAAAAAATTTTTGTTTGAAAAAACAGAACAAGATGGCTGCTGTACGAAAAAACTTCATCTCATGAAAGAGTTCTGCCTCACTAAAGAGGAATCCTCTTTCATATGGCTAAATTCTTCTTTTATGTCAAATGTCTAGCCAAAAGACACTATTGACCATGCACAGAACTGAAATTTCAAGTCCTTATAACTTGGGAACAGATTAATATTTTTTTTTCACTAAACAAAAGGCACTATTGTAGAGCAAGCCCCTTCTACCCCGAAAATTTCAGAACAAAATTCCAAACTGTCCTGCGTTGTATGTGATGACAGACAAAAAACAAACAGATTTTTCCTGAAACTGCACTATCCAGATCTCAGCATCTGCACATCTGAATGGAACGAAACTTGCAAATCAAGAGACCTTGCCCCTCAGACCTCACATGCAAACTTTAGTGCAATTCCCTTGAACAGGGTGAAGCCATAAAGGTGTAAAGTTACGGACTTACCATTAAACAGCCTACTCAACCTTAACTATCACGCCAATAATACATATGCAAACTAAGGGATCCCAGTTTCACATAAACATTCACAGATATTTTTTAACCACAGACCAGCAAGGGGAGAAAGAACAGAAACAGCAAGTGAATGAAGGGACATAATGGGGGCAATTGTGAGACCATCAGAGTGGCTGATTCTTAGGTGCCACAAGGAAACTTTGTGCAGTCAGACAGACAGACAAGAGGCAAAATAGGAAAGGACAAAATAGATCCTTGCGTGTCCATGCCTGGAGTCATGGCATTACATTTTGCAGCTAAAATTACTTGTGTTGTAGTGCTCGTTTTTATAAACGAGCTACCTTGTGGCACTCAGGATGCTAACCCCTATTACAGACTACCTTTAACATATACTGCTTGACAAATTCGGACTCACCGAAGCGCAACGTTACTGGTGCTGTTGCGCCATGTTCAACATGCACGCCCATGCTGAGCAGTACCCTGGGGTTTGATTCAGGTCAGGAAACATAAGAACAAGCTAAGTGTGGAATTCAGAAAGACAGAAGGGCTGCAAAACTGGGGCTTCCAAAGGACTGTACTCCATTTCAGTGGTTGTCATTTTTGATCATCATCCATGCTCCCATGAATGAGAGAGAACATAGTAAATATTAGCAAACTTATTTGTATTGAAGTACCCGGCATTCTTTGTTGCTCTGGGGTGGTAGGGGTGTATCAGTCTGTTCTCGTTCTCCTCCTCCTCAGACCATTCATGGTGCAGCATTACTATTATATTTCTCTAAAATGCTCCTTATAGTTCACAGTCACAGCAGTCAAACGTAATGATTTTCTGCATGTGACCATACTGTTTGGTTCCACTAGCACCTTTAATGGGGACAATGGTGTGACGTGGACATCTAGTTCTGAGTGCTGTAGTATCATTTTTTTTGTAATATCAAAAATGGGTTATGGACTGTGTCATGAGAGATGCTGAAATCTGGTGCTCTAGGAGTGACCTCATCCCCCCCCCCAGGTTTCAGCTGAAAGATGAAAGCCATGAGAAAATGCTGAAACAGCATGTGCTATCACACACACACCGGTTTTAGATACCAGGTGTTACATGGCAGGCCAGAAGCTATTTACAGAGTTTTCTAAGTTAATTATAGATGTTGTTGCTAAGAGGGAAATCATAAAAAAAAGGTTCATGATGTTAGAAGGGGAAACTGGCTCAAAGTTGTAAATGTTCCTCAGATGCCTGTGTGAGAGAAAATACTGATTAAGATCAAAGAGATGTCATTTGAAGAACATATGAGTATGCTGAGGTTGCAGAATTTAATTCTTGAAAAAGACATCCTTTTTTTTAAATATATATTTTTTATATATTCTGACAGAGGAGGAGCTAGGTGACCTCACCGAAAAAGGGGTTGGCAAATACAGTTTGCTTTAAGGAATATTCTGTTTTACTTCAGAGACACTTTTATCTAGACTCTGACAAGGAAACATCTGTGAGCACTTTTAAACAGGTATTTAGAAAGACAGACAATCTAAATATTGTTGTAGGAATTTGCACTGTTTAAACCTTGTTTTTTTTAAAAGATTTGTATGTCTTGTGATATAACAGTTCTGTATTTTGTGTTTTACAGATTTTTATCTATTTTAGTAAAACTCTTTTAAGAGCATACTTGGTCTGTCTTTGAATTTCTTTCATTTGTAAGAAAAGTATATATGGTCATAGCAGACATTAGGCATAAGCTTGAGTGGTGATACCAAACTGGAAAGAGAAGCATTTTAAATCTGAGGTCTTTATTAAAGTTTTTAAGGGTTCATTTCTGTACACCTGGTTAGGTGCCCATAGGCAAAGATATGTGGCCCCCCGAAGACCGAATTATCTGAGCCTGTGCATTGGGTATGCTAGCAAGAGGTTCAAAGTTTGAATCCCTTCAGAACTGAGACCAAAGGTTGATCCAAACTCACAAAACAGACAAGAGGGTTACCTTGTTCTGTTAAACTGTTCTCAAGACTAAGCTCAGAGGTTAGCACTTTGGGGGTAGAGGGCTGACCTGCTGAGTGGGTTTGTGACAGATTGGTTGGCAGCGGTGGCATAATTTTGGTATTACAAGCTTTTATTGTTCTGTGTCAGCTTGAGACCGGAAGCTCTCTTGCAAAGAAAGAAAAAGACAGTTTTATTTTAAAAAGAAAGCAGAGCTATATCACTTGGCATACAGTCAAGTTCCTACCCATTTTATTTTTTTTTCTAAAGTGCCAGTCAGAGTAGCAGTAGTCAGGGACAAAGATGGCTTCCAACTACAGCAGGCACACTGTAGATTACTTAAAACAGTTGTGCAAAAACAGAAGAGTCCCATTTGAGGTAACAGCCAAAAAGCAGAACCTCATAGATGCCCTGATGGTAGCAGATACCCAGGTCAGCGAGTCACAGATCATGACTGGAAAGGACCAAACCTCGAGTGTGGCAGGGCTAGCTGCTGGTGCAGTGTCTGGATCCAATGAGAAGGGCAACAGGGCCACTGTCAGTGAAGGGCCACAGCAGCAGAGGAAGGTCACCAGTATCCTGAATCCAGAAGTACTCAGGCTGCAAATTGAGTTATGCAGGATAGAGCTGGAGTTCCAGGAGAAGAGGGAGTAAGAGAAGTGAGTGGCGGACCATGAGGCAGAGCAAGAATGCAGAGAGGCAGAGTGGGAACAGTGAGATGCAGACCGTGCGAAGCATGAGTGCCCGCGAGCTGCAGAGAAGAAGAAAGAGGAGCACCAGAGGCAACACGAACTGGAGAAGATATGACTCTGACCAGCAGCACCAGAGCAGGTAAGTGGCTTGGGTTTAACTGGGACTGCAGGACTGGGTTACAAATTGAACTCCAAATTAATAGCAGAATTTAAAGAGGGGGAGGATATGGATGCCTTTTTAAATTCTTTTGAAAAAGTTTGTATTCAGGCTAAAATTCCTAGAGAATCCTGGAGCTTCCAGCTATCCCCGCTACTTACCAGGAAAGCTTGGGATGCAGTGGGTCAAAAGGACAATGAGAACAGTAATTACAGCAAACTAAAAGCTGCACTGTTAAAAAAAAAGTTTAAATTAACTGCTGAATCATACAGAGCTAAATTCCGTATGTTCAGGAGAAGCCCTGATATGAGCTACGAGGAGCTAGCCACGAAACGTCATCAGTTTTTAAAACATTGGTGGGAAGGAATTGAGGCAAACTGTTGATAAATTTGAAAATGTGATTTTATTAGAACAGTTTTATTGAACTTGCCCAGCCAAGCTAAAAACCTGGCTAGAGGACCGAGATCCCAAAACAGTGCAAGAGGCTGCTGAACTCTCGGACCGCTATGCCAAGAGCAGACCTGCTCTGAGAGCAAATGGGGCAGGCGTGGCAGCGCAGAAAGAGAAAAGCGAGCCTTCGGGGCAGCTAAAACCCTCACTGCCTCTACCAGAACCAGTTAGCCCCAGGTTTCAGAGAAAAGATTTCTCTGAGAGAAGGAATGAATGTTGGTTGTGTAAAGAAACTAGGCATATTGCCAAACAGTGTCCCAAAAAGGCCAGCAATAATACACAGAATGGTACCAGGAAAGAAGTGGGTTGTTTGTGTGTCCCTGGAAGCATGCCAGTGAACATGAGGGAACACATGCACCCAGTCATGGTGAATGGTGTACAGACGCAGGGGTTAAGGGACACAGAGGCATCCCTGACTTTGGTAAAGGGAGATCTGGTACAGCCTGGTCAGGTTATACCCAACAAATACATCACTGTACAGGACTTTTCGGGCGGGGAGAAAACACTACCCCTCGCTAGTGTCTCCTTGACTGGGGTGAAACAGGGGGAACTGTGCAACAGGTGGCTGTAGCCAAAACATTAGTAGTGGATGTGATCCTGGGTAACAATCTCCAGCAGGGGATGGTATGTGCGGTTACCCGTAGCCAAGTGGCAAGGGAAAATTGTAGTTCCCGGAACCCCACAGAAACCACTGTGGAAACCACTGGGAGGCTGGTTCCCTAGCCTGTATATCCTGATATGGAGACTGATAAAACGGGGTTAGAAATTTCCCCGGTAGCAAGTGACCACACAGCTATGGAAGGTTACTCTGAAGAGGGAGGGGTGACCCATTGTCAGAGGGTTGGGATTGACAGTGATCCTGAGGACCCTGATGCTAGTGCTAGGGACCCTAGTTTAGCAACTGAAGGGGACCTGTCCCATGCCTTGGGAATGTGTGAGAGGTTCGCAGCTGCTCAGAGAAGTGACCCTAGTTTAGAGAAGCTGAGGACTTGGGCAGACTCCGAGGGCACACAGGGAGGTGACGGCCGACATAAGGTTTATTGGGAAAATGGACTTATGTATACTCAGGCAGTGCAGACAAAGGGAGGGATGCTAGGCAGGCAGCTTGTTGTTCCCCAGGGGTATCGTGGGCAGTTGCTCAAAATTGCACATGATATTCCCTTGTCTGGTCATCTGGGGATTGTGCACACTATGCTGCGGTTAGCCCAGAATTTTTACTGGCCTAACTTTACCCAGCAGGTGAAGGAGTATTGCAGGTCTTGTCACTGGTGCCAAGAAATAGGGAAGGCGGGCAAGAAACCCCAAGCCACCTCGATTCCCTTGCTCATGGTGGAGGAGCCATTCCAGAGGGTGGGAATGGATATTGTGGGGCCTTTAAATACCCCCAGCTCCTCAGGGGGGAGAGATTCATCCTGACTGTGGTGGATTATGCCACCCGGTACCCAGAGGCAGTCGCCCTATCCTCACTGAGGACAGAAAGTGGCAGATGCCTTACTTGGGATTTTCTCCCGTGCTGGGTTTCCACAGGAGGTTATCACCGATCAAGGGGGTTCCTTCATGTGGGACCTGATGAAATGTTTATGGGAGAAGTGTGCGGTGGTGCAGAGATGCACAACACCATATCACCCACAAGCCAATGGGCTTGTGAAAAGATTCAATGGTACCCTAAAGTCAATGCTCCGGGCATTTGCTGAACAGCATGGGAGGGACTGGGAGAAACACCTTCCCCACCTGTTTGCATACAGGGAGGTGCCCCAAGAGTAGACAGGATTTTCCTCCTTCGAACTCTTATATGGACGCCGGGTACGTGGGCCCCTATGCTTGAACTGGGAGGACTGGGAAGGCAAACATGCAACCCAGGGAACTCCCATTGTGGATTACATCCTTAGGTTTAGGGAAAGGCTGAAGGAGCTTATGGGGACAGCCAAGAGCAACCTGGCAGCTGCCCAACAGAAACAAAAAGTGTGGTATGACTGCAGAGCCAGAGCTCGCTCATACATGGTGGATCAGGAAGTCATGGTCCTTATTCTGGTCCAGAAAGACAAGCTGCAGGCTGAGTGGGCAGGACCGTACAAAGTGGTTAGGAAGGTAAATGACATGAACTACATTGTGGAGTTACCTGACCGAAGACAGACAGGATGTACCATGTCAACATGATGAAGCCATATACAAATAGAGCTGACATGGTGTTTGCAATGTGTAGTCCTGGGAAGGGGATGGATGAAGGAGACCAGCTTCTGGACTTGCTGGAAGAAAGTAAGCAGGAGTCCTCTGTGAAGGCAGTTAAATTGTCTCCTCAGCCGACCCTGGACAAGATCCAGACAGTAAGGGAGCTTTTAGCAGACTTTGCCCCATTGTTTAGCGCCAAGTCTGGACTAACCCCCTTAGTGACACACAATGTGGAAACAGGGACACAGACGCCCATATGGCAGACAGCAGATCAGGTGTCAGAGGCCGTCTAAAAGGACATTAGGAAGGAAGTGGAGGAGATGCTGGATTTAGGGGTAATCCAGAGATCCCACAGCCCCTGGGCCTCACCCGTAATCCTTGTGCCTAAGCCAGATGGCTCTACTCATTTTGGTGTGGACTATCGTGGACTGAATGCAATCACAAAGTCAGATGCCCACCCAATGCCCTGGACAGACGAACTCCTGGACAAGTTGGGAGGGGCAACCTATCTCATGACTATTGACCTGACCAAGGGGTATGGGAGGTAGAGCTGACAGGCAAAGCTAGGGAGAGGTCAGCCTTCATCACTCCTATAGGCTTATTTGAGTTTAAAGTAATGCCTTTCAGAATGAAGAATGCCCTGGCTACTTTTCAAAGGTTGGTGAACCAGGTGTTAAATGGTACTGAGGAGTACGCCATGGTGCACCTGGATGACATTGCCATCTTTAGTACCAGCTGGGAGGAACACCTGTCCCACCTTAGGGAAGTGCTGGGCAGGATATAGAGGGCCAGGCTCACTGTCAAAGCCGAGAAGTGCCAGGTGGCCATGGGAGAGGTGGCATACCTCAGGCATGTGGTAGGCCGGGGACAGCTCCATCCTAACCAGATAAAAATAGAGGTAATCCAGGCATGGCCCAGACCAGAAACACAGAAGCAGGTCCGGAGTTTTCTAGGGACAGCTGGGTACTACAGAAAATTTGTACCCAATTACAGTGCTCTGGCTGCTCCCCTATTTGACCTGACAAAGAAAAGGATGCCCAAGAAAATTACCTGGGGGACCAGCCTGTGAGGAAGCCTTTTCCAAACTAAAGGAGGCATTGTGCAGTGCTCCTGTTTTGACAAGTCCTGACTATAGCAAAACCTTTATAGTTCAGACTGACGCCTCAGACGTGGGTATTGGGGCAGTACTGAGTCAGATATCCAGCCAGGGGAGGGATCACCCAATAGCATACCTGAGTAAAAAGTTACTTCCCAGGGAGCAAGCACACTCCACGGTGGAAAAGGAGTGTCTTGCCATAGTGTGGGCCCTAAAGAAATTAGAGCCATACTTATATGGGCAGCATTTTGTGGTGCAGACTGACCACAACCCCCTGGTTTGGCTGACGCAGATGGGAACAAACAATGGTAGATTGCTAAGATGGAGTCTTGCTTTGCAAGGGTATGATATGAATCGTACATAGTGCTGGAGCCAAAAATCAGAACTCAGATGGGCTGTCTAGAGTCTATGAGGAGTGAACTGATTTGGGATACTCATCCCATGCAGGGGATAGAGCCCCCAAATTTAGTCTAGGTGGGGAGGAATTGTGACACTTGGACAGCTGGTTCTGATCACTGTATCATTTTTTGTAATATAAAAATGGGTTACGGACAGTCTCTCTTGAGAAATGCTGAAACAGCATGCGAGTATGACACACACAGGTTTTAGATACAAGGTGTTACCTGGAAGGCCAGAAGCTAATTACAGACTTTAACTAAGTTAATTATAGCTGTAGTTGTTAAGAGGGAAAATCATAAACTTTTATAATGCTTAGAGGAAGAAAAGCAGGTTGTGACATTTTAGTGCGAAGTCATAAAAGATGCTTTGATGCCCTGGAAAGGGGAAACTGATCTTAAGATCAAAGATATGTCATTTGAAAAAGAAAATGAGTTATGCTGAGGTTACAGAATTTAATACTGTGAAAAGACATCCTGTTTTTGTTTACTGTAGATATATTTTTTTATATATATATATTCTGACAGGGAGGAGCTAGGTGACCTCACGCAATGAGGTGGGCAAAGCCAGCTGTTAGACAATATTCTGTTTTACTTCAGAGTCACACTTATCTAGACTCTGATAAAGAAACATCTTTGAGCACTTTAAGCAGGTATTTAGAGAGAGACACATCTAAGTACTGTAGTAGGAATTGTACTGTTAAAACCTTGTTCTTTTAATAGATTTGTATGTCTTGTGACATATGGCTCTGTATTTTATGTTTTACATATTTTTTATCTATTTTAGTAAAACTCTATTTTTAGAAAATACAAAATCACACATGCCCACACAATGCAAAGCATCATGGGCTGCATATGCAAATCACCGCAGAATATTATGCTGGTTCAACTTTAAGCAGAATTGCATGGTGCCGAAAGGCCTCTCACACAGTTTGCAAAGGGCACCATCACATTTCTTAAACATTGGTTCACCCCGTTTTTGTTTGACCCCCAGCTGCTTAAAATAACCTTGGAGAGAAACATTGTTAGCTTGTTCAGAAACAAAGTCACAATCAGTTATCAGTTTAGTTTCAGTATTTTCATATCATCAACCCCTTATGTCCATCAGTCTTTTCTTGCCACTATTGTTTCAGGTGCATTTTTCTTTCCTGGACTTCTGGTTCTTGAAGCTGGTCTCCAACAAGTCAGAGCCACCAAAAGGAAGAGAGTCCCCAGCATCTGAGATTTTCTGTGCTTGTGTTCTTGTTATCACTGCTGCAGAAACAGCAAGGTGTACTCCCTCTGTGATTAACTTACATTAAATCCTGGAAAGTTATTTCCAATAATCAGTGGTACAAGTAACTTTGGTACTACTCTCACTTTCATTTCCGTGGATGCAGATGAACCCAGTACCTGGTCCTTTTGCACAGTCTTTTCCTAGAACTTCAACATGCACCAGGGTCTGTCTAGCTCCTCAATCTGTAAGTCCCTTCACAGTCTTACCTCCCACCTTGACATCTGTTAAACACCTACCCCAATTTACTAAGGCCACATTTGTTCCAGTGTTACCCTCCTTATTTTTATGGCAGTTTCTTGCAATATGGCCTGGTGTATTACAGTTATAGCAAGGTTTTGGGTGCAGATTTGTTGACCCAGAATTTGCATCTGATCTGGAGTTAAATAAGGAAAAGGAGGGTCTTACCATTCCTTGGCTGTTACTTCACTGCCATGGTGCCTCTCTTGCCATCTGATAATCCACAGCCAAATAAACTGCCTTTTTCCCACTTTCTGGACAGTGTTCTTTTACCCAGAGCTGCTCATCTATACAAATGATGTTGATGAACTGCTCCACTGCAAATATGTTGATGATCTGTGGCACTGTTCTGCCATCTGGTTTGAGCCATTTAATGAGGAGTTCTCAGAGTCAGGTGAAGGCTTCTCTAGGACTGTTAACTATGTGGTACTTTAGGGACTGGAATCTCTGCTTGTAGGTCTCACCTGAGATGTATCTTTTAAAGATTTCTCTTTTCACAAGGTCATAGTTTTCTGACTGTGCAGTATCTATACTGATGTAGGCAGGTTGGGTTTTATCTGTCAGATAAGGCAAGGCAATTTTTATTTATAGGGCTCCCAATCCCTGAGGCTCTGGGCGCCTAACAAACATCAATAAGGTAAAACATATGTTAAAATACAGTGAAAATGTTCAGAAAAAAAATTTATAGTTACAGCTTAACATCTTTAAAATAAGCTTCAGGTTGCAAAAGAACGGACTGGACATCCAAGCTGGAATCAACAGTCTACAAAGGCCAGGCTAAAGAGGTGTGCCTTAAGCCTCAGCTCAAACACCCCGATCAAAGAAGCCTCCTGGACTGTAGGTGGAAAGGAGTTCCACAGGGACGGCCCAGAGACACTAAAAGCATGGTCACCCAATGTCCTGAGCAGAACCCTGGGAATGTCCAGGAGGTCCTTTGAAGAGGAGCGGAGGGATTGAGCAGAGGTCACCGGTGTCAGGAGGTCAGACAGGTAACCAGGATCTATTCCATATAGGGTCTTATAGGTGAGTAAACCCACCTTGAAAAGGATCCTCCACATGACAGGCAGCCAGTGCAGGGCACACAGGATTGGGGTTACATGACTGGGCCTCGAAAGGCCCATCAGCAACCGGGCGGCCATGTTCTGCACCAGCAGCAGTCTGCAAAGGGTCCCTCCCTCGACCCTGAAGTATACAGAGTTGCAGTAGTCAAGCCTAGAGGTAATGAAGGCATGCACCAGCGTCAGAAGATCCTTGGACGGAACGAGGGGCTTAATCCTGGTGATGTTCCGCAAGTGGTAAAAAACACTTTTGACTACAGATGACACCTGATCTTCAAAGGTCAATCTGCTGTCCAGGATCACGCCCAGATTTCACAACCTTGGGGAAGCCATCAGTGGAGCAGACCCCAGGACAAGACCTATGATAGCCCCCGATGGCAACCCATCATGCCCGCAACCAGGCTTGATCACTAGTACCTCTGTCTTATCTGGGTTATGTCTCAGCCAACTGGAAGCATCCAGTCGTTCATTTTAGCCAAACAGTTATTAAGCACTCAACAGCTCTGGATGTTCCAGGAGCAAAAGACAAATACAGCTGGGTATCATCTGCATAGCAGTGAAACTCCATGCTGTATTGTAGAATGATCGCACCCAGGGACAGCATGTACACTGTGAACAGCATCGGTGACAAGATCGAGCCCTGTGGTACTCCACAAGAAAGAGGTATTGGGGAGGAGGAGAAATTCCCTATCACCACCCGCTCCACCCTATCCGAGAGATAGGACTCGAACTGCCTGATGACAGTATCAGCGAGTCCAAAAAACCCACAGAGCCAATCAAGAAGCACGACATGGTCCACAGTGTCAAATGCTGAGGAGAGACTGAGGAGCACAAGAACTGACCTGTCTCCTCTATCTCTAGCCCTGAGCAGATCATTATGCACCCTCACTAGAGTGGTTTCTGTGCTATGCCTGGCTCAAAAAACAAACTAAAATGTCTCATAGATGTCAGAGGACACCAGGCGATCCTCGAGCTGCTGTGCATTAGTTTCTCAAGAACCTTGCTCAGAAGAGGCAGGTTGGAAATCAGACGGTAATTCGCCAGGATGTCTGGGTTGAGGGAAGGTTTCTTAAGGAGTGGCCTCACCAGCACTTACTAACATACTAGACACCAGCAGAGTAGGCCTATTGGTCTATCAAGTCTGCTCATGCTTCAGCACCCTGATTGGGTACTGTAGCCTTCTATCTGTCTCCTTCCACTGTTACTCCATCCCCCAGTCCTGCCCCCCTCAGGCAAACTAGCCTCTGCTTCACCCCTTGCCTATACCTGTCCCACCCTCTCTTGAATCCCTCCACTGTAGCTGCCTGTACCAGCTCCCCGGGCAGCGCATTCCATGCTTCCACCACTCTCTCGGTGAAGTACCTCCTCCTCCTTTCTCCCCAATCCTACCCCCTTCAATCTTCCAACTGTGTCCTCTGGTGATTCCACCCTCCTTCAGTCGAAAGATCCTATCTTGGCTTACCTTATTTACTTCCCTGAGGAACTTGAAGACCTCAATCATGTCCCCCCCAGTCCCTCCTCTCCAACAGGTTGAGCTCCCCTAGTCCTTCCTCATATGTCATATCCCCCAGGCCCCAGATCATTCTGGTTGATCTCCTCTGAACCCTCTCCAGGAGTTAGATGTCCCTCCTTAGGTGCGACCCCCAGAACTGCACATGGTTCTCAAGATGTGGTCTAACCAGGCTATTGTACAGCGGCAAAATCACCTCCCTGTTCCTTGAGGTAATCACCTAGTGATGTACTTCTTTCAAAGCCACTGGGAATACCCCTTCCGCCATCAAACACCTGGCAATCCTGGTGAACACCAGGCCAACAGTCTCAACGCATCCCATTAAGAAATGCGTCGGGGCCGGGTCCAGTTCGCAATATGTGCTTCACCTCTAAGATCAATGTAGTCACTTCAGACACCTCCACTGGCCTGAACTCCTCCCAGACAGATGAAGTGCCTCTGATCCTCTCAGTCCGGCCACTGCGAGGCAGTTGCCTCCCTGACTGGAAAGCCGAAACTCCGGAGAAAAACAGAGCAAACTCTTCACATAAAGTGGATGAAAAAGCCTTTCTCAGCTGTAAACAGGCAGGATAGATTTGCCTATCCACAATCCGAAAAAGCTGAGATGGTCTGTTTCTCCCCACAGCAATTCCCTGGACAGGAATTCTGTCTTCTTACAGGAAATTGCCCCCTGGTACTCAACATAGTGAGCACACAGGGCCAGCCTGTCAGCCTCTAGCCAGGTCTTCCGCCAGCAATGCTCCAACTTCCGACCCTTGATCTTCATTGCCTTGAGATCCCCATCAAACCAAGGGGATCTCAAGTGAGAGGATCTGGGTCATATATGAACTGGAGCAATGGCATCTAGAGCTTTGGAAACCACCAGATTATAGGTGCCCACTGCCTCTCCAGTGCCAATCGCATAAGCCGCATTAACCCTTGATAGGTCAGCCAACGCTAACAGTCCCTCTGGATGCAAACCCCTTAAACGGCGGTACCTGACCATCTCCACAGGGGAGGATCTTTCGGGGGGGCCCCAAATGTGAACTCCATGGTACAATAATCAGACCAAGAGACCTGCTCAATCTTGAGGTTATCAATCCCAAGACCCAGCTGAAACACCAGGTCGAGTGTGTGTGGCCATGCTGGTGGGTAGCAGAAGCAACAACTTGTGTCAGGCCCAGTGATGACATCAACTGGAGGAGGTCGTAACCAAAACACAAGGATTCGTCAATCCAGGCACTGAAGTCCCCCAAGATTAAACACCTGGGGGACTCCAATACCTGGTCAACAATAAAGCCTGCCACATCCTGCAGAAATTCTTCCCCCAACCCAGGAAGGTGGTAAACAAGGAGATTTCTGCAACCTGCACCCCCACACACAGCAATACACGCAAAGGATCGGGTATTACCAACTGGGTGCACTGTGAAGCCCAGGCTGGAATGAAATACAATGGCCACTCCTTCACCCCTGCGATCCTTTCTCGGGCAGTGCACTATGGAGTAACCAGCGGGGGACGGCAACCTCTAGAACTGGGCTGGCATCATCACCCAGCCAGATCTCCGTAATGCAAGCCAGGTCAACAGAGAAAATCAAGTCTGCAAAAATGGCGTTCTTGTTCCTTATCGACCTGGCACTGCATAGCACTGCCTGAAGAGGATTAGAGGATGCGGCTGTCCCTCTAGCTACCTGCCCATTCAGTCCAGTGGGATCCCTGGGTATAGAGACCAAACATATCTGGCCTCTCCCTAGGCTCCGTTTAAACCCAGGGTGTCTCCTGTACCAGACAACCTCAATGCTGCCCACTACCCCCTCCTCAGCTGCCTTCTGCGATCATCGAGCCACCCTGCCTCCTCAGAATCCCAACCTCCCTGCAGCACCTGGCTGTGGTGGCAGAAACTGGGAGGTCAGTGAAGGGGCAGAGGTCATGAAGCACAGTGGCAGCATAGGTGATTCAAGATGGGCCGCGGCTCTAACACATCCCTGCCTGGTGGGTCCAGTCCAACAGGGGAACCCTGTTTTGAACAACTGTTGGCTAACACGCACTAGATTTCAAATGAATGCTAAAACAAACCAAACAAGCCCCCACTCACACACTCATTCGCACTATTACACAATCTCTTGCTAACTTCCACACACCCCAATCACCCACACCCTAACCAACCACCACTCTTCAATTATTTTACACTAGCCCTCCCACCAACTAATAATCACCATCGCCCCCAAACCAAAATTCCAAAACTAAAATCAGCAAGCGTGCTTTCAGGAGGAAAAGTCAGAGTGCAAAATATAGCATTTGTAGGTACTCCACTAGAGTCTAGAGTAGATTAACAGTTTTAATAAAGGAATGTTTTGACGTTCTCAAAGTCCAGCAATTTCCAAAGCAGAGTAATCATGAACACTTTCACCAGTCACAAAGACACTGTAAAGGGAGTACTGTTTGAGAAATTAAACAGATATTCTGTGAGAGTAAGTGTGTGAAGGAAGGGACCTGGCGATACTCTCACCAACGCTAATCCTTCTAACCACCATAGATTAAACAGTCTAAGGGGAGACTCACCAAAGCACGTCTAGTTGGCCCAGACACTCCTCTCACTAGTGCCTGCATCCAGAGGAAGGGATATATAAATTCACCTTTGGGCACAGTCACGAAGTCTCCAAGGGGCCAGCACTGGAGTCCAACAAAAAGGTTCCCTCTGCTGTTCGCATGCTCACAGGACTTGGCGTGTGAAGTCCGTCCAGGTCGGGGCCCTCATGGAATGTGGGAACACACATCTTGCTGCGCAGGTTCCCGACCACTGGCTACAATATGCCCAGGAGAGCTCCTAGCTCACCACCAGCAGTTCCCCAGCACAAGAGACCAGTGCACATCATGAAACTCTGTGGCACGCTGGGCTCACCACAGGACAGTCACAGATGGGACTCCAGCAGAAGAAACAGTCATGCACGCTCCAGGTCGATGCCTCAAAAGGTTCAACAGACAGAATCCAAAAAATCTATAATTCTAAAAAGGATGTCTCTGGATTTCTCACGCTTTCTCTCCCCCAAGACACACCGTGGCACCTCGCAGAACACTCACAGACAGATAATGTAGTCAAGTCAGCGTTTGCACTCCGTATTTACCCTAAAAACAAAAAAGTTAGCTTCTACTTCTAACTTAACTAAACTAACCCACCCTAACAATATAACCCTATACCTGGCCACTAAAGTACTAAAACAAATTCTGGACCTTGGACTCTCAAGTGTGGGTCCACAGGTGAAAAACAGCAAATACCTCCTAAAAGAGAAAAATGGTGAAAAAGGGAAAGAGGAGAGGATTCCAGCTCAGAACAGAGCCTGGATGCAAAAGCTAATATAATATAAAGATAAGGTACCTGCTTGTTCTTCTTCCATCACTGGTGCCAGCTATACAGTCTCAGTTTGGACTTTTGTTTCTGCTTTTAGTTTGGCTGCCATTCTTCAAGTAGGAGAAATTCCATCATACTTACCCATAATTTCCTTTTCTGTTGACTCCAACACTGTCAGTGTGGAAGGTAATTAAATACATTTGGGTTATTTATTTATTTATTTATTTATTTATTTATTTAAGAGATTTACCAGGAAGGCATGCTGAGCAGAGTACCGCTCGATTCCAGATGCGCCCTGGGGTTTTTGGGTACAATGGGAACATGATACAATCAATAACACATACAGAGGAGCAGTGGGAAGAAAGCAAACATCATGCATCTGGAGTAATATAACAGCAGTGTGTAACATACCTAATGCGAACGGATCAGATTGAGGGAAGGCAGAGTGTTGTACAGTATACATTGTTTTACAATTGAGCGAAAAAGATGTTCCAGGACTAGAGGGCATGGGATGAAGTTGGAGGGAGGACGATTCAGAGGAAGCATGAGAAAGAATTTCTTCACAGAATGGGTGGTGGACAAGTGGAACACCCTGCCAGAGGAAGTGGTGGGGGCTGAAACAATCACGGGATTTAAGAATGCATGGGATAGACATAAAGGAATTCTGGAGGTCAGGGTTAAGGGGCAACAGACTTCTAGGAAAACAAACTGAACTTACAAGCTCAAATGGGCAGACTGGGTGGGCCATAGGCCCTTATCTGCCGACACTATCTATGTAGGTCAAAAAACAGTGGAGAGACCAGTCTTGGTTCATAGGCTGGGTGGCTACAGGAGAGAGGGGAGAGTTAGGTGGGGTAACAGGAGCAGGTGGACAAGAAGTGCGAATTGAGAAGGGCATTTAGTTAGGGAGTACTTGAGGAGTGTCTTGTCACGGTTGCCAAGGAATTCCATAATTTGGGTAGCCTATAGCTGAAAGCAGCCTGTCCGGACCAAGTGGATCTATGTGGGATATGGAGGAGCCTAGCGTCGCTGTTATGGAGCACATAGGATGGTGGGGTTAAGGCAGTTAAAGAGGCAGCCAGGTAGGATGGGAGTGAATTTGACCAGAACTTGCCGAGGTTCTAAGCAGTGGCGTGATCTTCTGTTCTGTAATGAGGTGATGTTCAAAGATTGATAGAGGGCACAGTGGTGGGTGCTGGGAGGGCGATCCAGCGAAAAGCGGCAGAAAGAGTTGAGGAGGGGGTCTAGCCTTGCTAGGGATGTTTGAGAGGCCGTGCCATAGATAATATCACCATAGTCAAATATAGAGAGGATCATTTTTTTGACTATTTCTTGCCTGGTTGGCAGGGGTATGCAGTGTTTGTTTCGTAGAGGGCACCCAACATGGGGTTCAGTTTTTTGTGCATAGCATCAATGTGTGCAGAGAAGTTTAGGTGTTGATCTAACCAGACCCCTAGATAACGATAGGAGGTGCATGTCTCCAGTGGGGAGCTGTCCAACGTGTAGAACTTGGGTGGCGCAGTAAGCTTGCGAGTTTGGGCCGGGAGCCAAAGGTGAGGGAGACAGTTTATTTTTGAGTTTAGGACTAGTTGGTTTGAGGTAAGCCAACGTTGGATGGAGTCAAAATCCTTTTGTAGACAGGCTGCCACCGCACTAGGGGATGGACCAGAGGCGAACAACACCGTGTCGTCCGCGTACATGTGGATGGCCGTATTTGGGCAGGCAGCTGGCAGGTCATTGAGAAATATAGAGAACAGTAGGGGTCCGAGAACCGACCCTTGGGGACTCCGCTGGTGACTGGGAGTAGGGTGGATGAAACCGAGCCAATGCGGACAGATTGGTACCTGTTCGACAGGTACGAGTGTAACCAGTTGTTTGCATTTGCCGACAGCCCAGCTCTAGCAAGTTTAGCCAGCAACAAGGGGTGGGAGACGGTGTCAAAAGCTTTTGCCAGATCAATAAATATGGCAGCTGTTAAATCCCCTTTATCCATACCAGTGAGAATAGTGTCTGTGAGCCGGAGAAGAGAGGTGGTGGTGGAGTGGTTTTCCTGAAACCGCCTGGTACGGGTTAAGAAATTTGTCGACTCAAGATGGTGGTTGAGTTGGGAAGGACAAGACGTTCTTGAATTTTGGCCAGGATGGGGAGCAGGGATATGCGGGTAGTTGGAAGGTGAGGAGAGGCCCCCCTTTGGGCAGTGGAATGACTGTGGCTTGTTTCAATCTTGGGTACTGTACCGAGTTTAAATGACAGATTGAACAGCAGGGTAAGCGGTGGCTATGGCAGCGGAGAGCCGGAGCATTTTAGAGTAGAGGCCAGAGGGCATTTACCTTTGTCTGGGTTGAGAGACATCAGTAGTTTTAGCACCTGAGCTGATGATACAGGGCATAGGGAGAAAGAAGCAGAGGAGGGTACAGTAAGGGGAGTAGAGGGTGGGGGAAGGGGAGATGGAAAGGAGGAGAGAAGGGATGATGCAGCAGTGGAGAAGTAAGAATTGAATTCGGAGGCTACCATGCTCGGATCCGAGATAGTTATCCCTGCAACATTAAGTGAGGGGGTAGGGGGTTGGGTCGGCGGGGAGAGAAGGGATTTTATGGATTTCCAGAATTGAGTTGGGTGACCGGAACTGTTATTTAAAGCATTTTTGAAATAGTTAGATTTGGCTTGCCTTATGAGCCTAGTGCAAGCATTACTTAGAGATCGGTAGTGGTGCTGTGCCGAAAGACTACCTGAGGCCTTGAGGTATTGCAGGGGCGCCCTGGCTCCGTAGTTGTTGGATCAGGCTTGTTGTTATCCAGGGCAAATGGGTTCCTCTTACACGGGATCACCTGAGTGGAGTGTGGCTGTCCCAGATGGAGAGGAAATTTGAGGAAAAATATTCCAAGGCATCATCAATGGAGGAGGCCTTTGTGATGAAAGACCAGTCGATGCTGGTAAGGTCGTATAGGAGCGCTGGTAGATAAAGGGACTTGTAAACTCTACTGAGAAGTGTCCGGGGTGGGGGAGCAGAGAGTCTGAAGATTTTTCGCACCATGTAGATCATATGGTGGTCACTAAGGGAGTCTGGGAGTATGCCAGCTTGAATGATCCGATGGGGGTGGGTGGTAAGCGCCCAGTCCAGGAGAGTATGTTTGTTGGATTTCCGATTTAGGCGAGTCGATTCCACTATTTGCTGGGACAAATTTAGGGCAGTTATGTGGTGCCGAGCTTTGGAGGCTCCCTTGCCAAGCCAATTTAGATTGAAATCCCCAAGTAAGTGAAGTTCGCGGCCCTCCATAAGTGACCTCAGGGTGCCGAGATGGTTGAGGATGCTACTCAGTGGGGTTTCAGGTGGGCAGTAGGATCCAGCTATATAGATTGGGACGGAATGGGTTAGTGAGATTTTGACTAGGAGGGAATCTATAGGTTGTGTGGGGGCTGGCAAGGTGATAAAGGAAAATTTAAGAGCAGAGGAGATGTACATGGCCAAGCCGCCACCCTTCTTTCTGCCCTGTCTATCCTGGCGGGTAAGGGTGAACCCAGGAATGGAGAATTCAGCATCCCGGTTGTGAGGTTTTAGTCAGGATTCGGTGATTATTACAATGTCAGGGCAGAGAGTGAGGATAGTGGCTTGTAAGGCAGCAATTTTCTTTAGAATGCTGCATATATTGAGATGTACAATCTTTAGTCCTTTAGGGAGGCGTGGCCATTGGGGTGTTGAGCAGAGTTGGAGGTCAGGGTCCTGGGTTGTATTCAATGTCCCCAGCTATGAGGAGGAGGAGGCCAGGGAGTGACTTAGTAGGCGAACATCTTAGAGATCTCTGACGCCGAGTGGGGTGTATTGCAGTACCTGAGGTGTGGTTAGGGTACTTGTGGAGGGGATATGAAGAGCGGGCAAATCTGCATGGAAGGAGGGGGGAGGAGAGAGGCCCCCAGGGACCAATTGGGCCACGGTGACATGTTTAGTTCCACTATTGCTGTGGAGGAGAGGGGGGGTGATATGGGGGCTATTTGGAGGAGAGGCAATGACTCAGGTGGAGTGGGGTGGGATGCAGGTGGAAGGGAGGATAGGGAGAGGCAGAGTAAGGAGATAGTGAGGGCGAAGAACTGCATGTTTAAGTTTAGATTGTATTCTTGCTTTTAGGACAGCTTTGGAATTATTTACACAGTAGAGAAGAGAAACTGCGCAGTGGTGGCCACTAGTGGCTGGGGTGCACTATATAAGGAAGAGCCCAGCAAGGGTGGTGGTGGGGGGGGGAGCCTGCGCGTAGCGCAGGCGGGGCTAGAGCGGCTGTAGACAGGGATCGCTACCTGTTGGCTCTTTGCTCCGTCGTCCGCGGGGGAGGTTCGGTGGGCTGAGGGGAGGGCTACTACAGTAGCTAGCCCTCGCGACCGCACTGCAGGGGGACAAAAGAAATGCAGCTGTTAAAATACAGGTAGGTGGATGGGGAGGAGGAGCTACGACTTCTAAACCAGCAGTATACTCTTTCAGCACAGAATAATTAACAAGCAAGCAATTTTAATACAGGCTATAGCAAAGCAGGCACACAAGCAGCTATTCTTTAGAAGCAGTAAAGCTCGAAATTCCCCGATCGTTAAGGCATCTGAAATTAGTGCAGGTAGACCCAAAATGAAATTGTGGCTCTTACAAACAGATTGCAAGGTGCACAAGCATAGAGGACCCTAGGGAAATTCAGGCAGTGAAAATTGCTGCGCTGGCTGCGGCGCTCGGTACTTGCCTTCAGCACAGGGCTAATTCTTTGCACTTGTGAATTTTAAAAGTTAATTTACCCTTGCAAAAGCCAGATTAAAACACGCCTAGGGGTACAGATTTGGGCTCAGGGAGGCAGAGTGCAGAATTAATTACGAGGCAGCCGCTCCGCTCCTCCGGGGGCAAGATTACAAACTACGCTGAGCTGGGAGTACAAGAACAAAAAGGCACCAAGTTTGAATCCTGTGGCACAGCTCCTGGCAAGCGGCTGTGGACAGGGATCGCTACCTGTTGGCTCTTTGCTCCGTCGTCCATGGGGGAGGTTCGGTGGGCTGTGGGGAGGGCTACTACAGTAGCTAGCCCTCGCGACCGCACTGTTGGCTCTTTGCTCCGTCGTCCACGGGGGAGGTTCGGTGGGCTGTGGGGAGGCTACACAGTAGCTAGCCCTCGCGACAGCACTATTGGCTCCTGCTCCGTGGGTCCTGGGGAGGTTGCGGCTGGGAGGGCTACTACAGTAGCTAGCCCTCGCGACCGCACTCAATATTCAGTTGGTACAGTCCAAAAGCTGTGATCTCAGCACAGCCTACCAGAACATGGAGCATTCCATCTGTAATAGCTACCCCAGCACACTTCTATTAACAAAGTATTCAATTCTCTAACCAATAATAAACAAACCATTATTAATGTTCTCAGGCAAGCCCTGGCATAAGCATATATCAGCAGGACAAAGGGAAAATTAGGAATCTACCTTGATGTCATGGAATAGTGCCTTCAGGATGCATGAGGGTGACTTCCATCCCACATTTGCCACTCGTGGCTTTCAACATTATGCACCAGATTCCTCCTTGAATCTTGTTGTCTTCTAGCCCTGCAGACTTGCCTTAAACAGAAACAGGTTTAGTTAATGAAGACACAACCGGATCTTTTACAATAACCAGATACCCATGTGGGCTTTCCATACACCATAACCTTGTAATCTTTTAGCTTGATTCACCGATCATAAATCATACAAAAAATGGTCCAGATAATGTTCATGAATCCGAAGCCCTGAAACAGCACTGCAGGTATCCTCCAATACAAAGTCAATGTACACCTGCAAAAATCCTATACATATCTATATAATGGAGTCTGTTCTGTAGAAAAGCGTACAGCTCCAGGGAGAGGCCCCACTGACAATGCTGTAGCTAACAGAAAAGGAAATTACTGTAAGTACGATGAAATTTCTCCTTTCTGTATCACACCACGTTGTCAATGGGGAAAGTAGTTAATACATATGGGTTCTAAAAAGCAGTACCCATCTAAACAGGGTAGGCGAGAACATTGTTCTATATAATTCCCTGACCAAAGGCTTCTGGACTCATCTGACAACCACCGCTTTCCAAGTAAATACCGAATGGGTGTGACAGCAAGGAGCAGAGCATAACTCCGTGGAACACTAAGAGCATAGGAACAGTACTACAAAATCACATGCTCGACTCAAACATTAAACTTGGTTCTCTTCAACAAAGCTGTTAAAAGCAGCATGATGAGAAAAAAAACTGCTTTGTGAAAGTCGTACCTTTTCAAGTTTATTTATTTATTTAGCTTTTGTTAACCAGGTAGGTACACTAGACAAGACAATTGCCTATTTTCAGGTATGACCCGGGAGAGTACAGGAATAATAGATTTAGGTACATACGACATTGTACAAATTAGACATGTTACAGTTCATGTGAGGATACAGATTCAACACAGCATACGAAACATGGTAAGGCATAGATTATACAGTATTAACATAACAAAAATAAACACCTTGTGGGAGATAAGAGCAGTAATGTTACAGATTCAACACAGCATACGAAAGGCAGTAAGGCATAGATTATACAGTATTAAAATAACAACATAAACACCTTTATGCAAGCCAAGAGCAGTTCCAGGGGCACAGTATTGAAATCCTTCAGATGTGACACTATATACAGCTTAGCAACCTCTTGGAGTCTGGTCTTTTGTCCAGGAGTAGCTCCAGAGCAGAGGAGTGCTGTAATGGATCAATTCACGAGGGTTTGGGGCAACCACAGGCTGAGGCAAGTTTGAGATGGTTCCATAGGGAGGAACAGAGACACATCTGTGAGTGCGTGGCATGGACCTGGGCAGGGAAGGAGTTCCACAGTCTGGGAGTGAATGCAGCAAAGTCCCGCCCACCCATTTGAGTCCGTGTAGCCGGTGTCTTGAGGAGGGCCTGTTCCTGGGACCTAAGGGAGTAGGAGGAGGAGGAGGAGGAGGAGGAGATGGACGGGACAAGAAATTTTGCAAGCCCTGGAGGGGTGCCAGTGCCAAGGACCTTTCCGGTGAAGCACCCTAAGATGAAGTCTATGTGGTTAGCGGGTGAGATCCAATTTAGCCTGCTATAGAGGTCGCAATGGTGAGTGAGACAGGGGGCAGCCAGTGCGAAACGGCAGACATTATTGTAGGCAGTGGACCACCTAGTGAGGTGGACTTTGGATGAGCGGGCAAACAAGAGGAGCCCATAGCAAAGCGAGGGTAGGAGCACCCCTCTGGCAAGTGCAATCCGAGCTGCCGGAGTAAGATTACTTTTTGCTCTGTATGCCAGACCCAGTTTGCAGTTTACAGTCTTGCAAGTATTCTGAATGTGGAGGCCAAGGTCAAGCTGCGGGGCCAGCGTCATCCCAAGGTATTTAAAGTTGTCAATAACTGGGATCTTGACCCCGTCGACACCAAAAAACACATTGTGGAGTAGAGGCGGCCTAAATCTTGGCCTGAGACCCAAAGAGCATGGCCTGGGTTTTCCTGAGATTTAGAACCAACTTATGTGACAATATCCAGGATTGGATGTTCCTCAAGTCCTCGCTCAGGTGGTGATTTATGACCCCTATCTCAGGGGAGTGAGTCAGGATGACCAGGTCATCTGCATAAAGGATAGGCTTGCAGTGGATAGCAGCAGCTGGGAGTTTGTTCTGAATATGAGAAAGCAGGGCCCCAAGACGGAGCCTTGTGGGACACCTATGGTAACAGGGATAGTGTTGAGAACCCTTCCCATACTTAACAAGTTGCTGTCTGCCACTTAGATAGTTGAAAACCAGTTGAGCACCTCAGGTGATAGACCATAGGAGCTGAGCTGGGTGGAGAGCATGGTGTGATCAACAAGATCAAAGGCCTTAGAGATCTATAAAGATGGCTCCAGAGAGTTTGCCCTTGGTCCATAGCCGCTCTGATCCAAGGCGAGACCGTGACAAGGGCAGAAGTTGTGCTGTGCCCTTTCCTAAAGCCATGCTGCTCAGAGGACAACAGGTCATGAGACTGCAAGTACTCTGAGAGTTGCCCTGCCACGACCTTCTCGAGAAGTTTGCTGATCGCTGACAGTATGGATATTGGACGGTAGTTTTCTATGAGTTTGGGGTTTCCTTGTTTAAGTATTGGGACCACCCTGGCAACTTTCCATACTTCCGGAATGACACCTGACAACAGGGACAGATTGAAGATTTGGGTTACCATGGGGGCAATCTCACTGGCACCAAGACTCAGAAGTTTCGGCTCCAATCCATCATGTCCAACACTTGAGAAGTGGGAGAGACCTGAGAGCAGTCTCTGCACCTCTTGCACTGCCACCATCTTAAAAAGAAGGGTCGGGTAAGATGAGGGTGGTGCGGCCCATTTTTCACCCTTCTCCCCTCCCCCATGGGGGAGTGACGAGGTAAAGGTAGATAGGTCCAAGAAGTATTAGTTGAATGCATTTGCGATGGTTAGGGAGTTGTTGCAACTGGCACCATCGATGATCATATCCGAGGTCTCACAGCTTGGGGTCCCACTGACTATATTCTTAATGTTTCTTTAGAACCTCCTGGGGTCCCTAGCTGTGTGCAGCAGCACAGATTTGCAAAATTCCCCTTTGGCCGCCCTAATAGCCTTCTTACACTGATTTCTGAGCATCCTGTACTGCAGAAATATGGCCTGTTCCACCGTGGCCTTGAATTTTGCCCAGCACTTATCTCTGTACTTCATAAGGGTTAGCAGACTGCCCTGCAGCCACTTTGTTGTCTGATGAGGGGGGCATGTTTATCCTGCAGCACCCTGAACGCAGTGAGGAAGTGACTGGCTGCTGATGAGGAGTCCTGTGCGTTCCATACTGCTGACCAGTCAGCGTGCTGGAGATCAGTATGGTAGAAGCCAAGATCAAACCTTGAGTAGTCTCGGACCTGGATAATTTTATGTGGGATTTTCAGAGAAGGAATTTTCCACACCCTGTACACGGGGGAGTGGTCCGAGATGGAGTCAGAGAGTCATAGCAAAAAGTGGGTGTCATTAATACTGTGCAATAATTACCCTAAGTAAGGTCCTTGAGCCTTCTGCTGCTCAGCACAGAAAAGGGCAGGAGGACTGAAGAAAAAAAAAGGCACCAAATTACTAGTGGCATCATTCTGTCTTTCCACCTTACATGGCAAAACATTCCTAACATGTAGGAATCCATGACCTTCCATATTCTGATTCAAATCATTATGTATCTGTGGACCTAAGGAAAACTACTATCGGTTTCCCCATGCAAAACAACATCCAAAACTCGAGGCACTGGAGGTCTTAACCCTCTGGGGTCTGACCACCGTACACAAAAGTCTGCAGCCTGCCAAGACCATGGAGATAACCATCCATTACAGACCACCACGGAGCTTCTTCCCCTGGCAGGAACCTCCATTTCTGAAGCCTCCACCTGCACAGAGAAATCAGGCCACCAACAGCGCACCTTCTTAGACGTACCAAACAATAGGCCATGGTCTAAAATAATCAGGTGGGAAGTTCGATTTCCCAGCTGTGTAGCCCATTATTGTGATAGCTAGCTCAACAAAATAACCGAGTCATTACCTACTGTGAACAGGTACGGTACCTCATTGACTCATATTGCCTATGTCAATTCTAAACCAAATCCTGGGCAGGACCTCAAGCAGTTTCTTTTATCCTTACAATCATTTGAGGACTGGAAACACTGGGCCTGAAGACTTATTCTCCTAGCACCAGTATCTGATCCACCCCCAATCTCAAGGCTGAGCTCACTGACATCAGGGATGGCTCTACCAAGCACCAATAAAAAGCCTGCTCTGATATGCTTGGGCTCTGCATCCACTCACAACTGAAATAACATCTGCATAGCTGAAACATTCTGGCATGGGGGAATGCTTCCCTTGGACCTAGTATTCTGGACGATACCAACCCAGACACACAACTGTGCAATAAAGAGGATACAGCTGAGGAGAGGATATTATAGCTTAACTGGAGTACACGGATAAACCACAAGGTTTTATGAATAAAAAACATCTGTCTGAAAACCGTCTACTGAATTCTCCTGTTTAGACACTAGTATCCAGGATTCCTACCTTCCCCAGTGTTAAGGAACTCTCCTCCCTGTTAAAATAATCTGCCTAGTAGTCCCAGGAATTCCAAGCCCTTGGCACAGAACTCGCTGCACTTTTGCTCTGCCAACCTCCAATGCATCTGCACTCTCACCAAATTCCAACCATCTCACCACAGCAAACCGAAGTGCTGGCTCAGAGTTGAGCCAAATATATACACCAGATAGTAGCCACTAGGTATGTGTGAGCGGCCCACAGATTGGAATATAGGACAAGAGAATCTTTGAACCACCTCGTGAGTTCTGCAGGGAAGCCCAGGGCAGCCAGTCTGATCCTTGATCAAATCCTTATAGCCCTTCTAGTTGGATATTGCGGATGTATGCCAGGGCTATTAATCGTACCTTCCCCCTGAAACAAGATGGACATGGGGGGGATCCCTGCGTATACATGGAAAATAGATGCATATCACAGTTCCAGCTACACCACACACTCAAGCCTTAGGCCGACCAGGAATATGCTGGTAAGTAATTAGCAGAATATACAGGAACCTTGAGTAAGAAATCGTACAACTACTTCTGGGTGACTCAGATGTGCAGCAAGCTGCAAATATATGATAAATTTTGTGCAGCTGATAATACAGAACCATGCAGTTCTGCTGTCCCTATACCAGGTAAAACATTAGCTTTGTTTGAGAGCCACCAGAGAAAATAAATGTCTCAGCGCTGTTGCCAACTAGCCTTGGAACAACAACAAAAAAAAACTCCCCTGAACAGAGCAGCTGGATATGTCAACATAGGAGCCTTGCCTGCAACTACCAACTGTGCTAGACCAGCAATGTCAAGCCCACTAAGTGGCCTGTGCTTGTCAGCTGCCCTACAGGAGGGATCTGAACTGGGTGGACATCTGCCCCTTCAGAGACTAGCCAGCCCATCCTACCTACAAGCAGATGTCCCAGGTACAGCACTGGCAACAACGAGCTGTGACAAAAGATCTAGACACCCCCCTTGGCTGATCTGGAATATAGCAGTAGAAATGCAAAATAGACAAATATCATGCCCAAATTTGATTCCACTCAAAAGTGCAGGCTAGCCTGCACCCTGCACACTTGTGAGAGTTATGGTATTCTTACGGGGGTGCCAGACGTTTCATAAATGGCAGCATATTTAGCCTCCTGTGTGACTGCAGCGTCACCAACTTCGGACACAGGGCTGTCCCCTCAAGCAAAAAGGAAGTCTGACATCCAGCCCAAGAATTGCATTCTCCCCTGCTCATCCCTAATCCATGAGGAGGTGGTCTCACCCCACCTTGCTGACCTGTCTCACATCTACAGATCCTATGGTCTGAGCTTATCCTTAGAGTAACCCCTGAGCACCACATTGACCCAGCCAAAAAGGAAGCATCGGTCTGTGTTCAAGTGAAAAAAGGGCATCAGAAACAGAGGTTATGTTCCACTCACTCACTCCTTCTTGAAAGGATATATTCCTTTTCCAACAGAACTGGATCTGTCTGGTCATGAATCTCTTAACAACCATGAATGCTCTTGACATATCAAGGTGGGGGCCACCTGCAAAGTTGGGAAGCAGTCTAGCTTCTGCTGTGGCGCACCTAGACGTGCCTGTATGGATACTTCCCTGACCAGAGGAGTCTGTATAAACATGGGTGTGTCTGCAGGTAGAACCTGCTGATCCTCAGTTGGTGACACCACGATAACGGGGTAAGGATAGGGAATGTGTAACTCAGCTTAAACACTGCCAAATGGTACCACAGGTGCAAACTTTGCCTGATGGTTTGACTGGGGGAAACCCAAAATATATATTGTTACTGCAAGGACCAACCACAGTCCGACAGCAGGTCATACAGTGTTGCATAGTATGAATTTGCCATAAGCCATGGTGCCATGCAACAATTAAAGGGAGACTATCGTCCCCACATAACAGCGCTGTCCACCCACAAGTGTTTTCCAAAACTGTTTCTCAAACTTGACAAATAAAACAGGACAACAAAACACCAAGGTCAGATCTCATGCCAGTAGGCATGGTTATTTCCCAAATCTGGTTGTCTACCATTGGCCCATGAAAATACAGGCAAAAATGCTCCACAAGGAAATTTCCTTCAAAGAGAAAACAGCCTTAAGTCCAAAAACACATTCTCTTCCTCCTTAAAGGAAATGCCTCATTAATATAGCCCAAACCATGCTCAAACACCATGGACACCACAAGCCAGATTGTCTCATTCCATGTCCCTTTAAGCACACAAGAATAAATCACACACTCCACATGGCAGGAAAAATTCTGTTATCTTCTGCCAATTGAACACAGATGCTGTGTACCAGTGGGCTTACCAAACAAACATGCCCCCAACAGAATCTGCTGTCCCAGACAACCCACGCAGAAATAAAGTACAGTTACGTAAGAACTTACCTTAACAGTAGATCTTCTAAAGAGGCTCTTGCAATAGGTAATCACATATAGGACTGAAGCCGGCAGGTGTCAGGACCCCACGTAAAAATTTTGAGCTAGCAGTCTCTGGCGGGGGACTGCCCCCACATCAGGTGACCGACGTCAGTATGAAGGGGCGGTAACCCATGCCTGTCTTCCAGTTCTTTCCCGCCAAAGGCCAAAAAGGCAAGACAAGAGAGAAGCAGATTATTCCCTTCCTGGAAAAGGAGCTGACAAAGCTAAGGGGGATGGAGGGCGGGAAGGCATTACCTACTGCAAGAGCCTCTCTTGAAGATTTATTGTTATGGTAAGTTCTTACGTAACTGTACTATCTTACTTCGAGAGGGCTCTTGCAGTAGATAATTACATATAGAACTGAGTCCCAAGCAGTCTGGAAAAAAGAAGAGCACTTGGAAGGAGGAAAACTAACCAACCAATGTAACCTCCAGCTGCATTGGTCTTAAGAAGACCTTGCAGTACAGCCAACCCGAAGTCTGCTGTACGGCAAGGGGCAATATCCAAACTGTAGTGTTTCGTAAAGATATGGACAGAAGTCCAAGTTGCAGCTGTGTAGATGTCTGCCGCTGACACATTTTTGAAACAAGTTGCAGAAGCAGCTACCCCTCTGGTGAAGTGACCTCTGACTTGACCCGGCAGGGTCTTGTGGTACATGTCGCAACAGAAGGTGATACACTGAGCCAACCACTTTGATAGGCATTGCTTGAAAACTGCATTGCCCTCTCTTTTGTGAGCAAGAGACAAAAAGCTGATCTTTTTCCTGAGATCCTTAGTCCTAGAGGTATAGTATCTCAGTATCCTATGAACATCCAAGGTATGCAAGAGGTACTCCCCTTGATTGGAGTGTTGCGTAAAGAAGGCGGGTAGCTCAATGGATTCGTAGATTCCACTACCACCTTAGGGAGAAAGTTAAGGCTGGTGCGCAGAACCACACGTTCCTTGTGAAAAATCAAATAAGGGATTTTGCACATCAGGGCCTGAAACTTGGAAATTTGTCGAGCTGAAGTAATGGCCACTAGGAAGAGAGTCTTCCAAGAGAGGAACTTCAAGTCTGCTGAGGCTGCCAGTTCGAAAGGAGGTAGAGTAAGCTTCTCGAGAATAAAATTCAGATCCCAAGGAGGAGCACGAATGCGGACAGGGGGTCTTAAATGGAGAACCCCTCTGAGGAAAGTCTTAGAGACTTCCAACTGTGCGAATGTCCTGTCTCCAAAAGGGACATGGTAGGTCGAGATAGCCGCCATGTGAACCTTCAAAGAGGAATGGCTGAGACCCAGGTCAAGGAGATGATGCATGTAGTCCAGGACTCTCTCGACAGGGCAAGAGAAAGGCTCAAAGTCCTTTGAAGAGGTCCAAATCAAAAAACGTTTCCACTTCATAGTGTAGGTGGATCTAGTAGATGGCTTCCTGGCCTCCACCAGAATATCTGCTACGAGCAGAGAAACCCCGAATCAGGCTTGAGCTATGTCTGCAGGAGCCATGCACGCAACTGAAGGGATTTGAGACCTGGATGAACCAGGGTCCCCTGATCCTGGGTCAGCAAGTGTTGCGACAAAGGAAGAGGAAGTGGAAGTGGAGGTTCCTCTGAAAATTGTTGCAGAAGAGAGAACCAAACTTGTCTGAGCCAGAATGGAGTGATGGGGATCATCCAGGCTTCTTCTGTACTGAGTTTGTGTAAGACCCTCGGGATTAAGGGAATTGGAGGGAAGGCATAAATTAATCTGTTCCTCCAGTCAAGAGACAGAGCGTCCTGCCAGAAAATGCCTCACCCTGGAGCGAGCAAGCGAGCGAGCGAGCAGGTGGAAGTTTTGTGTTTTAAAGAGACATGAACAGGTCTACCCAAGAGGTTCCCCAGCACAGGAAGATGTTGTCTACTACCTCTTGATCCAGTTCCCACTCATGGGCTTTGGCTGAAGACTGACTGAGGTGGTCTGCTAGCATGTTTACTCCCGGAACATGAACCACCATTAGGTGAAGGTTGTGCTGAACTGCCCAACTCCAAACTCTCATTGCTTCCCTGCAGAGGGTAGGAACGAGTTCCTCCCAGCTTGTTGAAATACCAGACTACACACATGTCCGTCTGGATGGTTAGATGACCGGGAAGAATGTAGGAATGCACAGCCTGGAGAGCATACAAGACAGCTCCGAGCTCAAGCACATTTATGTATAAAGTCTGCTCAAGTCTGGACCAGGAGTCCTGAGTCTTGTGAGACCCCAGATGGGCTCCCCAGCCCTCTCCTGAGGCATCCGTTGTCAATGTTTGGGAGGGGGGTTTGAGATTGAAGGGAACTCCCCGGAAAAAGTTCTCTTGCACCATCCACCATTGCAAGTCCTTGACCATGGGGTCAGAAACTAGAACTTCCTGGTCTAGGTCATCCAGTGTCAGGTCCCATTGAGAGATCCTCATATGGAGCCGAGCGTGAGGTACTGTCGGGATAGCAGCTGCCATGAGCCCAAGGAGGTGAAGAACTGACCTGGCACTGACCCTTCTGCGACTGGACAACAGACATGCTTGAGCCTGGAGGGTGTCCACTCTGTCCGAAGGCAGAAAGGCCTTGCCGATGGTCGTGTCCAGGATCACCCCGATGAACTGGAGTCTTTGGCAAGGAATCAGATGGGACTTGGCCTGGTTGAGGGTGATACCCAGGCTGGTGAAAACCTGCAGGGTAAAGGAAAGAGAGTGCAATAGTTCCTCCCTGGATGGGGCCACCAGGAGCCAGTCGTCCAGGTATGGGAATACCTGCACTCCCTGGGTACACAGGTGGGCCGCTACCACAGACAGGCATTTGGTAAACACCCGGGGAGCTGAGGAAAGACCAAATGGGAGGACCTTGAACTGGTAGTGGTCCCCCTGAAAAGAACACTGAAGGAATTTGCGGTGGGAAGGGTGGATGGGGATGTTCAGGTAGGCATCCTGCATATGCAAAGCGCACAGCCACAGTCCTGGATGAAGAAGCGGCAGAAGGCTCTGCAGAGAGAGCATTCTGAAGTGCTTGTACTCAATGAACATGTTCAGGGTGCTGAGGTCTAAAATGGGCCTCACGTCTCCCCTCTTTGGCACTAGGAAGAAATGGGAATAGTAACCTGTCCCCCAAAGATGGGTGGGGACTGCTTCTATCACCGCCTTCAAGAGCAGGGAGGAAATTTCTTCCAGGACCAGAGGAAGATGTTCTGGGGAGTAAGACAACTTGGGGGGTGGTCTTCTGGGTGGTTTCTGAAGAAACTCAATTGAGTGTCCTGCTGCTATCAGTTGGAGCACCCAAACATCTGATGTGATCCTCTCCCAATCCGGGTAGATGGAAGGAGAACCTCCCTCCTACTGATTCCTCTGGGGGATCCAGAGGCTGTGGGAGAGGGGAGGAGTCAGGAGGTGTGGGGCAGCACAGCGGCTGAGGCTCCTGCAGCTTTTTTGGGTGGGGGAGTCTTGGTTGCTGGAGGGTCCCGACGTTTATTGCCCTGCTTGCCCTGTGGTTTTGCTGTAGGAGTGGGAACATCTGCAAAAGGGGTGATGCTGTCCCTGAGGGGGCCTGTACAGAGAGTCCATGGACTTGAGTGCAGTACCCTTCTCCTGCAGATTGGTGATGTCCTTGACATTGCCACCGAACAGCACTGAACCTCTGAAGGGCACATCTTGAATCGCAGATTGCACTTCAGGGACTAATCCTGACATGCAAAGCCAGGCATGATGCCGAAGACCTATATCGAAAGCTGAACTCTGACTAGCAGTGTCCACTGCATTGTATGTGGCACGAAACATGTGCCGACTGGCCGAACGAGCAGATTGGACAAGATCAGCCACTTCTTGTTTGGTCTGGGACTCAGTAAGGGAGTCCAGTTTTGATTCCACCTGACTCAGGATCATCTTCTGTTAGCCCCTCATATGAGTGACATAGTTCAGGGCCCAAATCCCCAGGGTAGAAGAAGCGCACACCTTCCTCCCATACTGGTCCAGAAGACGGGAATCCTTGTCAGGTGGAGATGAGCTGAGATGTTTTGGATTGGCAGAACGGCCGTAAGCAGCGCTAATCAGGACCGAGTCTGCCTTGGGGTGTACATTCAAAGAACATAAACCCTCAGGAGCTTGATATAGCCGCTCCGCCTTCCTCAGAAGGGGGGCTAACACGGACGGTTGCTTCCAAATAGTTGATACAAGGTCTGCGTGACGCTCAATCCAGGGTGGAATTAATGTCAGAGCGGTCTCGGGCAGATCCAAGTGGGCAGAGAGCTTCTTCCACTGTGGATCTGGCTCCAGAGATTGCCACTGATGAACTTCCTGGCTCTTTCTCAGTAACTCCAAATATGAAAGATCCTCTGGAGGAGACTTCGGAGGATTCCTTGGCCTGGGTCGATCTGGAGTCGGTGGCTCATTATCCAGATTGGAACATCCCCCTGAGTCAGAGGTCTCCGATGAAGAGGAGGAGGACTCCTCCCGATGCTGGGGAGGAAATGTCCCTTTGGGAAGCCCTTTGGGAAGTGTGTCCTCCCCACCCCTGGCGCCTGAGGGTTCACCTCTGGTGTTGGGTAAGGGGGAGGGAGTCTCCCGTCTCTGGCGTAGGGGATCCTGTGCAGGGTCCAGCACCAGGAGATGACTCTCCACCTCCCTGGTGAGCTGAGCCTAGGCCTCGGACCACCAGGCAGCCAGAGTCTCCTTCAAATCCACCGGCGGCTGTGGTGTGGGCAGAGGAGGAGGAGGAAGAGGGGGGATACGGATACTGAGGGTATCCATAGGGCGAGTATCCATAACCCAATGGCTGAAAGCCCGGCGTCGGGTATTGAGGAGCTGGATACTGTGGCATTGGATAAAGCAGCACCGGGTACTGCGGCATTGGATACTGCGGTATCGGGTAGGACCGAACGAGATTAAGCGATGTCAGATACCCGGGTGCCAGGGGTTCTGGCAATGCAGAAAGCCCTGGAAGTGGCCCAGCATGTGGCCCAGGTAAAGGTGGCCCTGTGGGCATCTGGCCCAGGTGTTGGAGTGACGTCCGATAAAGGATCATCATCTGGCATTGGGAAGGCCGGCATCCGAGGATACGGCATCAGGGGATCTGGCCCTATATGAGGAAGGCCTGACATCAGTGTGTCCAAGTCCTCTGTGATGTCCGGGGATGGAGGCTTAAAATACCCGGGGTCCAGCAGAGGAGACGTGGGAGCCTTGGTCAGCAATGGCAAGCATTGCGGTGAGTCTGGGATGTTAGACTGGTCCAAGGGGTTTGACGTGGGCTCTTTCGCTGGGCGTTCATCAGAGGGCCAACGTCTGGCTAACCAGCGGGATCTGGGCGGGCGCCAGAGGAGTCGGTGTCCGACTTATCGGAACCCTGGCCCAATGGAGGTCGCAATAGGGAGGCAACCCTGACGGGCATGCGAGGGACCGTGCGCCCCCCGAAGGAGCTGGCGTCTTATCGGTGGCACCAGAATCTGGCTTAGCAGACCTGCTCAACCCAGAGGGCTGCATGGAAGCGGCCTTCCCGGGAGCGGTAGCCTCCTTTGCCCTGGAGGCACCCGAGGGGCCCAAGCACGAGCCCAACGGGAGGGCCAACACCATCTTGGGCACCGCCAAGTTGGCCTTCAAGGAGCGATCCCCCATAGGGGACGTTACCTTGAGAACCACGACTCCAGCCGAAGTTGCGGGAGCCATGGAGGAGTCCCAGTCCTGGTGCTGCTTCTTCTTCTTGTGGCCTCCGGGGAAGTGGAAGTCTGCCTTAGTTTCTTCAGCTCCTTCTCCATGGAAGCCATCTTTTTCTTCAGAACGTGGGCCTCCAGGGACTGCTGCCTCCATTTTCGGGTGGCTGCATTGAGCTGGCACTTCTCCATGCGGTGGTCCAGGCTTAGGCAGAAGAGGCACAGGGAGTGACCGTCCTTATGCAGCAGTTGGGAACCGCACGAGTTGCACTTATTTTTATGTGATTCGGAGGGCGTCAGGGACAACATACATAGCAGTTAGAAGGGAAAAAATGGTAACAAAAAAAAAATCAGTAAACTGGACCGATGGGCGAAGGAACTTAACCACGAGGAACTTTCACAAGACTATGGTGGGAAAGAACTGGAAGGCGGGCGTGGGGGACCGCCCCTTTATACTGATGTTGCATGACGTCGGTCACCTGACGTGGGGGCGGTCTCCCGCCAGAGACTGCTAGCTAGAAATTTTTCCATGGGGTCCTGATGCCTGCTGGCTTCAGTCCTTTAATGTAATTACCTACTGCAAGAGCCCTCTTGAAGTAAGATCACCGGCATCAGAAGACCCTGCTCTCAGCATCCTACAGGGTCCACAGTTCGAGGATGTTCGCTGCCCTGTTTAGCAAAAAGAACACTGCAGGGAGAACCATACGGACTCTAGCAGACTATCTGTAGTTAGTAAAAACTGCAGAGAAAAAAAAATCATGCTGACTGTGCTAAAAACAAAATGGAGGATGGCCTACCTCCAGTCCTGACGCTTCCGATAGAAAATGGAGCCCAGGGGTCAGACTCTACTAGCCAAAGCAGATAGAAAGCCTTTCTAAATCTGTATGAAAACTCTCCACACAGCCCTTGCAGCTTCATAATATCCTATGGCTGCAACTGATCAGAGGACAGGCTCCTATTGTAACCTGAAGTGTAGTTAGCCCCCTGGTCTGAATATGGAGCCCAAATAATTGAAAGAAAACAAAAAACAATAGTAAGTGTAGCAAGAAAAATGCTACCCTGTTGCTCATGCTGTTGTCAGTGTGCAGCTGCCTTCTTCTTCAGTACTATCAGCTTTCCAAAATCTGTCCAATGACAGCCTGACTGAACAAATGCTCTGACTCAACCACTGTGCTGCGTGAGCAAGGAGGAGTGCGCCCAGTCACGCATTAGCGTGATAATGCCACACTGATGCACATGATGTCACCATGTTGGGCACGAGCGTGCCTGGCCACTGCATGCACACTCCAGATAAAAAGGAGCACGTAAACATCTGGGCAGAGCACCACAAAGTTAAGCAGGAGTAGGGACAGGCTGGCAAATAGCCAGCAATGGCTGACAAGCTGCGTGTCTCCACCAGAAAAACAGATACATATACGTGGCTCCACCAAACAGGTAGAAGCACCGAAGAGCACCATTCTGCCTAAAAATTAAGGCACGGATGAACAAAAATGCAGAAAACAGTACAGAACCCTTGAGGGATGGATCACTACAAAAGGGGACAAACCTCCGTGCTGTGAGCTGCCCAGCCAAATAGAGTGGCAGACACCAAAACACAAACTTACACAGAATTTGCAAACAAACACTACCCAGACAAAAGTGTCAGGAAATAAACCTGTAGAGATGCCATGCACTTATGCCACAGACAACATAGTTCTGGCATAAATTGCTCCCCCCCCCCCATAGTAGGCACTCCAATCTGCTCTAACGGAGTGTGGGGGCCCACTCTGTCTGGAAAACAAAGGCTAGAAAGAAAGGAAAGAAACAGAAAAACACATTTATAGGAAGACAAAGGAACCACAATCACACTATACAGCCTGCTTACTTAATTTCTTGCCAAAAAAATTAAGCTCACTTACCTGAGGCACCAAGCTGGACACAGAACAAACCCCTTGCATCAGACACCCTACTCATAGCAAGCGGTCATCATTTTAGGCACTGTAGGCCTAAAGCCAGTAGTTAGCAAGCAGGTTAGTCAATGCGAAAGCTTCAGCTTAACAGGCATGGATTTCTAAATTTAGGGAGCCCCCCCCCTGTTGCCAGAGAACCCCAACCTGCCTTAAGGTTACACATTCCTTCGAGAAAGAGAGATACAGGGAAAAAAAAAAAACTAGGAGCAGAAATTTCAAAGCAGAGAGTTCAATTCATGCTGTCATACCCCTCTCCTGGTACAGCATTAACTAGGGGTAGCTATTACAGATGGAATGTTTCATGTTCTCAGGGGTCAGTCCTGAGGTCACAGCTTTTGGGCAGTACCCATATGTAGTAACTACCTTCTCCATTGACAAGGTGGAGCAATACAGAAAATCACTCCTGGACTTGCTGTTACAGGATCCATACCTTTCATCTGTGCTTCCCTGGTACCAGGTCTTGTAGCTACACACAAAACTCCTGGTGCAGAGTATGCACAGCTTAAGTCCCACTTTGTCTGACACCAACTTCGTAGAGTCATAGGTCAGGAAACATAGGCAGACCAGGAGAAGATACACAATTTGCAAGTAGCTGTTTCTCAATAACAATAAAATAAGAGGGAGAGGACTGAGCATCTGGAGGACATCTCTCTTTTCCCGGGAAGGGTGGACTGGCAGTTCCACTGAATGATTGCCCCCAGATGGAGACTGAGGGTAGGGGATGCCAATGGACAGGAGGGCGCCGTGAGACCCATAACGTGCGTACGCCTCCATGTGCTCACACTGTCTGTGCCCTGGCAATGGGGAGGGAGGGATGGAGGGAGAAAAGCAGAAACTGGATTGGGAAGTGCTGCAGGTTCCATGATGCCCAAACTGTTCTTTTGACCCTCAGCACTATCAGCCAAACCGGATTTGTGTACGGGGGGGTGGGGAGCGCGGGACAGCCCTCCCTCTCCTGGCCCCACCACGAGGGAAATCTGGGGGGGATTTGCCGGTATCGGACTGGGGGTCGGGAAGCGAGCAACTTGGCTTACAGATTGGGCAAATAACAGCTCTCTTGAAGAGAGAGCCAAAGCCCCACGGGAAAAAAACTGGGGGGAAAAAAAGGCATCTCAAGGTCAACCTCCTGTGTTTCAAATTATCTTTAATAAACCCAAACAGCACTCTGCAATCACTTCAGCAGTATAATTATATGCATTTGCATACCAAGGGATCCCAGTTTCACATAAAGATTCAGATTTTTTTTAGCCACAGACAAGAAAGGGGAGAAATAAAGAATAGAAACAGAAAGTGAAGGAAGGGAGATAATGGGGAAATTGTGGGATCATTGGCGTGGCCAATTCCTAGGTGCCACAAGGAAAATGTGATTGCTCAATCAGACACGCAAGAGACAAACAAGAAGCAAAATAGGAATTGACAAAATAGATACTTGCTTTTAACTTTATGCATAACAAATGGAACAGAGTCTTTGCATAACAAATGGAACAGGGTCTTACTCAACCCTATCACACTTACTTTATCAAGATCTTATGAGAGGATTCATGATTTTTAAACCCTGTAGGCCTTGTCCTTTTCTTAGGCTTTTCAGTCATACCAATCAACTGAAAAGCAAAAAAATGATTCCCATTTCCTGTTTAAAATATTACAAAGCGCTAAATAAAATGTACAAAAATGAAAATTACGTACTCACCATAACTGATCTTCCAGAATACTGTCACCATTCAGTCCCACTTATGAGTTTAAGCCGGAGAAACTAGGACCATGAAGGAGCAAAATCTTTTGCAGCTAGGAAGGGCCACCATCAGCTGGTGGTGCCGCCCACATGCTGACATTACACATGTGAGCTAGCCAGTTACCAATGCTGGCCCCTTCCCTTCCTGGGTCCTATCTGCCAGAATTGAAGAAACAAGTAGGAAGAAAAAGAAAGGGCTATAACCCTTTTAGCCCAAACAGAGAGGAAAAGGATATAGAATATAAAATTATAGCCAAATAAAACCTGACTACTGACTTAGAAAAATTAAGAGTTGGACCTAGTGGATGACACAAAGGTAATGGGTACGAAGAGTCAAAGACCACTACCACCTACCTGGACAGAAAAGACTGTGATAATGAAAAACAATGAAAAGTAGCCCTGGCATTCAGCTCTGGTGTATACACAAGGAACTCGAAAGAGAGAGACCCCTGTGTAATTCAAATGGTGGAGGTGGTGGTTCATACAAGTGAGGGGACAGGTGATCCAAACCTTTGGAAGAGTGCCCAATCACTTTCTCCTGTGCCACCATCAGCATACCAGGCCATGCCCAGTATGTAAAGATGACTGCCAGGTGCATCTTCAGGGTTGTGACTCACAGTCCTGACTGAAAGAAGGAAGTTATGAATGCTCCAGATTGGGCAGGAAAGGGGATCAAGTTGTTTCAGACACCAGATCAAGAGTGGTTTCCACTTAAATGCATAGTATTTTTGAGTTAACTCCTTACGGGATGCCACCACCACATGGAGAACATCTTCCAAAAGGCCCAGAACCTGAAACTCCAGCCACTCAGAAACCAGACTGAGAGGTGAAGGGACTAAGTGTCTGGGTGCAGTATCAATCCCTGACGTCTAGAGAGCAGGTCAAGGTGCAGAGGCAACCTTAATGGCAGCCTGCTGCTGAGGCTGAAAGATCCAGGTAGCACAATTGTCTGGGCCAGTCTGGAGCAATGAGGATTATCCACACCTTGTCCTTCTGGGCCTTGATCACAAGCTTGTGATCCAAAGGGAAGAGAAGGGAAGAAAGGCATACAAAAGACAGGGGGTCCAGGGCCTTGAGAAGGCATCCCCCCTGCAGTGTCCCTGACTGAGGGGGCAGGAACAAACCAGCATCAGCTTTCTGTTCTCCCACAAGGCAAACAGATCCACCAGAGTGGTGCCCCACTGGAAAAACAGGTGGTCTACCATAGAAGCTTTCAGCAGTAAAGGACCTCCTGGCCCACCTAATCTGCCCTAAGGTCCCTACCTACTGTGCTACCATAGACCCTAATTGCTCTCCGGCCTTCAACCCCCCTCCCCCCCGTTACCGAGGTCCTCTTGTGTCTATCCCATGCATGTTTGAAACCTGTTACTGTTTCAGTACCCAGCACCTCTGCAGGCAGGCTGTTCCAGATGTCCACCACCCTTTATGTAAAAAAATATTTCCTCACATCCCCTCTGAGTCTCCCCTGTCCAGCTTCATATCGTGACTCCTCATCCTTGAGCATCTCTTTCTGTGAAAAAAGGTCTCCTTCCTGTACCTTATTGATACCTTTGAGGTATCTGAATATTTCTTTCATGTCTCCCCTTTCCTCCAGAGTGTACATATTTAATTCCCTGAGTCTTTCCTTGTAGGGCTTCTGATGCAGGCCATGCACCATTTTGGTTGCCATTCTCTGTACTGCCTCCACCCGGGTCTATGTCTTTCCTGAGATGAGGTATCCAGAACTGGACACAATACTCCAGGTGAGGCCTCACCATTGATCTATACAGGGGTATCCCTACCTCCCTCCTTCTACTGGTAACAACTCCCTTGCACCCCTGCATTCTACTAGCCTTTCCCACTGCTTTGATACCTTCAGGTCATCACATATGATGACACCCAGATCTCTTTACTGTTTTGTGCTTGCTAACCCCTCCCCCCCCAAAAAGAAATGATATGTTGCCCTAGGGTTTCTATGCCCTATGTGCATAATTCTACACTTTTTGATGATTAAGCCCAGTTGCCCAACTCTTGACCAGTCTTCCAGTTTTTTCAGATCTTCTTTCCTTTTTTCCACCCCCTCCCCAGGTGTGTCTTCTGTTGCAGATTTTTGTGTCATCTGTGAAAACGCATTCTTTCCAGCCCCTCTACAATGATGGTAATGAACACACTGAAGAGGACTGGTCCCAGTATTGACCCTTGAGGCACCCCGCTGGTTACCTTACCTTCTTCCCAGTGAACTCCATTTATCACCACCCTCTGAGTTGTTACTTAGCCAATTTTGTACCCATTTCACTATCTTTGGATCTACTCCCAGGCTGTCCAGCTAGCTTTCCAGTCTTCTATGTGGAATGGTATCGAAGGCCTTTTTGAAAGGCAGGTAGGCCACATCCACTGCTCTTCCCTGATCCACCTCCCTGGTAACACAGTCAAAGAACTCTATCAGGTTTGTTTGACAGGCTTTCCCTTAGCTCCTGCAATCCACTGGTTTTAAGGTATTACACAATCCTTTCCTTAAGTCAGTTTCCATATCGTGATTCAGGGACCGTTCAAGTGACATCTCTCCTACGAAGCAGAGTGTGTCCAAAATACGGTTGTTTCTCTCCCACGACATGGATCACCAGATCATCAGCCTGAATGGTGTGCAAGAGGGTCCAGGTGTGGAGAGCCTCCTAACACAATGGAAAGAAGTGCATCCTGCCCTGCCTGTACAGGTACAAAATGGTGGTCCTGTTATCTGGACCCAAACAACATGACCCTGAATAAATGGAGTGAACTCTGTCAGAGTGAGCTGCACTGCACAGAATACAGCAAGCTGATTTGGTACTGGGACACCAGAGGTGACCAGAACCCACTGGGCACTGTGGTCTCTCATGTAAGCTTCCCACTCCATCAGACCCCACCAGACACCTCTGTTGTGAGGATAACAGTTCTGGGCAGACAAATGGGATTCTCTCCTTCAGATTATGTGGGTATAACCACCACTGGATGGCATCCGACATCGGCTAGGCCACTGAAACTGGCTGGTCCAGGCAACCTAGGCATTGTGACCACTGCTGGCCCACTATCCACTGCAGGGGGAAAATCCTCCAACAGGCCTAACAGACCACACTGGCAGAAGCTGCCATCAGCCACAGCAGTTGCAGTAAGCACCAGGCAGGTCGTAAGCTCTCAACCTGAAATGATCGAGAAAGGAAGTAAGATCAGATGCCTAGTCCATCAGAGGCAAGCACTGGCCTGCAAGGAGTAGAGTTCTACCCCAATGAACGTTATCACCTACGAGGGGACCAGTTTCTACCTGGCCACATTGACCAGAAGGCCCAAGTCTGGGCAGTCCCACAGAGTTGTGCACACCCATGAAAAACAAGTGAGGCTATATTTTCAACAAAAAGTTTTTAAATTTATTGCAACTTGCAGCAGTTTACAATATTTTAGTTTGCCTCAGCCAGTCATTAACGTGAAGCGCTTACCCCAGCACTTTGCTTTATGGAACAATGCTTCATCGGGGGCAATTAGTTGGAGACACCCTTTTTACTTACAGTCCCCACAGATGAAGCCATTTGCTGCATCACTAATTCAACTTAGCGTTATACTTTTTCTCAAAAAAAACAAACACAGTGATTTTAAATATTTTTGTACATCACTGATACTGATTTCTATATGATACATTCTTTGTCAGTTTTAGAAAAGTCAAACAAAGTAAAACAAAATACAGTGAAAGATATTTTATATAATTAAAAGATTTCATACAAAAACCTAAATTAAATTATTCAACCATTTGTTGCAGGTACCATTCTTTTTTATTTTTTGTTACATGTTCAGTCAGGGTTCCTTCTATAGCCTGTATCTTGTGGTCACCCATATATTATCAGACAAATCCTGGGAATCCACTTTCTGCTGGCACAGGGTTCCGATTATGCACATAGGGCTAACCAGAATAAAAATTTTTAGTGTTGGTTTTCATATTATTTACTTATATAGTACCAGCAACTAACTAATGCACATACTGAGAACCTATTATAGGACAGGTATGACTAGGGAAGGGGGACATAATTGGGGGGCTTATTAACAGTTTCTACTGATTCAGTGCTAAACTGTGTCACAATGGAGTATCTAGGGAATTTCTCATTTCTTGAGATATGGTTTGAGGTACTGCATTTTGTTTAATCTATTTGGATTTACAGTTTTCAACCTGTAAATCCAGTAACTCTCCCGCTATAGCAGTAAGTTTAGGCGATCTCTCCCTCCATTACCAGGCTTGACAGTTTCAGTTCCCATAAATCTCAGGCCCTTTGGGTTACTATCATATTTTTCAGCATAATATCTCCCGACTGCTTTGTCCATTCTTTTATTATATACCAACTGTGTTCCAGCACTCTCTCTTTTAGAGATCATACTGTCCTTCCTATATACTCTAACCCACATATACACCATATCAGATACACCATGAAGGTTGTGTTGTAGGTAATTGGGTTCCTGATTTCTGTGTCTGTGTAGTTGTTGAAAGATCCCAAATTGTTTCCTATATTCATGTATTGACATATTACATCTACAACATTTGTGGTTACCCAATGGTCTGGTGGGGAACCATATATTCTGTCTAGGTTCTGCTCTGAAATTGGTTGCATGTACAGATAACTGTCTTTTATACTCTATGATCTCCTAACAGTGACTCTTGGGTTAGCACCTACTATCCACTCCTACAGTTGAATCACTCATGAGAATTGGCCAATATTTCCACACTGTAATATCAACTGATCCTGCCACATTGTTAAACTCTGTGGATAATGTTATCGGCCCCCATTCTCTTGTGCTTTATGTGGTCTTGTTTTTCACTTTAATTAAATCACATTGTTTCATGCACTTTACATCTTGGAAGGCTTTTGTAACTATGTTCTTATCATATCCCCTTTGTGTTAAATGCTGTTCAAGCTCAGAGGCCTGTACATCAAATTCCTTATCTTCAGTGTAGTTCCTATGTATGTGAAGCATCTAGCTCTATGGAATTTTTCTTTTTTTTTTTAGACTTTTTTGGATGGGCACTCTCATATCTTTGAACTGAATTGGTAGCAGTTTGTTTCCTGAATCCCTTTGTACTAATTCTCTTAAATGATAGATTTCCAGTTAGTGTGATGTCTAGGAAATAATGTTTTCTTTTCCCACTGTGCTTATGAATCTTAGATTTAAATTGTTTTTATTCAACCAGCCTACAAATTCTTTAACTGATTCCTTGCTACCCTCCCATAGACAATCATCTATGTATCGGAACCAATGGATGATCTTCTTAAAAAAATGGGTTAACCAGGGGATTTTTTACTACACTCAACTCCCAGAATCCCAAAAAGATATTTGTGTAAGATGGTGCTATCACCGACCCCACTGCAGTTCTGCATGTTTGGAGGTTGTAGTCACTGTCAAACTCGAAAGCATCGTGAGTTAGAAAAAATTCAAGTAACAATTCAACTGGTGTCACACTGCTGATGTTACTGTTCTCTGAAAAAAAAAAAAAAAATACCTACAGCTTCTGAGGCCATCCTCATGTCTCATAGAAGAATATAAAGATTCTACATCTATTGACAGCCATACATATTTTTCATCCCAAGCAAGGTCTAACACCTTTTGTATAGTGTCTTCTGTGTCTTTGAGGTATGATGGTAATCTAGTCACTGAATGCTGCAAGAAAAAAATCTATGAAGTTACCCATTTTCTCCATAAGTGACCCTATACCAAAGATAATAGGTCTCCCTGGGGGGTCAGTTAAGTTTTTATGCACTTTAGGAAGTGCATAAAATGTTGACAATCGGGTGCTCATTCCACATAAATTCAAATTCTTTTTTCTGTAATGGCTCCTGTTGAAGCAGCATTCTGTCACCAATTCAGCATCTCTTTTTTAAAATCAGGAATGGGGTTAGTTTTCAACTTTCATAGTTATTTTCTACATCTAGCAGTTTCAGGAACATTTCTTTATACTTTTCTCTATCTAAAACTACAATACTGCCCCCCCCCCCCCCGTCAGCATTTTTTGTTATAAGATCTGTCATTAAATAATTCCTTTAAAGCCTGTCTCTCAAGTGGTGTAATGCTCTGTCTGCAGTTACCTGCGTCGGTGCTAAGCAGTTGATTTACATGTTGTAACAGTTTTCTCATGGGTATTTATACACAGATTAAATACACTGGGGCTGAAATCTTATTTACCTTTGAAAGCTTGCTTTCTCATTCTTGAAAACTCATTTGGTGGATTATCTCTACTTAGTTCATTTTCTGTTAAAAGTTCCATTAGAGTTTCTAAGTTATTTCTATCAAGTTCATCAAGTCCTAGGTCCATGGTATCATTATATTCCATTTCTTCTGTGTTCACTGTTACTCCTCCTACGTCACTTTGTTCATCATTAATCTCAGTTTGTAAATCCAGTTCTAGATTACTCAGAATGTCCATACTGCCTGCAAACAAGATAGTACCTTAACATCAGCAAAATGACATCATCTGTGGGGACTATTTAAGTAAAAAGGGTGTCTCCAACTAATTGCCCAGACGAAGCCTTGTTCCATAAGGCGAAGCACTGGGGTAAGCGCTCTATGTTAGTGACTGGCTCAGGCAAGCTGAAATATTGTAAAACTGCTGTAAGTTACAATAAATTTAAAACCTTTTTGTTGAAAATACAGCCTCATTTGGTTTTCGTGGGTGGCACAACTCTGTGGGACTGGCTGAAATGTTAAGGGCTAGTTACTCCTCGTTATGCACCTCTCCTATCCCAGGAGCACAGTTTCTGTTTTGGAAGACCACGTCTTGGCAGGACTGGAGGACTAGACACCTAGACCACTCCACTGCATCCTTGGGTGGCCAAGCTAACAGCTAGTCATCCAAGTAAGGACATACCCTGCCACACTAGCACAATGGGAAGGCTGCCACCACTTCCATGCACTTGGTGAAGACCCTGGGTGTGGATGAGAGGCCAAAAGAAATTATCTGAAACTGATGGTGCACCCCTGTGCATGCAACTGATAATACTGGTGATGGAATGGAGGGACTGGAAAAACAGATTACTCATCTGTAACCATAGTTCTAGGAGTGGTATGTAGTTCATATCCACAAAAAGACAGTTCCACTAGAAGTGCAGATTCATCAGAATGCCTTTAAAGGGATTTTGCAAGCTTTCGCAAATGCCTTTTTTTTTTTTAACTACACATAGTATGCCATTGCTGCCCAGACTTCGGATGTTGAAGTCGCAATTTGTTTTGTAAAAAAATCTGTCAATCATTTTTTATTTATGTTTTATCAGCATGGTGTCCGCCAGTTTTTGTGTGCAGCCACACCCCCAGAATGATGTCATGCAAGGGAACTATCAAGGTTTTACATACAGCACCAAGGAATTCTGGGTAAATTATAATATTGATGTAAATGTTAGTTTCTCAGAGAAACAATCCCTTATTTTGGTGGTGGTGACTGCACCTAATATGTAGATGTACAGAGCAAGGTATTGTGGGTACAATAAACACAGGTTACTCACCTGTAACAGTAGTTCTAGGAGTGGTATATGTTGTTCATCCATACTTGTTGGCAAGTCCCTTTCCGTCTTGCCAGATGGTCTAAAAGCTGGCTCCTCCCACCCACCCGGGTGGTATATGTCTCAGCTCTGCCCCTTGACACCAGATCTTGCCCACTGGAAGCAGTGGTTGTGCATCGAAGCGGGGAGGTCAGGTGGGTCAGTGTGGATGAACAATATATACCACTTGCTACAGCTATGCGTAAGAACTTACCATAACAGTAGATCTTTGAGGGGTATCTCTTGCAGCAGGTAATACACTTGGGTTATAGCCAGAGGGCACTCTTCTGCACGGCAGGCTTTCCCAGCAGTCTTTGCCTAGGGACCACCCACAGATTGACCTCATTACTGTGCGACTATATGAGTGGGTGACCCCAAGCATCCTCAGTTCCTTTGCCGCCTTCAGCTCACAGATATGCAAACCGAGGTGCCCTAGGAACTTTCCTCTTACATATGTGAAGATGTAAAAATAAAAATCTGTTCTCTAAGAGATGGAAGGGGGAAGGAAGGAGGGAATGCACCTGCCGCAAGAGATACCCTTCCAAGATCTACTGTTACAGTAAAATCTTACTTAACTGTAATATCTTCCACGGGGTGATCTCTTGCAGCAGGTAATACACTTGGGATGACTCTCAAGCAGTAACATCACAAGGGTGGATGAGTATAATAAAAGGACCCACCGCACGGGTGAAGGCTGTGTGGAGGCAGGAGGCCGTTATCGTGAAGGTATGGATTGTGAATCATATGACTACATTACATATATCTGTAATGGACACTCCCATAAAGCAAGCAGCTGTAGCAGCTATGGCTCTCAGAGTGTGCATGGACAGGATCAGGTAGTTTGTTGTACTTGTTAGAACATAATTAGCCAGCCATGTGGAAAGGGAGAGTCTAACCACAGGGAGCCTCTCCCTAGAACTGGAGAAGGAGACAAAGAATTGTGTTGTCATTCTGAGTGGCAAAGTTCTTTGAGTAGAAGTATCTGAGCACCCTGTGCACATTGAAAGTGTGTAGAAGTGATACCCCAGATTGAAATGTTTGGGGCAATAACAGGTAGCTCAGAGTATGGTCTGAAACCGCTGTTGGTAAAAGGAGGGGTTGATGCATAAGGAAATTCTGTCATTGTAAAAAATAAGGTAAGGTTATTTGTACCTCAGAGTTTGAAGTTTATAAAGGTGTGTGACAGAAGTCACCGCCAAAAGAAAGAGAGGTTTCAGTGAAAGAAAAACTAAGGTTGCACTTTGTCAAAGTAAATTGTCCAGAAGGACAAGTAAGGGTTCCACTATGGAGTAAGATGTCTAAATGGGGCTGAAGATGTAATATTCCCCCCCCCCTCCCCCGAGAAAACTTTGCTGCCAAGTGATATTGGTAAATCAGGTGGTCTTCAAGTGGTTCATGAAAGGCCGGTATGGAGGTCAGGTGAACCCCAATGGAGGAGTAGCTCAGGCAAGTAGCCGTGAGTGAGGATAAACATTCCAGGACTTGTAGCACTGGACATGCAGAAAGGGTGCATGGGCCAAGAAGAAGCCCATATGGAAAAAACATTACCATTTTAAGTTGTAGGTTCGTCTGGTAGAAAGTTTGCAAGATGCCAGCCAAACGTTCATCATTTGCAAGAAAACCTGGAGATGAGATATAAAAAGCATCAGCAGGAGCCACTCGTAGAGGTGGAAGGAATCCAGAGTGGGGTGGAGTAATCTGCCTGTATCAGATCTGATCTGATGGATAACAGCAGCGGGTTTGCCACCATTAAGTGATTTTAGTAATGGGAGCCAAACCTGCCCAGGCCACAGGGAACAATAAGGATCATCGGGACTGTTGCCAGGTGCAACTTAAATTAGCATACTGTGCAGGAGTGGGTAAGGGAGGAATGACAGAGAAAGAGAGTCCTGTCCAGGGGCGGGACAGAGCAAGCCATAGGAAGTCCCGGTTTTTTGGGAATGGACAGAAGGTCCCAGAGGACAAGCCACATTTTTCTCATATTGAATAGATTTACATGAAATGAGGTGGAGCCTGGGACTCATTGTCTTCGAGTTTTGAATGGACCGAGATGTGCGCCCAGCCATTTGGAAAGTCTCAGTAATTAATGTTTGTGATGGCAGCAGAGATTGAAAGGGGCACCCTAAGAGATGTGGGGTTGGCAGGCTCACCAATGAAAGGTGGTGTAGAGGGACCCAAACTCAAGCCTCGAAGGAATTAGGGTTTTGATGCCACTGACTCTGTAGTGTGAAGTGGTCAAAGCTGTACACCATAGTATTGCGTGGGTACCGGTCTTTGAGATGGCCATTGCCATATGTCTTAAAAAGTAGTCATCTTACTGATACATATTGTGCCTCTTGAGTTTGAATGGCCATGGACGTAAATAAAGTTTCACTGTCCTCTGGGAAGTAAGCCCCAACCTGCAGTAATGTCCAAGACTACTCCTATGAATTGGAGACGGTGGGTGGGGATCAGGAGGGAGGAAGGAAGGCCAATTTATCTTAATCCTCTAGGCTTTAAATCAAGTCAGAAGGGCTCGTAGGGAGAAAGGAGGAGAGGCCTACGAGTTTGCCACGAAAAGCCAATCATCCTGGTATGGGAAGATGTAGTGGGTATGACCCCAGATTGCCACAGGCACTACTGCAAGGCAGGTGGTGAACAGCCTTGGAGAGGATGAAAATCCAAAGTGCAGGGTTCAGAACCGGTAGTGCTGAACCAGCAACTGAAACCGAAGAAGGCAGTAGGAGAGGGGATGGGGCGGAGGCAGTAGAGGCATGCTGGGATTAAGCACGGCCTCGACTGGTGGCTCCGTAAGTTCCACGCTTGCTACCACTGGAGTGACAGAAGCGGTAGCAGCATTGAGATGATAGCTGAGCAGAGTGATATCAGTCATGGACTGTTCTGAGTCGTCAACCAGACCTACGGAGGTTATCCAGAATCGTCTGGGTGGCAGGATCACAAAATTTGAGTCATTAAAAGGTGCAGTCATAATTTTTATGTTGCACAGCTGGGGTAAAATCGGAAAGTCCGAGACACGCACGTTGTCTGATAGTAATATGGATGGTCGGGACCAGGGGTGAAGTATCCCCGGCGTCATACCCTGATCTGAGGGGGTGCCATGAAATAAAAATACCAGTGGTCATAGTAGCCAACAACGGTCCCAGGTCATGGAAAAGAAGGGAATCCGTTGACAAGGGTTGTGGCTAAAGACTACGGTGTACATTGGTATGTCACCGTATGCCCCTTATAATTTGAGAATCTGAAGATTCACCTGTGCTGTGTGGTATACCGTGTTCGGCAAGGTAGGCCAGACAGCGGGAGGCTGTGTTAGTTGGTAAGGAGCTCATATGTCTAGGCTTGTTAGTATGATCATAAGTGGCAGGGACAGCCATAGAACCTGCATCTGGGGTGTTTAAAAAGTAGGGATGGTCCACTGGAGCTTGGTATAGGCGATCTGCCTGTCTTGGTATGGCATGACCTTTGAAGGATGTTTCCAGGCAGGTATGACTGCATTGGTGAGCAGTGTCTCAGTAATGAAATAAAGAAGGAGGCCTAAGAAACAGGCCAAGGACCAGCATCATAAGGAGAATACTCTCCTAACCCTTCTTCAGAGTTATCCTCCAGAAGAAGAATCTACCTCCCTAAAATAAGGAGATATATTAGGAGGACAGTCCTGATCCAAATGAAAATGTGTCAGAGGGGAAGTAGATGAGCGTGACCACTAAAAAGATTCCCTGGGAATGGAGGTCAGAGTATCTATCATGACCTGTAAACAACTGTCTGAGCGACAGTAGCCAAGTGTACAGAGGACAATGTGGTGACAGGGGTTGCCTGTTTTATAAGAAATCTTAGGAATCAAAGATGATGCAAGTCTCTGCATATGCAGAGGTCTGGAGCCTGGGGTGTATAAACCAGGATCCCTGGGTGGTAGCGGTCAGCTGTGCTCTTATGGATGGCTGGTTGAAAAGAAGGAGAAATGGCCATAAGGGTAAAGCTTTTTTCCTCCAGCGCAGAGCTCGAAGCCATCATCTGCGGCAAAGTAGATGCCGAGGATGGTCCTAAAAGGTGGAACCTTCAATGAATCTGCTAATGAGCTGAAACAACTGCAAAAAGGGGCGCTGGTGATGGTGTACACTAGCAGCAGTGGCCATTGACGAGAGTGACAGCTGGGAGGGTGAGGAGTAGTACTCCATGGTCCTGCAGTGCCAAACTGATGAAGGCATATTGTGGTGCAATGTTGACGGTATACATTGGAGGTAGTGGACATCGACTAGTACAATCTGGAGGACGAGGAGTATGACATCCCGTCCTGGTAAATTATAAATGAGAGTTATTGCAAGCAACGATGACCATGATGAAGACAATGTCAACAACAAAGTCAGGATGAGGGGCACTGGTGATGGTGGGCACTGGTAACAGTAGCCACTGATGGGAGCAAGTCTGGGAAGAATGAGAATTAGTGCTCCACAGCTTGCTGATGGTATGGTGCACTATCTACGGTGAACTGGAAATGGTGGCGTCGATGAGTGCAAACAACATCAATGAAAATGTAGTGTTGTCGGTGAGGAATGTATCTTTATGGTGCATCAATGATGGTGTACTCTGGAAACAGTGGTCATCGACGAGCGCAACCAAGCAAAAGATAAGTATTGCTCCTCATCAAAATGATGTTATAGTGCTCCATCAATGGTGTGTGCTGGTAACAGTGGCCGTTGACGAGAGCAAGCCTGAGTAAGATGAGGAGTATCGCTCTATATCAAGCTGATGTAATGGGTTCCCATCAATGGTGACCACTGGAAAAGCATCCATCGGGAGCAATCTTAAGGAAGATGAAGAGTATTAGTCCACATCAAAAAATGATGGTAAGGTGCCCAGTCGACAGTGTGCACTGGCAAACAGTGGCCATCGATGAGAGCAACCATGAGGAAGATGAGGAGTATTGCTTCACATCCAGATGATGGTATGGTCCTCCGTCGACGGTGTGTGCTGGTTTACAGCGGCGGTTGATGAGCAAGAATGTGTATTGCTCCACATCTAGCTTGATTATAGAGCCCCGTCAACGGTGTACACTGGTAAGTGGCCATTGATGACAGCAACCTAGAGGAAGATGAGGAGTATTGCTCCACATCTAGATGATTATCATGGAGCCCGGTTGACGGTGGGCACTGGTAAAAGGCCATTGACGAGAGCAACCTTGAAGAAAAAAGACAAGGAGTATTGCTCCAAGTCCTGCTGGAAGTGAAAAAATTATTTACAAATATCATCAATGACAAAGTAGGTTTTCATTGATGAAGAAGGATAATCGGTGATGAAGGTGGGAACAGTGAGAAAGCAACGTTCCTAGGTCGAAGTCTCGTCAATGAACTGCATGCACTGGAAAGAAACCGCTGCTGTGCGGGCTGATAACAGCAAAAAAATTAACTGAGGATGCTTGGGGCCACCCACTCTTATATAGTCACACAGTAATAAGGTCACTGTGTGAGCGGCCCCTAGGGAAAGACTGCTGGGAAAGTCTGCTGTGCAGAAGAGTGCCTCTGGCTATAACCCAAGTGTATTACCTGCTGCAAGAGATCACTCCATGGAAGATCTATTGTTATAGTTGAGTCACCTGTGTTTCCAGGGATGTGGATATGTTGTTTTTATCCAAATTTGTTGGCAGACTCCTAGAAGTTCTCCGGGAGGAGGGAGGCAAGGCACACACCCCCTACTTAGGGAACAGAGACTGGAGAACTGAGGTCCTAAAACCAGCATCCCGGCGTGACTCTAGGTCGATGTGGTAATGGGTAATGAAGGTGTTTGCTGACTTCCATGCAGCAGCCCTGCAGATATCCTGGATAGGGACATCCTTAAAAGCAGTCACCAATGCAGCAGTATGGTGGGTGGAATAAGCCCTTAGCCCTACAGGAAGCTCCCTACCCACCAACCTATAGCAGAGATCAATGCAAGATGTAATCCATCTGCCAATCATCCGCTTAGCTGCAGGTCTGCCAGGTGCAGCTTCAGCATAGCTGACTAACAGCTGTCGAACCTCTCCCCAAACTTCAGCCATATGCTCTTTATAATGAGAGCACTTGTCTCCACTCCAAAGTATGGAGCCTGTACTTTGCCTCCGAGGTGTAACTGGGGTAGTACACCAGCACAGTTATCACCTGGTTCAGGTGAAACTGACACAACCTTTGGAAGGAACTTAGGGTTGCAGCATTGGACAACTTTGTCTCTGTGGAAGACCATATAAAGAGACTTAACAGCGCCTGGAGCTCCCGAATCCTTCTGGCTGATGTGACAGCCACCAGGAAGACAGTCTTCCATGACAGATGTGACATCTCACTCCTGTGCATCAGTTCAAATGACTTGCCCATGAGCGTTGCCAATACCAGCAGTAGTTTCCACAGTGGTGGTGGTTCACGCAACGCAGGGGAAATATGGTCGAGGCCTTTGAAAAAAAGCCAGACCACCTTCTCCTGTGCCACCATATGCTGAACGGCCCGCACCTGGTAAGCAGAGATGGCTGCCAGGTGCATCTTAAGGGTCGTAGACACGAGACCTCATTTGGAGAGAGGCCACAGGTAGTTGAGAATGCAAGCCACCGGACAGGACAAAGGGTCCAGGCCCTTTCCCTGACATCAAATGGAGAATCTCTTCCACTTGAAGGCATAGCACTTCCTGGTCGACTCCTTCCTGGATGCCTCAACTACAGTGAGGACATCTTCAGAGAAACCCAAAGACACGAACTCCAGCCGCTCAGGAACCAGGCTGTCAGGTGCAGGGATTGAAGGTCCAGGTGGAGGACCTTCCCCTGACTGACAGAGCAGGTTTGGGCGTGTAGGAAGATGCCTTGGGAGCCTGTTACTGAGGCTGAGGAGATCGAGGTACCAAAACTGGCAGGGCCAGTCTGGTGCCACCAGGATCACCTGTGCCTTGTTCCTCCTGATCTCGAGGAGCACTTTGTGGATCGAGGGAAGGCATAGAAGATGCCTGGGGTCCAAGGCCTCGAGAAGACATCCCCCTGCAGCGAGCTCTGCAGAAGGGGGTGGGCACAAAACAGCCTCAGCTTTGAGTTCTCCCTGGAGGTGAACAGGTCCACCTAAGGGATGCCTCACTAGGAGAACAGGCGTGTACTACCTCTGGATGGAGAGACCACTCATGGGACACCACGCTCACATGGCTGGGAGCATCCACCAGCTGAGTTGAGGCTCCTGCTACAGGAATGGCTAGGAGATTCGCCTCCAGTCGGCTCATGAGGGTCCAGTTGCAGAGCGCTTCCCTGCACAGAGGCTGGGAGTGTGTTCTGCCCTGTATGTTGAGATAGTACATGGTCGTGGTATTGTCCGTCTGGACTTGAACCTCTTGACCCCGAAGGAATGGAGCGAATGCAGCCAGCGCCAGCTGAACTGCTCAGAGCTCCAGCAGGTTGATGTGGCATCAGGATTCCTCGAGGGCCCAGAGCCCATGGATTCTGTAATCCCCATATGAGCATCCCAGCCAGTGAGAGAGGCGTCGGTCATCAGTGACCATCGGCTCAGGGCAGACAAATGGGATTCCTTCCCGCAGATGCTCTGGGATGGTCCACCATTGGAGAGCGTCAGACATCTTGTGGGTCACAGTGACCAGCTGGTCGAAGTGACCCAGTCGCTGAGTCCACTGGCTGATCAGCTCCACTGAAGGGGGTGCATATGCCACCAGGTCCATCGGACCATGGAGGTGCAAGCCACCATGTAACCCAGAAGCTGCAGGAAGTCCCAGGCAGGGTACAAGTGCCCAACCATAAAAGACTGGCAAATGAGGAGAGAACCTCCTCCCTGTCCACTAAGGGAGCCTAGCTCTGGCTCGGCAAGAGTCGAGCTCTGCCCCGATGAAGTAGATCACCTGTTAAGGCATGAGTTCTGACTTGCCTCATTGATCAAGAGGCTGAGGTCGATGCAGGTCTGAAGGGCCAGATCCCTGGACCTCTCCACCTCCAACCTTGAGGGGCCCGCTATAAGCCAATCGTCCAGATAAGGGTACACTCTGTCCCCATGATGCCTAAAATGGGCCTCCACCACTGCAATGCACTTGGTAAAGACCATGGGGCCAATGACAGGCCGAATGGCATGGCTTGGAACTGGTAAAGGGTTCCCTCTGCCCTGAAGTGGAGGAACGTTTGGTGTGATAGACGGATCGGGACATGGAAGGACATGTCCTGCAGATCTAGGGAGCAAAACCACATGTTCTGCTCGAGAGATGGTATGATCTGAGACAGAGTTACCATCCTGAAGGTGCGAGACCTGAGGGACCTGGTTCAGGTTGTGTACATCTGGAATGGGTGTCAGCCACCCATCCGTTTCAGGACCAGGAAGTACCTGGAAATGAACCCTGCATTAACAGGGAGATCCGCAACTCTGACCACTACCTCCTTGCGGAGCAGTTGAGCGATGTCATCTTGGACAGCTGACTGATTATGCATGGATACCTTTTCCTCTCGTGGGGCACGGGTTCAGCTTGGGAGGTACTGCTCAAATTCCAGAGGCAGCCCCTGGCCGACCACTTCCAAGACCCACTTGTCCATTGTGACAGCAGACCAGGTAGCAAGGAAGTGGTGGAGCTGGCCCCCCACGGGAGGACCCAGAGTGGGCGTGATGGGTATGGGGGTGGCAACCCCTATCCTGTCACTCTGCAGGTTTGGAGGAGGAGGGTCCAGCCTGAGGACTGCCAGGACCATTCCCTTCAGGCTTACAGGCCGCTGAAGCACTTGACTTGGGCTGAGGGTGCCAAGGCTGGGCCTGCTGGTGCTCCTGGTACTGGAGCTGCTTGGCTACAGGGGAAGAAGGCCGGAAGGGCTTAGCTTCTGCTTTTTGGAACCAAGAGATTCCTTCTGTGCGGAAGTAACAGAGTTCAAAGTGGCATTGGACTTCTCAATACATTGAAGGTGACCATCAACACCGGGACCGAGAAAATCGGTGCCCAGGAAGGGAACATCCACCAATTTGTGCTGGGTGTCTGCCGTATAGGTCGTGTCTCTTAGCCAGGCCCTGCAGCGCATGGCAACTGCAGCCACCACTGAGCGGGCACAAGAAACACCGATGTCCAGAGCCATCCAAAGTTGCTGCTTAGCAACAACCCAACCCTGGTCACGGACCTGCTTGACCATGGTTGGAAGGTCCACAGGGAGCACCTCATCCAGAGAGCCCAGGAGGGCATGGGAGTAGTGTGCCATAATGACGACTGAACTCGCCTATCCGGGACCAAGCGAGGCCGGTCTGGGACCAAGCGAGGAGGCAGCACAGACCTTTCTGGCTGAATAATCCAATTTCTTTGACTCTGTCCAGAGGTCTATCCGTGTCTCCCGAGTTGACCAAGTGCCAAAACACTGACTGTCACCAATCCCTCAGCCAAGGGTTGCTGTGTGAACCCAGAAGGGGAGTCTATGGAAATTGCGTTCTTGCGGGCCATGTGGGCTGAAGGTGCAGGGCAGGAGGCTGGGTGCTGCCAAAACTCCAAGGCTGGGCCAAATATGGCTTCGGCCACTGGGAAGGCTTCGGACGGAGAATCCTCTTTTCTGAGGATATCAGTTAGGGGATATTCGGCCTGTTTTTCAACAAGCTCCAAAGTCATCCCCATTGATTCAGAAATGAGACGGAGGACGTGGGACCTTCTTCTGTTGAAAGACTCATGGAATCTTCGTCGCATGGACATGAATTCAGGTCTGAATCCTCAGACCCTCTGTCTGGATAGAGTGGCCAACCACCAGAGTCAATCTCGACCCACTGCGGATGGTCAGGAGTAACAGTGATGGACAGCCTCTGCAGGAGGCCCTGAATGGGCCTAGACTCCTTGGCAGGAGCCTCTGAGGGAGGCTGCTTAGGTGGCAGCTCCACCAAAATAGATGGAGAGGCCTGCTTCAGCTGAGCCAGGAGGGTCTTCACGGGCTCAGCAGGTGGAAGGACGGTGACAACCGGCTCCGGAGAAGTTGGCATCGGCCTGGAAAATGAAAGCCAAGTGATGGCCTGAGTGGAAGCCGGGGTCAACTTCGGACCAGACCCGACAGCATGAGCTGTTGCCATATGAGATCCTCGTAGCAACGACGCACCTTGCATCAAAGCCTCTCCTCATACGAGGACGAACAGTGACAGCACTGCTTCTTGGAGCGCTACTTGTGAGACTTCCTTGGCCTATTGGTCGAGGGTGTCTGAGACTTCAACCTTGACCATGGGGGGGGGACTGATGGGGGCTCCTGGAAGAGGCTGGGGAGAACTGCGGCTCCTCCAGGTCAGGAACTGAGACCACGGGTGGAGCACCAGCGAGTCGGGTCTCCTCTCAGTGGCCGGTAGGACCGGAGTCCTAAATAAAGAATTGCCAGCCTCAGTCGACAACGGGTCAACAGGGTCGATTATTATTTTGACCTGATCGTCGTCCTGCATCTGAGCCAGCTGGCCTGACAGGGGTACCATGAAGCCAGTGGCTGAGGTTGTAATTTCGGCCGAAGTCGAGATGAGAAAGTCCTGGGACTGAGATCTCTCTCTCTCTGTCCCAAGAGCATCAGCGATGTGAAGAATCTTCTCTCGATTCTTTGTCCTTCTTGCGGGACCGGGAGGTGTACGAACTGAATGAGCCCTCTCCTTTTGTCAGGAGAGACTGGCACATCTCCTTGAAGGATCCGAAGAAGGAAGTGCCCTGTCTGAGCGGTACCAAGACTGAAACTGAAGGGGACTGCTTGGCTGCGCAAGCCACCTCCTCCTCGAAGGCCTTCATCTGCTCCAGTTGGTTGGCGGATACCGCAGCCGCGGAGACCACACAATGGGACATCTTTGGATTTGACCAGCAGCTGCAGTTTTTCTGGTTGTCTGAGTTACAAACATGCAAGGCGATCATCCAGAACTGCAGGATGAAAAGCGCGACATAAATTGCAGGCCTGGGTATCATGCGCATGGCCCAAGCAGTAGATGTACATGGCATGCGGGTCAGTATGGGACATCATCTTCCTGCAGGGACACTGGAAGAACCTGGGCAAGGACTTGTCCTCCTTTATGGTCACTATCACAAATTTACACAGAGAAACTCTTAACGAGTTTGATTTTCGGTAATCTATCCGAAGGATTAAGCGCCAGGGCCTACGCAACGTGGGAGCGGTAAGGAAGGAACCTGAATCTTCCAAGTGGAAAGGAAGATCTGGCTTCAAGGGGCAGAGCCGAGGCTTATACGACCAGGGTGGGTGGGAGGAGCCAGCTTTTAGACTATCCAGCAAGATTTAAAGGGAAAAGAACATGCCAAGAAATGTGGATAGAACAACATATCCTCGCTCCTAGAACTGGTGTTTAGCCAGCACTTGACCCTGGTCTCTGACCACTTTCACTGGCAAATGCTTATTAGCAGGGAGGTGAGGGAGGACATTATCCCCACATTGAGAATCAAAGTGGGCCATCAAAGCGTAGCTCGCATGATACAGACCAAGGGAGGACACGGCACAGATCTTCCTGGCCACTTGTTCAAACTTCGACTCCTTGTTGGGGGTTCTGTCCACGTCCCCAGTGATTCATACTAAGGTGCCAGCAGAGTAGACCCATAGGTCTACTGAGTCTGCTTGAGACTCAGCACCCGGTAGGTACATCGTTCCTGCCCTCACTCCCTCCCCCGTAGATCCCCGCAACCTCATCCCCCATGGGGGGGGGGTGCAACTCCAGGTCTGGCATTACTCAGTTTTACCTTCCCCTACACCTGTCCCAGCTCCTCTTGAAGCCCTTCACAGTATTCACTTCCACCAGTTCCGCAGGCAGAGCATTCCAAGGCTCTACCACCCTCTCTGTGAAGTAACATCTCCTAGTCTCTGCCCTGTGCCTCCCACCTACCAGCCTCATGGGATGCCCTCTGGTGACCCCTGCCTCCCTCAGCTGGAAAATCCAATCAAGGCTTTCCCTATTTATCCCCTTCAGGTACTTAAAGAACTCAATCATATCCCATTTGTCCCTCCTCTCCTCCAGAGAGTACAAATTGAGTTCTCCAAGTCTCTCTCATAGGACTTTTCCCCCAATCCCTGTATCATCCTGGTCACCTTCCTCTGGACCCTTCCGAGGACTGCAATGTCCTTTTTCAAGAGCGGTTGCTAAAATTGCACAAAGTATTCAAGGTGCGGTCTATCCAGGCAGTTATACAGAGGGAGAATCACCTCCTGCTTCCTGGAAGTTATCCCTCTGGCAGTGCACCCCAGCATTTTATTTGCTTTGGCCACAGTCCTCCTGCACTGTTCAGAGTTATTCATTTTGGCATCAACTACCACCCCAAGGTCCTTCTCCCCATCTGAAACCTGCAGTTTCTCCCTTCCAAGAAAGTAACTCTGAACTGTGTTCCTAAGCCCTAAGTGGAGAACCCTACGTTTCCTAGCGTTAAACTTCAGTCCCCAGGTGCGAGACCACCCCTCAAGAGTCTCTAAATCCCCTTAAAGGGCTCTTCTACCCTCCTCCCCCTCCACCACCAGCTTTGAGTCATCGGCAAAGAGGCTCATCTCACTCCTGATAACACTTCTAATGTCTGAAATGTAAGCGTTAAACAGGAGTGGTCCCCCACTAATGACCCTCTCAGGAGAGACCACACCACCACCACCCTCTGAAACCGCCCAGTTAGCCAGTTTCTTATCCACCTAACCAACTTCTCCCCAACCCCCATTTCCCCCAGCTTATCCAGCAGCCCGGGATGTGGCACGAAATCAAATGCCTTGCTGAAGTCTAGAAAGAGGACATCCACCAGCCTGCCCTGGTCAAGCCCCTTTGACACCCAATCACAGAATTCCACATGGTTAGTCTGACATGATCTGCCATGTACAAAGGCATGTAGGTGATCATCCAAGTCACCCTTTGCCTCCAGAGACATCTCCAGCCTCTCTTTCAATATGAACTCCATCATTTTACCCACCACTGACGTCAGGCTGACAGGCCTGTAGTTACCCGACTCCTCATGTGGCCAACCTTTGTGGATGGGCACGATGTAAGCCATCCTCCAATCCTGAGGCACCCACCCTGTCCGAAGTGAGGAGTTAAAAAGGTCTGCCAGGGGTACAGCCAGGACATCCGCCATTTCCTTTTGCACCCTAGGATGAAGGCCGTCTGGACCTGGTGCCTTACCAGTTTTCAGGGCCTTGAGGGCTTCCCACACCATACCAAAAGGAATTCCATCATCCGTGACCTCCCCCCCCGGCTTCGAATCCGACCCACCTCCCCCCGTAAGGTGTTGCCTCACCATCCTCTTTAATGTAGACTGAGGCAAAGTAATCGTTAAGTACCTCAGCCTGCTCCCTGGCCTCCTCAGCCCACCCACTCCCTGACCTCAGTCTGCTAATCTTCCCCTTCACTTTCCTCCTTTCCCTGGTATATCTAAAGTACCTTTATCACCTCCCCTGATCCCGTGCCAATTTCTGTTCCACCCTCACCTTTGCCGATCTCACCACCCTGGTTACCTTTTGGATGTGTTATCATACTCCCCCAATCCATAACACCAGTTCACTTGTTTTGTCTTTAAGCAGCCCTCTTCTCCCTCACCACTTTCTGGACCTCCCTGGTCCACCAGCATGGCTTTCTGGCTCTATCAGACTTGCATCTGACCTTTGTGCAGGCCTTAGTAGCTTCCAGGAGCCCTCTTTTAATAACTTCCCACTTGCTGCTTGTGTCTATATCTGGTTTGATCTTCTCTAAATGTCCCCTGAGGATTCCCTCCATACCCTTGAAGTCCACGCCCCAGAAGTCTATTACCACTGTTTTAGTGTGATTATCTCCTCTCCCAGGTCCAAGGAAAACCAGACCGTGGCAGGATCACTCCCTGCCAGAGGGGCTGTTACCTCTAGGTTCCTGACCAGATTGCAGTCCGACAGGACCGCATATCCAGGATACGACCATCCTTTGTCGGGTCATCCACCGGTTGGACAGGAATGCATCCAGGAAGATGTCCAGCAGGCATTGCTTCCTGGTCAGTGAGGATGCCACAGTTCCCCAATCCATCCCTGCTAAGTTAAGGTCACCCAGCACCACCGTTCTACCCTCCCCCTGACCACAGTGCTCCCTGAGATTCTCCATCAGACCTTCCTCCAGATCATCTGCCAGCATGGGTGGCCTATAAACCACTCCAACTTCACCTATTTACCCCAAGGTGCTTGCAAGGTAACCCATAATGCCTCTACGTGCCCCTCTGCTCCCTCCAACCTGCATATATCTATGCCATTTCTAATGATGAGTGCTACCCCACCTCCCCTGCCCACAACTCTGTCCTTCCTGAACACGGTGTACCCCACTAGGTTTAGGTCCCAATCATGCCGAGGTGAGGCCCAAGTTTCAGTGACTGCCACCACATCCAGCTCCCCGTCAGTTAGCAATGCCTGAAGTTTTGGGATCTTGTTGCCCATGCTCCTGGTGTTCATCATGACCACCCTCCATCACCGCCTCTTGCCCTCTCCCATCCCCCCAGCTTATGAACCCCCAGTAGTCTGACTGCTTCCACACACTTTCACACAGATGGGCGCCCCCTGTTGGGCACCCCGGTGCCTACCTCTGGGGGGAGAGGGGGAGAGAGCGAGCATCGGGCTCAAGCCCTGATACCCCCCCATAAGTTTAAACCCCACCTCAACTTGTGTGATTCCAGACTTTCAGAAAGCCGAAACCAGACCCTTGGTCAAGGGGTGGTCTGAGTACCTGGAGTGAGAACCGGTAGGGAGCGCATATGTGTAGAGCATACAGGCTGACGGTGCCAAACCTACAGGGTTGGTCCCAAATGATCTCAGCAATGGAAAAGGCAACCCCTGGCAATTCACTCCTGTTAAGAATATATCTAAAAGGGTATTTAGCCCTTTTCTGCACAGGGTCCAAGGGGACAGACATGTACTCCAACATGGGCTGGAGTACAGCCCTAAATTACACCAGCCCATAGTCGATGATCAGCTCCTTGACTGACTTGCAGTCAAAGGTATGTGTCCTCTATGACTGCAAGGAAGAACCATCTGAGTCATCCAAGGACTAGTCAACAACTGCCCTTGACCGTTTGCTGCTGTGAACCACTCGAGAGTCATCTGACTGGGTGATTTCCATTGACAGCTGGCCTGGCAAACCAGTGTCACACCAAGGAAGTCTTTGGTTGGGTTCCCTTCAAAGGCTGTGGTGGAGGTGGCTCCACCAGCTTATGAACCATACCGAAACTACTGAGGTTGTGCCCTGAAGATTCCCCCTGTGAGGTGACCGGGACCGTGGAACTCCAAAAGGATGGTAGCTACCCTCCAAAGACCAGGGCCCTCTCGAGGAGACAGAGAAGGATGGGGGTCCATGCTATGACTCCTTCCCAAACCCATGTGGGTCCCAGAAAAGGGGTCGCCACATCGAACCCCAACCCCTCTACCTCTCGGAGTCTGAAAGAGCCCTCCTCCTTGCACAGACCAGCCTAGGCAGCTGACAGCCCTGGTCAGTCCCTGAAGGGACCATCCAGGGAGTAGCACCCTCCCCTCCTGTGGGTGCTCCCAGTCCAAAAGTGGTGCCTCCCACCTGTCCCCCGGGGAGACAAACTGGTCCTCCTGCACCTCGGAAGGGGCTTCTGCAATAGCAAGGCTACTAGGAGCAGAGGCCCCCTCCTCTAAAGTCTGTATAAAACTGAGAGGGGACCCGGAGGAAAGGGCGAGAGATCGCGGCTTCTCCTGAGTGCGCGCCCATCCCCGGAAAGTCAGTGGAGCTTGTCCAACTTTCCACGCGCATTGCTCGATGACACGATGGTTCATGGAGAAGCAGGCATCACATGAATCCATGTCGTGAAGTGGGCCAAGACACATGAGACAACGGAGTACTTGCGGCCGCATGCGCACTGTCGCATAAGGGGCGCCCCGTCTTCAACGATTTCTTGCCCCCTGACCGAGACATGCTCCATGGCAAAACAAGCTAAACAAAAGACTTGATGTCACTGACAGAGAAAGGAACAGTCTTACCACAGCGGCGTCGAGTGGTGGCGAAAACAGAACTGGCAGGAAGAATTACATGGCGTCGAAGAATCTTTTGGCATTGACACGGTAGTAGAAACACTAGGCCTCTTGATAGTAGCTCCTCACGAGGTGCGACCTCTATGGCAGGAGACGAAGAACTGGTGGGAGGGCTGAGTCGACACCTAAGAGCCAAACCGAGAGTGCCACATAGTGAGTCAGCCTCGGCGGCGCGGCGATGCGTCGACTCACGCCCCATTCAAAAAAAAGCTCCTGCAGGGTCGTACCCTGGGCCACATACCCACAGGTGATGAATGGTGAAGATTGACACAGATAAGATCTTATCTGCCCTGCGGGACATGGCAGGGACCATATCAGGTCTGCACCAGGCGGCAGAAGTGGCATTCCTCAGGGTTGGGTGGATAGGAGGAATGACCTGAGGAGGAGATTTTCGGATTTGCAGAAGGTACACCAACTTATGTCTGGTGGCATCTACTTTCTCAGTATGGAAGCCCATGGTTGTGGACAACAGCTTCAGAACATTAAAGAAAGCAGGGTTCTCTGGAGGTGGCCTGGGAGTATGCTTGACAGAGTCCTCACTCACCAAAGAGGCAGTGTACCTGTCAGAGGAAAAAGGTTCCTCTTCTTCCTCAGCAGGACGAGGTCAGGGTGGTATTACTTGAGGTCTGACAAATGAGGGATTGAGGACAGCCCATGGGGAACTGCCCAAGGAGGCCAAAGTGGCGTAGATGACGGGACAGTCGACAGCGCAGGGGACTAAGGCCTATAAGCACCCAACTGATGGTCCAGAACTGTAATAAACTTGGCCAGAATATCAGAGGTTGATGATAGTAGACTGCTATATCAACAAAGGAGGGGTTGTCGGCACAGGGCACATCGACCTGTCTGTCGGGGCTTGGCAGCCCAAAGAGTCAGACAGCCGTGGGCCTGGAGAAGTATCAGGCCATGATGGAGGAGCTGTCATTGACGAACCAGGCGCAGATGACAGGGTGCCCTGAGAGGCAGGCAGTGCTGTCATTATGGGTTTGGTAGGAACAGAGACCTGGACAGCTACAGGCGTCTGTACAGCCGCAGGTGACTGAGTACCCCCAGAAGAGGAGGCTGTTGGACAGCGAGAGCACTGCTGGGGGGGGGGAGCGATCCCAATCTTGGTCCTTCTTGTGACTTTTCCCTCAGCACTTATCTTGGGCCTCTCTGCATGGAGCTCAATGAACCCGTTGGCGACTTGGAAGGTCCCCCACGGACCCTTGCCCAGAACTGGTTACCTGTTGTTCCATCAGGAATTTATTTTTAGCCTTTTTTCGTCACCTGAGGGTGGTTTGATTAAATTTGCAGCAGAGCTCACAGTCCAAGACATTGTGGTCAGGCCCAAGACACCAGACATAGAGAATATGGTTGTCTGAACAGGCAGTCTTCTTTCCACAGCAGCGACAGAAGAGAGAAAGTGGAAGGCTTAACTCTCGACATAAACAAGGTAAAGGAATCTCTTATAAAAAAAAAAAAGATTCTGAAAACTAAGTAAAATAAAAGTCGTAGACGCAAAGAAAAAATTACTCACCTTAGTAATTATGTTTCTTCTATTGGAGCCTTGCTGTATTCTGACTAATGCAGTTAGCCCCAGCCTCTAAACTGCCCCGGAGAACAAAGGGTTAAACTTTCTATGCAGAGCATAGAATGCTGAGCTCAAGCTTGGTTGATGTCTCTGTCTGTTTCCCTTTGAAATCTAACTGTCAGATTCTTACGAGCAAAAACTCACTAGCTATCCTATGTGGAAATTGTAAAATTTTTACTAGCCAACTGGCAACAAAAAGTTTTGGATTCCCAAAGGACGACTCAAGTCAGGAAACACAAAACCAATTCAAATAAAAACAACAACAAAATAAACACCCAAACAAAAAAGCAGAGGGTGTAAAGGAGCACCCCTGAGGTGCAACACTGCGCCTGCCCACCACTTCCCAAAAACTAGGTTCTGAGAGGGGAGGCGGGGGGGGTCAGAATACAGCAAGACTCCAATAGAATAAACATAATTACCAAGGTGAGTAATTTTTTCTTCAAACATGAAGTCTTGCTGTATTCTGACTAATGCAGACTACCAAGCAGTGCCTCCATGGAGGAGGGACAGAACCTACTTTGGGAATAGGCTCTGAAGTATTGCTGTGCCAAACTGAGCATCATTCCTAGCCTGGATACCCAGAGAGTAATGCTGGTAAAGGTATGGACTATTTTCCAGGTGGCTGCTTGACAAATTTCTAAGAGAGGAATATCCCTGGCAGCAGCTGTACCTCTTGTAGAGTGAGCCCTCAGGCCTGAGGGTGGAATCTTTCCTAGTTTCTCATAGCAGAATTGTATACAAGACACAATCCACCTGGCAATGGTTCTCTTGGTGGAAGGTTTGCCCTTTCCCACTTCTCCATAAGTGAGGAACAACTGGAGGAACTCAAACCTGTGACCCTTGGTACGCTCTATGTAGTAGCTAAGGGCTCTTTTAACATCTAAACTGTGTAGCCTCCTCTTTCCTGAGGAAAAATGATCAGTGAAGAAAACAGGAAGATACACAGACTGATTCAAGTGGAAATCTGAAACCACTTTGGGCAAGAACCTTCTATTGGTTCTAAGGACCACTTTATCCCTGTGAAAGGAGATAAAATCGGGTTCCACCGACAGGGCTTGCAATTCACTGTTTCGTCTGTCAGAGGTAATGGCTACCAAAAACAGTTTTCCAAGTCAAGTACTTAAGCTCTGCTGAGGACATAGGCTCAAAAGGAGGTTGCATAAATTGAGCAATGCAAACATTTAAATCCCAGGCAGGGGCAGGGTCTCTAAAGGGAGGATTGGTATGAAGCAATCCTTTAAAAAATTTACAGAATACAGGGTGAGATGATACTGAGGAAGACTTCCCCACTGACAGAAAAGCAGAAACAGCTGACAAGTGTATCTTGAGAGTAGCTGGTTTGAGGCCTAGGCCATTAAGATGGACCACATAATCCAGAACTGTAGGCAATTCAGCAGTGTCTGGAGAAATATGCTTCTTTGAACACCAAATGCTGAATCTCTTCCATTTGGAGTTAAGTCTTTCTGGTGGAGGGCTTTCAAGAAGCTTTGAGAATATCCAGAACCCCCTGAGACAGATGCAAATCTGCAAACACTAACTCCTCAAGAGCCACGCCTTGAGATTGAGAGACTGAAGATTGGGTACCAAATCCTCTCCTGAGAGGAGGTTAACAGGTTGTAATTCCTAGGGAGAGACAGGGGAAGATGGACTACTAGGGACAGCAACAGGGGGTACCAGGGCTGTCTGGCCCAGTCTGAAGCAATTAGAATCACTTTGCAAGGTTGTGACCTTATCTTGACTAAACATTTGAACAGAAGAGGGAAGGGAGGGAAGGCATACAGAAATTTCCCTTCCCAGTTCAGAATCAGAGCATCCAGGGGGACTGAGCTCAAGACTGGGGGTCTGCAACAAAAGAGAGGAAGTTGGTGATTGTCTGGGGCTGCAAAAAGATCCATCTTTGGAGTGCCCCACCTTGAAAAAATCACCTTCAATACCAGAGGGTCCTGGGACCATTCGTGATGGCCCTGTGAGATCCTGCTCAGTGCATCTGCTAGCACATTGTCCTTCCCTGGAAGGTGAACTGCTATCAGAGAGGTCTGCAGGGAATAAGCCAGGGACCACAACTTCATGGCTTCTATGCACAAGGCCGTAGACCGAGTGCCTCCCTGCTTGTTGATGTACCACATGGTGGTGGTGTTGTCTGTTCTGACCTGAACCACCTTGTTCTGTACTGACTGAGAGAAAGCTTGCAGGGCCAGAAAAACTGTCCTGAGTTCTAGGAGATTGATATGGAGAAGGGATTCCTGAGGGGACCACAATCCCTGGGCAGTGAGGGCCCCCAGATGGGCTCCCCAGTCCAGAAGGGAAGCATCCATGGTAAGGACCACTGAATGAAACTGAGTGGCAAATGGGACCCCTTGCCTTAACTTGTCCTGATCCTGCCACCATTGAAGGACTTGGATCAAGGTCAGAGTCACCGGGATCAGTTTGGTAAGGGAATCCTTCCTCTGAGACCAAAAAGCCTTTAGATGGAACTGAATGTCCCTCATCTGAAATCTTGCCCCTTGGACCACTGCCATAGAAGCTACCATGTGGCCCAAGAGCTGGAGGAAATTCCTTGCTGGTCGAGATACCTGAAGGCTGAAGGAAGAGGCTAGTTCTGTAAGAACCCTTGCCCTTTCCAGGGGAAGAAAGGCTTTTGCTTTGACCATATCCAGCTCTGCCCCTATAAAGGTAAGAAGCTGGACTGGCTCGAGAACTGCCTTGGGAAGGGTGAGAAGAAATCCTAGAGAAGTGAGCACTTGCTGGGTCACTTGCAGGTCTGACTTGACTTGGGTCTGGAGACTGGGCCACTATTAGCCAGTCGTCCAGATATGGAAAAGTGGAAATCTTTTGCCTCCTTTGAAAGGCAACTACTACTGCCAGGCACTTAGTGAAGACCCTTGGGGCTGAAGTTATGCCAAAGGGCATTGCTCTGAACTGATAGTGGCCTGAGGGCAACTCGGACCTGAGGTACTTTCCGTGGAAGCACCTGATGGGAATGTGAAAACAGGCATCTTTGAGGTCCAGGGAGGCTAGCTAGTCCCCTGGCCTTATAGAGGGAAGGATTATTCTCAGAGTTACCATCTTGAACTTTGGTTTTAAAAGATGTTTGTTTAGGTATCTTAGGTCTAGGATGGGTCGCCACTCCACTGTCTTTTTTGGGTAAGGAAGTACCTGGAGTACAGACCTTTACCCCAGTGTAGGGTAGGGTAGGTACTATCTCTATGGCTCTTAAAGCCAGCAGAGATGAAACCTCTGCCTCTAGGGCAAGGGTTTTTGAGAGACCTACAGGTGGAAAAGATCTGGCTCTCATCTTCGGAAACTTTTTGAAGCTGAGAACCAGTCCCTGGCTTACTACTTCTAGGACCCACCTGTCTGATGTAATAGACATCCAGTCCTGGACGAAGTAAGTCAGCCTGCCCCCTACTGGAATAGGAGAGTCGACCCGGGCAGGCCCATCAGGGTGTCTGCTTGGCAGGGGCCTTAGGCTGAGGAGTGGATGCAGCCCTGCTCATCCCCCTTCTGCTTCTCCCTCTGAAGAACCCCCTCTGTGAAAAGGGAGAAGAGGCCTGTGCTTGCTAAAAAGGCCTATGAAAAGGCCTGCCCCTAGACTGCTGCCTTTGAGGAGTTGCCTGCCTCTCTTTGGCCTGAACACTCCTGTAAGCGATCCTGTACTCATCCATTTGCTTCATGTAATTCTCTGTCTGCTCCCCAAACAGAGAATTACCCACTACAGGACAATCCATGGCCTTAGCCTGGGTGTCCTGTGAGAGGCTAGTACATCTGAGCCAAGCCATTCTCCGAAGAGCCACAGATGTAGCCATGACTCTTGAGGACACATCGTTGGAGTCCACAGCAGCACGAAACTGAACTTTTGATGCCTCAATCCCATCTGCAGCCACCTCCTCCAGCTTCTTGGCTAGCTGGGGGGAGGTCTGTTTAGCCAATGCCAGTACAGTGTCCCACCTGGACTTCCGGTACCTGGCTGTATAGGCCATATAATTCGCCTGCCTGAGCCCCAAGGAAGATGCCATGTACTGTTTTTTTGCCATGGCATCAATCTTCCTGGAGTCTTTGTCTGGGGGGGTGCGAAGCCAAGGGAATGTTTGCCTTATCACAGGCAGCAGCCTGCACAACCCCAACATGGCTGCATTGCTGATATAAAAACTCTATCTGAGCCTGTAAGTGTATACCTCTTGTCCATTCTTGGGTTTCTCAGACATGGCCAACCTAACCAACTTACCCTTTTTTTGGCAACTGCCAGGCAAGACTTCCTTATCGGTTCCTAACTGTGTCATGGGTCCTGGAAAAAAATGTACCAAACATGTTTTTTTTAGAACTGATAAGGACCAGTAACCACACACTAAAGTAAGATACAAGAATCAACAAGTGATCGGTTCTGCCAAACCGATCCACACTTTTACAAGTTCCACTCAGAAAAACAGTACAAAACCTATCTAGTACTCACGGTACCACAGACAAAGACCGAACCAACTATGCAGAAATAAATTTCAGTTAAAAACCGACCGTAAACCGACACTTCAACCAACTTTCGAACCAAGCTGCAGGAGAAATCTCTGGAGCGACTGTTCAGTGAGGCGGAGTAAAGAATCTGACTGTTAGATTTCAAAAGGAAACAGACAGAGACATCAATCAAGCTTGAGCTCAGCATTCTATGCTCTGCATAGAAAGTTTAACCCTTTGTTCTCCGGGGCAGTGTAAAGGCTGGGGCTAACTGCATTAGTCAGAAAACAGCAAGACTTCATGTTGTTTGAAACTGCGTTGACGCTTCCATGGAAACCTATGCGAACAGAGTTGACAGTGGGAAAGAACCGAGGAGGAAGCGGGGCCACCCCAGTGGTACTGCTGAAAATCTTCCATGTGGATCCTGCTTCACTGATGGTGAAGTTCCACATGTGTGACCGGATGACTGAGATAACCCCAGATGAAGATCTTGAGCTTCCTCATGAATGTGTTCATATCATGCAAGTCCTGTATGGGGCACCAGTTCCCTCCCCCATCCATTTTCAAACCAGGAGGTACCTGGACACATATCCCTTAGTGGCCAGGGCCATTTGGGGTATGAGCTATTGCCCCATGCTCTAGGAGCTGAGCTGCACCAGTTCTTAGTGAGGATGTGTCCTCTGGCACTTTGGAATCCTGAAGAACTTGGAGATGGTAAGGTGGGAGAGCCTCGAAGGCCAGAGGCAACCCCTTACCCACCACTTCTAGGACACACCTGTCCGAGGTAATGGCAGACCACTGTGAAAAGAAGTGGTGCAACTGACCCCCGATCAAGAGCTGGAACCAGGACAGGTACCCCACAACCCATGACTTAGCAGCCTTGTGGGGGGGGGCTTGGGTAGATGGAGACCTGGAGGCACCCTCCACCTTGGTGCCCTCTTACCCAACTTTGGGTTTCAACAACAGCACTGTTACTGCCCCTGCAGGGGCTCCTATTTAAGCTGCTGTGGCTGAAAGGACAAACTTAAAGGCCTGTTTCTTAGGCTTAGGAGGTTTCAGGTCCTTCTGGAAGGAAGCCACAGAATCCAGAGTAACAATGAACTCCTCAATGCGAGTGAGATGTCCTTCCATCTCAGGGCTAAAGAGACCAGTGCCCAGGAATGGGACATTGGTCAGCTTGTGTGGACTGTCCACAGTAAAAGCAGACAAGCTCTGTCAGGTCTTATGATGCATAGCAACAGCCATAGCCATGGCATGGCATGGGCACACTAGTCATCCATGTCCAAGGACTTCTGCAGCTGGTGTTCAGCCAGCGACTGCACCTGGTCATGAGCAACTGGGCTGTCTTCTGTTCATCAGCTGGAAGCAGGGAGAGGAGAAGCCCAATGATCACAAATAGGGAACGACCAAAATTTGCCATCATCACCTAATAGCTTGGCCACATATAACATTTTGGCCACGTAGGCATGTTTCTGGACTCCTTATCAGGAGGTTTGTCCATGTGTCTCTGCCTGTCGACTTGCAGTAGTCTGAGTCTGAGATCAAGCCCTCCATAGTGGAGTGCTTAGAAAAAACAAAACATGAAAAGGTGCTTGCAGGAATATACTTGCAGGCCATCTGGGTATGGGGCACTGGGCAGGATGCGGCCAAAGCTCCAGGGCTGATCCCAATACAGCATTAGCCAAAGGGAAGGCAACCCCCAGGGACTCATCCCTAGCCAGGATGTTGGTGAATGGTATTTAGTCCGATTCTGCACTGGCTCCTAGGGCACATGTATGGACTCTGACATAAGCTAGAGCAATGCCCCGAAGGATGTAGGCCCTGCTGTTGCAGATAGATCCTCCAAGGATTCCGGGTCCAACTGCTGAGCCCTGATCAAGGCTATCAATGACTTTGTCCAAAGAATCTTTAAAGATGACCCCAGATTGTTTGCCACATTGGACCACCAGAGTATCTTTGTCCTGGGTGATATCCAAAGACAGCTGGCCTGGCAAGCTGGACTCGGGGCATCACCTCCTTGGTCAGAGCCCCAAACCATGGTGGTGAAGCACATGCTGTGGTTTGTAGAGTATGATGGATTGGGACAAAACTGTCCCGAGGGAAAGTGACTGCTGGCCAGGGGGCAGAGCCCTACCCCTCTCTGCAATGGACCATTGCTGCCAGAGGAGCTCCTCATATCATCCACACATTAAGTCATCAATGCCTCTCCTCTCCTGAAAAAGAGAAGGTCGAGGAATGTTAACGGTGACAACTGCTGGCTAAACAGGACTGAGCGGCACCTCAACTTCGATCGTTGGCTCTAGAGTCGATGAGTGATCTCTGGAGGGACTGTATAGACCACCTGCTTGGTCACTGAGACTAAATTTGAACTAGGAGACACAATTACTGGTGGAGACAGCTCCCGTGGCAACTCGGCAGGGGGTTCTGACTGGTCATCCCCTCCTGGGTGAGGACAGAAAGCACCAGGATCTGGGAGACTGACTCCTCATCGATCTCCAACAAGTGGTAGACTAGTTTGAGAAAAGTCTCGGCCACTTGATTGATCGGAGTTGAGGCTGACATGCTTGACGGGGTTACCATGGAGCCTTAAACCTGTTCCCTTGACCCAAGGAAGCTTGACCAGCATTGAGCAGTTGGTGGTGTCAAAGGAGTGGGAACGGTGTGATCATTCCCAGTCACATGACATGCAGCGATGCTGCTTCTTGCTGAGTTGGGAAGGACTCTCCCTGAAGGTCTGGAGGGCAATGCACATTTCTCTGAGATCATCTGAGAAGGACCCTCCGATGCTGGCCCCAACAAGGAACAGCGCCAACACCAATGAGGTCCCCACCACAACCGCCGCCACTGCTTCTTTCCTCACCACAAGTTGTGCAGCTAATCCAGCAGCCACTGAGGCCAGTGACCTACCTATAGCCAGTCTGACATTTCATTCCTCAATGGACACTGGTAGCATGGCCTGGCACTTGGTGCAATTAATCCGCTAAGCTGTAGACACACGTTGTGTGGATCCTTGGCCAGCATGCAAATAGTCCAAAATTTGAAGCCCTGCTTCTGCCTTTCCATCACAATCAGTCAATGGAGCGAAGTCAGAAAGGAAGATGCAGGAGCAACTTTGAAATCTAAACAAACTTTTATTCACTCGAAATCTGCCAAAGAAAGCGCTTATAAACGCTAATTCCTTCTATGCATGCAGAGCTGCAAATAAGAAGACCTGTCCCTTCCAGCAGAAGAAAAGATCTGATGTTACAGGGAAGAGCCAGAGGATATACAACCCCGTGGTAGGAAGAGCTTAGCTTGAAGACATTCTGATGACTCAGCTGTCTCTAGGAAGAACCGCCTATGTTTCAATAGTGAACTGAATCCATGTCTTTAGAACTAATCATATACAAGTCTGACAGCTGGCAACATGGCGGCCAAATTAAACAAGAGGCATATGTCAGTTTGCCTGTAACATCCAATTTCTTTTACTGTTTGTCAGGAGGTACAAAGTTCATGTGTGGGATGGGGGGAGTAGCTTCCAAGGATCTATCATGAGCTTTCATAATGGCCACTAAGTCAGTTTCAGGTTGAGTGGCAAAGATAGCTTTTGATGTATGGCCAGGACACAGTTATCCACCTTGCGAGGGACAGCCCATAAAAGCAATGAGTCTGTGCAAAGCTGTCATTGTGGCATCTTCCAATGCAGAGTTAATGGGAGGAAAAATTACAGATGGCAAGGTAGGAACCTCCAAGAATTTTTTTTAGTCAAAGCTTATAGGCTACTCCATATTACTTTCCACAATGTCTAGGTCAGCATTGTATTCCTCTTCTTTCTCTGGGTAAGGAAGAGAGATACTAGGATCCACATGGTGTCTAGGCATCGATTGAGATATGGTTACTGGCAGCAGGCAGTGAAATAATTCAGACCCTGTTGCTAGTACCATGGCCTGTGCTTTGATGACACAGCTGACAGGACAGTTCTGGTTGTCAATGGCTGTACAGTGCGGTTTTGGGAGAGCCAGAGCCAGTTCCTACCTTTTTGTCTTAATGACAGTCTGTAAGTTTTAGAACTGGAGGTAGCTGACGGGACATTAAACTTACTTTCTCAACTGGAATTCAGTGGCAACTGGGATGCAGAGAGAGCTATCTTTAGAGTGTTTGCAACAGTGACAGTCTGATGACAAAGCCTTTTGAGTCTACTGTGTCCCTGGAAGGTGACAGCCTGATAAGACTAGCAAGGCTCCCCATGAACCGAACCTAAATAATGAGATGGCTACACCACTGTAGACGTCTGTGTTGGCCGATGAAAGTTTTCCATTTTCTGTGGAAAACTCTCCAAAGATTTTCTGTGCTGTCTCCTTATGGCCAGGCTAAAGCCCTAGCAAATGGTGCTGTTCTTCATGTCATACAAGAGACCCAGAAAATGTGCACAGTGTGTTGTCTGTTAAGAGATCATCACATCACACCAACAGAGATGAAAAAAGTGTTTGAGGCATCTTCACAAGACTCCAGGACAGCATGCAAAAACATAAACAAGTCAAAAGAAATAGCAGTTACCCAAGAACTTGCCGTAACAATAGATCTTCGAGAGAGGTTCCTGCAGTAGGTCTTCACAGATTGGACTGTGCCCCCGGCATCAGGACCGCATGGCAAACTCCTAGCTAGCAATACATAACGGGGGTCCACCCCGGTGTCACATGATGGGACGTCAGCATGACAGTATATAGGGGTGGTCCCCATGCCCGCTCTCTAATTCTCCCGCCGGGAGATCCTGGTAAGGATGATAGGAGAAAGAAGCATAACTCAGTCCCGGAACTGCTGGTAGTAGCCCTGAAAAGGGATAGGAAAAACAGGAGCTGGGGGAAGGCGGAAGGGAAAATGTGACCTACTGCAGGAACCTCGCTCCAAGATCTACTGTTATGGTAAGTTCTTGCGTAACTGCTATATCTTACTTCGAGAGGGTTCCTGCAGTAGATCTTCACAGATAGGACTGAATGCCAAACAGTCAAGAAAAGCAAGTCGGAGACTAAAGTCCGGGAGGTGGAATGTCTACTCACTAGAGAGCCTGTAAAGATAAAAGGTCTTACAGGACAGCAAGTCCAAAACCAGCTCTACACCTAGACGCAATGTCCAGACTGTAATGCTTGGTGAAAGTATAGACTGAAGACCAAGTAGTCGCAGCACAAATATTCGAAGTGGACATGTTCCTCAAGAAGGCCATGGAAGCAGCCATGCCATGGGTCAGGTGACCTTTAACTTCTCCCGGAAGTGGTTTCTTGTACTTCTGACAGATGAATGAGATGCAATTAGCCAACCATTTGGTCAGGCCCTGTTTAGAGATGGCTGCACCCTTACATCTGGGTGCGAAAGCCACAAACAACTGGTCAGATTTGCGCACCTCCTTGGTCTGAGAGAGGTAGTATCTCATTATCCTGTGCAAAAGGTATTCCCCCCTGATGGAATACTCTGGGATAATAAACCTGCAGTTGAACATCTTGGTTCAGCGTAAATTCTGAAACCACTTTCGGCAGAAAGGATGGATTAGTCCACAGAGTCACCCGGTCTCTGAAAAATTAAATATTGTTCTCTGCGCATGAGGGCCTGAAGCTCTGAAATTCTTCAAGCTGAGGTAATGATGACTTTTTGCTTTCCAGGACAAATAGCGCATGTCGCAACTTGCTGTCGGCACAAAAGGGGGCAAAGTAAGTTTCTCCAAAATAAAACTGAAGTCCCGGGGGGAACCTGACTACAGACTGGAGGTTTTAAGTTGTGGATCCCTTTGAGGAAGGTTTTTGAGACCTCCAACTGCACTAGGGTTTTGCCATTTACTGGAAGGTGGTAGGCGGAAACCACTAAAAGATGGACCTTCAGGGAAGAGTAACTGAGGCCCGAATCAGACAGGTGCAAGAGGTACTCAAGGACCTGGGGTGCCGAGCATCTCTTCCACTTCATAGCATACATAGGCATAGTGGATGGTTTTCTGGCCTCCACTAGGACCTGGGTGACTCGCCAAAAAGCACCATGCCCAGGAACGAGCACGCAAAAGTTGGGCGGTTTTGCATTAGATGGGGAGACAAACAGGTCTATTTCTGGCTGACCCCACCGATCAAAAGAGATCTTCCACTACCTCCTGCTTTAGTTCCCACTCGTGTGCCTCAGCGACGGTGTGGCTGAGACTGTCTTCCAGGACATTGTGAACTCCCGGGACATGGACTGCTGTCAGAGACAGACCATGCTGGACTGCCCAGTACCACACCCGCATCGCCTCCCTGCAGAGGGTGTATGATTGGATGCCTCACTGTTTATGTACCAGGCCATGGCAGTGTTGTCGGTCTGTTTTAGGAGTGTTCCCAGTTGTAAGAGGGGCTGAAACTCCTGGAGAGCGTAGATTACTGTTCATATCTCTAAGACGTTTATGTGCAAGTGTTGTGACCATCTCCCTCGAGCTCAGTGGTCTCCCAAATGGGATCCCCAACCTTGGCCCGAGGTGTCTGTTGTGAGGGTCATGGAAGGAGACGGGGGATGAACCCCCCCCCCCCAGAGGTTTGACAACTCCTGCCACCAGAGAAGATCCATCTTCATACTGCTGGAGACCAGGACCCTGTTGTCCATGTCGTCCAAGCATTGGTCCCACTGGACTCTGAGGGTCCATTGGGTCACCCTCATATGCAGTCTGGCCAACGGAACTGTGGGGAAGGCAGCCACCATTAGACCCAACAGTCGGAGGACGGTGCGTGCTGTGGTCCAACAAGAGTTGGACACAGACAAAGCTTGTTGAATCAAGAGTATCTGCCCTGTCTGAAGTTAAGAAGGCCCTGCCCTGGACCGTAACAAGCACTGATCCAATGAACTGGAGACACCGAGAAGGTGAGAGTTGAGACTTGGGATAGTTCACAGTGATTCCAAGCCAGATAAAGAGGTCCAGGGTAGTGGAAAGTGCCTCCATCAGATTGTCCTTAGATGGGGCAGACAACAGCCAGTCATCCAGGTATGGGAACATGTAAATCACCTTGCGGCACAAGGCCATAGTGGCCACCACCAGGCACTTTGTAAAAACCCAGGGTGCCAAAGAGAGGCCAAAAGGAAGGGCCTTGAATGGATAGTGGTTCTCCTGAAAGCTGAACCGAAGGACATGGCGATGGGCCTGGAGAAAGGGATGTGCAGTTAAGCATCCTGCATGTCCAGCGAGCACAGCCATTGATTGTGTTGGAGCAGGGGTAAGAGTCCTTGGAGGGTAAGCATGCGGAACCTCTTGAATTCCACAAAGAGGTTGAGCAGGCTGAGGTCTAGAATGGGTCTCAGATTGCCCATCTTTTTGGGTACCAGGAAGAAATGGGAGCAATACTGTATCCCCTTCCTGTCTGCCCGAGAGGAACCGGCTCTATGGCGGATTTGTCTACTACAGCCTGGATTTCCTGCTGAATGAGTAGCAGATGACCAGATGGGTAGTGAGACCTGCCCAGAGGACTGTCTGGGGGTGTGTCCAGGAACTCGATTGCGTGTCCTCTTGCGATGAGTTGAAGGACCCAAGCATCAGCAGTTATCACCTCCCACCCATCTAGGTGGAGGACGAACCTTCCCCCCACCTACTCCTCTGAGAAGGTGGGAGGAGGGGGAGGGGGTCGCTTTGCATCAGGAGGCAGAGGGGAGTGCCACTTTACTGACTCCAGTGGCCTTCTGGACTTTTGCCCGAGGGGGCTGGGCACCAGAACCAGTGATGCGGCACTTACCCTGGCGTCTGTTCTCTTTTGTGGGTGATGAAAAGACTGCTTGGGTTTTTGGCCTGAGCGATACATGCAGCAGACATCCCACAGGGATTTGCCACTCTCCTGTAGCTCTGTTATAATACCTTTTGTGTCGCTGCCAAGCAGGAAGGAACCCCTGAAGGGGTTATCCAGCAGAGTGGGTTGAACGTCTTGCGCAAGTCCCACATGACGGAGCCATGCCAGACATCTCAAGCAAACTCCTGAAGCGGTGCATCTGACCACCAAGTCCACTGAGTCATAGGTGGCGCACAAAGCGTGGCAGCAAGAAGACTTGTCCAGTCTCACCTTGTCCAACAGCTTATTCCTGAGTTCCTCATCCGGGACAGACTGAAGCTCTTTCTCATCTAAGTTGGTTAGAGACAACTTCTGGAAAGAGATCATGTGGGCCACACAATTAAGAGACTGGATAGCGAAGGTGGAGGAAGCATAGACCTTGCAGCCGTAGTGGTCCATCTGCTTGGACTCTTTTGTCAGAGGTGAGGTGCTCAGATGCTTTGGTTGAGCCAACTTAACGTGGGCTGCTGTGTTGACTATTGAGTGAGCGTTAGGTTGACTCGTAAGGTAGCATGCCCCTTCCTGGGGTTGATAGGTCCTGTTGGCCTTTTTACAGACTGCAGGAACTGAGGATGGTTGTTGCCATATTGTGGACGTTAGGTCCTCGTGTGACCCCATCCAAGGTGGGATGGGTAGGGGGGGGGTCTGCATTGGTTAAATCCAGGTGCTCCGCTAGCCTCTTCCTTTTTGGATCCATCTCCTGGGATGCCCAACCTCAAGCCTGCTGGATGGATGCAAGGAGTTCCGCAAATGATTGGTCCTCCAGCGGAGATTTGAGAGACTCCTTGGGTTGTGGGTTCCATTGAGGAATAAGGCTCTAAATGAGCTTCAGAGTCAGAGTCATTGTCTGAGTCTGAAGACTCCGGTCTGCTAGTTAAAGAAATGTCTGTAACCTCCTCCAGCACCCTGATGCCAGAGAGGGCCCCAGCCGGGCGCCTGCCAGAGTCCCTGTCCGACGACTGATGGTCAACCGGGGATGGGCTCCTAGGAATTATCCTATAGGTCAGGGTAGAAATCATGACCGATGGGGGTGCCCCAGCTCCTGCAGGAGCTGCAATTAGGCATTCTTCCACCAAGCCAGAACTGACCCCTGTGGTTCTGGCAGAGGAGGAGGAGGGGGCGGTGGAGGCTGGTAGCCTGGGAACCCTGTGGGAGAATAAGGGTGGTAACCAGGAGCCTGGTACCAATATGGGTAGTGATGATTGTACCCCTGGTACATATGGCCCGGCGTCGGTACATGTAACCCAGCGGCAGCCCCCCATGGCGCCACGTAATAAGGGAACTGTGGCAGCAGGTAGCCAGGGTTCGAGTCTGTAGGGCCGAAAAGCAGAGGGGCTGAGGGATTGCTGGGAACATGAGGGTCTGTCGGCAAGTCTGGGGTCCCGATTGGAATCCCTGTAGGGCCAGGCGGGGGCTCAGGCATTGGAGCAAAAAATCCAGAGGCTATTCCCGAGTCTGGAGGGATGTAGGCAGGAGAGTGGCCTGGCATCAGGGGTCTAAGAGGCCCTGACATCTAATCCAAGACTGGTGAGGGAGCGGATAGAGAACAGAGGCCCCCAACGATGAGTCCGCTGGAGAAGCGGGAAGCTCTGACAAAATATCCGATGTAGGGGAAGGGGATCCCCTGGCCAGAAGCACTCATGTCCCAGAGGTCCAGGGAAAATGAGGGGTCAGGCTGAGTCAGTGAATCCCGGGAGGGAGAACCCTCGTGGGAGAAGGAGATGCCTGGAAGCTGGCTCTGCACGACGTCGGGTATTAGATAGGCTCGACAGGAGAGCTTTGACTGAGTGGTCAGATAGGCCAGCGACCGATTGATCGGCCTCGACCGACCAGACGTCGGATGAGCCGGCGTCCGACTTATCAGTTGCAGTCAGGCAGACAGCAGAGGAGCTGGAGTCCGGCTTACCAACTGTGGCCATGCACCCAGCGGCGGAGCCGAAGGGTGACAGATCGGCCTGAGAGCAACCAACAGACCCCAAAGAAGAATCCTTCTGGGAGGAACACCCCTGTTGCCCACTGACCAAGGTGGGAGGGGGAGTCGGTGACCTATCCGCTAGAGTGGATAGAGACAGAGGAGGAGGAGTACTCACTGAGGTGGATGCCCCACCTGAAGTAGCATCGGCTGCCTGGTGACACTGGGTAGAAGGGGACCAGTCCCAGCACTTTTTCTAGTGCTCAGAGGTGGGTGAGAATAAATGTTCCTGCAGCTCCTTTTCCATCAATGCAAGGTGTTTTTTCAAAAGGTGGGCATCGAGGGCGTTCTGGCGCCTGACGCAAAGGCCTGTTTGAAGGACTGGCAGATGCTGCAGTCGTCAACCCAGTGTTTTGGGCCTAAGCAGAGGACGCAGTGGGAGTGATCTTTCCCGTGCAGAATCAGCGCCGCACTGTGAGCACTTCTTCAGTTTGCACAAAGACATGCATTAACTATTGTGAAAAGAACAGGAAAATGAAGAAATACTCTGAAAATGGCGGTCAACTGTAGCCGAGTTCACCGCGAGATCCGTTGTATACAGGTCAACAGCGAGAAAGAACTGATGGGCGGGTGTGGGGACTGCCCCCTATTTACCGTCAAGCTGACATCCCATCATGTGGCCTTGGGAGGTCCCCACTATGCGTGCTAGCTAGAAGTTTGTCGTGCAGTCCTGACCCCAGGGGGCGCAGTCCGATCTGTGAAGACCTACTGCAGGAACCCTCTCCAAGTAAGATCAAGTAAAGACATTGATCAAAACTAACAGGAATTTTCTTCATGATCCAATCAACAGTTGGTGGAGGGAGCAATACTGAGGGATGGGTCTGCCCCACATTATATAGGTGGCACAGACGTGTCAATGTAGGCTGTCCCACCTAGGCATAAATTTCCAAGTGTTCCCAAGGCTGACAGCTTACAGTTCCAAACATTGACTCTACCGAGGGAGACAGCCTCTAAGATTATCTTGGGTTAAAAGCAACCTATTCTGCAGACTACTTAGATTCAGTTTACTGTCCACACTTTGGGACAGACTCCTACTGACCTTCAGGAAGAGAAGGCAAGTCAGCAATACACGTTTTAGGCCAAAAGAAACTGCAGGACTAAGGAACTGGATGCATCTCGATGACTGTGTAGGTCGAAGTTGCTCTGGGATATGAACAAGTGTAAATTATACCTTGCAACAGCCCTAAATGGCTCTACAATAGGGACGTACCAGACAGCAGCGTGCATCTGCATGTCTGTGGGACAGTGAGCCCTTAACACATCAGGTGGCTCCTTTCCAGCCAGTTGGTAACATACTGCAATGCATGATGAGATGCACCTGCCAATGGCCTGTTTGACTGAACCTCAAAACCAGGTAAGGGACCCTGAATTAGTAAAAGAAATCTGAATAGCAGCTCAGGAATCACCTTGCCACCAGGGTTTCTATCGAGGACACTGCAGCCTAAAGAGCAGCTCCTCACTTGTAAGGTTATCCCCGCTTGCTGATAGACTGTGGGCTAAGCGCTCTTTCCCTCAGCTGCTTTGCGGCTGCTCCCCACCCTTAGCTGAGATCTGTTATATAGTGTGAGGCTAAACTCAGACCACGCCCAGTCTCTGAGGAATTTTAATTATCTCCTCACTTTTTCATTTGCAGCCTATATTTCACCACCACCAGAGGGCATCTGAACACCTGTTCCTAACCTTCTTGCCTCCCACACCATAAGCTTGCCAACCAACCCTGAAATAGTGTCCCTGCCTCAAGTTCTCCTAACCAACCCTAAACTTTCCACTTAAGCCCATACCTTGCTACACACCTGTTTACACAAATGGCCTCCGCATTTACCAACTATAGGGCCCCTAATCCATGCGCAGTATTCTTGCTAGTCTCTATTCTTGCTCCCCTCACTTGGCTCCCTTTGTTATACTGCCCACCTTCCTGGAATCCTCACCACATACATCCTAAGGACTTTATTTTCTCCAATATGCTTATACAATCTCACAAGCCTCTAGCCACTTCACAACTTTTTGTCCCCTACAAGTTCATCTACCACATAGCCTTCACTCTACATAAATCCAGGCTCTTCAGTCTCACTCTGCCTACCCTCTTCATCCATCGTAAACTGTGGTACCTGCTCCTACTAGCATTAATGTTAGCTGGGGATACTGAACTAAATCCAGGGCCCGAAGGAAACATCTCTCACTCTGATGCAATGTGGATGGACATCAAGGGCCTTCGCATTGCTCACCTAAATATCAGGAGCCTTCCACACAATGTAACTGAACTTGAGGGATGAGTTGTTCAATAGGAGGCAGTATAGCGCAGTGGTCTAAGGCTCTGAGCTGCAAAGCTACAAATCTGGTGACATCCAGCAGACCAGACATTGGGTTTGAATCCCCCAGCTTCCACTTGCATACTGTGTGACCCTCAGCAAGTCACTTAACCTCCTTGTGCTCCCAGGTCGCTCCTGTAAAAAAGCTTTCAGCTTAGTGCGCTATACCTGGTTAAACAACTAAATAAAAAAAAAAATATATATATATATATATTCCTGACATTCTCTGCCTGTAAAAAACCTGGCTAAAACTGTCCACCCCTGATCCCCTATGCTAATTCCCCAATTATAGACTAATAAGGCAAGACAGGCCCTCATCAAAGCATGGAGGCACTGTTGCTATCTTCTATAAATCTCATCTATTACTATCCCGAAATGTCTCATCCACCCTTTCTGTGAATCGATTCATGCAACCTTACAACTTGGCCCAAAGAAGCTGCACATAGTGTGTGCCTATAACCCTCCTGGCGGGAGCATCACTGGTCTTGAGGAACTCCTCTCCCAGGTGGACACAACTGTCAAAACATAATGAGGTCCTTATACTGGGTGACCTTAACTTAAATTGGACCGAAAGAGCAAATCAGTCCTTCCACACCATGGTATAAGGCCACAACCTCCACCAACTAATCGCAGACCCAACCAGGGTCATGGCTCCCCCCGGTCCAGCACACTAATCGACTGGGTCCTCACGAACTGTCCTGACAGTATGGTCTCTGCAGGTACCCTCGCAGATGCAATAAGTGACCACTGTCCAATCTTCGGCATCTGGCGCTCCACTAGTCGACCATCTCCTTCTCCGAAACTCATCACCTTCAGCAATCTGGCCAACTTTAACCAGGCACAGTTTATGCACGATTTATCTATGATTGACTGGTCACACATCTTCGCTACTTCAAATGCCCAGTCAGCCCTAGACTACTTCCTAACCTGGTTTGGATTTCTCCAGGACATCCATGCTTCCCGCATCACACGTCGTATACGTGGACCACAAAGTGGTTAACTAAAGACGTTCTCACTCAAGGGCTAAGGACAAAAGTTGGCGGCGTTTCAAGGCCTCAGGGCTTCAGTCAGATTATAATGCCTACAGGTCACTGAGAAACTCCTGCAAAAGGAATATATGCCTAGCTAAAAGGTCCTTCTGCAAAGACTTATTAATAAAAGCCACAGGTGACTAAGAAATTCTGGTCAGTCATAAAAACCCTCCTTGGAGCTAATCATATGGCCACTACAAATGACATGCTGCTAAATGGCATTCACTGTAACAATCCTGTGATCTTCATCAATTCTTTCAACCTCCATGTCTCTGATCTATCAAGTTACTCGGCCACCTTCCCCTCTGGACACAACACTCCCCCCCCAAGATACTGAACCCCTGCTCACCCATCCAACTGTTTTGGTTCCGGACCATTACTAGAACTGAAGTTCTAAAGTTGCTACTCGCCATTCCTGACAGCACTAGTTCTGGATCTGATGTTCTGGAACCCAGGCTCCTGAAAGTCGTTGCCCCTCTGATCGCCTCCCCCTAACCAAAGTCTTTAACTTGTCACTACGCCATGGCACAGTTCCTAATATCTGGAAAACAGCTAGAATTACACCTGTTCTTAAAATAGCTGATCCTAAAGAAATTCCTTACTATCGATCCATAGCTATTCTTTCTTTGCTCAGTAAAATCCTGGAAAAATTAGTAGCTACCCAAACCACAGTGCATCTTCACAAGCATAACCTCCTCTCTGGTTCCCAGCATGGCTTCCGCAAAGGCCATAGCACTTCCATTGCCCTCATAAAACTCACAAATGACATCTTTACTGCCATGGATACTGGCCTCCTAATAGGTGTGGTTTTCATCGACCTGACCAAGGCTTTTGACCTGGTTAACCATACCCTTCTCCTCACAAAACCATGTTCCCTTAGTTTCTCCACCGATGTGGTGGTGTGGTTTAATAGCTATCTGTCCTACAGGCAACAGGTCGTAGTTTTCAACTCAGCCATGTCTGATTTTTCCTTTATACAAGTTGGCATTCCCCAGGGCTCCATACTTGGCCCTTGCTTTTCTCAATGTTCATTAATGACCTTCCGTTGCTTGCACCAACCTGCTCATCTCGGCTCTACGTGGATGACCTCGTCATTTACCATGGTGCTAGAAATATCTTGGATATAAACCCCTCTCTCACCTTGAGGCTTCCTAAGCATATAATATATCCTCAGATGTAAAACCACTATGGGTGCACAAACTTTCACACACATGGCTCCTAAGTTTTGGAACTCCATACCTCAAGCTATTCGTCAAGCTCCCACCCATGCCGGTTTCAAGAAACTTCACCGTGATCATCTACATGCTTCAAGCCCCTGCACTTGCCTCCACGCATCTTAGATCATCCATTCCCTCTCCCTCTTTACCCCACTGCAGCTACTCCCCTCATAGAATCTTCCCTCGCCTCTCTCTTATTGCCCTCTCCTTGTACGTTCTTTTTCATCCCTCACCCTTTTTCCTCTGCTTCCTACTCCCCCTCCTCCATTTCCACTCTCTCAAAGCTTAATGGCCACATAATGGCACTTATTGTATAGGTACATAACATTTTTATTCCTCCAATTACTGTACTTTCTTATTCATTTGTTTTTGCACGTCTCTATTTTTTGATTTTGTCCAAACTGTATTGCTTGTATCCAGACTTTGTTCTAAACTGTATTTCTCCCAGCTCCAAAGTTGACTGTATTTTGACCCCTTCCCACTGTGTTACCCATTTCATGTGCTGTGTCACATGGTATGCTTATATTTTCGACATGTATCCTCCCAGGTCGTGCCTGAAAATAGGCATTCCTATGCCTAATGCACCCACCCGGTTACCAAAAGCAAATAAAATAATTAAAACTCCACCATATGCTCACGGTAAAAAAGAAGAGACCTACAGAAATCAATTGTGATGAGTGTCTGGTCAGCATTCGAAGTATGGTTCAAGTTCAAGTTTATTTCAGGAAAGACTCCATTGAGCAAGCTCATTCACAAGGAGGTCCTGAGGCACATACACACAGTTCACAATTACATAGACAGGAGATATAAAATCAATCAATCAAAATCTTTATTTATTCAGGCGGACATCACTGAGCAAAGCTCATTTACAAGATGGACCTGATAGGTCAAGGATCAAATTGAAGGTGCAGTAGGGGATATATACAGAACACTTGTATTTAAACAGATACAGTAATATAAACATATATACAAATGAAGGATAGATGTTGATAAAACCTAACAGGACAAGGTAGGATACAATAAAAGTACACTAGAAGAAACCAGAATGTCCAAGTCCCAATAGAGGAGCCAAAGCAAGCACGCAACACAGGGTAACCGGTATTACAGGCTCCAGGGCAAACTAAAGCAGACAAACAGATATAATGATTGATGACTGCAAAAAATGATGATAAACAGCCTCTGACGAATGACATGGAGGGGCTGGTGGGAGGTTCAGATAGGGGCTAAGGCTACTAGTAGTAGGAGGTATGGAGGAGTGGTTGGGGTAGAAGTAAGTGCCAGGAGTTGGTGTGGAGGTCTTGGTTAGGGGAAGCAAAGCTGTAAAAAAGGTATGATAGGGGGCTGAGATACAAAATAAGGGGGCTGCGAGGGAGGGAAAAACTAAGGGGATGATTTATGGAAGAGCTGTCAATAATTGCTGACTGAAAGGGGGAGGGTTGTGAATGTGACTGGACTAAGCCTTGTGGTAGCAGTTGCATTTCTCTGGGAAGAGACTTACGTAGAGCTTTTTAAAGGATGCTAGAGGTATAAAGTTGGTCAACTTTAGGGTCTTTTGAAGAGAATTCCATGCCATTGCTAGAGAGTAGCTGATTGCAGACCTCCCATGCCGGGTGTAGGCTTTGGGTAACTTAAGCGTGATGAAGTTGTTGCTTCTTAGGGCATAGGACCTAGCTGTGGCCAGTGCAAAGCAGTCTAAAATATAGCTTGGAAGTTTATTAGACAAAGCTCTGTAAATCCATAGTGCAGCATTTCTGTTCCTTCTGAGGTGTAGGGATACCCAACCAACTGCAGCATAAAGAGAGCAATGATGAGTGTTGAATGGCAGATCTGTAATAAACCTTAGTGCTCTGTGATACAGGGTATCCAATTTGCTTAAATAGGAAATAGGACAGTGACCATAAAGGAAGTCTGCATAGTCGATAAGTGAAAGAAATGAGGCCTGGATTAGTCTCAGCCTTGAGTCTCTGGTTAGAAAATGTTTAATTCTGAAGAATAGGCCGAGCCTCTGGCGAAGTTTTTTCAGAAGTTCTTCAATATGGTGAGTGTAGTCAAGCCTGCTATCAATCCACACCCCCTAAATATTTGAATTTATCTACATAGTCCAGGCTTTCTCCAAGAATGGTGGATAATTGGGGAAGATTGCTTGGTGAGGAGGTGTTAGTACAGTTATTAGTGGAGAGGAACATAGCGTTTGTTACTACATAACTAGGATCTGCAGTTTATCCATCAGGTAGGGAAATGGGCAGACTGGGTGGGCCAAGCGGTCCTTATCTGCCGTCAAATTCTATGTTTCTATGTCTTCTTTGCATTTAAGAGGAGTTTTTTCTCAAGTAGTTGGTGTTGCAAAAGGGAGAATTCTGTTTGTAAAATTTCACAGGCCATTGCAGGCGATGGGTTACTGACATATAAAACAGTGTCATCTGCAAAGAGGTGAACATTGGCTTTGGTGAGATTAGAGTCAATGTTGTTAATGTAAATGGCAAAAAAGGATAGGGCCCAGGATAGATCCTTGAGGAACTCCTCTTAGAAGTGGTTTTAATGAGGATAGGTCACCTTCAGCTTTCACCTGCTGCGTTCTATCAGTGAGGTAACATCTGAACCACTTAAGAGAGGGTGGGTCTAAGCCTATGGAGTGCAGTGAAGAGAGTAGCAGCTCATGATCCACGGTGTGGGACGCTTTGCTTAGATCAAGGAATACAGCACAGACACTGCTCTTTTTGTCTAGCTCAGTTTGCCAGTCATTTGTGACTTTGGCCAGTGCAGAGATGGTGCTGTGCCTGGCCCTAAATCCAGATTGAGCAGGATTTAAGAGATTAACTTCAAGGTAGTTTCTTAATTGGATGCTCACTAATTTCTCTAGCATCTTGGAAAGCACTGGAAGAATGGATATGGGCCTGTAGTTGTTGAGATCCATGGGGTCCCCTGATTTTAGGAGGGGAAACCCTTGGGCTGTTTTCCACATCGAAGGAATAGAGCCAGAGGTTAATGATAGATTAAAACGATGTGTTAAGGGAACTGCAAGCACATGAATTGCAATTTTTAGAAAATAGGGGTCAACAGAGTCTGCACCTGTGCTTTTTTTAGTGTCCAATTGCAGCATTAGGTCCTCTACTTGCTTCAGTAAAACCGGTTTGAAGGAGAAGGAAGAATCAGCCCTCTGAACCTCAGTAGACTGGGAATTTAGTTGTGCCCGCAGTAGATTAGCTGGAGAGGTGTCAAAAGCAAGGCCAGCTGTTGTGAAATGATTATTGAATGCATCCAGTACTTCCCGTTTATCAGAGATAGCAACCTTATTAAGGTGCACTTGAGATGGCAGAGAGGTGCTAGAGTCCTGCCCTAAGATCCCCTTGATGGTGCCCCAGAATCTAGCAGGATTGTGGTAAGAGGCATCAAGTTCAGCCATATAGAAAGCAGCCTTAGCATCCCTTACTTTTTTGGTGCAGCTATTTCTGGCTTTCCTGAACAGCATCCAGTCATTTGGTTTCTTAGTCTTGCTTGCCAGTTTCCATAGCTTATCTCTCTCCAACAGTGCAGATTTAAGGTCGGCTGAAAACCAGTGGCACGATTTGCTTTTTGTTCTAACACTAGTGACTGGTGCATGAGTGTTAAGGGCACCTATGATTATGCTATTTAACACCTGATGTGATTTTTCCACAGAATGCGTAAGGTAGAACTCCTGCCAGCATGCAGAGTGGCTTAGGTCATGGAGATATCCCTTAATATTAAGGTTTTTCTTGGATCTTCTCAGAAGGAATTTTGCTGGGTTAGCTGGTTTGCCGGATGATCTTATTCCTGCAATGAGACAGTGGTCACTTATGTCACTGAATAGCACTCCAGTATGTGAGAATAGGTGGAGTTTGTTTACCAGCATGAAGTCAAGTAGGGTGCTACTACTACTATTTAAATTGATTCTTGTTGGTTCATTTATCAGTTGTGTAAGCCCATGTGTATTACAGAATGATACTTGAGATGCAGCTGTCTTGGAGAGCCAGTTTAGGTTTAGATCACCTAGGATTATGATTTCTTCAGGGCCCGGTTTGATTAGGTTCCCCAGGTGAGTTAAGAGCTTGTGGTCAGCAGAGGGGGGCCTATAGCAGCCAACTAGTTGAAAAGCTGCCGTGTTGGGGAGAGTTATTTTAAGGGATATACATTCAAACTCTTTGGGCAATGATGTTGCACTAAGGCAAGATGCAGATATATTTGACTTTACATAAATAGCTACACCACCACCCCTTGTCGGGCGATCTGCTCTGAATATTTGGTAGTTGGGTAGATTTACCTCCCTGTCTGTTGTTGCAGGTTTGAGCCATGACTCAGATATTACAAGAACGTCTGGCAAAGTATGGGCGACCCAGGCTTGTATTAATGAAAGCTTTTTCAGGAGGCTGCATGCATTGATATGAAGGAAGCTTAGTCCTTTGATGGAGGCTAGATCTGCTGGGAAGGTGATGCCCTCTGGAGGGCCTGGATTGATTTCAACATTACCAATACAGATCAGTAGAAAGAATAAGTTTCATAAGGGCTTCGAAAGACAGGAAGAGGTGACTGTCTTTGGGCCTTCTCTTCTTGCTCGGTGGCCACTGCTTTGAGGTGATCCACTTGGGGTTGCGACTTGGTATCCTGTCACAGAGTGCTAATTTGGTGGGCAGGTGTAAGGGGGAACTGTAGACCCAATAATGGAGCATCAAGCGTAATAAGTACATGACAGGTTGCGTCCCTTTTTGGGGGTTACCCCACTGATTATGATGTAACATCGGTAGGGCATATGTGAGGATCCGGTCAACATCCACTGGAGGTGTAACAGAGAGGCTAGGCTGGTGGGCCACATTATTCAGTGCGGTATGGATCGGGATGACTTCATCCTCAATGAACACCACAATTGAGAGAGTGAGAAACAGTAAGAGGAGTCTCCCCATTTTGAATGCGGCAATTAGTGGTTATCTACAATGAGAACAGGGGAAGGACTGCTGAGCAGGTGGCACCACAGGGCCACTGACAGATTGTTGGTTAGAATATTGCTGTGGGCAGGAGGCAAGAAATTTGGCGGAAGATGCCTATAAAGGTAACACGGGGGGCAAATATTTTGTGGCTTTCCTGCTACCTTCCTGGCGGTCTCTCCCGGTCCCCTTGGTTGGCCTTGCGGTCGCCGACCGCCCACTGGTGGAGCATAGCCCCGGCGCTCACTGGGTGCTTGAGGGCAGGGAAGGCTTGACTGGAGGGAGACACAGGAAAGCACAGTCAGATAAAGAAAATAGCAGAAATCAAGTGATTCTGCAAGCAGTGAAATTAATTTACACAACAAAAGGCTGGGGGTTGGCGCCTTAGCATCTGGCCCACTAGAAATCCCACCAAAAGGCTGTAAATCACATTTCACTTTAAAAGTTAAGAGTCCTTGGATATTTTAACAAAACAGGAGAACAGCTCTTTTTAGACAGTTTAGTCCAGAAAAAAAAACACACAAACCCTGACCAGCTTCAGCAGTGCAAAGTTAATACAGAAGTCTATGGAGCAGGAGGACCAATCGGCTGCAAGGCTCAGTCAGCGCTTGCCTCCTGATTGGCCGCGGCTTTCCCGTACCTTCCTGGCTGTCTCTCCCGGCCTCCTGGTCCCCTTGCCCGCTGACAGAGTGTAGCCCTGGCACTCACTGGGTGCGTGAGGGCAGGGAAGGCTTGACTTCCTGGCTGTCTCTCCCAGCCTCCTGGTCCCCTTGGTCGGCCTTGCGGTCGCCGACCTCCCGCTGGCGGAGCGTAGCCCCTGCACCACTGGGTGCTTGAGGGCAGGGAAGGCTTGACTTCCTGGCTGTCTCTCCCGGCCTCCTGGTCCCTTGGTCGGCCTTGCGGGTCGCCGACCGCCGGCTGGCGGAGCGTAGCCCAGCACTCACTGGGTGCTTGAGGGCAGGGAAGGCTTGACTTCCTGGCGCTCTCTCCGGCATCCTGGTCCTCTTGGTCGGCCTTGTGGTCGCCGACTGCCCGCTGATGGAGCATAGCCCCAGCGCTCACTGGGTGCTTGAGGGCAGGGAAGGCTTGACTGGGATGTAGAACAACAAAGAAAAAAGATAGAATACAATAGGTATACACAATAGAAGTCCTTATGCTATATATGCAGTACATTCCAGCTTTAACCGTGCCCTAAATTATACAACACATTTCAGCTTAATAAGTAGAGGGCCAGTTGGTACCTAGGAAGTTGACTTGGTGTTGGGGCCTAGTAGCACCTACATATGTCTTTTAATTTAGAGATAGCTAGTGTTTTGTAGGAGTTAATTGATATGATGCTGGTTAGCTTCAGCATGGCTTGTAGTTGGTCCCAAATGTTTGGGAGGGCGTATGAGACAGCTCTTTGGCCAGCTGTGGTATGTGTCCTCAGAACATCTAGTAGGATAAGGTCAGATTTCCTTAGGGAGTAGACGCTATGCGAGATGTGTATGAGAGACGTTAGACAGGCAGTTTGTGGAGTAGTGATTTGAGGGTCCAAATGCCAGCATGCAGGAGGCGTCTGGGGCTTCAGAAAGAACACAAAGCATCAAGACTTGGTTCAAATGGTATTCAAAACGTATCTTGGGCAGGAATTCTGCATGGGGGTATAGGACAACCAGCTATTGTGACTCTCTAAATATCCACTGGAGTTCATTAACCTGTGTAGCTGAGGCGACTGCGACCAAAAACAGAAGTCCATGACAAATGTGACAGATTACACTTGTCCATGGGTTCAAACGGCTTGCCTACATGCAGGGTTAACACCGGTGGTAAGTCCCATGGTAAATGCAGATTGCATGCCAGAGGAGACAGATGGTCTAGCTCCTTGAACACTTGGTGACAACTTTCTCCTGGGCCACTGCTGGAACACTGGCCTTTGCCTTGAATGCCAAGATGGCTGCCAGATGCACCCTGGGTGCCTGGACCTCTCGTAAGATTCCTCCCCCACAAAACTGAAGCAAACTAGCTGTATGCCCCTGCCATGAGGTCACACAGACCCCCATGAGGGTCTGGCTGAAGCGAGAGAGCCAGGTATATCTGCAACACCTCCTGACACCGAACAAAGGAGTGTATACCGTCCTGTTTGTTCAGGTAACATATTGTGGTTAACTAGTGGAGTGAACTCTGAATGCTAAGCATGCTGCAGAATGCTCCAGCAAACTAATGTGCATACTGGACTTGATTGGTGACCAAATCCTGCGTGCACCATGTGGTCTTGCAGGTGCACTCTACAGATCACTGGGGAGGCATCTTTCGTCGATGGTCCCACAGATAAAGATAATTTTTCCCCAAGAGGTCTGTTGGAGACTGCCAATATAGTGTGGCATCCAGCATCAGCTGGGTCATACTAACTAGGGCCGAGTAAGCTGGACGACCACCGTCCAAGTTCCCATTGGCTGGTTCTTATTCATCAAACAACCCAATGGACCATGGCTGTGGTAAATGCCATGGAGTCCAGTAGCATGAGGAAATCTCAGGACAGGCATGATTACCCAATCCCAATTGATCAAGCAAGGGATGACAGCTCCCTAGCCCTGTTCAGAAGATGATGCACTCTGGCTTGCAGTAAGTCTAGTTCCCGCCTGATAAACACAATCTCTTGCTTTAAAGTCAGTTTCTATTTGGTCAGGTTGACAATAAGACCCAACTGCTGGAAGGTCTGGATGGCAAGGTTCCTGGTACATTTCACATCATGCACAACACTGCAGGTAAGAAGCCAGTTGTCGATGTAGAACACATTATACCCCCTGTACCTGAGGAAAGCTGCCACTATGATAGTGGGACAGGCCCTCATCTGCCATTAACTTCTATGCTTCTATGCACAGACACTTGATGAACACCATGACGGCCAATAACAGGCCAAAAGGCAGGTTCAAAACTGGTAAAGGGTTTGGTCCACTCTGAATCAGAGGAAAGAACAGTTACGTAAGAACTTACCGTAACTGTAGATCTTTGAGGTAATCTCTGTCATCAGGTCACACCTATCAAACTCGGCTGTCAGGATCCCATGAAAGTTTTTTCTGCAGCAGTCTATTAAGGCTGCTCACGCCGATGTCAGGCTCAGACATGACACACCCTATGAAGTGCACGCAGCCCCGCTCCCTCCTGAGTTCTTTCCCTAGCCAGACGCCAAGGCAGACAGGAGTCCCACCAGGGAACTGAGGAGAGAGAGAGAACATGCCCAGCCTGAGCTGGGGGGAGAGAGAGAAAGGGGGACAGGGAGAACGGCATGACCTGATAACAGAGATTTCTTTGAAGCTCAACTGTTACGGTAGTTCTTACGTAACTGTTCTATCTTCTTCGGGGATATCTCTGTCATTAGGTCACAACCATGGAACAAGTCTCAAGCACTGCTAAGATCAAGGATAGTCTGAGATGCAGGAAGGCCAGAGGCCTAAGAAAGAAGGCCCTGAAGCACAGCTAGGCCAAAGCCTGCCTTTCTACTGGAGGCAATGTCCAGACTGTAGTACTTGTTATAAGTGTGGACAATACTCCAAGTGGCAGCAGTGCAAATCTCAGCTGCAGACACACCCCCGAAATAGGCAAAGGAAGTGGTCATACTCCTGGTGGAATGGCCCTTAACACCAGGAACAGTAGCTGGCCCAGTGGCGTGCAGGGCTGAGGCACTGGACACCTTATCTCTTCCCACACTGGTGTCCTGGGTTTGGAAATGAGCCCGAGTCACCAGGGGTCAGGCAGGGTGAGGAGCTGGATTGAGCCACAGCAAGGCAGCTCTACTTTCCTGGGGGGGATAATGGGTGTCCCAGGCTCTAGGCTGCCAACAGGTGGCAGCTAGGTGGCAGTGCCAGGCCAAAAGGGAGCCAGGTATTAGGTCGTGTAGGAGGAAGGGGCTATCACCAGAGCAAAGGAGTGCATGCATGACTGCATTCTGTGGTCCTGGGAAAACAGAAGGAGGGGGGAGAGAAAATGGAAAGTGGGGCACTGGGGCAGGCTCAATGAAACCCTGAGAATAAGGCAGATTAAATCCTCCATGGGAGGACCTCAGCTTTCTTGCCCTGAGCCCAGATGGTAAAAAGATACACAGAAAAAGAAAGAAGGAGGAAAAAAAACAAACAAACAAACAAAAAAAAAAACAGTAAGCTTGGTACCGTACTTTCCGTAACAAAATATAATAGCCAACCATTTGGACAAGCACTGATTCAAAACCGGAGTGCCCTCTCTGCCAAGGGTGAAAGCAACAAACAGAGGACTTCCTGCAGTCCCTTGTACGGTGAACATAGTAATGCAAAATTCTATGCACATCCAAAGTATGGAGCAATGCTTCACCTGGGCTGGCATGCTCATAATAATAAACAGTTAGGTGGATGGATTGATTTAAGGTAAACTCAGACACTATCTTAGGAAGAAAAAAAAAAAAAAAACAGGTCACTCACCTGTAACAGTAGCTCTAGGAGTGGTATATGTTATTCATCCACACTTGTTGGCATGTCCTTTCCCTTTAAGAATCTTGCCGGAAGGTCTAAAAGCTGTCTCCTCCTACCCACCTGGGTGGTATATGCCTTGGCTCCGCCCCTTGAAGCCACATCTTGCCTACTGGAAGTTTAAGTTGTGCGTCGAAGCTGGGGAGGTCGGGTGGGTCTGTGTGGATCAACAACATATACCACTCCTAGAAAGTACAGATACATAAAAACTTACCGTAACAGTAGATCTTTGAGGAGTGTCTTCTGCAGTAGTTAATACTGATGGGTATCCAGCAGAGGTCGCTGTGGTGCATGGCAGCTCTTCTAGCAGTTTTTCAGCAGGGACCGCCCACACATTACATCAGCTTCCTGTTTCCTATATAAGAGTGTGCAGTCCCTGGCATCCTCAGTTCCCCCGCTGGATTCAGCTCTCAAAGCGAGGACTGAGGGGAAGCCAAGGTACCAAAGGAGTCCCAACCCAAAGTTATTGGACCAGAATTTTCCTCTCAGAGAAGGAGGGGGATGGAGGGTGGGAACAAACCTACCGCAAGAAACATTCCTCAAAAATCTACTGTTACAGTAAGTTTTTATGTAACTGTACTATCTTCCACAGAGTGGTCTCTTGCAATAGGTAATACTTTTGGGATGAATCCCTAGCAGTAAAGCCTATGTGGTAGGCCAGTTATGATTGGAGACCTTTTAGGACCGCATGGCCGTAGGCTGCCCAAAGTCGTGAGGCAATATCCAGATTGTAGTGCCTTGTGAATGTATGAATCGTGGACCAGGTAGCTGCACTGCAGATCTCTGGAATGGAAGTTCCCTTAAAGCAAGCCACAGTGGTGGCCATAGCTCCAGTGGAGTGGGCTTGGACAGGTCCAGGTAAAGGCTTGTTGTATTTTTTTTTTTTTTTTAACAAAAAGTAATACAGTTTGCCAACCAGGATGAAAGAGTACGTTTAGCAACCAGGAGGCTGTCGCGACCTGGGGCAAAAGAGACGAACTGTTGAGACGATTTTCAAATCGATTTTGTCTGATTAGTATAATAGCATAATATATGATATGGACATCTAAAGAATGTAATAGATGTTCACCCTGATTGGAGTAGTCAGGATAGTAGACCGGAAGATACAAGGACTGATTTAAAGTATGTTCAGAGACTACTTTAGGAAGGAAGGGTTGCTATGAAGGACCACCATGTCTCTGTGGAAAATCACGAGGGCATGAAGCTCGGAAATACGCCGAGTGACGTGACAGCCATCATAAATAAGGTTTTCCATGACAGAAAATGAAGGTCACAAGTGGCTGCTGGTTCAAAAGGCTCAAGGGTCAATTTTTCTATCATAAAATTGAAATCCCATGGAGCAGTGGGTCTTCTAATAGGAGGTTTAATATGTAACATTCCTTTCAAAAGTATCTTAGCTAGATGATGTTGGTACAGTAACCTGCCATCCAGAGGTTCGTGGAAAGCTGAGATGGCAGCCAAGTGGACTTTGATGGAAGAGTAACTTAAACTGGACTCAGATAGTGAGGCCGGGTAGTCCAGAACCTTCATCAGTGGACAGGAGTAAGGGTTCAAAGATCGAGAGGCTGACCATATGGAAAAGCGTTTCCACTTGAAATTGCATGTTATTCTTGTTGCTGGCTTAAGGGAGGCCAAGAGAAGATTGGCAACAGGAGAGGACACCTGTAGTCTAGTTATGAAAGTGTCCTCAAGTGCCAAGCGTGATGGTGTAAAGCCTTCAGGATGGGATGTAGGAGAGACCCTTGACTCGGAGTCAAAATGTCCAGTCTGATTGGCAACAGAACAGGGTCCCATACTGACAGTTGTAGGAGTAAGGGAAACCACGTCTGGTGAGGCCACATTGGGGCTATGAGTATCATTGTGGCTGGTTCTAGTTGTAGTTTCAGTAGGGTCCATTGCAGGAGAGGAACAGTGGGGAAGCATATAAGAAGAGTCCTGTCCATGGCTGGGACAGGGCACCATCCCATTTTGTTCGGGATAATGGAAAAATACCTGGGAAGACGATAATTCACTGGGGGGACAAACAGATCCAGCTGTGGAGTGCCCCATAGGTTGAAGATTTCTTGGAGCACTTGCTCATGAAGTGTCCATTCATGAGTTGTGGACTGGTCACTCAGCTGGTCGGTTAACTGGTTGCAATGTCCCAGTAAGTGGGCAGCTGTTAGCGTCAAGTGTTGCCATGTGGCTTCTTGCCAAACCACAAGGGTCTCCTTGCATAGTGTGCAAGATTTTGTATGCTCTTGTTTGTTGAGGTAGAACACTACTGCAGTGTTGTCTGTCTGGATCAGTAACAAGCCTGGGATGAGGTAGGGCCGGAATGCTAGAAGGACCGCTCGCATCTCTAGGAGACTTGATGAGAGACTGATGGGGAGAAGTGGGCCACTGGCCTTGGGTCTGATAAGGACCGAAGTGCGCACCCCATCCCTGTAGGGAAGCATTCGTGGTTAAAGGTTTGCATGGGAGGGGGGAACCAGAAAGACATTCCTTGATTCTGCCTGTCTACCATGTTAGGGTTGACTTCAGAGAGGGAGTGACCCTGATTTTGTCTTTCAGCTGTCCTGTTTTTTGGGACCATTGATTCTGGAAGGTCCACTGGACAGGTCTCATGAGGAGATGGGCGAATACCACCATAGTGATGGCAGCGGACATGTGACCCAGAAGGCACAGCATTTGTCAGACTATCTTCTGAGTCTGTATGTGTGAAACGCCAGAGATATAAGCGTGTCCTGCCAGGCAGGCAGGAGGTAAGCCCTAGCTGTAACTGTATCTAGGACAGCCCCAATGTATTGGAGAGACTGTGTCGGATTTGGACTAGACTATAGCCAACTGACTGTGATCCCCAGATCTGTGAACATGTTCAGGGTAGCATCTAGGGAGGCAAGCAAAGCTACCTTGGAGTCTGCTTTGATTAGCCAATCGTCTAGATATGGAAAGATGAAGTGCCCTTTCCTTTGTAAGGCTGCTGCCACCATCACTAGGCGCTTGGTGAACACTCTGGGGACTGATGAGAGGCAGAGTGTTCAAAACTGGTAATTATGACCCAGTAGGTGGAATCGCAAAAATCTGTGGTGGGCAGGGTGCACGGGGATATGTAAGTAGGCAGTACCCTTCCTGTCTAGGGCGCAAAGCCAATCACCCTGTTTTAGGATTGGCATAATGGCAAGTAGGGTGATCATGCGAAAATGTTTGTACTGAATGTAAAGATTCAGTTGTTTTAGATTCAGTATTGGTCTGAGGTCCCCCATTCGTTTGGGCACCAGAAAGAAGTGGGAGTAAAATCCCATTTGATGTTCCAGAAGGGGCACTGGGACAATGGCCTGTTTGGTCAAAAGGGCTGTCAATTCCTCCTGTAATATGGGTATATGATCTGGAAGATAGTGAATCTTCTGTGGAGAGCAAGGGCATGGGGTGGAGAGGAACTCTAGAGCATGACCCTTCTGTATAATCCGAAGCACCCATTTGTCTGATGGGATAGTCTGCCAGGCCTCCAGATGGAGGGCAAAATTACCCCAACAGTCTCCGAGGCCTGGTCGAGAAGGTGGGGGGGGGGGGCCCTAGTGGGTCAGAGAGTTGGGCTGTGCAGCTCCACCGGAAGGGCAGGAGCAGGCACCCCGGGCGGCAGAGGTGTAGCCTCTGGTGGACTGAGCATGACCTCTGAAGCCGTCTTTATTATTACCTCCATCTTCTGCATCTTTTAGAATAACAAAACTGTTGAGTATGGTAGGTTGTAGATGGAGTATGATACATGCCATGGACTGTACAGAGGGTTCTGCCTGATGCCTGTAAGTCATCCAGTAGAGTTTGAGTACTTAACCTGAACAGCTTGGACCCGTTAGAGGGGGCATTAGCTACTTTATGTTGTATGTCAGGTGCAAAGCCTGAAACTCGAAGCCAAGCATGGCAACGCAAGGTGATACCAGTGGCTGATAGTCGGGCTGAGGTACCCATGACATCATATCCCGACCTGAGAAAGTGATGGGAGACAGAATTACTAGTTGTCACTGTAGCCAATAATTTATCCCTTTCTTGTGAGGGAGGGAGTTTATTGATGAGCTCAATGGCACAGGACTCAAGGGTACGCTGATATTTAATCATATGACCCATATAATTCAAGATTCTGACATTCACAGCACCTGAGGAAAAGACCATTTTCCCCAGATGGTCTGTTCTTCGGGATTCCTTATCAGGGGGTAAGGAGCTCATGTGCTTAGGATTTTTGGTGCAGTCCTGAGCAGCAGTAATGACCACAGAATCTGCCTCTGGAACAGTAGACAGAAAGGGGTGGTCCAGAGGGGCTTGGTATAGACGATTCGCTTTGCAGGGAACACCAGTAATAGCTGAAGGCTGATGCCAAGCAACCAGCATGGCATTCTGGTAAGTTGGTATTAGTGAGGGAACCACTAAGACGGGCTCCTCAGGTAATTCAAGGCATTCTGCCATATCCTTAGTCATGTTCAGTAGTCGAGAATCCCATGACCTTTTGCATCAGAGCCATCATTTCACTAAAGGTCGGGTCATCCATGGGACAGGCTGTGGCAGGTATAGGCAGATCCTCATCCAGGGAAGAGATTCAGGATTGGGAAAATCCAGATCTTGGAACTCTTCATCCTCAAGATCACCGGGGAAATCAGGCGATAATTCTTGGTCATCTGACAGTCAGTCATCTGTGAAAGGAGAAGGAGACCAGGGTGGCATGGTATCCCTGTCAGTATGGAATCTTTTAAGCAGAGGAGGAAATCGGGGAGGATCACCCAGCTCTTCGGAGGGCTGGGAGTGCTACATGCAGCGACATGTCGTACCACATTGGTGATGTCCCTGTCTTGAGAAGAAGGGTGGGTAAGAAGGGGGGGTGTTGAGACACAAATGGGATAATAGAGGGGATAGGATGAGTAGCATGAGCAGGTCTTGCCCCTGGGTGGTAAAGACCAGGGTCCCGATCTCTGTCCGCTTGACCACTATAGGAAGGCACCGGTGAAGGTGGAGGGGCAGTCAATAAGGCATAAGCCATAAGCTTCCCCTGAGGAATGCGGGGTCTCGTAGACAGGACCATGGGAGGGGGGGAGTGTTATTTTCACTCAAACTGTCAGATGCCATCGACGGGACAGGAGCCCCCATCGACGGAGCAGCTGTGTATTTAGCTGCATGTAAAGAGCAAGAAAGCGTCATCGATGAGAGGGTATAAGCCTCCATCGACAGAGCAGTTACAATTTGAACTGCATTTAAAGCACTGGAAAGCGCAGTCAATGAGATGGAATGAGCCACCATTGACGAAGAGGTGTTTAAAGACGCCCCATCAATAGAGGAACACCTGAAAATAGTGGCCATCGATGGGCGACGAAGCAGGGAGTGTGAGGAAGGTTTCTTCTTCTCCTTCCTGGAATGAGAACCAGTAGAGGGGCCTTGGTACGAGCCCCCTAGTTCTCTAACAGAGATTTTCTGCTCCATCAAAAGTTGTTTAATTTAAAGCAACTGTCGTCGAGTTGCCTACTTAAATTCCTGACAGAAAAGTGCAGGAATTGGTGTCGTGTATGGGTCCCAGACACCTTACACAAAATGTGTGGTTGTCAAAATGGTATATCTTCCTACTGTAATGGCAGGAACGAAATAATGATTGCTTTGTTGAAGAATCTGTAGACATTCATCTTAGTTCCAAATTTCTTGTTGATGACTGCTACACAGAAGTTGCACTAGCTGCTGCGCGAGCTGAGGATGGCGGGAAAATGAACTGAGGATACCAGGGACCGCCCACTCATATAGAAAACAGGAAGCTGATGTCATGTGTGGGCAGTCCCTGGTGAAAAACTGCTAGAAGAGCTGCTATGCGCCCTAGCCACCTCTGCTGGACACCCAAAAGTATTACTTAGCAAAGAGATCACTCCGTGGAAGATCTGTTACAGGTGAGTAGCCTGTTTTTCTAGGATTGTGGATATGTTGTTCTATCCACACTTGTTGGCAGACTCCTAGTAGTTCTCCGGGAGGAGGGAGGCAAGGTGCACACCCTCAATACTTACTTGGGGAACAGAGACTGGAGCACTGAGGCCTGAAAACCAGCATCCCGGTGTGACTTTATGTCGATGTGGTAATGGGTGATGAAGGTGTTTGCTGACTTCCAAGTAGCAGCCCTGCAGATTTCCTGGATAGGGATGTCCCTGGAAGCAGCCACCGACACAGCAGTATGGTGGGTGGCGTGAGCTCTTATCCCAACAGGAGGCTCCTTGCCCGCCAACCTATAGCAGAGATCAATGCATGATAAATCAATCTGCCAATCATCCGCCTGGCTGCAGGTCTGCCAGGTGCGGTATCAGCGTAAGTAACAAACAGCTGACAAACCTCTCCTCGAACTTCAGCCAACCCCTCCTTATAATAAGAGAGTGCTCATCTCAGGTCCAAAGTATGGAGCCTGTACTCAGCCTCAGAGGTGTAACTGGGATAGTACACCAGTAGAGTCAACACCTGGCTAAGGTGAAACTCAAACACCACCTTCGGAAGGAATTCCGGGTGGCGGCACAAGACAACCATGTCCCTGTGGAAGACCAGGCAAGGAGACTCAACAGAGAGCTCCTGTAGCTCTCCAGTCCTTCTGGCGGACATGATAGCTACCAAGAAGGCAGTCTTCCACGACGGATGTGACATCTCACACCTGTGCATTGGTTCGAATGGCTTGCCCATGAGCTTTGCCAGTATCAGCAGCAGATCCCACGGTGGTGGTGGTTCACACACCAGAGGGGAAATATGGTTGAGGCCTTTATAGTAGCACCAGACCACCTTCTCCTGTGCCACTGTCTGCTGACCGGTCCGTGCCCGGTAAGAAACACAGAAGTTGATGGCAGATAAGGACAGCAAGGCCCATCCAGTCTGCGCATTTCTTTTTCTACCTTATAAATGTGCCATCGGCCTTTGCTCTGTCAATGGTCTATCTATTCATACTCGTCTGTATTGCTCCCTTATGCCTATCCCATACCTGTTTGAAGCCCTGCACTGTATTCATATCCACCACTTCCTGAGGTAGGCCATTCCATGCATCCACCACCCTTTCTGTGAAAAAGATCTTCCTCACATTACCCCTTAAATGGCCTCCCTCTAATCTCATGCTGTGTCTTCTTGTCCTATTTTCTTATATTAAAACATGTTAGACTCTCTCACTTTGTTAATGTACTTAAGGTGTTTGAATGTTTCGATCATATCACCTCTTTCCCTCCTTTGTTCTTGAATATACATATTGAGCTCCGTTAATCAGTCCCTGCACCATTTTGGTTGCCCTTCTCTGGACTTCCTCAATTTGGTTAATGTCCTTGTGAAGGTGTCGCCTCTAGTACAGCACACAGTACTCCAGATGGGGCCTAACCAGTGCCTTGTAAAGAGGGATTATTACCTCCTCCTTCTTCTGACTTGTGATACCCCTACTAATACACTAACATCCCCCTAGCCTCACCTACTGCCTTAGTGGTCTGCTTGGATGATTTCAGGTCATCGGTGATGATGATGACCAAGTCTCTTCCCTTGTGACTGCCAGCGACTCCCCTCCCAGCCTATAGGTGGCTTCAGGGTTTCTCTTCCCTATGTGCATGATCTTGCACTTCTTTGCATTAAACCCCAGTTGCCACTCTTTTGACATTTTGCTAGTTTATCCAGATCTCTTCTCATTCTGCCCACCCCATTTGGATCATCTACTCTGTTGCAGATCTTGGTGTCATCTGCAAACAGACAAACCTTACCCTCCAGTCCATCTGTAATGTCACTGATGAAGATATTGAAGAGAACTGTCCCAGGACTGGATCCCTGAGGTACCCCACTTGTGACTTGCATCTCTTCTGGCTGTATACCATTTACCACCACACACTGTTTTCTACCCATCAACCAGTTTGCCACCCAGTTGACCAACTTCGACCCACCCCGAGCCTACCCAACTTATTAATCTTCTATGTGGAACAGCATCGAAAGCTTTGCTTAAGTCAAGGTAGGCAACATCAACTGCTCCCCTTGGTCCACCACTCTGGTTACCCAGTTAAAGAAATCTATGAAATTAGTTTAACAGGACCTTCCTTTTGTAAACCCATGCTGTCTTGGATCCTGTGCTCCTATGGATTCCAGGTATTGCACTATCCTTTCCTTAAGGAGTGCCTCCATAATCTTGCCCACTACTGAGGTAAGACTGACTGGTCTGTAGTTCCCTGTCTCCTCCCTGCTACCACTCTTGTGGAGCGGGATCACATGAGCCCTTCTCCAGTCTTCTGGGACTTCTTCTGTGCTCAGAGACTCACTAAACAGTTCTGATAATGGCTCTGCTAGTTCCACCCTTAGCTCCTTTAGTACCCTGGGATGTATGCCATCAGGTCCCATTGCCTTGTCCACCCTGAGCTTCTCGAGCTCTTGTAAGACCCTTTCTTTTGTGAAGGGACTAGTGCTCACCTCCCTCCCTCCCCCGTGTCCATGGTGCTGAGCTGTGGGCATTGCCCTACCTTCTCTTCAGTAAATACTGAGCAGAAGTATCTATTTAGGATAGATGCTTTTACATGGTCCTCCTCACACGCCCCCTCATCTCCCTTGATCTTAGCAATACCCCCTCTGGACTTTCTCCTTTCACTAATATATCTATAGAAAGTCTTGTCACCTTCTTTTACTGTTTGTGCTAGTATTTCATCAGTTTGGGCCTTTGCCTGCCTTACTGCCTTCCCTTAGGGAAGTTTTGTATGCCTCCTTATCTTCATTCCACTGTGTTCCCTTATATTTCCTGAAGGCCAGCCTTTTGGCTCTGACCTTTTCTGCTACTGTTTTTGAGAACCAAAATGGTTTCCTTCTTCTTTTGCACTTCCTTTTCTCTCTAACACAATGGGATGTCGCTTTAAGTATTGCATCCTTAATGCATGCCCACTGTGCCTGTACCCCCTCACCTGTATTTCTTTTTGCCAGGGCTTGCTTAACTCTGTTGGCCATCTTGTCAAAGTCAGCTCCTCTGAAGTCCCATATTTTTGCCTTGGAATGGGATGATTTTGTTCTAGTGACCAAATTGAACCATACCATGTGATGGTCACTGGCCCTCAGGTGACCTTCTACCTGGAGATCTATGATCCTTTCCCTGTTTGTCAGTACTAGATCTAGGATAGTCCTGTCTCTTGTGGGTTGTTGTACCAGTTGTTTGAGGCCCTCCCCCTGAAGGGAATCCCCCGTGTGTCTAGTTCTGGCAGATGTTCCTGCTGGTATTGACCAATCTGTATCTGGCATGTTGAGTCTCCCATTATCAGAGCCTCCCCTTTAGCTGTCATGTTTTGTATATCTTCTAACAGTAATGTGTCTATGTCCTCCTCCTGGTCTGGGGGCCTGTAGACAACCCCAGTTCATATGGCTGTCCCATTTCCTGTTTCCAGGGTGACCCACAGTTCTTCTGGCTCCTTATGTGTATTCTGAACATCTGTAGCTTTGATATTTTCATTGACATACAGGGCCACTCCACCCCCCTTTTTGCACCTCGGTCTCTTCTGAAAAGTACACAGCCAAGTACTGAAGTCTCCCAAGTGTGGTTACTGGTAAACCACGTCTCACTAATTGCTACTATGTCCAATTTAGCCTCTGTCATTATTGCCTACAGGTCTGGGATCTTATTTCTCAGACTGCGAGCATTTGTGTACATGATTTTCCATTGGCCAGATTTCGGTGCATTAGTTGTTGGGTGAGGTCTGGCGTTTTCCCTGTCGACTCCTTTCCAGATGCTTCCACGACTGAGTACATCCTCAGAGAGACTCAAAGCCTGGAACTCTAACTGCTCCAGAACCAGGCTGTCAGGTGCAGGTATTGAAGGTCTGGATGGAATACCTTCCCCTGATTTACTGCTATCAGTTCTGGGCGTACTAGAAGATGCCTAGGGGTCTGGAGCTGAGGCTGAGGAGATCTGGATACCAGAACTGGCAAGGTCAGTTTAGGGCTACCATCATCACCTGCGCCTTGTCCCGCCTGACCTTGAGGATCACCTTATGAACCAAGGGAAGAGGACAGAAAGCACAGAAGAGGCCTGGGGTCCACAGCCTCCAGAAGGCATACCCCTGCAGCAAGCCCTGCTAAGGGGGGGCGGGCATGAAACAGCCTCAGCTTTGCATTCTTCCTGGAGGCGAACAGATTCACCTTAGGTTTGCCCCAGTGGGAGAACAGGTTGTGTACTACCTCTGGATGGAGAGACCACCCATGGGACGTCTCGCCCACATGGCTGAGAGCGTGCCCCAGTTGGTTCACGGCTCCTGCCTCATGGATGGCTAGGACATCTGCCTCTAGTCGGCAAATGAGGGTCCAGATGTGGAGCGCTTCCCTGCACAGAGGCCAGAAATGCGTGCCACCCTGCTTGCTGAGACAGTACATGGTTGTCGTATTGTCCGTCTGGACTTGCACCACTTGATCCCAAAGGAGCAGAGCGAATGCTGACAGTGCCAGTCTGACAGCTCTGAGTTCCAGCAGGTTTATAAGACATCGGGATTCCTCGGGGGGTCCACAGCCCTTGGGCTCTGTGATTCCCCATATGTGCACCCCAGCCCGTGAGAGAGGCATCAGTTGTGATGGCGACCATCAGCTCGGGATGGACAAATGGGATCCCTTCCTGCAAGTGTGCTAGGAAGGTCCACCATTGGACAGCATCCCCCCAAATCTTCTGGGTCACCTTGACCAGCTGATTGAAATGATCACGGTGTTGAGTCCACTGGCTGGCCAGCTCCCATTGAATGGTGTGCATATGCCACTGGGCCCATCGGACCACGGCGGTGCAGGCTGCCATGTACCACAGAAGTCACAGGAAGTCCAGGCCAGGGCGCAAGTGCCCAACCTGAAATGGCTGGGCAAAGGAGGAGAGAACCTCTGCCCTGTCCATCGGGAGCCTGGCTCTGGCTCGGCAAGAGTTGAGCTCTGCCCCAATGAAGTAGATCAACTGTGAAGGTACGAGTTCCAACTTGGTCTCATTGACCAGGAGACCAAGATCGATGCAGGTCTGGAGGAAACCCACTATGAGGCAATCGTCGAGATAGGGGGTACACCTTGACCCCTTGAGGCCGAAAATGGGCTGCCACGACAGCAATGCATTTGGTGAAGATCTTGGGGGCCGATGACAGGCCGAACGTCATTGCTCGGAACTCGAAGAGGCCTCCCTCTGCCCAAAAGCGAAGAAACCTCTGGTGAGATGGATGGATCGGGGCGTGAAAGAATGCATCCTGGAGATCCAGAGAGCAAAACCACATGTTTTGCTTGAGAGATGGTATGATCTGCGACAGAGTTACCATCCTGAATGTGTGGGACCTGAGAAATTGGTTCAGGTCATGCAGATCTAGAATGGGACGCCAGCCCCCCATTCGTTTCAGGACCAAGAAGTACCTGGAAACGAACCCTGGGTTGACGGGGGGGGGGGGTCTGTGACTCTGGCCACCACCTCCTTGCAGAGGAGTTGGCCAATGTCGTCTCAGAGAGCAGACTGAGTGTATATGGACACCATTTCCTTCCATGGGGCGCGGGCTCGACTTGGTGGGTACTGCTCGAATTCCAGAGGCAGTCCCTGGTCTACCACTTCTAAAACCCACCTGTCCTTTGTAACAATGGACCAGGCAGAAAGGAAGAGGCAGAGCCGGCCCCCCATGGGAGGACCCAGAGCTGGTGTGATGGGTATGGGGGTGGTCACCCCCATCCCATCACTGTGCAGGCTTGGAAGAGGAGGGTCTGGCTTAGGGACCACCTGAACCCTGTCCTCCGGGTTTACGAGCCACAGGTGGCCCGGACTTGGGCCAAGGGTGCCAAGGTCGAGCCTGCTGCTGATGCTGCCTCAATTGGAAATGGGGCTGCTTGGCCGCAGGGGCAAAATGCTGAAAAAGCTTCTTCTGCTTTTTAGAACCCTGGGATTCCTTCTGAGCAGAAGTCACAGAGTCCAAAGTAGTGCTGGACTTTTCTATGCGTTGGAGGTCACCATCCACCTGGGCAGAAAAGGTTGGTACCTAGGAAAGGAACATCCATCAGCTTGTGCTGGGTGTCCCCTGTGAAGATGGAGACCCGCAAACAAGCCCTGCGGTGCATGGCAACCGCGGCAGGCACCGAACGGGCGCAGGAATCTCAGAGGTCCAAGGCCGTCTGGAGCTGCTGTTTTGCAACCACCCGACCCTGGTAGTGGACATGCTTGACCGTGGGGTCTGTAGGTCTGCGTGGAGGTTAGGTAGAACCTTGTAAGAGAGCCCAGTAGGGCATGAGAAAAGTGTGCCATGATGACAGCAGAGCCTGCCTGATGGAGGCCCAGCGAAGAGGAGGTGGCAGCCACCGAACGGGCACAGGAATCTGAGAGGTCCAAGGCCATCTGGAGCTGCTGTTTCACAACCGCCCGACCCTGGTCGTGGACCTACTTGACTGTGGGGCCTGGATGTCTGCGTGGAGGTTAGGTAGAACCTGGCGAGAGAGCCCAGTAGGGCATGAGAAAGGTGCGCCATGATGACAGCCGAGCTTGCCTGAAAGAGGCCCAGCAAAGAGGCGGCATAGACTGTTCCAATTTTTTGGACTCTTTGCCCGGAGGTCTATCGGTGCCTCCCATATTACCCAAGTGCCTGAACACAGACCCAGTCACCAGTCCCTCGGCCGAGGGATGTTCTGTGAATCCCGAAAGGGACCCAATGGGCACCGCATACTTGCAGGTTATTCAGTGAAGGCACAGGGCAGGAGGCAGGGTGTTGCCACAGCTCCATAGCCAGGCCGTCAATGGCCTCGGCCACTGGGAAGGCCTCCATCAGTGAATCTCCTTGTTTGAGGATATCAGTGAGGGGGTATTTGGCCCATTTTTGAATGGGTTCTAAGGGCATCCCCATGGATTTGGAGATGAGGCGGAGGATGCCCATGAAGGAAGAAGGGTCTTCCTCCGTAGAAAGACTACCAACGGATTCCTCGTCCAAAGGACGAGAATGTAGGTTGGAGTCCTTGGACTCCGAAGAGTCCGGATAAATCGGGTGGCCACCAGAGTCACCCTGTACCCGCCTGGGACTGTCAGGCATGAGGGTGGCAGACAGCCTACACGGTAGTACCACAACAGGCAGAGACTCCTTAGAAGGAGCCCCCGAAGGAGGCTGCTTCAGTGGTGGCTCCACCACAATTCGTGGAAAGATCAGTTTTGGCCAAGCCGGAATGGTCTCGACTAACTCCGCGGGCAGAGGAATGGTGTGTACCAGCTTCTGAGGAGTAGGTGTCAGTCTTGAGGGAGACAGCCTAGTAATGGCTGGGGTAGAAGCCGTGCAGACTTCTGGCCAGACAAAATGAGCTGTTGCCACATTGAATCCTCGTAGCGTTGATGCAGTTTCCGTTGAAACCTCTCCTCATCCGAGGAGGACGAAGAAGAGTGGTGGTGGCGCCGCTTCTTAGAGCACTTATGCGCCTTCTTTGGCCTGTCGGTCGAAGGTGGCCGAGACCTTGACTTGAACCATCAAGGGGACTGACGGGGTCACTCGGAAGGTGCTGGGGAAAACCGCGGCTCTTCCTGGTTAGGGATTTGGGCCATGGAGGGGAATCGCAGCAGGCTGGGTCTCCTCCTCTGTGGCTGGCAGGACCGGGATCCCAAATGAGGAATTGTATGCCTCATCTAATGACGACGGATCGACAGGGTTGAGGATAATCTCAATCGGATCATCGTCCTGCGTCTTAGCCAGCTGGCCTGACAGTGGTACCTTGAAGCCAGCAGCCGAGGCTGCAACCATAACCGAAGTCGAGGCAGCAGATTCCTGGGACAGAGATCTCTCACAGTTCCAGGAGCGTTGTCAGCGAGACAAAGATTCCTTAGACTCCTTGTCCTTCTTACGGGACTGAGAGACGTGTGCACCCGAAGGTCCCTCTCCCTTGGTAGGGAGTGACTGGCACAACTCCCGAAAGGAGCCTAAGAAGGTGGAGCCCAGACTGAGTGGGACAAAGATGGACATAGAAGAGGACCAATCCGCGGCCTGAGCAGCCTCCTCTTCAAATGTCTTCTGTTTGAGCTGCATGTTGGCCCCCGCAGCTCGAGAACCATAGCAGGCTTCCTTGAGATTTGACGGTGGATTCCATTTTCCAGTCTGCCCAGTTGCAGTAGTGCGAGACGATCATTCAAGACATTTGGATGAAAAATGGGACACATTTCGCACGCCTGGGTGTCATGACCAAAACCCAGGCAATAGACGCACAAGACGTGCGGGTTGGTTCGAGACATCTTTTGCCCGCACGGACAGCGGCGGAAACCGGATGAGGACTTGTCCTCCATTACGGTTGAGATCGCAAAGCAATTGAAGAAACTAACGAGTCGGAGTTTGGATAAATTCGTAGATTTAAGCGGTAGGGTCTATAGTAATGCATGAGCGATAAGGAGGGAACCTGAATCTTCCAGCGGAAAGGAAGATCTGGTGTCAAGGGACGAAGCTGAGGCATATACCACCCATGTGGGCAGGAGGAGCCAGTTTTTAGACCTTACACCAAGAATCTTAAAGGGAAATGACATGCCAACAAGTGTGGATAGAACATATCCACGATCCTAGAACTTACGGTTATTACACAAAGATACCCTGTCTTTGTGGAAACTCAAATAACGCTGTTCACACACGAGAGCCTGTGGCTCTGAAATTCTTTAAACAGAAGTAATGGCAACTAAAAGTAACACTTTCCACGACAGAAAGCGAAGCTGGCTCAATGGGGGAGCATCAGTTTCTCCAAAACAAAATTCAGATCCCAAACCGGAACCGGGTTATGAATAGGAGGCTTCAAGTGGAGAATGCTTCTCAAAAAAGTATGGTCCACATCCAGCTGTGCCACGGTACATACATCAATGGCCACATGAAAGGCTGATATGGCCAACAGGTGAACTTTAAGAGGAGGAGTATTTAAGTCCTGCATCAGACAAGGTCTGGAGATATTCCAAAACCTGGCTCACAGGACAGGTGAAAGGATCCAGGTTATGAGAAGCAGCCCAGATAGCAAACTATTTCCACTTCATAGAGTAGGTGGCCATGGTGGAAGGTTTTCTGACAGCCACCAGGACGTCAGTCAGCTTCTGAGACACCCCAAACCAAACAATGGCTATGTCCTCAGGAGCCATGCATGCAGATAGAGGGGCTTGAGGTCTGGATGGACCAATGTCCCTTGGGCCCAAATCAGCAGAGAAGCAGGGGAACTGAAGGTTCCATAGCCAATTGTTGCAGTAATGGAAACCATATCTACAGAGGCCAAACTGGGGCCACCAGAATTGCAGTGGCACCCTCCATCTGTAGCTTGAAGAGAACCCTCTGAATCAGAGGGAGGGCATGTGTAGAGAAACCTCCCTTTCCAGGAGAGGGACAACGCACCTCGCAAGAAAACTCAAGGCCCTGGATCTAGCGAGCAGAAACTAGGCAATTTTGCACTGAGTGGTGATACAAAAATGTCCAACTCTGGATGACTCCACCTGTCGAACAGGTGTTCTGTGACCTAAGACAGCAGCTTCCACTCATGCGCCCTGGACTGTAACCTGCTGTGGCTGTCCGGCAAGGCATTTTGGGCACCTGGCACATGAACGGCTGACAGTTCTAGATCGTGGTCTAGAGCCCAGTACCAGACCCTCACTGCTTCCTGGCACAGGGGGTAGGAATGGGTTCCCCCTTACTTGCTGATGTAGTGAACCATACTGAGATTGTCTGACTGCACCAGAGGGCCTGGAGATGGAAATTACATACTTACTGTAATTTTTGATCTTCTTGGACACAGTTTCCATCACTCATTCACACTAGTGGGATAGCGCCGGAGGCGATAGGACCAAACGGGAGCTAAAAACTTTTCTGAGGGGTCGTCGCCGAGATATGATCATGCATGCGTGTCACCGTGATACTAGCTTGCGCCTGTGTAGGTCATCTCGGCGTCGACCCTCCAACCGCCTCAGTACCTTTGCGACTGAGGAGGTGCTGCATAACTAATGAAAATAACTTATCCCGACTTTCTGGGCCTGAGAGGGCCTGGATGGCTCTTGCAAGAAGGGTCAAACAATGTCTTCACAGCCTGAACTATAGGACTGTGAAGATCAGGAAAGAAAATGAGTGAGCCCAGGGGATGGAGGGCGGGCGTGTGAATGAGTGAAGGAGACTGTGTCCAAGATCATCAACAATTACAGTAAGTACGTAATTTCCATATTTTCCTGGACCCAAGTCTCCACCACTCATTCAAACTAGTGGAAGAGTACCAAGCTAAAACCAACAACCCTGAGCAGGGTGGTAGGAGATAGGGATCACTCAGAAAGGATGGCCAAGGACCGTTCTGCTAATAAAAAGAGCTGTCTTGGAAAGATCAGCTAGAACACAGTGCTTACAAGATAAGTGCTTGAGTTCTAACTTACCACTGTGCAGAAAACTGCAATGGACAAAATGAAACTCTGCCAGGAGGCCGCAACCACTCTAGGAGAGCGGCGAGAACCCGGCCCCACAATTTGGTCTAGGACAAAAATTAATGGCATCTGAGACATGTACTAATCTAATGTAAAGGGACCTCAGGAACTGAAAGAGTCGGAGGTAAAGTCTATTGGTTCAGGGTGGACCGGAAAGTGCAGATGGAAACCCCCACTATCAAGTATGGCTGACCTGTGAAAAAAGTCCAGGAGCACTCAAACCCCTTACTTGGTGATCATAGGGGGTCGAGGTGGGGTTAGCCCATTAAGTAGAATGGTTTCCACTTAGTCACTGAAACCTTCCTGATAGTAGGCCAAGCACAACTTGGAAACCTTTTGTGGTGGTCTAGTAGAATCAGATCCTACCCGCTTCATATTCCAAAAGGAATCATTCTGCCCCTGTGTGCCTACGACTGTAGTAGCAGTCTCTGAACTAAGGGAAGAGAGGGAAAGTGTACAGGACGACGTGTCCACTGCGGAAACACATTCCGACAGAAAAAAACAGGGTCTGGATTTCTAAGGCAAATAGAGGCAGATGTGCGTCGAAGGAGGATGCAGCAGGACCAAGCTTGGGCTAACCCATTCGTTGAAAGTGACTGAATAATGGCAGAAGTGACTCAATGTGGTGAGGCACCACTCGCTCCGGCCTTCTTGAAAGAGAGTAGGAAAGGACTCTAGTTTGCTTGCTGATAAAAAACAAATATCAGTTTCGTCACCCACTTGAAGTGGGTAACTTCATGAGCGACAGGCATGGAACCAGTGCACAGGAACCAAAGGTGTGAATATCGAGAAGCCATCTCTGGAAAAAAAGACCTACTTGACCTACGGTCAAGAAAAGAGTATGCCGTCTGTTAACTTGAAGCAAGCAAGGAATTAGGAAAGTACAGTTACGTAAGAACTTACCGTAACAGTAGATCTTCGAGAACAGCTCTTGCAGCAGGTTACACCATTAGGACTGAAGCCGGCAGGCGACAGGACCCCACAGAAATTTTCTAGCTAGCAGTCTTCAGCGGGGACCGCCTCCAATGTCGGTCCCGCCCGACGCTGGGCATAGTACATAAGGAGGTGGCTCCCCAATAATCCCTCAGTTCTCCCACCGGAGACTCCCAGCCGCTGGATGACATCAGAAGGGGAGACAGAGGATCCGCCATCAGACGGCAAAACAAGGCAACAGTAAATGTCCCATCCCAGGAGATGGATGCTTGATTACGACCTACCTCCAGCGGGGATGGTGGGAGGGAAAGTACCTGCTGCAAGAGCTGTTCTCGAAGATCTACTGTTATGGTAAGTTCTTATGTAACTGTGCTATCTTACTTCGAGAAACAGCTCTTGCAGCAGGTTACACCATTAGGACTGATTTCCAACTAGTAATAGCAATCAGTAGATGATCCAAATGGGGTGGGCAGAATGAGAAGAGATCTGGATAAACCAGCAAAATGTCAAAAGAGTGGCAACTGGGGTTTAATGCAAAGAAGTGCAAGATCATGCACATAGGGAAGAGAAACCCTGAAGCCACCTATAGGCTGGGAGGGGAGTCGCTGGCAGTCACAAGGGAAGAGACTTGGTCATCACCATCACCGATGACCTGAAATCATCCAAGCAGACCACTAAGGCACTAGGTAAGACTAGGGGGATGTTAGTGTATTAGTAGGGGTATCACAAGTCAGAAGAGGGAGGTAATAATCCCTCTTTACAAGGCACTGGTTATGCCCCATCTGGAGTACTGTGTGCTGTACTAGAGGTGACACCTTCACAAGGACATTAACCAAACTGAGGAAGTCCAGAGAAGGGCAACCAAAATGGTGCAGGGACTGATTAACGGAGCTCAATATGTATACTCAAGAACAAAGGAGGGAAAGAGGTGATATGATCGAAACATTCAAACACCTTAAGTACATTAACAAAGTGAGAGAGTCTAACATGTTTTAATATAAGAAAATAGGACAACAGGACACAGCATGAGATTAGAGGGAGGCCGTTTAAGGGGTAATGTGAGGAAGATCTTTTTCACAGAAAGGGTGGTGGATGCATGGAACGGCCTACCTCAGGAAGTGGTGGATATGAATACAGTGCAGGGCTTCAAACAGGCATGGGATAGGCATAAGGGAGCAATACAGATGAGTATGAATAGATAGACCATTGACAGAGCAAGGCCGATGGCACATTTATAAGGTAGAAAAAGAAATGGGCAGACTGGATGGGCCTTGCGGTCCTTATCTGCCATCAACTTCTGTGTTTCTTACCGGGCACGGACCGGTCAGCAGACAGTGGCACAGGAGAAGGTGGTCTGGTGCTTCTTTAAAGGCCTCAACCATATTTCCCCTCTGGTGTGTGAACCACCACCACCACCACTGTGGGATCTGCTGCTGATACTGGAAAAACTCATGGACAAGCCATTCGAACCAATGCACAGGTGTGAGATGTCACATCCGTCGTGGAAGACTGCCTTCTTGGTAGCTATCATGTCCGCCAGAAGGACTGGAGAGCTACAGGCGCTCTCTGTTGAGTCTTCTTGCCTGGTCTTCCACAGGGACATGGTTGTCTTGCGCCACCACCTGGAATTTCTTCCGAAGGTGGTGTTGGAGTTTCACCTTAGCCAGGTGTTGACTCTACTGGTGTACTATCCCAGTTACACCTCTGAGGCTGAGTACAGGCTCCATACTTTGGACCTGAGATGAGCACTCTCTTATTATCAGGAGGGGTCGGCTGAAGTTCGAGGAGAGGTTTGTCAGCTGTTTGTCACTTACGCTGATACCGCACCTGGCAGACCTGCAGCCAAGCGGATGATTGGCAGACTGATTTATCATGCATTGATCTCTGCTATAGGTTGGCGGGCAAGGAGCCTCCTGTAGGGATAAGAGCTCACGCCACCCGCCATAATGCTGTGTCAGTGGCTGCTTCCAGGGACATCCCTATCCAGGAAATCTGCAGGGCTGCTACTTGGGAAGTCAGCAAACACCTTCATCACCCATTACCACATCGACAAAGTCACACCAGGATGCTGGTTTTCAGGTCTCAGTTCTCCAGTCTCTGTTCCCCCAAGTAAGTATTGAGGGTGTGCACCTTGTCTCCCTCCTGGAGAACTACTAGGAGTCTGCCAACAAGTGTGGATAGAACAACATATCCACAATCCTAGAAAAACAGGCTACTCACCTGTAACAGATCTTCCACGGAGTGATCTCTTGCAGTAAGTAATACTTTTGGGTGTCCAGCAGAGGTCGCTGTGGCGCATAGCAGCTCTTCTAGCAGTTTTTCACCAGGGATCGCCCACACATGACATCAGCTTCCTGTTTCCTATATGAGTGGGCGGTCCCTGGTATTCTCAGTTCATTTTCCCGCAGTCTTCAGCTCGCACAGCAGCTAGTGCAACTTCTGTGTAGCAGTCATCAACAAGAAATTTGGAACTAAGATGAATGTCTACAGATTCTTCAACAAAGCAATCATTATTTCGTTCCTGCCATTACAGTAGGAAGATATACCATTTTGACAACCACACATTTTGTGTAAGGTGTCTGGGACCCATACACGACACCAATTCCTGCACTTTTCTGTCAGGAATTTAAGTAGGCAACTCGTCGACGACAGTTGCTTGAAATTAAACAACTTTTGATGGAGCAGAAAATCTCTCTGTTAGAGAACTAGGGGGCTCGTACCAAGGGGTCCCCCTCTACTGGTTCTCATTCCAGGAAGGAGAAGGAGAAACCTTCGTCACACTCCCTGCTTCGTCGCCCATCGATGGTCACTGTTTCAGGTGTCCCTCTATTGATGGGGCGTCTTTAAACACCTCTTCGTCAATGGTGGCTCATTCAGACTCATTGACTGCGCTTTCTAGTGCTTTAAATGCAGTTCAAATTGTAACTGCTCTGTCGATGGAGGCTTATACCCTCTCATCAATGATACTTTCCTGCTCTTTACATGCAGCTAAATACACAGCTGCTCTGTCGATGGGGGCTCCTGTCCCGTTGATGGCATCTGACAGTTTAAGTGAAAATAACACTTTTTTCCCCCCCGTAGTCCTGTCAACGAGAGCCCACATTCCTCGGGGGAAGCTTATGGCTTATGCCTTATTGACTGCCCCTCCACCTTCACCGGTGCCTTCCTATAGCGGTCAAGCGGACAGAGATCGGGACCCTGGTCTTTACCACCAAGGGGCAAGACCTGCTCATGCTACTCATCCTATCCCCTCTATTACCCCATTTGTGTCTCAACACCCCCCCCTTTCTTACCCACCCTTCTTCTCAAGACAGGGACATCACCAATGTGGTACAACATGTCGCTGCATGTGGCACTCCCAGCCCTCCGAAGAGCTGGTTGATCCTCCCCGATCTCCTCCTCCACTTAAAAGATTCCATACTGACAGGGATACCATGCCACCCTGGTCTCCTTCTCCTTTCACAGATGACTGACTGTCAGATGACCAAGAATTATTGCCTGATTTCCCCGGTGATCTTGAGGATGAAGAGTTCCAAGATCTGGATTTTCCCAATCCTGAATCTCCCTATTCGGAAATCTCTTCCCTGGATGAGGATCTGCCTATACCTGCCACAGCCTGTCCCCTGGATGACCCGACCTTTAGTGAAATGATGGCTCTGATGCAAAAGGTCATGGGATTCTCGACTACTGAACATGACTAAGGATATGGCAGAATACCTTGAATTACCTGAGGAGCCCGTTTTAGTGGTTCCCTCACTAATACCAACTTACCAGAATGCCATGCTGGTTGCTTGGCATCAGCCTTCAGCTATTACTGGTGTTCCCAGCAAAGCTCCTCTGGACCACCCCTTTCTGTCTACTATTCCAGAGGCAGATTCTGTGGTCATTACTGCCGCTCATGACTGCACCAAAAATCCTAGGCACATGAGCTCCTTATCCCCTGATAAGGAATCCCGAAGAACAGACCATCTGGGGAAAAAGGTCTTTTCCTCAGGTGCTGAGAATATCAGAATCTTGAACTATATGGGTCATATGATTAAATATCAGCGTACCCTTGAGTCCTGTGCCATTGAGCTCATCAATAAACTCCCTCCTCCCTCACAAGAAAGGGATAAATTACTGGCTACAGTGACAACTAGTAATTCTGTCTCCCATCACCTTCTCAGGTCGGGATATGATGTCGTGGGTACCTCAGCCCGACTATCAGCCACTGGTATCACCTTGCGTTGCCATGCTTGGCTTCGCGTTTCAGGCTTTGCACCTGACATACAACATAAAGTAGCTAATGCCCCCTTTAACGGGTCCAAGCTGTTCGGGCTAAGTACTCAAACTCTACTGGATGACTTACAGGCATCAGGCAGAACCCTCCGTACGGTCCATGGCATGTATCATACTCCATCTACAACCTACCATACTCAACAGTTTTGTTATTCTAAAAGAGGCAGAAGATGGAGGTAATAATAAAGGCGGCTTCAGAGGTCATGCTCAGTCCACCAGAGGCTACACCTCTGCCGCCCGGGGTGCCCGCTCCTGCCCTTCCGGTGGAGCTGCACAGCCCAGCTCTGACCCACTAGGGCCCCCCCCAACTTCTCGACCAGGCCTCGGAGACTGTTGGGGTAATTTTGCCTTCCATCTGGAGGCCTGGCAGACTATCCCGTCAGACAAATGGGTGCTTCGGATTTTACAGAAGGGTCATGCTCTAGAGTTCCTCTCCACCCCATGTCCTTGCTCTCCACAGAAGATTCACTATCTTCCAGATCATATACCCATATTACAGGCACACGAGGATCCAGATGTGGAGCGCTTCCCTGCACAGAGGCCAGGAGTGCATGCCACCCTGCTTGTTGAGACAGTACATGGTCGTGGTATTGTCCGTCTGGACTTGCACCACTTGATCCCAAAGGAGCAGAGCGAATGCTGACAGTGCCAGTCTGACTGCTCTGAGTTCCAGCAGGTTCATATGACATCGGGATTCCTCGGGGGTCCACAGCCCTTGGGCTCTGTGATTCCCCATATGTGCACCCCAGCCCGTGAGAGAGGCATCAGTCATGAGGGCGACCATCAGCTCGGGATGGACAAACGGGATCCCTTCCTGCAAGTGTGCTAGGAAGGTCCACCATTGGACAGCATCCCCCCAAATCTTCTGGGTCACCTTGACCTGCTGATTGAAATGATCACGGTGTTAAGTCCACTGGCTGGCCAGCTCCCATTGAATGGGGCGCATATGCCACTGGGCCCATCGGATCACGGCGGTGCAGGCTGCCATGTACCACAGAAGTCACAGGAAGTCCAGGCCAGGGCGCAAGTGCCCAACCTGAAATGACTGGACAAAGGAGGAGAGAACCTCTGCCCTGTCCATCGGGAGCCTGGCTCTAGCTCGGCAAGAGTTGAGCTCTGCCCCGATGAAGCAGATCAACTGCGAAGGTACGAGTTCCAACTTGGTCTCATTGACCAGGAGACCAAGATCGATGCAGGTCTGGAGGAACCCCGCTATGAGGAAATCGTCGTGACAGGGGGTACACCTGGACCCCTTGACGCCGAAAATGGGCTGCCACGACTGCAATGCATTTGGTGAAGATCTTGGGGGCCGATGACAGGCCGAACGTCATTGCTCGGAACTCGAAGAGGCCTCCCTCTGCCCAAAAGTGAAGAAACCTCTGGTGAGATGGATGGATCGGGGCATGAAAGAACGCATCCTGGAGATCCAGAGAGCAAAACCACATGTTTTGCTTGAGAGATGGTATGATCTGCGACAGAGTTACCATCCTGAATGTGTGAGACCTGAGAATTGGTTCAGGTCATGCAGATCTAGAATGGGCACGAGCCCCCATTCGTTTCAGGACAAGAAGTACCTGGAAGCGAACCCTGGGTTGACGGGGGGGGGGGGTCTGTGACTCTGGCCACCACCTCCTTGCAGAGGAGTTGGCCAATGTCGTCTCGGAGAGCAGACGGAGTGTATATGGACACCATTTCCTTCCATGGGGCGTGGGCTCGGCTTGGTGGGTACTGCTCGAATTCCAGAGGCAGTCCCTGGTCTACCACTTCTAAAACCCACCTATCCTTTGTAACAGTGGACCAGGCAGAAAGGAGCCGCCCCCCAACGGGAGGACCCAGAGCTGGTGTGATGGGTATGGGGGTGGTCACCCCCATCCCATCACTGTGCAGGCTTGGAGGAGGAGGGTCTGGCTTAGGGACCACCTGAACCCCGTCCTCCAGGTTTACGGGCCACAGGTGGCCCGGACTTGGGCCAAGGGCACCAAGGTCGAGCCTGCTGCTGATGCTGCCCCAATTGGAAATGGGGCTGCTTGGCCGCAGGGGCAGAATGCCCAAAAAGCTTCTTCTGCTTTTTGGAACCCTGGGATTCCTTCTGAGCAGAAGTCACAGAGTCCAAGGTGGTACTGGACTTTTCTATGCATTGGAGGTGACCATCCACCTGGGCAGAAAAGATTGGTACCTAGGAAAGGAACGTCCATCAGCTTGTGCTGGGTGCCCCTGTGAAGGTGGAGACCCGCAAACAAGCCCTGCGGTGCATGGCAACCGCGGCAGCCACCAAACGGGTGCAGGAATCTCAGAGGTCCAAGGCCGTCTGGAGCTGCTGTTTTGCAACCACCCGACCCTGGTAGTGGACATGCTTGACCGTGGGGTCTGTAGGTCTGCGTGGAGGTTAGGTAGAACCTTGTGAGAGAGCCCAGTAGGGCATGAGAAAAGTGTGCCATGATGACAGCTGAGCTTGCCTGATGGAGGCCCAGCGAAGAGGAGGTGGCAGCCACGAGCGGGCACAGGAATCTGAGAGGTCCAAGGCCATCTGGAGCTGCTGTTTCCAACTGCCCAACCCTGGTCGTGGACCTACTTGACTGTGGGGCCTGGATGTCTGCATGGAGGTTAGGTAGAACCTGGCGAGAGAGCCCAGTAGGGCATGAGAAAGGTGCGCCATGATGACAGCCGAGCTTGCCTGACAGAGGCCCAGCGAAGAGACGGCATAGACTTCCAAGGCCAATTGGTCCAATTTTTTGGACTCTTTGCCCGGAGGTCTATCGGTGCCTCCTGTATTACCCAAGTGCCTGAACACAGACCCAGTCACCAGTCCCTTGGCTGAGGGATGTTCTGTGAATCCCGAAAGGGACCCAATGGGCACCGCATACTTGCGGGTTATTCAGTGAAGGCGCAGGGCAGGAGGCAGGGTGTTGCCACAGCTCCAAAGCCAGGCCGACAATGGCCTTGGTCACTGGGGAAGGCCTCCATCGGTGAATCCCCTTGTTTGAGGATATCAGCGAGGGGGTATTCGGCCCATTTCTGAATGGGTTCTAAGGGCATCCCCGTGGATTTGGAGATGAGGCAGAGGATACCCATGAAGGAAGAAGGGTCTTCCTCCGCAGAAAGACTACCAACGGATTCCTCATCCAAAGGACGAGAATGTAGGTTGGAGTCCTTGGACTCCGGATAAATCGGGTGGCCACCAGAGTCGCCCTGTACCCGCCTGGGACTGGCAGGCATGAGGGTGGCAGACAGCCTACACGGTAGTACCACAACAGGCAGAGACTCCTTAGAAGGAGCCCCCGAAGGAGGCTGCTTCAGTGGTGGCTCCACCACAATTCGTGGAAAGATCAGTTTTGGCCAAGCCGGAATGGTCTTGACTAACTCCGCGGGCAGAGGAATGGTGTGTACCAGCTTCTGAGGAGTAGGTGTCAGTCTTGAGGGAGACAGCCTAGTAATGGCTGGGGCAGAAGCCATAGCAGACTTCTCGCCGGACAAAATGAGCTGTTGCCACATTGAATCCTCGTAGCGTTGATGCAGTTTCCGTTGAAACCTCTCCTCATCCGAGGAGGACAAAGAAGAGTGGTGGTGGCGCCGCTTCTTAGAGCACTTATGCGCCTTCTTTGGCCTGTCGGTCGAAGGTGGCCGAGACCTTGACTTGAACCATCAAGGGGACTGACGGGGTCACTCGGAAGGCGCTGGGGAAAACCGCGGCTCTTCCTGGTTAGGGATTTGGGCCATGGAGGGGAATCGCAGCAGGCTGGGTCTCCTCCTCTGTGGCTGGCAGGACCGGGATCCCAAATGAGGAATTGTATGCCTCATCTAACGATGACCGGATCGACAAGGTTGAGGATAATCTCAATCGGATCATCGTCCTGCGTCTTAGCCAGCTGGCCTGACAGTGGTACCTTGAAGCCAGCAGCGAGGCTGCAACCATAACCGAAGTCGAGGGGCAGATTCCTGGGACAGAGATCTCTCACAGTTCCAGGGCGTTGTCAGCGAAGACAAAAGATTATGAACTCCTTGTCCTTCTTACGGGATGCCGAGCGTGTGCCCCTGAAGGTCCCTCTCCCTTGGTAGGGAGTGATTGGCACAACTCCCGAAAGGAGCCTAAGAAGGTGGAGCCCAGACTGAGTGGGACGAAGATGGACATGGAAGAGGACCAATCCGCGACCTGAGCAGCCTCCTCTTCAAAGGTCTTCTGTTTGAGCTGCATGGTGGCCCCCGCAGCCGCAGAGACCGTCCAACGGGCTTCCTTGGATTTGACCGGTGGATTCCATTTTTCCAGTCTGCCCAGTTGCAGTAGTGCGAGACGATCATTCAAGACATTTGGATGAAAAATGGGACACATTTCGCACGCCTGGGTGTCATGACCAAAACCCAGGCAATAAACGCACAAGACGTGCGGTTGGTTCGAGACATCTTTGCCTCGCACGGAAGCGTATGGAAACCGGAGAGGACTTGTCCTCCATTATGGTTGAGATCGCAAAGCAATTGAAGAAACTAACGAGTCGGAGTTTGGGTAAATTCGTAGATTTAAGCGGCAGGGCCTACAGTAATGCATGAGCGATAAGGAGGGAACCTGAATTTTCCAGCGGAAAGGAAGATCTGGTGTCAAGGGACGAAGCTGAGGCATATACCACCCATGTGGGCGGGAGGAACCAGTTTTTAGACCTTACACCAAGAATCTTAAAGGGAAAGGACATGTCAACAAGTGTGGATAGAACAACATATCCACGATCCTAGAACTTAGGGTTATTACACAAAGATACCCTGTCTTTGTAGAAACTCAAATAAAGCTGTTCACACATGAGAGCCTGTGGCTCTGAAATTCTTCAAACAGAAGTAATGGCAACTAAAAATAACACTTTCCACGACAGAAAGCAGAAGCTGGCTCAATGGGGGAGCATCAGTTTCTCAAAACAAAATTCAGATCCTAAACCGGAACCGGGTTATGAATAGGAGGCTTCAAATGAAGAATGCTTCAAAAAGTATGGTCCCATCCAGCTGTGCCACGGTACATACATCAATGGCCACATGAAAGGCTGATATGGCCAACAGGTGAACTTTAAGGAGGAGTATTTAAGTCCTGCATCAGACAAGGTCTGAGATATTCCAAACCAGCTCACCGGACAGGCGAAAGGATCCAGGTTATGAGAAGCAGCCCAGATAGCAAACTACTTCCACTTCATAGAGTAGGTGGCCATGGTGGAAGGTTTTCTGACAGCCACCAGGACGTCAGTCACCTTCTGAGACACTCCAAACCGAACAATGGCTATGTCCTCAGGAGCCATGCATGTAGATAGAGGGACTTGAGGTCTGGATGGACCAGTGTCTCTTGGGCCCAAATCAGCAGAGAAGCAGGGGAACTGAAGGTTCCATAGCCAATTGTTGTAGTAATGGAAACCATATCTACAGAGGCCAAACTGGGGCCACCAGAATTGCAGTGGCACCCTCCATCTGTAGCTTGAAGAGAACCCTCTGAATCAGAGGGAGGGCATGTGTAGAGAAACCTCCCTTTCCAGGAGAGGGACAACGCACCTCACAAGAAAACTCAAGGCCCTGGATCTAGTGAGCAGAAACTAGGCAATTTTGCATTGAGTGGTGATACAAAAATGTCCAACTCTGGATGACTCCACCTGTCGAACAGGTGTTCTGTGACCTAAGACAGCAGCTCCCACTCATGCACCCTGGACTGTAACCTGCTGTGGCTGTCTGGCAAGGCATTTTGGGCACCTGGCACATGAACGGCTGACAGTTCTAGATCGTGGTCTAGAGCCCAGTACCAGACCCTCACTGCTTCCTGGCACAGGGGGTAGGAATGGGTTCCCCCTTACTTGCTGATGTAGTGGACCATACCGAGATTGTCTGACTGCACCAGAGGGCCTGGGGATGGAAATTACGCACTTACTGTAATTTTTGATCTTCTTGGACACAGTTTCCATCACTCATTCACACTAGTGGGATAGCGCCGGAGGCGATAGGACCAAACGGGAGCTAAAAACTTTCTGAAGGGTCGGCGCCGAGATAGGATCATGCATGCGCCGCACCATGATACTAGCTTGTGCCTGTGTAGGTCATCTCGGCGTCGACCCTCCAACCGCCTCAGTACCTTTGCGACTGAGGAGGTGCAGCATAACTAATGAAAATAACTTATCCTGAGTTTCTGGGCCTGAGAGGGCCTGGATGGCTCTTGCAAGAAGGGTCAAACAATGTCTTCACAGGCTGAACTATAGGACTGTGAAGATCAGGAAAGAAAATGAGTGAGCCCAGGGGATGGAGGGCGGGCGTGTGAATGAGTGAAGGAGACTGTGTCCAAGATCATCAACAATTACAGTAAGTACGTAATTTCCATATTTTCCTGAACCCAAGTCTCCACCACTCATTCAAACTAGTGGAAGAGTACCAAGCTAAAACCAACAACCCTGAGCAGGGTGGTAGGAGATAGGGATCACTCAGAAAGGATGGCCAAGGACCGTTCTGCTAATAAAAAGAGCTGTCTTGGAAAGATCAGCTAGAACACAGTGCTTACAAGATAAGTGCTTGAGTTCTAACTTACCACTGTGCAGAAAACTGCAATGGACACAAAATGAAACTCTGCCAGGAGGCCGCAACCACTCTAGGAGAGCGGCGAGAACCCGGCCCCACAATTTGGTCTAGGACAAAAATTAATGGCATCTGAGACATGTACTAATCTAACGTAAAGGGACCTCAGGAACTGAAAGAGTCAGAGGTAAAGTCTACTGGTTCAGGGTAGACCGGAAAGCGCAGATGGAAACTCCCACTACCCAGTATGGCTGACCTGTGAACAACAAGTCCAGGAGCACTCAAACCCCTTACTTGGTGATCAAAGGGGGTCGAGGTGGGGTTAGCCCATCAAGGAGAATGGTTTCCACTTAGTCACTGAAACCTTCCTGATAGTAGGCCAAGCACAACTTGGAAGCCTCTTGTGGTGGTCTAGTAGAATTAGATCTTACCCACTTCATATTCCAAAAGGAATCATTCTGCCCCTGTGTGCCAACAACTGTAGTAGCAGTCTCTGAATTAAGGGAAGAGAGGGAAAGTGTAAAGGACGACGTGTCCACTGCAGAAACACACACCGACAGAAAAAAACAGGGTCTGGATTTCTAAGGCAAGTAGAAGCAGATGTGCGTCGAAGGAGGACGCAGCAGGACCAAGCTTGGGCTAACCCATTCGTTGAAAGTGACTGAATAATGGCAGAAGTGACTGAATGCGGTGAGGCACCACTCGCTCCGGCCTTCTTGAAAGAGAGTAGGAAAGGACTCTAGTTTGCTTGCTGATAAAAAACAAATATAGTTTCGTCACCCACTTGAAGTGGGTAACTTCATGAGTGACAGGCACGGAACCAGTGCACAGGAACCAAAGGTGTGAATATCGAGAAGTCATCTCTGAGAAAAAGACCTACTTGACCTACGGTCAAGAAAGGAGTATGCCATCTGTTAACTTGAAGCAAGCAAGGAATTAGGAAGGTAGTTACCTAAGAACTTACCGTAACAATAGATCTTCGAGAACAGCTCTTGCAGCAGGTTACACCATTAGGACTGAAGCCGGCAGGCGCCAGGACCCCACAGAAATTTTCTAGCTGGCAGTCTTCAGCGGGGACCACCTCCAATGTCGGTCCCGCCCCCGACGTTGGGCATAGTACATAAGGAGGTGGCCCCCCCATAATCCTCAGTTCTCCTGCCTGAGACTCCCAGCCACTGGATGACATCAGAAGGGGAGACAGAGGATCCGCCATCAGACGGCAAAACAAGGCAACAGTAAATGTCCCATCCTAGGAGATGGATGCTTGACTACGACCTACCTCCAGCGGGGATGTTGGGAGGGAAAGTACCTGCTGCAAGAGCTGTTCTCGAAGATCTACTGTTATGGTAAGTTCTTATGTAACTGTGCTATCTTACTTCGAGAAACAGCTCTTGCAGCAGGTTACACCATTAGGACTGATTTCCAAGCAGTAATAGCAATCATGCACCATCGGGAGGAGGAAAGGTAGAAACCTCGAGATACCTCGGGCCTAGGACAGAAGTCCTTGAAGGACAGCTAGACCGAACCCTGCTCTTTGCCTCGATGCAATGTCCAGGCTGTAATGCCTGACAAAGGTATGCACAGAGCTCCAAGTAGCTGCAGCGCAAATAGCTGAGGTGGAAACGTTCTTTAATGCCGCAAAGGAAGTAGCCACCCCTCTAGTGGAATGACCCTTAACCGCGCCCGGTAATGGCTTATTGCGCTTCTGGTAACAGAATGTAATGCACTGGAAAAAGCCACTTAGACAGCGACTGCTTCAAGACAGGAGCTCCCTTCATCCTATGGGCAAAGGAGATGAAAAGTTGATCCGACTTTCGGTGGTGTTTGGTTCTGGTCAGGTAGTATCTGAGGCACCTACGCACATCAAGGGTGTGCAGAAGGCCTTCTCCTTGATTAGAGTATTTCGGAAAATGCACTGGTAGATCGATGTCCTAATTAAGGGTGAGAGCTGAGACCACATTAGGCAGAAATTTTGGATTAGTCCTTAGGGATACCCTGTCCTGGTGGAAAACCAAATAAGGCTCTTTGCACATAAGTGCGTGCATTTCAGAAATTCTTCTGGCAGAAGTAACTGCAACTAAAAACAATGTTTTCCAAGAGAGAAAACGTAGCTCGCAATCCGCGGCTGGTTCAAAAGGTGGCAGTGTGAGCTGCTCCAGGACGAAGGGTAAGTTCCATGGAGGCATTGGATCCTTAATTGGGGGCCTAAGGTGGAGGACGCCCCTCAAAAAGGCCCGTGTTGTGTCCAGCTGGGCCACAGTGCGTTGGCCTATGGGGGCAGGGTAAGCTGAAATGGCACAAAGGTGCACTTTAATCGAGGAATAAGCCAGGCCAGAGTGGAAAAGGGATAGCAGGTAGTCCAGTACCAGCTTCTCTGGACAGTCCAAAGGCGGAAAACCGCGCGCTTGCGCCCACAAGCAAAACCTGCACCATTTCATGGCATAGGTTGCGTGGGTAGCCAGTTTTCTAGTGGCAGAAAGCACATCTGCCACATCTTGCAAGATCCCGTATCACATCATGGCTATGTCTCCAGGAGCCAAGCGTGCAGGTTCAGAGAACGTAGGTCTGGATGGACTAAGGAACCCGCCCTCTGAGACAGTAAATGGGAGCCGATTGGCAAAGGCACTGGAGGTTCCCGGGATAGCTGATGCAAGAGAGGGAACCAGATCTGTCTGGGCCAGAAGGATGCAATCAGAATGAGCGTTGCTTGCTTCCTGCGAAACTTTAAAAGAACTCTCTGGATCAACGGCAAAGGAGGAAAGGCATAGAGGAATCTACCTGCCCAGTAGAGGGACAATGCGTCTCGCCAGAAAACACCAGGCCCTGGATCTAGCGAGCAAAAATTGGGCAGTTTTGCGTTGCATGGGGACGCGAAGAGGTCTAACTCTGGAGTACCCCATCTGCGAAACAGATCTTCTGCCATCTCCTGGAGTAGTTCCCATTCGTGGACTCTGGCCTGAGTGCGGCTCAGGCTGTCTGCGATGATGTTGTCCACTCCCCGGAACATGAACTGCAATAAGATTTGCGCCATGTTGCAAGACCCAATCCCACACTCTCATGGCCTCCCTGCAAAGCGGGTAGGAGTGGGTGCCTCCTTGCTTGTTGAGGTAATACATCACAGCGGAATTGTCTGTTTGCAACAGAAGTGTACCCGGTGGAATCTCCGACTGGAAGGCCTGCAGAGCGTAAAGAACTGCCCTCATTTCTAGTATGTTTATGTGGAGATGAGACTCCTGGGCTGTCCACATGCCCTGAGACCGAACACCATCGAGGTGTGCCCCCCACCCGAGCCCTGAGGCATCTGTGGAGAGTGTCACAGTTGGGGATGGCGCTGTGAAGGGGACTCCTGCCAAGAGGTTCCCTGGATGTAGCCATCATTGTTAATCTCTAATTATGGTCTTCGTGATTCAGATTGGATGCTGCAGATGGTCTTGCCTTTGGTCCCATTGTACCGGTAACATCCACTGGGTTACCCGTATGTGGAGATGGGCTAGCGGGACTGTTGCAATGGCCGCAGCCATGTGTCTGAGCAGGCAAAGGACCAGTCTGGCTGGGACGGTCTTCTTCGCTGATAGCTCCCTGATGAGGGATCTGATGTGTTCCACTCTGTCCATGGGAAGGAAAGCTTTCCCTCTGATGGTGTCCAGAACTGCTCCGATGAACTGCACCGTCTGGGACGGAACCAAGCATGACTTCTCGTAACTGATTAGAATGCCCAGAGTCTCGAACAGAGACTGGGTGCATTGAATGGCAGACATCAAGGCCTCCCGGGAGGGTGCCATGAGAAGCCAATTGCCCAGGTAGGGGAACACATAGTGGCCCTGTCTCCTTAGAGACATGGCTACGACCGCCATGCACTTCGTGAATACCCGAGGTGCCGATGACAGCCCGAAGGGAAGAGCTCGGAACAGATAATGGCGGCCCTGAAACTAGAATCGCAGGAACCTCCTGTGCACCTGAGCGATGGGAATATGCAGATAGGCGTCCTGCATGTCCAGGGACACCAAAAATGCACCCTGCTTCAGCATGGGAATCAGGCCCAGGAGGGTCACCATACGGAAGCGCTTATAAGCAACCGAAAGACTGAGATCGCTGAGGTCCAGTATTGGATGGAGGTCGCCTGTTTTCTTTGGAACCAGGAAGAAGTAAGAATAGTACCCTAGTCCTCTCTGGTTCCCTGGTACGTGCTCCAAAGCTTCTTTTTCCAGAAATGCGAGCACTTCCTGCTGTATGAGCAGGGCATGCTGACCCGAATAACGGGAAAGCAGGGGAGGTCTTGTAGGTGGGTTGTCTATGAACTCTATGTAATGGCCATTTTTAACTAACTGTAGAACCCACCTGTCGGTGGTGATAGATTGCCACCCTGAAAGGTGGCGTGCGATGCGACCCCCGACTTCCTTTGCCCGATGATCCTGAGGAGGGGTGGGGGCTGGGAAGGAGTCATGCTGTGGCAGCGTTTGTCCCTGCGGGCTGGGCTGACTTTGAGTATCGTTGGCCTCTGCCTGGGGACGACTTTGCCTGGGCCTTGAGTGAGAAAGTGCCCCTCTGCTGCTGGCCGGAACGTTGCTGTTGCTTTTGTAGCCAGCCGCGAAAACGGCTCTGGTTCCTGCGAAAGGAACTAGGCCTAGATCTGTATATGGCTTGTACAGATCAGACTGCCTTCTCTGCGTCTTGGAGTTTGGTGATAACCCTCTCGGAGGCTTCACCAAACAGCACCTCACCATTATATGGGACGTCTAGAATGTTTTTCTGAACGTCTGGGGTAAATCCGGAGACACGGAGCCGAGAGTGTCTCTGGAGACAAACGCCTGAGGCTGGAGCTCTGGCTGAAGAGTCCGCAGAATCATATGCGGCTCTGAGCACTTGGGTCCCCACATATGACCCAGTATGGAGGAGGTTTAAGAGCTCCACTTTCTGGTCACCATTGGGAAGCTTTTCAACTAGGTCCTGGCCCTGTTCCCACAGGGCGTTCTGGAACTGAACCATATGGGTAAGATAGTTCAGTGGCCTGATGGCACAAGTAGCAGCCGTGTATGTGCGCCTCCCCAGGGCATCCAATTGCTTGGATTCCTGGTCCGGTGGCTGAGTGCTCATATGCTGTAGTCTCTGAAATCGGTCATGTGAAGCAGTGATGACCAGGGAATCAGCCAGAGGGTGGTTTGCCAAATACTGGTCCTCCCTAGGGGCCTTGTATAGGTGGTCAGCCTTCTTCGGCACTGTGGGAGTGGAATGCGGACGTTTCCACGCAGCCTTGGTGACATCCGCGAAGGTATCCACCAAGGGCAGCACTACCACAGGCTTTGGGTCTTTTGGCCGAAGGTAGTGGGCAAGGCGTTGTCGCTCAGAGTCAAGCTCCTCAGCATCCTACCCCATGTTTTCCTGGATGTGCCTCATGATCTCAGCGAAAGAGGGATCATCCGGAGGAGACCTGGGGAAGTCGTATGGGTCAGGAGAGGGAATGCTGAAAGGAGAAGGTGATCTGGAATACTCTGACGTATCCAACCTAGAATCCTCCCCCGACGGAGTGTACTGGCGTCGTCTGGGTCTTTTTGGGTCTGGGAGACCCTGAGTGGGATCTGGAGGGAGGCCTTCTCCTGTCGGTAGATCTATGCCTAGGAGGTGGAGTTTGCTCCTTGGGGGATGGAGGTTGTCCTACTGGCCCCTTAGGTGGAGGAGGGGGCGTAGGCGGTGAAGGAGTAGTAGGAGGAGAACGTGCGGGGACCACATCCCTCTTGATGGTGTCCCACCAAAAGGTAAAGAGCTCCTTTACCTCCGCAAGGTTCATACCCGACGATGGACCTGGCACTGGTGGCCTGTCGCCGGGGTCAGGCGTCGGGTCCCCAGGGGTCTACCGCACCGGAGAAGGTTCCCCATGGGAGCCCGGCGTCCTCGATGTCGCCCGCCTGGTCTTCGGGCTGTGTGGCGTCCTCCTCTGTAGAACCCCTCTGACCGGCATCTACCGGCAACGGGGGTGCTGAATTTTTCTGCTCGGGTGGAGCCGACGTATGTCCCCTGGACGATGTATTCAGACCTGGCAAACACCTGGCTGGCGACGGGTGTCTAGCCGGTTTCGTTGGCTCCTGTGAGCGCTGAGGGTGCTTGGCCGACGTCTGTTTGAGGGACGTCAGGTTCTTAGTTTTCCTGGGTGCCGGATCAGGACCTCAGGGTGGTTGGGAGACTGACCTGGAGTCAGTATCCCGGCGACGGGAGGAAGAAGATTTGTGGCGCTCACCCGACTTCGAAGAGGCCTTGGAAGGTGTTGAAAAAGCTGAGGGCCTCGAAGTCTTCAGAGGCTGGAGCGATGAACTGCTGGAGGACCCAACCAGGACCGGGGGAGGTTGCGACCGAGCCCTGGAGGGAGAGCGGTCCTATCTAGAGCCGGAGCTTCGGGAGTCCGAGGCCCATGTAGGAGACCTGGACCTTGCCTTTTCCCGGTGCTTGTCCCGGTGTTTATGGGATTTGCTTGAAGATTCTCCCCGGGAGGAAGGTTCCTGGTCCATGCTTTTCAGCTTTTCTTCTAAAAGAAATGCTGGAAGTGCCTTCTGATGGCGGATCCTGGTGCGGCTGTTAAAACCCTAGCAAAAGGCGCAGGCCTTGGTGTCGTGGTCTGGGCCTAGGCAGCGCATACAGGACGAATGGGGATCCTTGAAAGGGATCTGTTTCCCGCAGGCGCACTTCGAATGGTGACCCTCTAGAGATGGAGCTGGAGAGGACATCAGTTGAGCAGAGCCAAAAAAGGACGAAAATATTCATAGTTCTGTAGTCGTCGTATGCTAGAAAGGAGACCGAGAGGCCGATGCTGGCGAGTCGACGGCGGGAAAAGAACTGGGGATTATGGGGGGACCACCTCCTTATGTACTAAGCCCGACGTCGGGGGCGGGACCGACGTCGGAGGCGGTCCCCACTGAAGACTGCTACCTAGAAAATTTCCATGGGGTCCTGGCACCTGCCGGCTTCAGTCCTAACGGTGTAACCTGCTGCAAGAGCCGTTTCTCGAAGTAAGATCTTGAGTTCCGCCTCGCTGGACAGTCACTTCTATTGCTCTGATCAAGAGAAGAAAGCCTGATATAAAAAGGGAAACCAACAGACTGGGCAGCCTCCTAGGCCTAAGGAATACCTCTGAATAAGAGAAATCTCTCTTGGAGAAAAGAGATGACCCATACCTCTGCTGGATTGGACTCCCCCAGGGGTAGAAGAAGTCAGGTACTCGTCACCGTAGTTTAGAGATGACCACCTCAGGGGCTGAGGCGGAACCTGGCCAGATCCAGAAGGATGGTAGCAGGTAACTTTGGGCTAGGCCCTGTGCTGTGATGATTTTTCTTTATGTTTTTTTTTTTTTAACCATTAGTCCAAGCCTGACAAGGCTTTCAGGCTGCTATCTCGCAAGGACTGCCTGATACAAAAATGACGAAGATGTCGTCTATCTGAGGGGCAGGAGGAGCCTGAGCATCCATAACTGAAATTGTGACTGGACCAATAATCACAGCTGAAGAGATGTTAACCACCTGTTGCTGATGAAGCCACCAAAGAGGCAGTATCACAAGGGGGCTATATAACCCTATCAAAGGAGTGGAAGAGCCGATACGGCTCCTGACCATTGAATTACAATGTTCCACAGAGTGTAATTGTCCTGACGACTGAAAAGAGTCTAGACACAGAAGTGTTTGGTCCATGGATACAGTCTGAAATACTATAATGGACCCCATCACTGATGAACAACTGAAAAGATCTTCCATCACGGACTCTGGTGATAGAGAAGGCTTGCCCTCCAGTCTATAAACTGAGTCATCCACTGTATCACCGAAAAGCAGAACAGGGAGAGACTCATCCAGATGCACTTCTACCCCAGAAGGAACCCTAAAGGGAGGTCTAAGCCAGAGCCACTAGAGACTCCGTCACCAGGAAGGGTGTCGAGTAGCTTGACAGCACATAAGGAGCCGAGAAAGTGATGAGCAGAATGAGGAATTCCGCTGGTGGAACAGCACAGAAGAGTTCCATCAGCGGAAAAGTGCTGGATGTCACAAGATCCCACGCAGACTGCCACTCACTAATATCTGTGGAAAAATAATCTGCAGAACAGGACTTCATTCTGCGGGAAACTTCTCGACACAAATTCCAAAGAAGAGGTCTGCAGAAGGAAAACTCTGGCACTAGTTCTGCCGGGCAACACCAACCGGCACCCCACGTGGCACCAGCATCACTTGTGGCACAGGAAGGCACCAAGCAGTGCCTATGCCTTCCTGGGTGACACCCAAGGGCACTATTGAGGCAGCCCGAGCACCTCGGCATTCAGTACTGACACCTCCAGCACCCATGGCACTCCTTGGGTGCCAAGCTTCTGCGCTGTGCCCGGCGCCACCAAGAGGTGCTGCAGTCGGCACCACACTACACCGCAGTGGCGCCAGGAACCAATGGCACCAACAGCACCCACAGCATCGCACAGCAGCAACAGTGCCACCCATGTGCCAACACCAGCGGTGCCGCCTACAGCACCGACGCCAATTCCAGCGGTGTCGCCATGGCACTGTACCTGCGGCATCACCCATGGCATCGGTGCCAGGACCAACAGCGCCATGGAGAATGCCAATGGAGAAAATCCTGAGAAGGGGAGAAGGAAAAAGTGGTGCCTGTGCCGGGCACTGCATGGAAAGGAGGAGGGGGTAGGCACGAGGGATCGACGTGATGGCAAAGGCACCATGCAAATCCTGATCTAATCAACCCGACTCCAGTCCAGCGGCTCCGAGGCCCCGAAATCAGGAACACTGGCCAAGAAAACTGGACAGAAGTCAAACCCCCTGCTCCACAGGAGCGGCCCAGAGGTGAAACTGCTCACCGTTAAGGGCGGGACCAAGGAGCACCAAAATGAGTTCAGACCTATCGCCCTCACTGACAATCCCAGCGATGTACTCCAGAGGGGCAACTCTAGCACCGATTCTTCTTCCCCAATGAGGAAGAAGAGCTTATGGTTAAGCAGAGCTGGATCCCCGGAACTGCCAGATTCGTGCTTCGGTGGACTGTCCTCTTCCCCCAGCACAGGACTGTCCTTAGTTGGACCCCCCCCTTTAGCAAAGGGTAGCAAACCGAACACAGCCCCTCTGCCATAACTTTCAAAGTCTTCCTACCGTCACCGCTACGGTCTAAGGACGACTCAGTTGATGGCAGGTGAGAATTTCTTTTTCTTCTTCTTCATAATCTTTTTCTTCGAAGAATAAGAAAATATTACTATAAATGTTGAATTAAACAAATACTAAACGGCTAAAAGCTGCTGTCATATAGACGAAAACTTTGACTATGGCAGACGAGCGATGTCGACATCCAAGCACACTTGGTGGGAGAAAAGGAACTGAGGAGGTTGGAGGGTCGACGCAGAGATAGCTGACAGGTGCAAGCTAGTCTTGTGGTGCCGCGCATGCGTGGTCCTGTCTCGGCACCGACCCTTCAGAAAATATTTGGCTCCCATTTGGTCCTAGCACTTCCGGCACTATCCCACTAGTGTGAATGAGTGATAGAGACTTGGGTCCAGGAAGATAAAGATGGTTCTGGAAGGCCTGTAAGGCATACAGAACTGCCCTCATTTCTAAGATGTTTAATGTGGAGGTGAGTCTCCCAGTGGGACCAAAGACCCTGGGTCTGATAAGGAAACAGGTAGGCTCCCCAATCAAGACACGAAGCATCCACACTAAGGATTCTGAGGAGTGGGGATAAGAAAAGGGACCCCCTTTAGCACATTGGTCAGGTCCATTCACCAGTGAAGCACTCTGTGTACTGGCGAGGAGACAAGGATTAGCTGACCTAGGTTGTCTGTGCATTGATCCAACAGAACCCTAAGGGTCCACTGTGGAACCCTCATGTGCAACCCGGCCAGAGGCCGTGGACATGAGGACTAAAAGCCTGAGGAATGGCCTAGCAGGGACATGCTGATTCTGAGCCATCTCTTGGGCTTCAGCAATAAGACGGTTCACCCTGTCTTGAAGGAGAAAGGCCTTGCCCTGGGTGCAGTCCAGGACTGCTCCCATGTACAGCAACAGCTGGGAAGTGGTCAGCACAGACTTTTGCCGAATGACAGTGACACCCAAGGACTAGAATAACTGCAGGGTGCGTTCTAATGTAAACAATAGGAGCTCCCTGGACTGGGCCTTCAGTAACCAGTCGTCCAGGTATGGGAACACACAGGGGCCCTTGCATCGAAGGACTGCTGCTACAACTGCTAAGCACTTGGTAAATACCCGTGGCACAGAGGATAAGCCAAAGGGCAATAACCTTAACTGGTAATGCTCCCCCTGGAACAGGAACCGAAGATACCGCCTGTGAGGGAGCAAACCAAGATATGCAGATGGGTATCATGCATATCGTGAGAACATAGCCAGTCACCCTGCTTGAGCAGAGGAAGAAGGCCGTGCAAAGTAACCATCTGAAACTTTTTGGACTGGATAAAAAGATATTCAGCTCCTTGAGGTCTAGAATGGGCCTTAAGCCCCCTGTTCTTTTGTGAACCAGGAGTAGAACAGTACAGTTACATAAGAACTTAAGAGTAGATATTTGAGAGAGGCTCTTGCAATAGGCAGCACCATAAGGACTGAGCCGCCAGGCACTAGGACCACACGGAAAACTTAGCTAGCAGTGTCTGGCAGAGGACTGCCCACCTGATGTCATGTGACCGTCGGCCCGGTGCTATATAGTGGGAGGTCCCCCTCGCCCAGCTCCAGTTCTCCCGCTGGAGACCTGAAAAAGGCACGACAGGAGAAAGAGAGGGCTCCTGGAGCCACTAAAAGCAGCAGCAGGGGGAAGGAGGAGGAGGGAAAACACTGCCTACCGCAAAAGCCTCTCTCGAAGATCTACTGTTACAGTAAGTTCTTGTGTAACTGTACTATCTTACTTCAAGAGGGCTCTTGCAGTAGGCAACACTATAAGGATGGAGTCTCAAGCAGTACAAGTCAGGCGAAGACTGACCACAGGAGGCAGGAAAGGTCTGTGGAAGGCAGGGAACTTAGGACAAAAGGCCTTGAAGGACTGGTAGTCCAAAGTCAGCCCTGCGCTGAGAGGCAATGTCCAGACTGCAAAGCTTAGTGAAGGTGTGGGCAGAGCTCCAAGTGGCTGCTGCACAAATTTCTGCAGCAGAGACATTCCTGAAACAAGCAGTGGAGGCTGTCATGCCCCTGATTGAGTATCTCTCGACTTCCCCCAGAAGTGGTTTGTTACACTTCTGATAAAACAGAATGCAATTTGCTAACCATTTGGATAAACAGTGTTTTGAAGCTGCAGTGCCTTCTCTCTTGGGTGCAAATGAAAAAATTACTTACCATAGTAATCTTGTTTCTTCTAGGGGAATCTTTGCTGTATTGTGACATATGCAGTTAACCTTCACCATTCAACTGCCCTGGAGAAAAATTAGTTAATAGAACCTATGCAAATAGTGGAACGTTGATAGTCTCGAGCTCGGTTTTCAAACCACTGTCCCTGGTGCATTCTATGCAACTGTCAGATTCTTACGAAGCATGCACAAAAAATTATATTTCAGCTATCCTAAAAGAGAACTAATTAACCCACCAATGAACAATCCCCCTTTTTAATAAGGTGGCATCTTAAACATTTACGTCACAGATGCCCAAAAATGTCCAACTCAAACAAGTTTCAACAACAACATGGACCACTGGAGTGCAGAGCCCAGTAGGTTCTAGTAGGGGAGGTAGGGTGGGAGCTCAAAATACAGTAAAGATCCCCCTGGAAGAAACAAGATTTCTATGGTAAGTCATTTTTATTTCAAACCCCAGGAAATCTTTACTGTATTCTGACATATGCAGACTACCCAAGCAGTACCTTTGGAGGTGGGCATAGAACCTATTTAGGAAACAGGATCTGCAGTACTGCTGTAACAAATCTGACATCACTTCTAGCCTGAGTGTCCAGGCAATAGTGTTTGGTAAATGTGTAAACAGTTTTCCAGGTAGCTGCTTTGCAGATTTCTAACAAGGGAATGTCTCTGGCACAGGGAAGATATGAAAATTATGTACCTACCATAATTCTGATCTTTCTGTGTATCTTCGCCATTCATCACCTTTGGGTATAGTAGTCGGAGGTCACGACACCGCGGACGCTCTTTTTTGATGGCGGAGTCAACGCACCATCGGTGTGCCAAGGCGGAAGCACTGCGTGGAGCTCGCGGGTTGGCTGTTAGGCGTCATCAACCCCGCCCTCCCGCCAGTTCTGACTCACCATAGAGTAAGAAGGTTTGGGGGGGGGCAAGGGAGTCCAAGGGGCAGATAAAGAAAAGATATACAAGCTAAAGGAGCAATAAACGACTGGGAGCACAGAATAAGCTGGAAAACTAAGGGGATTGGGAAGGGGCCCCAATCTCTGGAAGCAGAAGTGGAGGAGGGAGGGAGAGTTAAAAAAAATTTAGAAGTAAGGATGTGGGGGGGGAGAGGGAACATACCCTGGAACCTTGACCTGTCTCCAGATTGTTTAGGAACTGCGAAGGAGTAGCCAGAAGGCTAAACTGCCAGAATCACTGGCAATAACTCCAACATAAGCAGAATTGGCTATTCTGGAAGAAAAGACAGGATACAGGGAATACCTCCACCCACCAAAATCAAATTTTTGGTATAAAAAAAACTAGTTTCTTAAATTAAATTGAGGTCATGTCCAAAGGACAAGGAAAACAAAGGAAAGCTGATGGGGGAGAGAGAACAGAAAAGAGGGCAACTACCAACCCCCACCCCACGGGGCGGAGCTAAGGCACTGAGGAAGGAGTGCCCCTCATCCTGACCACTCTTCCCCTAGAGAAAAACATCCGCCTATGTGCCCAAGGTCACCCCACTCCTGACCAAGAGAAAGGAGGGGGGTGGAGGAGAGGGCACAGAGAGGGAGGGGGACCCAGAGACTGAGGCCCCAGGGGGATGGAGGGTGGGATTGTGATGAATGGTGAAGATACAAAGAAAGATCAGAATTACAGTAGGTACATAATTTTCATATCTTATCTGTGTCAATCTTCACCATTCATCACCTTTGGGTGAGTGCCGAGCCCCTCCCACGAAGGGGGCCTTAACCCTAAGGGACTAAGTCTCTTAGCTCTCATCGGGTGGCACACCAAGAGAGAGAGAACCTTCACGGGTCTAGAGAGGCCAGAGAGTGGGAAGAGTGAGACGGGGTAGGAAGTTGCCCCGACAGACGTCATCTCACCCTACGGGAGAAAAGTTGGGTTTCTCTGGTAAGCGGAGGTAATCACCCCATGCCAGGCCACAGATAACAACCGGGAGAGATGCAGCCATACCATCCACCCAGTGCAGATCACTGTCCCTACGACCCTGGAAGCTACATCACTGGCGTTGTAAGATGCCCTTGCTTGGTGCCTTGCTAGCTCCAGGCCACGTGCAGAGAGTGCAATGGCTTGTCTGGTTTCCTCCGTGTCAGGCATTGAGGCTAGGAGTTGACCTAGCCTAGACCACAGGAACCTGTCATAGGTAGCGTAGTGGGCCTGATGAGCAGATATAGAGAGAAGCAACTGTGCTGAGTAGAAAGTCCTCCTACCCCAGAAGTCAAAATCAATGGAGTCTGCATCTGGGGGCCGGTCATGGTGAAGGGTGCGAAGCCCATTAATAGTATCCAGTTGCATCAGTCCTGAGCTAGGATGAGGAAGACCACCTGGAGACTCGGGGCATAATACCTCTGGCAGAGATCCCTAGGGGCTGGGACTCCGGAAAAGGGTCTCTGCCAGAACTGCATCAATGCTTCCTGAAAGGGAGCAGGCCAGGGGGCACTAAGAGAGTGCCCGCACTGAAATCGCCCAAATAGGCGCACATCGGATGTTCTGGATTGTGCTGAGTGGGTGGGGTGATATGCAGGTCCTCCAACATCCTCACGAGAAAACGCTGATACTCAGCAAGATCAGCAGCTGGGGAGATGTGGACAGATGGTTCCTCACTTCCTGAAGAGAAGGATGAGGAGTCGGAGGACCTCAAAGGTTCAGAGGTTGGCTGCTCAGAGGGAGGTTAAAAAATCTGCCTATCCATGTCCCTAACATAAGAGGGAAATCGAGCAGCCACAGCTCTGAACTGCTCTGGAGAGAGGGCCGCTTGGACCAAGAATACCTGGGAGAGCAGGAGAAGGTGGCAGAGGAGAGAGGGCAGAGCCAACAGGAATTGGCTGCCCCCCATGTGGGCTAGAAAGCGCACCTGGAGCCCCAAGGGAAGAAGCAGCTCTGGAAAACTCAACAGCTAACAGCTGGTCAACCATACTGGAACTGCCTAGACTGCGCCCCGAAGAATGCCCCCTGTGAGGTGACCAGGAACATGAAAGTCTAAAAGGACGGTCCCCTACCTCCAAAGAATGGGGCCCTCTCGAGGAAACTGAAAAGGAAGGGCGGAGATCCGCACTACGACTCCTTCTGGAACCCAGATGGGTCCCAGAAAAGGGTCGCCACGTTGAACCCCTACCCCTCGGAATCTGAAAGAGACCTTCTCCTCGAAAAAGCCAGCCTAGGCATCTGGCAACCCTTGTCAGCTTCCGAAGGGGCTATTCAGGGAGCAGCACCCTCCCCTCCTGTGGGTGTTCCGATCGGCCCCAAAGTTGGGCGATCCAGGCACACCACCTGAGGGGGTACCACCACTGAGGGATCAGAAAAGCCTCTGAGGCCAGGCTGCAGAGCAATGGTGGCCTGCACCACTGCCTGCTGGTCAGCACCCCTGACCCTGGACCCAGGAGCAACCGTCCGCTTCTCAGAGGGGGGGGGGCTGGCTCCGGTCTGTCGAGGACACTACCAAGGTGTCCACGTGAGCAGCCAACTCCAAAGAGCCAGACTGCCTATCTGATCCAGAGTCAGATTCCGCCTCTGAGGAGGTGGAGACCAAAGTCCTGTGCCAGACGGTACATGGACGCCCACTGCCATCCTGACTGAACGGGGCACCAGATCGAGTGACTGCACCAGAGTTGGCGCCGAAGACCTCAACTGCACCACGAACAGTGTGCAAAGAAGACACGGTGCCGAGGATGGCTGCAGTATCGGGGCCGGGGCCAGAGACAGTGCCAATGACTGCTCAGACCACGCTCTCGGTGCAGAGATCGGAAACCCCCGTAGCGCCATGTCCTCACTCGGTGCTGCAACAAGCAGCACCTGAGCTGGACACGGCGCCATGCTCAACCATGGTGCTGTGAATGGCGCTGAGGTGAGAAACAGTGAAGGACGGTAATGTAGAGCCTCGCACGACACTGTCAGCTCCATCAGCGCCACCAGCAGAGACGGCGCTGAGCGACTGACCAGCGCTGATGATGGTGCCATCAGGGCCCACAGCTTTGCAAATAGCACCGAGGCCCAAGATGGCGCTGACAGAGGGCATCGAGGATGGCGCCAACCCAGGCCTTCCAAGCCATGGAAGCGACACCGGGGGACCCTTCACCCCCTAAGGGGGGATTGCAACAGCAGGCCTCTTGCGTAGCAGAGCTTCCACGAGGTGCAACCTCTACGCCGGGAGACTAAAAACTGGTGGGAGGGCGGGGTCGACGATACCCAACAACCAACCCATGAGCACCATGCAGTGCGTCGGCCTAGAGAGTGGCGCCAATGGTGCATCTACTCCGTCCATCAAACAAAAAAAAGAGCTCCCGCGAGGTCGTGACCTCCGCCCACTATACCCAAAGGTGATGAATGTTGAAGACTTACACAGATAAGATTGTGTGTAACAAATCTGTTAGACTTCTTAGAACCAGTGAGCCATGCGGTGGATATGGGACTTCCGGTGAACATTATACACCTGGACTACTCAACAGCCTGTGATTCAGTATCACACAAAAAAATAATTGAAATACTAGTAAAACTTGGAGTTGACTCGCATCTAGTGGCATGGATACACTCATGGTTGAGCGACAGAGTACAGTGGGTGGTGGTGAGGGGGCATACATCTGAGTGGGGAAGGAGTCTAGTGACGTCCCACAAGGGTCGATATTGGGTCCAATACTCTTCGCAACATTTGTATCCAGCATGGATGTATCAAATGGTGTATGGTTACGGAAATACGCAGACGACACCAAAAATAGGAGGAATTCAAACTCGATACAAAAATTGCAAATCAACTAACTGGGTTAGTGACATGGGCAAAACATCAGCTGACTTTCAACATAAGTAAGCGTAAGGTTATGCACCTTAGGCCGAATAACACCAAGGCTCAGTATCAAACTGAAAATCAAATACTGGTGACTACTACCTCCGAAAAAGATTTGTTAAATTTTGTTAACCAGGTAAGCCCACTGGGCCCCGAGGCTCCCTTTTTCAGGGGTGTCCCAGAGTTAGTTACACATAGTTTTGTACATACAAGTAGGTGATACAGTGTAGGACATGTCATACAGGAATTACAAAGTCAGTATACAGTTTTAGTCGAGGAGGACAGGAGGTACCTTCCATTATTGGATACAACAGAATAGCGTAATACATACAATACAGGGTTGTAAGGACAGTAAATCTGGGTATCACAATCACAGATGGTCTGAATTTTGACAGTCATAATAAAGTAGTAGTAAAAAAGGCAATGAAAATTATGGGAAATATACTGAGAAACATAAAAAGCAGGGATAAACAGGTGCCGATTCCTTTATATAAATGTCTGGTGAGGCCAGTATTAGAATACGGTGTCCCTATTTTCACTCCACAAAGTGTTGGGTGTATAAAATCCTTTGAGACAATACAAAGGAGGTATACCAAGAAAATAAAGTCAGTAAAAAATTGCACCCATCATGAGCGAATGACATTGGGCCTATATTCATTAAATTACAGGAGGAAAAGGGGAGATCTATGTTTTGTCTATAAAGCGTTTAAGGATGAGTACCTATGGGAAACCATGGGTCTTGAGAAAAAAAGGTGTTAACGTGAAAGGTTTAAGGATACATAAAAAACTAAAAGGGGAAATCTATACAACAACCAGAAAAGGGTGAGTGGTTCACTCAAAAGGTTGTGGAAATGTGGAATAAGCTTCTAAATGAAGTTGTTGAAGCCCCAAGTATGATAAGCTTCAAAAATAAACTAGATGAGTACATGGGGCATATGACCTGGTCATTCTACCACTGATATCTGGCAAGTCTCTCATGGTTTTCAAGCAGTTTGACTTGAACTATTAACCTATGCACGTGCTATAGAAGCAACTGTACCCCTGGTGGAATGGGACCCGAGACCCACACAGGGTACCCTGCCCACTTTGCTTTAGCAAAATTGAAGGCAGGCAACAATCCAGCATGCAACAGTCCTTTTTGAAGCTGGTTTCCCTTTCCCCACTTCTCCATAGGCCAGGAAGAGTTGTGTATTCCCTTGCCTATGGTCCTTTGTGTGATCTAAATAGCTAATGGCCCTCTTGACATCAAGGCTATGTATCCTACGTTCCCCTGAACTGGAATGGTCAGTGAAGAAAACAGGCAGGGTAATAGAATGGTTGAGGTGAAAGTCAGATACCACTTTGGGGAGAAACTTTCTATTGGTCCTTAGTACTACCTTGTCCTTGCGGACTGAAATGTAGTTAGGCTCTGTCGACAAGGCCTGGAGCTCACTGATCCTCCTGGCTGAAGTGATTGCTATCAGAAACACTGTTTTCCAGGTCACAAACTTGAGCTGTGCTAAAGACATGGGCTCTAAAGGGGGCTGCATTAGCTGGGCAATGCATATTCTGAGATTCTACTAGGGAGTTGGTTCCCTGTGTGGAGGATGCAAATGCAGTAACCCCTTGAAAAACTTCCTGAAAATCGGATTTGAGGCCAGGGAAGAGCCCTTACCTGCTGAGGTAAGCAGAGACAGCTTCCAGGTGTACCTTGAGGGTAGATGGTCTCAGACTAAGGTAATGGAGATGTACCAAATTTATTTATTTTATTTTAGCCTTTGATAATCGGGTAAGTGCGCTGATCCAGAGGACCATTTTCGGGAATGACCCGGGCTGCAACAAGCAGCAAACAGAAAAGAAATGTACTATACAATGTGTACAGGTTGAGAAGTAAAAACAGTCATCACCAGTGGGTGATGCAATTTACATTGGAAACAATCAAGAGTTATAGAATTAAAAAATGAAAACAATACTTTCAGTTCATCAGGAAGGGTCAAAATAACTGTACACCATTTACAACACAGTAAGTAACAAGCTCAATTTGGTGCATAAAACATACAAAACGCAGAGACGCAGGCTAACAGGGCACACAAAACATATATTTAGGGAGATTTAGACAGGACACAGTGAAACAGGGAAATGTGCTTGAGGCAGCCCAGGAAGGTAGGTGGCTGGGGTCAGTAGGTGAGGTGAGTGTGTTAACCAGGAGAGCATAGGCATGTGGCGACATCTAGTAGCCAGGATTTGAGACATGCCTTGAACTTGTTATGGGTACTTTTGGGAGCGGCCTTAGTTCTGTCATGAGCGGCTTTGATAACCAGAGTCTGTTTCAGGTTGGCCCACATAAAGGTATAATCCCTGAGGTGCATAATAGAGTGCTAGAGCTCATCAGCCTTCCTGGGCATTTCTGGTACCATGTTGGGCCTGTGCAAGGCTGCTGTGGCTGCATCATTCAAGGTTGGCAGCAGGGGAGGTATTACTTTAGGTGGAGAGACTGGTATTTCCACAAAATCCACCAAATTCTTCCTAGCCTCATCTTCCACCTCAGTCTGAAAACCCATGGTGGAGGAGAGCTGCTTCACAATGTTGAAAAAAGGGTCTTCCAGGGGAGACCTGGGAGTGTGCTTGACAGAATCCTCACTCCTGGAGGAAACAGTGGACCTGTCAGAGAACTCCACATCAATGTCTTCCTCCTCATCCTCTTTCTCAGTGAGGATGAGATCAGGATGGTATTCCTCTTCGATAGTGGCCTGCTCTGAAGCAGGGACTGACAAATGGAGCACCGACGGTTCTCTTAAGGGTGCAAAGAGCAGAGTGGGGTGGGACTGAGACACCAAAGCAGCACCCAACTGTGCGGGTGACTATGGCCTGGGCCGTGAAACCTGCTGTTGAAAGAGAGACATGGTAATAGAGGGAAGTATAGCATTAAGGTTGATGGCAGGAAGAGGAATCGTCGTTGACACAGGCACCGACAGAGGGGGCACACAGCCCTGGTCTGAAGACGAACCACTAACTGAGGCAGTAGTCGATAGGCCCAGTGTGTGCGGGCACCAGGCTCAAGAGTCTTGATGGCAGGGCGGAGGCTGATGACCCCTTCACAGCCCTATGACAGCTGGGAGACAAAACCACCACCATGGGGGGCCTGGTCGGAGCAGAGGCTTGCATGGGGTGAGTTGCCGACACCGGAGCAGTCGACATGGAAATCCCTGGAGAAGAAGAATCCAGCAGGGACCAGTATCACTGACACAGGGAATGGTCCACAGGCCACTTCTTGTCCCATCAAGAGTGTTTCCCTGAGGATCTGTCCCAGGCCTTTGTGGCCTGAAAGCCCAAAGATGCTGGTGACTAGTTTGGGTGTGGGTGGGGGGGCTCCAGAGGACCTCTGCTCTCCACTGGCTGCCTGTTGCTCCATGAGGAACTTCTGCACGGCTTTCTTGCATCGGCGCCAGGTGGTAAGATTAAACTTCAGGCAGGACTCACGGGCGAGGATGTTGTGAGTGGGCCCAAGACAGCAAACACAAAGTTTGTGTTCATCAGTGGGGTAAGATTTTCCTTTTGCAGTGGCAGCAACGGAAAAGAGCCAATGAAGGAGTTGTCGACATACAAAGGACAAAAGAATCACTTTAAACTAAAGTGATTCAAAAATAAGTTGAAGAAAAAGGTAAGTAAATTGGAGGTCGAACTGAGTGACGAAGCTTCTGCAGAAATCGTGCGTGAATGGTCAACAGCAGGAAAGAAATGAGGAGGGAGAGGGGCCGCTTGCGCTTTATAGGGTGTGTGACATCTGAGCCCGACATCGGTGTGAGTGGCCCTAACAGACTGCTGAAGAAAAAGCTTCCATGGGATCCTGATGCCGGATGGCTCAGTTCCATAGGTGTGACCTGATGACAGAGATATCCCTGAAGAAAATCAGTCTTGTGTGAAGGATGGATAGGAATGCTACGCACTTTATGTACACACTGTGAAGGTCCAGAGAGCACAACTAAGCCCTGGCTTTAGGGACAGAATGAGTTGATTCAGGGTTACCGCACAGGACTTTACAGATGGGTTTCAAGATTTGCAGATCGATTATGGAGTGCCACTGCCATCTACTTGGGTACTAGACAGTACCACACCAAGATTACGTGTTTAGTTTGACTTTCTGGGACAGGCTCTATCCCATATCATGCTAGGTGCTGTGTTCCTCAACCATGGAAAAATACTCCAGAAGGAGCACTCTTCCAGAGCTGTGTGGGGTCAAAATGGGGGGCTTGAACTCTAAGACATCCCCAAACCTACCACTTCCACTACATCTTTGTCTGAGGTAACAGCAGACCACTGCGGAAAGAAGTCAGAGTTGCCCCACCCCCCCCCGGACTACCCAGACTAAAAGCTGCAGTACAGGTTGTGGTGGGGAGCGGCCCCACATCCAGTCATGCTGCCTCTGGAGGCATATCCAGGCTCGTCACCGTAATCTGAGAACCGTGCACTCACTAGCTCTTACAACTGAAGTCAAGACACTTGTTGGATTCCAATTTTAGTTTATTAAAAGGTAAAAAGAGACGAACAAAAAAAAAAAATCAGACCTCTCCAGATGCCAACAGTTTCATGCCTTTTGTACCTTGAAAAAGTGCGAGAGGTGCGAAACTGTTGGCATCTGTGGAGAGGTCTGATTTTTTGTTATTTAGAATAAAATTGTCATCTATCAAGTGTCTAGACTTCAACTGTAAGAGCTGGTGAGTGCACGGTTCTCGGATCACTACTGCTGATATTGCTGCCTCTGCAGGTCATGAAAGGAGTTGTCACTCTGTGGGTGCTGCTTTGTAGTTTGTTTAATAGCAGTGACTGAAGTGACAAAGTCAAAGGCGATGCTGGATTCTCAGTTCCAGTCAAGTGCATCTCAACCTCAGGCCCCATCATATCCTTCTGTGTAAAGGAAGAATCCACTGTCCTGCACTGTGTATCTTGCATAAAGGGTAAAAGATCTAGAAACACCTAGCACTGTATGAAGGCTGCCTCATAGGCCAACACAGCTGTATCAAGAGCCAATTTTCACTGGTGCTTGACCTCGGAGTACTCCATATCCAGTAGGTCTGTTAGGTCCTGCTGGCTACATCAGACAGAAGAGGCACAGGTCAGAATCGTTCACGCACCTTTTGGATACACCTAGCCAGTTGGGCTGCATTAACTGGCTGGAGAAATGCCCAGGGTGTCTCCACACACACTCTGCGTCCAAAATGGTCCTGTCACTTATGACCCCTTGTCCAAGTGCTTTTTGGACTCTCCATGCATCTTGGCCTTCCAGAAAACAGCACCTGCCGCAAGACTTTATGGGAAAAGTTCCTCTGTAAACTCGAACAGCACCCCATGGAGATCATGTACTTATGGCCATCTGAGGTGAGGCCGGGCAAGAAGTCAAGTGATCCTAGATGCTAAGTGTTGGGCAGAGATGGGGAGAAGCAATGGGAAATGTCACCCTAAGTGAAGCATCCCTCGCCTGAATGCCCATCAGTAGGTGAGTTCTGATCTTCTGGACCTCCTCCAGTAAATAGGTTGCTTAAGTGCCACCAGCAACGCATGAGGTGGTGTGATTGGGCACTTGATCAGGGCTGGTGCCAGGATGGGCAGCCAAGGTCTGCCTGACGGGCTTCACTGGTTGACCTCAGCCCTGGGATACGCTAGTGTCCACTGATGCTATGTAGCCTTCCTCCACCTGTGACAAGCTTGACGCTGATGGCAGGAGCCCCACGATAAGGAGCTGGACAATGGTCACCATCAACAATGCTGATGATGTTCAGAGCAACATATCCAATTTGATGAAGTGACTGGTAGGATGATGATGTCAACTGGCCTTTGACAGACACATAGGCTCAACCAACAGCCCTCCCATGATTAAAATCTGCTTTTAGTTTTCTTGTGTCTGCGGCATCTCAGAGGCAAATAGTTTTTAACAACTTAAGAGAATGACAGGATTCCATGGAATCCTTCGCTACCATCCTGAGGAATAGAATTATCGACCACCCACTCCTCCTTGTCCATCAGCAGATTCAACATCATGGACATCATCCAAGATCTGGGGTTTACTGTCATCTTTCAGCATGGTTAGCGCAATGTGGAAAATGGTGTTTGGTAATCCCCCGTCTCCCTTTAAGCACTGGCATCCAAAGATCCTCAACTGCCTGTGGATGCGTGACCTGGTACCACTCATTGTGGTCCACATCACTGGAGATACCAAAGCAGTGAATGCAGGCAACATGGCCATCAGTGACAAGATGAACCTGCAAAACACACACCTCTTAAAATCTTAGCTCTCACTTCTACTCCATGGTTGCATTCAATGGTGCAATGACCCAGAGTTGAGGTGCACATCTGGCATCAACAGGATATTTAAAAACCTTTCAAGAATTTTCAAAAATAGGGCCTGAAAACCTGCAGACTCCGAATTCACAAGCAGAAGCTGTGAAGGAGACCTATTTTTTCTAGCAGAAGAAAAGATATGAGAACAGTGGAGAAGGAGCTGGATGATCACATGACTATGTGGTAGGAGGAGTCAAGCTTCAATTGAAGGCTGTTCTGGTGACAGAGTATGCAGAGTGTTAGACTGCTGAAGGAATGTATTGCATACAGACATGTGGCATGATTATAGGCATGCACGTACTGTATGCACAGAAATGCTCACAAACTTGCAGTCACACACACACACTCGCACACTGACCTACAGTTCCCATCATACAGAGTTAAAAAAAGGCCATTTGATCCACTTTCATAAACCTAACAGATTAAAATCTAGATTTAATAAGTGGCACAATGATACAATAATTGGTCATTCGCTCAACACTGCTGAGTTTTTCTCATCTCACAGTCTGGTTATCTGCAAAAAGAGATGAAGTGCATTCTCTTTCAGTATAATAAGCAATAGCAGTTCTACTAAAATTGTTAATTTTGACAAGCCACAGGATTTGCTTTGTGAATTCATTGTTGGCAGAACTAAAAATCACAAACAGAGACGTAAATGCTACACATTTTGCATCTACATTTGCTCTTGTTCAATGCAGACCAAGGATGTTCTACTCTGTATTGGAATCTTTAACATGGCAGGGACTGGGATAAAAACAGTCCTCAGATGTAAACCAATAAGCAAAGTCAGTAATCGCTAACAGTGGATACAGAAAGGCAGTACTCCAGGCAAGACTTTTGTTTTGGAATACAGTAGGCAAATTTCCCTTGTAAAACCCACAAGCTATTTTCAACATAATATATAAAATATTAAAATCCATTATACAAATCAGAGAAGACCACACTGATACATACAACGATGGCTGGCGTCAACCTCTGCCCCGGTTGTAGGGTGGTGACTGAGTGGGGTGGGGGCAGGATTAGTATAGGTTTGAGGACTGTTTTATCATGGGATGTGTGCCTGCGATGGGGCTACCATAGGTGGGGTACTCCTTAAAATCTTGGTAGCTGGGTTAGTAAAGCAGTGAAGGTTGGGGGTTTGGGCTCTTCCAGCAGCTGTGTAGCAGTGTGTGGGGAGTGTTTTTTCAGTATTGTGCGGGTAACTGACAATGGAACTTCTGGAAAGCTTCCTGTCTGGATTACTGCTGAGGCAGGACAGGACCAATGTGCCAAACCCAATATAGAAAGTCCTTTACTGCTTATCCCGGAAGCTAGAGAGAGAGAGAGAGAGAGTGTGGTGTGTGTATGTGAGGTGGCAGGCGGAGATGCTGGGTGAAAAAACAAACAAAAAAACAGGTTACTCACCTGTAACAGTAGTTCTAGGAGTGGTATATGTTGTTCATCCACACTGTTTGGCATGTCCTTTCCCTTTTAGATTCTTGCCGGAAGGTCTAAAAGCTGGCTCCTCCCACCCACCCAAGTGGTATATACCTCGGCTCCACCCCTTGACACCAGATCTTGCCCACTGGAAGCAGATGGTTGTGTGCTGAAGTCGGGGAGGTCGGGTGGGTTCGTGTGGATGAACAACATATACCACTCCTAGAAAGTACAGTTACGTAAAAACTTAGGTAACAGTAGATCTTTGAGGAGTCTCTCTTGCAGTAGGTAATACTTCTGGGTCTCCACCAGAAGTTCGCTGTAGTGCCACAGCAGCTCTTCTAGCCGTTTTCACACAGGACCGCCCACACGACTTCAACTTCCTGTTCCCTATGAGGTAAAGTGGGAAGTGGCCCTGGTATCCCCAGTTCCCCCACTGATCTTAGCTTGCAAAGCAAGGACTGAGAGGAAGCCGAGGTACCAAATGAGTCCCAACCCTAGTCACTGGACCAGAACTTGCTTTATTAGAGAAGGAGGGGGATAGAGGGTGGAACAAACCTACTGCAAGAGAAACTCCTCAAAGATCTACTGTTACAGTAAGTTTTTACGTTAACTGTACTATCTTCCATGGAGTGGTCTCTTGCAGTAGGCAATACTTTTGGGATGAATCAAGCAGTAATGCCCACGTGGGAGGACAGTTATGATAGAAGACCTTGTAGGACAGCGTGGCCGAAGGTCATCTTACGTCATGAGGCAATATCCAGATTGTAGTGCCTTGTGAATGTATGGATCATGGACCAGGTAGCTGCACTGCAGATATCTGAAATGGAGGCTCCTTTAAAGCACGCCACAGTGGTGACCATAGCTCTAGTGGTGTGGGCTCGGACAGGTCCAGGTAAAGGCTTGTAGTCACAACAAAATGAAATACAATGTGCCACCCAGGATGAAAAGTACAGTTACATAAGAACTTACGGTAACAGTAGATCTTCGAGAACAGCTCTTGCAGCAGGTAACACCATTAGGACTGAAGCCGGCAGGCGTCAGGACCCCACAGAAATCTTCTAGCTAGCAGTCTTCAGCGGGGACTGCCTCCGACATCGGTCCCGCCCCCGACGTCAGAAGTAGTACATAAGGAGGCGGTCCCGCCAGAATCCCCAGTTCTCCCGCCGGAGACTCCCGGCCGCTGGATGACATCAGAAGGGGAGACCGAGGATCCGCCATCAGAAGAAAAGAAGAGGCGTTAGCTCCTGCCAAGGCCTGGTAGGCCATACCTCCTCCAAGGGGGAATGGTGGGCGGGAAGGTACCTGCTGCAAGAGCTGTTCTCGAAGATCTACTGTTACGGTAAGTTCTTACGTAACTGTACTATCTTACTTCGAGATACAGCTCTTGCAGCAGGTAACACCATTAGGACTGATTCCCAAGCAATAGCGCCTCTAAGCATTCTGGGAGGAGGCAAATAGGAGAGATCTTGAGCAAGTCCTGACTCTAGGACAGTAGACCCTGTAGAACGGCAAGGCCGAAACCGGCTCTTCGTCGTGATGTAATATCCAGGCTATAGTGCCTAATAAATGTGTGCACTGAATTCCAAGTAGCCGCGGCACAAATGGCCGAGGTGGAAACATTGCGCAGTGCTGCAAAGTAGGTAGCCACCCCCCTTGTCGAGTGGCCCTGGACTGTGCCCGGAAGGGGCTTCTGTTTACTGATGTAACAAAAGGAAATACACTGGACAAGCCAGTGAGAAAGAGTCTGCTTTGAGACTGGTTGGCCCAGCATCCTCTCAGCGAAGGATACAAACAGCTGCTCCGACGTGCGGAGCCGTTAAGTCCTGTTCAGGTAGTACCTTAAGGAGCGGTGAACATCCAGGGTGTGAAGCAATGCCTCTCCTCTATTAGAGTACTTAGGAAAGTACACAGGCAGATCGATGTCCTGATTAAGAGTAAGGGCAGACACCGCCTTAGGCAGGAATTTAGGATTCGTCCTCAAAGACACACTGTCCTGGTGGAAAATTAAATAAGGTTCCTTACACATGAGCGCATGAAGCTCGGAAATTCTCCTTGCTGACATGACAGCAACTAGAAGAAAAAATTACTCACCTTAGTAATTGCTTTTCTTCTCATGGAGTCTTGCTATATTATGACTATATGCAGTCAGCCACTGCAGCTGAACTGCCCCGGAGAGGAAAGAGTTAACTCCAGAGAGTCTGGAGTTCCACAGCGCGAGGGCGCTATACCAAAGCTCTATCTGGCCAGTTTCAAATGAAACTGTCAGATCTTTATGAAGCTAACACTAAGCAACAAGTCTGTGTGGAAAGCTCCACACTAGCCAAGTGGCTACCTACTAGTAGGAATAACAACAATATAAACAATATAAACAGCAATAATAATAACAATGAATAATAGTATTATTAGTTTCTCCCTAACAAGCACTATTAGACCCCCCTTCCCCCAAGACTCAAGTCCAGGAAGGGGGCCAACATATTACTTAAAACAGAAATACCTAATTCCTAATCCTAAATAAAGGCGAAGAGAAGAACTAAAATGGCATGACACAGTGCTTGCACTAATTTGCCACCCTACCCAAGTAGAAGTTCTGAGAGGGGCAGGAGGAGGGTGGTCATAATATAGCAAGACTCCATGAGAAGAAAAGCAGTTACTAAGGTGAGTAATTTTTCTTCAAACACCATGAAGTCTTGCTATATTATGACTATATGCAGATTACACAGCAGTACCTCCATGGAGGAGGGTCAGAACCTACTTAGGAAATAGGCTCTGAAGCACAGCTGTGCCAAAACGAGCATCTCTCCTGGACTGAATATCCAGGGAATAATGCTTGGTAAAAGTGTGAACTGTTTTCCCAAGTAGCAGCTTGACAGATTTCCAGAATGGGAATATCTCTAGCAGCCGCTAGAGATGCAGCTGTACCCCTGGTGGAGTGAGCCCTCAGTCCTGAGTGGGGCTCTCTACCTAGTTTTTGATAAAATTGGATACAAGAGACAATCCACCTTGCAATTGTCCTCTTAGTGGCAGGTTTCTCTTTGCCAACCTCGCCATAGGTAAGGAAGAGTTGGAGGGATTCGAACCTGTGACCCTTGGTGCGTTCCAAATAGTAGCTTAAGGCTCTTTTGACGTCCAAGCTGTGCAGATTCCTCTCACCTGAGGAAGAATGCTCAGTGAAAAATACTGGAAGAGAGATGGATTGGTTCAGGTGAAATCTGAAACCACTTTAGGCAAAACTTTCTGTTAGTCCTGAGGACTACTTATCTCTGTGGAAAGAGATAAAATCTTCTTCCACTGACAGGGCCTGTAGTTCACTTATGCGTCTGGCAGAAGTGATAGCCACTAGGAAAACAGTTTTCCAAGTCAGAAACTTGAGCTCTGCTGAGGACAGAGGCTCAAGGGGTTGCATTAACTGAGCAATGCAAACATTCAGGTCCCAAGCGGGAGCTGGTTCAAACGGAGGTTGGTGTGAAGTAACCCTTTAAAAACTTGAAAGCACAGGGTGAGAAGAAAGGAAGCAGGCTTCCTGCTGACAGAAAAGCAGACACAGCTGCCAGATGAACCTTTAAGGTAGCTGGCCTAAGGCCTAAGGAATTTAAATGGACCAAATAGTCCAGTAAAATGGGCAGATCAGCAGATTCTGGGATAATCTGCTTCTCAGAGCACCAGATGGAAAACCTTTCCACTTAGAATTGTAAGTGGCCCTAGTGGAGGCTTCCTTGAAGCCTTTAAATATCCAAAACACCTTGAGAAAGGTGTAAGTCAGCAAATTCTAACTCCTCAAGAGCCATGCCTTGAGATGGAGGGATTTGAGGTCCGGATACACACTCTCCCTGTGCACAGGCCAGTAAGTCGTGGACTCTGGGCAAGCTCAGGGCAGGGTGGACTGTCAAGGACAGAAGCAGTGGGTACCAGGGCTGTCTGGCCCAATCTGGAGCAATCAGAATCACCTTGCAGGGCTGAGATCTGATTTTTCTAGTACCCTGAAAAGAAGGAAAGGCATACAGGAACTTCCCTTCCAATCCAACTGAAAGGCGTCCAGGGGACTGATCCCAGCACTGGAGGCCTGCAACAAAACAGAAGAAGTTGGTGGTTGTCTGGGGCTGCGAAAGATCTATCTGAGGGTGCCCCATCTGGCAAAGACTGACCCCAGCACCTGAGGATTCAGAGCCCATTCGTGATGGCCCTGAGAAATCCTGCTGAGGGCATCCGCCAGGACATTGTCCTTCCCTGGAAGGTGAACTGTATCAGGGAGGTGTTCAGGGAGTAAGCCAGAGACCACAACTTCATTGCTTCGTGCACAAGGCTGATGACCGAGTGCCCCTTGCTTGTTGATGTACCACATTGTTGTGGTGTTGTCTGTCCTGACTTGAACTACTTTGTTCTGGACAGAAGCTGAAAACACCTGAAGAGCTAAAAGAACAGCTCTGAGTTCCAAAAGATTGATGTGGAGCAGAGATTCCTGGGAGACCACACTCCCGGTGGACAGGTCGCCCAAGTGAGCTCCCACCCTAACAGGAAGCATCCGTGGTGAGGGTGAGGGAGTGGGAAGCAGGAATGAAAGGCACCCTTGTTTTAGATTGCTTTGATCCTGCCACCAGTGTAAGGCCAGGATCAGGGTTTGGGTCACTGGAACCAATTTGGAAAGGGGGTCCCTCCTTTGAGACCAATAGGCCCTCAAATGGAACTGAATGTCCCTCATCTGGAATCTTACTCCTAGCACTACAGCTGTGGAAGCAGCCATGTGCCCTAGGAGTTTCAGAAAATGCCTTGCTGGTCGAGAGACCCGCAGGGTAAACGAGGATGCCAGGGCAATGAGTCTGTCTACCCTTTCCGAGGGGAGAAATGCCCTGGCTAACTTTGTGTTCAATTCTGCACCTATGAAAGTTAGTACCTGAACTGGTTTGAGAACTGACTTTGGTAATTTGCAGGAATCCCAGGGAAGTGAGAAGCTGCTGGGTGACTTGCAAGTGGGATTTTACCTGATCTGGGGACTGACCCACTATGAGCCAGTCGTCCAGGTAGGGAAACACAGCAATCCTTGCCTTCTTAAATGAGCCACTACCACAGCTAGACATTTGTGAATATCCTTGGCTGAGAGGTAAGGCCAAGGCATTGCCCTGAACTGGTAGTGGCCTGAGGGTAGTTCAACCTGAGGTACTTTGGGGTGAGAAGGCCTGATCAGAACATGAAAATAGGCATCCTTGAGGTCCAGGAAGCTAACCAGTCCCCTGGCCTCAGGAGGAGCAAAATCATTGTCAGAGTTAACATTTTGAACTTTGGTTTCAAAAGATGCTTATTCAGGTACCTTAAATCTAAAATGGGGCGCCATTCTCCTGTCTTTTGGGGTAAGAAAGTATCTTGAGTACAGCCCTTGCCCTGATGGCAAGGAGGGACCCTTTACTGCTTTGCAGTCCAAAAGAGAAGAAACCTCTGCTTCCAAAGCAAGGGCTTCTGAAGGATTTGCAGGTGGAAAATGTCTGGCTCTCATCTTTGGAAACTATTTGAAGCTGAGAACCAGACCCTGGCCTATTACCTCCAGAACCCACCTGTCCGAAGTTAGGGACACCCAGTTCTGGCTGAAATAAACCAACCTGCCCCCCACTGGTACAGGAGAATCGGCCCTGGGCACCCCGTCAGGGTGCCTGCTTGGCAGTAGCCTTAGGCTGAGGGGAGGGGGACGGTTTACTTGTGCCCCGTCTACCTCTGCCTTTAAAGAAACCCCTCTGTGCAAATGCAGAGGAGGCCTGAAATTGGTAAAAAGGCCTGTGGAAAGGCCTGCCCCTACCTCTGGGAGCATGCCTCTGTGGAGTGGCATGCCTCTCCTTAGCCTGGGCACTTTTGTAGGTAGTTCTGTATTCATCCATCTTTTTCATATAGTTTTCTGTTTGTTCCCAAACAGAGAATTACCCACAACAGGAAAATCCATAGCCTTTGACTGAGTATCTTGGGACAGATTAGTGCATCTGAGCCATGCCAACCTACGGAAAGCTACAGAAGTGGCCATGACCCTAGAGGAAACATCATTAACATCAACAGCAGTATGAAATTGAACTTTAGAGGCTTCAATGCCATCAGCAGCCACCTGTTCCAACTCACTAGCCAGCTGGCCATGGGCCTGCTTGGCTAACTGCAATACTGTGTCCCACCTAGATTTCTGATATCTAGCCACATAAGCCATATAATTTGCCTGCCTGAGTCCCAAAGAAGCTGCCATATACTGTTTTTTCGCCATGGCATCAATCTTCCTGGAATCCTTATCAGGAGGATGTGAGGCCAGAGGAATATTAGCCTTGTCACAGGCTGCAACTTGTACCACACCTACATGACTACACTGCTCAGTGAGGAAGTCTGTATCAGAGCCTGACAAGGTATATCTTCTGTCCATTTTTTTATCTACAGGAGGGACAGAATGAGGATTTTTTAAAATCTTTGTTGTTTGCTTCCTAAATGACTTATGCAAAGGAATAGACAACCTCCTAGACTCTGGTATATCCATCATTTCTACATAATCAGGCTCCTCTTGCTCATCCACAGCTTCCTCTAAAGGAAGCTGGAGGTTTCTGCAACCTTTTGTAAAACATAAAATGAGAAGGGACTCAGACAGAATAGGAGGAGATTCTAAAGGTCTGTCTAGAGAAATGTCCGTTCAATGGGCACGTCCAGACCCCTCCACCACACATGTAATGATCAAATTGTCCTCCTCTCCTGTGGTTCATAAAATTCCTCAACATCATACTCCTGAACCACTGGCACTGAGCGAACCAACCTTTACCAACTGTAGGTGGTTCGGCAGGACCCTGAGACAGTGACTGGACAATCTGTATGGCTTTAGCTGTTTCTGCAGCAGTTGGAGAGACAATTTGGACTCCAAACCTACTGATTTCTTTGTCTTTTTTCTGAGACTGGTTCCCTGAACCAGCCTTCCTTTGTCCGAGAAGTCTCGCCTGGTCAGAGGGCACTCCCTCTGGTCCAGTGGGTACTGGACCGGCTGGCCATCTGGGTCAGCGGACTTCTTGGTCTCTCTTCCTGAGCGGCCAATCTCTTTTCCAGGGTGGCTGCAGGGAAATTTTACACATCTGGCAGTCTGACTGAGGTGGTCAGCCTCAGACAATAAACACAAGTGGTGTGTGGGTCAGCCTTGGCAAAGGCTTCCCCACAGACATCACAGTGTTGAAACCCAGTGGGCCCGGTTTTTCTTTTGGGTTTCTCAGACATAATGCCAGCCTAACCAAAAACTTGCCTTTTTGATGGCAGTGCCAGGCAAGACACCCTTATCGGTTCCTAACCGTGTCACGGGTATTTGAAAAAACCTATTTAAAAGCAAGGTTTTTTAGAACCGATAAGAACCGGAACCGCACTCTAAAAGCCCAACCACACTTTAAAGCGTTAAATTAAGCGAACCGATAATTGAATTTCACACAGACTTTAAATTTTCTACTACGGTTTACAGATAGAGCTTTTAACGAAATGCGGTAAAATAAATACTTTTGCGGTTCAAATGAACCGAAAATACTCGCTTGAACCGAGAAATGAACCGATGTGAAGGAGCTGATCTCCGGAGCGACTGTTCAGTAAAGCGGAGTAAAGAATCTAACAGTTTCATTTGAAACTGGCCAGACAGAGCTTTGGTATAGCACCCTTGCGCTGTGGAACTCCAGACTCTCTGGAGTTAACTCTTTCCTCTCCGGGGCAGTTCAGCTGCAGTGGCTGACTGCATATAGTCATAATATAGCAAGACTTCATGGTGTTTGAAATAACGTTTTCCACGACAGAAAACGTAGCTCGCAATCTGCGGCAGGTTCAAAGGGGGGGGTTCGTGAGCTGTTCCAGGACGAAGAGTAGGTCCCAAGGAGGGACGGGATCCTTGATGGGTGGCCTAAGGTGTAACACCCCCCTCAGGAAGTCCCGAGAGGCATCGGGGTTGCCACTGCGCTGACCTGCCGGAAGTGGTAGGCAAAACGCACAGAGGTGAACTTTAATAGAGGAGGCCGTGAGACCTGGAGTGGAAGAGGAAAGCAGGTATTCCAGAACCGATTTCACTGGGCATTCTAAGGGAGAAGCCGCGTGCTGCCTGAGACCACAGGCAAAATCTGCCATTTTCATGGCGTCAGTCATATGCGTTGCGGCTTTGGCAGCGGAAAGGACTTCCGCCACCTCTTGCGAGACCCCGTGTCGCATAATGGCTATGTCTCGAGGAGCCAGGCATGCAGGTTCAGTGAGCGTAAGTCCGGGGGGACTAGTGAACCCTCCTCTTGAGACAGTAGATGGGAGCTGAAAGGCAACGGAACTAGGGGCTCCCGGGACAACTGTGTCAGCATGGGGAACCAAATCTGCCTGGGCCAGAAAGGCGCTACCAGGATCATTGTTGCGTGCTCCCTGCGTGGTTTGAGAAGAACTCTCTGGATCAACAGGAAGGAGGGAGGAGGGAAGCGTGAGGAATCTGTCCACCCAGGAGAGGGACAACGCGTCTCGCCAGAAAACACCAGGCCCTGGATCTAGCGAGTAAAAATTGGGCAGTTTTGCGTTGGATGGGGAAGCGAACAAGTCCAACTCTGGAGTTCCCCATCGAAGAAACAGATCCTCCGCTACCTCTTGAAGGAGTTCCCATTCGTGGACTCTGGCCTGGGAACGACTCAGGCCATCTGCGATTGTGTTGTTCACGCCAGGAACATGAACTGCAATCAGGCTCATGCCGTGTCGGATTATCCAATCCCACACTCTCATAGCTTCCCTGCAAAGGGGGTAAGAGTGTGAGCCTCCTTGTTTGTTCAGGTAATACATCACCGCCATATTGTCTGTCTGAAGCAGAAGAGTACTCGGCGGGATTTCTGACTGAAAGGCCTGCAGGGCATAAAGGACCGCCCTCATCTCCAGAACGTTGATGTGGAGGTGAGCTTCCTGAGGGGTCCACATTCCCTGGGACCTCACCCCACTTAGGTGTGCTCCCCACCCCAGCCCTGAGGCATCTGTGGAGAGGATTACCTCCGGGGACGGTGCTGTAAACGGGACACCCATAGAGAGTGTCCCTGGGTCTAGCCACCATTGCCAGTCTCCAATCATGGCGTTCGTGATTCTGACCGGATGCTGCATGTGGTCTTGCCTTTGGTCCCACTGCACTTTGAGCATCCACTGAGTTACCCGCATGTGGAGCCTTGCCAAAGGGACGTTGGAATGGCCGCAGCCATGTGTCCGAGCAGATGCAAGGACCAACCTGGTAGGGACAGTCTTCGCTGAAAGATCCCTGATGAGGGATCTGATGTATTCCGCTCTCTTTCCTCGGGAAGAAAGGCTTTCCTGGATGGTGTCCAGAACTGCACCTATGAACTGCAGCTATCGAGAGTACGAGGAGAGACTTCAGTAGTTGATAAGAATGCCCAGAGATTGGAACATATCCTGGGTGTTCTGAATAATAACAACAAGCCTCTTTGGGCGGCCATGAGCCAGTCGTCCAGAGTGCAGGGAACACGTGCTGCCCCGCTCCTTAGAGACACTGCCACCACTGCCATACACTTTGTAAAGACCCTGGGGCCGGTGACAGTCCAAAAGGAAGAGCCCGGAACTGAAAGTGGTGGCCGAGAAACTCGAAGCGCAGGAACCTCCTGTGCGCTCGAGCTACTGGGATGTGCAGGTAGGCGTCCTGCATGTCAAGGGACGCTAAGAAGGCGTCCTTTTTTAGCATGGGAATGAGTCCTTGGGGAGTCACCATGCGAAAACGTTTGTAGGTGACTGACGTGTTGAGGTCGCCGAGGTCCAGTATTGGACGGAGGTCTCTTGTTTTCTTCGGAACCAGAAAGAAGTGGGAATAGTATCCGGATCCTTTCTGGTTCTCCGGGACGTACTCCACTGCTCCTTTTTGAAGGAGCACGAGTACCTCTTGCCTGATGAGTGATCTGTGCTGACCCGAGTAACGAGAGAGCAGAGGGGAGGCCTTGTGGGTGGCTTGTCCACGAATTCTATAAAGTGGCCTTGTTTGACCAACTGAAGAACCCACCTGTCGGTGGTTATAGACTGCCACCCTGGCAGGTGGTCCGCTATACGACCCCCGACCTTGGTGTCCCATTGATCCTGAGGGGCGGGGGCCGGGAAGGAGTCATGCTGTGGCGGCTCAGGGTCCTGCAGGCTGGGCCAACTTTGCAGGGCGTTGACCTCGGCCCGCGGACGACTTCCCCTGGGCTCTGCGGGAGAAGGAGCCCCTCTGTTGCGGGCTGGTGCGGGACTACTGTCTCTGCATCTGGCCTCGAAAACGGCTTTGGTTCCTAGGAAGAGAACTGAGCTTGGGTCTGTACATGGCTTGGACAGACTGCACCGCCTTCCCGGCCTCTTGAAGTTTGGTGAGGACCTTCTCCGTGGAATGAGGCATCCAGAATGTTCTTCTGGACGTCCGGGGTAAATCTGGAGACATGGAGCCAAGAGTGTCTCCGGAGACATACGCCTGAGGCTGCCGCTCTGGCCGAGGAGTCCACGGAATCTTACCCGGCTCGCAGCACCTGGGTTCCCACATCCGAACCCGTGCAGAGGAGTTGCAACAACTCCTCCTTCTGCTCATCTTCTGGCATCTTTTCCGCCAGATCCAGTCCCTGCTCCCACAAGGCATTCTGAAACTGGACCATGTGGGTTAAATAGTTGAGGGTCCTAATGGCGCAGGTGGCGGATGCATACGTGCGCCTGCCCATAGCGTCCAGCTGCTTGGACTCTGGGTCCGGTGGCAGGGTGCTCAAATGTTGCGGCCTCTGGGACCAGTCATGAGAGGCTGTAATGACCAGAGAATCGGCCAGAGGATGTGATGCCAAGTACTGGTCCTCCCTAGGGGCCTTGTACAGGCGGTCAGCCTTCTTCGGCATTGCCGGGAGCGAGTGTGGACGTTTCCACGCTGCCTTGGTGACATCCACGAAGGTGTCCACCAAGGGTGGCACCACCACAGGCTTTGGATCTTTTGGCCGAAGATATCTGGCTAGGCATAGTCTCTTGGTGTCTAGTTCCTCTGCGTCCCAGCCCATGTTCTCCTGGATATGCCTCATAATCTCAGAATGATGGGTCATCCGTCGGAGATCTTGGGAGCTCACGCGGGTCCGGAGAAGGGACGCTGATTGGAGAGGGGGATCTGGATCCGTCCGAGAAGTCCGATCCCGTGTCCTCCGTCGAAGTCGAATGGCGGCATCTTCTGGGTCTCTTGGGGCTGGGTGACCCTGAAGAAGATCTGGATGGAGGTCTCCTCTTGTCTGGTCTATCCCTAGGAGGTTCCACAGGCTCCTGGGGGGAAGGTACTCGGCCTGCAGCCCCGGATGGAGTAGGGGGCGCAGGGGCTGGTGGAGTCGCAGGTGGAGAAGGAGGAAGAGGAGGAGGTGTGGGAACCACATCCTTCTTTATGGTATCCCACCAGTAGGTGAACAGCTCCTTAACCTCTGAAATGCTGAGGCCCGACGACGGACCAGGTGCCAGTGGTTGGTCGTCGGGTTCCGGCGTCGGCTCCCCAGGGGTCGCAGGCTCAGGGGAGGGTTCCTTGGGGGGGCTGCGACAGGACTGGGTTCGTCCGTCTGGTCCTCAGGCTGGGTCAGCTCCTCCTCCATGAGCGCCTCCTGACCGACGTCGGTGGGAGGTGTAGGGGTTCTCCTCTCTACTGGAACGGGCGTCGGTCCCCCGGCCGGCGTCCATGGTGCCGAAGGCCTAACCGGCGACGGGCGTCTGGCGGTCGTCGGTTCTCGGGACCGGTGGTGCTTGGCCGACGTCGGGTGGGCCGACATCGGATCCGACGTCCTCTTGAGTGAAGTCAGCTCTTTGGTCTTCCGCTGGGGAGAAGGGCGCAAGGCGACTGACCGGGCGTCTGGGTCCAGATGACTGGATCCGGACTTGTGGTGGTGGTGGCGATCCCCTGACCTCTGCAAGGCCTTGGAAGCCGAAGAAGAGGAAGGCCTGGAGGTCTTGGCCTGAGGAAGAGAAGAAGAACCTGATGAAGTCTTCACCGCAGCAGGGGGAGGCTGAGAGTGGGCCCGGGAATGGGAGCGGTTGGACTGGGAGCTGGAGCTACGGGAGTCTGAGGCCCTAGAAGGGGACTTTGATCTCACCCTCTCCCTATGCTTTTCAAGGTGTCTCCGGGCTTTTTCTGACGATTCCCCCTTGGAGGCTGAATCCATGGCCTTAACTTTTTCCTCGAGAAGGAACGCTTGCAGGGCCTTCTGGCGACGGATCTGGGTCCGGCTGTTGAATCCCTGACAGAAAGTACAGGCCCGGGTGTCGTAATCTGGGCCTAGGCACCGGACGCAGGCCAAATGCGGGTCTTTAAAAGGGATTTGCTTCCCACAGGCGTACTTCAATGGATGGCCTTCCACGGAGGTTGGAGAGGACATCAGACAGCAAACTTCGAAGAAAAAACAAACTTTTTCCAAACGGAAGAACTTTACCAGGCGTCGCGCGCTAGAAACGGACGAAGGGTCGAGACATGCAAGTCGACCGCGGGAAAGAACTGGGGATTCTGGCAGGACCGCCTCCTTATGTACTACGCCTGACGTCGGGGCCGGGACCGACATCGGAGGCAGTCCCTGCTGAAGACTGCTAGCTAGAAGATTTCCGTGGGGTCCTGACGCCTGCTGGCTTCAGTCCTAATGGTGTTACCTGCTGCAAGAGCTGTATCTCGAAGTAAGATCAGTACGTTTAGCAACCGGGAGGCTGTTGTGACCCGGGGCAAAAGAGACGAACAGTTGAGATCTCTTTCTAATCGATTGTGTCCGATTAGTATAGGAGCGTAATATACGATGGACATCTAAATTATGTAGTAGATGCTCACCCTGATTGGAGTAGTCTGTATAGTAGACCAGAAGCTGCAAGGACTGATTTAAAGTATGTTCGGAGACTACTTTAAGAAGGAAGGAAGGGCTGGTATGAAGGACCATCCCGCCTTTCTGGGAAATCAAGTAAGGTTCTCTACACGAGGGCATGAAACCCAGAAATACGGCGAGTGGACATGACTGCCACCAGAAAGTACAGTTACGTAAGAACTTACCGTAACAGTAGATCTTCGAGAACAGCTCTTGCAGCAGGTTACACCATTAGGACTGAAGCTGCCAGGCGCCAGGACCCCACGGAAATTTTCTAGCTAGCAGTCTTCAGCGGGGACCGCCCCCGACGTCACGCGTAGTACATAAGGAGGCGGTCCCCCCCACAATCCTCAGTTCTCCCGCCGGAGACTCCCGGCCGCTGGATGACATCAGAAGAGGAGACCGAGGATCCACCATCAGAAGGCCAAGACTAAAAAACAGAATATCCCATCTCGTAAGATGGATGTTTGGCTATGACCTACCTCCACAAGAAGGATGGTGGGCGGGAAGGTACCTGCTGCAAAAGCTGTTCTCGAAGATCTACTGTTACGGTAAGTTCTTATGTAACTGTGCTATCTTACTTCGAGATACAGCTCTTGCAGCAGGTTACACCATTAGGACCGATTCCCAAGCAACAGCGGCAATCTTATGCTACAGGGAGGAGGAAAGGTAGGGATCACAACCCTACTCGAGCCTAAGACAGAAGTCCCTGAAGGACGGCTAGGCCGAAACCTGCTTTTCGCCTCGATGCGATGTCCAGACTGTAATGCCTAATAAAAGGTATGCACCGAGCTCCAGGTGGCCGCAGCGCGAATGGCTGAGGTGGAGACATTCCTTAGCGCCGCAAAGGAAGTGGCCACTCCTCTCATGGAGTGACCATTGACCACACCTGGTAAGGGTTTGTTGCGCTTGTCATAACAGAAAGAGATGCACTGGATGAGCCAATGCTAAAGAGACTGTTTAGAAACAGGGGCTCCTTTCATTCTCTCAGCAAAGGACACAAACAGTTGATCCGACTTTTGATACTGTTTGGTTCTGGTCAGATAATATCTGAGGCACCTGTGTACATCAAGGGTGTGAAGCAATGCTTCTCCTCGGTTGGTGTACTTGGGAAAGTACACTGGTAAGTCGATATCCTGATTAAGGGTGAGGGCTGAGACTACCTTAGGCAGGAACTTTGGGTTTGTCCTCAGGGATACCCTGTCCTGATGGAAAATTAAATAAGGCTCTTTGCACATAAGTGCATGCAACTCGGATATCCTTCTTGCCGAAGTAACTGCAACTAAAAACAACGTTTTCCACAACAGAAAACATAGCTCGCAATCCGCGGCTGGTTCAAAAGGTGGCAACGTAAGCTGCTCCAGGACAAAGGGGGAACCGGGTCCTTGATAGGCAGCCTAAGGTGGAGGACTCCCCTTAAAAAGGCACGAGTAGTGTCCAATTGGGCCACCGTCCTATGACTTATGGGGGCATGGTAAGCCAAAATTGCGCAAAGATGCACCTTAATCGAGGAGTAAGCCAGTCCGGACTGTAAAAGTGAAAGCAAGTAATCCAGAACCAGCTTTTCGGGACATTGTAACGGCGAGAAACTGCGCGCTTGAGCCCACAAGCAAAATCTGCACCATTTCATGGCGTATGTTGCCGGTTTTCTGGCAGCAGAAAGTACATCCGCCACCTCTTGCGAGACCCCGTGTCGCATCATGGCTATGTCTCTAGGAGCCAAGCGTGCAGGTTCAATGAACATAAGTCCAGATGGACTAATGAACCCTCCTCCTGAGACAGCAGATGGGAGCTGACTGGCAAAGGGAGTGGAGGTTCCCGGGACAGCTGATGCAGAAGCGGGAACCAAATTTGTCTGGGCCTGAAAGGCTCTATCAAAATGAGCGTCACCTGCTCCTTGCGAAGTTTTAAGAGGACTCTCTGGATCAACGGGAAAGGAGGGAAGGCATAGAGGAATCTGCCCGCCCAGGAGAGGGACAATGCGTCTCGCCAGAAAACACCAGGCCCTGGATCTAGCGAGCAAAAATTGGGCAGTTTTGCGTTGGATGGGGACGCGAAAAGGTCTAACTCTGGAGTGCCCCATCTGTGAAACATATCCTCTCCCACCTCCTGTAGAAGTTCCCACTTGTGGACTCTGGCCTGAGAACGACTCAGACTGTCTGCAACGGTATTGTCCACTCCTGGGACGTGTACAGCAATAAGGTTTGCGCCGTGCTGCCCTACCCACTCCCACACTCTCATGGCCTCCCTGCAAAGGGGGTAGGAGTGAGTGCCTCCTTGTTTGTTGAGGTAATACATTACCGCAGTATTGTCTGTTTGCAACAGGAGAGTACCCAGTGGAATCTCCGACTGGAAAGCTTGCAGGACGTAAAGTACCACCCTCATCTCTAAAATGTTGATGTGGAGATGAGATTCCTGGACTGTCCATGTGCCCTGGGACCTCACCCCATCCAGGTGTGCTCCCCACCCAAGCCCTGAGGCATCTGTGGAGAGAGTCACAGTCGGAGACGGCGCTGTGAAGGGAACCCCCGCGGAGAGGTTCCCTGGATCTAGCCACCATTGCCAATCTCTAATCGCAGCATTCGTGATTCGAACTGGCTGCTGCAGATGGTCTTGCCTCTGGTCCCACTGCACCCTTAGCATCCACTGGGTTACCCGCATGTGGAGCCTTGCCATCGGGACTGTTGCAATGGCCACAGCCATGTGTCCGAGCAGGCGAAGGACCAGTCTGGCCAGGACGGTCCTCTTCACCGACAGGTCCCTTATGAGGGATTGGATGTGTTCCGCTCTGTCCTCGGGAAGAAAAGCTTTTCCCTTGACGGTGTCCAGAACTGCTCCAATAAACTGCAGTTTCTGGGATGGTACCAGGAGAGACTTCTCGTGGTTGATGAGAATACCCAGTGACTGAAAAAGGGCCTGGGTACGGTGAATGGCAGTCATCAATGCTTCCTTGGAGGGAGCCATAAGAAGCCAGTCGTCCAGGTATGGGAACACGTAGTAGCCTTGTCTCCTTAGAGATGCCACTACAACCGCCATGCACTTCGTGAAGATGCGAGGTGCCGATGAAAGCCCGAAGGGACGTGCTCAGAACTGATAATGACGGCTCTGAAACTCGAAGTGCAGGAACCTCTTGTGCGCTTGAGCAATTGGGATGTGCAGGTAGGCGTCCTGCATGTCTAATGACGCCAAAAAGGCGTCCCGCTTCAGCATGGGGATTAGACCCAGAAGGGTCACCATGCGAAAGCATTTGTAGACGACCGACAGATTAAGGTCGCTGAGGTCCAGAATTGGACGGAGGTCCCCTGTTTTCTTTGGAACCAGGAAGAAGTGCGAAAAATGGCCTAACTCTCTCTGGTTTTCTGGAACGTGCTCCAAGGCTTCCTTCTCCAGAAGCACGAGCACTTTCTGCTGTATAAGCAGGGCATGCTGACCCGAGTAGCGGGAAAGCAGAGGAGGCCTTGCAGGTGGGCTGCCTACAAATTCTATATAGTGGCCTTTTTTGACCAATTGCAGCACCCACCTGTCGGTGGTGATCGACGGCCACCCTGGCAGGTGACTTGCGATGCGACCCCCGACCTTCATTTCCCGTTGATCCTGAGGAGGGGCGGGGGCCGGGAAGGAGTCATGCTGTGGCAGCATTAGATCCCGCAGGTTGGGCCGGCTTTGCAACTCGGTGGCCTCTGCCTGAGGATGACTTAACCTGGGCTTTTCGGGAGAAGGAGCCCCTTTGCCCTTGGTCGGAACGCGGTTGTTGCTTTTGTGTTCGGCCACGAAAGCAACTCTGGTTCCTCTGACAGGAACTAAGTCGAGATCTGTACATAGCCTGAACAGATCTAACTGCCTTCCCTGCATCCTGAAGTTTGGTGATCACCTTCTCCGAGGCTTCACCAAACACGACTTCACCTTTGTAAGGAATGTCCATGATATTCTTCTGGACGTCCGGGGTAAAACCAGAGACAAGGAGCCAAGAGTGTCTCCGGAGACACGCCTGAGGCTGCAGCTCTGGCCGGAGAGTCCGCAGAATCGTATGCGGCTTTGAGCACCTGGGTCCCCATGTCCGAACCTGTATGGAGGAGATTTAAAAGCTCCTTCTTTTGACCACCATCAGGCATCTTTTCAACCAGGTCCTGTCCCTGTTCCCACAATGCGTTCTGGAACTGAACCATGTGGGTGAAGTAATTTAGAGACTTGATGGTGCAAGTCGCAGCCACGTATGTGCGCCTACCCAGGACATCCAACTGCTTGGATTCCGGGTCCGGTGGCTGTGTGCTCAAGTGTTGAGGTCTCCGAGACCGGTCATGTGAGGCCATGATGACCAGGGAATCGGCCAGAGGATGGCTCGCCAGGTACTGGTCCTCCCTCGGGGCCTTGTACAGGTGGTCTGCCTTCTTCGGCACTGCCGGGGTCGAATGCGGACGCTTCCACGCAGCCTTGGTGATGTCCGTGAAGGTGTACACCAAGGGTGGGACTACCACAGGCTTTGGGTCCTTCTGCCGAAGATAGCAGGCAAGGCGTTGTCTCTCGGGGTCTAGTTCTTCAGCATCCCAACCCATGTTCTCCTGGATATGCCTCATGATCTCAGCGAACGAGGGGTCATCCAGAGGGGGCCTGGGAAGGTCGCGTGGGTCTGGGGAGGGGACGCTGATGGGAGAAGGAGATCTGGAGCGCCCTGAGGTGTCAGATCTGGAGTCCTCCACGGACGAGGTATACCGGCGTCTCTTGGGGCTAGGGGACCCCAAAGTGGATCTTGAGGGAGGTCTTCTCCTATCCGATGATCTGCCCCTAGGAGGAGGTGTTGGCTCCTTGGGGGTCGGTAACCGTCCTACGGACCCCCTAGATGGGAGACGGGGCGCAGGCGTTGAAGGAGTAGCCAGAGCGGGAGGAGGGTGTGTGGTGACCACATCCTTTCTGATGGTGTCCCACCAGAAGGTGAAGAGCTCCTTCACCTCTGCCAGATTCAGGCCCGACGATGGGCCGGGTACCGGTGGCCTGTTGCCGGGTCCCCGTGGGAGCTCGACTGTTCTGGAGTGGCCCGCCTGGTCCTCAGGCTGAGTGGTATCCTCCTCCGATGATGCCTTCCGACCGATGTCGGTAGGTGACGGTGGTGCGGTCCTCCCCTCTGGGATAGCTGACGTCGTTCCCTCGGCCAACGCCCTTGGGGGCGAACGCCTGGCCGGCGAAGGGTGTCTCACTGTAGCCGGCTCCTGGGAGTGTCTATGATGCTTGGCCGACGACGGGTGAGCCAACGTCGGGTCCGACGTCCGTTTCAGGGATGTCAGCTCCTTAGTATTGCGCTGGACTGGGTCCGACCCACGCGGCAGCTGGGGCACTGACCTGGCGTCGGAGTCCGGACGGCGGGAGGAAGACTTGTGGTGCTCCCCAGACTTGGACGAGACCTTAGAAGGAGTGGATGAAGCCAAAGGCCTGGAAGTCTTGATAGGCTGCAGGGAGAAGGAACCGCTGGAAGATCTGACCTGAACCGGGGGAGGCTGAGACTGGGCCCTGGAGGGAGAGCGGTCTGACCTCGAGCTGGAGCTGCGGGAGTCCGAGGCCCTCGACGAGGATCTGAGCCTTTCCTTCTCCCGGTGCCCATGGGTCTTCCTGACAACTCCCCCCTGGAGGAAGGTTCCCTATCCATAGCCTTGAGTTTCTCCTCCAAGAGAAACACTTGAAGGGCCTTCCGGCGGCGGATCCTGGTGCGACTGTTGAAGCCCTGGCAGAAGGAGCAGGCCTTGGTGTCATGGTCCGGGCCTAGACAATGCACACAGGCAGAGTGAGGATCCTTAAGGGGATCTGTTTGCCGCAGGCACACTTGATGGGTGACCTTCCAGAGAGGTGTTTGGAGGACATCAGATAAATCCAATTTAGATATGAGAAGAAAAGAAACGTCGTAGTTCCTAGTAAGTAAGCATGCTAGAAAGTGACCGAGGCGATGCTTGCGATGTCGGACGGAGAAAAAGAACTGAGGATTGTGGGGACCGCTTTCCTTATGTACTACGCTTCGACGTCAAGGGACTGATATTGAGAGGTCCCCGCTGAACACTGCTAGCTATAAAATTTCCGTGGGGTCCTGGCGCCTGATGGCTTCAGTCCTAATGGTGTAATCTGCTGCAAGAGCTGTATCTCGAAGTAAGATATAGGGTTTTCCATGAAAGAAAACTGAGTTCACAAGTGGCAGCTGGCTCAAAAGGCTCAAGGGTCAATTTTTTTTTCATAAAATTGAGATCCCATGGAGGAGTGGGTCTTCTAATAGGAGGTTTAATAAGTAACATTCCTTTCAAAAACATCTTAGCTAGATGATGTTGGTACAGTAACCTGCCATCCAAAGGTTCATGGAAAGCCGAGATGGTGGCCAAGTGGACTTTGATGGAAGAATAACTTAAACCGGAATCAGAGAGGCCAGGTAGTCCAGAACCTTTGTCAGTGGACAAGAAGAAAAAATTACTCACCTTAGTAATGTTGTTTCTTCAACTGGAGTCTTGCTATATTATAGACATTAGCAGTTTGATCCAGCTCTAGAACTGCCCCGGAGTGAAATGGTTAAAACCATTCCAAAATAGAATTTTGGCACGAGAGCAGCTCTATCTGTGTCATTTCAAACTTGAACTGTCAGATCTTTACGAGCCAAACTCACTAAGGTCTGTGTGGAAGCTGTAACCTACACTAGCCAAATGGCTACCTAAATAATAACAACCATTGATGGTCCCAACACCCAAGACTCAAGTCAGGGGACCAGAAATACTAACACCATTCTAATAATATGAAAATGGAACATAAGTATAATAAAATACACACACGACACACATACACCCCAAAGTCCCAAAGGGACAAATGCTAACAGGACATAAGTGTGCCACACTAAGTTGCCCGCACCACCAAGTAGAGGTTCTGAGAGGGGCAGGTTGGGGAGGTCTATAATATAGCAAGACTCATTAGAAGAAACAACATTACTAAGGTGAGTAATTTTTCTTCAAACAACATGAAGTCTTGCTATATTATAGACATTAGCAGAATACACAGCACTTCCATGGAGGAGGGGCAGAACCTACTTAGGAATAGGCTCTGAAGAACAGCTGTGCTAAACCGAAGCATCTCTCCTGGCCTGGACATCCAGGAGTAATGCTTGGCAAAAGTGTGTACTGCTTTTCCAAGTAGCAGCCTGGCAAATCTCTAATAAAGGGATATCTCTGGCAGCAGCTAGAGACGTAACTGTACCCTGGTAGAATCAGCCCTCAAACCGGGGCTCTGCCACTTTCTGATAACAAAATTGGATACAAGAGACAATCCACCTGGCTATTGATCTCTTAGTGGCAGGTTTGCCTTTCCCAACTTCACCATAGGTAAGGAAAAGTTGGAGGGATTCGAACCTGTGACCTTTGGTACGCTCTATATAATAACTAAGAGCTCTCTTAACATCCGGGCTGTGCAACCTCCTCTCACCCGAGAGAGGAGTGATCAGTGAAAATACTGGAAGGAGATAGATTAAGATGGAAATCGAAACCACCTTAGGCAAAAACTTCCTATTAGTCCTAAGGACTACCTTATCCTGTGGAAGAAATAAAGTCAGTCTCCACTGACAAGGCTTGCAATTCACTTATGTGTCTGGCAGAAGTGATAGCCACTAGAAAACAGTTTTCCAAGTTAGGTACTTAAGCTCTGCAGAAGACAGAGGTTCAAAAGGGGTTGCATTAACTGGGCAATGCAAACATTAAGGTCCCAAGCAGGGGCGGTTCCTGAAAGGGAGGATTAGTATGGAGTAATCCCTTAAAAACTTGGAAAACACAGGATGAGAGGAAAGAAGGATGACTTTCCTGCTGACACAAAAGCAGACACAGCTGCCAAATGAACTCTCAGGGTAGCTGGTCTGAGACCCAAGGAATTAAGATGTACCATGTAATCTAACAAAATGGGCAATTCAGCAGATTCTGGGGAAATATTTTTCCAGCACACCAAATGGAAAACCTTTTCCATTTAGAACTATAAGTAGCCTAGTGGAAGGCTTTCTGGAAGCCTTTAGGATCTCAAGAACACCCTGAGAGAGGTGTAAATCAGCAACTCTAACTCCTCAAGAGCCAGGCCTTGAGGTTGAGGATTTGAGGTCCGATACCAAACCCTTCCCTGGGCACAAGTCAACAGATTCTGATTCCTGGTGAGGCACAGTGGAAGATGGACTGTCTGAGACAGAAGGAGGGTACCAGGGCTGCCTGGCCCAATCCGGGGCAATCAGAATCACCCCTGCAAGGCTGAGATCTGATTTTGACTAGTACTTTGAATAGGAGGAAAGGGGAAAGCATGAGGAACTTCCTCCCAATCCAGAAGAAGGGCATCCAGGGAACTGAGCCCAGCACTGGAGGCCTGCAACAGAACAGAGGAAGTTTGTGATTGTCTGGGGCTGCAAAAGACCTATCTGAGGGATGCCCCACCTGGCAAAAAACTATCCCAGCACTTGAGGATCCAGGGACCATTCGTGATAGCCCTGGGAAATCCTGCTGAGGGCATCCGCTGGACTTTGTCCTTCCCTGGAAGATGAACTGCTATGAGGGAAGTGTTCAGGGAATAGGCCAGAGGCCACAACTTCATTGCCTCGGTGCACAAGGTCAAGACCGAGTGCCCCTGCTTGTTGATGTACCACATTGTTGTGGTGTTGTCTGTTCGGACTTGTATCACCTTGTCGTGGACAGATGCAGAAAAAGCTTGAAGAGCTAAAAGACAGCTCTGAGTTCCAGCAAATTGATGTGGAGCAGAGATTCCTGGGGACCAAACTCCCTGAGTGGAAAGGTCGCCCATGTGGGCTCCCAACCCAGAAGGGAAGCATCTGTAGTGAGAGTCAAGTCGTGAGAAGGGAAATGAAGGGACCCCGCTCTTAAGTTGCTCTGATCCTGCCACCACTGGAGAGCTAGGATCAAGGTTCAGTCACTGGGACCAACTTGGAAAGGGGTCTCTTCTCTGAGACCAAAGGTTCTCAAGTGAAACTGAAAGTCTCTCATCTGAAATCTGGCTCCCTGCACAACAGCTGTGGATGCAGCCAGGTGCCCCAGGAGCTGCAGAAAGTGTCTTGCTGGTGAGAGACCTGCAGAGTGAAGGAAGAGGCCAGAGCCACTAAATTCTTACCCTTCTGGGGAAGAAAGGCTCATTAGTTTTGTGTCCAATTCTGCCCTATAAAGGTGAGTACCTGGACTGGTTCCAGAACTGACTTTGGTAGGTTTAGCAGAAAACCCAGGGAGGGAGAAGCTGCTGGGTGACCTGCAGGTGAGATTTTACCTGTTCTGGGGACTGGCCTACAATGAGCCAGTCGGTAGATAGGGAAAACAGCAATCCTCTGCCTCCTTAAGTGGGCCACTGCTAGACACTTTGTGAATACCCTTGGAGCAGAGGTAAGGCACAAGGGCATTGTTCTGAACTGGTAATGACCTGAGGGCAGTTCAATCTGAGGTACTTTCGATGGGATCTTTCTGATTAGGACATGGAAATAGGCATCCTTGAGGTCCAGGGAGGCTAGCCAGTCCCTGGCCTTAGGGAAGGTAAAATCATTGCCAGAGTTACCATTTTGAACTTTGGTTTCAAAAGATGCTTGTTCAGATATCTGAGATCTAAAATGGGCCGCCACTCTCCTGTATTTTTTGGGGTAAGGAAGTATCTGGAATACAGACCCCTGCCCTGATGCAGGGGAGGAACCCTTTCTACTGCTCTGAGAGCTAACAGGGATGAGACCTCTGTTTCCAGAGTGAGGGTCTCTGAAGCACTTGCAGGTAGAAAAAGTCTGCTTCTCAACTTGGGAAACGTTTTGAAGCTGAGAACCAGACCCTGGCTTACTACTTCCAGAACCCACTTGTCTGAGGTTAAAGAAGCCCAATTCTGACTGAAGTAAGCCAGCCTGCCCCCACTGGTACAGGAGAATGGCCCTGGGCACCCCATCAGGTGCCTGTTTGCTGGGAGCTTTAGGCTGGGGGTGGGAGCAGGTCTGCCACCCCTCGTCTGCCCCAGCCTCTGAAGAGCCCCTCTGAGCATAGGCAGAGGAGGCCTGAGTCTGGTAGAAAGGCCTGTGAAGGCCTACCCCTACCCTGGGGGCATGCCTTTGAGGAGTGGCTTGCCACTCCTTAGCCTGGGCACTCTTGTAAGTAGTCCTATATTCATCCATCTTCTTCATGTAGTTCTCTGTCTGCTCTCCAAATAGAAATTTCCCACCACAGGAAAATCCATAGCCTTAGTCTGGGTGTCCTGTGACAAACTAGTACCACACTGAGCCAGGCCAACCTACTGACAACAAGATGTGGCCATGACCCTAGAGGAAACATCATTAACATCCACAGCAGCATGAAACTGAACCTTAGAGGCTTCAATGCCATCAGCAGCCACCTGTTCTAGTTCACTAGCCAGCTGGCCATGGCCTGCTTGGCCAATTGCATAACAGTATCCCATCTAGATTTCTGATACCTAGCTACATAAGCCATACAATTTGCTTGCCTGAGTCCCAGAGAGGCTGCCATATACTGTTTTTTGCCATGGCATCAATCTTCCTGGAATCCTTGTCAGGAGGATGTGAAGCCAAGGGAATATTAGCTTTATCACAGGCAGCAGCCTGAACTACCTAACATGACTGCATTGCTGAGAAAGGAATTCTGTATCAGAGCCTGACAATGTACACCTTCTGTCCATCTTTTTATCTACAGGAGGCACAGAATTAGGAGCTTTTAAAATTTTAATAGTTTGTTTCCTAAAAGACTTATGTAAAGGAATAGACAATCTCCTAGACTCTGGAATATCCATCATTTCTACAAAATCAGGCTCCTCTTGCTCATCCACAGCCTCTTTTAAAGGAAGCTGAGAGTTTCAGCAACTTTTATAAAACATAAAATGAGATGGGGACTCTGACAGCAGGGGAGATTCTAAAGGTCTGTCTGGGAGATGTCCCGTTCAATGGGCACACCCAGACCTTCCCAGCCACATTCATACTGTTCATAATCCTCCTCCCTCCTCTGGTTCATGAAATTCCTCAATATCATAATCCTGAACCACTGGGACCGACAAACCGACTTTTACCAGATAGTGGTGGTTTGATGGACCCTGAGACAGTGACTGGACAATTTGTATGGCTTTTGCTGTCTCTGCAGCAGTTGGAGAAGGAATTTTGGACTCAGACCTGCTGATTTTTTGTTTTCTTTACTGGAATTGGTTCCTCAGAACCAGCTTTTCTTTCCCGAGAAGTCTGGCCTGGTCAGAGGGCACTCCCTCTGTTCGGTTGGCACTGAACCGGCTGGCCATCCGGTCAGCGGACTTTTTGTCTCTCGTGCCCCTGAGCCTGCCCAATCTTTTTCCAGGGTGGCTGCAGGGAAATTCTTACATACCTGGCAGTCTGACTGGAGGTGGTCAAACCCTCAGACAATAAACACATGTGTGTGGGTCAGCCTTGGCAAAGACTTCCCACAAACATCACAGTGTTGAAACCCAGTGGGCCCGGTTTTCTTTTGGGTTTCTCAGACATAATGCCAGCCTAACCGAAAACTTGCCCTTTTAGCAGTAGCAGGCAAGACACCTTTATTGGTTCCTAACCATGTCACGGTATTGGAAAAAACGTAATAAATCCGTTTTTAGAACCGACAAGAACCGGAACCGCACTCTAAAATAGTAACTTAGTTTTAAATGAGTTTTAACCCACTGATCGGTTCAAACCGAACCGATAACTTACAAGTTCCACACAGACAAAACCTTCATTTACTACGGTTACCACAGATAGAGCTTGAACCGAACGGTTTTATGTTAAAATAAAACTATTCTCGGTTAAATCCAACCGAGAAAACACTTTAACACGAAATGAACCGAGCAGAAGGAGAAATCTCCGGAGCGACTGTTCACTGAGTCGGAGTAAAGAATCTGACAGTTCAAGTTTGAAATGACACAGATAGAGCTGCTCTCGTGCCAAAATTCTATTTTGGAATGGTTTTAACCATTTCACTCCGGGGCAGTTCTAGAGCTGGATCAAACTGCTAATATCTATAATATAGCAAGACTTCATGTTGTTTGAATAAGGGTCCAAAGATCGAGAGGCTGATCATATGGAAAAGCTTTTCCATTTGGAATTTCTTGTTGTTGGCTTACAGGAGGCCAAGAGAATATTGCCAATGGGAGAGGACACTTGTAATCGAGTTATGAAAGCATCCTCAGGAGCCAAGCGTGAAGGTGTAGAGCCTTCTGGTTGGGGTGTAGGAGAGACTCGTGACACTGAGTCAAGAGGTCTGGTCAACGGGATGGGGTCATGTACTGACAGCTGTAGGAATAGGGAAACCAGGTCTGGCAAGGCCACAGTGGGGTTATGAGAATCACTGTGGCTGGCTCGAACTGTAGTTTCAGTAGAGTCCGTTGCAGGAGCGGGACTTTTGTGGGGGGGGGGAGGGGGAGCATATAAGAAGGGGCCTGTCCAGGGTTGGTACAGGGCATCTATAGACCGTCCCTTTCTGTTCGGAATGAAAAAATTACTCACCTTAGTAATTATGTTTCTTCCAATGTATTCTTTCATATTCATAACTCTTTGCAGTCTGCCTCCTCAGTAGAACTGCTAGGAGCAAATGGAACTATATGCTAATGATGGAATCATCACTGGCTCGTGACACATTCAAACTGCTGCCTTCATCTGCTGCATGTTTTAGCAACATCTCAGATTTCTAAGACGCCTACAAGGCAATCTATACTACACTACTTAACTATTAAAGCTGCCTAGTACAGCATAATTACATATTGTATACTGAAGCGGATAGCAATAGCAGTATTAACAACGACTATATCAAAAAATACCTTCCTGAACTGCCAGAATCACCTGGAAAAAGAAAGGATAACCTTATAAAAAAAAAAAAAAAGAAAGGATAACTTAAAAACCCACAGGATTAAGATATGTATGCTTGTGTTTGGGACTAGCAACCAAAAAGACTCATAACAATGCAGAGGCTCTGGTTCTGGAAGGGGAAGCACGGAGGGAGAGTTATGAACATGGAAGAATACACTAGAAGAAAATATTACTAAGGTGAGTGATTTTTTTCTTCTAACCCCATGTATTCTTCACATTCATAACTCTCTGCAGACTTCAAAGCAGTACCTTTGGAGGTAGACAGAGAACCTAGTTAGGAAAGAGGCTCTGCAGAACTGATGTGCCAAACCTGGCATCACTTCTGGATTGTATGTCCAAGCTATAATGTTTGGTAAAGGTGTATACTGTTCTCCAGGTTGCTGCTTTACAAATTTCCACTAAAGGAATATCCATTGAAGCTGCTATAGAAGCAGCTGTGCCCCTAGTTGAATGGGCCTTGAGGCCTACTGGGGCCTGTTTTCCAGATTTTGAATAGCAAAACTGAATGCACTGAACTATTCAGCAAGAGATAGATCTATTGGAAGCTGGAGTGCCTTTTCCCACATCCCCATAAGTGAGAAAAAATGGCTGTTCGTCAATTCTATGATCCCTGGTGTGGGTCAAATAGTAACTTAATTCCCTTTTCACATCCAGACTATGGAGTCTGTGCTCCCCATAACTGGCATGTTCTGTAAAGAATACTGGCAGTGTTATGGACTGATTTAAACGGAAATCAGAAACCACCTTAGGAAGAAACCTATTTGTCCAAAGCACTACCTAATCATTATGAAAGGATAAATAATCCTTCTCTACACATAATGCTTGCTAGTCACTTATCCTTGCAGAAATAACCAATCAAAAACGCAGTTTTCCATGTGACATACTACCAAATGAGCAGAAAACATGGGCTCAAAGGGAAGTTTCATAAGCCGAGCAATGCAAATGTTCAGATCCCACACAGGGACTGGTTCTTTAACAGGAGGATGCAAGCGACGTGACAAGAACTTTTTGAAAATGGGATTAGATGCCATGGAAAAGTACAGTTACGCAAGAACTTACCGTAACAGTAGATCTTCAAGAGAGGCTCTTGCAGTAGGTAATTACATATAGGACTGACGGCAGGCATCAGGACCCCACGGAAAAATTTCTAGCTAGCAGTCTCTGGCGAGGGACTGCCCCCACATCAGGTGACTGACGTCAGGAGAAGTCGGTATAAAGGGGTGGTCCCTCATGCCTGCCTTCCAGTTCTTTCCCACCACAGGCCACAAGAGGCCGGACGAGAGAGAGAAGCGGATATTTCCCTCACTGGAAAAGGAGCTGAAAAAGCTTAGGGGGGATGGAGGGCGGGATGGTATTACCTACTACAAGAGCCTCTCTCGAAGATCTACTGTTATGGTAAGTTCTTGCGTAACTGTACTATCTTACTTTGAGAGGGCTTTTGCAGTAGGTAATTACATATAGGATCAAGTCCCAAGCAGTCTGGAACAAGAAGAAGCACACGGGAGGAGGAAAACTACTCAAGTAGATCCTCTAGCTGTGAAGGCCTTAAGAAAGGAGGCCTTGCTGAACAGCAAGCCCGAAGCCTGCTCTACGGCGAGAGGCAATATCTAAACTGTAGTGTTTTGTAAATGTGTGGACAGAAGTCCAAGTGGCGGCAGCACAGATGTCTGCAGCTGACACGTTCTTGAAACATGCCGCTGAGGCAGTGACTCCTCTGGTGGAGTGACCCAGAAGAGTCTTTGATTGGAGTACTGCGTAAAGAAAGCAGGTAACTCTACGGACTGGTTCAATGTAGATTCTGCTACCACCTCGGGGAGAAAGTTAGGATTGGTGCGCAGAGCCACATGTTCCTTGTGAAAAATCAAGTAAGGAATTTTACACATCAGGGCCTGGAGCTTGTTAATCCTCCGAGCGGAGGTAATGGCCACTAGGAAGAGTGTCTTCCAAGAAAGGAACTTCAAGTCTGCGGAAGCTGCCGGTTCAAAAGGAGGCAAAGTAAGTTTCTCAAGAACAAAGTTCAAATCCCAAGAAGGGCCGGGGACTCGGATAGGGGGTCTCAGGTGAAGAAAAACCTCTGAGGAAAGTTTTAGAGACTTCCAGCTGAGCAAACGTCCTGTCTGCAAAAGGAACATGATAGGCCGAAAAGTCCGCCTTGTGAACCTTCAGAGAGGAGTGACTGAGACCCAGGTCAAAGAGATGGTGCAGGTACTCCAACAGCCTCCCAACAGAGCAGGAGAAAGGCTCGAAGTCTTTCGAAGTGGCCCAGATTGCGAACCTTTTCCACTTCACGGCATAGGTAGACCTAGTGGAGGGTTTCCTAGCCTCCACCAGAATCTCTGCCACCTGGGGAGAAACTCCAAAGAAGAGGTGGTTCCTCTGAGTATTGTTGCAGAAGAGAGAACCAAACTTGCCTGGGCCAGAAAGGAGCAATCAGAATCATTTGTGCTCCTTCTGAGTAGAGTTTCTGCAAGACTCGCGGGATCAGAGGAATTGGGGGAAAGGCACAGACGAATCTGTCCTTCCAATCTAGAGACAGAGCGTCTCTCCAGAAAATGTTTTGCTCTTGAACAAGCGAGCAGAAGTCGGGAAGCTTTGCATTTTGAGGGGAAGTGAACAGGTCGACCTGTGGTGTTCCCCAGAGTAGGAAGATATCGTCTAGGACCCCCTGATCCAGTTCCCACTCATGAGCTTGAGCAGATGAGCGATAGTTTGTCTGCTATGGTGTTCTTCAGCCCCGGAACATGAATCGCCGTAAGGTGAAGGTCGTGTTGTGCTGCCCAATCCCAAACTCACATCGCTTCCCTGCAAGGAGGGAAGGACAGAGTCCCTCCATGTTTGTTGATGTACCATACCACACACATATTGTCCCACTGGACGGCTAGGTGGCCGGGAAGAAGATGCAGATGAAGCACTTGGAGAGCATAAAGTACTGCCCAACGCTTGAGCACATTGATGTGAAGTGTTTGTTCGAGCTTGGACCAAGAGCCCTGGGTCCGATGAGGACCGAGATGGGCTCCCCAACCTTCGCCCGAGGCATCTGTGGTCAGAGTCTGGGAGGGGGGGAGAAGGAAGAATGGAACTCCCCGGAGAAGGTTCTCTCGAACCATCCACCACTGCAAGTCTCGAACCATGGGAGAGGATACTAGGACCAACTGGTCCAAGTCATCCACTAACTGATCCCACTGGGAGCGAAGCGTCCACTGAGAGACCCTCATGTGGAGCCGAGCACGAGGGACTGTCGGGACAGCAGCTGCCATAAGCCCGAGGAGGCGAAGAATCGACCTTACGCTGACCCGCCTGCAGCTGGACAAGAGGCTTACCCAAGTCTGGAGAGTGGCCACCCTGTCCGGTGGCAAGAAGGCCCTGCCCAGGGTCGTGTCCAGAATCGCCCCGATAAACTGGGACCTCTGGGATGGGATCAAGTGAGACATGGAATGGTTGATGGTAATACCCAGACAGGCAAAAACCTGCTGGATGAGGGAGAGGCAGTGCAGGAGTTCCTCCCTGGACGAGGCCGCCAGGAGCCAATCGTCTAGGTACGGGAAAACCTGTACCCCCCGGGTACGCAGGTAGGCCGCCACCACCGCAAGGCATTTGGTAAATACTCGGGGAGCCAAGGAGAGGCCAAATGGAAGTGCCTTGAACTGGTAGTGGTCCCCCTGGAAAGCAAAATGGAGATATTTGCGGTGAGACGGGCAGATAGATATGTGCAGGTAAGCGTCCTGCATATCCAGTGCGCCGAGCCACTGGCCCGAGCGGAGAAGGGGCAGAAGGCTCTGCAGTGAGAGCATCCTGAACCTCTTGTACTCCATGAATAGGTTCAGGGAACTGAGATCCATAATAGGTCTTACATCTACTGCCTTCTTCGGGACCAGGAAGAAGTGGGAATAGTAACCCGTTCCTTGCAGAGGAAGGGGGACAGGTTCTATCGTTTCCTTCAGCAAAAGTGCTGTAATCTCTTCCTGGACCAGAAGATGATGTTCCCGAGAGTACAATGACCTTGGGGGAGGGTGACGAGGTGGTTTCTGTAGAAACTCTATTGAGCATCCTTCTGCGATTAGCTGGAGCACCCATGAATCTGATGTTATCCTCTCCCAGCCCGGAATGTGGAGGGGAAACCTCCCTCCTACCAGTTCCTCAGGGAAGCCCAGAGGCTGTAGGAGACGGAAGAAGTCAGGTGGTGTGTGGTAGTGCTGCAGCTGAAGCTCCCGCTGCTTTTTTGGGCCGGGGGGGGGGCTTGGCAGCTGGGGGGGCCCCTCCGACATTTAGTGGCCCTCTTTCCATGAGGTCTCGCTTTGGCCCGATTCCGTCTGGGAAAGGGACAATACATAGAGTCCACAGACTATAGTGCCATCCCCTTCCCCTGCAGGTCGGTGTTGATGTCCTGGACATCACCCCCGAACAGCACCGAACCCCGGAAGGGCGCTTCCTGGATGGCGGACTGCACTTCCGGGACCAACCCTGACACTGAGCCAAGCATGACACCGTAGGCCTACGGTGAAAGCTGAGCTCCTACCAGCAGTGTCCACTGCATCGTAGGTCGCACGAAAGATGTGCCGACCGGCTGAACGTGCAGAGCTGACAAGGTCAGCCACTTCCTGCTTGACCTGAGAGTCTGGAAGGGAGTTCAATTTAGATTCCACCTCACTGAGAATCGCCTTCTGGTAATCCCCCATGTGACTGACATAGTTCAGGACCCTAATACCCAGAGTGGAAGAAGCAAAAATCTTCTTGCCATACTGGTCCAGAAGGCGGGATTCCTCGTCAGGCGGAGACGAGCTAAGGTGTTTGCGGTGAGCTGACTGGCCATGAGCGGTGCTAATCACAACCAAGTCAGCTTGAGGGTAGGAGTCTAAATAATCAACACCCTCGGGAGCCTGGTATAGCCTGTTTGACTTCCTGGAAAGTGGGGCTAAGGCCGATGGCTGTTTCCATATAGTGGTAATAAGGTTGGCATGAGGCTCGGTCCTGGGTAGCACCAAAGTGGGAGCTGTCACGGGCAGATCCAGATGCTCAGTGAGTTTTTTACGCTGGGGTCTGGCTCCAAGGATTGCCACTTGTGTACTTCCTGGATCTTTCGTAGCAACTCTGTGAAGGAAGGATCCTCTGGAGGAGACTTCGGAGGAGTCCTTGGCCGGGGCTTGTGCGTCCGAGGAGGAAGAAGATGAGTAAGAGGTAGACTCCCTCTCCCGATGAGGGGGAGGAACAGACCGCTGGGGAAGGGTGTCTCGCCCCTCTCTGGACCCAGAGGGTTTAGACCTGGTGTCCGGAGGTGGGTAGGGAGTTTGTCGTCGTGGATGTACGGGAACAGACACAGTCGTCGGAAGATGACTCTCCACCTCTCTGGTGAGCTGAGCCTTGGCCTCAGCCCACCAGGAGGCCAGAGTCTCCTGCAGATCCACCGGCAGGTTGGGGGGCAGTGGAGGAGGGATACGGGTATGGACTATACCCATAAGGCGTATCCATACCCGCAGCTGGAAGCCCGCGCCGGTATTGAGGTGTCGGGTACTGCGGTGTCGGATAGGTTGGCGCCGGGTACTGCGGTCCTGGGTGTCAGATACGACGAGGTCGGGTACCCGGGAACCGGGAGGAGGGGCTGTCGGAGAAGGCGGCCCGACCGGAGGCCCCACGGGCGGATCTGGAGCAGAAGGCCTGGGGGCAGAGGGTCCGGCATCAGGGCGGCATCCGGGAGCGGGATGTTGCCCCGAGTCGGCAACACTAGCGTTGGAGCCGGCATCCAGGAAGCCATCGTCGGATCGGTCAGACCAGCAGGTGGACAGTCTGATGGAGGTGGAACAGGAACCTCGGCGTCGCCTGGGGATTGGGGGGGGGGGGAGAGAAATCCTCGCGGTCGGGCTGAGGAGACTCAGGGTCCCGGAAGGCAGTGAAGGCTGCGGGGAGCTGGAAACGACGGATGTGGGAGGGTCTGGCGTCGGCTCATCCGCTGTGCGGACGTTGGGTGAACTGACGTGCGGCTTAGCAGCGGGATCCGGGCGGGTGCCGGAGAGGCCGGCATCCGACTTAACAGACCCATCACCGGAGGCAGGCCGCGAAGGAGGGGCGGCCTGGTCGGGCAGGATAGGGGCCGCGCGCCGCCCTGAAGGTTCTGGTGACTTACCGACCTTCTCTGTGCGGGCGGAGGAGCAGACATCTGGCTTATCTGAGCCACTCGCACCAGTAGGCCGCGAAACCACGACTTTACTGGGATCGGAGGCGCCCAAAGGGCCTGATCGCGAGCCAGACGGGCAGGCCTCCGCCGCCTTAGAAGCCTCTAAGGCGGCCATCGAGGATGTGTCCCTGGGACATTACCTTTAGCACGCATCTCAAGGAAGTCGTGGTGGGTGAGGAGCCCTTGTCCCGGTACTTTTCTTTATCCTTTTTCTTGCGATGGCCTTCAGGGGAGGTTGACACCTGCCGAACCTTTTTCAATTCTTTCTCTATGGAACTCATTTTCTTTTTCAAAATATGGGCCTCCAGGGACTGCTGCCGCCTTCTCCGGGTGGCCGCGTTAAAACTAAGGCAGTGCTGACACTCCTCTACCGGATGGTCGGGGCCTAGGCAAAATAGGCACAGGGAATGGCCGTCCTTATGCGGGAGTTAGGCGCCACATGAGTCGCACTTGTTTTTGTGCTCGGAGGGTGTAGGGGACGACATACACAGACGAATACCTGACGGATGATGGGGAAAAAAATCAAAAATACTTTGTTAAAAAACCGACGAAAGAGCCTGACGAACAAGGAACTTTTCCGTGAGGCGCTGGCATGAGTGAACGGCGGGAAAGAACTGGAAGACGGGCGTGAGGAACCGCCCCTTTCTACCGACATCTCCTGAAGCTGGTCACCTGACGTGGGGGCCGTCCCTCGCCAGAGACTATCTAGAAATTTTTCCATGGGGTCCTGCCGACGTCAGTCCTATATGTAATTACCTACTGCAAGAGCCCTCTTGAAGTAAGATAATTTTTTCCAGTAGAAATAAAAGCTGAGATTGATGCCAGATGCACCTTTAAGGATGTGTATTTCAATCCTTGCGAATGCAAATAAGTGAGGTACTCCAATAAGACTGGGATTTCTGTCAGAGAAGGAGAAATCTGGCATCACACCAAACTGACAAACTTTTCCATTTTGCATTGTAGGTTTTCTTGGTGGAAGGATTCCTATAACCTTTCAGGATATCCAAAACAGCTTGAGAAAGTTTTAAATTTGAAAATTCTAAGTCCTCAAGAACCAGGTCTTGAGCCTGAGGGACTTGAGGTTTGGGTACAAGATTTTCCCTTGATAGGAGGTTAGGAGATTGTGCCCCCTGGGGAGGTGTAATGGTTTGGACACTGACATAGACAGCAGAAGGGAGTACCATAGCTGTCTGGCCCAGTCTGGTGCTATCAGAATCATGGACACAGGCTGTGACCAGAGTTTGATCAGCACTCTGAAGATGAGAGGGAAAGCATACAGATGTTTTTCTGACCAATCCAGAGCCAGGGCGTCTAGTGGAACTGTACCCTTGGCTGGTGGCCTGCAACAAAACAGGGGCAATAGGTGATTCTCGTGAGAGGCAAAGAAATCTATATCTGGAGTGCCCCATCTTCTGAACACTCAAGACAGTACCTGTTTAGAGATCATTCATTACGTGCCTGGTTGATTCTGCTTAAAGCATCTGCCAGGGTATGACCTGTAGAGAAGCTTTTAGTGAGTAGGCCAATTCCCATATTCTCATGGCCTCTGTGCACGGGGATCTGACCTGCCCACCTTGCTTTGTGTATAATAATACATTGTAGTGGTTAGTGTTGTTTGTTCTGACCTGCACCATTGTGCCCTGTATCAGCTGAGAAAACTTTTAGGGCCAGAAATACTGCTCAGAGCTCCAGCAGATTTATGTGAAGGAGTGACTCCACACTTGACCAAGTACCATGGGTAGTGTGCACTCCTAGATGAGCACCCCATCCTAACAGAGAAGCATCTGTTGTAAGGATAACTGAAGGATTTTCCCTCTGAAAGGGAACTCCTGCTCTTAGATTGTGTGCATCTGTCCACCACTGTAGAGACGGGAGCACAGATTTCATTACTGGAATCAATTCTGACATTGTCTTTTCTTTGGCACCAGTGTGCCCTGAGATAAAACTGAATATCGCCCCATTCGAAATCTTGCTCCGAAGACAACTCCTGTTGCTGCAGCCATGTGCCCCAGAATCTGCAAGCATCTCCTTGCTGGACATGGCTTGCCCAACCTGAATGAGGTAATAAGCTGCAGGATACTCTGAACCCTGTTTTTTGGGAGAAAAGCTCTTCCCTTTAAAGTATCTAGTTATGCTCCAATGAAGTACAGGACTTGTACTGGCATGAGAATGGATTTTTCCTGGTTTAACAGGAATCCCAGAGATCGTAACATTTTTTTTATTGCCAGGTGATCTTCCACCTGCTGTGATGCCTTTCCCAAGACTAGCCAGACGTCAAGATATGGAAAATGAAAATTACGTACCTACCGTAATTCTTGATCTTTCTGTGTATCTTCACCATTCATCACTAGTGGGTACTGTGGCGGAGCTAGGACCCGAGGGAACCCCAACACGGGCGGAGTTGACTCAGAGCCTCGCCCGCCTCTTGCCGACGTTCCAGCTGTTAGCTGCTGTCAACTCCGCCTCAGCCCCAGTTCTGACACGCCAGAGAGTGTAAGGAAGGGAGGGTGGGTTGAGGCAAGAGAGCCTAAGGGATAGATGGAAGGAATAATAAACCAAACGGGGAAATAAACGACTGAGAGGACAGAAGAAAAAATTACTCACCTTAGTAATTATGTTTTTTCTAATGGAGTCTTGCTGTATTCCGACTATTGCAGTTAGCCCCGGCACTCAAACTACCCCAGAGTAGAGGGTTAATTTTCTATGCAGAGCGTAGAATGTTAAGCTCGAGCTCAGTTCAAACCTCTTGTCTGCTGCACTTTGAAGCGCAACTGTCAGATTCTTATCAGCTATACTAGCAACTATGTGGAAATTGTAAAATTTTTACTAGCCAAATGGCAACCAAATATTTTGGATCCCCAAAAGACTCAAGTCAAGAAATCCAAAATCAAAAACCAGGTAGTGAACAACTTAAGACTGTTAAATTAATAATATAATCCACTCCCCCTCTCTAAAAGGAGGGAGTACCCAAATGCACCCCTGGGGTGCAATACTGCATCTGCCAGCCCACTTCCCAAAAACAGGTTCTGAGAAGGGAGGTCAGAATACAGCAAGACTCCATTAGAAGAAACATAATTACTAAGGTGAGTAATTTTTTCTTCAAACAACATGAAGTCTTGCTGTATTCTGACTATTGCAGACTACCAAGCAGTACCTCCATGGAGGAGGGAATCGAACCTACCTTGGGAATAGGCTCTGCAGTACCAAACTGAGCATCACTCCTAGCCGGGATATCCAGGGAGTAATGCTTGGTAAATGTATGGACTGTTTCCCAGGTGGCTGCTTTACATATCTCTAGCAAATGAATATCCCTGGCTGCAGCCAGGGAAGCAGCTGTACCTCTAGTCGAATGAGCCCTCAGGCTTGAGTGAGGTATTTTGCCTAGCTTCTCATAGCAGAATTGAATACAAGAGACAATTCACCTGGCAATAGTTCATTTAGTGGCAGGTTTGCCCTTACCCACTTCCCCATAAGTGAGAAACAACTGAAGGGAGTAAAACCTGTGAGCCTTAGTACGCTCAATGTAGTAACTAATGGCTCTTTTAACATCCAAACTGTGTAAACTCCTTTCTCCTGAAGAAGAATGATCAGTGAAGAACACAGGGAGAAACAGATTGGTTCAGATGAAAATCTGAAACCACTTTAGGTAAAAACCTCCTATTAGTTCAAAGAACCACCTTATCTCTATGGAATAAGATAAAATCAGGCTCCACTGACAGAACTTGCAATTCACTAATACGCCTGGCAGAGGTAACAGCTACCAGGAACACAGTTTTCCAAGTCAAGTACGTAAGCTCTGCTGAAGATAAAGGCTCAAAAGGGGGTTGCATAAGCTGAGCAATGCAAACATTAAGATCCCAAGCAGGGGTAGGATCCCTTAAGGGGGGATTGGTATGAAGCAATCCCTGAAAATTACAAAATACAGGGTGAGATGACAGTGAGAAAGCTTTCCTGCACAGAAAAAGCAGAAACAGCTGACAGATGTACTTTGAGAGTAGCTGGTCTGAGGCCTAGGCCATAAAGATGGACCATATAATCCAGAACTGTAGACAATTCAGCAGTGTCTGGGGATATATGCTTCTTGGAACACCAAATGCTGAATCTTTTCCATTTGGAGCTGTAAGTTTTTCTGGTGGCAGGCTTTCGACAGGCTTTGAGAATATCCAGAACCCCTTGGGACAGATGCAAATCTGCATACTCTAACTCTTCAAGAGCCATGCTTTGAGATTGAGCGACCGAAGACTGGGGTACCAAATCCTCCCCTGAGAGGAGGTTAACAGGTTGTAATTCCTGGGAAGAGACAGGGGAAGACGGACCGCTAGGGACAGCAACAGGGGGTACCAAAGCTGCCTGACCCAGTCTGCAGCAATCAGAATCACTCTGCAAGGCTGTGACCTTACCTTGACCAGAACCTTGAACAGTAGAGGAAAGGAAGGGAAGGCATATAGAAATTTCCCTTCCCAGTTCAAAATCAGAGCATCCAGAGGGACTGAGCCCAATACTGGGGGTCTGCAACAAAACCGAGGAAGTTGGTGATTGTCTGGGGCTGCAAAGAGATCCATCTCTGGAGTGCCCCACCTTGAAAAAATCACTTTCAACACCAGAACGTCCAGGGACCATTTGTGATGGCCCTGGGAGATCCTGCTCAATGCATCTGCTAGCACATTGTCCTTCCCTGGAAGGTGGACTGCTACCAGAGAGGTCTGCAGAGAATAAGCTAGGGACCACAATTTAATGGCTTCCGTGCACAAGGCCGTGGAGAGTGTGCCTCCCTGCTTGTTGATGTACCACATGGTGGTGGTGTCTGTCCTGACCTGAACCACCTTGTTCTACACTGACTGAGAGAAAGCTTGCAGGGCCAGAAAGACCGCCCTAAGTTCCAAGAGATTGATATGAAGAAGGGATTCCTGAGGGGACCACAGTCCCTGGGCTGTGAGAGCCTCCAGATGGGCTCCCCACCCCAATAGAGAAGCATCTGTGGTTAGGACCACAGAGTGAGACTGAGTGACGAATGGGACTCCTTGCCTAAGGTTGCCCTGACCCTGCCACCATTGGACAGCCTGGATCAGAGTCTGGGTTACTGGAACTAGTTTGGTTAGAGAATCTTTCTTCTGAGACCAAAAAGCCCTCAGATAAAACTGAATGTCCCTCATCTGAAATCTGGCCCCTAGGACCACTGCTGTAGAAGCTGCCATGTGGCCCAGAAGTTGAAGGAAGTGCCTTGCTGGCCGAGAGACCAGAAGGTGGAATGAAGAAACCAGCTCTACAATAGCCCTTGCCCTTTCCAGGGGAAGAAAAGCTCTTGCTTTGACTGTATCCAACTCTGCCCCTATGAAGGTGAGGAGCTGTACAGGCTTGAGAACTGACTCTGGAAGATTGAGAAGGAATCTTAGGGAAGTGAGCACTTGCTGAGTAACTTGAAGGGCTGACTTGATCTGGGGACTGACCCACAATGAGCCAGTCATCCAGGTATGGAAATATTTTTCCTTCTTAAAAAGGCCACTACTACTGCTAGGCATTTTGTGAACACTCTTGGAGCTGATGTCAGGCCGAAGGGCATAGCTTTGAACTGATAATGGCCTGAAGGCAATTCGAACCCGAGGTACTTTCTGTGGGAACACCTGATGGGAATGTGAAAGTAGGCATCTTTCAAGTCCAGGGAAGTTAGCCAGTCCACTGACCTTAGAGAGGGAAGGATTATTCCCAGAGACACCATTTTGAATTTTGGTTTTAAAAGATGTTTGTTCAGGTATCTTAAGTCTAGGATGGGTCACCACTCCCCTGTCTTTTTTGGGGTAAGAAAGTACCTGGAGTACAGACCTTTGCCCCTGTGCAATGTAGGAACTCTCTCTACAGCTTTTAGAACCAGTAGAGATGAAACCTCTGCCTCTAGGGCAATGGTTTTGGAGAAGCTTGCAGGTGGAAAAGATCTGGCCCTCAGCTTAGGAAAATTCTTGAAGCCGAGAACCAGCCCCTGGCTTACCACCTCCAAGACCCACTTGTCTGAGGTAACAGACATCCAGTCCTGGACGAAGTAAGCCAGCCTGCCTCCTACAGGAATGGGGGAGTCGACCCGGGCTGACACATCAGGGTGTCTGCTTGGCAGGAGCCTTAGGTTGAGGGATGGATGCAGCCCTGTTCATCTCCCTTCTGCCTCTCCCTCTGAAGAACCCCCTCTGAGTAAAGGGAGAAGAGACCTGTGCTTGGTAGAAAGGCCTATGAAAAGGCCTGCCCCTGCCCCTAGCCTGCCACCTTTTAGGAGTTGCCTGCCTCTCCTTGGCCTGTGCGCTCCTATAGGTGGTCCTATACTCATCCATCTTTTTCATGTAATTCTCCGTCTGCTCCCCAAACAGAAAATTACCCACCACAGGGAAATCCATGGCCTTAGCCTGGCTGTCCTGTGAGAGACTAGTACATCTGAGCCAAGCCATTCTCCATAGAGCCACAGATGTAGCCATGACTCTAGAGAACACATCACTGGAGTCCACAGCAGCATGGAACTGTACCTTAGATGCCTCAATCCCATCAGCAGCCACCCCCTCCAGCTCCGAGGCAAGCTGGGGGGGGGCGGGGAGGCCTGCTTAGCCAGTGCCAGTACAGTGTCCCACCTGGACTTCTGGTACCTGGCTGCACAGGCCATATAATTAGCCTGCCTGAGTCCCAAGGTGGATGCCATGTACTGTTTCTTTGCCATGGCATCCAGCTTTCTAGAATCTTTATCTGGGGGGTGTGAAGCCAAGGGTATATTAGCCTTATCACAGGCTGCAGCCTGCACAACCCCAACATGGCTGCATTGTTGACACAAGTACTCTGTACCAGAACCTGATAAGGTTTCCCTTTTATCCATCCTTCTGTCGACAGGAGGTACGGAATTTGGAGTTTTTAAAATCTTTCGTGTCTGTTTCCCAAAAGACTTATGAAGGGTAATAGACAGTCTCGTGGACTCTGGGATGTCCATCATCTCCACATAATCAGGTTCCTCTTGTTCCTCTACAGCTTCTTCCACAGGGAGCTGGAGGGTTTCTGCCACTTTCCTGTAAAACATGTAGTGGGAAGGGGACTCAGAAAACCTAGGAGGGGAAACACCAGAAGGCCTGTCTGGGGAGATGTCCGGTTCAATGGGCTCAATCAGACTCCCACACCATCATCATCATCAATCTTCATACCCTTCCAAATCCGGTTTATAGAACTCTTCAGGGGCATAATCTTGAACCGGAGGAACCGACCAAACAGAGCGCCTGCCAGAATGCGCCGGATCAGATGAAAGTGGACAAAGCAATTCTACAATCCTTATTGCACTGGCAATTTCTTCGGCTGGCGGAAAATGGGTCTCTGGAACTGAACCGGTCGATTTTTCTTTTCTATTTGTAGGAACCAATCCCTCAGGATCGGCTCTCCTCTTGCCCGAAGTATTGCCCTGGTCAGAGGGCACTCCCTCAGGTTCGGTCGGAACCGAACCGGGCTGGCCATCTGGGTCAGAGGACTTCATGGCCTCCTTATCCCTGAACCTACCTAATCTTTTTTCCCCAGGGTAGACTTAGGGAAATTTTTACAGATTTGGCAGTCTGAATCGAGGTGGTCAAACCCTAGACAATAAACACAGGTGGTGTGGGGATCAGCCTTAGCAAAGACCTCCCCACACACACAGCAGTGTTGAAACCCAGTGGGACGGTTTTTTCTTTTGGGTTTCTCAGACATAGCCATCCTAACCACAAACTTACCCTTTTTATGGCAAACAACCAGGCAAGACACCCTTACTGGTTTCTAACTGTGTCACAGGTATTGGGAAAAAAAAAAAACACACAAGAAAATGCAGTTTTTTTAAACCGATAAGGACCGGTAACCACACTCTAAGTTTAAAAACAAAGACAGAATATATAAATCACTAAATGGACAGTTCAGCTGAACCAGTCGAAAAATAAATTTTTAAAATTTCCACAAGTTTACTATGTCTAGTTCACTACCTAGTACTTACTGTACCATACACAGAGATCTGAACCGAAACTTGGGAAAAATAATCGTAAAACCGATGACTTTAACCGACTTACGAACCGTGAGCAAAGGAGAAATCTCCAGAGCGGCCGTTCAGTTAGGCGGAGTAAAGAATCTGACAGTTGTGCTTCAAAGTGCAGCAGATAGAGGTTTGAACAGAGCTCAAGCTCAACGTTTTATGCTCTGCATAGAAAATTAACCCTCTACTCTCCGGGGCAGTTTGAGTGCTGGGGCTAACTGCAGTAGTCAGAAAACAGCAAGACCTGATGTTGTTTGAAGGAGAAATTAAAAAAGGAAATTGGGGAGGGGGGCCCCAATCTCTGGAAGGAGGAGGAGGAAAGGGAGGGTGAGAAAAAAAGAGTAGCACATCCCCAGGAGCAATATGCACTCTAACATATTTAGAAGACTATTGTCCAGCTTTGGACTATTAAGCTTAGATGCAGGAGGCAAGCAGGAATTGCAAGCAGCCTAGGTCTGGAGACCAGAGAATAGAAGGTGCAGGCTTCGGGTGTGTCTCAAGCTCTCCCCCCCCCCTCCCAAAATGGGAAACTTAACACAGCCAAAAGCATAAAGAGATTAGAGCTCAAAATATGAGACTCTAAAGAATAGACACTTGAGTAAAAAAGGAGAGGAGGGGCCCCCCTCGCCCCCAAACTCCCCAGAAGGGGAGAAGAGAAGAGAAAAGAAAACCCCCTCCACTCAAATCCCCATAAATACCCAAAGGGTTTTACCCCGTGCATCTCCACAGTCCCCCCCGCCTAAACGCAAGGGAGAGGAGCGCGAGGAAAGAGAAGTTACACAGGGGATAGGGAGGAGGAAGTCTAGAGACCGAGGCTCACAGGGGTAAGAAGGGTGGGATTTAGTGATGAATGGTAAAGATAGAAAGATCAAGAATTACGGTAGATACCTAATTTTTTAATATCTTATCTGTGTCAATCTTCACCATTCATCACTAGTGGGTGAGTACCGAGTACCTCCGAAGGGGGCACTGAAGCACCCTAAGGGACTAGGTCCCTTAGCCTCGGGTGGGTGAGACACTGAAGGGGAGAACCCTTACAGGACGGGGGAGGCCTGGGACTGATCTGGGCAAGATGGGGATCCCCTAGTGGGGGAAGGAGGGTGCCCCAAGAGCCTCCGTCTCACCCTTCGGGAGAAGAGATGGGTTCTCCGGTATGCAGAGTAAATCACCCTACGCCGAGGCCTGGGGTGATAACCGGGATAGGCAAAGCCATGCCGTCTGCCCAAGGCAGATCGCCGTCCCTACCACTCTGGATGCCACCTCATTGGCGTCATATGATGCCCTTGCTAGCTCCAGGCCCTGTGCAGAGATGGTAATGGCTTGCCTGGTTTCCTCAGAGTCAAGCACTGAGGCTAGGAGCCGACCTAGCCTAGACCACAAGAACTTGCAAGCTGCAAAGTGAGCCTGATGTGCTGTGATAGACAGAGAGATCCGTACCAAGTAGAACATTCATCTCCCCCAGAAGTCAAAATCCGCAGAGTCTGAGGGGAGGTCACGGTAAGGTGTGCGAGGACCCGAGGGGGTGTCCAGGGAGGTCAAGCCCGAAGGGGGATGAGGCAGAGAACCTGGAGACCCAGAGGGAGCACAATACCACTGGCATACGTCCCTTGGGGCTGGAACAGTGGAGAAGGGATGAAGCCAGAGCTGATGTGATGCCTCCTGAAAAGGAATAGGCCAGGCGGAAGCCACCAGGTGGGCCGCACTGTATTCTCCCAAGAACGCATGTGTCACATGCTCAGGATTGCTGAATAGGACAGGGGTAAGATAAAGCTCATCTAACATCCTCGCAAGGAAGCGCCGATAGGAGGACAGATCAGATGCTGGGGAGACATGGACCGAAGGTTCCTCTCCCTCCATAGAGGGAGAAGAGGATGAAGACAAGCTTCCAGGTTCAGGGTCCGGCTGCATGGAAGCGTGGTGGAACACCTACTGGTCCAGGGCATGGAAATAGGTGGGGAAATGTGCAGCAGAAACCTCTGAACTGTTCCCAGGTGAGAGGTCCGCGAGGACTGTGAATACCTGGGACCACCGAGGATGTAGACAGAGGCTCGGGGGACAGGCTCCTGGTAACAGGAGAACGGCCTCTGTCAGGGCAGGGGGGCCAACAGGAAACTCTTCGCAGGGAGGGGGACCCGAAAGCCGCCGCAGCTAACAGCCGTTCAACCGGGTCGGAATGGTCAGAGCTGTGCCCAAAGGAAGAAATCCTTCCGTGAGGTAACCGGGACTGTGCGAGTCCAGAAGGATGGCCCCTGATCTCAGAAGTTAAAGTCCCTCTCGGGGACTCCTCCAGGGAAAGGCGAGGGCCCGCACTTCGGCTCCTCCCAGAACCCAGCTGGGCTCTGGGGAGGGCACGCCACGCCACACCTCTACCTCTCAACCCTTCAGAATCAGAGAGGGACCTCGTCCTTGTAACCACCAGCCTAGGTAGCTGGCAACTCCGGGTAGCCTCCGAGGAGTCCACCCAGGAAACTGTACCCTCCCCCTCCTGGTGCGCCCGGGCTGCCCCAAACTTGGGCTGTCCAAACACACCAAGGAGGGGGGTGCCCCAACTGGAGGAACAGCAGCACCAGCGACCCCAGGTTGCACAGCAGTAGTCACAGGGACCGCCGCTGGCTGATCAGACCCCCAGACCCTAAGGTCCACCGGCGACAACTGACCCCCAGATTGAGATTGAGTGGGGGCCGAGGTGCTGGAAACAGAGGGGTCCGAAGAATCTGTGAGCCAGTCTGGATCAGACGCAGAGTCCGCCTCCGAAGAGTCCGGTGCCAGAGCCTCTCCAGTTCCTGGACCCCAAAGTGGGACACCCTGAGATTTGGCCCCGCCAACAACGCCAGAGGGAAGCACAGCCCCACGCCCATCGCCGACACATACCCTGTTGCCACGAATGGCATCAGAGTACAGCGTGAACCCAAGCGCGGCACCGCACTCCCCCCCGTGCTGCCAGCCGCCAAACCAAACATGGCGCCGCGAGCGGCACCAAAGTCACGCATGGCCCCGAATGCGACTTCACATAACACTGGTGCTTCATGGTGACCCCTTTCCCAGCACTGTGAATGGCGCTGGCTCGAGCACCGGCGCCACGCCGGTCCCAGAAACTTCCAAAACACCACCCCGGCGCAGCCGAGAACTCAGACGCCGTGAGCAGCATCAGAATCAACGGCAGCACCGAGAAAAGGCCCGACACCACACTCAAAGCCCACGGCGCCGTGAATGGCACCAGAGCCAAGAGCAGCACCAAGGATAGTGCCAGCCCCGAAGGGCCCAGAACACGACAGTGAGGGAGCCTTCGCCACCGAAGAGGGGGCTGGCCTGGGCCCCTGCTGCACCGCAGAGGAAACCTCCACCGCAGCAAGTCTAGAGAAGGCAGGGGTTCCCTCCTCCATGGGCTGTATAGGACTGGGAGGGGACCCGGAGGAAGGGCTGAGAATCCTTGCCTTGGCCCAGCAACTGCGCACTCGACCTCTGAAAGTCAGCGGCGTACGTCCGACCTTCAACGCGTGGTTCTCAACAACACAGCGGTCCATAGAGAAGCAAATGTCACAGTTATCCATGTCGTGGTCGGGGCCGAAGCAGGAAAGGCAGCGGTCATGCTGGTCCGTCACGGAGTAGAGGTGATCACAGGGGCACCGATGCATAGGGGGCTGACCTGTTTTAGACGTCTACTTGCCCCCCCCGGAAAATAAACTATAAACAGTACTCGACGCTGCTTAATAAAAGGAAAGATCTTACCGGTACTTGAAGCGACGTCGAGGAGGCGAGCAGGACCGAGGCAACTGCAGTTCTGAATGCAGAATCAACGGACTAGGCCACAAAAATTCGAGTCTCACACACGAGGTACCATACGACTGGGAGAGAAAGAACTGGGGCTGACGCAGAGTCGACAGCAGCTGATGGCCAACTCTCGAGCGCCACGTGGAACGCTGGAATCGAGGGCGGCGCCGGCTCTGCGTCAACTACGCCCGCGTTGAGAAAAAAAAAAAGTCTCCCACAGGGTCCTAGCTCCGGCACAGTATCCACTAGTGATGAATGGTGAAGATTAACAGATAAGATCACTGAAATTCCCAACCTTCGTAGGTATGCTACTACCACTGCCAGACATTTTGTAAACACCCTGGGTGGTGGGGTGAGACCGTAGGGCAAGGCTGAAAACTGGTAGTGACCTGAAGGGAGTCTGAAAATAGGCATCCTTTAAATCCAGAGATGCCAGACAATCTCCTTTTTGAATGACTAGCAAGATCAGAGTGTGTAACCATTTTGAATCTTGGTTTTACAAGATACTTGTTCAGATGCCCGAGGTCTAGAATAGGCCGACACTCCACATTTTCCTTTTTGGTGAGGAAGTACTGAGAATAAAAGCCTCTTCCTCTGTGAAGCTTTGGTACAGGTTCCACTGCTTTTATGTGGAGCAAGGTTTGAACCTCTTTTTCCAAAAGCTGTCTCTCCTGAAGAGAAGCTGGTTTGAACAGCCTTGATTTTAGTGGAGGAAGAGACTTGAAGCTCAGGGACAGTCCCTGATTCACTAGTACCAACACCCACTTGTCTGTGGTAATGGCCTGCCAGGCCTGGAAAAAGTGAGTCAGTCTACCCCAACTGGTACCAGGGAGACTGCGCTGACAATGAAGTCAGGGATTTTGTTTAGGTTGTGCCGGAGCCTGGGTGGAGTGGGAACCTCTCCTGGAACCCCTCCTACCTCTGGCCCTGTAATACCCAGTCTGCTGTGGGTAGGGCTGCAACTGTGGAACAGCTTGAGCCTGATAGAAGGGCCTACCATATGGGGACCTTCCTCTACCTCCCCTTCCATAAGGCCTGTATGAGGTGGAAGGCCTTTCTTTAGATGAATTACTATTAGAGGTGGCTTTATATTCATCCACCTTTTTCATATACTCCTCAGTATGCTTGCTGAAGAGAGAATGGTCTTGCACAGGAAAATCCATGACCTTAGTCTGGGTGTCCTGTGTCAAATTAGTAGCCCTCAGCAATGCCAACCTTCTCAGGGCTACAGTCAGAGCCATCCGCCTAGCAGCATTATCACTAGCATCTGCTGCCATTTGGGACTGGTATTTGGAAGCTTCTAGTCCAAATCTTGCTGTTTCCGCTAGGTCATCAGAGATGGGGGAGGGAACCTTATCTGACATTACTAATACTGACTGGCACAGTGTTTTCTGATACTACGCCTGGTAATTAGCTTGTCTGACCCCCAGAGATGCAGCTACATACCCTTTCTTAGACATACTGTCTATTTTCCTGGAATCCTTCTCAGATGGGTGAGAGGATAGAGGAAACCTCGCTTTCTCACAGGCTGCCTGCTGGACTATACCAATGGTCAGGGTGGGAGTAAAGGAATTCAGCCCCTTGTCTGTCCAGTTGATACTTCTTATCTGGCGGCGGAACAGAATTTGGGTTCTGCAGGATAGTAAATAAATCTTTTTTAAAGAATTTATAGGGAGAAGAATTTTCTTAGTGGGTGTTAACCCCATCATCTTCATGTATTCGGCCTCCTCTTCATCTTCTATAACTTCAGTGGTAGCCAGATCAAGGGCATCCACTATTTTCCTTACAAAGGAAAAATGTGAGGAAAAATCCTCAGGTCTAGGAGGAAAGCCAAATTCCCACTCTGGTGAGATCTCTGGTTCAATGGGCTCACCATCATCATTAGTCTCTGATGCATCATAATCCCCATTGTCCATATCCTGGGAGGGGAATTCAGAGGAAGGAGTATGCTCCCGAGGAGGGAGGGTTGGAGAAGGTATAAAACCCTGTATTGCCCGAATGACCTTGGTAATCTCCTTAGTAGTTGGCAGGCTGTGAGGCACAGAAGAATCCCTTTTAGGTTTTTTCCTGGGGTCACACATGCTTGGTCTTCTTGGAGGGGACCAGAGAGTCAGCCAGCCAACTCATCCTTTTCAAGGTGCCTGAATCACCCTTTTAAGGGGTGTGTAGAGAAGAGGCAGCGGTTTCACCCACAGATTTTGAAGGTGTTAGCTGGTCAGAGCCTGAATCGCCTTTATCCAGTCTCTCTTGCAACCTTTCCAATCTTTTTTCCACTGTCTTTTGCGTAAAAGATTTGCAAATTTCACAATTAGAAGACAAATGATCGGTTCCCAGACAGACTACACAGTGTTCAAGTTTGCCTGCTCTGAAAAAAAAATAAAAAAATAAACACATCCCCACATTTAATTCAGTTTTTAAAGCCTGGGTGACCAGTCTTTTTCTTAGGTTTTTCTGACAGCTTCATTTCTAGGAGAAAAACCCCAACTGCAGACAGAAAAATTTTTTTTTTTGTGGTTGGTTCAGGAAACTATCAGGTTCCAAAAATAAACAGAGTTTCTGAACTCTGAACCGGGTTGGCGGTTGAAAGAAACCGGGTCAATGGTTTCAAAATATTATTGTAAACAGTAAAATATATAGAAAAATATAGCAGAAAAGTTCCGCAACTTAAGATAAACTACCCGGTTCCTCAGCGGTTATTCCGAACTGTGAGGAATTGAGAAAATAACACTAACTAAAATAAGTAAAACATTTGAATGAAAATTACAATAAATGAAGGCAGCAGTAAGAATATTTAAGTATAATTGCTTATACTTTACAAATAGCCAACAAATGACCTAAGGGAAGTCTCCTGGGAGTCTTGACTTCTCAGGCAGAGTTAGAAATCTGAGACGCTGATAGAACATGCAGCAGATGAGGGTAGCAGTTTGAATGTGTGTCACAAGCCAATGATGATTCCATCATTAGCATATAGTTCCGTTTGCTCCAGGAAGTTCTACTGAGGAAGCAGACTGCAAAGAGTTATGAATATGAAGAACACATGGGGTTAGACAATGGAAAAATACCTGGGAAGATGGTAATTCTCTGGGAAGGCAAACAGATCCATTTGTGGAGTGCCCCATAAGGTGAAGATTTCTTGAAGCACTTGCTCCTGAGGTGTCCATTTGTGAATTGTGGATTGGTGACTCAGCCGGTTGGCTAACTGGTTGCAAAGTCCCAGTAGGTGGACAGCTGTTAGCATCAACTGTTGTAATATGGCTTTTTACCAAACTGCAAGGGTCTCTTTACATAGGGTGCAAGACTTGGTACCCCCTTGCTTGCTGAGGTAGAACACTACTGCAGTGTTGTCTGATTGGATCAGTAACTATCCTGGCTCGAGGAAGGGCCTGGAGGGCTAGACGGACCACTTTCATCTCTAAGAGACAGATGGGGTGAAGCAGACCATTGGCCTTGGATCTGATAAGGACCGAAGTGTGCTCCCCAGCCCTGTAAGGAAGCATCAGCCATCAACGTTTGCATTTGGGGGGGGGGGGAGAGAGAACAGGGCAACAGAAAGGCATTCCTTGTTTCAGATTGATTCTGATAGATCTCACGTGGAGACAGGTGAATGCCACTGTAGGGATGGCAGCGGACTTGTGACCCTGAAGGCGCAGCATTTGTCTGGCTATACTATTCTCGGAGTCTGCATATGTAATGCCAGAGCTATATGCGTGTCCTGCTGGGAAGATGGGAGGTAAGCCCTGGCTGTAACTGTATCTAGAACAGCTCCAAGCTATTGGAGAGACTGTGTCGGATTTCGACTGGACTTTGGCCAACTGACAGTGATTCCCCGATCTGCAAACAGTTTCAAGGTAGCATCTAGAGGCGCAAGCAGAGCTACTTTGGAGTCTACTTTTATTAACCAATCGTCTAGATATGGAAAGATGAAGTGCCCTTCTCTTTGTAACGCTGCTGCTACCACTGCTAGGCACTTGGTGAACACTCTGAGGGCTGATGAGAGGCGGAAAGAGAGTGTTCGAAACTGGTCATTTTGACCCAGTAGGTGGAAGTGCAAAAATTTGCGGTGGGCAGCGTGGATGGGAATATGAAGGTAGGTATCCTTCATGTCTAGGGCGCAAACCCAATTGCCCTGTTTCAGGATCAGCATGATGGCAGATAGGGTGATCATTTCGAAACTTGTGTACTGAATGTAAAGATTCAGTTGTCCGAGATCCAGTACTGGTCTCCCATTCATTTGGGCATCAGAAAGAAGTGGGAGTAAAATCCCGTTTGATGTTCCAGAAGTGGCACCAGTACAACGGCCTGTTTGGTCAAAAGGGCCATCAATTCCTCCTGTAAGATGGGTACATGATCTGGAGAATAATGAATCTTCTGTGGAGGGCAAGGAGTGGAGAGAAACTCCAGAGTATGACCTTTCTGTACAATCTGAAGTACCCAACTGTTGGAAGTGATCGTTTGCCAGGCCTCCCGATGGAGGGCAAAACGACCCCCCCCCCAGCCTCCGAGGCCTGGTCGAGGAGGCGGGTTGAAAGACATAGTGGGTCACTGGGAGGCAGGCTGCGCTGCTCCACCTGAAGGGCGGAAGCGGGCACCCCAGGTGGTAGAGATGTTGCCTCTGGTGGATTGAGCATGACCTCTGAAGCTGCCTTTATTACTACCTCTGCATCTTCTACCTCTTTTAAAATAAGAGGCGTGTTGAGTACGGTAGGTTGTAGCTGAAGTATGATACATGCTATGAACCGTACGGAGGGTTCTGCCTGATGCTTGTAAGTCATCCAGTAACGCTCGAGTACCTGGCCTGACCAGTTTGGACTCGTTAAAGGGGGCATTAGCTACTTTATGTTGTATATCAGGTGCAAAGCCGGAAACGCGAAGCCAGGCATGGTGACACAGAGTGATACCAGTGGCTGATACCCGGGCTGAGGTATCTACGGCATCATATCCTGACCTGAGAAGGTGACGGGAGACAGAAATGAAAATTACATACCTACCATAATTCTGATCTTTCTGTGCATCTTCACCATTCATCACCTCTGGGTAAAGTGGCTGGAGGTCCGACCCAGAGGCTCCTTTTTTGGGGATGGGCAGGTATACCGGGCGCCACCCTCGAGGACGACGCACTGTGTGGCGCTTGTGGATTGGCCGTTAGGTGTAGTCGACCCCATCTCCCACCAGTTCTGAGTCACCGAGAGTAAGAAAGACTGGAGGGAGGAGGGACAAAGGAGTCAAGGGACAGATAAAGGAAAAGAAATACAAATTAAAGAGAAATAAACAACTGCGAAGACAGAAAGAGATGAAAATCTAAGGAGATTGGGAAGAGGCCCCAATCTCTGGAAGTAGAAGGGGAAAGCGGGAAGGAGGAAGGATTAGAAGCAAAGACGTGAGGAGGGAGTAAGGAAACATACCCTGAAACCTTGACCTGTCTCCAGATTGTACAGGAACTGCGAAGGAGTAGCCAGAAGGCTATACTGCCAGAATTCAAGGCACAGAATCACTGGCACTAAACCTCAACATAAGCAAAAGCAGCTATTCCGGAAGAAAAGACAGGACACAGGGCAGTACCCCCCTCGAAATCAAGTTTTGGTGTTAAGAAAACTTGAGGGTTGAGTCCTTAAGGACAAAACAAAGAAAAATAGCTGAAGGGGAGACAAAGAACAGAAGAGAGGGCAACCACCAAACCCCACCCCAAAGGGGTGGAGCCAAGGCACTGAGGAAAGAAGTGTCCTCTATCCTGACCACTCTCCCTCTTAGGAATGTAAAACATCCCCCTATGTGCCCAAGGTCACCCCACTCCTGACCAACGGAAAGGAAGGGGGGGGGGAAAGAGGGCACACAGAGGGAAGGGGACCCAGAGACTGAGGCCCCAGAGGGATGGAGAGGGGGATTGTGCTGAATGGTGAAGATATACAGAAAGATCAGAATTATGGTAGGTACATCATTTTCATATCTTATCTGTGTTGATCTTCACCACTCATCACCTCTGGGTTGGTGCCGAGCCCCTCCGAAGGGTGCCCTGGACCCTGAAGGACTAAGCCCCTTAGCTCTCAGTGGGCAGCACACCAACAGAGAGAACCTTTACAGGTCTGGAGAGGCCCGAGACAGGGAAGATTGAGACACGGACCCCCTGGAGGGGGTAGGAGGTTGCCCCGACAGACGCCGCCTCACCCTATGGGAGAAAAGAAAAAGTTACTCACCTTAGTAATGTTGTTTCTTCTAATGGAGTCTTGCTGTATTCTGACTATTGCAGTGATCTCCAACCTTTGAACTGCCCCGGAGAACAAAGAGTTAACTTTCCATGCAAGGCATGGAACGCTGAGCTCGAGCTCGGTTGAAGCCTCTGGCTGCTGTTGTTTGAACCCCAACCGTCAGATCTTTACGAGCTATATTCACTGGGAGTTCTGTGTGGAAACTGTAAACTCACACTAGCCAACTGGCAACTAAATTTGATAGAGTTTTTTCGGTTTCAAAGCAAAGACTCAAGTCAGGAAACCCAAAAAACAAAACACAACACACACCCAAAATAAAGGAGGGTGAGAAAAAGGGGCACCTCTAGGTGCCAACACTGCTCCTGCCCACCCATATCCCAAAAACCAGGTTCTGAGAGGGGAGGTCAGAATACAGCAAGACTCCATTAGAAGAAACAACATTACTAGGGTGAGTAATTTTTTCTTCAAACAACATGAAGTCTTGCTGTATTCTGACTATTGCAGACTACCAAGCAGTACCTCCATGGAGGAGGAACAGAACCTACTTTGGGAATAGACTCTGAAGTACTGCTGTGCCAAACAGAGCATCACTCCTAAACTGGATATCCAGAGAGTAATGCTTGGTGAAAGTATGGACTGTTTTCCAGGTGGCTGCTTGACAGATCTCTAAGATAGGAATATCCCTGGCAGCAGCCAGGGAAGCAGCTGTACCTCTAATAGAGTGAGCCCTCAGGCCTGAGGGTGGGATTCTACCCAATTTTTCGTAGCAGAATTGTATACAAGAGACAATCCACCTGGCAATAGATCTTTTAGTGGCAGGTTTTCCCTTACCGACCTCTCCATAAGTGAGGAACTGGAGGGAGTCAAACCTGTGACCCTTGGTGTGCTCTATGTAGTAGCTAAAAGCCCTTTTTACGTCCAGGCTGTGCAGCCTCCTCTCTCCAGAGGAGGAATGGTCAGTGAAGAAAACAGGAAGAGACAGACTGATTAAGGTGGAAATCTGAAACCACCTTAGGCAAAAACTTCCTGTTAGTTCTTAGGACCACTTTATCTCTATGGAAAGAGATGAAATCAGGCTCCACTGACAGGGCTTGCAATCCACTGATCGCCTGGCAGAGGTAATGGCTACCAAAAACAAAGTTTCCCAAGTCAAGTACTTAAGCTCCAGAGGACAAAGGCTCAAAAGGGGGTTGCATAAGCTGAGCAATGCAAACATTAAGGTCCCAAGCAGGAGCAGGGTCCCTGAAGGGAGGATTGGTGTGCAACAGTCCCTTGAAGAATTTGCAAAATACAGGATGGGCTGAAAGAGAAGAGGGCTTGCCTACTGACAAAAAAGCAGAAACAGCTGCCAAATGTACTTTTGAGTGTAGCTGGTCTGAGTTCTAAGCCATTGAGATGAACCATATAGTCCAGGACTGTAGGCAACCCAGCAGATTCTGGAGAAATATGCTTACCAGAGCACCAAATAGGGAACCTTTTCCATTTGGAGTTGTAAGTCTTTCTGGTGGAAGGCTTTCGAGAAAGCTTTAGAATATCCAGGACCCCTTGAGAGAGATGCAGATCAGCAAACTCTAACTCTTCAAGAGCCAGGCCTTGAGATTGAGAGATTTGAGATTCGGATACCAAACCCTCCCCTGAGAGGATGTCAACAGGTTGTAATTCCTGGGAAGAGACAGGGGAAGGTGGACTGCTAAGGACAGCAACATTGGGTACCAGGGCTGTCTGGCCCAGTCTGGAGCGATCAGAATCACTTGGCAGGGTTGAGACCTGATCTTGACTAGTACCTTGAACGGGGGCATACAGAAACTTCCTTCCCAATTGAGTACCAGAGCATCCAGGGGGACTCAGCCCAATACTGGGGGTCTGCAGCAAAAGAGAGGAAGTTGGTAATTGTCTGGGGCTGCAAACAGATCTATCTGTGGAGTGCCCCATCTGGAGAAAATCAGCTTCAAAACTAGGGGATCTAGACCATTCGTGGTGGCCCTGAGATATCCTAAGAGCATTTGCCAGGACATTGTCCTTCCCTGGGAGGTAAACTGCTGTGAGAGAAGTTTGCAGGGAATAGGCCAGAGACCACAACTTCATAGCTTCTGTGCACAAGGCCGTAGACCGAGTGCCCCCTTGCTTGTTGATGTACCACATTGTGGTGGTATTGTCTGTTTTGATCTGGACTACTTTGTTCTGAACAGACTTGGAAAAGGCTTATAGTGCCAGAAACACTGCTCTGAGTTCCAAGAGATTGATGTGAAGCAGAGATTCTTGAGGTGACCACAGCCCTTGGGTGGTAAGATCCCCAAGGGGGCTCCCCAGCCCAAGAGGGAGGCATATGTGGTGAGCATTAGAGAATTAGACTGAGTGACAAAAGGAACTCCTTGCCTTAAATTGTCCTGATCCTGCCACCACTGCAAAGCCTGGATCAGGGTTCGAGTCACTGGGACTAGTTTGGTCAGGGAATCCTTTCTCTGGGACCAGAAGGTTCTGAAGTGGAACTGAATGTCCCTCATCTGAAATCTTGCACCCTGGACCACTGCTGTAGAGGCTGCCATGTGGCCCAGGAGCTGCAAGAAGTGCCTTGCTGGTCGAGACACCTGAAGGGTGAAAGAAGAGGCTAGTTCTATTAGTGTCCTTGCCCTGTCCAGGGGAAGGAAGGCCCTTGCTCTTATTGTATCCAGCTCCGCCCCTATAAAGGTGAGGAGCTGCACTGGTTCTAGAACTGACTTTGGAAGGTTTAGGAGGAACCCTAAGGAAGTGAGCAGTTGCTGAGTTATCTGAAGATGTGACTTGACTTGGTCTGGAGACTGACCTACTATGAGCCAGTCGTTCTCCCTAGGAAAGCAACCACTACTGCCAGGCACTTTGTGAACACCCTTGGGGCTGATGTTAGACCAAAGGGCATTGCTCTGAATTGATAGTGGCCTGAGGGCAACTCGAACCTGAGGTACTTTCTGTGGGAGCACCTGATGGGAATGTGAAAATAGGCATCCTTGAGGTCCAGGGAGGCTAGCCAGTCCCCTGGCCTTAGAGAAGGCAGAATTATTCTCGAGTCACCATTTTGAATTTGGCTCAAAAGGTGCTTGTTTAGGTATCTCAGATCCAGGATGGGCCGCCATTCTCCTGTCTTTTAGGGGGTTAGGAAGTACCTGGAGTACAATCCTTTGCCCCTGTGTAGGGTAGGAACCCTTTCTATGGCTCTGAGAGCCAAGAGGGAAGAAACCTCTGCCTCTAGGGCAAGGGCCTCTGAAGGCTTTGCAGGTGGAAAGGATCTGGTTCTCATCTTGGGAAATTTTTTGAAGCTGAGAACCAGTCCCTGGCTTACTACTTCCAGGACCCACTTGTCTGATGTTAAAGACTTCCAGTCCTGACAAAGTAAGCCAGCCTGCCCCCTACAGGTAGTGGAGAATCGGCCCAGGCAGACCCATCAGGGTGTCTGCTTGGCAGGGGCTTTAGGCTGAGGGGTGGAAGCAGGCCTGCTCATACCCCGTCTGCTTCTCCCTCTAAAGAACCCCCTCTGAGCAAAAGCAGAAGAGGAGGCCTGGGCTTGCTAAAAAGGCCTATGAAAAGGCCTGCCCCTGCCCCTGGAATGCTGCCTCTGGGAAGTAGCTTGCCTTTCTTTGGCCTGAGCACTCCTGTAGGGGGTCCTGTACTCGTCCAGCTTCTTCATGTAATTATCTGTCTGCTCCCCAAACAGAATTACCAATGACGGGAAAATCCATGGCCTTAGCCTGGGTATCCTGTGACAGGCTAGTACATCTGAGCCAAGCCATCCTCCGAAGGGCCACAGATATAGCCATGACTCTAGATGAAACATCAATGGAGTCCACAGCAGCATGAAATTGCACCCTGGATGCCTCAATCCCATCCGCAGCCACCCGCTCCAGCTCCCTGGCATGCTGGTCAGGGGCTTGTTTAGCTAGAGCCATCACAGTGTCCCACCTGGACTTCTGGTATCTAGCTGTGTAGGCCATATAGTTAGCCTGCCTGAGTCCCAAGGATGCTGCCATGTACTGTTTCTTTGCCATGGCATCAATTCTCCTGGAGTCCTTGTCTGGGGGGTGTGAAGCCAAGGGAATATTTGCCTTATCACAGGCAGCAGCCTGCACTACCCCAACATGGCTGCAGTGCTGGGAAAGGAACTCCGTGTCTGAGCCTGAAGGAGTATACCTCATGTCCATTCTTCTGTCCACAGGAGATACGGAATTAGGAGTTTTTAGAATTTTAAATGTCTGTTTCCCAAAAGATTTATGGAGGGGAATAGACAATCTCCTGGACTCTGGGAAGTCTATCATCTCAACAAAATCAGGCTCCTCCTGATCCTCTACTGCTTCTTCCATAGGAAGCTGGAGGGTTTCAGCCACTTTCTTGTAAAACAGAGTGGGAAGGGGACTCAGAAAGCCTAGGAGGAGAAACACCTGAAGGTCTGTCTGGGGAGATGTCCGGGTCAATAGGCACATCCAGACTTTCATAATCACCATCATCATCTTCATACTCTCCCTCCTCCTCCTACGGCTCATAAAATTCTTCTAAAGTATAATCCGGAACCGGGGGAACCGACCGAACCGAGCCCCTGACTGATGGTGCCGGTTCGTCCGGAACCGAAGTTAGCAATTGAACTATCCCTATCGCTTTGGCTATCTCATCAGCAGTCTGAGAAAGAACTTGTGGATCCGAACCGGATGATTTATCCCTTCTTTTTCTTTTAACCGGAACAGACTCCTCAGAATCGGCTCTCCTTTTGCCAGAAGAAGTTTCGCCCTGGTCAGAGGGCACTCCTTCTGGTTCGGTCGGAACCGAGCCGGGCTGGCCATCCGGGTCAGTGGACTTCTCGGCCTCCCTTTCCTCAGTCTACCTACTCTCTTATCCAGGGTAGCTTTGGGAAAACCTTTACAAATTTGGCAGTCTGCATTGAGGTGGTCAAACCCCAGACAATAAACACAGGTGGTGTGGGGGTCAGCCTTAGCAAAGGCTTCCCCACACACACTACAGTGTTGAAACCCATTGGGTCCGTTTTTTTTCTCTTGGGTTTCTCAGACATGGCCAATCCTAACCAAAACTTACCCTTTTTTCGGCAATCCACCAGGCAAGACACCCCTATCGGTTCCTGACCGTGTTACGGGTCTTGGAAAAACCCGTAATGAAATCTGTTTTTTTTTTTTTTTTTAGAACCGATACGGACCGGTTACCACACTCTAATAAAGATAAAAGTTTTGTTACACAAACCTGACCGGTTCAAACCGAACCGATCCAATGTTTACAAGTTCCACACAGAAAACTAATATAGAAAACCTATCTAGTACTCACGGTACCACAGACAGAGACTTAAACCGACAGGTAAGAAGCAGAAATTCGGTTGAAGCCAAGCGAAAAAACGACACTTTAACCAACTTTTTTTGAACCGAGCGAAGGAGAAATCTCCGGAGCGACTGTTCAGTGAGGCAGAGTAAAGAATCTGACAGTTGGGGTTCAAACAACAGCAGACAGAGGCTTCAACCGAGCTCGAGCTCAACGTTCCATGCCTTGCATGGAAAGTTAACTCTTTGTTCTCCGGGGCAGTTCAAAGGTTGGAGATCACTGCAATAGTCAGAATACAGCAAGACTTCATGTTGTTTGAAGACGGGTTCTCTGGTAAGCGGAGGAAATCACCCTACGCCGGGCCAAGGGTGACAACCGGGAGAGACGCAGCCATCCCGTCTGCCTAGTGCAGATCATTGTCCCTACGACCCTGGAAGCTACCTCACTGGCGTCGTAAAATGCCCTCGATTGGTGCCTTGCTAGCTCCAGGCCACATGCACAGAGTGCAATGGCTTGTCTGGTTACCTCCGTATCAGGCACCGAGGCTAGGAGTTGACCTAGCCTGGACCACAGGAACCTATCACAGATAGCATAGTGGTCCTGATGTGCAGATATTGAAAGAAGCAATCGTGCCGAGTAGAAAACCCTCCTTCCCTAGAAGTCAAAATCCATGGAGTCCACATCTGGGGGCATGTCACAGTGAAGGGCGCAAAGCCCATCAGGAGTGTCCAGTTGCGTTAGTCCTGACCAAGGATGAGGCAAACTACCTGGAGACTCCCGGGGGGGGGGCCCCACAATACCTCTAGCTGAGATCCCTAGGGGCTGGGACTCTGGAAAAGGGTCTCTGCCAGAAGTGCAACGACGCTTCAGGCCAGGGGGGCACCACAAGAGTGTCTGCACTGAAATCGCCTAAGACGACGCACGTTGAGTGCTCCGGATTGTGCTGCGTGGTTGGGGTGATATGCAGATCCTCCAACATCCTCATAAGGAAACGCTGATACTCCGTGAGCTAAGCAGGGGAGATGTGGCCAGATGGTTCCTGTTCTCCCGAAGAGGAGGATGAAGAAGTGGAGGACCTCAAAGATTCAGTGGCTGGTTGCACAGCGGAGGTTGGAAAACCTGGCTGTCCATGGCCTGAATTGCTCCCAGGAGAGAGGTCCGCTAGGACCAACAATGCCTGGGAGAGCAAGAGAAGGTGGCAGAGGAGAGAGGGCCGAGCCGACAGCAGGAATAGTCTGTCCTCTGCCTGGGCAAGAGCACGCACCTGGAGACCCAAGGGAAGAGGGAGCTCCAGAAAACAACAGCAGAGAGCTGGTCAACCATACTGGAACTGCCTAGGCTGTGCCCTAAAGATTCCCAACCTGTGAGGTGACCTGGGCCGTGGAACTCCAAAGGGATGGTCCCCTACCTCCAAAGAACAGGGCCCTCTCGAGGAAACCGAAAAGGAAGGGTGGAGGTCCGCACAACTACTCCTTCCGGAACCCGGGTGGGTCCCAGAAAAGGATCGTCATGTCGAACCCCTACCCCTCGGAGTCCGATAAAGCCCTCCTCCTCATAGATGCCAGCCTAGGCAGCTGACAACTCTGGTCAGTCCCCAAAGGGACTATCCAGGGAGCAGCACCCTTCCCTCCTGTGGCTGCTCCAACTGGCCTCAAAGTTGGGCGATCCAGGCACACCACCCGAAGAGGTACCACCACTGAGGGATCAGAAAACCCTCTGAGGCCAGGCTGCAGAGCAACAGTGGCCTGCACCACTGCCTGCTGGTCAGCACCCGACCCTGGACCCGGAAGCAACTGCCCACTCCACAGAGGGGGGCTGGTTCCGGTCTGTCGAGGACACTACCAGGGTGTCCACATGAGTGGCCAACTCCCAAGAGTCAGACCACCTGTCTAACTCAAGAGTCCGCCTCCGATGAGGTGGAGACCGAAGTTTGATGCCAGATGGTATGCAGATGCCTGCTGCCATCCCAAATAAATGGGGTACCAGTCCAGGGAACTGCACCAGCGTCTGCGCCAAAGCCCCCAACCACACTGCGAACGGTGCAAGAAGTCACAGTGCAGAAAGTGGCGTCAGTATTGAAGCCGAAGCCTGTCACGGTGCCGCCCTGACCCACGGTACCACAGGCAGCATAGAGGTCAGAAATGGTGCTGACTACCGCTCCGACAACACTCTTGGTGCTGCGAAAGGCAACCCACACAGTGCATCAAGCGGTACCAGAGCTGGACACGGCGCCATGCTCAGCCTCGGCGCATCGAATGGCGCCGAGGTGCGAAATGGCAGACGACGGCACCATAGAGCCTCCCATGGCACTGTCAGCACCATCGGCATCGTTAGCAGAGATGGCGCCGAGCGACAAAGCGGTGCCGACCACGGTGACATCAGAGCCCATGGCGCTGATGGACAGCGTCAAGGATGGTGCCAACCCAGGCTTCCCAGCCCGACGAGACTACACCAGGGGAGCCTTCACCCCCAAGGCGACTGCCAATGTGGTGCCTCCGCTCACCCCAGGGGACAGACTGGCCTCCAGCCTCATGGAAGGGGCTTCTGCAACAGCGAAGCTACTAGGAGCAGAAGCCCCCCTCCTCCGCGGTCCATATAGAACCGGGAAGGTACCCGGAGGAAAGGCAGAGAGACCGTGGCTTGGCCCGATGAGTGCGCGCCCGTCCCCTGAAAGTCAGCAGAGTTCGTGCAACTTTCCATGTGCGTTGTTCGATGACAAGACAGTCCATTGAGAAGCAGGTGTTGCACGAATCCATGTCGAGAAGCGGTCCAAGACACACGAGTCATGTTGGTCAGTACCGGAGTATTTACGGCTGCACGGGCACCATCGCATAGGGGGCCGTCTCATCTTTGAAGATTCCTTGCCCCCCGAGACATGACCTGTGGAAAACATGCCAAACAGACTCTATGTCGCCAACAAAAAGAAAAGGAACAGTCTTACCAGCAACGCCAAGTGGTGGCAAAACACGGAACCGGCAGGATAGATTAACGTGTCGTCTAAAAATATTTCGACGTTGAGAAAAATCAGAGCCGAAGGCTTCTTAGCAGACAGTAGGCCTCTTGCACAGCAGAGCTTCCCATGAGGTGCGACCTCTATGGCTGGAGACGAAGAACTGGTGGGAGGGCGGGGTCGACACTTAACAGCCAACCCACAAGTGCCATGCAGTGCGTCGGCCTCAAGTGCGGCGCCGACTCCACCCATCCAAAAAAGAAAAAAATAGCTCTGGGTTGTGACCCCCGGCCACTTTACCCAGAGGTGATGAATGGTGAAGAGCGACACAGATAAGATTTACTAGTTGTCACTATAGCCAATAATTTATTCCTGTCTTGTGAGGGAGGGAGTTTATTGACAAGCTCAATGGCAGAGGACCCCAGGGTATGCTGGTATTTAATCATATGACTCATATAGTTCAAGATTCTGATATTCACAGCACCTGAGGAAAAAACCTTTTCCCCCAGATAGTCAATTCTTCGGGATTCCTTATCAGGGGGTAAGGAGCTCATGTGCTTGGGTTTTTTGGTATGGTCATGAGTGACAGTAATGACCACGGAATCTGCCTCTGGAATAGTAGACAGAAAGGGGTGGTCCAGAGGAGTCTGATATAGACGGTCTGCTTTGCGGGAAACAGCTGTAACAGCTGAAGACTGATGCCAAGCAGCCAGCATGGCATTCTGGCAAGTTGGTATTAGTGGGGGAAACCATTAAGACAGGCTCCTCAGGTACTTCAAGATATTCTGCCATATCCTTACGTTGTTTGTCATGTTTAGTAGTGGAGAATCCCATGACCTTTTGGGTTTGAGGCGTCATTTCACTAAAGGTCAGGTCATCTGGGGTGGGGTTGGGGGTTGGGTTAGGAAAATCCAAATCTTAAAACTCTTCATCCTCATGGTCACCGGCGAAATCAGACGGTAAATCCTGGTCATCTGACAAGCAGTCCTCTATGAATGGAGGAGGAGACCTGGGTGGCATGGTATCCCGGTCACTATGAAATCTTTTATGTGGAGGAGGGAGAGATCAGGTAGGATCATCCAGCTTTTCAGAGGGCTGCGAATGCTGCATGGTATGCAAGACCTGTCTGACTACATTGGTGAGGTCCCTTTCCTGGGAAAGAGGTGGGTGAGAAGGGGGCCACGGTGAGAAACAAGGGGGGGGGGAGAGAGAGTGATAGAGGGAATGGGATGTGTAGTATGAGCAGGTCTTGCCCCGGGTGGTAAAGACCAGGGTGCCTATCTCCGTCAGCCTGACCCCTATAAGAAGGCATCTGTGTAAGCGGAGGGGCAGTCAATAAGGCATAAGCCATAGGTTTCCCCTGAGGAATGCGATGTCTCAGACGGGCCTGCTGGGGTTAAAAAAAAAAAAAAGTTATTTTCACTTACATTGTCAAATGCTGTCAACAGGAGAGGAGCCCCCGTAGACGGAGCAGCAGTATATTTAACTGCATGTAAAGCGTTGGAAAGCGTAGTCGACAAGAGAATATAAGCCTCCGTCGATGGAGCAGTTACTATTTAAACTGCATTTAAAGCACTGTCGACGAGACAGTATGAGCCACCATCGACAAAGTGTTCAAAGGACGCCTCGTTGATGGAGGGACACCAGAAACGGTGGCCATCGATGGGCGACGAGGCAGGGGGTGTGAGGAGGTTTCTCCTTTTTCTGCCTGGAATGAGAACCAGTAGAGGGGGAGCAGTTGGTATGAGCCCCCTGGTTCTCCAAGAGAGACATTTTCTGCTCCAAAAGGTGCTGAATTTCAAGCAACCATCTTCGAGTTGCCTGATTAAATTCCTGACAAACTACAGGAACTGGTGTCGTGTGTGGGTTCCAGACACTGTACACAAAGTGTGTGATTGTCAAAGCGGTATATCTTCCTACTGCAACGTCAGGAATTAAATAAAGCTTGTTTCTGTGAAGAATCTGTAGACATTCGTCTTAGTTCCAAATTTCTCATCGATGACTGCTACACAGAAGTTGCACTAGCTGCTGCGCGAACTGAAGACGGCGGTAAAATGAACGGAGGATACCAGGGACCGCTCATACTTACATAGGAAACAGGAAACGGATGTCATGTGTGGGTGGTCCCTGGTGAAAAACTGCTATAAGAGCTGCCATGAACCACAGCGACCTCTGCTGGATACCCCAAAGTATTACCTACTGCAAGAGACCACTCCGTGGAAGATCTACTGTTACAGGTCAGTAGCCTGTTTTTCTAGGATTGTGGATATGTTGTTCTATCCACACTGTTTGGCAGACTCCTAGCAGTTTTCCGGGAGGAGTGAGGCAAGGGGGCACACACCCCCTACATAGGGAACAGAGATTGGAGCACTGAGGCCCCAAAACCAGCATCCTGGCATGAGACAATGTTAATGTGGTATTGGGAAAAGAAGGCATTTGCTGACTTCCAGGTAGCAGCCCTACAGATATCCTGGACAGGGACGTCCCTAGAAGCAGCCACTGACGCAGCAGTGTGGCAGGTGGAATGAGCTTTTATCCCTATGGAAGGCTCCTTGCCCACCAACTGATAGAGATCAATGCAAGATGTAATCCGTCTGCCAATCATTTGCTTTGCTGCAGGTCTGCTAGGTGCGGCTTCAGCGAAGGTGACAAACAGCTGGCGAACCTCTCCCCAAACTTCAGCCATACGCTCCTTGTAATAAGGGAGCGCCCATCTTAGGTCCAAAGTATGGAGCCTGTACACAGCCTCCGAGGTATAATTGGGGTAGTACACTGGCAGAGTCATCGCCTGGGTCAGATGAAACTTTGATGCCACCTTCGGAAGGAACTTTGGGTTGGGGCACAGGACAATTTTGTCTATCTGGATGACCAGATAGGGCAACTTGACAGAGAGCACCTGGAGCTCCCCAGTCCTTCTGGCTGACGTGATGGCTACCAAGAAGGCGGTCTTCCACGACAGATGTGACATCTCACACCTGTGCATCGGTTCGAATGGACTGCCCATGATCTTTGCCAGTACCAGCAGTAGATCCCACGGTGGTGGTGGTTCATGCACCAGAGGGGAAATGTGGTTGAGGCCTTTAAAGAAATGCCAGACCACCTTCTCCTGTGCCACTTTCTGCTGATCGGCCCGCGCCCGGTAAGCAGAGATGGCTGCCAGGTGCACCTTAAGGGTCGCAGACCGAAGACCCCTTTGGAGAGAGACCAAAGGTACTCTAGGATGCTAGCCACCAGACAGGACGAAGGGTCCAGGCCCTTGCCCTGACACCAAATGGAGAATCTCTTCCATTTGAAGGCATAGCACTTCCTGGTCAACTCCCTCCTAGATGCCTCAACTACACATAGTACATCGTCGGAAAGAGACCCAAATTCTGGAACTCTAGTCACTCAGGAACCAGGCTGTCAGGTGCGGGGATTGAAGGTTCGGGTGAGGACCCTCTCCTGATTGACTGTGATCAGATCCGGGCATGCTGGAAGTCGCCTAGGGAACCTGTTGCTGAGGAGATCAGGGTACCAAAACTGGCGGGACAGTCCAGTGCCACCACGATCACCTGTGCCTTTTCCCTCCTGACCTTGAGGAGCACCTTGTGGATCAAGGGTAAGCGGAGGAAATGCATAGAAGAGGCCTGGGGTCCATGGCCTTGAGACGTCATCTCCCTATAGCGAGCCATGCTGAGGGGGGCGGGCATGAAACAGCCTCAACTTGGTGTTCTCCCTGGAGGCAAACAGGTCCAACTGAGGGGTGTCCCACTGGGAGAACAGGCTGTGTACTACCTCCGGATGGACAGACCACTCGTGGGATGCCTCGCCCACATGGCTGAGGGCATCCACCAGTTGATTTGAGGCTCCTGCCACATGGATGGCTACGAGATGTGCCTCCAGTCGGCTCACAAGGGTACAGATGCGGAGCGCCACCCTGCACAGAGGCTGGGAGTGCGTGCCACCCTGCTTGTTGAGATAGTACATGGTTGTGGTATTGTCCTTCTGGACCTGCACCACTTGACCCTGAAGGAGCTCCAGCAGGTTGATCTGAAATTGGGATTCCTCTGGGGTCCGGAACTCAAGGACACTCCGATTCTGCATGTGAGCACCCTAGCCCGTGAGAGAAACGCTGGTCGTTAAGAACGACAATGGGCTCGGGGCGGATAAACAGGATCCCCTCCTGCAGATGTTCTTCGACGGTCCACCACTGGAGAGCGTCCCACATCTTTTGGGTCACCATGATCAGCTGGTCAAAATGACTGCGAAGCTAAGTCCACTGACCAGCCAGCTCCCATTGAAGGTGGGCGCATATGCTACTGGGCCCAATGGACGTGCATGCCGCCATGTAACCCAGAAGGCGCAGGAAGTCCTGGGCAGGGCGCAAGTGCCCAACCAGAAATGACTGGGCAAAGGAGGAGGAGGACAGAATCTCTGCCCTGTCCACCGGGAACCTGGCTCTGGCTCGGCAAGAGTCTAGCTCTGCCTCGATGAAGCAGATCACCCGCGAAAGCACGAGTTCCAACTTGGTCTCATTGATGAAACCAAGTTTGATGCAGGTCTGGAGGACCAGATCGCTGGAACTCTCCACCTCCTGTTTGGAGGGACCCGCTATGAGCCAATCGTTGAGAGAGGGGTACACTTTGCCCCCCTGCCTAAGATGGGCCGCCACCACTGCAATGCATTTGATGACAGGCCGAACAGCATGTTTGGAACTCAAAGAGGGCTCCCTCTGCTTGGAAGCAGAGGAACCTTCGGTGTGGACGGACAGAATGGGACATGAAGAAACGCGTCCTGCAGATCCAGTGAGCAAAACCACACGTTCTGCTCGAGAGATGGTATAATCTGAGACCAGAGTTACCATCCTTAAGGTGCGAGACCTGAGAAATTGGTTCAGGTTGAGCAGATCTATAATGGGACGCCAGCCTCCCATCCGTTTGGGGACTAGGAACCCCGGGTTGACCGGGGGTCCACAACTGACCACTACCTTCTTGTGGATGAGTTGGGCTATGTCATCTTGGAGAGCTGAGTGTTCACGGAAATCATTTCCTTCCATGAGGCGCGGGTTCGGCTCGGTGGGTACTGCTTGAATTCCAGAGGCAGTCCCTGGCTGACCACTTTCAGGACTCACTTTACCACTGTAACAGCGGACCACACTGAAAGGAACTGGCAGAGCCGGCCCTCCATGGGAGGAGCCGAGTGGGTGACATGGGCATGGGGTTAGCAATCCCCATCCCGTCACTGGAAAGGCTTGGAGGAGGAGGATCCGGTTTGGGGACCACCGGGACCCTTTCCTCCAGGTTTTCGGGCTGCCAAGGGCATTTGCTTGGGCCGAGGGCACCATGGTTGAGTCTGCTGCCCTGACTGGAAATGGGGCTGCTTGGCTACAGAGGCAGAAGGCCAAAAAGGCTTTCTCTTCTTTTTGGAACCCTGAGATTCCTTCTGGGTAGAAGTGACCGAGTCCAATGTGGCACTGGACTTTTCTATGCGCTGGAGGTGACCGTCCACTCCTGGACTGAAAAGATCGGTGCCCAGGAAGGGAACATCCGTTAGCTTGCGCCGAGTGTCCGCTGTAAAGGTCAAGACCCTAAGCCAGGCCCTGCAGCGCATGGTGACTGCGGCTGCCACCGAGCAGGCGCAAGAATCCCCGACGTCCAGAGCTGTCTGGAGTTGCTGTCTAGCAATCACCCGACCCTGGTCGCAGACCTGCTTGACCGTGGTCTGAAGGTCTGCGGGGAGATGAGGAAGAACCTCATCCAAAGAGCCCAAGAGGGCATGAGAAAAATGTGCCACGACGACGGTCAAGCTCGCCTGACGAAGGCCAAGCGAAGAGGCAGCATAGACCTTTCTGGTGGAATGGTCCAGCTTTTCTGGGCTCTCTGTCAAGAGGTCTATTAGTGTCTCCCGAGTGCCGGAACACAGACTGTCACCAGCCCCTCGGCCTAGGGTTGTTCTGTGAATCCCGAAAGAGAGCCGATGGAAAAATGCATATTTGCGGGCCATCCAGGCTGAGGGTGCAGGGCAGGAGGTTGGATGCTGTCACAGCTCCAAGGCCAGGCCAACAATGGCTTTGGCCACAGGGAAAGCCTCCAAAGAATCCTATCTTGTGAGTATATCAGTGAAGGGATATTCGGCCAGTTTCTGAACAGGCTCCAGTGGCATCCCCATAGACTTAGACGAGATGGAGGATGGCCATGAAGGACGTGGGACCTTTGAGACTCCGATGGATTCTTCGTTCAGGAGATGAGAATGCAAATCTGAGTCCTCGGACTCAGATGAGTCCGCGTAGATCAGCCTACCACCCACGTCACCTCGGACCTGCTGGGGACGGTCGGGAGTGAGGGTGACAGACAACCTATGCGGGAGTCCCTGACGGGCAGAGATTCCTTGGCAGAAGCCACGGAGGGAGGCTGCTTAGGTGGCGGCTCCACCAGGATCGGTAGAGAGGGAAGTTTTGGCTGAGCCAGGAGGGTCTTCACTGGCTCTGCGGGCAGAGGGGCCGTGTTGACCGGCTCCGGAGGTAGTGTCTGCCCTGGGCGACAGCCAGAGATAGCTGGTGTGAGCTGGGGTCGACTCAGACCAGACATTAACTGTTACCACATCAAGTCCTCGTGGCGTTGGCGCAGCATGGCGAAGCCTCTCCTCTTCAAGAAGGGACGAGGATGAATGGAGGCCCGCTTTTTCTGATCGCTATACGACTTCTTCGCCTGTCGTCAAGGAGTCTGAAACCCCGACCCAGACCATTGGCAGGTGGTCAGAAGGAGCCAGGGAGAACAGCAGCTCCTTCATGTCAGGGACAGGAACTGCAAAGAGGTTTCCAGCAGGCTGGGTTTCCTCTTCAGTGGGTTTGGTCAGGACCGGGGTCCTGAATAATCAATAGTCGGCCTCAGCGGGCGACAATGGGTCGACGGGATCAAGAACAATCTCGACTGGGTCGTCCCGCGTCTTGGCCGGCTGGCCTGACAGGGTATTGTGAAGCCAGCGGCCAAGGCCACAATCTCAACTTAAGTCGAAACAGCATATTCCAGAGACTGAGATCTCTCTCGATTCCAGGAATGTCAGACGAGACGAACCTTCCTTCGATTCCTTATCCGTTTTGTGGGAGATGTGCGTGCTCAAAGGGCCCTCCCCTTTGGTCGGGAGAGACTGGCACATCTCCTTGAAGGAGCCTGAAAAGGTGGAGCCCAAATTGAGCGGGACGAAGATTGACATGGAAGAGGACCGATCAGCGACTCGAGCCGCTGCCTCCTTCTCGAAGACCTTCATCTGCTCTAGTTGCTCAACAGACCCCACAGCCACGGAGACCACCCAATGAGCTTCTTTCGATTTGACCTGTGGGTTCCGTTTCTCAGGTCTGACGAACTGAAGACTTGCGAACGATCGTCCAAATCATTGGGTTGGAACACGCAACAGAAGTCGCAGGCCTGGGTGACATGGGCATGGCCCAGGCAGTAGACACACAAGGCATGTGGGTCGGTGCAGAACATATTCTGCCCGCATGGGCAGCAGCGGAACCCAGGTGAGGACTTGTGTTCCATCATGGTTGCGATCCCACAATGATGTGGAGAAACTCTAATGAGTTTGATTATGGGTAAATCCGAAGATTTGTTCGCCAGGGACTACTCAACACGGGAGCGATGAGGGAAACACAGGTGACTCACCTGTAACAGTAGTTCTAGGAGTGGTATATGTTGTTCATCCACACTGTTTGGCATGTCCCTTTCCCCTTTAAATCTCGCTGGAAGGTCTCATAGCTGGCTCCACTCACCCACCCGGGTGATATAACCTTTGGCTCCACCCCATGACGCCAGATCTTTGCCCACTGGAAGATAGGTTGTGTGGATGAACAACATATACCACTCCTTGAACTACTGTTATAGGTGAGTAACCTGTGTTTCTAGGGACACGGATATGTTGTTCTAGCCACACTGTTTGGCAGACTCAAAGCAATTCTCTGGGAGGAAGGAGGCAAGGTGCACACCCCCCTACTTGGGAAACAGAGATCGGAGAACTGAGCCCCCAAAACCAGCATCCTGGTGTGAATCTAGGTCAATGTGGTAGTGGGTAATGAAGGTGTTTGCGGTCTTCTAGGTAGCAGCCCGGCAGATTTCCTGGATTTGGATATCCCTGGAAGCAGCCACCAACACAGCAATATGGCAGGTGCAATGAGCTCTTAACCCTCTTGGAGGCTCCTTGCCTGCCAAACTGTAACAGAGATCGATACACGATGTAATCCATCTGCCGATCGCCCGCTTTGCTGCAGGTCTGCCATGTGCGGCTTCAGTGTAGGTGACAAACAGCTGGCAAACCTCTCTCTGAATTTCTGCCGTTCTCTCCTTATAGCAGGAGAGAACTCATCTCAGGTCCAGAGTATGGAGCCTGTACTCTGCATCAGAGGTGTAATTTGGGTAGAACACAGGCAGAGTCATCACCTGGTTGAGATGGAGCTCTGACACCACCTTCAGGAGGAATTTCGGGTGGGGGCACAGGACAACCTTGTCCCTGTGGAAGACCAGGTAAGGAGACTCCACCGAAAGCACCTGGAGCACCACAGTCCTTCTGGCTGACATGATAGCCACCAGGAACCCGGTCTTCCACAAGTGTGACATCTCACACTTGTGCATCGGTTCAAATGGCTTGCCCTGAGTTTTGCCAAAACCAGCAGTAAATCCTACAGAGGTGGATGTTCACACCCTGGAGTGGATATGTGATTGATGCCTTTGAAGAAATCCCAGATCACCTTTTCCTGCGCCACCGACTGTTGACCGGCCCGTGTCTAGTAAGCAAAGATGGCAGCCAGGTGCACCTTAAGGGTCGTAGACCGAACACCCCCTTTGGACAAAGACCAAAGGTAGTCTAGGATGCTAGCCACTGGACAGGACAGAGGGTCCAGGCCCTTCCCTGACACCAAATGGAAAACCTGAGTGAATGCTGACAGTGCCAGTCTGACCACTCTGAGCTCCAGCAGGTTGATATGGTATTAGGATTCCTCGGGGGTCCAGAACCTGTGGGCTCTGTGGTTCCCCATGTGGGCTCCCCAGCCCGTGAGAGAGGCATCGGTCGTGAGGATGACCGTCTGCTCGGGCGGACAAATGGGATCCTTTCCTGCAGATGATCCAGGATGGTCCACCACTGGAGAGTGTCCCACATCTTCTGGGTCATCTGCCGAGTCCAGTGGGCAGCCAGCTCTCATTGAAGGGGGCGCATGAGTCACCAGGCCCATGGTGATGCAGGCCACCACGTACCCTAGAAGGCGCAGAAAGTCCTGGGCAGGGCTAAAGTGCCCAACCAGAAATGACTGGGCAAAGGAGGAGAGAACCTCCACCCTGTCTGCTGGGAGCTGGGCTCTGGCTCAGTAGGAGTCTCACGCTGCCCCAATGAAGCATATCACCTGCGAAGGTACGAGCTCTGACTTGGCCTCGATGATCAGGAGACCAAGCTGAGTGCAGGTTTGGAAGGCCAGGTCCCTGTATCTCGCCACCTCTTGCTGGGTGGAACCCGCCAAGAGCCAATTGTCGAGGTAGGGACAGACTCTTACCCTTTGGCGCCGCAGGTGGGCTGCCACCACTACAATGCATTTGGTGAAGACCCGTGGGGCAGATGACAAGTCAAATGGCACGGCTCAGAACTCGTAAAGGGTTTCCTCTGCTCGGGAACAGAGGAATTGCTGATGAGACGGATGAATTGGGTCATGAAAAAATGCGTCCTGGCGATCCAGGGAGCAGAACCCCATGTTCTGCTCCAGGGATGGTATTATCTGGTACAGAGTTGCCATCCTGAAGGTGCGTGGGCCGAGAAACTGGTTCAGATCATGCAGATCTAGAATGGGGTGCCATCCCCCATCTGCTTCAGGACCAGGAAGTACCTAGAAACGAACCCTAGGTAAAATGAGGGGTCCATGACTCTGACCTCCTTGAGGAGGAGTTGGGTGACATTGTCTCGTAGAGCCGACAGAGTCTGCATGGACACCATCTCTTCCCATGGGGCGCGGGCTCGGCTGGGAGGGTACTGTTTGAATTCCAGAGGCAGACCCTGGCCGACCACTTCTAATACCCACCTGTCCATGGTAACAGTTGACCAGGTGGAAAGAAAGTGTTGGAGCCGGCCCCCCACGGGAGGACCCAGAGCTGGCGTGACGGGAATAGGGGTGGCTGCCCCTATCCCGTCACTGAGCAGGCTTGGAGGAAGAGGGTCCAGACTGGAAACTGCCTGAACCCCGACCTCCCTGTCTGCGGGCCGCTGGAGGCCCGGATTTGGGTCGAGGGCGCCAAGCCTGTGCCTGCTGTTGTTGCCCATCCTGAAAGGAGGGCTACTTGGCTGCAGGAGCAGGGTGCTGAAATGGCCTTTTCTTCTGCTTCTTGGTGCCTTGAGTGTCTCTCTGAGCAGAAGTGGCAGAGTCCAAGGTGACACTGGACTACTCGATCTGTTGTAGGTGACCATCCACACCTGGGCCGAAGAGAGATCGGTGCCTAGGAAAGGAACATCGGTAAGCTTATGCTGGGTATCCACCATAAAGGTGGAAAGCCTTAACCAAGCCCTGTGGCATATGACAACCACGGCTGCCACCAAGCGGGCGTATGAGTCCTGAGGTCCAGGGCCATCTGGAGTTGCTGTTTGGCAACAGCCTGACCCTGCTCCCAGAATGGTTTGACCATAGTCTGAAGGTCCGTAGGAAGGTGAGGGAGAACCTCATCCAAAGAGCCCAGAAGAGCATGGAAGAAATGCGCCATGACGACGGCTGAGCTTGCCTGATGGAGGCCTAGTGAAGAGGCGGCACAGACCTTTCTGGCAGAGTGGTCCAACTTTTTGAATTCCTTGTCCGGAGGTTTGTCTGTGTCTGCTGAGCTGCCTGTGCTTCTGAACACGGACTCGGTCACCAGAGCCTCCACAGAGAGATGTTCCGTGAACCCCCGAGAGGGACCCAATGGGCACCGCGCATTTACGGGCCATCCAGGCAGATGGCGCGAGGCAGGGTGCTGCCAAAGCTCCAAAGCCGGATCAACAATGTCCTCGGCCACTGGGAAGGCTTCCGGAGTGTCCCCTCTCTTAAGGATGCCCGTGAGAGGGTATTCAGCCCATTTCTGGACAGGCTCAAAAAGTAACCCTGTGGATTCGGAGATCAAGCGAACAATCCCCAAGAAGGACGAAGGGCCTTCCTCTGTCGAGAGACTGCCCACAGACTCATCTAGTGGACTAGAGTGTAGGGCGGCGTCATCAGAATCTGGGATAAATCAGCCAGCCGCCAAGGTCCCTCCACACGCCTGGGGTGGTCAGGTGTGAGGGTAACCGACAACCTACAAGGAAGACCTGGAACAGTCCGAGATTCCTTCATAGGAGCTGCTCCCAAAGGCTGTTTAGGCAGTGGCTCCACCATTATTGGTGGAGAGGTCGATTTTGGCCAAATCGGGGCGGGTTTCACTGGCTCTGCAGGCGGGGGATCCATTTTAATCAGTTCCCATGGAGTCTGCTTCAGCCTAGAAGGTGAGAGCCAAGTAATGGCCAGTGTGGAAACTGTGGCCGGTTTATGACCGGACAATATCAGCCACATAAGGTCTTTGTAGTGTCAATGGAGTTTCTGCCAAAGGCTCCCCCCATCCGAGGAGGATGAAGATGAATGGTGGTGTCGCCTTTTCTTGGAGAGCTTATGTGCCTTCCTCAGTCTATCGTTGAGCGGGTCTCAGACCTTGACTTCGATCATCGGGGTGACCAACTGGGTCGCTCAGAAGACACCACGGGGACCAGCGATTTTCCTTGATCGGATTGCCAGCGAGTTGTGTCTCCTCATCAGGGACAGGCAGAACCAGGGTCCTAGAGAGAGTTGTCGGCCTTGTTGGGCAACAACAGATTGATAGGGTTGAGAGTGATCTCAACCACGTTGTCGATCGAGACCTTGACCGACTGACCAGACGGCAGGGCCGAGAAGCCGGCGGTCAAAGTCGAGATTGGAGATCCCTGGGACAAAGACCGTTCTCGATTCCAAGAACGTCTTCGCCGAGATGAAGAATCTCTCGGTTCCTTGTCTTTTTACGGGACAGGGAAACATGCGAGCCCGAAGGTCCCTCGCCCATGGCGGGATTGAACGGAACAAAAATTGTCCGAGAGGAACGATTGGCGGGCCACGCCACCTCTTCCTCGAAGGCCTGCATTTGTTCCAGCTGCTCCGCATACCCGGCAGCCGCGAAGACCGCCCACTGAGCCTCTTTCAATTTGACCGGCGGATTCCGTTTCCCCGGCTTGCCCAATTTTAAACGTGCAAGATGATTGTCTAAAACGTTAGGGTGGAAAGCAAGACATCTCACAGGCCTGGGTGTCATGGCCGACACCCAGACAGTGAACGCACATGGCATGCCGGTCTGTGAGTGACATTTTCTGTCTGCACGGGCACTGGTGGAATCTGGGAGAAGATTTCTCTTCCATCGCGGTTGAGACAGCAAACTTGTGATCGCTAACTCTAACGAGTTTAATCTTCAGAAAATCCGAAGTATGAGAAGCCAGGGCCTACAGAGTGCAGGAGCAGTAAGGAGGCAACCTGAATCTTCCAGCGGAAAGGAAGACCTGGCGTCAAAGTGCGGAGCAGAGTGATATACCACCTGGGTGGGAGGAGCCGGCTTTGAGACTTTCTGGCGAGATTTAAAGAGGAAAGGGACATGCCAAACAGTGTGGACAGAACATATCCACATCCCCAGAACCTGAATCTTCCAGCAGAAAGGAAGATCTGGCATCAAGGGGCGGAGCCGAGGTATATACCACCCGGATGGGTGGGAGGAGCCAGCTTTTAGACCTTCCGGCAAGAATCTTAAAAGGAAAGGACATGCCAAACAGTTTGGATAGAACAAAATATCCAATATCTTAGAATAACAAATTTCAGTCTGCAGAATTTCCAGGTCACATCAGTCTTATCTTGTGCCGGTTAATCCCCCCTGCCAAAAACAAATGTTTCATAATCTGTCTTCACCCAGAGGGTTACACATAAAAGTCCATCCCTACCCTAATTTCTTGAAAGCAACAGAAGGCAATAAATACACTTCACGTAACATATCCTTCAAAATCACATTTGTAGTTTGTAACTGTAATGTGGCTGTTACAAAAACTAAATAAAGCCAATTAAGAATTAAGCTACAAAAACAAAGTTACTTCTTGTGCATCTCAGCAGTGCTCATTCATTTTACGTACCCTCTTAGATTGATGCAAAATGCTGAATATGTAAATTTAATTTTAGCTTATTTAAAGTACAGCACCATCATAACAGCTGGAACTTTCATCTGGAAATGTTCATCAAAAAAAAAAAAAAAAATGCCGAAACAAAATCAAGCAGAATAAAATAAACATTTCTCTTAAAATTTATTAAAATCTCAGAGGTACAAATGATCCAGAGTGCAGATTGTCAAAAGATCAAACAGAAGTCCACATAAAAAAAAAATAATAAAAATAAAATAAAACATTCTCAAATGTGTCTCAGAACATGATAACAAGACAGATGGTAACTGCAGTTCATAACACAAAACCAGATCTAATCCTTCTCTCCATTAGGGCTTGATTCACAGTTAGACTGGTTATCCTTGCTGTGGCTCCCGTCCCTTTCAGGACTCTCAGGTTTTGGATCAGTCTCCATTTCTATTGCTGTATTCTCACTCTCTGTGCTCCTGCATGCAACTAATTTTTCAGACTCGCTTTCTTGACTGCTGGGTTTTGTGTTTGGGCTTTGCTCTAGACTTTGGGTCTTTGTTTCATTCTCACTTTCAGAGCTGCTAGTTCCATTACTTAGAGATCGGTTTCTTTCATGGACTTCACTGTTGTGATCTTTTTCATGATGTGTGCTCTCGGTTAAACTCTGCTCTTTGTCCCTGCTTTGGCTTTTCTCTCTTTCTGGGCTCTTAGATTTTTCTATTTTTTTGGATTCTTTACTCCTAGCTTCTGCCTCTGGAGTTTCTTTTTTCTCTCTGCTTCTGGATGTCCCTCTTTTTGGTTCCATGGTTTTGTTTTTCTGATGTTCTTTACTTCTGCTTCTGTCACGTTCTCTGCTTCTTGACTTTGAATGCTTTGCCCGGTCTTTGCTTTTGCTCCTTTCCCTAGTTCTGCTACTAGGTCGCTTTGATCGGTCTTTGCTTTTGCTTCTTTCCCTAGTTCTGCTACTAGGTCGTTTTGACCTGTCTTTGCTTCTTTCTCTGGTTTTGCTACTAGGGCGGTTTACTTGGTCTTTGCTTTTGCTTCTTTCCCTAGTTTTGCTACTAGGTCGCTTTGAACGTTCTTTGCTTTTGCTTCTTTCCCTGGTTCTGCTACTAGGTCGCTTTGCCCGATCTCTGCTTTTGCTTCTTTCCCTGGTTCTGCTACTTGGTCGCTTTGCCCGATCTCTGCTTTTGCTTCTTTCCCTGGTTCTGCTACTTGGTCGCTTTGCCCGGTCTCTGCTTTTGCTTCTTTCCCTGGTTCTGCTTCTAGGTCGCTTTGCCCGGTCTCTGCTTTTGCTTCTTTCCCTGGTTCTGCTACTAGGTCGCTTTGCCCGGTCTCTGCTTTTGCTTCTTTCCCTGGTTCTGCTACTAGGTCGCTTGGCCGTGTCTTTGCTTTTGCTTCTTTCTCTGGTTTTGCTACTAGGTGGCTTTGTCCGGTCTTTACTTTTGCTCCTTTCCTTAGTTTTGCTACTAGATCTTCTTCGTTTCTCTCTGCTTTGCTCCTGATCTTTGCACCTTGATTTGGCACGCTTTTCCTTCTCTTTATCTTTCCTAGATTCTTGCTCATCATTTTTAGATCCTGTAGGTTTTGTTCTCTCCTTACTTCTACTTTGACTTCTTTCCTTATTTTTTGACTTGGTCTCATAGTGTTTTTCTTTCTCTCTGCCTCGGTGGTGTTCCCTGTCCTTACTTTTTGACCTTGTCCTTTTATCTTCATGTTTGTTGTGTTTTTGCTCTCTTTCATTACTTTTTGATCTCGCTCGTTTTTCTTTGCTTCTACTTCGACTTCTAGATTTAGCCCTCTTCTTAGCTTTACTTCTATCGTGTCTGCTTTTATTGTCCGAATTCTTCAGTTCCCTTTCCTTACTTCTGGATGTACCATCTTTAGCTTTTTTTTCTTTTTCTCCTCTTCTATTTGGACTATCAGAAGCTTCTTGCTTTTGATCAGACACTTTTCTCTCCCTTCCTCTGATAGGACTTTGTTCATCTTTCTTGTTCTCATTTAAGTCGCTCCTTTAAACAAAGTAACAAAAGGTTCAAATTAGTCTCTCTTACTCGGGATGTCATAATAGCCACTTGTGATTTACTATACATCAATAGCATTGAAGAATCAAACGTCCAGAAATACATTAAATGGAAAGAAGTCTGTAAGAGTGTAATTGCAATGTTTAAGCAAAACAAGACAGAAGACTGCACATGCATATAAAGCAGGTGGTTTCTTGCGGGCATTTAAAACCTTAGTAATAAACTTTGTCTAGCTAGTTTATTAATACATTCTCCCAGTATAGTCAACCTGAGCTGAACATAACTTTCATAGAAGAGCTCCAGGGCAAGATGGCATGAAAAAACAAGATATTCACCTGCAACTGTAGTTCTAGGAGTGTTATATGGTGCACATCCACGCTTCTGGCAGAATTTCTTTCCCTTTAAGACTTGCTGTAAGATCTTCAAGCTGGCTCCTCCCACCCATCGGGGTGGTAGCCTCCTGGGCACCGCCCTGTGATGTCTGATTTGACTCGGTGGAAGCCAGACCAATGTGACACTTGCGGGGGGTGTGTGGATGTACACCATATACCACTCCTAAAACTACAGTTACAGGTGAGTAACTTGTTTTTCTAGGGGTGTGGATATGGTGTACTTATCCACACTTCTGTCAGACTCCTAGCAGTTCTCCGGTAGGAGGGGGCACGCACATACCTCCTATTTAGGAAACAGAGATTAGAGAATCAAGGCCCCAAAACCAGCATCCTGGCATGACTCAAGGTCGATGTGGTAGTGGGAGATGAAGGTATGTGCCGACTTCTAGGTAGGATCCCTGCATATCTCTTGGATAGGGACAGTAGTCACTGAGGCAGCGGTATGTCTGGTGGAACGAGCCCTAAGCCCTACGGGAGGTCCCCTACCAGTTAACCTATAGTAGAGGTTGATGCAGGATACAATCCACCTGCCAATCATCTGCTTTGCTGCCGGTCTGCCAAGTGCAACCTCAGCATAGGTGACAAACAGCTGGTAAACCTCTTCCCAAACTCCAGCTGTGCGCTCCTTATAACGGGTGAGCATCTGCCGCAGGTCCAAAATATGAAGCCTGTGCTCAGCCTCCAAGGTGTGGTTGGTGCACTACACTGGAAGACTGATCACCTGGTTAAGGTGAAACTCAAACAACCTTCTGGAGGAATTTCGGGTTGGGACGAAGGACAACCTCGTCCCTGTGGAAGACCAGGTAAGGAGACTCCACCGAGAGCACCTGGAACTCACTGATCCTTCTGGCAGATGTGACAGCCACCAAGAAGGTGGTCTTCCATGACAGGTGTGACATCTCACACCTGTGCATCGGTTTGAATGGCTTGCCCACAAGCATCGCCAATACCAGCAACAAGTCCCAAGGTAGTGGTGGTTTATGCACCAGAGGGGAAATGTGTTCAAAGCCCTCAGAGAAGGGCCCGACCACCTTCTCCTGTACCACTGTTGGCATACCAGCCCATGCTCGGTATGCAGACATGGCTGCCAGGTGCTCCTTGAAGGTTGTCGACCGAAGGCCCAACTGTGAGAGGGACCACAGGTAGTCGAGGATGCCAGCCACCGGACAGGACAAGGGGTCCAGTTTCTTACCCTAGCACCAAATGGAGACCCTCTTCCATTTGAAGGCATAACATTGACTCCTTCTGAGAGGCGTCAACTACATGGAGGACCTAGTCAGAGAGACTGAGAGCCTGGAACTCTAGTCACTCAGGAACCAGGCTGTCAGGTGCAGGGACTGAAGGTCCGAGTGGATAACCTGCCACCGAGAGCAGGACCTGGCAAAGTGGCAGACGCCATGGAGGCCTGCAGTGCAGGCTCGGCTGGGAGGGAAAACCTCCTACTCCAGAGGCAACCCCTGGCCGACCACTTCCAACACCCACCTGTCGGTGGTAACACTGGACCAGGCGGAAAGAAAGTGGCAGAGCCGGCCACCACATGGGAGGATCCAGGGGAGACTGGATGGGCAGGCTTGGAGGCGGAGGCCAAGCCAGCAGAGGAAGCTGCTGGATCCAGTCCACCAGGCTTCCGCACCACGGTCTGGGATATCAGGATTGCTGTTGCCCAGCTGGGGAAGGCTTGGCTGTAGGAGCAGGATGAGTCTGAAAAAAGACTTTCTGGGGTTGGGAGCACTTGTCCTTTTGGGCCGAGGTGACTGAATCCAAGGTGGCGTTAGACTTCTCAATTCTAGTGAGATGACCATTCACCTTGGGCCCGAACAAATTGATGCCCAGGAAGGGGACATCTACCAATTTGTGCTGGGTATCCACCGTAAAGGTTGAGATCCGAAGTAAAGCCCTTCGGCGCATAGCTACAGCCATGGTCACCGACCTGGCACAAGAATTGCAGATGTCCAGGGACATCTGGAGCTGTTTGGCCACTGCACGGCCCTGGACATAGACCTGCTAGACCGTCATCTGAAGATTAGCCGGGGGCCGAAGAACCACCTCATCCAGGGTGCCTAGCAGGGCATGAGTGAAGAGGGCCATCAAGGCCAAACTTGCCCGCCAGAGGCAGAAAGAAGAAGCTGCATACACCTTCTTGGCTGCTTGATCCAACTTCTTGGATTCTTTGTTGGGCAGTTTATTAACATCCCTGACATTGTCCACCCAATGAAACACCGAGTTGGCAACTAGGCCCTTGGCCAAGGGGTGGTCCGTAAACCGGAGACAGCGCCCATAGGGACTACATACCTCAGAGCCATACGGGCCAACTGAGTCGGCAGAAGCTGGATGCTGCCAGAGCACCAATACCAGACCCAAGAATGGCCTTGGCCACCAGGAAGCCCCGAAGGTGTCCGGTCGAGTATGTCAGTGAGAAGTACTTGGCATATTTTGGGCGAGCTCAACTGGATCCCTGTAGCCTCGGAGATGAGGTGGTGCGTCGCCCCAAAAGAGGTGGGACCATTGTCCATCGACAAATCCACACCCGACTCCAGGCTGACCAACCTGGAGTGCGTGGAGGAGGACTCCTCCGATTCAGAGGATTCAAAGACCACCTCCCCCACCCCCCCCAATTCACTGCTACTCTTGCGAGGCTCATCGACTCTGGTGTCCGTGACTGATAACCGATGAGGAAGGCCGGGGGTAGTGCGGTCATCCTTGGATGGTGGATCATCCTACGGCTGGAACTGGAGGGGGTTCCACCAGAATGGGCGTAGGCTGGAATCGGCAGAGCTGGAACCAGTTCGGGCTGAGGCAGCGGCAGTCGGAGGAGTGCCAGGGAGGGAGACATCACCAGCTTAGGCCCAGCACCCAAAAGGAGCTGCTGCCACATAAGGTCCTCGTAGCGCCACTGCAACCTGCGGTGGAACCATTCCTCCTCCGAAGAGAAGTAGCGGCGATGCCACTTGCCGAAAGCCGACAGAGTGAGTGAATGCCAACTCCGGCGAGGGCTACTCGACCTACGGGTTCAAGACCTCGACAGCAACAGTCAAGATGTCAAAGAGATGCCAAAACCGGTGAGGGACACCTGTTGCCCCTACAAGCTTGATGTCCCATGGGTTAGGGACTGGATCAGTGGGCTGATCCAACCCGCCGTGGGACTGCAAGGTCAGGATCAGAGTTCTGGAGAGGGAAGTACCCACCTCATCTTGCGACAACGGGTCGACCAGGTGGAGAAAAATCTCAACCGGCTGGTTGGCACTCGTCACAGACAACAGGCTCGGCGGGGACACCGTGGAGCCAGTGGTCTGGACTGAAGGCTTGGCCAAAGCTGAAACGCTGACGTAACAGGAGTGCAGGAATCCGAGGCCCAAGAGCGCTTGCGATCCCACAACGGGACTTTTTCACTTTAGATTTGGAACTCTTCTTGGATTTAGACCGAGAAGGGCCCTGGGAGGGACGGACACAAGCCCCAGAACGCCCCTGTAAAAGAGGCGCCAAAGCCCAGAGGAACCAGCCTGGCCACCGGGGAGAAGCCCGTGGCCATTTAGGCAGCATTTTCTTCAAAAGCCAGCTTTCATTCAGTGAACCCTGCAGCTGCAGAGACTGCCTTACGGGCATTCTTCTAGCAAACTGGAGGGTCCCGCTCGTCTGGGCAACTCAACAACAGTCTGGTGTACAGGTCCTCCAGAGTGGAGGGATGCAGAGTGCGGCACAGGCTGCAAGCCTGGGGATAGTGGTCCTGGCCCACGAATAAATGCACATGTGAGGGTCAGTGCAAGACATTTTCTGCTCGCACAAAGTTTAAAATCGGGGGCCAACTTCAGCGCAGAGGAATTCATAGTGTGAGCATGGAGAAAAAACACCATGAAGCAGCCTGAAGACCATAAGCGAAAATATCGAGAAGAAAGAAAGATAGAGCCTATAAAAACAGAGCACAATGCAGGGAACCTGTCTCTTCCAGCAGAAAGGAAGATCTGATGTCATGGGGCAGTGCTGAGGAGGATACCACTTGGGTGGGTGGGAGGAGCCAGCTTGAAGACCTTCTAGCAAGTCTTAAAGGGAAAGGAATTCTGCAAGAAGTGTGGACAAGTACACTATATCCATGCCCCTAGAAAGAACAGTTCCATACTTACCGTGAGAGTAGATCTTTGAGAGACTCATCAGGCCACACTTATGGAATTATAAGCTGCCCGGCACTAGGACCAGATGGAAAACTTTGCAGTTACCAGGGGCCGTCCATGAGGAAGTCAGCTGTTTATAAACGTGGGTGGCCCCTTCTGTCCTCAGTTCCCCACTGGAGATCATGCTCAGAGGACCTCTCTATATGGAAGCAGGAGAGAATATAGTACTCTGCGAACCAGGAACGGCAGACAGCTGTAGGTAGACTATCACGGAGACAGCAGAAATTAGGAGTCTCAGAACCCTCAGGGGGAAGGAGGGAGGGACAGCATGGCCTGAAGAAAGAGATTCTCTTGAAGATCTACTGTTACGGTTAAGTACGTAACTGTTCTATCTTCTTTGAGGATATCTTTCATCAGGCCACACCTATGGAACGAGTACCAAGCAGTGCTGCACCAGGAACAGTCTGGGTGGCTGGTAGGCCTTGAAGCACAGCTAGACCAAATCCAGCCCGGAGAATGATCAGACTGTAGTATTTGCTGAAAGCATGGACAGTACTCCAGGTGGCAGCAGCACAGATATCTGCAGTAGACATTTTCTGAAGCAAGCAACAGAGGTGGCCATGCCTCTTATGGAATGACCACAAACCGATCCAGGAAGTTCCTTACCATGTTTCCTGTAACAGAAAGTAATACGGTTTGCTAGCCATTTGGACAAGCACTGTTTAGAAACTGGGGTCTCCTCTTTCCTTGGAGCGAACAAAACAAAAAGCTGTGAAGACTTTCTGCACACCTTCGTATGGTGTATATGGTACCTGAATATTCTATGTACATTTAGAGTATGGAGCAAGGCTTCCTCCATACTGGTATGTTCAGGAAAATAAACTGGTAGGGGAATGGTTTGATTTAAAGGAAACTTGGACATCAACCTTTGATAGAAACTTAGAATGGCACACAAAGATACACAGAAAAATCAAATAAGGCTTACATTTTAGAGCCTGTATCTCTGAAATTCTTTGAGCAGAAGTGATTGCAGCTAAAAATAATGCTTTCCAAGAAAGAAAGCGTAAGCCACAAGTAGCAGCTGGCTCAAAAGGAATTAAATAAAGCTTTTCCAAAGCAAAATTCAGGTCCCAAGCCAGGACTGGATTACGGATGGGAGGCTTCAGATGTAGAATTCCTCAAGAACGTATGGGCCACCTCCAGCTGGGAACCCATACTACCCTCAATAGGCACATGGAATACTGAAATGGCAGCCAAGTGCACCTTGATTGAGGAATACTGTAGGCCTGCATCTGATAAGGACAGCAGGCACTCCAGAACCAGATTACCTGGATAGGTAAACGGATCTAGATAATGAGAAGCTGCCCACAGAGCAAACTGCTTCCATGTCATAGAATAAGTGGATCTGGTGTAAGGCTTTCTGGCAGCCACTAGGACATCAGCCACTTTTTTGGGAAACCTCAAACCGAGTAATGGCTTTTTTTTTTTTTCAGGAGCCATGCATGGAGGTGAAGAGATCTGAGGTCCGGATGGATCAGGGTTCCCTGTTCCTGTGACAGGAGACCCTTGCACAGGGGTAAAGGTACTGGTGGTTCCACTGCTAACTGTTGTGGTACGGCGTACCAGATCTGGCGAGGCCACAGTGGAGCAATGAGTATCAGAGTTGCCCCTTCTATCTGAAGCTTCAGTAGTACTCTCGGAATTAGACGGAAGACATACAGGAACCTCCCTTTCCAAAAGAGGAACAATGTGTCTCACCAGAAAACTCCAGGCCCTGGAGTGAGTGAGCAGAAAAGCGGCAGTTTTGCGTTGTGGGGGGTTGTGAAAAAAGTCAAACTTTAGACAACTCCATCTGTTGAACAGGTCGTTGACAATTAAAGTCAACAGTTTCCATTTGTGCATCCCGAATTGTGACCTGCTTAGTCAGTCTGCCAAGACGGGAGGGGCGCCTGGAACATGCGCTGCCTTCCCTATCCACTCTGTCTCCTCCATCCGCTCCTCTTGTCTTCTCTGTGACTTCACTGCTCCCTCCTGCAACTGCACCTAATCTCTCCTCCACTCCCCTTCTCCTCTACTCAGTCTCCATTTTAGTTGCTTCCTCCCTTCCCCCGCCACTGCCTCCTGGGTACCCCCTCTTTGTAAACTCCTATCCTCTTTGCCCTCTCCCCTATCACTACCATCACAGCCAGCGCCTCCTGGATACCTCCTTGCCACCCCACCTCAAACTCCATACCCTGCTTGTCCTGTGGAAATACTGCCCATATAGTCCTGATCCTACTGGTTGTTAACATTCCGCACCTAGGTTTGCTCGCTTCACTATGGCTGCACATCTGTTGTGATCATCTGTTTGCACTGCACGTTTACTTCACCTTGTATATTTGTATATATGTCCTTTTTTATCTCCTTCGACTCTCTCCCCACTCACTTACCAGACTCTCTCCGGTGTGGCTCTGCTGTTGGCCTGAAGCCTCTGACCCACTGCTCTCCGGGTGGTTCCTCTCCACTCCCACCGCACTTAGCCACACAAACCCACGGCTCTGAACTCCCCCTCCCCCCGGGTGGGACCACCACTCCTCTGGCACGCTATTTTATAATCTAGTGGAGCGGCTGAGAGGAGGAGGGAGACTGGAAGCAGGGGCCAGGAAAGTCAGGCACTGGACATGGGGGCAGACCACTGATCCCACCTTCGCCTACTGGCAAGGGTGGGGGCTTCTCTAAAGTGGTTTCCCCCTGGGATGCGGCATGCAATGGCTTCCTGCGTGGCCATACCTTGGCGTCACATACTGCTGGAGCCTACCGTTGTCCCACCCCTTGTGCCACCTCTGGTCTCCACCAGAGGCTGCTACTGCACCGGGAATCCCCGTCAACCCTCCCTGGGACAGGAGATAATTCCTCTGGATGCTCAATCCTCCCCCTTCCCCTGCCAATCCCCGGTCACCCAGGTCCATTCCCGAACCTGGGTCGCCGGCATGACGCGAAGAAAAAATTACTCACCTTAGTAATTATGCTTCTTCTAGTGGAGTCTTGCTGTATTCTGACAAGTGCAGTTAGCCCCAGCCTTTAAACTACCCCAGAGAACAATGGGTTAACTTTTCTATGCTGGGCATAGAAAGTTGCTCTCGAGCTCGGTTGATGTCTCTGCCTGTTGTATTTTGAACTGCAACCGTCAGATCTTTTCGAGCAAAACTCACTAGGTGTTCTATGTGGAAATTATAAAAATTTTACTAACCAACTGGCAGAAAAATATTCTTTTGGTTTCCCAAGGGAAGACTCAAGTCAGGAAACCCAAAACACAAAAACCAATTAAAATTGAAATAACATATCACCCCATGAATAACAGAGGGTGTAAGGAGGCACCCCTGAGGTGCCAACACTGCACCTGCCCACCACATCCCAAAAAATCCAGGTTCTGAGAGGGGAGGCAGGGGGAGGTCAGAATACAGTAAGACTCCACTAGAAGAAACATTAATTACTAAGGTGAGTAATTTTTTCTTCAAACAACATGAAGTCTCGCTGTATTCTGATAAGTGCAGACTACTAAGTAGTACCTATACGGAGGAGGGACAGAACCTACTTTGGGAATAGGTTCTGAAGTACTGCTGTGTCAAACCGAGCATCACTCCTAGCCTGGATATCCACAGAGTAATGCCTTGTAAAAGTATGTACCGTTTTCCAGGTGGCTGCTTGACAGATTTCTAAGAGAGGGATATCCCTGGCAGCTGCCAGGGAAGCAGCTGTACCTCTTGTAGAGTGAGCCCTCAGGCCTGAGGGTGGAATCGTTCCTAGTTTCTCATAGCAGAATTGTATACAAGACACAATCCACCTGGCAATAGTTCTCTTGGTGGCAGGTTTGCCCTTTCCTACCTCTCCATAAGTGAGGAACAACTGGAGGGAATCAAACCTGTGACCCTTGGTACGCTATATGTAGTAGCTAAGGGCTCTTTTAACATCCAAACTGTGCAGCCTCCTCTCCCCTGATGAAGAATGATCAGTGAAGAAAACGGGGAGAGAGACAGACTGATTCAGGTGGAAATCTGAAACCACTTTGGGCAAAAACTTTGTTAGTTCGAAGGACCATTTTATCTCTGTGAAAAGAGATGAAATCAGGTTCCACTGACAGGGCTTGCAATTCACTGATGCGTCTAGCAGAGGTAATGGCTACCAAAAACACAGTTTTCCAAGTCAACTACTTAAGCTCTGCTGAGGACAGAGGCTCAAAAGGTGGTTGCATAAGCTGAGCAATACAAACATTATGATCCCAAGCAGGAGTAGGATCCCTAAAGGGGGGATTGGTATGAAGCAATCCCTTGAAAAACCTACAGAAAACAGGGTGATATGACAGTGAGGAAGACTTACCTACGGACAGGAAAGCAGAAACAGCAGACAAGTGTACCTTGAGAGCAGCTGTTCTGAGGCCTAGGCTATTAAGGTGGACCATATAATCCAGAACTGTAGGCAATTCAGCAATCTGGGGAGATATGCCTCTTGGAACACCAAATGCTGAATCTCTTCCATTTGGAGTTATAAGGCTTTCTGGTGGAAGGCTTTCGAGAGGCTTTGAGAATATCCAGAACCCCCTGAGACACATGCAAAACTGCAAACTCTAACTCTTCAAGAGCCATGCCTTGAGGTTGAGAGACTGAAGACTGGGATACCAAATCCTACCGAGAGGAGGTTAACAGGTTGTAATTCCTGGGAAGAGACAGGGGAAGATGGACTGTTAGGGACAGCAACAAGAGGTACCATGGCTGCCTGGCCCAGTCTGGAGCAATCAGAATAACTTTGCAAGGTTGTGAGCTTACCTTGACTAGAACTTTGAACAGGAGAGGGAAAGGGGGAAATTCGTACAGAAATTTCCCTTCCCAGTTCAGAGTCAGAGCATCCAGGGGGACTGAGCCCAAGACTGGGGTCTGCAACAAAAGAGAGGAAGTTGGTGATTGTCTGGGGCTGCAAAAAGATCCATCTCTGGAGTGCCCCATCTTGAAAAAATCACCTTCAATACTAGAGGATCCAGAGCCCATTCGTGATGGCCCCGAGATATTCTGCTCAGTGCATCTGCTAGGACGTTGTCCTTCCCTGGAAGGTGAACTGCCATCAGAAAGGTTTGCAGGGAATAAGCCAGAGACCACAGTTTCTTTGCTTCTGTGCACAAGGCCATAGACAGAGTGCCTCCTTGCTTGTTGACGTACCACACGGTGGTGGTGGTGTCTGTTCTGACCTGAACCACCTTGTTCTGTACTGACTGGGAAAAAGCTTGCAGTGCCAGAAACACTGCCCTGAGTTCCAGGAGACTGATGTGTAGAAGCGATTCCTGAGGAGATCACAGTCCTTGGGTGGTGAGATCCCCCAAATGGGCTCCGTAGCCCGGCAGGGAAGCATCCATGGTAAGGACCACTGAATGAGACTGAATGGCAAATGGAACCCTTGCCTCAAAATTGTCCTGATCCTGCCACCATTGCAGGGCCTGGATCAGAGTTCGAGTCACTGGTATTAGCTTGATAAGGGAATCCTTTCTTTGGGACCAAAAAGCCCTCAGGTGGAACTGAATGTCCCTCATCTGGAATCTTGCCCCTTGGACCACTGCTGTAGAAGCTGCCATATGGCCCAAGAGCTGAAGAAAATGCCTTGCTGGTCGAGACACCTGAAGGTTGAATGAAGAAGCCAGCTCCTCGAGAGCTCTTGCCCTTTCCAGGGGAGGAAAGGCTCTTGCTTTTACCGTATCCAGCTCTGCCCCTATGCAGGTGAGGAGCTGTACTGGTTCGAGAACTGACTTTGGTAGGTTGAGAAGAAATCCTAAAGAACTGAGCACTTGCTGGGTCACTTGCAGGTCTGACTTGACTTGGTCTGGAGACTGGCCCACTACGAGCCAGTCCAAATATGGAAAAATGGAAATCTTGTGTCTTCTTAGGAAGGCAACAACTACTGCCAGGCACTCTGTGAAAACCCTTGGAGCTGAGGTTAGGCCAAATGGCACTGCTCTGAACTGATAGTGGCCTGAGGGCAACTCGAACCTGAGGTACTTTCTGTGGGAGCACCTGATGGGAATGTGAAAGTACGCATCTTTGAGGTCCAGGGAGGCTAGCCAGTCCCCTGGCCTTAGAGAGGGAAGGATAATTCCCAGAGTTAACATCTTGAACTTTGGCTTTAAAAGATGTTTGTTCAGATATCTTAAGTCCAGGATGGGTCGCCACTCTCCTGTCTTTTTGGGGGTCCGGAAGTACCTGGAGTACAGTCCTTTGCCCCAGTGTAGGGTAGGTAGTTTCTCTATAGCTCTTAAAGCTAGGAGAGAAGAAACCTCTGCCTCTATGGTAAGTGTTTCTGAAAGATTTGCAGGTGGAAAAGATCTGGCTCTCATCTTTGGAAATTTTTTTAAACTGAGAACCAGTCCCTGGTTTACTACTTCCAGGACCCACTTGTCTGATGTAACAGACATCCAGTCCTGGACAAAGTAAGCCAGCCTGCTCCCTACTGGGATAGGAGAGTCGACCCGGGCAGACCCATCAGGGTGTCTGCTTGGCAGGGGCTTTAGGCTGAGAGGTGGATGCAGGCCTGCTCATCCCCCTTCTGCGTCTCCCTCTGAATAACACCCTCTGCGAAAAGGAAGAAGAGGCCTGTGCTTGGTAAAAAGGCCTTTGAAAAGGCCTGCCCCTGCCCCTAGACTGCTGCCTTTGAGGAGCTGCCTGCCTTTCCTTGGCCTGAGCACTCCTGTAAGTGGTCCTGTACACGTCCGTTTTCTTCATGTAATTCTCTGTCTGCTCCCCAAACAGAGAATTACCCACTACAGGAAAATCCATGGCCTTAGCCTGGGTATCCTGTGAGAGGCTAGTACATCTGAGCCAAGCCATTCTCCGAAGAGCTACAGATGTAGCCATGACTCTTGATGAGACATCACTGGAGTCCACAGCAGCATGAAACTGAACTTTTGATGCCTCAATTCCATCTGCAGCCACCTCTTCCAGCTCCTTGGCAAGCTGGGGGAAAGCCTGTTTAGCCAGTGCCAGTAGTGTCACACCTGTACTTCTGGTATCTGGCTGTACAGGTCATATAATTCGCCTGCCTGAGTCCCAAGGAAGATGCCATGTACTGCTTTTCTCCCATGGCATCAATCTTCCTGGAGTTCTTATCTGGGGGGTGTTATGCCAAGGGAATGTTTGCCTTATCGCAGGCAGCAGCCTGTACAACCCCAACATGGCTGCACTGCTGATAAAGGAACTCTGTATCTGAGCCTGAAAGTGTATACCTCTTGTCCATTCTTCTATCCACAGGAGGTATGGAATTGGGAGACTTCAGAATTTTTTGTGTCTGTTTCCCAAAAGATTTGTGGAGAGAAATAATCTCCTGGACTCTGGGATGTCTATCATCTCTACACAGTCAGGCTCCTCCTGATACTCCACTGCCTCCTCCATAGGAAGCTGGAGGGTCTCAGACACCTTTCTGTAAAACATAAACTGGGAAGGGGACTCAGAAAGCCTAGGAGGAGAAACACCTGAAGGTCTATCTGGGGAGATGTCCGGATCAATAGGCACATCCAGACTTTCACCATCACCGTATTCATTTTCCAACTCTCCTTCCTCCTCAAACTCTGGTTCATAAAATTCTTCCAGGGTATAATCGTGAACCGGGGGAACTGACCAAACCGAGCCCCTGCCAAAAGGTGCTGGATCAGTCGGAACTGGGCGAAGCGATTCCACAATTTGAATCGCTTTGGCCATTTCTTCGGCGGTCGGAATATGAGATTCTGGATCCGAACCGGATGATTTTTCTTTGCGTTTCTTTTGTGCCGGAAAAGGACCCCTCTGGATCGGATCTCCTTTTGCCCGAAGTAGTATCGCCCTGGTCAGGGGCACTCCTTCTGGTTCGGTCAGAACCGAACCGGGCTGGCCATCCGGGTCAGCAGACTTCTCGGCCTCCCTTTCCCTCAGTCTACCTAATCTCTTTTCAAGGGTAGATTTGGGAACATTTTACAAATTTGGCAGTCTGAATCGAGGTGGTCAAACCCCAGACAATAAACACAGGTGGTGTGGGGATCGGCCTTAGCAAAGACCTCCCCACACTCACTGCAGTGTTGAAACCCAGTGGGCCCGTTTTTTTTTTTCTTGGGTTTCTCAGACATGGCCAACCTAACCAAACATCCTTTTTCCGGCAACCGCCAGGCAAGACTCCCCTATCGGTTCCTGACCGTGTCACGGGTCTTGGGGGGGAAAAAAACGTACTAAAACCTGTTTTTTTTTTTTTAGAACAGATACGGACCGGTAACCACACACTAAAGTAAGATACAAAAATTACCTGAACGATCGATTCAGCCGAACCGATCCACACTTTTTACAAGTTCCACAAAGAAAACAGAACAAAATCTATCTAGTACTCACGGTACCACAGACACAGACTTGAACAGACTATGGGGAAAACTAAATTTCGTTAGAAAACGGACCAAAAACCGACACGTCAACTGACTTCGAACCGAGCTGCAGGAGAAATCTCCGGAGCGACTGTTCAGTGAGGCGGAGTAAAGAATCTGACGGTTGCAGTTCAAAATACAACAGGCAGAGACATCAACCAAGCTCGAGAGCAACATTCTATGCCCTGCATAGAAAAGTTAACCCATTGTCCTCTGGGGCTAACTGCACTTGTCAGAATACAGGAAGACTTCATTTTGTTTGAAAAAGACTCTGTTTGCTTGCTGATGAAAAACAAATGAAAAAATTACTCACCTTAGTAATGTTGTTTCTTCTAATGGAGTCTTGCTATATTATGACATATGCAGTATAACCCCAGGTTAGAACTGCTCCGGAGGTGAAAGAGTTAACTTTCCATGCAGGGCATGGAATCTTGAGCGCGAGCTCGGTTGAAAACACTGTCTGTTGAAGCTCAAACTTAAACTGTCAGATCTTTACGAGCAAAAACTCACTAAGGTTCTGTGTGGAAGACGTAAACCTACACTAGCCACTGGCTACTAACTACAAAAACACATTTTTGATCTTGATCCCAAAACAAAGACTCAAGTCAGAGGATTCAAGAAAGAAAAAATAAGCATAACACCTAAGCACCCTAAGACAGGGTGAAAATAAAGTGGGCATCTATGAAATGCCAACATTGCACTGCCCACCCACATCCCAAAAAAGAGGTTCTGAGAGGGGCAGGCTGGGGGGGAGGTCATAATATAGCAAGACTTCATTAGAAAAAACAACATTACTAAGGTGAGTAATTTTTCTTCAAACAACATGAAGTCTTGCTATATTATGACATATTCGAACTACACAGCAGTACCTCCATTGGAGGAGGGACAGAACCTACTTGGGAAATAGGCTCTGAAGCACAGCTGTGCCAAATCGAGCATCACTCCTAGCCTGGATATCCAGGGAGTAATGCTTAGTAAAGTGTGAACTGTTTTCCAGGTAGCTGCTTGACATATCTCTAGGATAGGGATGTCCCTGGCAGCAGCCAGAGACGCAGCTGTACCTCTGGTAGAGTGAGGCCTGAGGGAGGAACCTTACCCAGTTTTTCATAGCAGAATTGGATACAAAAGACAATCCACCTGGCAATGGATCTTTTAGTGGCAGGTTTCCCTTTACCAACCTCACCATAAGTGACGAACAATTGGAGGGATTCGAACCTGTGACCCTTGGTACGTTCTATATAGTAACTAAGGGCTCTTTTGACATCTAAACTGTGCAATCTCCTCTCACCAGAGGAGGAATGGTCAGTGAAGTACACAGGAAGAGACATGCATTGATTAAGGTGGAAGTGTGAAACCACCTTAGGCAAAAACTTCCTGTTAGTCCTGAGGACCACCTTATCTCTATGAAAGGAGATAAAATCAGGCTCCACTGACAATGCTTGTAGCTCACTTATGCACCTGGCAGAGGTGATGGCTACCAGAAACACAGTTTTCCAAGTCAAGTTCTTAAGCTCTGCTGAAGACAATGGCTCAAAAGGGGGTTGCATAAGCTGAGCAATGCAAATATTAAGATCCCAAGCAGGGGCCGGGTCCCTGAACGGAGGGTTGGTGTGAAGCAACCCTTTAAAAAACTTGGAGAACACAGGGTGAGCTGAAAAGAAGAGGGCTTACCTGCTGATAAGAAGACAGAGACAGCTGCAAGTGCACTTTTAGAGTAGCTGGTCTCAGGCCCAAGAATTCAAATGCACCAAATAATCCAGGATCGTGGGCACGCCAGCAGATTCTGGGGAAATATGCTTACCAGCACACCATATGGAAAATTTTTCCATTTTGAATTATAAGTAGCCCTGGTGGAAGGCTTCCTAGAGGCCTTCAATATATCCAATACACCTTGGGAAAGGTGTAGGTCAGCAAACTCTAACTCTTCCAAGAGCCATGCCTTGAGATCGAGAGATTTGAGGTTCGGATACCAAACTCTCCCCTGGGCACAGGTTAACAGGTTGTGATTCCTGGGAAGACACAGGGGAAGGTGGACTGCTAAGGACATGAGGAGTGGGTACCAGGGCTGCCTGGCCCAATCAGGATCATCTTGCAGGGTTGAGATCTGATTCTGACTAGCACCTTGAAAAGGAGGGGGAAGGGGGGAAAAGCATAGAGAAACTTCCTTCCCAACTGAGTAGGAAGGCATCCAGAGGACTGAGCCCAACACTGGGGCCTGCAGCAAAAAGGGAAGTTGGTGATTGTCTGGGGCTGCAAGAGATCTATCTCAGGGGGTGCCTCATCATGAAATACTACCTCAGTACTAGGGGATCCAGTGCCCATTCGTGATGGCCCTGGGAAATCCTGCTGAGAGCATCCGCTAGGACATTGTCCTTGCCTGGGAGGTGAACAGCCGTGAGGGAGGCGTTCAGAGAATAAGCCAGAGACCACAACTTCATTGCTTCGGTGCACAAGGCCGTAGATCAAGTGCCCCCTTGCTTGTTGATGTACCACATTGTAGTGGTATTGTCTGTTCTGATCTGAACAACCTTGTTCTGAACAGATGTGGAAAAAACCTGGAGTGCTAGAAAAACTGCTCTGAGTTCCAGCAAATTGATGTGGAGCAGAGATTCCTGAGGGACCACAGCCCTTGGGTGGAAAGGTTGCCCATGTGAGCTCCCCACCCCAAGAGGATGCATCTGGTAAGGGTCAAGGAGTGAGACTGGGAGTGAAGGAACCCCATCTCAGATTGCTCTGATCCTGCCACCACTGAAGGGCCTGGATCAGGGTTGAGTCACTGGGATCAACTTGGTTAGAGGATCTGTCCTTTGAGACCAAAAGGCTCTCAAATGGAACTGGATGTCCCTCATCTGAAATCTTGCTCCTGCACTACTGCTGTAGAAGCAGCCATGTGCCCCAGGAGCTGTAGAAAATGCCTTGCTGGTCGAGAGACCTGCAGGGTGAAAGAAGAGGCCAGAGAGACCAAGGTCCTTGCTCTTTCCAGAGGGAGGAAGGCTCTGGCTTCTTTTGTGTTCAGTTCTGCGCCTATGAAGGTGAGAAGCTGGACAGGCTCCAGAACTGACTTTGGAAGATTGAGAAGGAAACCTAGGGATGTCAACAGTTGCTGGGTTACTTGTAAGTGTAGTTTGACCTGTTCTGGAGACTGGCCTACAATGAGCCAGTCATCCAAAAAAGGAAAGATGGCAATCTTTTGCCTTCTTAAATGAGCAACTGCTACTGCCAGGCATTCTGTGAACACCCTCGGGGCCGAGGTGAGGCCGAAGGGCATTGCTCTGAACTGGTAATGGCCTGAGGGCAGTTCGAATCTGAGGTACTTTCCACGGGAGCTTCTGATGAGAACATGGAAGTAGGCATCCTTGAGGTCCAGGGAGGCTAGCCAGTCCCTGGCCTTAGAGAGGGTAAAATAATTCCCAGAGTCACCATTTTGAACTTTGGTTTTAAAAGGTGCTTGTTTAGATACTTGAGATCCAGGATGGGCCGCCATTCTCCTGTCTTTTTTGGGGTAAGGAAGTACCTGGAGTAAAACCCTTTGCCCTGGTGTATGGGAGGCACCCTTTCCACAGCTCTGAGAGCCAGGAGGAAAGAAACTTCTGCTTCCAGGGCAAGTGCCTCTGATGGGTTTGCAGGTGGAAAAGACCTGGCTCTCATCTTTGGAAATTTTTTGAAGCTGAGACCCAGTCCCTGGCTTACTACTTCCAGGACCCACTTGTCTGATGTTAAAGACTTCCAGTCCTGGACAAAGTAAGCCAGCCTGCCCCCTACCGGTAGTGAAGAATCTGCCCTGGCCACCCCATCAGGTAGCCTGTTTTGCAGGGGCTTTGGGTTGAGGGATAGAAGCAGGCTTACTAGAACCCCTTCTGCCCCTTCCTCTAAAGAACCCCCTCTGGGCATAAGCAGAAGAGGAGGCCTGGGCTTGGTAAAAAGGCCTATGAAAAGGCCTGCCCCTGACATGCTGCCTTTGAGGAGTGGCTTGCCTTTCTTTGGCCTGTGCACTCCTATAGGTGGTCCTATACTCATCCATTTTCTTCATATAATTCTCTGTCTGCTCCCCAAACAGAGAATTGCCCACAACAGGAAAATCCATAGCCTTAGACTGAGTATCCTGTGACAGGGCAGTACATCTGAGCCAGGCCATTCTGCGAAGAGACACAGATGTAGCCATGACTCTTGATGAAACATCATTAGAGTCTACTGCAGCGAAATTGCACCTTGGATGCCTCACATACCATCCGCAGCCACCTGCTCCAGCTCCCTGGCAAGCTGGTCAGGGGCCTGTTTTACTACGACCAGGACAGTATCCCATCTGGATTTCTGATACCTAGCTGCATAAGCCTATAATTTGCCTGTCTGAGTCCCAAAGATGCTGCCATGTACTGTTTCTTTGCCATGGCATCCATCCTCCTGGAATCCTTTTCAGGAGGGTGAAACTAGAGGAATATTAGCCTTGTCACAGGCTGCAGCCTCCACTACCCCACATGGCTGCACTGCTGGGAGAGGAACTCTGTATCAGAGCCTGATAAAGCATACCTCTTGTCCATCCTTTTATCCACAGGGAGGATAGAATGAGGAGTTTTCAGAATTTTTACTGTCTGTTTCCTAAAAGATTTGTGCAAGGGAATAGACAGTCTCCTAGACTCTGGAATATCCATCATTTCCACAAAATCAGGCTCTTCTTGATCATCAGCAGCTTCCTCAACAGGGAGCTGCAGAGTCTCAGCAACTTTCTTGTAAAACAAAAAATAAGAAGGGGACTCGGATAGCCTGGGAAAGGACACCCCTGAGGGTCTGTCTGGAGAGATGTCCGGTTCAATGGGCACATCCAGACTTTCAAAATGACACTCACTCTCCTCATACCCCCCCTCCGGTTCATAAAAATCCTCAAAATCATAATCTTGAACCGGGGGAACCGTCCGAACCGAGCGCTTCCCTAATGTTGTCGGTTTGGACGGAACTGGGGAAAGAGGGACAATTTGAATAGCTTTGGCTATTTCCTCAGTGGTTGGAGAAAGAACTTTTGGCCCCAAACTAGCTGACTTTCTAGTCCTTTTAGTTGGAACCGGCTCCTCAGAGCTGGCTCTTCGTTGGCCCGAGGAAGTATTGCCCTGGTCAGAGGGCACTCCCTCAGGTGCGGTTGGAACCGAACTGGGCTGGTCATCCGGGTCAGCGGACTTTTTGGCCTCCCTTTCCCTGAGCCTACCAACTCTCTTTTCCACGGTGGCAGCAGGAAAATTCTTACAAATCTGGCAGTCTGCATTGAGGTGGTCAAACCCCAGACAATATACACAAGTGGTGTGTCGGTCAGCCTTAGCAAAGGCTTCCCCACAGGCCACAGTGCTTCTCAGACATAGTGCCAGCCTAACCAAAACTTGCCCGTTAATGGCAATCCGCCAAGCAAGACTCTCTTATCGGTTCCCAACCGTGTCACGGGTCGTGGAAAAAAACAAAATCCGTTTTTTTTTCTAGAACCGATAAGAACTGGGAACCGCACTCTAAAGGACTAGAAAGTAATTTTAAATCCAGTCTGATCGGTTCAAACCGAACCGAAAAGACGTTTACAAGTTCCACACAGAAGAAAATAAACAAAGCCTATCTATTACTTACAATACCACAGACAGAGCTTGAACCGACGATTACGGTTAAATTTCGGTAAAATAAACCGAGAATTACACTTTTAAACCGACAAACGAACCGAGCAGCAGGAGGAATCTCTGGAGCGACTGTTCAGTGAGGCGGAGTAAAGAATCTGACAGTTTAAGTTTGAGCTTCAACAGACAAGAGTGTTCAACCGAGTTCGCGCTCAAGATTCCATGCCCTGCATGGAAAGTTAATACTTTCACCTCCGGAGCAGTTCTAACCTGGGGTTATACTGCATATGTCATAATATAGCAAGACTTCATGTTGTTTGAAATCACAATTTTGTCACCCACTCGAAGTGGATAACTTTGTGAGCAACTAGGACGGAATCAGTGTGCAGGAACCGAAGGTGTGAATATCGAGAAGTCATCTCTGAAAAAAAGAAAAAGAAAAAAAAAACAAAAAAAACTACTTGACCTACGGTCAAGAAAGGAGCATGTCATCTGTTAACCTGAAGTAAGCAAGGAATTAGGAACCGGAGTTCCAACTCACTGGAGAGTCACTTCTGTTGCTCTGATCAAGAGAAGAAAGCCTGATAAAAAAAAGAAAGGGAAACCAACAGACTGGGCAGCCACCTAGGCCTAGGGAATATCTCAGAATACGAGAAATATCTCTTGGAAGAAAGCGATGATCCATACCTCTGCTGGATCGGACTCCCCCTAGGGGTAGAAGAAGTCATGTACTCTTCACTGTAGTTTAGAGACGACCGCCTCAGTGGCTGAGGCGGAACCTGGCCGGATCCAAAAGGGTGGTATCGGGTAATTATGGGTTAGGCCCTGTGCTGTGATTTTTTTTCCCCCATTAGTCCGAGCCTGACAAGGCTTTCAGGCTGCTGTCTTGCAAGGATTACCTGATACAATGATGAAGATGTCGTCCATCTGAGGGGCAGGAGGAGCCTGAGCATCCACAAATGAAACCGTGACTGGACCAATAATCACAGCTGAAGAGATGTTAACCACTTGTTGCTGATGAAGCCAGCAAAGAGGCAGTATCACAAGGGGGCTATATATACCCCTATCGAAGGAACAGAAGAGCCTGTACAGCTCCCGACCATTGAATTAGAATGTTCCACAGAGTGTAATTGTCCTGACGACTGAAAAGAGTCTAGACACAGAAGCGTTTGGTCCACAGATGCAGTGTGAAATACTACAGTGGACCCCATCACTGGGAAACTGAAAGGATCTTCCATCACAGACTCTGGTGCTAGAGAAGGCTTATCCTCCAGTCTATAGAATGAGTCATCCGCTGTATCACCGACAAGTAGGACAGGGAGAGACTCATCCAGATGCACTTCTACCCCAGAAAGACCCCTAAGGGAGGTCTAGGTCAGAGCCACTAGAGATTCCACCACCAAGAAGGGTGTTGAGGAGCTTGGTGCCACGTAAGGAGGCGAGAAAGTGCTGAGCAGAATGAGGGATTCCGCTGGCAGAACAGCACAGAAGAGTTCCATCAGCGGAAAACCGCTGGATGTCACAAGATCCCATACAGTCCACCACTCACTAAGATCTATGGAAAATATCCTGCAGAACAGGACTTCATTCTGCGGAAAACATCTAGCCACGAGTTCCATGGAAGAAGAAGTCTGCAGAAGGAAAAATCTGCCACTAGTTCTGCCGTACAGCATCCACTGACACTCCCACCATGGGAGCAGCATCACTTGTGGCAGAGGATGGTACAAAGCAGTGCCTATGCCATCATAAGTGACACCCGAGTGCACTTGCCGCGGTACCCACAGGCACCCATGGGCACCTGCAGTGGCACCCGCAGGCACCCATGGCGCCACCCTCGGGTGCCCGTGGCACCGCTAGTGGCACTGAGAAACAACGGCACAAAGAGCACCCGCAATGCCAACAGCACCTGCAGCATCGCATAGCAGCAATGGCGCCACCCACGGTGCCAACAGCAATACCAGGGGTGCAGCCTACGCCACAGATGCCAATTCCAGAAGTGCCGTCATGGCGTGTTCCATGGCACCGGACCTGCGGCATCACCCATGGTGCTGGCCATGGCGCCACGCGGCACTAACAGCACCCGTGGCGTTGCACGGCAGCAACAGTGCCAACAGCAACACTAGTGGTGCCACCTACGGCACTGACAATTCCAGCGGCACCGCCATGGCGCCAGACCTGCGGCGTCACCGAATGAGTCAGCTGCGGCGCCTGGACCAACAGCACCGTGGAGAATGCAAACGGAGAAAATCCTGAGGCGGTGTGGACGGAAAAAGTGGTACCCGTGCCAGCCCCTGCATGGAAAGAGGGAGAAGGTAGCCATGAGAGGTCGACGAGATGGCAAAGGCACCAAGAGGGCACCTCGCACATCCTGATCTAAATTGACCCGGCCGCGGTCCAGAGGCCCCAAAATCAGAAACACTGGACAGAAGTCGAACCCCCTGCTCCAAAGGAGCGGCCCAGAGGTGAAACTGCTCAGCGGAACTCCATCGAGGACAGAGATCGAATCCAGAGTCGAAAAACGCAGCCGTTAAGAGCGGGACCAAGGGGAACCAACCAAAGTCGGTTCAGGACTATCGCCCAACCCTCCCGACAATCCTCATGCAGACGTACCAGAGGGCAATCTCGAACAGCACCGATTCTTCTTCCCACAACAAGCAAGAAGAGCTCGAGATTAAGCAGAGCCGGATCCCCGGAACCGCTTAGTCTTGCTTCGGTGGACTGCCCCTTGAAAAGACAGATCGTCCAAGTCGGACTCCCTTTTATACAAAGTGAGGCAGACTGATACAGCCCCTCTGCTATAACAACTTTCAAACAAACTCTTGCTACCACAAGGACGACTGCTGATGGCAGGTGAGAATTTCTTCTTCATATTAATTTTTTTTTCTTCATAAAACAAGAAAACACTACTAAAATGTTAAATTAAACGAATACTAAACTGGCAAAAGGTGCTGTCATATAGACAAAAACTGACTCCTGCAGACAAGCAACATCGACATCCGAGCGCACTCGATGGTGGGAGAAAAGGAACTGAGGTGGTTTGAGGGTCGATGCTGAGATAGCCTACACAGGCGCAACCTAGTCTTGCGTTGCCACATGTGCGTGGTCCTTCAGAAAAATTTTGGCTTCCGTTTGGTCCTAGCGCCTCCGGCACTATCCCTAGTGTAAATGAGTGGTGGAGACTTGAGTCCAGGAAGATCTACCACTACACGCCTGAACAAAGAGGTGGTCACAAGGCTCTCGGCTGAAGGATGCTCTGTGAACCCCGCAAGAGACCCCATAGGCACCGCATAATTGTGGGCCATACGGGCAAATGGAGCTGGACAGGAGGCAGGGTGCTGCCAAAGTTCTAAAGCTGGGCCAACAATGGCCTCAGCCACAGGAACGGCTTTCGTTGGGGTATCCCCTCTCTTGAGGATGTCGGTGAGAGGGTACTCTGCCTTCTTCTGGATAGGCTCCAGGGGCATCCCTGTGGACTCAGATGAGGCGAAGAATGCCTTGAAAGTACAAAGGACCTTCCTCCATCTCTATCCCGCCAGCAGATTCATCATCCCCTGGATGAGAATGGAGGCCAGTTTCATCCTAATCCAAGGAATCCGGATACAGCGGTCAACCGCCCACATCACTCTCGACCCGCCAGGGGTGGTCAAGGGTGACAGTGACTAAGAGATGCCGGGGAAGCCCGGTGTCCGGTCTAGCTTCCTTAGAAGGAGCCCATCCCACAGGCTGCTTGGGTGGCGGTTCCACCAAAATTGGTGGAGACCCCGGTTTAGGCTGAACCGGAGGTTTCGCTGGCTCCGTGGGTGGAGGAACCGACTTAATTGGCTCCAGAGGAGTCGGCTCCGGCCTGGGAGGCGAAAGCCAAGTAATGGTTGGGGTAGGAGTAGGGAAGGCTTGCGCCTGTCAAAATCAACTGTTGCCACATGAGGTCCTTTAGCCATGGTGCCTCTCCTCATCTGAGGAGAACGAGGATGAATGATGGCATTGGCTCTTTACAGCACATGGCCCTCCCTCAGGAGGGTGGGGGGTGGTCGAGACAATCGAGATCGCGGGCCGACTCGGTCGCTCGGGAGACACCGGCGGGACCGGTGACTTTTTGGGGTCAGGGACGACTTCCTCGGCGGGATTCCCAGTAGGCTGGATTTCCTCGTTGGGGAAAACAAGGACTGGAGTCCGAGCAAGAGTCATCGACCGAAGTCAGCGACAAGGGGTCGATTGGGTTAAGAATTATCTCAACATTATCTACTGACACTTCGGTCGGCTGGCCAGACGGCAAGGCCAAGAAAGCCAGTGGCCGAAGAGGCGATTTCGACCAAGGTCGAAATGGCCAGTTCCTGGGACAGAGATCCCTCTCGATCCCAAGAGCGTATCCGTCGAGACGAAGACAATCCTGGGTCCTTCTCCTGCTTACGGGACAAAGAGGAGTGCGTGCCTGCAGGACTCTCACCCTTAGCCAGGAGACAGTGGCACAACTCTCGGAGGGAATCCGAGAAGGTGGAGCCCAGGTTGAGTGGAACGAAAAAGCTCTGAGAGGAAGATTCCGCGGCACGAGCCGCTTCCTCCTCAAAGGCTTGCATGCGCTCAAATTGCTCTGCGGATCCTGCGGCTGCGGAAACCGCCCACCGGGCCTCCTTGGAATTTACTGGCAGGTTCTGTTTTGGTAGTCGAGGACGCTGGGTTGGAATGCGAGGCAAAACTTGTACATCATGCGGTCATGGCCGACACCCAAACAATAAATGCATGCGGCACGTGGGTCGGTGGGCAACAACTTCTGGCCGCAGAAACACTGGCGAAATCCGGGGAGGATTTGTATTCCATGATCGAAGAAAAATAATCACAATCGCTAACGTGAACAAGGCGAATTTTCGGAGTAACCGAAGTTTCTGAAGCCAGGGCCTACAAAATGCGAGAGCACGAAGGAGGCAACCTGAATCTTCCAGCAGAAAGGAAGATCTGGAGTCATGGGGCGGAGCAGAGGGTTATACCACCTGGGTGGGTGGGAAGAGCCAGCTTGAAGACTTTCTGGCTGATTTAAAGGGAAAGGGATTCTGCCAATAAGTGTGGATGAACAACATATCCACAATCCTAGAACTGGTCTTTGAATTTTTGGTTCCCATGTATATCACCTTACAGTTTTTTAGCATTAAATCCCAACTGCACGATGCCAGACCATTTCTCCAGCTTTGCCAGGTCCTCCCTTCGATCCCGTCTCCCCTCCTCTGTGTCCATCCTCCCAGAGAGCTTAGTATCATCTGCAAAAAGACAGATTTTGCTCTTGACCACCTCTAATATGTCACCAATAAATACATTGAACAACACAGGTCCCAGTAACGAGCCCTGTGGGACACCACTGGTCATGGGCCTAGGTTCAGCCAGCTCACCCCCTACCACTACTCTATGGTTCCTGTCCATCAGCCAGCTCTTAACCCACCCCAGCAGTTTGTCCCCAACCCTCAGGTACCTCAACTTGCAGACCATCCTGCCATAGGGCACTGTGTCAAACACCTTGCTGAAATCCAGATCAAGTATATCCACCACCTGCCCTTTGCCCAAGGTCCTTGTAACCCAGTCGAAGAAGTCCACCATGCTGGTTTGACACTACCTCCCCTAACAAACCCATGCTGCCGGTCATCCTGGCGATCATTTTCTTCTAGAAAGGACACAAGCCTTTCTTTCAGGGTGGCCTCTATTAACATATACCCACTATGGAGGTTAAGCTGACTGGCCTGTAGTTTCCAGGCTCATCTCTCAGACCACTCTTAAGAACAGGCACCATATGAGCTGTCCTTCAGCCCAGAGGGACACATCCCTCCTCGAGCGAGGTGTTAAAGAGGTCCGTCAGTGGAGCTGCCAATATCTGTGCTTGTTCCCTCAGAACCCTTGGGTGTATCCCATCAGGGCCAGGAGCCTTGCCAACCCACAGTTCCTTAAGTCCTCTCAAGATCCTGTCTACCTCACCCTCCCCTTCATACTCACTCCCCCCCAAGGGGCACCCCGATCTTCCCCTTTGGCATGGGCCCGCTAGCCTCCCTGGTGAAGACAGAGCAGAAGTACTCATTAAGTGACTCTGCTTGTTCCACACTCTTCTCCACCCACCCTACCTCTTGATCCTAACTATCCTGTCCCTTCTGCTTCTTTTAACATAGCGGAAGAAGTCCTTCTCCCCCTTAATCCCCTGAGCAAGTCTTAGTTCCTTCTCAGCCTTGGCTGCCCCATCTCCCTGCCTGCCTCTCGAGATTTCTCTGTGTAAATCTGTGTCTACTTCCCTTGCGGTACGCTTGTACCTTAGGAAGGCTGCCCTTTTATCCCTCACCTTTTCCACCACCTTGCTATTAAACTAGCTTGGCCTCTTGGTTCTAGCACTCTTTTTTCCTAGCCTTTGTACACGTGTTGGTGGCCTCAATTAACCCCATCTTGATGACGGTCCATTGTTGGCCTGCATTTATCCCTTACTGGATCTTTGCCAGGTGCGCCATCACTATGCTCTCCATCTTGTTTAAGTCTGCCTTCCTATAGTCCACTACCTTTGTTTTAGTCCTGGCCACTTCCTTCCCCATGCAGACTGAAAACCATACTGTTCGGTGGTCACTACCTGCAAGAGGTTCCCTCACTTCCACGTCCTGGACTTGCTCCCCATTTGATAACATTAGATCTAATATGGCACCCTCCCTTGTTGGTTCCTAGACTCCCAGAGTCAGAAAACAGTCCTGGATAGCATCCAGGAGGACCTGTTCCCTGCTACAGGTGGTAGCTGGAGTGCTCCAGTCTACTCCCGGTAGATTGAGATCACCCAGAATTACGTTACCTCTGCCCCCTGCTCTGTTCTCCCAGCTTCCCATCTAAATCAGTTCCTTGTGAAGGTGGTCTGTAAACCATGTCCACTCGAATTCTTCTGCCTTCAGTATTCTGTAGTACTGCCCAAAGGGCTTTTGTCTTACCCTCCTCCCTACTACACTCTATCCCTTCTCTTGTATACAAAGCCACACCTCCCCCCCCCCTTTCCTTTAGCCCTCTCCTTCCTGTGCAGTTGGTAGCCCGGGATCTCTAGGTCCTAGTCGTAGAACCAAGTTGTCCATGTTAGTGTAATGGCAGCTAAATCCACATTACCTTCTGCCAGTAGTGCCTGTAGGTCTGCTACCTTATTTCCCAGGCTCTCTGCATTCAGGGCCACTGCCTTTCAGTGTGTCATACTAACATACTAATTGCCAGTAGATTAGGCCTTACGGTCTATAGAGTCTTACTCAAACCTCAGATCCTAATTGGGTGCCGAGCCCCCCGTGCTCCAGAAACCCCTATAATTGGGGGAATGTAACAACAAAAAAGGAAAAGGGACCTGGGGGTAATCATATCTGGATGACCTTAAGGTTAGCAAGCAATGTGAGAAGGCAGTAGGGAGGGCTGGGGGTATACTGGGATGCATAGGGAGAGGCATCAGCAGCAGAAACAGGAAGTTGTTATCCCTCTGTACAGAAAGTTGGTGAGATCCCATCTGGAGTACTGCGTCCAGTTCTGGAGACCCCATCTCCGGAGGACATAGACAGGATAGAGGCAGTCCAGAGGAGGGCAACTAAAATGGTGCAGGGTCTGCAAGAGAAGCCGTATGAGGAGAGACTAAAAGAGCTTAATATGTATACCCTTGAGGAAAGAAGGGATAGGGGGGACATGACAGAAACTTTTAAGTACCTCAGTGGAATCAACAAAGTCCAAGAGGGTAGCATCTTTCAGAAAAAGAGACGTGCAAGAACAAGGGGACACAATTTAAAGATAGAGGGGGCAGTTCAGGGGCAATGTGAGGAAGTATTATTTCACAGAGAGGGTAGTGGATGCATGGAACAGCCTTCCTGAGGAGGTTGTGGGGTCTAAAACTGTGGGAGTATTCAAGAATGCATGGGACAGACATAAGGCAATTCTTGTGGGGGGTAGGAAGAAATAGGCTGTTGGTTAACTAGGATCTGCGGCCTATCCTGTAGGTAGGGAAATGGGCAGACTAGAAGGGCCAAGCGGTCCTTATCTGCTGTTAAAGCCTATGTTTCTATCCATCCCCACCCCCCTGGGCCAGGCCATCATCTGATACATCAGCTTTCTGTGTCTGTCCCACCCTCTCTTGAAGCCCTCCACTGTGGATCTCTGAACCAGCTCGTCAGGCAGCGCATCCCAAGGGTCCATCACCCTCTCAGTGAAAAATCTCCTCCTCTTTCCCCCCTCACCCTTCCACCTTCCAATTTCAAACCATGCCCTCTGGTGATAGCTCCCTGCTTTAGTCTAAAGATCCCCTCCATGTTTACCCTATTTATTCCCTTTTGGTATTTGAAGACCTCACTCATGTCCCCCCCGTCTCTCCTCTCCTCCAGTGAAAACAGGCAGAGCTCCTCAAATCTGTCCTCATACGTCAAATCCCCTAGTCCTCGTTTCATCTTAGTTGCCCTCCTCTGTACTCTCTCCAGGAGCTGTAAGACCCTCTTCAAGTGTGGTCTCCAGTACTGTACACAGTACTCAAGGTGTGGTCTAACCAGTCCATTGTACAGCGGCAGAATCACGTCCCTGCTCCTAGAGGCGATCCCCTCTATGATGCATCCTAACATCCTGTTTGCCTTGCTAGCCGCTCTTCTGCACTGCTCAGAGCTATTCATAGATGCATCCACCATGACCCCTAGGTCTTTTTCCCCTGTTGAGGCCTCCTGCGCCTCCCCTCCCAGGGTGTACCTGTGTTTAGGGTTTCCCCGCCCAAGATGCAACACCTTGCACTTGGTGATATTGAAATTTAATTTCCATGTGTGAGCCCAGCTTTCCAGGGTGTCCAGGTCCCCTTGCAGGCCAACCTCCCCTCTTCCCCCTCAACTACTGCTCCCATCTTGGAGTCATCAGCGAAGAGACTCATTTCACACCCTATACCCTCCCTGATGTCCGATATGTATGCATTAAACAGGATCGAACCCAAGACCGAGCCCTGCAGTACCCCACTACTGACCTCTCTAGGGTTCGAGAGCTCCCTCCGACCACTACTCTCTGGGTGCGTCCAGCCAGCCAGTTTTCAATCCATCTGACCATCAAAAGGCCTACTCCCAACCCCGTCAGTTTCTCCACCAGACCATTGTGGGGGACAGAGTCAAACGACTTGCTGAAGTCCAAGAATAATACATCCACAGGTTCTCCCTGTCCAGTTCTGATGTTACCCATTCGTAGAACTCCACAAGATTGGTTTGACATGATCTACCTGGCACAAACCCATGTTGCCGACTATCCAGACCTCCCACCTCCTCCAAGTACACCCCCAATTGTTCCTTTAGTATACTCTCCATTCATTTTCCCACCACCGAGGTCAGACTGATGGGTCTATAGTTAACTGGTACTTCCCTCGACCCCCACCCCTTTATGGATTGGCACCACATGTGCCTCTTGCCAATCCCTAGGTACCCTCCCTGTCTCAAGCGACCTGTTGAAGAGCCCTTTTTGCCTCTGCTTATACCGTGCCTCATCCCCCACTACCCCATCCCCTTGTACTCCCGTCCTTTGTCATTCTTCCTAAGGGGGAGGCCCTTGAGCCTCCCCCATGCCTGATGCCAAGTTCTTCGCCCCCCCCAATTAATTTTAAATGTGTCCTTTCTCTTAAGTAGCTTTCCAGTTTACCTTCCAGGACCCCCGTGTCCCTGCCTTGTTTAGGGGCTGCCTGTCTGTTGCATAAAGTGGTTTGTTATCAAATGTCCTACCCAACTCTCCCACCACGCTGAAACAGTTTTCTTTACACCACTCCCTCAGCCATGTGTTGAATTCCTCGATCCTTGCCTTTCTAACTGTGCTTGCTTTTGGGATTGGCAACACTTCTTAGGTGGTCACTGATTTGCCCAGCCCTCTACAGATCCTACCCAGCTCTAAGAACCTTTCCTGTGCTACCATCACCTCGCAGCCCACCAGATCCCTGGTGCCCAAATGAACTACAATGTGTGGCCCTCCCTGCCCCCACACAGTTTGGTAATATTGCTCCCACCCTCCCTGCTGTCATGCCTGGCATGCATTCCACCCTCTTGTTGCCATTGCCAGAGTTCCCATTACCCCATCTTATTCCTTTCAGGATGGAGTCCCCCATTATTACAATTAGAGCCTGCCCTTTCAGCCTCTTGCCCACAGACTGCCTTCTATGCTGTCTCTCCTTCCTGTGTGTCTCCCTCCTGTTCTACAGCTTCCTTCCTGCCCTTGGTCTCTCCCTAGTTTGTCCCCCTACCCCTGGCTTACCTTCTCTCTTCCATTGGAGATGCTGCTGCAGTGCTTCAGCCTCTTTCTTCTTGGTCCCCCTTGCTCGTACTTGCTGTGCTATCCTCCCCTCCTGGCTTCCCAGCCTCCCTACCCCATGTATCCCTTCCACCCTCAGCCTCTCCCCTTGTGTTATCCTCCCCACATGACTTCCCAGCTTTCTTACCCAAGTTACCCTTCTTGCCCCGAGTCTCACTTCTTCACCAATGTCTTTCACTACTTTGATCTGTATTTGCTTCTCCCTACTTTTAGCATGGCGCTGGCACCTTGCTCATCCAGACCCTGCAGGATAGAGAACCTGTCTGAGGACTTTATCCCTATGCCCGTGCTGTCCTCAGCACCTCTGGCTTGTTCACCCCTTTTTCTTCCTATGACTATTTCCTTCCTACACTATCGTCCAGTTTTCCCCCTTCTGTCCCGCTTGGAATCCGTGTCACAGGTGCTTCCTGTCCCTGGGATGACTTCCTAGATTCCTGCCTTGTATCCCCTTTCAGCCTTGACCCCCCCGTCTCAATCTACTACCTCTTCTTCCTTGCTCCCCAGCGTCCTCCCCACTCATTCACAATGACCATCTTAGCCACTCACTTTTCTCCTTAAATTGCCCGAGTTGCCTACAGACCTGACAGCTGCCTACATTCCACAATGTCCCAAGGAAGATGGCTGCGCCACAACCATTACAACTGACTATCATCCCATTTCCCCCTGCCACCTCCCCATCTATCATCTCCGGACCACCTACCTCCTACTATTCTGTACCCCAGCCCCCCCAGCCTTTCTATTGCCACATGTTGACCAAAGATATCCCCCTTTCTATACTTTTTTGTTACCTCCTCCTCTCATGGTCTTTGAATACTGTGCGGCCTTCCTTATTTCCTCCTCTACAATCCGTCCTTCCCTCCTGATTTCTGCCTTACTTCCTATCCCCATTCTGGCCACATTCTAAAAGGTTAGGTTAAAGGCTGGAAAACCTCTTCTTTTTCTTTTATTTATTATGCTTTTTCTTGGCAGGGCCTCATTCAGGCTCTGCCCTGGTCATGGCCCTCGGACTTCCACCTGCCGTCACTGTCCCGGTCACCCCCGGCTTTCCCCCTAGAGGGTGGGGCCGCGGCACTGGTCCCCTCTTTAACTAACCTGCAGAACCAGTAACTCGGGAGAGCCGGCAACGAAGGCTAATTGAAGCCTGGGAAGGGCTTCATAGAGACGGAAGCCCCACCTGTTTCTCTACCCTGTAAGTAGGGGTTGGGACATGCAAGGACGACCAGCGTCCGCCCCACTCCTGAATTCTAAATGGCGTAGGTGCATAGTGGTGAACCCAGCCTCGGTAGGGAACATTGGTCCCCCCTCCCCTGGAGGAGAAGGACAGCAGTCTGGGATGTCGATCCTTCTCCCCGGCCACCTCGATGACCCGGATCCGTTCCTGAACCCGAGTCGCCGGCGTCACAAGCGGAAAGCTCACCACTGCGATGACGGGCCAGCCAGCTGGAAACCCTCTTTGCACAACAGAACAATTAACTATAAAAACCTTACTTAAAAAAAAAAAAATAAAGAAAAAACATTTAGTTTAAGAACTCTAGGGGATGGGTTATGTTTGTTAACTCTAACCCTGGGGACATAAAGATCCCAGCTGCATCTTGTGATTCATGACCCCCTTATAGTTAGATTAACAAATGGCAATCAAGCCTGATTGTGGTTTAATGCTTTAAAGAACAACACAAACAAACAAATCTTACTTATCTCCTTTTATCCATCTTTCACCACTGGGAATTCTCATTCTTTGTGCTCTCTGCATTTCTAGCCTCCAATGTGGAGGAGTTTCACTGCGTCTAAATCGATCCCTTGACCTCGATCTGGATCTTGAAGGTGTTCTATATCGCTACAAACAAAAGCCATACAAACATATCATGAATTACAAACAATGCTGATATTCTGCAAAGCAATCAGTACTTAAAGTTGATACAACTTAGTTGTTTCTGGAGACCGCTGTTAACTTCGCCTAACTGGGCCACTGAAGGTCAATCTGTATTCCAATTTGGAATACTTCTATAACAAAGAAAGCACAGAGACAAACTACAGAAGCAATGTAATCCAGGTTGGCTTTCTCTTTAGTCGAATTCCTGACTGAAAGTAGTACCATATTTCAAGAGATGTGGCAAAAAGAACAAAATTATTCACCTTAGTAATGTTGCTTCTTCTAATGGAGTCTTGCTGTATTCTGACTATTGCAGTTAGGTCCTACCTTTCAACTGCCCCGGAGAAAAAAGAGTTAACTTTCCATGGCCAGCATGGAACGTTCAGCGTGAGCTCGGTTGAAGCCCCTGTCTGCTGCTGTTTAAACTCCAACCGTCAGATCTTTTCGAGCAATACTTACTAGAAGTTCTGTGTGGAAACTGTAAAACTCGCACTAGCCAACTGGCAATTAAATTTATTAAAAGGGTTTTTGGTTTAAAAGCAAAACTCAAGTCAGGACCCCCAAAAAAAAAAAAACATAACACACCCAAGTAAGGAGGGTGAAAAAGGGCACCCTAGGGTTGCCAACACTGCTCCTGCCACCCACATCCCAAAACCAGGTTCTGAGGAGGAGGCAGGGAATCAGAATACAGCAAGACTCCATTAGAAGAAACAACATTACTAAGGTGAGTAATTTTTCTTCAAACAACATGAAGTCTTGCTGTATTCTGACTATTGCAGACTACCAAGCAGTACCTCCATGGAGGAGGGACAGAACCTACTTTGAGAATAGACTCTGAAGTACTGCTGTGCCAAATCGAGCATCACTCTTAGCCTGAATATCCAGAGAGTAATGCTTGGTGAATGTATGGACTGTTTTCCAGGTGGCTGCTTGACAAATTTCTAAGATAGGAATACCAGGGAAGCAGCTGTACCTCTAGTAGAGTGAGCCCTCAGGCCTGGGGGTGGGGTTCTACCCAGTTTTTCATAGCAGAATTGTATACAAGAGACAATCCACCTCGCAACAGATCTCTTAGTGGCAGGTTTGCCCTTACCGACCTCTCCACATGTGAGGAACAACTGGAGGACTCAAACCTGTGACCCCTGGTGCGCTCTATGTAGTAGCTGAGGGCCCTTTTAACATCCAACCTGTGCAGCCTACTCTCTCCAGAGGAGAAATGGTCATTGAAGAAAACAGGGAGAGACATAGACCGATTAAGGTGGAAATCTGAAACCACCATAGGCAAAAACTTCCTGTTAGTTCTTAGGACCACTTTATCTCTATGGAAAGAGATGAAATCAGGCTCCACTGATAGGGCTTGCAATTCACTGATATGCCTGGCAGAGGTAATGGCTACCAAAAATACAGGTTACTCACCTGTAACAGGAGTTCTAGTAATGGTATATGTTGTTCATCCACACTGTCTGGCAGGTATCCTTGCCGCTTTAAATCTTGCCGGAAGGTCTTCAAGCTGGCTCCTCCCACCCACCCGGGTGGTAAAACTCTCGGCTCCGCCCCATGACGCCAGATCTGGCCCGCTGGAAGCTCAGGTTGTTTGTCGAAGCTGGGGAGGTCGGGTGGGTCGTGTGGATGAACAACATATACCATTCCTAGAACTCCTGTTACAGGTGAGTAACCTGTATTTCTAGGGACATGGATATGTTGTTCATCCACACTGTCTGGCAGACTCCTAGCAGTTCTCCGGGAGGAGGGAGGAAAGGCGCACACCCCCTACTTAGGGAATAGAGACTGGAGAACCGAGGCCCCAAAACCAGCATCCCGGCGTGACTCAAGGTCGATGTGGTAATGGGTGATGAAGGTGCTGACTTCCAGGTAGCAGCCCCAGATTTCCTGGACAGGGGCGTCCCTGGAAGCAGCCACCGATGCAGCAGTATGGCGGGTAGAATGAGCTCTTATCCCTCTGGGAGGCTCCATGCCCGCCAACTTATAGCAGAGATCTATGCAGGAGGTGACCCACCTGCCTATCGTTCCGCTTGGCTGCAGGTCTGCCAGGTGCGGCTTCAGCGTGAGTGACAAAACTGGCGAACCTCTCCCGAATTTCAGCTGTGCGCTCCTTATGATAGCGGCGCCCTTCTAAGGTCAGGTATGGAGCCTATATTGACCTCCGAGGTGTGATTGGGTAGAACACGGCAGAGTCAGCACCTGGTTAAGGTGAAACTCTGACACCACCTTGGAAGGAATTTCGGTGGGGTGCAGGACAACTTTGTCCCTCTGGAAGACCAGGTAAGGAGACTCGATGCAGGCCTGGAGCTCTCCCATCCTTCTGGCTGGCGTGATAGCCACCAAGAAAGCGGTCTTCCACGACAGGTGACAGAGTTCACACCTGTGCATTGGTTGAATAGGCTTGCCCATGAGCTTTGCCAGTACCAGCAGTAGATCCCACGGAGGTGGAGGTTCTCGCACCGGAGGGGAAATGTGATCAAGGACTTTGAAAAAGCGCCAGACCACCTTCTCCTGCGCCACCGACTGCTTCCTGGCTCACGCCCGGTAAGCAGAGATGGCTGCCAGGTGCACCTTAAGGGTCGTCGACCTAAGCCCTTGCTGAGAAAGGGACCAAAGGTAGTCCAATATGCTCGCCAAGGAACAGGAGGAAGGGTCCAGGCCCTTGCCCTGGCACCAAATGGAAAATCTCTTCCATTTGAAGGCGTAGCATTTTCTGATCGACTCCTTACGGGACGCCTCAACTACGTTGAGGACCTCGTCGGAAAGACCCAAGGCCTGGAACTCTAGCGCCAGGAACCAGGCGTCAGGTGCAGGGATTGAAGGTCCGGATGGAATACCTTCCCTGATTGACTGAGAGCAGGTCCAGGCAGGCTGGAAGCTGCCTCAGGAGCCTGGAACTGAGGCTGAGGAGATCTGGGTACCAGTACTGGCAGGGCCAGACTGGGGCTATCAGAATCACCTCGCCTTGTCCCTCCTTGCTTGAAAGCACCTTGTGCATCAAGGGAGCAGGGGAAAGGCGTGAGAGGCCGGGGTCACGGCTCGAGAAGGCATCCCCTGCAGCGATCCCTGCTGAGGGGGTTGGGCATGGAACAGCCTCAGCTTTGCTTTCTCCCTGGAAGCAAACAGGTCCACCTGAGGTATGCCCCAATGGGAGAATAGATCTTGTACTACCTCCGGCAGGAGAGACCACTCGTGGGACGCAGCCCCTATCCGGCTTAGGGCATCGGTCAGGGTGTTGGAGGCTCCTGCCACATGAATGGCTAGGAGATCCGCCTCCAGGCTGCACACGAGTGACCAGATGCGGAGAGCTTCCTTGCATAGAAGCATGGAGCGCGTCCGGCCCTGGCGGTTTAGATAGTACATGGTCGTGGTGTTGTCCGTCTGGACCCGGACCACTTGACCCGAAGAAGCGGAGCAAAAGGCGGTGAGAGCTAAGCGGACCGCTCGGGCTCAACAGGTTGATGGCATCGGGACTCCCGTGGGGACCAGAGCGTCGCTCGTGTTCCCAGATGGGCACCCCAACCCATCAGACTTGTCGGTCGATAGGGAGACCGTCGGCTTGGGGCGGATAAACGGGATGCCCTCCTGCAGATGAACTGGAACGGTCCACCACTGGAGAGCGTTCCACATCCCCTGGGTCACCGTCACTAGCTGGTCCAACGGATCGCAGCGTTGGGACCACTGGCTGGCCAGCCCCCACTGAAGGGCGCGTGTTCCAGCGGGCCCAACGGACCATGCTGGTACAGGCCGCCATGACACCCAGGAGGCGCAGGAAGTCCCGGGCAGGGCGTAACTGCCCAACCAGAAATGATTGGGCAAAGAAGGAAAGAACCTCGGCCCTGTCCGCCGGGAGCCGTGCTCTGGCTCGAAGAGAGTCGAGCTCTGCCCCGATGAAAAGAATCACCTGCTTCGGCTCAAGTTCCGACTTGGCCTCGTTGATGAGGAGGCCGACCTCAGAGCAAACCTGGAGGGCCAGATCTCTGGACCGCTCCACCTCCTGTCTGGAGGGGGCTGCTATCAGCCAATCGTCCAGGTAAGGGTAAACCCGGACCCCTCGGCACTGCAAGAATGCTGTCACCACTGCCATGCATTTGGTGAAGACCCTGGGAACTGGAGATAAGCCGAAGGGCATGGCTTGGAACTCGAAAAGGGATCCCTCCGCTCGAAAGCGAAGGAACCTCTGATGTGACGGACGGATAGGGACGTGAAAGAGCATTCTGCAGGTCCAGAGAGCAGAACCACACACGTGTTCCAAGGATGGTATTATCTGAGCCAGAATGACCATCCTGAAGGTTCGAGACCGTAGAAACTTGTTTGGGTCGTGTAGGTCGAGAATGGGGCGCCAGCCCCCCATCCGTTTTGGAACCAGGAAGTACCTGGACACGAACCCTGGTCGGGGGGTCCGCACCTCTCTTATCACCTCCTTCTCGAGGAGGAGAGCGATGTTGGCTCGGTGAGCTGACAGCGAGGCTTCGGACCCCGAGGCCCCCCGAGGTGCGATGGCTCTGAAGGGTGGGGCCTGCTCGAACTCCAGAGGCAGGCCCTTTCCCACCACCTCCAACACCCACCGGTCTGTGGTGATAACGGACCAGGCGGAAAGAAAGTGGCGAAGCCGCCCCCGAGGCACCTGGGGTGAGGCGACGGGGTTGGGGGCGACACCCCTCAACCCGTCACTGGGCAGGCTTGGAGGAAGGACCAGCTGAGGGACCTCCAGGGCCTTTACCTCCCTGCTTCCTGGAGGAGGAAGCCGAGGGCTTGGGTTTGGGATGCCAAGCTCGAGCCTGCTGGCCCTGACGTTGCTGGGCCGGACGTGCCGCGGGCGCAGAGGGACGAAAGGGCTTAGGCTGCGGCCTTTGTCCTTCTGTGCGGATGAGACCGAGTCCAAGGTAACACTGGACTTCTCGATCCTCTGCAGGTGACCTTCCACCCCAGGGCCGAAGAGGTCAGTCCTCAGGAAGGGGACATCCGCCAACTTGTGCTGGGTATCCGAAGTGAAGGTGGATATCCTCAGCCATGCTGACGGCGCACCACTGCGCCGCACTGACCTGGCACATGAGTCTCCAATGTCCAGAGCAGTCTGAAGCTGCTGTTTGGCCACTGCCCTGGTCCCGCGCACCTGCCTGACCGTGGTCTGCAGGTCCGCCCGGAAGATGAGGAACTACCTGCGTCCAGGGAGTCCAACAGGGCATGAGAGAAATGTGCCATGAATGCGGCCGAACTGGCTGCTGAAGGCCGAGGAGGACGCAGCATGAACTTCGCCCGGCATAGTCCAATTTCTTGGACTCCTTGTCGGAGGTTTGTCCACGTCCCTAAGCGTTCCGGCGGCGAGCGCTGTCGTGCTCAGCCCTCGGCTGAGGTGTGTTCAAAAACCGGACAAGGAACCGGTAGGGACCATACTTCCTGGTCATCCTGGCTGAGGCGCAGGACAGGAAGCAGAGGCGCTGCCAGGCTCAAAGGAGGCCACTATGGCCTCGGCCACGGAAAGAGCCTCCGTAGGGGAATCCCCTCGGTCCAGTATCTCCGTGAGGGGATACCTGGCCCGCTTAGACACAGGTTCAAGCTTCATCCCGGTAGACTCCGAGATGAGCCGAAGCAATCCCAGATAGGACGAAGGGCTATCGTCCATCGACTGACCTCCAGAGGACTCCAAGTCTACACCTGGAGAAAAGGGAGGAATCGCCATCGGACTCTGAAGAGTCCGCAAAGAGCTGCCTCGGCCTGGAGCCACCCTCCACCTGCCGAGGTCGATCGGGAGTGAGGGTAACAGACAGCCTATGGGGCAGTCCCTGAGCCGACAGAGTTCTTGGTCGGAGCTCCAAATAACGGCTGTGGAGGCGGAGGTTCCACCGGAATCGGTGGAGCAGCTGGTTTTGGCTGAACAACCGGCCTGGGAACAGACTCCTTGGGTAAGACGAGGGGTTGTTTCGGCCGCTCCGGTGACAGCCACTTAATGGCCGGGGAAGGCGACGGCATCGGCTTGTTCCCGGTCAGAAGGAGCTGTTGCCACATGAGGTCCTCGTATCGTCGACGTAACTTATGTCGAAGCCTCCCTTCATCCGAGGAGGAGGGCACGCGCCGGCGGCGCTAACCGCGGAGCCAAGACCGCCTATGACGCGGATCGGCTGGACCGCAAGAAGTCGAGACTGAGAACATCGGCTTTCTGAGGACGGGGAGGGGCAGGTGGAACCCGGCTCTCCCTCGGCTCGGAGGGTTCACCCAGGGGCTCCAGAACTGGAGGCACTGGCAAGCCACAGGATCCTCAACTCCCACGGGGAACGGTGAGAGAGGATTTCGGCCATCGATCGACAACCCGTCCAACGGGTCGAGAAAGATCTCGACTGCGTCGGCCAGGGACACCGTGAGACCAGTGGCGAAGCTGAGCGATCGACCGAAGTCGATGGCCGACAACTCGGGGAGAGGGACCTTTCTCGCTCCCAAGAGCGTCGACGGAGGGACTTACCCTTGTCTTTCTTCTTGGACCGAGAAGAAGGTCCAGCAGACGCTGGTCCCTCTCCTCTAGTGGAGAGGGACAGACAAACTCCTTAAAGAAGCTGTATAAGAGGAACCCAGGAGAGGCGGGATAAATGCGCGGCCGGGAAGATGTGGCCTGCCGCCTCCTCTTCGGGTGAGCATCTGCTCTAGCTGATCCACCGAGCTGGCCCTAGTCGTGAAACCGCCGACCGGGCCTCTTTGACTTCACTGGAGGAAAGCGTTTCTCAGGGCGCCCAGTTATGCAACAGGCAACACGGTCTTCGAGGGCGTAGGCTGAGAAGGAAGAGCACAGATCGTAAGCCTGCGGGTCATGCTCAAGGCCTAAACAGTAGACACACGTGGAGTGCGGATCCATCCGAGACATCTTCTGTCCGCAGCGGCATCTCCGAAACCGGAGTCGAATGGTCCATCGCAACCGCGAGATAGAAGACCAAGTCTAGAATTGCAAAACTTTTAAATTCGGAAAACCGAAGAATTAGGAACCAGTCTTATACGCAGAGCGTTAAGGAGGGAACCTGAGCTTCCAAGCGGTAAGGAAGATCTGGCGTCATGGGGTGGAGCCGAGAGTTTTACCACCCAGGTGGGTGGGAGAAGCCAGCTTGAAGACCTTCCGGCAAGATTTAAAGCGGCAAGGATACCTGCCAGACAGTGTGGATGAACAACATATCCATGTCCCTAGAAACACAGTTTTCCAAGTCAAGTACTTAAGCTCTGCAGAGGACAAAGGCTCAAAGGGTGGTTGCATAAGCTGAGCAATGCAAACATTAAGGTCCCAAGCAGGAGCAGGGTCCCTAAAGGGGGGACTGGTGTGCAGCAATCCCTTGAAGAACTTACAAAACACAGGATGGGCTGACAGAGGAGAGGGCTTGCCTACTGACAAGAAGGCAGAAACAGCTGTCAGATGCACTTTAAGTGTAGCTGGCCTAAGTCCTAAGCCATTAAGAGGGACCATATAGTCCAGAACTATAGGCAACCCCGCAGATTCTGGAGAAATATGCTTATTAGAGCACCAAATAGTGAACCTTTTCCATTTGGAGTTGTAAGTCTTTCTGGTGGGAGGCTTTCGAGAAGCCTTAAGGATATCCAGAACCCCCTGAGAAAGGTGCAGATCAGCAAACTTTAACTCTTCAAGAGCCATGCCTTGAGATTGAGAGATTTGAGGTTCGGATACCAAATCCTCCCCTGAGAGGATGTTAACAGGTTGTAATTCCTGGGAAGAGACAGGGGAAGGTGGACTGCTAAGGACAGCAACAGTGGGTACCAGGGCTGTCTGGCCCAGTCTGGAGCAAGCAGAATCACTCTGCATGGTTGAGACCTGATCTTGACTAACACTTTGAACAGGAGAGGGAAGGGGGGAAAAGCATACAGAGATTTCCCTTCCCAATTCAGAATCAGAGCATCCAGGGGGACTGAGCCCAAGACTGGGGGTCTGCAACAAAAGAGAGGAAGTTGGTGATTGTCTGGGGCTGCAAAAAGATCTATCTGTGGAGTGTCCCATCTTGAGAAAATCAGCTTCAAAACTAGGGGATCTAGGGTTCATTTGTGATGGCCCTGGGATATCCTGCTCAGAGCATCTGCTAGGACATTGTCCTTCCCTGGGAGGTGAACTGCTATCATAGAGGTTTGCAGGGAATAGGCCAGGGACCACAACTTCATTGCCTCTGTGCACAAGGCCGTAAACCGAGTGCCTCCTTGCTTGTTGATGTACCACATGGTGGTGGTGTTGTCTGTTCTGACCTGGACCACCTTGTTCTGTACAGATTTGGAAAAGGCTTGCAGTGCCAGAAACACTGCTCCGAGTTCCAAGAGACTGATGTGAAGCAGAGATTCTTGAGGTGACCACAGTCCCTGGGTGGTAAGATCCCCCAGGTGGGCTCCCCAGCTCAGCAGGGAAGCATCTGTGGTGAGTATCACTGAATGAGACTGAGTGACAAAAGGAACTCCTTGTTTCAAATTGTCCTGATCCTGCCACCACTGCAAAGCCTGGCTCAGGGTTCGGGTCACTGGACTAATTTGGTAAGGGAATCCTTTCTTTGGGTCCAGAAGGCTCTTAAATGGAACTGAATGTCCCTCATCTGGAATCTTGCTCCCTGGACCACTGCTGTGGAAGCTGCCATGTGGCCCAGAAGCTGAAGGAAATGCCTTGCTGGTCGAGACACCTGTAAGGTGAATGAAGAGGCCAGTTCCATAAGGGTTCTTGCCCTGTCCAGGGAAAGGAAGGCTCCTGCCCTTACTGTATCCAGTTCCACCCCTATGAAGGTGAGGAGCTGTACTGGCTCGAGAACTGACTTTGGAAGGTTGAGGAGGAATCCTAAGGAAGTGAGCACTTGCTGAGCTACTTGGAGATGTGACTTGACTTGGTCTGGAGACTGACCCACTATGAGCCAGTCGTCCAGATATGGAAAGATGGAAATCTTTTTTCTCCTTAGGAAAGCAACCACTACTGCCAGGCACTTTGTGAACACCCTTGGGGCTGATGTTAGGCCAAAGGGCATTGCTCGGAATTGATAGTGGCCAGAGGGCAACTCGAACCTTAGGTACTTTCTGTGGGAGCACCTGATGGGAATGTGAAATTAGGCATCTTTGAGGTCCAGGGAGGCTAGCCAGTTCTCTGGCCTTAGAGAGGGCAGAATTATTCCCAGAGTCACCAGGATGGGCCGCCATTCTCCTGTTTTTTGGGGGGCTAGGAAGTACCTGGAGTATAATCCTTTGCCCTTGTGTAGGGTAGGAACCCTTTCTATGGCTCTGAGAGCCAGACGGTAAGAAATCTCTGCCTCTAGGGCAAGGGTCTCTGATGGATTTGCAGGTGGAAAGGATCTGGTTCTCATCTTGGGAAATTTTCTGAAGCCGAGAGCCAGTCTCCTCTGGCTTACCACTTCCAGGACCCACTTGTCTGATGTCAGAGACCTCTAGTCCTAGACAAAGTAAGCCAGCCTGCCCCCTACAGGTATTGGAGAATCAGCCCGGGCAGACCCATCGGGGTGTCTGCTTGGCAGGGGCTTTAGGCTGAGGGGTGGAAGCAGGCCTGCTCATTCCCAGTCTGCCTCTCCCTCTGAAGAACCCCCTCTGAGCATAAGCAGAAGAGGAGGCCTGGGCTTGGTAAAAAGGCCTTTGAAAGGGCCTGCCCCTGGAGTGCTGTCTTTGAGGAGTGGCTTGCCTTTCTTTGGCCTGAGCACTCCTGTAGGTGGTCCTACCACCGTCCATCTCTTTCATGTAGTTCTGTCTGCTCCCCAAACAGAGAATTACCAATGACAGGGAAATCCATGGCCTTAGCCTGGGTATCCTGTGATAGGCTAGTACATCTGAGCCAAGCCATCCTCCGAAGGGCCACAGATGTAGCCATGACTCTAGATGAAACATCACTGGAGTCCACAGCAGCATGAAATTGCACCTTGGATGCCTTAATCCCATCCGCAGCCACCTGCTCCAGCTCCTTGGCAAGCTGGTCAGGGGCCTGTTTAGCCAGAGCCAGCACAGTATCCCACCTGGACTTCTGGTATCTAGCTGTGTAGGCCATATAGTTAGCCTGCCTTAGTCCCAAAGATGCTGCCCTGTACTGCGTCTTTGCCATGGCATCAATCCTCCTGGAGTCCTTATCTGGGGGGTGTGATGCCAAGGGAATATTTGCCTTATCACAGGCAGCAGCCTGCAGTACCCCAACATGGCCACATTGCTGAGAAAGGAACTCCGTGTCCGAGCCTGAAAGGGTATACCTCTTGTCCATTCGTCTGTCCACAGGAGGTATGGAATTACGAGTCTTTAGAATTTTAAATGTCTGTTTCCCAAAAGATTTATGGAGGGGAACAGACAGCCTTCTGGACTCTGGGATGTCCATCACTTCAACAAAATCAGGCTCCTCCTGATCCTCTACTGCTTCTTCCATTGGAAGCTGGAGGGGTTTCAGCCACTTTCTTGTAAAACATAAAGTGGGAAGGGGACTCAGAAAGCCTAGGAGAAGAAACACCTGAAGGTCTGTCTGGGGAGATGTCCGGGTCAATAGGCACATCCAGACTTTCATAATCACCATCATCATCCTCCTCATATTCTCCCCCCTCCTCCTCCGGTTCATAAAATTCTTCTAAAGTATAATCCGGAACTGGGGCAACCGACCGAACTGAGCCCCTGCCAGATGGTGCCGGTTCGGCTGGAACCGAAGTTAGCGATTGCACTATCCTTATCGCTTTGGCCATTTCATCAGTGGTCGGAGAAAGAACTTGTGGATCCGAACAGGATTATTTTTCTCTTCTCTTTCTTTTAACCGGAACAGACTCCTCACAATCGGCTCTCCTTTTGCCCGAAGAAGTTTCGCCCTGGTCAGAGGGCACTGCTTCTGGTTCTGTTGGAACCGAACTGGGCTGGCCATCCGGGTCAGCGGACTTCTCGGCCTCCCTTTCCTGCAGTCTACCTACTCTCTTATCCAGGGTAGCTTTGGGAAAACTCTTATAAATTTGGCAGTCTGAATCGAGGTGGTCAAACCCCAGACAATAAACACAGGTGGTGTGGGGATCAGCCTTAGCAAAGGCTTCCCCACACACACTGCAGTGTTGAAACCCAGTGGGCCTGGTTTTTTTTCTTGGGTTTCTCAGACATGGCCAATCCTATCCAAAACTTACCCTTTTTTCGGCAATCTGCCAGGCAAGACTCCCCTATCGGTTCCTGACCGTGTTACGGGTCTTGGAAAATAACGTAATTAAATAGTTTTTTTAGAACCGATACGGACTGGTTACCACACTCTAAACAAATTCAAAACTTTTTAAGACTTAACTGATCGGTTCAAACCGAACCGATCCGAAATTTACAAGTTCCACACAGAAACTAAATGTAAAACCTATCTAGTACTCACGGTACCACAGACAGAGATTTAAACCGACAGATACGGTAGAAACTGAGCGAAAAACGACACTTGAATCGACTTTTTTAACTGAGCAAAGGAGAAATCTCTGGAGCGACTGTTCAGTGAGGCGGAGTAAAGAATCTGACGGTTAGAGTTTAAACAGCAGCAGACAGGGGCTTCAACCGAGCTCGTGCTGAACGTTCCATGCTGGCCATGGAAAGTTAACTCTCTGTTCTCCGGGGCAGTTGAAAGGCAGGACCCAACTGCAATAGTCAGAATACAGCAAGACTTCATGTTGTTTGAAGAACCTCATTAACTGTATAAAAGGCAAAGGGCTTCTGCAAATTCAGAAGCGGAGTCTACTGACCTTCCATTTGGGAACCTTATTAATATTTACTAAGTTTAATAAACTACTAAACCTTATCTAAAATGACCATGAATATTTGGGTGTCTAACACAAATAGAGGTTACTGACCTGCAACCATAATTCTACTACTAGTATTCAGTTCACATCCATACTTGGGCAGTATGCTGAGCGTAGTCAGTCACTGGAATGGTTTCCAAACTCGACTCCTCCCACCACCTGTGGTGTTGTCCTCAGGCCTTGTCCCACTTGACGGCAGAGCTACACGTTAATAGCAGGAATCTGAGCAAATCTTGCCAGGAGAAGTCAGGTGAGTTGTGTGGATGTGAACTGAATACTACTAGCAGCACTATGGTCACAGGTGAGTAGCCTCTATTTCCAACTTTCTAGATTCAGTATACCACCCATATTTAGGCAGACTATCAGTTTTCCAGGAGGAGTAAGGCAGGCACCTCAAATGAAATGAAAATAGACTAGAAGACCGAAGTCCCAAAAACAGCACTACGATAACTGAACACATCAATGCTATAGAAGAATATGAATGTATGTGCACTGGACCAAGTAGCAGCAACACAGGAAGCAGCATGTCTGGTAGGGTAAGCCTTCAACCCTTTGACTGGCTTCCTGCCAGCAAACCTGTAGCCCAGATCAATGCAGGAGGTTATCCATCAGCCAACCCTTTGTTTTGCTGCCGGTCTGCCTGGAACGGCTTCAGCGTAGGTAAACAGCTGGTGAGCTTAACTGTAAACCGTGTCATGTGGTCCCTATAATACAGGACTGCACAGTATATGTCCACTGAATGGAGTGCACACTCAGTGCCAGAAACATGCGACTACGGGAATAAGATGGGAGGACTGATCACCTGAATAAGGTAAAACTCCTCAGATACCTTAGGAAGAACTTCGTGTCAGGGTAAAGAATTATTTTTTTCCTTGTGGAGAACCAAATAAGGAGACTACAGTAAAAGTGCCTGAAGTTCACTGACCCATCTGGCGGAGGTGATGGCGACCAAAAATGCAGTTTGTGATGACAGGTGTGACATCTCACTTGTCCATAGACTAGAATGGTTTGCCCATCAGCTTTGCAAGGACCAGCAGGCACAGGTGATCCAGGCATTTCAAAAAGCACTTTACCACTTTCTCCAGAGCCACCGTTGGCATACTGGCCCACACCAGGTATGCTGAGATGGCGGCCAGGTACACCTTAAGGGACACGGCTCAAACCCTGACAGAGGGACCAGAGGTAGTCAAGGAAGCAGGCCACAAGACAGGTGAGGGGATCTGCCCACCAGTGTGAAAACCTGATCCACTTGAATGAGCAATATTAGAAACATAGACTTTGTCGGCAGATAAGGACCGCTTGGCCCACCTAGTCTACCCATTTCCCTACCTACAGGGTAAGCCGTAGATCCTAGTTAACCAACAGCCTATTTCTTCCTACCCCCACAAGAACTGCCTTATGTCGGTCCCATGTATTCTTGAATTCTCCCACAGTTTAAGACCCCACAATCTCCTCAGGAAGGCCGTTCCATGCATCCACTACCCTCTCCGTGAAAAAATACTTCCTCACATTGCCCCCCGCCCCATCTTTAAATTGTGTCCCCTTGTTCTTGCATGTCTCTTTTTCTGAAAGATGCTACCCTCCTGGACTTTGAGTCCACTGAGGTACTTATACGTTTCTATCATGTCCCCCCTCTCCCTCCTTTCCTCAAGGGTACACATATTAAGCTCTTTTAGTCTCTTCTCATATGGCTTCTCTTGCAAACCCTGCACCATTCTAGTTGTCCTCCTCTGGACTGCCTCTATCCTGTCTATGTCCTTGCGGAGATTGGGTCTCCAGAACTGGACACAGTACTCCAGATGGGGTCTCACCAACTGTCTGTACAGAGGGATAACAACTTCCTGTTTCCTGCTGGTGATGCCTCTCCCTATTCATCCCAGTATACCCCAGCTCTCCCTACTGCCTTCTCACACTGCCTGCTAACCGTAAGGTCATCTGATATGATTACCCCCAGGTCCCTTTCCTTTTTTGTTGTTACTACCTCCCCCCCATTGTGTACTCTTCCCCTGGGTTTTTGTTTCCCAGGTGCATTATTTTGCACTTCTTTGCACTGAATCCAAGCTGCCATACTGCCGACCATTCCTCCAACCTTGCCAAGTCCCTTCTCATCCTTTCCACGCCTCCTTGTGTATCAACCCTGTTGCAGATCTTTGTGTCATCTGCAAGGAGGCATACTTTTTCTTCCAGTCCCTCTGCAATGTCACTTATAAAGACATTAAAAAGGACTGGACATAGTACTGAGCCCTGCAGTACCCCACTAGTAACCCCTCTTTCTTCAGAGTGGACTCCATTTACAATTACCTTCTGTGTCCTGTTGTCCAGCCAATGTTTTACGCAGGCTACCACCCTGGGACCCACTCCCAGGCTGGTTAATCTGACTATTAATCTTCTGTGTGGGACTGTGTCAAATGCCTTGCTAAAGTATAGGTAGGCCATGTCCACAGCCCCTCCCTGGTCTACTACTTTGGTCACCCAGTCAAAGAAATCAATTAAGATTCGTCTGACATGACCTTCCCGCTGTGAACCCAGGTTGCCTTGGATCCTGTGCCCCACTGGCCTCTAGGTACTCAACAATTCTTTCCTTCAGAAGTGATTCCATTACTTTTCCTACCACAGAGGTCAAACTGACAGGTCTGTAGTTTCCTGCCTCTGTCTTGGTCCCACTTTTGTGAAGGGGAATCACATCCGCCTTCCTCCAGTCCTCGGGTACCACACCATCCTCCCATGATTTTTTAAAAAGAGTAGTCAGTGGTTTTACTAGTTCTCCCCTTAATTTTTTTAGAATTCTGGGGTGAATTCCATCAGGCCCCATTGCTTTGTCCATCGTCAGTTTTAGGAGTTCTTTCAGAACCCTTTCTTCTGTGAAAGGACTGGGATCGACCCCCCTATCCAGAGTGCTTCTGTTAATTGGATTAGGCACCTCCCCCTCCTCTTTTGTGAATACTGAGCAGAAATATTCGTCCCTGCTTTTTCACTATGCCCCTCTGCTCACCCACTGTTCATTCTATTCAGCCTCACTATCCCTCCCTTTGTCTTTCTACGCTCCCTGATGTACCTATAAAAGGTTTTATCCCCCTTCTTAACTGAGTTGGCTATCCTTTCCTCAGTTTGGGCCTTTGCTAGTCTGACTTCCCTCCCTGCTTCCTTCTGCCTTAACTGGTACAGCTCTCCTGCTCCTTCTGTGTTTTCTTATACTTCTGAATGCTATCTTTTTCTCCCTGGCTTTCCCCACCACCTCTTTTGAGAACCATAGCGGCTTTTTCTTTCGTTTTGATTTGTTTATTTGCTTCACACAAAGACTTGTTGCCTCTGTGATGGCAGTTTTGATGATTAGGAGTCTTTCCCTTCAGGGATGCCTACAGAACATGGAGTACATGTTCTGAAAGGCCCAGAGCCTGGACCCGTTGCTGCTCAGAAACCAGGCAGACAGGTGCAGGGACTCTGGGTCTGGAGGCAGTACAGCGCAGTGGTCTAAGGCTTAGAGCTACAAATCTGGTGACATCCAGCAGACCAGACCTGGGTTTGAATCCCACAGCTTCCACTTGCATACTGTGTGACCCTGAGCAAGTCATTTAACCTCCTTGTGCTCCCAGGTCGCACCTGGAAACAAGCTCTGACTTAGTGTGCCTTTCCTGGTTAAACAATTTCCCCTTTCCCAGACCCCCAATATCTCATCAGAAGTTTCGGATACAGTGGAAGCTGCCACAGGGACCTGCTGCTGTGGCTGAGAAGATCCAAAACTTGCTAGGCCAGTCTGCGGCTATCAGGATCAGGTTTGTCTTGTCCCTCTGTACCTCCAGAAGTACCTTGTGAAAGGCATACAGATGGCCCAGGACCGAAAAAAGGATCATCAGCATTCCTGATGGGAAGGGGAAGAGACAACAGCCTCAGCTTTTTGTTGTTCCAGGTGGCAAACTGGTCCACCAGTGGTGTGCTCCAATGGGCAAACAACCGTCTCACCACAACCTAGTACAAAGATCACTCGGGTGATGTCTCTCCAACCTGACAGAGCAACTACCAGCTGGCTGTCTTCCACTGCCATGAGCACTGTAAGCAGATCTGCCTGCAGGCTTCATACTAGGAACCAGGTGTGGGACACCTCCTAACACAGGGTAAAGGAGTGTATCCTTCTTGTTGGTTCAGCTAGAATACAGTGGCTATGTTATCTGTGCTGAATTGCAAGAACCGACCCTTGATTACTGGAGCAAATTCTGCCAGTGCAGACACACCGCCTGGAGCTCCGGCAGGTTGATGTGCAGTCAAGCTTCCTTGGGTGACTGGAATTCGAGAACCATGTGGTTCTGCAGATGAGTATTCCACACTACCAACGACGTATTTGTTATCAATGTGAGGGATGGCTCCACTCAAAGGAGATGCACTCTCTGAGGGTTTGGGGAGACCAATTAGATGTTATCCCACTTCGGCAGGTCACCAAAACTAGCTGGTTCATGTGGTCATAGTACTGGGACCAATGGCACCCCAGTTCCCACTGAAGGGGGCACATATACCAGGGGGCCCAGTGGACCATGGCCATCCTAGAGATCAGGAACCCCAGAAGTCGGAGGAAATAACAGGCCAGGCGCAACTGTCCATCACAAAATGATGGACAAAGGAAGAAACTCCTCTGCTAGGTCTGGGGGTAAGTGAGCCCTGGCTTGGGTGGGATCAAAATCCACTTCATTATGAACAGGATCACCTGGTTTGGTGTCCATTCCAATCTGGCCAGACTGACCATCAAGCCAAGATCCCAGAACATGTAGACAGCGAGACCCCTAATCGTTCCACTTCTCTGGTACTGCCCGCAATGAGCCTGTCATCCAGATATATGCAATGACTCTTGATGCCTCAACAGACAAGCACTTGGTGAACATGCTGGGTGCTAATGACAGGCCAAAGGCACTGCCCTGAAATGGTACAGAATGCCATCAACCTGGAAGTGGAGAAACCACAAATGACATGGATCTGAAAGTTAAAATTCAGTCGTGGAGATCAATGCAGCAGAATCAAACCCTGGGCTACAGAGATGGTATGATCTGGTTGTGGGTGACTGACAGGGTTGAAAAGGCCCTGTCCCATTTGTTATGCAGAAAGAGTTAAACACAAGGATCTGTTCTAGCCTCTCCTTTTCAGTCTCTTGTCTGCCTTCGCAACCAAACATTCTCGTGAGACCTAGGAACTGATCTCTCTGACGGTGTCACGATTCTCCGCCTCTCGCTATCTCTCTTCCCTTCCTGTTCTGTTTTTTCTTCCCCTTTGCATATATGCAGTTATAAAATATATATGAATGTTTGTGTGAAACTAAGTGATACTGAGATCCCTAGGTTTGAAATGTATATAGCTATACTGTTGAAATGATTGCAAAAAGCTATTTGGAATTTAGGGGGTTAACCAGAGAAGCAGTTTGAGCTCCTCTTAGGCTTGTTTGCAAAGTCTTTTCAGAGCTGTCAACAACAGGCCAGTTCTGGGTCACCATGTTCTTTCTACTTGTTGCACCTGCAGAGAAACGGACAAGAACATTTTGTGATAAACAGGATGTCTCCTTGAAGTCAGGATGAAGACGTTAACTTGTCATAAAAAGAGCAGCAATATTTTTGCTAGAGACTGAAATTGAAAAGAAAACCTCAGATGAAAATTTGTTTCTCTGTTTGTACTGCCTTTGTAAATGGTTATAATGAGCATTTTTTTATGCAATTGTTATTGATAATAAAACACTACTTGCGAATTTTATAACTGCTCCTGGTATTCCTATGCTTCCTGACCTATGCCTCGACGACAGTGACCATAGAGAAATCACCTGTGCTCAAACATGTTCACAATGCACAGATTGAGAAAGGGATCCCAGCCTCCTGTCCACTTCAGTACTAAAAATTAATGACTCATGAACCCACGAGAGGCCACGATGTCAGAGACAGTCTTGATACCACTATCCTCCAAGAGCTGAACAACCTCACTCTGCACTGCAGACAGTGTTCTGCCAGGACACAGACTCCCAATGGCACTCTGGGTCAACACAAAGGAAGAGTCTCGCACTACAGAGGCAGTCCTGACATCACGACATCCAGAACTAATTTCTCCAATGTGACAATAGACCACAGCGGCAGGAAGTGTGCGAGTTGACCCCTGAAAGCTTAAGCAGGGCTCGTGCACATGGGGCAATGGGTCCCGCAACCTATCCCTTTTTATCCTTGGAGAGGGGCTCTGGAGGATTGGCCCATGGATGCACCACCACCACCACACATTTTTCTGACTGACCCCCAGATCTGAAGGAGTTGGCCAGTCACTGTTACTGCCTCTGCCGGTATCAATACAAATGATAGGTACTCTAATAGAAGCCCTGCTGCTGCTTAGGCTTAAATGGCTGCCTGGACTGCTGTGCAGACCTTACACAGTTGAAGGCGACACTGGACTTCGGCCGATGAACGGAAAATCATTTACCTGCATGAGAAGAAATCAGTCACAATAAACGGAAGACTCACCACCCTCTGCTGAATTTCTTGCATGAAAGGTACACGTGGCAGCTAGGTATGGCTGTGCATGGAGAATGCCGCTGCCACCACTCAAACTGAAGTGTCTGCCGAATCCAGGGTGACCTGCAACTGGTACATGCCACTACCAAACCCATATCCTAGTATCCCCTGGAAGAAACAAGATTACTATGGCAAGTAATTTTTTTCTCCTTACCCCGGGAATACTCCAATATTACTAACTCTATGTAGACTACAAAGCAGTTCCTTTGGAGGTAGGCACAGAACCTACTTTGGAAATAGACTCTGCAGGACTGCTGTGCCAAACTTGGCATCACCTCTAGCCTGGGTGTCCAGGCTACATTGTTTTGTGAAGTTGTGTACTGTTCTCCAGGTAGTTGCTTTACAGATGTCCACCAATGGGACATCCCTGGCAGCTGCTATAGTAGCAGCTGTACTCCTTGTGAAGTGGGCCCTCAGCCCTGCTGGGGGCTCCTTCCCAGCCTTTGAGCAACAGAACTGGATACACTGTACTATCCAGCGAGAAATGGACCTCTAGACACTGGGTGCCCTCTTTCCACATCCACTGACAAGGACTTTTTTTAGTTGGGCGGTGACCTTCCTTTCTCAAATTCGGCACTTAATATAAAAACATCTTGCAAAAAATCGGTCCCATTATAGTCTATGGGGTGCACCCCCACGCCATTCTGGTACTGACATCACAAAACGTGAAAGTGTGGGGGCAGGCTCCAAGTAAGGAAACAGGAGCATTTTGGATACTAGCTGGTTTACGAGTATATTTCTGCAAAATTCAGCAGGAGAAAAACTTTACTTTTTGGATTAATCTCTAAACTGGAGGGTAAGGTACCCTATATTTGGGGGGAGAGACTTTTGATTTCATAAAACCTGCTCTAAGTGATGAACTAGACAAGAACACTATTGGAATACAAACTCTTAAGTTCTGGTCCAGGCAGGTGGGGGTGTTGGATGCTTGGCGTCGATGGTAGGGGGGAAAAGGAACCAAGGCACTTGGGGCAGGATGCTGTCGTCGAGGCACAGGTCAGGAAGCATATGAAAACCAGGAGCAGGTGTAAAATTCACAAATAGCATTTTAATTTTTTCCAATAACAGCATAATAAAATATAAAATTGTTCATTATAACCATTTACAAAGACCTCAAAAACAAACAAACTAACAAAAAAAAAAACCACACAAAAAGGGGAGACTTGCCACTACATTTCTGGTCCCCCCAAGACATGCTCCCTTAACAGCTCTGGCTTTGCTCAATCAGAATTCGAGTCCTTCCCCACTCATCTTCCTCTTGGCCTGGTGCACTTGGCCATGCCTGTAGGGACCCCTCCTGACCAAAGGGATCCCCGAACCCTGCTGATCACCCACCTCCCTGTGGCACTTCTGCCAGGCATCCACTGCTGCTTGGAGCCCGCTGCCACCAACAGAAAAGGTATGTGCTGCAACCATGGACTCTTTAATGATGCAGTGCCTGAGAAAAAGAGTTTGAACTTGGCGTCTTTCACAGTAACTGCCATTTGCAAACAGTACTAGGAACTTTACAGTTCACTGCTGCTGGATGTTGTTTCTGTAAATTACTGCAAAGCATAAAACTGGTACAAGTTCCGCTGAAATGCTAAACTAGTCTTTCTGAACAATTTCAAGCTGTGCCTCTATTTATAAATGTTTTGTAATATATGGGTAAGCCTCAATAATACTAGACTAAGTTACACAAAAATTTCCCAGTAATACATCACTACTCTCAATAATATTAACCTGAAAAGTGATATTATCGTTTGTACTGATAATACTACAGTTCAAAGGTCATCTCCAACTGTAGTTTAATCAATGGATCCATATATTTAAAAAAATAACAGAAAGATAAGTGTTTTACAAGGCAGTAACACCATCTAGAGGTTTTGGGGACTTTAGGACCTCTCGAGCTTTGCTCTCGAGGTTCCATGTCCCCAAAACCTCTTGGTGGTATTACTGCCTTGTAATACGCACTCATTTATCATTCTATTTCTAGTTTATAGTATAGCACTGCAAAATTTGTTGCGAGTTTATCAGTATCATAAAAGCTTGCTGTAACCTTTCCAGTTTAATGTTTTCTTAGTTTAATTGACACTGTTCAATTTTTATCTCTGCCTGTACTTCTGTCTTCTGTTTAAGTTGCATTTGCCTAGTTTAATTTAATCTTAGTGTAATCCTATCCCTACCTGTACTTTCTTCTGCTCAAGGACAGCACTATTTAATTTGCAGTTAAAACTGCTTTGTAATCTGAGCATCTCCCCAGACAGCAGAATTTGTGGTCGAAACTGGATAGCACTATTAACTGTAGCTGAGGCTAACATTTCTCTCTCCTCCCGCTCCCTTTCTTCATACCCGTGTCACAACCCATCAGTCTGGTATCTTCTTTTGCACTGCCCCCACCCCCGCCAGCTCCTACTTAACCCCCGTTTCCTTCCTTTTTCTCTGCAGATCTCCCTGAGCCCTGCTGATTACCCACCTCTCTGGGGATCTTCCGCCAGGTGGCCACTGCCTCTTGGAGCCCACCCACCAGCAACACAAAAGGTACGTGCTGAAACCCCACCACCGCTAGCGCAGTGGCTCCCAAACCGCTCCACCCCCCATCCCTTGGCTAGCCATTCTTTTATAAGGTCTCTTGGTAATGTTGGTAATGTGAGTGTGTAAATTTCGATGATCTCATTTCCCCATTTGCTTCTTATCCAATCTGGCCACTAGGTGTCGCTATAATCCTAATCTCTGGTTTACTCCTTTGTGTTTCCACCCATTTTACCTCTGTGCCGTCTGTGTGTCCCTTCTTCAGTGTCCCAATTTTTTTCCCCCTCCTTCCTCTATCCCCCTATCTTCAGTGTCCACCAAATTTCTATTTTCTGCAGTTTTTTCTATCTCCTTCTTCCTCTACCCCCCTATCTGGGCCAAGTCCCATAATGCACATCCTTGATGGTCTTGCCCGCTCCCTCCTTACCATGCACCTTGCATCTGTCTACCTCCCTATGAAAACTGGTTCCCTGGAGTTGCAGTCATGCTGTGACTACCTACTCTAATTATATTGCTACCCAGCAGTTTCATCTTTCTCCTCTGTGGTGCTTCCCCTGCAAGCCTCTGAGACTGGTCCATCGATTCCTTATACGTAGCCACCCCACCTCCAAAAAAGCACACAGAAAGAAAGCCTGGGTGTGGCACCTACTCTTTCTCCTCATACTCATTACTCCTCGCAGAATACATTGGGTAAAACCCAGGACTAATTACTACCTCGTCTTAAGTCCCCCCCTCCCGGTCCTCCTCAAAAGGTGTCAAATTTTCACATCTAAACGTTTGATGCCTCCTGCATAATCTTGCTGAACTTACCACCTGGGTTAACCTTTACAACCCTGATGTCTTGTGCCTTACTGAGACATGGCTCAAACCCACCATTCCTGACTTGGCCTGTGCACTCCCCAGTCATAGCCTGCTTCACTGTGACCGTGCCAGTCTGAAATGTAGTGGGGGTCTACGGATATAACAATTATCTTAAGCTGTCATCTGTTCAACACGACTCCCATCTCCCCCCAACCTCTGAGCTCTTCCACAGACGACTACTTCTTGATAATGTCAAAAAGATCAACATACTCTATGTCTATAACCCTCCTAAGCAGAGAATAAACGGTCTATCCTACCTGCTTAATGGAATAGATCTGAAAGTCTCCACTAATGAAGTTCTAATATTTAGAGATCTCAACCTAAATTGGGCTAGGGTTAATGTCAAACAGTTTGAAGCTACTCATGGCCCTACCCAACTTATTACTGAACCAACGTCACCCTCCCACTGGCGGCATAAGCTCGCTCCTCGACTGGGTCATGACCAATCGGGTTGATAGAATCTTGGCCTTCAGGATATTACCAGACGCTATATCTGACCACTCACCCACTTTCTGTGTTTGGAAAACCTTCTACCTTCAAAGTGCCTCACAAAGTTATTCAAGTGAGAGAACTTTCCAACTTTAATCCCATACGTTTTTTTCAAGATCTGGAAATCATTGATTGGTCCCCAGTACTCTCTGCCTCTGAGCCTTCACCTGCTCTTGACAATTTCCTGAGCATTCTTCTCCCTTTACAGGACTTCCATGCCCATTTCATCAGGAAGAGTGTTAGGGGGACGGTCACAAAATGGTTTCATGGTGATCTGCTGTCCTGAAGACCAGAGACAAACTCTGGTGTAAATTTAAGGACCTCAAATGAACCATCTGACTATCATGAGTACCGTTTGCTCAAAAATGTCTGCAGAAAAGCTATAAGTGTTGCCAAGAGCAAATATTGTACAACCGCCCTAATGTCTTCACCAGTGATCTGCGGAACTTTTGGTGCACCATTAAAACCGCTATTATTGACTTCAGTGGGTGCGATACCACTGACATGATTATTGGAGGTAAAAACTGTATTAATGCAATTACTATTGCAAATGCCTTTAATAATCAGTTTTTGGATCTGTCTGCCTACACTTCCCAGTTTGCTTCTGTTGACACCCAATACTGTTCCCTCATGGCTCCCTCCCAGCTGGAGACACCTCCCTCCCACTCCCCCTTCTATCTAAAATTTGTCTCTGTGAAGGAGTTATGCAAACTCCTCACTGGTTTCTCTCCTTTCTCTAGTCCTGGTCATGCCAAATCTCATCTGCTACATTGAAGGACCCGGAAGGTTAATTTGCTGCTCTGTCCTCTATTGTTGTGAAAATGTAAATCTTATGAAAAAAGTGTCGTCTGTCAGCTGTTCCGCAGCCCTCTGGCTGTAAACTGTTACACTATGTAAATATCTATACTGTATGCTTTAAGCATCATCATCTGCTCACCACTGTATTTATCTGTACTGCATGTAATAATCAATGTTCTCCTATTCCCCCACCTCCCCCAGGCCGTGTGTGGAAACGAGTGGTACTCCACTCAGTACGCCTGCCTGGTTAAACTCTTAAATAAATAAATGATAGTCGTGAGCCCAAACTCTTAAAATAATGGGTCCCTAAGCTTGCACTTCCAATCACCCATACTACCAATCTCTCTCTTACCTCAGGAATTGTCCCTCCAATCTGGAAGGTGGCTAGGGTCATACCTGTTTTCAAGCAGGGTGACTGAAAGTGGACTGAAAACTAGCGTCCGATAGCCATTTTGTCGGCTGTCAGCAAGTTGCTAAACTCTTGAGTGCTTCAGATTCTTACGTAGACTAACTGGGTATAAGACCCACTAGATAAAACGTACAGTTATATAGGAACTTACCGTAACAGTAGATCTTCCAGAGAGGTTCCTTCAGTAGGTCATTACATATAGGACTGGCGCCACCTGGCGTTAGGCCACACGGCAGACTTTTCTAGCAATCCCTGACGGGGGACTACCCACCCGACGTCACGTGACCGACACCAGTGTGGCCATATATAGTGGGCGGTCCCCATGCCCACCCTCCAGTTCTCCTGCCAAAGCCAGGAAGAGGCCTGACAACAGAAGCAAACAGGATTTGGAGTCCCTGTAAGAAATAAAATGAGGGGAAGGAGGGAGGGAAAAATATGACCTACTGAAGGAACCTCTCTCGAAGATCTATTGTTACGGTAAGTTCCTACATAACTGTACTATCTTACCTCAAAAGGGTTCCTTCAGTAGGTCATTGCATATAGGACAGAGTCCCAAGCAGTCCCTCCAAAGAGAGACCGAAAGAAACCAGGGAGCAGGAGAAAAATGGCTCCAACAGAAACTGGGAACCAGAATGGACCCAGGCCTAGGACAGAAGGCCCTGCAAGACAGCTAGGCCGAAGTCAACCCTCTGCCTGGAGGCAATGTCCAGACTGTAGTGTTTGGTAAAGGTATGGACAGAACTCCAAGTGGCTGTGGCACAGATATCAGCCGCAGAGATGTTTAGCAAAAAGGCAGTGGAAGCAGCCATGCCCATAGTAGAATGACTTCTGATGGGACGAGGCGGAGGTTTTTTGTACTTCTGGTAACAATACCGAACACAGTTGCCTAACCATTTGGAAAGGCACTGTTTGAAACGCTTGATTCTTAGACCGGGGCAAAACCCAAAAGCTGATCGCAGCTTCCGGAAATCCTTAGTCTGGTGTGTGTAACACTGAAGGATCCGATGGACATCCATGGTGTGCAGGAGTGCCTCACCTCTATTGGAAGGGGACAGAAAATAAACAGGAAGCTCTACTGATTGGTACAGTGTGGCTTCTGACACCACCTTGGGAAGAAAATTGCAGTTACGCAAGAAACTACCGTAACAGCAGATCTTCGAGAGAGGTTCCTGCAGTAGGTCTTCACATACAGGACTGCACCCCCTGGCGTCAGGTTCCAACGGCAAACCTGTAGATAGCAATCAGTGGGGACCACCCCCAATGTCAGGTGACACGACTGCAACCCAACTATAAAAAGGGTCGGTCCCACTCCAGCCCTCCAGTTCCTTTCCACCGGAGACCTAGAGAAAGGTAAGTAGAAAAAAAAATAGGAGTGGAGACTCCTAGGACTATGCTTCCTCTCTAGACCCAAGGGCTAGGCAGGACGAAAATGAAGGAAACGATCCAGGCGGTGTGTGTGTGTGTGTGTGGGGGGTGGGTGGGAAACTAGACCTACTGCAGAAACCTCTCTCGAAGATCTACCGGTATGATAAGTTTTTACGTAACTGCAATATCTTACTTCGAGAGGGTTCCTGCAGTAGGTCTTCACATATAGGACTGAATACCAAGCAGTCCAGAAGAAATAATATGGAGGTACATCCGGGAGGAGCAGAAGTCGCCAACTGATAGTTACGACAGGAGGCCTTGCAGAACCGCAAGACCAAAGCCAGTTCTATACCTAGAGGCAATGTCCAGACTGTAATGCTTAGTGAAGGTGTGGACAGACAACCACATGGCCGCTGCACAGATCTCTGCAGTGGACACATTCCTGAAAAAGGCAGTAAAAGTAGCGACACTCCTAGTGGAGTGACCCTTAGCAGCCCCCAGAAGAGATTTCCCATGCTTTCGGTAAATGAAAGTGGATGCAGTTAGCCAACCACCTAGAAATGGCCTTGCCCTGGCACTGGGAAGCAAAGGCCACAAAGAGCTGATTTGTCTTATAGACCTCTTTAGTCCGGTTTGTGTAATACCTCAGAATCCTGTGCACATCGAGTGTGTGCAGAAGGTATTCCCCTCTGTTAGAATGCTGTGGACAACAGACCGGCAGTTCGACACTCTGGTTAAGAGTGGATTCTGAAACTACCTTGGGAAGAAATGAAGGGTTAGTCCGAAGGACTACTCTGTCCCTATGGAAAAATCAAATAGGGTTCCTTACAGACAAACGCCTGAAGTTCTGAAACCCTTCTGGCAGAAGTGACTGCAACTAAAAACAAAGTCTTCCAAGAAAGGAAGCGCATGTCACAGCTAGAGACTGGTTCGAAAGGGGGCAAGGTCAGCTTTTCTAGCAGAAAATTCAGGTCCCGGGAGAGACAGGGATTCCGGACCGGAGGTTTCAAGTGGAGGATGCCTTTCAGAAAAGTTTTGGCAACCTCCAGTTGAGCAAACACTTTGCCTCCACCAGGAGGTGGCAGGCTGACACTGCAGAGAGATGGACCTTAATGGAGGAATAACTAAGGCCCGTCTCTGATAAATGTGTGAGGTACTCCAACACCTGAGCAGCCGAACACGGAAAGGGATCCTAGTTCCTTGCTAGGGCCCAGATCGAGAATCTTTTCCACTTCATGATGTAGGTGGATCTGGTAGGTGGTTTTCTGGCTTCTACCGAGATATGAGCAACCTCTGAAGAAACACCATAGCAAGAGGCCGCTATGTCCACAGGTGCCATGCATGAAGGTGGAAAGACTGAAGGCTTGGATGCACCAGGGTGCCCTGCTCCCGAGTCAGAAGGTTGTGGGATAATGGCAGAGGAACCAGAGGTTCTAGCGCCAGATGCTGTAACAGAGGGAACCAAATCTGGCAAGGCCAGAGAGGAGCGATCAGAATCAAATATGCTCCTTCCTCCTGAAGTTTCAGCAGAACCTTCTGAATGAGAGGAAAGGGAAGAAAAGTGTAAAGAAACCTCCCTGTCCAAGACAGAGAGAGAGAGAGGGAGAGAGTGCGTTTTGCCAAAAAGCACCATGCTCGGGAATGAGCGAGCAAAAGTTGGGTAGTTTTTGTGTTGAATGAGGAGGCAAACAGATCCATCTCTGGACGACCCCATCGAAGAAAGAGATCTTCGACCACCTCTAGCTTTAACTCCCACTCATGAGCCCTGGCTACTGATCAACAGACTGTCCACTAGGACACTGCTTACGCTGGAACATGGACTGCTGTCAAGAAAGAATCGCCCAGTACCAAACCCTCATTGCTTCTCTGCAGAGAGGGTACAAGTGAGTTCCTCCCCGTTTGTTGATGTACCAGACTGTGGACTTGTTGTCCGTCTGGATAAGAAGTTATCCCGGTAACAGGAGGGACTGGAACACCTGGAGGGTGTACAGAATTGCTCTGGTCTCCAGAACGTTGCTATGGAGCAGAAGCTCCTGGTCGGACCAAGATCCTTGTGTCTTGCGAACCCCCAGATGGGCTCCCCAGCTCAAGTCTGAGGTGTCCGTGGTAAGGATCTGGGTGGGGATAGGGGAATGAAAAGGGTCTCCCCGTAAAAGATTAGAAAGATCTTGCCACCAGCGAAGATCTCTCTGTAGGCTGTTGGAGATCATGACCTTCTGGTTCATGTCATCCGTCCTCTGATCCCACTGGACTGGAAGAGACCACTGGGTGACCCTTATGTGAAGTCTGGCCGTTGAAATGGCCGCTGTCATCAGTCCCAAGAGACAAAGCACGGCGTGTGCTGGAATCCACCGAGCCTGGGCCACAAGAGTGGCTTGAGAAACTAAGGTCTTGGCTCGATCTGATGGCAGAAGAGCCTTGCTCTGAACTGTATCTAGTACTGCTCCAATGAATTGGAGCCATTGTGATGGTACTAGGTGGGACTTGGGCAAACTGACCGTGATACTCAGAAGAGCAAACAAGCTCAGAGTGAAAGAGAGGCACTCTTCCAGGCTGTTCAGAGAGGGCGTTGCGAGAAGCCAGTCGTCCAGGTACGGGAACATGTAAATGCCTTGGCGGTGAAGAAAAGCCGCAACCACCACTAAACACTTGGTGAACATCTGTGGGCCAAGGAAAGGCCAAAGGGGAGTACTCGGAATTGAAAATGGTTCTCCTGAAAAGTAAAACTGAGGAAGCGGCGGTGGACCGGGAGGATTGGGATATGCAGGTAAGCATCCTGCATGCCTAAGGAGCATAGCCAAGAATTTGTTTGGAGCAGGGGAAGAAGCCCCTGAAGTGTCAGCATGCGAAACCTCTTAAACTCGACGAAGAGACTGAGCATGCTGAGGTCCTGGATCGGGTTCAGATCGCCAGTCTTCTTTGGAACTAGGAAGAAGTGGGAGTAAAATCCCCTTCATAGCTGGTCTTGAGGGACGGGTTCTATGGCCGCTTTTAACAGGAGGGCCTGAATCTCCTGGAAAACGATGGGAATTTGATCCCTTGGATAAGAAGACCGTCCCGGAGGATGAGGGGCAGGAATCTCTGTAAACTCGATCGAGTGACCTCGCTGGATGAGCTGTAACACCCATGAATCTGCGGTGATGAACCTCCACCCCTCCAGGTGGTGGTCGAAAATCCCTCCTACCGGTTCCTCCTTGACTGCTGGAGGTAGCGGAAGAAGAAGAAAAGTCAGGACGCAGAGGGAAGGGGAGCTTCAGCCCCGGAGGCCGGCTTAGGGAATTTGACCTGGGGGGTTGTTGCTTGCCCTGACATTACCCTGGTTTTATTCCATCTCCTTTAGCGTGAAAAGGCGCTTCTTCTGCCCGTCCGGTTCATGGGCGCACATCCGAAGGAGAGAGTCCGCACTCTTGCAGCCCGGTAATTACATTTTTGGCGTTGCCACCAAAAGGATGGAACCCTTAAAAGGGGCGTCCAGGAAGGAGGACTGGACGTCTTGTGCCAAACCTGCAATCCTAAACCAAGAAAGGCGATGGATGCAGGTCCCCGTGGATGCCGCCCTAGCCACTGAGTCTACCGATTCATATGTTGCACGCAAAGCATGACGACAAGTAGACTTGCCCATTCTGACTTTGTCCAGTAACTTGTTTTGGAGTGACTCATCCTGGATCTCCTGAAGGCTCCTCTCCAGTTCGGAGAGAGAGGCCTTCTGGAATGCCACCATATGTGAAACATAGCTGAGGGACTGGATGGCGCAGGAGGAGAAGGAATAAACTTTCCGGCCAAACTGATCCAACTGCCTAGAGTCCTTGTTGGGAGGCGAGGAACTCAAATGCTTTGGATGATCTGACTGATCGTGGGCGGCAGTAATCACCAGAGTGTCAGCTTTAGGATGAGCAGTAAGATGTGGAATCCCTTCCGGGGGATGGTAGGTACGATCTGCCTTTCTGGAGACAGCAGGAATGGATGACGGCTGCTGCCAGATACTAGTCACCAGATCCTCGTGAGGACTGATCCGGGGAGATGAGTAGGGGATCTGCGGTGTCTAGATCTAAATGTTCCGCTGGGGATCCACTTCTTTGGAAGGCCAGCCTCCTGCCGCCTGAATAGTGTGCAAAAGATCCCCAAAGGAGGGATCCTCTGGAGGAGATTTTGGGGACTCCTTGGGTGGTACCTCGACCAGACACCGACGGCCCGAAGGGTCGGAGTCAGAGTCCGCCGTGTCGGCAGGCTGAGAACCGCTGGGGATGGGAGGGTCCACCCCAGAGGGGCCTACTGGTACAGCACCTGTTGCATGCCCAGAGGGTGTCGGTGGGGAAGGGGCCCTAGGTAGGGGGATGTCCCTCCACAGACTGCCTTAGCTCCATGAGCAGCTGGGTCCTGGCATCCTGCCACCAAGTGGGTATCAACTCACGATCTGGCACTGGAGGTGGAAGAGGAGGCTGGAAGCCCGGGTACTGCCAAGAAGGGAATTGTAAACCTGATAATCCTGGATTATAATAAGGTGTGTACCCAAGGTATCCTGGTGTCAGGTTTCCAGGCGACGGAGGCATGTGGCCTGGCATCGGGTACTTAGTGTAGCACAGTGCATGAGTCTGTGGCCCGGGAAGACCACCTGGAGGTTCGATAGGACCTACTGGGGGTGGTGCAAAGGGCCACAAAGTGTTGTGGATCGGACGAGCCCCGGACAGTCCGAGGAGGAGACTCCACAGAGGATCCCTGGCCGGCTACAGACTCCTGTCCGGGGGCGGCAACAGACCTGGTGAAGGGGGTAATTCCGGGAGGGACCCCAACGAAAGGTCAAGGAGCGATCCTGACAGCAGGGACAAGGCAGGATCGGAGGGATGAAGAGTCTCTCTGCAGCACACTCAGTCCAGCGTCGGGGGCCACATGAGAGCCCGACAGGCAAGTGGAAAGATCCTGCCAGGCGACAGAAGATCTGCCATCTGACTTACCAGACCTAACCGGGCTAGAGGAAGCAGGAAAGCCGCCGTTAGGCTTACTGATTAAGGCCGCGCACCCGTCGACAGAATCGAGGGGTGACTTATCGGCAGTGCTGGGAGGAGACACAACCGAGACCTCAAAAGAGGCTACCCCTGGCTGCCCGCTCACCTCGGCAGGAGGGGGAGAAGGGGTCCAGCCCAAAGAGGCGGACGGGATACTTGTAAGTACTCACGGTTTTTAGAGCAGGCCTCCCACGTGGGGACGTACTCCTGTCCCGGTGCTGCTTCTTTCTTCTCGGGGCCGGCGACTACGACCTTTCCCTCAACTCCTGGAGCTCCTTTTCCACAGACGCCAGCCGTCGGGTAAGGAGGTGGGCCTCGAGGGTCCACTTGTGCCTGGTCCTAGTGGCTTGATTGAAGGCCTGGCAGATAGCACACTTGTCAGAGTTGTGCTTGGGGCCTCGACACAAGAGGCAGCGGGAATGGACGTCCCCGTGCGGTATTTGAGCTCCACACTTACAGCACTTCTTTGGATGAGTCGACATACAATCTGTCAAATCAGGTGAGGAAAAAAGTTATAATACGAAGAAAAAAATTCGACTGACGTGTGGGACCGCCCCTTTTATAGTCGAGCTGACATCGGGTCACCTGACTTAGGGGGCAGTCCCCGCTGATGATTGCTACCTACAAGATTGCCGCTGGAACCGGATGCCAGGGGGCGCAGTCCTATATGTGAAGATCTGCAGGAAACCTCTCAAAGTAAGATCTTAGGATTTGTCCTGAGGACCGCCTGGTCCTTGTGGAAAATAAGATAAGGCTCTTTACAGACCAGAGCGTGAAGCTCCGAGATCCTTCAGGCTGATGTAACGGCAACTAAAAATAACGTCTTCCAGGAAAGGAAGCGCAAATCACAGCTCATGGCCGGCTCAAATGGGGGAAGGGTGAGCTTCTCCATCACAAAGTTCAAATCCCAAGGTGGAGGTGGGCTGTGGATTGGGGGTCCAGATGGAGGATCCCTTTCAGAAAGGTTTTTGAGACTTCCAACTGAGCCACAGATTTACCATCCACCAGCTCGTGGTACGCCGAAACTGCGGAAAGATGGACCTTCAAGGAAGAATACGACAGACCAAAGTCTAACAGATGAAGGAGGTATTCCATGATTTGAGGGGCCAAAAAAAGAAAAGTGGTTCCAATTCTTGGAAGTCGCCCAGATGGAAAAACGCTTCCACTTCATGGCGTAAGTGGAACGAGTAGAGGGTTTTCTAGCCTCTAAAAGGGCTTGAGCGACTTGAGAGGAGACCACGAAGTGAGAAATTGCTATGTCTGTAGGAACCATGCATGAAGATGCAGTGTCCCGAGCCCCGGATGTACAAGACGACCTCAATCCTGGGTCAAGAGGTCGTGGGTCACTGGAAGTGGAACCAGTGAATCCCCGGATAGCTGTTGTAACAGTGGAAACCAAATCTGTCTTGGCCAGAGAGGAGCGATGAGAATCATCCTCGCCTTCTCTGCTTGAAGCTTGAGAAGGAGACTCTGGAGAATGGGAAATGGAGGGAAGGCATACAAAAATGTCCCTGTCCAGGAGAGAGAGAGAGTGTATCATGCCAGAAAGCATCATGCCCTGGAACAAGCAAGCAAAAACTGGGAAGTTTTGTGTTGTATTAGACGCGAAAAGGTAGATTTCCAGATGCCCCCAATTTAGGAAGAGGGATTCTGCCACTTGATTTAATTACCATTCGTGAGCTAGGGTCCGAGACCTGCTGAGACTGTCCGCCAGGACTTTTAGAATGTCTGGAACGTGCATGGCCACAAGAGCCAGATTGTGCTGGACTGCCCAGTTCCACATCCGCATCGCCTCCCTGCACAGGGGGTACAATTGGGTTCCTCCTTGCTTGTTGAGGCACCAGACTACCGACATATTGTCCATTTGGATCAGCAGTGATCCCTTGGGAAGAAGGGTCTGGAAGTCTTGTAAGGCGTACAAGACTGCTCTCGTCTCTAGAACACTGATATGCAATGGTGCTTCCAAGCTGGACTACAGTCCTTGAGCTTGGTGCTCCCCCAGATGCGGTCCCCATCCCGTGTACGAAGAGTCCGTAGTTAGGGATGCTAAAGGAGCAGGACTCCTGAAGGGGAGACCTAAGGAAAGGTTGCAGGGGTCCCTCCACAAAAGCAATTCTTTCCGAAGCGCTGAGGAGACCAGAACCGGATGGTCCAGGTAGTCCAGGAGTTGGTTCCACTGCACACACAAGAAATGGAAATTACGTACCTACCATAATTCTGATCTTTCTGTGTATCTTCACCATTCATCACCTTTGGGTACTTGGCCGGAGGTCATGACCCCATGGGAGCTTTTTTTGGATGGGCGGAGTTGACGCACCATTGGCACACTGTGTCACGCTCACAGGTTGGCCGTTAGGTGCTGTCGACTCCGCCTCCCCGCCAGTTCTGAGTCGCCGTAGAGGTTAGAAAAAGGGGTTGGGAGGGTGGGACAAGGAAGTCCAAGGGACAAGAAAAATATATAAAACCAAAGGGAGAAATAAATGACAGAGGACGGAAGAAGTTTGAAGACTAAGGGGAATTGGGTAGAGGCCTCAATCTCTGGAAGTAGAAAAGAGGAGAGAGAGGGAGGGTTGAGGTTTTAGAAGCAAGGAAAAATTGAGAGGTGGGGGAGACTGGAGAAACATACCCTGTAACCTTGACCTGTCTCCAGTTTATATAGGAACTGCGAAAGAGTAGCCAGGAGGCTAACTGATAGAATTGCAGGCACATAATTACTGGCAAAACTCCTATAAGCAGAATCTGCTATTTTGCTATTCTGGAAAAAGACGGGAAACAGCAATGCCCTCGAGATTTTGGTGCAGAAAGTACAGTTACGTAAGAACTACGTAACAGTAGATCTTCGAGAGAGGCTCTTGCAGTAGGTAATTACATATAGAACTGACACGGCCGTGGCAGGGACCCCCACGGAAAATTTGCTTCTGTAGTCCTGGCGGCGCCCCACGTCAGGTGACCAGCATCATGAGGACGTCCGGTATAAAGGGGTCCCGGATGCTCACCTTCCAGCTCTTTCCCGCCACAGGCCCGGACGAGAGAGAAGCAGATATTTCCCTCAATGGAAAAGGAGCTGAAAAAGCCTAGGCGGATGGAGGGTGGGAAGGTCTTTTCTACTGCAAGAGCCTCTCTCGAAGATCTACTGTTACGGTATGTTCTCACGTAACTGTACTATCTTACTTAGAGAGGGCTCTTGCAGTAGGTAATTACATATAGGACTGAATCCCAAGCAGTCTGGAACAAATAAAAGGCACGGGAGGAGAAACTACTCCTGAAAGTAGCGATAGCCTTGCAGGCCTCAAGACAGGAGGCCCTGCAAAACAACTAACCGAAGCCTGCTCTGTGTGAGAGGCAATGTCCAAACTGTAATGTTTCGTGAAAGTATGGACAGAAGTCAGGTGGCGGCAGCACATTCTTGAAACAAGCCGAAGAGGCTGCTACTCCAGAGTGGAGTGACCTCTGACTTGACCCGGAAGGGTCTTGTTGTACTGTCATAACAGAAAGTGGTGCAATGAGCCAACCACTTGAGCAGGCATTGCTTGAAACAGCAGCCCTTCCCTTTTATGAGCAAAAGGCGAACAGCTGGTCAGTTTTCTGAGATCCTTTGTCCTATCAGTGTAGTATCTCAGAATCCGTGAACATCCATGGTATGGAGTAAATATTCTCCTTGGTTGGAGTACTGCGTGAAAAAGGCAGGTAACTCTATAGACTGATTTAAGGTAGACTCGCTACCACTTTAGGCAGAAACTTAGGGTTAGATGCGAAGAGCCACTAGTTCTTTGTGAAAAATCAAACCGAGTTTACACATAAGGGCCTGGAGCTCGGAAATTCTTCGGCGGAAGTAATGGCCACCAAGAAAGAGTCTTCCATGACAGAAACTTCAGATCTGCGGATGCCGAAGGTTCGAAGGGAGGAAGGGTAAGTTTCTTGAGAACAAAGTTCAAGTCCTAAGGGGGAGCAGGAGTCCGGACAGGGGGCCTCAGATGAAGGACCCCACTAAGAAAAGTCTTAGACACCTCTAATTGGGCAAAGGCTTTATCAGCGAAAGGGACATGGTAAGCTGAAATAGCGGCCATGTGCACTTTCAAGGAGGAATGACTGAGACCCAGGTCGAAGAGATGATGTAAATATTCAAGCAGAACGGCCACTGGACATGAGAAAGGCTCCACGTTCCTAGAGGCGGCCCAAATAGAAAATCTCTTCCATTTCATGGCATAAGTGGACCTAGTGGAGGGTTTTCTAGCCTCCACCAGAATCTCGGCCACCTTTGGAGAGACACCAAAGCGAGACTGGGCTAGGTCTGCAGGAGCCATGCATGAAGTTGTAGGGACTTGAGGCCTGGATGGACCAGGGTCCCCTGATCCTGGGTCAGCAATCCTCGAGATAAAGGAAGAGGAAGAAGAGGAGGAGGAACCTCTGAGTATTGTTGTAGAAGAGAGAGAACCAGATTTGCCTGGGCCAGAAAGGAGCGATCAGAATCATTCTCGCTCCTTCTGCTGTTAGTTTCTGCAGTACACGAGGGACCAGAGGAATTGGGGGAAAAGCATAGACGAATCTGCCCTTCCAGTTTAGAGACAGAGCGTCGGTCCAGAAAGCGCCTCGCTCTGGAGCAAGCGAGCAAAAGTTGGGAAGTTTTGCGTTTTGGGAAGAGGCGAACAGGTCTATCTGTGGAGTCCTCCAAAGCTAGATGATGTCGTCTAGAACCTTTTGGTCCAACTCTCACTCGTGTGGCAGAGCAGAGGAGCAGCTTAGCTTGTCTGCCAGGGTATTGTCAACTCCTGGAACATGGATCGCCGTGAGGTGAAGGTTGTGAAGCGTTGCCCAGTCCCAAACTCTCATTGCTTCCCTGCAGAGAGGGTAGGATGGAGTCCTTCCCTGCTTGTTGATGTACCGCACCACGCACATGTTGTCCGTCTGGACAGCTAGGTGACCGGGAAGGATGTATTGGTGAAGGGCTTGGAGAGCATATAGTACTGCTCGTAGCTCGAGCACACTGATGTGGAAAGCTAATTCCAATCTGGACCATAATCCCTGGGCTCGGTGAGGATCCAGATGGGCTCCCCAACCTTCGCCTGATGCGTCCGTGGTCAGAGTCTGGGAGGGGGGAGGATGACAGAATGGGACCCCCTGAAACAGGTTCTCTCGAACCATCCACCATTGCAAGTCTCTTGTCATCGGCAAGGAGATCAGAACCAGATGATTTAGGTCGTCAACGAGTTGATCCCACTGGGAGCGGAGAGTCCACTGAGAAATCCTCATGTGGAGCTGCTCGCGGGGAACTGTCGGGATGGCGGCCGCCATGAGCCCCAAGAGACTGAGAACCGACCTGGCCGGAACCTTCCTGCGTTCTGACAGCAGGGAAATCTGTGACTGAAGAGAGGCTGCCCTGTCCGGAGGAAGGAAGGCCTTGCTCACCATCGTATCGAGGATAGCCCCGATAAACTGAAGTCTCTGGGAAGGATCCAGATGAGACTTGGAATGGTTGATGGTAATACCCAGGCAAGTGAAAACCTGCTGGGTGAGGGAGAGAAAATGCAGGAGCTCCTCCCTGGACGAGGCCGCCAGGAGCCAGTCGTCCAGGTAGGGGAACACCTGAACTCCCATAGTACACAGGTGGGCCACTACCACTGCCAGGCATTTGGTAAAAACTCGGGGTGCCGAGGAAAGACCAAACGGGAGTGCCCGGAATTGGTAATGGTCCCCCTGGAAAGCAAACCGGAGGTACTTGCGATGCGAGGGATGAATGGGGATGTGCAGATATGCGTCCTGCATATCCAGCGCACAAAGCCATTGACCCGGCCGAAGAAGGGGCAGAAGGGTTTGTAAGGAGAGCATCCTGAACTTTTTGTATTCCACGTAAAGGTTCAAGGAGCTGAGATCGAGAATGGGTCTGAGATCTCCCGTCTTCTTTGGGACCAGAAAGAATATGAGAATAGCAACCCATCCCTTGAAGGTGAGGAGGAACGGGTTCTATGGCCTGCTTCGCGAGAAGGGCAGATATTTCTTCCTGGACCAAAAGAAGATGGTCCCTTGCATAGGACGACTTCAGAGGGGGGGTGGCGGGGTGGTTTCTGTAGAAACTCTATGGAGTGCCCCTCCTCTATAATCTGAAACACCCATGAATCCATTGTTATCCTCTCCCAACCCGGAAGGTGGAGGGAGAACCTCCCTCCTACCGGTGTGTCCGGAGGAGGTGGGAGAGGGGAGAGTCAGGTGGTGTGGGGCAGTGCATAGCTGGAGCACCAGCTGCTTTTTGGGCAGTGGGGGCCTGGCAGCTGCGAGGGCTAACGTTTAGTAGCCCCACCTTACTTGGGGTTTACTTGTGGCCGACTAGTCTCTGGAAAGAAGTAGCTAGTGGGGATGGGGACGGTACATGGAATCCACAGATTTCAGAGCCGTCCCCTTCTCCTGCAAGTCGGTGATGATGTCCTTGACATCACCTCCGAAAAGTACTGAAACCCTGAAAGGTGCTTCCTGGATTGCTGACTGCACCTCCGGGACCAAACCTGACACGCGGAGCCAGGCATGACGCCGAAGACTTACGGCGAATGCGGAGCTCCGCCCGACAGTGTCCACTGCATCGTATGTCGTCCGCAGGATGTGACGACTGGCCAAACGATCAGAACGGACTAAGTCAGCTAACTCCTGCTTGACTTGGGAGTCAGGTAAGGAGTCAATCTTGGATTCCGCCTGGGTAAGGATGGCCTTCTGGTAATCACCCATATGAGCTACATAATTCAGGGCCCGAATTCCCAGTGTGGAAGAGGCGTTTATTTTTCTTTCATACTGGTCCAGGAGGCGAGATTCCTTATCCAGAGGAGACGAACTTAGATGTTTGGGATGTGCTGACCGGCCATGAGTGGCGCTATTCACGACCGAGTCTGCACGAGGGTGAGAATCCAAAAAGTCTACACCCTCCGGAGCCTGGTATAGCCTGTTGGACTTCCTAGGAAGTGGGGCTAAAGCCGACGGTTGTTTCCAAATAGTGGAAACAAGGTGGGCGTGAGGCTCGGTCCAGGGTGGCACTAAAATAGGAGCTGTAAGGGGCAGGTCCAGATGTTCGGCGAGTTTGACCCGCTGAGGATCTGGTTCCAGAGAACGTCACTGATGTACTTCTGGATCCTCCTGAGGAACTCTGTGAAGGAAGGATTCTCCGGAGGAGTCCTCGGCCGAGGCTTGGACGGAGAGCGAGGCTCGTCGTCTCTCTCGGAGCATCCGTCCGAGGAATCCGAGAGCGAAGAAGAAGAAGAATCAGAAGCAGAATAAGACTCCCTGGCATGTCTAGGGGGAGGAACGGGTTCCTTAGGGGGATCCCTGGACATGTGTCCTGCCCCTCTCGGGATCCAGAGGGAAGGGCTCTGGGATCGGGAGCGGTGAGAGTGTGCGTCTCGGGCATATAGGGCGGGCGGCACCGTCGCCATCAGGCGGCTCTCTACTTCCTTGGTGAGCAGGGCCTTGGCCTCAGCCCACCCAGAAGCCAGAGTCTCCTGCAGATCCACTGGCGGCCGGGGGGGTGGAGGAGGAGGGGGGATAAGTATACGGCTTGTCAAAAACCGGCTCGGGAAAACCGGTGCGGGTATTGCGGCGTCTGGTATTGCTTGGCGCTGGATACTGCGGACCGGGTAAGGCGGTAGGTACCCGGGCGCGGAGAGCTGTCGGAGCAGATGGCCCGGAAGGAGGCCCCACGGGTGGGTCAACATTGAGAGGCCCCGGGGAGGGAGGGGTTGGGCCCGACGGAAGGGAATATCCCCGCCGCGCCGCTGGGGCTGGCGCCGGATCTGGTTCCCTAGGAGGAGGGTCTGACGGGGTGGAATATCCCCACATCGCCCGGGGACGTGGAGAAAAGTCCCGGGGTCAGCCTGGGTAACTCGGGCTCCCAGGACGGCAGCAAAGGCTACGAGGGAACTGCGACAGGGGTTGGAGGGTTCGTGCGAGGTTCCGCCGCACGCCGGGGAAGCAGATGCGCGTTTAGGGCTGGTTCGCGGGCGCCGGAGGAGCTGGCGACGATTTACGGGTCCTCGCCTGAGGCGGGCCGAGGGAGGGAAGCGGCCCGTCCGGGGATGAGATTGTGCGCTGCCCCGCAAGGGTCGGGCGTCTTAACTCTTCTCCGGCGGGACGTCGGAGGAGCCGATGTCCGGCTTATGGGAGGTGCCCGCACCAGTAGGCAGCAAGCCTGCGGCGGTACTGGGGGCAGAGGCCTCCTTTTGCCCGGAGGCGCCCGCAAGGCCCGAGCGCGAGCCTCCTCCAAAACCTTGGAGGCTGCGCGTTGGGCGGTCCCCGGAGGGGATGTTACCTGGGCGAGGAGGCCTTCTCCCGGTTCCTTTCTTTGTCCCGTTTTTTACGATGACCTTCAGGAGAAGTCGACACCTGCCTGAGCTTCTTCAATTCTTTTTCCATTGAAGACATCTTTTTTCTTTAGCAGATGGGCTTCCAGGGACTGTTGGCATCATCTGCGGGTAGCCGCGTTGAAGTGCAGGCAATGCGGGCACTTGTCGACCGGGTGGTCGGGGCACTAAACAAAAAAGGCAGAGAGAATGGCCGTCCTTGTGTAGCAGTTGGGTGCTGCACGAGTCGCACTTGTTTTTGGAAGGTGTAGGGGACGACATACACCGGCGCTGACCTGACGATGGTAGAAAAAATACCAAACTTGGTGGAAACCGATGAAAGAACAGAGCTTTGCTAATACGAACTTTACCATGAAGCCTTGCGAGCTAATGGCCGAGAAAGAACTGGGCGGGTCGGGACCGCCCCTTTATACCGACGTCGCATGACGCCGGTCACCTGACATGGGGCGGTCCCTTGCCAGGGACTGCTAGCTAGAAATTTTTCCGTGGGGTCCTGCTGCCGGCCGGCGTCAGTCCTATATGTAATTACCTACTGCAAGAGCCCTCTGGAAGTAAGATACCTAGTTTCATAAATTAAATGAGGTTATGTCCACAGGACAAGGAAGTCAAAGGAAATAAAGGATTGACGGGGAGAAGGAAAGAAAAGGGGGCAACTGCCAAGCCCCACCCCACATGGCTGGAGATGACGCACTGAAGGAGTGCCCCAACCTGACAACTCTACCCTAAAAACTATCCCCTATGTGCCCAGTTTACCCCACTCCTGACTAGCAGAAAGGAGCGGGGCACAGAGAGGGAGGGGACACAGAGACTGAGACCCAAGGGGGATGGAAGGTGGGGTTGTGATGAATGGTGAAGATACACAGAAAGATCAGAATTATGGTAGGTACATAATTTCCATATCTTATCTGTGCCAATCTTCACCATTCATCACCTTTGGTTGAGTGCCGAGCCCCGCCGAAAGGGTTTTTAACCTAAGGGACTGAGTCCCTTAGCTCTCAGTGGGTGACACACTAAGAGGGAGAACCTTCAGGGCCTGGAGAGGCTCGAGTGTGGGGAGAGCGAGATGGGGACCCCCCCCCCCGGAGGAGGTAGGAAGCTGCCCCAACAGATGCTGCCTCACTCTACGGGAGAAGAGAGATGTTCTCTGGTGGTCGGAGTTAATCACCTTACGCCGGGCCAAGGGTGACAACTGGGAAAGACACAGCCATGCCATCCGCCTAGTGTAGATCGCTGTCCCTACGACCCTGGTAGCTACCTCACTGGCATCATAGGATGCCCTTGCTTGGTGCCTTGGTAGCTCCAGGCCACGTGTAGAGTGCGCAATGGCTTGTCTGGTTTGCTCCGTGTCAGGCATGGAGGCTAGGAGCCGACCCAGCCTGGACCACAGGAATCTGTCATAGGTTGCATAGTGGGCCTGATGTGCTGCAATAGAGAGCAGAAAACCGTGCAGAGTAGAACGTGCTCCTCCCCCATAAGTCAAAATCTGAGGAATCTTGATCTGGGGGACAGTCATGGTAAGGGGTGCGAAGCCCATCAGGAGTGTCCAGTTACGTTAATCCTGACTGAGGATAATGGCATGGAACCTGGAGACTCCGGGGGGGCCACAATACCGCTGGCAGAGATCCCTAGGGTCAGGAACTCCGGAAAAGGGGTCTCTGTCAGGAACTCAACAACGCCTCCCGAAAGGGAGCAGGCCAGGGGGGCACCAAAAGCATGTCCTCACTGAAATTGCCTAGAAAGGCGTGCGCAAAGTGCTCTGGATTGTGTTAAGTGGGAGGGGTGATGTGCAGGTCCCCTAACATCCTCACGAGGAATCGCCGATACTCAGCAAGATCAGCAGCTGGAGAGATGTGGACAGATGGCTCCTCTCCCCCAGAAGAGGGGGATGACGAGTCAGAGGACCTCGAAGGTTCAGAAGCTGTCTGCTCAGGGGGAGGTTGAAAAACCTGTCTGTCCATAGCCCCAACGTAAGAGGGAAACTGAGCAGCCTGAGCTCTGAACTGCTCCCAGGAGAGAGGCCCACTAGGACCACGAATGCCTGGGAGCGCAGGAGAATGTGGCAGAGGAATAGGGGCAGAACTGACAACGGGGATCGGTTGACCTCCGTCTGGGCTAGGGAGCGCAGCAGGAGTCCTGGGGAAGGAGCAGCTCCGGAAGACTCCACAGCTGACAGCTGAACAACCAAACTTGTACTGCCTAGGTTGCGCCCTGAAGAATCCCCCCTGTGAGGTGACCGGGGCTGTGTAGGTCCAGAAGGACGGTCCCCTACCTCCAAAGAACGGGACCCTCTCAAGGAAACCAAGGGGGAAGAGCAGAGATCTGCACTACGGCTTCTCCCAGAGCCCGGGTGGGTTCCAGAAAAAGGCCGCACAGACCCCATGCCCCTTGACCCCTCAGAATCAGAGAGCGCCTACTCCTCGAGAGAGCCAGCCTAGGCAGCTGGCAGCTCTGGTCGGCCCCCAAAGGGGCTATCCAGGGAGCAGCACCTTCCCCTCCCATGGGTGCTCTAATCGGCCCCAAAGTTGGGCGATCCAGGCACACCACCTGAGGGGGGGTACCACTGCTGAGGGGTCAGAGAACCCTCAGAGGCCAGGCTGCAGGGCAATGGTGGCCTGCACTACTGCCTGCTGGTCAGAACCCCTTGACCCTGGCCCCAGCAGTCACTGTCCGCTCCTCAGAGGAGGGCTGACTCCGGCCTGTCGAGGACACTACCAGGATGTCCATGCCAGCAGCCAACTCCAGGAAGCCAGACTGACGGCGGAGGACAGAGACTGCGCCGACGGCCCCGACAGTGCTCTTGGCACAGAGGTCCGAAACCCCCACAGCGCCGTGTCCATGTCTGGAGCCGTGAACGACTCCAGAACTGGACACGGCGCCATGCTCAACCACGGCACCACCTAATGGCGCCAGGTGAGAAACAGATTGGGACGGTGCCGCATAGCCTGCCGAAGCAGCAACAGCGCCAGTGACGGCTGGCGCCATCAGGACCCATGGCACCATGAACGGCACCGACCCAGGCCTTCCGAGCCGGGTAAGACACCGGGAGCCTTCGCCGGGCCTCAAGGCGACGCAAAGGCGCTGCTCTCTCACTTCGGGGAACAGACCGGGCCTCCTCTGCCATGGCTAGCTACAAGAGGCAGAAGCCCCCTCCTCCTCGGTCTGTACAGAACCGGGAGGGGAACCCAGAGGAAAGGCCGAGAGAATGTGACTTGGCCTGACCTCCGAAAGTCGGCGGAGCTCGCACCACTTTCCAAGCGTGTTGCTCGATGACCCAGCGGTCCATGGAGAAACAGGCGTCGCACGATTCCATGTTGTGAAGCCAGCCAAGACACGCGAGGCAACAGTCGTGCTGGTCGATGATGGAGTACTTATGGACACAAGGACACCATTGCATGTGGGGCTGTCCCGTCTTGGAAGTCTTCTGCCCTCCAACCTAGACAAGACCTTGGAGAAAGAAACACCAAACTAGACTAGATGTTGCAAAATAAAAATAAAATAATGGAACGATCTTACCAGGCGATTGAGTAGGCTAACAGAACCGGCAGGAGACAAGGGGAGGAATTTCCGCACGGAGTCGACACGGGTTGAGAAGGTAAGTCAAAACTAACCGCGCACTCAGTAGGCCCCCAAAATTCTTCAGAAAGCGCCCCACGCAGGTGACCTCAACGGGCGTGGAGATGAAGAACTGGCAGGAGGGCGGAGTTGACAACAACTAACGGCCAACCCACGAGCCACATGCGCCGGGCTCGAGATGCACCGGGATGGTGGCGTTGACTCTGCCCATCCAAAAAAAGCTCCCGTGGGGTCATGACCTCCGGCCAAGTACCCAAAGGTGATGAATGGTGAAGACTGACACAGATAAGATCCACTGAGTAACTCTCACGTGAAGCCTCGCCAGGGGAACAGTAGTGATGGAGGCTGCCATCAGGCCGGGAAGGCGGAGGATCTCCTGGGCCGGGATGGACCTGGATGAAGCCAATCTCGAAGCCTGACGGACCAGGGTCTCCACACTGTCTGAAGGGAGGAAGGAAGGAAGGCTCTGCATTGGACCGTATCCAAGACTGCCCCAATGAACTGAAGCCAATGGGATGGGAGCATAGATGACTTGGGAATACTGACTGTAATCCCCAGTCAACCAAAGAGGGCCAAGGTGAAAGAGAGCCTCCAGTAAGGAGCCTCTTGACGGGGCTGAGATCATCCAATCATCTAGGTAAGGGAAAACTGCGATACCCTGGCGGCGTAAAGAAACCGCCACCACTGCCAGACACTTGGTAAAGACTCGAGGTGCAGAGGACATACCAAAAGGAAGCGCCCGAAATTGGAAGTGTTCCCCTTGAAATCGGAGCCGCAGGAAACGGCGGTGGCTGGGGAAGATCGGGATGTGCAGGTAGGTACCCTGCATGTCCAGAGCGCACAACCAATTATCCTCCAGAAGGAGTGTGAGGAGACTGGAGTGTCAACATCCGAAACTTTTTTGTACTCGACAAACTGATTGAGGTTGCTTAAGTCGAGAATGGACCTGAAGTCTCCAGTCTTTTATGGAACCAGGAAAAAGTGGGAGTAAAACCCCCTGCCCCTTTGCCGGAGGGGAACATGCTCTACTGCTTCCTTGAGCAAGAGGCTGTGAACTTCTCAGACGAGAAGAGCATGAACCCTGGAAAAGACCTTTCTGGCGGAGATTCTGGAGGAAGCTCCAGAAACTCTATGGTGTGTCCAACGGACACTAATTGCAGGACCCATGCATCAGAGGTTATTGCTTTCCATTCCTGCGCATAGCGGGCAACCCCCGCCCCCAACCTGCTCGTCGTGAAACTAAGGAGGTAATGGGGATAGTGAGCCAGGAAGTGGCAGGACGTTCAGGGGAGGACCCCCCTCCGCGTCTTTGGTTCTTGGAGACTGGCGGAATGGTGGAACCAGTGGACTTGAGTTTGCCCTGGTGCCAAGCAGCGGCCTGCTTCCTCTGCCTCCAGGTCCTTTTCCGAAAGGGCAGCTGCTGCTGTTTAGTGCCCAATCGGTACATGGACCTCACTGATCTGAGGGCGAGGCCTCCGTCATGGAGATCAGTGATGGCATCTTTGGTGTCACTACCAAAAAGTAGAGAGCCCTGGAAGGGGGCATCCTAAATCACCGACTGTACCTCATTGGCAAGGCCAGGTAGGCGAAGTCACGAATGCCATCTTAGGGTAACGGCAGTGGCCTAGGTGTGAGCTACAGAGTCAAAGGAGTCATATGTATCCCGCAAAGCATGCCTACAAGAAAATCGAGAGAGGCAAAGGTCCTTGGCGAGCTCCTCCTTGAGGCTCAAGGGTTCCATAGCCTGGACGCGAGCCTCTAACCTGGCCAGGGTAGCCTTTTGGTGGGACACCATGTGAGCCATATAGCTGAGGGATCTAAGCGCACATGTGGCCGAGGCGTAACCTTTTTACTGAACTGGTCCATCTGCCTCGAGCCTTTGTCCGGAGGAGAGGTGCTCATGTGCTTGGGTGCAGCAGAGCATCATGAGCAGCTGAGATGACAACAGAGTCCGCCTTAGGATGCGTCTTTAGAAACTGAGTGTCCTTCGGCGCCCAGTAAATCCTGTCTGCCCTTCTGGGGACAGCCGGGAGGGAATGAGGCATCTGACAGACCACAAAGATTAGGTTCAATCCAGGGAGGAATGGGGACTGGAGACAGAGACTCAGTCCAGGTGTTCGGCCAGTCTGTCTCACAAGAGTCTTGTTCCTCTGACTACCAGTTGAAGAAATCCTTCAAGGACCTCAGAAGAGCTGAAAAGGCAGGGTCCTCAGGGGGAGAGGGGGAAATGACAACTTGGGGGGGGAACCTTGCCTGGTGGACCCTCAGGCTCCTTCAAGGTGTCCTCTGCCAACTTGTCGGCACCCTCATCATCATTGCTGTCTGCCACCTTGGTCAGCAAGGTGACTGATGTCGGGAAGGGTAATGTCCTGATGAGTCGCCCCCGACACATGTACCTTAGATGGAGAAGAGTTTCTTGAGAAAGCAGACCTAGGAGACCATAGAAGAGGGAGTCTTGTCTCCAGGTCTGAAACAAACTCCAAGCGCACCCCCTGCCACCAAGACTGGATAAGAGAGTCTTAAAATCCGGCGTTGCTGGAGGAGGAGGTTGAGGCTGGGGTGAGGAGGCGACATAACCGGTGTAGGCGGGTGATGGTAACCCTGGTAGTGATTATAACCAGGCTAATACTGCCCAAAAGCACTCCATTCAGGAGGAGGACCAGTCAGGAAGTGGTCTCCAGGATACCAGAAAGGGTAATGTGGGACAGTCCAAGGTCTTGTGTAAATCCACGCCGTCAGATCTGACGGAAGGGTTACCCACGTCAGACCCGCTGTAGTATTAAATCGGCAGAGGGTGCAGCGTTGGGACAGCCAACGCCAGGGGACCGAAGTCAGGACCAGCACCACCCGTCCGGAGCCAGAAGGATCTGGCATTGAGGGCTACGCCGGGCCGACAAAGGGGCCGACGGGCGGACCGGTCTGGCGCAGGCCATAGGGCCCTGGCTGTGGAAGAGTCGCCAGGTTATCCGTGTCTGAATAGGATTCGCCGGATCAGACGGTGGGATCGGGGCCGGAATAATCGTCGGCACCAAAGGGATCCCACCTGAAGGAGGAGGAGGAGAAGGAGATGCCTCCGCTGGAAGTCTAGACGGCCGAGGAGGAGCCTCTTTCTCCGTGACCCCATCAGGAGAGCGCGGGACAGACCCAAAGGAATCCACAACATTGAGGGGTTCCGCGCTGTCTTCGCCTTAAGTACCCACCTGCGAAGGGGAGGGTAAAGGCGAAGGTTGAAGGGGAAGCGGGGCCTTCTCCTCCTGGTTTTGCCAGGCGTCGGGTGAGGCGCCGCTTGGCCCAGACAGGAGAACCACACCTGAGCGTCTGTCAGAGACGGGCGAGCAGGAGCCCCCGGCCGGGTCCCCGAAGCCTGGGAAGCCATCTTACCAGTGGCCGTGCGGTCCCCAGAAGAGCCGGGGGCCAGATTAGCGGCCGTGTGGTCATTGGAGGAGCCAATGGTCAACAGACCCGCTGAAGATTTGCCAGACTTACCGTCCGAAGGCTTCTTTGGCGGTGGCTGGCCTTTGCTCGCCGAGTCGTGAGGTCTCAATGCCAGTGGAGCATTTCCGCTCCCGAGATTTCTCTTGTGGTGCTTCTTTGAGGGAGACGATTTCTCCGAAGAGGAGACTCTAATGCAGTAAATTTGTCTTTCTAAAGAAGCTAAGTGGACCTTTAATAAATGGGCCTCCAAAGTCTGCTGTCTCCGCTTTTTGGTGGCCTGGTTGAAGGTTTGGTACTCCGAGCAGGAGGAGACAGGGTGGTCTGGGCCCAAACAGATCACGCACTTCAGGTGATCGTTCCTATGAGGGATCAGCGTGCCACAGGATGAGCACTTCTTCTTGGGTGAAGACATCAAGTTGAATATCGAAAATTAGAGATTTGGCGAAGAAAAAATCAGACGCAATAACTCACATGACGATCGTTGTATGGAAGTCTGCAATGCGACTGACACAAGGAGACAGCGGGAAGGAACTGGAGGGTGGGCGTGGGGACCGCCCACTATATACATGCCTTCAGCGTCGGTGGGGCGGTCCCCGTCGGGTGCTGCTAGAAAAAGCCTGTAAATGCGGCCCGATGCCAGGTGGCGCCAGTCCTATATGTAACAATGACCTACTGAAGGAACCCTCTCGAAGATATATTTCTATAAAATAATTTTTACCCTCTCAGATCAAAAACATCCCAAGAAGTAAACCAATAAAAACCCGAGACCACAAGGGAACCAACTGGTTAACAAAAAAGTGAGTCTTTTAACCCGACCTATATGGAAAAAAACACCCTAAAACAGGAATGCTGAACAACTTTCATAGGTTCTAGTAGGGGAGGTAGGGTGGGTACTTTAATCATAAGGAGTGATCCCTTTGAAGAAACAAGATTACTATGGCGAGTAATTTTTTCTTCTAACCCCAGAAATCACTCATTATGATTAAACTGATGCAGACTACCAAGCAGTACCTTTGGAGGTTGGGCAGAAAACCTATTTAGGAAACAGGTTCTGCAGCACTGCTGTACCAAATCTGGCATCACTTCTGGATTGTAGATCCAGGCTGTAATGCTTTGTGAAGGTGTGCATGGTTTTCCATGTAACTGCTTTGCAGAATTCCAGTACTGGAATTTCTCTTGAAGCTGCCACTGAAGCAGCTTTGTCCCTGGTGGAATGTGCCCTCAAGGCTCAGGGGCACTAGTTAACCCACTTTACTATAACAAAACTGTATACATGACACTATCCAGTGAGCAACTGTATGTTTTGTGGCAGCTCTGCCCTTACCTACGTCTCCACAGGTAAGAAAGAGCTGTGTTTGATCTGGTCTGTAAGACTTGGTTCTGTCAATATAGTGGCCAAGTGCCCTTTTGACATCAAGGGAGTGAAGCCTCCTTTCTGGATGAACTGATTTAAATGGAAATCAGACACCACTTTGGGAAGGAATTTTCTATTGGTCCTGAGGACCACTTTATCCCTGTAGAATAAGATGCAGTCTACATCTGCGCACAGGGCCTGTAACTCACTGATCCTTCTGACTGAAGTAATCACAACCAGAAAACAGAAATTACGTACCTACCGTAATTCTTGATCTTCTTGGACGAAGTCTCCACCACTCATTCACACTAATGGGAGTTCGTCGTTGGCGCTAGGACCCAGCGGGAGCAAACATTTTTCCGAGAGGGCCGGCGCCTGAGATGGAGCCATGAGGAAGCGGCACCGCGAGCCCCAGCTCGTGCGGTAATGATGATCGCATCGACTCCTCCAACCGGCCGTAGTACTTTTTTCCGAGGAGGTGCAGCGTGAATCAACTCTAGAAGGACCAAATCCAAAAATCGGACATAAGATAGTCTGAATGACCCATATAAGAAGGGTCAACAAAGTCTTCACAGCCAGCCATTGAGGGAGTGAAGACCAAAAACGGAGACATGAGCTCGGGGGGATGGTGGGTTGGCGTGTGAATGAGTGGTGGAAACTTCGTCCAAGACGACCAAGAATTATGGTAGGTACGCAATTTCCATATCTTACTGGACATAAAGTCTGCACCACTCATTTACACTAATGGGAGAGTACCGAGCTAGTAATCCCCCCACATGGGCGTCAGGAGAGAAAGAGCTCACATACTTAGGACAGAAGTCCGTTAAGAATGGTCTTGCCAAACGACAGATGTCGCCTGGCATGGACATCCAAGGAGTAGTGCTTAACAAAAGTATGCACTGAGCTCCACGTAGCCGCATTGCAGATATCTGCGATGGGTACACTGCGGATTTCCACCAGAGATGCTGCAACTGCTCTGGTAGAGTGAGCGTACACTCTGCCTTCCAGCTTGATCTGTGCCTTAGAAGTGCAGTGGCGAAGGCATGCCACCAGCCACGATGAAATGCATCTAATAGCAACAGGCTGACCAAGCTGGGTCTTGCTGAAGGAAACAAACAGTTGTTGAGCTTTGCAAATTTCTTTTGTTCTATCTAGATAGAATCGCAACACTCTCTTAACATCCATTCCATTCTGGAAGTTTGCAAAGTAGGTAGAAAGGACTAATGGTTGGTTTAGATGGAATTCTGAGACAACCTTAGGGAGAAACGTAGGATGAGTCCTCATAACTACTTTGTCCTTGTGAAATACAGTTGGGGGTGGGGGGTGGGGTGTGACCAGTTCATGTATTTCAGAAACTCTACAGGCCGCAGTGATAGCCACCAGGAAGGCCGTTTTTCAAGTGAGGAACTTCAAGTCTCAAGTAGCTAGAGGCTTGAAAGGTTTACGAGTGAGCATGCCTAGCACAAGGTTAATGTCCCAGGCTACGACTGGACGTCTGATAGGAGGCCTAGTATGCCAGTGACATGGTAAGTACTGGCTCATGATATGCCAAAATGGCACAAAGATGAACTCTGACTGTGGAGTACTACAGATCTGTATTTGAGAGGTCTAAAAGGTACTCCAAAACTTTATTCGGTGGGCAGGAAAAAGGGTTCCAAGAGCACTTTGCACACCAGAAAGAGAAACGCTTTCATTTGGCTGTGAAGGTTTTTCTAGTGACAGACTTTCGCGCAACCAAAAGAATATCTGAAACTCTACAAGAAACATTGAACCTATTCACATCTATCTCTTTAGGAGCCGAAGGTGAAGCAAACTCAGATTGGGATGGACCACGGGACCCTGGGTCAACAGGTTCATTTGAAGGGGAAGAGTCTTCGGGGTTCCGACAGACTGTTCAGCAGTGGAACCATATCTGTCGAGGCCAGAAGGGGGCAATGAGAATCATTCTGCCCCTGACACTCCAATTTGAGAAGTACCTCTGAATCAGGGAAAGAGGAGGAAAGTCGTATAGAAAGCGCCTTGTCCACCGCAGCCTGAATGCATCCTGACAGAAAATGCCAGGTCCTGGATTTCTGAAGCAGAAGAGAGGCAGTTTTGTGTTGAGTGGGGACGCAAAAAGGTCCAGGTCTGGAGTTCCACATTCTTTGAAGAGTGACTGAACGATGGTTAAGTCGAGAGACCACTCGTGAGGATCTGTCTCCGTTCTGCTGAGACGGTCTGCCAGCTCGTTTTGAACTCCTGGTAGGTAAACCACCTAGATTAGAGCCCTGTGCTCCAAGCACCATTCCCACATTCTCACTGCTTTCCCTGCATAAAGGGTAAGAGTGCGCACCGCCCTGTTTGTTGATGTAATACATCACTGCCTTGTTGTCCATTTGAAGGAGAATGTTCTTGTAACAGAGTACGTCCTTCAAGGCTCGGACTGCACAGAGGACGGCTCTCATTTCCAAGACGTTTATGTGAAGCTGGGACACGTCCTGAGTCCACGTACCTTGGGTGTGGAGATTCTGGCAATGAGTTCCCCATCAGGACGCGTCCGTGGTAATGGAGATCTGATGATCCAGAGGGGCAAAGGGAAATCCTTCCAGAAGATTGTCCTCCTGCGACCACCAGGCGAGTGACCTCTTCAGAGGTTCTGTCACCTTGATGGGAAAGGACTGAGGGTGAGTGGTTGGGGACTACTGACAACTAAGCATCCACTGAGAGGTTCTCATGCAGAGACAAGCTAAGGGTACAGTGAACACCGAGGATGCCATGAGACCAAGCATCCGTTGCATCGAGATAGCTTGAACCGAGCTGTTTTCTCTGATGTATCAGGCCATCTGTGAGATATCGCTGCTTCTGTCCTCTGGGAGAAAAGCCTTCATGCAGGAGGTGTCCAGAAGAGTTCCTATAAAGAGGAGCTTCTGGGAGGGTTGCAACTGCGACTTGTTGAGATTTACAGGACTCCCTTGGACGTGAGAAAGTCTGAGGCCATGGTTATGATGTCCAGAGTCTCTTGCCTGGAGGGACTTGCTAGGAGCCAGTTGTCCAGATATGGGAACACTTGCAATCCGATTTTCCTGAGATGCACCGTGAGAATTGCACAACACTTTGTAAAAACTCGAGGCGCTGAGGATAGCCCAAAGGGCAAGACTCTGAACTGATAGTGTTGACCCAACGCCACGGACCTTAGGTATTTGTGGTGCTTTGGGTGTATGGGGATGTGTTGGTAGGCATCTTGCATGTCCAGGGAGGCTAGCCTATCATGCTGATGAAGCAAAGGTAGCAGGGTACCTAGTGATATCACCTTGAACCTCTCCTTGTGAAGGAACTTGTTTAACTTTCTGAGATCCAGAATGGGGCGCATGCCACCAATTTTCTTCGGGACCAGGAAGTAATGGGAGTAGAAACCTGTGTTTCTTTGATCCAGTGGAACTACTTCTACTGCCCTGTTGTTCAGAGGGCCTTGTACCTCAGAAGCGAGAAGGTCTGACTGTACTGCCGATAGCCTGGGCTGTCGTTTGGGGGGATGATCTGGAGGGGTTTCCGAAAGACTGAACGAGTACCCCTCGCATATTATCCGGAGGACCCATTTGTCTGATGTTATAGACTTCCACTGGTTGTAGAACTGAGTCAGACGTCCTCCCACTGCTGAGGAGGAGTCCCCCCTCGGACAGCTGAGGTGGGACCTGGACCAGAAACTCAGAAGGTGGCACTGGGTGGTTTGGGCCCTTGCGCCTTCTGCTGCGCTTTCTTCTATGGCTGAGGGTAGTGGTTTTTGTTAGAACCTCCTCTGCCGTGAAAGGACAGATGGTTGTGAAATTGACGCTTGTTCGCACCCCGCCGGGAGGGGCGGGTGCAAGTCTAGCAGTCTTAACGGCAGACCTAGTCTTCTGAGTGGCCTCCAGAGCTTTCTCCACCTGGGGCCCGAAGAGATACATATCGTCAAAAGGTAAGGCCATGACCTGCTGCTGGGTGCCATTCATGAGGCCCGAAGTACACAGCCAAAAGTGGCGACGGGTGCAGATGCCAGCCGCCGCCGCTCAGTAAGCGGTATCGAAAGCGTCTACTGCAGCTTTAACCTGTTGGTTATTGGACTGGATACCCCTGGATATGGTCTGAAATAGCTCTGAATTAACTTCCGATTTGGGCAGAGCTTCTACCATTTGTTTGAGTGATTGCCAAAGGACATACTCATATTGAGAAAAATAGCCCTGGTAGCTGGCAGTGCGCATATCCAGGGTCGAGGCAGCAAAGACTCTTTTACCTAAGGTGTCTATCTTGCGAGATTCTTTATTTATAGGCCGGGCTGTAGATGCCCGAGGAAGGAGGGCCTTATTCTCTGCCAAGACTATAATGGCATTAGCTAAGGCTTGTGAGGCCAATATGGGGCGATCCTTGGGAGGGGCATACTTCCTATCTACGGACTTGGCCACGGAAGGAATGAGAGCCGGATTCTTCCACACCATCTGACAGAGGGTCTCGAAAGAAGGCTGTACCGGAGGTGTTAAATCCATAGGGATCTCCGGGACATGGAGGTATTGGCGTCGTAAAAGCTTTCCAGGATTGCTTTCTGTAGTCTGGAAAGAAAGAGTAGAATTAAAATTTTAAAGCAGAGACTTAAAGGAAAGATCTTCGATCACAGGCTCTGCAGAAGGAATGATCCCTGCTCCCAAGGCAGTGTCATCAACATCATTACCAAGTCGAAGATCTGGGTCAGGCTCAATATCCTCGCCTGACAGTCTAGGAGGGACTGTATCTACAGGAAAGGTGTGAAAATCAGGAGGAAGAACAGAAGAGGAAAGAATCAGAGTCGAGAACCCCTGAAGGCCGGACGACGACACACCAAGCCCCGGCGCCGAAGAAAACGTGTGTACAGAGCACAAGGAAGGTGGTGCCATCAAAAACGGCTCAGAACACGGCACCGACAGACTCCTCAGCGCAGCGGACGGCGCCGACAAGAGTCCCAAGGGTCTGAAAACTGAGATTTGGAAAAAAAAGTAAGAAAATCAGAAGGAGATAGAGGCATCGGTGTGGACCCTTGCATTGCAGCCACGTGATGGCGGTAAACACCTGAGCGTGGAGTCGACGGCATCGAAGAAGGCGCCACGCGACTAGGAAGGCCCAACTGTCCCATCTGTTTGTCCGAACCTGAATGGCCCAAAGGCCTCGGACTGACTGGTTCAGGCAACTGGACCAACCTCTGAGCCCACTGCTTCATAAGAGCAGCCCACTGGTGAAACTGCTCATCGGAAGCTCCTCCAATAGGCGGGGAGGGGCTCCGGTGTCAAGGAGGTCGGTCACCAGAGACAGAAACCGGCAACTCCGACAGAGGTGGAGACTGGCCCTAATAACCAACAGTCTACGCGCAGATGTACCAAAGGGTCCCCTCGAGTGATGCTGTTTCTTCTCCGACCTGTGTGCCGAAGAAGAACTCGAGGCCAAACGGTGCCGTGAGAGGGACCATTTCCTTTCATGATTTCAAGGGAGACCGCCCACCTCCCTGAGCATCGGACTCGTCTGTTGTCAGCCCTTCCCTCCCGGAGAGGGCGCAGGACACCTGACCCGCTCATGGTCGATTCAGTCGACAGAGGGCTGAAGACTTCTTTCTTGTTATAAGTAGAATTAAATATAATCGGCACTTATCGAAGATAAACTACAAAACAAAAAACTGAAAACTAAGATGCTAGTTTGAAGTTTGACTCCCAGTGGGCGAGTGACGTCATCACTGAACAGCACTTGGCGGGAAAAAAGGAACTGAGGTGGCTAGAGGGTTGACGCCGAGATGGTCATTACCACATGAGCCGGGGCTCGCGGTGCCACTTCCTCACGGCTCAATCTCAGGCGCCAGCCCTCTCAAAAAAAGTTTGCTCCCGCTGGGTCCTAGCACCTCCGGCAAACTCCCATTAGTGTAAATGAGTGGTGGAGACTATGTCCAGGAAGATCACAGTTTTCCAAGTGATATACTTTAAATCTGCAGTTGCTATTGGTTCAAATGGAGCATCCATGAGCTTGGCAATACAGATATTCAGATTCCATGCTAGAACCGGTTCCCTCAAGGGAAGGTACAAGAGGTTAAGGCCTTTAAAATACTTCCTGAAGACTGCATGAGAAGCCATGGATCTCTCTTTACCAGCTGACAGATAAGCTGAGACTGAAGCCAAATGAACCTTGAGGGTCGAAGGCTTCAGGCCTAAAGAATGCAAGTGTGTTAGGCAATCCAGGAGAATGGTCAAATCAGCCCTGGATGGGTCAAAGCCCTCACCTGTACACCATATGTAAATACAGGTTACTTACCTGTAACAGGAGTTCTAGGAATGGTATATGTTGTTCATCCACACTGTCTGGCAGGTTCCTTGCCGCTTTAAATCTTGCCGGAAGGTCTTCAAGCTGGCTCCTCCCACCCACCCGGGTGGTCAAACTCTTGCCTCTGCCCCATGACGCCAGATCTAGCCATGGAAGCCAGGCACAGCGTCAAGCCGAAGCTGATGGTCGTGGTGGATGAACTGAACATACCATCATTCCTAGAACTCCTGTTACAGGTGAATAACCTGTAATTTCTAGGGCTATGTGATATGTTGGTTCATCCAATAACTGTCCAAGACTCCTAGCAGTTCCTCCGGAAGAGGGAGGCAAGGCGCACACCCCTACTTGGGAAATAAAGACTAGAGGAACCCAGGGCCCCAAAACCAGCATCCCGGCGTGACTCAAGGTCAATGTGGCTGTGGGTGATGAAGGTGTGTGCTGACTTCAGGTAGCAGCCCTGCAGATTTCTGGATAGGGACGCCCTTGAAGCAGCCACCCCATGCAGCGGTATTGTGGGTAGAATGAGCTCTTATCCTCCGGAGGCTCCATGCCCGCCAACCTGCAGCAGAGATCTATGCAGAAGGTGACCCACCTGCTTATCGTCCGCTTGGCTGCAGGTCTGCCAGGCGTGGCTTGTGGTAGGTGACAAATAGCTGGCTAACCTCTCCTCGACTCTCAGCCGCCTGCTCCTTATAGTAAGTGAGCGCTTTCTAGGGTCCAAAGTATGAAGCCTATATTCGGCCTCCTGATGTGATTAGGTAGAACACCGGCAGAGTCAACACCTGGTTAAGGTGAAACTCCGACACCACCTTCGGAAGGAATTTCGGTGGGGGCGAGGACAACCTTGTCACTGTGGAAGACCAAATAGGAGACTGGTGGAGAGCGCCTGGAGCTCTCCCATCTTCTGGTTGACGGATAGCCACCAAGAAGGCGGTCTTCTCACGACAGGTGAGAGATGTCACACCTGTGCATCGGGTTCGACTGGCTTGCCCATGAGTCAGGCCAATGCCAGTAGATCCATGGAGGTAAGTTCTCGCATCGTGGAGGGGATATGTGTCAAGGCCCTAGAAAAGCACTGACCACCTTCTCCTGCGCCATCGACTGCTTCCCGGCCGTGCCCGGTAAGCAGAGATGGCTTCCAGGTGCACCTTAAGGGTCGTCAACCGAAGCCCTTGCCGAGAAAGAGACCACAGATAGTCCAGAATGCTTGCCAAGGAACAGGAGGAAGGGTTCAGACCCTTGCCCTGACACCAAATGGAGAATCTCTTCCATCTGAAGGCGTAGCATTTTCTGGTCGACTCCTGATGGGACGCCTCAACGACGTTGAGGACCTCGTCGGAAAGACCCAAGGCCTGGAACCTAGCCAGGAACCAGGCCATCAGGTGCAGGGGATTGAAGGTCCGATGGAATACCTTCCCTGATTGACTGAGATCAGGTCCGGGCGGGCTGGAAGCCGCCTGGAGCCTGAGCTGAGACTGAGGAGATTCAGGATACTGTAACTGGCGGGCCAGTCTGGGGCTATGAGAATCACCTGCTCTGGTCCCTCCTTGCTTTGAGAAGCACCTTGTGGATCAAGTGATATGAGGGAAAGGCACAGAAGAGGCCCGGGGTCCATGGCTTCGAGAAGGCATCCCCCTGCAGCGAGCCCTGCTGAGGGGGGCGGACATGAAACAGTCTCAGCTTTGCATTCTCCCTGGAGGCAAACAGGTCCACCTGAGGCGTGCCCCAGTGGGAGAACAGATCTTGTGCTACCTCCAGCAGGAGAGACCACTTGTGAGACGCAGCCCCTATCCGGCTTAGGGCATCGGCCAGAGTGTTGGAGGCTCCTGCCACATGGATGGCAAGGAGATCCGCCCAGGCTGCGCATCGAGTGACCAAATGCAAGAGCTTCCCCAAGACAGAGGGCATGGAGCGGGCCCCACTCTGGCAGTTTACAGTACATGGTCGTGTTATTGTCCGCCTGGGCCTGAAACCACTTTGACACCATAAAAACGGAGCGACAGGCGGTGGGCTAGACTTAACCGCCTCAAGCTCCAGCAGGTTGATATGGCATCGGGACTCCCGAGGGGACCAGAGGCCAAGGAGCCTGTGCCTCAGATGGGCACCCCAACCCATCAGAGAGGGCATCGTCGATAGAGAGACCGCCGTTCGGGCAGACAAACGGATGCCTCCTCGCAGATGTGCTGGAACGGTCCACCACTGGAGAGCGTCCACATCCCTTGGGACACTGTCACTAGCTGATCCAGTGGATCGGGTGTATGACCATTGGCTGGCCAGCCTCACTGGAGGAGACGCGATGTACCAGCGGCCCAACGGACCACGCTGGTGCAGGCTGCCATGAGGCCCAGGAGGTCCCGGTCAGGGCGCGATTGCCCAACCTGAAATAATTGGGCAAAGGAGGAAAGAACCTCGGCCCTGTCCGCCGGGAGCCGTGCTCTGCCCCAATGAATTGTATCACCTGCTTTGGTAACGAGTTCGACTTGGCCTCGCTTGATGAGGAGGCCAACCAGAGAGCAAACCTGGAGGGCTGGGATCTCTGGGCCCACTCCACCTCCGCTTCTGGAGGGGGCTGCAATCAGCCAATCATCCAGGTAGGGGGTACATCCCACCCTTTGGCGCTAGTAGGAATGCTGTCACCACTGCCATGCATTTGTGAAGACCCTGGAGCTAGGGAAAGGCCAAAGGGCATGGCCCGGAACTCTTAAAGGGATCCCTCCGCTCTGAAGCGGAGGAATCTCTGGTGGCACGGATGGATTAGGACGTGAAAGAACGCGTCCTGAAGGTCCAGGGAACAGAACCACATGCCTCGTTCCAAGGATGGGATTATCTGAGCCAGAGTAACCATCCTGAAGGTCCGAGACCATAGGAACCTGTTCAGGTCGTGCAGGTCGAGAATGGGGCACCAGCCCCCCATCCGCTTTGGACCAGGAAGTACCTGACACAAACCCTGGTCTGGAGGAGGATCCGCCACCTCCTGATCACCCCTTTTCGAGGAGCAGGGCAATATCGGCCGCGGGCCGACAGAGAGGCTGCGACTCCGTGGGCCCCCGGGGGCGACGCTCGAAGTGGTGGGGCCTGCTCAACTCCAGAGGCAGACCTTTCCTACCACCCCAACACCCAATGGTCTGTGGTGATAGCGGACCAGGCGAAAGGGAAGTGGCGGAGCCGCCTCACCCACGGGGAGGACGAGGTTAGGGGTGCACCCTCAACCCGTCTACTGGGCAGGTTGGAGGGGGACCGCCGAGGGACCTCCTGGGCTTTACCTCCTGCTTGCTGGGAGGAAGCCGGCTTGGGTTTAGGATGCCAAACGCCGAGCCTGCTGGGCCCTGGTGCTGGTGGGCTGGACGTGCCACAGGTGCAGAAGCGAGAAGGACTTGTGCTGCTGCTGTCGGCGGCCTTTGTCCTTCTGGGCGGAGGTGACCGAGTCCAGAGTGGCACTGGACTTCTCGATCCGGCTGGAGGGACCTTCCACCCAGGGCCGAGGTCGGGTCCCCAAGAAGGGACGCCTGCCAATTTGTGCTGGTATCCGCCGTGAAGGTGGATATCCTGAGCCATGCTCTGGCGGCGCATGGCCACTGCCGCGTAACCGATCTGGCACAGGAGTCTCCTATGTCCAGAGCCGTTTGGAGCTGCTGCTTAGCCACTGCCCTACCCTGGTCCCGAACCTGTCTGACCGTGGTCTGCAGGTCGGCCGGGAGATGAAGGATCACCTCATCCAGGGAGCCCATGAGGGCATGGGAGAAGTGTGCCATCAGCATGGCCGAGCTGGCCTGGCGGAGGCCAAGTGAGGACGCAGTGCACACCTTGTGCCCAGCGTAGTCCAGCTTTTGGACTCTTGTCCCGGGGTTTGTCCACATCCCTTAGCATTCCCGGAATGCCGAAAACGCTGTCAGTGACCAACCCCCGGCAGAGGGGTGTTCTGAAAACCCGGCAAAGAGCCGGGGGACTCGATACTTCCTGGCCAAAGGCGCAGGGCAGGAAGCAGGCCGCTGCCAGGAGCTCCAAGGCTGGGCTGAACAATGGCCTCAGCCACCGGAAAGGCTCTCTGTGGGGAATCTCGTCCAGTATCTCCGGCCAGGGTACATTGGCCTGCTTTGGATACAGGCTCGAGCTGCATCCCGGTGGACTCCGAGATGAGCCGGAGCAAACCCATGAAGGACGATGGGCTTTCGTCCAACGGCTGGCCCCTGGAGACTTCAGGTCAACTGGCCTGGAGAACACGGTCGGGAGTGAGGGTGACAGACAACCTGTGGGGCAGGCCTTGACCCGACCGAGAGTCCTTGGTCAGAGCCCCCGATTTCGGTTGTGGAGGCGGAGGTTCCACCACAATCGGTGGGGCAGCAGGTTTCGGCCGAACAACTGGCCCAGGCTTTGGCATCTTGACCACGGCGAGGGGTTGTTTCGGCCGCTCGGGTGACAGACACTTGATGGCCGGGGAAGGCGTCGGCTTGCTCCCGGACAAGTAACTGCTGCCACATCAGGTCCTCGCAGCGTCGACGCAATTTGCCCGGGCTCTCCTCTTCCGAGGAGGAAGACGAGTGACGCAGCGGCGGCGCCCGCCACTGGTATCGAGACCGCCGATGTCGGCGGGATCGGCTGGACCGAGAAGAAGTCCGAGACCCAGATTCTCGGTGTTTCCGAGGACAGGTCTGGGAAGGAGCAGGGGACACCCGCTCTTCCCTCAGCTCGGACGCCTTAATCAGGGACTGCTGCACAGGGTGCAGGGCAGATAGGAAATTACGTGATCTACCGTAATTTTGATCTTCTCTTGTATCTTCACCATTCATTACTTACTGGGTGTAAGCGGATGGCGCGTACCGGCCGCGTGTTTTTTTTTAAAATGCCTAACGGCCCTGCCCTCGAGAGCGACGTGACATGCGAGGGGCGGCCAAGTAGCGATCACTCCCTCCTCCAACTCAGTTCTGTGAGCCGGAGAGGCAAAGAGAAAGCAGAAAATATAGATAGCAGGCAAGATAGCCGGTGATAGCAAAGCAAGGAAGAATGAACTGAAAAGGAATAAGCTGATGGAGGAAGGACAGAGGAGATAAGAACATCCCCAGTCTAGGGACTGCAGGGCCTCCTTACTCTGGGCGACTCTAGGAGGAGAGATGAGTAAGGAAATGAGAAAATAGAAGAAGAAGAAGAGAGAGAAGAGAGAGATGGGATGTTGAAGGGACCAGAATGCCCCATGAGCATAGTTAGTTTGTAGCTGAAGGCTCACTAAAGGGGAAGCAAGAATCCTGTGAGATAGAGCTGGAAGAGAAGGTTCACCAACCCGCTAGACAGACTCCAGGAGGGCATAGTCCTCATCTTCAACATGCCATTGTTCATGACACCCGCCTCGGGGCCCTGGCCAAGGCCTTTAACTGGAGTGACACCCGAGGAGGGAAGAATAAAAACCCCAGCAGCATGAGAGTGCTGCCTAGGGTTTTGAAATGGAAAATGCAGCCTTCAGTATGCTTTCAAGACAGAAATGGACTCAGACTGACTGGCTAAGGCAGGCCAAGGCTTAGGCTGGTTAGGATTGGATATGGTCAGCAGAGCTTCTATTGTAAAATTGCCCAGGAGGATACTTAAAGGAGAAACTAATAGCAAAACAGCTAGAAGGAAAGCCTACCTTCTCATTTGCCTTCTTGTTTGATTTCTCCTTTTGACTAGATGCATGACCCAGATACCAAGATGCCTATAGCAGTCGGAGAGAGTTCCCTCAGCATTTTTTTTTTTTTTTTTAAAGAAGAAAGGAACAGACGCATTGCTCCTCTGCTCTGCAAGGCAAGAATAGAGGGGGGGAGATTTCAGGGCAACTATCTGAACACGGGATTGCAGGATCAAACTGAATAGCCTGAGCCAGACCAAAAATACCAGAGGTATCTTGCCAGAAGAATAGCAAGAGAAGTAGTAGTCTGATCGCCAATGCAATCCACTTAGATGGCCCATGAATCTTAGAGAAGTAATTTTTCTGGGTGAAGGACCCTCCCCTTAAGAAAGAACTTTTTTTTTTATATTTATATATATATATATTTTTTTTTGGAAAATTAAGGAATTTTCCCTATATTTTATGAACAAAAGAGAAATGCAGAGAGAGGAAGGAGACGGGAGGTGAGAAGCCAGGAGGAGGCCACTGAGGGGATGGTGGTGGTGGTAATGAATGGTGAAGATACAAGAGAAGATCAAGAATTACGGTAGGTACGTAATTTTCCTATCTTCCCTTGTCAATCTTCACCATTCATTACTTCCTGGGTGAGTACCAAGCTCCTCTTCCCCAGGAGGGGGAAGAGGCCATGCCCTGAGGGAACAAGACCCCCAGCCTTCTGCTGGTGAGAAACAGAAGGAGAAGACCCTGGCTTATTCAGAAAGCCTAAGTGGGAGAAGAGCTAGGAGGTGCCTCCCGAGGACGAGGAGACGGATGGAGCCCCTGTAAAAGTCTCCTAGCTCTGGATGAGAAAAGACGGGTCCCCCGGAAGGCGGAGCGCATCACCCACGCCGGGCCAGGGTGACAACCTGAGAGACGGCCATGCCGTCGCCTGATGCAGATCGCTGTCCCCGCAGCCTGGAAGCCACCTCATTGGCGCCATAAGATGCCCTTGCTTGGTGTCTTGCCAGCTCCAGGCCTACCGCTGGAGAGGGCAACGGGCTTGTCTGGTTTGCTCCGTGTCAGGCATAGATGCCAGCAGCTGGGACATCATCACCACAGATGCCGGTTGTAGGCAGCGCAGGAGCCTGATGTGATGCAATACATGCACTCGCACGCCGAAGAAGAGACACTCTTCGCCCCCAACGGGCGCTAACTGGAGAGAGTCCGAACTGTGGATGTCGGCGCCAGGCAACGGCGCCCAGAAGGAGTATCCAGGTATACCAAACCTGAGGACGGCTGGGAAGGAACCTAGAGACTCAGAGGGGGCACAATACCTACGCTGGCAGTCCGCGGCTGGGGAAGAAACGGAGGGAACTGCCAGGACCGGATAGACGCCCCTGGAAGGGATAGGCCAGGAAGGTACCACCAGATGCTGGGCACTGAATTCACCAAGGAATTCACGCCCACCCGCTCGGTATTGTCTCCCAACGTAGGAAATCCGAAGATCCTCACCATCCTCGAGAGGAAACGCTGATATTCTGTGAAATCAGCATCGAGGACAGATGAGTAGGGGGTTCCTCTCCCTCAGAGGAGGGAGACGAGGATGATGGGGAACTGGAATGTCCAGAGGATTCCTGCGGCGGTGGGGAGAGTCGAAAGACCCGCTCATGCATGTAACTAACATATGAGGGGAAGGCCGCCGCAGAACCCCTGAACTGCTCCCAGGATAACGGACCCGTAGGACCGACATGGCCTGGGAGCGGGGGTGGTGAAGGCAGAGAGATGGGAGAGGGGCACCTCCGAGGAGGCAACTGCTCTCTGCGAGGGCTCTGGAATCCGGGGAAGGGAGCTCTAGTAGGAGGGATCCCGGATATCAAACCAGGCCGCAGAACGGAACCCTGGGGAAGCGGAACCTGGAAGAGCCCTGGGGGAGAAACTCCCCTGTGACGACGCCGGGACTGCATGGATCCAGAAGGGCAGTCCGCACAAACGCCGCCAGAGGACACCCTAGAACCCTGGGGGGAGGGGCGGGGCTCTGCGCTACGGCTCCTGGCCACCCCCCCTGAGGTGGCCAAAGAAGACCGAGCAGCAGGACGCCTGCCCCTCAACCCTCTGATTCCAGAGGCCCTCCTCCCTACTGCACCGCTCTCTAACCCCAGAGGAGGTGCCAGCACCCCGGGGTAGCTGTCACCGGGCCTCCAGAGAGGGGAGCCTCCCCCTCCGTCACCCCCACGTCTGCCCCCCGGGACTCTCGGCCACCCCCAGCCGAGGAACCCTCAGGAGACGACGGCAAGGGGGACAGAGGGAGGGGCCCGCTGCGCCGCCTGGTACCCCTAGCCACCGAGGACCCAGATTCCGAAGAATGGGGGTGCCAGGATGGGTCCACATCTGAGTCATCGTCCTCCGAGGAGGACGAGACCAGCAAGACCTCGATGCTGGCCACCCCAGGGGTCCCCGAGGCCGCAAACGCCCCGCACGGTGCGCGACGCCGCCTCCACCACGCCGGGCAGCATGAAGGCCCAACCCACACCCCAGCGGCTCCGCAGACCCGCACCGCCCGGGAGGGGAAGGCCGCCGACGCCGCCAGCGTGAGGCGAACGCACTGCCGGGCGGTGCCGCCAGGCTCATCGGCACCGCCGAACGGCGCCGAGGCCAAAACGGGCATCGCTAACGGCGCCGCTCGATCACCGGCACCGCAAGCGGCGCCGGATTCTGAACGGGCGCTGCTGATCACCGCACCGCGAACGGCGCGGATTCAAACGGCGCCGCGGAGGCGACGCCGAGGGTCCACCCGAGCCGGGCCCAGCCAAGGGCCTCGACACGGGGAGCCTGCACTGAAGAGGTGACTGCCGAGGCGGTAAGCCAAAGGCCATGCCCCGGAGAGGGGCTATGACGCCCCCAACACCGCTGGAAGGGGCCGCAAGAAGGGAAGAGGAGGACTCTCCTCCTCGATCAGGAGACCGGAGGGGACCCGGGGAAAGGCCTAGATCTCGCCCGAGATTCCCGCGAGCGACGCCGTCCCCCGAAAGTCGGCGGGGCCTTGCCGAGCTTGTACGCACGGACTTCGAGGACGCGACGGTCCATCGAGAAACAAGCGTCGCACGAATCCATATTATGGTTGGGTCCCAGGCAACGAAGACAGACGTCATGCCGGTCCGAGACGGAGAAATGCCGCCGCAGGAGCACCGACGCATAGGGGCACGGCCCGTCTTAGAAGAACGCTTCGCCCAGAACCGGACATAACGCTAAATAAACAAGATTAAATAGTCGGAAATACACCCGCGCCGTACAGAGGAAAGAAAAGGAACAGTCTTACCGTAGAGCGCCGAGTGTAGAAAAAGGAGTCGGATACGCACTTCTTCGGTTAGCTACCTGAACAGGTGCTGCTGCCTCGACGGCGGAGAAACAGAACTGAGTTGGAGGAGGAGTTGGTCGCTACTAACGCCGCGCATGACGCCGCTCTCAAGGGCGGGCCGCTAGGGCATTTAAAAAAAAGCTCTCTCGTGACGGGTGCGCCGCCCGCTTACACCCAGGAAGTAGCATGAATGGTGAAGATTGGACAAGGAAGATCTCGTCTCCACCGGGAGAACCGGTGAAGAAGGGTTGTCGGCCTCACCAGTCGACAGCCTGTCTGACGGGTCGAGAAAAATCTCGACCGCGTCGACAGGTGTATCTGCCGGCTGGCCTGACAGGGACGCCGTTAAGCCAGCGGCCTTAGCCACAACCTCGACTGAAGTGGACAGTCTGCTGTCCGGGGAGGGAGACCTCTCCCGCTCCCACGAACACAGACGATGGGACTTACCCTTAGAGTCCTTCTTTTTGGACTGAGAGGAATGTCCCGATGGCCCCTCTCCCTTCGTGGAAAGGGACTGACAAAGCTCCTTGAGCGAAGCCGAATACGAGGTACCCAGAGAGAGCGGGATAAATGCTGCGACCGAGGAAGAGGATGATACAGCCTGGGCCGCCTCCTCCTCCTCGAGGGGGATCATCTGCTCGAGCTGCTCAGCCGAGCCAGCCGCCGCGGTAACCGCCCAACGGACCTCCTTCGACTTAACTAGTGGGTAGCGCTCCTCGGGGCGCCCAAGCTGTAACCGGGCAGTGCAGTCCTCCAGGACGTTGGCCGAAAACGAACAGCATGACTCGCAGGCCTGCGGGTTGTGTTCTAGGCCAAGGCAGTAGACGCACGTGGAGTGCGGGTCCATCCTGGACATCTTCTGCCCACAAGGGCACCGCCGAAATCCGGGAGTCGATTTGTCCATCGCAGCCGCGAGGGAGAAAGATGACCGAAGTCCTGAAAATTTTAAAATGAGTTTTGGGGCGAACCGAAGAATTAGGATCCAGTCTATCACGCAGAGCTGCTATGAGGAACCGAGCTCTACAGGAAGATTCAAGGCCATGGGGCTGAGCTGAGAGTTTTACCACCCGGTGGGTGGAAGGAGCCAGCTTGAAGACCTTCCGGCAAGATTTAAAGCGGCAAGGAACCTGCCAGACAGTGCGGATGAACAACATATCCAAGTCCCTAGAAGTGAACTTTCTCCCTTTAAACCTCTGCAAAGAGCGGTACCCCAGGGATCGATTCTTGGTCTCCTACTGTTTGCAATTTACATAAACACTGACACCAACATAACTAAGGCCAATACCCATCTATTCGCAGATGACAAGGTTCTTTAAGTCATTCTTCGCCAGAAGCTGCCTGTGGAGACCTACAATCTGAATTCAATCTACTTCAGAGTCAACTTCTAAACAAAAAGCTCCTATTAAATGCCAAAAAAACTAAGGCAATGCTATTTTCTCCACTCCTCCATGCTGCAAACCCAGCCAGTGCTGGCTCCATTCCACAGATCACAACAATCCTGGGAGAAAACCTAAAATTTGTCAATAAATTCAAGTACTTGGGAGTGTGGCTCGACCACAGACTTTCCTTTTCGGATCATATTGAAGATCTGCTAAAGAAACTGAGGCAGAGGCTTGGACTCTTTCAGGATTAATAACTTCCTTACTAGCGATGCCAAGCAGCGGCTGGTACAAACAATGTTTCTCTCCTTGGTTGACTATGCTGACTTTCTTTATAGTCACTGCCCTGTCTCTCATCTTGCTAAATTGGATACGCTGTATCACAGGGCTCTGAGATTCATTACTGGCCTACCTTTTTCCACTCATCATTGTGCCCTTTATGCTGCCGTGGGGTGGCCCTCCCTTCAGTACAGGAGAAACAGAAATACTGTACTCTGGACGTACAGAGCCATTATCAAAAAACTACCCCTATATATCTCTGATTGTCTTCCGCTATGTGAGCTTGGGAACTATTCACAGAGAAGCTACTCCCTTATTTCCTTAAAGGTACCTAAACTAAAAACATGCTTTAGGAGAACAGCTGTAAGCTTTGCGCTGCAGTCTCTATGGAACAAAATACAAAAATCTCTAAAGCTTAGTACCCCGGTCAGTCTATCCTCCTTCAAGACACCATATGGCCATTCGGTCAAGGAAATTTACAACTGCTTCCCCCATTCCTAAACTTCTGTGCACTTATAACCTACCATGATGGCGTTGTCCTCTCCGTTATGCTTGACCTTGTGGCCTCTCCTTCATATTTCTTTAATACCTAATTGTGCTCCCCGTCCTCCTGTCCTGTGTCCTCTCCGAGGCTTCATCTGTCCCTCGTCTATCCCCTACCACCCTGCCTGTACCCTATCTCGACTACCACTCCCCTTCTACCGTTACACTGTTTTTTTCTTTTTTTAACTCACTGTCTTGTTACTTATGGCACTGTATGCAATATACCATTACCTAACAACTGTCCTCGTTAGTACTTCCAGCTACTGTTACTAGACTCATTATACACCACAAAGGAATTGAACCACTGTTTCCAAACTGTTCCACTTATGACTACGTTTAACTATTGTATCTTGTATTGTATAATATTACTGAGGTGTCATGTTGTGACTGTTCATATACTGTATATCCTGTGTCCTATGCTAACCCGGTCCATCTTGTAAATGAGCTATGCTCAATGGTGTTCACCTGGATAAATAAAGATTTGATTGATTGCTCGATTCTCACGGGCATGGATTAGGGTCACATCCCTTCTGCCATTTTTGTCGACTTGGCCAAAACCTTCAACACTGTTGCCCATATCTTTCTCAACAAACTTGTAGCAGCTGGTCTCTCCGAAAATGCCACTTGCTGGTTCCGTTCCAATCTTGTGGGTAGGACCCAATCAGTCAGAATAGGCAACTCCCCCCATCAACACTGGAGTCCCTCAAGGGTTGGTCCTCGGACCGCTACTCCTCTCAATATTCCTAAAGGACCTTCCTGCCGCCTGCTCCTCTGCGGATATCCACATATACGTGGATGATACTGTTCTGTATACTTTGGGCACCTCTCCCTCTGATGTGGTGACCAGCCTCCAGCTAGACTTCAACAAAGTCCAACTCTGGTTTTGCTCTAATCAACTGTCCCTCAATGCCAGAGAGTGTCTCCATAGCCTTTGGCACCAGGCACAGGCTCACCAGGGTTACTGCCACCCCTACCTTCCACACCCTTGAGGGGTCTATATTACAGGATGTCACCTCCTTCAAATACCTCAGGCTCTGGCTCAACAGGCACCGCGACTTATCTGGAAATGCGCATGCCATCCATGAAAAACTGCACCCCAAACTAGGTGCCCTGTACAGACACCGTGGTTGCATCTCCCTACTGGCCCAACAAAATTATCCTCTCAATCTTTGACTTTGATGATACACTCTATAGCGCTGTCCCCAAGTCAACCCTTACCAGATAGGACACTTTTTTTAAAACTCCTTTTGTCATTTTGCTCGACTGTCCTCCATGTATACACCACTGTGACCTCTATACCAACCTCTCCCCCCCCCCCCCTTGCAGTTAGGCACCTCACCCACTGCTCCTCACTAATTGGGAAATACTGGTTTAGCTCCCCCTCACCTTAACGGAGATTCACGGGTTGAAGAGACAGGGCCGCAGATTGGAGAGACGCTGGCGGAAGACTCACCTGGAAGTTGACAGGCTTAGACTGCTAAATCATTATAAAATCTGCCAGTTAGCAATCTCCCATAAGAAGGCAGAGTTCCTGTCCAGGGAGATTGCTACAGCAAGGAATAGACCGGCCCAGCTCTTCCGGACTGTGGACAGACTGTGCAATCCAGTCTGTCTTCATGCCGGTCGAGCGTTATCACAGTTACAGTGTGAGGAGTTTGCGACGTTCTTTGCTGATAAGGTGTCTGCTATCAGAGATGAGATCAGCCAGGGCCTCCCCATTGGGTCTTGCAGTGACCAATCGAGGGACACAAGTACCCATTTGACTTGGTCCACGTTCAGTCAACCGGTAGTTATGGATATAGTGAGAATCGTCCAGACTCTGCGCCCAACTTTCTGTGAGTTGGATCCAGGCCCTACACGCCTACTTGTGGGGTGTGTAGAGGTTATCGGCCCGATCCTTACTGGGATAGTAGTGACATCATTGGAGAGAGGGATCTTTCCTGATCCTTTGAAGGAGGCAATGGTACGTCCCCTCCTGAAAAAGCCCTCCCTTGATTCCGACTGCCCAAGAAACTACAGACCAATCTCGAATCTTCCCTTTTTGGGGCAGATTATTGAGAAGGTGGTCGCTTTGCAGCTGGAAGATTATTTAAACATCCACAATATCTATGACCCTCTCCAGTCTGGCTTCAGGAAACAGCACAGTACTGAGATGGCTCTTGTTCGGGTATTGAATGATCTCCTGATGGCAAGAGATCGGAGAACTCGTTCTATCTTGGTTCTCCTTGATCTTTCAGCTGCATTTGACACTGTGGATCATGGGGTGCTGCTTGAACGCCTGTGGTCTCTCTGTGGACTAAGGGGGGGTGGTCCACAGTTGGTTTAAATCTTTTCTGCAGGGTAGGACTCAGCAGTGTCGGGGATTTATTCCTCGACCACTCGCTGTCTACACTGTGGAGTGCCACAGGGTTCGGTGTTGTCCCCCATGTTATTTGCAGTGTATATGCTTCCATTAGGGGACATCATAAGACATTTTGGTTTGAGTTTCCATTGCTATGCGATGATTCTCAACTCTATATGTCTTTGTACCCGAGCGAGTCTGGGTCAAGTACATTGTTTAACAACTGCCTCCAGGAGATACAGAACTGGATGAGTGCTAATTGGCTGAGGTTGAACCCGGGGAAAACAGAGGTATTGGTGGTGGAACCAGGGGTAAGGATATCAAGTCCATGGGCGGGAAAACTCTCAGGTTTATTCCTGGGAGGAACCCCGCTCATGGCATCTGGTCAGGTGCGTAACCTTGGTGTTATATTTGACAAGGGCTTGACCCTGAGGGCACAGGTGTCAGCCGTGTCAAATCATTCTTTTCATCTAGGAATATAGCATGGGTGAAACACTTGATTCCATCAGAGGATCTTCCTACCCTGGTCCCACGCCTTAGTGTCCAATCGTCTTGATTATTGCAACACCCTTTATCTAGGGCTGCCGGGAGTGGATATCCGTCGCTTACAGCTGGTGCAAAACGCGGCAGCTAGGTTGTTGACTGGAAGCCCAAGGTCCAACCATACAACACCTGTGCTTCGCGAATTGCACTGGCTGCCTGTACAGTGGCGGATCACTTTCAAGGTCATGTTGATGACCTATAAAACCCTACACGGTTTGGGACCTCGCTACCTGAAAGAACTCCTGACTTCTTACTGTCCCTCCCGCTCCCTCCGATCCTCTGGTGAGGGATTGCTGGAGATTCCCAGGGTAACCTTAAAAACATCTGGTGGAAGAACATTTGCCTTATCCCTACCCTGGAATTCTCTGCTTTGCCAGACTCCATATTGCCTGACTGTGGAGAGCTTTAAAAAAGCTTTAAAGACCTTCCTTTTTAACCAAGCATTTTTTTAGTGATTTAAATTATATTGGATTGTTTATTGAATTTGATGTTGTTTATAATTGTGGTCTTGATTTGTATGACTGATATTGTAAAGGCGCCCTGAGCTTTGGAAGGGCGCCTTAAAGAAATAAATATTTACTTACTTAATGCCCACCTCTCCGCCCCTTCTCCTCCTATCTACTCTTTCTGTAACTCTGCCCAAGGGTTCCTAGCCCTCCCTACCAGATCTTTCACCGCAGATTGGGCTGCCTTCTCCTAAAAATTTATAACTACTTCCAATTAGATATCCACTTTGCCCAGTCCACTCGTTTGTCATCCTCTCTGCCTCACAAATACATTTCCCCATCCTGCTTGCACTTATCCACTATTTTTTCTCCACCCTACCACTACACCTGACCCCCTTCCCAACAACCCTCCCGCCTTTTTTCTCTCGCTCTCAAAGCTGTGCCTCATTTACTCTTCCTTATATGCAAACCCCTCCCCCCATGTTATCTTTCCTGGTGAAACCTTTTCAAATAAATACACCCCAACCCTTTCCCTTCTCCACTGATGCTTTCACTTCTCTAGGTAACCCAATATCATGCGACACTGGCTGGGCGTGCATCCAGCAGTGTTCAAACCCTTGTGGGGTGTCACTCCAGAGGGTTAAGGCTTGCCTCTCTCCCTTCTACAGGAAGACAATACCCCACAACATTTACAGTGTGAGCATCGGGCAGTGTCAGACCCTTGTGGAGTTTCCACAACAGAGGGTAAAAAAGGGCTCACCTTCTTCCTTTCTACACTATTTCTCTTCCTGCAGACCCAAGTAACCATTACCTCTGGCTTCGGGTTGCTAATAGCAGAGACTGACCCATGGGGGGGTCTACATCCCGGTGGGTCAAAGGTCTGCCCCACTCATTACCCTACCCCTCTTTCCCATCTTTCAGTGAGTCTTGCTTTGTTCTCCTCCTCCCACCACCTATTCTGTCTCTGCAAAAAACGTTCCATAGAACTGCAAGTGTAGTGTCTGCAATATTTTATTTCTACTGCTTGAACATTTTCACATAATAAGCTGGACACAGCCTTTCTTCCTTCGAATGTATATTTATTTATTGAAAAGTTTTACCAGGAAGTACATACTGAGCTGACAACAGCTTGTTTCCAGAGGAGTCCTGGGGGAGAGGGGAGAAGAAGATAGCCAACAGTAAAATACAATAATACAATTTTATTTAAACGTTTTGCCAAGAAGGCATACTGAGCAGACTACTGCTTAATTCCAGACACGTCCGTGGGGTGGAGGGGGGGACATAGAGAAAACAGGCTTCTACATAAGGGATGAAAATTTAGTGGGAGGCTATAAGTACTACTCAAGAAACATTATTAACCAATAAGAAAACATTTACAAGCAGAATCATAAATATTAAATGGAAAATAGTACATGAAAGCAACTAGAAAATAAAACACTCAATATATGCAGAAAGAAAACAAAATCGGAACAGCAAGAAGAGGGCAACATAGAATTTGACGGCAGATAAGGACCGCTTGGCCCACCCAGTCTACCCATTTCCCTACCTGAAGGATAAGCTGCAGATTCTAGTTAATCAACAGCTTACTTACTCCTGCCCCCACTAGAATTGCCTTATGTCTGTCCCATGCATTCTTGAATTTTCCCACTGTTCCTGACTCCACAGCCTTCTCAGGAAGGCTGTTCCATGCATCCACAACTCTCTCTGTGAAAAAATACTTTCTAACATTACCTCTGAGCCGTCCCCCCTCTATCTTCAAATTGTGCCCCCTTATTCGTGCACATCTCTTCTTCTGAAAGATACTAACCTCTTGTACCTTGTTAATTCCCTTGAGATACTTGAAAGTTTCTATCATGTCCCCCCAGAGGGCAAGACTAGAGAATAGAGAAGAAGAGAAAGTATCAAAGGCAGTTGCAAGAAGGGCGATAAAACTCAGAGAGAAGAGGCTTTGGGAAGAAGGACAAGAGGCAGAACGAATAGAAAGGGAAGAGAGGACCAAAGTTTTGTAAAGCGGTTAAGAAAAAAGCCGACTGGCCTAACAATAGATTTTCTAGAAGGGATATTAAAAGACAGGAAAGAAAAGTTACAAAGACAGCAGAAGGAAGAGGGAGGAGGGGAAAATAACAGTTACATAAGAACTTCCCATAACAGTAGATCTTCAAGAGAGGTTCCTGCGGTAGGTCTTCACAAGTTGAACTGTGCCCTCTAGCATCAGGACATGGCAAACTTGTAGCTAGCAATCTTCAGCGGGAAACCACCCCAAGCATCAGGTGACGGGACGTCAGCGTGATTATAAATAGGGGCAGTCCCCCTCCCGCCCTCCAGTTCTCCCGCCGGAGACCTCTAAAGAGGAAGCAGGAGAGGGGAGTGAAAACTCCTGATACCCTGAGCCCTGGATAAAACAAAGTCCTGGGAAAGGAATAAAGAAGAAAAAAACACAGGAGCTGGGGGAAGGTGGGTGGGAAATCTAGACCTATAGCAGGAACCTCTCTCTAAGATCTACTGTTACGGTAAGTTCTTATGTAACTGTTACTTGAGGAGGGTTCCTGCAGTAGGTCTTCACAAGTAGGATTGAATACCAAGCAGTCAACTTAATAGAATGCGTCAGAGAACTATGTTCTGGGAGGAGGAAAATGTCTGCCAATGACAGAAGTCCTTGTAGGACTGCTAGACCAAAGCCAGCCCTGGGCCTAGAAGCAATGTCCAGACTGTAGTGTTTTGTGAAAGTGTGGGGACAGAGGATCAAGTGGCCGCTGCACAGATGTCCACAGTGGACACATTTCTAAAGAAAGCAGTGGAAGTGGCCACTCCCCTAGTTGAGTGGCCCTTGACCGTCCCCGGAAGGGGCTTCTCGTACTTCTGGTAAATGCAATGAATACTATTTGCCAGCCACCTAGAAAAAGTCTGTTTAGAAACAGCCTTGCTCTTGCACTTGGGAGCGAAGACTATGCAGAGCTGATACGACTTGCGAACCTCCTTAGTCCTTGAGACAGAATATTTCATATTCCTGTGCACATCGAGAGTGCAGGACATATTCCCCGCTATTGCAGTGCTCTGGATAAAACACCAGCAGTACAACATTCTGATTTAGGGTGAATTCTGAAACTACCTTCAGAAAAAAATAGAGAATACTGGATGGACAACTATACACAACCTGTGTATTCTGCCACAGAGGGGTTCCGATTCCCTCTGACCTCGAGACCTAAGCCTGAGAGGTCCATGGGAATCAGAACCCCGAGCTGGCAAAAATCCTGTAAAATTTTTTTTTTTTTTGTTTGTTACTACTTTTTACCTATGTGGTCTTTCAGTCTGCAATTTCATGTTCCAGCATCCGTCTGTCTCTGGCCGCCATCCAGTCCTGCCCCCAGCGAAGTCCCCACCGCCATCCACCCCCACGGTGTGGCGGCAGGGATTCCCCATCACTCCCCACCGACACAGGATCCAATTTTGGGCGGTGGTGCCCCTGAGGCCAAGCATTCCCCCTGACGGCCATAAAGCCGCCGCGACCGAGCACCATGCTTTTCCCCTTTTTGGCTTGACGTGGGCTGGGGCGTGCAATGACGCCAATGGAGGGAGCTTGCACGTGTCCGCATGTGCTCCCTCCTGGCTCCATGCCCCAAGCTCAACCCTATCATACAGTGCAAGTGCACCATCCCCGGTCTCTGCCAGAGGTCGCTAATGTGCAGACAGCTGTGAACCCCCCCCTCCCCCGGAGAGGGATAACAGTCCACAGATGCTTAATCCCTCTCTGCCCCGACGACCCCTGGTGACCAGAGTCCATTCCCGAACCCAGGTCGCCAGCGTGGAGCGAGGTATGGCGTCCAGCGCCTCGGCCCTCAGTACCACCGGGCCGGGTGAATCCTGTATTTTTTATAATGTATAGTACTGTGTGAAATGTGTGTTTGTGAGTTCTTTTGCTTTCAAAGTAAAAACTGATTCATGCCATCTCTAGAGGTTCTAGAATGCTGTTCTACCACAGTAGGGTAGAATCACATTCCATAACCTTTAAACTGTGGTATAACAGCATTTTGAAAGGGATGGAATTCTATACAGAACAACACTCCGCTATACACCATAGATGGATTAGTCCGCAGAGCCACCCAGTCTCTGAGGAAAACTAAATAAGGCTCTTTACAGACTAGAGCCTGAAGCTCTAAAACTCTTCTAGCTGAAGTGATCGCAACTAATAAGAGTGGTTCTCCACAAAAGATAGCGCACATCACTACTTGCTGCCAGCTCAAAAGGGGAGAAGAGACAGGATTCCAGACTGGAGGTTTGAGGTGAAGGATCCCTTTCAGAAAGGTTCTGGAAACCTCGAACTGAGCCAGGGTTTTGCCGTCCACCGGAAGGTGGCAGGCTGAAACCGCACAGAGATGGACCTTCAAAGAGGAATAACTGAGGCCCAACTCCAACAGGTGCAAGAGGTACTCTAGGACCTGGGAAGTCAAACAGGAAAAAGGGACTAGGCCTTTGGCTGTGGCCCAGATCGAAAGTCTTTTCCACTTCATGGCATACGTGGATCTAGTGGAGGGTTTCCTGGCCTCCATTATGACCTCAGCGACTCTGGAAGAGACGCCATAGCGAGAAACTGCTATGTCCAAAGGTGCCACGCATGAAGGTGAAGCGTTTTGAGGCTTGGCTGTACCAGGGTGCCCTGCTCTTGGGACAGAAGGTCATGAGAGAAAGAGAGAGGTAGAGGTACTGGGGGTATCTTTAGCTGTTGCAGCAGGGGGAACCATATCTGCCGAGGTCATAGGGAGGCAATGAGGATCACATGTGCCCCCCTCCGCCTGTAGCTTCAGCAGAACCTTCTGCAGAATAGAAAAGGGAGGGAAAGCATACAGAAATCTCCTTGTCCAAGTCAGAGACAGTGCGTCTCACCAAAAAACACCACGCCCGGGAACGAGTGAGCAAAAGCTGGGTAGTTTTGCGTTGGATGGGGTGGCGATGAGGTCCATTTCTGGCTGACCCCACTGAAGGCAGAGATATTCCACTACTTCCAGCTTTAGTTCCCACCCGTGAGCCAGGGAAACCGAGAGGCTGAGACTGTCCGCCAGAATGTTGCGAACACCTGGAACATGGACTGCTGTCAAGGATAAGCAATGTTGAACAACTTAGTACCACACCTACATCGCCTCCCTGCAAAGGGGGTATGAACGGGTGCCTCCCTGTTTGTTGATGTACCAGAAGGTTGCCATGTTGTCGGTCTAGATGAGAAATGTTCCCAGAACTAAGAGGGACTGAAATGCTTAGAGAACACAGAGCACTGCTCTTGTCTCCAGAATATTGATGTGAAGATGCTCCTCCATGAGACCCCATGTCCTTTGTGTTCAATGGTCTCGCAGGTGGCCCCCCATCAGAGGTTCGTGGCATCTATTGTAAGAGTCATGGAGTGGGATGGGGAGTGGAATGGAACCCCCACCGAGAGGCTGGAAGGGTCCTGCCAGCAGAGATCCCTCTGCAGACTGTTGGAGACTACCACCTTCTGGTCCATGTCATCCAAGCACTGATCCCACTGGACTCGAAGAGACCACTGGGTCACCCTCATGTGCAGTCTGGCCAGTGGGACTGTGTGTGTATGGTGCCCACCATCAGGCCCAGCAGTCGTAAGACTGAGCATGCTGGGGTCCAACGAGAGGAGGCCACTGGTGTGGCTTGTATGATAAGGGTCTCCGCCCTATCTGTGGGAAGGAAGGCCCCGCCCTGGACCGTGTAAGCAGTGCTCCTATGAATTGGAGGCGCTGGGAGGGTGACAGTTAAGACTTGGGATAATCGACCGTAATGCTAAGTCTGGAGAAAAGGTCCAGGGTGAAGGAAACGGAATCCTTCAGACTGTCCTGGGATGGGATGGGGCTGAAATCAGCCAGTCATCCAGGTAAGGGAACACATAAATGCCCTTGCAATGCAAGGTCGCTGCTACCACCGCCAGGCACTTGGTGAAAACCCAACGTGCTGAAGGGGAAGGTCCTAAATTGAAAATGCTCCTCCTGAAAGGAGGAGAATTTCAGAAAGTGGCGATGGGCCGGCAGAATTGGGATATGAAGGTAAGCATCCTGCATATCTAGGGAACACAACCAATTGTTTGGCCAGAGTAGAGGCAAGAGTCCCTGGAAGGTCAACATGCGGAACCTCTTGTGTTCTACGAAGAGGTTGAGCATGCTGAGATCTAGGATGGGCCTGAGATCTCACGTCTCTTTGGGCACTAGGAAGAAGTGGGAGTAAAATCCCCTTCCTATTTGTTCTGTTGGAACCCGCTCTATGGCTGATTTTTGCAGTAGAGATAGAATTTCCTGTAGGACACAACACTGTTGTCCTGATGGGTAATGAGATCTGCCCGGCGGGTTGCTTGGGGGTCTGTCCAGAAACTTTGAGTGACCTCTTGCGACCAGTTGTAAGGCCCATGCATCTGCAGTTACAGCCTTCCAGGTGGAGGCCGAATTCCCCCCCCCCCCACTGGTTTCTCCATGGGAAGGAGGTAATGGGCCCATGAAGTCAGGAAGCGGAGGAGAGGGGTGCCTTGACCCCACTGGCTGCCTTTGGAGACTTAGCCTGGGGAGTTTGGGTGCCAGAACCAATGGCCAGATGCTTGTTTTGTCGTCTGCCTTGGTTCTGTTTGTTCCATTTCCATTGGAGGCGACGAAACTTCTGCTTGGGTTTTTGACCCGAGCAATACATAGAGAGGACATCCTTCAGGGATTTTCTGCTTTCTTGTACTTCGGTGATTATATTTTTGGTGCTGCCCCTGAACAGAACTGGACCCCTGAATGGAGCGTCCAGAAGGGTGCTCTGTACATCCTGTGCCAAACCCGCGAGACGGAGCCAGGCCAGGCATCTCAGGCAGATGCCCATAGCCGTGCAACGCACCACCAAATCGACCGAGTGGTAGGTGGCTTGTAAAGCATGGAGACAGAATGATTTGTTCATTCTGATTTTGTCCAGAAGTTTACTCCTGAGCTCTTTATCAAGGACTTCTTGTGTGTCCTTTTCCAGGTCGGACAGAGACGAGTTTTGGAAAGCCACCATGTGGCCTAGAGGAGGTATAGAACTTGCGTCCATATTGGTCCATTTGTTTCGATTGCTTGATGGGAGGGGAGAGACAGATATTTGGGCTGGGCCAATCTATCGTGGGCTGCAGTGATTATGATAGAATCTGCCTTAGGTTGTGCAGTTAGGTGGAAAACCCCTTCGGGGTGGTGGCAAGTCCTCTCTGCTTTCTTAGAAACCGCAGGAATAGAAGACAGTTGCTGCCAAATAGTGGATGTCAGATCTTCGTGCAGCCCCGTCCAGGGTGGAATAGGGAGGGGATCCGTATTACCAGGTCCAGATACTCAGCAAGTCTTCTGCGCTTAAGGTCCAATTCCTGGGATGCCCAACCACAGGAGTTCCGTGAAAGATGGATGCTCCGGTGGTGATTTTGGCAACTCCTTTGGCAGAGTTCTGTATGGGAGAGTGGGGTTCCGACTGGTCCCCAAAGTTGGAATCTTCGTCCGAATCAGAGGATTCCGGCCTGCTTGGCAAAGAAGTGGCATCTGGACCTGCCTCCATGACTCTGGCCCCCAGATTGATTCCCGATGGCAGACCGCCTGTGTCTCTGTCAGATACTCTGCTGGAAGGGGCAGGGCTTCCTGTTCCTGGCGGCACCCTATGGGTCGGGGTAGCCCAGACTACCAACTGAGCTGACCCAACTCTTGTAGGAGCTGGAACTTGGCATCTTCTCACCAAGCCAGAATAGATTCTTAAGGCTGGTGGAAGGTATCCTGGGTACCCCGTAGAACAGAAAGGGTAGCTAGGTGGTTGGTACCAGTAGGGGTACTGGTGGTAACCCTGATACTGGTGAGCTTGATCTGGCATCTGAGGCAGGTAAACTGGCGTGTAGCCAGGGTAGTAACCCATTAGGCCCAACAAAGGAGGAGTAAAAGGCCTGGAGAGGGACCATAGAAACACAGAATTTGACAGCAGATAAGGACCGCTTGGCCCACCTAGTCTGCCCATTTCTCTACCTGATGGATAAGCTGCAGATTCTAGTTAATCAACAGCTTACTTCCTCCTACCCCCCCACTAGAATTGCCTTATGCCTGTCCCATGTATTCTTGAATTCTCCCACTGTTCCTGACTCCATAACCTCCTCAGGAAGGCTGTTCCATGCATCCACAACCCTCTCTGTGAAAAAATACTTTCTAACATTACCTCTGAGCCGTCCCCCCTATCTTCAAATTGTGCCCTCTTGTTCTTGCACATCTCTTCTTCTGAAAGATGCTACCCTCTTGTACTTTGTTAATTCCCTTGAGATACTTGAAAGTTTCTATCATGTCCCCCCTTCCCTCAAGAGTATACATAATAAGCTGCTTTAGTTTCTCCTCATATGTCTTCTGGTGCAGACCCTGCACCATTTTGGTTGCCCTCCTCTGAACAGCCTCCACTCTGTCCATGTCTTTGCGGAGATAGGGTCTCCAGAATTGCACGCAGTACTCCAGATGAGGTGTTACCAACTGTCTGTACAGAGGGATAACAACTTCCTGTTTTCCACTGTTGATGCCTCTCCCTATGCATCCAAGTATCCCCCCAGCCCTCCTTACTACCTTCTTACATTGCTTGCCCACATTTAGGTCATCTGATATAATTACTCCTAGGTCTCTTTAAATTTTTGTTATTAACTCACCCCCCATTGTGTACTCTTCCCCTGGGTTTTTGTTTCCCAGGTGCATTACCTTGCACCACTTTGCATTGAATCTGAGCTGCCATATGGTATATTTGACCATTCCTCCAACCTTGCCAAGTCCCTTTTCATCCTTTCCAACCCACCTTGTGCATCAACCCTGTTGCTTATCTTTGTGTCATCTGCAAAGAGGCATACTTTTCCTTCCAGGTGCTCTCCAATGTCACTTATAAAGACATTAAAGAGGACCGGTCCCAGTACCGACCTCAGCGGTACCCCACTAGTTACCCTCCTTTCTTCACTGTGGACTCCGTTTACTATTACCCTTTGCGTCCTGTTGTCCAGCCATTTTTTTATCCACCTTGGGACCCACTCCAAGGCTGGCTAACTTGTATATTAATCTTTTGTGTGAGACTGTAAAATGCCTTGCTAAAATCTAGGTAGGCCATATCCACAGCCCCTCCCTGGTCTACTACTTTGGTCACCCAGTCAAAGAAATCTATTAGGTTTGTCTGACATGACCTTCCCGCTGTGAAACCATGCTGCCTTGGGTTCTGTGCCCCACTGGCCTCTAGGTACTTAATTCTTTCCTTCAGAAGTGATTCCATCATTTTCCCTACTACTGAGGTCAAACTAACTGGTCTGTAGTTTCCTGCCTCTGCCCTGCTCCCACTTTTGTGAAGTGGAATCACATTTGCCCTCCTCCAGTCCTCGGGTACCACCCCATCCTCCCATGATTTGTTAAAAAGAGTAGTCAGTGCCGTTACTAGTTCTACCCTTAGTTCTTTTAGAATTCTTGGGTGAATCCCATCAGGCCCCATTGCTTTGTCCACCCTCAGTTTCAAGAGTTCTTTCAAAACCCTTTTTTCTGTGAATGGACTGGTATCGACCCCACTATTCGGAGTGGTTCTCTTGTTTGGTTTAGGTATCTCCCACCTCTTCCGTTATGAATACGGAGCAGAAATATTCGTTCAGTATTCCTGCTTTTTCACTGTCACCCTCTGCCCACATTCCTTCCCCTTTATCAAGTCTCTGTATCCCTCTCGGTCTTTCTTCGCTCCCCCCTAATGTACCTATAAAAGATTTTATCCCCCTTCTTAACAGAGCTGGCCATCTTTTCCCTCAGTTTGCGCTTTTGCTATTCTGACTGCCTTCCCTACCTCCTTCTGCTTTAACTGATAAAGTTCTCTGACCTGCTCCTTCTGTGATTCCTTGTATTTCCTGAATACTATCCTTAACCTTCCCTTCCACCTCTTTTGAGAACCACAGAGTTTTTTTCCTTCGATTTGTTTTGTTGATTTGCTTAACACAAAGGCTTGTTGCCTCTGTAATGGCTGTTCTGATTATTCCCCATTGTTCCTCCACCCTCCTTCTTGCCCGTTTGCTAGTACTTTTCTGAGGCACTCTCTCGTTTTCCCAAAGTCAGCCTACCTAAAGTCCAATACTCTTGTTTTTGTATGACTTGATTCTATGGCTATGTTTATTGTGAACCACACTGTTTGGTGTTCACTTGTTCCCAGATGGCTACCCACTTCTAAATCTGAGATCCGTTCTCCTTCCCCATTTGAGAGTACCAGGTCTAAGACTGCTCTCTCCAGAGTTGGTTTCAACACTAGCTCTCTGAGGCATGCCCCCTGCAGGGTATCAAGAATGACCCTGCTCTTAGATGTACCTGCAGCAAAGGTACTCCAGTTAACATCTGGCATATTCAGGTCCCCCATCAACAAGATCTCCCCTTTTTCTGCCATTTTAAGGATGTCAGTTTAATCTGGTTCAAGGTCAGTTGGCATTCATCTGTATCCCCCTCCCCTGGGTCATGCCTGAAAATAGGCAGGATTTGTCTAGTGCACTTACCCGGTCAACAAAAACTAAATAAAATATAAAATAAATAAATAATAAATTTCCTTGTCCATTTCCTCCGAGATGGGGTCTGTACACAACCCCCATGTGGATTGTGGTGCCATTTCCTGTTTCCAGGGAGACCCACAGTGATTCATCAACTTCCTGTTTGCTCTTTAGTTCTGTTGCTTTAATCTCTTCCCTCATATAGAGAGAGCTACTCCTCCTCTTTTACCCACCCTATCCCTGCTGTAGATTGTGTATCCTGGTGTATATGTATATATATATATATATATATATATCTATATATATATATATATATATATATATATATATATATATTTTTTTTAAATGGCCTTACCCTTTTAGCCCCATCCCTATCCTTACTGCCTTTTTCTGCTCTTACCCTGTCCTGCTCCCTACTGACTTCTCTATCTTGGTGTTTACCTCACTAACTACTGTGTTTTGTTGGGGGAGGCTGGGGTTTCCCTGCTCCTTTTCAGTGCCTTTCCCCTTGGCTAGTTTAAATGCTTGCCAATGAAGCATTTAAACTCATCAACTAGGATCCTGGTTCCCCCTGGACAGATGCAGACCATCACGTCAGTATAGGTGTGCATCCCTCCAGGTGGCTCCCCAGTCCCCAATGAAGCCAAAACCCTGAGCTCCACACCAGTTTTTCAACCATTCATTGAATCCCATGGTGTGGAATACCCTAGCATCCTCCTTACCGTAGACAGGCAGCACCTTCGAGAAGATTACTGTACATGCTACTTGTCTAAGGCCCCTCCCCAACTGTATAAACTCCTCTTGCACTGCTCTGATCCCATTCACAGCCAGGTCATTTGTCCCTAGGTGGACGACATCCAGCTCCCTCCCTCGTGCAGCTGCTCCCGCGATCCTGAGGATTCGCTCCTTGTCCCTCAGAGCCGTGGCGCCAGGCAGGCACCTTACCTCCCTATCCCCTTCCTCCCCCACTTCTACCCACCTAATGATAGAGTCCCCCACCAGGAGTGGTTTTCTTCTCTTGTGGGGTCTCGTGCCACCCTCCTGTGGGTCTCCTTTGTGGAGGTTCCCAGCATCCTCCTTGGTCTCCACTGCAGGTGCCTCCATAGAGGAACCCCTCTTCGCCAGAACAGCATATGAACTGTGGAGAGGTACAAATGGAGGGATGCACCTCTGTTCCACCACCCTCTCCGAGCCCATCTTGGTCCAACCACTCCTCTTTCTTGGCAACCTCTGAGGTAGCGATGGCGGCCCTGGTGGTCCCTGGGTGGGGGGAGAGGTTTCACGAATCCTAGCCAGGTCAACCTGGAGACGGGCAACCTCCTCCCTCAGACCAGAGAGGTGCCTGCAAACAGGGCAGCATTGCAGCCTCCAGAATGTCTCCTGGAACACTGCTGACCCACAACCATTGCACTGCACCACTCCCATCTGCACTTATTTTGTGTCCCCACTCCTGTTGCCTTGTATGCTTACTGTCTCCTCTCTCTATGTATTTTTACACTTACTTTCCTACTGCCTATGTGCCCTTACAACTCTCACCCTTCCTGTTCTGGTACAGTAACTTTCTGTAGTCTTCAGTAGTCTCCTTCTTCCGTGCTTGGATTCAGACCTCCAGCAGCCAGTGGGGGAGAACGAGCTATGTTTCAGGTTCCTTCAAGGTTGATGAAACTAATGCGTCTCAGTGATCCTTCCCTTCCTACTGCCAAAGAGGAAGTTCCTGTTGTCAGTCAAATCCAGTGGCTATAAAAGTAGACTTGGCTTTGGGTGGGAGGGTGGAGGGGGTGGAAAGGAGGGCAATTAGTAAAGAACTGTAGTTCTAGACTGCTCTTATTTGCTCTGATATAAAAGTTCTTTGTCAAAAACAGCAGGAAGCTGTAATTGGAGACACCTGCTTTTGTACTCCTAAGCCACACCCCAACTAGCTTCAGCCTCTGCTCTTGACTCAGTAAATTAAGCTGAAACAGCCCCCTTCCTCAGAGAGGCACACAGTGACTTTTTTTTTTTTTTTTTTTTTTTTTAACTCAAATGAGACCCCTTCTTCTAATAAAATATCTGTTTGCTTAATCCAAACAGGCACTGCTGAGATAGAAGTGATTTATCAGTTAAAGAGCTGTAGTTCCAGACTGCTGTTATTTGTTCTGACAGCAAAGTTCTCCTCTGCCAAAAACAGCAGGACTGGGATTTAGGTCCGTCGACAGGTCTGGGGTCAGAGGTGGTACCCCAGAAGGTCCAGGAAGAATCTAGTCCATCTTGTCCGGAACAGGACCCGGTGAAAGACCCGGTGTCTGGTGCCTGAGGGTGTTCGACAGCGGGACCAAGACTGGCGAGGGGGGTAAGTCCGGAAGGGCCCCCGTCAATGGGTCTGCCGGTGAGGCAGGTGTCTCATGAAGTAGGTCCGATGTAAGGGGTTCCTCTACATCAGCCCCAGAAACGTTGGGTAATGTCAGTGATTCCCTAGAGGGAGAACCCTTGCGGGACTTGGGGGAACCTGCAAACTCGCTCTGCCGGACGTTGGGGACGAGAAAGTCCGCTGGGAAAGCAGTCACCATGGAGCTGTTGGGCAAGCTGGTGACCAACTTAGTGGCGACGGTTTGGCAGGCGTCGGAGGGTCTGACAGACGTCCTACGGCCCATGGTCGGGCTGACAGAAGCTGGAAGGCAACTTAGCAGCCGAGCTAACGACAGGCTCCAAAACCACTTCCTCTGAAGAGGGAGGTGTTCGATCCGCCGGAGCGGAAAAAGGCCCAGGAGGTGGGGTACTCACCAGGATGGAGGACCCACCCGATGTGGCATCTGCTGTCTGGCGGCTTTTCCTCTGAGGAGAACGGCTCCGCTCCCAGCATTTCTCCTTCTCCTCCAGGGTAGGTGACGACGATCGTTCCCTCAGCTCCTGGAGCTCTTTTTCCATCAATGCCAGTCGTAGTTTTAAGAAGTGGGCATCGAGGGTCCTCTGGCGACGGGTGCACGTGGCCTGGTTGAAGGCCTGGCAGACTGAACAATCTGCAGCCTTGTGTTTAGGTCCCAGGCGGAGGATGCAACGGGAATGGTCGTCCCCATACGGGATTTACACGCCGCACTTGGAGCACTTTTTCTTGGGCAGACATGAAGACATGCAACGCTGGAGAGATGAAAAAAAAAACTAAGTTAACTATCGAAAAAATGACAGGTGACTGAAGCTGTTTCACCCCGAGGTCTGACGATTCAGGCTGACGGCAACAAAGAACTAGAGGACGGGTGGGGGACCGCCCCCCATTTATGGTCACGCTAACTTCCCCTCACTAGACAGACATCGGGGCAGTCCCCCGCTGAAGACTGCTAGCTACAAGTTTGCCGTGCGGTGCTGACACTAGGGGGCACAGTGCTACTTGTGAAGACCTACTGCAGGAACCCTCTCGAAGTAAGATGAAGGGCTTTAAGATAGGAGGGAAGGGTTCCAAACCAGAATTTGGACAAAAAACAGACACAATGGGAAAGACGGCTAGCATCAAGAGAGGGAAGAGAAAGAGACGAGTAAAGAGAGCAGTGGTGAGTTCGAGGGATAAACTAAAGCATAGCGGCAGAAAGAATGAAAGAGGGGTCCAGTCTGGCAAGGGAGGTTTTAGGGGCACTACTGTAGACTAAGTCACCATAATCAAAGATTGGAAGGATAATTTTTCATACAATCTTTCAGTGGACAAGGAGCAGAACACTCGTTTTGTTCCTGTACAAAGCACCAAGCTTATGTGAACTGCATCAATGTGCACAGAGAAATCAACATGTCGGTCAAGGAAGACCCTAAGGTACTTAAAGGAGAAGACATCTTTAATTTTAGCACCATCAAGGGTATTAAATAGTGGAGGAACAGAAGAAAGTTTGGCAAGCCCCTGAAGAGTACCAAAAGTCACTGAGACTGTTATTTTGGCATTAAGAGACATTTGGATTAAACTTAAACCAGCACTGAATGTTGTCAAAATCCAACTGTAGTTGGGAGGTAACAGAATATATGATTATTTTGGTTTATGCTATACTTACCTGCCTCAAATTTGTATCATAACATGTTATCTTATTTCTGATTTAATTCTGTACTGAACTGTGTATACAAATTGTACTCCCATCCCCTACCCCCAAGGACGCATCTGGAAACGAGCTATTGTAGCTCCGTATGACTTCCCTGGTGAAACATTTTCAAATAAATACAAGTAGTTAATTTTTAAGTAAATATCAGCAGTATCCCAGATTAGAGTAGCAGCCTTCTGCTCTTACCCTTGGTCCTCTTCCTTTAATTTTGCGACCTGACCTGGTTACCAGGAGTCTCCTTTGATATACAGATGGTTGAGAGTTTGTTGTATTGCTGAAAATAAAGGGAAAATTTAAAACTGTACTGGCGGAACAACGGATTCCTGCAAGTGAGGCATTTTTTTTTTTTTTTTTTTTAAGTGTTACAGTGAGTGACTATAACAAACTTACTAGACAAATAGATACCTGTATCTCTCTCTCTCTCTCACACATACACACAAGAATCTGATACTAATGGGGCCGCTACATGCTCACAGTGAGCACACATGAATAACATCTAATAATTCCCAAAGCAAAGCACTGTGGGGTGCCAAGATTTCAGCTGGACTATGTCACCTTAAACAGGCTTCACCATTTAGACCAATGGAGCAGTGAGCAACAATTACAGAAAGGAGTTGCTTGTTAAAGATACCAGTCAAGTTATACATGCGGAGAAGTTATTTTGCCGGGTGTACAAAAGATAATTTATGATTTGTATCGTAACATTCTTATTTTGAAGGGAACATATAATTTATGATTTGTGTCCATCATAACATTCTTCACTACATAGTTTGTTCCTGCGAGCACAAGGTTTTCAGTCATTTGTATTTTTTTGTGCACTTCATTATGTGCATAGTGCAGTTCTTTGCAACCCCTGATGCTGGTCCCTGCTGTTCACTTTTATTTCCAAATCCATTTATGTGGTGTCGCATTTCATTTTATGTTCGCCAAGTCAGGGTTTTGGTTTTGTAGCTGAGAGTTAGCCCAGATGCCCCCAGTGTCCAATAAGGTTAGGAAGCTGTCTCAGTTGCATGACAGTCCATCTCAGTCGCAAGAAATGTTATATTAACATACTAAATTGCCAGCAGAATAGGCCTAATGGTCTTTCACGTCTGCTCGATTTTCAGTACCCACACTGAGGGCCGATTTTGGTGTCCCCCACTCCCCCTTGGGTTATACTGTTTCCAGTCCCAGATGTTCCACCTGTATTGAGCCTGGCCAGATTTACCCTCCCCCGTACCCGTCCCATCCCCTCTTAAACCCGTCCACAGTCTCCACCTCTACCAGCTCCCTGGGCAGTGCATTCCATGGCTCCACCACCCTTTCAGTGAAATAACATCTCCTCCTCTCCCTGCTGAGCCTGCCCCCTTCCAGCTTACAACCGTGACCTCTCGTTGCCCCACCCGCCTTCCTTTGGAGCACCCTGCCTGGGCCTCCCTTATTGATCCCTTTCCTGTACTTAAAGACCTCTATCATGTCCCCCCTGTTCCTCCTCTCCTCCAGGGTGTACATGTCGAGCTCCTTGAGCCTCTCCTCATAGGTCCTCTCCCCCAGGCCCCAGATCATTTTGGTTGCCCTCCTTTGGACCCTCTCTAGGAGTGTAATGTCCCTTTTAAAAAGTGGTTTCCAAAACTGCACACAATACTCGAGGTGTGACCTAACCAAGCAATTGTACAGTGGAATGATCACTTCTGCCTTTTTAGAGGTAATCCCCCTGGCGATGCATCCCAGCATCCTATTCTGCCCATGCCGCAGCCCTCCTACAGGTCTCTGAGTTGTTCATTTTGACATCTATCACTACCCCCAGGTCCCTCTCACCCTCCGTGACTTGAATTACATCTCCTCCCAGGGTATACCAGGGTATAGAAATGGATGTTCTCATACAGCCGAGAATATTGATAACATTGCAGCAGCCATATTTAATTATGCGCACCATTATTTCAAATATAAAAAAAAAAATAGTACCATAAACCCGAGATGAGGAAAAAATAGCATATGCAAGATGGGAGAAAAAGGTTGATTAAAAAGGAATAGAATTATTAGTCAATCCAGAGATAAATACTTTTTAAATAGCACCTTTCCAGGACTCAAGGCGCATATTAGGGAAAGGGGAAACTGTTTAAACAGGAGTAGCACACTAAGCTGAAGCTCGTTTCCAGATGCGACCTGGCAGCACAAGGAAGTTAAATGACTTGCTCAACTCACACAGTATGCACACAGGCGGCCATGGGATTCAAACCCAGGTCTCCAGATCTGCAGCCCAGAGCCTTAACCCACTGCGCTATCCTGCCTAAACACGGGTAAATAAAAATTAAAAAAATAAAAATAAAAAACATGAGGGATTTGTTAGAGAGAACCATTAGCATATTCAGACTATGAATACAACACTGTGCAGCCACATCAGTACATAAAAATATTACCCAGCACCCATCCCACCGAATCACACCAGTATACATAAATAATCCTCTCCTCAAGCAATATAGCACCCAGTCCCACCACTCACCTCATGACTGCTCACTGCATTATGTTTTTTTCATACAATAACAACAAATATATTAACAACTGAGAACTACCGGCACAAACCTTACTCACACTACCTCGAACAGCCGCCATATAATGCAAAGTACTACATCAATATGACAGAAGGTATATTGATACAGTAGTCGCAAAATGAGTTTGTGTAATCTGCTATGTTAAGGTATACTGACAGCAGCTTACCAGTTTTCAGAAATGTGTCTTGCAACTACTGTATCGACATACTCTCAGAGAGAGGCGATATGAGCGAGACATTCAAACACCTTAAGGGCATTAAGGTGAAAGAGTCCAACATGTTTCAATATAAGAAAAATAGCAGGACAAGAGGATACAGCATGAGATTAGAGGGAGGCCGATTAAGGGGTAATGTGAGGAAGTTCTTTTCCACACGAAGGGTGGTTGATGCATGGAACGGCCTACCTCAGGAAGTGGTGGATATGAATACAGTGCAGGGCTTCAGACAGGCATGGGATAGTCATAAGGGAGCAATACAGATGAGTATGAATAGATAGGCCATAGACAGAGCAAAGGCCAATGGCACATTTATAAGGTAGAAAAAGAAATTGGCAGATTGGATGGGCCTTGCGGTCCTTATCTGCCGTCAACTTCTATGTTTCTATGGCTTGGCTTCGATCATCTGTTTACGTGGTTACGCAATTACCTAACAGGGAACATGCAATTTGTCTCTAGGACTCAATCCTGGGTCTTATATTATTTTCACTGTTCATAAATGACTTGCTAAGAAACTGTGGTAGTGTGAAAATACTGCTATATGCTGATGATGCAGTTTTGTATAGATCTCACACCAGCCTGTTAAAGATTCAGTCTGACAGTGTTTATAATTATTTCCTTCTTATTTAATCCGGGCTGCAGTTTATGGACTGGATGGAGAGGATAAGGGACTTGAGGATGGGGATGAGCCTTGCTTTTAGGGAGCCCAGTCCGCGATTCACAGATGAAGACAGACGGGGTTTTATGGCATGCGGCAGATATTCAAACATACTGCCAGGATTAAGGGGGGCTAGATCAGGGGCCCGTAGGGGCGACCTCCTTCCTGACTGCACACTCTGCGGAGACAGCCAGAAACGCTGGTGGGATTTGGATGCTATCCCTGGGTTATGAGGAATGGCTATCATCCTCTATGCCTTACCTTGTGCCCAGGGGACTGGGGGCCCCCTGAACTATGGATTGCTGCTCTGGGGGTCCCCAATGATATGCCAGGATCTCATTTCTCTCAATTAACCTGGGCTGCAGTATATGGACTGGATGGAGAGGCTTAGAGGACTTGAGGATGGGGATGAGCCTTGCTTTTAGGAAGCCCAGTCCGCGATTCACAGAGGAAGACAGACTGGGTTTTATGGCATGTGGCAGATATTCAGAAATACTGCCAGGATTAAGGGGAGCTGCATCGGGGCCTGCGTGGGCGACCTCCTTCCTGACTGCACACACTGCCTGGGGAAGATGGAGACGTGCCGGGGGTGGGGGGATTTGGATGCTATCCCTGGGTTATGGGGGATGGCTATCATCCTCTATGCCTTCCCTTTGTGCCCAGGGGAGGCCCTGAACTGTGGATTGCTGCTCTGGGGGTCCCGGATGATATGCCAGGACCTCATTTCTCTGACATGGCTATTCACCTTTACTCTTGTTATTGACATATTGCTTGGAGGTATCCGGGAATTCTTCACCCTCACTGTGTGCCTTATATATCTGGGTTTTAATTTTTTTCTTGCTTAAGACACAGGTAAAGAGTCGTTTATGGGAACACCTGACTATTTATACTTTCCCTGTACACATTTCATATATCAAAACTTTATTTTGAACTTGGTCACAATCTGCAGATTTAAGGGCTGCGGCCAGACTTTTTTTTCAAGGCTCATCATAGGTTATAGGCAGCCCTCATATTTAAGTTCGGAGCCAGTACGCAACTGCCACATGTGTGGATTCCACTTTTTACTACTTCAACTGGATGACAAGGCATATCTTTCTTTGTTTTAAATAGCTAGAGTGGGGGAAAGAGAAGAAATGAACTACAGTTGGTTTTTCTAAGGACCCAGGGACATTTCTGCACAGAATGTCTGCAGTAGGACTTAAGTTTAACCGAATTATCATACATTCTTTTACAGGCCTGGGGTTCTTCTATGCCCTCATATAAGATGTATATAAGGCTGGCTGGGGGTTCAGAGGGGATCGCTTCTGGCTGGCTTCGAAGAGAGATGCCTCACCATATTTTTTCCATTACTGATTTTTTTTTTTTATATTTTGTTGCCCTGTCTCTAATTCCCAGTGGTTACTATAGCACTATATTTCATTATCCCTTCTCCCTGTCCCGCTCAGTGGAACCTCCAGAGAGCACAATCTTACATAGCATTCTGTCTTCTCTCTAAACGGATTCTCTCCCCCCACCAGGAGAGCTCTGATTAGCCACCCTACCTTTGGAAGTCCAGTTTTGGTCCTGTTAGGGGGAAGTGGAGGAGAGGACCCTTTAGGCACTCCCCTTCACATTTTCCCTTTTTTAGACCCAGTTGGTCATGTTCATTGTTTGGACAAGTTTTGCTGTCTGGTTAATTGTTATGGTTATTGGCCCATATTAGACTTGTGGCCAAAGTTTACATGTTCATGCTTTTTACTATGCTCCGATATACTAGCCATCGTGGAAACCTGGCTGTCTCCCAGCACCCTGGATCATGCGGTCTCGCTTGAAGGCTACAATCTTTTCAGACTCGACCAGGCAAGCAAGAAGGGTGGGGGCTGTGCTATCTACATAAAGGACAACCTATCCAGTCAACGTGGCAGCTTCACCTCCACAAATACTCAGGTGCAACTTCTCCCTATCAAATTGCTCCTCGGTGCACAAATAAAGTTCTCACAGTGGCATGATCTATATCCTCCAAAGACCACCGTTCGGTCTCAAGTCAGTGCTTGAATTTGTAAGCCTGCAACCCCCTGAAAATGAGCTCCTCCTCGGGGATTTCAATATAAACTGGCTCGCCTCTAACACTGGCTCCTGCAAAGATGACATCCTAGCAGCCAACCTGACGCAGATAGTAACTTCCCCTACCCGGAAAAATTACAAAACTGGAACAAGCACCCTTATTGACTAATCACCCTGACCGGATAAAAAACATTAAAGTTCTCCCTGACTCTATCAGTGACCGCTCCCCAGTGTCTTGTACCTGGTCTAATAAATTTCTCAAGCCGCCCCCCAAAGTTATTTCAAGCAGAGTATTGCCACAAGGGAATCTTATCAAATTAAAGACCAGTCTCCTGCAACATGACTGGACACCAATTTTCAAAATGACTGATGTTAATGCTGCACTAGAATACTTCTTCACAACCTTCAATACTGCATGTGACTTTTACACCCCAGTAAAAAAGCGTAAAAATCAAAGCACTATCAAATCCTTGGATTACTGCCAAACTACTTGCCTAGCTCAAGGCTTGGGACCACCTCTGGGCCATAGACAGGGACACAGGCTCACCGCATGATACCTTAAAAAACAAGCAGGCACGAAACAGATGCACCACACAAATTAGGCAAATGAAGGCGCCTATTTCAAGCCATAGAATCCACCTGGGGTGGCGGAGAGCTTTCTGGGACAACATCCGAAATATAATGGGTAAGCAATCAAAATCTTCACCCACCATTATCAAAGTTGATGGATCCACCACTTGACCCAAAGACTATTGCAGATGCTCTAAATAAGACGCTCAGAGACCTCAGTGGGGTCCTCCCCAGATTTCTTCTTGGACTTACCTGTGCCTAACCTAGTATCACAAAACACCCTCGTGACAAACCACAATTTTATTTCAAGAAAATCAAAGTGCATGAAGCCTACAATACATAAAAAGCCCTGCTCCAAATCCAGAACAAGTAGTGACACCTTAGATCTAAAAATCCTGTCTCTCACCCTGGACGAAGTGATCCACCCCCTTGCCAAAATTCTTAATCTATCCCTTTGCCAAAGTCAATTTCCCAACAAATGGAAGTCTGCCATAGTCACGCCAATGCACAAAGGGGGGGGGGGGAGACAAAGCCTCAACAGGTAACTATCGACCGATATCAATACTCCCACCCCTCTCCAAAGCACCTGAACACATAGTGGCAGACCAACTTTCCGACTACCTGGACAAGTACAATCTACTTTGTAATCAACAGCACGGCTTTAGGAAAGGACATAGTACTACAACAGCCTTACTTGACTTCTCTGGAGAAGTCCACTTAGCCCTGGACAAAGGGTACCAAACCAATGCAGTCTTCATTGACCTCACAAAAGCTTTCAATACAGTCCATCATGGCCTACTTATCTCCTTATTGACCAGCCAAGGCCTGGCTGAAGGTCCTAGTGCTTGTGTAAAAAGTTACCTGTCAAATCGGTCACAGGCTGTAAAAATCTCTGATGAACTCTCTGACTCCAAACCAGTCCTCTCGGGTGTACCGCAGGGATCAATTCTAGGTCCGCTCCTCTTTAGCCTGTTCCTCAACTCCCTCCCAGATTTCTGCCCAGAAAAAATAATCTTATACGCTGATGCTGTAATTCTCTCCTCTCACAAACAGCCCAACCCCCTACGCCAAAGCTTACAAATTGCCTTCTCTAGTGTTTAAAAGTGGTTCCTGGATAGTAAACTTGTGCTTAACCACAATAAAACAAAAGCCATGCTTTTTACCAATCACCAAAACAAAAACAGAAATACTCCACTCACCATAAAAACCTCTGCTGGAAATACAGTGGACCAAGTAAATACTTTCAAATACCTTGATATCACGTTTGACCAAGGGCTTACCTTTGCAACCCACACTGACAACACGGCGAAAACAGTGAACCAACGTCTTGGAATACTATTTCGAAACCGACAATTCCTAAACCAAGCTGCGCTGAGGATAGCTATAAAGAGTTCCATAATCTCAATCATTGACTATGGCCTTATTATCTATGGCTCAGCTACCACCACGGCACTAAGGCGTATCTCAGTCGCTCTAAATAAGGCTTGCCGGCTCCTCACGGGGACACAGACTGACACACACGTGTGAGCTTTACTATGAAACAGGCTGGTTGCAACTATCAAATCGCCTTATATATCTCACCTGCATAATGGCAAAAAAATCTATCTTGGGACTGACTCCATTATGTATCCGAAACCTACTCCGTCTGAATCATGGCATGCGTCCCACCACCAGATCTGAACATCAACCTTTTCTGGTTCCCAGATGTCGGACCGCACAGGGACAAAGAACGTTCGCACACAGGGCCCCGACCTGGTTCAATGCTCTAAGTCCACCTACTCTATCCTCAACCTCTCTTGGAGCTTTCAAAACCATGCTCTATGCCCACCTCACTACCACTAGCAACTGTGATTGCATTCGATAAAGGCTATTCCTCCTCTTGACCATCCTCACATCCATGGCCTACTCTCCTTGTCTAATGAACCCGCACGTACCACTACTACTCCTGTCTGCCTTCTAACTTACTCTCTTCTTCCCCTTTCTGTCCCCTCTCACTTGCTCTACTGCCCACCACTTTCCCTCCTTTCTCACCTCCCTGTTGGCTCCTACTTCTCTCCCTCTCCCTGGAAGTTTTTTTATTCCCTAAATTGTTTACTGCCTTGAAACTGTTTAAAGCATATCTATTATGTAACTTCTAAACTTTACTGCCTTGAAACTGTTATTAGCATATTTATTATGTAACTTTTCCTTCTGGTATTACTTGTAATGTGTATTGTTTGTTTGATGTTCTATGTGACGTGGAACCTTTGTAAAAGAGCCCTGGCTCAAAAGGTATTAATTCTTAGACCAATAAACTAAACTAAATTACTTTCTTTTCAGCAGAGTGGTACTCAAGAAAATACTGTTGGTCACTTTCACAGATATTTAGCTAGGTATAAGCTGTCTCATAGTAGGCTTAGAGAAATTCTGGCTGGGGGGTGGTGGGGAAGGGGAGAAGCAGATTATTTAGGTAGCTTGGAACAGGAACTAATGAGAAGGTCTAGGGGGCAGATAAAGCATTCTGGAACTGGGAATAGATGGCGGTTAAAGTGAAATAAATATCACAATGTCAATGGTCTGACCGGGCCGATCAAGCATTCTACAATGCTGACTGCCCTCAAGAAATTAAAACCAGATATACAGGTTACTCACCTGTAACAGGAGTTCTAGGAATGGTATATGATGTTCATCCACACTGTCTGGCAGGTTCCTTGCCGCTTTAAATCTTGCCGGAAGGTCTTCAAGCTGGCTCCTCCCACCCACCCAGGTGGTAAAACTCTCGGCTCCGCCCCATGACACCAGATCTAGCCCGCTGGAAGCCAGGTTGTGCGTCGAAGCCGGGGAGGTCGGAGAATGTGGTGGATGAACAACATATACCATTCCTAGAACTCCTGTTACAGGTAGGTAACCTGTATTTCTAGGGACATGCATATCGTTCATCCACACTGTCCTAACAGTTCTCGGGAGGAGGGAGGCAGGCGCACCCCTGCCTAGGAATAATGACTGGAGAACCGAGGCCCCAAACCAGCATCCCGGCATAACTCAAGGTCGATGTGGTAGTGGGTGATGAAGGTGTGTGCTGACTTCCAGGTAGCAGCCCTGCAGATTTCCTGGATAGGAACATCCTGGAAGCAGCCACCAAGCAGCGTATGGCTGGTAGAATGAGCTCTTATCCCTCTGGGAGGCTCCATGCCCGCCAACCTATAGCAGAGATCTATGCAGGAGATGACCCACCTGCCTATCGTCCGCTTGGCTGCAGGTCTGCCAGGTGCGGCTTCAGCGTAGGTGACAAACAGCTGGCGAACCTCTCCCGAACTTCAGCTGTCCGCTCCTTATAATAAGTGAGCGCTCTTCTAGGGTCCAAAGTATGGAGCCTATATTCGGCCTCCGAGGTGTGATTGGGGTAGAACACCGGCAGAGTCAACACCTGGTTAAGGTGAAACTCCGACACCACCTTCGGAAGGAATTTCGGGTGGGGGCGCAGGACAACGTTGTCCCTGTGGAAGACCAGATAAGGAAACTCGATGGAAAGCACCTGGAGCTCTCCCATCCTTCTGGCTGACGTGATAGCCACCAAGAAGGCGGTCTTCCACGACAGGTGAGAGATGTCACACCTGTGCATCAGTTCAAATGGCCTGCCCATGAGCTTAGCCAATACCAGCAGTAGATCCCATGGAGGTGAAGGTTCTCGCACCGGAGGGGACACGTGATCAATGCCTTTGAAAAAGCACCCGACCACCTTCTCCTGTGCCACCGACTGCTTCCTGGCCCGCGCCCGGTAAGCAGAGATGGCTGCCAGGTGCACCTTAAGGGTCATCGACCGAAGCCCTTGCTGAGAAAGGGACCACAGGTAGTCCAGAATGCTTGCCAAGGAACAGGAGGAAGAGTCCAGGCCCTTGCCCTGACACCAAATAGGGAATCTCTTCCATTTGAATGCGTAGCATTTTCTGGTCGACTCCTTACGGGACACCTCAACAACGTTGAGGAACTAATTGGAAAGACCCAAGGCCTGGAACTCTAGCCGCTCAGGAACCAGGCCGTCAGGTGCAGGGATTGAAGGTCCGGATGGAATACCTTCCCCTGATTGACTGAGATCAGGTCCGGGCGGGCTGGAAGCCACCTCGGGAGCCTAGAGCTAAGACTGAGGAGATTTGGATACCAGAACTGGCGGGGCCAGTCTGGGGCTACCAGAATCACCTGCGCCTTTTCCCTCCTCGCCTTGAGAAGCACCTTGTGGATCAGGGGAAAAGGGTAGAAGAGGCCCGGGGTCCATGGCCTCGAGAAGGCATCCCCCTGTAGCGAGCCCTGCTGAGGGGGCGGGCATGAAACAGTCTCAGCTTCACATTCTCCCTGGAGGCAAACAGGTCCGCCTGAGGCGTGCCCCAGTGGGAGAAGAGATCTTGTACTACCTCCGGCAGGAGAGACCACTCGTGAGATGCAGCCCCTATCCGGCTTAGGGCATCGGCCAGGGTGTTGGAGGCTCCTGCCAGGGCGGGACGCGCTCCATGCACGTCATCAGGGGGTGGTTACTTGTACTTGATTACAAAACACATTATATATATATAGGGAAACACTAAGTGTTTCCCAATGTATATGTGTTTTGTATTACAAGTAACCACCCCCTGATGACGTGCTGTGTGCACGAAACCGGTTGGGATTTACTTTGCTGTGCTACCTGCTTTTGTGTGGCTTGGTTTGGTGTCTAAATGTTTAATAAAACATGCCTGTATCTACGCCAACTAAAGTGCTCAGTTTTGCTCTTTATGGATTTCAGTATTGACTCGAGCACCTGTTTTTGCTGTTTTTCTTTTTCTGGAAGCAATGTCGAGAGTGTAGTGCTCAATGAAGGTGTGCACAGAGTTCCATGTTGCAGCTACGCAGATGTTTGCTGTTGATATGTTTTTCATGGCTTCGAAAGAAGCAGCCATCCCCCTTGTAAAAAGCCCTTTGACAGGTCCTGGCAAGGGTTTTTCATACTTATCGTAAAGGAACACGATGCTGTTTGTCAACCACTTTGACATGGTTTGTTTTGCCACAGGTTTTCCCCAGAGTCCTGTGAGCAAAGGATATGAATAACTGTTCCGATTTTTGGATCAATTTCGTATGGCTCAGGTAATAACAAGGATCTATTAACACCTTTGATCAAGGCCTAACCTTTGCAACCCATATTGATAGTACAGCGAAAGCTGTAAATCAGCGGATTGGGATCCTGTACCGGAACCGACAGTTCCTTACCCAATCTGCACTGAGGATTGCTATTCAAAGCTCTGTCATCTCAATCACTGACTATGGCTTAATTATCTATGGGTCTGCCTCTACCACCGCACTTAGTCGCATTACAACCTCCCTAAACAAGGCCTGTCGACTGCTCACTGGTGCTCATAAACGTACTCACACATGTGAGCTCTACACAGAAACAGGTTGGTTGCAACTCTCAAACCACTTAAAGTACCTCACCTGCCTGATGGCGAAAAAATCCACCATGGGCCTCACTCCACCGTGTATCCAAGACCTGTTATGCCCAAACACTAGTATCCGTTTCACCAGAAGATCAGAACATCAGCCTCTCCAGGTCCCCCGATGCCGGACTACTCAGGGTCAAAGATCATTTGCCTATCGTGCCCCCAGCTGGCTAAATACCCTCAGCACTCTTATTACCTCCTCCACCTCTCTAGGTGCTTTCAAATCTAGGCTATACTCTCACCTCACCGCCTCCAGCTCCTGTGACTGCCTTGATTAAATCTTTCTATCATTCACCCACTCTGCTCCATTTCTTGGCAAAGGCATGTTCAAGAATCTTTTCTCTCGCTATTGTCTGCTCCCCCCACCTTTCTCTTACCCTCTCTACCTGTACATTTCTCTAATGCTTTTCTCCTCAACTGGCTTGATTTTTTTGTATGATAAGTATTTATTGTTTTTACCTGTCTTGCACAAAAGTTTGTTATTAAGGGACTGTGTTTTACTGGTTATTGACAACACAAATTGTTTTGCCATTCTATGTAACCTGATTTGTCTGAACTTAATTGACGTGGAACCTTTGTAAAAGAGCCTTTGGCTCAAAGGTAATAATTCCTAGAACAATAAACTAAACTGAACATCTAGGAGTGTGACGAAGGGTCTCGCCCCCAATTTGAATACTCGGGATAGTAGACTGAAAGGCAGATGTCTTGATTTACTGTCAGCTCAGACACCACCTTCGGAAGAAATTTAGGATTAGTTCGAAGAGACACCCAGTCTCTATGAAAAATTAAATAAGGTTCATTACACATCAGGGCTTGCAGCTCTGAAATCCTTCCAGCTGAAGTGATGGCAACCAAAAATAACGCTTTCCAAGAGAAAAAGCGGAGGTCGTAATACGCGGCCAGTTCAAAGGGAGGCAAGGTTAGCTTCTCTAGAACAAACAAAAGGTCCCATGGAGGGACAGGATCACTGATTGGGGGCTTCATATGAAGAATGCACCATTGGAACGTAAAGACGAGGTCCAACTGAGCCACATTCCTACCCTCCACAAGTGCATAATAAGCTGAAATGGCACAGAGATGCACCTTAATGGAGGAGTATCGCAGCCCTGCGTCCGAAAGCGATAGGAGATATTCCAACACTGATTTCATCGAGCACATTAGAGGGTCTAGGGGACGTGCGGCTGCCCAGATGCAAAAGCGTTTCCACTTCATAGTGTACGCAGCCCTCGTATACTGCTGTCTCGCCTCTACTAGGACTTCAGCAACCCTCTGCGAAACTCCATGCCTAGAGACGGGTAGTCTGCAGGAGCCAAGCATGAAGGTGCAAGGACCGAAGATCCGGGTGGACTAATGTGCCCAGGTCTTGGGATAGCAAGCTGGACAACAGAGGTAGTGGAACCATATGTCGCGGCCAGAGCGGAGCTACCAGGATCATTGTTGCTCCTTCCAACTGTAGCTTGAGCAACACCCTCTGCAACAAGGGAAAGGGAGGGAACTCATTAAGGAACGTCCCTGTCCAATAGAGGGACAACGCATCTCGCCAGAAAACACCAGGCCCGGGATCTAGCAAGCAGAAATTGGGCAGTTTTGCATTGCATGGGGATGCGAAGAGGTCCAGCTCTGGACGTCCCTATCTTTCAAAGAGGTCGTCCACCACTTCTTGCAGCAGCTCCCACTCGTTGCTTCTGGACAAAGAGTGGCTGAGCTCGTCTGTCAGGACGTTTTGGACGCCTGAGACATGAACCGCTGTTGGCGTGAGTCCGTTTTCCAGGGCCCAGCACCACACATGGCTTCTCTGCACTGAGGGTAGACGTGCGTCTCCCCCTGCTTGTTGATATAAAAGACCACAGACATGTTGTCAGTCTGCAGAAGCAGGGGACCCTGGGAAACGTGAAACTGGGAAGGCCTGCATGGCGTACAGAACCGCCCTCACCTCTAAAAATGTTGATGTGCAGGGACACTTCTATGTCTGACCATGTGCCCAGAGTACGGTGGTTCTGAAAGTGAGCTCCCCATCCTAAACCCGATGCATCCGTGGTTAGGATTTGGCTCTGTGAATCCAACTGGAATGGAACTCCCACTTCTAAATTGAGAGAAGTCAGCCACCACGATAGCGTTTGTTGAACAGCCCTCAATGTACTTATGGGATGTTCAAGGCTGTCGGACCTCTGGTCCCATTGAACCCTGAGGTTCCATTGGGGAACCCTCATATGCAAATGTGCCAGCAGTACTATGGGTATGGCTGCCGCCACCACATCCCCCAGAAGCTGCAACTTAGTCCTTGTCGTGACTCTGTTGGACGCAGCTATTGCAGACGCCCGGTCTCTCAGTCAACTGGCCCTGCTGGGCGGGAGGAACGCCCTTCCCTGTGTGTCCAGTATGGCCCCTATGTACTGCAGACACTGACAGGGTCAGGGACAGGACTTTCGGAGGCTGATGGTTATCCCCAGCTGCTGTAATATTAGGAATGTATCCGAGAGGGTGCGAATGAACTGCGACCTGGAGGGGGCAATTAAGAGCCAATCGTCTAAGTAAGGATAGACGAAATGATCCTATCTCCTTAAAGCGGCTGCCACTACCACAAGACACTTGGTGAACACCCTTGGAGTTGAGGAGAGACCGAAAGGCAGAGCCCGGAATTGGTAGTTGTTCCCCAGACAGGTGAACCTCAGGTACCTCCGGTGAGCTGGAAACACTGGTATGTGCAGGTATGCATTTTGCATATCCAAGCAGCATAACCAATCCCCCAGAACGGGTAAGGTCACCATCCTGAATCTCTTGTATTCGATGTACTGGTGCAGCTGGTTAAGTCCAGTACGGGCCTTAGGTCTCCCGTCTTCTTGGAAACTAAGAAGAAGTGGGTGTAATAACCGGTTCCCTATTGGGAGGGAGGAACAGGCTCGATGGCTCATTTTAAGAGCAAGGTCTGAATCTCTTCTTTGATAAGGGCTGTGTGGGTTGGGTGTATCGAGAGGGGCCTGGAGGATTGCCTGGGGGGAGTTCGGCAAACTTCAGTACGTAACCTTTTTCTGTGATATCCCGAATCCAAACATCTGTTGTAATGTTGGTCCACTTATCTAGGTAGAAGGAGAACCGACACCCTGCGGCCTCCCCACCACCTCTGCGGGGGTTGGGGTTGACAAGGAGTCGTGCTCGGGTGGCTGGGGCGGGCAGCGAGGGCTGGGAGCCTTTCGCATTCCTAGGCCCGCTGTTCCCAGAGGGTTGTGAAGGAACCTTTCCTCGGGGCTGTTGGCACCCGGGTGCCGAAATGGCCTACCTTTGGGCCGCTGCGGGTCTAATTGGTACATGTGGTGAACGGATTGCACAGCCTTCCCCAAGTCCTGCAAATCCATAATGATTTTTTGAACCTCCTCTCCGACCTGTGTAAAGAAGCATCCAGGATGGAATCCTGGAGGTCCTGTCTAAACCCGGATACTCTCAGCCAGGAGTGACAACAGAGGCAGAGTCCTGTGGCCGCAGCTCGAGCGGCTGTGTTCGTTGAATCATAGGATGCCCTCAACACGTTTCCCTACATCCAGGAGCTCTGTACGGGATGGGCAGTCAGGCTGCTTCCAGGCTAGCTTCAGGCCTTTTTTTCCAAACAGACTTTTGGTAAAGCACCATGTGTGCTAGAAAATTTAGAGACCGTATGGAACATGTGGAAGACACACAGACCCTCTGCCCAAACTGGTCCAATTTCTTAAACTCCTTGTCGGGAGGGGGGAGGCAGCTGTGAGCTTGTATGCTTGGTCCTACCATGCTGCGGTTAGGACCATGGAATCTGCTCTCGGATTTTCTCCTAGGAAAGGCTCAGCCTTAGAGTGCTTACAGAGTCTATCCACTTTCTTGGGGACAGCTGAGAAAGAGGAAGGATGCTCCCAAGCCAACTTGGTTAAATCCTGGAAAGGAGGAACTTGGGGGGGTGGGGTGGAGAAGATGACCAAAGGTTTTGGGTCACTCATGCCCAAAAAGGTGTGGAGTCTCTTCCTCTCCGGATCCAATTCCTCCATGTCCCATTGGTTTAGGAAATGGATGTGACGCATCACATCCATTAAGATTGGGTCGTCTGGGGGAGACCTGGGTGAATTGCGGGCATCTTCTGGTTCCGAAGAGTAACCCCTGGAAGAGGAGTCCGATGAATAAGGGTGGCCTCTAGAGGAGGAAGAGAAAGCCGACATTGAACGTTTGCGCCTGTGCCTGCTCCTTTCGTCTGAGGAAAACGACCTGGTCTAAGAGCGGTGACACCTGCCCCATCGTCTGTAATGCTCTGTGTCTGACCCACACAGGGTTGGGCTCCTGGGTAAGAGCGGTTATGATGGCAGAGGGTCCGGAACCGGCATCTTCTCCGGGACCAGTGCGGGGGGGGTTGTGGTGGTGGAGAAGGATGGGGGTCAATGATCTTCAGCAAATCCCCTTTAACTGTATCCCACCAGGATGTGAACAGCTGTCCTACACCCATTAGGGAAACCATGGGCAGCTGTGGGGGTGGCGTACCCTGAGGTTCCACGTTAGCCTTTGGAGGGTTGCTGGGCCCTGCTGTCTCCCTTGGGCATTCGTCAGGGCTTGACATTATGTTAAGGCCTGTTGCCTGGCTACCTGACGTCTAACCCCCAAACGTCTGGTCATCAGGTACTGGAATAGCGGGCATATGGCCTATTGCCATGTTGAAAGACCTCCGACTGACAGGCTGAGGATATGTTGATGACAGCAGCCCTGGTGTTGGGTTCTGAGGCGGTGGGCGTCTGGGTTAGAGCATCTCCCCCCCCCCCAAATCTGGTCGCCCGACGCCTTACCTTGTGGCACCTGCCTCTGGTCCTTCCACTTGTCGGACGGTCAGTCATCCGACACTTGTATCAGTGTTTTAGTCGCTGTTGCTAACTTGTTCGGGAGGAGTGTTCCCTTGAACAGGAATGCTCCCAGCGTCTGCGTCTGTTGGCGACAACACGCTGAAGGAGGAGGAAGACGCCACAGCCTTATCGGCTGAAGTCCCAGCCTTAGGCCCCAATGGTTGCTGGAAGGGCCTAAGGCTTGGGGAGGGACCCGAAGGCCCTTGCACTGAAAAGCTGCCGCCCACTGACAGGGTAAGGGCGGGAGCCTTCACCAATGGCAGGCTGGAGGAAGTTGGGCCTGACCGGGGGGGGGGGGGCACAGTCCACTCTCTTGCTGGACTGCAAACCAGAGGCTTGTCCTCGCGGTGAGGTGATTTGGAGCGAGACTCTGACCTACTGTGCTCCTTGTGCTGGTGCTTCCCTCCTGAATGTTTCTACTTATGGTAAGTCGGCAACCTGGAGGTAGAGGAGCTGGCCTTCGACGAGTGCTGAAGGGCAGTGAGCTGCTGCTCCAAAACGTAGGCCTGCAGAGTTTTGTGGCGACAGAGGACAGTCCACAGATTAAATTTACCGCAGGCCGGGCAGGTTTCCCACCTTGTGGTCAGGCCCCAGGCAGAAAAGACACTGGGAGTAGTTGTCTTTTGCTGGAATCTGCCACCCGCACGGACGCTCAAATTTCCGTCGTTGAGAAGACAACGACAGACAAACTGGGTTGGAAAGATGAATCATGAAGGGGGGAAAAAACAGGTACTTTTGATCTAGAAGACTAAAGATGACAGTCAACAGATGCAACGAAACATTCGAGGAGCCTAAGTGCATGGGTCGACGGCGGGAAAAGAACCGAGGTGGGGCTGGGAACTGCCTCCTTTATAGAGAGGGTGACATCTGTGGGCGGACCCCATCTGGGTACTGCTGGCTAGAAGTTTGCTGTGGAGTCCTAGTGCCTGACGGCATAGTCCTTAAGGTGCAGCCTGCTGCAGGAGCTCATTTCTCGAAGTAAGATCATTTCTTCCTTTCTTTGGCAGGGGAAGAGACCTAGAGTAGCACTACTGAAATGACAACTACCTAAAACTAGAGGGGGCATGGCCTTGCTTAATCCTTGGTGGCTCAGCCCAGCCATATGTCCCACTGGCTTACCCAGTCAGCCCGGACTCCAACTTGAGTACATTTAGAAAGGGCTCTATCCTCAAATTCCCTGGATTATACTACTTTATTTCAACTGAACAGTTACAAATACACTGGGGATTCCTCCCCACATACAGTGAATTTACTACAATGTTGGACATCCTTTTTAAAAGGGGCAGAAAACATTGCCAGGGCTGGGTGGATGGGGATGCCGGTTCTAGACCCTACTTTCCCCCAGGGCATATGGATCATGGTTTTCGGAGATGACTCCCAGAAGGCCTGGTTCATCCTAATCAATTCTATCATGGAGTTTTTAAATCCTCTGCAGAACTACAGACCGAATTTCATTTGACCAGAGTAGATTTCTATAGGTATTTACAGATACATCACCTCCTCTGAGATACCGTAAGCCTCACGGTTACTCCTCAGCCTTTGCCTCCCATCCTCGCCCTCCTTCAACAAATTCAATCAGAATCTCCTCCAACACATCTGGTTTCCAGATACTATAAAGCTCTCACAGATTACTGCCGGCCCTGTGGCAATCAGGGTTGAGGCGCTTGACACCACACCTCGCGCCACGCTGGCAACCAGAATCGGAAGCGACCTCGGGTCACCAGGAAGCCAACTTTTTATTGGAAGTTTCCCTCAGGGATGGACACCTGCATCAGTGGAGGTCAGATGGGTGCATAGGCGGCAGGAGGCGGCGATGTAAGTCTGGGGTGGGGTGGAAGGGGTTGCTGGATCCTGGCGTACGTATGCATACGCAAGTATATGCTGTGACCCCGGGAAGGGGAGAAAAAGGGTAAAAAACAGAAAAAATTGTATACTGAAGAAAAAAAAAAAAAAAAAAGCTCTCACATCATCCATCTACTTTGATGGACGCTACCCAGATAACATGGGAGGCAGAGTTATCATTAGATCTATCCTGAGGACTGGCTCCGCATTTGTAGAAGATATCAGACCACAGCTTTTTATAGTTGGAAGGAATATGGTGGAAGGTGGTTACCCCATACTTCCGCACCCGACAGTTCACTGCCAAATATCTGTCCTCTCGAAATTCTTCTTGCTGGAGACAAGTGTGGCAGTAAGATGTCAACCCATACACACGTCTTCTGGTCCTGCCCAGTTATCGCCCAGTATTGGCAGGTGGTTGTTAAGATCTTGGGAGAGTTATTCTCTGCTTTGGGACCCATTATGCCAGAATTTACCATCTTATTACACTTCCTTCCTCAGTTTAAACAGAGGCACTAAACCTACTTAGCGATTATACTTTTATTGTCTGCCAAAAAAGTGATCACTAGGCTGTGGCTACAACCAACGATCAAGTAGTGGCAGGACACCATCTATGATATTTATCAAATAGAAAGCATGACCGCTAAGTTGCAGGACAGGACTGCAATAATAATGAATAGATGGACTATTTGGTTCCTCCACACAGCTATTCATTGACCAGAGAGGATTCCTTGCCTGAGATAAGAGGATGTGGCTCGGTCTGGTCAGACCATCTTTACTGATATCCCACCAAGTTGTTTCAATAGCTAGCTACCCCTAGTAACAACGAAACTGTCTCCGCTAAGTTGATAGCCCACCCCCCATGCCTCAGATCCTGGCTGGATACATTTAAGCTTTCTAAATATTCATAATAATTAAGCCTGACACTATGACTACATAAGTATGTGACATAAGTGCTGTATGAGATGTACCACTGAGAACTTTAATCAAAATTGTATTTTATTTTATTTATTAGCTTTTGGTAACCAGGTAAGTGCATTAGGCAACAATCCTGCCTATTTTCAAGCACGACCCGTGAGAGTACAGTTTACAAACAGGTACATACATACAGTTCATAACTGCAGTTTTCCAAAGTACAGGGTGAGTACAGTCTTACAGGAAATCAGAGAGATATTAACTTAAAAAAAAAAAAAAGATTCAGTCTGGCCTCCAAGAGGGCTTCTGAACGCCCATCTCCTGGTTCCAGTCAAATTTAATAGTAATGAACTTCAAAAAAAACAAAGGTCATATTATTTGGGACTCTCAGGCTGGGAGACCTGACAGAATCTACTCAGTACATGTATTTTGTTGGGGGCTCATATTGATACGGTAACTACTATAAAGTACCTGGGAATCCAGCTGGACCAAGAGCTTTCATTCAGGCTTCATATCGCATCAGTAGCCAAAACCCTAAAACCAGAAAATGGACCTGCTGTATACACTGTACCCTTACTTTACTAAGGAGGCCAGGCTATCGATTGCCAACGGCATCCTTTTACCTGCTATTACCTATGGAGCACCACTTCTGTCATCTCTCAAGGAATCTGAACTTTCCAAACTGAAGTCTGCCCATCATCGCATATTGTGTTTTGTTGCCAGTATTTGCAGCAGGGAACATCACGGCAGGGCTCTCTACATTAAACTGGTCCCATCTGGAGGACAGGCTTAATTTCCCTGTGCTATCAATGGCACACAAACTCCTCTACTACACCCCCCAAAAAAAAAAAAATCAAATCTGGCTGGCATCGTGGACTTCAAACCGCAACTAGCAGCTGTGCTGCACAAGCTTTCTACTGCTGGTCAGTGATCATTTGGGACTACTGCGCCTAGGCAATGCCAGTCCCATGTATCCTTTAAAACCACCTTGAAGGAAAATCTATTTGAAAGCAGACCCTGTTCCTGTTTCAGCTAGCTAATTTGGTAATCTGTAACACTGTATGTGTCTCTGTACTACGTCCAATTCCTGACTGTACAAAGTAGGAGTATTTGTCTGTAACTAATTATTAGACCTGTTGCACATGTTTTTCGCGATGTAAATCCACTGTATTTACTGTACTGCAATTTACCTTTTGCACTGTATGCAACTATCATCTATTTGTTAAACTATGTGCCAAATTGATTCCGTGACACTCCTGAAAAAAAGGGACAGCCCTGTCTCAGTGAGCCTACCCGTTTACCAAAAGTCGATAAAATAAATATTGCACGTTTACTGAAGGCCATGTTAAAGTCAGGCCTTGTATATATTAATGCATATAATTAAAAGGAAATGTCCACCTGTAATTAGGTCACATCTCAGTGTGAGGCAGAGCCCGATCACCATTTTCATAAAGTGCAAAAATCTTTTCACTTACTGCCCGTTCATTTACTTAGGTTTTGGCTGGTTGATCCTGCCGTGCCACCTGCTGGCATTCTGGCCCTAGGAGCGCACCCACAACCTCCCACGGTTGTACCAAGAATGACAAATGAGCTAGGGAACAGCCATGCAAGAATGTACCGACATTTTGTATACATGCCGCTATTTACAGCTCTGGTTTGCAATCTACATGTCCCGGTACCATACCAAGACCAGGTACAGACTGACTGCCAGTCTAGACCTGGTCTCGGTATAGCACCAGGACATGCAGATTGCAAACCGGAGCTATTAGCGCCATCTATTCAGAACATCTGTACATGCTCCTGTGGCTGCTGCCTGGCTCATACATCATTCTCGGAACAGCCGCAGGAGGTTGTGGGTGCGCCACTAGGGACATGTCTGTCAAAATGCCGGCATGAGGGATGGCATGAAAATCTAAATAACTAGACAGTAAGCAAACAAACTGTAAGCTTTTCAAAAATGCTGCTCGGGCCCTGACCCACACTGAGAAGTGGCCCGATTACAGGTGGACATTTCCCTTTAACAAATAATTCTACTTGTTGCCGGTTATGGCGAGTGATGTGGAACTGAACCCAGAGCCTTTGAAAAGTAATGGTACCTTTTTACTTACTTACGGAAACTGTAAATTGACCAGCAAAGGGTTGGAGACCATTCATTTACGTGTAAGGTGCTCACAAGCTAATTTTTATTAATTTGCAGCATGGGTTCAGTCTAGCTCATTTGACCTGCTTGGTTCGATTGAAAACTTAGTTAAACCAACATTCCCGATTAATTCATTATGCTGAAAGGGTACAGACATTTTAGACAAGAAAAGGCAGGAGGTAGGAAAGGAGGGGGTATACTGTTTTCCATAAAATACAACTAGGAAGTTGAACTTTTAAATAAGGGAGTTTGCAAAGAGCACACCTAACATATTACTATTAAAATTAACTTTTGAAGGCCCTTTTGGTTAATAATTTATTTACATAATCCTCTTAAGTGTAGTAACTTGAATTTGGATATTCTGGAGTTTATTGCTGAATGCAATCCAACACATCATTATGGGCGATTTTAATACTGATAGAGGACATTTGCTGATTCAGAGTAAACTGAAAAAAATGTTGGCTTCTTTGAATTTGCAGCAGACAGCAGATTCCCCAACTCATTTTAACCATAAAAAAAGGGAATCACACATTGACTGACTGGTTTCTGACTAACTGACCTTACAATATTAAGTACATAATCTAATATAATCTCTGATCGTTTAAGCAATATACCACAACAGGGTGTGGGTACATGGCAGGATTCACCATGCCTGGTGTGGTTTGGTCATGAGGCTACAGGCTGAGTGAGTTAAACCACACCAGAAGTAGTAAAGTCGGTCATATAACCACACCCTGGAGTGGCATATTGCTATTATACAATGGCCACGTTTTTTTCTGGCGAGAAAAAAATACAGAAATAGTTTTTGTTTTTAATGATTTTTTTGTTCATTTATTGCTCCGCCAAAAAAAATAGTTCCTTGTTGCTGGGTAGAGCTATCCCCCGTGAGGCTTCAGTTCCTTATTGCTAGGTAGAGATATGCCCCCTTCCCGGTGAGGCTTCAATTTTTAATCCCGCTGTGTCCTGTCCTGGAAGTAAGTTATGTTTTTTTGTTTTTAAATGTGATAGGCAGGATATACTCTTGGTGTTCTGTTTTCACGTTTGTTCACATGGTGCGAACTGTAAAGGGCTACAATGTATGACCTTGTGTTTCCGGTTCACTGTTCAGTACAGAGAAAATGTATCGGAAGTGGCGGGGTACCGACATGTGCGAAATGAAAGTCTGGAGGCTCAGCGTTTGAGAACTGGAGGACTGACAGGTGAAAAAAAAAAAAATTCAGATTGCTGTGATACATTTTATTCGAGGCTGGTGTATTTCTGTGATGAAGCCGATCCAATATGAAAATGTGAGGCACATCAGGTAAGGCAGCTGCGACCGCTCACAGAGGAGCCGTTTCAAAAAAAAATTCAGTTTGAATTCTGTAGTGGGTTAAGAGCGGGAACTGCTGGTACTGTGACTTGTTATGGAACTGAGCATCTTACTGTCTTTGCCATTGTTTGGTTTATGGCAGTCTGAATGATTTTTGCGAGGGTTCATGCTACAGCTGACTGGCAGCTGGCACCTTTTCCAATGGGTACACTGGAGAATTTATAACGCTGAAAATGGGCCAGCCAATCAGATTTCAAGGATTGGGCATTTGGATTTATTCCATTATATAATGCCCAATTTATCGTATTCATAAATTTCAGAAAACTAAAATAATAGTAGGATTATTAGAGTCTTGTAAAATTAGTAGTCTAAACAAAGAACGCTTCTTAGCAGATCTGGCAAAAACTGAAAAAATCTAAACACTAGACTAATTCCACACATAATGGCATTTTAGCAAGCAAATACATGTTTGTACACCGAAAATGATCAGCAATTATTCGAGTATCAAGATAAGTATTTATGACCAGAAGATGGGTATTCCCCATTAGTGCCCAGAATTTTCACTGCATTAGTATATAATAGCAGCATAAGAATTATAAACGGAATCACAATAGAAGATGGAAGTCCTACTTAATATATAGTTTAAAGGGACACTGTCAACTCGTTTTTCATCATATTATTTCTAGTTAAATCTCCTTGTTTAGTAGAACTGAAATGCATGCTAATGTATATTTATAAACAACTTTGTTTTGCTTAGAATCCTGGATCTGTTCTTCCTGAGCATTAGAAACACACCCAAACAGTGCAGTCACTCATGAAGCAGTAGCCTCCTAACCTCCCAATGCATCATGAGGGGTGGTAGACTGTGTTGCAGGTGTTCCCAAGTCTAGGAAAGATGCAGTTGGAGCTGATCAAGGAATGTAAACAAACCTGTGTCGGTGTGGTAACACCACTGTAATATATGGATAAGCCTCAATAATACTGTACTAAGTTATGTAAAAAATTCCCAGTAATACATCACTACTCTCAATAATACTATCCTGAAATGTGATACTATGTTTCTGCGGAAAATACTACAGTTCAAAGGTCATCTCCAACTGAAGTATTATCAATGGATCCATATATCTCGCTTCGCTCTCAAGGTTCCATGCCCCCCAAAACCTCTCAATGGTATTACAGCCTTGTAATACACACTTATCTATTTATTTATTCTATTTATGATAGGCAGTCTGTTTTTCACTTTTTTTTTTCGTGTGTGTGTGTGTGTTATCTGATTTTCCCCCTACGTGCTCAGGGCACAACCACTCCTTCAGGCTGCCAAGGACTCCCACATCCCTTCAATTCTACTCAGAGTCTCCTTACCTCACATAGCAGCCATCAGGGTAACCCAGCGTATCCATTCGCTCAATGGGTCCGTCTCTTAAGAAGGGGAAGGCACTGGGGAGGAGGCCGGCACACTCTCAACTGGCCCCGTGCTGCTGAGGCGGACATGGCTCGCAGGAGGTCTGGAGGAAGTGTGGGCAGTCCAGCAGCAATCATCCAGCTGAGCCCCGAGTGATTTTCCGGTTTTCTTTGTCCCCCAGCTATTGACGTCCTCTTGCAGTGCTCCCAGTCTCCACCGGGGGCTGCTGCAGAGCGACATGCGCCCAGTACCCACCCCAGGAGAGGAGAGCAGTTCAACGGGCGCTCAATCCTCATCCTCCCCTGACAGCCAACAGCAACCGGAGTCCGTTCCCGAAATCGGGTCGCCGGCGTGACGCGAGGTGTAGTCTCCAGCGCCTCAACCCTCTATGCCACTGGGACGGCAGTTTTTCACTTTTTTAAAGAAAAAAATAATCAGAATCAAACTACCAGCTACATCAGCAATCTTTACAGAATGTTGGCAATCATAAAATGTTTTTTAAACTAGGAACACTTTGAGACTTAAGTGGGTTGACAGTGTCCCTTTAAGCAGTTGTATATGCACCCAAATATTTATTTTCTGCGTTATAACTGAGCAGCCAGATAGTACAGATATTTATCAAGGCAACAATGTTTTGAGGTTGATGTACAAACAACAATATTGCTATTTTACTTATATAGAAGCCCTCAGTGGTTACTGCGAAAGAGGACCCGACAGTAAGCCCAAGAAAGCATTTTATATGATTACCATAATAAGCTATTACTGTCAGAGAAGCCACTGTAACATTTGAATAGACTAAATAACATCATACATTAGATTTTTTTTTATAAACAGTATTAAAACGGGCTCTTTAGATCTTAACTTTGTTGCAGGTGAAGAAGGGTATATCCTTGACGAGTGAACATTAACAACATTAGTAAGGAGGAATACAGAAAAGTTTCTATTTAAATATCACATTAGATGAATTCAGATGTTTCATTTTAGATATTCTCAATGTTGAAATGTCAAAAATTAGAAGACTTTGTATAGCATTTTTATTTTAATAAATTTAAGTTCAGGGGACAAATCTATATGGAAATAGTGTATAGCATAACATCTCTTCATATTCATTTATCTTAAACTAGTATTTATGTCTTCATGGTGAGCAAATTTTTTTTAAATTAAGACAGTAATATTAAAACATATGGAAAGTGTTACAATACGTAATGAAAGTTATAATTCTCTGAGGTAACGGTACCGATAACATATTTATTGTTCAAAAATAATTAATACTGTATGTACCTGCAGGATCACTGCAAGCCATGAGGAAGTGGCCTAGGGCTACAAAACGTTGGTGGTAACGGATGGTGGCTTGATAAACAATAAAAATATTATTACAAAGGTTTTTTTTTTTTGTTTATTCTTTTTATCTCCTACACCCCAACGCCCGCCACTCCTTTGGGCCTCCTAGCGCTTCATTCCCCCCGGCAGTCCTCTTCTGAAGCATCTCCTCACAGATAGCAGCCAATCCCGAGTTGTCCCGGCGTATCCCATCCCCGGGCGGGTTCCCCTCCTCCGAGGGGGAAGGCACACACTATTTTTACTTACAGTCCGAGATGCCGCTGTGGCAGACGATGTTCCTGGAGGCTCTGGGGAACAAGGAGAGCGGGGGCTGTCATCTGGCGGCACCGAAGCAGATTTCCGGCTTTCTCTATTTTAGTCCTTCCTGCTTCCGCTACTTGTGTGACCCCCGGTCTCCACCGGGGGCCACTACAGAGCGGAGCTAGCCCCCCACCCCTCCCCAGGAGAGGAGAGCAGTCCTCCGGATGCTCAATCCTCTCCTTGCCCCTGCCAGCCCACAGCGCCCGAGTCCGTTCCCGAACCCGGATCGCCAGCTATTACAAAGATTTAATACGCTGACCCAAAACGATAGAGCTCAAAAAAGCAGAGAGAATTTATTCATTTTTTTGTTGATTTCTTTATGCTACCCCTGTGTTGACCGGCCCCCATCCACCAGTCCCCCCAGCATCTTCCAAGACTTTACCTGCTGGGACATGCCCAAGAGAGCCCACTGCGGGGCCTGCAGGAGACCAGTGTCATCCTACCAATCGGCACTTTTTCAATGTTTTCTCCCCCGGTGCGAAGGAAGAGACATGAAATGGCACAAATGGTGATGCCATGCACATTCCTGTGCACAACACAACGTGCATCTGCCCTGCCTCTCCCCCCCCTCCCCACTGAGTAGTGTTGGTATGCCAACTCCCAGCCACCACTAGGGGTCAGGCTAAAGCCGGCCACTGATCCCCTCCCTCCCTCCCCGGAGAGCAGTCCTTGGGATGCTTGATCCTCCCCCGCCAACCCTCTGACTCCCAAGGACGCTCCGGCCCTCGGGTAACTGGCGCATCAAGTGGAAGCTCTACTGCTGCACCTGCAAGCAGAGTGACTTTAAGAAAACAGCACATAGGAAAAAAAACTTTTTGAGTTTGGTCATTTTGAGTCGGTGTTTTGTGTGGTTTGGACTGCTGCTGCCTTGTTCTCGTTTGCGTCGGCTGCCTTGCTTTAATAAATATTTAATACAGTCTGGGTTAAGTATGTCCCCACTCCCCTTGCATATTCTGTGTGATACGAGTCATCTGAGAACTACTCCCCATCTAAAATCTGGCTGAACAGTCTCACTACAGGCCCAGGCATCCAGAACCACAACCCCCCACGCACAGTCCTTCAGGTTAGCTACCCAGGAAAAGCTCTGTCATGTGTGGAGTGTGTTCAGCCACACACAGGATATTAACCTGCAGCAGGTATGGAAGGGCAAACCTGGGAAGTACCTAGGGGTGGGGTCGGAAAGCATGCACTTAACATGTATTGTGGCTCGGCACCAGCACTACCATGCCGGACACTCCAATGCAGAAGACACCTTGGGTCTTTGCATCACTGGGCTTCTGGAGGACTGGCAGAAGAATGCTGCTTAAAGCCATCCCCTCCAACCAACTTACAAGAGGGGACTGGGGCATGAGAGTTTTGGAGGAGACTGCTGTGCTCAATGTGCATCAGGAAAGGAGATAAAAGGGTGTCTGGTCTCAGAAAAAAAGACAGTAGCATGTCGGTATCTATATTAATTAAATAACTAAGAATGACTCAGCTCTGTTAATATGGCCTGGACATTTTGCACAAAAAGAATGCTTTTTATTATGTATACAAACCTCTCTTTTTCTCTCTCCTTCTCCTTTTTCTTCCTATCCTTTACTTCTTCATTCTTAGAAGGACTTTTTCTCATTAAGAATCTGTTTTCTGGTATTGGTGGTATCTCTTCAGGGCGGACAGTGGAACAAGGCTGCACTTCATTGTTTTCATCAGCATTTTCATTTGCTATGCTATAACAGAAAAGTGGAATCACATCAGCAGGCACAACCGACTATGGGGATATATTTTTCTGCTTTTCAGAACCACTGCTACAGTTTCAAGTTAGGTCCTTAGGTATTGGTATTACATACTTCAGATAACAGCATGTGGTCATTGAGAGTATTTATAACATGGGGTAGGGAAAAAAAAAAAAAAAAGACAACTGGTCAGACAGCTTCACCTGACCGTGCATTATCTATTAGTAAATGCACAGTTGTGATGCTCCCTGACTCAATATCCCAGGGCAGTGTGGCACTCGTTATCTGCTGGCCACAAACAACACAGAAAGGCAGCCATTGTACAATAGCGGGTAGACAGCTAGAGAACCAGCAGCTGTGAAGTGACACACAAACCGGGGATCTGAGAGGTTGTGAAGTTATTTTGTTTTATTTCCACAATGCCTCTGTTAATTTGTCAGTGCAGTTTGTCTTCCTTGTGGCTGCTGTCTCACTGCGCAGTGGCAGGAAGCAGTCGACGGTTCTACAGAAGAGAGAGACACACACTGCATTTCAGTAATGGTTTTGGAAGGTTTTGGTTTTTTTTACCTCAGAAATTGTATAACAGTCCCCCTCTTTGCCGATACAGAGCAGGATGTCCTCAATTACCTCAGCCCCCCAACAAGACTGGCTATGCTCAGGAGTCTGTCCTCTGTTTGCATCCACCCCCACCTGATGCGCCAGGCAGTATCGGGAGAACGTAGTGACAGCGGATCGCGATATCCAAGCATGGGGCACAGCTGCGACCCGCTGTAGGTTATCCAGTGTTTGCATGAGACAGAGAGACCGACTGAACAGCATGGGTGCAGGGGAGAGAGAGAGAGAAAGCAGGTCACTGCGCAGTCCTCTGACACTGCGACTGGCACAGTTCACTCAGCCTTGCTGCAGTGTCTCCTGTTAGTGTGTCTGTCTCTCTGTATGACAATATCCCTGGAGAGAGACAGAACAGAGTAGGTGCGGGGGAGAGAGAGTTAGAGAGAGAGAGACAAAGAGAGTAGCTCAACGTGGTTCTGCGACAGCGCAAGCAGCACTTAATGCAGCCTTGCTGCACTATCCTGTCAGTGTGTCTGTATTCAGTGTCACTGTTCGACATATCCCAGCTGTTACACAGTGCAGTGCGTGGTGGGGAGTATGAGAGATAGAGAGAGAGAGACACGGAGTGCGGAGAGATACAAAGACAGCCGCCCCTCCCCCCCTTTCTGGCTCATGCTGCTAGGTATAAGTCACTGGCAGAGTACTGAAATAATCGAGACAGAAATTGTAGACATCTTAGAAATGGAAATTACGTACCTACCGTGATTCTTGATCTTCTTGGATGAAGTTTTCACCATTCATTCACACTAATGGGACTAAGCCGGAGGCGCTAAGACCCAGTAGGAGCCAAAAATCTTCAGGAGCGCCAGCACCGAGGTAGGACCGCACATGCGCAGCACCACGAGGCTGGCTTGCACCTGTATGGGCCATCTCAGCATCAACCCTCAAACCGCCTCAGTTCCTTTTCGACCGAGGATGTGCAGTGTAAACTAATTTAGGAAACACCTAACCTAATCCGGGCATGAGACAACTCTGATGACCCGTGTAAAAAGGGTTCACTTAACTGCGTCTTCACAGCCCAAGCAACGATGGAGTGAAGACTAGAAGCAAGACGAATGAGCTCGGGGGATGGTGGGTGGATGTGTGAATGAACGGTGAAGACGTCGTCCAAGAAGATCAAGAATTACAGTAGATACGTAATTTCTATATCTTCCTGGACTAGAAGCCTGAACTTCTGCTTAAATGCTTTTTGTTGTCTCTCAAAACTAATATCAGAAAAGTCTATGAAAAATGGCAGCTCACTGGTATTTGCTAAGTTAAAAATCTGGGCCTGAACGCTCTAGTAACTTTTTATTTAATTAACAATACGGTACTTGAGCTGAACTATAAGTAATACTACTCTTCAAACCGTTAAGTGACAGATGCCCTTGTGCTGTGATTCTCTATTGCCTTAAAAACATTTTGTAGCAATTTGTGAAAGCTTGAAGAGACTGCCTGTAGGGTAAATTCCCTCCTATGGAACCAGAATGCTTCTCTGGGGAAACTAAATGCACTTGTTCTTTTACACAGTGATACGCTTTATTTTTAGAATGCTGGCCTGCAATGCAGTAAACGGGATGGCTCTATATTGAGTCCCCTGCTTTTACATTTGGGTGCTAGTTTCCCTAATGAAATGTCTCGAACCTTATGAATATTTATTGCATGGCATTGGTCACACATGTACATTGCACTCCATAAATTTAGAGCTTAATTCCCGAACTCAACGTGGAACTCTGTATCTGAGTTATTTATGAGTTGTGCTAATGCTTATATTTTATTTTATCTTATTGATATTTTAATATACACATGGTCATGAATGCTTTAATAGCTGCCATGAGTACTGACAATAGCATCAGCCGATACAACTATGTCTTGTTTCTATACTGTTTTGAGTAACCGTCTAGCTAATGTTTGCAGCTCTTATAACTATAGCAGAACTGACAGGCACAGGAACTAGACAAAAAGGAGAAAAAATATTGCAAGGACAGTTTCCTCAGCATGTACGTATCTCAGCAGAGTAAATCAAGCATATACCACTGTTGCTAACTGTGTTTACGCCAAGATCCAGGTACTCTACAAAACTAAATGAAGTTAGCACTAAAAGTGTATTTTACAATATGAAGAGTGATGTCTCTTATAATTAAGATAAACTTATGTTGTCTCCAACAGAGTCTAACAAAAATGTTTTAGTGTTTTAAAAATTCAGGTTTCCTTTTCTTAACTGGATTCTTGGATAACTGACTCACTTAACGAAGGTGGTGTTAATGAGAACACAGTATATAAACTGAGGACAGTCAAGAATTTTGTAAATAGAAACTATTGTGTATTTAGCTTATGTTATATTAAAGAGACTATAGTATAACATTAATAACCCAAACAGAACAGTTAAATTAGGAACCTATAGCATTTTTACTGATATGTATTGCTCTGATTGTTGACATATATTGATTTGTCTAGCAATTGTTATTTTATCATATGTTTGAGTTATTTTGTAAAGTTGTAATGACCATATGGTCGATCAATGAAACTGAGTACAAACATATCCACTTTGCTCAGTACTTATTCTGGACAGTCATGCTTCTACTACGTAAATAATGTTGCAATTACTGAAAAATCATGCTGCTATGTATATACATGTATATATTTTTATTTATTCTGCCTTATGTATTCCATGTAACCCAACTGTTTTTATCAGTAATGTTCCATATGTGTTTCTTACCCATGTATTTGTCTTTCCCCCAAGTCACACCTGGAAACGTGTCTTGGCTCAGAGTGCCTTTCCCTGCTATCAACTTTTAAATAAATTAAACACGTTCCGACTGACGGCAGGAGAAGAAATGAAGTAAGGAGGGCCCGCATATTTATGTTTACATGGACAACTGACTTCATTGTGAGCGGTCCCTGACAGACTGCTTGGAGAAGTTTCCGTGTAGTCCTAGTGCCTGATGGCTATATGTTCCAAAGGTGTGACCTGATGAAAAAGATATCCTTAAAGAAGATTCTCAGGCATTTTGAGAGGTTTCTGGATCTTGAAATAGAGGTATGCATCTTTCATATCCAGGGAACATATCCAATCCCCTGTTCACAGTAACAGAAGGAGACCCTGCAGGGTGATCATCCTGAACTTCTTGTTTTCTATGAAAAAGTTCCAATTTCTTAGATCCAAAACAGGTCCCTGGTCTCCTGTCCACCTTACGATGAGGAAGTATCGGGAATAAAAAAAAAAAAATACAGTTACATAAGAACTTACCGTAACAGATCTTCAAGAGGAGCTCTTGCGGCAGGTTACACCATTAGGACTAAAGCCGGTAGGCACCAGGACGCCACAGAAAACTTCTAGCTAGGAGTATACAGCGGGGGACTGCTCCTGACGTCCACCTATGGTATAAAAGGGGCGGTCCCCAGCCCACCCTCAGTTCTCCCACTGGAGACCCCAGTGTATATAGAAACCGAAGAACCGAGGAGGTTCCTCTACACTGAGGAAAGAAAGGTACCAGAGATAGAGAAGCAGTCACCAGGGGGAGAGAGGAAAAGCAGCACCTGCTGCAAGAGATCCTCTCAAAGATCTACTGTTACGGTAAGTTCTTACATAACTGTATTATCTCACTTAAATGGGGCTCTTGCAGCAAGTAACACAGTTAAGACTGAGTTCCAAGCAGTGAAAGGACTGACCCTTGTCAGCTAGGAGGAGGCTGAAGTCAGTTTAAGGCTCTCAAGAGAGCAGGCCCTGTAGGACTGCCAGTCCAAAACTTGCCCTACGCCTAGATGCAATGTCCAGACTGTAATGTCGGATGAAAGTGTGGACAGAACTCCAAGTGGCCGCTGCACAAATGTCAGCAATGGACACATTTCTGAAGGAGATGAAAGATGCAGCTACGCCCCTGGTAGAATGGCTTTTAACCAGGCCCGGTAAAGGCTTGTCGTATTTATGGTAACAATAACTTACAAGCAATACAATTAACCATTTGGACAAACACTGTTTAGGAAAAGATGCCTCTTTTCTCGGGGCGAATGAAACAAAACACTGATCTGTTTTTCTGATGGCTCGGGTGCGATCCAGATTATAGCAAAGAACCCGGTGGACATCCAGAGTATGCAGTAACGCCTCCCTTTGATTCGAATACTCTGGGTAATACACAGGCAGGTGGATATCTCGATTTAGAGTAAACTCAGACACCACCTTAGGAAGAAACTTAGGACTGGTTTCTCAAGGGCACTCTGTCCTTGGGGAAAACTAAACAAGGCTCTTTACACATCAGAGTAAGAAGCTCAGAAATCCTTTGAGCAGAAATAGCAGCAACTGAAAATAAGACTTTCCACGACAGAAGGCGAAGCTTTCAGCTTGCGGCAGGCTCAAGGGGAGGCAAAGCAAGCTTTTCTAAAATGAACAAAAGATGGAGGGGGGAGAGACAGGATCACTAATAAAAGGTTTCAGATGCAGAATGTCCCACAAGAAAGTCCGGGAGAGGTCAAGATGGGCAAGGGTCTTGCCTGCTACAGGTGTATGGTACGCAGAGATGGCAGATAAGTACGCCTTAATCAACAAGTAACTCAGGCCTGAGTCCAATAGGGAAAAGAGGTACTCTAGAACAAGATACTCTGGACAGGTAAAGGGATCCAGTTGAAGAGCGGTGTCCCATATGCAGAACCACTACCACTTTATAGCGTAAGTGGATCTACTGCAGGGTTTCCTGGCTACCACTACGAAGTCTGCCACCCGGGGAGAAACCCCAAATCAGACAACTGCTAAGTCTGCAGGAGCCATGCATGAAGGTGAAGTGACATGAGGTCTGGATGGACCAGGGTGCCTTGCTCCTGCGACAGCAGATTGGAGCACAGAGGCAGGGGAATCGGAGGCTCCACTGCTAGTTGTTAGAGAAGTGGAAACCAAATCTGGTGCAGCCAGTAAGGGACTATCAAGATCATCTCTGCCCCTTCAGACTGCAACTTGAGCAGAACTCTCTGCAGCAATGGAAATGGAGGGAAGGTGTACAGAAACCTCTCTGTCCAAGAGAAGGGCAACATACCTCGCCAAAAAACACCAGGCCCTGGATCTAGCGAGCAGAAACTGGGCAGTTTTGCGTTGGATGGGGACGCGAAGAGGTTCAGTTCGGGGCAGCCCTACCTGTCGAACAGCTCTTCGACCACTGAGGGAAGAAGTTCCCATTCACGTGCCTTGGACCAACAATGGCTTAGACTGTTGGCCGAAGTGTTCTGAATGCCTGGAACATGCACAACAGTCAGGTCCAGGTGATGCTCTATGGCCCAATATCAAACTCACTGCCTCCCCGCAGAGGAGGTAAGAATGCATTCCCTCCTGCTTGTTAGACATATTGTCAGTCTGGATCAAAAGAGGTACCAGGAGCAGGTTCGTCTGGAAGGTCTGCAGAGCATAAAAGATCGCCCGCCTCTCCAAAACACTGATGTGGAGATGCTGCTACAATGGGGACCAGGTCCCCCCCCCCAGTCCAACGGTCTGCAAGATGGGCGCACCAGCCCTGGTCCGACTCATCCACAGTCAGGATTTGTCGAGGTGACTCCGACTAGACGTGGATCCCCTTGGAGGGACTGGAGAGGTTTCACGACCACATCATAGTCTGTTGCACTGAGCTGGATACCAACACCAGAAGATCCAAATTGTCTGTGCATTTTTCCCACTGGACCAGAAGGTTCCACTGGGCTACCCTCATGTGCAGGTGAGCTAGTGGAACTGTCACAATGGCCACCTCCATGTGTCCCAGTAGTCTTACAAAAGTTCTGGCTGGAATCTGGCAAGATGATGAGACCAGCTGAGCCTGTGTCTGAAGGCGTTCTGCTCTGTGTGGGGGAAGAAAAGCCTTGCCTTGGGCAGTGTCCAAGATTGCACCAATGCACTGAAGTTTTTGACTTGGCCAAGGAGAAGATTTGGGGAGGCTGAGGGCTACTCCCATATCCCAAAACAGAGTGAAAGTGACCTCCATGGTCCTGGGCAACTGGTTCCTTGGCAGAAGCTGTCAGAAGCCAGTCATCTAGGTAGGAGAAATCAAAATGGTCTTTCCTCTTCAAGACCGTTGCCACTACTGCGAGGCATTTTGTAAAGACTCGTAGGGCCAAAGACAGGCCAAATGGTAGAGCCTGAAACTGGTAGCGGTTTCCTTGGAAGCGAAGGAACCTCCTGTGGGGTGGAAACACCAAGATGTGAAGATAAGCCGCTGAGGTGCAGAATGGGACGCAAATCTCCTGTTCTCTTTCAGATCAGGAAGAAATGCGAGTAGAATCCTGTCCCTTGCTGTGCTGGTGGGACGGGTTCTATGGCCTGTTTTCTCAGGAGCGCTTGGATTGTTTCTTGGATAAGGGCGATACAGGCCTGAAGATAATGGGAGGGGACTGGAAGATTGTCCAGAGGAATCACCAAAATTTTTACGGTGTGCCTCTATTCCACTAACTGCAGGATCCACTGATCCGAGGTTATTTTGCACCAACGCTCTCTGCAAAGAGAAAAACGACCCCCCTCCCCCTGCGATTCAGCTGGGGTAGGGGGTTGGGTAAAGAGTCAGGCAGAGGAGCCGGGGACAGGCAACGCGGCCTGGGAGGTTCTGGAAGCAGAACCTCCTGTGGCTTGGGAAGTAGCCTCTCTCTTAAAGGCACTTTGGGACTGTTGGCCTCTGGGTTGCTGCTTGGAGGTGCCACGAAAGGACTGCCGCTGGGACGATTTAGGCTGAGGTCAGGACAGTGTTTGAACCGAACGTAGAGCCTTGCCCGACTCTTGGGAGGCAAGTAATTATATTTTGAAAATCCTCGCCAAACAAAACGGGGCCTCTGAGAGGAGCATCCAAAATCTTAGACTGGACGTCAAGAGGAAAACCAGAGATTCTTAGCCAGAAGTAGCAACGAAGGCAAACTCCCGAAGCCACAGCTCTGCCTGTGGAGTCCACAGAGTCGTAAGAGGCTCCACACCCAAGCCTGACATCAGAAGTTGTAACAGTTTAGCCTTTCCTGAAAGATCAGGCTGAGCCTGTGCCACCTCAAAATCTTTCTCCCACAGGGCCTTCAGATACTGAACCATGTGGGCTAGGAAGGTTAGGGAACGGAAAGTGCAACTGGCCAAGGAATAGACCTTTTTCCCCAAAATGGTCTATCTGCCTGGAGTCCTTGTCGGAAAGCGGAGTGCTAAGGTGCCGGGGCTGCTTAAGAGCAGTCACGGGCCACATTAATAATGATCAAATCAGCCTCTAGGTGCTCCCCATAAAAGTGTCTGTCCCTCGGGGTATTAAACATGTCATCTGCCTTTTTAGACGTCGCCGGTGTAGTGGATGGGTGTTCCCAAGCAACTCTATTGACATTCTTGAAGGAGTCTATAAGGGGCGGAACAACTAAAGTCAATGACTCCTCCTTACAGGGGACAGCAGCTAGTCAACAACGCTCGGGATCCACTTCCTCTGTGTCTCAACCCATGAGGGCCTGGATATGCCTCATCACACCCATAAAAATCGGGTCATATGGAGGAGACCACAGGATGTCCTTGGGCTCCTCTGACTCTTATTCTGTCGGCAGGTCAGAGTCCCCTGAATCACTATAAAAAGAGGAGGAAGAATATCCCTGACTCACCCAAGTTCGGAGAGGGAGCGGGTGAGCGAAGATGCCTTCGGTGGGTCTTCGGACGACTGGTGCCAGCTCAGTCTGGTTGTGGAGTAGGCTCCTTAGGAGGTGGCGTTGGGGCATTCCTGGGAGGAAACCTGCTCCTTAGTTATATTGGGAGGACAGTCCTTTGGAGTCAAAGTTGGGGGCTCCTTCGAGGCCTCTTATCCTTGAATTATACCCACCAGGCTGCAAGAGGGGTGTTAAGGCCTGTGGGTGGGTTTTGAGGCAAAAACAGGGTAGCCTGTATCTGGGAGGTAGGCTAGAAGGGCCCCAACGCCAATCATGGGTTTCTATGATAACTGACGCCGGTTCCACTGGCGTCGGGTTAGTGGGAGTCGGCCCTAGGGGCAAGGAACCATCCAGTGTTGGTCTGACCAGAGCAGAAAGACTGGGTGTCGGACCCTCGGGCATAGGCTGTGTGACAACAGGGCCAGCTGACAACTGTGGAGGGTTAGGAGAAGATGGCTGAGCTGTCGCCAGGGTTGCTGGTGTTGAAGGGACAGGCATAGGTGGACGCCAGCCTGGTGATGCAGCCGGCACCGGCCTAAAAGTGAAAGCCTTTCTCGGGAAGCTAGCTCCCGAGCGGGGCAGAGGTATCACTCTCGCAGGAGAGGTGAGCGCATGCCTCTGGCGTCACTTGGCAGCGCCTGTCCCTACAATCGGAACCAACTTAGCAAATACCTTGACTGGGTAGGCGACAGTCAAAGACCTGTCACCCGAGGACCCGGCCAAGACACGTGGCTAAGGACCTGCCTGCTGAATGGGCCAGAGAGGTTGGCGACGAAGTCCAGTGCCCCAAAGAACCACCGCCTGAGACAGTAAGGAGAGCGGGTTTGGCCACTGGGAGCCATGTTCAGTACCTGACTTGCACTTGGACCTGGAGCAGGAACCTGACCGGGGTTTGTCCTTATGCTTCTCCCAGTATTTGTGCTTTCCAGAAGACTTCTCCTTGGTTGATTAAGAACTGGTAGCCCTGGAGGCTGGGGAAGAGGAGGTACTTTTGTGGAGCTCCTTCTCCATCACCTTAAGTTTCTGCTGCAGCAGGAAGGCTTCCAGGGTCTTGTGGTGGTGAAGCCAGTTGCGCTGGTTAAAATCCTGGCAGTGTTGGCAGGTATCAGTGCTGTGGTCCAGGCCTAGGTAACGCAGACACAACGGATGGCTGTCCTCGTGGGGAAGCTGCTTTCCATAAGCACACTTCGTTCGCTGTCACTCCACAGAAGGAGGAGAAGAAATGCACAATTTAATACAGGTTACTCATCTGTAACAGGAGTTCTAGGAATGGTATATGTTGTTCATCCACACTGTCTGGCAGGTTCCTTGCTGCTTTAAATCTTGCCGGAAGGTCCTTAAGCTCGCTCCTCCCACCCACCCGGGTGGTAAAACTCTCGGCTCCGCCCCATGACGCCAGATCTAGCCCGCTAGAAGCCAGGTTGCGTCGAGCAGGGAGTCGGGTGGGTGGTGTGGATGAACAACATATACCATTCCTAGAACTCCTGTTACAGGTGAGTAACCTGTATTTCTAGGGACATGCATATGTTGTTCATCCACACTGTCTGGCAGACTCACAGCAGTTCTCCGGGAGGAGGGAGGCAAGGCGCACACCCCCTACTTAGGGAATAAAGACTGGAGAACCGAGGCCCCAAAACCAGCATCCCGGCGTGACTCAAGGTCGATGTGGTAGTGGGTGATGAAGGTTATGTGCTGACTTCCAGGTAGCAGCCCTGCAGATTTCCTGGATAGGGACGTCCCTGGAAGCAGCTACCAATGCAGCGGTATGGCGGGTAGAATGAGCTCTTATCCCTATGGGAGGCTCCATGCCCGCCAACCTATAGCAGAGATCTATGCAGGAGGTGACCCACCTGCCTATCGTCCACTTGGCTGCAGGTCTGCCATGTGCGGCTTCAGCGTAGGTGACAAACAGCTGGTGAACCTCTCCCCGAACTTCAGCCGTCCGCTCCTTATAATAAGCGAGCGCTCTTCTAGGGTCCAAAGTATGGAGCCTATATTCAGCCTCCGAGGTGTGACTGGGGCAGAACACCAGCAGAGTCAACACCTGGTTAAGGTGAAACTCCGACACCATCTTTGGAAGGAATTTCGGGTGGGGGCACAGGACAACCTTGTCCCTGTGGAAGACCAGATAAGAAGACTCGATGGAAAGCGCCTGGAGCTCTCCCATCCTTCTAGCTGACGTGATAACCACCAAGAAGGCGGTCTTCCACGACAGGTGGGAGATATCGCACCTGTGCATTGGTTCGAATGGCTTGCCCATGAGCTTGGCCAATACCAGCAGTAGATCCCACGGAGGTGGAGGTTCTCGCACCAGAGGGGATATGTGATCAAGGCCTTTGAAAAAGCGCCCGACCACCTTCTCCTGCGCCACCGACTGCTTCCCAGCCCGCGGCCGGTAAGCAGAGCTGGCTGCCAGGTGCACCTTAAGGGTCGTCGACCGAAGTCCTTGCTGAGCAAGGGACCACAGGTAGTTCAGAATGCTTGCCAAGGAACAGGAGGAAGGGTCCAGGCCCTTGCCCTGACAAATGGAAAATCTCTTCCATTTGAAGGCGCAGCATTTTCTGGTCGACTCCTTATGGGACGCCTCAACGACGTTGAGGACCTCGTCGGAAAGACCCAAGGTCTGAAATTCTAGCCGCTCAGGAACCAGGCCGTCAGGTGCAAGGATTGAAGGTCCGGATGGAATACCTTCCCTTGACTGACTGAGATCAGGTCCGGGCAGGCTGGAAGCTGCCTCGGGAACCTGGTGCTGAGACTGAGGAGATCTGGATACCAGAACTGACGTGGCCAGTCTTGGGCTACCAGAATCACCTGCGCCTTGTCCCTCCTCGCCTTGAGAAGCACCTTGTGGATCAAGGGAAATGGGGGAAAGGCGTAGAAGAAGCCAGGGGTCCACGGCCTCGAGAAGGCATCCCCCTGCAGCAAGCCCTGCTGAGCGGGGCAGGCATGAAACAGTCTCAGCTTCGCATTCTCCCTGGAGGCAAACAGGTCCGCCTGAGGTGTGCCCCAGTGGGAGAAGAGATCTTGTACTACATCCGGCAGGAGAGACCACTCATGAGATGCAGCCCCTATCCGGCTTAGGGCATCGGCCAGGGTGTTGGAGGCTCCTGCCACGTGAATGGCAAGGAGATCCGCCTCCAGGCTGCGCATGAGTGACCAAGTGTGGAGAGCTTCCCTGCACAGAGGCATGGAGCACGTCCCGCCCTGGCGGTTTAGATAGTACATGGTCGTGGTATTGTCTGTCTGGACCTGAACCACTTGACCCCGTAGAAACGGAGTGAAGGCGGTGAGGGCTAGACGAACCGCTCGAAGCTCCAGCAGGTTGATGTGGCATCGGGACTCCCGAGGGAACCAGAGGCCGTGCGCTCTGTGCTCCCCCAGATGGGCACCCCAACCCATCAGAGAGGCATCGGTCGATAGAGAGACCGTCGACTTGGGGTGGACAAACAGGATGCCCTCCTGCAGATGTGCCGGAATGGTCCACCACTGGAGAGCATTCTGCATCCCCTGGGCCACTGTCACTAGCTGATCCAACGGATCGAAACGCTGTGACCACTGGCTGGCCAGTCCCCATTGAAGGGGACGCATGTACCAGTGGGCCCAACGGACCACACTGGTGCAGGCCGCCATGAGGCCCAGGAGGTGAAGAAAGTCCCGGGCAGGGCACGATTGCCCAACCAGAAATGATTGGGCAAAGGAGGAAAGCACCTCGGTCCTGTCCGCTGGGAGCCGTGCTCTGGCTCGAAGAGAGTCAAGCTCTGCCCCGATGAAATGTATCACCTGCTTTGGCACGAGTTCCGACTTGGTCTTGTTGATGACAAGGCCAATCTGAGAGCTAACCTGGAGGGCCAGATCTCTGGACCGCTCCACCTCCGCTCTGGAGGGGGCTGCAATCAGCCAGTCGTCCAGGTAGGGGTACATCCGGACCCTTTGGCGCCGCAGGAATGCTGTCACCACTGCCATGCATTTGGTGAAGACCCTGGGAGCTAGGGAGAGGCCGAAGGGCATGGCCCGGAACTCGTAAAGGGATCCCTCCGCTTTGAAGTGGAGGAATCTCTGATGAGACGGACGGATTGGGACGTGAAAGAATGTGTCCTGGAGGTCCAGGGAACAGAACCACACGCCTCGTTCCAAGGATGGGATTATCTGAGCCAGAGTGACCATCCTGAAGGTCCGAGACCTTAGGAACCTGTTCAGGTCGTGCAGGTCGAGAATGGGGCGCCAGCCCCCCGTCCGTTTTGGGACCAGGAAATACCTGGACACAAACCCCGGGTCTGGAGGAGGATCCGCCACCTTCCTGACCACCTCTTTTTCAAGGAGCAGGGCAATATCGGCTTGGCGGGCCGACAGTGAGGCTGCGGACCCCGTGGCCCCCCGAGGGGCGATGGCTCGAAAGGGTGGGGTCTGCTCGAACTCCAGAGGCAGGCCCTTTCCTACCACCTCCACACCCAGTGGTCCGTGGTGATAGCGGACCAGGTGGAAAGGAAGTGGCGGAGCTGTCCCCACACGGGGGGAACCCAGGGGGGAGTGATGAGGCTGGGGGTGACACCACTCAACCCGTCACTGGGCAGGCTTGGAGGAGGGACCGGCCGAGGGACCTCCTGGGCCTTTACCTCCTTGCTTCCTGTTGGAGGAAGCCACGGACTTGGGTTTGGGATGCCAAGCTCGATCCTGCTGGCCCTGATGCTGGTGCTGTTGGGCCAGACGTGCCGCAGGCGCAGAAGGACGAAAGGGCTTGTGCTGCTGTTGACGGCGGCCTTTGTCCTTCTGGGCGAAAGTGACTGAGTACAGGGTGGCACTGGACTTTTCGATCCGCTGGAGGTGACCATCCACTCCAGGGCCGAAGAGGTCAGTCTCCAAGAAGGGGACATCTGCCAACTTGTGCTGGGTATCCGCCGTAAAGGTGGATATCCTCAGCCATGCCCTGTGGCGCATGGCCACTGTGGCCGCCACTGATCTGGCACAGGAATCCCCTATGTCCAGAGCTGTCTGGAGCTGCTGCTTCGCCACTGCCCTACCCTGGTCCCAGACCTGCCGGACAGTGGTCCGGAGGTCAGCCGGGAGATGAGGGATCACCTCATCCAGGGAGCCCATGAGGGCGTGGGAGAAGTGTGCCATCAGCACGGCTGAGCTGGCTTGGCGGAGGCCAAGGGAGGACGCAGCGTACACCTTGCGCCCAGCGTAGTCCAGCTTTTTGGACTCCTTGTCGGGGGGGCTTGTCCACGTCCCTGGCGTTCCCGGAACGCCGGAAAACGCTGTCCGTGACCAACCCTCGCTGAGGAGTCTCTGAAAACCCGGCAGAGAGCCGAGGGACCGATACTTCCTGGCCATCCTGGCCGAGGCGACAGGAAGCAGGCTGCTGCCAAAGCTCCAAGGCTGGGCCGACAATGGCCTCAGCCACAGGAAAGGCCTCCGTGGGTGAATCCCCTCGGTCCAGTATCTCCGTCAGGGGATACCTAGCCCGTTGGACACGGGCTCGAGCTGCATCCCGGTGGACTGCGAGATGAGCTGAAGCAGACCCATCAAGGACGATGGGCTTTCGTCCAGTGACTGGCCCCTGGAGGACTCCAGGTCAACCTGCCTGGAGAATAGGGAGGAGGAGTCGGACTCCGAAGAGTCCGCGAAAAGCTGCCTAGGGCCTGAGCCACCCTCCACCTGCCGAGGACGGTCGGGAGTGAGGGTGACCGACAACCTGTGGTGCAGGCCTTGAGCCGACCGAGAATCCTTGGTTGGTGCCCCTGTTTTCAGTTGTGGAGGCGGAGGTTCCACCACAATCGGTGGGGCAGCAAGCTTAGGCCGAACAACCGGCCCAGACATGGGCATCTCGACTGCAGTGAGAGGTTGCTTCGGCCGATCGGGTGACAGCCACTTGCTGGCCGGGGAAGGCGTCGGAGTCGACTTAGCCCCGGACAAAAGTAACTGCTGCCACATCAGCTCCTCGTAGCGTCAACGCAATTTGCGCCGAAGCCTCTCCTCATCCGAGGAGGAAGACGAGGAGGAGTGGTGTTGCTGCTTACCTCGGTGCCGAGACAGAGACCGCCGATGTCGGCGGGATCGGCTGGACCGAGAAGAAGTCCGAGACCAAGACCCTCGGTGTGTCCGAGGGCGGGCCCGGGAGGGAGCAGGGGACACCAGCTCCTCCCTCGGCTCAGATGTCTTAACCGGGACTGCTGCACTAATGGCGCAGATAAATCCTCGGTTTCCGCCGGAGGGAACCAGCAAAAATGGGCTGTTGGCCTCACCAGTCGACAAACCGTCCTATGGGTCGAGAAATATCTCGACCACGTCGACGACTGTCTTAGCCGGCTGACCTGACGGGGATGCCGTGAAGCCAGCAGCCTTAGCTGCAACCTCGACCGAAGTCGACGGTCGGCTGTCCGGGGAAGGGGACCTCTCCCGCTCCCACGAACGCCGATGATGGGACTTACCCTTGGCATCCTTCTTCTTGGACCAAGAGGAATGTCCCGATGGCCCCTCTCCCTTCGTGGAAAGGGAATGGCAAAGCTCCTTGAACAAAGCAGAATCTACGAGGCGCGGTAGGCCGGATAAATGCCGCGACCGAGGAGGAAGATCGGCCTGGACCGCCTCCCTCCTCAAGGCGATCATCTGCTCAAGCTGCTCCAGCCGAGCCAGCCACCGCGGTAACCCGCCCAGCACAGCCTCTTCGGTTAACCAGAGAGTAGCAGCTTCTTGGGGCGCCAGCTTCCAACCCGGGCAGCGCGGTCCTCAAGATGTTGGCTGAGAACGAACAGCAAGATCTGCAGGCTTATGGATCGTAGCTCCAGGTCAGAGGCAGTAGACGGACATGGGGGTGCGGATTCGCCCTGACATCTTCTGTCCGCATGGGCACCGCCGAAACCGAGTCGATTTGTCCATCGCAGCCGTGAGGGAAAAGGAAGACCAAAGTCTTGAAAATTTTAAAACGAGTTTCGGACGAACCGAAGAATTAGGATCCAGTCTAACACGCAGAGCGTTAAGGAGGAAACCTGAGCTTCCAAGCGGTAAGGAAGATCTGGCGTCAAGGGGTGGAGCCGAGGGTTTTACCACCCGGGAGGGTGGGAGGAGCCAGCCTGAAGACCTTCCGGCAAGATTTAAAGCGGCAAGGAACCTGTCAGACAGTGTGGATGAACAACATATCCATGTCCCTAGAACTGTAATTTTTTGAAGAAAAATTTAAAATGATAAAGCGCAGGTAACGCATAGAAAATGGCAGTCGACAAAAGCAGGATGTGTCTGTGAAGGTTCAACTACTGCGGTTTGATGGCAGGAAAAGAACTGAGGCTGGGCTGGGGGACCTCCCCTTTTATACCGTAGGCAGACGTTGGGTGGTGGGCTGACATTAAGGGACTCCCACCCAAATTGTATACTGCTGGCTAAAAGTTTTCCGTGGGGTCCTCAGTCCTAACAGTGTTACCTGCTGCAAGAGCCCCCCTTGAAGTGAGATCCTGTGGTCCTCTGTTCTAGAGGCACAGGTTCTATGGCCAGTTTTTAGAGCAGAGTCTTGACTTTCTCCAGCAACAGGGACATGTGCTCTGGGGGATATGTTGTCACAACTGGGGGATGATCTGGAGGCTTGTCCAGAAGTTTTGCAGCATGCTCCTTCTCTATGATCTCCAGAACCCATGCGCATCTAATCACCTCCCTCCACTGGACTAAGCAGAGATACAGGAGACCCTCTATAACCAACTGTGGAGGTAAAGGTGGTCGGGGTTGGGGGGTGTATAAGAAGTCAGGCTGAGCTGGTTGGAGCAGCTCCACCGCCTTTGGGTGCTTTTGACTGGGCACCCAGGGTATGGTCAGCAACTGGCTAGCCCCTGCACTTTTGTCCTTGCCCTGTCTGAAGGCTGGGCACTGACCACTGACACCAGCTGGCCGAATGGTACCCTTGCTCCTACCCCTGGGTTGGGAACAGTACAGGGAGTGTACTGATTTCAAAGTCTGGCCAGAGGACTGAAAATCTTTTAAAATCTCTTCTATCTCATGGCCAAACAACTTGTGCCCTCTGAATGGGGCATTAAGAATAGTTTGTTGCAAAACAGTGACAAAGCCTGCCTTTCCGAGCCAAGAATAGCGCCCGAGATGCCAAAGGCCACATTCCTGGCAAAAGCATCAGAAATATCACAGCCTGTGTGGTGCAAATGCCTGCCCACATCAACACCAGCAGTTAAGAGTTTTCATTAACTCCTGTTTAGGAGAGCCCTCAGACAAGGCCTGTACTGCAGTTTTTGTCTTCCTCCAGAGAATATTTTGATACTTCATATGGGTCTGGCAGTTAGCAATACGGAGGCCCAAAGAGACAGACGCATATGTTTGCTTGCCTTGGACATCTATCCTCCTGGATTCTTTAGCAGGAGAAAGGCAGCTCAGGTGTTTAAGTGCCCTGGACCTGTCATGGGCACTAGTGATCACTATCGAGTCAGTCTAAGGCTGTGTAGCATAAAATGGCTTCCCAGATGGGTCAGAATACATTTTGTCTGCCTTTCTGAGTACAGCTGCTATATTGTTTGGCCTACACCAAGCTGCATAGGTGGCACCCTCTAAGGCTAGGAGCAGAGGTGGGACCACAACAGAGGGAGATTCTGGCAGCTCAAGAAACTCCACCAGGTTCTTTTTAGTAGAATCCTGCTCTTCAAAAGTAAAGCCCATGGCAGCTTGCATTTGCTGCATCATGGCAAAAACTGAGGGATCCTCTGGAGGTGACCTTGGTGTGTTCACAACAGAGTCCTCACTACAGGTGGAGACTGTGTATAGCTGGTGCCATGTTCATACTGGCTCTACGCTCAGTCTACCTCATTTTCCTGCATCATGACAGCCAAGTTATATTCATATTTGTTGTCGACTGTGTTGATAGGAATTAGAAACCGCCCCAGCGACATCAGCAGCAGCAGAGGAGGTTTCTGTGGCAAGGCAGTATCTTGCGGCATTGGGGGTTAGACACAGAGGGCCCCATCGATGGGCTCCCTGGAACAGGGAGGCCAGGAAGTAAACACCTTATGTCCAAGAAGGTGAGAAGGATGGCCTGAGCATTGGCTCCGCTTTGGTTAGAGGGCACGTCTGCAGGAGCAGACGGCGGAGGTTGGGTTCCTGCCATTGATGACGACAATCCAGCTGTAATAGGCCTGGTAGTACATACGCCAAGTCCCAACTTTTCTGTTTGGTCGACGGCCGGGGGGTCAGCACTGCCACTGCAGCAGATGATTGAAAAGCAGAGAATGTACCTGCGGAGCACTGCGGTGACCTGGAGTGAACCAGGGAACCTTTATCCTTGTCCCAGTGCTCATACTTGTGACTCCCTAAAGATTTCTCCTGGGATTTCGATGACTGCGATTCAGTCAACGGAGCCAACAATGCGAATTTTTCTTGGAGCTGCTTCTCCATTCTCCCCCCCCCCCCACTCTCTTTTGTCACCCCCGGAGCCAGAAAACTCTCAGGACTCTCCACTAGCTAGTGTCTCTACTGCCCACTGTGAGCTCCGCCATCCTCAAGGACATAACTTTCTCCAACCCCGGTGGACCCAGGGCCCGAGGAGATTGAAGGGTGGTGGAAGGGCTCCAGTGTTGGGCATGTGGTGGCATGGCTTTGGGAAGGCCGTCGCCTATGTGGGCCGGAAGGGTTTTCTGTAGTGTTTATGCCCCCGACGTGGGATGTGCAATGCCGCCCAGCCCGAGACATGGGTGCTCCAACCCATGTCCGGAAGACAGCCGCCCGATGTCTACCCCTTGCTTGCTAGCGAGCCTCTGTGCGTAGCACTGCCGCTAGTCTCCACCGGAGGCTGCTGCTGCTGCACCAGGCTACCCTGGATCCCTCCCCGATAGAAGAGAGCAGCCCTCTCTCTCTCTCACCTGCAGATTCCTGGCGGTCCGGGCTCATTCCCGAACCCGAGTCGCTGGCGCAGCGCGAGCTGTGGCATCCAGCACCTCAACTCTCAGTGCCACCAGGCCGGCCTTGCTTCTCCATTCTTGCCATGTTCTTTTGGAGTAAATATTTCTCCAAAGCCCTCTTTCTGCATTGCCTGGCTGCAGAACTGAACTCCCGGAAGATTTTGCAGGCTTTCACGTTGTCGTCCATGGCTAAGCAGCAGACAGAGTCCGTGAGAGTCTCCAGTGTAGATTTTCTCTCTGCGCTCACAGTCCTGGAAAAGTTGTGATGGTTCCTTCGACTATATACAGGTCACTGAAAATCACCATAAAAGTGATTACTTAGCTATAAAAGAATAAAATGGCGGCTATGAGCAGTGACGTTTCCAATGCCGGTCCGCTGAGTCTGATCAACTGTGTGTAAAGAACCAAGGAGGAGCTGCCCATGTTTATCTACAACACTGACACCGGACGTCATCATGGGCAGCCCCTGGCTAACTGCTTGCAAAAGTTTCCGTGTTGTCCTAGTGCCTGGCGGATATACATAGAAACACAGAAGCTGACAGCAGATAAGGACCGGAAGGCCTATCCAGTCTGCCCATTTCTTTTTCTACCTTATGAATGTGCCATTGGTCTTTGCTCTGTCAATGGCGTATCTATTCATACTCCTCTGTGTTGCTCCCTTATGCCTATCCCATGCCTGTTCGAAGCCTTGCACTGTATTCATATGCACCACTTCCTGAGGCAGGCCGTTCCATGCATCCACCACCCTTTCTATGAAAAAGAAATTCCTCACATTACCCCTTAATCGCCCGCCCTCTAATCTCATGCTGTGTCCTCTAGTCCTGCTATTTTTCTTATATTGAAACATGTTAGACTCTTTCACCTAGTTAATGCCCTTAAGGTGTCTGAATGCTTACTACTGTAAACTGTAGACTATCTGCTGACTGTATTATACAACCAAGCTACAAAATTGTAAAGAACCTGTAGTACTGTGAGCTATTACTTCCTTGAACTCTCTATTTGCTGTGACTATATTTGGTATGTCTGTAATGTTTCCTGACTGTATCTGGGATGTCTGTATTGTTTCCTGACACGGAGCCTTTGTAAATGAGTCTCTGACTCAAAGGTTGTAAATCCTGAAGAATATTAAATCAATAAATAAAATGTTTCGATCATATCACCTCTCTCCCTCCTTTGCTCCAGGGTATATATACTGAGCTCCGTTAATCTGTCCTCACGTTTTCTGATGCAGTCCCTGCACCATTTTGGTTGCCCTTCTCTGGACTGCCTCAATTTGGTTAAAGTCCTTGTGAAAGTGAGGCCTCCAGTATTGCATGGAGTACTCCAGATGGGGCCTAAACACTGTCTTGTAAAGAGGGATTATTACCTTCCTCTTCCAACTTGTGATACCCCACTAATACACCCCAACATCCCCCTAGCCTTGCCTACTGCTTAAATGGTCTGCTTGGATGATTTTAGGTCATCGGTGATGATGATGCCCAAGTCTCTTTCTTCTCTTGTGACTGCCAGCAACTCCCCTCCCAGCCTATAGGTCACTTCAGGGTTTCTTTTCCCTATGTGTATGGTCTTGCACTTCTTTTCGTTAAACCCCAGTTGCCACTCTTCTGACCATTTTACTAGTTTATCTAGATCTCTTCTCATTCTGCCCACACCATCTGGATCATCTACTCTGCAAACAGACAAACCTTACCCTCCAGTCCTGTTGCCTTGTCCACCCTGAGCTTATCAAGCTCCTGTAGGACCCTTTCTTTTGTGAAGGGACTAGTGTACACCTCCCTCCCCCCAGTGTTCATGGTGCTGAGCTGTGGGCCCTGCCCTACCTTCACTTCAGTAAATACTGAGCAGAAGTATCTATCTAGGATAGATGCTTTTACATGGTCCTCCTCACATGCCCACTTATCCCCTTTGATCTTAGCAATACCCCCTCTGGACTGTCTCCTTTCACTAATATATCTACAGAAAGTCTTGTCACTTTCTTTTACTGTTCATTCTCGTGTTTCCTCGGTTTGGGCCTTTGCCTGCCTTACTGCCTTCCCTGCTTCCCTAAGGGAAGTTTGGTATGCCTCATCTTCATCCTGCTGCGTTCCCTTATATTTCCTGAAGGCCAGCCTTTTGGATCCGACCTTTTCTGCTACTATTTTTGAGAACCAAAGTGGTTTCCTTCTTCTTTTGCACTTTCTTTTCTCTCTAACACAATGGGATGTTGCTTCAAGTATTGCATCCTTAATGCTTGACCACTTTGCCTGTACCCCCTCACCTGTATTTCTTTTTGCCAGGGCTAGCTTAATTCTGTTCCAAAGGTGCGGCCTGATGAGATATCCTCGAACATTAAAAATATCTTCATTCAGAATCACATTTTATCTACAGAGGTTTTGTTAAAAATAATTTTACTGTGATTGTGAATCACTAAAATTTATTTTAGAGTATTTCAATGTTTGGCATGGGTGACAGACCCAACAAAAACAGAACAGGACCAAAGACAAAATGTCACAGGCTCTGTTTAAGGTATCTGGGTCCAGATAATGATTTTATAAATTGTGAGATCTTTATTTTTTTTGCCCTAAAATTCAAAACGAAAGGTCAATCAAAAAAAGAGAGACGACACTATGGCTTCTCAGTCTGCTTCTATGTCACTAAAACACAATAAATGCTCTGAGGGAGTTCCTAATGATGGGGAAAGCATGCATCAGAGTGTTCATCTCCTCATAAACAACTGCAGTCCCATACAAGTAGGACAGAGAAAAAAGATAAAGCTGCTCAGCCATGGAATAATCATGGTGAAGATGGTAAAAGATACCAGGGTGTCTGAAAGATGGAACCCCAAATCCAGTGATGGTAAAAATACAAATAAAAGGGCCTCAGCAGGCACTGGAAAAAGAGTCTGCAAAGAAAAAAAAAAAAAAAAAAACACAAGAAAAGAATATCCTTGCCAATCCTCTGCAAAGAGCAGCACTGGGCCCCAAGGCAAATGACCTCAGCAGAAGACAGCAGAAGTACGGAAGTTCATCCAGGCTGTAGGAAACTACTAATATGCCTGCCCCCTCCCCCCCGGCTCGGGCTCCACACCATCTGCCTGTGAAACAGGATGAAATCTATTAAAAGGAGGAACATGGTGAACCTGTAGAACTAGATGGTTCACCAGAATAAGAGTTTGGCTCACCTCCTAAGCCTACAGAGGATTATACCTCGCACTCCTTTTTCATCAAACAAATGTGATGAAATGAAATGGAAGAGGATAAGGAGGAAGTGAAGTTCATAGATATGAGGGGGCTAGCTCCTAGAAGAAGACTGCTACATCCTATACACAAATCACTCCAAAAAGCCACTTGAAAACTTGTGCAAGCACCCAATTCAGTTGCTGGCATAGATAAAAAAGTGGTAAAGAAATATCAGGTGAAAGGACAGAGGTGGAATACCTGTATGCTCATCCTGACCATGAAGCAGAGGTCCAAGCAGTGTCTTGCGAGAGTAGAGGGCTATGGTGCCCTTTCTGCACAGCCCCTTGAAAAGGAACCCAAGCAAAGAACAGTTTTGTAAGAACTGACCTTAACAGATCTTTGAGAGAATCTCCATCAGGCCACACCTTTGGAATATTTCATCAGTGCTAGGACCATATGGAAACTCAGCAAGCCAGGGGCTGCCCAAGATGACATTGTGCGTTAAAATCTACATAAACGCGGGCAACCCCTCCTCTCCTTAATTTCCCATTAGAGATCATGCTTTGAGGACCTCCCTCGAGACAGAGTGCTGACCAAAATAGCAATGGAAGCAGCAAAACAAATTCCTGTGTTGCAATACTGAAGGGAGGAGAAGGGTAGGACGGCATGGCCTGATGACATTCTCTCGAAAATCTGCTGTTACGGTAAGTTCTTACATTACTGTTCTATTTTCTTTGAGGATCTCTCATCAGGCCACACCTTCGGAATGCGTCCCAAGCAGTACTAAAAGCGAACCAGTCTGAGCAGTTGCCACCTACTGGCTTATGAGAATAGGCCTTGTAGCAAAGCTAGGCCAAATACAGCTCATCTATGAGAGACAATGTCCAGACTGTTACGTTTAGTGAAGGTGTGGACAGTACTCCATGTGGCAGCTGCACAGATTTCTGCAGGAGAAACATTTCGAAAACAAGCTACGGAACAGGCCATGCCTCTTGTAGAATGACCACGAACCACACCAGGAAGTTCCTTAATATACTTCGTGTAACAAAACATAATAATCCGTCTTTCGGATGAGTCGTTAAACTGAAGTCCCATCTACCTGGATTGGTGGTAGTTCAGGTGGATGTTAAAGATCTCATGGCACTTACGGAAAAGAGTAGGGGAATTTCCCCGGTGTCCTGGCCAAATTTCCCTCATTCACTCAAAGTACCACCAACAGCTTAATCTGGTCCAAGGTCAGTTGGCATTCATCTGTATCCCCCTTCCCCTGGGTCGTGCCTGGAAATAGGCAGGATTTGTCTAGCGCACTTACCCGGTCAACAAAAACTAAATAAATAAAGCATTCTAGCTACTTGGACGAGCACCGTTTAGAAACTGATGCACCCTCTTTCCGAGGGGCAAATGAAACAAAAAGCTGCAAGGACTTTCTGCTGTCCTTAGTACAGTGTGCACAGTATCTGAGAATTCTATGTACATCTAATGTATGAAGCAATGCAACCTCTGGATTGGCATGCTCCTGTAATACACTGGTAGGTTGATGGCTTGTTTTAAAGTAAACTCAGACACCACCTTTGGGAGAAACTTAGGATTAGTACGCAAAGACACTGTCTGTGGAAAATCAATTAAGGAGGCTCACACATTGGCGCCTGCAGCTCTGAAATCCTACGAGCAGAATGTATAGCAACTAAAAAGAACTCTTTCCAAGGAAGAAATGTGTAAAAGCGGGGGGTCTTCGTCAGACAGCAACATTCCTGACTGGAAGTCCCAGTCCCCCAGTCCCCCCCAGCAAAAGATTGTTAAAACTGAATTTTAAATAACATTTATTAAAGTTACTACTAGCTGGCTCATCAATTACGAAGGCGAAGGATACCAAATATAGTATGGGGCGTCAAAAGGGAACAGCTGGGGGCTCTAGAGAAAAAGTTACATCTCAACTCATGCAAGCTCCACACGGTGAGCTGGAGCAAACAGCAGGCCCAAGAGATGCGGGAGATCCCCCGCCGTGGGATAGTGTCTTAAATGCAGTCAAAGAAATGGATCGCAAGCTGGAAAAAGTCCTGGAAAGACTGGGAGCACAGGATACAAAAACTGACACTGCAACAAAGGTCATCATGGAAGTCAATGATCGGTCTCAGAAGACCCAGGCAGCTTTTGTTAAAACAACCACCGAGATCAACAGACTACACGCCCACGTGGAGACAACAGAAAATGCGAGCCGTGCCATTAACTTGAGCCTGGTCGGGGTTCCGGAGGGCATAGAGAGGGCGAACGTGCCAACTTACTTTAAGCAATGGTTGTTACAGTTTCCCCTTCAAATTGCAGCTGGATTTAGATTCTAATAAACCTGGCCTTTCGTATAAAATTCAGATGTGCCCAAGATAATCCAGCAACACCACATACTATCATGCTGTTGACTACCAGAGCAGATATTTGGGACATTTATTTATTTATTAAATTTTGGTGACCGGGTAGGCCCACTGAGCCCCGAAGGTCCCTTTTTCAGGGGAGACCCGGGATAACAATACAAGTTATAAGAATGAACAAGGACATAAGGAACATTTGAGGCATTGTGAGTTACAGCATGAGGTGGTTACAGTAAAGAAAAATAGTGGATACAGGCATGGTAAAAGATAAGCAGTGGATACAGGCATGGCTTACAGGCATGATAAAAGAAAAGCAGTGGATGCAAGCATGGGTATCATCATGACATATAAGCAATTAGTAGTACTTTGCATACAGCTTATTCAGGGGTTACACGTGGCCTCTGGCAAGCAGTCTGTATAAGGCAGGTAGTAGGAAGATTAAGCTACGAGACGGGAGTTGGAGAGGAGGGGAGTACCTTAGGAGCTTTAAGTGCCATGCTCTTGAGGTGAGCAGATGGGATTTAAGCCTGGTGCGGAAGTTCATGAGTGAGGAGGAGGCCTGGACCTGAGGAGGGAGCTTGTTCCACTGGCAGGCTGCTTGGGAGGAAAAGGATCCTCCGCCAGCGTTTGTCCTTACCCTAGGGACTTCTAATAGCGTTCTATCTGAGGTCCTTCGGTTCCTTGGGTTTTGTCTGAGGGTTATGGTCCCGGCAATGCTTGGCGGTGCATGGGGTCTGAGAAGCTTGTAGGCCTGGACAAGCAAGGGGTGTTGGAGTGACCAATGTGGGCCATGAGGTGGCCAAGTGTCACAGTGGTGACATCATGGGTGGTCTAAGGTTGTGAAACAAGCTATTTTATTATATAGGGTTTGCATCCTGGTAATCTCTTGTTTAGCCATGCCCTGTATAATAGGGGCCGCAAAGGTCAGGTTGGGTAGAAAGACGCTGGTAGCTATGGAGCGCCTGGCTTCAGGGATGAGTTGGTCCCCGAGTCGGTACAGGATGCCAAGTTTCCGATGTAGGGTCCTGGTGACCTGGTCCACGTGATCCTTGTATGTGATATTCTGATCCAACGTGAGGCCTAAGTATTTAAGGGAGGGGACTACGTTAATGGCTTTACCAGAGAGTAAGGTTAAGGAGAGGGATGAGGGCCTGTCAAATCCCAGGGATCTTGGCCCGAATAGCATTGCCTTGGTCTTGTCGGCATTTAGTACCATTCTGTTCTTACACAGCCAAGTCTCTAGTGAAGTGAGATCCCTTTGGAGTAGAGGGCCTAGGGCAACTACGTCACACAGGGGTCGGAAGATGACAGTATCATCAGCGTACTGCACAACCGAGCTCTCCCCGCAGTGGGTACGCAGGTCATTGGTAAACAAGGAAAACAGGAGGAAACCTAGAATTGAGCCCTGAGGTACACCCTGGTTTAGGGGTAGTGGGCCAGACATGGTCCCGTTCCATGAGACCCTCTGTGCACTGCCTGATAAGTAGCTCCCAAACCACTTCAGAGCATGATTGTCTAGGCCTATATTTTGCAGCTTCTGTAGCAGCAAGTTGTGGTCGACAAGGTCGGACGCCATGGATAAGTCTATAAAGACTGCACCAGTGGGTATCCTTTGTCCACTGCCCCTGAGAACTTCATCCGTGAAGTTAATGAGGGCAGTGTCAGTACCATGGTTTGTTCTAAATCCATGTTGGGAGGGGGCAAGGAGCTGATGAGCTTCCAGGTAGTCCCTGAGTTGATTGTAGATGACTCTTTCTTGCACCTTAACAAGTGAGCAGAGGAAGGAGATGGGCCTGTAGTTGTTGAGTTTTTCCCTGAGCCCCCTTTGTGAATAGGGACAACACTGGCATGTTTCCACGGGTCAGGGACTGCTCCTTCCCTCAGTGATCGATTGAGGAGCATGGTTATAGGTCAGGCTAAGGAGGTAGCTCCTGCCTTGAGTAACCGAGGGTGGATACAGTCAGGTCCCCCTGACCCTTTCGGTTTCAGGTTTCTTAAGAGGTTTAGTACTTCAGTGCATTTAGCCAGTCTCAGGTGAAATGGGGGTCTTTCCATGCGAGGTGGTTCATCTGAGGTAGGGGGGAGTCTCTGGGGAGACAGGCAGGTCTTGTAGGCCTTGAGTTCTGAGAAGTGCCTGTTAAGGGCAGCAGATATTTGAGAAGGGTCAGTTGTGAGCTGACCGTTAATCTCCATGGGACAGGACTCAGGCTTTTTCCTGCCCTTGATCAGGTCATTGATATGATTCCAGAATTGCTTGGGGTTGCCCAGGCTGGTTTTCTGGAGGTGTGTTAAGTAATCTCTCTTAGCGAGTTTTATGGCTCTCTTGGCTTTGTATTCAGCTAAAGCTGCCAGCAGGAGGAGAGCCTAAACTTTTCCAGGCACTTCCGAGCAGCCATTAGGGCTTTGAGGGAGGGAGTGATCCACTTGTAGCAGCTGCCTTTAGCCCTCATTCTCTTCACTGGAGCAAAGAGGTTGGCCGCTGTGGTTAGTTCGTCCTGGAAGTATTGCACAGCCTCAGTAAGAGTAGGGAGAAGATTTATGGGGTTCCAGTCCAGACTACCTAGGTAGCGATTGTATTGTAGTTCGGAGAACTTGGAGAAGTCACGGGCAGAGAGAATTCTAGGTTGGACTTTGGGTGGTTTGTTTTTCCATATACAGAAGATTGGGGAATGGTCACTCAGGGAGTCTGCCATTGTGCTCGCACTCTGTATATTAGTGGGGTTAGACACCACAGCCCAGTCAAGGGTGGTGTGGTTCCCAGTTTTGTAATTAAGTCTGGTCGGTTCAGAGATGACCTGCGTCAGACCTGCTTCATGGGCAAGTGACTTCGAGGCATGACCAGGGTCCTGGGCCCAGTTAATGTTGAAGTCGCCCAGGATTAGTTGCTCCCTTGTTACCTTGATAGCCATATCATTTGTGATGGCTTCAAGGGATTTGAGGGCTGATTTTGGTGGGTAGACGAGCCAATTGTTAGTTGTTTGCGTGTGTCTAGGTTATCCGGATGTATATGCTCTCTCCTCAGCAGTAGGATTAGTCTGCAGGGGTAAAGGTGACATGGAGAGGTCATCCTTAGCATAGATTAGGACCCCCACCCCCTTTTTTGGTTTCTCTGTCATTGCGGTAGCTATTGTAGTCCACGACCTGAATCTCGTGGGCATGGATGTGGGCTTTTAGCCAGATTTCAGAGATGGCTAGAAAGTCCGGTTTGTAGCGATCCAACCAGGCCTGGACTTCGTGTATTTTTGGTCTAAGACTACATATGTTCCTATGTGCTATCTTCAGACCCTTGGTGGCCGCCTACTGATGGTCCTGGGGGGATGCTACCAAGGTATTGAGTACGTATGGACCAGGGTTAGGTTGGATATCACCTGATAGGAGAAGTAGCAAGACTAGTAACCTGAGCAGTTTAGTGCTAGGTATTGAGATGAGGTGTCTTCGACGCGTCCAGCTCATATAGTAAAGCAGGTCATAGCATACACTCTTTTTTGTGATCTCATGCTCTGTTAAGAGACTAGATATACTTGAGATAAGGTAGCTGCTAAGGAAGTCGTGTGGGGGGATATTATATAGATTGCTCACTGGTTCTGGGGGGAATGGGTCTATGAGCCTGTCCACCCAGAGTAGGGTCAGTAAGTAGATTATGGCAAGTAGTACACCCCTATTAGGGGGAGGGACACTTGGGTTCCTAGCACACCAAGGAGGGTGGAAGGAAGCATATGCTAAGTAAGGCATTATTATTGGATGATGTCAGCGTAGCATAGGTAAGAATAGGGTGCTCAGAGTCTATCTGACTTGAGTCTGAAGGGTGGATGGCAGACACTGAGGGCTTCCTGTTTTCAGCTGCAGAGCTGTCACACAGGCAGTTTTAAGGAAGCTGTCCGCCTGTTCAGTGAAACTTAGGGGAACCTCAAACTACAACCTCCCCTTGTAGCAGCACCGGGAAAGAAGTAGAATAATAATGCAGGCCATATTGCCCACAATTGAGTACAGTGATTTGTGCAGAAAGACCACAAATCCCTCTAGTGGCAGGTCTGTATAACCTGCTAATGGAAAACTTACAAAAAAAAAAAAATTTCTATTGCACCTCCTGGTCTCGGCGGTGGCTGGCTGGGTGCCGGCCGACCGTGGGGGAGCTGAAGCAGCCCTGTTCAAGGGCAGGCAGCTAGAGAGAAGAAAAAAGAGCAGGTCTTAAATAGCATAGAGGTTAGGATGGGTTAGATCTGAGCAGTTTAGTAAGACAAAAGGTAATTAGATTTTTCGGCGCCAAGGCAGAGTGCTTGGATTGGGGGCGCTGCAGGAGGAGCACTGAGACAGAAGAGGTGTAAGCACTTTAAAAACTAGTAGAAATTACAATCCAGCTAATACAGTTGAAGAACTTCTATTACACAGTTGAAATGTGCTTAGTTCTATAGAAAATCTATTTGTAAAAAGTGCCATGTGCTGAAGCAGGGGAAAAGTCCTGGCCAATCAGAGCGGGTTTGCTGGAAGCACCCGTGTTCCGATTGGCTGCGCTGTCCCGTACCTTCAAGGAGCTGCAGGCGGGTGTCCTGGTCTCAGTCGGTGGCTGGCTGGGTGCCGGCCGACCGTGGGGGAGCTGAAGCAGCCCTGCTCAAGGGCAGGCAGCTTCAAGGAGCTGCAGGCGGGCGTCCTGGTCTTGGTCGGTGGCTGGCTGGGTGCCGGCCGACCGTGAGGGAGCTGAAGCAGCCCTGGTTCAAGGGCAGGCAGCTTCAAGGAGCTGCAGGCGGGTGTGGGCAAGAACCAATTACCCAGTTTCAATTGAAGGACATGAAATAAAGGCATTTCGGACTGGTCTTTGCAACCTGCACCCAAGCGCAAATTGTCTGCTTGTCTATGTATTACCTTGGAGAGCGACATATCAATATATATAGACCCGGAGGAGGAAGGAAAAGGTTGATACCATTGTATAAATTCCAACAGCGCCATCTGAAGCATCGGGGTATCACAGATTCGAAGATGATACTCGAGGTATGGTAGCTAAACCCTCAACTTTTCTGAGAATTGATATGGAGGGAAGGGAGATCATCACTGATGTGGGGATACTACTTAAACAACTTATAAATTTTCCTTAACTGCCACTCTTCTTGGTTTTAGGGAGTTTTCACTTCTTGTGTTGTTTCCCAACCAAAGATGAATGACACTTTCCATTTATTTTTCTTGTTCTGTTTCTGTTAAAATGTAACTACGAATACCATGTGTTCAAAATGGCACAGACCACGAGATGTATGATACTGCTGGGGTAATTCTGTTTTTCAAGGAAATGAAGGTCAGGTTAAGGAGAAATCATCAAAATAACGCACTGCAAGGATCGAGTAATTTGAGGCATGAAAACAGTAAGAGTCACTGAGCAGATATGTACGTTTGTTTGAGTAATCAAAGTGAATTCAAGTTTGGGCAGAGTTGACACAGTTTCAAGGAGAAAGAATTTACCTATTATCCTGACATCAAGTAAGTGGCTATAGTGGCCACGGACAGCAAGTGCCTTAAGGGTTTTTATAAATAAGACTTTATCCCACAGGTTTGATGTGCCTCGCCATCCTAAATGACAGTGTGAGCTTTAAAATATTTTTATAAGGATAGTTCCCCATATGTTGTATTATCAACCGACGGCCTAACAATACTGATGCCAACATATTTGTACTGGAGTAAATGTGGGTGCTATTGTAACCTCGCTCAATTGAATGTAATGCTTTGACATGTTCATTATAAAATAAAGTTAAAAAAACAGAAAGGAGTGTAAGCTGTCACTAACTCGCTCAGCCGGTCAACCCTCTACTCCCAAAGTGCCAACCTCTGAGCGTATAATTTGTGTACAGTGAACAGAACAAGGTAACCCTCTTGTCTGTTTTGTGATTTCAAGTCACCTTAGTCTCAAGCTCTGAAGGGATGCAAACTGATAACCTCTTGTTAGTGTACCCAATTATCAGGTTCAGATAATTCTGTCTTTGGTGGGGAGGGGGCAGACATCTTTGCCTATGGGCACCCAACCAGGTCTTTCAAATGAACCCTTAGAACTCAATGCAAGACTTTTAGAGAACTGTATCCATTTCCCAGTTTGGTATACAATAAGCCCATACACAGTGTACTTATCTCTAAATGCTCCACTTAAAATAAAAAGAATTAAGGCACTCCAGCAGTTTCGCATGTAAAAAAATATCTATTTTAAAAATAGCAAAACAGAACAAAATATAATCCCAACACATACAGCCTTAAAACAAACAGGAAAAAGAAAAAAATACTCACCTTAGTAATGTTGTTTTTTCTAATGGAGTCTTGCTATATTATGACATATGCAGTATAACCCCAGGTTAGAACTGCTCCGGAGGTGAAAGAGTTAAATTTCCATGCAGGGCATGGAACCTAGAGCGCGAGCTCGGTTGAACACTCTGTCTGTTGTAGCTCAAACTTAAACTGTCAGATCTTTACGAGCAAAAACTCACTAAGGTTCTGTGTGGAAGCCGTAAACCTACACTAGCCCACTGGCTACTAACTACAAAAACACATTTTTGTTCTTGATCCCAAAACAAAGAAAGCATAACACCTAAGCACCCTAAAAAAGGGTGAAAATAAAGTGGGCATCTATGAAGTGCCAACATTGCACTGCCCACCCACATCCCAAAAATAGAGGTTCTGAGAGGGGCAGGCGGGGGGGAGGTCATAATATAGCAAGACTCCATTAGAAGAAACAACATTACTAAGGTGAGTAATTTTTTCTTCAAACAACATGAAGTCTTGCTATATTATGACATATGCAGATTACACAGCAGTACCTCCATGGAGGAGGGACATAACCTACTTAGGAAATAGGCTCTGAAGCACAGCTGTGCCAAATTGAGCATCACTCCTAGCCTGGATATCCAGGGAATAATGCTTAGTAAAAGTGTGAACTGTTTTCCAGGTAGCTGCTTGACATAGCTCTAGGATAGGGATGTCCCTGGCAGCAGCCAGAGACGCAGCTGTACCTCTGGTAGAGTGAGCCCTGAGGCCTGAGGGAGGACTCTTACCCAGTTTTTCATAGCAAAATTAGATACAAGAGACAATCCACCTGGCAATGGATCTTTTAGTGGCAGGTTTCCCTTTACCAACCTCACCATAAGTGAGGAACAATTGGAGGGAATCAAACCTGTGACCCTTGGTACATTCTATATAGTAACTAAGGGCTCTTTTGACATCTAAACTGTGCAATCTCCTCTCACCAGAGGAGGAATGGTCAGTGAAGTACACAGGAAGAGACATGGATTGATTAAGGTGGAAGTCTGAAACCACCTTAGGCAAAAACTTTGTTAGTCCTGAGGACCACCTTATCTCTGTGAAAGGAGATAAAATCAGGCTCCACTGACAATGCTTGCAGCTCACTTATGCGCCTGGCAGAGGTGATGGCTACCAGAAACACAGTTTTCCAAGTCAAGTACTTAAGCTCTGCTGAAGACAATGGCTCAAAAGGGGGTTGCATAAGCTGAGCAATGCAAATATTAAGATCCCAAGCAGGGCAGGGTCCCTGAACAGAGGGTTGGTGTGAAGCAACCCTTTAAAAAACTTGGAGAACACAGGGTGAGCTGAAAAAGAAGAAGGCTTACCTGCTGATAAGAAGACAGACAGCTGCCAAGCGCACTTTTAGGGTAGCTGGTCCCAGCCCCAAAGAATTCAAATGCACCAAATAATCCAGGATCGTGGGCACGTCAGCAGATTCTGGGGAAATATGCTTACCAGTACACCATATGGAAAATCTTTTCCATTTTGAATTATAAGTAGCCCTGGTGGAAGGCTTCCTAGAGGCCTTCAAGATATCCAATACACTTGGGAAAGGTGTAGGTCAGCAAACTCTAACTCTTCCAAGAGCCATGCCTTGAGATTGAGAGATTTGAGGTTCGGATACCAAACTCTCCCCTGGGCACAGGTTAACAGGTTGTGATTCCTGGGAAGACACAGGGGAAGGTGGACTGCTAAGGACATGAGGAGGGGTACCAGGGCTGCCTGGCCCAATCTGGAGCAATCAGGATCATCTTGCAGGGTTGAGATCTGATTTTGACTAGCACCTTGAAGAGAAGAGGAAGGGGAAAAGCATAGAGAAACTTCCTTCCAACTGAGTAGGAAGGCATCCAGAGGACTGAGCCCAACACTGGGGCCTGCAGCAAAAGGGAAGTTGGTGATTGTCTGGGCCGCAAAGAGATCTATCTGTGGGTGCCCCATCTGGCAAATACTACCCTCCAGTACTAGGGGATCCAGTGCCCATTCGTGATGGCCCTGGGAAATCCTGCTGAAAGCATCCGCTAGGACATTGTCCTTGCCTGGGAGGTGAACTGCCGTAAGGAAGGCGTTCAGAGAATAAGTCAGAGACCACAACTTCATTGCTTCGGTGCACAAGGCCGTAGACCGAGTGCCCCCTTGCTTGTTGATGTACCACATTGTAGTGGTACTGTCTGTTCTGACCTGACCAACCTTGTTCTGAACAGATGTGGAAAAAACCTGGAGTGCTAGAAAACTGCTCTGAGTTCCAACAAATTGATGTGGAGCAGAGATTCCTGAGGGGACCACAACCCCTGGGTAGTAAGGTCGCCCATGTGAGCTCCCCACCCCAAGAGGGATGCATCTGTAATAAGGGTCAAGGAGTAAGACTGGGAATGAAGGAACCCCGCCTCAGATTGCTCTGGTCCTGCCACCACTGAAGGGCCTGGATCAGGTTCTAGTCACTGGGATCAATTTGGTTAGAGGATCTGTCCTTTGAGACCAAAAGGCTCTCAAATGGAACTGGATGTCCCTCATCTGAAATCTTGCTCCCTGCACTACTGCTGCAGAAGCAGCCATGTGCCCCAGGAGCTGTAGAAAACGCCTTGCTGGCCGAGAGACCTGCAGGGTGAAAGAAGAGGCCAGAGAGACTAAAGTCCTTGCTCTTTCCAGAGGGAGGAAGGCTCTGGCTTCTTTTGTGTTCAGTTCTGCGCCTATGAAGGTGAGAAGCTGGACAGGCTCCAGAACTGACTTTGGAAGACTGAGAAGGAAACCTAGAGATGTAAGCAGTTGCTGAGTTACTCGAGGTGTGTCTGACCTGGTCTGGAGACTGGCCTACAATGAGTCAGTCGTCCAGATAAGGAAAGATGGCAATCTTTGCCTTCTTAAGTGAGCAGCACTACTACCGCCAGGCATTTTGTGAACACCCTTGGGGCCGAGGTGAGGTCAAGGGCATTGCTCTGAACTGGTAATGGCCTGAGGCAGTTCGAATCTGAGGTACTTTCGGGAGCTTCTGATGAGACCATGGAAGTAGGCATCCTTGAGGTCCAGGGAGGCTAGCCAGTCCCCTGGCCTTAGAGAGGGTAAAATAATTCCCAGAGTCACCATTTTGAACTTGTTTTAAAAGGTGCTTGTTTAGGTACCTGAGATCCAGGATGGGCGCCATTCTCCTGTCTTTTGGGGTAAGGAAGTACCTGGAGTACAACTTTGCCCTGGTGTAGGGTGGAACCTTTCCACAGCTCTGAGAGCTAGGAGGAAGAAACTTGCTTGCAGGCAAGTGCTCTGATAGATTTGCAGGTGGAAGGACCTGCCTCATCTTCAGAAATTTTTGAAGCTGAGAACCAGTCCCTGGCTTACCACTTCCAGGACCCACTTGTCTGATGTTAAAGACTTCCAGTCCTGGACAAAGTAATCCAGCCTGCCCCCTACCGGTAATGGAGAATAGGCCCTGGCCACCCCATCAGGGAGCCAGTTTCACAGGGGCTTTGGGTTGAGGGGTAGAAGCAGGCTTACTAGAACCCCTTCTGCCTCTTCCTCTAAAGAACCCCCTCTGAGCATAAGCAGAAGAGGAGGCCTGGGCTTGGTAAAAAAGGCCTATGAAAAGGCCTGCCCCTGCCCCTGACATGCTGCCTTTGAGGAGTGGCTGCCTTTCTTTGCCTGTGCACTCCTATAGGTGGTCCTATACTCATCCATTTTCTTCATATAATTCTCTGTCTGCTCCTCAAACAGAAAATTGCCCACAACAGGAAAATCCATAGCCTTAGACTGAGTATCCCAGACAGGGCAGTACATCTGAGCCAGGCCATTCTGCAAAGAGACACAGATGTAGCCATGACTCTTGATGAAACATCATTAGAGTCCACTGCAGCATGAAATTGCACCTTGATGCCTCATACCATCCGCAGCCACCTGCTCCAGCTCCCTGGCAAGCTGGTCAGGGGCCTGTTTTGCTAGGGCCAGCACAGTATCCCATCTGGATTTCTGTACCAGCTGCATGCTGCCATAATCGCCTGTCTGAGTCCCAAAGATGCCATGTACTGTTTCTTTGCCATGTACATCCATCCTCCTGGAACTCTTTCAGGAGGATGAGAGGCTAGAGGAATATTAGTCTTGTCACAGGCTGCAGCCTGCACTACCGCCACATGGCTGCATTGCTGAAAGAGAAACTCCCTATCAGAGCCTGATAATGTATACCTCTTGTCCATCCTTTTATCAACAGGAAGGATAGAGTGAGGAGTTTTTGGAATTTTTACTGTCTGTTTCCTAAAAGATTTGTGCAAGGGAATAGACAGTCTCCTAGACTCTGGAATATCCATCATTTCTACATAATCAGGCTCTTCTTGGTCATCAACAGCTTCCTCAACAAGGAGTTGGAGAGTTTCAGCAACTTTCTTATAGAACATAAAATGAGAAGGGACTCAGATAGCCTGGGGACCCCTAAAGGTCTGTCTGAGAGATGTCCGTTCAATGGGCACATCCAGACCTTCAAAATCACATTCACTCTCCTCTTATACCCTCTCCTTCCCTTCCTCCGGTTCATAAAATCTTCAAAATCATAATCTTGAACTGGTGGAACGTCCCAACCGAGCGCTTCCTGATGGTGTCGGGTTCGGACGGAACCGGGAAAGAGACTGACAATTTGAATAGCTTTTAGCTATTTCCTCAGCGGTTGGAGAAAGAACTTTGGCTCCACACTAGCTGACTTTCTAGCCCTTTAGTTGGAACCGCCCTCAGAGCTGGCTCTTCATTTGCCCGAGAAGTATCGCCTGGTCAGAGGGCACCTCAGGTTCTGTTGGAACCGAACCGGGCTGGCCATCCGGGTCAGTGGACTTTTTGGCCTCCCTTTCCCTGAGCCTACCAACTCTCTTTTCCACGGTGGCAGCAGGAAAATTCTTACAAATCTGGCAGTCTGCATTGAGGTGGTCAAACCCCAGACAATATACACAGGTGGTGCGGTCAGCCTTAGCAAAGGCTTCCTCACAGAGGCCACAGTGCTGAAACCCAGTGGGTCTGGTTTTCTTTTGGTTTCTCAGACATAGTGCCAGCCTCACTTAAAACTTGCCGGTTAGTGTATCGCCAAGCAAGACTCTCTTATCGGTTCCCAACCGTGTCACGGGTCGGGGAAAAAAACGTAATAAAATCCGTTTTTTTTAGAACCGATAAGAACCGGGAACCGCACTCTAAAGGACTAGAAAGTTAATTTAAAACCAATCTGATAGGTTCAAACCGAAAAAGACGTTTACAAGTTTCACACAGAAGAAAATAAAAGTAAGCCCATCTATTACTTACAAAACCACAGACAGAGCTTGAACCAACCGATTACGGTTTAATTTCGGTAAATAAACCGAGAATTACACTTTTTAACCGACAAACGAACCGAGCAGCAGGAGAAATCTCCGGAGCGACTGTTCAGTGAGGCGGAGTAAAGCATCTGACAGTTTAAGTTTGAGCTACAACAGATAGAGTGTTCAACCGAGCTCGCGCTCAAGGTTCCATGCCCTGCATGGAAAGTTAACTCCTTCACCTCCGGAGCAGTTCTAACCTGGGGTTATACTGCATATGTCATAATATAGCAAGACTTCATGTTGTTTGAAGCAGAGAGTGGTGGTAAATGGTATACAGTCAGAAGAGATGCAAATCACAAGTGGGGTACCTCAGGGATCAGTCCTGGGGCCAGTCCTCTTCAATATCTTCATTAGTGACATTGCAGATGGACTAGAGGGTATGAGTTGTCTGTTTGCAGATGACACCAAGATCTGCAACAGAGTAGATGATCCAGATGGGGTGGGCAGAATGAGAAGAGATCTGGATAAACTAGCAAAATGGTCAGAAGAGTGGCAACTGGGATTTAATGCAAAGTGCAAGATCATGCACATAGGGAAGAGAAACCCTGAAGCCACCTATAGGCTGGGAGGGGAGTTGCTGGCAGTCACAAAGGAAGAAAGAGACTTGGGCATCATCATCACCGATGACCTGAAATCATCCAAGCAGGCCACTTAAGCAGTAGGTAAGGCTAGGGAGATGTTAGGGTGTATTAGTAGGGATATCACAAGTCGTAAGAGGGAGGTAATAATCCCTCTTTACAAGACACTGGTTAGGCCCCATCTGGAGTACTGCGTGCAGTACTGGAGGCCACACCTTCACAAGGACATTAAACCAAATTGAGGCAGTCCAGAGAAGGCAACCAAAATGGTGCAGGGACTGCAATCAGAAGACATATGAGGACAGATTAATGGAGCTCAATATGTATACCCTTGAGCAAAGAAGAGAGGTGATATGATCTAGACATTCAAACACCTTAAGGGCATTAACAAGGTGAAAGTCTAACATGTTTAAATATAAGAAAAATAGCAGGACAAGAGGACACAGCATGAGATTAGAGGGAGGCCGATTAAGGGGGAATGTGCGGAAATTCTTTTTCACAGAAAGGGTGGTGGATGCATGGAACGGCCTACCTCAGGAAGTGGTGGCTATGAACACAGTGAAGGGCTTCAAACAGGCATGGGATAGGCATAAGGGAGCAATACAAATGAGTATGAATAGATAGGCCACTGACAGAGCAAAGGCCGAGGGCACATTTATAAGGTAGAAAAAGAAATGGGCAGACTGGATGGGCCTTGCGGTCCTTATCTGCCGTCAACTTCTATGAACCAGACTGTATAAATAAAAAAAAGTTAGCATTTTTGCCAGAACTGAATCACCAACCTAAGGTAATCGGCTATATAGCCCATACTTAAATCTATGCCATTTCCTTTAAAATGAAAAGATTTTTTGCTTACATTTTCTTTTCTTTGTTCCTCTTTTTCTTTTCTTTTTTCCGTTTCTTAGACTCTTTCTTGTGTTTCTTCTTTTTTTTTTTAGATTCTTCAGGGGATTCGCTGTCTGAGGATGATTCTGATTCACTCGAGCTCTCAGAGTCACTCGAAGCCTTCTTCCTTTTTTTCCCCTCCTTAACTTTTTAACAGGAAATCAGAGATGCAGTTTGTAAATGAGGCATGTAAATTAAAATGACCACTGTTGCGATCATTTTTAGCATTTTGCTTGGCTGCTTTTGTGATTCGTTTTTCACAAAATGTGCATTTGTGCTCATAATTGTACTTATTACATATTGAAAGAAATCCCCACCATGAAAAATTAGATGCAGCATAATATAGCTTCAAACTGACATACCCACAGAAAGAGGAAAACATCATAAGTTGAGCAGGGTGCAGGCACATTGTGAAGGTGGCCAGTCACCCAGTGTTCAAGTACACCCTAACAGCTGACTAAAGAGTGCCCTGACACTGGTTGTGAAGAAAACCACTCACATGAGCTCATGACCAGAGAACAAGGCGAGATTACAGTTGCCACATACTGGGGTGGGGAAAGGGAAGGTTGCCTTTCCCATCCGGGGGGGCGGGAGGAGGACGACGACAACAAGTTACTCACCTGTAAAGAACGGTTACGTAGGAACTTATTGTAACAGTAGCTCTACAAGGGATCTTAAGTCATCAGGTCACACCATAGAACTTCACCGTCAGTGAAGCCAGGATCCACATGGAAGATTTTCCAGCAGTACAACTAGGGCTGCCCACGGTGAAGACACCTGCTGACGTAATCAACCCTATAAAGGCGTGAGCGGCCCTGCTCCTTCCACAGTTCTTTCCCATGGAGACTAAGGGAGTATCCCCGTGTCACGGAGGACCAAGGAGAGAGAGAGAGGAGCCTAAGACAAAATAAAAAGCTGGATAGCTGTTGCTGGCCTTGTTTGTAGAGCAGAAAGCAGCTAACTAAAAGAAGCTACATTTTCTTATTAATTTAACACTTCTATCTCAGCAGGAGTCAGTGTCTGTTGAGATTAAGCAAACAGATACTTTATTAGAAGTAGAAGGGGTCTTATTTAGGGTTAAAAAAAGAAAGAAAGTCAGTGTGTGTTCTGTGCTGGGAAGGGTACTGTATCAGTTTACTTTGCTAAGCCAGTAGGAGGAGAGAGAGCTTAATTTGGGGGGGGGGGGGGCTTAGACACTATAAAAGCAGGTGACTCAAATTATAACTTCCTGCTGCTAGCCTTTTTTCTTACTAACTGCCCTCCATCCCACCCACCCTAAGCCAGTTCTACTTTTATAGCCACTGGATTTGACTGTCAACAGGAACTTCCTGTTTGGCAGTAGGAAGGGAAGGATCATAGAGAAACATTGGTTTTGTCAACCCTAAAGGAAAAAAGTAGCTCACTCCCCCCCCCCAGCTGCTAGTGGTCTGACACTGAGCAAGGAAGAAGGAGGCTACTGAAGAATATAGGAAGTTACTATCCCAGAACAGGAAGGGCGAGAGTTGTAAGGAGAAGAGAGAGTAAGCATACAGAGAAACAGGAGAGAGGGCACAAAATAAGACATGATAGGAGTGGTGCAGTGCAATGGCTGTGGGGCGGCAGTGTTCCAGGAGACATTCTGGAGGCTGCGATGCTGTCCTATTTGCAGGTACCTCTCTGGTCGGAGGGAGGAGGTTGCCCATCTCCAGGCTGACCTGGCTAGGATTCGTGAAACCTCCTCCCCCACCCAGGGACCATCAGGGCCAATGCCACTACCTCAGAGGTTGCCAAGAAAGAGGAGAGTCTGGACCAGGGTGGGCTCAGGAGGGAGAGGGTGGTGGAACAGAGTTGCATCCCTCCAGCTGTACCTCTCCACAATTAATCTCTCTTCTGATGGATAGTGGTTCCTCTACGGAGGCACCTGCAGTGGAGCCAAGAAAGATGCTGGGAACCTTCACAAAGGAGACCCACAGGAGGGTGGCATGAGACCCCACAGGGGAAGGAAACAACTCCTGGTGGGGGACAATCATTAGGGGGGAGGAAGGGGACAGGCAGGTAAGGTGCCTGCCTGGCGCCACAGCTTGAAGGGACAGGAAGTGAATCCTCAGGATCGTGGGAGCAGTTGCACGAGGGAGGGAGCTGGATGTCATTGTCCACCTAGGGACAAATGATCTGGCTAGGAATGGGATCAGAGCAGTGCAAGAGGAGTTTGTAGAGTTGGGGAGGGGCCTTAGACAAGTAGCGCATACAGTAACCTTCTCGGAGATGCTGCCTGTCTATGGCAAGGGTGATGCTAGGGTACTCCTCACCAGGGAATTCAAAGAATGGTTGAAAAACTGGTGTGGAGCTCAGGGTTTTGGCTTCATTGGGGACTGGGGAGCCACCTGAAGGGATGCAGACCTATACTGGTGCGATGGTCTGCATCTGTCCAGGGGGGGAGAACCAGGATCCTAGGCGAGAGGTTTAAAAGCTTCATTGGCAAGCATTTAAACTAGCCAAGGGGGAAGCACCGAAAAGAAGCAGGGAAATCCCAGCCTCCCCCCACAAAACCAGGTAATTAGTGAGGTAAACACCAAGGTAGAGAAGTCATTAGGGAGCAGGACAGAGGTAAATGTAAAAAAAAAAAAAGGCAAAGGCAGTAAGGACAGGAATGGGGCTAAAAGGGGTAAGGCCATCAAAAAGTGGAGGGTGATGAGTACCAATGCCCGTAGTCTGTGTAACAAGCTCCCTGAACTAGTGGCCTTGATGGAAGAGGGTTGCCTGGATATTGTGGCAGTCACAGAAACATGGTACACAGAGAACCATGACTGGGATGTCAACATACCAGGATACACAATCTACAGGAGGTACAGGGAGGGTAAAAGAGGAGGAGTAGTAGCTCTATGTAAAGGAAGGGATCAAAGCAACAGAACTAGAGAGTAAACAGGGAGCAGATGAGACACTCTGGGTCACCCTGGAGACAGGAAATGGCATCACAGTCCGCATGGGGGTTGTATACAGACCCCCATCTCAGGGGAAGGGAATGGACAAGGAAATGATAGAAGGCTTCCTTAGAATGGCAGAAAAAGGGGAGATATTGTTGATGGGGAACCTGAATATGCCAGATGTTAACTAGAGCACCTCTGCTGCAGGCACATCCAAGAGCAGGGTCATTCTTGATGCCCTACAGGGGGCATGCCTCAGACAGCTAGTATTGGAACCCACTCGGGAAGGAGCAATCTTAGACCTGGTACTCTCAAATGGGGACGGAGAAAGAATCTCAGATTTAGAAGTGGGTAGCCATCTGGGAACAAGCGACCACCAAACAGTGTGGTTCACGATGAACACAGCCATACAATCAAACCATACAAAAGCAAGAGTACTGGACTTTAGGGGGGCTGACTTTGGGAAAATGAGAGAGTGCCTCAGAAAAACACTAGCAAACAGGCAAGAAGGAGGGGTGGAGGAACAATGGGGAGTAATCAAAACAGCCATCAGAGAGGCAACAAGCCTGTGTGTAAAACAAATCAACAAAATACAACGAAGGAAAAAACCACTATGGTTCTCAAAAGAGGTGGCAGGAAAGGTTAAGGAGAAAAGGATAGCATTCAGGAAATATAAGGAAACACAGAAGGAGCAGGACAGTATTAGTTAAAGGCTAGGAAGGCAGTCAGAATAGCAAAGGCACAAACTGAGAAAAGGATAGCCAACTCTGTTAAGAAAGGGGATAAGACCTTTTATAGGTACATTAAGGAGCGAGAAAGACCAAAGGAGGGATACTGAGGCTTAATAAAGGGGAGGGAATGTGGGTAGAGGGTGGCAGTGAAAAAGCAGGAATACTGAATGAATATTTCTACTCTGTATTCACAAAGGAAGAGGAGGGGGAGGTACCTAAACCAAACAAGAGAAACACTCTTAAGACGGGGATCGATACCAGTCCATTTACAGAAGAAAGGGTTCTGAAAGAACTAATAAAATTGAAGGTGGACAAAGCAAAGGGGCCTGATGGGATTCACCCAAGAATTCTAAAAGAATTAAGGGTAGAACTAGTGACACCGCTGACTACTCTCTTTAACCAATCATGGGAGGATGGGGTGGTACCTGAGGACTCCAAGAGGGCGGATGTGATTCCTCTTCACAAAAGTGGGAGCAGGACAGAGGCAGGAAACTACAGACCAGTTAGTTTGACCTCAGTGGTAGGGAAAATGATGGAATCACTTCTGAAGGAAAGAAGTGTTGAGTACCTAGAGGCCAGTGGGGCACAGGGACCCAAGGCAGCATGGATTCACGATGGAAGGTCGGGTCAGACTAATCTAATAGATTTCTTTGACTGGGTGACCAAAGTAGACTAATTGGAAGGAGCTGTGACATGGCTTACCTAGATTTTAGCAAGGCATTTGATACAGTCCCACACAAAGATTAATAAACAAGTTAGCCAGCCTTGGAGTGGGTCCCAGGGTGGTAGCCTGGATAAAAAATTGGCTAGACAACAGGACGCAAAGGGTAGTAGTAAATGGAGTCCACAGTGAAGAAAGGAGGATTACTAGCGGGGTACCGCAGGGTTCAGTACTGGGACCGGTCCTTTTTAATGTCTTTATAAGTGACCCTGCAGAGGAACTGGAAGGAAAAGTATGTCTCTTTGCACACGACACAAAGATGTGCAACAGGGTTGATACACCAGATGGAGTGGAAAGGATGAGAAGGGACTTGGCAAGGTTGGAGGAATGGTCAAATGTATGGCAGCTCAGATTCAATGCAAAGAAGTACATGGTAATGCACCTGGGAAACAAAACCCAGGGAAGAGTACAATGGGGTGTGAGATATTGACAACAGTAAAAATGGAAAGGGACCTGGGGTAATTATAGCAGATGACCTAAAGGTGGGCAAGCAATGTGAGAAGGCAGTAAGGAAGGCTGGGGGATACTGGGATGCATAGGGAGAGGCATAAATAGTAGAAAACAGGAAGTTGTTATCCCTCTGTACAGACAGTTGGTGAGACCCCATCTGGAGTACTGTGTACAGTTCTGGAGACCCCATCTCTGCATAGACATAGACAGAGTGGAGGCTGTCCAGAGGAGGGCAACCAAAATGGTGCAGGGTCTGCACCAGAAGGCATACGAAGAAAGACTAAAGGAGCTTAATATGTATACCCTTGAGAAAAGGAGGGAGAGAGGGGGACTTGATAGAAACTTTCAAGTACCTCAAGGGAATCAACAAAGTCCAAGAAGGTGGCATCTTTCAGAAAAAGAGATGTGCAAGAACAAGGGGGCACAATTTGAAGATAGAGGGGAGATGGCTCAAAGTTAATGTGAGGATGTATTTTTTCACAGAGAGGGTTGTGGATGCATGGAACAGCCTTCCTGAGGAGGTCGTGGAGTCAAGAACAGTTGGGGAATTCAAGAATGCATGGGACACACAAGGCAGTCCTAGTGGGGGGTAGGAGGAAGTAAGCTGTTGGTTAACTAGGATCGGCAGCTTATCTGTTAGGTAGGAAAATGGGCAGACTAGGTGGGCCAAGCGGTCCTTATCTGCTGTCAAATTCTATGTTTCTATGATACAATAGCTAGCCCATTCAGAAAAGAGAACCCCATAAAGGGGGATGGTGGGAGGGAAGGTAGACCTGATGACAGATACCCCTCAAAGATCTACTGTTACAGTAAGTTCTTATGTAATTGTTCTATCTTCTTCAGGAATGTCTCAGTCATCAGGTCACGCCACAGAAACAAGTCCCAAGCAGTTAGAGGTGCAACAGAACAGTCTGGGAGGAAAGCCTACCAAAGCTTAGGACTGAAGGCCCTGCAGAACAGCCCTGCCAAAACTGGGACGTGTTCTAGATGCAATGGTCAGACTGCAGTACTTGGTGAAAGTATGGACAGTACTCCAAGTAGCAGCAGCACAAATGTCAGCGGCTGAGACCCCTTTCAGACAGGCCACAGAGGTAGCCATGCCCCTTGTGGAATGGGCTTTTATCATCCTTGGCAACTCTCTGCCATGCTTGTAACCAAACACAATATAATGTGCCAACCATATAGACAAACACTGTTTGGAAACCTGAACGTCTTCTCTTCCTGGGGCAAAGGAAACAAAACGCTGTTTTGTCTTTCTGCTGTCCTTGGTACGGAGTAGATATTTCAAAATTCTGTGCAAGTCTAATGTATGGAGCAGTGCTTCCCCTGGACTGGTACGCTCTGGAAAATAAACTGGTAGGTGGATAGATTGGTTTAAGAGTAAACTCAGACACCATCTTGGGGAGAAAAGTACAGTTATGCAAGAACTTACCATAACAATAGATCTTCGAGAGAAGCTCTTGCAGCAGGTAACACATAAAGGACTGGCGCCGGCTGGCAGCAGGACCCCAGGGCAAACGTTTTCCAGCGGTAGCTAACGGGGACTGCCCTCCCCAACGTCGCACGTGGTATATAAGAGGAGGCGGTCCCCAGCGTGCTCCAGTTCTTATACTGCCGGAAACACCGGCAGAAGGAATACCCATGATGAAAATGGGAACCAATAGTAAAAGGCAATTTCTGATCCAGCAGCAAGATCAAAAATACGCTTGGCTAATGCATATCAAGATCCCCCGGGGGAAGGAGGGAGGGAAGTATACCTGCTACAAGAGCTTCTCTCGAAGATCTACTGTTATGGTAAGTTTACATGTAACTGTACTATCTTACTTCGAGAGGAAGCTCTAAGCACAGGTAACACATATAGGACTGAGTCCCAAGCAGTATAAACTAAAGATAACTGCTAGAGAAGATAGGAGTGGAACAGTGGAAGGAAGAGAGGTGGATCCTCAGGAGATCAGACACTGCAGAACCGCCACGCCAAAGCCCGTTCTGCATCTAGAGGCGATGTCAAGACTGTAGCGCTTGATGAAGGTGTGGACCAAGTGCCATGTGGCTGCTGCATAGATGTCCGAAATTGAGACCCGCGAGGGCTGCAAAGGAGGCTGCCACCGCTGTGGTAGAGTAACCCCTAATCGAGCCCAACAGGGGCTTGTTATGCTTTTGGTAGTCAAAAGTGATGCAGTGTATCAGCCACCTTGAGAGGGTCTGCTTGGAAACAGGGTTGCCCAAGGAACGTGGGGCGAAGGAAACAAACAACTGATCGGACGATCTGGTGCCCTTAGTCCTAGCCAAGTAAAACCGCATTGTGCAATGAACGTCCAATGTGTGGAGAAGCACCTCATCTCGATTGGAGTGTTCGAGATAGTAGACTGGGAGTTGAACATCCTGGTTCAGAGTCATTTCAGACACAACTCTGGGGAGAAACTTGGGGTTAGTAGTAGGCAAAGCTACCCTGTCTTTGTGAAAAATCAAAGAAGGTTCCTTGCACATCAGGGCTTGCAGAAGTAACTGCAACAAAAAATAACATTTTCCAAGAAAGGAAACGCAGTTCGCAATCCGTGGCGGGTCCACAAGGAGGGAGGATAAGCTTCTCCAGGATGAATGGAAGGTCCCAAGGGGGAACTGGGTCCCTAATAAGGGGCTTGCTATGAAGAATGCCTCTGAGGAAAGCACGGGTAACCTCCAATTGAGCCGCCATTCTGCCCTGGACAAGGGTATGGTAGGCAGAAAGAGCTTCCAGGTGTACTTTTATGCAGGAATAACTCAGCCCTGATTCAGACAGGGATAACAGGTATTCCAGCAGAGTGTTAACCGGACAGGCCAAAGGATTTATGTGGCGCACTGTAGCCCAGAGGGAGAACAGTTTCCACTTCATTGAATAAGTGGCTCTCGTGGAGGGCTTCCTCGCCCCCACCAGGACTTTGGCTATCTTGTAAGACACCCGAAATCTAAGCTTGGCCAAGTCTTGAGGAGCCAAGCATGAAGGTGAAGGGACTGCAGGTTCGGGTGAATAAGAGTCCCATTGTCCTGAGAGAGCAGATGAGTGGTGAGAGTAAGTGAAACTGGTTAACGCAACCGCCAGTTGCTGCAGCAAAGGAAACCATATCTGGCGAGGCCACAGCGGCGTTACAAGGATCATGGTAGTTCCCTCCGCTTGTGCCCTGAGAAAGACTCTCTGAATGAGCAGAAACAGAGGAGCAGCATAGAGGAATCTCCCCTTCCAGGAGAGGGACAATGCGTCTTGCCAGAAGACAGGCTTGGGATCTAGTGAGCAAAAAATGGTCAGTTCTGTGTTGGCGAGGATGCAAAGAGGTCCACTTCTGGTGTCCCCCATCTTGCAAAAAGGTCAGTCTGCCACCGACTGCAGAAAGGATCACTTGTGCACTAGAGACTTTGTCCTGCTGAGTGCGTCTGCGAGTGTGTTTTGTGCTGCTGGAACATGCACCACTGTGATGGTCAACTGGTGGGCAATGGCCTATTCCCACACCCTCATGGTCTCCCTGCAAAGGGGGTAAGAGTGTGTGCCTCCTTGTTTATTGAGGTAGAAGACCACCGAAGTGTTCTCCGTCTGGACCAGAAGGTGACTGGGCGTGATTTAAGATTCCAGGGCATGGGGAGCATAAAGGACTGCTCTCATCTCCAGCACGTTGATGTGGAAAGTTTCCTCGGTCAGAGACCAAGACCCCTGCATCCTGTGCACTCCTAGGTGTGCCTCCCATCCCGAATTTGAAGCATCCGTGCTCAGGACCTGTCCGGGAGCTTCCTTCTGAAAGGGTGTCCCCTCCTGTAGGGTCGGGGATGCCGTCCTCCAGTGGAGTTCCTTGCAGACTGGCTCCGCTATGGAGACAGGCAAGTCCAGGTCATCCCACCTCTGTTCCCCTTGTACCCGAATAGTCCACTGAATGATCCTCATCCAGAGCATTGCAAAGGGAACAGTAACGATGACAGCCGCCATGTGACCCAACAGCCGAAGGAGCAATCTGCCTGGTATGGTGGAGACTGAATAAATCTGCCTGGCGAGAGCCCGAATCCACTCTGCCTGGTCTAGTGGTAAGAAGGCCCGCCCCTGAACTGTGTTTAGGAGCGCCCCGATGAATGGTAGGAGTTGTGCTGGACTGAGTGACGACTTGGCTGGGTTGATGGTAATCCCTAGGTTCCAGAATAGGTTGCAAGTGTCCCTGATGGCAGCCTGGAGTTGAGCACAGGAGTGTACTACGAGTAGCCAGTTGTCCAGGTATGGGAACAAGCACTGACCCATCCTGCAAAGCGCTGCAGCCACCACTACCAGGCACTTCGTAAACACCTTCAGTACAGATTAAAGACCGATGGGCAGGGCCCTGAACTGAAGTGTTCACCCTGGAATGCAAACTCAAGATATTTTTGATGACCTTCGTCTAAGTATGTGGAGGTAAGCATCCTGCATATCCAGTGATGCTAGCTAGTCTCCTAGACACAGCATAGGAATCAGGTTGTGCAATGTGACCATCCTGAAATGTTTGTATGCGACTGATAGGTTCAGGTCACTGACGTGGAGGATTGGCCTCAGGTCTCCCGACTTCTTCGGGACCAGGAAGAAGCGGGAATAGAACCCAGTGCCTCTCTCACTTGGAGGAACGAGCTCTATAGTGTTTTCGGACAGCAATGCCTGAATTTCCTGCTAGATAAGGACTGTATGTCCTGCTGAGTGACGGGATGGGGGTAGGGGCCTGTCTGGGGGGTGCACACAAACTCTATAGAGTGCCCATGTCCTATAAGCTCGTGAACCCACTGGTCGGAAGTCACTTGTCTCCAGGTTTCTGGATAAAGGGAGAAGAGACATCCAACCTCCTCTCCCGACAGGATGTCGTGGAGAGGTGGGTTTGTCTGGAAGTCATGCTATTGGAGGGGGAGGGAAGGCGGCTTGGGTGGACTTAGCTTATCGAGAGGTGGAGACCAAGGATCCCCTGGGACCACCACGACGACCAAAGCCACTTCGCCGAGCGTGTGGTTGCTGAAAGCGAGGTTGCTAAGGCTGCTGCCCCTTCTGCCACGAAAGCGAGACCTCCAAAAATGTCTCTGCTTCGGGCGATACACAGACTGCATGGTACAGACGGCCTTACCAGAGTCCTGCAATCTGTTGATAATTCACTCCGTTTCTTCCTTGAAGAGAACTGAGCCCTAAAAGGACACATCTAGGATGTTGGACTGAACATCCTGCGTGAATCCAGATACCCGGAGCCAGGAATGGCGCTGTAAACAGATGCCCCTAGCCGCTGCCCTAGCTGATGTGTCCACAGAGTAGTAGGCAGACCGTAACACATGCATGCCCACATCTGATCCTATTTGGAGTAGCTTTACAAGTTCTGCCTTTTGAGAGCAATCGGGCACTCCCTGCAATATGTCCAGATCTTGTTCCCAAAGGGTGTTCTGGAAAAGAACCATGTGTGTTAGGAAGTTTAAACTCCTGATGCTGCAGGTGGCAGACGCGTACACCTTCCTGCCCAATGAATCCAGCTGTTTGGACTCCCTGTCCGGAGGCTGGGTGCTTAGATGTTTGGGCCTCTGCAGACGACTGTGAGCAGCTGATATAACCACCGAGTCAGTGGTAGGTTGTACAGCTAAAAAGTGATGTTCCTCAGGTGCCTGGTACAGCCGGTCCGCCTGTTTCAGGACAGCAGTGGATGAATGAGGGCGCCGACAGGTGGCCTGTGAGACGTCCTCAAAGGTGTCCACCATGGGAGGGATAACAACAGGCTTGGGATCTTTTTGCCTGAAATACCTGGTGAGCCTCATGTGTTCAGAGTCCAAGTCTTCCATATCCCATCCCATGTTGGCTTGAATATGTCTCATGACCTCCATGAACAACGGGTCATCCGGAGGTGATTTTGGCATGTCTTCAGTTCACCAGAGGGTGAGTCATTGTAAGACGAGATAGAGGAGTACGACGTATGATAAGAATCAGCGGAGGAGATAGGAGATCTGTATCTCCTCCGCTTGTGTCTGCGTTAGAAATACTAGAACTCCTAGAGCGGGATCTATGGCCCCTTAGTTTCTCAGTCTGTTTACGAGGTCTCTCAGGAGACGGATGTTTGCCCCTCTGCTCATCTGAGTGGGGTTGAGGAAGTACTTCAATGGGCTGAGGCGGAAGCTCCTCTCTAGGGGTCGGAATCGGCCAGCGTGACCGGTGTAAGCTCGACCAGAAATGTATCAGGCCTGACTGTTTCCCACCAATGGGAAAACAGATTCTTGACTCAACTAAGGTTAAGCTTGGGTGAACCCGGGCCCGGGTCAGGCGGCGGTTCTGGAGGTCCCATGTCAGTACTGACATCTGTCCTGTCTGGCGTCGGCGAGCATACTGGGGTGGGGGGGGGGTGTCTGGGTATCTTGAATGACAGTGCTGTCGTCTGGACCTGAAGGAACAGCGTGGACCAGTGTCTGATCAGTCGGCGTTGGTATTTCGTCCGCTTTGGCGCCGAATTGGAGAGAGGACGATGGGGGAGACGGGGACTTGGCCAGAGAAGAAGGCATGGAGGCACTGGTAGCACCATCTGCAGGCTTGCGTCTGAGAGGGTCTGACGCAGGCTTACAGGGGTTTGTCCGAGGGACGCTTGTCCGACGACGCGACCTGGTGCTTTTCTGTCGGAGTATGGCACTTCTCCTAAGACTTGTGGACATGTTTTGGCAGGAAGGAGGAGGAACTCCCCACCGACAGGCCCGAAGATTCCGTCTTCTCCTGGGGGTCGGCACTGCATACAGAGGCCGACTGGGGGGTAGAATGTGACTTACCTGGGTTGGATGAATGGCCTGACGAAGCTGAAGGAAGCTTAATCTTAAAGGGCTGAAGGGTAGCAGAAGGCCCAGAAGACTTATCCTTGGCCACAGGGCCTCTGGATGAGGCTGGGGCCTTGATCACCGTAAGGCAGGAGTCGTGACCTGATGACCCTGATCTGGAGGCAGTATGGGATCCGGAAGATCTAGACCTGGACGAGGACCTCTCTCTCTCTATCTCTGTCCCACTCTCGGTGTTTGTCCTTAGGTTTAGAATTGTGGTGCTTCCCCAAAGATTTGTAAGGACGACATGGGGAATCCCCTTCAGAGGACGAGTCCCTCTGCATGGCTGAGAGTTGCTGCTGGGCCAGAAAGGTCTGGAGGGACTTCTGTCTGTGGATACGGGTCAGACTACTGAAAGCCTGGCAATGGGGCAGGACAGAGTGTCGTGGTCTGGGCCCAGACAAAAAATGCAGACCACGTCGCCGTCTTTAGATGGAATTTGTCGACCACAGACCCACTTATGTGTGTGCCTGGACAAGATAGTAGACAAAGAAGATTTAAGAGGAAAAACACTCGAAAGAGATGATTGTAGTCAAAATTACTGAAGAAGCAGCTAAACTGGCAAGAGAGCATCGTGGAGCCTACTTTCGCGCATCATCGACGGGAAAGAACTGGAGCATGCTGGGGACCGCCTCCCTTATACCATGTGGGACATCGGGGCCGGGGCTGATGTCGGGAGGGTGGTCCCAGCCACTACTGCTGGAAAACGCTTTGTCATGGTCCCATGCTGGCTGCGCCAGTCCCATATGTGTTACCTGCTGCAACAGCTTCCCTTGAAGTAAGATCTACTTAATCATGCAAAGGCACCCTGTCTTTGTGAAAATCAACATATTTTCACACCAAAGAGCCCGGCTCTGAAACTTTGAGCAGAAGTAATAGCAACCAAAAATAATGCTTTCCAAGAAAGAAAAACGGAGCTCATAAGTCGCGGCTGACTCAAACGGAGACGGGGTAGATTTCTCCCAAACAAAATTTAAATCCCAAGTCAGGACAGGGGAAGAGACTGGAGGTGTCAGGTGCAAGATGCCTCTAAGAAAGGTACAGGACATCTAGCTGAGCCACGGTACAGCTGCCCATAGGCTCATGAAAGGCAGAAATAGCCAAAAGGTGCATCTTAAGGGAGGAGTACTGGAGACTAGAGTCTGAGTGTGATATTAGGCAGTCCAGAATCTGTCTCACCGGAAAGTAAAAGGGTCCAGATGATGTTTGGCAGCCCACATGGCAAACATCCTCCATTTTATGGCATACGTGACTAGTGCCGCCACGAGAACACTTGCCACCGGCTGACATACACTTAACCAGGTGATGGCTACGTCCTGAGGAGCTAGGCATGCAGACGAAGGACTTGGGGATTGGATGGACCAGGGTCCCCTGAGCTTACGTCAGCAGATTCCTGCAAAGGGGCAGGGTAACCGGAGGCTCCTCCACTGCTGCAGTAATGGAAACCATATCTGCCATCACCAGTGTGGTACCACCAGGATCATGTTGGTACCCTCTATCTGCAATTTGATTAGTACTCTCTGAATGAGAGGAAATGGAGGGAAGCATAAAGGAACCTCCAGCTCCAGGAGAGGGACAATGCATCTCATCAGAAAACTCCAGGCTCTGTATTTAGTGAGCAAAAACCGGGCAGTTTTGCATTGAGTGGGGACGCAAAAAGGTCCAACTCTGGACAACCCTATCTGTCGAAAAGATCTTCTGCGATGGAAGACAGAAGTTCCCATTCATGCATGCTAGACGGAGTCTGGCTGAGACTGTCCGCCAAGTATTCAGCACGCCTGGGACCTGGACTGCCAAGAGGAAGAGACCGGGGTCCAGTGCCCAGTATCAGACTCTCATGGCCTCCTGCATAGGGAGCTTGAGTGCGTTTCCCCCCTGCTTGATGATACAGTAGACAACACTGAGGTTGTTTGACTGAATCAACAACTGGCCCGGAAGGAGATGGTTCTGAAAAGCCTGCATGGCATACAGGACCACCCGCATCTCGAGGATGTTGATGTGCAGAGACATCTTGATCTGGGACCATATCCCCAGAATCTGAAAAGGACCCAGGTGTGCACCCAGCCCAAACCAGAGGAATCTGCGATAAGAATCTGCTGGGAGGACAAGATCAGGAATGGGACCCTCTGTAATAGGTTCTGGAGGTCCATCCTCCAGAGGAACACCTTGTGGACTGGAGAGGAGACCAGCACTGGCTGCTCCAGGTAGTCTGTGAGTTGGTCTCACTGCACCAGGAGGGTCCACTGGAGCACCCGCATGTGCAGTCTGGCCAGGGGAACCATGGCAGTAGCTGCAGCATGAGGCATAAATGAAAATTACGTACCTACCGTAATTCCTGATCTTCTCTTGTATCTTCACCATTCATTACTTACTGGGTGTTAGCCGGAGGCGCGCACCCGCCACAGCGGCTTTTTTTTTAAAGTTTGCCTAACGGCACCGCCCTCAGAGTGATGTCATGCGCGAGGGCGGCTTAGTAGCGACCGACTTCTCCCTCCAACTCAGTTCTGTGAGCCGGAGAGGCAAAAGTGAGAGTAGAGAATATAGATAGCTTAGGCAAGATAGTTTAGGATAGCAAAGCAAGGAAGAAATGAACTGAAAAGGAATAAGCCTAAGGAGGAAGGACAGAGGAGATAAAGTATCCCTAGCCTAGGACTGCAGGGCCTCCTTACCTGGGCGACTCTAGGAGGAGAGATAAAGTAAGGAGATGAGAAAATAGAAGAAGAAGAAGAAAGAGAAGAGAGAGATGGGATGTTGAAGGGACCAGAATGTCCAACAGCATAGTTAGCTTAGAGCTGAAGGCTCCACTCAAGAGGGAAGCAAGAATCCCTCGGAGATGGAGCTGAAGAGAAGGTTCACCAAACCCGCTAGACAGACTCTGAGGGATAGTCCTTATCCTCAACATGCCATTAAGATTGATACCCCTCGGGTTCCTGGCCGTGACAGGCCTAGAATCTGAGGACACCCGAGGAGGGAAAGGAACCCCAGACAGCAGGAGAGTGCTGCTCTGGGACTTAGAAAAGGAAATGTAAGCCTTTCAGGCATTTTAAGCATAGAAATGGGACTCAGACAGACTGGCATTAGGCTGGCGGGATTGAGATATGGTCAGCACAGCTCTTCTGTAAAAATTGTCCAGGAGGACACTTAAAAGGAGAAACCAAACTGCAAACTAGCTAGAAGGAGATTACCTTCATTTCCTCTTGTTTGTTTCCTTTTTTTTTTTTACAGAAGAAATTTGAGGTTGGTTGCATGACCCCAAAACCAAGGTGCCTATAGTAGTTTAAAAGAGTTCCCTCAGCATTTTTCCCTTTTTTTAAAAGAAAAAGGAACAGACGTGCCCGTTCCTCTGCTCTGCAGGGCAAGAATAGAGGGGGGGTGGGGTTTGATTCCAGGGCAATATCTGGAACACGGGATTGCAGGATCAACTGAATAGCCTGAACCAGGCCAAAACCCCAGAGATATCTTGTCAGAATAACGGCAAGAGATAGTTGTGCAGTCTGATCGCCAATGCAATCCACAAGATGGCCCACGAATCTTAGAGTAATTAATTTTCTGAAAATTAGAACCCCCGGATTTTTTTTTTTTTTTTTTGAAAATTAAGCAATTTTTCCTAGTTTTTAAGAAAATTTTTTTTTTTTTGGCAGAGAGAGGAAGGAGACGGGAGGTGGAGAAGCCACAGGAAGAGGCCACTGAGGGATGTGGATGGGAGTAAGTAATGAATGGTGAAGATACAAGAGAAGATCAGGAATTACGGTAGGTACGTAATTTTCATATCTTCCCTTGTCAATCTTCACCATTCATTACTTCCTGGGTGAATATTAAGCTCCCTCTCCCCTGGAGGGGAAGAGGTAATACCCTGAGGGAACAAGACCTCAGCCTTCTGCTGGTGAGAAACAGAAGGAGAAGACCTGACTTATTCAGAAAGCCTAAGTGAGAAGAGCTAGGAGGTGTCTCGCAAGACGAGGAGACTGAGGGAGCCCTGTAAAAGTCTCCCTAGCTCTGAAGAGAAAAGACGGGTCTCCGGAAGGCGGAGCGAATCACCCTACGCCGGGCCAGGGTGACAACCTGGAAAGACGGGCATGCCGTCCGCCTGATGCAGATCGCTGTCCTCACGAAGCCTAGAAGCCACCATATATGGCCATAAGATGCCCTTGCTTGGTGTCTGCTAGCTCCAGGTCTGACCATGAGAGGGCAACGGCTTGTCTGGTTTGCTGTTGTCAGGCATAGATGCCAGCAGCTGGGACATCATCGACCACAAATGCGGTTATAGGCAGCGTGGTGAGCCTGATGTGATGCAATACATGCACTCGCATACGAAGAAGAGAACACTCTTCACCTAGCGGTCGAACTGGAGAGTCCGAATCCAGTGGCGTCGCGCCAGGCAACGGCCCAGAAGGAGTATCCAGGATACCAAACCTGAGGACGGGTTGGGAAGGAACCAGAGACTCAGAGGGGGACATTACCTACGCTGGCAGTCTGCCGGGCTGGGGAAGAAGGCAGGAACTGCCAGGACCGGATAGACTCTCCTGAAGGGGATAGGCCAGGAAGGTGTACCACTAGATGCTGGCACTGAATTCACCAAGGAATTCCACGTGATTCTGCTCGGGTATTGTCTCTCCAACATAGGAAATCCGAGATCCTCACCATCCTCGAGAGGAAACGCTTGATATTCTGTGAAATCAGCATCGAGGACAGATGAGTAGGGTTCCCTCTCCCCAGAGGAGGGAGACGAGGATGATGGGGAGCTGGAATGCTCAGAGGGTCCTCCCGGGCGGTGGGGAGAGTCGAAAGACCACGGGCTGCATGTATCTAACATATGAGGGAAGGCCGCTGCAGAACCTCTGAACTGCTCCCAGGATAACGGACCAGAGGACCAACATGGCCCGGGAGCGGGGTGGGAAGGCAGAGAGATGAGAGGGGCACCTGCGAGAGGCATCTGCTCTGCGTAGGGCTCTGGAACCGGGAAAGGAGCCCTAGTAGGAGGGATCCCGGATATCAAACCAGGCCGCAGAATCCAACTCTGGGGAAGCGGAGCCTGGAAGAGCCCTGGGGAGAAACTCCCTACAACGCCGGGACTGCATGGATCCAGAAGGGCAGTCCGCACAAACGCCGCCAGAGGACACCCCAGAACCCTGGGGAGGGACGGGCCTGCACTACGGCTCCTGGCCACCCCCGAGGTGGCTAAGAAGACCGGGCAGCAGGCCTGCCCCTCAACCCCTCGGATTCCGAGAGGGCCTCCCCCGACTGCAACGCCCCCTGTCCTCAGAGGAGGCAACAGCACCCCGGGGTAGCCACCGAGCCTCCAGAGAGGAGCCCCTCCGTCACCCCCATGTCTGACCCCGGGACTGGCCACCCCCAGCCGAGGAACCCTCAGGAGACGACTGTAGGGGGGACAGAGGGAGGGGCCTGCCTGCGCCGCCTGGTACCCTAGCCACCGAGGACCCAGATCCTCGAAGAATGGGGATGCCAGGATGGGTCCACATCTGAGCATGGTCCCTCCGAGGAGGACGAGACCAGCAGGACTCGGTGCTGGCCACCCCAGGGGTCCCCGAGGCCAGGGCCACGAACGCCCCGGGTACTAGCGGCGGCCGCCTCCCACGCCGGGAGCAGGAAGGCTTACCCCGACACCCCAGCGGCTCCCGCAGGCCCGCACCGCCCAGGAAGGGAAGCAATGAGCCGCCGCAGCGCCGGGAGGCGGAGAAGAGTCATCGCACGGCGCCCGCCATGCCCACCGGCACCGAACGCGCCGAGGCCAAAAGCTATATCGCCAACGCGCCGCCCAATCACCGCGCAACGTGTGCCGGATCCAAACGGGCGCTGGCGAGGGTCCACCCAAGCCGGGCCCAAAGCCAAGCGGCCTCGACATCGGGAGCTCTGCACTCAAGAGGTGATTGCCGAGGCGGTGGTCAGCGCTGCAGCCCCGGAGGGCTACGACGCCCCAACACCGTGGAAGGGCCTCTCGCAAGATAGGATGAGGAAACCCTCCTCCTCGACCGTAGAGACCTGAGGGGACCGGGAAGGGCCTAAAGATCTCACGCCGAGATTCCTGTGGCGGCGCCGTCCCTCGAAAGTCGGGGGCCTTGCCGAGCAAGGCAGCGAGACTTGAGGCCCGCGTCCATCGAGAAACAGGCGCCGTACGAATCCATATCGTGGTTGGGGGTCCCAGGCAACTACAACGCTGCGCCGGTCCGAGACGGAAAAGGCCGCCACAGGAGCACTGGACGCATAGGGCGCCGCCAGTCTTCAAGAACGCTTAGCTCCAGAACCGACACATAACGCCAAACCAACCAGACTAAAACACAGTAGGAAATACACCCGCGCCGAAGAAAGAAAAAGAACAGTCTTACCGTGACGGCGCGCTGTCAGGAAAACGGAGTCGGAAACTGCTACAACTACCAGCGCCACGCTGTGGACAGGTGCTGCCTCGGCGGGGGAGAAACAGAACTGAGCTGGAGGAGGAGTCTGTCGCTACTAACGGCCGGCCCTCGTGCATGATCACTCTGAGGCGGTGCCGTTGGGCAAACTTTAAAAAAAAAAAGTTTCCGTGGGCGGGAAGCCTCTGGCTAACACCCAGTAAGTAATGAATGGTGCAGATTGACAAGGGAAGATCAGCCTCAAGTACACCCTTACCCGCAGGGATATAACGGCTCTGGGCAACCTCCTGAGCCTGGGAAATGAGGCACTCTGCTCTGTTTTGGGGGAGGAAGGCCTTGTCCTGTGTCAAGTCCAGGACTGCCCCTATATATTGCAGTCTCTGGGAAAGAATCAAGACGGACTTGGGCAGATTGACAGTGATGCCAAAGGAGTGGAACTGGAGGGTCCTCTTTCAGGGTCCGGAGGAGCAAATCTCTAGATGTAGCTTTGAGAAGCCAGTCATCCAGGTACAGGAAGAAGTACAGACCTTCCCTCTGGAGGGCCGCAGCTACCGTTGCTATGCATTTTGTAAAGACCTGAGGCAAAGAGGATAAGCCAAGGGGCAATACCTTGAAATTGTAGTCTTCGCCCTGAAAAGGAAACCGGAGAAACAACCTATGTGGAAGAAACTGAGATGTGCAAGTAAACATCTTGCATATCCAGGGAACACAGCCAATCGCCCTGCCTGAGTAGGGGCAGGAGACCTGGCAGCACACCATGTGACACTTCTTGTACTGGATATAAATCCTAAGATCCTTGAGATCTAGAATGTGCTTCTAATCTCTGGTCTTTTTGGGGACCAGAAGAACCTGGAGTAAAAAAAATCCTGTTCCGCTGCTGCCTGGGTACTGGCTCTACTGTCCTTTTCTGCTAAAAGGACTGTATCTCTTCAAAGAACCATTACATGGGCCGGAGGCACCGGGAGACTTTGGATGCTGTTCTACAAGCTTCTAGGGTGTGACCTCGTTCTATGATCTGAAGAATCCAGGCATCTAAATTTATGGTTCTCCATTGATTGAGATGGAGGGAGAACGGACCTCCAGCCACCACTTCTTGGTCGGGGGCCACAAGGGGCAGTATCTGGCAAGGAGTCCGGCAGAGATGGATCCGGCACTTGGCAGCTGGGCCTAAGGAGGCTTTTCTTTTTCCTTAGGGATGGGAGCCTGCTCTGGACTTGTGGGATACCTTGCACTGTCTGCTCCTAGGCTTGCTATGGTACAGCGAATGGACAGAAATAATAGCCCTGCCAGATGCCTGCAGATCATTAATGATGTCCTGGACACCTGGCCAAAATAACTTTGAATAGTTTAAAGAGAAGTTTTTGGAGATTCCAGGGTTCCCTTTTAATATTCTTTAAAAAAAAAAAAAAAAGGAGGATCCAAAAAACCAGATGAATGTCCATTAGTTTGTACCAATGTAGAATACCTCAACCCTCTAATAAAAAAGGAAAACACTTTCTTCTTTTATACTTTGTTTTCTTTTTATTCTTTTTGCTTCATAATCAGTAGTGTTTTATACATTTCTTTTCTTTAACATCTTGCCCTATATAGTGTTGTGTTAATGTACGTTTCAGGACTAAACTGTCTTCATCAGAACACACTGTGGGTTATGAATTTAAGCATAGACAAACTATGCTCACTAGTCTCAATACACAATCTTTTTTTTATGTAATAAATGAGAAATGCATCATAACATATAGCAGAGGAAACATACCTGCTTCCACTTTTTCAATTGCATGTATTATGCCCTTATTTTTATTCTTTTAAGCTTGCTCTTCGGGTGTGCAGCAGGAAGGTCTATGTGAAGTAGAGAAGGGGGGGGGGGAGATAAGAAAAAATTACTCACCTTAGTAATGTTGTTTCTTCTAATGGAGTCTTGCTATATTATGACATATGCAGTGAGTTCCAACCTTCGAACTGCTCCGGAGGTGAAAAAGTTAACTTTCCATGCCAGGCATGGAACGCTGAGCTCGAGCTCGGTTGAAAACTCTGTCTGTTGTTCTTCAAACTCAAACTGTCAGATCTTTACGAGCTAACTCACTAAGGTCATGTGTGGAAGCTGTAAACCCACACTAGCCAACTGGCTACTAATATAACAACACATTTTTGTCCCAAAACAAAGACTCAAGTCAGGAGACCCAAAAATGAAAAACACAACACCCAGTCACCCCAGAAAAAGAGAGGTGAAAAAAACAAGGTGGGCATCTACTAAGTGCTGATCACTGCACTGCCCACCCACATCCCAAAAGCAGAGGTTCTGAGAGGGGCAGGCAGGGGGGGAGGTCATAATATAGCAAGACTCCATTAGAAGAAACAACATTACTAAGGTGAGTAATTTTTTCTTCAGACATCATGAAGTCTTGCTATATTATGACATATGCAGACTACACAGCAGTACCTCCATGGAGGAGGGGCAGAAATTATTTAGGGAATAGGCTCTGAAACACAGCTGTGCCAAACCGAGCATCACTCCTAGCCTGGGTGTCCAGAGAGTAATGCTTGGTAAAAGTGTGAACTGTTTTCCAGGTAGCTGCTTGGCAAATCTCTAGAATGGGATGTCCCTGCAGCAGCCAGGAAGCAGCTGTACCTCTGGTAGAGTGAGTCCTCAGGCCTGAGGGAGGAACCCACCCAGCTTTTCATAACAGAATTGGATATAAGAGACAATCCACCTGGCAATGGATCTTTAGTGGCAGGTTTCCTTTACCAACCTCACCATAAGTGAGGAACAGTTGGAGGGAGTCAAAGCTGTGACCCTTGTATGCTCAATGTAGTAACTAAGGGCTCTCTTCACATCTAAGCTGTGCAGCCTCCTCTCGCCAGAGGAGGAATGGTCAGTGAAGTACACTGGAAGAGAAACAGATTGATTAAGGTGGAAATCTGAAACCACCTTAGGCAAGAACTTCCTGTTAGTCCTGAGGACCAACTTATCTCTATGAAAGGAGATAAAATCAGGCTCCACCGACAAAGTTGTAATTCGCCATGCGCTGGCAGAAGTGATGGCTACCAGAAACACAGTCTTCAAGTCAAGTACTTAAGCTCTGCTGAAGACAAAGGCTCAAAGGGGGTTGCAAAGCTGAGCAATGCAAACATTAAGATCCCAGGCAGGGGCAGGGGCCCTGAATGGAGGGTTGGTATGAAGCAATCCCTTAAAAAACTTAGAGAATACAGGATGAGCTGAAAGAGAAGAGGGTTTACCTGCTGAAATGAAAGCAGACACAGCTGCCAAATGCACCTTTAGGGTAGCTGGTCTGAGCCCCAAAGTGTTCAAATGGACCATATAATCCAGGACTGTGGGTAAATCAGCAGATTCTGGGGAAATATGTTTCCCAGAGCACCATATGGAAAACCTCTTCCATTTGGAATTGCAAGTAGCCCTGGTGGAAGGCTTCCTAGAAGCCTTCAATATATCCATTACACCCTGGGAGAGGTGTAGATCAGCAAATTCTAACTCTTCAAGAGCCAGGCCTTGAGATTGAGAGATTTGAGGTTCGGGTACCAAACCCTTCCCTGAGCACAGGTTAACAGATTGTGATTCTTAGGAAGACACAGGGGAAGATGGACTGCTAAGGACAGTATGAGTGGATACCAGGGTTATCTGGCCCAATCTGGAGCAATCAGAATCACTTTGCAGGATTGAGATCTGATTTTGACTAACACTTTGAACAGGAGAGGGAAGGGGGGAAAAGCAGAGAAACTTTCCTTCCCAGTTGAGAACTAAGGCATCCAGAGGGACTGAGCCCAACACTGGGGGCCTGCAGCAAAAAAGGGGAAGTTGGTGATTGTCTGGGGCTGCAAAAAGATCTATCTGCGGGGTGCCCCACCTGGCAAATATTACCTCCAGGACCAGGGGATCCAGTGACCATTCGTGATGGCCCTGGGAAATCCTGCTGAAAGCATCTGCCAGGACATTGTCCTTGCCTGGGAGGTGAACTGACGTAAGGGAGGTGTTCAAGGAATAAGCCAGAGACCACAACTTCACTGCTTCGGTGCACAAGGCCGTAGACTGAGTGCCTCCTTGCTTGTTGATGTACCACATTGTGGTGGTGTTGTCTGTTCTGACCTGTACAACTTTGTTCTGAACAGATCTGGAAAAAGCTTGAAGTGCTAGAAAAACTGCTCTGAGCTCCAACAGGTTGATGTGAGCACAGATTCCTGAGGGACCACAGTCCCTGGGTAGTGAGGTCGCCTATGTGAGCTCCCCACCCCAAGAGGGATGCATCTGTAGTAAGGATTAAAGAGCGAGACTGAGTGACAAAGGAACCCCTGTCTCACATTGCTCTGATCCTGCCACCATTGTAGGGCTTGGATCAGGGTTCGAGTCACTGGGATCAATTTGGTTAGAGGGTCCTTTCTTTGAGACCAAAAGGCTCTCAAATGGAACTGGATGTCCCTCATCTGAAATCTGGCTCCTTACACTACTGCTGTAGAAGCAGCCATGAGCCCTAGGAGCTGCAGAAAATGCCTTGCTGGTCGAGAGACCTGCAGTGTGAATGAGGAGGCCAGAGAGACCAGGGTCCTTGCCCTGTCCAAAGGCAGGAAGGCTCTGGCTTCCTCTGTGTTCAGTTCTGCGCCTATGAAGGTGAGGAGCTGGACAGGCTCTAGAACTGACTTTGGAAGATTCAGAAGGAAACCTAGAGAGAGGTAAGCAGTTGCTGAGTTATCTGAAGATGTAACTTGACTTGGTTTGGAGACTGGCGTACTATGAGCCAGTCGTCCAGGTAAGGGAAGATGGCAATTTTTTGCCTTCTTAGGTGGGCAACTGCTACTGCCAGGCATTTTGTGAATACCCTTGGAGCAGAGGTGAGGCCAAAGGGCATTGCTCTGAACTGGTAATGGCCTGAGGGCAGCTCGAACCTGAGGTACTTTCGATGGGAGCTTCTGATGAGAATATGGAAGTAGGCATCCTTGAGGTCCAGGACGCCACCAGTCCCCTGGCCTTAGAGAGGGCAGAATAATTCCCGAGTTACCATTTTGAATTTTGGTTTTAAAAGGTGCTTGTTTAAGTATCTGAGATCCAGGATGGGCCGCCATTCTCCTGTCTTTTTTGGGGTAAGGAAGTACCTGGAGTACAATCCTTTGCCCTGGTGTAGGGGTGGAACCCTTTCCACGGCTCTGAGAGCCAGGAGGGTAGAGACTTCTGCCTCTAGGGCAAGTGCCTCTGATGGATTTGCAGGTGGAAAGGATCTGGTTCTCATCTTTGGAAATTTTTTGAAGCTGAGAACCAGTCCCTGGCTTACTACTTCCAGGACCCACTTGTCTGATGTGAGAGACTTCCAGTCCTGGAAAAAGTAAGCCAGCCTGCCCCCTACAAGTAGTGGAGAATGGGTCCTGGCCACCCCATCAGGGTGCCTGCTTGGCAGGGGCTTTAGGCTGAGGGGTGGAAGCAGGCCTGCTTGTACCCAGTCTGCCTCTCCCTCTAAAGAACCCCCTATGGGCATAAGCTGAAGAGGAGGCCTGGGCTTGGTAAAAAGGCCTATGAAAAGGCCTGCCCCTGCCCCTGTAAGGCTGCCTTTGAGGAGTGGCCTGCCTTTCCTTGGTCTGTGCACTCCTATAGGTGGTCCTATACTCATCCATTTTCTTCATGTAATTCTCTGTCTGCTCCCCAAACAGAGAATTACCCACAACAGGAAAATCCATGGCCTTAGTCTGGGTATCCTGTGACAGGCTAGTACATCTGAGCCAAGCCATTCTGCAGTGCCACAGATGTAGCCATGACTCTGACACATCATTAGAGTCCACTGCAGCATGGAACTACACCGTAGATGCCTCAATCCATCATGACCACCTGCTCCAGCTCTTTGGCAAGCTGGCCAGGGATCTGTTTTGCTAGAGCCATAACAGTATCCCATCTGGATTTCTGGTATCTAGCAACATAAGCCATATAATTTGCCTGTCTGAGTCCCAAGGATGCTGCCATGTACTGTTTCTTTGCCATGGCATCAATCCTCCTGGAGTCCTTGTCAGGGGGGTGTGAGGCCAAGGGAATATTTGCCTTGTCACAGGCTGCAGCCTGCACTACCTCAAGATGGCTGCATTGTTGTGTAAGGAACTCCTTATCAGAGCCTGACAATGTGTACCTCTTGTCCATTCTCTTATCAACAGGAAGTATAGTGTGAAGAGTTTAGAATTTTTACTGTCTGTTTTCGAAAAGATTTATGCAAAGGAATAGACAGCCTCCTGGACTCTGGGATATCCATCATTTCCACAGTCAGGTTCCTCTTGATCATCCACAGCTTCCTCCATAGGGAGCTGGAGGGTTTCAGCCACTATTTTATGAAAAATAAAATGAGAAGGGGACACTCCTGAAGGTCTGTCTGGGGAGGTGTCCGGTTCAATGGGCACATCCAGACTTTCAAATCCACATTCACTCTCCTCATACTCCTCTTCCCCCTCCTCCGGTTCATAAAATTCCTCTAAATCATACTCTTGAACCAGGTGGAGACACGACAAACTAATAGCTTACCTGGCCGGTGCAGGTTCAATCGGAACCGGGAAAGCGACTGGACAATTTAATCGCTTTGGCTATTTCTTCAGCGGTTGGAAAGGAAAGTTTTGGCTCCCACCAGCCGATTTCCTTGTCCTTTTGCTGGAACCGACTCCTCGAGTCTGCTCTCCTTTGCCCGAGGAAGTCTCGCCCTGGTCAGAGGGACTTCCTCCGTTCGGTTGAACCGAACTGGCTGGCCATCCGGTCAGCGGACTTCTTGGCCTCCCTTTCCCTGAGCCTACCAACTCTCTTATCCAGAGTAGCTGCAGGAAAATTTTTGCAAATCTGGCAGTCTGAATTGAGGTGGTCAAACCCCAGACAATAAACACAGGTGATGTGGGGTCAGCCTTGGCAAGAGCTTCCCCACAGACACTGCAGATGTTGAAATCCAGTGGGCGGTTTTCTTATGGGTTTCTCAGACATAGTGCCAGTCCTAACCAAACTTGCCGTTTATGGCAATCCGCAACAGAAGACCCTCTTATCGGTTCCCAACCGTGTCACGGGTGCGTGGAAAAACAGTAATAAAATCCGTTTTTTTAGAACCAATAAGAACGGTAACCACACTCTAAAAGACAGATTAATATATTTCAAAACAACCTGATCGGTTCAAACCGAACCGATAACAGTTTAAAGTTCCACACAGAAGAATTAAATGTAGCTTATCTAGTACTTACAATACCATAGACAGGCTTAGAACAGACCGGTTTGCGGTTTAAATTCGGTCAAAAAACGAGAAAATAATACTTTAACCGACAAAATGAACCGAGCAGAAGGAGAAAATCTCTGGAGCGACTGTTCAGTGAGGCGGAGTAAAGAATCTGACAGTTTGAGTTTGAAGAACAGACAGTTTTCAACCGAGCTCAAGCTCAGCGTTCCATGCCTGGCATGGAAAGTTAACTCTTTCACCTCCGGAGCAGTTCGAAGGTTGGGACTCACTGCATATGTCATAATATAGCAAGAATTCATGTTGTTTGAAACAAGAGCTGTTACTGTTTTCATTTATCTTTCCAAAAGTATAGAAGTTTATTCTCTATTCTCTTTTTGGTTACTCGCTCACCCTTTCTAGAAGGTTCCTTATACTTTGTTCCTTCTTTTTTGGACATTGGTCTTTCTAAATCAGAAGAGGGGAACATTTAAAACTTTTTATTCTAGCCAGATATGTTTCTGCATTTAGTTCATATTTTAACATTGCCCCATCTTAAATTATATTCACGTTACTTCAGTGTTTTTCTTGGAATTTCATTCACCAGGTGCCCATCTAAGGATAAATATATACTATTTGTCTACCGCTAAAGAGTGTATTTAGGGAGGAAAATACATGGAGAACAGTATATATGATACACTATTGTTAATCACATCTATTATACCGCAACCTGCCTTAATACTAAATGGGGTTCAACTAACTATATGCTCCACTTACATTTTTCTAGAATGTTACTTTGTTTTTCTGCATTCTTTATTTTTTTAAAAATAACATGACCACTGAAATTTCCTTACTGTGGTATATTACAGGGAATCAATATTAACCTTTGATTGGTAATGGGGGTGGAAGAGGCGGGAAACAATTAGAAGAGGTTTCTTATCATACAGGGTACCAAACTTTTAGCCATTGTGAATTTTTTGTCTGCATTCTCCTTCTATATTTATTAGTAGTCAGTTCATATAAGACAAGAGAAAAACAAAACCACACAAAAGTGGGGGGAGAGTCTCTCCCTTATAATTAGGAGAAGAAACTCCATACAAGGCTTTCATTTAGTCCATATTGACTTTTTTAAGTCCTTAGTGTATAGATCCACCACGCCTCTCTTCTCTTAAGTAATGATTCCCAGTCCCCTCCTCTCGTTGGTTTCTTAACTTTTTTAATTCCCAAGAATTTCAAAGAAGATATTTCATGATTATGGGTCAGAAAGTGCTGAGCAAGTGGTAACCTTTCATCTTTGCATCTTATACGACTTTTATGTTCTGCGATTCTATTCTTTAATGATCTTGTAGTCTCTCCTACAAATATAGTGAGCATGGACACGTAATACAGTATATTACATGGTCTGTGTCACAAGTGATGAGGTCCTTAATTTCAAAATGTATTTCTTGGCACGTGCTCTTGATAGTCTTTGTTTTTATCCCATTATTGCAATGTATGCAGTGTCCATAGGTAAAGAAGCTTGTCACCCCTCTGTTGAGCCATGCTGTGGTTGGTGCTTCTGGCTCCCAATGTTGTATGTGGACCAATTTGTTCCAAATGTTCCTTGCTGTTACTCATGGTTTTATGTTAAAGATCCTGTTTCCAGTGTCAGTGGATTTCAAAATATCCCAATTTTTTTAAATTGCCTATTTCTGAAAAGGAATTAGAAAAAGTTGAGACATATTCTATTCGTTTCCTCATCAATTGCTTTTGTTTGTAATAAATCACTTCTTGCACCACTTCCCATCCTCCGTTCTGCTTTTTGCAATGTTTTCTTATAACCCCTTTGGGAGAATCTATTCTTAAGATCCTCCCATGTTTTTCTGTAGTCTGTTCTCATTTCCACTAATCCGTTTTACCTTCAGCATCTGACCATATGGAATACCCTCTTTCAACGCTGGTGGGTGATAACTTCTGAAGTGTAAAATCTGTTTTTGTCTGTAGGTACAATCTTTCTGGGCTTCACTATGGAGTATGTCAAAAAGGAGATCCCCTTCTTAGACCTGAAAATAATATGGGAGAATAACATGTTGACCACAGACCTATACCACAAACCTATTGACAAAAAACACAATTTTACACTTCAGAAGTTATCACCCACCGGCGTTAAAAGAGGGTATTCTACCTGGCCATATGCGGAGGGTAAAACGGAACAGTGGAAATAACAGTCTACAGAAAAATACGGAGGATCTTAAGAGTAGATTCTCACAAAGGGGTTATAAGAAAACATTGCAAAAAAGCACAACAGAACATGGGAAATGTTGCAAGAAGTGATTTATTACAAACAAAAGCAACTGATGAGGAAATGAATAGAATATGCTTCTCAACTTTTTCAGATTACTTTTCAGAAATAAAAAGGACGATTTTTAAAAACTGGGATATTTTGAAATCCACTGACACTGGAAATAGGATCTTTAACATAACAGCAAGGAAAATGAGGAACATTCGGAACAAACTGGTCCACACACAATACTGGGAGCCAGCAGCACCAACCACAGCATGGCTCAACAGAGGGGTGACGAGCTTCTTTACCTGTGGACACTGCATACATTGCAATAATGGGATAAAAACAAAGACAATCAAGAGCACGTGCCAAGAAATACATTTTGAAATCAAGGACCTCATCACTTGCAATACAGACCATGTAATATACTGCATTATTTGTCCATGCTCACTATATTATGTAGGAGACACTACAAGATCATTAAAAAATAGAATCACAGAACATAAAGGTCGTATAAGATGCAAAGACAAAAAGGCATCACTTGCTCAGCACTTTCTGACCCATAATCATCAAATTTCTTCTTTGAAATTCTTGTAAATTGAAAAAGTTAAGAAACCAATGAGAGGAGGGGCCTGGGAATCATTACTTAAGAGAAGAGAAGAGAGGCGCGGTGAATCTATACACGAAGGACTTATAAAAGTCGATATGGACTAAATGAAAGCTGAGTATGAAGTTCCGTCTCCTAATTTTAAGGAAGAGAATCCCCCCCCCCACTTTTCCGTGTGGTTTTGTTTTTCTATTGTCTTATATGACCAGACTACAAACAAATATAGAAGGAGAATGCAGACAAAAAGTTCACAATGGCTATAGGCTTAGTACCCTGTATGATAAGAAACCTCTTCTAATTTTTTCCCCCTCTCCCCCATTTCCAGTCAAAGGTTAATAATATTGATTCCCTGTAACATACCAAAATAAGGACATTTCAGTGGTCATGTTTTTTAAAAAATAAAGAATGTAGAAAAAGAAAATAACATTCTAGAAAAATATAAGTGGAGCATATAGTTAGTTGAACCTCATTTAGTGTTACAGGCAGTCTGCGGTATAAAATATGTGATTAACAATAGTGTATCACAGATACTGTTCTCCATGTAATTTTCCTCCCTAAATACACGCTTTAGTGGTAGACAGATGGTATATATTTATCCTTAGTGAAATAAGCAGGTTTGACAAATAACACCTCTTAACAGGAAGAATGTATAGGAAGGGGGACTTCACCGATGCTTACTTCAGGGGCTAACCCTGGAGGGTAAATGGTGCAGTTTAAGGACCGAGTCACAGCAGACATCAATCGAGACGTCATTGCGCTCGCCTTTGAGCATGATAAACTGTGGCTCAGCCCCTTCCTAGCTGCACACAGAAGCAGCACAAGCATCTGAGATGCGAGTGGCATTCTCAGTAATGGCGGCCGTTTTGAATCAGTAATGCGGGTTGAAAAAGTAAAACAGAAGCAACACAAACTCCAATTGTGCAGGGGAGATCCTTGTGGAGGCCCAATAGACTGGATGAATTCAAGAAAGATTAAGGTGGGGCACAGAGATTTATTGTTGTAATAAAAAAATACAAGTTAGAATCATATATGAATCCTCTTAGAGGCCATACTTTTATAACACTTCGTTCATTCTTTTACTTTAGACATAGAAACAATACCACCAGTAGATGGGCACCTGGTGAATAAAATTCCAAGAAAACACTGAGGTAAAGTGAATACAATTTAAGATGAGGCAATATTAAAATATGAACTAAATGGAGAAACATATGGCTAAAATAAAAAGTTTTAAATGTTCCCCTCTTCTGATTTACAGAGACCAAGATCCAAAAAAGAAGGAACAAAGTAAAAGGAACCTTCTAGAAAGGGTGAACGAGTAACCAAAGAGAAAATAGAGAATAAACTTTTATACTTTTGGAAAGATAAATGAAAACCTTAACAGCTCTCGCTTATTCCCTTCCCCTCCACTTCACATGGACCTTCCTGCTGCACACCCGCAGAGAAAGCACAGAAAGAATAAAAATAAGGGCACAGCATATGCAACTGAAAAAGTGGAAGCAGGTATGTTCCCCCAAATAACTGATCCACTGAAGGGGGAATTCAGCACTTTCTGCTGGACATTTGCTGCAAAGCCCAAAACCCTGAGGCAGGCGTGTCGACGAAGGCAAATGCCAGTGGCAGCAGCCCTGGCTCCAGTGTCAGAAATGTCAGACAAGACCTTGAGGAGGTGCTTACTAACGTCCTCAGCAGCCAGCAAAAAGCCGAGGACCTCCTGCTTTTGGAAACAATCTGGGAGGGCCTGGGCAGCCGCCTTGCCCTTCTTCCAGATGATGTTTTAGTACTTGACTATGTGACAAAGATAGTTGGCAATCAGAAGTCCCAAGGTGGAGAAGGCATAAACCCGCTTACCCCAAAGGGCTATCCTTCTGGATTCCCCGTCGGGGGGAGGGAGCTAAGGTGCTTGTGCACCCCAGACCTGTCATATGCTGCTTTGATGACCAGAGTCGGTCTCAGGTTGGGCAGCATAATAAGGCAGGCACTAGGGGCATGACAGAGTTTATACACTCTACGAGGCATGGCAGGAATCATGGGTGGGTGGTGCGAAGACGCAGTGGTGGCATTCCTCAGAGCTGGCAGAATAGGAGGAATGACCTTAGGTGGAGATCCCAGAATATCCAAGAAGTCCATCAGATCTATCCTGGTGACATCCTCTTCCTCAGTATGGAAGCCCATAGCTGTGGACAGCTGCTTCATAACATTGAAAAAGGCAGGATCCTCAGGAGGGGACCTGGGAGTATACTTAATAGTGTCCTCACTCACTGAAGAAGCTGCAGACCTACCAGAGGAAAGGTTCCTCCTCCTCCTCTTCTTCCTCTTCTTCCATGGGGAGGATGAGCTCAGGGTGGTACTCCTCTTAGACACTGACTGTTCTAACTCGAGGTCTGACGATTGAGGGTCCATCAACGACTGACGGGGTGCAGCCAGAGAAGCCCTAAGCGGTGTGGATGATGATGGGGCCGTCGACAGCACTGGGGAGCCAGGCCTGTAACTGACAAAACTGATGCACCAGGGATGTGGTTAACTTGGCTAAAATATCGTTCAGGTCGACAGCAGGAAAAGAGTGAGTCTATGATGGCGGGGTCGCTGGCACAGGGCGCGACAAGCCTTCCATCGGGTCATGTGAACCAGAGGGCCCAGACGTCCAAGGGCCTGGAGAAGTATCAGGGCTCTACGGAGGGGCTGTCGTCGATGAACGGAGGGCAAACGACCCGAGGGTCAACGGCCAGCCTCCCTGAGAAGCAGGAGGAGGTGGTGTTAGGGGCCTGGGAGAAGCAGAGGCCTGAACAGTAGAGTGCATCAGCGCAGCTGCAGCTGACAGGGTGCCCACGGAGAAAGTAGATGCCGTTGGGTACTGGGAGTGCCGCTGGGGGAAGCAAACCTGTTTGCAATCTTTTTTATGACTTTTCCCTGAGGATTTGTCTCGGGCCTTTGAAGCCTGGGAGCTCGACGAACCCACTGGCCACTGGGAAGGAGGAACATAGGAGGACCTTGCCCAGAACAGGTTACCTGTTGCTCCATGAGGAATTTCTTTAAATTCTGTTGGCATCGCCTAAGGGTTGTAAGATGAAACTTTTGGCAGAGCTCACAGTCAGAGACGTCATGTTCAGGCCCAAAACAGCAGACACAGAGGCTGTGGACCTCTGAAGAAGCTATCTTCTTTCTGCAGCGACGGAAGAGAGAAGTTGAAGGAGTAACTCTCAACATAAACAAGGTAAAGGAATCTCTTAAAAAGAGATTCTAAAACCTAGGGTAAGAGAAAAAATCGTAGGCAAAAACAGCGTGAACTGCATCGGCGATTCCATGGAGACCCATGAGAACAGACTCGACAGCAAGAAAAAACTGAGAAGGGAGCGGGGCTGCTCACACCTTTATAGGGTTGATGATATCGGTAGGTGATGTCAGTGTGGGTGGCCCCAGCTGCACTGCTGGAAAATCTTTTGTGTGGATCCTGTTTCACTGATGGTGAAGTTCTAATGCTGTGACCTGAGGACTGAGATACCCCCAAAAAAGATTTGCAGTTCTAGGAGTGGTGTAAGATTCTGACAAAATTCCATTCCCCTTTAAGACTTGTCAGAAGGTCTTCAAGCTGGCTCCTCCCACTCACCCAGGTGGTATCCTTCTCGGTACCACCCCATGATGCCAGATCTGACCCGCTGGAAGCCAGACCAGTGTGCTAATTGCCAGGGGAAGTTGTGTGGGTTGTGTGTATGTACATCATATACCACTCCTAGAAAGTACAGTTACGCAAGAGCTTACCGTAACAGTACATCTTTGAGGAGTGTCTCTTGCAGTAGGTAATATACTCGGGTTGTTGCCGGAGGTCGCTGTGGCGCACAGCAGCTCATCTAAATACAGGTTACTCACCTGTAACAGGAGTTCTAGGAATGGTATATGTTGTTCATCCACACTTATTGGCAGGTTCCTTGCCGCTTTAAATCTTGCCGGAAGGTCTTCAAGCTAGCTCCTCCCACCCACCTGGGTGGTAAAACTCAGCTCACATGGCGCCAGATCTGGCCTGGAAGCTCAGGTTGCGTCAAGCCGGGAGGTCGGGTGGGAAATTAGGGATGAACAACTATACCATTCCTAGAACTCCTGTTACAGGTGAGTAACCTGTATTTCTAGGACATGGATATGTTGTTCATCCACACTTATTGGCAGACTCCTAGCAGTTCTCCGGGAGGAGGGAGGCAAGGCGATACCCCTACATACTTACTTGGGGAACAGAGATTGGAGAACCGAGGCCCCAAAACCAGCATCCCGGCACGACTCAAGGTCGAGTGGTAATGGGTAATAAAGGTGTGTGCTGACTTCCAGGTAGCAGCCCTGCAGATTTCCTGGATAGGGACATCCCTGGAAGCAGCCACCGATGCAGCAGTATGGCGGGTAGAATGAGCTCTTATCCCTCTGGGAGGCTCCATGCCCGCCAACTTATAGCAGAGATTTATGCAGGAGGTGACCCATCTGCCTATCGTCCGCTTGGCTGCAGGTCTGCCAGGTGCGGCTTCAGCGTAGGTGACAAACAGCTGGCGAACCTCTCCCCGAATTTCAGCCGTGCGCTCCTTATAATAAGCGAGCGCCCTTCTAGGGTCCAGAGTATGGAGCCTATATTCGGCCTCCGAGGTGTGATTGGGGTAGAACACCGGCAGAGTCAACATCTGATTAAGTTGAAACTCCGACACCACCTTCGGAAGGAATTTCGGGTGGGGGCGTAGGACAACTTTGTCCCTGTGGAAGACCAGGTAAGGAAACTCGATGCTAAGCGCCTGGAGTTCTCCCATCCTTCTGGCTGACGTGATAGCCACCAAGAAGGCGGTCTTCCACGACAGGTGGGGGAGACCACACCTGTGCATTGGTTCGAATGGCTTGCCCATGAGCTTTGCCAGTACCAGCAGTAAATCCCACGGAGGTGGGGATTCCTGACTGGAGGAAATGTGATCAAGGCCTTGAAAAGCGCCCGACCACTTTCCTGCGCCACTGACTGTTGACCGGCCCGCGCCGGTGGCAGAAATGGCTGCCAGGTGCACCTTTAAGTCGTCGACTCAAGCCCTTGACTAGATAGGGACCATAGATAGTCCAAAATGCTTGCCACAGGACACGAGAAAGGGTCCAACCTTTCCCCGACACCAAATGGAGAACCTCTTCCATTTGAAGGCGTAGCATTTTCTGGTCGACTCTTCGGGACGCCTCAACGACATTGAGGACCTCGTCGGAAAGACCCAAGGCCTGGAACTCTAGCCAGCTCAGGAACCAGGCGTCAGGTGCAGGGATTGAAGGTCCGGATGGAACACCTTCCCCTGATTGACTGAGAGCAGGTCCGGGCGAGCTGGAAGCTGCCGCGGAGTCCTGGAGCTGAGACTGAGGAGATCTGGGTACCAGAACTGGCAAGGCCAGTCTGGGGCTATCAGAATCACCTGCGTCTTGTCCCTCCTCACTTTCAGCAGGACCCTGTGAATTAGGGGAACGGGGGGAAAGGCGTAAAAGAGGCCCGGGGTCCACTGCCTCGAGAAGGCATCCCCCTGCAGCGAACCCTGCTGGGGGGGGCGGGCATGAAACAGACTCAGCTTCGCGTTCTCCCTGGAGGCAAACAGATCCACCAGAGATGTGCCCCAACGGGAGAACAGGTCCTGTACTACCTCCGTCAGGAGAGACCACTCATGCGATGCAGCCCCTATTCGGCTCAGGGCATCGGCCAGGGTATTGGAGGCTCCTGCCACATGGATGGCCAGGAGATCCGCCTCCAGACTGCGCACTAGTGACCAAATGCGGAGAGCTTCCTTGCATAGGAGCATGGAGCGCGTCCCGCCCGGTCGGTTTAGATAGTACATAGTCGTGGTATTGTCCGTCTGGACCCGGACCACTTGACCCCGGAGAAACGAAGCAAAGGCGGTGAGAGCTAGACGGACCGCATGGAGCTCCAGCAGGTTGATATGGCATCGGGACTCCCGCGGGGACCAGAGGCCGTGTGCTCGGTGTTCCCCCAGATGGGCACCCCAACCCATCAAAGAGGCGTCGGTCGTTAGAGAGACCGTCGGCTCGGCGCGGACAAACGGGATACCCTCCTGCAGATGGGACGGAACGGTCCACCACTGGAGAGCGTTCCACATCTCCTGGGTTGTCCACACGCGCTGGTCCAGAGGATCGCAACGCTGTGACCACTGGGCAGCCAGACCCCACTGGAGGGGGCGCATGTGCCAGCGTGCCCAACGGACTACGCTGGTACAGGCCGCCATAAGACCCAGAAGTCGCAGGAAGTCCCGGGCAGGCGTGATTGCCCAACCAGAAATGATTGGGTGAAGGAGGAAAGAACCTCGACCCTGTCCGCGAGCCCGTGCTCTGGCTTCAGAGAGTCGAGCTCTGCCCGATGAAGGATATCACCTGCTTCGGCTCGAGTTCCGACTTGGCCTCGTTGACCAGGAGGCCCAGTTGAGAGCAAACCCGGAGGGCCAGATTTCTGGACCGCTCCACCTCCAACCTGGAGGGGTCTGCTATCAGCCAATCGTCCAGGTAAGGGTACACCCGGACCCCTCGGCGCCGCAGGAAAGCTGTCACCGCTGCAATGCATTTGGTGAAGACCCTGGGAGCTGAAGAAAGGCCGAAGGGCATGGCCTGGAACTCGAAGAGGGATCCCTCCGCTCTGAAGCGGAGGAATCTCTGATGAGACGGACGGATAGGGACGTGAAAGAACGCGTCCTGGAAGTCCAGAGAACAGAACCATACGCCGTGTTCCAGAGATGGTATTATCTGAGCCAGAGTGACCATTCTGAAGGTTCGAGACCTTAGGAACTTGTTCAGGTCATGTAGGTCTAAGATGGGGCGCCAGCCCCCCATCCGTTTCGGGACCAGGAAGTACCTGGACACGAACCCTGGTTCTGATGGAGGGTCCTCTATCTCTTTTATCACCCCTTTCTGAAGGAGGAGGGCGATGTCGGTTCGATGAGCCTGTAGAGATTTTGGGGACCCTAAAGCCCCACGCGGGGCGACGGCTCTGAAGGGTGGAGCCTGTTCGAATTCGAGAGGCAGGCCTCTTCCCACCACCTCCAAAACCCACCTGTCCGTGGTAACAGCGGACCAGGCGGAAAGGAAGTAGTCGGGCCGTCCCCATGGGGGAACCAGGAGACAGTGTGACGGGATGGGGTGACACCCTCAGCCCGTCACTTAGCAGGCTTGGAGGAAGGACTGGCCTGGGGACCACCAGGGCCTTTCCTCCTTGCTTCCTATTAGAGGAAGCTGATGGCTTGGGCTTGGAATACAAGGTCTAGCCTGCTGCCCTGCCGCTGTTGTTGGGCCGGCGTGCGGGGAGTAGAGGGACGAAAGGGCTTAGGCTAGGCTTGTGACCCTTGTCCTCTGCGCGGATTAGACCGAATCCAGGGTGGCATTGGATTTTTCGATCCTCTGGAGATGGCCTTCCACTCCAGGCCGAAAGGTCTGTTCCCAGGAAAGGACGTCCGCAAGCTTGTGCTGGGTATCACGGTAAAGGTGGATATACGCAGCCACGCCGCGACGCATGCCTGCGGCCGCCACTGACCGTGCACATGAGTCTCCTATATCCAGAGCAGTCTGGAGCTGCTGCTTGGCTACTGCCCTGATCCCGCACCTGCTTGACCGTAGTCTGCAGGTCGGCGGGAAGATGAGGGACAACCTCATCCAGGGAACCCAACAGGGCATGGGAGAAATGTGCCAGGAGGACGGACGAACTGGCCTGACGAAGGCCGAGAGAAGAGGCAGCATACACTTTCCGCCCGGAGTAGTCCAATTTCTTGGACTCTGTCAGGCGGTTTGTCCACGTCCCTGGCATTACCGGCACGCCGGAAAACACTGTCCGTGACCAGCCCTTCAGCCGAGGGGTGTTCAGAAAACCCGGACAGAGAGCCAGTAGGGACCGCATACTTCCTGGCCATCCTGGCCGAAGGCGCAGGACAGGAAGCCGGACGCTGCCAAAGTTCCAGGGCCGGCCCGACAATGGCTTCGGCCACTGGAAAGGCCTCCGTGGGAGAATCCCCTCGGTCCAGAATCTCGGTGAGGGGATATCTGGCCCGCTCTGATACATGGGTTCAAGCTTCATCCCAGTGGATTCTGAGATGAGCCTAAGAAGTCCCAGGAAGGACGAAGGGCTATCGTCCACTGACTGCCCCCCAGAGGACTCCAAGTCAAACCGCCTGGAGAACAGGGAGGAGTCATCAGACTCCGACGAGTTGTTGAATAGCTGCCTGGAGCCTGAACCACCCTCCACTTGTCGAGGCTTGTCAGGCATGAGAGTGACCGACAGCCTACGGGGAAGGCCCTGGGCCAACCGCGACTCTTTCGTCGGTGCCCCAGCTGTCAGCTGAGGTGGAGGCGGTTCCACCACAATTGGTGGGGCAGCTGGAATAGGTTGGACAACTGGCCTGGGAACAAGCTCCTCGACCACTACCTGGTCCGGTGGCAACCACTTAATGGCCGGGGAAGAGGCCTGAGCAGGCTTATTGGCCAGAAAAAATTGTTGCCACATGAGGTCCTCGTATTTTCGGCGCAGCTTACGCCGAAGCCTCCCCTCCTCGTCTGAGGAGGAAGAAGAAGAGGAAGAGTGGCGCCGCTTGCCCATGATGCGAGACCGTCTATGTCGATGGGAGACGGCTGGACCACGAAGATGTCCGAGACCGAGAATCTCGGCTAGGCCGAGGTCGGTGAGGCGGGGAGCCGAGGATCGGCAATCCCCTCGGTTCGGTCGACATAACCGACGGCTCCTGAGTCACAGGTACGGATGAGCCGACGATATCCTCAGTCCTCACCGGGGGAACCAGGGAGGAGGGATTCTCGGCTTCTCCAGCCGACAACCCATCTAACGGGTCGAGAAAAATCTCGACCACGTCGGCGGGAGTCAGTCACCTGGCCTGACGGGGGCACCGTGAAGCCAGTGGCCGAAGCCGAAGATTCGACCGAAGTCGATTGTCGACAAGGGAAGGGGGATCTTTCCCGCTCCCAAGAGCGCCGACGATGAGACTTACCCTTAGACTTCTTCGGCCGATGAAACTGACTCGAAGAAGTAGGACCCTCGCCTTTTGTTGAGAGGGTCAAGCAAAGCTCCTTAAAGGAAGCTGAATATGAGGTCCCGAGCGATAGAGGAACTAAGGCCGCAGAAGAGGAAGCCGCGGCCTGGGCCGCCTGTCTTCGAGGCTTACCAACCTCTTAGTTGTTCATGGATCCTCGCAGCCACGGAAACTGCCAGTCGGGCCTCTTTGGATTTGACCGGAGGAAATCTTCTTTCGGGACGCCCCAGATGTAAACGGGCAGCGCGGTCCTCGAGGACGTAGACCGAGAAGGAGGAACATAGGTCGCAAGCCTGCGGGTTGTGCTCCTGGCCAAGGCAATAAACACACGTGGAGTGCGGGTCCGTCCGAGACATCTTCTGCCCACAGGGACATCTCCGAAATCCGGGAGTCGATTTGTCCATCGCAGCCGCGAAGGAAGAAGACCGAGAAGGTAAAGTTATAAAATTTTTTTTTTTTTTTATTAAACCGAAGGATTTTAGGCCCAAAACTTAATCGCAGAGCGTTAAGGAGAGAACCTGAGCTTCCAAGCGGTAAGGAAGATCTGGCGTCATGGGGCGGAGCCGAGAGTTTTACCACCCGGGTGGGTGGGAGGAGCTAGCTTGAAGACCTTCCGGCAAGATTTAAAGCGGCAAGGAACCTGCCAATAAGTGTGGATGAACAACATATCCATGTCCCTAGAACAGTCTTTTTCCACCAGGGACCGCCGACACATGACATCAGCTTCCTGTTTCCTATAGAAGTGTGGGCAGTCCCTGGTATCCTCAGTTCCCCCACCAGATTCAGCTCACAAAAGCAAAGACCAAAGGGAACCTGAGGTACCAAAGATATCCCAACCCAAAGCCACTGGACCAGAATATGTTCTCCTAGATAAGGAGAGGGATGGATGGTGGGAACAAACCTACTGCAAGAGACACTCCTCAAAGATCTGTTACAGTAAGTTCTTACGTAACTGTACTATCTTCCATGGAGTGGTCTCTTACAGTACACAAGAAAAAATTACTCACTTTAGTAATGTTTCTTCTAATGGAGTCTTGCTGTATTCGGACTATTGCAGTTAGGTCCTGCCTTTCAACTGCCCCGGAGAACAAAGAGTTAACTTTCCATGGCCAGCATGGAACGTTCAGCGCAAGCTCGGTTGAAGCCCCTGTCTGCTGTTTAAACTACAACCGTCAGATCTTTACGAGCAATACTCACTAGAAGCTGTGTGTGGAAACTGTAAAACTCACACTAGCCAACTGGCAACTAAATTTATTAAAAAATGGTTTTCTGGTTTCAAAGCAAAGACAAGTCAGGAAAGCCAAAAAACAACACACAACACACACCCAAAGTAAAGGAGAGTGAAAAAGGGGCACCTCTAGGGTGCCAACACTGCTCCTGCCCACCCACATCCCAAAAACGAGGTTCTGAGAGGGAAGGCGGAGGGGGAGGTCAGAATACAGCAAGACTCCATTAGAAGAAACAACATTACTAAGGTGAGTAATTTTTTCTTCAAACAACATGAAGTCTTGCTGTATTCTGACTATTGCAGACTACCAAGCAGTACCTCCATGGAGGAGGGACAGAAATACAGGTTACTCACCTGTAACAGGAGTTGTAGGAATGGTATATGTTGTTCATCCACACTGTCTGGCAGGTTCCTTGCCACTTTAAATCTTGCCGGAAGGTCTTCAAGCTGGCTCCTCCCACCCACCCAGGTGGTAAAACTCTTGGCTCCGCCCCATGATGCCAGATCTAGCCCGCTGGAAGCCAGGTTGTGCGTCGGCCGGGGAGGTCGGGTGGGTCGTGTGGATGAACAACATATACCATTCCTAGAACTCCTGTTACAGGTGAGTAACCTGTATTTCTAGGGACATGGATATGTTGTTCATCCACACTGTCTGGCAGACTCCTAGCAGTTCTCCGGGAGGAGGGAGGGCGCACACCCCCTACTTAGGAATAAAGACTGGAGAACCGAGGCCCCAAAACCAGCATCCCGGCATGACTCAAGGTCGATGTGGTAGTGGGTGATGAAGGTGTGTGCTGACTTCCAGGTAGCAGCCCTGCAGATTTCCTGGATAGGGACGTCCCTGGAAGCAGCCACCGATGCAGCGGTATGGCGGGTAGAATGAGCTCTTATCCCTCTGGGAGGCTCCATGCCCGCCAACCTATAGCAGAGATCTATGCAGGAGGTGACCCACCTGCCTATCGTCCGCTTGGCTGCAGGTCTGCCAGGTGCGGCTTCAGCATAGGTGACAAACAGCTGGCGAACCTCTCCCCGAACTTCAGCCGTCCGCTCCTTATAATAAGCGAGCGCTCTTCTAGGGTCCAAAGCATGGAGCCTATATTCGGCCTCCGAGGTGTGATTGGGGTAGAACACCGGCAGAGTCAACACCTGGTTAAGGTGAAACTCCAACACCACCTTCGGAAGGAATTTCGGTGGGGGCGAGGACAACCTTGTCCCTGTGGAAGACCAGATAGTGAGACTCGGAAGGCGCCTGGAGCTCTCCCATCCTTCTGGCTGACGTGATAGCCACCAAGAAGGCGGTCTTCCACGACAGGTGAGAGATGTCACACCTGTGCATCGGTTCGAATGGCTTGCCCATGAGCTTAGCCAATACCAGCAGTAGATCCCACGGAGGTGGAGGTTCTCGCACCGGAGGGGATATGTGATCAAGGCCTTTGAAAAAGCGCCCGACCACCTTCTCCTGCAGCACCGACTGCTTCCCGGCCCGCGCCCGGTAAGCAGAGATGGCTGCCAGGTGCACCTTAAGGGTCATCGACCAAGCCCTTGCTGAGAAAGGGACCACAGGTAGTCCAGAATGCTTGCCAAGAAACAGGAGGAAGGGTCCAGGCCTTTGCCCTGACACCAAATGGAGAATCTCTTCCATTTGAAGGCGTAGCATTTTCTGGTCGACTCCTTACGGGACGCCTCAACGACAATGAGGACCTCGTCGGAAAGACCCAAGGCCTGGAACTCTAGCCGCTCAGGAACCAGGCCATCAGGTGCAGGGATTGAAGGTCCGGATGGAATACCTTCCCCTGATTGACTGAGATCAGGTCCGGGCAGGCTGGAAGCCACCTCGGGAGCCTGGAGCTGAGACTGAGGAGATCTGGATACCAGAACTGGCGGAGCCAGTCTGGGGCTACCAGAATCACCTGCGCCTTGTCCCTCCTCGCCTTGAGAAGCACCTTGTGGATCAAGGGAAATGGAAAGGCGTGAAGAGGCCCGGGGTCCACGGCCTCAAGGCATCCCCTGCAGCGAGCCCTGCTGGGGAGGGCATGAAACAGTCTCAGCTTCGCATTCTCCCTGGTGGCAAACAGGTCCACCTGAGGCGTGCCCCAGTGGGAGAAGATATCTTGTACTACCTCCGGCAGGAGAGACCACTCGTGAGACGCAGCCCCTATCTGGCTTAGGGCATCGGCCAGGGTGTTGGAGGCCCTGCCACATGAATGGCGAGGAGATCCGCCTAGGCTGCCGACAAGTGACCAAATGCGGAGAGCTTCCTCACAGAGGCATGGAGGCGCCCTGCCCTGGCGGTTTAGATAGTACATGGTCGGGTATTGTCCGCCTGACCTGAACCACTTGACCCCATAGAAACGGGAGCGAAGGCGGTGAGAGCTAGGCGAACCGCCTCAAGCTCCAGCAGGTTGATATGGCATCGGACTCCCGAGGGGACCAGAGGCCGTGGCGCCTGTGCTCCCCAGATGGGCACCCAACCCATCAGAGAGGCATTGGTCGATAGAGAGACCGCCGCTTGGGCGGACAAACAGGGCATCCTGCTGTACTGGAACGGTCCACCACTGGAGAGCGTTCACATCCCCAGGTCACTGTCACTAGCTGATCCAGCGGATCAAGTGCTGTGACCATTGGCTGGCCAGTCCCCACTGAAGGGACGCATGTACCAGCGGGCCCAACGGACCACGCTGGTGCAGGCCATGAGGCCCAGGAGGCGAGGAAGTCCCTGGCAGGCGCGATTGCCCAACCTGAAATGATTGGGCAAAGGAGGAAAGAACCTCGGCCCTGTCCGCCGGGAGCCGTGCTCTGGCTCAGAGAGTCGAGCTCTGCCCCGATGAATTGTATCACCTGCTTTGGCACGAGTTCCGACTTGGCCTCGTTGATGAGGAGGCCAACCTGAGAGCAAACCTGGAGGGCCAGATCTCTGGACCGCTCCACCTCCGCTCTGGAGGGGGCTGCAATCAGCCAGTCGTCCAGGTAGGGGTACACCCGGACCCTTCGGTGCCGCAGGAATGCTGTCACCACTGCCATGCATTTGGTGAAGACCCTGGGAGCTAGGAAAGGCCGAAGGGCATGGCCCGAATCACAAGGGATCCCTCCGCTCTGAAGTGGAGGAATCTCTGGTGAGACGGACGGATTGGGACGTGAAAGAACGCGTCCTGAAGGTCCAGAGAACAGAACCACACGCCTCGTTCCAAGGATGGGATTATCTGAGCCAGAGTGACCATCCTGAAGGTCCGAGACCTTAGGAACCTGTTCAGGTCGTGCAGGTCGAGAATGGGGCGCCAGCCCCCCGTCCGTTTTGGGACCAGGAAGTACCTGGACACAAACCCCGGGTCTGGAGGAGGATCCACCACCTTCCTGATCACCTCTTTTTTGAGGAGCAGGGCACTATCGGCTCGGCAGGCCGACAGAGAGGCTGCGGACCCCGTAGCCCCCGAGGGGCGACGGCTCGGAAGGGTGGGCCTGCTCGAACTCCAGGGGCAGGCCCTTTCCTACCACCTCCAAAACCCAATGGTCCGTGGTGATAACGAACCAAGCGGAAAGGAAGTGGCGGAGCCATCCCCCCACGGGGGGAGCCCAGGGGGGAGTGACGAGGCTGGGGGCGACACCCCTCAACCTGTCACTGGGCAGGCTTAGAGGAGGGACCGGCCGAGGGACCTCCTGGGCCTTTACCTCCCCGCTTCCTGCTGGAGGAAGCCGCGGGCTTGGGTTTGGGATGCCAAGCACAGCCTGCTGGCCCTGGTGCTGGTGGGCCGGACGTGCCGCAGGCGCAGAAGGACAAAAGGACTTGTGCTGCTGCTGTCGGCAGCCTTTGTCCTTCTGGGCGGAGGTGACAGAGTCCAGAGTGGCACTGGACTTTTTGATCCGCTGGAGGAGACCTTCCACTCCAGGGCCGAAGAGGTCGGTCCCCAAGAAGGGGACACCCGCCAGTTTGTGCTGGGTATCCGCTGTGAAGGTGGATATCCTGAGCCATGCTCTGCGGCGCATGGCCACCGCTGCCGCAACCGATCTGGCACAGGAGTCTCCGATGTACAGAGCTGTTTGGAGCTGCTGCTTAGCCACTGCCCTACCCTGGTCCTGCACCTGCCGGACCGTGGTCTGCAGGTCGGCCGGGAGATGAGGGATCACCTCATCAGGGAGCCCATGAGGGCCTGGGAGAAGTGTGCCATCAGCATGGCCGAGCTGGCCTGGCGGAGACCAAGGGAGGATGCAGCGTACACCTTGCGCCTGGCATAGTCCAGCTTTTTGGACTCCTTGTCGGGGGCTTGTCCACATCCCTAGCTTTCCGGAACGCCGAAAATGCTGTTGAGACCAACCCCTCGGTAGAGGGGTGTTCTGAAAACCGGACAAAGAGCCGTGGGACTGTGATACTTCCTGGCCAGGCGAGGACAGGAAGCAGGCGCTGCCAGAGCTCCAAGGTTGGGCCAACAATGGCTTCAGCCACCGAAAGGCCTCCGTGGTGAATCCCTCCGTTAGGGATACTTGGCCGCTTGGATACGGGCTCGAGCTGCATCCCGTGGACTCTGAGATGAGTCAAGCAAACCAATGAAGACGATGGGCTTTCATCCATCGACTGGCCTCGGAGGACTCCAGGTCGATGGGCCTGGAGAACAGGGAGGAGTCGTCAGACTCAGAGGAGTCCACGAAGAGCTGCCTGGGGCCTGAGCCACCCTCCACCTGCCGAGGACGGTCGGGAGTGAAGGTGACCGACAACCTGTGGGGCAGGCCTTGACCCGACCGGGAGTCCTTGGTCGGCGCCCACAATTTCGGTTGTGGAGGCGGAGGTTCCACCACAAATCGGTGGGGCAGCTGGTTTCGGCTGAGCAACCGCCTTGGTTTGGGCACTTTCACTACAGCGAGAGTTGTTTCGCCGCCGGGTGACAGCCACTTTGATGGCCGGGGAAGGGGACGGCGTCGGCTTGTTCCTGGACAGAAGTAACTGCTGCCACATCAGGTCCTCTTAGCATCGACACAACTTGGGCCGAAGCCTCTGCTCTTCCGAGGAGGAAGACGAGGACGAGCGGTGGCGCTGCTTACCTCGGTGCTGAGACTGAGACCGCCGATGTCGGCGGGATCGGCTGGACCGAGACGATGTCAGAGACAGACAGAGAGATACTCGGCGTTTCCGAGGACGGGTCTGGGAAGGCGCTCGGAAGCCTTAACCGGGGACTGCGGCACCGGAGGCGCAGGCAAGTCCTCGGTCTCCACCGGGGGAACCGGTGAAGAAGGGATGTCGGCTTCACCAGTCAACAGCCCGTCCGACGGGTCGAGAAAAATCTCGACTGCGTCGACAGGTGTCTCGGCCGGCTGACCTGACGGGGATACCGTGAATCCAGCGGCCTTAGCCGCAACCTCGACCGAAGAAGAGTGTCGACTGTCCGGGAAGGGGGACCTCTCCCGCTCCCATGAACGCAGACGATGGGACTTATCCTTTGAGTCCTCCTTTTTGGACCGAGAGGAATGTCCCGATGGCCCCCCTCCCTTCGTGGAAAGGGACTGGCAAAGCTCCTTGAAAGAAGCTGAATACGTGGTACCCAAAGAGAGAGGGATAAATGCCACGACCGAGGAAGAGGATGATGCAGCCTGTGCCGCCTCTTCCTCGAGGGCGATCATCTGCTCAAGTTGCTCAGCCGAGCCAGCCGCCGCGGAAACCGCCCAACGGGCCTCCTTCGACTTAACCGGCAGGTAGCGCTTCTCGGGGCGCCCAAGCTGTAACCAGACAGTGCGGTCTTCCAGGACGTTGGCCGAAAATGAACGGCATAACTCGCAGGCCTGCGGGTTGTGTTCTAGGCCAAGGCAGTAGACGCACGTGGACTGCAGGTCCATCCTGGACATCATCTGCCCACAACGGCACCGCCGAAATCCGGGAGTCGATTTGTCCATCGCAGCCGCGAGGGAGAAACTTGACCGAAGTCTTGAGAATTTTAAAAAAAGTTTCAGGTGAACCGAAGAATTAGGATCCAGTATACACGCAGAGCGTTAAGGAGGGAACCTGAGCTTCCAAGCGGTAAGGAAAATCTGGCGTCATGGGGCGGAGCCGAGAGTTACCACCCAGGTGGGTGGGAGGAGCCAGCTTGAAGACCTTCCGGCAAGATTTAAAGCGGCAAGGAACCTGCCAGACAGTGTGGATGAACAACATATCCATATCCCTAGAACCTACTTTGGGAATAGGCTCTGAAGTACTGTTGTGCCAAACTGAGCATCACTCCTAGCCTCGATATCCAGAGAGTAATGCTTGGTGAATGTATGGACTGTTTTCCAGGTGGCTGCTTGACAAATTTCTAAGACAGGAATATCCCTGGCAGCAGCCAGGGAAGCAGCTGTACCTCTAGTAGAGTGAGCCCTCAGGCCTGAGGGTGGGGTTCTACCCAGCTTTTCATAGCAGAATTGTATACAAGAAACAATCCACCTGGGAACAGATCTCTTAGTAGCAGGTTTGCCCTTACCGACCTCTCCATAAGTGAGGAGCAACTGGAGGGACTCAAACCTGCGACTCTTGGTACACTCTATCTAGTTGCTGAGGACCCTTTTAACATCCAAGCTGTGCAGCCTCCTGTCTCCAGAGGAGGAATGGTCAGTGAAGAAAACAGGGAGAGACAGACTGATTAAAGTGGAAATCTGAAACCACCTTAGGCAAAAACTTCCTGTTAGTTCTTAGGACCACTTTATCTGTAAGGAAAGAGATGAAACCAGGCTCCACTGACAGGGCTTGCACTTCACTGCTACGCCTGACAGAGGTAATGGCTACCAAAAACACCATTTTCCAAGTCAAGTACTTAAGATCTGCAGAGGACAAAGGCTCAAAGGGTGGTTGCATAAGCTGAGCAATGCAAAGATTAAGGTCCCAATCAGGAGCAGGGTCCCTAAAGGGGGGACTGGTGTGCAGCAATCCCTTGAAGAACTTACAAAACACAGGATGGGCTGCAGAGGAGAGGCTTGCCTACTGACAAGAAGGCAGAAACAGCTGCCAGATGCACTTCAAGTGTAGCTGGCCTAAGTCCTAAGCCATTAAGATGAACCATATAGTCCAGGACTGTAGGCAACCCAGCAGATTCTGGAGAAATATGCTTATTAGAGCACCAAATAGTGAACCTTTTCCATTTGGAGTTGTAAGTCTTTCTGGTGGAAGGCTTTCGAGAAGCCTTAAGGATATCCAGAACCCCTTGAGAAAGGTGCAGATCAGCAAACTAACTCTTCAAGAGCCATGCCTTGAGATTGAGAGATTTGAGGTTCGGATACCAAATCCTCCCCTGAGAGGGTGTCAACAGGTTGTAATTCCTGGGAAGAGACAGGGGAAGGTGGACTGCTAAGGACAGCAACAGTGGGTACCAGGGCTGTCTGGCCCAGTCTGGAGCAATCAGAATCACTTTGCATGGTTGAGACCTGATCTTGACTAACACCTTGAACAGGAGGGGGGGCATACAGAAATCTCCCTTCCCAATTCAGAATCAGAGCATCCAGGGGGACTGAACCCAAGACTTGGGGTCTGCAACAAAAGAGAGGACGTTGGTGATTGTCTGGGGCTGCAAAAAGATCCATCTGTGGAGTGCCCCATCTCGAGAAAATCACTTTCAAAACTAGGGGATCTAGGGTCCATTCGTGATGGCCCTGGGATATCCTGCTGAGAGCATCTGCTAAGACATTGTCCTTCCCTGGAAGGAGAACTGCTATCAGAGAGGTTTGCAGGGAATAGGCCAGGGACCACAACTTCATTGCTTCTGTGCACAAGGCCCTAGACCGAGTGCCTCCTTGCTTGTTGATGTACCACATTGTGGTGGTATTGTCTGTTCTGATCTGGACCACCTTGTTCTGTACAGATTTGGAAAAGCTTGCAGTGCCAGAAACACTGCTCTGAGTTCCAAGAGACTGATGTGAAGCAGAGATTCTTGAGGTGACCACAGCCCTTGGGTGGTAAGATCCCCAGGTGGACTCCCAGCCCAGCAGGGAGGCATCTGTGGGAGTATCACCGAATGAGACTGAGTGACAAAGAACTCCTTGTCTCAAATTGTCCTGATCCTGCCACCACTGCAAAGCCTGGATCAGGGTTCGAGCCACTGGGACTAGTTTGGTAAGGGAATCCTTTCTTTGGGACCAGAAGGCTCTTAAGTGGAACTGAATGTCCCTCATCTGAAATCTTGCTCCCTGGACCACTGCTGTAGAGGCTGCCATGTGGCCCAGGAGCTGCAGGAAATGCCTTGCTGGTCGAGACACCTGAAGGGTGAATGAAGAGGCCAGTTCCATAAGGGTCCTTGCCCTGTCCAGGGGAAGGAAGGCTCTTGCCCTTATTGTATCCAGCTCCGCCCCTATGAAGGTGAGGAGCTGAACTGGCTCGAGAACTGACTTTGGAAGGTTGAGGAGGAATCCTAAGGAAGTGAGCACTTGCTGAGTTATTTGCAGATGTGACTTGACTTGGTCTGGAGACTGACCCACTATGAGCCAGTCATCCAGGAATGGAAAGATGGAGATCTTTTTTCTCCTTAGAAAAGCAACCACTACTGCCAGGCACTTTGTGAACACCCTTGGGGCTGATGTTAGGCCAAAGGGCATTGCTCTGAATTGATAGTGGCCTGAGGGCAACTCGAACCTGAGGTACTTTCTGTGGGAGCACCTGATGGGAATGTGAAGATAGGCATCTTTGAGGTCCAGGGAGGCTAGCCAGTCCCCTGGCCTTAGAGAGGGCAGAATTATTCCCAGAGTCACCATTTTGAACTTTGGTTTTAAAAGGTGCTTGTTCAGATATCTTAGATCCAGGATGGGCCACCATTCTCCTGTTTTTTGGGGGTTAGGAAGTACCTGGAGTACAATCCTTTGCCCTTGTGTAGGGTAGGAACCTTTCTATGGCTCTTGAGAGCCAGGAGGGAAGAAACCTCTGCCTCTAGGGCAAGGGTCTCTGATGGATTTGCAGGTGGAAAGGATCTGGTTCTCATCTTGGGAAATTTTTTGAAGCTGAGAACCAGTCCCTGGCTTACTACTTCCAGGACCCACTTGTCTGATGTCAGAGACTTCCAGTCCTGGACAAAGTAAGCCAGCCTGCCCCCTACAGGTATTGGAGAATCGCCCGGCAGACCCATCAGGGTGTCTGCTTGGCAGGGGCTTTAGGCTGAGGGGTGGAAGCAGGCCTGCTCATTCCCAGTCTGCCTCTCCCTCTGAAGAATCCCTCTGAGCATAAGCAGAACAGGAGGCCTGGGCTTGGTAAAAAGGCCTTTGAAAGGGCCTGCCCCGCCCCTGGAGTGTTGTCTCTGAGGAGTGGCTTGCCTTTCTTTGGCCTGAGCACTCCTGTAGGTGGTCCTGTACTCGTCAGTCTTCTTCATGTAATTCTCTGTCTGCTCCCCAAACAGAGAATTACCAATGATGGGGAATCCCATGGCCTCAGTCTGGGTATCTTGTGATAGGCTAGTACATCTGAGCCAAGTCATCCTCCGAAGGGCCATAGATGTAGCCATGACTCTAGATGAAACATAATTGGGAGTCCACAGCAGCATGAAATTGCACCCTGGATGCCTCAATCCTATCCGCAGCCACCTGCTCCAGCTCCTTGGCAAGCTGGTCAGGGGCCTGTTTAGCCAGAGCCAGCACAGTGTCCCACCTGGACTTCTGGTATCTAGCTGTGTAGGCCATACAGTTAGCCTGTCTGAGTCCCAAAGATGCTGCCATGTACTGCTTCTTTGCCATGGCATCAGTCCTCCTGGAGTCCTTGTCTGGGGGGTGTGATGTCAAGGGAATATTTGCCTTATCACAGGCAGCAGCCTGCACTACCCCAACATGACTGCATTGCTGAGAAAGGAACTCCGTGTCCGAGCCTGAAAGGATATACCTCTTGTCCATTCGTCTGTCCACAAGAGGTATGGAGTTAGGAGTCTTTAGAATTTTAAATGTCTGTTTCCAAAAGACTTATGGAGGGGAATAGACAGTCTCCTGGACTCTGGGATGTCCATCATTTCAACAAAATCAGGCTCCTCCTGATCCTCTACTGCTTCTTCCATTGGAAGCTGGAGGGTTTCAGCCACTTTGTAAAACAAAGTGGGAAGGGGACCAGAAAGCCTAGGAGGAGAAACACCTGAAGGTCTGCCGGGAGATGTCCGGGTCAACAGGCACATCCAGACAACTCAACTCAACTCCTCATATCCTCCTCCTCATAATTCCTCCTCCTCCTCCTCCTCCTGGGTTCATAAAATTTTCTAAAGTATAATCCGAACTGGGAACTGGCCGAACCGAGCCCCTGCCAGATGGTGCCGGTTCGCCGAACCGGTTAGCAACTGAACTATCCTTATCGCTTTGGCTATTTCATCAACAGTCGGAGAAACAATTTGTGGATCCGAACCGGATGATTTTTCTCTTCTCTTTCTTTTAACCGGAACCAACTCCTCAGAATCGGCTCTCCTTTTGCCCGAAGAAGTATCGCCCTGGTCAAAGGGCACTCCTTCCAGTTCGTTGGAACCGAGCCGGCTGGCCATCCGGTCAGTGGACTTCGGCATCCCTTTCCTCAGTCTACCTACTCTCTTATCCAGGGTAGCTTTGGGAAACTTTACAAATTTGGCAGTCTGAATCGAGGTGGTCAAACCCCAGACAATATACACAGTGGTGTGGGGATCAGCCTTAGCAAAGGCTTCCCCACACACACATTGCAGTGTTGAAACCCAGTGGGCCCAGATTTTTTCTTGGGTTTCTCAGACATGGCCAATCCTATCCAAAACTTATCCTTTTTTCGGCAATCCGCCAGGCAAGACACCCCTATCGGTTCCTGACCGTGTTACAGGTCTTGGAAAAAAACGTAATTAAATCTGTTTTTTTTTTTTATAGAACCAATACGGACCGGTTACCACACTCTAATAAATTCAAAACTTTTTAAGACCAATCTTATCGGTTCAAACCGAACCGATCCCAAATTTACAAGTTCCACACAGAAACTAAATGTAAAACCTATCTAGTACTCGCGGTACCACAGACAGAGACTTAGAAAGATTCGGTAGCAGAAATTCGGTAGAAACCGAGTGAAAAAAAACGACACTTTAACCAACTTTTTCGAACCGAGCAAAGGGGAAATCTCTGGAGCGACTGTTCAGTGAGGTGGAGTAAAGAATCTTGACGGTTGGAGTTTAAACAACAGCAGACAGGGGCTTCAACCGAGCTCGCACTGAATGTTCCATGCTGGCCATGGAAAGCTAACTCTGTGTTCTCCAGGGCAGTTGAAAGGCAGGACCTAACTGCAATAGTCAGAATACAGCAAGACTTCATGTTGTTTGAATATACTTGGGATGAGTTCCAAGCAATATACCAAGATTGGTGGACCTTATTATACCTTTTTTATTTATTTTATTTATTGATGATTCGGAAATACCTTCGAGTCAAAGACTCGTTTGCAAAGGTTTCACGACACAGAAATTAGGTACAGAACAAACTTTACATAATTCAACGAGGACACAGTTCAGTATTGATACAAAGAAACGGTGAAGTCTAACAATCAGAAACTAGGGATAATTAGTACAAGTTTGAAATGCATGAGAAAACTCAGAGATATGTCTTAGGCCAGGAAGCCTATAGTAGGCAGGCCAGTAGCAGTGGTCAGCAGGGGGGGAGGAGGGAGGGCAAGTGTTCAGAGAATCACAGGTATTTGAGGACTGTAGGTGGTCCCTAAGGTGGGTTTTGAAAAGCTAATTCTAATTCTGCTACAAAGCAAGGTTGGTAGGCTGTTCATCAAAAAGGGTCTCAAACTGAAGGACCTTTGGAATTGTGAGTATGGCAGGAGGGAACCAAGACGAGTAGCTTGGCAGACCTTTGAGTGTGCTTAGGCTTCAGGGCTGGGTGGACTAAGGGGGCGAGTCGGGGGGGGGGCCTAGGGCAATCTTTTTGGCCATTCGGCAGGTGTGGAACCTAATTCTACTGTCGAGATTAAGCCAATTGGTGGTTTTATAAAGGAAGCATGTATGGGTGAGCCGGTCACATCCCAAGATGAGGCAACATGCTTTATTAAGGAAGAGACGGAGTCTATGTAGGGCAGAGGTGCTTGTAGCACTATAGATAAGTATGCCATAGTCGAGCAGGGAGAGGACAGAGGAGGAGACTGCAAGCCTGAGGGCATCTGGGGTAAGGCAATGCTTGAAGCGATATAATAACCCCAGCCTAACATTGAGGGCTTTAGACAGGAGATGGATATGTTGGTGGAAATTAAGCGCAGGGTCTAGTGTGATGCCCAGGTACTTAAAGGAGTCGACTTGCTCCAAGGGGGTCAGATTAGCAGTTAGTACTTGTGGGCAAAACGCCTTCCGGGGGTTTAGAGGATGAGAGACTAGCATAACTTTGATCTTCTTATAGCTGAGAATAAGGAGCTGTGCAGAGAACCAACTTTCAGCACTACAAAAGGCAGACTGAAGGGAACAGTAGAGTTGAAAGGGATCAGGGTCGGAGGAAAATAGGACAGCATCATCTGCGTACAGCAGCAGGTTACCAGGGGAAGACATGGGGAGAGAGTTGAGGAAAAGGCTGAAAAGTAGAGGTCCAAGTATAGACCCCTGTGGGACACCAGAGAGTATAGGCAGCCTACTGGATAGGGTGTTACCAATTTTGACCTGCTGGAAGCGGTTTGAAAGGTAGTCAGAGAACCAACCAAGGGCATGCGGAAAGAAACCGATGTTGGACACAGTGGTTAATAGGAGGGAGTTGTTGACGGTATCAAACGCTTTAGAGAGGTCGATGAAAACAGCGCCAGCAATATGACCCCTGTCCAGGGTGGAGTGGATGTGCTCCGTAAACTGGAGAAGGGCAGTGGTAGTACTGTGGCCTTTGCGAAAGCCGTGTTGCTGTTTGCAGAGTAGGTCGAATTTGTTGAGATGGTCAGTGAGCTGATCAGAGAATCCGCTCTAGAACCTTGGATAGGGGAGGGAGAATGGAAATTGGGCGGTAGTTATTGGTGATGGATCCACACTTTTAAATATGGGGGTAATGGAGGCTGATTTCCACCTAGACGGCAACTTATCCCGACATAAGGAGCAGTTCAGTATATGGGTGAGGGAGTTGAGTACCTCATGGAGGGTGAGCCACAGGAGTTTCAAGTCTAGGGAGTCACTACTGTAGTTGGAGCGGCTTAGGGCTTTTTTGGGGTGTGGCTCAGCAAACTTGGGTGTGACACAGCGTAGGTGAAGGGGGGGGCTTGAGGAGGGGAGGGGGAGTTGGCAGTAGGAGGGTCAAAGAAATTGGAAGGGAGAACATGGTCAAGGTTTGTTGAAAGCTGCGGCTGTACGGGTGGGATCAGAGGTCATGCACCCGACCATAACCTGGTTTGAGACCAGGTTGGGGTCATTTCCACAGATATCCTTAATACTGTTCCAGAATTTGCGCCCTGACACAAGGCCTTGTAGGACTGCGCAGCTAAAGGCTGTCCTATGGCGTGAAGCAATATCCAGATTGTAGTACTTCGTGAATGTATGGATTGTGGACCAGGTAGCTGCATTGCAGATATCTGAAATGGAGGCTCCTTTAAAGCAAGCCGCAATACTGGCCATAGCTCTAGTGGAGTGGGCTTGGACACATCCTGGTAAAGGCTTGTTGTATTTTGTATAACAAAATGTAATACAATATGCCAACCAGTTAGAAAGGGTCCTTTTAGTAACTGAAGTCCTTCTCGGCCTGAGGCAAAGGTGACAAACAGTTGGGAAGACTTTCTGATGGATTTTGTTCGATTACTGTAGTAAAGTAATCTACGAAGGATATCTAAGGTATATAGCAGATGTTCACCTTGGTTGGAGTATTCAGGATAGTATACTGGTAACTCCAAGGTTTGGTTTAGAGTGTGTTCAGATACTACTTTAGGAAGAAAGGAAGGGTTCGTACGGAGTGCCACCCTGTCTTTGTGAAAAATCAAGTAGGGTTCTCCACATGAGAGCATGAAGCTCGGAAATACGGCGAGCTGAAGTAACAGCCACTAGAAATAAGGTTTTCCATGAAAGGAAACGGAGGTCACAAGTGTCAGCTTGTTCAAATGGTTCAAGGGTTAATTTCTCTATTAGAAAATTAAGATCCCACTGAGAAGTGAGTCGTCTAATAGATGGTTTGATATACAACATTCCTTTCAAAAACATTTTGGCTAGATGGTGGTGTTATAGTAACCAGCCATCTAGCAGTTCATGAAAGGCTGAAAAAGTAGCCAAATGGACTTTAATGGAGAAACAGCTCAAACCTGACTCGGATAATAAGGCCAGGTAGTCTAGGACTTTCTTCAGTGGGCAGGAATAGGGATCCAATGAGAAGCAGACCATAGAGAGAAGAGTGTCCATTTAGAATTATGTGTTTCTCTGGTTGCTAGTTTACGTGAGGCCAAGAGAATGTTGGCAACAGAGGAGGATACTTGTAATCTGGCTATGAAAGCGTCCTCATGAGCCAAGCATGAAGGTGTAGAGCCTTCAGGTTGGGGTGCAGGAGGGCCCCTTGACACTGCGTCAAAAAGTCTGGTCTGATTGGCAAAAGAATGGGTTCCTGGACTGATACTTGTTAAAGGAGGGGAAACCATATCTGCAGAGGCCACAGGGGAGCTATGAGGATCACTGTGGCAGGTTCTAGTTGTAGTTTTAGCAGGGTCCATTGCAGGAGAGGGATGGGGGGAAGCATATAGAAAGACTCCTATCCAGGGTTGGGACAGGGTATTTATAGACCATCCCTTTTTGCTCAGGATAATGGAAAAATAGTTGGGGAGACTGGTAATTGACTGGGGAGGCAAACAGATCTATTTCTGTAGTTCCCTAGAAGTTGAAGATTTTCTGGAGTACTTCCTCGTCAAGTGTCCATTCATGCATAGAGGACCGGCGACTTAGCCAGTCAGCCAGTAAATTGTGACATCCTGGTAAGTGGACAGCTGTGAGTGTTAGGTGTTGCCGGATGGCTTCTTGCCAGACTGCAAAGGTCTCCCTGCACAGAGTATGGGATTTTGTACCTCCTTGCTTGTTGAGGCAGAACACCACTGCAGTGTTGTCTGACTGGATCAGCAATGGTCCTGGAGTCAAGTGGAGTTGAAATGCCTGAAGGGCTAAGTGAACTGCTTTTATCTCTAAGAGACTGATGTGAGACTGAGGGTGAGAAGTGGTCCACTTGCTTTGTGTCCGATACGGATCCAAGTGTGCTCCTCATCCAGCCGGGGAAGCATCCGTGGTTAACGTTTACGTGGGAGGAAGGGCCTGAAAGGGCATTCCTTGACATAAGTTGGTTCTGATTGTCCACCAAGTCAGGGCCGACTTCAGGAAGGGAGCGACTGATCTTGTCTTCGAACTGTCCTGTTCTTTGAGACCACTGATTCTGGAGGGTCCACTGAATAGGTCTCATATGAAGACGGGCAAATGCAACCGTAGTGATGGTAGCAGCCATGTGACTCAGAAGGCACAGCATTTGTCTGGCTGTGACTACTTTCTGAGTCTGTATGCGTGATGCCAGATAGTGCGTCCTGCTGGGCGGCTGAAAGGCAAGCTCTGGCTGAGGCTGTATCTAGGACAGCTCCAATGTATTGGAGGGACTGAGTCAGGGTTGGGTTGGACTTTGGCCAACTGACTGTGATGCCCAGAGTGTGAAACATCTTTAGGGTAGCTTCTGGGGAGATCTGCAGAGCTGTTCTGGAGTCTGCTTTGATTAGCCAGTCGTCTAGATATGGGAAGATACAATGCCCTTTTCTTCTTAAAGCTGCTGCGACTATCGCCAGACATTTGGTAAACACCCTTGGGGCCGAAGAGAGGCCAAATGGCAGTGCTCAAAACTGGTAGTTTTGACCCAGTAGGTGGAAGCGCAGAAATTTGTTTTGGGCAGGGTGAATGGGGATATTAAGTAGGCATCCTTCATATCTAGAACACAAAGCCAATCTCCTGGTTTCAGTATTGGCATGATGGAAGCTAGAGTTATCATGCAAAAATGTTTGTACTGGATGAAAAGATTCAGTTTTCTGAGGTCCAGTATTGGTCTGAGGTCTCCAGTTCGTTTGGGTACCAGAAAGTGGGAGTAAAATCCTGTTTGATGTTCTGAGGGAGGTATTGGAGAAACAGGCTGTTTGACCAGAAAAGCCCCTAAATCCTCCTGAAGGATGGGTATATGATCTGATGGATAATGAATTTTCTGAGGAGGATGGGGGGAGTGGAGATAAATTCCAGAGTGCGACTCCTCTGTATAATCTGGAGTACCCATTTGTCTGAAGTGATAGTTTGCCAGGCCTCCAAATGGAGGGCAAAACTACACCCCACAGCCTCCGAGGCCTGGTCGAGGAGGCGTGGGGAAAGCCCACCCCAGAGACAATCCGCCTTGTGGGGAACAGCTGTGATAGCAGAAGGCTGATGCCAGGCAGCCTGCATGGCATTCTGGTAGGTTGGGATTAGTGTCGGAACTGCTAAGACAGGTTCCTCTAGTAATTCAAGATATTCTGCCATATTCTTACGTTGTTTGTCATGTTCTGTAGTAGAGAATCCCATGACCTTTTGTATTTGAACCATCATTTCGTAAAAGGTTGGGTCATCTGGGGAGAGGCTTCGGAAGCTCTAGGCAGGTCCTCATCCAGAGAAGAGATTTCCAAACAGGGAGAGTCAGGATCTGGAAAATCTCCAGTTCTTGGAGCTCAAGATCACTGGGAAAATCAGCCGGTAATTCTTGTTCATCTGAGAGTCCGTCCTCCATGTGAGGAGGAGGAGGAGGAGACCAGGGTGGTATGGGATCCCTGTCATTATGGAAACGTTTAGGCGGAAGGGTAGGAGATCGGAAAGGATCACCCTGCTGTCCTGGGTCAGAGGGCTGGGAGTGCCGCATGGCATGCAAGACCTCTCAGGACTACGCTGGTGATGTCCAATTCTTGAGAAGAAGGGGGTGGAATAGGAAGGGGCTTGTTGAGAGGTAAGTGGGGTGATAGAGGGGATAGGATGTGTAGTCTGAGCAGGTCTCGCCCCAGGGTGGTAAAGACCAGGGTCCCCGATCTCTGTCCGCCTGACCCCTGTAGGTGGCCACCTGGGGAAGGTGGAGGGGCAGTAAGCAGGGTAAAACCATAGGTCCCCCCCCCCCCGAGGAATGGGATGTCGTCGACGGCCCGCAGGGAAAACAAAATAGCTTCACTTAAGTGGGAGAGAGCCTGCCGAACGGAGTAGCCATGTATCTGACTGCATTTAAAGCGCTGGAAAACGCTGCTGATGTGAAGGTATAAACCTCCGCCTATGGGGCAGCTGTATGTTGGACTGCATTTAAAGCGCTGGAAAGCACCGATAAAAAGATACAAGCCTCGAAGGAAGAAGTGGTGTGAAGGAGTGTCATCAACGGGACACCTGAAACAGTGACAGTCGACGAGCGTCGAGGCAGGGAGTATGAGGAGGGTTTCTTCTTTTTCTGCCTAGAACGAGAACCAGTGGTGGGGGAGCCCTTTGTACAAGCCCCCGGTTCTCCAATAGAGACATTTCTGCTCCATTAACAGGTGATGAATTTCAAGCAACTGTTGTCGATGAGTTGCTTGATTGAATTCCTGACAAAAACTGCAGGAACTGGTGTGTGTGGGTCCCAGACACCTTACACAAGAGGCGTGACTGTCAAAATGGTAAATCTTCCTGCTGCAATGACAGGAACGAAATAGTGCTAGTTTGCTTGGAGAGTCTTTAGACATTCGTTTAGTAATCCAAATTTTCGTCGATGCCTGCTGGCGCAGACATTGCTCTAGCTGCTGTGTGCGAGCTGAAAGCGGCGGGAAAATGAACGGAGGATACCAGGGACCGCCCACACTTATATAGGAAACAGGAAGCTGATGTCATGTGTGGGCGGTCCATGGTGAAAAAAAAAAATGCTAGATGAGCTGCCGTGAGCCACAGCGACCTCTGGCGTCGACAAGTATATTACCTACTGTAAGAGACCACTCCATGGAAGATCTACAGTTACAGGTGAGTAACTTGTTTTTCTACAAGCATGCAATATGGCATACTATCCACACTTCTGGCAGACTCCTAGCAGTTCTCCAGGAGGAGGGGGCAAGGCGAACGCACCCTATTTAGCAAACACAGATTGCAGAACCTAGGACCCAAAACCAGCATCCCAGCGAGACCCAAGGTCGATGTGGTAGTGAGAAATGGAGGTGTGTGCTGCCTAGCAGGTAGCAGCCCTGCAGATCTCCTGGATAGGGACATCCCGGGAGGCAGCCACTGAGGAATTGGTATGTCTGGTGGAATGAGACCTAAGCCCTATGGGAGGCTCCCTACCAGCCAACCTAAAGCAGAGGTCAATGAAGGATACAATCCAGCTGTCAACCATACATTTAACTGCTGGTCTGCCAGGCGCGGCTTTAGTACAGGTGACAAACAGCTGATGAACCTCTCCCCAAACTCCAGCCGTGCGCTCCTTATAGTAGACAAGCGCATGCTGCATATCCAAAGTATGGAGTATGTGCTCGGCCTCCAAGGTGTGGTTGGAGAAGCAAACCAGGAGAATGATAACCTTGTTAAGGTGAAATTCTGACAACCTTCGGAAAAAAATTTTGTGTTAGGGTGAAGGCCAACCTTGTCCCTGTGGAAGACCGGGTAAGGAGATGCCACCGAGAGCGCCTGGAGCTCACTGATCCTTCTGGCGGATTTGATGACCATTAAGAAGGCGGTCTTCCAAAACAGTTGTGACATCTCATACCCGTGCACTGGTTCGAACGGCTTAACCATGAGCATTACCAACACCAGCAAAAAGTCCCAAGGTAGTTGTGGTGGTTCACACATCAGAGGGGAAATGTGGCCAAGGCCCTCAAAGAAGCACCCAACCACCTGCTCCTGCACCACTGTCAGCATATTATCGTGCACCTGGTATGCAGAGATGGCTGCCAGGTGCACCTTGAGTGTAGTCAACCGAAGGGCAGACTAAGAGAAGGACAAGTAACTGAGGATGCTAGCCACAGGACGGGGGGGGGGGGTTAAGCTCCTTGCCCTGGTACCAAATGGAGAACCCACTTCCATTTGAAGACGTAGCATCGATGAGTCAACTCCTTCAGAGAGGCCTCAACTACATGGAGGACCTCATCAGACACCTGGAGTCTGGAACTCTGCCCGCTCAGGAACCAGGCAGTCAGGTGCACGGACTGAAGGTCCAGGTGGAAGACCTTCCCCAGGGAGCATGACAGCAGGTCCAGGTGAAGTAGCAGACACCACGGAGGTCTGCTGCTGAGGCGACTGGGGTACTAGAACTGGCATGACCAGTCAGGAGCCACCAGGTTCATCCATGCCTTGTCCCTCAGAACCCTGATCAGGACCTTCTAGATCCAAGGAAAAGGAGGGAAGGCAAAACGGAGGCCCAGGGTCTTACGAAGGCATCCCCCTGCAACAAACCCCGCCGGGGGGGGGGGGGGCGCGCCGCAGGCACAAAGCAACCTCAGCTTGTCGTTCTTCCGAGAGGCAAACAGAGCCACCAAAATGGTGTCCCACTGGGAGAACAGACTGTCCACTACCTCTCGATTAAGGGACCACTCGTGAGACGCCTTGCCCACACGTCTGAGGGCGTCCACCACCTGACAGGACATTCCAGCCACATGAATGGTCAGCAGGTCAGCCTTGAGGCTGAGCACAAGGGTCCAGATGCAGAGAGCGTCCCTGCACAGAGGAAGGGAGAGCATCCCACCCTGCTTGTTGAGGGATGTGGAGCAAAGGCTGTCGGGGCCAGGTGATCAGTTCAAAGCTCCAGCAGGTTTATGTGTCATCGGGACTCCTCAAGGGACCAGAGCCTGTGGACCCTGTGTTCCCTCAGATGGGCACCCCAGCACATCAGGGAGGCATCGGTCATGAGAGTGACCGTCTACTCTAGGCGGACAAATTGGACTTCTTCCTGCAGATGTTTCAGGACCAACCACCACTGGATGGCATCCCACATCTGCTGGATCACCATGACCGGCTGGTCGATGTGACCCTGACACTGAGACCACCGAAAGGTGAGCCCCCACTGCAGGGAGAGCACTCTGCAGCGGACCCAATGGACCACGTTGATGTAGGCCACCATGAAGCCCAGAAGGCACAGGAAGTCCCTGGCAGAGCACAACTGCCCAACCTGAAATGATCTGGCAAAGGGTGTAAGATCCTCCGCCCTGTCTGCCGGAAGCCGGGCTCCGGCTCAAATGAAATGAATCACCTATGAGGGGACAAGTTCCTACCTGACCTAGTTGACCAGGAGGCCAAGGTGTCAGGTCTAGAGGGCCAGGTCCCTGGACTGCTCCACCTCCACCCTGGAGGGGCTTGCACTCAACCAGTCATCCAGGTACAGTTACACCTGGACCCCTTGGCACCTCAGGAAGGCTACTGCCACCACTGCAATGCATTTGGTGAAGACCCTGGGGGCTGAGGAAAAGTCGAAGTGCATGGCTTGGAACTCACACAGGGTCCCTCCCATGCGGAACCAGAGGAACCGCTGGTGGAATGGACAGATGGGGACATGAAAGGTGTTGTCTGGAAGGTCCAGGGAGAAGTACCACATGCCCTGCTCCAGGGGTGGGATGATCTGGTTCATAGTGACCATTCTGAAGGTGTATGACCGCAGACATTTGTTCAGGTCTTGCAGATCCAAGATGGGGCACCAGCCCCGGTCCAGTTCAGGACCAGAAAATATCTAGACAAATCCTGGATCGGCTGGGGGGGGTCCAGGACATGAACCACCTTCTGGAGGAGATAGTAGATGCCCTCCTGAAGGGCTGACAACATGTCTATGGACACTGCATCCTTCTGAGGGGCACAAGCTCGACTGAGCGGGACAGCCTTGAACTCCAGACACAAGCCCTGACCGATCACGTCTAGCACCAACTTGTCCGTGGTAATACTGGACCAGGTATAAAAAAAGTGGCGGAGCCGACCTCCCACGGGAAGATCCAGGGGAGACAGGACAGGAAGGGTGGGGGCATCCCCCAATCCATCACTGGACAGGCTTGGCAGTGGAGGCAGGGCCAGCAGAGGACGCAGCTAGACTTCGACCTCCAGGCTTTCGGACCATGGAAGCAAAAGACTTCGATATGGGACGCCAGACATGCTGGTGCCCAGCCTGTGACTAGGACAGCTTGACTGCAGGGGTAGAGTGGGGTTGAAAGGGATTTTTCTGGGGCTTAGAGCCCTTGACATCCTTTTGGGCCAAGGTGACGGGAGTCCACGGTGGCACAGAACTTCCGACCCTGACCCGAACAAGTCGGTGCCCAGGAAGAAACAAATTACTCACCACAGTAATCTTGTTTCTTCCAAGGGAATCTTACTGTATTCCGACTTGTGCAGTATGTTCTCAATACAGGACTGCCCCGAACCGAAATGGTTAATAGAACCTATGCAAATGATGAAATGCTAGGCTCGAGCTCGGTTTTCAACCCACTGTCCCTGGTAAACGGTTCTAAACTGTCAGATTCTTATGAAGCGTGCACTAACACTTATCTAACTACGCACTACTATAACTATAAATAACTACTAATAAAACAAACCATTCCCTACCCAATTAAAGGTTAATTCGCACCGCTAAGACTCAGATCACAGATGCCCAAGAGAAAAAAAAAAAAAAAAAAGATACCCACAGGTTTGCAACACACTAGTACAGCTGGAGTGTAGTGACCCTAGGTTCATAGAAGAGGAGGAAGGGAGGGTGCTCAGAATACAGTAAGATTCCCTTGGAAGAAACAAGGTTACTAAGGTAATTTTTTTCTTCAACCCTCAAGACATCTTACTGTATTCCAAGTTATGCAGACTACTTAAGCAGTACCTTTGGAGGTGGGTAGAGAACGTATTTAGGAAACAAGCTCTGCTGGACTGCTGTGCCAAACCTGACATCTCCTCTGGCCTGAACATCCAAGCAGTAATGCTTGGTGAAGGTATGGACCATTTTCCAAGTAGCTACTTTACATATGTCAGCTAGGGGAATATTCCTAGCAGCTGCTAAAGAGGCTGCTGTGCCCCTAGTAGAGTGGGCCTTGAGGCCTGCAGGTGGCCACTTGCCCACTTTGCTGTAGCAGAACTGAATACAGGCTACAATCCATCTTGCAATGGATCTTTTTGTGGCTGGTTTCCCTTTCCCTACCTCTCCATAGGTAAGGAAGAGCTGAGACTGATCCTGTCTATAAGGATTTGCGTGATCAAGATAGTAGCTAATTGCCCATTTTACATACAGGTTATGTAATCTACGTTCACCTGGAGCGGAGTGATCAGTGAAAAAGACAGGCAGTGTAATGGACTGATTAAGGTGAAACTCTGATACCACCTTAGGCACAAATTTCCTATTAATCCTTAGGACAACTTTGTCTCTATGAATGGCAATGTAGCCAGGCTCTAAGGACAAGGCCTGAAGCTCACTGACCCTTCTAGCAGAAGTCATGGCAACCAGGAATACTATCTTCCAAGTCACATACTTAAGGTCAGCAGAAAATATGGGTTCGAAAGGGGGCTGCATCAGCCGGGCAATGCAAATATTAAGGTCCCACAAGGGGGTGGGCTCCCTACGTGGGGGTTGGAAATGCAGTTATCCTTTAAAGCATTTCTTAAATACTGGGTCAGAGGCTAGAGAAAGCCCCTTACCTGCAGATAAATAAGCTGAGAGAGCTGCCAGGTGCACTCTCAAAGCAGAGACCTTTAGGCCACCAGAATGGAGATGTGCCAAGTAATCCAGGACTGTAGGCAAACCAGCTTGGCTATAATCCAAGTTCTTGCCCCAACACCAAATGAAGAATCTTTTCCATTTGGAAGAATAAGTCTTTCTAGTAGAAGGTTTTCTGTAAACTCTTGAGTATTTCCATAGCCCCTGCTGACAAATTCAAAATTCCATGTTCTAAGTCTTCAACAGCCAGGATTTGAGCCTGAGGGATTGCAGGTTGGGATACATGATCCTGCCCTGAGAGGACAACAGTAGATTGTGTCTCCTGGGAAGGCTGACTGGTTTGGCTACTAACATTGATAACACCAAGGGGTAAACAAGGCTGCCTGGCCCAATCTGGTGCGATGAGAATCACTGTTGCTGACTGAGCTCTGAGTTTGTTCAGGACTCTTAGCAGCAGGGAAAAAGGAGAGAATGCGTACAAGAACCTCCATGGCCAGTCCAGTAGCAGTGCATCTAGGGGAATTTTGCCCTTGATATGGGTGTCTGCAGAACTATGGTAACTGGTGATTGTTCGGAGCTGCAAACAGATCCACTTCTGGGGTGCCCCACCTCCTGAAGATGGTTTCCAAGAGCTGCCTGTTCAGTGCCCACTTGTGGTGGTTGATTTATTCTGAGGGCATCCGCCAGGACACTATCCTTCCCTGGAAGATGGACAGCCGAGAGAGAAGCTTCTAGGGAACATGCCAGGGTCCAGATTTTCATGGCCTCTGTACACAGAGGAGTTGACCTTGTTCCCCCTTGTTTGTTTATGTAATACATGGTGGTTGTGTCGTCTGTCCTGACCTGAACCACCTTGCCTTTCTCTTAATACGAGTATGACTGGAGACCCAGAAAAACAGCCCTGAGCTCCAATAAGTTGATGTGCAGGAGTGACTCCTGCTTTGTCCATGTACCATGTGCTGTGTGATTCCCCCAGATGTGATCTCCAGCCCAGGAGATATGCATCTGTGGTTCGTACCAGAGAGGGGACTTGTTGCAGGAATGGGACCCCTTGCCTGAGGTTGGACTGGTCCTGCCACCACTGAAAAGCTTTGAGAAATGTGACTAACTGGCACTAGCTTTGACAGAAGGTCTCTTTTCTGGAACCAGTGAGATCTCAGATGGAACTGAATGTCCCTCATTTGGAACCTGGCACCTGACACTGTTGCTGTGGATGCTGACATGTGACCTAGCAGTTGCAGAATGTGCCTTGCCGGCCTTGGGACATGCAGCTTGAAGGAATTTACGACTTGAATGAGGCTGTCCTCTCTGTCTTGAGGAGGAAGGCCCTTCCTTGAGTGTGTCCAGTTCTGCCCCTATAAATCTGAGCAGCTGAACTGGTTCCAACGCAGACTGTTTTTACGTTCACCAGATACCCCAATGAATTTAGGGTACCCTGTGGAGTGCCAATGCCTCTTACCTGCTGGTGAGACTAGCCTACTACGAGCCAGTTGTCCAGGAAGGGAAAGACTGTTATTCCTTGCTTTCTTATGTGTGCCACGACCACAGCTAGGCATTTTGTGAACACCCCTGGAGCAGATCTTAGGCCGAAGGGCATTGCTTGGAACTGGTAATGGCCTGATGGCAGTCTAAACCTGAGGTACTTTCTGTGGGACTGCCTTATGAGGATGTGAAGAAAAAATTACTCACCTTAGTAATGTTGTTTCTTCTATTGGAGTCTTGCTATATTATGACATATGCAGTGAGTCCCAACCTTCGAACTGCTCCGGAGGTGAAAGAGTTAACTTTCCATGCCAGGCATGGAACGCTGAGCCTCGAGCTCGGTTGAAACTCTGTCTGTTGTTCTTCAAACTCAAACCATCAGATCTTTACGAGCTAAACTCACTGAGGTCCTGTGGAAGCTGTAAACCTACACTAGCCAATTGGCTACTAAACATAAGAACACATTTTATGGTCCCAAAGCAAAGACTCAAGTCAGGAGACCCAAAAATGAAAAACACAACACCAAGTCACCCCAAAAGGAGGTGAAGAAACAAGGTGGGCACCTACTAAGTGCCAACACTGCACTGCCCACCCACATCCCAAAACAGAGGTTCTGAGAGGAGGGGGGGGGTCATAACATAGCAAGACTCCATTAGAAGAAACAACATTACTAAGGTGAGTAATTTTTCTTCAAACAACATGAAGTCTTGCTATATTATGACATATGCAGACTACAAGCAGTACCTCCATGGAGGAGGGACAGAACCTACTTGGGAAATAGGTTCTGAAGCACAGCTTGTGTTAAACCGAGCATCACTCCTAGCCTGGATGTCCAGGAGTAATGCTTGGTAAAAGTGTGAACTGTTTTCCAGGTAGCTGCTTGACATATCTCTAGAATAGGATGTCCCTGGCAGCAGCCAGGAAGCAGCTGTGCCTTTGTAGAGTGAGCCTCAGGCCTGAGGGTGGAACTCACCCAGTTTTTCATAACAAAATTGGATACAAGAGACAATCCACCTGGCAATGGATCTTTAGTGGCAGGTTTCCTTACCAACCTCGCCATAAGTGAGGAACAGCTGGAGGAGTCAATCCTTGATCCTTGGTACGCCTATGTAGTAGCCAAGGGCTCTTTGACATCTAAACTGTGTAGCCTCCTCTCGCCAGAGGAGGAATGGTCAGTGAAGTACACAGGAAGAGACATAGATTGATTAAGGTGGAAATCTGAAACCACCTTAAGGCAAGAACTTCCTGTTAGTCCTGAAGACCACCTTATCTCTATGAAAGGAGATAAAATCAGGCTCCACTGACAAAGCTTGTAATTCACTTATGTCCTGGCAGAAGTGATGGCTACCAGAAACACAGTTTTCCAAGTCAAGTACTTAAGCTCTGCTGAAGACAAAGGCTCAAAAGGGGTTGCATAAGCTGAGCAATGCAAACATTAAGGTCCCAAGCAGGGCAGGGTCCCTGAATGGAGGGTTGGTGTGAAGCAATCCCTTGAAAAACTTGGAGAATACAGGGTGAGCTGAAAGAGAAGAGGGCTTACCTGCTGAAATAAAAGCAGACACAGCTGCCAGATGCACTTTAAGGGAGCTGGTCTCAGCCCCAAGGTATTTAAGTGGACCATGTAATCCAGGACTGTGGGTAACTCAGCAGATTCTGGTGAAATATGCTTTCCAGAGCATCATATGGAAAATCTCTTCCATTTGGAATTATAAGTAGCCCTGGTAGAAGGTTTTCTAGAAGCCTTCAGAATATCCATTACACCTTGGGAGAGGTGTAAATCAGCAAACTCTAACTCTTTAAGAGCCAGGCCTTGAGATTGAGAGATTTGAGGTTCGGGTACCAAACCCTCCCCTGAGGACAGGTTAACAGGTTGTGATTCCTGGGAAGACACATGGGAAGATGGACTGCTAAGGACAGTAGGAGTGGATACCAGGGTTGTCTGGGCCAATCTGGAGCAATCAGGATCATCTTGCAGGGTTGAGATCTGATTTTGACTAGCACTTTGAACAGAAGAGGGAAAGGGGGGAAAGCATAGAGAAACTTCCCTTCCCAACTGAGAACTAAGGCATCCAGAGGGACTGAGCCCAACACTGGGGTCTGCAAAAAAAGGGAAGTTGGTGATTGTCTGGGGCTGCAAAAAGATCTATCTGTGGGGTGCCCCATCTGGCAAATACCACCTCCAAGACCAGGGGTCCAGTGACCATTCATGATGGCCCTGGGAAATCCTGCTGAGAGCATCTGCCAGGACATTGTCCTTGCCTGGGAGGTGAAGTGCCGTAAGGGAGGTGTTCAGGGAGTAAGCCAGAGCCCACAACTTCATTGCTTCGGTGCACAAGGCCGTAGACCGAGTGCCCCCTTGCTTGTTGATGTACCACATTGTGGTGGTGTTGTCTGTTCTGACCTGTACAACTTTGTTCTGAACAGATTCGAAAAAAGCTTGAAGTGCTAGAAAAACTGCTCTGAGTTCCAACAGATTGATGTGGAGCAGAGATTCCTGAGAGGACCACAGCCCTTGGGTGGAAAGGTCGCCCATGTGAGCTCCCCACCCCAAGAGGGACGCATCTGTAGTAAGGGTCAAGGAATGAGACTGGGGAGTGAAGGGAACCCCCGTCTCAGATTGTTCTGATCCTGCCACCACTGGAGGGCCTGGATCAGGGTTCGAGTCACTGGGATCAATTTGGTTAGAGGGTCTGTCCTTTGAGACCAAAAGGCTCTCAAATGGAACTGAATGTCCCTCATCTGAAATCTTGCTCCCTGCACTACTGCTGTAGAAGCAGCCATGTGCCCCAGGAGCTGTAGAAAATGCCTTGCTGGTCGAGACACCTGCAGGGTGAATGAGGAGGCCAGAGAGACCAGGGTCCTTGCCTGTCCAAAGGAAGGAAGGCTCTGGCTTTCTCTGTGTTCAGTTCTGTGCCTATGAAGGTGAGGAGCTGGACAGGCTCTAGAACTGACTTTGAAAGATTCAGAAGGAAACCCAGAGAGGTGAACAGTTGCTGAGTTATCTGTAGGTGTAACTTGACTTGGTCTGGGGACTGGCCTACTAGGAGCCAGTCGTCCAGGTAAGGGAAGATGGCAATTTTTTTGCTTTCTTAGAGAAGCAACTGCTACTGCCAGGCATTTTGTGAATACCCTTGGAGCAGAGGTGAGGCCAAAGGGCATTGCTCTGAACTGGTAATGGCCTGAGGGCAGCTCAACCCGAGGTACTTTTGATGGGAGCTTGATGAGAATATGGAAGTAGGCATCCTGAGGTCCAGGGACGCAGCCAGTCCCCTGGCTTTAGAGAGGGTAGAATAATTCCCAGAGTCACCATTTTGAATTTTGGTTTTAAAAGGTACTTGTTTAAGTATCTGAGATCCAGGATGGGCCGCCATTCTCCTGTCTTTTTTGGGGTAAGGAAGTACCTGGAGTACAACCCTTTGCCTTGGTGTAGGGGTGGAACCCTTTCCACAGCTCTGACAGCCAGGAGGGAAGAGACCTCTGCCTCTAGGGCAAGTGCCTCTGGAGGATTTGCAGGTGGAAAGGATCTGGTTCTCATCTTTGGAAACTTTTTGAAGCAGAGAACCAGTCCCTGGCTTACTACTTCCAGGACCCACTTGTCTGATGTCAGAGACTCCCAGTCCTGGACAAAGTAAGCCAGGCTGCCCCCTACAGGTAGTTGAGAATCGGCCCTGGCAACCCCATCAGGGTGCCTGCTTGGCAGGGGATTTGGGCTGTGGGTGCAAGCAGGCCTGCTTCCACTCCTATCTGCCTCTCCCTCTAAAGAACCCCCTCTGGGCAAAAGCAGAAGAGGAGGCCTGGCCTTGGTAAAAAGGCCTATGAAAAGGCCTGCCCCTGCCCCTGGGAAGCTGCCTTTGGAGGAGTGGCCTGCCTTTCCTTGGCCTGTGCACTCCTATAGGTGGTCCTATACTCATCCATTTTCTTCATGTAATTCTCTGTCTGCTCCCCAAACAGGGAATTACCCACAACAGGAAAATCCATGGCCTTAGTCTGGGTATCCTGTGACAGGCTAGTACATCTGAGCCAAGCCATCCTGTGAAGTGCCACAGATGTAGCCATGACTCTTGATGACACATCATTTGAGTCCACTGCAGCATGGAATTGCACCTTGATGCCTCAATACCATCAGCAGCCACCTGCTCCAGCTCTTGGCAAGCTGGCCAGGGACCTGTTTTGCTAGAGCCATAACAGTATCCCATCTGGATTTCTGATATCTAGCAACATAAGCCATATAATTTGCCTGTCTGAGTCCCAAGGATGCTGCCATGTACTGTTTCTTTGCCATGGCATCAATCTTCCTGGAGTCCTTGTCCGGGGGGTGTGAGGCCAAGGGGATATTTGCCTTGTCACAGGCTGCAGCCTGCACTACCCCAACATGGCTGCATTGTTGTGAAAGGAACTCCGTATCAGAGCCTGACAATGTGTACCTCTTGTCCATTCTCTTATCCACAGGAGGTATAGTGTGAGGAGTTTTAGAATTTTAAAAGTCTGTTTCCAAAAGATTTATGCAAGGGAATAGACAGTCTCCTAGACTCTGGGATATCCATCATTTCCACATAGTCAGGCTCCTCTGATCATCCACAGCTTCCTCCATAGGGAGCTGGAGGGTTTCAGCCACTTTTTATAAAACATAAATGAGAAGGGGACTCAGAAAGCCTAGGAGGAACACTCTGAAGGTCTGTCTGGGGAGATGTCCGGTCAATGGGCACATCCAGACTTTCAAATCCACATTCACTCTCCTCATACTCCTCTGCCCCTCCTCCGGTTCATAATATTCCTCTAAATCATAGTCTTGAACCGTGGAACCGGCGAACTGGGCGCATTTGATGGTACCGGTTCGGTGGAACCGGGAAAGCGACTGGACAATTTGAATCGCTTATTATCTCTTCAGCGGTTGAGAGGAAAGTTTTGGCTCCACACCAGCTGATTTCCTAGTCCTTTTGCTGAACCGACTCCTCAGAGTCGGATCTCCTTTGCCCGAGGAAGTCTCGCCCTGGTCAGAGGGCACTCCCTCCGGTTCGGTTGGAACCGAACCGGGCTGGCCATCCGGTTCAGCGGACTTTTGGCCTCCCTTTCCCTGAGCCTACCAACTCTCTTTTCCAGGTAGCTGCAGGAAAATTTTTACAAATCTGGCAGTCTGCATTGAGGTGGTCAAACCCCAGACAATAAACACAGGTGGTGTGGGGTCAGCCTTGGCAAAGACTCCCACACACTGCAGTGTTGAAACCCAGTGGGCCCGTTTTTCTTTGGTTTCAGACATAGTGCCAGTCCTAACCAAACTTGCCTCGCTTATGGCAATCTGCCAGGCAAGACCTCTTATCGGTTCTCAAATCGTAACACGATGGTCGGGAAAAAAACGTAAGAAATTCCGTTTTTAGAACTGATAAGAACCGGTAACCACATTCTAAATGACAGAATAAAATATTTAAATAACCTGATCGGTTCAAATCGAACCGATAAACAGTTTACAAGTTCCACACAGAAGAGAAGTAATGTAAACCTATCTAGTACTCACAATACACAGACAGAGCTTGAACCGACCGGTTGCGGTTTAAATTCGGTCAAAAACTGAGAAAATAATACTTTAACCGACAAAATGAACCAAGCAGAAGGAGAAATCTCCGGAGCGACTGTTCAGTGAGGTGGAGTAAAGAATCTGACGGTTTGAGTTTGAAGAACAACAGACAGAGTTTCAACCGAGCTTGAGCTCTGCGTTCCATGCCTGGCATGGAGAGTTAACTCTTTCACCTCCGGAGCAGTTCGAAGGTTGGGACTCACTGCATATGTCATAATATAGCAAGACTGCATGTTGTTTGAAAGTAAGCATCCTTTAGGTCTAGGGATGCTAGCCGGTTTCCCTGCCTTAGGATTGGTAGAATGGTGGTCAGAGTTACCATACTGAATTTTGGGTCTGACAAATGTTTAAATGTCTCAGATCCAAAATGGGTTGCCACTCCCCCATTTTACTGTGAGGAAGTATCTTGAGTATAGGCCCTGCCCCCTCTAGTTTGGAGGGACTGGCTCTATTGCCTCTTGCAATAGCAGACTTGAAACTTACTGTTCCAGTAAGATTGTTTCTGATGGAGAGGATGGTTTGAAGGCTCTTGACCGCAGCCTTGGTATAAGCTTGAAGTCGAGCACAAGACCCTGGCCCACTACCTCCAGGACCCACTTGTCTGTGGTGATATTTTCCCACTCCTGGAGGTAGGAGGGCCAGCCTGCCCCCTACTGGTACTGGGGAGGTGACCCGAGCAGGCACCTCAGGGTGTCTACTTAGTCTGTGCTGCTGGCTGGACACTGGGGCTAGTATGGCCACTGCCCCTTCTGCCTCCAAAATATCCCCGTTGTGGGTTCCAGGGGAAGCCTGAGGCTGGAAGAATGGCCTACAATGAGCTCTACCCCTACCACCCCTTGTCTGGTGTTTCTGGGGGGGTAGAAACCCTCTTTTTGGCTGCAGCACTCTGACAGACAGACTTATACTCATCCATTTTCTTTATATATGCCTCTGTTTGTTCACCAAACACAGACGTGGGATCACAAGGGAAGTCCATTGCTTTAGCTTGTGTATCCTGAGTCAAAATGGTAGTCCTGAGCCAGGCAAACCTCTTTAGGGACACCGATGCTGTCATTTGTCTGGATGCAGCATCACTGGAGTCCACTGCCATCCTGAACTGTGTTTTTGCAGCCTCAATCCCTCTTTTTGCTGCCTCCACTAGGTCAGTTCCCATGGGAGATGGGTCTGACTTGGCTATCTCAATCACTGTGGACCAGAAATTTTTCTGATACTTGGCCACATATGATATGTAGCTGGCTTGTCTAATAGCCAAGGAAGATGCCAGATACACTTTTTGCAATAGAATCCATCCTCCTAGAATCCTTGTCCGGAGGATGAGAGGCCAGTGGGATGCCAGCTTTGCCACAAGCTACAGCCTGCACTACCCCTTCATGGCTAGGGTGTCCAAAATGGAACTTGGTACTTTTGGCCACCCAATATTTCTTGTCCACCTTCTTTTCAATGGGGGGCACAGAAGTAGGTGTCTGCTTCTTAAGGGATTTATGAAGTGGCAGCATTAATCTCTCTGAAGTGGGCATGTCCATCTCTCTATAATCCTCCTCCTCCTCAGTGGATTCCTGAGTAGGGAGGTCAAGAGTTTGAGGAATTTGCTTCATAAATCTAAAATAGGAAGAAAACTCTTCAGTTCCCTTGTCAGTGGAATCTGGTCTATGGTGAAACCTCTGGGTCGATTGGTTCCCCAAATTAAATCATCCTCCTCCTCCCCCTCCCACCGTTCCCCACTAAAGTCTGTTGAACATGGGGCTTGGTAAGAACCAGGAGTTTGAACAGTTACCAGTTGCTTCAAAACAGGAACCGGGACTTGCAGAGACTGAATAATCCTAATCACGTTAGCGATGTCCTCTGCAGAAGGAGCCGCAGGCTTCCTCAGTTGCTGTTCCTGATGTTTTTCCTTCTGTTTTTTCGTAACCGTCATGGACGGTTCAGCGGCCGTGTCTGTAGTTCTTTTTTTAGATGAAGAACTATCGCCCCTTTCAGAGAAGCAGTTCCTCCGGTTCATTTTGAAGAGGACCCGGTTTTTCAGTGGCTGGGTCAGCAGCCTTTTCAGACATTTTCTCTTGCTGTCTCTTCAACCGTTTATCAACTGCTGATTGAAGAAACCGCTTGTAGATCTCACAGTCTGTTTTCAGGTGTACAAAGCACAAACAAAAAAGACAAATTAAATGTGGATCTGCCTAGGCAAAGGGCTCCCCGCACTCGGTACAGTGCTGGAAACCTGTAGGGCCCGTTCTCTTCTTGGCTTTCTGTGACATAACACAGAAGAAAACCCCACTCACAAAAAAAAAAAAAAAACCAACTACTCTTATTTATTTTTTGGGTCAGTTACACTAACCACTAAAGACAGAGTTACCCCGGTTAAACTTATATCCAAAAACCGACCATACCGAGTCGGTACACAGAAAAAAAATGAAACAAATTTAAAGTAAAGAAGGGGAAAAAAAAATTCAAGGAAATGCCTGGTTTCCTCCCGGTTGACAAAGAGAGGAGAAACCCCTGGTTACTTAACCCTCCTACACTACAATCTAAACAATTTCTACCTGAAAATCAAGGACAGTACTTCTAACACCAAATAAAATAACTTTATACTGAGACAAACTGCGAAAGTAAAGAATTTCAAGCGATGAAAGGAGCGCTCTCAAGAGACGTCTTACTGAGGCAAGTGGAGTAAAGAATCTGACTGTTTAGAACTTTTTACCAGGGACAGTGGTTTGAAAACTGAGCTCAAGCCTAGCATTTCATCATTTGCATAGGTTCTAGTAACCATTTCAGCTCCAGGGTAGTCCTATGGCGAGACCATACTGCATAAGTCAGAATACAGTAAGATTTCCTGGGGTTTCAAGGGGCCATCTGGTGATTTGTGTTGGACATCCGCCACGAAGGGGGAGAGCCTTAGTCAAGCCTGACAGCATATAGCCACGGCTGTGACCAAGGACATGGCACAGGAGTCGCCAATGTCCATGGCTGTCTGAAGCTGTTTAGCAACAGCACGGCCTTGGTCCTGGGCTTGCCTGATCATCATCTGAAGGTCAGCCAAACGCAGAGGGGGCACCTAGTCAAGAGTGCCTAGCAAAACATAGGTGAAGTGGACAATAATTAAGGCCTAACTAGCTTGCCTAAGGTCGAGAGAGATGGGGCTGCACGATCCAATTTATTCCTTGTCAGGGGGCGCGTGTCGACATCCCAGACACTGCCTGTCCATAAGAACACAGACGGCAACTAAGCCTTCAGCCAAGGGGTGTTCTGTAAACCTGGTGTGGGGAACCTGTGAGGACCGCATACTTGGGGGCCATACGGGTTGACAGCATAGGGCAGGAGGCTGAACGTGGGCCCAAGAATGGCCTTGGCTACTGGGAAGGCAACCCCAGAGGAGTTGTCCCGGTCAAGAATTTCAGTGAGGGGATATGTGGCCCATTTCTGGACAGACTAACTGGATCCCTGTAGCCTCCAAAATCAGGCGGAGTATAGCCCCAAAGGAAGTAGGACCATGGTCCGTCTAGAAATCCTCACCAGACTCCTAGTCAACAGGCCTGGAGTGCATGGAGAAATCCTCAGATTCTGAGGATTCGTCGAAGACTGCCCCCTCCCCCTGTTCCCACTAAGCTTGCAGGGCTCGTCTGTCTGAGTGACCATGACAGACAGCTGCCGAGAAAGCCCAGGAATATTATGGGTGTCCTTGGATAGGGGACCATCCTTCAGCTGAAATCGGCAGGGGTTCCACCTGAATGGCCGGGAGGCTGGAATTAGCTAATCTGGAACAGGTTCAGGCTGAGGTGGCGGCAGTCAAGGGAGTGCTGGGGTAGGAGCCGGCACCAACTAAGGCTCAGCACCCAGAATGAGCTGCTGCCACACGAGCTCCTCGTAGCGCTGATGCAACTTGCAGTAGAGCTGGTCCTCCCTCGAAGAGGAAGAGCAGCAGCACCGCTTTCCCCAAGTTTCGAGAGTGGGACCGGTGGCTCCGGCACTGGCTGCTTGACAGAGAGCTCCGAGCGTCAACCTCGACCACCGACGTGCCGAATGGTGAGGGGAGGCAGGAACCAGAGAGGGTCACTTGGGGTCCCCCAAAAGCTCTGTGTCTCGAGAGTTAGGGACCAGCTCAGGAAGCATATCTGACCTGCCTTGGGACTGAAGAGGCAGGACCAGAGCCTTGGAGAGGGAAGTATTCCCCTTGTGCTGAGACAATTGGTCAACTGGATTTGCGTCTCTGCCGACAAGCCCATCGGGGACACCGTGCGGCAAGCAGCCTGGACAGAGGCATCGATCGGAGCGGACTCGATGAGGGTCAACAAAAAAGTCGCAGGAGACCAAGGCCCGAGAGTGCTTGTGGTCCCACGACAGGTCTTTTTAGCTTTTCCCTTAGAGACCTTTTTACAGAATTTAGACCCACAGGAAGGGTCCTCCCCGAGGGTAGGGAGGGACTGGCATAAGTCCCGGAACTCCCTGGTAAAAGAGGCGCCAAAACTCAGCGGGACCAGCACAGACATCGAGGAAGCACCAGCCACGGCCTGAGCTGTAGCTTCTTCAAAAGCCGCCAACTGATCAGCAGAGCCCATTGGGCTGGTCAGCGGACCCAGCAGCCATGGAGAATGCCTGATGGGTGTCCTAAACTGACGGGGAGGATCACGCTCGTCCGGATGGCCAAAAACAAGTCATGCACACCCGTCCTCCAGAGTGGAGAGGTGAAGAGTATGGCATAGGCTGCAAGCCTGGGGATCATGTTTGTGGAAAAGGCAGTAAATGCATGTGGCGTGAGGATCCGTGTGCAAAATTTTTTGGTTGCACAAACAGACCTTAAAACTGGGCTCCAACTAGGGGAATCCATAACACTACTACGGAAAACCCGCAGAGTGAACAAAGACCTAGTTTCAGGAAAAAACAATGATAGGGCCTACAGCATGCACAGAGCTGCGATGGAGGGAACCGGCTTCTTCCAGCAGAAAGGAAGATCTGGCGTCAAGGAGGCAGTGCCGAGGAGGATACCACCCAGGTGGTGGGAGGAACCAGCTTGAAGACCTTCTGGCAAGGCTTAAAGGGGAAAGGAATTCTGCCAGAAGTGTGGATAACACACCATATCTACACCCCTAGAAAAGTAAAAAAACAACTAATGGGAGGGTTTTCTGGATTCAAGCGCCATAAACAATTGCTAAGTGCAATTTGTGCTAGTGAGCTGCACATTTAAATTTCACTACACCTAAACAGTGCGATACGAAGAGGTTACATACTTGTAACCCCACTCCCGGGCACACCTGGAAACGAGCCTTTCCCAGTCACCACATTTTAAGTTTCCTTTTGCAGTGTAACATTTACTGCGTTTGGAAGCTTAGGTGGGCAAAAGTCTTTCCCAGTAATTTTTTTATTTTTTTTTTTAAATATTAATTTTCTCCAACGCCGTGGACCCGGCAGGGGCTATGACCCCTCCCTCAGAGGAGTACATCCTCCGGCCTTCTTAGGCCATCATGGGTCCTGCTGGGTCCCGGAATTTTCAGTTTTCTCCCACGCCCACATCTGTACAATGTTCGGGCGGGCAGGCAGTCTTCACCTCCGTGAAGGCAGCCAATCGCTCTACATGTGGGCCAACCCCTTGCATGGTTGCATGCATGTGCTGACCCCCAGCCACCACTAGGTGTCTGCCAACAACATGCAGCACTAATCCCCCCCCTCCCGAGGAAGGAGAGTAGTCCTCCGGACGCTCGATCCTTGCTCCCCCGGCCGACCCCATAGTCACCAGAGTCCGTTCCCGAACCCGTTTTCCCAGCATTTTTAAAAATTTTGTTGCAGCCTGCACCAGGTGATAAGGGATAATATTTTGACCCCAAGCAGGTAGCTAATCGATCCCTTCCACTTCCTTGCTGTTTCATGCCGCCCCACAGTCAGGCACATAATGACATGCCCAGGAAGAGCGTGGTGACACACCTCATTAAAGTCAATTACCTTGTTAGGCGAGCACTGCCCCTGATTAATCACACAGTAGCCATCATTATGCACAAAAAACAATGATCAATTCTGAACCCTACTGACTATAATGGGATGTGCCCCCCAACCCCTTTGCTGGGCACGTAATTGCGTGCCTAAGCGCGGGGTGGTGCAGGACAATAGACTCACTACTTTGTCAGGGCCAAAATATGATCCCTTCCCACCCTGTGCAGACTGCCACAAAAATTTTTAAAAATGCTGGGAGAAGACTTTCTTCAACTTAAGCTTCCGAACACAATTACGCATCTGGTAAATCCTGGAAAATCCCTTTCTTAAATAAATACAAATTTGCAGCCACAGTTCTACTACTAATATTCAGATCACCCTTTCATACTTACTATCTACCAAGCATCGTCAGTCACCGGAAAAGCGAGACACAGACATATTTGAATATGGCTTTCTAAACATTAAGGTGCAGTACATCATAACCATAAAGATAAACACACACACACACACACACACACACATATATATAAAAGCTAAAAACAGTACACGACAGTTCAGAGATGCACTGGATAATCAGACTTCAGTAACAACCCTCAAAGGCTTAAATAAAGTCTTAAATACCATTTTCCCTCCCCAGTACACACCACTTTCTCTAATCTGCCCTCTTCCTCCTCCGATGCCAGGCGCCTTCCCGCCTGTGCCTCCGTTATATCCAAATTAATTCCTTCCTCCCTCCCTTCTATTCTCTCCCCCACCTACATCATACCATCTCTGCAACAATGTTATCCCTTTGCATTTCATCCAGGAAATCCAACACTGGTCAAGCAACATTCTCGTATTATTTCCTCAACTTTGGCCCTCTCTTCCCCCATCTATCCACTGTGCCTCTTCTCTCTGAAGTCTCTTCTTCATGACTTTTCTACTTCCACATGCAACTGTCCTTGACCCCTTACCTTAAGTGATCCCTCCAAACTATACATATTGTCCTGGCCTTATCTGCCCTCCCACTCACCCCCCATGCCTGGCTGAGGTAATTTTTCCTGCCTATCCAAGCTCAATTTTAACTACCGCATGAACCTTGCTGTACTGTTATGCCATGTATTGTTTAAGATTAAGCTCCTTTTGATGTATTGCTTGGACAGACTATTGTTTTTGTAAATCTGTTTTCTTCTCATTTTATACCATCTTCCAACCCCTTCCCCCTCGGAAATGGCTGTTATCAGCAGAGTAGGTCTTTCCTGGTAAGACTTAAATACAAACATACGTACATACATACACAGCCACATTTTAATTAAGAATTAAAAACTGAGACTGATGAAACAATGTTTATCAGTAGAAAGGTTGTTCCATAACAGGGCAGCAGCAACAGAAATTGTTCTATCACCTGCAGATTTCAGTCTTGACTTTGGAACAACAAATATTCCACACCCAAGAGTCGCAACACCAAGGTACCTGTGTGGGGTTGCCAGAAACTTCCTACAGTATATAGGGGTCCTAGTCTGTTATGGGCCTTACAAGTCAACAAAAGGATTTGAAAAAAATTGATCTGTCAGCTAACAGGCAGTCGGTGCAAAAAACTCAAAGGAGTAATATGCGTTTCACCTCCCGGTGGTGGTAACAAATCTAGCTGTGGTGTTCTGGACCATCTGTAGAAAGGACAGAGTACAGCCCATTGCAATAATCAAGACAGGTAATAACAAAAGCATGCACCAGTGTGGAAGATTATCAGGCCAGGTAGGGTCTTCAAGCTTGACTCCTACTACCACCTAATAATGTATCCTCAGAATCTCAGAGAAAGCCTGGCCAGACAAAGTTAAAGGAGGGGCTGCATGGATGTGAATGGAATTCAAATAGGAGAGGGACAGTTTTAAGTAAGTAACCACTTTTAACTGAAGTACCTAAATTCAGCTCACTATTCACACTTAGGGAGGACCCCAATTCTTTTGCAGGTATCAAGCACTACAGCTTTAACTGAAGGTGTGATATTAGATAAAACTAGTTGTAAACATGTAACGTGTTTAACAGATTTCCACTGTAGTTAAACAAAATTCATAATTATATTTGTAAACTTAACTAAGGGAAACTGCACAGGCTCAGACCTCAGTTTCCTAGACTGGCCTCAAACCTCAGCTGCGTGTTGTTTTGGCTATAGGTCTGATGAAAAATATTAAGTTTTACTGATGTCAAAGGAGACATCAGGGCCCAGAGAGCAGTTATGCCGATGTCATTTACTGCAAATGGCCAAGTGGGATTGTACTGATTTTCAGACATTTGTAGGGCTTCCTGCCCTTAGGACAAGATCCCACAAGACATCTCACTGTGACCAAGAAACAGGCTCTCCATGTTTTGTGTAGAACCACACGGCTCATAAAGCATGATTATTTCCACCATCCAATCATTTCCAGTACTCACCCTTAGATTTTGGAATTAACTCTCCACAGTTAATTATTCGTACTTCTGCATATGGTTTGCTGTTGGCATCAGTCTTCTGGTTCTCAATTTCTCTCACAGCTTCCTGACCTGACAGGACTTGCCCAAAAACCACATGGTGTCTAGGAAGACGAATGAAGTATTGAATGCATCACGCTATTTACTTTTCTCAGTTGAACAAACTGTTAACCTTGATGGAAGTCCTCTATGAACACTTACCCATCTAAATGGGGTGCAGGTTTGGTTGTTCTTTTTTTTGTTATTTATTACATCACCGGGTAAGAAAGGGTTAGAAACAAGAGAAAAATACAGTTAGCATCTCTAAAAGACAAAAAAAGACAAAACACAGCAGTTGAAAAGAAAGCCAAAGAAAACATGACCATCCTTACAGAATAATACAAGGCAAACTACAAATACACTGGGCACTATTCTACAATACATTACATGCCTATTTCCATATTAAAATAGGTAAATCAGCATGTTGAGTGCTGAAAGAGACCAGCATCTAAGCTATACTACGAACCTAACTGACTGTATCTTCTCTGTTCAGTACTAACTGTTCAATTCCCCATGAAAGACTGTCAAGTGCCAACCATTTTTCATTTCTTCACATAACACACCAGTATTAATGTCTCCTCATTCTTTACTACTGAGAACATTTTCACAAAAACTGGATCTTTGCGTTTCTGAATTTCTCCTGCTCCATTCTCTCCTCAACCAAAGTCATAATCCTCCATTTGTGAGATTAGAATCTGCTGTGGAAATCATTCTAATGTCACAAGCAGAGAATCGGGACTTCAGCGGGGGGGGGGGACCACACACTGGAGGATGACTGGATGTCTGGAGGACACAGATGATATGTTTATGTAAATGTCCTTTGTAAATAAGAATGACGGGGGCATCAATACAAAAAAATTCACGAAAAAGCTGAATGGTATCAGATTATTATATTTCAAAAAGTGTTTCAGGATACTGGAAAAACAGTTCTTGCATGCTACTCCCCCCAAAAAAAAAAAAAAAACAACCATATGCCATAAAAAATTAAATATGGAAGTCCAAACACAACTTGCCTTGTGTTCCCACGGAGCAGAGAAAACGAACCTCTCAAGCTTCACTCTCAAGGTCCATAGGCTGTTAATCTCTACCCCTCAATGGAAACACAGGCTTGTTGTGTATGGTCAAACATATATTATACTATGGTCAGAGTAGAAATAATGAAGCACTGGCAATCTAAATATCAGAATATTGTGCATCTGAAAATTCCAGGAAAGGGAAGCAATGTACACACTGTCATTCTTTAAGAATAATTTTGTTTCTGATAAAAAAATACATATATATATATATATATATATATATATATAAAACTAACAGACAACGCTAGTAATATATATTTTGCCACTGATATTTAAAAGAAAGCAGTGATAACAGCTCACATCATACAAAGCTGTGGCTGGAAATGGAGGATTTATAACTATTCCAATAGGCTGTGGTATTTGCTGGAATCCATTTGTACAATATTCTGGAATGGTTGGTCAATAACAATTCGACCACTCAGTGCAGAGATTTACTTGTGTGAGAGCACTTCTAAAAAAAAAAAAAAAAGGGGCCATATGCCCAAGTTCTGAAAATATATATTGTTTCACTATACCATGAAGGAAATTATTTGTAAAACTTTTTTTTTTTTTAAATTCAAGTTTATTGCATATTTAGGCACAGATATAAAAAGGTAAAAGTATCTTCCATCACATAGAGCTGTATATACTTTAACATTTCATAGAAGAAAGATCCCAGCACACTCTCCTATTACATTACCCAAGACATTTTTCAGTTCCCATATCTCAGTTTTATCTCGTATGGTGCCAACGCTTTATATCAACATTCAACATCTCATAATATCATTTTGCTACCCCTGAGTCCCCCCTCTCCCCTCCTTCTCCTTCTAGTCTAATCCCTCCTATTTCTTGTCCCTGGGCCAACAACCACAAAGTCCATCGCCTCACGAAACCTTGCATCCTTAGATTTATTCTGAGAGTTATTTCCTCCATTTCTTGAATTTCGTCTATTATTTTTACCCATCACTTCACGGTATTTGATATTGAAGCGACACTGTCAACCCCCTCAGGCCTCAAAGTGTCCTTAGTTTAAAAAAACACATTTAATGATTGGTCACATGCTGTAGAGATTGAAGATGTAGCTGGTAGTCTGATTCTTATTTCTTTTTCTTGATCAACACCCACAACATCTTTCCTGGATTTGGGAACACGCCAGAGTCTAGCCACCTATAATGCAGTGTGAGGAGAAGAGACTATTGCACCATGAGGGGCTTCACTGTTTTAGGGTGTTCCTAATGTTCAGAAAGTATGCAGTAAGAGTAGATCAAAAATTTTAAACAAAGCAAGTCTGGGTACAACTACACCATTAGCATGCATTTTAGTTCTACTTAGAAAAGAAGCAGATAAAACAACCAGTAGTATCAATGAATTTTAGAGAAGGTAAGCAATCACAAAATGTGGGTTTTCAACTATAAATAACATGATGCAAAATGGTTTACACTATCGCTTTAATACAGATGCCCACATGTCACTACACACTTTAAATGCCCTCTCTCGTTTCCTTAAGGTGCCAGAAAGGCTTACACTGGAAGAGTGCAGAGACACCTCGACATTCTCATTTGCATACAGAAATTGCAGTTATGCAAGAACTTACCCTAACAGTAGATCTTTGAGAGAGGTTCCTGCAGTAGGTCTTCACATATAGGACTGCGCCCCCTGGCGTCAGGTCCGCACGGCAAACTTTTAGATAGCAATCATCAGCAAGGACCGCCCCCGACATCGGGGTGGCGTGACGTCAGCCTGACTATAAAAGGGGCGGTCCCACGCCCGCTCTCCAGTTCTTTTCCAACGGAGACCTATAGATAGGTAAGAATAAGACCGGAGTAAAAACTCCTCAGACCCTGGCTCCACTCTAGTCCCGAAGGGCTAGATAAGATGGAAAATAAGGATAAAACATCCAAAAACTGGAGGAAGGAGGGGAAACTAGACCTACTGCAGGAACCTCTCTCGAAGATCTACTGTTACAGTTAAGTTCTTACATAACTGCAATATCTTACTTCGAGAGGGTTCCTGCAGTAGCTCTTCACATATAGGACTGAATACCAAGCAGTCCCCAAGAAAAACAAAACATAGGTGCATCTGGGAGGAGGAGAAGTCGTCATGAGAAATCATGACAGGAGGCCTTGCAAGACTGCAAGACCAAAGCCAGTTCAGTGACGAGAGGCAATGTCCAGACTGTAATGCTTAGTGAAGGTGTGAACAGACAACCATGTGGCCGCTGCACAGATCTCTGCCGTGGACACATTCCTAAAAAAGGCAGTAGAGGTCGCCACGCTATGGGTGGAGTGGCCTTTGACTGCCCCCGGAAGGGACTTCCCATATTTCATATACCAAAAATGGATGCAGTTAGCTAGCCATCTAGAGATGGTCTGCTTGGAAACAACCTTGCCCTGGCGCTGAGGAGCAAAGGCTATGAACAGTTGGCTAGATTTCCTAACCTCTTTAGTCCTGTTCGCATAGTACCTCAGAATCCGGTGCACATCAAGGGTGTGCAGAAGGTGTCCCCACCCGTTGGAATACTGTGGATAGTATACTGGTAATTCCACGCTCTGGTTCAAAGTGGTTTCCAAAACTACTTTGGGCAACAATGAAGGATTAGTCCGAAGAGCTACCTGGTCCTTATGAAAAATCAAATAAGGTTCTTTACAGACGAAGGCCTGTAATTCAGAAACCCTTCTGGCCGAAGTAACTGCGACTAAAACTAAGGTCTTCCAGGAAAGGAAGCGCAAGTCGCAGGAAGAAGCTGGTTCAAATGGGGGTAAGGTCAGCTTCTCGGCATGAAATTCAGATCCCAGGGAGGACAAGGATTCCGGATAGGAGGTTTTAAATGAAGGATGCCTTTCAAAAAAGTTTTGGAAACCTCCAGCTGAGCCAAGGTTTTGCCCTCCACCAGGAGGTGGTAGGCAGACACCGCAGAAAGGTGGACCTTAATGGAGGAGTAGCTAAGGCCCACCTCAGACAGATGTGCAAGGTACTCTAGAACCTGGGAAGCTGAGCATGAAAATGGATCCCAGCTCCTTGCATGGGCCCATATCGTGAATTTCTTTCACTTCATTGTGTAAGAATATCTGGTGGAGGGTTTTCTGGCCTCCACTAGAATATGCGCAACCTGCGAAGATACCCCATAACGAGAAATCGCTATGTCCACAGGTGGCACGCATGAAGGTGGAGAGACTGAAGGCTCGGATGCACCAGGGTGCCCTGCTCCCGAGACAGAAGGTCGGGGGAAATGGGCAAAGGAACCGGAGGTTCCAGTACCAATTGTTGCAGCAGAGGATACCAAATTTGGCGTTGCCAAAGAGAGGCAATCAGGATGGCGTGAGCACCTTCCTGTTGTAGTTTCTCCAGGACCTTCTGAATGAGAGGAAAGGGAGAAAAGACGTACAGAAACCTCCCTGTCCATGAAAGAGACAGCGCGTCTGGCCAAAAAGCACCATGCCCGGGAATGAGCAAGCAGAAGACGGGTAGTTTTGCGCTGTATGGGGAGGCAAACAGATCCATCTCTGGCCGACCTCATTGAAGAAAGTTTTTCGACTACCTCTGACTTTAGCTCCCACTCGTGGGCCCTGGCCACTGATCGACTGAGGCTGTCCGCCAGGACGTTGGTGACGCCAGGAACATGGACTGCTGTCAAGTAAAGGCTGTGCTGAATCGCCCAGTACCACACCCTCATAGCTTCTCTGCAGAGAGGATATGAACAGGTTCCTCCCTGTTTGTTTAGGTACCAGACAGTGGACATGTTGTCCATCTGGACTAAAAGGTATCCCGGAACCAGAAGCGACTGGAATGCCTGGCACGCATAAAGAACCACCCTGGTCTCCAGAACACTGATGTGGAGCATCAGCTCCTGGTCGGACCAAGACCCTTGCATCCTGTGAGACCCCAGATGGGCTCCCCAGCCCAGATCGGAGGCGTCCGTGGTGAGAATCTGGGTTGGAACTGAAGGATGGAAAGAAATTCCCTTAGATAGGTTTGAGAGATCCTGCCACCAGTGAAGATCTCTCTCTGAAGACTGTTGGAGATCATGACTTTTTGGTTCATGTCGTTCGTCCTCTGGTCCCATTGGACTCGAAGAGACCACTGGGTGACCCTCATGTGAAGTCTGGCCATGGGAACTGTTGAAATGGCAGCCGCCATCAGACCCAAGAGGCAGAGCACAGAGTGTGCTGGGATCCATCGGGCCTGTGCCACGAGAGTGGCCTGAGAAGTTAAGGTCTCTGCTCGATCCGATGGCAGGAAAGCCTTGCCCTGAACTGTGTCTAGTACAGCTCCAATGAACTGAAGCCTCTGGGATGGTACTAGCTGGGACTTGGGAAAACTGACCATTATGCCCAGGGAAGCAAACAAGTTCAGAGTGAAAGAGAGAGACTCTTTCAGGCTGGTAGGAGAGGGTGCTGCGAGGAGCCAGTCAGCAAGGTACGGGAAGACATAAATGCCCTGATGACGTACAAACATCGCCACCACCGCTAGGCATCTGGTGAACACTCTGGGGGCCGAAGAAAGGCCAAATGGGAGTGCTCTGAATGGGAAATGCTTCTCCATGAAGACAAAACGAAGAAAACAGCGGTGGGCTGGAAGGATAGGAATATGCAGGTAAGCATCCTGCATGTCCAGGGAGCACAACCACGAATTTGGGTGGAGCAGGGGAAGGAGCCCCTGAAGGGTCAACATACGAACTTCTTGTACTCAACGAAGATGTTTAGTGTGCTGAGGTCTAGGATAAGTCTCAGGTCACCAATTTTCTTCAGTACCAGGAAGAAGTGGAAGTAAAACCCCCTTCCTATTTGGTTTAATGGGACAGGTTCTACGGCCCTTTTTAGAAGTGCCTGGATCTCCTGAGAGACAATGGGGCCTGATCCCAAGGATAGAAGGACCGTCCCAGCAGTTGAGGGGCTGGAATTTCATTGAGTTCTATCGAGTGACCTTGCTGGATGAATTAAAGCACCCAAGCTTCTGCGGTGACGAACACCAAACCATCCAGGTGGAGGCCGAACCTCCCTCCGACCGGTTCCTCCTGTGTTACTGGAGGGAGCGGAAAGAGGGGAAAGAAGTCAGGACATTGAGGGGAGGGCAGCTTTTGCCCCAGAGGCCTGTTTGGAGAATTTGGCCTGTGGGGTTTGAGCTCCAGATTCAGGGGCGCATTTCTTTGCTTGGCGCTTGGCCTGTGATTTGTTCCAACTTCTTTGGCGGTGAAAAGAAAAAATTACTCACCTTAGTAATGTTGTTTCTTCTAATGGAGTCTTGCTATATTATAGACATTAGCAGTTTGATCCAGCTGTAGAACTGCCCCGGACTGAAATGGTTAAAACCATTCCAAAATAGAATTTTGGCACGAGAGCAGCTCTATCTGTGTCATTTCAAACTTGAACTGTCAGATCTTTACGAGCCAAACTCACTAAGGTCTGTGTGGAAGCTGTAACCTACACTAGCCAAATGGCTACCTAAATAATAACAACCATTGATGGTCCCAACACCCAAGACTCAAGTCAGGGGACCAGAAATACTAACACCATTCTAATAACATGAAAATGGAACATAAGTATAATAAAACACACACACGCACACAACACCCCAAAGTCCCAAAGGGGACAAAATGTTAACAGGACATAAGTAGTGCCCACACTAAGTTGCCGCACCCCACCAAGTAGAGGTTCTGAGAGGGCAGGTTGGGAGGTCTATAATATAGCAAGACTCCATTAGAAGAAACAACATTACTAAGGTGAGTAATATTTTCTTCAAACAACATGAAGTCTTGCTATATTATAGACATTAGCAGAATACACAGCAGTACCCTCCGTGGAGGAGGGCAGAACCTACTTAGGAATAGGCTCTGAAGAACAGCTGTGCCTAAACCGAGCATCTCTCCTGGCCTGGACATCCAGGGAGTAATGCTTGGTAAAAAGTGTGTACCGTTTTCCAAGTAGCAGCCTGACAAATCTCTAATAAGGGATATCTCTGGCAGCAGCTAGAAGCGCAGCTGTACCCTGGTAGAATGAGCCCTCAAACCGGGGCTCTGCCCACTTTCTGATAACAAAATTGAATACAAGAGACAATCCACCTGGCTACTGATCTCTTAGTGGCAGGTTTGCCTTTCCCAACTTCACCATAGGTAAGGAAAAGTTGGAGGATTCGAACCTGTGACCTTTGTGCGCTCTATATAATAACTAAGAGCTCTCTTAACATCCAGGCTGTGCAACCTCCTCTCACCGAAGAGGGTGATCAGTGAAAATACTGGAAGAGAGATAGATTGATTAAGATGGAAATCTGAAACCACCTTAGGCAAAACTTCCTATTAGTCCTAAGGACTACCTTATCCCTGTGGAAAGAAATAAAGTCAGTCTCCACTGACAAGGCTTGCAATTCACTTGTCGTCTGGCAGAAGTGATAGCCACTAGAAAACAGTTTTCCAAGTTAGGTACTTATGCTCTGCAGAAGACAGAGGTTCAAAAGGGGTTGCATTAACTGGGCAATGCAAACATTAAGGTCCCAAGCAGGGGCCGGTTCCTGAAAGGGAGGATTAGTATGGAGTAATCCCTTAAAAAACTTGGAAAACACAGGACGAGAAGAAAGAGGGGATGACTTTCCTGCTGACAGAAACGCAGACACAGCTGCCAAATGAACTCTCAGGGTAGCTGGTCTGAGACCCAAGGAATTAAGATATACCATGTAATCTAACAAAATGGGCAATTCAGCAGATTCTGGGGAAATATTTTTCCCAGCACACCAAATGGAAAACCTTTTCCATTTAGAACTATAAGTAGCCCTAGTGGAAGGCTTTCTGGAAGCCTTTAAGATCTCAAGAACACCCTGAGAGAGGTGTAAATCAGCAAACTCTAACTCCTCAAGAGCCAGGCCTTGAGGTTGAGGGATTTGAGGTCCGGATACCAAACCCTTCCCTGGGCACAAGTCAACAGATTGTGATTCCTGGGGAGGCACAGGGGAAGATGGACTGTCAGAGACAGAAGGAGTGGGTACCAGGGCTGCCTGGCCCAATCCAGGGCAATCAGAATCACCCTGCAAGGCTGAGATCTGATTTTGACTAGTACTTTGAATAGGAGAGGAAGGGGAAAGCACAGAGGAACTTCCTCCCAATCCAGAAGAAGGGCATCCAGGGAACTGAGCCCAGCACTGGAGGCCTGCAACAGAACAGAGGAAGTTTGTGATTGTCTGGGGCTGCAAAAGATCTATCTGAGGGATGCCCCACCTGGCAAAAACTATCCCCAGCACTTGAGGATCCAGGGACCATTCGTGATGGCCCTGGGAAATCCTGCCGAGGGCATCCGCTAGACATTGTCCTTCCTGGAAGATGAACTGCTATGAGGGAAGTGTTCAGGGAATAGGCCAGAGACCACAACTTCATTGCCTCGGTGCACAAGGCCGAAGACCGAGTGCCCCCCTGTTTGTTGATGTACCACATTGTTGTGGTGTTGTCTGTTCTGACTTGTATCACCTTGTCGTGGACAGATGCAGAAAAGCTTGAAGAGCTAAAAAGACAGCTCTGAGTTCCAGCAAATTGATGTGGAGCAGAGATTCCTGGGGGACCAAACTCCCTGAGTGGAAAGGTGCCCATGTGGGCTCCCCAACCCAGAAGGGAAGCATCTGTAGTGAGAGTCAAGTCGTGAGAAGGGAAATGAAGGGGACCCCGCCTTAAATTGCTCTGATCCTGCCACCACTGGAGAGCTAGGATCAAGGTTCGAGTCACTGGGACCAACTTGGAAAGGGGTCTCTTCTCTGAGACCAAAAGGTTCTCAAGTGAAACTGAATGTCTCTCAGCTGAAATCTGGCTCCTGCACAACAGCTGTGGATGCAGCCATGTGCCCCAGGAGCTGCAAAAGTGTCTTGCTGGTAGAGACCTGCAGAGTGAAGGAAGAGGCCAGAGCCACTAAATTCCTTACCCTTTCTGGGGAAGAAAGGCTCTGGCTAGCTTTGTGTCCAATTCTGCCCTATAAAGGTGAGTACCTGGACTGGTTCCAGAACCCACTTTGGTAGGTTTAGCAGAAAACCCAGGGAAGTGAGAAGCTGCTGGGTGACCTGCAGGTGAGATTTTACCTGTTCTGGGACTGGCCTACAATGAGCCAGTCGTCTAGATAGGGAAAAACAGCAATCCTCTGCCTCCTTAAGTGGGCCACTGCTAGACACTTTGTGAATACCCTTGGAGCAGAGGTAAGGCCGAAGGGCATTGCTCTGAACTGGTAATGACCTGAGGGCAGTTCGAATCTGAGGTACTTTCAATGGGATCTTCTGATTAGGACATGGAAATAGGCATCCTTGAGGTCCAGGGAGGCTAGCCAGTCCCCTGGCCTTAGGGAAGGTAAAATCATTGCCAGAGTTACCATTTTGAACTTTGGTTTCAAAAGATCTGAGATCTAAAATGGGCCGCCACTCTCCTGTCTTTTTAGGTTAAGGAAGTATCTGGAATACAGACCCCTGCCCTGATGCAGGGGAGGAACCCTTTCTACTGCTCTGAGAGCTAACAGGGATGAGACCTCTGTTTCCAGAGCGAGGGTCTCTGAAGCACTTGCAGGTAGAAAAAGTCTGCTTCTCAACTTGGGAAACTTTCTGAGGCGGAGAACCAGACCCTGGCTTACTACTTCCAGAACCCACTTGTCTGAGGTTAAAGAAGCCCAATTCTGACTGAAGTAAGCCAGCCTGCCCCCACTGGTACAGGAGAATGGCCCTGGCACCCATCAGGGTGCCTGTTTCATGCAGGAGCTTTAGGCTGGGGGTGGGAGCAGGTCTGCCCACCCCTCGCTGCCCTGCCTCTGAAGAAGCCCTCTGAGCATAGGCAGAGGAGGCCTGAGTCTGGTAGAAAGGCCTGTGAAAAGGCCTACCCCTACCCCTGGGGGCATGCCTTTGAGGAGTGGCTTGCCGCTCCTTAGCCTGGGCACTCTTGTAAGCAGTCCTATATTCATCCATCTTCTTTCATGTAGTTCTCTGTCTGCTCTCCAAACAGAGAATTTCCCACCACAGGAAAATCCATAGCCTTAGTCTGGGTATCCTGTGACAAACTAGTACACCTGAGCCAGGCCAACCTACGAAAAGCTACAGATGTGGCCATGACCCTAGAGGAAACATCATTAACATCCACAGCAGCATGAAACTGAACCTTAGAGGCTTCAATGCCATCAGCAGCCACCTGTTCTAGTTCACTAGCCAGCTGGCCATGGGCCTGCTTGGCCATTGCATAACAGTATCCCATCTAGATTTCTGATACCTAGCTACATAAGCCATATAATTTGCTTGCCTGAGTCCCAGAGAGGCTGCCATATACTGTTTTTTTGCCATGGCATCAATCTTCCTGGAATCCTTGTCAGGAGGATGAAGCCAAGGAATATTAGTTTTATCACAGGCAGCAGCCTGAACTACCTCAACATGACTGCATTGCTGAGAAAGGAATTCTGTATCAGGGCCTGACAATGTATACCTTCTGTCCATCTTTTTATCTACAGGAGGCACAGAATTAGGAGCTTTTAAAATTTTAATTGTTTGTTTCCTAAAAGACTTATGTAAAGGAATAGACAATCTCCTAGACTCTGGAATATCCATCATTTCTACAAAATCAGGCTCCTCTTGCTCATCCACAGCCTCTTCTAAAGGAAGCTGGAGGGTTTCAGCAACTTTTTTATAAAACATAAAATGAGATGGGGACTCAGACAGCATAGGGGGAGATTCTAAAGGTCTGTCTGGGGAGATGTCCGTTCAATGGGCACACCAGACCTTCCCAGCCACATTCATACTGTTCATAATCCTCCTCCCCTCCTCCTCTGGTTCATAAAATTCCTCAATATCATAATCCTGAACCACTGGGACCGGACGAACCGACCTTTACCAGATAGTGGTGGTTCGGACGGACCCTGAGACAGTGACTGGACAATTTGTATGGCTTTTGTTATCTCTGCAGCAGTTGGAGAAGGAATTTTGGACTCCAGACCTGCTGATTTTCTTGTTTTCTTTACTGGAATTGGTTCCTCAGAACCAGCTTTTCTTTGCCCGAGGAAGTCTGGCCCTGGTCAGAGGGCACTCCCTCTGGTTCGGTTGGCACCGAACCGGGCTGGCCATCGGGTCAGCGGACTTTTTAGCCTCTCGTCCCTGAGCCTGCCCAATCTTTTTCCAGGGTGGCTGCAGGGAAATTCTTACATACCTGGCAGTCTGACTGAGGTGGTCAAACCTCAGACAATAAACACATGTGGTGTGGGTCAGCCTTGGCAAAGACTTCCCACAAACATCACAGTGTTGAAACCCAGTGGGCCCGGTTTTTCTTTTGGGTTTCTCAGACATAATGCCAGCCTAACCAAAAAACTTGCCCTTTAACGCAGTGCCAGGCAAGACACCCTTTATCGGTTCCTAAACGTGTTCACGGGTATTGAAAAACCGTAATAAACCGCTTTTTTTTTTAGAACCGATAAGAACTGGGAACTGCACTTAAAATAGTAACTTTTAGTTTTAAATGAGTTTTAAACCCACTGATCGGTTCAAACCGAACTGATAACTTACAAGTTCCACACAGACAAAACCTTCATTTACTTACGGTTACCACAGATAGAGCTTGAACCAAACGGTTTTATGTTAAATAAAACTATTCTCGGTTAAATCCAAACCGAGAAAACACTTTTTAAACCAAGAAATGAACCGAGCAGAAGGAGAAATCTCCGGAGCGACTGTTCACTGAGGCGGAGTAAAGAATCTGACAGTTCAAGTTTGAAATGACACAGATAGAGCTGCTCTCGTGCCAAAATTCTATTTTGGAATGGTTTTAACCATTTCACTCCGGGGCAGTTCTAGAGCTGGATCAAACTGCTAATGTCTATAATATAGCAAGACTTCATGTTGTTTGAAGGCTGCTTTTTCTGGCACGTGTTGTATAAGGAACGAACGGACATCCTGCAAGGAGCGACCGCTCTCCTGCAGCCCAGTAATAATATCGCCAGCGTCGCCACCAAAGAGGACGGAACCCCTGAAACGGGCGTCCAGAAGAGAGGACAGCACATCCTGCGCCAGTCCTGCCATACAAAGCCAGGAGAGGCAATGGAAACAGATCCCCGTGGCTGCTGTTCTAGCCACAGAGTCGTAAGTTGCCCTAAGGGCTTGGCGACACGAGGATTTCCCCATCCTAATTTTATCCAACAACTTCTTTCTCAGGGTTTCATCCTGAACCTCTTGGGAAGTCCCTTTCCAGATCCAAAAGAGAAGCTTTTTGTAAGGTGACCATGTGCGAGATGTAATTAAGGGAACGCATCACATAAGAGGAAAAAGAGTAGATTTTATGCCCATATTGATCAAGCTGACGCGAGTCCTTGTCAGGAGGCGAAGAATTCAAGTGTTTGGGCAGGGCTGAACGGTCGTGAGTGGCCGTGATGACCATGGAAATCAGCCTTAGGGTGGGAGTTAAGGCGAGACAGCGCTTCCGGGGAGGTAATAGGTGCGTCAGCTTTGCATGAAACCGCTGGTATGGAGGACGGTTGTTGCCAAATTGTGGTGACAAAGTCCTCATGTGGTCCCATCCACAGGGTAATGGGGATAGGGTCAGAAGTTGCCAGATCGAGGTGTTCTGCAAGGCGTTTTCTTTGCGAGTCTACCTCTTTGGTCGGCCAGCCGCCTGAATGGAACGCAGTAAATCTCCGAAAGAGGGGTTCTCTGGGGGGAGACTTGGGAGAGTCTTTAGGGGAACCTCACGTGGGACCTAGGGTCAGACTGGTCTGTTTCGGAGTCTGTGTCAGAGGGCTCGGAACCAAAGGTTCTGGTTCTGTGACGCTCACAGTCAAGGAGCCCAAAGCTCTGGCCCAAGTAGGCGGTGGAGAAGTGACCCTGGGAGTGGGTGCATCTCTCACAGACTGTCTTATCTCTGACAGAAGCTACGTTCTGGCGTCCTTCAACCAAAGGGGAACAGACTCATGGTCAGGTACCAGAGGTGGAGGAGAAGGGGTCTGGAAGCTTGGATACCACGGATACTGAGGGTATTGCCAAGACGGGTGGTAATAAGAATACCCGGGCTAACCCAGCGTGGGGTGTCCTGGGTTGGGGATACCCCGGCGTCGGATAGGATGGCGTCGGAAGGCCCAGCGACGGAGGCACATGGCCCGGCGTCCGATACTGAGTGGTAGACGGAGGGCCGCCCGGAGGCGGGAAGGAGGGTTCAGAGTCTGGGAACCCAGCCGAATGACCCGCAGGAGGCAGTGCCGAAGCGCCAGCAGACGACGCCGGATCCGGAAGCGTGTCCGAAGTACCAGAGGGTGAAGGCTCCATGGTTGGATCCTCAGCTGGCAGCAGACTCCTGTCCGGGGACGGCGGAAGGCCTGGCGAGGGAGGGAGAGACTCTAGCAGCCCCCCCCGCCACGGCAGGTCCCACTGCAATTGAGCTAATGCAAATAACTAAGGATTGGATGGCGAGTCCTTGGGGTGAAGAACCCTAGGGGACAACGGGTTGACTTGTCCCTCACTCTGTCCAACGTCGGGGGCCAAACTGGAGCCCGACGGGAGAGTGGTTGGATCCAGGTGGGAATCTAAGGAGCCGGCATCCAAAACGGCAGATCCGGCCGGGCTAGAGATGGCTGGAAGGCCACCGCTAGACTGATCGGCGGCGGCCGCGCGCCCTTCGCTGGAGGCGAGGGGTGTCTTATCGGCAGGACAAGATGAAGAGATTACCACCTCCAAAGAGGCTACCCCCGGCTGCCCGTTGACCTCGGCAGAAGGGGCCTGGCCCAAAGAGGTGGACGGGGTGCCCGAAGTACTCACAGTTGCAGGCCTCTTGTGTGGCGACGGACTCAGGTCCCGGCGCTTCTCTTTGCTTTTCTTCTTTTTAGGGGCCAGCGATGACCTTTCCCTCAGCTTTTGGAGCTCCTTTTCCATAGACGCCAAGTGTTGGGTCAGAAGATGGGCCTCGAGGGACCATTTGCGCCTGGTTGAAGGCCTGGCAGATAGAACACTCCTGGACGTCATGCTTAGAACCCAGGCAAAGGAGGCAGCAGGAACAGTCGTCCCCGTGTGGGATTTGAGCGCTGTACTTAAAGCACTTTTTCTACTGTCTAGAAGACATCAAATTGAAGAAAAACTTTTGACAGAAAATATTAAGAGGCGAAGAAAATTTCAACAAAATACAATGCAGGCATTGGATTGCTGTTCAAACACGAGCTGAATGTTACTGAGGCAACGGCGGGAAAGAACTAGAAAGGGCAGGCACGGGACTGCCCCTTTTATAGTCGGGCTGACGTTACGCCGCCCCGTCGGGGGCGGTCCCCGCTGATGATTGCTGTCTACAAGTTTGCCGTGTGGGCCTGACGCCAGGGGGCACAATCCTATATGTGAAGACCTACTGCAGGAACCCTCTCAAAGTAAGATCAATCAGAACTGACACTATGAAAACAAGGCCAGCCTAGCAGCACAACAACTAGGGGAACCACTTGCCATACTGGTGTTCCAAATGTGTTGTCCCAGTTCAGCAGATGTTTGCAAATTTTTCCCCCACCGGTAAAGGCATACCAAGTTGTGACAGCACAGTTCCAGGTGCATCCTGAGGAGTGAGTTACATACACCGGCTGTATGGACGGGGAACTGCCGGTCATGATACTGGGGAAATTCTTCAATAGATGGGCAAAACGGACCTTGGTTTAACATGTCACTCGAAAAAGAGCACCTCAACAGTGCAGCACACCCCAATACTGCAGTACAGTGTCAGTTATAGATATCACCCCCAAGTGAATGGTGTGGGACTAGAAATACAGGTTACTCACCTGTAACAGGAGTTCTAGGAATGGTATATGTTGTTCATCCACACTTATTGGCAGGTTCCTTGCCACTTTAAATCTTGCCGGAAGGTCTTCAAGCTGGCTCCTCCCACCCACCCGGGTGGTAAAACTCTCGGCTCCGCCCCATGATGCCAGATCTGGCCCGCTGGAAGCTCAGGTTGTGCGTCAAAGCCGAGGAGGTCGAGATTGTAGTGGATGAACAACATATACCATTCCTAGAACTCCTGTTACAGGTGAGTAACTGTATTTCTAGGACATGGATATGTTGTTCATCCACACTTATTGGCAGACTCCCAGTAGTTCTCCGGGAGGAGGGAGGCAAGGCGCACTTCCGATACTTACTTAGGGAATAAAGACTGAGAACCGAGGCCCCAAAACCAGCATCCCGGGCGTGACTCAAGGTCGATGTGGTAATGGGTAATGAAGGTGTGTGCTGACTTCCAGGTAGCAGCCCTGCAGATTTCCTGGATAGGGACGTCCCTGGAAGCAGCCACCGATGCAGCAGTATGACGGGTAGAATGACCTCTTATCCCTCTGGGAGGCTCCATGCCCGCCAACTTATAGCAGCGATCTATGCAGGAGGTGACCCACCTGCCTATCGTCCGCTTGGCTGCAGGTCTGCCAGGTGCAGCTTCAGCGCAGGTGACAAACAGCTGGCGAACCTCTCCCAATTTCAGCCGCGGCGCCTTATAATAAGCGAGCGCCTTTAGGGTCCAGGAGTATGGAGCCTATATTGCCTCCCGAGTGTGATTGGGTAGAACACCGCAGAGTCAGCACCTGGTTAAGGTGAAACTCCGACACCACCTTCGGAAGGAATTTGGTGGGGCGCAGGACAACCTTGTCCCTGTGGAAGACCAGGTAAGGAGACTCGATGCAAAGCGCCTGGAGCTCTCCCATCCTTCTGGCTGACGTGATAGCCACCAAGAAGGCGGTCTTCCACGACAGGTGAGAGAGATCACACCTGTGCACTGGTTCGAATGGCTTGCCCATGAGCTTTGCCAGTACCAGCAGTAAATCCCACGGAGGTGGAGGTTCTCGCACCGAAGGGGAAATGTGATCAAGGCCTTTGAAAAAGTGCCCGACCACCTTTTCCTGCGCCACCGCCTGCTCCCCGGCCCGCGCCCGGTAAGCAGAGATGGCTGCCAGGTGCACCTTTAGGGTCGTTGACCTAAGCCCTTGACTAGAAAGGGACCATAAATAGTCCAAAATGCTTGCCAAGGAACAGGAGGAAGGGTCCAAGCCCTTGCCCTGACACCAAATGGAGAATCTCTTCCATTTGAAGGCGTAGCATTTTCTGGTCGACTCCTTACGGGACGCCTCAACAACATTGAGGACCTCGTCGGAAAGACCCAAGGCCTGGAACTCTAGCCGCTCAGGAACCAGGCCGTCAGGTGCAGGGATTGAAGGTCCGGATGGAACACCTTCCCTGACTGACTGAGAGCAGGTCCGGCGAGCTGGAAGCTGCCTCGGGAGCCTGGAGCTGAGGCTGAGGAGATCTGGTACCAGAACTGGCGGAGCCAGTCCAAGGGCCATCAGGATCACCCGCGCCTTGTCCCTCCTTGCTTTGAGAAGCACCTTGTGAATCAAGGAAATGGGGAAAGGCGAGAAGAGGCCGGGGTCCACAGCCTCGAAGACATCCCCTGCAGCGAGCCCTGCTGAGGGGGCAGGCATGAAACAGCTCAGCTTCGCATTCTCCCTGGAGGCAAACAGGTCCACCTGAGGTGTGCCCCAGTGGGAGAACAGATCTTGTACTACCTCCGGCAGGAGAGACCACTCGTGAGATGCAGCCCCTATCCGACTCAGGGCATCGGCCAGGGTGTTGGAGGCTCCTGCCACATGAATGGCTAGGAGATCCGCCTCCAGGCTGCATACAAGTGACCAAATGTGGAGAGCTTCCTTGCACAGAAACATGGAGCGCGTCCCGCCCTGGCGGTTCAGGTAGTACATGGTTGTGGTATTGTCCTTCTGGACTCTGACCACTTGACCCCGGAGAAACGGAGCAAAGGTGGTGAGAGCTAGGCGGACCGCTCGGAGCTCCAGCAGGTTGATGTGGCATCGGGACTCCCGCAGGGACCAGAGGCCGTGCACTTGGTGTTCCCCCAGATGGGCACCCCAACCCATCAGAGAGGCATCGGTCGATAGAGAGACAGTCGGCTCGGGGCGGACAAATGGGATGCCTTCCTGCAGATGGAATGGAATGGTCCACCACTGGAGAGCGTTCCACATCTCCTGGGTCACTATCACTAGCTGGTCCAAAGGATCGCAGCGCTGTGACCACTGGTTGGCCAGTCCCCACTGAAGGGGGCGCATGTGCCAGCGCGCCCAACGGACCACGCTGGTAAAGGCCGCCATGAGACCCAGAAGGCGCAGTAAGTCCCGGGCAGGGCGCGATTGCCCAACCAGAAATGATTGGGCAAAGGAGGTAAGAACCTTGGCCCTGTCTGCCGGGAGCCGTGTTCTGGCTCGAAGAGAGTCGAGCTCTGCCCCAATGAACAGGATCACCTGCTTCGGCTTGAGTTCCGACTTGGCCTCGTTGATGAGAAGGCCAACTTGAGAGCAAACCTGGAGGGCCAGATCTCTGGACCGCTCCACCTCCCATCTGGAGGAGGCTGCTATCAGGCAATCATCCAGGTAAGGGTACACCCGGACCCCTCGGCGCCGCAGGAATGCTGTCACCACTGTCATGCATTTGGTGAAGACCCTGGGAGCTGGAGATAAGCCGAAGGGCATGGCTCGGAACTCGAAGAGGGATCCCTCCGGAATCTCTGATGTGACGGACGGATAGGGACGTGAAAGAACGCGTCCTGTAGGTCCAGAGAGCAGAACCACACGCCGTGTTCCAGAGATGGTATTATCTGCGCCAGAGTGACCATCCTGAAGGTTCAAGACCTTAGGAACTTGTTCAGGTCGTGTAGGTCGAGAATGGGGCGCCAGCCCCCCGTCCGTTTCGGAACCAGGAAGTACCTGGACACGAACCCCGGGTCTGAAGGGGGGGTCCCTCCACCTCTGTGATCACCTCCTTTTGGAGGAGGAGAGCGATGTCGGCTCGGCGAGCCGCCAGTGAGGCTGCGGACCCCGAGGCCCCCCGAGGTGCGACGGCTCTGAAGGGCGGGGCCTGCTCGAATTCCAGAGGTAGGCCTTTTCCCACCACCTCTAGTACCCACCTGTCTGTGGTAACAGCGGACCAGGCGGAAAGGAAGTGTCTGAGCCGTCCCCCCACGGGGGGAACCAGGAGTGAGGTGACAGGGATGGGGGCGACACCCCTCAGCCCGTCACTGGGAAGGCTTGGAGGAGGGACCGGCCGAGGGACCTCCCGGGCCTTTACCTCCCTGCTTCCTGTTGGAGGAAGCAGACGGCCTGTGTTTGGGATACCAAGGTCGAGCCTGCTGGCCCTGACGTTGCTGGGCCAGGCGCGCCGCGGGCGCAGAAGGACAAAAGGGCTTAGGCTGTGGCTTGCGGCCCTTGTCCTTCTTAGCGGAAGAGACAGAGTCCAAGGTAGCATTGGACTTCTCGATCCTCTGCAGGTGACCTTCCACCCCAGGGCCGAAGAGGTCAGTCCCCAAAAAGGGAACATCCGCCAACTTGTGCTGGGTATCCGAGGTAAAGGTGGATATCCTCAGCCAAGCCCGACGACGCATGGCCACTGCGGCCGCCACAGACCTGGCACATGAGTCCCCGATGTCTAACGCAGTCTGGAGCTGCTGTTTGGCCACCGCCCTGCCCTGGTCCCGCACCTGCCTGACCGTAGTCTGCAGATCTGCGGGAAGATGAGGGACAACCTCATCCAGGGAGCCCAACAGGGCGTGAGAAAAATGTGCCATGAGGACGGCCGAACTGGCCTGCGACGTTCCGAGAGGGCGCAGCATAGACTTTCGCCTGGCATAATCCAATTTCTTGGATTCCTTGTCGGGAGGTTTGTCCACATCCCTGGCGTTCCCGGCACGCCGGAAAACGCTGTCGGTAACCAATCCCTCGGCCAAGGGGTGTTCGGAAAAACCGGACAGGGAACCGGTAGGAACCGCATACTTCCTGGCCAACCTGGCCGAAGGCGCAGGGCAGGAAGCAGGACGCTGCCAAAGTTCCAAGGCCAGACTCACTATGGTTTCGGCCACCGGAAAGGCCTCCGTAGGAGAATCCCCTCGGTCCAGAATCTCCGTGAGGGGATACCTGGCCCGTTTAGAAACGGGTTCGAGCTTCATCCCGGTGGAAACCGAGATGAGTCGAAGCAACCCTAAGAAGGACGAAGGGCTATCGTCCATTGACTGCCCTCCAGGACTCCAAGTCCATGCGCTTGGAGAAGAGAGAGAACCATCATCGGACTCAGAAGAGTCCTCAAGAGCTGCTCGGCCTGAGCCACCCTCCACCTGCCGAGGTTTATCGGAGTGAGGTGACAGACAGCCTATGGGGCAAACCCAAGGCCGACCGAGAATTTTGGTCGGAGCCCCAACTAATGGCTGTAGAGCGGAGGTTCCACCAGAATCGGTGGGCAGCTGGAATTGGCCGAACAACTGGCCTGAGAACCGCTCCTCGACTACAACGAGGGTTGTTTGGCTGCTCGGTGACAGCCACTTAATGGCGCGGGAAGACGACTGGGTCCGCTTATTCCCGGTCAAAGGAGTTGTTGCCGCACAAGCTCTTTGTACCTCCGATCACAATCTTGGCGTCAAGCCTCCCTCCTGAGGAAGAGGAAGAGCTGGCGCAGCTGTCATGGGTGTTAAGAATGTCCGAGACCGAGTCTCGACTAGGCCAAGGAAGGCGAAGTTTCGAATCGGCACTCCCCTCGGCTCGGACGATCCCACTGAAGGCTCCGGAACCGGAGGCACAGACGAGCCGACGGGATCCTCAACTCCCACCGGGGAACCGGGAGAGGGGATTCTCAGCTTCTCCAGCCGACAACCGTCTAACGGGTCGAGAAAAATCTCGACGCGATCAGCGGAGTCTCGGTCAACTGGCCTGGCGGGGGACACCGTGAAGCCAGTGGCCGAGCTGAGGGTCGGATCAAGTCGACTGTCGCACAAGGGACGGGATCTTTCCTGCTCCCAAGAGCCGGAGAGACTTACCTTTTCTTTTGGACCTTGAAAAAGGTCCGAAGAAGTTGGACCCTCACCTTTGGTCGAGAGGGTCAAACAAAGCTCCTTAAAAGAAGCAGAGTACGAGGCACCGAGAGAGCGGGACAAATGCCTCAGCCGAGGTAGAAGCGGCCCGCGCCGCCTCCTCTTTGAGGGCGATCATCTGCTCGAGCTGATCCGCGAATACCGCTGACACCACCAATCGGGCCTCTTTAGATTTCACCGTGGAATTCTTTTCTCGGGGCGCCCCAGTTGTAATCGGGCAGCACGGTCTTCAAGGACGAGGTCGGAAAAGGAAGAGCACAAGTCGCAGGCCCGCGGGGTCGTGGCTCAAGGCCCAGGCAGTAGACGCATGGAGTGCGGATCCGCCCCATACATCTTCTGTTCCCGTAAGGGCACCTCCGAAAACCTGGGAGTCGATTTGTCCATCGCAGCCACGAGGAGAAGAAGACCAAGTCTTTTAGCAAAACTTTGATTTCGAACTTCAAGAATTAGGAACCAGTCTAAACGCAGCACGTTATGAGGGAACCTGAGCTTCCAAGCGTAAGGAAGATCTGGCGTCATGGGGCGGAGCCGAGTGTTTTACCACCCGGGTGGGTGGGAGGAGCCAGCTTGAAGACCTTCCGGCAAGATTTAAAGCGGCAAGGAACCTGCCAATAAGTGTGGATGAACAACATATCCATGTCCCTAGAACCCACTATTTTCTTATTTTCTGGCAGCCAGAGGTGAGGTGGTACCCACTGAGCCACTGACACGGATAAGTCACCCATACTCCATCCAATAAAGACTCCATTCCTGGCTCAGTCAGTCAACTGGGTGCCTCCGCTACTTATTGTGGGCAGCTGCATCATAGGGAACATGGATCCCGAGGAGATTTACATGTAAGGCCCCAATCCGGGGGGCAATGCAACTAAGGAGCTGGTGCAACAATTCCCCAATATGACACGCCAGCTTATAGGAGAGTTCCTTGAATGGGCAGAAGCACTAGCAGTGAGCGGCCAGAGGTTTGGGCTGGTAAGAAATACAGGAAACTAGATTTTAAAAGAAACCATATATATGTATACATAAACATCCATACATATTTACAAAAACTTTATAAATATTTTAGTTTCATAAAAGCATTAAGGCACTCCAGGGGTGGAGTTAACTTGGTTTATAAAATGGCTTTGCTCAAACAAGTATTCTGACTGGTTAAAACTAGTCACAAGACCATGCATTAATTTGACACTAGGCTGGCCCTAAGGGCAAAAAGCCATTAGCTGTGCCTCAAATCTTATGACCCCTGAGGGTTACATTAATTGGCATTATAACACTTTTGACCATTTTACGTGTAAGTGTAATAATCCATTCCTGGTGTGCATCTATGCTGTAATAACCCAACAACTCATCCACGTCATTCAGTTATCACAGTGCTGCTGCACACCCGACCATGGATTATTCCTTAGGTAATGCCATCCCTGGCTGTGCCTGAATGCTTGTGTACATTTGTGACTGAGAAGCACTTACATAAAGAACTGTGAACCATTAGTGTCCTTGCCTCTGTTGGCCATAGATAAGAGGAATTCTTTATTATGTTTCACGGCAAAGCTTTCATCTGTTTAAAAATAAAGCAGCATTCTATTTACAGACCTGACAAACAGAACTTTTAGGATTAGAGAAAAAAAGAAAAAACTGGTTTATGTTTTCCACAGAGACCACTAGAAACTGAATGAAACAGCTGTTCTTCATACCGTAATAGTAAAGAGGAACTTAAATCTCAGACAACCTTAATTAAATCACAGTACTTGATGGCCAGCGAAAATGTCACCCTATTTTTTTTTTTTTTTTGCGCTTAGTAATAATGTATTCCTGATAATCTTAAGAGTCCTCATTTCAGTATTTTAAATCCAATCAGCTATTTTTAAGACTCTGTTTAATTACAACTTATGTAATTTGTGTGGATCTACAATAAAGATGGCAGTCCCCAGCAATTTTCAAAAATCATCTTCCCAGAGATCCTACACTAACTGCACCAACTGTATTTATAATGCAGATATATCAGGGGGGTGCCAGTACATGTTTCTGATGGCCAACAGAACACCACCACCCGATCTGCTTACATCTATGATGAAGGACCTGGCAAAGGACAATAACTTCTATCTTCCCTCTGGAATGAAATCTAGCAAAAACAAAATCGGATTCCGGTATATTGATATTTTGGTTTGTCGTAACTGCCAACCAAATTATTTTATTTATTTTTTGTCAATTTCTTCTTTTTTCTCCCGACTGGCCCCCTTCCACCAACCTCTCCAGTCCAGTCACCCCGGTGTCTACCACGCTTCACCTCTACTTCATGAGATGCCAGGTGCGGTGCCTGCGGGAGGTCAGCATCATCTCGCCGGTCGGGATACCCCTTTTCCTCTGCTGCTTCCCATCCCCAAGCGCAGAGAGAAGACCTGCAATGCCGCCAATTGCTGAGCACTCTTCTGCATGCAGCACGCCGGGCGTCTGCCCTGCATCCGATCCCTACGTTGTGGTCTGTTGCACCAGCTCCCACCAGGGGTCAGTCAAGCAGTGGACTCCATCCTACCCTTCCCCGGGAGAAGAGAGGAGAGCAGTCCTCCGGACAATCGATCCTCTCACTCCCTGGCTGGAACCCAGCGGCCCGCTCGCACCACGTACACGGGTCGCCGTTATGGCAGGAGGTAAGGCACGGATGCCTCAGCCCTGGGCCGGATCACTGCCAACAAATTATTAAAAATGTTTGTTAACTAATAATGCTGCTTTAAGTTAAATGTGTACTTCCAATTTACTCCAAAAACCTTTTGTTTAATGTTTACTACTTATTTCAATAGCAGAGAAGCTTCCTTGTTTTATTGCATTTAGAAATATGGATCTAACTATAAGAAAACCCTGTAGAAAACTAGTTTCCTATAGCCTAACATTTATTGTGAAGATCGAACATGGCAAGCATTTGGTTTCATAACATTGTGTATGTAATCAGAATGCTATCATCACACAAGTACTGCAATTGTTTCTAATTGTCTTATCCATTAGTTTCGTTGTTTATTTTGTGCTCTATTTATGCTCTATTTATTCTGAAGTATATATACTCTGTACACAGTACTTTTATGTATAGCTGGTCACTTTTGTAAAGGGGCCAAGTTCTTCTTGCTCTCCAGAATACAAAATAACAATGAAAATTAGATGAAATTGGATAAGCTTAGACACGATTTAGGAGTTTACATCATTGTACTTTATGCTCTTCTGACAACATAAAAAAACACCAGATGCTGCAATCCCAACTATTGGGGTTGGGGGGAGAGATGGTGTTAAATGAAAACTTTGGCAAACTAAGTTTTCCCCCATATTGTTTTTTATACTCAGCCAACCTCACATTTCAGACCAATGCCCCCTGCCCCAACAATGCCACCTCCAGGAGTAATGCTATTTCGGACCCCTCCAAACAATGGCCTTTCCTACTCTCTCTACCAGGGTCTTGACTACAGGGGAAACAGGAGCCACAGTCGGCAGTGTGGCGCTAAAGGGTGCTGGTACTTCCTACTATTACGGTCAGATCTATTCCCTATCATTTTTACTTCCCGAGTTTCTGGGATACTGCCACTGGTCGCTAAGAAGCTTACCCACCAAGCATGCTGTTCGTACCCTTTGTACCCTGCAGCAGGTAGTGCCCCCTAGTGAAGCGAGTTATGCTACACCACCATCTGTCTGAGGACACCTAGGTGACAGTAATGATGCACAGACTACTGCTCTCCCACCCTGAAGGAGGAAATCATCTAATGGGATGCTGGATCCTCCTTCCCTGGCCAACCCTCAGCAACTGCATGAACGCCAGAGCCCGGCTCCTTCTCAGATTAGCCAGCCTTCAGGGACCTCTGCCTCGCCATTGGCTAAATTTTAAGAGTAGAGCAGGCGCCAAAGTCTTAAGCGGCTCTCTGCCCACCCCGGGACGCTGCCTTTCCTCTGACCACCGTCCCCATCTCCAGCACTGGCCGCAAGAGCAAGCAAAGCAGGCACCAAACCTGAAGCGGCTCCCTGCCCTCCCCGGGATGCAGCCTTCCTCAGACCGCCATCCCCACCTCCAGCAAAGGCCGCAAGAGCAAGGCAACCACTGCTTCTACTCTCCAAACTCCAGCCTGAACGCCGGAGCCCAGCTCCTTCTCAGATTGGCCAGCCTTCAGGGACCTCTGTCTCGCCACTGGCTAAATTCAGTAAAGGACCACAGCGATGGGCTAAGCTCAGTCCCCACCTGAAACTGTGTTTTGGGACCTCACTACTAGAGTGTCTTTCTCTCTGCTGCTTTGTCTGTGTGAAAATTTACACTTAATGCAGATTATTAGTAACTTCTTTACTCGTACTATTAATTTGCTAAAGTATTTTCATGGCCAAGAACTGTTTAGTGGACGTAGCCTTTTTGCCCGTTAATGCTTTAAACCAACTGCGTATAATGGATCTAGAGTACTTAGAAATTCCTGAAACTTAGAGCTTGATCAGTTAATTTCTTCTCATCTTTAATCTGCTTGATTTCATCTCTGCCCACCCCTAACCCGTGCCTCCCCCCCACTGCCTTGCATTGTGAGTGAGCTCGTATTCAGTGTGTAGACACTGGCAAAACTCAGTTTTCGCAACTACTACGGATTCTCACCTCTGTCTCGCTCCAACCCTCGCCCTCCTCAACCTTGACTGCATTTTAAGGCACTCCCACCATTTTGCACCGCTTTCCTTTCTCTCCCTGCCCCCTGTTGCTCTGCAGTCCCCACGCCCTTTCTGCCCCTGTCCACAGTTTTTCCGCAGCACATCTTTAATCCCTTCTATTGTTTTCTCTTTCCAGCCGAGCATAGCAGGTGTCAAAGCCTGAAGCGGCTCCCTGCCCTCCCTCGGACGCAGCTTTCCTCTGGTCGCCATCCCCACCTCCAGCACCGGCCGCAAAAGTAAGGTAACCACTGCTTCTACTATCAGAATTGAATGCCGGAGCCTAGCTCCTTCTCTGATTAGCCAGCCTTCGGGATCCTCTGTCTCGCCATTGGTCAAATTCAGTAAAGGACCACAGCGATAGGCTAAGCTCGGTCCCCACTTGAAACCGTGTTTTGGGACCCCACTAATCAGGAGTCTTTCTCTCTGCTGTCATGCCTGAGTGAAATTTTGCCCCGCTTGCCAGCCCCATCCCCAGCCTTTATTAAATTGGGTAAAACCCCCACCCACTTTCTCCCCGCTTCTCCTATTGGCTTTTCTCCAGGCAACCAGCCAATCCATTGATACTAGATCTAGCTCCCCTCCCTCTGTCCCTGGGGCTCATACCCTCTCTCCTCCCATATAATCTTATACCACCCTGCTTCCTGTATTCCAGTTTCCTCATTATTTCCAGCTCTCTCCTTGCAACCCAAGCACAACTCGCCCTCCTCCTCCTAGACCTCCGTTTACTCAGCCTTCAGGGCCCGCACAAATTTCTAGGCAACCTTAGCCACCCTCTGTACCTCCCCAGAAGCTCGGTGGCATTTTGTCCATTAGCACTACCTGATAAAATGATCCTTCTTAAAACTGTGAGCTTTCTAGCCATGTGTCAGGTACTGGCACCTATCGAAAAACTGATACCAGAATTAACCATACAATGCGCTTTTTTAGGGGGTTTTTTGTTTTAACTTTTTTTATGCCCCCTTATCGCCTTCTTATCTGACCTCTCTCCAGCGAGGACACTCGGTACGGTCTGTTTCCGCCCACCTGTAGCTCACAGACTCCTCTCCCAGGCATGAGCCCATCTCAGCACCTGGCCACCTGACCCCCCCACCCCCGGCTCTGAGCCCCCACCCTGGGGTGGGACCACCGACTCCTCTGACGCTCTATCTACAATCTAACTGAGCAACCAGGGAGCGGAACACGGGTCAGAAATGGAGCTGGGAGGCCCGACACTGGGCATGAGGACTGACCACTGCTCCCGTCTTCACCTATCGGGAGCTGGGGTTTTTTGCTTTTTCTGTCCCTACCTCCTCCCACCCGCAGAGCTCGGATGTGCAATCACGGCCAGCATCTGCTGAGCTCCACCCCCCAGTGCCATATGGTGGCAGCGCCTGTTCCTGGCCACCCCCAACTGCCGCCACAGGTCGCTCAAGAGTGACACAATGCCCTACACCTTCCCTGGGAAGGGAGAGCTGTCCGCTAGACGCTCAATACCTCCCCGCCTCAAGCCACCCCCAAACGACCTAGGGCTCGCTCTCAACCCAGGTCGCCAGTGTGGCATGAGGTTACATCTAGTGCCTTAACCCTAAGCACAACTGGGCCGGCCCCATAAAATGCACCTTAACCATAAAAATTTAATTATCACCTTATCAACACTGCCCAAATCAAACTCCATGCTGGTGCTCACAACGTCCGGTAATACTACACTACATCCTAGTTTGGAAATGGGTAAGGAGTGACCCGTGTATCCCCTCCCCCATCAATCACTAATATGATAAATACAGGTTACTCACCTGTAACAGGAGTTTTAGAAGTGGTATATGTTGTTCATCCACATTTACTGGCAGGTTCCTTGCTGCTTTAAATCTTGCTGGAAGGTCTTCAAGCTGGCTCCTCCCACCCACCCGGGTGGTAAAACACTCGGCTCTGACCCATGATGCCAGATCTAGCCCGCTGGAAGCCAGGCTGTGAGAAGCTGGGGAGGTCAGGTGGGTTGTGTGGATAAACAACATATACCACTCCTAGAACTCCTGTTACAGGTGAGTAACCTGTATTTCTAGAGACGTGGATATGTTGTTCATCCACACTTACTGGCACACTCCTAGCAGTTCTCCGGGAGGAGGGAGGCAAGGCGCGTACCCCTACTTAGGGAATAAGGACTGGAGAACCAAGGTCCCAAAACCAGCATCCCGGCATGACTTAAGGTCGATGTGGTAGTGGGTAATGAAGGTGTGTGCTGACTTCCAGGTAGCAGCCCTGCAGATTTACTGGATAGGGACATCCCTAGAAGCAGCCACCGAAGCAGCGGTATGGAGGGTAGAATGAGCTCTTATCCCTTTGGGAGGCTCCATGCCCGCCAACCTACAGCAGAGATCTATGCAGGAGGTGACCCACCTGCCTACTGTCCGCTTGGCTGCAGGTCTGCCGGGTGCGGCTTCAGTGTGGGTGACAAACAGCTGGCGAACCTCTCCCCGATCTTCAGCTGTCCACTCCTTATAATAAGACAGCGCTCTTCTAGGGTTCAGAGTATGGAGCCTATATTCGGCCTCCGAGGTGTGATTGGGGTAGAACACTGGCAGAGTCAACAACTGGTTAAGGTGAAACTCCGACACCACCTTCGGAAGGAATTCCGGGTGGGGGCACAGGACAACCTTGTCCCTGTGGAAGATCAGATAAGGAGACCCGAAGGAAAGCGCCTGGAGCTCTCCCATCCTTCTGGCTAACGTGATAGCCACCAAGAAGGCAGTCTTCCACGACAGGTGAGAGAACACACCCGTGCATCAGTTTGAATGGCTTGCCCATGAGCTTTACCAATACCAGTAGTAGATCCCATGGAGGTGGAGGTTCTTACACCAGAGGGGATATGTGATCAAGGCCTTTGCAAAAGTGCCCGACCACCTTCTCCTGCGCCACCGACTGCTTCCCGGCCCATGCCCGGTAAGCAGAGATGGCTGCCAGGTGCACCTTAAGGGTCGTCGACCGAAGCCTTAGCTGAGAAATGGACCACAGGTAGTCCAGAATGCTAGCCAAGAACAGGAGGAAGAGTCCAATCCCTTATCCTGACACCAAATGGAGAATCTCTTCCATTTGAAGGCATAGCATTTTCTGGTTGACTCCTTACGGGATGCCTCAACAACGTTGAGGACCTCGTCAGAAAGACCCAAGGCCTGGAACTCTAGCCACTCAGGAACCAGGCCATCAAGTGCAGGGACTAAAGGCCTGGGTGGAGTACCTTCCCTTGTTGACTGAGATCAGGTCCGGGCAGGCTGAAAGTCGCCTCGGGAGCTGAGGCTAAGGAGATCTGGATACCAGAACTGAACGGGCCAGTCTGGGGCTACCAGAATCACCTACTCCTTGTCCCTCTTCGCCTTGAGAAGCACCTTGTGGATCAAGGGAAATGGAGGGAAGGCGTAGAAGAGGCCTGGGGTCCACGGCATCCCCCTGCAGCGAGCCCTGCTGAGGGGGGCGGGCATGGAACAGCCTCAGCTTCACATTCTCCTTGGGGGCAAACTGGTCCACCTGAGGAGTGCCCAGTGAGAGAACAGATCTTGCACTACCTCCGGCAGGAGAGACCACCCGTGAGATGCAGCACCTATCCGGCTGAGGGCATCGGCCAGAGTGTTGGAGGCTCCTGCCACATGGATGGCTAAGAGATCCGCCTCCAGACTGCTCACGAGAGACCACGTGCGGAGAGTATCCTTGCACAGAGGTAAGGAGCGTGTCCCGCCCTGGTGGTTTAGGTAGTACATGGTCGTGGTGTTGTCCGTCTGGACCTGGACCACTTGACCCCGTACAAACAGAGCGAAGGCGGTGAGGGCTAGTCGGGACCGCTCGAAGCTCAAGCAGGTTGATGTGGCATTGAGACTCCTGAGGGGACCAGAGGCCGTGCGCTCTGAGCTCCCCCAGATGGGCACCCCAACCCATCAGAGAGGCGTCGGTCGTCAGAGTGACCATCGGCTCTGGGCGGACCAACGGGATACCCTCCTGCGGATGGGCTGGAACGAGCCACCACTGGAGGCCATTCCACATCTCCTGGGTCACTGTCACTGGCTGGTCCAGAGGACTGGAGTGCTGTGACCATCGGCTGGCCAGCCCCCGTTGCAGGGGACGCATGTGCCAACGGGCCCAGCGGACCACGCTGGTGCAGCCTGCCATGAGGCCCAGGAGGCGCAGGAAATCCTGGGCAGGGTGCAATTGCCCAACCAGAAATGATTGGGCAAAGGAGGAAAGAACCTTGGCCCTGTCTGCCAGGAGCCGTGCTCTGGCTGGAAGAGAGTCGAGCTCTGCCCCGATGAACTGAATCACCTGCGCTGGCACGAGTTCCGATTTGGCCTCGTTGATTATGAGGAGGCCAATCTGAGAGCAGACCTGAAGGGCCAGACCCCTGGACCGCTCCACCTCCAATTTGGAGGGGGCTGCAATCAGCCAGTCGTCCAGGTAAGGGTACACCCAGACTGTTCGGCATTGCAGGAACGCTGTCACCACTGCCATGCATTTGGTGAAGACCCTGGAAGCTGCAGAGAGGCCGAAGGGCATGGTCTGGAACTCGTAAAGGGATCCCTCTGCTCTGAAGTGGAGGAATCGCTGGTGAGACGGATGGATTGGGACATGAAAGAACGCGACCTGGAGGTCCAGAGAACAGAACCACACACCTCATTCCAAGGATGGAATGATCTGAGCCAGAGTGACCATCCTGAAGTTTCGAGACCTTAGGAACTTGTTCAGGTCGTGTAGTTCTAGAATGGGGCGCCAGACCCCCATCCGTTTTGGGACCAGGAAGTACCTGGACACAAACCCTGGGTCTGGTGGAGGATCCGCCACCTCATTGTTCACCACTTTCTGGAGGAGCAGGGCAATGTCGGCTCGATGAGCCGACAGAGAGGCTGCAGAACTCGTAACCCCCGTGGGGCGACGGCTTGATAGGGTGGGGACTGCTCGAATTCCAGAGGCAGACCCTTTCCTACCACTTCCAGCACCCAGCGGTCCATGGTGATATCGGACCAGGCGAAAAGGAAGTGTCGGAGCCGTCCCCCCCACGGGGGGAACCAAGGGAGGAGTGACTAGGTTGGGGGCGACACCCCTCAACCCGTCACTGGGCAGGCTTGGAGGAAGGACCGGCCGAGGAGCCTCCTGGACCTTTCCCTCCTGGCTTCCTGCTGGAGGAAGAAGCAGGCTTGGCTTTGGGGTGCCAAGTGCGAGCCTGCTGGCCCTGATGTGCCGCAGGGGCTGAAGGCCAAAAGGGCTTACGCTGCTGCTGGCGGCCTTTGTCCTTCTGGGCAGACGTGACCGAGTCCAAGGTGGCACTGGACTTCTCGATCCATTGCAGATGACCCTCCACCCTGGGACCGAACAAGTCGGTACCCAAGAAGGGAACGTCTGCCAGCTTGTGCTGGGTTTCCGCTGTAAAAGTGGAGATCCGCAGCCAAGCTCTGTGGCGCATGGCCACTACAGCTACTACTGACCGGGCACACGAGTCAGCGATGTCCAAGGAAGTTTGGAGCTGCTGTTTAGCCACCGCCCTTCCCTGATCCCGCACCTGCTTGACCGTCGTTTGAAGGTCAGTTGGGAGATGAGGAATCACCTCAACCAGGGAGCCCAAAAGGGCGTGTGAAAAGTGTGCCATCAGAACGGCCAAACTGGCCTGATGAAGGCCTAGGGAGGAAGCAGCATAGATACATAGACAGTGTCGGCAGATAAGGGCCTATGGCCCACCCAGTCTGCCCATTTGAGCTTGTAATTTCAGTTTGTTTTCCTAGAAGTCTGTTGCACCTAACCCCTGACCTCCAGAATTCCTTTATGTCTATCCCATGCATTCTTAAATCCCGTGATTGTTTCAGCCCCCACTACTTCCTCTGGCAGGGTGTTCCATTTGTCCACCACCCGTTCTGTGAAGAAATTCTTTCTCATGTTTCCTCTGAATCGTCCTCCTCCAACTTCATCCCATGCCCTCTAGTCCTGGAACATCTTTTTCGCTTAAAATAGTGTTTTCCTGCACCTGTTCCTCCTGTAAGATACTTGTATGTCTCTATCATATCCCTCTCTCCCTCCTCTCCTCCAGGAGTACATGTTCAGTTCCTTCAACCTGTCTTCATAGGACTTGTGATGCAATGCATGCACCATCTTTGTTGCCCTCCTCTGAACCTTCTCTACCCTGTCTATGTCCTTACGTGAGGTATGGTCTCCAGAACTGTACACTGTACTCCAGGTGGGGCCTCACTAGTGTCTTGTATAGCGAATTATGACCTCCCTTTCCTGCTTGTAATGCCCCTGCCTATACATCCCAGCATCCTATTTGCTTTACCTGCTGCCTTGTCACACTGTTTCCCTACCTTGAGGTCATCAGAGATGATAACCCCAAGATCCCTTTCCTGCTTGGTGCATGCTATATCCTCACCCCCCAACTGATATATTGTGCCAGGGTTTTGTGCCCCATATGCATTATCTTGCACTTCTTTGCATTGAATTTCAACTGCCAAACCCTTGACCATTCTTCAAGTTTCTGCAGGTCGCTTCTCATTCTGTCTACACCCTCTGGTGTGTCTACTCTGTTACAGAGCTTTGTGTCATCAGCGTAACAGTGAAATTCTGCCTTCTAGGTCCCTGCCATGTCACTGATGAAGATGTTGAATAGAACCGGTCCCAGCACTGATCCTCGTGGTACCCACTGGTCACTCTTCCCTCTGTGGAGTGACAGCCATTTACCACCACCCTCTGTGTCCTGCCACCAGCCAGTTACCTACCCACCACACTACTGTCCTGCCCACACCCATATTCCCCAGTTTGTGTAATAGTCTTCTATGTGGCACAGTGTCAAAGGCCTTGCTGAAGTCCAGATAGGCCATGTCCACTGCCCTCCCCTGATCACCTCCCTAGTCACCCAGTCAAAAAATTCAATGAGGTTGGTCTGACATGACCTCCCCCTGGTGAAACCATGCTGCCTTGGGTCCTGTAGTCCATTGACAACCAGATGTTCCACCAATCTCTCCCTGGTAGTGCTTCCATGATCTTCCCCACTACGAGGTGAGGCTGACAGGTCTGTAGTTCCTGCTTCCTCTTTGTTCCCACTTTTGTATAAGGGGACTACATCTGCTGTTCTCCAGTCTTTGGGTACCTCCCCTGTTTCCAGTGATCAGCTAAACAGGATAGCCAGAGGTTCAGCCACCACCTCTCTTAGTTCTTTAAGGACCCTGGGGTGCACCCCATCTGGCCCCATTGCTTTATCAACTCTTATTACTTCCAGTTCCTTCAGGACCCTTTCTCGTGTAAAGGGACTTGTGTCCATTTCTGCACCATTCTCACCCCTTGTACTCCCTTCAGACCCATTACCCTCCTCTTCCTCAGTAAAGACTGAGCAGAAATACCTGTTCAGTATGTCAGCTTTACTGTTGTCATCCTCCACGCGGTCCCCATCCTCCCCCTTCAGTCTCACTATCCCTCCCTTTGTCTTTCTTTTTTCACTTATGTACCTGTAAAAGGTTTTGTCCCCTCTACCCACTGATTTTGCAATGTGTTCTTCTGTCTGAGCTTTGGCTTCCCTTACCGACCTCCCTGCCTCCCACAGACTTTCCCATAGACTCCCATAGACTTTCCGCCCAAAGTAGTCCAGTTTCTTGGACTCCTTATCGGGTGGCTTGTCCACATTCCGAGTGTTCCCAGAACACCGGAAAACACTATCCGTCACTAACACCTCCATGGGAGGGGCTCATGAAAACTGGAGAGTGAACCAGAGGGAACAGCATACTTTCGAGCCATCCTGGCCGAAGGCGCTGGACAAGAAGCTAGCAGCTGCCACAGCTCCAAGGCCGGGCCAACAATGGCTTCGGCCACCGGGAAGGCCTCCGTGGGGGAATCCCCTCGGTCCAGTATCTCCATGAGGGAATACTTGGCCCGTTTTGAAAAGGGTTCGATCTTCATCCCAGTGGACTCTGAGATGAGCCGAAGCATTCCAAGGAACGAGGATGGGTTCTCATCCACCGACTGACCCCCAGTGGACTGTAGGTCAAGCGGCCTGGAGAACAGGGAGGAGTCGTCGTTAGACTCTGAAGAGTCTGCGAACAGCTGCCGAGCGCCTGAGCCACCCTCCACCTGCCGAGGGCAATCGGGAGTGAGCATGACAGACAACCGGTGGGGCAAGCCCTGACCCGACCAAGAATCCTTGGTTGGGGCCCCAGATTTAGGTTGTGGAGGCGAGGGTTCCACCACAATGGGTGGCGCAGCCGGTTTCGGTTGAACAACCAGTGCCGGCTTTGGCTCCTCGACTACCACGAGGGGCTGTTTCGTCCGATCCGGTGACAGCCACTTAATGGCCGGGGAAGGCGATGGAGTCAGCTTATTCCCGGACAAAAGGAACTGCTGCCACATCAGATCCTCATAGCGCCAACACAATGTACGCCAGAGCCTATCCTCCGAAGAGGACGAAGACAAGAATGAGCGGTGCTGCCGCTTTCCATGGTGCCGAGACAGCCGATGTCGGCGGGATCGGTTGGACCTGGAAGAGGTCAGAGACCGACACCTTCGGGGATTCCGAGGGTGGGTCTGGGAGGGGGCAGGGGAAACCCACTCCTCCCTTGGTTCAGGGACCTTAACCGGGGACTCAGGCTCAGGAGGCACAGGAAAGTCCTCGGTTTCCACCGGGAGAACCGGTGAAGAAAGTCTGTCGGCTTCTCCAGTCGACAGCCCGTCCAACTGGTCGTGAAAAATCTCGACTGCAGCGACAGGCATCTCGGCCGGCTGACCTGACAGGGACACCGTGAAGCCAGTGGCCTTAGCCGCAACCTCGACTGAAGTAGAGTGTCGACTATCCGGGGAAGGGGACCTCTCCCGTTCCCACGAACGTCGACATTGGGATTTACCCTTAGAGTCCCTCTTTTTGGACCAAGAGGAATGTCCCGAAGGCCCTTCCCCCTTGGTGGAGAGGGACTGACAAAGCTCCTTAAACAAAGCCGTGTAGGAGGAGCCCAAGGAGAGCGGGATAAATGCTGCAACCGAGAAAGATGATGCTGTGGCCTGGGCCGCCTCCTCAGGGCGATCATCTGTCTGAAAGCAGACCAGCCAAGCTTCCGAGTCAGCAGACACCGCCCAACGATCATCTGTTCGAGCCGTTCGGCCGAGCCTGCAGCCGCAGACACCGCCCAACGGGTCTCCTTCGACTTGACCGGAGGATAACGTTTCTTGGGGCGCCCAAGTTGTAATCTGGCAGCGCGATCCTCTAAGACCGTAGCCGAGAAGGACTTGCACAAGTCGCAGGCCTGCAAATCATGGCCAAGCCCCAGGCAGTAAATGCACATGGAGTGCAGATCGGTCCGGGAGATCTTCTGCACACAGGGGCACCGACGAAATCCAGGAGTCTATTTGTCCATCGCAGCTGTGAGGGAAGATAAAGACTGAAGTCTTGTAAATTTTAAAATTAGTTTCAGGTTAACCGAAGAGTTTGGATCCAGACCTAAAGCACAGTGCAAAGGAGAGAACCTGAGCTTCCAAGCGGTAAGGAAGATCTGGTGTCATGGGGTGGAGCCGAGAGTTTTAACACCCGGGTGAGTGAGAGGAGCCAGCTTGAAGACCTTCCGGCAAGATTTAAAGCAGCGAGGAACCTGCCAGTAAGTGTGGATTGAACATATCCACGTCCCTAGAATATCCAGCTCCACAGTTAAACATCGCAAACCCAAAAAGCATAACCATTTGCAGATATTTGCAAACCGAAAATGGCAAGCAATATGAATGGCCTGGCTACTTTTACTTCTCTCCAGGAATATCCACCCTAACCCTGGCCCCTTGGCAAGTGCAACGGCTCAACCTAGAAGGCACAACAGCTTAATTCTAGCCTCCATTAATATCTGCAGCCTCTGGCCAAAAAGATTCATTGCAAGTCTGGGTTACCCAACACCAACCTGATATTCTATTAACAGTCGAAACCTGGCTTAATCTGAGGATTGCTGACACGGCCATTCAGCTACCAGACTACACCTCGTTCAGGCTTGACAGGGTAGACAAGTGCAGAGGTGGATGTATTCTCTACCTAAATGAGCACATCCAGGGACAAATGTTACCCCCATTGTAACCAGCTGCAACACCCAACTCTTAGCGATAAAAGTTTTAATTGGCACAATTGGTAAAACAATAACAGTGGCATTGGTCTATATCCCCCCCCCCCCAAAGGACCAACCTAACGGCTTCAACATTGTCCACAGCTACCTTGTTGACCATCGACAGAACACGGAACTAATAATGATGGGTGATTTTAACAAACTGGGCATCCTCTGATGCAGCACCATATAAAGATGCATTATCCACTCTTAACATGGCACAAACAGTGAACTCCTCAGTCGTATAAATTACCACATGGGAACATCCTCACTAACTGGCCGGAGAGAATAACACACACAACAGTTCTCCCGGACTCCCTCAGTGACCATTCTCCCATCCTTTTCAAATGGTCAAACCAGTCCCCCAGAGTCCCAACTAGAACAGTCACAAACAGACTACTGAAAAAAATGGAGACCAAGTGCCTTTAAAGCTTACCTAGGACTCCAAGATTGGAGTTTCCTAGACACTGCAGAAGACACTGACACTGCACTGGAAGGTTTTATACACAAATATAATGAGTCCTGCAATATCTACGCCCCCTTTCACGAAACAGAAGATCCGGGACTCCTCGATCTCCCCCCAATTGAGATGGCCTATGGGTTAAAACAAACAAAAAAAAAAAAAATACAGGCTCTCCTGCTGGCATGCAGAAATACAAAGCAGCTTGGAATAGTTGCACTTGGGCTACCCGGAAGACCAAGAGTCAACACTTTCAAACTGAGCTGGCGAACAGGTTCTGGGAAAACTTTAAAACACTGTCAGATAAACCTAATAAGACCTCACCCTCCCTACTAGATGTGGAAGGTACTCCCACTAGAGACCCCAGCGTCATCGCCAATATGTTTAACAAAGTATTCACCAATCTCAGTGGTGTCCTGCCTCCTGAATTCCTCCAACCCTTGAGTAATGACAATCTTTCACAGGAACCTGTATCCCTTTCTAGTTCTCCCCCACCCTTTTACTTGAAAATAAATCAGTCCAGCAAAGGCCAGAAGGTACCTCTCTAAAGCGCTTGGCAATTCTAGGGCCAGTAGCGATATGCATGACCTTAAGCTCACCCTTGATATTGTCCTCATTCCCCTCATCAAAACCCTAAATGTATCTCTTATCTCCGGTAATTTCCCTAGTCTATGGAAAGCTGCTGAAGCCACACCTGTCAACAAAAACGGGGACAGGACCATCCATACAAATTATTGACCTATATCTATACCCCCCCTTCAAAAGTGCTCAAAAGCACAGTATCCGATCAATTAACGGACTACCTAGAAAAATACCAACTGCAGTGCCGACAGCAGCATGGTTTCCAGAAGCAGCACAGCACTGCAACCGCCTTAGTTGAATTTACTGGATAAATTCATAATGCGTTAGACTGAGGGCTCTTGGTGGGGGCAACCTATATGGACCTAACCAAGGCGTTCAACACTGTTAACCATGAACTGCTTCTGAACCAATTATCCCTGACAGGTCTATCTGCAGAGTCCGTTTCCTGGTTCCGCAGCTACCTCACAGGGAGAGTGCAAACAGTGAAAATACAAACTGTACTCTCTGACACTCGGTCTGTTACCACAGAGGTGCCCCAAGGCTCCATTCTAGGCCCATTACTCTTTTAGTCTGTTTCTTAACCACCTCCCCCAAGCTATAAAAGACAATGTTTTATTGTACGGAGATGATGCGGTACTGTACTCAAGCCACTCCAACCCCACTGTGCTAGAAAGTCAGATGCAGTTTTGTTTTTCCGCAGCTGAACATTGGTTCCTTAAATCCAAACTACTACTGAACTACCAAAAAAAAAAACCATGTTATCCGGCTCCGCCCATAATAAAACACAAGACATACCAACTACGAATACATAACCTTAATTCCCACCTTGAAATGGTGCAAAGTTTCAAATATGTAGCAGTAACCTATGACGTTTCCTCAACATATTGATCTGGTAGCCAAGACAGTGAACGCTAAACTGGATTTGCCCTACCAAAACAAATATTGCCTAACCAATGTAGCGCTAAAAATCACGACTACAAGCTCAGTACTGTCAATTAGATTACAGCCAAGTGATATATGGTGCTGCAACCCCCACGGCTCTCAAACGGACCAAGACTACACTTAAGGCCTGTAGACTTGTTCTGGGGAAAGACCGGTACACCCACACATGTGAACTGTACGAACAGACTGGATGGCTTAACTTGAGCAGTAGAATACAATACCAAGTCTGCAGTCTGGCGAAAAAAATCCACTTTAGGGCTTATCCCCTCTGGAGTGCACAACCTTGTCAGTTAACACCTCAAGCAGTACAAATGGCGTAACCAACCAATCGCTAAAAGTCCCTTTCCACTGGACCACACAAGGTCAATGATCCTATGAACACCGTGCGCCTCTCGGGCTGAACTCTCTTACACAGAACACAGAATTTGACGGCAGACAAGGACCGCCTGGCCCACCCAGTTTGCCCATCTCCCTACCTGACAGATAAGCTGCAGATTCTAGTTAATCAACAGCTTACTTCCTCCTGCCCCCCACTAGAATTGCCTTATGCCTGTCCCATGCATTCCTGAATTCTCTCAGTTCCTGACTCCACAACCTCCTCAGGAAGGCTGTTCCATGCATCCACAACTCTCTCTGTGAAAAAAGACTTTCTAACATTACATCTGAGCCATCCCCCCCATCTTCAAATTATGCCCCCCCGTTCTTGCACATCTCTTGTTCTGAAAGATACTACCCTCTTGTACCTTGTTAAATCCCTTGAGATACTTGAAAGTTTCTATCATGTCCCCCCTCTCCCTCCTTTCCTCAAGGGTATACATATTAAGCTGCTTTAGTCTCTCCACGAATGTCTTCTAGTGCAGACCTTGCACCATTTTGGTTGCCCTCCTCTGAACAGCCTCCACTCTGTCTATGTCTTTGCAGAGATGGGGTCTCCAGAATTGCATACAGTACTTCAGATGGGGTCTCACTAACTGTCTGTAGAGAGGGATAACAACTTCCTGTTTTCTACTGTTAATGCCTCTCCCTATGCATCCCAGTATCCCCCCAGCCCTCCTTACTGTCTTCTCACATTGCTTGCCCACCTTTAGGTCATCTGATATAATTACTCCTAGGTCTCTTGATTTTTGTTGGTGTTATTAACTCACCCCCCATTACGTACTCTTCCCCTGGGTTTTTGTATCCCAGATGCATTACCTTGCACTTCTTTGCATTGAATCTGAGCTGCCACGTATTTGACCATTCCTCCAGCCTTGCCAAGTCCCTTTTCATTCTTTCTACCCCACCTTGTGTATCAACCCTGTTGCAGATCTTTGTGTCATCTGCAAAGAGGCATACCTTTCCTTCCAGGTGCTCTCCAATGTCACTTAAAGATATTAAAGAGGACCGGTTCCAGTACCGAACCTGTGGTACCCCGCTAGTTACCCTCCTTTCTTCACTGTGGACTTAGTTTACTATTACCTTTTTGCGTCCTGTTGTCCAGCCAGTTTTTTATCCAGGCTACCACCTTGGGGCCCATTCAAGGCTGGCTAACTTGTATATTAATCTTTGTGTGAGACTGTGTCAATGCCTTGCTAAAATCTAGGTAGGCCATATCCACAGCCCTCCCTGGTCTACTACTTTGGTCACCCAGTCAAAGAAATCTATTAGGTTTGGCCTGACATGACCTTCCTGCTGTGAAACCATGCTGCCTTGGGTCCTGTGCCCCACTGGCCTCTAGGTACTCAACAATTCTTTCCTTCAGAAGTAATTAAATCATTTTCCCTACCACTGAAGTCAAACTAACTGGTCTGTAGTTTCCTGCCTCTGCCCTGCTCCCACTTTTGTGAAGTGGAATCACATTTGCCCTTCTCCAGTCCTCAGGTACCACTCCATCCTCCCATGATTTGTTAAAGAGAGTAGTCAGTGGTGTTACTAGTTCTACCCTTAGTTCTTTTACTATTCTTGGGTGAATCCCATCAGGCCCTATTGCTTTGCCCCCCCTCAGTTCTTTTAAAACCCTTTCTTCTGTGAATGGACTGGTATAGACCCCCCTATTCAGAGTTTCCCCCTTGTTTGGTTTAGGCACCTCCCCCTCCTCATCTGTTGTGAATACTGAGCAGAAATATTCGTTCAGCATCCCTGCTTTTTCACTGTCACCCTCTGCCCACATTCCCTCCCCTTTACTAAGTCTCTGTATTCCTCCCTTGGTTTTTCATCACTCGCTAATGTACCTATAAAAAGTTTTATCCCCCTTCTTAACAGAGTTGGCTATCTTTTCCTCAGTTTGTGCCTTTGCTATTCTGACTGCCTTCCCTGCCGCCTCCTGCTTTATCTGATAAAGTTCTCTGTCCTGCTCCTTCTGTGTTTCCTTATATTTCCTGAATGCTATCTTTTTCTCCTTAACCGTCCCTGCCACCTCTTTTGAGAACCACAGTGGTTTTTTCCTTCGTTTTGTTTTATTGATTTGATTCACACAAAGGCTTGTTGCCTCTGCGATGGCTGTTTTGATTATTCCCCATTGTTCCTCCACCCCTCCCTCTTGCCCATTTGCTAGTGCTTTTCTAAGGCACTCTCTCATTTTCCCAAAGTCAGCCTTCCTAAAGTCCAATACTCTTGTTTTTGTATGGCTTGACTCTATGGCTGTGTTTATTGTGAACCACACTGTTTGGTGGTCACTTGTTCCCAAGATGGCTACCCACTTCTAAATCTGAGATCCTTTCTCCTTCCCCATTTGAGAGCACCAGGTCTAGGATTGCTCCCTCCCGAGTGGGTTCCAACACTAGCTGTCTGAGGCATGCCCCCTGTAGGGCATCAAGAATGACCCTGCTCTTGGATGTGCCTGCAGCAAAGGTACTCCAGTTAACATCTGGCATATTCAGGTCTCCCATCAACAATATCTCCCCTTTTTCTGCCATTTTAAGGATGCCTTCTATCATTTCCTTGTCCATTTCCTCCCCCTGAGATGGGAGTCTGTACACAACCCCCATGCGGATTGTGGTGCCATTTCCTGTCTCCAGGGTGACCTATAGTGACTCATCAACTTCCTGTTTATTCAATAGTTCTGTTGATTTAATCCCTTCCCTTATATAGAGAGCTGCTACTACTACTCTTTTACCCACCCTGTCCCTCCTGTAGACTGTGTATCCTGGTATGTTGACTTCCCACTCATGGTTCTCTGTGTACCATGTTTCAGTGACTGCCACAATATCCAGGCATCCCTCTTCCATTAAGGCCACTAGTTCAGGGAGCTTGTTGCACAAACTACGGGCATTGGTACTCATCACCTTCCATTTTTTTTTTTTTTTTTATGGCCTTACTCCTTTTAGTCCCATCCCAGTCCTTAACCCCTTTTTCTGCATTTATCCCTGTCCTGCTCCCTACCGACTTCTCTGCCTTGGTCTTGGGGAAGATGTTCAGAAGGAAACCAAGCTAGGACAGTTTAAATCAAAACAGCTGACATTACTAGCATCTGCGACTGTGGGAACTAACTTCTAACCCTACACCCTATATCTTGTTTCGCTATCACTTAGCTATTAGCTTCACCCAGTCTCTTCCCTTACCCCTACCCCTCTTCTGCCTAGGTCCCAGTATCACCCACCCACCCTCTGATCCTCATGAAACCACAACTTTTCTATATTTCCCTTGCCTCTCCCTGAACTCAGAAGCTTCTGATCCCTTCTCCCTACTTCTCCTTCCCTTCACTCCCCCGTCCTCTCTCGGTGTCCACCCCTTTTTTATATACATACTCTCCTCTACTACTTATACCCCTACCCCTCAACTTTCACTACAACTATGGCCCTCTCTCCTCTTACATCTCAATTTCTCTGCCCCCCCCATGCGCTCTTCGCTCTGGATTAGGGAATAATCTGCTACGGTATCCTCTTTTGCACTTATACAAAAGTACGCTTTGAAAACATATCTTGCTATGTTCTCCCCACCATTAACAAGAATTAATGTAACTTATGTCTACAGCCACTATATACAGTAATTGACCATATGTATTTTTCCCTATGTGTTCTCTCCAAATTTTTTTTTTTATTCTGTTTTTATCCGTTTGTTTTGGCCAACCTGGAACCTCTGCATTTTGTACAAATATCTGTGACAGTCTTCATCTGTATTGTTTTTTTGCTGATGTGGAACCTCTGTAAACGAGCCTCTGTCTCAAAGGTATTTCTGAAAATAAATACAGGTTACTCACCTGTAACAGGAGTTCTAGGAATGGTATATGTTGTTCATCCACACTTACTGGCAGGTATCCTTGCCGCTTTAAATCTTGCCGGAAGGTCTTCAAGCTAGCTCCTCCCACCCAACCGGGTGGTAAAACTCTTGGCTCCACCCCATGACGCCAGATCTGGCCCGCTGGAAGCTCAGGTTGTGCGTCGAGCGCGGGAGGTCGGGTGGAGTCGATGTGGATGAACAACATGCCATTCCTAGACTCCTGACACAAATTAAACTGTATTTCAAGGGCGTGGATATGTTGTTCATCCACACTTATTGGCAGACTCCTAGCAGTTCTCCGGAGAGGAGGCAAGACGCACACCCTACTTAGGGAAAAAAAAAAGACTGGAGAACCGAGGCCCCAAAACCAGCATCCCGGCGTGACTCAAGGTCGATGTGGTAGTGGGTGATGAAGGTGTGTGCTGACTTCCAGGTAGCAGCCCTGCAGATTTCCTGGATAGGGACATCCCTGGAAGCAGCCACCGATGCAGCGGTATGGCGGGTAGAATGAGCTCTTATCCCTCTGGGAGGCTCCATGCCCGCCAACCTATAGCAGAGATCTATGCAGGAGGTGACCAACCTGCTTATCGTCCGCTTGGCTGCAGGTCTGCCAGGTGCGGCTTCAGCATAGGTAACGAACAGCTGGCGAACCTCTCCCCGAATTTCAGCCGTGCGCTCCTTATAGTGAGCGACCGCCCTTCTAGGGTCCAGAGTATGGAGCCTATATTTCGGCCTCCGAGGTGTGACTGGGGTAGAACACCGGCAGAGTCAACACCTGGTTAAGGTGAAACTCCGACACCACCTTCGGAAGGAATTTCCGGTGGGGGCGCAGGACAACCTTGTCCCTGTGGAAGACCAGGTAAGGAGACTCTATGGAAAGCGCCTGGAGCTCTCCCATCCTTCTGGCTGACGTAATAGCCACCAAGAAGGTGGTCTTCCACGACAGGTGAGAGAGATCACACCTGTGCATTGGTTCGAATGGCTTGCCCATGAGCTTTGCCAGTACCAGCAGTAGATCCCACGGAGGTGGAGGTTCTCGCACCGGAGGGGAAATGTGATCAAGGCCTTTGAAAAAGCGCCAGACCACCTTCTCCTGCGCCACAGACTGCTTCCTGGCCCGAGCCCGGTAAGCAGAGATGGCTGCCAGGTGCACCCTTAGGGTCGTCGACCTAAGCCCTTGCTAAGAAAGGAACATAAATAGTCCAAGATGCTTGCCAAGGAACAGGAGGAAGGGTCCAGGCCCTTGCCCTGACACCAAATGGAAAACCTTTTCCATTTGAAGGCATAGCATTTCCTGGTCGACTCCTTACGGGACGCCTCAACTACATTGTGGACCTCGTTGGAAAGACCCAAGGCCTGGAACTCTAGCCGCTCAGGAACCAGGCCGTCAGGTGCAGGGATTGAAGGTCCGGATGGAACACCTTCCCCTGATTGACTGAAAGAAGGTCCAGGCAAGCTGGAAGCTGCCTCGGGAGCCTGGAGCTGAGGCTGAGGAGATCTGGATACCAGCATTGGCGGGGTCAGTCTGGGGCTACCAGAATCACCTGCGCCTTGTCCTCCTTGCTTTGAGAAGCACCTTGTGGATCAAGGGAAATGGGGGAAAGGCGTAGAAAAGGCCCGGGGTCCATGGCCTTGAGAAGGCATCCCCCTGCAGTGAGTCCTGCTGAGGGGGGCGGGCATGGAACAGCCTCAGCTTCGCGTTCTCCCTGGAGGCAAACAGATCCACCTGAGGTGTGCCCCAATGGGAGAACAGATCTTGTACTACCTCCGGCAGGAGAGACCACTCGTGGGATACAGCCCCTATCCGGCTTAGGGCATCGGCCAGGGTGTTGGAGGCTCCTGCCACATGAATGGCTAGGAGATCCGCCTCCAAGCTGCGCACGAGTGACCAAATGCGGAGAGCTTCCTTGCACAGAGGTATGGAGCACGTCCCGCCCTGGCGGTTTAGGTAGTACATGGTCGTGGTATTGTCCGTCTGGACCTGAACCACTTGACCCCGTAGAAACGGAGCGAATGCGGTGAGAGCTAGACGGACCGCTCGGAGCTCCAGCAGGTTGATATGGCATCGGGACTCCCGTGGGGACCAGAGACCGTGCACTCTGTGCTCCCTCAGATGGGCACCCCAACCCATCAGAGGCGCGTCGGTCAATAGAGAGACCGTCGGCTCGGGGCGGACAAATGGGATGCCCTCCTGCAGATGAGCTGGAACAATCCACCACTGGAGAGCGTTTCACATCCCCTGGGTCACCGTCACTAGCTGGTCCAATGGATCGCAGTGTTGAGACCACTGGTTGGCCAGCCCCCACTGAAAGGGACGCATGTTCCAGTGGGCCCAACGGACCACGCTGCTGCAGGCCACCATGAGACCCAGGAGGCGCAAGGAAGTCCCGGGCAGGGCGTGATTGCCCAACCAGAAATGATCGGGCAAAGGAGGAAAGAATCTCAGCCCTGTCCGCCGGGAGCTGTGTTCTGGTTTGAAGAGAGTCGAGCTCTGCCCCGATGAAGAGAATCACCTGCTTCGGTTCGAGTTCCGACTTGGCCTTGTTGATGAGGAGGCCGACCTGAGAGCAAACCTGGAGGGCCAGATCTCTGGACCGCTCCACCTCCTGTCTGGAGGGGGCTGCTATCAGCCAATCGTCCAGGTAAGGGTACACCCGGACCCCTCGGCGCCGAAGGAATGCTGTCACCACTGCCATGCACTTGGTGAAGACCCTGGGTGCAAGAGACAGGCCGAAAGGCATGGTTTGGAACTCGAAAAGGGATCCTTCCACTCGAAAGCGAAGGAATCTCTGGTGAGACGGACAGATAGGGACGTGAAAAATTGCGTCCTGTAGGTCCAGAGAGCAGAACCACACGCCGCGTTCCAAGGATGGTATTATCTGAGCCAGAATGACCATCCTGAAGGTCCGAGACCTTAGGAACTTGTTTAGGTCATGCAGGTCGAGAATGGGGCGCCAGCCCCCCCGTCCGTTTTGGGACCACGAAGTACTTGGACACAAACCCCGGGTCTGAGGGAGGGTCCACCACCTCTCTGATCACCTCTTTCTCGAGGAGCAGAGCGATGTCGGCTCGGTGAGCCAACAGCGAGGCTGCGGACCCCGAGGCCCCCTGGGGTGACGGCTCAAAAGGGCGGGGCCTGCTCGAACTCCAGAGGCAGGCCCTTTCCTACCACTTCCAACACCCACCGGTCTGTGGTTATAGCAGACCAGGTGGAAAGAAATGTGGAGCAGTCCCTCAATGGGAACACTGGGGTGGGGAGCCGAGGTTGGGGCGACACCCCTCAACCCGTCACTGGGCAGGCTTGGAGGAGGGACCGGCTGAGGGACCTCCTGGGCCTTTACCTCCCTGCTTCCTGGAAGAGGAAGCCGCGGGCTTGGGTTTGGGACGCCAAGCGCAAGCCTGCTGGCCGATGCTGCTGGGCCGGACATGCCGCGGGCGCAGACGGACGAAAGGGCTTGGGTTGCGGTCTGCGGCCCTTGTCCCTCTGGGCGGATGAGACCGAGTCCAGAGTGGCACTGGACTTTTCGATCCTCTGGAGGTGACCTTCCACTCCAGGGCCGAAGAGGTCGGTCCCCAGGAAGGGGACATCTGCCAATTTGTGCTGGGTATCCACTGTGAAGGTGGATATCCTCAGCCATGCCCGATGGCGCATAGCCACTGCGGCCGCTACTGACCTGGCACATGAGTCACCGATGTCCAAAGCAGTCTGAAGTTGCTTGGCCACTGCCCTGCCCTGGTCCCGCACCTGCTTAACCGTGGTCTGCAGGTCAGCCGGGAGATGAGGGACTACCTCGTCCAGGGAGCCCAACAGGGCGTGAGAGAAATGTGCCATCAGCACGGCCGAGCTGGCCTGACGAAGGCCAAGGGAGGACGCAACGTAGACTTTTCGCCCGGCGCAGTCCAACTTGTTGGACTCCTTGTCGGGAGGTTTGTTCACGCCCCTGGCGCTTTCCGCACCGAAGACGCTGTCGGTAACCAAACCCTTGGCTGAGGGTGTACCGAGAAACCGACAGGGAACCGGTAGGGACCGCATACTTCCTTGCCATCCTGGCTGAAGGCGCAGGGCAGGAAGCAGGACGCTGCCAGAGCTCCAAGGCCGGGCCTACAATGGCCTCGGCCACCGGAAAGGCCTCCGTAGGAGAATCCCCTCGGTCCAATATCTCTGTGAGGGAATACTTGGCCCGCTTGGATACGGGCTCGAGCTGCATCCCGGTGGACTCTGAGATGAGCCTAAGCAAACTCATGAAGGACGAAGGTCTATCGTCCAGTGACAGACCTCCTGAGGACTCCAAGTCGACCCGCCTGGAGAACAGGGAGGAATCGTCGTCGGACTCAGCGGAGTCTGCAAAGAGCTGCCTTGGGCCTGAGCCACCCTCCACCTGCCAAGGGCGATCACGAGTGAGGGTGACAGACAGCCTATGGGGCAGACCTTGGGCCGACCGAGAATTCTTGGTCGGAGCCCCAAACAACGGCTGTGGAGGCGCAGGCTCCACTGGAATCTGTGGGGCAGCCGGTTTCGGCCGAGCAACAGGCCTGGAAGCAGGCACCTCGGCTAAGGCGAGGAGTTGCTTCGGCCACTCCGGTGACAGCCACTTGATAGCCGGGGAAGGCGCACGATGTCGGCTTGCTCCCGGACAGAAGAAGCTGTTGCCACGAGGTCCTCGTGATCGCCGACTGCAACTTCATGTCGCTTCCCCTCGTCCTCGAGAGGAGAGGAGTGACCCACGGCAGCCACGCCACACGGTGCCGAGACCGCTCAGGCGGGCGTGGATCGGCTGGACCGAGAAGAAGTCCGAGACCGAGACCGCGAACCCTCGGCTTTTCCGAGGAGGGTACAGAGGTAGGGCGGGGGAAACCCGCTCTCCCCTAGGCTCGGAGGGCTCCACTGTGGACTCCGGAACCGGAGGCACGGGCAAGTCCACGGACACCTCAACCACCGCCGGGGGAACCGGGGAGTGAGGGTTTTCGGCTTCACCGGTCGACAACCCATCCAACGGGTCGAGAAAAATCTCGACTGCGTTGACGGGAGTCTTGGTCAACTGACCTGACGGGGACACCGTAAAGCCAGTGGCTGAAGGATCGACCGAAGTCGATGGTCGACTACTCGGAGAGAGGGACCTCTCCCGCTCCCAAGAGCGTCGACGGAGGGACTTACCTTTGTGGTCCTTCTTCTTGGACGAGAGGAAGGTCCTGAAGATGTTGGTCCCTCTCCCTTAGTGGAGAGGGAGAGACAGAGCTCCTTAAAAGAAGCTGAATAGGAGGATCCCAGGGAGAGCGGGATAAATGCCACGGCTGAGGAAGATGAAGATGCGGCCTGCGCCGCCTCCTCCTCGAGGCGATCATCTGCTCAAGCTGTACAGTGAGCCGCCCTTGAAAGCCGCAACGGGCCTCCTTCGACTTTACCGGAGGAGAACGTTTTTCGGGTCACCCAAGTTGTAGACGGGCAGCATGGTCTTCCAGGACGTAGGCCGAAAAAGAAGAGCACAGGTCGCAAGCCTGCGGGTCGTGCCCAGGGCCCAAGCAGTAGACGCACGTGGAGTGCGGATCCGTCCGAGACATCTTCTGCCCACATGGGCACCTCCGGAAACCGGGAGTCGATTTGTCCATCGCAGCCGCGAGGGAAATAAGTGACCGAAGTCTTGAAAACCTTAAAAGTAATTTTGGGTAAACCGAAGAAATAGGAACCAGTCTTATACGCAGTGTGTTAAGGAGGGAACCTGAGCTTCCAAGCGGTAAGGAAGATCTGGCATCATGGGGCGGAGCCGAGAGTTTTACCACCTGGGTGGGTGGGAGGAGCCAGTTTGAAGACCTTCTGGCAAGATTTAAAGCGGCAAGGATACCTGCCAACAAGTGTGGATAAACAACATATCCATGTCCCTAGAAACTGGGCTTGCTTCCCAAGTTAGGTCACCAGTGGTAGCTGTACTGTGGTGCTGATGGCCAGCTGAAGAAACTAGTTTGAACGGATGAACAACATTCAAAGTTCTATTTTACAGTATTTACAACTTTTTCCCAGGAAAAAGCCCACTGGAGCAGAAGCTCAACTGAAGTGCAACCCAGGAAGATGAATTAGTGGGGAGACCACAAAACAAATCAACGACATGAAACATACAAGGACACTATAATAATACACAAAAACTGTCACAAGGCAAGCTGAAAATACAATAACGAAAATAATAAATAAGGGTAAACATGAAAAAAATATACATTAATAGCGACCCAAGGTGGGCAGTAGAGGCATAGGTTGGGGGTTGGAAAAGTAGAACTGGGACAAAAGTTGAAGGATTTAAACAGTAGAAAGCCATTGGGGGGGGGGTGCTTTTTATAGGAGCAAGCATGTGCAGAAAGGTCACTGAGAAGAGCTTTGAAAGGAGGAAGTGGAACAGAGGGCAGCAGGGGAGGTTATTCTGGAGGAGGAGAAGGCAGGAGTAAAGCTGCCAAGAAGAGGTTTTGCAATAGTGTGCTGAGAAGAAGTGGGAAGCAGAAAGGAGATGTTATAGGTAAAGCAGCTGAACCAGAATTTGGAGAGGAAGGAGGCACAAAAGTAAATTAAGAGAGTCGATTCAAATAGAACCAGTGCTGGGATGTTACCGAAGTTGAGATGCAATATCTCTTCAAGTTCATGGATAAAAGCACCTGTTCAATCTAATCTTGACACTCCTGAATAAACACACACACTGTTAATGCTCAAAAAAGGAGTGGATAAGGGTATTACACTCAGCTGGCAGTATAAGAAGTATATCCTTAAAATATTAAACTACTGGAACTCTAAAGATCTGAAATATATTGCTGATTCACATCATTCAGCTTGGTTTAAAAAGAATGATTTGGGGTTTAAACCACATCTCGATATTTTAACTGACGTAAGTCTCAGGAACCTGTTCACAAAGTAGAAGTTCGAACAATTTCCAAGTAATATTCTAGTACACAGAGATCACAAAGAGACGCACATGACTGAAAATTGGGATTGTTCAGTTGGTGGACGAGAGGATTTACTGCATGTAATGTGGAAATGTACCTTTTATGTAAAAGAAAGGTTGTTTTGGTTGGGACCGTTTCAGAATCGGGTCTACCAGGTAAAGAATGGACTTATACAGCAGATGTATGGACACCAGAGAGAGAGCAGCTAAGTACTTTAAGGCAATCAACAAAGTTAAAACTCGACTGATGCAGAGCGAATAATAGTATTCCGCTTCTGTCAATCCCTGGGATACAATCCATTAAGCACTAGACTTAACTTAAATTTTAAATTCTATTTATGTCTGTACATATTTTTTTTTCCTTCTCGCTTTATACTATTTTATACTGGTGTGCATTCATTGTAATAGCTATTTTTGGCTAAACAAAGTCAAATTGATTTATTAAGGCACCTGAGGTTTAAAAAAAAAAAAAAGTCTGCATACATATGTATATATGTGAGGAGAGATAGACTGCGTTGAGGCAGTTTTGGAAAACTCAGAACAGGACTAGGATGGGATACCTGAATAAATCTGGGAGATACTGCACTGCCTAGCTGGACTGCCCAATAGGTAGGAGCAGAACAAGCTGACCAATAGGTCAGACAGAAAGATGGGATGCTGTAACCCTTTATAGTGTGAATGGAAACTTTCACAAACTCATTTTTACCTGTGATCAGCACTGAGGCTTGCTGCCAATTTATTTATTTAAGACTTTCACCAGGAAGGCATGCTGAGCAGACTCCTGCACAGTACCAGAAGTTATTTATCGATTTCCATATTTCCAAAGTCTGCAGTATTAGCATTTTAATGTAGATCAAATGGAATTTTACCAGGCCTTTAAAGAAAAAAATTACTCACCGTAGTAAAGTTGTTTGTTCTCAGGGATCCCTCACTATGACTACACTTTAAGCATCATCTGCTAGGAGACAGATGCCCCAGTGACAGAACATTATTCTAATGAGCAGAATTCAGAATACTGGTTCAAACAAAACTCTGCAGCCACACTCCGCTTGTCAGGTGCCAGATTTGTTTCTATTGCCAGAGTGGAGCTGTGGCTAGTAAATCTAGCCAAGAGGCTACTAAAAATTATGCTAATTTCAACATTTTTGAAAAACATCAATCAAATTGAAGCAGACATAAATGCAAAAATAAAGAGAAATGTAGAAATATTTAACTTACAACTGTAAACTAACTGCAATAGTAATTCTCTAGCAACCTTAATGAAAGGTACTGATCATTATGAGAAACTATTTTCAGGTTCTGGAAGGGGGAGGTAGGATGGGGAGTGTAACCATAGTGAGGGGCCCCTTAGAAGAAACATTACAGGAATCCCCCACTTAATGGTTACACTCTCAGTAGACAGTACAGCAGTACACCCTGGGAAGCTGGGACCTGAACACAGTTAGGAAAGAGGTTCTGCAAGACAGCAGTTCCAAAGCTGGCATCTCTCCTGGCTTATATGTCCAAGCAGTAGTGCGCTGTAAAGGTGTGCACTGTTTTCCAGGTAGCTGCTTTGCAAATGTGTAATAAGGAGATGCCTCTCGAGGATGCCACAGAGACAGAGATGCCCCTTCTGGAGTGTGCCCTTAGGCCACTGGGTGAAATTTTTCATGGCAGAACTGGATGCAGAAGACTATTCAACAAGAGACAGACCTCTTAGTTGCTGGTTTGCCTCTGCAATCTTCACCATAGGTAACAAAAAGCTGAGTGTTTTTTTGATCTGACCTTTTTCCTTCAGTCCATGTCAATACCTAGAACTCGTTTCAGGTCAAGATTGTGCAGGGTTTGCTCATCTGGACTACAATAATCTGGATACAGCACAGGTAGTGTTACCGATTGGTTCAGGTGGAATTCAGATACCACCTTAAGCAGGAATTAACTGTTGGTTCAAAGGACCATCTTTTCCTTGAGGAAGATTATGTAATCTAGCTCTGTGCAGAGGGCTTACAGTTCACGCACCCTCCTAGCAGAGGTCATGGCAATTAGAAATATGGTTTTCCATGTGACATACTTCACATCAGTGGTGTCCAAAGGCTCAAGTGGAGCCTCCATGAGCTGGACAACGCAGACACTGATATCCCATGGAGAGACTGGGTCTCTTACCGGTGGGTACAAGTGGCTGAGGCCTTCAAAAAAACCTTCTGAAAATGGGCTGTGAGGCCAGTGACTTTCTCTTGCTTGCTGATATATGTAGGCTGCCACTGCTGCTAAGTACATATTTAATGCTGAAGGCCTTAGGGCTAGAGACTGCAGGTGTACCAGGTATTACAGGACTATAGGCAACCCTGCTTCTATTGGGATTATTCTTTTGGGAGTACCCCAGTTTCTGAACATTGTGGCCAGAAAGTACAGTTATACAAGAACTTACCATAAGAGTAGATGTTCGAGAGGAACTCTTGCAACAGGCTATAACCATAAGGACTAAACCACCAGGCGCCAGGACCCCACGGAAAACTTCTAGCTAGCAGTCTTTTGTGGGGACAGGCACCTGACATTGGTCCGCCCCCGACGTCGGCCAATGGTATAAAAGAGGCAGTCCCCAGCCCCACCTCAGATCTCCCGCTAGAGACTCTGTGCTCAGGAGGGAAGGAGGACCAAGGAGGTTCAAGTCTACATGAAAGAAAAGCATATAGAATACCAGGGGCATTGAGCGAAGGAAAGCAGCACCTGCTGCAAGACCTTTTCTTGAAGATCTACTGTTACAGTAATTTCTTATGTAACTGTACCATCTTACTTTGAGTTGGAGCTCTTTCAGTAGGCTATAACCATAAGGACGAGTCCCAAGCAGTCAAGAAGAAAAGACTGACAGGCACTGGTGGAGGCTAAGGGTAGCCAGAAGCTTTCAGGACAGCAGGTCCTGGAGAACAGCAAGGACAAATCCCATCCTACGCCCGGAGGCGATGTTCAAACTGTAGTGTTTAACAAAGGTGTGGACAGAACTCCAAGTGGCAGCTACGCAGATATCTGCTGCGGACAAATTCTTTAAGGAGATGAAAGAGGTAGCCACATCCCTGGGGTAGAGTGACCTTTTACTGGGCCTGGCAAAGGTCTATCATACTTATGATAGCTGTAAACGATTCAGTTAAATAACCACTTAGACATCTGTTTAGCAACTGGTGCCCCTTCAGATCAGTGGGCGAAAGAAACAAACTGATTGGTCTTTCTGATAGGACCGGTGTGCTGAAGATAAAGCGCCCAGTGGACATTCAGAGTATGGAGTTAGGCTCCCCTCTGTTGGAATACTCTGGGTAATATACAGGTAGATGGGTGTCCTGATTTAAAGTAAACTCGGACACCACCTTAGGTAGAAACTTAGGATTTGTCCTCAAGGACACCCTGTCCTTATGAAAAACTAACAGGGCTCTTTACACATCAGAGCCTGGAACTTGGAAATCCTCCGAGCAGAAGTGACAGCAACTAAAAATAACACTTTCCATGACATAAAGCATAGGTCACAGTCTGCGGCCAGTTCAAAGGGAGGCAAGATTAAGTTTTTCTAACATAAATAAGAGATCCCATGGAGGGACCACGTCCCAAATGGGAGGTGTCAGGTGTAGGATGCCCCGTAAGAAGATGCGGGACAGATCCAGTTGGGCAAGGGTCTTGCCTTCTACAGGTGCATGGTAAGCAGATCTGGCAGAAAGGTGCACCTTGATAGAGGAGCTCAGACCCAAGTCAGATAGAGAGGAGATGCTCTAAAATGGAGTTCACTGGACAAGTGAAGGGGTGAAGGGATCAAGGTGGCGAGCAGAGGCCCAGAGGCAGGACAGTTTCCACTTCATGGCGTAAGTGGACCTAGTGGAAGATTTTCTAGCAGCCACTACGACATCAGCCACTCTAGGAGAAACCTCAAATCTGGCATCTGCTAGGTCTGCAGGAGCCATGCATGCAGGTACAGGGACTTGAGGTCAGGATGAACTAGAATGCCCTGGTACTGGGAGAGTAGCTGTGAGCTCAGAGGCAGGGGAACAGGAGGTTCCGCTGCTAACTGCTGTAGCAGTGGAAACCAAATCTGATGAGGCCAGTAGGGAGCAATGAAAATCATTTCTTCTACCTCTGCCTGCAACTTGATAGGACCATCTATAGTAGAGGAGAGGTGTATAGAAAAGTACAGTTATGTCAGAACTTACCGTAACAGCAGATCTTCGAGAACAGCTCTTGCAGCAGGTTACACCATTAGGACTGAAGCCGGCAGGCGCCAGGACCCCACAGAAATGTTCTAGCTAGCAGTATTCAGCGGGGACTGCCCCCGACGTCAGGCATTCTATAAAAGGGGGCGGTCCCCCAGAATCCCCAGTTCTCCTGTCGGGGACTCCCAGCTGCTAGATGACAACAGAAGTGGAGACTGAGGATCTGCCATCAAAAAGTAATCAGAGCAGTGTTGGAAACGCCTAATCCTAGGAGAAAGATATCGGAACAACTCTACCTCCAGAGGGGATGGTAGGAGGGAAACTACCTGCTGCAAGAGCTGTTATCAAAGATCTACTGTTACAGTAAGTTCTTACGTAACTGTACTATCTTACTTCGAGAAACAGTTCTTGCAGCAGGTTACACCATTAGGACAGATTCCCAAGCAATACTGGAAATCCCTCGCAGGTAGAAGGAGGCAAGGTAGAGATCGCGAGTTGGACCAAAGCCTAGGATAGAAGTCCCTGAAGGACTGCTAGACCAAAACCAGCTCTTCGCCTCGATGCAACGTCCAGGCTATAGTGCCTGATAAAGGTGTGCACAGTGCTCCAAGTAGCTACTGTGCAGATGGCTGAAGAGGACACGTTCTTCATGGCTGCAAAGGAGGTAGCCACCCTCCTTGTGGAATGACCCTTAACCAAGCCCGGTAAGGGTTTGTTATGCTTCTGGTAACAGAACGTGATATAATGGATGAGTCACCTGGGCAGCGAGTGTTTAGAAATGGGAGCTCCCATCATCCTATGGGAGAAGCTGGTCAGATTTTCGGTGGTGTCTAGTTCTGGTCAGGTAGTATCTTAGACACCTAGGCACATCTAAAGTGTGCAACAAGGCCTCTCCTCTATTAGAGTATTTAGGAAAGTACACTGGTAAGTCTATGTCTTGATTAAGGGTGAGAGCTGAGACCCTGTCCTGGTGAAAAACCAAATAAGGTTCTTTGCACATCAGTGCATGCAGTTCAGAAATTCTTCTGGCCGAAGTAACGGCAACTAAAAATAACTTCTTCCATGTAAGGAGACATAGCTTGCAATCCGCGGCTGATTCAAAAGGTGGCAGCATAAGCTGCTCCAGGACAAAAGGTAAATCCCATGGAGGAATAGGATCCTGAATCGGAGGTCTAAGGTGGAGAACACCTCTCAGGAAGGCTCGTGCTGTGTCCAACTGAGTTATGGGACGTTGGCCTATAGGTGTGTGATAGGCTGAGATGGCACAAAGGTGTACTTTAATAGAGGAGTAGGCCAAGCCTGCCTGAAAGAGACACAGGAGGTAGTCCAGGACCGACCTCTCCAGACAATCCATCGAGGAAAATCCCCGTGCCTGAGCCCAGAGGCAAAATCTGTGCCATTTCATGGCTTATGTAGCGTGAGTGGACGGTTTTCTAGCAGCCGCTACAATATCTGCTACCTCTTGCGAGACCCCGTACCGCATGATGGATATGTCTCTAGGAGCCAGGCGTGCAGGTTCGGAGAGCAAAGGTCCAGATGGACCAAAGAGCCTGCCTCCTGAGACAATAAGTGAGAGCTGATTGGCAGAGGCACTGGAGGTTCCCAGAACAGCTGGTGTAGCAGAGGGAACCAAATCTGTCTGGGCCAAAACGGCATGAATAATATCAGCGCCGCTTGCTCTCTGTGGAGTTTCAAAAGGACCTTCTGGATCAACGGGAAGGGAGGAAATGCGCAGAGGAATCTGCCCGTCCAGGAGAGGGACAACGTGTCTCGCCAGAAAACACCAGGCCCTGGATCTAGCAAGCAGAAATTGGGCAGTTTTGCATTGTATGGGGACGCGAAAAGGTCCAACTCTGGTGTACCCCCTCTGTGAAACAGATCCTCTGCTACCTCCTGGAGTAGTTCCCACTCGTGGACTCTGGCCTGAGACCGGCTCAGGCTGTCTGCGATGACGTTTTCCACTCCTGGGACATGAACAGCAATGAGGTTTGTGCCGTGTTGTAGTACCAAATCCCACACTCTCATGGCCTCCCTGCAAAGCAGGTAGGAATGGGTGCCTACTTGTTTGTTGAGGTAATACATCACCACAGTATTGTCTGTTTGTAACAGAAGAGTACCCAGTTGGATCTCCGACTGGAAAGCTTGCAGGGCATAAAGAACTGCCTCATTTCCAAGATATTTATGTGGAGATAAGCTTCCTGGGGTGTCCATGAGCCCTGAGACCTGACCCCGTTGAGATGTGCTCCCCAACCGAACCCTGAGGCATCCGTGGAGAGCGTTACAATCGGAGACGGCGCAATGAAGGGGACCCCCGCCAAAAGGTTCTTTGAATCTAGCCACCACTGCCAATCCTGGATTACGGCATTCATGATCCAAACTGGAAGCTGCAAATGGTCTTGCTCCTGATCCCACTGAACCCGTAACATCCAGTGGGTCACTTGCATGTGGAGACAGACTAGCGGGACTGTTGCAATGGCCGCAGCCATATGTCCAAGCAGGCAAAGGACCAGTCTGGCTGGGAAGGTCTTTGCCAAGATGTCCCCGATGAGGGATCTGATGTGTTCCGCTCGGTTCTAGGGCAGATCGTCCCTTGGATGGTGTCCAGAACTGCGCCTATGAACTGCAGATTCTATGACGGAACCAGGCGTGACTTATCCTGATTGATAATGATGCCCAACGTCTCAAACAGAGACTGAGTACAGTGAATGGCGGACATCAGGGCCTTCCGAGAGGGTGCCATGAGAAGCCAGTCGTCCAGGTAGAGGAACCTGTAGTGGCCTTGTCTCCTTAGAGCTGCTGCTACGACTGCCATGCACTTCATGAACACATGAGGTGCCGATGACAGTCCGAAAGCAAGTGCTTGGAACCGATAATGGTGACCTACAAATTGGAAGCGCAAGAACTTCCTGTGCGCTCGAGCAATGGGTATGTGCAGGTAAGCATCCTGCATGTCCAAGGACGTTAGGAAGGCGCTCTGCTTTGCTTGAACATGGGTATCAGATCAGGAAGGGTCACCATGCGGAAGCGTTTGTAGAGGACCGAAGCGATCGCCGAGATCCAGTAACGGACGGAGGTCCTGTCTTTTTGGGAACCAGAAAAAAGTGGGAATAGTAACCTGCACCTCTCTGGTTCCTCGGTAGGTGCTCTATAGCGTCCTTTTCTAGAAGCGCACGCACCTCCTGCTGTAAGAGCAGTGCGTGCTGACCCGAATAATGGGAAAGCAGGGGAGGTCTTGACGGTGGGTGGTCGAGGAATTCTATAAAGTGACCTCTCTTGACTATTTGGAGTACCAACCGGTCAGCGGTAATAGACTGCCACCCTGAAAAGTGGCGACCGATGCGACCCTGACCTTTTCACCCATTGATCCAGAGGAGGGTGGGGGCCGGGAAGGAGTCATGCTGTGGTAGCGTTTGCTCCTGCAGGCTGGGCCGGTTTGGTATACCGCTGACCTCTGCCTGAGGAAGATTTGGACTGGGCTTTACGATGGAAAGTGCCCCTTTGTTGCTGGCCAGAACGTGGTTGCTGTTGTTGCCGGCCGCAAAAACGGTTCTGGTTCCTATGAAAGGAACCAGATTTTGATCTGTACATGGCCTGCACAGACCTTACTGCCTTCCCGGAGTCCTGAAGCTTGGTGATGACCTTTTTTGAGTGTTCACCAAACAGGACTTCTCCGTTATACGGGACATCAAGAATACTTTTCTGTACGTCCGGGGTAAAACCGGAGACATGGAGCCAGAAGCCTGAAGCTGCGCCTCTGGCAGATGAGTTCGCAGAATCATATGTGGCTCGTAACACTTGGGTCCCCACATCTGACCCTGTGCGGAGGAGGTTCAAGAGCTCCACCTTCTGTTCGCCATCCGGTAGCATATCAACTAGGTCCTGACCCTGTTCCCACAGGGCATTCTGAAACTGAATCATATGAGACAGATAGTTCAGGGACCTGATGGAGCATATAGCAGCTGCATACATGTGCCTCCCAAGGGCATCCAACTGCTTGGATTCCTGGTCCGGTGGCTGTGTGCTCAGTTGCTGTGGTCATTGGGACCCATCATGAGAGGCCGTAATGACCAGGGAGTCAGCCAGAGGCTGTTGCGCCAAGTACTGGTCTTCCTTCGAGGCCTTGTACAGGCAGTCAGCTTTCTTCGACACAGTGGGGGTGGAGTGCGGACGCTTCCGCAGCTTGGTGGCGATCATGAGAGTGTCCACCAAGGGTGGACTACCACAGGCTTAGGATCCTTCTGCCGAAGGTAATGAGCAAGGCGCTGTCTCTTGGGGTCAAGATCTTCCGAATCCCATCCCATGTTCTCCTTGATGTGCCTCATAATCTCGGAAAAGGAGGGATCATCCGGAGGTGACCTGGGCAGGTCTTGTGGATCAGGTGATGGGATGCTGAGTGGAGAAGGAGACCTGGAGGTGTCTGAAGTGTCCGGTCTAGAATTCTCCCCTGGCGGAGTGAGCCGTCGGTGTCTGGGTCGCTTAGGGCTGGGAGACCCTGATGGAGATGTTGAAGGATGCCTTCTCCGTTCCTTGGATCTTGCCCTAGGAGATGGAGTGTGCTTCTTGGGGGTCGGTGGTCGTCCTGCTGGCCCCTGTGGTGGAGAAGGGGGAGTAGGAGGTGAAGGAGGAGGAGGTTTAACTGGGATCACATCTTTCTTTATTGTGTCCCACCAGAAAGTGAAGAGATCTTTGACCTCTTGGATGTTCCTACCCGACGGACCTGGCGCCGTTGGTCTGTCGCTGGTGTCGGGCGTCGGGTCCGAAGGCATCTCCGGGATGGGCGAAGGCTCCTGTGGAAGCCCTGCGTCCTCACTGTCGCCTGCCTGGTCCTCAGGCAATGTCAGGTCCTCCTCTGTGGAGTCACGGCGACCGGTGTCCACCGGTGGCGGGGGGCCAGTCTTCAGGTCCGTCGTCCGCTTCATGGACGTCAGTTCCATAGTCTTCCTAGGCAGGGGATCTGGACCCCTGGGAGGCTGGGAGACCGATCTGGAGTCGGGGTCCCGGCGTCGGTCTGAGAAGACTTGGACTGGTGACAGTCTGAAGACTTCAAAGAGGCCCGGGAGGGAGTGGAGGAAGCCGAAGGCCTGAAAGTCTTGATAGGGTGCAGAGAAGCTGAAGAGCTGCCTGAAGCCTTAATCTTTACCGGAGGGGGCTGAGAACAAGCCCTGGAGGGAGAGCGGTCTGAACGCGTGGAGCCTGAGCTGGTGCGTGAGTCTAATGCCCGGTTAGAGGATCTGGACCTGGCCCTCTCCTGATGCTTGTCCCGGTGTTTGTGGGCCTTGGAGGTAGATTCACCTCTGAAGGAAGGTTCCTTATCCATACTGTGCAATTTTTCTTCCAAGAAGAACCCCTGAAGTGCCTTCTGGACATAGATCCTGGTGCGACTATTGAAACCCTGACAGAAGGAACAGGCCTTGGTGTTGTGGTCCGGGCCTAAGCACCGCAGGCAGGACGAATGAGGATCCTTGAAAGGGATCTGCTTGCCGCAGGCACACTTGGAAGAATGTCCTTTTGAAGAAAGAGTTGGAGATGCTGACATTTAGTGATGGTAAAACTGTAAAGTTCTTAGTCCTCATGTGCTAGAGTGGGACCGCGAGGCCGATGCTGGCGAGTCGACAGCGGGAAAAAAACTGGGGATTCTGGGGGACCGCCCCTTTTGTAGGATGCCTGACGTCGGGGGCGGTCCCCGCTGAATACTGCTAGCTAGAAAATTTCCGTGGGGTCCTGGCGCCTGCTGGCTTCAGTCCTAACGGTGTAACCTGCTGCAAGAGCTGTTTCTCGAAGTAAGATCCTCCCTGTCCAACAGAGGAACAACACGTCTCGCCAGAAAACACCAGGCCTTGGATCTAGCAAGCAGAAACCAGGCAGTTTGGCATTGAGTGGGTACACAAAAAAGGTCCAACTCTGGTCATCCCCATGTTTCGAACAGTTGCGCTGCAACTGACTGGAGTAGTTCCCATTCGTGTGCTTTGGACAAAGACATGCTTAGGCTGTCGGCCAAGACGGTTTGGGTGCCTGGAACATGCATGGCAGTGAGTTTCAAGCGGTGCTCCAGTGCCAAATACCAGATCCTCATGGCCTCCCTGCAGAGGGGATATGAACGAGTTCCCCCCTGCTTGCTGATGTAAAAGACCACAGACACATTGTCAGTCTGGATCAAGAGGGGGCCAGGGAGGAGGTCCATCTGAAATGCCGGCAGAGCGTAGAGGACCACTCGCATCTCGAGAACACTGATGTGCAGAGTCCGCTCCAGTGCAGACTGGGTTCCCAGAGTCTGCCTGTCCAAGTGGGTGCCCCAACCCTGTCCCGTGGCATCCATAGTTAGGATCTGCTGCAGGGGTTCTTGTTTGAAGGGGACTGACTCCCCTGGAAAGATGGACAGGCTCCAACCACCAACTCCGGGTCCGACTAACTGGATCAGAGACAGACAGGTTGTTCCAGGTCACTGGAATGTTGGTCCCACTGCTCAAAGTGTCCACTGGGGGACCCCGATATGCAACCTAGCCAACAGGACAGCTGAAATGGCAGCCACCGTATGACCTAGCATTCATAGGAATGTCCTGGCTGAGGTCCAATGGGACAAGGATACTGTCCAAGCTTGAGACAGAAGGTGATCTTCTCTGTCTGGTGGCAGAAAGGCCTTGCTCTGTACTGTGTCCAGTATCGCTCCGATGTACTGAAGTCTTTGGCTGGGCAGGGGGATGACTTTGGTAGGTACAGGAGTGATCCCCAGTTCTCTGAAGAGAGTAAAAGTGTCTTCTAGAGTTCTTAGCAGCTGAGCCCTTGTGGGTGCTGTCAGAAGCCAGTCATCTAGATGAGGAGAGACGTAGTGGCCTTTTCTCCCAAGGGCTGCAGCAACCACTGCTAGGCACTTGGTAAAGACCCTGGACACCGAGGACAGGCCGAATGGCAGGGCTCAGAACTGGTAGTGATGCCCTCGGAAGAGGAAGCGTAGATATTTTCTGTGGGGCCGGACCACTAGGATGTGAAGATACGCATCCTGCATATCCAGAGAGCAGAACCAGTCCCCTTGATGAAGGAGAAGTAAGCCTGGCAGAGTGACCATTCTGAGCTTTTTGTACTCTAGGTACTTGTTCAAATGGCGGAGGTCCAGAATGGGGCAAAGATCCTCGGTCTTTTGGGGCACTAGGAAGAAATGGGAATAAAATCCCTTTCCTTTCTGACCTGGAGGGACTGGCTCTATGGCCTGCTTTCAAAGAAGTGTCTGAATTTCCTTTTCGATAAGAGTGATGTGGGACTGGGGGTAGTGGGAGGACCCTAGAGGATTTTCCAGTGGCCTCTCCAGGAACCCCAATGTATGTCCTCTCTGTACGATTTGAAGGACCCATTGATAAGGAGTTATTTTGCTCCACCCCTCCAGATAGAGGGAGAAGCGACCTCCTACCGCCTCCTCCCCCAGAGTCTCTGCTGGTGGAGGGGGATCTGGCAAGGAATCAGGCTGAAGTTTCCGGAGATAGGTAGAGTGGCCTGGGAGGATTTGGCAGCTCTAGATGAGGAACCCCTGGGGGTCTGGGAGGTGGCTTTGGGTTTAAATCCACCTCGCTGCTGCTGGTGGTTACGGGACTACTGCCCGGAGGATCGACAAAAGGGCTGCTTCTCAGGGGGCTTCTGGTTGGCCTTGTAAATCTTCTGGCCTGACAAGATGGCCTTGGAGGTGAGTAATTAGCTTCTCGGCTTTGTCTCCAAAGAGGACTTGAGCCCTTGAAGGGGAGATCCCAATTCCGGCCTGGAGATCCAGGTTAAAGCCCGAGATCTGAAGCCTCAAATGGTGCCAGAGACAGACACCGGTGGCTGCTGCCCAGGCAGCTGTATCAGCTGTATCGTTAGAAGCATGCAAAACGTGCCCACATCCAAGTCAGATTTCAATAGTTCTAGAAGTTGTGCCTTCTATGTGTAACCCCCTTGTTACCCGAGGTTACTAGAATCCCAGTAAGACCTAGTGGTAGGCAGGGAAGGCAGCTTGTGAAACTCCAGTTAAATGGGTTTCACACTGTCTCACTCTGTTCTCAGTCTCAGCTGAGGTTGAGGGATGACATCACCAACAGAACTATCGCAGCTGCATGAGACACATTGGAATCTGCAGCAAGGGAGTTGGCATAGAACGCTGGGAGGTTTTGAAGTCAGTGTGAATCAGTTCAGTGTGAAGTTTGGAGCTTTTTGAGAAAGCAGCTCAGTGAAGGCTCTAAGAGCCTCAGCCCTGACAGAGGGCTACTTTTAGTTTAAAAGGGTGTGTGTCTCCACCTTAAAGAAAGACACAGAAGATAACTGAAGTGGTGGAGACCGCTGTTTTCAGGTCTCAGTGCCCCTTCCCTTCGGGGGGGGGCAGGAAAGGTTTCCCTGAAGATTCCTGGGGCAACCCCCTAGTTCTGCTTGTAAAGGAAAATCTGCCTGTTTGTTCCAGAGTTTATTTGGGAGAACAAGAAGATTTGTGAGTTGCCTGTGGGGCACCTGCAACGTGAGGGTGAGTGTCTGCTCTTGCTAAAAGGGCCTATGTTTTTCACCCTGGGACTTGTGTGACAATGTGGGGATTGAACTACTAAAATATTGAGAAGCCTAGAGTAATGGGCTAAGCAAAGTAAAAGTAGGTTCAAGTCCAGAGCTTGTTGGGATGCAAATGATATGTAGAGGAGATGTGACAGACATCTACCCATAATCTACATTTAAAAGTTCAGTAAAGGAATTGTTCAGTTTCCAGAGAAATGGCCGGGTATGGGCTGTGGGAGCTGGAGGTGGGTAGCCCCCATCTTTAGTGACCAGGTCCACCTCACAGATTTCTTCTGTGGATTCTACTTACCTCAGGCACTTGGCCAGTGATGAGGGAAGTACCCAGACGTGGGATTGTAAAGAAAATTCTCTCTAGGAGTTGAAGGCTCTAGTGTGGTTTGGGGAGCCACAACAGGATAATCGGTTCATTCCTCAAATGGACCGCGGATCAAGTGGCTGGCGGGAGAGCCAGGCCAGTGGGGAAAACCCCAGTAGTGTACAAGTCGGGCTGTGTACCCAAAGCTGCGTGCAAGTCCGGGCTGTGTGCCTGTTGGGTTTAGAGCCTGAGGGCTGGAAATAGTGATAAAGTGTGCTGTTGTCTCTAATCTGCATTACCAGGAATGTAGCCCCGTGGGGGTCCGTCTATGCTTTGTTTGTTCAGCTTGAATGTGAATAAAAGCCACACTGAAGAATCCCATTCCTGGTTCTGGACATTACAGTTATTGCTTCCTGTGTTCCGATTTACTTGGGTGCCCCTGTGCAGAGTAGCCAAACCTAGGTCCCCTGTGCCGAGTAACCTCATCCTTCCCGAACCCAGTCCCCACCAGGTACTGCTGTCAGCTTCAACAGCATGCCACCTGTCATTTTGTTAGAAAGGCAGGGGTGAGGGGTTACATATGGTACATCAAGCAGAGCTTGTGCCAACTCTAGGCTCTTTTCCCACAGGGCATTCTGACATTGTACCATGTAGGTGAGAAAAGTTAAGGACCTGATGGAACAAGCAGCCGAGGTGTAAATTTTATTGCCCAACTGGTCCAGGTGTCTAGATTCTTGGTCAAGAGGCTGATTGCTGAGGTGCTTGGGCCTCTTTGACCTATCATGGGCCATGGTAATGACCATGGAGTTAGTCACTGGGTGTTCGGAAAGGAAGGGCTCATCCTGAGGAGCCCTATGGAGTGTCTGATTTCTTAGCGACAGTGGATGAGGAAGAGGGGTGCTTCCAGGTTAGCCTAGTAAGGTCCTGGAAAGTGTCTACCGGTGGGTGGGGAAACCACCAAAGGCTTGTTGAAAAAAGGCTGGTGTTGGCAAGTACCTAGCTTGAACCAGAGTATTTTCTGTGAGATGGCCCAGCTGGGATAAAAAAGCAAGCATCTTTCAGGTTCAGTAATACCATCCCTGCAGTGAGGACACCGGCTGGCATCAATGTGCATAGTGTGACCATCTTGAATTTCTCATTGTTTATAGGCTTGTTCAGATACTAGAGATCTAAAATGGCCACCACTTCCCAATTTTCTTGTGGGTCAGGAAGTACCTTGAGAACAGGTCCTTGTCCCACTGAGAGGCAGGGACCTTTTCTACAGCTTTTACTGTAAACGATTTCTTTATTCCCATTCCAGCAGAAGTCATTTTGTGGGATAACATGCTTAAAAGCGTGTGTTTCTGCAGCCTTGGGTATTCTCTAAAATGCATAGACAATCCCTGGCCCATTACACCTCTACAACCCACATGTCTGAAGTAATGTTTACCCATTCCTGAAAATAGTAAGCCAATCTTCCCACCACTGGCAATGGCTGGACAGCCTGGGCAGAGCTGTCAGGGATTTTTGCTTTAGCTGTGGCTTGGGTGCTGGTGCTTCAGCAGCAGTACACTTAATGCCCCTTCTGCCCCTGCCCTTTGTGGCTGGATACTCGTAAGGGGCATCGACTCTTGGAAAGTAACCCTTGCCTCTTCATCCCTTTCCACAGGCTCTGTAGGAGGTAGAGGCCTCTTCCTTCTCTGTGTTATTCCTGTAAGTAGTTTTGTATTCATCCATTTTTTTTTTTTCACACATGTCTCTGTTTTGTCACCAAAAAAGTGAATTTCTCTCAAAGAAATCCATAGCCTCGATCTGGGTATCAGGGAAAAGGATGGTAGTACTTTTCCCAGAAAATCTTAAGGACACTGCAGGAGCTAAAACTCTAGCAGCAGTGCCATTAAAGTGTCCACAGAAACACAGAAGCTTATGGCAGGTAAAGGCTGCTTGGCCCACCCAGTCTGCCCAATTTATTATTTATTTATTTATTTTTTTTAAACCTTCATTTTTGCTGTAGACCCACTTGATCTATAGTGCAGTCTCTTCCCTCCCCCTTTGGCTGGGGCAGTGTGGAAATGGTACTTAGCAGCATCTAGGGCTGATCTTGCAGTGGCAATCCTGTGCCAGCTTACTATTTACTTTATCATAGTAAGTGCCAGAATGGTGTTCTGCAATATGTTCTGGTACGGTGCTATATGTGCTGAATAAGCTGCCTGCCTAATAAGCAGGGCAGCTGAGGTATACAAAAGTCCTTTTCAGGGGGCTGTGTAAAAGGGTGACTTTTGCTCTCTTGCAAGCAGCAGCAACATAGACTACACCTTGATGATTAGGGTGGGCATACAGGTCTTCCCACCTTGTCTGACCGCCTGATATTTTCTTTCAAATTCCCCAAAATCCATGGCTGCAGCTGAGTAGGTGCAGATATGATTTTGATATAGCCTTCTTTAGTGATTTATATATGGGGACTAGCAGCCTCCTGAAGGTGCTATATCCATCCAATACCCTAAATTCAGCATCTATTCATATTCCTCAGTTTCCAAAGGGTGAATGTTGAGAGTATCAAGCATCTGTTTGACAAATGAAGAAAAATAAGTAAAGTACTCATTAGGACTTGGAGGACAACCAAAGTCTTGCTCAGGTGCACCCTCCGATTCCATGTGGTCACCTTCCGACTCTTACGCAGGCAGATGGGTTATGGCCTGAGCGGGGCGGGGACAGTCACATTATTAAATGTTCCCATTTTCCATAGCCCAAGTGGCCTGGAAAAATTGCCACATTTCTGATATGTCCTCAGATAAGGACATTTATTTCTGTGTCATCTGCCTGCTCCTTTTTCCATTCAGGATGAGTAGCAGCAACAACTTCAGTGTTCCCCATTCATTGTTTTAGGGCGGTGGGCCACCACCCTATATTTTTTTACCACCACCCTATATTTTTTTGCCACCACCCTATATTTTTATCCATTTTTTTTTTTTATAAAATCCTCCACAATTGTCTTTTATTGACATCCTTTATTGCAATACTACCCATTTAATACCAGCACACTATATGTTACTTAAAAGCTACTCATGCACATGCACATAGGAGGTCCCGAAAAATAACACACCATTTGACCAGATCACCATTGCCACCGCCCTATATTTTCCGAGAGTGGGGAACCCTGAACTTCTTTTATCTTCTTTTTAGCAGGCACCACTTCCAGTGTCTGCTCAGAGGCTCTTTCATTTTTATTTTTGCCATCAACAGATTCAGAGCCCACCCTCCCCCCTTTTGGAAAACCTGGTATCTGATCCATCTTTATCATGCCTTTCACACTGTTGAACAGCATTATCTTTTTTCGTCACCCTTTACAGTATTTAAGCTTCTGCTGAGCATGAGACGGACCCTTTTGATGCATGCTTTCTGCCATCATTGGGAACTCCCTCAGCCCCTTTTTTTTTTAAACTATTTTGTTTTGGTGACAAGGAGGCAGACTGAAGTCATAATTTACTGACCCTTTTATTTAAGGTTTTAGGGCAAAAACAGTACAGGATTCACAATTAATACATTTGTGATCTGGCCCCAGGCACTATAAACAGAGCCTGTGGCAGTCTGCCCTTGCCAGGAGCTGGACATTTGTACAATTCTTTTACACATCTGGATTATCACCCTAGGTCTCTCCGTCATGCCAGATTATAGAGATCCTAGCAGAAAAGTCAAAGGAATTAAAAAAAAAAAAAAAAAAAAACTCAATAGAAGGAACACAAAAGTTAAAACGTCTCCTACCGCAAAAAGAAAAAACAAAAAAAATTTGTGCCAAAGGTCAAACTGTGGTTTCCTGTAACAGGAACCGATCAATTAAAGGACAGCTACTAGGAAGGGTGCTCGAGCCACTGGTGCATATATTGTGGCTTGAGCACCCCAATCACCCCAGGAGTCTCAATATTTAATTTAATGAATAAAGTACCTCATTGCTTGCAAAATTTAATCTCGGGGGTGGGGGTGCAGCCAGCATATTGATAACGGGAGCACAGCCCCCCTGGGAGATCACACTGGCAAAACCCATGAGATGATGACATGGTGTTGCCTCTTCCTCTATTGCCCACATGGTCAGAGACATTAAAATCTCCGTATTTTGTATACCCGATGCTATTTTTACAAAAGGTGCATGTATGCCATGTGGACACCCACATGGCATACATACATCTTTTTATGAAAACAGCACCGGGTATACAAAATAAGGAGATTTTAATATCACCGATCATGTGGGCAATGGAAAGGAAGAGGCAACACCACGTCATCCTATCGTGGATTTTGCCAGCACGATCTCCCAGAGGGCTGCGCTCCCATTATCAATATGCCAGCTGCACCCCCACCCCACTCCGGGAAATGAAATTTTACGAGCAATGAAGTACTTCATTCACTAAATAAATATTGGGACACCGGGGGGGTGGGAACAGAGTGTTCCAGCCATAATCTATACACCAGTGGCTCGAATACCCTTCCCAGCTGCTCTCCTTTAAAGTGAAAGGGCACAGGAAGATAGGGAAAGTGAAAAGTGCTCAATTTCCTGTATATAAGTGGGGGGGGGGGGAGACACGTAAAGGGACACTGTCCACCTTTATTGCATCATATTATTTCTAGCCAAACACGCACATTTTATGATTGCTTACCTTCTCTAAACTTCATTAGTTTTGCTGGTTGTTTTATCTACTTAATTTCCTAGTAGAATTGAAATCCATGCTAATGGTGTAATTATACCCAACCTTGTTCTGATTCAAGTTCTACTCTCACTGCATACTTCCTGAATGTTGAGAACGCCAAACAGTGCAGCCACTCATGTTAGACTGTGCTGGGGGTATTCCCAAGTCCAGAAAGATACAGTGGAGGGGGTGGATAAAGGAATGTAAAACAAGCATGCAGGTTTTCGTGTGCCAACACCAGTGTGGTACTCTGTTTTTCACTTTTAAAAGGAAAAGTGGAAATCAGAATCAAACTACCAGCTACATCAGCAAATTGTACAGAACGTGAGCAATCATTAAATTTGGTTTTTAAACTATGGACAATGAGGTCGGGGGGAGGGTAGACAGTATTATTTTAAGAAATGGAAAAAGGGCTAAATGGTAATATAAGTAAAGTAGCCAAATTTAAAAAGGTACCCAAGCAGGGTAGTCTCTGGTTCCAGAGAATCAAAACGGGAACCAGAAATACCAAAGTAAAAATCCTAGTGCAGAGTAACTGATGTACTAAGTAAATAATAGTACTTCAATAACTTTTAAAAGCAACTAAAATGGCTGGAGACTCAGTAATTCTGCAGCCTGAGTCAGGGTAACTGCTTTATCCAGGGAGAGAAACAAATAATCAAGTAACAAGTAGAGAATGCCTGAGCCGCACAAAAATACTTTTTTCTTCATAAAATTCACTGTCTTTATTAAAAGACTTTTCCAGCATCAGATCCTCACAAAAACCCAACGTTTCACCCTACAGGGCTTCCTCAGGAAGGAGGATCTGCACATAAACACATGAAAAAATAGCCAAAAAATGTTTTTACACAGCAATTGATGGGGTTTTTTTGTGCAGCTGGCTTTCCCTACATGTTACTTGAAGTTTTTCACCCATGACCCTCAGGATAACATTTTTTCCTGCCACCTTTAAGGAAAGGTACCCATCCAGCACTGTGGCTTGTTCATTAGAGAAGCAAATCGGGCAAGTGACACAGTGGAGTGTGGCTGCATAGTTTTTTGAACCAGTATTCTAAATTCTGCTCATTAGAATAAGGTTCTGTCTACAGGACATCTGTCTAGTAGAAGATGATGCTCAGAGTGTAACCATTAAGTGAAGGATTCCTGAGGTTAGAAAGTGTATTTACAATAAAAATGTAAACAGTATAGCTTCATTTTTCCCTACACATCATGTACAATTGTTAGTCAAAGAATAATATAAAAAACATTACCTTCAAAAAAGCCACCATATATAGATTCACCACCTCTGCCATTTCCTTGCGAGAACAGAAACAAAAATATTCACAGTGTTATCTATGGGGTGGACTTCAAAAATTAAGATTTAAAATTCTGAACTAATGCTGCAGAATATCATACCTTCACTGAAGTCCCCTCCTTGAATCATAAAATCCTTCACAATTCTGTGAAACAGACAACCTTTATAATGTAGCTGCTTTTGGGTATTTTTTCCTAATCCCTTTTCCCCTGAAGAAAAAACAACTCTTAGTAAATGGAAAAAACAAAATCCAACTCAGAATGCTTCTTAAGGAACTGCTTGAAATCTCAAACTTCAATGTCCAAAGTACAGCATTTAAAGATATATTGTGCAGTACAAACAGTATTCAACAAGATCAATTATAAAATGAACAGAACTCTAAACAGCTGACTGGTTGAAGCAATCAATGTCTAACCCGTGTATCAGTCAGACAACAACATGGGTTAGGACTACTTATCAGGACTGTATTGAAACAACTTTTGAGCCCCACTGGTCTGGAGAGAGGGAGCATAGCTTCAGACTCCCAACATGGGTCTCCTGCATGCAAATGTCGTGCCCTAAAAGCCTGATCAATCAGGTCAGACACTGGGGCATTTTATAAATTGCATTAATATATATCATGTGTAGTAGGGCCATACAGTTCTCACAAAAGTAATGGATACCATGAGGTTTCCTATTTTTTATGAAAATGCCATAATCTGTGGCATTTTCCATGATGCCATGATTTTTAAGCATTTTCTATTAAAACATCATAAAATGTAGCATTCGCCATGACAAGCCCATTAATTTGTGCCTCGCCATAGCAACAATTTTGTATTTAGTTCATCGGAAAGCCATAAATCTATTAAAAAAATGCTGTTAAATATACAATGGAAATTGTTAGCATTCCTCATATTAAAAACAATTTAAGGGCGTAACTCAAATATTACAAACAACCCTCGTGGATACCATTTTTACTCAATTTAATTTCCTTATTTCAATACTGTACTTTAGAAAAGCTATCGGAGTCACAGCAGACTCTTTGTCCCACGAGTTAAAGAGCAGCTGACATATTGGGGGCAGGCAACACATACTAAGGTGCTGCCTGTCCAAGGAGCTAATCTAGACCAAAATTAATTTTTTTTGTGGGTGCAGCAATTAAAAGAGGACTTACATTTATAAGCCTGGTTTGTAACTCCCTAGTACGAGCCTAGCCGCCACCATGCGCTTCAGCCCTGCCCTGAAAAATAGCAGTTTGATGATATTTTCATGGCAATTTCCATGACTTGTCATTTTAACCATGGCAATACCATGATTTACTCCAAAATTTACAATGACTAAAGTATAGTCCTAATCACTTCTCAGATGACTGAAGACAGCTTTGCCACATATCTGACCACACCCAAGGTGTGAATGTTACCACCATTCATTACAGCACTGATGCTAACAGGTACCAATCAGAAAAGTCTACCTTCTGTTCAACTTAACCTTAAAATAAACTAGGTCAACAGCATCGTTACTTCCAAAAAGAGCACCAAAGTAATTAGTGCTTGCTGATATAACAGCATCTACATTTGTATTCCTCCGATTTTGTCCTAGAATGATAAGGCTACAAAATGCTTTTGTATATTAAATATGTATTGCACTTTGCAAGTCTGCCCACTGACTTCTTCAATAGGCTTATTTCATTGTAACAAGTAGTTTCTGATATTCTTTCTTGTAATTTAAGCCTGCACATACTGAACTGAGCAAGCACCTCTCCTTCCTTGCCAATCTTTTAAGGTCTGCCTTTTTTATTTTTACAGTGACTGTCATATCATGGATGTCTTTCACCCTTAAGTATCTTTTTTTTTTTACGATTTATTTCTTTGTTACCTTGCACCCGTGGTCAGTCCGTCTTACTGACCCCTTTAAGCAACAGTAGCCATTTACTACCAGTAAGTATACTTCTATTCAATGGTCCCAAGTCCATGATCTCACTTCTTAACTCTTGAATATTGTATATTCATCATTTTGAATTAATTCCAACTATGCAAGTCACATTGGATCCCATATAACTTTTTTAGAACTGTATAATGTAAGATGTCATTCTACCTCCTTTAGAATAATTACGTTAGTTTACCCCTTATGCATGCATAACTCTGCCATCTGGAAATAAAAAAAGTAATTATTAGTCTCCATAAGTACTTTAAAATGTGTTACTTTGTAACAAAAACAAATCCACTATTGGTTAGTTTAAAACTGACCTTCCCCATTTTGAAGGAAAGTTTATTTTGCCATTTTTATCCCCAGACTCCAACCATTTATTAGTCTTGGACTGTGATCGATTAAGTCTACCCAAAGACAAACTTCTTTTATTGGATTTTTTTTGTCATTTAAGGCTCTTTTTGGAATAATGTAGAGTGCATCTATGTCCCAAAAGTTAATATCGATTTCACTTGTACAGTGAGTACCCAGTGTCCTGTAATTCTTAAAGAATCACAGTTGTGAGTAGCCGCAACATTTTGAAGCGATAGTAAGTGTTCATCTGAAACCTCCTGTAAACATCCATTCTGGAGCCATGTAAATAATAATCAAACACATTCTACATTATATTTCAAACCTGTCGAAATCAAGATCAGACCGTCCTCCCATCTCCCCATTTTATTGTCCCTCTATTCTTTTCCCACTCAACGTTGTTGGTATCTTGGAATTTTTAAGTCATGTTGATCACCTAACCAACTCTTTTGGAGGGCAAGCACATCGAACTGCCTTACAAAGGATAGCTAAGCACCATCATTCACTTAGTTCTTAGTACAGCAATACTGCAATTCATAAAGGAGCAAGACATGGTGGGCTGGTGACTTTTGTTTGATCTCAGTCTGACCGAGTCGGTTTCTGCACAGAGTTTGGAGTTTGAGGTATCCACACTGAGTTTATATTTAAAAGTTCTACATTTTTCCTTTGTATCTGCAAACTATCAGAATCTTTTTCCCCCTCCGAATTGGCATCTGTCTCTAAAACCACACTATTATTTATCCATACTCCAAGGACTTTCCTGCACTCTGAATCATCTGAATCCCCTTCTAGTTCAATCCTTTTGTTTAAAAAACTTGGTAACTAGCTGTTGTCCTTTCTGCTCCTTTTCTTTTACATTTTTTGACAAATTTATTTATTTGCTTTTGTTGACTGGGTAGGTACATTAGGCAAAATCCTTCCTATTTTCAAGCACAACCCAGGAGGGTAGATATTACAGATTAAATAGGAAGTTACGTATTGCTGGCCAGATATTAATTGGTTAACACAGATTTATTTGCAGTGATCAACAGGGAAAATTAACATTCATATGGTAATCAACCACACCTGGGTGGGAGGGACAGTTTAAGACAAACCGTGACAGAGTGGTTACAACACACATCCACGCAGGGACAGTGATGAGATTAAGCATACGGGTGGTACCCATCCTCACAGGGATTGTTCTACCCATTATCACATTTTTTTATCAGCTATATTTTTAACAGGCTGAACACCTTTGTTTATTACTATCCCTGTGTTCTTTACTGCTGTGCCTCCACTTCTCGGTTACCCAGACCCAATGCATTATACCATACAGCGTTACAATTCATCACCAACCTCCCTAACTGAACTCACCACTACGCCTTATTCTCGGCGGTAGGATGGACATCTTTTGTTACAAGTAGACTAAGGAACCATCACACCTGGACTTAAATCGTCAAGGGTATGCTCCCACCATATACTGCGTCATTAACAACAAGGTTGACCACGTTGTATGGCCTCATTTAAAAAAAAAAAAAAAAAAGAGAGACATGATCCTCAATATTTCCAGATTTATTTATTTTGTTTACCAACTTTGGTAAAAAGGCTTCCAACTGGTTTGCCCCTTCCCACTGGGAAGCCCTACAGAAAAAAATCACTTAAATTAGTGCATTCACCAGCCTTATCTCCTTCAAAGCAATGATAATGAACCACTGTACTGAGAGTTGTGAATGCTATTGACCCCTTGTACTCTACATTCTTATAATACATGCTATTTGCCATGTCTGCATTTCTCTTATCTGTCTGCACCCCCGATTTGCAATGTACTTCATTGTGTGCCTTTTGTTATTTTACTGATCTGTGCTAGTATTATTTTTGTAACTTGTGACAATGCACTTCGTGTTATTTCTGCTGAATATCCTGTTTGTAGTGTTTTGTACTCCGTCCTACCCAGGGCCTCCTTGTAAATGAAACTGCTCAATGGAGCTGCTTCCTGGGAAAATAAATACATTACAAATAATACAATAGTAATCAAATCTCCTTGCTCAGTCTCTCCTTCCTGTCTGAGGAGAGAAAGATTAGGTTTGTCTAGAAAATCACACGTACATGGTCCAATTTCTGCAATAGCAGAGAGCCTTCCTCCCCACTCAAATCCAGCCTTGCATCTCCAAAGTCACTGCCACCAACCTCTCTGCTGAATGCACCAGGGGTGCTGTGTTCAATACCGCCCAGCAAAGGGTAAACATAAAGACCATCCTGTCTCAGCAGTGTGACAAGCACTAGAAGGATCTAAAGAACACAACTGGTGCTGTTGCCACCCCAAAAGGGAGAGCTCATTACTAACAGTATCAGTCCTGAATTGCAAACATAAAAAACAAACCAAAAAAAAAAACAGGTTACTCACCTGTAATCATAATTCCAGGAGTGGTATACAGTTCTCATCCACACTGCCCCATGATGTCAGACCTTGCACGCTGGAAGCAGGGATCCATGTGTCACTTGCCAGAGAAGGCCGGTGGATGGTGTGGATACCACTCCTTGAACTATGGTTACAGATGAGTAATCTATTTTTCTAGGGGCATGGATATTGTCCATGACCCACATACTGACAGACTTCCAGCAGTTCTCCAGGTGGAGGAAGCAAGGCATGCACCCCTACTACCCAACACAAGGAATGGGAGTGCATGCCACCCTGCCTGTTCATGTAGAACAAGGTTGTGGTGTTGTCCATTTGGACCTGCACAACCTGATCAAGAGAGTAAATTCCACCAGAGCTAGCCACACTGCATGGAGCTCCAGCAGGTAGATGTGGTGACGGGACTCCCTGTGTGACCAGAACCCATGGGCCCCAAGGTCACCCCAGGTGCGTTCCCCAACCCACCAAAGACACGTCTGTTGTGAGAGTAACAGTCAGCTCCAGGCAGACAAATGGGACTCCTTTCTCCAGATGATCTGGGATAAGCCACCACCACGATGGCCATCCAAAACTGACTGGGTTACTGTGACAGACTATTCCACGCAGGACGCCAGGAGTTATAGAAGTACCAGGCAGGGTACAACCGCCCAAACTAAAATGATCAAACAGTGGAAGTAAGATCAAGTGCTTGGTCCGCAGGGAGGCAGGTAGGTCTTGGCCGGCAGGTAGTCCAGCTCTGCTCTGATGAAATCAATCACCTGCGAGGGGATCAGCTCAAACTTGGTCAGGCTGATCAAGAGGACCAAGTCTCTGATGGTCTGGAGGGACAGATCTGTGGACCACTCCACAGCCTCCTTGGATAGTCCAGCAATCAGCCAGTTGTTCAGGGAGGGGAATAACATGCCGTCCTTGCACTGCAGGAATGCTGCCACCATTGCCATGCACTTGATGAAGACCTTGGGCATGGACAAGAGGCCGAAAGGCATGACTGGGAACTGAGACAGAACCTCTTCTGCATGGAACCAGAGGTACCGCCAGTGGGATGGATGGACTGGGATGCAGAATAACAAGTCCTGAAGGTCCAGGGAGCAGAACCACAAGCCTTGATCCAAGAATGGCATAATCTAGATCAAAGTGACCATCCAGAACTTGCATTTCCGCATAAGCTAATTGAGATCATACAGATCCAGCATGCAGCACCGCACCCCCCCCCCAATATCAGGACCAAGCAAAGCAGTACCTGGACATGTACCCCCGACTTGCCAGGGCGGCTGGGACATAGGCTATAGACCCTTTTGCAAAGAGCTGAGCAACGTCCTCCCGGAGGGCAGACAGCATGGCCTGCGACACAGAGAACTCCCTCGGAGCATGAGATCGGTAAGGTGGGAAAGCTTTGAAAAATCGATAGACAACCCTCTGCCTACCACCTCTAGAACCCACCTGTCCATGGTAATGATGGACCAGTGTGTCCAGAAGCGGCAAAGCTGACTCCCCAGCACAGGGAACTGGGCCAGGGACTGGACAAGCAAGAAGATGCCCCCTCCCCCCAAAAACCTATCACTGGACAGTTTTGGAGGGGCACCACTTCCACTACCACCACCTCTTTTCGGCCCCTGACTAGAGACTTGGTCTTGGGGTGCCAATCTTGGTACTGCCTCTGCTGGGCTGCTGCTGCCAAGGCTACTGTGGTTGAAAGGACAGAAACTGAAAGGTACTTTTCAGCTTCTGACCTTCAGGTCCTTCTGGGATGAAATCAGAGTCTAGGGTGGCACTGGACTTCTCAGTCACTCCAGAAAGATTGTTCCCCCAAGACCTGGTCTGAGACCAGTTACCTTTTTGCACCTATTTTTGTTGTTGGGCTTTACCATTTAGTGTAGATTCACTATTTCAACACCACACTGCCATGGATCACCACACCAGTGAAATTTAAGGTTAAAGGAATGTTGGTGGAATCAGGATAGCAAACTAGACCTCCTGGATCACAGCCCGATCAGGGAAACAATCTTCCTCCACCTTCTCAATTCTTGTGAGACGACCTTCCACCTCTAGGCCAAAGAGGTTAGTGCACAAGAAGGGGGACACCAGCCAGCTTTGTGCTGCGTGTCCGCTGTGAGGTGGAGAGCCTCAGCCAGGCACTGCGACGCATCGCTGTGGACACTGCCATGGCACGGGTGCAGGTGTGGCCCATGTCTAAGGCCGTCTGGAGCTAGCGTTTAGTCAACGTGTGATCATGGTCTCTAACCCCTTTCACCAGTAGCTACTTGTCAGCAGGCAGGTAAGGGAGGACATTATCTGGTGCTCCCAGCAGGAATGCCTAAAGTTGGCCAATATTATGGCATAACTCACGTGATGGAGACCAAAGGAGGAGGCCATGTAAACCTTCTTGGCCAAATGGTCAAGCTTTTCCATCTCCTTGTCAGGGGGCTTGTCCATGTCACCGTGATTTCCAGAAAGGAGAGAGAGATCAGACCCTCAGTTGAAGGGTTGTTCAAGAACCAGACACACAGCCCACAGGGAGAGCATACCTGTGGACCATATGGGCAGAGGGTGCCAGGCAGATGGTTGGATGCTGCTGCCAATGCTCCAGAGAAGGTCCCAAAATGGCCTCAGCCATGGGAAAGACAACCACCTGGAATTCATACCTGTTGAGGATGTCTGTGAAAGTGTACTCAGCCCTTTTCTTATCAGGCTCCAAAGGGACCAACATGGACTGAGATTAGTTGGAGTAGAGCCCAGAATGACAATGGCCCATGGCTGGTAGTCAACTCCTCGATCAACCTGTAGTCGAAGCTACGAGTCCTCGACTGCATGAATGAGACATCCAAGGACTCCTCAAAAAAATGGCCCTCAGTCATTTGCTCCCCTTGCACCATCCTAGAGTTGACCAATTGGGTGATCCACCAACAGGTGGCCTGCCAACCCGGCACAGTCAGAAGAGTCCTTGGCAGGGGCTCCCACAAACGGCTGCAGTGGAGATGGCTTCACCCGCAAGAGTCGAGAGACAGGTGTTGAAGTCAACTATCTCAGGTGTACCGGCTAAGGCTTGACTAGCACTGACCAGACAACTACAGGGTTCGGGTGTATAGCCCTGCCCTGCCCTGGCTCACTGCTGCCAGAGGAGTTCCTTGTAATGCCACCGCATGTGATAGCAGAGCCTCCCCTAGTCGGAGGATAAGGAGATCAAGGAAAGTAGACACTGATGCGCCCCACCCACCCCATACAGCAGGATCGAGAGCGTGAGAAGTGCCTCAACCTAGACTGTGACTTCAACTGTCAACCCAAGGGCCGATGCTGACATTAAGCTACCAGGGGTGCAGTACAGATAATGTGCACCAGCTTCAATGGAACAGCCTCTGGCAGAGGCTGTTCCCAAATGGGGCTGATCGCACACGGTGACCGGTCCATGTCCACCTGGGTGAGGACTGGGAACACCAGATTCTTGGATAGTCTCCTTGTTGACCTCCTCCAACAACTGGTTGAAGGGGTAGAGAAAAGTCTTGACTGCCTGACTGGCCTGTTTTGAGGTTGAAAAGCCCATCAGGGCATCATGGAACTTGCAACCTGGCCCTTGACCAAGTGTGCTCTCTCCCAGTCCCACGACTGGCCAAAGCCCCAGCCGAGAGCAGCACAGAGGCCAATGAGGTGCCTGCCACAGCCTCAGCCTCCTCTTCCATGGCTGCAAGCTGGGCTGTTGACCCCGCCATCATAAAGGCCTTCTTGCGGCCTTAATTTTTGGTCCAGACTAGTCAGCCGGCTGAGCAGAAGCCAGGCTGCATGATCCTCCAAAGAACAAGGGAGCATCATCTAGCATAGGCTGCAGTTCGAAACATCATGTGCGGCCCCCAGACAGTAGAGGCAAGACACGTATGGGTTCATCCATGACGCATTCTGGCAGCATGTGTCATGAAACTTGAAGCCCAGAGCAGGCACTGCTGATTTATGGTCCATCTTCAACTGCCAAGGCAGGAGCAGAACTGAGAAAATACAGGCAAAACCAAAGAAACTCTTCGAGAAGGTCAGAATTCACCAATGGCACACATCAGTTCCTTCAACATGTGGAGCTGCGAAGGAGGAGACTGAACTCTTCCAGTGGAAAGGAAGAAAAAACTACTCACCTTAGCAATGCTGTTTCTTCTAATGGAGTCTTGCTATATTATGACAATTGCAGTTTGTCCCACCATTAGAACTGCTCCGGAGGTGAAAGAGTTAACTCCCATTCAAAGAATGGAACTTGGATCGCGAGCTTGGTTAGAGAAGCTCTGTCTGGGTTATTTCAAACCTAAACTGTCAGATCTTTGCGAGCAAAACTCACTAAGGTCTGTGTGGAAGCTGTAACCTACACTAGCCAACTGGCTACCTGACTATTAAGACATACTCCTGGTCCCAACACAAAGACTCAAGTCAGGGGACCAGAGGTAATAATATAATATAAGTAATAATATGACATAAAATAAAAACATCACAACCCAAAACCCCAAGAAGGGGTGGAAAACATATAATGGGCATAACTAGCGCCCACACTAGGCTGCCCACCCCATACCCAAGTAGAAGTTCTGAGAGGGGCAGGTTGGGTTTAATATAGTAAGACTCCATGAAGAGAAACAACATTACTAAGGTGAGTAATTTTTCTTCAAACAACATGAAGTCTTGCTATATTATAGACAATGCAGAATACACAGCAGTCCTCTCCATGGAGGAGGGATAGAACCTATATAGGAATAGGCTCTGAAGGTTGCCAGCAAACCGACATCCTCCTGGCCTGGACATCCAGGGAGTAATGCTTGTGAAAGTATGTACCGCTTTCTCAGGTAGCTGCTTGACATATCTCTAAGATAGGGATGTCTCTGGCAGCAGCTAGAGATGCAGCTGTACCTCTGGTAGAATGAGCCCTCAGGCCTGAAGGGGAACTTTCCCAGTTTTGATAACAAATTGGATACAAGAGACAATCCACCTGGCAATGGATCTCTTAGTGGCAGGTTTCCCTTTTCCGACCTCACCATAAGTGAGAAAAAGTTGGAGGGATTCGAACCTGTGACCCTTGGTACGCTCTATATAGTAACTTAGGGCCCTCAACATCTAAACTGTGCAATCTCCTCTCACCAGAGGAAGAATGGTCAGTGAAAATACTGGAAGGGAGATAGATTGATTAAGATGGAAATCTGAAACCACCTTAGGCAAAAACTTCCTGTTAGTCCTGAGGACTACCTTATCCCTGTGGAAAGAAATAGTCAGTTTCTACTGACAGGGCTTGCAACTCACTTATGCGCCTGGCAGAAGTGATAGCCACTAGGAAAACAGTTTTCCAAGTTAAGTACTTAAGCTCTGCAGAAGACAGAGGTTCAAAAGAGGTTGCATTAACTGGGCAATGCAAACATTAAGGTCCTAGGCAGGGGCCGGATCCCTAAAAGGTGGATTAGAATGAAGTAATCCTTTAAAAAACTTGGAAAATACAGGGTGAGCAGAAAGAGAGGAGGGCTTTCCTGCTGAAACAAAAGCAGAGACAGCTGCCAAATGTACTTTCAGGGTAGCTGGTCTCAGTCCCAAGGAATTAAGGTGGACCATATAGTCCAAAACAATGGGCAAATCAGCAGATTCCGGGGAAATATGTTTCCCAGAACACCAAATGGAAAACCTTTTCCACTTAGAATTGTAAGTAGCTCTAGTGGAAGGCTTCCTAGAAGCCTTTAGGATTTCAAGAACACCCTGAGAAAGGTGCAGGTCAGAATTCTAACTCCTCAAGAGCCAGGCCTTGAGGTTGAGGGAGTTGAGGTTCGGATGCAAACTCTCCCTGTGCACAGATTCACGATTCCTGGGGAGGCACAGGGAAGATGGACTGCTAGTGACAGAAGGAGGTGGGTACCAGGGCTGCCTGGCCCAATCTGGGGCAATCAGAATCATCCTGCAAGGCTGGGATCTGATTTTGACTAGCACCTTGAATAGGAGAGGGAAGGGGGGAAAGGCATAAAGAAACTTCCCTTCCCAATCTAGGAGAAAGGCATCCAGGGGGATTGAGCCCAACACTGGGGGCCTGCAACAGAACAGTGGAAGTTGGTGATTGTCTGGGGCTGAACAAAGATCTGAGGGGTGCCCCATCTGGCAAAAACTATCCCCAGTACTTGAGAATCCAGAGACCATTCGTGATGGCCCTGGGAAATCCTGCTGAGAGCATCTGCCAAGACACTGTCCTTTCCTGGGAGGTGAACTGCTATGAGGGAAGTGTTCAGAGAATAGGCCAGAGACCACAACTTCATTGCCTCGGTGCACAAGGCCGAAGACAGAGTGCCCCCCTGCTTGCTGATGTACCACATTGTTGAGGTGTTGTCTGTTCTGACTTGCACCACTTTGTTCTGAACAGACACAGAAAACACTTGAAGTGCTAAAAAGACAGCTCTGAGTTCCAGCAAATTGATGTGGAGCAGAGATTCCTGAGGGGACCACACTCCCTGAGTGGAGAGGTCGCCCATGTGGGCTCCCCACCCCAGGAGGGAAGCATCCGTAGTGAGGGTCAAAGAGTGAGAAAGAGGAATGAAGGGGACCCCCAGTCTTAAATTGCTCTGATCCTGCCACCACTGGAGGGCCTGGATCAGGGTTCGGGTCACTGGGACCAACTTGGAAAGGGGGTCTCTTCTCTGAGACCAAAAGGCTCTCAAGTGAAACTGAATGTCCCTCATCTGAAATCTTGCTCCTTGCACTATGGCTGTGGACGCAGCCATGTGCCCAGGAGCTGCAAAAGCGCTTGCTGGTCGAGAGACCTGCAGAGTGAGGAGGAGGCCAGAGCCACCAAGTTCCTTACCCTCTCTAAGGGTAGGAAGGCTCTGGCCTGCTTTGTGTCCAATTCTGCACCTATGAAGGTGAGCACCTGAACTGGTTCCAGAACTGATTCTGGAAGATTGAGCAAGAAGCACAGGGAGGAGAGCAGCTGCTGGGTAACTTGCAGGTGAGATCTTACCTGTTCTGGGGACTGGCCTACAATGAGCCAGTCGTCCAGATAGGGAAAGACAGCAATCCTTTGCCTTCTTAAATGAACCACTGCTACTGCCAGACATTTTGTGAATACCCTTGGGGCAGAGGTGAGGCCGAAGGGCATTGCTCTGAACTGGTAGTGACCTGAGGGCAGTTCGAATCTGAGGTACTTTCGGTGGGAGCTTCTGATTAGGACGTGAAAATAGGCATCCTTGAGGTCCAGGGAGGCTAGCCAGTCCCCTGGCCTTAGAGAGGGTAAAATCAATGCCAGAGTTACCATTTTGAATTTTGGTTTCAAAAGGTGTTTGTTCAGATATCTGAGGTCTAAAATGGGCCGCCATTCTCCTGTCTTTTTTGGGGTAAGGAAATATCTGGAGTACAGACCCTTGCCCTGGTGTAGGGGAGAAACCCTTTCTACAGCTCAGAGCCAGGAGGGTTGAGACCTCTGTTTCTAAAGTAAAGGTCTCTAAAGAGTTTACAGGTGGGAAAGACCTGATTATCATCTTTGGGAACTTTTTGAAGCTGAGAACCAGACCCTGGCTTACTACTTCCAGGACCCACTTGTCTGAAGTTAAAGACACCCAGTTCTGAACGGGAAGCCAACCTGCCCCTACAGGTAAAGGAGAATCGGCCCTGGGCACCCCATCAGGGTGTCTGTTTGGCAGGTGCTTTAGGCCGAGGGGTGGGAGCAGGCCTGCCCACACCCCGCCTGCCTCTCCTCTGAAGAACCCCTCTGAGCATAAGCAGAGGGCCTGGGTTTGGCAAAAGGCCTGTGAAAAGGCCTACCTCTACCCTGGGGCCTGCCTCTGAGGAGTGGCTTGCAGCCTCCTTAGCCTGAGCACTCTTATAGGTAGTCCTATATTCATCCATTTTCTTCATATAATTCTCTGTCTGCTCCCCAAACAGAGAATTTCCAACCACAGGAAAATCCATAGCCTTAGTCTGGGTATCCTGTGACAAGCTAGTACACCTGAGCCAGTCCAACCTGCGAAAAGCCACAGACGAGCCATGACTCTAGAGGATACATCATTAAAATCCACAGCAGCATGAAACTGCACCTTAGATGCCTCAATGCCATCAGCAGCCACCTGTTCCAGCTCACTAGCAAGCTGGCCAGAGGCCTGTTTGGCCAAGGCCATGACAGTGTCCCATCTAGATTTCTGATACCTTGCTACATAAGCCATGTAATTTGCTTGCCTGAGTCCCAAGGACGCTGCCATGTATTGTTTTTTAGCCATGGCATCAATCTTCCTGGAATCCTTGTCAGGAGGATGTGAAGCCAAAGGAATATTAGCTTTATCACAGGCTGCAGCCTGAACCACACCAACGTGGCTGTATTGCTGTGAAAGGAATTCTGTATCAGGACCTGACGGAGTGTACCTCCTGTCCATCTTTTTCTCCACAGGAGGCACAGAATTAGGAGTTTTTAAAATCTTTATTGTCTGTTTCCTAAATGATTTATGCAAGGGAATAGACAACCTCCTAGACTCTGGAATATCCATCATTTCTACAAAATCAGGTTCCTCTTGTTCATCCACAGCTTCCTCCAATGGAAGTTGGAGGGTTTCAGCAACTTTTTTGTAAAACATAAAGTGAGAGGGGGACTCAGAAAGCAAAGGGGGAGATTCTAAAGGTCTGTCTGGGGAGATGTCCGGTTCAATGGGCACACCCAGACCCTCAAAGTCACATTCATACTGTTCATAATCATCCTCCCCCTCCTCTGGTTCATAAAATTCTTCAACAACATATTCCTGAATCGGTGGAACCGACCGAACCGACCTTTATCAGACAGTGGCGGTTTGGACGGAACCGAGAAAGTGACTGGACAATCTGAATAGCTCTTGCATCTCTGCAGCAGTTGGAGAAGGAATTTTGGGCTCCACACCTGCTGATTTTTCTTGTTTCTTTACTGGAACTGGCTCCTCCGAGGCCAGCTTTACGTTGTCGAGGAAGTCACGCCTGGTCAGAGGGCACTCCCTCCGGTTCGGTTGGCACCGAACCGGGCTGGCCATCCGGGTCAGCGGACTTTTTGGCCTCTCGTTCCCTGAGCCTGCCAACTCTCTTATCCAGGGTGGCTGCAGGGAAATTTTTACAAATCTGGCAGTCTGAATTGAGGTGGTCAAACCCCAGACAATATACACATGTGGTGTGTGGGTCAGCCTTGGCAAAGACTTCCCCACAGGCATCACAGTGTTGAAACCCAGTGGGCCCGGTTTTTCTTTTGGGTTTTTCAGACATAATGCCAGCCTAACCAAAAACTTGCCCTTTTAAACGGCAGTGCCAGGCAAGACACCCTTATCGGTTCCTAACCGTGTCACGGGTCTTGGAAAAACGTAATGAAATCCGTTTTTTTTAGAACCGATAAGAACCGGGAACCGCACTCTAAAACCTTCAATTCAAGTTTTAAAACAAGCTGATCGGTTCAAAACATAACCGATAACATTTACAAGTTCCACACAGAAAATAAACTTAAATTACTTACGATACCACAGACAGAGCTTGAACCGAACGGTTTTACGGTTAAAATAATAATATTCTCGGTTGATTTGAACCGGAAAACACTGTTTAAAACCAAGAAATGAACCGAGCAGTAGGAGAAATCTCTGGAGCGACTGTTCAGTGAGGCGGAGTAAAGAATCTGACAGTTTAGGTTTGAAATAACCCAGACAGAGCTTCTCTAACCGAGCTCGCGCTCCAAGTTCCATTCTTTGAATGGGAGTTAACTCTTTCACCTCCGGAGCAGTTCTAATGGTGGGACAAACTGCAATTGTCATAATATAGCAAGACTTCATGTTGTTTGAAGGTCTGATGTCATGGGGCAGAACTGGAGACTATATCGCCCAGTAGTAAGAGGAGCTTAGCTTAAAGACATTCTGAAGAATAAGCACTTCCAATGGAACTGCCAGTGTGTGGATACTGAACTATATCCACACCCCTAGAAAGAACAGTTACTTACCAGTAACAGTAGATATTAAACAGAAACTCCTCCATTAGGCCACACCATTGGAACCATAAGCAGTTAGCGTCAGAACCACTCGTAACCTTCAGCCTGTTGAGGGCTGCCAACGATGATGTATCATATCGACATCTATCAAACATGGGTTGCCCCACTGTTCCTTAGTTTCCTGCTGGAAACAAGATCAGAGGGATTCTTACCGCAAGGAATCAGGAAATCAGACCAGTACCAAGCACAAGAGCAGAGGCATGGGACTGGGAAAGAAACATAAGGCACTTATGGGTACCTCCAGACAAGGCAGTATGCCAACTGCCAGCAAACACCTCAGCCCTAGAGAAAGGGGGAAGGAGGGTGGGTGCACTATGGCCCAACAGAGAAGATTCTCTTGAAGATCTGCTTTTACTAGTAAGTAACTGTTCTATCTTCATTGAGGACATCTCCCCTATTGAGCCATACCTTTGGAATGATTCCTAAGCAGCACACAAGGTACACACAGAGGATGGCAAAGCCTGATATGTAATCAGGAACAGAAGGCCTTGCAGCAAAACCAAAGCCAGTAGGTCTCTGGGAGAAGATGTCTAGACTGTAGTGTTTACTGTAAATGTGCACAGTGCTCCATGTGGCAGCAGCACATATGTCAACAGCAGAAACATTTAGAAAACATGGAACAGAAGTGGTCATATCACATGTGGAGTGGCAACACACAGCACCAGGAGATTCGTTACCATACCTCCTGTAACAACACTCAATACAGTGAACTAACCATTTGGACAGACACCCTTTAAAATAGGTGCACCCTCTTTTTCAGGGGCAGACAAGACAAATAGTGTAAAACTAGAAATTTTCACCATTGAATACTTTTCACCATTTTTGCTGAAGCACTGATACAGCGCCAAAATAAATGTGTACCAATTAGCACTATTAGCACTTTAAACGTTAGTGAATGTGGTGCCAGTGACTTCATGCAAAATTAAATTAACGCAATTGTGGCTGCATTTGTGTTTGCGCTACAACTTACTTGAGTGAAAATAGTTAGTTTTACAGAAGCTGGGAGGAATTTCTGCAGTCCTTAGGAGCAACTGAGACAGAGACAGTGTTCCATGTACATGGAGCAAGCCAATGCTCAGGGTAATACAAAGGAAGATTTACAGTTTGATTTAGAGTGAAATCAGAGGCTACTTTCGGTAAAAACTGTGGATTAGCATGCAAGGACATCCTTTCCTTGAGGAAAATCATGTAATGAGCTCATTCATGAGGGCTTGCAGCTCAGAAATCCTCTGAGCCAGTTTCATAACTGGCTGCAGGTGCAAACAAGTCAGTTTGTTTTTCAAGTATGAAATTAAGGTCCCAAGACGCACCCAGTTTATGGATTGGGGGGTGCACACGCGGAATACCCTTAAAGTGATTTTCTGAAGTAATAGTCATCACTTGCAAAATCTGGTACCTCGGCGAAACTCAGTCCTTGCTATTTTTAGCATGTAATCCAGTGCCCGTATTTAGGTGGAAGGAATCGTATTTCGGCCCCCTAAAGGTGGCCAGCCGATCCCTTCCACTTCCCAATTTCTCTGGAATGACCCAACACTCGGCACACAATGACGTGAAGCAAGCGAGAGTGCAGGGACAAGCCCCACCGAAGTCAATGGGGGCCGATTTTGTTTTACTATTTAATGCATAATGATGACCAGCTGGAGATTAAAGAAGGCCACTGCTCAACTAACAAGGGTCTTGGAGATTAAAGGCGGCCACAGCGTGACTAACAAGGCCCATGTTAGTCAAGCGGTGACGACCTTTAATCTCCAGCTGGCCATCATTATGTATCATCACTAATGGAGAAGTCAAGCAAGTTTGTGAATTTTTTCCCCACAGAAATGTGTACTAAAACTCAGACCATACACCAGAGATACTACACATGTCCTGAATAAGATTATTGAGTTTAAGTGGCATGAGAATATGGCATGGGTAACTATTGATACAGAATCTTTGTACATGAGGATCAGACATGATTTTAGCATCAATGCCTGTAGATACTTTCTGGAAAAAGAACCAAACAGTGAGAAGATACCATAAAAATGCATACTGACAGCTGTCCAGTTTATACTTACGCATAACAATTTTGAATCTGCAGGAGAACATTTTTTTTGCAGGTGAGAGGAACTACCATGGGTGCCACTATGGCACCATCTTACGCTAAACTTTCTGAGCAGGTGGGAAGAAGAGATTATCCCTCATCTGCACGTTATACATGATGTCCACTAGAGGGCTCCGATAGATAAATACAATATCGTCTTGGAAGAGCTTCACATAGAGTGCCTACACCCATGCTGCAGGATTTGTTCAAAACTAAACTCGTCACTTAAACTCTTGTCCCTTGATAAGTGGACCAACTTCTGGACATTGAGCTTTAAAGAAGGATTTCTCTCTCCTCCAGCAAGCTCTTATTCTGGGTTCCCATTCCTAGCCACTACGTAAATGTAGCTCTCTTTCACTGGCAAGACTGATTATCCCTGCCAGCCTTTCCCTTGCCCTAACTTTAACCACTATATCAAGCAATATGCACCTTCCTCTCACCAAAAGCTTACTCTTGCTCTGCTCCCTCCTGGCCTGTCTCTAACCTAATGCATCTCACAAGGCCAGGGAATCTGCACTTCTGCGCACCTCTACAACCTCTCTCTCACCTCTCCATCATTACTTGCCTCAAACCTCCAATGAGCCCACACAATACCTTAAGACTTCTTGTCTTCACCCAGCATGCCAAAACAATCATGCTTGTGCATCGGCCACGGAACTTATACAAGAGACTGTTTATACGCCCTCCCACTATCCCACCCCAGCTATGCTTACTCCTGCTATCTGGCGACACTGAAACCCCAGACCCTTCAAGAACACTCAGCCGAACCTCCAATCTCCCTGTCCAACCTGATCTGATATAAAAGCATTCAAGAAAGCCCACATGAACATCCAAAGTGTCAGACGCAAAATAGCTGAACTCAAAAGCTGGACTCAACTTTACAAGCCCGATGTTCTTTGTTTAACAGAGTTCTAGCTAAAACCATCTATACAATCTCACAAAGTCACTCACCCTGGTTACTCCTCCTACCGTCGGGACCGACCCAGCAAGAAAGGAAGGGGGTGTACTGATGTATACCAGAGTAGGGCTGGCAGTCAACGAACTAGCTGACCTAAACATCAGTCCTGATATCTATCACCCATTCATCTCAATTACCCTCGGCCAAGCAAAGCAGCTGACCCTAGGGTGCATCTACCTGCCCCCTAAACTTGTGTCCTCCTCCTTCGCCGAGCTCTTCACCAGTCTCAACATCCTCCCTCACAGAGATACCACACTCTATGGTGACTTCAATGTTGACTGGCTTGACCCCAAAAATACCCTATACCTGTCAGCTATATCAGACGCCAAGTTAGAACAATTAACCGACCAACCAACTAGACTCAGCATGAAGCCAGGAAATCACACCCTGCTTGACTAGGTGTTAACGAACAACAAGACCTACATCAGGTCTGTGGGAGTCCTCCCCGGTGCGCCAAGCAATCACTCCGCAATGTTCTGTATCTGGAAAAGCAACTTTCCCCACCCTCCCCCCAAAAACTATCAAATCCAGAGACCTGACAGATTTTAACCCATCTAAATTCCTCCATAGCCTTGCTTCCACTGACTGGACTCCTATCACCACCCTTCCTGACATAAATCAGGCTCTAGAATACTTAACACCATCACCTCCATTCTTGACCTCCATGCCCCCTTCAAGTTGAGAAAGGCCAAAGGAATCCGCTCCCCCCGGCTCTCCAAGGAGCTACAATTCCTAATGCGCTCCAGAGACAGGGCATGATGATCCTTCAAAAAGTCTGGGCTCCAAACAGACTGGCAATCCTACCGGCAGCTGCGGAATTCCTGTAAAACTAAAGTAATCAAATCTAAGTGGAAATACCTACAATCCCTGCAAGTAACCTCACTGACCCTAAATGCTTCTGGACACAAATCAATGCCCTCCTTAAGGGCAAAGAATGGAAAATCCCCCAGATCATGATCTTGAAAGGTGCAGAACTATCCTCACCCTCCGAGATCGTCACAGGTATAAATTTATTCTTCACTGACCTTGATGTTTACAAGGTAGGTCTCCCGGATACCCGCCCTGTACTGCAAACTCCCCTTCCCAAAGCTCACAGCCCCCTCTTTCATATAAAACTTCCCACACGTAATGAAGTCCTTAAGCTCTTATTGGGTCTCAACCCAAATAGCTCTCCTGGCTTTGACACCCTGCCACCTAGATTCCCAAGGACTGGTGCACCCGCGCTGGCTCACCCGATTACCCAGCTGATTAAAATCGATCCTTCCTCTCACACTCCATCCTGGACAAATGGAAAACCACTGTTGTCCCCGTACACAAAAATGGCACGACTAACCTCGTTGAGAACTAAGGACCTATTTCCATCCTGTGTCCTATTGCAAAAATCCAGGAAAGATTCCTGTATAATCAACTGTATTCTTTCCTTGAGCAGACTAACGCCCTTACCATACACCAACATGGCTTCAAGAAATCCTATGGGACTGAAACTGTTCTCAAAGGTTACCTCTGACATCTTCCATGCCATGGATCAAGGCAGTGCCACGGGGGCAGTCTTCATTGACCTCACGAAGGCCTTCAACCTTGTCAACCACCCTCTCCTCATCTCCAAACTCCAATCTCTAGGTCTAGACTCCAACTCCTTCGCTTGGATTTCTATTTATCAAAACATTTGCAGTGTGTCAAATGGGCTGGTGCCCTCTCCTTCCTACCACCAATTAGGACGGGGTCCCCAGGGATCTGTTCTTGGGCCTTTACTTTTCTCGGATCTTTATTAATGACCTGCCTCAGAACTGCGGGGCGCTAATCGATCCTGCTCTATGCGGACAACGCCATACTATACCAGTCCGCAAACATTTCTCTATTCAATCAGACCTGGAAAAAGACTTCCAGAAGCTGGAAGCTTGGTTCAAAGAGAACCTGCTGGTGCTGAACTCAAAGAAAACTAAATCTACGTTGTTCTACCACATCTCATATGACAACCTCCCAGCCTCCCCTGGTTATCAACACATGCTCTGGTCTGCCTCTAGAAGGGGTGGGATCCTTCAAATACCTGGGTATGACACTCTACGAACACCTATCCTTCAATACGCATGTAAACAGCATTATTAAAACTACCAATCAGACACTAGACCTCCTCTATCACACTGCCCCCTCGGCTACCCTCTTCCCTGGTTTATTCTATGGCACGCCCATAATTAACTCAGTTAAGACCACTACTCTGGCCAAACTTAAACAGGCCTATCACAGGATAGTTTGCTTCGCCAATGCGGCATTGGCTCGGGCCCATCACTGTGACATTCTTAAGTCCTTAGGCTGGCCGTCCTTCGAGACCAAAATGGACTTCTCTGTAATATGTACCATCTTTAAACTCATCCACCTTCCTTCCCCACCCATCCTCTCCAGTCTGCTCTCCGAGATCCTTACCCAGGACCCTGAGACACTCCCACATCCCAATGCTGAGCATTCCCAAAGTTCGCCTAGCCATAGGCAAGCGGTCCTTCAATTGCTCAGCACCACAAAAATGGAATATTCTCCCACATAGTCTACTTTCATTCACGTCTCTTCCCCTGTTTAAAAGCTGCTTCAAGGAAATCTTTCCCCCTCCTATTTGCAGTGGCAACTGCACCTAATCCCTCCTCTTACCCCTGTGCACCCTCCTCCCCTTACCAGCCCTCTCCGGCCTTCCAATCTTCTCCTAAACCCCTCCTTGCTCTCGCCTTTCCCCATGCATATATTTTTTTGTGTGTATGTATATACAGTATATATATATATATATATATATAAATAAAATACATAATGTGTTATGTAACTGTACTATGTTGCAATCATTACTGGGCAAGTACACCTGCTTAGTACCATGGTTCTACACCTGATCAAAGGATTACAGACACAGGACCTCACTGGACCAGTCTAGATTCATCATCCTGCTACAGAGGAAACAGACTTACTGCTCATAGTATATCTTTGTTTATACATACTGCCTCTTGCCTCAGTTTGCACTCCTACTTTTTATGTGTTACTTCTAGCATCCAACTGTACCATGCACTATCTCACGGAATTGTCTATTCCCCGGGTCGCCTCTGAAAAAGGGACATGTCTGTCAGTGGGCCTACCCGGTTATCAAAATTCAAATAAATACAATTTTCAATCTGAGTAATAACCCATACCTGCCCAGGATCAGGTTCTGGACCCGCTTTATAGATGACATTTTGTGTGTCTGGCAGGGGGACTCCCAGGAAATTGAGCAATTCATAGAATGAATGAATGAATAATGCCCTCAATCTGAGATTTACTCATAGATCAGACCCTGAGTGTATAGATTTCCTGGATCTGTCCCTGCGGAAATCTGGATCTGAGAGAATCACAGTCCACACCAAATGCTTCAGGACACAAACAGCTACTAACTCCTTACTGAAAGCAGATAGCGCACACCCAATCAGACTTAAGGATTCAATCCCATATGGGCAAGTTCTTCATTTACAAAGGAACTGCTCAGAGGATATAGATTTCTGGACACAAGCTGAGAAGCGCTTAGGGATAAGTTTATCCAGAGGCGCTACAAGCCACAAGTAGTACTAGATGCTATGAGGCGGGCATTTAATAAAAGGAAGGAGGGATTACTGAGGAAGAGACAGACAACAACATCCCCCCAATAACATCTGTGACAGAGCACAATACTTGGTCAGGACAGATAGGGAACGTAATTTACCGTAATTAGAATTTGTTACATACAGATCCCCTGCTCTCTGAGGCCACAGGAGAAAAAAACAAACCGATTCACAGCAGGCTACCAGCATAGAAACAAAACACAGACATGGCTTGGGGCCAAACCAAACAGTATGTTTAAGTGCCACAGGTATAATATCTGTGGATACTGTGATGGAGTTAATTCACCGGAGTACAGCCAAGAAATATATCAGGGAATTTATTAACTGTGACACCACATTTGTAGTTTATATCCTATGGTGCCCGTGTAATGCTCTATACATAGGTAGGACCACTAGAGCTTTGAAATCAATAATTCAGAAGCATATCAGAAGTATAATTAATGTTAGAAAAGACACTAGTGGGCTTCCATTTTCTTCCAGAAATATGGATCTGACCCAAAGTATCTTGAGATTCAAGGGCATAGACTGTCAACCACCACTACAATATGGGGGTGACAGAGTGAATGAACTATTAAAAAGAGAAAGTGAATGGATCTACAGGCTCCACAGTATAAAGCCTGATGGTCTTAATGAACAGTGGGACTTAAAAGCCCTTTTTGAAGAAATGAGATGTGAAGAGATTTAACCAATATTTTTTTTCTTTTTGTAATCTACTCTGAATTATTGTGTAACCTCTATATTCTCTTCACAGGAGCTTACCAAACTAGGGAGTATGCTTGACTGTGGATCCCCAATACTGACAAGGAATGGATATAAAGGGGCGATCATGTTTCAGCAGTACCAGAAGCTCTATCTTTGAAGTCTTTTCTCTTATCTTCCATCTCTACCCCACTCCTATGCTTCACTGCTCTTTTTGCCACAGCTTTTCCTTTCTTTAAATGTTCAATATGTCATGAACATGAAATGGCATTAAGCAGCATTATGCAGTGGGTTTTTTTGGATGTTTCGAAAAAATCTGAAATAGCATGGAACTTTTATTAATGAAATTACACTACATCTAGAACATCAAACTGCTTAAAAACCTTGTGTAATGTATGTATAGAATTTTGTGAACTAGATTTTTGTATGTTGGACTTTGCACAGCACTTTAAAACCTTTTACACTATGTGGTGACGTCAGGATGACATTTGTATTTAAATGAGTGCTGTGCATTCCCAGGCCACTCACCCTGAGGAAGGCATGACCAGTGAAGCGCTGGGGCATCTGGTGTAGCTCTGGCTTGCCTAATAAACCTTTGCATTTTGCACCTTATTTGGATTAAGGCATTATTTGTCTACTGGAGTGCTAATATTCTGGAACCTGCTTGCATTGTCTGGGCTAGCCGCCTACTGTCAGCACCTGCCTCCACAGTAGCAGCTCAGTATTAAATCAGGACTTTAGAAGTCGGAGGCAGCAGCCCTGGCTGATGCATCAGAGGCAAGATATGATGAGCAACATTGAAGCTTTCCAGTATCAATACCAGCTTAAGCAGCTTTAAGCAGTTCAGCCTTGGTAGAACTATCAGGCAAAGCCTAAACAGTAGTCACTGCAGATTAGGCTGTTCTGATATCACATTATATGTGCCTGATAATTTGCAATTGTTAGGTCCAAGGATGCTGAAGCATAAGTTCTTTTGACCATAATGTACAGCCTCCTGGATTTCTTGTCAGGAGGCAAAATACTCATGAATCTAGGGGCTCTAGAACAGACATGATCAGCTATGATTACTACAGAATCAGTTTCTGGCTAGGGAGCATAATAGGGGTGGAAAGGATGACAAAGGGCTTGGCAAGGTTGGAGGAATGGTCAAGTGTATGGCAGCTTAGATTCAGTGCAAAGAAGTGCAGAGTAATGCACCCGGGAAACAAAAACCTAGGGGAAGAGTACGCATTGGGGGGTGAGATACTGACAACAACAAAAATGGAAAGAGACCTGGGGGTAGTCATATCAGATGACCTAAAGGTGGGCAAGCAATGTTAGAAGGCAGTAAGGAGGGCTGGGGGGAGGATATTGGGTTGCACAGGGAGAGGCATTACCAGTAGAAAACAGGAAGTTGTTGTCCCTCTGTACAGACAGTTGGTGAGACCACATCAGGAGTACTGTGTACAGTTCTGGAGACCCCATCTCCACAAAGAGACAGGGTGGAGGCTGTCCAGAGGAGGGCAACCAAAATGGTTCAAAATCTGCACCAGAAGACATATGAAGAAAGACTAAAGGAGCATAAGATGTATAGCCTCGAGGAAAGGAGGGAGAGGGGGGACATGATAGAAACTTTCAAATACCTCAAGGGAATCAACAAAGTCCAAGAGGGTAGCATCTTTCAGAAAAAGATGTGCAAGAACAAGGGGGCATAATTTGAAGACAGAGGGGGGACAGCTCAGAGGTAATGTGAGGAAGCATTTCTTCACAGAGAGGGTTATAGATGCATGGAACAGCCGTCCTGAGGAGGTTGTAGAGTTAAAAACAGTGGGAGAATTCAAGAATGCATGGGACAGACATAAGGCAATTCTAGTGGTGGTGTGGGGGTAGGAGGAAGTAGGCTGTTGGTTAACTAGGATCTGCAGCTTATCCATTAGGTAGGGAAATGGGCAGACTAGGTGGGCCAAGCGGTCCTTATCTGCCATCAGATTCTATGTTTCTATGTAACAGATGGAGCAGGGTACAGTCAGCCTTTCTAGGGACTGCAGGCAAGGTGTTAGGCATATGCCACGCAGCAAAGGCAGCATCCTCCAATACAGGGTATATACTCTAGTAGGCACCAAAGCAGTAGTAGATGCAGCTGCAACCTCGAAATACTCCACTAAATTTCTTTTACTGAAGTCTTCCTCTTCACCCTCAATGTCCACGACATCTTCAATTTGTCTGAACAAAACCTAAAACAAAGAATCTTTGGGAGGAGACCTGGGCAAATCAGATTCCTCACTGCAAGAAGGTGTGGTAGAGCTGGAAAGGAGCTCTCCTTCACAGGGATGTTCTTTCATCTTCTCCTCCATGTTCAGGAGATCAAGATTATATTCCTCCTCCTCCTTGCCTGAAGTACAATGGGTGTAAATCGACAGAGCAGGAGATGCAGTGGCATCTGCGACCGAGCAACAGTAGTGGTGCGTCTATGTCTCATCAATGTTACCAGCAGGAAAACCCTGTTGACGGACAGGAAAAGGCAAAGTAACATTTCTGAGAAAACAACCCCAGCACAGCCTGCGAGTCTACTGACCATCAGAGGGTTCATGACTACAGTCAGCACCGGGATAGAACGAGATAATGAAGGTGGCATACTGTCCGTAGTTCCTATGCCACAGCCAAGCCCTGACCTAGGTGCCTCAGCAAAGGATGGGTTTGGCTGTAGTCGATGCCACTGGAGTGGTTGACGAGACTTACCCTCCTTCAATGTAAACCTCGACCTCAATGAAGCATTTGTCTCCCGATACTTATGGTGATAACTAAAAGGAGGGAGACTTTGATGACAATTTGTCTTTTTCTTTACTTTTCTCCAACTGTCTCACTGACCATGGCAGCAACAGTGGCAACAACCGCCTGGGAGTATCCTTCCCAGAGGCAATGCGGCATGTGGGAGAAGCCAGCTTAGAGCCTATGGTCCTGGCCTGAGATTCCATGGGCTTGACTGTAATGAAGGTTTCCAGAGCCTTCTTACAGCATCTCCTTGTGACCTGGTTAAGTCCTTGGCAGATCTTGCAGGCCTTTATGCTACAGGACAGTTCGTTCCAAACAGCAAGTACATAGTGTGAGCATCATCCATGTAGATACTGTAACCACTTACACAAAATCTAAATACAGGTTATTTTGACAGTGGCATACAGGGACATTACAGTAAGAAAAAAATTCATAGAAACGACTACGTTGTTTCTCTGCAGGTTTCACAAGTGGTCGACGGAAGAAAAAACGGAGAAGTAATGGGACTGCCCACCTTTTATAGGCACCAGTGTCACACACTATCGTGGGTGGCCCCAGGCTACCAAAAATGTCTGCATGGTCCTGACACCGAAGGCTTACAGTTCTAAAGGAATTACCCCATATATATGGCACGAGTATTCTATGTACAGCTTAGGTATGGAGTAATGCTTCCCCTGGATTGGCGTGCCCAAGAAAATAAACTGGCAGGTGGATGGTTTGATTCAGAGTAAACTCAGGCACCATCTTTGGCAATAACTTAGGATTAGTTCGTAAACACATCCTGTCTTTGTGGAAAATCAAATAAGGAGGCTCGCACATTAAAGCCTGAAGCTCTGAAATTCTTCGAGCAGAAGTAATAGCAACTTAAAAATAACACTTTCCAAGAAAGGAAATGTTATCTACAGTCATATCTGTCTCAAAAGGAGCCACAGTAAGCTTTTCCAACACAAAATTCAGGCCCCAAGCTAGGACTGGATTATAAATAGGAGATTTCAAGTGGAGAATGCCTCTCAAGAATGTACGGGCCACCTCCAACTGAGCAACCGTTGGCCCTCAATAGGCACATGGTAAGCTGAAATATCAGCCCAGTGCACCTTGATGGAAGAGTATTGCGGGCCAGTATCTGACAAGGACAGCAGATACTCCAGAACATGATTTACCAGATGGGTAAATGGATCCAAGTGATGAGAAGCGGTCCACAAAGCAAACCTCTTCCACTTCATAGCATAAGTAGCTCTGGTAGAAGGTTTTTTTTGGTAGCGACCAAGACATTAGTTTCTTTCTGGAAAACCCCAATTCTAGCAAAGGCTATGGTCTCAGGAAGAAGAATCAGCATTTATATAGCGTTTTTCATATATAGTGTATCCCAAAGCGCTTTACAAGCAATGCTAGACTGGTAGTGAAGTGACTGAAAGTGTGGTGGCAGCCATATCGCGCATCACCACCCACACATAGCCTGGATTATAGCACGAGCCAGTTTATGGGAAGGGGAATGTTGGCCAGGACACCGGGAATGTTCCCTACTCTTTGCGAAGAGTGCCCTGGGTTCTTTTACTTCCACCTGGATACCCACCAGGATGGGCAGAAGGGACCTCAGTTTAACGTCTCATCCGGAGGACGGCGCAGTACAGCACCCCCTAATACAGCACTCTGATGTCAGCGATTTTTAAGTGCAAGTCCAATCCCAGTGTGGGACAAGGACCCATGACTTTCTGGTCCAGAGGCAGATGCGCTACCAACTGAGCCACGCTGACACCCGACGCCATGTATGAAGGTGAAGGGACCAGAGGCCCAGGTGGACCATCTGTTCCCTGCTCCAGAGTCAGTAGGCCCCTGTACAGGGGCAAGGGTACTGGGGGTTCCACTGCCAACTGCTGCAGTACAGGGAACCAGATCTGATGAGGCCATAGGGAAGCAATGAGGATCATAGTTGCTCCCTCCATCTGAACCTTTATTAGCACCCTCTGAATTAAAGGGAAGGTAGGAATGTGACGTAGACAGCCAGCTCCGAGTGCTCGAGTGCTGTATTAATTTTTGTTATTACGTATAAAATATGTGAAGGGAAGGTCAGTTCAAGGAAAAGGCTGATTTACTGGAACTGACATATCAAGACCCCCCAGGGATAAGTTCAAAGGACAGGAGGTCTTTTAAACTGCAGAGATCTGGGGTGCAATTACCTTGTCAATTTGCTTTCATCCCAGGAAATAAGATTAGCCATTCATAATGCCCTCAGGGAGATCCTTTGACTTGCATGGTTACCAGGAAGGACTTGTGGGGAGGGGCGTCTGAGAGAGGCCAGAATGGACATTGAAGAGGTTTGATGTCTGAGCCAGGGAGGACCCAGACGGATTTGGAAGGTCCAAAATACATTTCCCGGGGAACCCTTGAATTACATTAGAAAGACCTGAGGTGTAGATTCCAAGGTCCAGACAGAATTAAAGAGGCCAATACATTTTTGCTTTGATACAGTGACTTAGATCTAAGAAACTTCTGAGATGTATGTGTAGCAGAGAAAAAAAAAACAGTTCTGACCAGTTAACCTGTGGAGAGGAAAGTCAGTGAGGTCATCTCATATGTTTTTTTAAATATTTTATTTGGAGACCATGTATTGTAAAATATAGAGTTTGATACACCAAGGCGGAGTTAGTGATCTCATGAGAAGGCCGGCTCAGAAGTGTGTGTAAGTGCTGAAAGGATCTGACAGAGACACACAAGAAAATATTTCTGACAGAGAAGGGAGATCCTTAAAGCACTGAAAGAAAGTGAGCATTAGATTATACCAGTCTGAAGTTATAAATTGTAGGAACTGTACATTTTTACCTGTTTGTTTTAAGGCTGTATTTGTTGGGATATATATTTGTTCTGTAACTACTGTTCTGTTTTGATATTTTTAAAGTAAAGTTTTTTTTTTTTTTTTTTTTTTTTACAAACGAAACTGCTGGAGTGCCTTGCTCAATCTTTTTATTTTAAGTGGAGCTTTTAAAGGTTATAAGTACACTGTGTATGGGCTTATTGCATACCAAACTGGGAAATGGATAGAGTTCTCAAGTCTTGCATAGAGTTCTAAGGGTTAATTTGAAAGACCTGGTTGGGTGCTCGTAGGCAAAAGATATCTGGCCCCCCGAAGGCAGAATTATCTGAGCCTGATAACTGGTTACGCTAACAAGAGGTTATCAGTTTGAATCCCTTCAGAGCTTGAGACTAAGGTGACTTGAACCCACAAAACAGACAAGAGGGTTACCTCGTCTGTTCACTGTACACAAATCATACTCAGAGGTTGGCACTTTGGGAGTAGAGGGTTGACCGAGTTGGTGACAGGAAAGGCATACAGGAACCTTCCTTTTCAAGAGGGGGAAAACGCGTCTCGCCAGAAAACTCCAAGTCCTGGAACAAGTTAGCAGAAAAGTGGCAGTTTTAAGTTGTGTGGGGGTGCAAAAAAGGTCCAACTCTGGATGACCTCACCTGTCTAACACGTTTTCTGTCATACAGGTCAGCAGCTCCCACTTGTGCATCCTGGACTATGACTGGCTTAGCCTGTCCGACAGGACATTTTCAGTGCCTAGAACATGTACAGCCAAGAACTCTAGACCGTGTTCTAGAGCCCAACATCAAACTCATTGCCTCCCTGCTTCCCTGCACAGAGGATAGGAGCGAGTACCTCCTCTGTTGATGTAATGCATCACACTAACATTGTCTGTCTATATAAAACAGAGGACCCGGGGAGAGGTATATCTCGAACACCTGTAGGCTGCACAGAACCACTCTCATTTCTAGGATGTTTATGTAGAGGGTGCTCTCCACAGTGGTCCATGTACCTTGTGCCTGAAAGGACCCCACATGTACTCCACAGCCAATCCCGGAGGCGTTTAGTCAAAATCTGGTGAGGGGATTAGAAAAGAAACCCCTTTCAACAGATTGTAGGGTTCCATCTACCATTGGTGAACCTCGTGAACAGGGGAGGTTACCAAGACCACCTGTTCCAGTTTGTCTGTGCGCTGATCCCACTGTACTCTGAGTATACACTGGGGAATTCTCATATGTAGTCTTGTCTGTGGTAATATAAAGTACAGTTACGCAAGAACTTACCGTAACAGTAGATCTTCGAGAACAGCTCTTGCAGCAGGTTACACCATTAGGACTGAAGGCAGGAGCCAGGACCCCACAGAAATTTTCTAGCTAGCAGTCTTCAGCGGGACCTCCTCAGACGTCGGTCCCACCCCCACCCCGACGTGGAAGTGGTACATAGAAAAGGCGGTCCCCCCATAATCCTCGTTTCTCCTGCCGGAGACTCCCGGCCACTAGATGACATCAGAAGAGGAGACCGGGGATCCGCCACCAGATGGCAAAAACTAGTGAATAGGAATGTCCCATCCAATAAGATGGGTGCTTGACTACGACCTACCTCCCAAAAAGGGGGATGGTGGGCGGGAAGGTACCTGCTGCAAGAGCTGTTCTTGAAGATCTACTGTTATGGTAAGTTCTTACGTAACTGTACTATCTTACTTCGAGATACAGCTCTTCCAGCAGGTTACACCATTAGGACTGATTTTCAAGCAGTAGTGGCAATCATGCACCACCAGGAGGAGGAAAGGTAGAGACCTCGAGGTAACGCGAGCCCAGGACAGAAGTCCTGAAGGACGAAGCAGACCGAACCCCGCCGCCTCGAAGGAAATGTCCAGACTGTAATGCCTGATAAAGGTATGCATAGAGCTCCAAGTAGCTGCAGCGCAAATAGCTGAGGTGGAGACGTTCTTTAACGCCGCAGAGAAGTAGCCACCCCTCTTGTGGAATGACCCTTGACCGCGCCCGGTAAGGGTTTATTGCGCTTGTCATAACAGAAAGTGATGCACTGGATGAGCCACCTAGAGAGTGACTGTTTGGAGACAGGAGCTCCTTTCATCCTTTGAGCAAAGGAGACGAAAAGTTGGTCCGACTTTCAGAGCTGTTTGGTTCTGGTCAGGTAGTATCTGAGGCACCTGTGCACATCTAGGGTGTGTAGAAGGGCTTCTCCACGATTAGAGTACCTTGGAAAATACACTGGTAGATTGATATCCTGATTGAGGGTGAGAGCTGAGACCACCTTAGGCAAAAACTTTGGATTTGTCCTTAAGGGATACCCTGTCCTGGTGGAAAACCAAATAAGGCTCTTTGCACATAAGAGCATGCAATTCCGAGATCCTCCTAGCAGAAGTAACAGCAACTAAAAATAACGTTTTCCAAGATAGAAAACGTAGCTCGCAATCCGCGGCTGGTTCAATGGGTGGCAGCGTGAGCTGCTCCAGGACAAAAGATAAGTCCCAAAGAGGGACTGGATCTTTGATGGGAAGACTAAGGTGGAGGACACCCCTTAAGAAGGCACGAGCAGTGTCCAGCTGGGCCACCGTCCGATGGCCTACGGGGGCATGGTAAGCAGAAATTGCGCAAAGGTGCACTTCAATCGAGGAGTAAGCCAGTCTGGAGTGGAAGAGGGAAAGCAGGTAGTCCAGAATCAGCTTTTCTGGACGGTTTAATGGCAGAAAACCGCGCGCTTGAGCCCACAAACAGAATCTATGCCATTTCATGGCGTAAGTTGCATTTGTAGCTGGTTTTCTGGCGGCAGAGAGTACATCTGCCACTTCTGCGAGACCCCGTATCGCATCATGGCTATGTCTCTAGGAGCCAAGCGTGCAGGTTCAATGAGCGTAGGTCCGGATGGACCAATGAACCTGCCTCCTGAGACAATAAATGGGAGCTGATAGGCAAAGGAACTGGAGGTTCTCGGGATAGCTGGTGTAAGAGAGGGAACCAGATTTGTCTGGGCCAGAAGGGTGTGACCAGAATGAGTGTCGCTTGCTCCCTGCAAAGTTTCAAGAGAACTCTCTGGATCAACGGGAAGGGAGGAAAGGCACAGAGGAATCTGCCCGCCCAGGAGAGGGACAACGCGTCTCACCAGAAAATACCAGGCCCTGGATCTAGCGAACAAAAATTGGGCAGTTCTGCGTTGGATGGGGACACGAAAAGGTCTAACTCTTGAGTGCTCCATCTGTGAAACAGATCCTCTGCCATCTCCTGCAGAAGGTCCCATTCGTGGACTCTGGCTTGAGAGCGGCTCAGGCTGTCTGCGATGATGTTGTCCACTCCTGGAACGTGTACTGTAATTAGGTTTGCGCCGTGCTGCAATACCCACTCTCATGGCCTCCCTGCAATGCAGGTAGGAGTGAGTGCCTCCTTTGTTTGTTGAGGTAATACATCACCGCGGTATTGTCTGTTTGAAGCAGAAATGTACTCGATGGAATCTCCGACAGGAAGGCCTGCAGAGCGTAAAGGACTGGCCTCATTTCCAAGATGTTGATGTGGAGGTGAGACTCCTGGGCTGTCCACAGGCCCTGGGACCAAACACCGTCTAGATGTGCTCCCCATCCCAGCCCTGAGGCGTCTGTGGAGAGGGTCATAGTCGGGGACGGCGCTGTGAAGGGAACCCCTGCAGAGAGGTTCCCCGGATTTAGAAACCATTGCCAATCTCGAATTACGGCTTTCGTGATTCAGACTGGATGCTGCAGATGGTCTTGCCTTTGGTCCCATTGCACCTGTAGCATCCACTGGGTTACCCACATGTGGAGACGAGCTAGCGGGACTGTCGCAATGGCCGCAGCCATGTGTCCGAGCAGGTGGACGACTAGTCTGGCTGGGATGGTCTTCTTCACTGACAAGTCCCTGATGAGGGATCTGATGTGTTCCGCTCTGTCCGAGGGAAGAAAAGCTTTCCCTCTGACAGTGTCCAGAACTGCTCCTATAAACTGCAGTTTTTGAGACGGCACCAGGAGTGACTGCTCGTAGTTGATGAGAATCCCCAGTGATTGAAGAAAGGGACTAGGTGCAGTGAATAGCAGTCATCAGAGCCTCCCTGGAGGTCGCCATGAGAAGCCAATCGTCCAGGTATGGGAACACGCAGTGGCCTTGTCTCCTCAGAGATACCGCTACGACCGCCATGCACTTCGTGAATACGAGAGGTGCCCATGACTGCCAGAAGGGAAGAGCTTGGAACTGATAATGGCGGCTCTGAAACTCGAAGCACAGGAACCTCCGGTGCGCCTGCCCAATCGGAATATGCAGGTAGGCATCCTGCATGTCCAAAGACGCCAGAAAGGCGTCTTGCTTCAGCACGGAAATTAGGCCCGGAAGGGTCACCATGCGGAAGCGTTTGTAAACGACCGAAAGGTTGAGGTCGCTGAGGTCCAGTATTGGACGGAGGTCCCTGTTTTCTTTGGAACCAGGAAGAAGTGAGAATAGTACCCTAGTCCTCTGGTTCTCTGGAATGTGCTCTAAGGCTTCCTTTTCCAGAAGCAGCACTTCCTGCTGTATAAGCAGGGCATGCTGACCCGAATATCGGGAGAGCAGGGGAGGTCTTGTAGGTGGACTGCCTACAAATTCTATATAATGGCCTTTTTTGACCAGCTGCAGAACCCACCTGTCGGTGGTGATCGATTGCCACCCTGGGAAGTGGCGTGCGATGCGACCCCCGACTTTGTTTTCCCATTGATCCTGAGGAGGGGCGGGGGCCGGGAAGGAGTCACGCTGTGGCAGCGTTTGATCAAGGAGGCTGGGCCGACTTTGAAAATCGTTGGCCTCTGCCTGGTGATGACTTGGCCTGGGCTTTACAGGTGAAAGTGCCCCTCTGCTGCTGGCCGGAACGCTACTGTTGCCTTTGTAGCCGGCCACGGAAACGGCTCTGGTTCCTACGAAAGGAACTCGGCCGAGACCTGCACATAGCTTGTACAGATCGGACTGCCTTCCCTGCATCCTGAAGTTTGGTGATTACTCTCTCGGAGGCTTCACCAAATAGGACCTCGCAGTTATAAGGGACGTCTAAGATGTTCTTCTGGATGTCCGGGGTAAAGCCGGAGACACACGCCCGAGGCTGCAGCTCTGGCTGAAGAGTCCGCAGAATCGTATGCGGCTCTGAGCACTTGGGTCCCCACATCCGAACCCGTGCAGAGGAGGTTCAAGGGCACCTCCTTGTGGTCGCCATCGGGCATCTTCTCGACCAGATCCTGTCCCTGCTCCCACAGTGCGTTCTGGAATTAAACCATGTGGGTGAGGTAATTCAGTGACCTAATGGCGCAAGTCGCAGCCGAGTACATGCGCCTACCCAGGACATCCAACTGCTTGGATTCCTGGTCCGGTGGTTGTGTGCTCAAATGCTGAGGTCTCGGAGACCGGTCATGCGAAGCAGTGATGACCAGGGAGTCAGCCAGAGGATGGTTCGCCAGATACTGGTCCTCCCTAGGGGCCTTGTATAGGCGGTCAGCCTTCTTCTGCACCGCGGGAGTGGAGTGCGGACGTTTCCAGGCGGCCTTGGTGACGTCCGCAAAGGTATCCACCAAGGGCAGCACTACCACAGGCTTCGGGTCTTTCTGCCAAAGGTAGCGGGCAAGGCGTTGTCTCTCACGGTCAAGCTCTTCAGCATCCCACCCCATGTTCTCCTGGATGTGCCTCATGATCTCCGTGAAAGAGTGATCATCCGGAGGAGACCTAGGTAGGTCGTGTGGGTCGGAGAGGGAATGCTGATAGGAAAAGGTGATCTGGAGCACTCTGAAGTGTCAGATCTGAAATCCTCCCCAGACGCATTGTCTGGGTCTCTTGGGCTGGGTGACCCTGAGGGGGATCTAGAGGGAGGTTTTCTCCTTTCTGAAGATCTGCCCCGAGGAGGTGATGTCTGCTCCTTGGGGGTTGGCGGTCGTCCTACGGGCCCCTTAGGTGGAGGAGGGGGCACAGGCGGTGAAGGAGTGGGTGGAGGAAGAGTCTGAGTAGGAGGACGATGTGTGGTGGCCACATCTTTTTTGATGGTGTCCCACCAGAAGGTAAAAAGTTCTTTTACCTCTGCCAGATTCATACCAGATGGCAGGCCTGCGCGGCCTGGTGGCCCGTTGCGAGTCAGGTCCCGGGGTCTCCCAGCTCAGGGAAGGTTCCATAAGGAGCCCGGGCGCCTCCGGTGTTGCCCACCTGGTCCTCGGGCTGTGTGGCATCCTCCTCAGATGAATCCTTCTGACCGGCGTCCGCCGGCTACGGTGGTGCAGTCCTCTTCTCAGGAGTAGCTGGCATCTGTCCCCTGGCCGACGTCTTGGAAGGTGAATGCCTAGCTGGCAACGGGTGTTTAGGTGTCGCCGGCTCCTGGGAGTGCTGGTGGTGTTTGGCCGACGTCCGTATAAGGGACGTCAGGTCTTTCGTTTTACGGGGAACCGGATATGAACTACGCGGAGGCTGGGAAACTGACCTGGCGTCGGTGTCCCGCCGGCAGGAGGAAGATTTATAGCGCTCCCCGGACTTCGACGAAGCCTTAGAAGGAGTGGAAGAGGGCGACGGCCTGGAAGTCTTCAGAGGCTGAAGAGAAGAGGAGCCGCTGGATGACCTGACCTGAATCGGGGGAGGTTGTGACCGAGCCCTGGAGGGAGAGCGGTCCGATTTCGAGCCGGAGCTTCGGAAGTCAGAGACCTTCGCAGGAGACCTGGATCTTTCCTTTTCCTGGTGCTTGTCCCAGTGCTTGTGGGTTTAACCCGAAGACTCCCCCCGGGAGGAAGGTTCCTCATCCATAATCTTCAGTTTCTCCTCCAAGAGAAACGCTTGAACGGCCTTCTGGCGACGGATCCTGGTACGACTGTTGAAACCCTGGCAGAAGGAGCAGGCATTGGTGTCGTGTTCCGGGCCTAGGCAGCGCACGCAGGCCGAATGTGGATCCTTGAAGGGGATCTGTTTGCCGCAGGCACACTTCGTATAATGACTCTCTAAAGAAGTTGTTGGAGAGGACATCAGTTGATCAAAAGTCGAAAGGCAGACGAAAATCGTAGTTCTAATGGTCGTTGCATGCTAGAAAGAGACCGAGAGGCCGATACTGGCGATGTCGACAGCGGGAAAAGAACTGAGGATTATGTGGGGGACCGCCTCCTTATGTACTACGCCTGACGTCACGAGCGGTACCGATTTCGGAGGTGGCCTCCGCTGAAGACTGCTAGTTAGAAAATTTCCGTGGGGTCCTGGCGCCTGCCGGCTTCAGTCCCAATGGTGTAACCTGCTGCAAGAGCTGTATCTCGAAGTAAGATCAGTGGTTGCTGCCATCAGGCCTAGAAGCCTCAGGAATGTCCTTACTGTGACATACCTGCTGTCTGAGACCATCTGGGTTTGCACAATCAGACATTTCGCCCTGTCCAGGAGCAGGAAGACTAAGCCTTGAGCTGTGTCCAAAAGTACCCCTTTATACTGTTGACACTGGCAAGGGGTCAAGACAAGCTTTGCAACACTGACAGTGATCTGTAGGGCATCGAACAAATGCCTCGTGTGAGTTAGGGTGTGTAAAATTTGCTCCTTGGTGCGAGCTTTGAGTAGCCAGTTTTCTAGGTAAGGAAAAACATTAAAGGCCTTCCTTGCAAAGGGCTGCTGCCACCACTGCTAAGCATTTGTTAACCTGTGGCACAGATAAGCCAAAGGGTAACACCCTGAACTGATTGTGTTCTCCTTGAAACAGGAATCTCAAATCTTTCCTGTGAGGATGAAGAATTCTGATATAAAGGTAGGCATCCTTCATGTCGAGGGAACAGATCCAATCCCCTACCTGCAGTAGTGGGAGTAGAACTTGAAGAGTAACCATTCTGAACTTGTTGCGTTTGATAACTAAGTTCAGATTTCTGAGATCTAGAATCGGTCTTCGTTCCGATCCATTCTGAAACTAGGAAGTACCTGGAATAGAACCCTGTGTTCCATTGTTCCTGGGGATGGGTTCAATGGCCCTTTTCTGAAGTAAGGATTGTACTTCCTCTAAGGGAAAAGGAATATGACCTGAAAAATAATGGGAGGGCATGGGGGGAACGGGTGGTCTGGAGGCAGTTCTAGCAGTTCCAGACCATGGCTCAGTGCAATTATTTCCAGGACCAAAGCATCTGATGTCACCTACCGCCATTGGTCCAGGTGGAGCGAGAGCTGATCCAACGTTCACTTCTGGAGGCAATGGTTGTTGGGCACGAGAAAAGGAGTCAGGCAGAGCCGAATGTGGTGGCTGCTGCTGCTCCCCCACCTCCAGAGGCCTTTGAGTGGGCACCTGGAGCGGCTCCTGAGGCAGACATGGCACCTGATCCTCTGCGCTTACTCTGCTGTCTGGCACCCTCCATCTACTCCTTGATTTGGTATGATACAGGGAATGTACTGACTTCAAGATTCTGCCCAAGACCTGCAGATTAGAGAAGATATCTTGAATAGCTGCACCAAAGAGCCTGTAACCCCTAAAAAGGGGGAATTGAGAATATATTGTTGTACACCATTCGCAAAGCCAGCCACCCTAAGCCAGGAGTACATCCCAAGGTATAATCCTGAGGCAGCAGCTCTGGCTGAAGCAAGAGAGATGTCACAGGCCATACGTAACAGGTATACCCCTACACTGGACCCAGCTGTGAGGGTTTTAACCAGCTCCTGCTTAATAGTACTTCAGGGAAGGCTTGAGCAATGGCCTTGGCCTTCCTCCAGAGGGTGTTTTGGTATCTGACCATATAGAAACATAGAATCTGACAGCAGATAAGGACCGCTTGGCCCACCCAGTCTGCCCATTTCCCTACCTAATGGATAAGCTGCAGATCCTAGTTAACCAGCAGCCTACTTCTTTCTACCCCCACCCCCTAAAATTGCCTTATGGCTGTCTCATGCATGCTTGAATTCAACCACTGTTTGACTCCACAAACTCCTCCGGAAGGCCGTTCCATGCATCCACAACCCTCTGTGAAAAATACTCTTACATTACCTCTGGCAGCCCCCACCCCATCTTCAAATTGTGCCCCTTGTTCTTGCACACCTCTTTTTGAGAGATGCTATACTCTTGGACTTTGTTGATTCCCTTGAGGTACTTGAATGTTTCTATCATGTCCCCCCTCTTCCCTCCTTTCCTCGAGGCTATACATATTAAGCTCCTTTAGTCTCTCTTCATATGTCTTCCGGTGCAGACCCTGCACCATTTTAGTTGTCCTCCTCTGGACAGGTTCCATCTTGTCTATGTCCTTGCGGAGATTGGGTCTCCAGAACTGCACACAGTACTCCAGATGGGGTCTCACCGGCTGTCTGTACAGAGGGATAACAACTTCCTGTTTTCTACTGGTGATGCCTCTCCCTATGTATCCCAGTATCACTCCAGCCCTCCTTACTGCCCCCTCACATTGCTTGCCCACCTTTAAGTCATCTGATATGACTACTCCCAGGTCCCTTTCCATTTTTGTTGTTGTTAGTATCTCACCAGCCATTGTGTACTCTTCCCTGGGTTTGTGTCTCCAGGTACATTACCTTTACTTCTTAGCATTAAATCTAAGCTGCCATACATTTGACCATTCCTCTAACCTTACAAGTCCCTTCTCATCCTTTCCACCCCACCTTGTGCATCAACTCTGTGCAGATCTTTGTGTCGTCTGCAAAGAGACATACTTTCTTCAGTCCCTCTGCAATGTAAACACAAAGACAATGAAGAGGACCGGTCCTAATACTGAACCCTCACGGCACCCCACTAGTAACCCCCTTTCTTCAGAGTGGACTCCATTTACTATTACCCTCTGTGTCCTATTCTCCAGCCAATTCTTTACCCAGGCTATCATCTTGGGACCCACTCCCAGGCTGGCTAACTTGTATATTAATCTTTTGTGTGGGACTGAGTCGAATGCCTTGCAAAAGTCTAGGTAGGCCATGTCCACAGCCTCTCCCTGATCTACTACTTTGGTCACCCAGTCAAAGAAATCTATTAGATTCGTCTGACATGACCTTCCTGCCGTGAATCCATGCTGCCTTGGGTCCTGTGCAGCTCTGGCCTCTAGGTACTTGACAATTCTTTCCTTCAGAAGTGATTCCATCATTTTCCCTATCACTGAGGTTAAACTAACAGGTCTGTAGTTTCCTGCTTCTGCCCTGCTCCCACTTTTGTGAAGGGGAATCATATCTGCCCTCCTCCAGTCTTCAGGTACCACCCCATCGTCCCATGATTTGTTAAAGAGTGTAGTCAGTGGTGTCACTAGTTCTACCCTTAGTTCTTTTAGAATTCTGGGATGAATCCCATCAGGCCCCATTGCTTTGTCCACCTTCAGTTTTAAGAGTTCTTTCAGAACCCTTTCTTCTGTAAATGGGCTGGTATCAACTTCTGTATTTAGAGTGTTTCTATTGTTTGTTTTAGGTACCTCCCCCTCTTCATTTGTAAATACTGAGCAAAAATGTGTGTTTAGTATCTCTTCCTTTTCACAGTCACTCTCTGCCCACCCCTCCCTTTATTAAGCCTCACTATCCCTCCCTTGGTCTTCCTTCGCTCCTGATGTACCTAAAAAGGTTTTATCCCCTTCTTAACAGAGTTGGCCATCTTTTCCTCAGTTTGGGCCTTTGCTGTTCTGACTGCCTTCCCAGCTTCCTTTTTGCTTTAACTGATACAATTCTCTGTTCTGTTCCTTCTGTGATTCCTTGTACTTTCTAATGCTTCTTTTCTCTTGAACCTTCACTGCCACCTCCTTTGAGAACCATAGTGGTTTCTTACACGTTTTGTTTTGTTTATTTGCTTCACACAAAGGCTTTTACCTCTGTGATGGCAGTTTTATTATTCCCATTGTTTTCTACCCTCCTTCCTGTCCATTTGCTAGTGCATTCCTTAGGCACTCAACCATTTTGGCAAAGTCAGCCCTCCTGAAGTCCAATACTTTTGCCTTTGTATGGCTTGACTCTATTGCTGTGTTTATTGTGAACCATACTGTTCGATGGTCGCTAGTTCCCAGATGGCTACCCACTTCTACATCTGTGATCCTCTCTCCATCTCCATTTGAGAGGACCAGCTTTAAGATTGCTCCCTCTCAAGTGGGTTCCAATACTAGCTGTCTAAGGCATGCCCTCTGTAAGGCATCTAGAATAACCCCACTCTTAGAAGTGGCTGCTGCAACTGCACTCCAGTTAACATCTGGCATATTCAGATCACCCATCAGCAATAGCTCCCCTTTATCTGCCATTCTAAGTATACTTTCTATCATTTCCTTGTCCATTTCCTCCCCCTGAGAGGAAATATGGGCCTGGTAATTTGTATTTCTAAGGCCCAAGGAAGCAGAGGCATAGGTTCTCTTGCCCATGATGTCCAATCTCCTCGATTCCTCATCTAGAGGAAAGGACCTAAAATGTTTAGGCGCTTTGAACTATTATGGGCAATGTGACGTAGACAGCCAGCTCCGAGTGCTTGAGTGCTGTATTAATTTTTGTTATTACATATAAAATATGAGAAAGGAAGGGTCAGTTCACGGAAAAGGCTGTCTTACTGGAACTGACACATCAAGACCCCCCAGGGATAAGTTCAAAGGACAGGAGGTATTTTACACTGCAGAGATCTGGGGTGCAATTACCTTGTCATTTTGCTTTCAGCCCAGGAAATAAGATTAGCCATTCATAATGCCTCAGGGAGATCCTTTGACTTGCATATTTGCCAGGAAGGACTTGTGGGGAGGAGTGTCGAGAGAGGCCAGAATGGACATTGAAGAGGTTTGATGTCTGAACCCTTGAATTACATCAGAGAGACCTGAGGTGTAGATTCCAAGGTCCAGATGGGATTAACGAGGCCAATACACTTTTGCTTTGAATACAGTGACTTAGATCAAAGAAACGTTTGAGATGTATGTGCAGCAGAACAAAAACCAGTTCTGACCAGTTAACCTGTGGAGAGGAAGGTCAGTGAGGTCATCTCATGTTTTTTTTTTTTTTTTTTTTTTTTTTTTTTTAAATATTTTATTTGGAGACCCTGTATTATAAAATTTAGAGTTTGATACACCAAGGTGGAGTTAGTGACCTCATGAGAAGGCCGGCTCAGAAGTGTGTTTAATTGATGAAGTGAACCTGACATGGACACAAGAGAATATTATCTGACTGAGGGAGAATCATCACAGCACTGAAAGAGAGTAAGATTAGACCAGTCTAAATGTATGTATTGTAGGAACTGTACTTTTTCCTGTTTGTTTTAAGGCTGTATTTTATTTATTTATTTAAAGTCTAGGAATTACAACCCTTTGAGTCAGAGACTCATTTGCAAAGGCTCCAAGTCTTACATCAAATAGATCTGAACACAGTATAACATGGAATATACAATTCAGACTACAGCTCTAATACAGAAAAATGACAGTACCTACAGAGTTGAAAAAAAGTACATAACACAGACATGGAACATCAGCAACTGTGAAATAATGGTGCATAAACACATTTTGTGTTTTTTTTTTAAGTTTCATCTGCAGTTGCAGAGGGAGATGGACATAATGTGATTCAGTAACTCAGGTTTAAAAGGCCCAAGCCTGGGGATTGATAAGATAGAGTCAGGGATCAAGTTCATCCAGAGTGGGGCCCTACAGCAAAAGGACCTTTGGCCAGCAGTGGTCTTCACAAAGGGGACATGGAATGTGGCAGTGTCAGAGCATCTAGTGGTGCGAGTCGGTAGGTTCTTTTGGAGGAGCTGAAGACAGCCGGGGGGGGGGGGCTAGGCCCAACTGGATTGTTTTGGCCAGTAGGCAGGTCTGACAAACTAATCGCCCCTGGAAGTTTAGCCATGATGACCGTAGGTAGAGGTCACAGGTATGCGTCAGACGATCACAGCCTATGGCCAATCTGCAGGCTTTGTTTAGGGCACGTTTAATGCTGGACAGTGCTGTGTCAGAGGTGGCCCCATAGATGATTATGCCGTAGTCTACCAGGGAAAGGATGGAGCTGGAGATAGCTAACCATAGAGCCTCAGGAGGTAGGCATGGCCTAAGCCTGTAGAGGAGACAGATTCTTTTGTTTATTTCAGTGCAAGCTGACGCGATATGCTCACGATAGGCAAGGGCAGAGTTTAGGGTAACCCCTAGATATTTAAAATTGGAAACAGGTTCCAACATGGTGCCCATCGCAATATGTATAGATAATTTTGTAGTGCTGTGCGTATGTTGTGGGTGGGTGAATAGCATGACTTGTCTTTTTTGTGCTGAGTACGAGCTTGTGTGAGGAAAACCAGGCTTCAATTTGTGTGAAAGAGCCCTGCAAGGATTTCTGAAGCCGTATGGGGTCTGGGTGCCGACTGAAGATCACAGCATCATCTGCATAAAGGAGAAAACACCCAGAGGAGGCCAGAGGTAATGAGTTCAAGTAAAGTGAGAAAAGGAACGGACCGAGGATGGACCCTTGGACACCAGATCAGACGGGAAGGTTAGCAGAGAGGGTGTTTCTTATCACCTGTTGAGTGCGGCCAGAGAGATAACTGGAGAACCAGCTAGTAGTTTCTTTTGATACGCCAACAGAGAGGAGGGAGTTTATGAGCATGGTGTGACTGACAGTATCAAATGCCTTGGAGAGATCTATATAGACTGATCCAGCCAGGTCTCCATGGTCAAGAGCGTCATGAACAAAGGAGGCGAGTTCTAGTAGGGCAGCGGTGGTGCTGTGACCTTTCCTGAAACCGTGTTGTTGTTGGCATATTAGGTGTTGTGCATCTAGATAGTAAGTTGATCGGCCACTATTTTCTCCAGCGCTTTTGAGAGTGGAAGTAGTATGGAAATGGGCCTGTAGTTACTACTTGAGGTACATGCACCATGTACTGGCGTAATCAGCACCTTTTTCCGTAAAGACAGGAACTGTCCTAGGCACAGGGACATGTTGAGTATTTTAGTGAGAGGTATCAGTACAGCATCAAGGGTTAAAGACAGCAGTTTTGCATCTAGTGAGTCACCACTATGTCTGGTCTTTCCTAGGAACCTGGAAATATATGAGCGGGCATCACTAGCAGAGACAGTTTTGAGACGAAAAGGTGGAGCACTGGGGGGTGGCGGGAAATTTCCTGCATCCGTACTGAAGAAATCAGGAGGGAGAATAGAGCTTAGGTCTGAGAATGATATAATGAAAGCATCTGCTATTTTGCTGGGTTCTTGGGTGGGGATACCATCTAGGATAAGCATGGTGAGGGAAGGGAGACTTTCCACTAAGTTCCTTTATATTATCCCAGAACCTCTTTCCATCACCCCAAGTGGCAGTGAGTTTTGTTTGGTAGTAAGCAGCCTTTGCCTGCTGAATTGCCCAGGTGCAGGTGTTTCGGGCAGCACGATATAGTTGTCGGTCAGCGGGTTGACCTGACTGAAGGGCTCTGCATCACAGGTCATCATGTGCCTTCATCTGATCGAGCAAAGACCGATTTACCCAGGGGGATGATTTTGACTTTTCAATCCGTTTGACGTGGGGGAAGGGGGGGCGAAGATGTCACAGGCGGATTGGGAGGAACTTATGAAGAAGGACAGGGCAGCATCAACTGACGCCTGGTGATCAAGAGACCACCAGTCGAAATTTCGAAGTAGGTTTCGGAGATGTTTTAAAGCCCCATTTTTTGAGCTGGCGACACATGGAGATCCTAGGTGGGAGTGGTTTCCAGCTATTTGTCCAGAGACAAGTTACCAGGGAGTGATCACTGATGGAGTCCGATAGGACCTGGATATCCAGTATGTGCTCAGGATGGTTTGCGAGTACGAGGTCAAGGAGGGAGCTGTGGCCCATATTTTTGTTCACTCTAGTGGGGGTAAGGACCATTTGGGACAGATTTTGGGCAGCAGCTGCATCCCTGAAGGGGGAGGATGTCTGGGAGGCAAGCGAGTTTAAGTTAAAATCACCTAGGGCTATGACTTCCGAATTTTTTAGGAGCTGGTCGATTATGTTTAGGATGGATGTGAAGGCATCCCTTTGGTTACGAGGAGGTATGTATACAGACATTATGTAAAGGGATTTACTCGAGTTTCCAATTTCAACCCTGACAGTGAGGACTTGTACGCCTTCCGTAGAGCTTATGGTAGTAGTGTTTATTCCTTGTAGGTGCTCTCGAAGATACAGAGCACTACCCCCACCCTGCCTATTTAGCCTATCTGACCTGAACAATGTGTAACCAGGTATGCTTACAGCCGAGTCAGGGATATGCTGAGACAGCTATGTTTCAGTAACGGTTATTACATCAGGGCAGTGGAGGCAGACTCAGGCTTGAAATGAGGAAAGTTTCTTTTGGAGACTACAAACATTAATGGTGGCCAGCCACAGTCCCTTTTGTTTTGCTGGTTGTCGTGGGGTATGGTCAGTGGGTCCAGGATTTGGGTGAATGTTGCCCACAAGCAGCAGGAGGATGACTGCTGTCCTGGTTAGGGTGGTTTTGTGGATCTTTTCGGAGGTGTGTCGAGACAGGAGTGCATGATGGAGTAGTTTATTGGAAATATGGGTGCACGTGAAACATAGTATTTCCTGTCTATAAAGTAATGGGGTACTCATGGTTTCAGGGGGGAGGTGACGTGGTAAAAGAGGAGGTAGGGGATATCGGACATGGTAACTGATGGAGTTTTTATTGGTCTGCATATCGCAGGGGGCAATTTTGGGGCAGAGGGAGGGGTAGCGCTAGGACTAGTATGAAAAAGGCAGGAAGGTAGTGGGCTTTGGGAGAGGGTTAAAACGAGGAGAGTAAGCCATGGAGTCGCTAAGTGGACAGAAGAGGGCGATATGGTATTTTTTTTCTAGAGATGTTTGGGAGGGATTTAGAAGTTTAACTTAGTGATTTTTTCCCGTGCTGATTTTTGAACTCACCCCAAAAAATAATCCATGCAGTAGTTAAGGAGCCGAGAGACAAAAGATCAGCTGTGGAAGCAATAGCATTGTTCTGTAATTATTGTTCCGTTTTGATTTTTTTTTTTTTTTTTTTTTTTTTTTTTTTACACAAACAAAACTGCTGGAGTGCCTTGACAATTCTTTTTATTTTAAGTGGAGCTTTTAAAGGTTATAAAGTACACTGTGTATGGGCTTATTGTATACCAAACTGAGAAATGGACAGAGTTCTCAAAGTCTTGCATTGAGTTCTAAGGATTCATTTGAAAGACCTGGTTGGGTGTCCATAGGCAAAGATATCTGGCCCCCGAAAACAGAATTATCTGAGCCTGATAATTGGGTACGCTAACAAGAGGTTATCAGTTTGAATCCCTTCAGAGCTTGAGACTAAGGTGACTTGAACCCACAAAACAGACAAGAGGGTTACCTTGTCTGTTCACTGTACACAAATCATACGCTCAGAGGTTGGCACTTTGGGAGTAGAGGGCTGACTGGCTGAGCGAGATTGTGACAGGCATTTACTACAAAGGAATCTGCCTCAGGTTGGCATGCAAAAACAGGTTTTGCTGAGAGAGCCTGATGCATCTTATCTGCCTTCCTAGGTATGGCAACCAAAAGGTGGGATAATGATTTTGGGGGGGGGGTTCAGGTAATTCCAAGAATTCCATCAGGTTTTTCTTAGTTATATCATGTTCCTCCAGATCAAACCCCACTGCAGCTTACAACTGTTGCAAAATTGTAATAAAAGAGGGGTTTCAGGGGAGACCTAGGTGTGTAAACCACTGGGTCCTCACTCCCTGTGAAGAGACAGTGGAGCTAGTCATTTCATATAAGCTTTCCACATACTCTTCTTCCTCTTCCGCCTCACCCTGCATTATAAAGTCTGGGTTATACTCCTGGTTGTCATCTGCATGGCTGATGGGATGCAAGGAGTGTGCAGGAGAGGCCATCGACACCCTGGATGAGAGCTGGCACATTAACCCAATATGCGTCACTGCTGGGGTTTGATGTACGGACCCAGTCAATGTAGTACTGGATGATGGAGCAGGTTAACAGGTGCTTCAAGATGTTCATGAAGGACGACAGCACCACCTGAACACTGGCGTCCGTGTTGCTGGCGGGGAACGCTGGCAGAGGTAGACAGGGGAGGCAAGGACCCTGACGACAGCAACGCACCAGCTGTACTAGGTCTGGAGGCACCAAGAGCCAACCCAGCCTTTTCAACGGTCTGGACAGCGGGCTGCGACACCGCCGGAGCAGTTGATGGCACAGTGGAGATCATACCTGTCTGAATGCGCGAGCTGTGGAGGTCCTTGCCTTTTCCTCTCCCTCTCTCAATGTTTATGCCTGTGAGATCCGAGCGTCTTCTCTCGAGACTTGATGTCTTGGATTCCGAGGAGTTGGCCAGTGATGCGGTGGAACTCTGCTAGTGTAGCTCCTTCTCCATTTAGGCTAAGCGCAGTTTTAAAAGGTACTATTCTGAAGTGCCTTTTCTGCGTCGTCAGGTGACCATATTAAACCCTCTACAAATCAGGCATACCTTTACATTATGGTCTGGGCCAAGACAGCCCACACAGATGTCATGCGAGTCTTTAGAGTAAATCTTTTCACCATATTCACAATAATGGAAAAGTTGTGACAGCTCTGAAGCAGTCATACACACCACCAAAAATCACTTTAAAAAGCGATTAGCTACTCATAAGAAAAAATAAGAAAGCAGTGGTGTTTCCGTGCCAGGTCAGACGAGTATGGCCTATGATCGAAAAGAACTGCGGAGAGAAGGGACCGCCCATGTTTATATGGGAGAGCCATCAGAAGTCATCCTGGGCGGCTCCTAGCGAACTGCTTGCAAAGGTTCTATGTGGGTCTAGCACCTGGTGGCTTATAGTTCCACAGGTGTGGCCTGATGAAAGAGACATCCTCAAAGAAAGTAGAAATGATTCTTGTCTGAACCTTTTACCAGGTTCTCAAAGGGGAGCTAGTTTAGTATTAGAGATTGTTAAGCATGGGTAGGAATCCCTTTGGAAGGAGCAACATTACAGCAGTGAGTAATTTTTTTCTTCAAACACCAGCAATTCCTCACTTATGCCTAACAACTGCAGACTCCATAGCAGTACCCTGGGGGGCTGGGTAAAGAACCCTACATAGGGAAAAGGTTCAGTAAGACAGCAGTGCCAAAACTGACGTTCTTTCTGGCCTGTTATCTCCAGACAGTAGTGCTTTGTTAAAGTGTGTACTGTTTTCCAAGTAGCTGCTTTACATATTTCCTGCAGCAAAACACCTCTTGATGCTACCACAGAGGCAGAGGTGCCCCTTGTGGCATGAACCTGAAAGGCCTTCAAGTGGCAGCGTTGCCATAACAGAACTGAATGCAGGAAATTATCCAAAAAGAAATGGTTCTACTGGATGCTATTTTACCTTTCCCCACTTCACCATAGCTGACGAGTAACTGAGAATTTGTGGACCTTACATGTTTTATGTGATCCAAGTGCAAACTCAGATCTCTCTTAACATTCAGACTGTGTTGAGCTTTTGTTCTCCTGAGCTGGAATTTGCTGCAAAGAAAACCATAAGTGTGACGGATTCAGATGAACTTCAGATATCACTTTAGAGTGGAATTTTCTGTTCGTTTTTAGGACTACTATGTCCCCTTGAAATATGATATAAACAGTATATATGCAGAGGACTCACAGCTCGCTCACCCTTCTGGCAGATATCACTGCCATCAGGAAAAGTGCTTTCCAGGTGACATACTCTAAAGCATCAGTTGTCACAGGCTCGAAAAGTGAACGTTCATCAGCTAGGCAATGTACAGATTCAAGTCCCATGGAGAGACAAGATCCCTTACCAGGAAAGGAGGGGGTAGGGATACAGGCGATTATGGTCTTTAAAGAACCTTTTGAATATGGGCTGTGAAGCCACTGACCTGTCCTTGCCAGCTGAAGCCCAAGCCAACAGGGCTGAGTGCCCAAGGCCCAAAGACTGGAGATGGACGAAATAGTCCAGGATTGTAGCCAGACTTGCTCGCAATGGGTTGAGCTGTCTTTTTTTTTTTTGGGGGGGGGGGGACACTAAAAGGAAAATCTTTTCCACTCTGAGGCACAAGTTTTCTTCGTTGCTGGCTTCCTGGAAACATTAAGCACTTCATAACCTTCTGAGAGAAATTCACTCTACAGAACTGCAGTTCTTTAAGAACCATACTCAGACGCACAGTTCTCTGATCAGGGAATATTATCCTGCCCCAAGACCATGTCAGTTGAACTCCAGGACAGGGTGATAGGATGTCTGTTGGAGAGGGACAAGAGCAGGAAGTTCCAGATCTGCCTGGCCCAATCTAAACCCAAGAGAATCATTGATGCCGACTCTCTTCTTAGTTTCAGCAGTACGTTCAACAAAAGCTGGAAAAGTGGGAAAGCACAAAGAAACTTCCCTGACCAGCTGAGGACTAGAACATAACCATGGATGGGGCTCTGTAACAAACAGTGGGAGCTGGTTATTCTCTCAAGATGCAAACAGGTCTATTTCTGGTGTACCCCACCATCTGAACACTGCTGCCAGTTTCCCTGGCTGATTCTGTTCAAGGACTGAAGAACACAGGGTGACAGAGGAGGATGGGCAAAAGGCCACCATCCTGAAAGACTACTTTTGCTCAGTGTTCATTAAGGAGGAATACGGGTCCATGCCAGAGAGTGGCACCAAAGCGGCCACAAAGGGAGTCCTGGAAAGGAGTCAGCCATTGTTCACTAGAGAAAGATTCCTGAAAGGGCTGTAAGCCCTTAAGACAGACAAGTCCCCAGGTTCAGATGGCTTGCATCCCAGGATACTTAGGGAATTAAAAGCGGAGCTAGCTGAGCCACTAACTGGGCTGTTTAACAGCTCAGTCAGGTCTAGGGAAGTTTCAAGGGATTGGAAAATGGCAGGCGTTGTGCCACATTTTGTTCTTGAAGGCGTTAAAGGAACAACCAGGGAATTACAGGCCCATCAGTCAGACCTCTACTGTAAAGAAGAAGACGGAATCTCTGATCAAAGACGACCTCGTGGACTACCTGGAGAGCAACGGACTCCAGGACAGTAAATGACACTGTTTTGTGGCAGTAAGGGCTTGTCAGACCAACATGATAGCTTTCTTTGACTGGGTGACAAAGGTGATAGACAAAAGCCAAATGGTGGACCTGCTGTACTTTGACTTCAGTAAGGCCCTTGATTCAGTACCACACAAGAGATGGCTTAAGAAGATGAGAGACCTGGGTATGGATAGAAGTCTAGTGAACTGGGTAGGTAACTGGCTACTCTGGAGGCAACAGATGATGGTGTTCAATGGAGTTAAGTCAGAGGAGAGGGAGGTAACGAGGGGGCTCCATAGGGATCTGTCCTGGGTCCAGTTCTATTCAACATGATCATTAGTGACAGTGGTGAAGGAATCTGGGGCAGTCTGCGTCTTTTCAGCAGTCAGACTCCAGCCACGAGGGTGAGGGCAAGACCCCCCCTTCACATCACCGACCTGAATGGAGCTCCAATTCAGCAATGCAGTCAGACTCCAGCCACGAAGGTGAGGGCCAGACCTTCTTCCCCCACTCTCTCACATCACCAACTGGAGCAGACCTCCAATTCGGCAAGGTACACTGCCCCAGGCTCACTCTCCTCGGGCTTCTGCTATACTCTGTTCAGAGCGTATCTACTGCAGGCACATCAGCACTGATGGACTTTCAACTGCTGCTTGTTGCTCACTTTGCTCTTATTTTCTACTGTTTGTACGTTTATCTTAAGGGCCTAGGGCCATTATACAGCAGTTTTTACTTTGTTCTACTTGTTACCTCAAGGGCGTGTAGTGAAGCATGTACCATACCATTCTAGTGGCTCCTTTACAGTATTGTTATTTACTGCACTTTAGTGTTGGTCTGTGGTACCTCTGCTCCAGATTAGCCGTGCTCTGGGACAGTTTTGTCTCTAATTAATGGAGCCTATTCCCACTGTATGCTCCTGTTTTGAATCTACGTTTGTGCCTCTGAGTGCTCCCGTTCATCTCTCTGTTTCCCACCTCGACCCCTTTGTTTGTTCCAAGCTTTGACCTTTGTTTTTTTGGTCCCCCAGCTCGCCCTCAATTCCCTGTGTTTTTTCTTTCACAGGCAATCCGACTCCAGCCATGAGGGTGAGGGCCAGGCCAGGCCTTTCTACCCCCCCAATCGACCGGAACAGAGTAATTCAGCAAGGTACACACTGCTCCAGGCTCACTCTCCTCGGGCTTCTGCCATGCTCTGTTACAGCATTGTGCTTCGTGCAGCACTGCTAGCCTCTACCTGCCTCAGCCACCACCCCACCTAGGGGTGGCACTACCTCTAAAGTTTCTGCCATAATCAGCCAACTTTTGCACCCGCACCAGTAACATTTTTATGGACTGTCCCTCTGGAACCTCCCCCCCCCCGTTTATATACACCCCTTGGTTACAGTGAACTGTTCACCTCCCCACGGGACTTATACTGCTCCCGTGACCCAGTCACATGGTTATGTGGGGAGGCCTTAGGATTCAAACCCTGGGCTGCTGCTTCTCTGCTCTCCCACTGCTCGGTGCTTTGACCATTAGGCTATACTGCCTATTAAGAGTATAGGTGGTGAACTTAATTATAGCTTCAACAGCCACTCCACCAACCTGCTTTACTGCCACCTAGCGAATGTTTCAGAGAAATTCCTCTACTTAATCAATCTTCTCTGTAAACACTGTAAGAGTCTCTCCCATCCCATTACTTCCCTCTATTTAAATCAGTCTTCTATGTACACACCGAATAAATCTTTCCTGCCCCACACTTTCCTACTGCTAGCCACCTGCTATTCCCTAATTCATGCCTACTGCTCCCCCTCTTGCACCAGACAGTCACCCTGCTATAACCACTTCTGCCCCCGACTGCCGGCATGCTTCAGCTACCCACTGGGACACAGAGTCCACAATACACTACTGCAAGCACCTCTCCAGATATGTCTATAACCTTGCTCTTGACCCAAGGCTTTTATTCCTGCTAATCCAGTTCCCCATTTACTATCTCAAGCCTCATACCTCCCAACTACTCCCCCTCCCACCTCCTTTCTCTACTGTGTACCAACTCTCCTTTGTCGATAGTCTTTGTTGCGGCTTTAAACACCACATACCCCTCCCCTGCTTCCCAAATCCCATCTTGGCATGCCTCCTCTTGCTCCTCCCTCACCCCTACCCTCATCTGTTTCTTACCTCTCCCCAGCCTGTCCAGTTCACACCACAGTGCATAGTCCCCAGGTCTCCATCTTCTCCAATTCCCCCTCTTCTCTCTCTGCACCTCCCAGCTGCCTACTCCCCATCCCTCCTTCCTCCCCCTTCACCAATGCATTCTGGCTTACTTTCACCGTCCTCTCTAAACTTCGAAGCCCTCCTCCTTATGTCCAACCTCTCCTCTTCCCCCGCTCTTGCATCCCCAGAAGGTCTAAAATACCCCCCAAAAAAAAAAAAAAACTTTGACTCTACTTCTCTCCGGACGTCAAAACAACCGCGCTACTTCCCCACTCCACCTTTGTGGCAATCCTCTTGTGTTCCATGTCTCATCAGAAACTTGTCCCTCCTCCCGTGAGTTTCTCACTGTCCTCATCTCCCTTCCCTACACACTCCCAATCTCTATTGGAGTACTATATAGTTCCCCAAAAGTAGCGCACAACTCCATAGTAGAGTGCATCTCCTTCCTCACAGTTAAAGGAGTAGCACACCCAGAATTTATAAAAACATACACTACCGGTCAAAAGTTTTAGAACACCCCCATCTTTCCAGTTTTTATTGAAATTTAAGCAATTCAAGTCCAGTGAATAACATGAAATGGTACAAAGGTAAGCGGTAAACTGCTAGAGGTTAAAAAAAAAGTTTAGGTTAGCAAAAACTGCTGTAGAGAAATTGCAAAGAAAGCCAAGGTGTCAGTGAGTACAGTTTCCTACACCATCAAAAGGCACTTGGAAACTGGAGGAAACTCTGACAGGAAGAGGTCTGGCAGACCCAAAGCCACAACAAAATCAGAAGACAAGTTTGAGAGTCAACAGCTTGCGTGATAGGCGGCTCACAGGACAACAGCACAGAGTGACTGGCACCCTGAACCAAAAGGCTACCACAGCATTTTGCAGCGCCATGCACAACCTCTGGTCTCACGCTTAGTTGGTCAGGGGTTCATCCTACAGCAAGATAATGACCCAAAACATACCTCCAGGCTATGTCAGAACTACCTTCAAGAAAAGAACAAGATGGTAGGCTTCAAATCATGGAATGGCCAGCACAGTCTCCAGACTTAAACCCCATCGAGCTGGTTTGGGATGAACTGGACAGAAGGATGAAAGCAAAGCAACCTACAAGTGCAACACATTTGTGGGAACTTCTGCAACAGTGTTGGGAAGAACTTCCCAACAATATTTGATGTCCATTGTAGGAAGAATGCCACGAGTGTGTTCGGGGGTTACAGTATATCTGCAAAAGGTGGCTACTTTGATGAGTCAAAAATTTAGATTAAATTTTGTTAAACAAAATGATTCTATGATTTCTTTTTTATCTCCAATTGTTTACTTGTTCTATGCTTTAATTTCAGAGTACATTGAGACATTAACCTGCGTATATTTCAACAAAAACTGGAAAATTGGGGGTGTTCTAAAACTTTTGACCGGTAGTGTATGTTGTGCAGAGTGTTTCGATTTGTGTGTTAAGGCCTAGTGTGTCCTTCCCTTTGTCTGCTATCAGGGGTGTTTCCTACATGAGCCTGCTAGCTTTATGGTAGTTTTATGACCCCTGAGGATCTCCATCTAGGCTAAGTTTATTGCTTTTCTTGTACATACAATGCATCATGTCTCATGTGACAGTGATGTAGCTGAGCCCATAGATTCAGCAACAAGCACTGCTTTACAACAGCTAAGATGGCTATTATAGACTGATCACTTTATTGAATATAAATCAAATTAAATATCTATATTGTGTACCAAATCTCTGTATGCTACCCTCATGTTTCCCTACCCCCAGGACACCGGCAGACAAGCAACTTGTTGCTCAGCGTGCCTTCCTGGTGAAACATTTTAATAAACGAAATATTTTAAAAACTATACAGAGTTCAGCTTGGTGACTACCCTTATTGTAAAGGTCTTTTTGTTGTGAACAATTTTGATGACACTGGTCGGATATGTGTAACTTGTATGGTGTTCAAGATATTTACATTTGTTTGGCATGTCTACTTAAGTGTTCACTCAGAGACAAAACAAAACATCTGCTGTTTGTAAGCGCATCTGCACACATACCAAACAAATTTAAATATCCTGAAAACTTTACAAGCTACACAAAAGCACCCAACAGCAAAGTTGTTCACGAGAAAAAGACCTTTACAATGAGGGTAGTCACTAAGCTGTGTAGCTTGCATAGTTTAAGATATTTAGATTTGCTTGGCATGTGTGCAGATGTGCTTAAAAAACAGCAGATGCTTTTTTTCCTCCCTAAGTGAACACTCAAGCAGACATGCCAAACAAATGCAAATACAGTGCATTCAGCTTGTGTGCACAACCTCGGGACCAGCCAAAAGTGTGCACACAATCGAAAATGCATTAAACAGAAAATGCAGTAAAAATGCCCAGGGTGAATGGCGTTTGTGGTAAAACTCATTTACTACACATCTCCCATGGAAAAATATTGAAGCACAGTACAAAAAAAAAAAGCACAAAAACAAAAGCCGGCCCGTTGGGCGCAGCGGTTGGATTTCTGCGTGCTTGAGGACCGAGTTCGGGGAATGGACTTGGGTCACTGGAGGGCTGGCCAGGGAAGAAGGAAAGGAGCATCCCGAACGGCCCGCCTCGGTGGATGCTCGGCACTCAAGGACTCCTGGCTGAAGGCCGCGAAAGCATGCGCTGCAGCTGAGCTGAAACACTGGGGGACTGGCGGACATTGGCGTACGCCTTGACTTCATGTGGCACACCACTACCCAGGAGAAAACCCAGGAAACTGCCCTGGCCGACCGGACAACAGTTCCCCCGGTCCCCCGCTGCCATCAGGCCTCGATTGCCAGCACTCCCTCCGTGGCACCCAGGCTAATGTAAAAACAGTATGCTGGTTATACCCCACTGGTGCCTTCCCTCTCGGAAGAGGGGGACCCAACCAGCAAAGGGATACGCCTGGATTCCAGGGTGGGGGCATGATACGAGGCTAGTGGCCGGCACGAGGATGTGCAAAAAGACAGGAAGGACCATGAGGAACCCGAAGGAGTGGCCGACCAGGGGTGTGGAGAAGGGGTAAAAAAATACAGGTTACTCACCTGTAACAGGAATTCTAAGAGTGGTATACGTTGTTCATCCACACTGTCTGGCAGGATCCTTGCCGCTTTAAATCTTGCCGGAAGGTCTTTAAGCTGGCTCCTCCCACCCACCTGGGTGGTAAAACCCTCGGCTCTGCCCCATGATGCCAGATCTAGCCCACTGGAAGCCAGGTTACGCATCGGAGCCGGGGAGGTTGGGTGGGTCGTGTGGATGAACAACATATACCACTCCTAGAACTCCTGTTACAGGCGAGTTACCTGTATTTCTAGGGACGTGGATGTGTTGTTCAATCCACACTGTCTGGCAGACTCCTAGTAGTTCTCTGGGAGGAGGGAAGCAAGGCACGCACCCCCTACTTAGGGAATAAGGACTGGAGAACAGAGGTCCCAAAACCAGCATCCCAGCGTGACTCAAGGTCAATGTGGTAACGGGAAATGAAGGTGCGTGCTGACTTCCAGGTAGCAGCCCTGCAGATTTCCTGGATAGGGACGTCCCTAGAAGCAGCCACCAAAGCAGCAGTATGGTGGGTAGAATGAGTTCTTATCCCTTTGGGAGGCTCCATGCCCGCCAACCTATCGCAGAGATCTATGCAGGTGACCCACCTGCTTATCGTCCGCTTGGCTGCCGGTCTGCCAAGTGCAGCTTCAGCGTAGGTGACAAACAGCTGGCGAACCTCTCCCCGAACTTCAGCCATTCGCTCCTTATAATAAGAGAGCGCTCTTCTAGGGTCCAAAGTATACAGCCTATATTCGGCCTCCGAGGTGTGATTGGGGTAGAACACCGGCAGAGTCAACACCTGGTTAAGGTGAAACTCCGACACCACCTTCGAAGGAATTTTGGGTGGGGGCGAAGGACAACCTTGTCCCCATGGAAGACCAGATAAGGAGACTTGATGGAAAGCGCCTGGAGCTTTCCTATCCTTCTGGTTGACGTGATAGCCACCAAGAAGGCGGTCTACCACGACAGGTGAGAGATGTCACACCTGTGCATCGGTTCGAATGGCTTGCCCATGAGCTTAGCCAATACCAGCAGTAGATCCCACGGAGGTGGAGAGTCTCGCACCGGAGGGGATATGTGATCAAGGCCTTTGAAAAAGCGCCCGACCACCTTCTCCTGCGCCACCGACTGCTTGCCAGCCTGCGCCCGGTAAGCAGAGATGGCTGCCAGGTGCACCTTAAGGGTTGTCGACTGAAGCCCTAGCTGAGAAAGGGACCACAGGTAGTGCAGAATGCTAGGAACAGGAAGAAGGGTCCAACCCCTTGTTCTGACACCAAATGGAGAATCTCTTCCATTTGAAGGCATAGCATTTTCTGGTCGACTCCTTATGGGATGCCTCAACGACGTTGAGGACCTCGTCGGAAAGACCCAAGGCCTGGAACTCTAGCCGCTCAGGAGCCAGGCCATCAGGTGCAGGGACTGAAGGTCCGGATGGAGAACCTTCCCCCTGTCGACTGACAGCAGGTCCGGGTGGGCTGGAAGCCGCCTGGAAAGCCTGGAGCTGAGGCTGAGAAGATCTGGGTACCAGAACTGGCAGGGGCAGTCTGGGGCTACCAGAATCACCTGCATCTTGTCCCTCTTCACCTTGAGAAGCACCTTGTGGATCAAGGGAAATGGAGGAAAGGCACAGAAGAGGCCCGGGGTCCATGGCCTTGAGAAGGCATCCCCCCTGCAGCAAGCCCTGCTGAAGGGGGCGGGAGTCAAACAGCCTCAGCCTCGCTTTCTTCCTGGAGGCGAACAGGTCCACCTGAGGGTAGCCCCAATGGGAGAACAGATCTTGTACTACCTCTGGCAGGAGAGACCACTCGTGAGAAGCAGCGCCTATCCGGCTGAGGGCATCAGCCAGACTATTGGAGGCTCCTGCCACATGGATGGCTAGGAGAGCCGCCTCCAGGCTGATCACGAGAGACCAGATGCGGAGAGCTTCCTTGCACAGAGCCAAGGAGGGCATCCCGCCCTGACGGTAGAGATAGTACATGGTCATGGTGTTGTCCGTCTGGACCTGAACCACCTGACCCCGTACAAACGGAGCAAAGGCAGTGAGGGCTAGTCGAACCGCTCAAAGCTCCAGCAGGTTGATGTGGCATCGAGACTCCTGAGGGGACCAGAGGCCGTGTGCTCTGAGCTCCCACAGATGGGCACCCCAACCCATCAGAGAGGCATCAGTCGTTAAAGTGACCGTCTGCTCTGGGCAGACGAATGGGATACCCTCCTGCGGATAAGCTGGGACGAGCCACCAATGCAGGCCGTCCCACATCTCCTGGGTCACTGTCACCGGCTGGTCCAGAGGACCGGAGCGCCGTGACCACTGGCTGGCCAGCCCCCAATGCAGGGGACACACATGATAGCGGGCCCAATGGACCACGCTGGTGCAGGCCACCATGAGGCCCAGGAGGCGCAAGAAGTCCTGGGCAGGGCGCAATTGCCCAAACAGAAATGACTGGGCAAGGAGGAAAGGACCTCATCCCTGTCCGCCGGGAGCCGGGCTCTGGCTCGTAGAGAGTCGAGCTCTGCCCTGATGAACTGAATCACCTGCGATGGCACGAGTTCTGATTTGGCCTTGCTGATGAGGAGGCCAATCTGAGAGCAGACCTGGAGGGCCAGATCCCTGGACCGCTCCACCTCCAACCTGGAGGGGGGCTGCAATCAGCCAGTCATCCAGGTAAGGGTACACCTGGACCCCTCGGTGCCGCAGGAATGCTGTCACCACTGCCATGCATTTGGTGAAGACCCTGGGAGCTGGAGAGAGGCCGAAGGGCATTGCCCAGAACTCAGAGAGATCCCTCTGCTCTGAAGCGGATGAATCGCTGATGAGACGGACAAATTGGGACGTGCAAGAACGTGTCCTGAAGGTCCAGAGAGCAGAACCACACACCTGGTTCCAAGGATGGAATGATCTGAGCCAGAGTGACCATCCGGAAGGTGCAAGGCCTTAGGATCTTGTTCAGGTCGTGCAGGTCGAGAATGGGACGCCAGCCCCCCCCCCCGTTCATTTTGGGACCAGGAAGTACCTGGACACAAACCCTGGGTCTCGAGGAGGGTCCACCACCTCTCTGATGACCTCCTTCTGGAGGAGCAAGGCAATGTCGGCTCCACGAGCTGACAGAGAGGCTGCGGAAGCTGTAGCCCCCGTGAGGCGACGGCTTCACAGGGAGGGAACTGCTCGAATTCTAGAGGCAGACCCCTGCCGACCCCTTCTAACACCCAGCGGTCCATGGTGATAGCGGACCAGGCGGAAAAGAAGTGGCGGAGCGGTCCCCCCACAGGGAGAACCCGGGGAGGAGTGAAGAGGTTGAGGGCGACACCCCTCAACCCGTCACTGGGCAGGGCCCGCTGAGGGACCTCCTGGACCCTTGCCTCCAGGTTTCCTACTAGAGAAAGTGGCAGACTTGGCCTTAGGGTGCCAAGTGTGAGCCTGCTGGCCCTGATGCTGGTGTTGCTGGGCCAGATGTGCCACAGTAGCGGAAGGGTAAAAGGGCTTAAGCTGCTGCTGGCGGCCTTTGTCCTTCTGGGCAGACGTGACAGAGTCCAAGGTGGCATTGGACTTCTCGATCCTCTGGAGATGGCCTTCCACTCTGGGCCCGAACAAGTCAGTGCCCAGGAAGGGAACGCCTGCCAGCTTGTGCTGGGTGTCCGCCACGAAGGTGGAGATCCGCAGCCAAGCTCTGCAGCGCATGGCCACTGCAGCTGCTACTGACCAGGCACAAGAGTCACCAATGTCCAAAGAAGTTTGGAGCTGTTTAGCCACCACCCTTTCCTGATCCCGCACCTGCTTGACCGTCATCTGAAGGTCAGCCGGGAGAAGAGAAATCACCTCATCCAGGGAGCCCATAAGGGCGTGTGAGAAACGTGCCATCAGAACGGCCGAGCTAGCCTGCCGAAGGCCTAGGGAGGGAGCAGCGTAAACCTTCCTTTTTGGATTCCTTATCGGGCGTTTTGTCCACGTCCCGAGCGTTCCCGGAACACCGGAAAACACTATCGGTCACTAACCCCTCCGCAGAGGGGTGCTCCAAAAAACCAGAGAGTGAACTGGTGGGAACCGCGTACTTTCGAGCCATCCTGGCCGAAGGCGCAGCACAAGATGCTGGCCGCTGCCACAGCTCCAGGGCCGGGCCAACAATGGCTTCAGCCACCGGAAAGGCCTCCGAAGGGGAATCCCCTCGGTCCAGTATCTCTATAAGTGGATATTTGGCCCGTTTTTGAATGGGTTCGAGCTGCATCCCAGTAGACTGAGATGAGTCGAAGCATACCAAAAAAACGAGGATGGGCTCTCGTCCACCAACTGGCCCCCTGCAGACTCCAGGTCAATCGGCCTGGAGAACAGGGAGGAGTCGTCGTCATACACCGAGGAGTCTGCGAACAGCTGCCAAGCACCTGAGCTACCCTCCACCTGCCGAAGTCGATCGGGAATGAGGGTGACCAACAACCGATGGGCAAGCCCTGACCCGACCGAGAATCCTCAGTCGGGGCCCAGTCTTCAGTTGTGGAGGCGGAGGTTCCACCACAATGGGTGGAGCAACCTGTTTCGGACAAACAACTTGCGCCGTGGGCGGCTCCTCTACTACCACGAGGGATTGCTTCGGCTGCTCCGGTGACAGCCATTTAATGGCCGGAGAAGGCGATGGAGTCTGCTTGTTACCAGTCAGTAAAAGTTGCTGCCACATCAAGTCCTCGTAGTGCCAGTGCAGCTTGCACCAGAGCCTATCCTCCGAAGAGGATGAGCGGCGACGCAGCTTTCCATGGTGCCGAGACACCGACATTGGTAGGACCGGCTGGATCTGTAAGAGGACCAAGACCTTCGGGGATTCCGAGGGTGGATCAGAGAGGGAATGGGGGAAACCCGCCCCTCCTTCAGTGCAGGGACCTTAACCGGGGATTTCGCCACAGGCAAGTCCTCGGTAACCACCGGGGAACCGGTGAAGAAGGGTTGTCTGCTTCTCCAGTCAACAAACCATCTGATGGTTCGAGTAAAATCTCGACCGTGTCGACGGATGTCTCTGCCGGCTGACCTGACGGGGACACCGTGAAGTCAGCGGCAGCAGCCGCAACCTCGACCAAAGTCGAGAGTCGACGGTCCGGTGAAGAGGATCTCTCCCGCTCCCACGAATGTCGACGGTGGGACTTACCTTTAGAGTCCTTCTTTCTGGACTGATTGGAATGTCCTGATGGCCCTTCTCTCTCAGTGGAGAGGGACTGACAAAGCTCCTTAAAAGAAGCTGTGTAGGAGGAGCCCAAGGAGAGCGGGATAAATGCCGCAGCCGAGGAGGAAGAAGCAGCAGCCTGGGCCGCCTCCTCCTCCTCGAGGGGGATCATCTGCTCCAACTGCTCCGCGGAGCCCGCCACCACGGACACTGCCCAACGGGCCTCCTTAGACTTGACCGGCGGGTACCGTTTTTCGGGGCACCCAAGAAGTGGTCTGGAAGCACGGTCCTCCAAGACCGAAGCCGAGAAAGGCCTGCGAATCGTGGCCAAGCCCCAGACAGTAGACGCACGTGGAGTGCGGATCGGTCCGGGACATCATCTGCCCACAAGAGCACTGATGGAAGCCGGGAGTCAATCTGTCCATCGCAGCTGCGAGGGACGACGAAGACCATAGTGTTGTAAATTTTTTAAATTAGTTTTGGGAAATCCGAAGAGTGTGGATCCAGGCCTAAAACGCAGAGCGCTAAGGAGGGAACATGAGCTTCCAAGCGGCAAGGAAGATCTGGAGCCATGGGGCGTAGCCGAGGGTTTTACCACCCGGGTGGGTGGGAGGAGCCAGACTGAAGACCTTCTGGCAAGATTTAAAGTGGCAAAGAACCTGCCAGACAGTGTGGATTGAACATATCATCCACATCCCTAGAAAGCATAATATACAAAAAAAAAAAAACAAACAAAAAAAAAAAAAAAACACTAAACAGTAGCAAGCAGTAATAAATATCCCAGCATACAAAAAGTTCAATGCTGAAAGTGAAATGTGCAAGCATTAAAGCACTGTGGTAATGTAAAACACTTACAGTATGTTAAGCATTTTAAAAATTCATCCCTTATCCAGTGATCGAATGTTTCAAAGTCATTCTCAGCTTGCTCAATGTGAACCCCTTTATACCCAATGGTGTTTCAGGCTTTCCACCAGGATAGTCAGCCTGTAGTTGGCTCAAACCCAATGCCCATTTTGGTTGCCACTCCTGGCTTTCTGTACCAGAATGTGCAGGGAGAGAGGAACACCGTGATCTCCTGCGGCAGTGAACCACTGCAAAAGCGCATCTTCAATGCGGAGATCCTTTCCTTCCTGCTTGCGCTTTCTGTCGTTATTTGCCCTGGTACTCCGTTCTTGGGAGAATAGCTTCTGTTTAAAATTCTCCCGACACAGGAGACATCTACTCCAAAGACTCAAAACGTTCTGTTTCAGTTTACCCAAGCTGGCTGACTCGCTGAGGGTCAGAATGTTCTGTGCTGCTATCAGGGAGTGTTTTAACACTGCTGTGAGGTGCAACTAATGACCTCATAAGTGAGTACTGTCATCTCAGGACAGCTCAGGGGCAGTAGTTAGAAGTTAGTGAATATGATCTGCCCTCCCCTGCCATCCACAATGGACAACCACCTATTCCTTATTCATTTCGAACCACTTTTACACTGCAACCCCTGGGGTATCCCACATAAAGCCTCTCTAACAATTCAACACTCCCCTAGCACCTTACATGTATCCTGGCTTTATATTAACCCACTATGCCTGTCCATCAGATTATTATGTTATGATAAAATTCACACCTATATAACAGGAGCTTCTCCCATCACACAGTGGGCACCAGGAAGAAGAGGAAGCCTGACCACTCACTATCCCTGACCCTTGGTGCCCTCCTCAAATTAATCTTCTTCCTTCTGATCTGCATTGGTACTATTGAAATAAATCCTGGCCCCATTGAAGTTTCTTTTCCCTCCTGATCTATCCTCCATAAATGGCCTAAGCTTCCTACATTTCAATGCTTGCAGCCTCTTAAAAAAGTTCTCCTTAATACAGGCTTGGGTGGCACATACTCTACCTGACTTCCTGGTCATCTCTGAATCTTGGCTCAGACCTACAACAAAAGACAGTATTGTAAACCTTCCCAACTATCAGCTCTTCAGAGCAGATCGCCCTTCCAGGGGTGGTGGGGTGGCCATATACATTAAGGACACCATCTCTGCAACCTACCTCATCAATACATCCGAACCAAAGGAATTTGAATGTTTGTCAATCAAAATATCCCTTCCTAACTTGTCTTCATTTAAATTGATTGGCTGCTATAGGCCCCCCTCTGCAGGCCTCAAACTACTATCTCACCTAGGGTCAATACTCAGTCTAGGCCCTGAAGATACCATCATCCTTGGTGATTTGAATTTAAACTGGCTATCTAATGTATCTGCACCATTGGTAACCTTTTGTGACACCTATGGATTTACACAACTAATTAAAGACCCAACCAGGGTTAACCTAAAAAACTCTAGCAACAGCTCACTCCTGGATATTATGTTGGTAAACAAGCCTCACTTATATTCACATGCAGGAGAACTACCGAGTGATGTAAGTGATCATTGTCCTATAGCTGGCATAAGATCTACACTCAAACCACCCAATCCTGCAGAATTTGTCCTCAAAAGGTCAAAAAAGAAATTCAACATCTCAGGATACCTCCATGACTTGAGTAATACAATATATTGGCAAGATTTCTACCTTACAACCTCAGTTTAAACAGCTTCCAGACCTTAAAGGACATTATCACTAATGCTCTCAATATTCATGCACCAATCACCAGTATCAGAACTAAAGCAAGATCCTGCCTTGGTTCACTACTGATCTTAAAGCAGCCTTGTTAACAGAGACAAACTGTGGAAAAGGCAAGAAAACAAAGGATACCAGAGACTGGCTAAATTTCAGAAAAGCAAGGAATTCATGTACAAAACAAATAAGAACTGCCAAAGCTGCCTACTATAGAGCTGAATTGGATGCCTCCTACAATAACCCAACCAGACTCTGGGGTACTATAAAAGGAATTCTGGGCAAAACTCTACTCGCCTTAACCTCCAAACTGCTACTAAATGATACTGAAATTACGAGCAAACAAGAAATCCTAAATACCTTCAATGACCACTTCACCACAGCTGGCCTAGCATTTGACTCATCACCTGCAAATCTCCTGAGATCTTCCTTGAACCTTCAATCCACTGTGGGACAAAAGGCTACTTCAACTTTTTCCTTCAATCCAATATCCCTGAAAGAAGTAGAAGACCTCCTCTCTAATTTAGATACTTCTAAGAGTGCAGGTACAGACTCCCTGGATCCCTACTTCCTTAAAATTGCATCACACGCCTTATCTGCCCCTCACTCATCTCTTCAATCTTTCCCAACTACTGGATCCATTCCTCCACTTGAAAACAGCTCAAGTAGTTCCACTACTTAAATCTGGTGATCCCATGGTCCTCAACAATTACAGGCCCATTTCCATCCTATCAGTACTATCCAAGATGCTCGAAAATCAGTAAACCCACAATTAAGGGACTATCTGGATAACAATAACCTCCTAAATTCAGCACAATGGATTTAGATCAAGGCATAACACCATTTCTGCCCTAGCCAAAGTAACTAACGATTGGCAGATTGCCAGGATAAGAAGAACAGTACATGTGCTGTGTTCCTGGATTTGAGTAAACATTTGACACAATGGATCATGAATCATTAATCACCTCCTTAGCTCACTAGGACTGGATTCTCTCTCACTCAACTGGTTTAAGTGCTACCTATCAGATAGGTCACAACTGGTAAAAAATGGAAATTACCTATCCACCTTAAAACCACTGCTAAGAGGTGTACCGCAAGGCTCTATTCTTGGCCCCATCCTCTTTGCCATTTATATTAATATCGATGCCAACCTCACTCAATCTAACATTCATCTGTTTGCTGATGATACTGTATTATATGTCAGCAATCCCTCATTAGCCTAAACCCTCTGAGCTGTTACAATCTGAATTCTCCATCCTGCAACACAATCTTCTGGAAAAAAACCTACTAAATGCCAAAAAAAACAAAAGCTATGTTCTTTGCCACAAAGAGTTGCTCTGCCACTACCCCATCACCCACCACCCTACAATTATCCACCCTACTTGAGAGAAGCTGGAATTTGTTGATTACTCAACTACCTTGAGTCTGGATTGATAATAGGCTTGACTATTCTGTCCATATTGAAGAGCTACTAAAAAACTGAGACAAAGGCTTGGTCTATTTTTAGAATAAAACACTACCTTAACAGAGACTCCAAAAAGATTAATCCAGGCATCATTCCTATCCTCATTGATTATGCTGACTTTCTCTATGGCCATTGTTCACTCCCTCTTAAACAAGCTGGACACCTGTATCATAGATCCATCAGATTTATTACTGACCTTCCCTCCAGCACCCATCATTGCTCTCTTTATATGGCAGTCAACTGGACATCACTACAACACAGAAGAAATAGGAATGCTGCAATCTGGATATTCAAAGCTTTATCAGGCAAACTACCCACCTATATCACAGACTGTTTTACCCGAATTACTTCTAGGCCATACACCTTAAGGATCAGTAAACTCATCATACTAAAGGTCCCCAATGCCTGCACCCGGTTTGGGAGGGCCGCTATCAGCCACTCACTAGCAGTTGCATAGAACTCACTCCAAAATCCATGAAGCTAAATAGCCTCTTACCTTTAACATCCTTCAAAAGATTATTCTCCACCCTATTTCCAGAGCTCTGCAATTGCTTTATAAGGCCTAATCCTACCCTACCTACCTCCCACCCCTTTTCCGTGTTCCATTATGTTAGTTCTACTTCTATTTTCCAGTCACCTGATATACTCATAAAAGCCAATTAGGCCCTATAATTTATATATTATGCCTGCTATACCCATTGTCTCCTTTTTCTTACATGTTAAATGGTTTTACTGTGCCTTGTATATATGTAAATCGTTGTATATTATCACTTTATGTCATTGTACTACTGTTTATGTTATTCTTGTCTATGTAAAAATACTTGTACTCTTATTTGTATGACCACTCAGGTCCATCTTGTAAATGAGCTACGCTCAATGATGTTCGCCTGACTAAATAAAGATTTTGATTGATTGATTGATTGAGTAGTAGTAAAGAAAATCAGGTGTTAATACCCTAATTTCACACCTCGTTGCTGCTCTTAATCCTGCTGATTGAAGTTTGGTTTGTGCACACAACCGATTCATTAACATTGAGCACTACAGGAAATAAATCGGGACCTGATGATTTTGTGCACACAACCAAAATGAATACAAGTGGAATGCACTGTATCTTGAAAACCACAGAAGTTACACATACACCACCAGTGTCAAAAATGTTCACAACAAAAAGGCCTTTACAATGAGGGTAGTCACCAAACTGAATTCTGTATAGTTTTTAAAATATAGCCATCAATGCTGCTGTATTGTAAAGCAGTGCTTGTTGCTGAATCTATGGGCAAAACCACATCACTGTCACATAAGACAGGATGCACTGCAGGTACAAAAAATGCAATAAACTTATCAGAGATGGAGATCCTCAGGGGTCGTAAAACTATCATAAAGCTAACAGACTAATTTAGGAAAAACTCCTGATAGCAGACAAAGGGAAAGACACACTAGGACATCATACACAAATCAAAACTCTGCACAACATACATTTTTACAAATTTTGAGTGTACTACTCCTTTAAGGGTGAGCACATCTTGCTTGGCAACTTCAACCTGGACTGGCTCTCCCCTTCCTCCAAATCCACCCTAAAAACTGAATCAGTCAACCTCACCCAGATGATCTCCGAGCCAACTCGCCTTAACCCTAAATCCCCAAACCACTCTCTACTCGACTGGGTGCTCACCTCCACACCCCCACCATACCTCTGCTGCTGGCATACTCCCTGATGTCCTCAGCGATCACTGTATCACATTCTGTGTAAGAAAAATTTCTAACCACCAATCTGCCCCCAAATATATTTGGTATCGCCCCCTCCGCAACCTAGACTCATCTTCCCTCCTCCACGGCCTTTCCCTGACTGGTCTCCTTTAATTGCAGCCACTGACGCTGATGCGGTTCTCCAGTTTTTCCTCAGATACCTTAACTCGTATCTGGATATTCCGCTCCCTAAAGGCTCAGATAAAACTTCACCACCACCATGGATAATCCCCGACCTCCTCTCCATGCGTAAAAGCTGGGACAAGCTTTGGGCAAACTTCAGGCCTTCCCTCCTATCCGCCCACCTTCAACTATACAAGACCCATAGAAATACTTGCACCAAAGCCATCAGAAACGTCAAGTCAAATGTTTTAAAGTCACAACTGCAGGCGAGTTCAAATTCCCCATATAACTTCTGGAAAGTTATCCGTTCCCTCCTAGACCCACCCATCTCTCAAGTCCACACAGTCCTAAAACTCGAAGGCTCCACGGTATCTGATCCTTCCCCAGTCGCAGCACTCTTGCACTAAATGGAGCCGCGCAGCAGCCATATTCCAGATTCTTGGACACTAAAAAATTTAAATACAGTAAGCTGCAGCAAGTAAAACAATCAAGGGGTGGGGACTCGAAAATTTAGACAGTTTTCCTTTAAAGCCTATAGGTCCAGTCTTCTTTTTGGGTCTGTCAGTCATGCAAAACACTGACGACGCTGGGAAAATGTTAGCAGTTGCCAAAGACAAAAATTTTGAACTAACATTCTACATACCAAAAAGGCAACAGAATAGGCCTAATTGTCTCTCGTGTCTGCTCGGTAGCCAGCCACCTAGTGGGTGCTTGCTTTCCCACCCCACCCCCAGCCCCCAAGACCGTCTTCTTTGGCTTTAGTTTCCCTTTGTACCTGTCCCACCCATTCTTGAAGCTCTGCTGTGTGGAATCTTCTTAGGAGCATAAACAGAAGATTAAAGGAAAAAAAAAACAAAAAGAGGTTCCATAAACCCGGCAATGCAGATATTCAGGTCCCAGTCTGGCACTGGTACCCTTAAAGGTCCTATGCAAAGGTTTTTAAAAATAAAAGTTAGTGCCATTCATACACACCGCCGTAAAACCTATGTGTGTTCCAGGTTTTGTAACAAAAGTCAACAAATGAATGCATTTTTAGTGTCTTTTTGTTGTGGTCCATTTCCCCAAGGTTGCCGGATGCTGAGTCAGCATATGCCTCCAGGCTGCTGATGTCATTTGGGGTGCTACTTAACTGTGCCTGTTAGGAAGTTGTATTGCTGCTAGTAATACAATGCTGAAACTAATTTAAAAAAAAAAAAAAAAAAAAAAAAAAAAAAAAAAAGTAGTACAGTGCTGGTAACTTCACTGCTGTTGGTCAGTGTCTGCTTTACAATAATTTAGCTTTAATAGGGACCATATCTGCACCAATTCCTACTAGGGATGGATGTGCTAGCCCTGGTAAATAGATCATTTTAAAGTGATTTATTGAGATTTGCCATAGAAAATGGGAGAAGTAACCTGTTAGACTGTACTCTACTGTACCCACAATGCCTCAGTATGTAAATTAGTATACAGGCTATTTTTCTGTGCTCACTGCAGAAATAGGAGACTACATCTCTCAGTAAAGAAGTCTTATAGCTAGATATGGTATGCACAATGCCTTGTTTTGAAAATAAACATACAAGAGCTTATATTGTTGACGTCACTATAGAAATACAAAACTGCATATCTCCGTGAGGAACTTGAAAATCAGCTTATTTTTGTACCCACAATGCCTTGCTATGGATATTTACATATTAGGTGCTCACTACCAACATGTGAGACTACGGAGTAAGGCACATTTAAGTCAACATTATAAACTACCCAGAATCCCTTGTTGCTGTATGTAAAACATTGACAGCTCCCTTGTATGACATCATTCTGGGGGTATGGCCACACACAGAAACCGGAAGGCAGCCAGAAACAAATCGTTGATAAAAACTACGACAGCCTCTTTTTACAAAACAAACTGCAGCTTCAACATCTGAAGCATGGCTGTCGATGGGATACTATGTGAAAAAGTTATTTGAGGAACCTTCCAATATCACCAACATCAATGTGCTACTCTCCTCAACTTCTGTAGAAGCTCAAAAATTCAATTTAAACAGTTTTTGAGCATTACTGGCATTGAACATGACAATCATAAACAGCGTTCAGATTCTTGCAACAGGCACAGTGCAAGGAATGAGAAGTCTTTACAGACTTCAGCAATGTGACAGTCTCCCTAGCTTACGTATTGAAGAAGGAGAATAGCACCCAAAATGACACCAGGGTGGAGACATGCTGATCATCACAGGGAACAGAAAGTCTCAGCGTCTAGCAGTGTTGCTGAAGCAGACCACACAAATACCTATAAATGGTATGAAATGGCAGATTTTCATATAAAACACTAAGCAGATACTGTTGTAACAATATTTAATGAACGATGCTGATAGTTTAGTTTCTGTAAATGTCACTGCACATAATCTTTAAAGGAGGGTGAAGAAGACATTTAAAAAATGTTCTAAAGACAGGATGAGATGCCAGAGATCTGTCTTTCCCTGCTGAAATATATGCAGAGACTGCGGCCAGGTGTACCTTCAAAGTGGAAGGCCTAAGGTCTAGTGAATTGAGGTGTGTCAGGTAGTCCAGTATCAGGAATTCAAAAAGGACAGACAACCCAGCAGCAGAAGGTTGTATGCCTGTGTGGCTACACCATATGGAAAAAATCTTCCATTTGGAAGCATGAGTTTTACTGGTTGATGGTTTTCGAGATCAAGGACATTCAGGACCTCTTCAGAGAGGTGCATGCTGGCAGACTAAGTCTTCAAGAGCCAAGCCCTGAGGCAAAAGGACTTTGGGCTGGAGTACAGAATCCTGCCCTGCGAGGATGTCAGCAGATTGTACCTCTGAGGGAGGTGAACTGGCTATGCAACAGACAGGGTCAGCTGAAGTGAGTACCAATCTGGTGTTACCAGGATCACTGTTTTACCAGGACCCTGAGCAAGAGAGGAAAAGCCTGACCAATCTAATGTCAGGGCATCCACTGGCACAGTGCCCTTGACCGGAAGTCTGCAACTAAACTGTGGCAGCTGGTGACTGTCTGGAGAGGCAAAGAGATCTCTGGAGTGTCCCACCTACTGAACACCCTTTGTAGCATCTGTGTGCTTAGGTACCACTCGTGATGGTTCTGGATGATCTGCTGAGGGAGTCTGCCAGAATGTTGCATTTTCCTGGTAAGTGGATGGCAGCCAGGGACACCTGCAGTGAGTAGGCCAGGTTCCAGACCTTCAAGGCCTCTGTGCACAGTAAGGTTGACCTAGTGCCTCCCTGCTTGTTGATGTAATACATGGTGGTTGTGCTGTCTGTTCTGGCCTGCACCACCTTGCCCTCTACCCAAGGTGCAAATGACTGGAAAGCCAGGTATACTACTCTAAGCTCCAACAAACTGATGTGCATGTGTGACTCTTTGGGGGGGGGGGCGCATGTACCACTGGCCGTGAGGTCTAGCATGTGTGCCCCCCCAACCTAGTAAGGAGGCGTCTGTAGTAAGTACTAGTGAGCGATTCTCCTTGTGGAAGGAAGTCCCCTCTCAGATTCACCCTGTCCATCCACTATTGCAGAGCCTGTATCAGGGTTTTTGATACAGGTACCAACTTGGCCAGAGAGTCCCTCCTTAGTGACTGGTGAGCCCTTAGGTAGAACCGAATGTCTCATCTGGAATTTTAAACCTGGCACCACAGCTATGGCAGCTGCCATGTGACCTAGCAATTGTAGGAAGTGTCTTGCTCATCTGGATCTGTTCAGTCTGAAGAGTCCTGCCAGCTGAAGGATACAGTCTACCCTGTCCAGAGGGAGGAATGCCTTTCCTTGCAGGGTGTCCAGCTCTGCCTCTATGAAGACATCCAGTACCTGAACCGGTTCCACGTAGGACTTCTGGACATTTATCAAGAATACTAGAGATTCCAGAGTGCTCTGAACTAGAGCCAGGGAGTCTCTGGTGTGCTAAGAGGACTGTCCTATGACTAGCCAGTCTATGTAAAGCAATACCTCGACCCCTTGCCTTCTCAAGTGAGCCACCACTACAGCGAAACAGTTTGTAAATGTCCTTGGTGCTGAGTTAGGCCAAAGTGCATGGCTGTGAACTGGTAGTGGCCTGAGGGCAGTCTGAAGCTCAGGTACTTTCTGTGACCGGACTGGAATGTGGAAGTGTCCTTGAGGTCCATGGATGCTAGCCAGTCTCCCTGCTGGAGAGTGGGGATCATAGCCAGGGTGACCATTCTGAACTTTGGCTTTGTCATGTTTGTTCAGGAGTCAGATCTAGTATGGGTCACCAGTCCCCATTCTTCTTTTGCATTAGGAAGTACCTTGAGTAGAACCCTTGCCCCTCTGAGATAGAGGGACAGGTTTCACTGCTCTGACTAGTAACATGTTGGCTACTTCTGCTTCCAGAAGCACCTTCTATGACGGAGTAACCAAATAAAAGTTTCTGCTTCTTAACCTGGGGAGTATTCTGAAGCTTAGGGACAAACCCTGACTCACTACCTCCAAGACCCACTTGTCTGTGGCAATGAATTGACAAGCTTGGAGGAAGTGAGCCAGCCTGCCACTTACCGGTAGGGGGAAGGCAACCTGAACAAATATGTCAGGGGTTCTGTTTAGGGAGCCTTGGCCTGGGTGGTAGGCTCTGTCCATCTCACTGCCCTTCTGCCCCTGCAGTACCCCCTGGTCTGCTGGCAGTCTGGCAGGGCTTGGGCCTGGAAAAAGGGCCTGGAGTAGGATCCCCTACCCCTGTCTCCCCTAGTCTGGGAACTGTAGGAGGTGGAGGGTCTATCTTTGGCCACATTACTCCTGTAGGTGGCCTTGTACTCCTCCACTTTTTTTTCCATGTAAGCTTGTTTTGTCCCCCAAAAAAAAAAAAAAAAAAGTTATTCTTGCAGTGGGAAATCCATTGCCTTAGTTTTGGTATCCTGAGATAGGTTTGTGGCTCTGAGCCAAGCAAACCTTCTCACAGACACCGAGAGCCATGAGCCTGGCGGCAGTGTCATTAGCATCTACTGCCATATGGCACTGATATTTTGTGGCATCTAAAGCTGTCCTGGTGGTCTTGGTCAGGTCCACTGCCATCTCCCCCAGTATCTTATCTGACATAGCCAGTACTAGCATCCAGAGGGCTTTTTGTTACTGAGCTGCATAAGCCATGTAATTAGCTCGCCTGACCAGGAGAGAAGCTGCAAGGTGCCCTCCACCCCCCCCCCATGGCATCAATTTTTCTAGAATTCTTGTCAGCGGGATGCGATGCTGGAGGCACCCTGGCCCTGTCAGAGGCCGCTGCCTGTACCACCCCCTCATGATCAGGATGAGTGCATAAAAAGTCAGCATTAGCTCTATCTGGTACTTTTTAATCGATCTTTCTGTCCACCCCTGGCACAGAAGCTGGGGTTTGCAGAATGTTTAACACTGCTTTTCAGATGGATTTATGAATGGGTAGTGACAGTCTTCTAGTGGGAGCGAGACCCATCACGTCCAGGAAATCAGCTTCCCCCTCAAACTCAACCGACTCCTGTATGGAGAGGTCAAGGGTATCTACCAACTGCCTGACAAAGGAAATGTGAGACGAGTAGTCCTCTGGGACCCCTGGGAGAAGAACCAAAGTCCTGCTCCAGAGAGACTTCTGGTTCTATGGGTTCTCCCTCCTCCTCTTGTGGTAACAAACAAACCAGTTCCTGAGAAGGTGGAACTGAAGCGGAAACTGAAGGAACTAGGGTAACCGGTGGAGGAACCAATGGACCAGCAGCCTGAAGGGCCGGCAACACTTGCAGGGCCATGGTAATTTCCTCTGCAGAGTGTATAATAAGTCTACTCGCTGAGAGCTCCTTTGCTTTTTCAGCTGGAGGTGCAGCGGTACACTTTTTGCTTTTTCTTTTAGCAGGAACTAATTCTGAGGCCGGTCCCACTGGTCTTTTGGCTTTAGCAGAATCAGATTTCTTGGTGGATGTTTCCACCGGTTCCTTGCTCTTATCCTTTTTTGAAGATGAGGGCTCCTCTGAAGACTTTGGAGGAGATGCCGGGGTAGCCATCTCTTCCAACTTTTTGGCCCTTTTCTTGAGAGTTCTGGGGCAGAACACTTTGCAGATACAGTATCACAGCTAAAGATATGACTAGTTCCAAGACAGGAAATACACAAGTTGTGCCCATCAACTTTGGCCACTAAATCCCACAAGGCCTTTAAACTGGGTCTTCGGGCACACCTATTAGAATCCGACCGCTGTTCTTGTGCTGTAACTTGAGCCTCTCTCCTAGCATTTTCTCCTCCCTATGGCACTTACTCATTTCCTGCTGGTCTCCAAAATCTGAAAGTTTCCCACATCCAGCAGAAACCCTATTGTTATAATGCTACTTCATTTAAGTTTTGTTTGCTGTTTGTCGTTTCAATTTAGTCACTGATGTATCATCAGATGAAAATAATTAATGTAATGTTATCTGTTTCTCTTTGTCATCACTGATAATGACTGTACCGCTGTACACTGTTCAAATGTTTGTTCTCACCTCATGCTGTGTCATGAAATACTCTAATGTTGACTCTGGTCTCCCCTGTCTGTACTCTCCTGGGTTGTGCCTGAATATAGGCAACATTGTTGTCTAGTGTACTTACCCAGTAAACAAAAACCAAATAAATAAATAAATGTCCACAACCAGAACAGTTTTTAAACCCAGATGGTCCTGTCAGTTTCTTTGTTCTGGGCATTTATTAGTGTCAGAAACAACAAAAACACACCCAAAAAGAACGTCCGGTTCCCAAACTATAGAGAAAGATATACAGATACAGATATACACACACACACAAAAAAAATGTGTGTGTGTATATATACACACATATATACATACACACATACACATTTATACAGTAGGGGTGGGAGCTTCTAGAGTGTGATAATAAACGCTGTTTATCCATACTGTGCCGATATCACCACTCACTCACTACAGCCTCCATTCTAAATGAAACTGCTCAGGTTCTCAGTCTCACTGAAACCTTCAAGTTACTCAATCAACACTGTAAAGTACACTCAGCTATGTACTGTGGTGTTTCTAAGACTCCCAGCCCATTCAGAAAAATACACACACACACACACACACACGCAGAAAAAGGACACACAAAAAATTTCAAAGTCATCCCTATCCCTATTGTATAAACAGGACATGATAAGCAGATCGTGTGCTATGGAAAATAATCTCACTCCTGCAGAGTGAGCCCAGAGCTCACTCTGCAGGAGTGAAAATATTTTCCATATCACACTCCTGGCCATCATATATCCTAAATATAGATATAAATATACACACACACACACACACACACACAGAGAAATATATAAGGGATACGTAACAGGGACCTGTGTAATGCATGATTTATTTTCACAAGAGCTGTTTGACCTTGGGTAATCTCACAAGTGGCGTAAACCACGAGTGCTGTGCCCAAGGTCAAACAGCTCGAGTGAAAGTAAATCATGTATTGCACAAGGTCCCTGTTAAATATTTAATTTATGCAACAGGGATTATTTAGGATTGTGTAAGGAGTTTTGTTTTAAATTGTTTAATTTTTCATGTTAACATACATGGACTTTTTATAGTTTTCCCAGGGTAGCTCGGCTTAGCATAGTAGTTGCTAAGCAGCTGCTATGGATACTCAAACTTTACATTATGGACAGTACATAATGAAAAAGTCTGATGCACAATTATTTTGTTTTTGCATTTTAGGGGGAGTTTTGTTAATCAGAAGAAGTAAAAAACTGAATTGTCTGCCATTTTTTGCTGATTATACCTCATCTGGAATCTTGCCCCTTGGACCACTGCTGTTGAAGCTGCCATGTGGCCCAAGAGGTGGAGGAAATGCCTTGCTGTTCAAGATACCCGAAGGCTGAAGGAAGAAGCTAGTTCCATAAGAACCCTTGCCCTTTCTAGAGGAAGAAAGGCTCTTGTTCCGAGTGTGTCCAGTTCTGCCCTTATAAAGGTAAGAAGCTGGACTAGTTCGAGAACTGACTTGGGAAGGTTGAGAAGAAATCCTAGAGAAGTGAGCACTTGCTGGGTCACTTGTAGGTGAGACCTGACTTGGTCTGGAGACTGACTCACTATTAGCCAATCGTCCAGATACGGAAAAATGGAAATCTTTTGCCTTCTTAGAAAGGCAACTACTACTGCCAGGCACTTTGTGAAAACCCTTGGGGCTGAGGCTAGGCCAAAGGGCATTACTGTGAACTGATAGTGGCCTGAGGGCAACTCGAACCCGAGGTACTTTCTGTGGGAGCACCTGATGGGAATGTGAAAGTAGGCATCTCCGAGGTCCAGGGAGGCTAGCCAGTCCCCTGGCCTTGGAGAGGGAAGGATTATTCCCAGAGTTATCACCTTGAACTTTGGTTTTAAAAGATATTTGTTTAGATATCTTAGGTCTAGGATGGGTAGAAACTCCCCTGTCTATTTGGGGGTCAGGAAGTACCTGGAGTACAGTCCTTTGCCCCAGTGTAGGGTAGGTACTCTCTCTATAGCTCTTAAAGTTAGGAGACAAGAAACCTCTGCCTCAAGGGCAAGGGTTTCCGAGAGATTTGCAGGTGGAAAAGATCCGGCTCTCATCTTTGGAAACTTTTTGAAGCCGAGAACCAGTCCCTGGTTTACTACTTCCATGACCCACTTGTCTGATGTAATAGACATCCAGTCCTGGACAAAGTAAGCCAGCCTGTCTCCTACTGGAATAGGAGAGTCGACCCAGGGAGTAGGGTTGTCAGAACCCTCTGAAGTTCTGGGTTTTAGTCTAGAACTTTTGAAAAAGTTCTAGGGTTCTAATCTTTTTTAGAACTTTTTAGAACTCGAACCCTATTTTTTTAATTGTGCTGCCAGTAATGAAGATAGTAATAAAATACATGTAAAGGAAAAACTGCTCAATATAAGGGGGAGAGAAATTATCATGTGTGACATTGATAGGAATACAACTAGGTTTATCTATGGTTTCTTCTGTTTGCTAAAGCCAGCAACTTAATACGCAACAGGCCCACCCACCCATATGTTAAAGTTTTCCTGCTGCAGCTGCATCATAGTTCCTTAGTGAAAGAAAGAGGCACATTAGCCATTTATGTACTCAGTTATATATACTCATCGTCATGAATTATGAGAAAAAAACTGATATTACCTAATCTCAGCTATTTGCTGCTTTCTGTTTTAAATGAGTAAATCAAAAGTTGCTACGTTTAAAAGAAAACTTTTATAACAAAGTCAAGCCAAGGTACTGCAGCAGCAGCACGTGGAACTGTTGCAAAACATTTCATGTCATAATGTAGTCAGTCAAGACATTTGAATAAAAAAAAATATGCCAGTCATTGTTGCTCGCAAAAAATGCATGCAATTTTCTAAAATAATGCATACATATACCAACATTCTTGTTGGCAAATTGAAGTAATACATACAACTTTCTAAGATGATGCATTTTTGCAGCTGATACAGATTTTATTGACGTATTTCAGTCACATAAATAAAAAAAGTGGTTTCCTCACAACATACTAACTTAAGGAACATTTAATGTGGTTGCAGCAGTTGGCATGTGATGTTTAAGGAACAGTATCTGTCAACCCCATTATGTATCAAATTATCACTACTTGTAAAGCAAACACACTTTACGATAGGTCACATTCTGTGAAAACTGCTGATGCAGATTTTCTTTTACTTCTGATTCCTTTTTTTTTTTTAAAAGGGGACAGGACAATTGTGCTAGGTGGCAGCAGTTTGCATTGTATTTAATAAAAAAAAATATATATATATGTATGTACAGTAGGTTCAGTCTGTCATCTTTTTCCTCACCATCCCCAGCCGATCACGAATCTGTAAATGAAAGGACTAAAAACACCCACCTTTCACCCCATCACCCATTCCACTTTTCTTCCACCACCCTCATCTGTGCAGTAGCACATACCACCACCCTTACACCCATGTTAAAACCAAAACCAACCCACAACCCTCACCACTCCTCAAGCATGTATTCCACCCTCCTCCCTCACCCAAATGTTTAAACTACCCCCACACTTAGTCATAAACTACCATTCACGTCACCCTTCTCCGTCCCTCACCCATGTTAAAACCCAGTCCCCCAACCATCACCCATGTACTAACATCCATGCCATCTTTCTCCTTCTTGCATCTATGTTAAACCAACCTCCAGCCCTTTCCCACCCTCCGGCACCCATTCTACCCTCCTCCCCCTCTCAAATGCTAAAACTACCACATGCTTACTCAAGAAAAATGAAACTCCTGCCTCCAAATAAGCCATACTTAACTGTTCCTTAATAAACAACACTTATGTGAAAAACTGTCTTTTCAATTGCTTTCTTATGGACAACATTCTGTACAGTCCTCTTCATGGAACCAGTAATTTGAGAGTTGTTGCTATTATGCCATGGTCTGTGTACAACAGAATGTTAAACACGAGCTATTCTGGTATGAGACCTATGCTTACAGAATATGTGCTCAACCATGACATAGGTAAAACTCCAGATGACTGTTTCCCGGAAGAGACCTGTAACAGGATGCTGCCCACAGAAACATAATACAAAATACAGTTTTTCCCATAATTTTTTATTCAGTAAGATAAGTTACATAAGGATCACTTTGGTTTATGGCTAACATTTCTGTAATTGACAAAATAATAAACAGCTACCAATTAGAACTCATTGTTTTGTCCTCTTTAAAATTGAAAAATAGACCGCCTCCGGTCCCAGCCCATACTGATGCACCACAAAGTCACAGAAGGTAAATCCAAAAATATATGTTTGCACTTTAACTATAAATATGATACAGAAATGATTGACATGACAGTGTCCCTTTTATGCCAAATTTGGGCCTGTTCCCACTGATGTTAAAAATTGCCCTGTATATAAAACTTGCTGACTTTAGACCCTAGCTCAAAGCAGTTTGCCATGAAATGGTGAAAGTTTTGGGGGGTATATAGTCCAAGGTAGTAGATCGAGAAAGGAGAGAGACAACCAAAGTCATAACAGTCTGTAAAAGTTTCCTTTTTGGTGCAGAGAGACTCTGTCCCACACAGTATTTACCAGCCACCACCATCCGAGTTGTCATCACCATCAACATCCACATCATCAATCACTTCAGGATCAGTTTGTATACTCTTGTAGGGATACGAAAATCTTGACTTATTAACTTTAATAAAAGTTAACGTGTGTACATTTTCTGGCAGCAACCTATTTCTGGTGTCTGTCACAATATTGCCAGCTGTATGCGTTCTAAAGAGACACTTGTTGCTGGACAACCAATATATTTACAGGCTTCATCATACAGCTGTCCAAATCGACTTTTTTGATCTCCAGTATTCAAAAGGGCATGCATCAATAGGAATAGGCAGTTCTTGCAGGAAACTGTCTACCATGATGGACAGAGACTGCTCAGAAGAGGAATCAGCATAAGCTGGTATGGCAGCAATTTGGGAAAGGTTTTGCCACAGATTTAGGTTGCTACTAAGGGTTGAAGAAGTGGCAGTTGTGGAACAACTACTGTTAATGTTTGGTGACTTTTCCAGTTCTGTATCCCTTTGTGAATATGAACCTGCATGTTGTGGTGATGACAATCTGAGGGTACTGTGCATGTCTGTGTTTGACTCCTGTGAGTGCTGCAGCTCATCTAGCAACAGACATTTGTACTGCTCTATATCATCTGTTTTTGGAAGATGTATAGCCTTGAACCTGGGATCTAAGAGAGTTGCAAGGATGTAGAGTTTTGATTTTGTCATTGCAACTAATTTGTCATTGGTTTTGAAGCGCTCGCTCAGTCTCTACGAGATTCCCATGATACAGGCAACAAGTTGTCTGAGCTTCAGATCTGTCTTTTTCTATTTGTAGATTTAGAACACTAAGATGATGTGAAATCAGCATTATGAGTGGGATAACCTGACTCACAGATGCGCCTTCAGAAGACATGTCCCTTGTAGCTGTCTCAAAAGGAGATAGGATGCAGCACATTGTCTCCATTAATTTCTAGTGCAGCACAGACAGCATAATGCCATCTCCAATAATGTAATTGGAGCAATACTCATGTACAGCTTGCTTTTGCTCCAAGAGGCGCTGCAGCATATAAAGCGTTGAGTTCCAACGAGTGGAAACATTTTGAATCAGCTTTTGCTGGGGCAGCTTGTGTTTTTTTTGCAGTTCGGACAATGCCAGTATAGCCTTGGTTGAATGTGAAAAGTGAGTCACAATTTTTTTGCAAACAGCAATCATACAATCCACTTGTGTTTCATTGCTGAGAAATCCCATGACAATTACATTTAAGCAATGTGCAAAGCAAGAAGCATGCATAAATCCTCCATCCTGTACTGCTTTCAGGATGTTGGCTCCATTGTCACTTACTATGAAGCCACATTTTAGACCGTGAGAAAAAAACCATTCGTCAAGGAGGTCATTTAGTTCCTACAAGATGTTTGCAGCTGTACGACTTTGCCCAAATTTCTTTATATGCAGCAGCGTCATCTTCTGGGGTGTCTTCGTTTTTGAAGAACCACAAGAAAACGTGACCCAATGAGCAGTAAGGGACATGTAATCTATGTTTTGAGTGCTGGTCCACATATCTGTTGTGACATGAATAACCCCACCCTCTGCAGTTTTAAGTGCAAGCATCACTGTCGTTTTTAAAGCCTGATAAATGTTTGGTATCTCAACATAGGAAAAGTACCTTCGATGAGGAACTTTATAATGAGGCTCTGCTAGTTTCAAGAGCTCCCTAAAATCCTCATGATCTACCAAAGAGTATGGGAGAAGGGCTCCAGCTAACAGTTCACCAATTCTGTGATTAAGATGAAGGGTCTTTGGATGATTTTTAGTAAAGGTATTCTTCCTTTCAAATGCTTGAAACAGTGTTAGCTGTTTACAACATGTCCCTGCTAGTTTATTATACACCGGGCTTTGATGGGCAGATGGACGCTGGGATGGTGGACTAGGACTTATACATTCAATGCCATCACTGGATGTGCCACTGGTACTAATGGTGTTGGCACTGGTGGTAACAATGATCCTAGGGCTGGCAGTGGTTCTGTCTGCATCAAGTTCAGACAATTCAGTATCCATTTCAGTTTCCTCCTCACCCTTCTCACGTGCGGTCTGGAAGATGGAGGACATGGGTTTTGGACGATCAAGCAAAACAATGCTTTTTCAGATGGCGTTTAAGAGCTGTAGTGCCAAGGCATGACACAACTTTACCACAGCTTACACTCTGTTACACAGGAACAAATTGCTCTGCATGGATCAGTTTTACTGACAGAGAAATAATTCCACACCTCAGATGTGACAGATTTTGTTCGAGTGCTAGGAAGATAGCTAAAGACTATTTGTGTCTTTTCACCTGTCCTAACAGAACCCGGGACATGCTCCTTGGTGCTAGAAGAGTGGGCAGAAGACTCTTATGGATTTTCATTGCTGGCCAACACAGAAGTGGTGGATTCAATGGATATGTCCTTTTCATTGCCAACAGTGCTGGATGTATTTGCAAGTGCACTACCTGATTCACTGTCAGCAGACTAGCTCATTTCACTTTGTTGAAGAAGTAATGATGCGTCGCGAGACACAACAGTGTCGGACTGAGACAAAGAGCTACTGTCTGAGTCAGAGAGGGACTCACTGTCACTTGCATTATTGCTGCTAGTCACAGGGATCTTAACAGCATGAATGGCATACCTTATGGTGCCTCTCCGTGTGACCCCAACAGCTGTACAGGTTTTCTTAAAAGGTCCCCCTTTACCACACTTCACTGTTGCTCTTCTGCTGTTTCTTGAATTTTTATCACATGAAACATTTTGGTTATTTCTGCTAGCACCAGGATTACCACTACCACCAACACCATCACCAGATGCTTCATCTATGTTGGTGTCAGCCGTATCAGTATACTGCGGTGAACACACCCACACCCACACAATTCCTGTGTAAGAAAGCAATGTGATCTGTGATCGCTGGCTACAACTCCAAAATTTTATTTTGGTTGTGTGACACTGTGATGCAGTGGACTGAAAGTAATTAAAGAATATGACTGTCTGCAACTAAAGGATCCCAGGTTCAAGGCTTACAGAATGATTGGGCTGCTGGGCATAGGCATACACATAGCAGTCAAGGGGCGCACAGCAGCAAGGTGATGGGCTGACCACAGGAGATGGAGTCACAAACAACTCAGGGAATGAGAATTATATTTCTGCGCTTCTGTCATGTACGGTTAATGCCACCACACAACTGGCCACTGGGCTTCTCTCTGTAACACACTGGGTAGGGTACAGTGCAGTCAAGGGGTACACAGCAGCAGGGTGATGGGCTGACCACAGAAGAGGGAGTCACATACATAGATAACACACAACACAGGGAATGAGAATTATATTTCTAAGCTTCTGTCATGTAAGGGTAATAACAGCACACAACTCGGGAGATGGGAGCAGGGAGTCACATACACAAGTTACAAACACAGGGACTCGGGAGGAGAAGCAGAAGTCTCACACACACAGAGGAGTGGTGTCCAAAAAAATAACTGCCTGCCTTCAGTCAGTGCCTTACTGCCAGTGCCTTGTGCTGTTGTACAAGTACTAATAAGGACTGGAATTTTTGAGGGTGAAAGTCAAGAGGAGGACCCCCCTTAGCAGCACAGCACAATGAGCTTGAGCACAGTCCTTATATACTCTGTCCTAATGTCCTTCCTGACAAATTGGCCTTTTTTCCCCCCCTTGTTTTATGCTTGTTGCTGGCAGCTGCTGAGTGTGCACTGTGCAGTGCTGCAGTTTCAATCACAATCACATTTCACAAAGGTTCTTCTTTCTGTATTTTTTTATTCTTTCTCCAGAGTCCTGATATTGATCTCGATCCCTATTCCCTTCCCAATTCCTGATTAGTCCCTCCACCTGAACCTCCTCCTAGTCCCACACCCGACCGTTAATTTATTGAGCCTTTTTTTTTTTTCTTCCAGCCTTTCTCTTGTTCTCAGTCTCTCGGGCCTGTTTAGCCCTTTTTTGCAGGAAAATGGATGATGGAATTTTTTAAATAATTCAATAAGCACTGCAGCAACTAGCAAGTGCTGCAGTCCGATTGCAGCCACACCGACCTGGGCCCTGGCCTAGTAAGCAGTATCGGGCAAGAATACTGGCTGCGGTAGTAGCGGTACGTTACAGTTAAGTAGGCTGCTGCTGCCTCCTGAAATCCTCAGCAAATGGCACTCTCGGCTTGCATCCGCCTAAATAAATACCCCCACAGATCCTGTGGCTCGCGCAGCTTACTCGACCCCTACTTGACCATAGTATTGGTCAGGTGGTGAGGATGACTTCACTTGAGCGTACGTAAGTACGCTACACAAACGCAAAGTGTGAGACAACTTGCGGTGGATCTGGCAGCCCGAACAACACTGCTGCTGCACACACCCCCACCACCACCACATTGGGGCTGCCACTTGCCTGCTGCAGCTTCTGGGACGTACCTCCTCCAGTCCCCACACATACCCCCCCCACATCGGGGCTGTATGCTGGGACGTGCCTCCGCCCTCCTCCCCACACACAAGTCATCAGCTGGGCTGGAACTAGGAAAAATAAGTCACAGGAGTTGGGAGGACTCAGATTCAAACCCTTTTTCGAACCTTTTAGTGTTCGAGTTCTAAGTTGCAACTCGAACACCAGGGTTCGAGGAGGGTTCGAATCTTGGATGAACCAGTTCTGACAACCCTACCGGGGAGGCCCATCAGGGTGTCTGCTTGTCAGGGACTTTAGGCTGAGGGGTGGATGCAGGCCTGCTCATCCCCCTTCTGCCTCTCCCTCTCCCTCTGAAGAACCCCCTCTGAGAAAAGGAAGAAGAGGCCTGTGTTTGGTAAAAAGGCCTTTGAAAAGGCCTGCCCCTAGACCGCTGCCTTTGAGGAGCTGCCTGCCTTTTCTTGGCCTCAGCACTCCTGTAACTGGTCCTGTACTCATCCATTTTCTTCATGTAATTCTCTGTCTGCTCCCCAAACAGAGAATTACCCACCACAGGAAAATCCATGGCCTTAGCCTGGGTGTCCTGCGAGAGGCAAGTACATCTGAGCAAAGCCATCCTCCGAAGAGCCACAGATGTAGCCATGACTCTTGATGACACATCATTAGAGTCCACAGCAGCATGAAACTGAACCTTAGATGCCTCAATTCCATCTGCAGCCACGCCTCCAGCTTCTTGACTAGCTGGGGGGAGGCCTGTTTAGCCAGTGCCAGTACAGTGTCCCACCTAGACTTCTGGTACCTGGCTGTATAGGCCATGTAATTTGCCTGCCTGAGTCCCAAAGAAGATGCCACGTACTGCTTCTTTGTCATGGCATCAATCTTCCTGGAGTCCTTGTCAGGGGGGTGTGAAGCCAAGGGAATATTTGCCTTGTCACAGGCAGCAGCCTGCACTACCCCAACATGGCTGTACTGTTGATATAAGAACTCCATGTCTGAGCCTGAAAGTGTATACCTCTTGTTCATTCTTCTATCCACAGGAGGTATAGTGTTAGGAGACTAATACTTTTTGTGCCTGTTTGCCAAAAGATTTATGGAGGGGAACAGACAGTCTCCTGGACTCTGGGATGTCCATCATCTCTACATAATCAGGCTCCTCTTGATCATCCACAGCCTCCTCCATAGGAAGCTGGAGGGTTTCAGCCACCTTTCTGTAAAGCATAAAGTGAGAAGAGGACTCAGAAAGCCTAAGAGGAAAAACACCTGAAGATCTGTCTGGGGAGATGTCCGGTTCCACAGGCACATCCAGACCTTCACTTACATCATCGTCCTCAAATTCCCCTTCCTCTTCAAACTCCAGTTCATAAAAATCTTCAAGGGTATACTCTTGAACTGGGGGAACCAACAGAACCCCTGCCAGAAGGATCCGGATCGGTCGGAATCGGACGGCGCGATTCCACAATCTGAATTGCCCAGGCTATCTCTTCGGCGGTCGGAACATGAACCTCTGGATCCGAACCGGTCGATTTCTCTTTGCGTTTTCCTTTTTGTTGGAACCGATCCCTCTGAATCGGCTCTCCTTTTGCCCAAAGTAGTATCGCCCCGGTCAGAGGGCACTCCTCCTGGTTCGGTCGAAACAGAGTCGGGCTGGCCACCCGGGTCAGCGGACTTCTCGGCCTCCTTTTCCCTCAGTCTATCTAATCTCTTCTCAAGGGTAGATTTGGGAAAGTTTTTACATATTTGGCAGTCTGAATCAAGGTGGTCAAATCCCAGACAATAACCACAGGTGGTGTGGGGATCGGCCTTAGCAAAGACCTCCCCACACTCACTGCAGTGGTGAAACCCAGTAGGTCCGTTTTTTTCCTTGGGTTTCCCAGACATGGCCAACCTAACCAAACTTACCCTTTTTTTTCGGCAACCGCCAGGCAAGACTCCTTTATCGGTTCCTAACCGTGTCACGGGTAGTGGAAAAAAACAGTTCAAAACACTTTTCTTTTTTTTTTTTTTTTTTTTTTTTTTTTTTTTAAAAGAACCGATAAGAACTGGTAACCACACACTAAGTAAACAAACAAATTTCACTAACAAAACCGAGACAGACTTTTACAAGTTCCACACTGAAAAACAGAAAAATTCCTATCTAGTACTCACGGCACCACAGACAGAGACTGAACAGGCTATGCGGATACTTTTTTCGGTTTAAAAACCGATGAAAACTGAAAACGTTAACAGACTTTCGAACCGAGCTGAAGGCGAAATCTCCGGAGCAACCGTTCAGTGAGGGAGTAAAGAATCTGACGGTTTAGGTTTGAATCACTCCTGACAGAGACTTCAACCGAGCTTGAGCTCAGCATTCTATGCCCTGCATAGAAAGTTAACTCTGTTCTCCGGGGCAGTTCAAAGGCTGGGAATCACTGCAACTGTCAACTGGCAGAGGGGGACAGTGAAAAAGCAGGGATACTGAACGAATATTTCTGTTCAGTATTCGCAAAAGAGGAGGGGGAAGTGCCTAATCCAATTAACAGAAGCACTCTTGATGGGGGGGGGGGGGGTCGATCCCAGTCCTTTCACAGAAGAAAGGGTTCTGCAAGAACTCCTAAAACTGAAGGTGGACAAAGCAATGGGGCCTGATGGAATTCACCCCAGAATTCTAAAAGAATTAAGGGGGGAACTAGTGAAACCACTGGCTACTCTTTTTAATAAATCATGGGAGGATGGTGTGGTACCCGAGGACTGGAGGAAGGCGGATGTGATTCCCCTTCACAAAAGTGGGACCAAGACAGAGGCAGGAAACTACAGACCTGTCAGTCTGACCTCTGTGGTAGGGAAAGTGATGGGAGTCACTTCTGAAGGAAAGAATAGTTGAGTACCTAGAGGCCAGTGGGGCACAGGACCCAAGGCAGCATGGGTTCACAGCGGGAAGGTCATGTCAGACGAATCTAATAGATTTCTTTGACTGGGTGACAAAAGTAGTAGACCAGGGAGGGGCTGTGGACATGGCCTACCTAGACTTTAGCAAGGCATTTGACACAGTCCCACACAAAAGATTAATAGTCAATTAACCAGCCTGGGAGTGGGTCCCAGGGTGGTAGCCTCATGAAACATTGGTTGGACAACAGGACACAGAAGGTAATTGTAAATGAAGTCCACTCTGAAGAAAGAGGGTTACTAGTGGGTACTGCAGGGTTCAGATTGGGTCCAGTCCTTTCAATGTCTTCATAAATGACATTGCAGAGGACTGGAAGGAAAAGCATGCCTCTTTGCAGATGAACAAAGATCTGCAGCAGAGTTGATACACAAGGAGGCGGAAAGGATGAGAAGGACTTGGTAAGGCTGGAGGAATGGTCAGAAGTATGGCAGCTAGGACTCAATGCAAAGAAGTGCAAAATAATGCACCTGGGAAACAAGAACCCAGGGAAGAATACACAATGGGGGTAGTAACAACAACAAAAAGGAAAAGGACATGGGGTAATCATATCAGATGACCTTAAGGTTAGCAAGTAATGTGAGAAGGCAGTAGGAGGGCTGGGGGTATACTGGGATGCAGAGGAGAGGCATCACCAGCAGAAAACATGAAGTTGTTATCCTCTGTACAGACAGTTGGTGAGACCCCACCTGGAGTACTGCGTCCAGTTCTGGAGACCCCATCTCCGCAAGGACATAGACAGGATAGAGGCAGTTCAGAGGAGGGCAACTAAAATGGTGCAGGGTCTGCAAGAGAAGCCGTATGAGGAGAGACTAAAG